>OX377614.1:43732319-46688180 GCA_947397855.1 Thelaira solivaga
AAGGTTGGTATGGTTGGTATGGTTGGTATGGTTGGTATGGTTGGTATGGTTGGTTTGGGTGGTATGGTTGGTATGGTGTGTAAGGTTGGTATGGTTCGTAAGGTTGGTATGGTTATTATGGTTGGTATGGTTGATATGGTTGGCTTGGTGTGTAAGGTTGGTATGGTTGGTATGGTTGGTATGGTTGGTATGGTTGGTTTGGGTGGTATGGTTGGTATGGTTGGTATGGTTGGTATTATTGGTATGGTTGGTATGGTGGGTATGGTTGCTATTATTGGTATGGTTGGTATGGTGGGTATGGTTGGTATGGTTGGTATTATTGGTATGGTTGGTATGGTGGGTATGGTTGGTATGGTTGGTATGGTTGGTATGGTTGGTATGGTTGGTATGGTTGGTATGGTTGGTATTGTTGGTATGGATGGCATGGTTGGTATGGTTGGTATGGCTGGCATGGTTGGTATGTTTGGTAAGGTTGGTATTTATGGCATTGTTGGCAAGGTTGTTATGGCTGGCATTTTTGGTATGGTTGGTATGGTTGGTATGGTGGGTATGGTTGGTATGGTTGGTATGGTTGGTATGGTTGTTATGGTTTTTATGGTTGGCATGGTTGGTATGTTTGGTAAGATTTTTATTATAGGTATGGTTGGTATGGTGGGTATGGTTGGTATGGTTGGTATGGTTGGTATGTTTGGTATGGTTGGTATGAATGGCATGGTTGGTATGGTTGGCTTTTTGTGTAAGGTTGGTATGGTTGGTAAGGTTGGTATGGTTGGTATGGTTGGTATGGTTGGTATGGTTGGTATGGTTATTATGGTTGGTATGGTTGGTAAAGTTGGTATGGTTTGTATGGTTGATATGGTTGGCTTTTTGTGTAAGGTTGGTATGGTTGGTAAGGTTGGTATGGTTGGTATGGTTGGTATGGTTGGTATGGTTGGTATGGTTGGTTTGGGTGGTATGTTTGGTAAGATTGGTATTATTGGCATGGTTGGCATGGTTGGTATGTTTGGTAAGATTGGTATGGTTGGTATGGTGGGTATGGTTGGTATGGTTGGTATGGTTGGTATGGTTGGTATGGTTGGTATGGTTGGTATGATTGGTATGGTTGGTATGGTTGGCATGGTTGGTATGTTTGGTAAGATTTTTATTATAGGTATGGTTGGTATGGTGGGTATGGTTGGTATGGTTGGTATGGTTGGTATGTTTGGTATGGTTGGTATGAATGGCATGGTTGGTATGGTTGGCTTTTTGTGTAAGGTTGGTATGGTTGGTAAGGTTGGTATGGTTGGTATGGTTGGTATGGTTGGTATGGTTGGTATGGTTATTATGGTTGGTATGGTTGGTAAAGTTGGTATGGTTTGTATGGTTGATATGGTTGGCTTTTTGTGTAAGGTTGGTATGGTTGGTAAGGTTGGTATGGTTGGTATGGTTGGTATGGTTGGTATGGTTGGTATGGTTGGTTTGGGTGGTATGGTTGGTATGGTGTGTAAGGTTGGTATGGTTCGTAAGGTTGGTATGGTTATTATGGTTGGTATGGTTGATATGGTTGGCTTGGTGTGTAAGGTTGGTATGGTTGGTATGGTTGGTATGGTTGGTATGGTTGGTTTGGGTGGTATGGTTGGTATGGTTGGTATGGTTGGTATTATTGGTATGGTTGGTATGGTGGGTATGGTTGGTATGGTTGGTATGGTTGGTATGGTTGGTATGGTTGGTATGGTTGGTATGGATGGCATGGTTGGTATGGCTGGTATGGTTGGTATGTTTGGTAAGGTCGGTATTTATGGCATTGTTGGCAAGGTTGTTATGGCTGGCATTTTTGGTATGGTTGGTATGGTTGGTATGGTGGGTATGGTTGGTATGGTTGGTATGGTTGGTATGGTTGTTATGGTTGGTATGGTTGGCATGGTTGGCATGGTTGGTATGTTTGGTAAGATTGGTATTATTGGCATGGTTGGCATGGTTGGTATGTTTGGTAAGATTGGTATGGTTGGTATGGTGGGTATGGTTGGTATGGTTGGCATGGTTGGCATGGTTGGTATGTTTGGTAAGATTGGTATTATTGGCATGGTTGGTATGGTTGGTATGGTTGGTATGGTTGGCATGGTTGGCATGGTTGGTATGTTTGGTAAGATTGGTATTATAGGTATGGTTGGTACGGTTGGTATGGTTGGTATGGTTGGTATGGTTGGTATGGTTGGTATGGTTCGTATGGTTGGTATGGTTGGTATGTTTGGTATGGTTGGTATGGTTGGTATGGTTGGTATGGTTGGTAAGATTGGTATTATTGATATGGTTGGTATGGTTGGTATGGTTGGTATTATTGGTATGGTTGGTATTATTGGTATGGTTGGTATGGTGGGTATGGTTGGTATGGATGGCATGGTTGGTATGGTTGGTATGGCTGGTATGGTTGGTATGTTTGGTAAGGTTGGTATTTATGGCATTGTTGGCAAGGTTGTTATGGCTGGCATTTTTGGTATGGTTGGTATGGTTGGTATGGTGGGTATGGTTGGTATGGTTGGTATGGTTGGTATGGTTGTTATGGTTGGTATGGTTGGCATGGTTGGCATGGTTGGTATGTTTGGTAAGATTGGTATTATTGGCATGGTTGGCATGGTTGGTATGTTTGGTAAGATTGGTATGGTTGGTATGGTGGGTATGGTTGGTATGGTTGGCATGGTTGGCATGGTTGGTATGTTTGGTAAGATTGGTATTATTGGCATGGTTGGTATGGTTGGTATGGTTGGTATGGTTGGCATGGTTGGCATGGTTGGTATGTTTGGTAAGATTGGTATTATAGGTATGGTTGGTACGGTTGGTATGGTTGGTATGGTTGGTATGGTTGGTATGGTTGGTAAGATTGGTATTATTGATATGGTTGGTATGGCTGGTATGGTTGGTATGTTTGGTAAGGTCGGTATTTATGGCATTGTTGGCAAGGTTGTTATGGCTGGCATTTTTGGTATGGTTGGTGTGGTTGGTATGGTGGGTATGGTTGGTATGGTTGGTATGGTTGGTATGGTTGTTATGGTTGGTATGGTTGGCATGGTTGGCATGGTTGGTATGTTTGGTAAGATTGGTATTATTGGCATGGTTGGCATGGTTGGTATGTTTGGTAAGATTGGTATGGTTGGTATGGTGGGTATGGTTGGTATGGTTGGCATGGTTGGCATGGTTGGTATGTTTGGTAAGATTGGTATTATTGGCATGGTTGGTATGGTTGGTATGGTTGGTATGGTTGGCATGGTTGGCATGGTTGGTATGTTTGGTAAGATTGGTATTATAGGTATGGTTGGTACGGTTGGTATGGTTGGTATGGTTGGTATGGTTGGTATGGTTGGTATGGTTGGTATGGTTGGTATGGTTGGTATGTTTGGTATGGTTGGTATGGTTGGTATGGTTGGTATGGTTGGTAAGATTGGTATTATTGATATGGTTGGTATGGTTGGTATGGTTGGTATTATTGGTATGGTTGGTATTATTGGTATGGTTGGTATGGTGGGTATGGTTGGTATGGATGGCATGGTTGGTATGGTTGGTATGGCTGGTATGGTTGGTATGTTTGGTAAGGTTGGTATTTATGGCATTGTTGGCAAGGTTGTTATGGCTGGCATTTTTGGTATGGTTGGTATGGTTGGTATGGTGGGTATGGTTGGTATGGTTGGTATGGTTGGTATGGTTGGTATGGTTGGTATGGTTGGTAAGATTGGTATTATTGATATGGTTGGTATGGCTGGTATGGTTGGTATGTTTGGTAAGGTCGGTATTTATGGCATTGTTGGCAAGGTTGTTATGGCTGGCATTTTTGGTATGGTTGGTGTGGTTGGTATGGTGGGTATGGTTGGTATGGTTGGTATGGTTGGTATGGTTGTTATGGTTGGTATGGTTGGCATGGTTGGCATGGTTGGTATGGTTGGTAAGATTGGTATTATTGATATGGTTGGTATGGCTGGTATGGTTGGTATGTTTGGTAAGGTTGGTATTTATGGCATTGTTGGCAAGGTTGTTATGGCTGGCATTTTTGGTATGGTTGGTATGGTTGGTATGGTTGGTGTGGTTGGTATGGTTGCTATGTTTGGTATGGTTGGTATGGTTGGTATGGTTGGTATGATTGGTATGATTGGTATGATTGTTATGGTTGGTATGGTTGGTATGGTTGGTATTATTGCTAATGTTGGTAAGGTTAGTATGGTGGGTATGATTGGTATGGTTGGTATGATTTTTATGGTTGCTATGTTTGGTATGGTTGGTATGGTTGGTATGGTTGGTATGATTGGTATGGTTGGTATGGTTGGTATGATTGATATGATTGGTATGGTTGGTATGGGTGGTATGGTTGGTATGGTTGGTATGTTTGGTAACGTTGGTATTGTTGGTATAGTTGGTATGGTTGGTATGGTTGGTATGGTTAGTATGGTGGGTATGGTTGGTATGGTTGGTGTGGTTGGTATGGTTGCTATGTTTGGTATGTTTGGTAACGTTGGTATTGTTGGTATAGTTGGTATGGTTGGTATGGTTGGTATGATTGGTATGATTGGTATGGTTGGTATGGTTGGTATGGTTGGTATGTTTGGTATTATTGCTATTGTTGGTAAGGTTAGTATGGTGGGTATTTTTGGTATGGTTGGTGTGCTTGGTATGGTTGCTATGTTTGGTATGGTTGCTATGTTTGGTATGGTTGGTATGGTTGGTATGATTGGTATGATTGGTATGGTTGGTATGGTTGGTATGGTTGGTATGGTTGGTATGGTTGGTATGGTTGGTATGGTTGGTATGGTTGGTATGGTTGGTATGGTTGGTATGTTTGGTATTATTGCTATTGTTGGTAAGGTTAGTATGGTGGGTGTGGTTAGTGTGGTTGGTATGGTTGCTATGTTTGGTATGGTTGGTATGGTTGGTATGATTGGTATGATTGGTATGGTTGGTATGGTTGGTATGGTTGCTATGGTAGCTATGTTTGGTATGGTTGGTATGATTGGTATGTTTGGTAAGGTTGATATTGTTGTTATAGTTGGTATGGTTGGTATGGTTGGTATTGTTGGTATGGTTGGTATGGTTGGTATGGTTGGTAAGGTTGGTATGGTTGGTGTTGTTGGTATGATTGGTATGTTTGGTATGGTTGGTATGGTTGCTATGGTAGCTATGTTTGGTATGGTTGCTATGGTAGCTATGTTTGGTATGGTTGGTATGGTTGGTATGATTGGTATGTTTGGTAAGGTTGGTATTGTTGTTATAGTTGGTATGGTTGGTATGGTTGGTATTGTTGGTATGCTTGGTATGGTTGGTATGGTTGGTATGGTTGGTATGGTTGGTAAGATTGGTATTATTGATATGGTTGGTATGGCTGGTATGGTTGGTATGTTTGGTAAGGTTGGTATTTATGGCATTGTTGGCAAGGTTGTTATGGCTGGCATTTTTGGTATGGTTGGTATGGTTGGTATGGTTGGTGTGGTTGGTATGGTTGCTATGTTTGGTATGGTTGGTATGGTTGGTATGGTTGGTATGATTGGTATGATTGGTATGATTGTTATGGTTGGTATGGTTGGTATGGTTGGTATTATTGCTAATGTTGGTAAGGTTAGTATGGTGGGTATGATTGGTATGATTGGTATGGTTGGTATGATTTTTATGGTTGCTATGTTTGGTATGGTTGGTATGGTTGGTATGGTTGGTATGATTGGTATGGTTGGTATGGTTGGTATGATTGATATGATTGGTATGGTTGGTATGGGTGGTATGGTTGGTATGGTTGGTATGTTTGGTAACGTTGGTATTGTTGGTATAGTTGGTATGGTTGGTATGGTTGGTATGGTTAGTATGGTGGGTATGGTTGGTATGGTTGGTGTGGTTGGTATGGTTGCTATGTTTGGTATGTTTGGTAACGTTGGTATTGTTGGTATAGTTGGTATGGTTGGTATGGTTGGTATGATTGGTATGATTGGTATGGTTGGTATGGTTGGTATGTTTGGTATTATTGCTATTGTTGGTAAGGTTAGTATGGTGGGTATTTTTGGTATGGTTGGTGTGCTTGGTATGGTTGCTATGTTTGGTATGGTTGCTATGTTTGGTATGGTTGGTATGGTTGGTATGATTGGTATGATTGGTATGGTTGGTATGGTTGGTATGGTTGGTATGGTTGGTATGGTTGGTATGGTTGGTATGGTTGGTATGGTTGGTATGGTTGGTATGGTTGGTATGTTTGGTATTATTGCTATTGTTGGTAAGGTTAGTATGGTGGGTGTGGTTAGTGTGGTTGGTATGGTTGCTATGTTTGGTATGGTTGGTATGGTTGGTATGATTGGTATGATTGGTATGGTTGGTATGGTTGGTATGGTTGCTATGGTAGCTATGTTTGGTATGGTTGGTATGATTGGTATGTTTGGTAAGGTTGATATTGTTGTTATAGTTGGTATGGTTGGTATGGTTGGTATTGTTGGTATGGTTGGTATGGTTGGTATGGTTGGTAAGGTTGGTATGGTTGGTGTTGTTGGTATGATTGGTATGTTTGGTATGGTTGGTATGGTTGCTATGGTAGCTATGTTTGGTATGGTTGCTATGGTAGCTATGTTTGGTATGGTTGGTATGGTTGGTATGATTGGTATGTTTGGTAAGGTTGGTATTTTTGTTATAGTTGGTATGGTTGGTATGGTTGGTATTGTTGGTATGCTTGGTATGGTTGGTATGGTTGGTATGGTTGGTATGGTTGGTATGGTTGGTATGGTTGGCTTTGTTGGTATGTTTGGTATGGTTATTATGATTGGTATGGTTGGTATGGTTATTATGTTTGGTATGGTTGGTTAAGTTGGTATGGTTGGTATGGTTGGTATGGTTGATATGGTTGGCTTGGTGTGTAAGGTTGGTATGGTTGGTAAGGTTGGTATGGTTGGTATGGTTGGTATGGTTGGTATGGTTGGTATGATTGGTATGATTGGTATGATTGGTATGGTTGGTATGGTTGGTATGGTTGGTATGGTTGGTGTTGTTGGTATGGTTGGTATGGTTGGTATGGTTGGTATGGTTGCTATGGTAGCTATGTTTGGTATGGTTGGTATGATTGGTATGTTTATTAAGGTTGGTATTGTTGGTATAGTTGGTATGGTTGGTATGGTTGGTATTGTTGGTATGGTTGGTATGGTTGCTATGGTTGCTATGTTTGGAACGGTTGGTATGGTTGGTATGATTGGTATGTTTGGTAAGGTTGGTATTGTTGGTATAGTTGGTATGGTTCGTATTGTTGGTATGATTGGTATGGTTGGTATAGTTGGTATTGTTGGTATGGTTGGTATGGTTGGTATTGTTGGTATGGTTGGTATGGTTGGTATGGTTGGTAAGGTTGGTATGGTTGGTGTTGTTGGTATGGTTGGTATGGTTGGTAAGGTTGGTATGGTTGGTGTTGTTGGTATGGTTGGTATAGTTGGTATGGTTCGTATTGTTGGTATGATTGGTATGGTTGGTATAGTTGGTATTGTTGGTATGGTTGGTATGGTTGGTATTGTTGGTATGGTTGGTATGGTTGGTATGGTTGGTATGGTTGGTTTGGGTGGTATGGTTGGTATGGTGTGTAAGGTTGGTATGGTTCGTAAGGTTGGTATGGTTATTATGGTTGGTATGGTTGATATGGTTGGCTTGGTGTGTAAGGTTGGTATGGTTGGTATGGTTGGTATGGTTGGTATGGTTGGTATGGTTGGTTTGGGTGGTATGGTTGGTATGGTTGGTATGGTTGGTATTATTGGTATGGTTGGTATGGTGGGTATGGTTGGTATGGTTGGTATGGTTGGTATGGTTGGTATGGTTGGTATGGTTGGTATGGATGGCATGGTTGGTATGGCTGGTATGGTTGGTATGTTTGGTAAGGTCGGTATTTATGGCATTGTTGGCAAGGTTGTTATGGCTGGCATTTTTGGTATGGTTGGTATGGTTGGTATGGTGGGTATGGTTGGTATGGTTGGTATGGTTGGTATGGTTGTTATGGTTGGTATGGTTGGCATGGTTGGCATGGTTGGTATGTTTGGTAAGATTGGTATTATTGGCATGGTTGGCATGGTTGGTATGTTTGGTAAGATTGGTATGGTTGGTATGGTGGGTATGGTTGGTATGGTTGGCATGGTTGGCATGGTTGGTATGTTTGGTAAGATTGGTATTATTGGCATGGTTGGTATGGTTGGTATGGTTGGTATGGTTGGCATGGTTGGCATGGTTGGTATGTTTGGTAAGATTGGTATTATAGGTATGGTTGGTACGGTTGGTATGGTTGGTATGGTTGGTATGGTTGGTATGGTTGGTATGGTTGGTATGGTTCGTATGGTTGGTATGGTTGGTATGTTTGGTATGGTTGGTATGGTTGGTATGGTTGGTATGGTTGGTAAGATTGGTATTATTGATATGGTTGGTATGGTTGGTATGGTTGGTATTATTGGTATGGTTGGTATTATTGGTATGGTTGGTATGGTGGGTATGGTTGGTATGGATGGCATGGTTGGTATGGTTGGTATGGCTGGTATGGTTGGTATGTTTGGTAAGGTTGGTATTTATGGCATTGTTGGCAAGGTTGTTATGGCTGGCATTTTTGGTATGGTTGGTATGGTTGGTATGGTGGGTATGGTTGGTATGGTTGGTATGGTTGTTATGGTTGGTATGGTTGGCATGGTTGGCATGGTTGGTATGTTTGGTAAGATTGGTATTATTGGCATGGTTGGCATGGTTGGTATGTTTGGTAAGATTGGTATGGTTGGTATGGTGGGTATGGTTGGTATGGTTGGCATGGTTGGCATGGTTGGTATGTTTGGTAAGATTGGTATTATTGGCATGGTTGGTATGGTTGGTATGGTTGGTATGGTTGGCATGGTTGGCATGGTTGGTATGTTTGGTAAGATTGGTATTATAGGTATGGTTGGTACGGTTGGTATGGTTGGTATGGTTGGTATGGTTGGTATGGTTGGTATGGTTGGTAAGATTGGTATTATTGATATGGTTGGTATGGCTGGTATGGTTGGTATGTTTGGTAAGGTCGGTATTTATGGCATTGTTGGCAAGGTTGTTATGGCTGGCATTTTTGGTATGGTTGGTGTGGTTGGTATGGTGGGTATGGTTGGTATGGTTGGTATGGTTGGTATGGTTGTTATGGTTGGTATGGTTGGCATGGTTGGCATGGTTGGTATGTTTGGTAAGATTGGTATTATTGGCATGGTTGGCATGGTTGGTATGTTTGGTAAGATTGGTATGGTTGGTATGGTGGGTATGGTTGGTATGGTTGGCATGGTTGGCATGGTTGGTATGTTTGGTAAGATTGGTATTATTGGCATGGTTGGTATGGTTGGTATGGTTGGTATGGTTGGCATGGTTGGCATGGTTGGTATGTTTGGTAAGATTGGTATTATAGGTATGGTTGGTACGGTTGGTATGGTTGGTATGGTTGGTATGGTTGGTATGGTTGGTATGGTTGGTATGGTTGGTATGGTTGGTATGGTTGGTATGTTTGGTATGGTTGGTATGGTTGGTATGGTTGGTATGGTTGGTATGGTTGGTAAGATTGGTATTATTGATATGGTTGGTATGGTTGGTATGGTTGGTATTATTGGTATGGTTGGTATTATTGGTATGGTTGGTATGGTGGGTATGGTTGGTATGGATGGCATGGTTGGTATGGTTGGTATGGCTGGTATGGTTGGTATGTTTGGTAAGGTTGGTATTTATGGCATTGTTGGCAAGGTTGTTATGGCTGGCATTTTTGGTATGGTTGGTATGGTTGGTATGGTTGGTGTGGTTGGTATGGTTGCTATGTTTGGTATGGTTGGTATGGTTGGTATGGTTGGTATGATTGGTATGATTGGTATGATTGTTATGGTTGGTATGGTTGGTATGGTTGGTATTATTGCTAATGTTCGTAAGGTTAGTATGGTGGGTATGATTGGTATGATTGGTATGGTTGGTATGATTTTTATGGTTGCTATGTTTGGTATGGTTGGTATGGTTGGTATGATTGGTATGGTTGGTATGGTTGGTATGATTGATATGATTGGTATGGTTGGTATGGGTGGTATGGTTGGTATGGTTGGTATGTTTGGTAACGTTGGTATTGTTGGTATAGTTGGTATGGTTGGTATGGTTGGTATGGTTAGTATGGTGGGTATGGTTGGTATGGTTGGTGTGGTTGGTATGGTTGCTATGTTTGGTATGTTTGGTAACGTTGGTATTGTTGGTATAGTTGGTATGGTTGGTATGGTTGGTATGATTGGTATGATTGGTATGGTTGGTATGGTTGGTATGGTTGGTATGTTTGGTATTATTGCTATTGTTGGTAAGGTTAGTATGGTGGGTATTTTTGGTATGGTTGGTGTGCTTGGTATGGTTGCTATGTTTGGTATGGTTGCTATGTTTGGTATGGTTGGTATGGTTGGTATGATTGGTATGATTGGTATGGTTGGTATGGTTGGTATGGTTGGTATGGTTGGTATGGTTGGTATGGTTGGTATGGTTGGTATGGTTGGTATGTTTGGTATTATTGCTATTGTTGGTAAGGTTAGTATGGTGGGTGTGGTTGGTGTGGTTGGTATGGTTGCTATGTTTGGTATGGTTGGTATGGTTGGTATGATTGGTATGATTGGTATGGTTGGTATGGTTGGTATGGTTGCTATGGTAGCTATGTTTGGTATGGTTGGTATGGTTGGTATGATTGGTATGTTTGGTAAGGTTGATGTTGTTGTTATAGTTGGTATGGTTGGTATGGTTGGTATTGTTGGTATGGTTGGTATGGTTGGTATGGTTGGTAAGGTTGGTATGGTTGGTGTTGTTGGTATGATTGGTATGTTTGGTATGGTTGGTATGGTTGCTATGGTAGCTATGTTTGGTATGGTTGCTATGGTAGCTATGTTTGGTATGGTTGGTATGGTTGGTATGATTGGTATGATTGGTATGGTTGGTATGGTTGGTATGGTTGGTATGGTTGGTATGGTTGGTATGGTTGGTATGGTTGGCTTTGTTGGTATGTTTGGTATGGTTGGTATGATTGGTATGGTTGGTATGGTTATTATGTTTGGTATGGTTGGTTAAGTTGGTATGGTTGGTATGGTTGGTATGGTTGGTATTGTTGGTATGCTTGGTATGGTTGGTATGGTTGGTATGGTTGGTATGGTTGGTATGGTTGGTATGGTTGGCTTTGTTGGTATGTTTGGTATGGTTGGTATGATTGGTATGGTTGGTATGGTTATTATGTTTGGTATGGTTGGTTAAGTTGGTATGGTTGGTATGGTTGGTATGGTTGGTATGGTTGATATGGTTGGCTTGGTGTGTAAGGTTGGTATGGTTGGTAAGGTTGGTATGGTTGGTATGGTTGGTATGGTTGGTATGGTTGGTATGATTGGTATGATTGGTATGATTGGTATGGTTGGTATGGTTGGTATGGTTGGTATGGTTGGTGTTGTTGGTATGGTTGGTATGGTTGGTATGGTTGCTATGGTAGCTATGTTTGGTATGGTTGGTATGATTGGTATGTTTATTAAGGTTGGTATTGTTGGTATAGTTGGTATGGTTGGTATGGTTGGTATTGTTGGTATGGTTGGTATGGTTGCTATGGTTGCTATGTTTGGAACGGTTGGTATGGTTGGTATGATTGGTATGTTTGGTAAGGTTGGTATTGTTGGTATAGTTGGTATGGTTCGTATTGTTGGTATGATTGGTATGGTTGGTATAGTTGGTATTGTTGGTATGGTTGGTATGGTTGGTATTGTTGGTATGGTTGGTATGGTTGGTATGGTTGGTAAGGTTGGTATGGTTGGTGTTGTTGGTATGGTTGGTATGGTTGGTATGGTTGGTATGATTGGTATGATTGGTATGGTTGGTATGGTTGGTATGGTTGCTGTGGTTGCTATGTTTGGAATGCTTGGTATGGTTGGTATGATTGGTATGTTTGGTAAGGTTGGTATTGTTGGTATAGTTGGTATGGTTCGTATTGTTGGTATGATTGGTATGGTTGGTATAGTTGGTATTGTTGGTATGGTTGGTATGGTTGGTATTGTTGGTATGGTTGGTATGGTTGGTATGGTTGGTAAGGTTGGTATGGTTGGTGTTGTTGGTATGGTTGGTATAGTTGGTATGGTTGGTATGGTTGCTATGGTAGCTATGTTTGGTATGGTTGGTATGGTTGGTATGATTGGTATGTTTGGTAAGGTTGGTATTGTTGTTATAGTTGGTATGGTTGGTATGGTTGGTATTGTTGGTATGGTTGGTATGGTTGGTATGGTTGGTATGGTTGGCTTTGTTGGTATGTTTGGTATGGTTGGTATGATTGGTATGGTTGGTATGGTTATTATGTTTGGTATGGTTGGTTAAGTTGGTATGGTTGATATGGTTGGCTTGGTGTGTAAGGTTGGTAAGGTTGGTATGGTTGGTATGGTTGGTATAGTTGGTATGATTGGTATTGTTGGTATAGTTGGTATGGTTCGTATTGTTGGTATGATTGGTATGGTTGTTATAGTTGGTATTGTTGGTATGGTTGGTATGGTTGGTATGATTGGTATGATTGGTATGGTTGGTATGGTTGGTATGGTTGGTATGGTTGGTGTTGTTGGTATGGTTGGTATGGTTGGCATGGTTGGTATGGTTGGTATGGTTATTATGGTTGGTATGGTTGGTATGGTTGGTAAAGTTGGTATGGTTGGTATGGTTGATATGGTTGGCTTGGTGTGTAAGGTTGGTATATTTGGTAAGGTTGGTATGGTTGGTATGGTTGGTATGGTTGGTATGGTTGGTATGGTTGGTATGGTTGGTATGGTTGGTATGGTTGGTTTGGCTGGTATGGTTGGTATGGTGTGTAAGGTTGGTATGGTTCGTAAGGTTGGTATGGTTGGTATGGTTGGTATGGTTGGTATGGTTATTATGTTTAGTATGGTTGGTAAAGTTGGTATGGTTGATATGGTTGGCTTGGTGTGTAAGGTTGGTATGGTTGGTAAGGTTGGTATGGTTTGTATGGTTGGTATGGGTGGTATGGTTGGCATGGTGTGTAAGGTTGGTATGGTTCTTAAGGTTGGTATGGTTGGTATGGTTATTATGGTTGGTAAAGTTGGTATGGTTTGTATGGTTGATATGGTTCGCTTGGTGTGTAAGGTTGGTATGGTTGGTATGGTTGGTAAGGTTGGTATGGTTGGTATGGTTGGTATGGTTGGTATGGTTGGTTTGGGTGGTATGGTTGGTATGGTGTGTAAGGTTGGTATGGTTCGTAAGGTTGGTATGGTTTGTATGGTTGGTATGGGTGGTATGGTTGGCATGGTGTGTAAGGTTGGTATTGTTCGTAAGGTTGGTATGGTTGGTATGGTTGGTATGGTTGGTATGGTTCGTAAGGTTGGTATGGTTTGTATGGTTGGTATGGTTGGTATGGTTCGTAAGGTTGGTATGGTTTGTATGGTTGGTATGGGTGGTATGGTTGGCATGGTGTGTAAGGTTGGTATTGTTCGTAAGGTTGGTATGGTTGGTATGGTTGGTATGGTTGGTATGGTTGGTATGGTTGGTATGGTTGGTATGGTTATTATGGTTGGTATGGTTGGTAAAGTTGGTATGGTTTGTATGGTTGATATGGTTGGCTTTTTGTGTAAGGTTGGTATGGTTGGTAAGGTTGGTATGGTTGGTATGGTTGGTATGGTTGGTATGGTTGGTATGGTTGGTATGGTTGGTATGGTTGGTATGGTTGGTTTGGGTGGTATGGTTGGTATGGTGTTTAAGGTTGGTATGGTTCATAAGGTTGGTATGGTTATTATGGTTGGTATGGTTGATATGGTTGGCTTGGTGTGTAAGGTTGGTATGGTTGGTATGGTTGGTTTGGGTGGTATGGTTGGTATGGTTGGTATGGTTGGTATGGTTGGTATGGGTGGTATGGTTGGCATGGTGTGTAAGGTTGGTATTGTTCGTAAGGTTGGTATGGTTGGTATGGTTGGTATTGTTCGTAAGGTTGGTATGGTTGGTATGGTTGGTATGGTTGGTATGGTTCGTAAGGTTGGTATGGTTTGTATGGTTGGTATGGGTGGTATGGTTGGCATGGTGTGTAAGGTTGGTATTGTTCGTAAGGTTGGTATGGTTGGTATGGTTGGTATGGTTGGTATGGTTGGTATGGTTGGTATGGTTGGTATGGTTGGTATGGTTATTATGGTTGGTATGGTTGGTAAAGTTGGTATGGTTTGTATGGTTGATATGGTTGGCTTTTTGTGTAAGGTTGGTATGGTTGGTAAGGTTGGTATGGTTGGTATGGTTGGTATGGTTGGTATGGTTGGTATGGTTGGTATGGTTGGTATGGTTGGTATGGTTGGTTTGGGTGGTATGGTTGGTATGGTGTTTAAGGTTGGTATGGTTCATAAGGTTGGTATGGTTATTATGGTTGGTATGGTTGATATGGTTGGCTTGGTGTGTAAGGTTGGTATGGTTGGTATGGTTGGTATGGTTGGTTTGGGTGGTATGGTTGGTATGGTTGGTATGGTTGGTATTATTGGTATGGTTGGTATGGTTGGTATGGTTGGTATTATTGGTATGGTTGGTATGGTGGGTATGGTTGCTATTATTGGTATGGTTGGTATGGTGGGTATGGTTGGTATGGTTGGTATTATTGGTATGGTTGGTATGGTGGGTATGGTTGGTATGTTTGGTATGGTTGGTATGGTTGGTATGGTTGGTATGGTTGGTATGGATGGCATGGTTGGTATGGTTGGTATGGCTGGCATGGTTGGTATGTTTGCTAAGGTTGGTATTTATGGCATTGTTGGCAAGGTTGTTATGGCTGGCATTTTTGGTATGGTTGGTATGGTTGGTATGGTTGGTATGGTGGGTATGGTTGGTATGGTTGGTATTGTTGGTATGGTTGTTATGGTTGGTATGGTTGGCATGGTTGGCATGGTTGGTATGTTTGGTAAGATTGGTATTATTGGCATGGTTGGCATGGTTGGTATGTTTGGTAAGACTGGTATGGTTGGTATGGTGGGTATGGTTGGTATGGTTGGTATGGTTGGTATGATTGGTATGGTTGGTATGGTTGGCATGGTTGGCATGGTTGGTATGTTTGGTAAGATTTTTATTATAGGTATGGTTGGTATGGTGGGTATGGTTGGTATGGTTGGTATGGTTGGTATGTTTGGTATGGTTGGTATGAATGGCATGGTTGGTATGGTTGGCATGGTTGGTATGTTTGGTAAGATTGGTATTATTGGTATGGTTGGTATTATTGATATGGTTGGTATGGTTATTATGGTTGGTATGGTTGGTAAAGTTGGTATGGTTTGTATGGTTGATATGGTTGGCTTTTTGTGTAAGGTTGGTATGGTTGGTAAGGTTGGTATGGTTGGTATGGTTGGTATGGTTGGTATGGTTGGTATGGTTGGTTTGGGTGGTATGGTTGGTATGGTGTGTAAGGTTGGTATGGTTCGTAAGGTTGGTATGGTTATTATGGTTGGTATGGTTGATATGGTTGGCTTGGTGTGTAAGGTTGGTATGGTTGGTATGGTTGGTTTGGGTGGTATGGTTGGTATGGTGTGTAAGGTTGGTATGGTTCGTAAGGTTGGTATGGTTATTATGGTTGGTATGGTTGGTATGGTTGATATGGTTGGCTTGGTGTGTAAGGTTGGTATGGTTGGTATGGTTGGTTTGGGTGGTATGGTTGGTATGGTTGGTATGGTTGGTATTATTGGTATGGTTGGTATGGTGGGTATGGTTGGTATGGTTGGTATGGTTGGTATGGTTGTTATGGTTGGTATGGTTGGCATGGTTGGCATGGTTGGTATGTTTTGTAAGATTGGTATTATTGGCATGGTTGGCATGGTTGGTATGTTTGGTAAGATTGGTATGGTTGGTATGGTGGGTATGGTTGGTATTATTGGTATGGTGGGTATGGTTGGTATTATTGATATGGTTGGTATGGTTGGTATGGTTGTTATGGTTGATTTGGTTGGTAAAGTTGGTATGGTTGGTATGGTTGGTTTGGCTGGTATGGTTGGTATGGTGTGTAAGGTTGGTATGGTTCGTAAGGTTGGTATGGTTGGTATGGTTGGTATGGTTGGTATGGTTGGTATGGTTATTATGTTTGGTATGGTTGGTAAAGTTGGTATGGTTGATATGGTTGGCTTGGTGTGTAAGGTTGGTATTATTGGTAAGGTTGGTATGGTTTGTATGGTTGGTATGGGTGGTATGGTTGGCATGGTGTGTAAGGTTGGTATGGTTCGTAAGGTTGGTATGGTTGGTATGGTTATTATGGTTGGTAAAGTTGGTATTGTTTGTATGGTTGATATGGTTCGCTTGGTGTGTAAGGTTGGTATGGTTGGTATGGTTGGTAAGGTTGGTATGGTTGGTATGGTTGGTATGGTTGGTATGGTTGGTATGGTTGGTTTGGGTGGTATGGTTGGTATGGTGTGTAAGGTTGGTATGGTTCGTAAGGTTGGTATGGTTTGTATGGTTGGTATGGGTGGTATGGTTGGCATGGTGTATAAGGTTGGTATGGTTCGTAAGGTTGGTATGGTTGGTATGGTTGGTATGGTTGGTATGGTTGGTATGGTTGGTATGGTTGGTATGGTTGGTATGGTTGGTATGGTGGGTATGGTTGGTATGGTTGGCATGGTTGGCATGGTTGGTATGTTTGGTAAGATTGGTATTATTGGCATGGTTGGTATGGTTGGTATGGTTGGTATGGTTGGCATGGTTGGCATGGTTGGTATGTTTGGTAAGATTGGTATTATAGGTATGGTTGGTACGGTTGGTATGGTTGGTATGGTTGGTATGGTTGGTATGGTTGGTATGGTTGGTAAGATTGGTATTATTGATATGGTTGGTATGGCTGGTATGGTTGGTATGTTTGGTAAGGTCGGTATTTATGGCATTGTTGGCAAGGTTGTTATGGCTGGCATTTTTGGTATGGTTGGTGTGGTTGGTATGGTGGGTATGGTTGGTATGGTTGGTATGGTTGGTATGGTTGTTATGGTTGGTATGGTTGGCATGGTTGGCATGGTTGGTATGTTTGGTAAGATTGGTATTATTGGCATGGTTGGCATGGTTGGTATGTTTGGTAAGATTGGTATGGTTGGTATGGTGGGTATGGTTGGTATGGTTGGCATGGTTGGCATGGTTGGTATGTTTGGTAAGATTGGTATTATTGGCATGGTTGGTATGGTTGGTATGGTTGGTATGGTTGGCATGGTTGGCATGGTTGGTATGTTTGGTAAGATTGGTATTATAGGTATGGTTGGTACGGTTGGTATGGTTGGTATGGTTGGTATGGTTGGTATGGTTGGTATGGTTGGTATGGTTGGTATGGTTGGTATGGTTGGTATGTTTGGTATGGTTGGTATGGTTGGTATGGTTGGTATGGTTGGTATGGTTGGTAAGATTGGTATTATTGATATGGTTGGTATGGTTGGTATGGTTGGTATTATTGGTATGGTTGGTATTATTGGTATGGTTGGTATGGTGGGTATGGTTGGTATGGATGGCATGGTTGGTATGGTTGGTATGGCTGGTATGGTTGGTATGTTTGGTAAGGTTGGTATTTATGGCATTGTTGGCAAGGTTGTTATGGCTGGCATTTTTGGTATGGTTGGTATGGTTGGTATGGTTGGTGTGGTTGGTATGGTTGCTATGTTTGGTATGGTTGGTATGGTTGGTATGGTTGGTATGATTGGTATGATTGGTATGATTGTTATGGTTGGTATGGTTGGTATGGTTGGTATTATTGCTAATGTTCGTAAGGTTAGTATGGTGGGTATGATTGGTATGGTTGGTATGATTTTTATGGTTGCTATGTTTGGTATGGTTGGTATGGTTGGTATGATTGGTATGGTTGGTATGGTTGGTATGATTGATATGATTGGTATGGTTGGTATGGGTGGTATGGTTGGTATGGTTGGTATGTTTGGTAACGTTGGTATTGTTGGTATAGTTGGTATGGTTGGTATGGTTGGTATGGTTAGTATGGTGGGTATGGTTGGTATGGTTGGTGTGGTTGGTATGGTTGCTATGTTTGGTATGTTTGGTAACGTTGGTATTGTTGGTATAGTTGGTATGGTTGGTATGGTTGGTATGATTGGTATGATTGGTATGGTTGGTATGGTTGGTATGGTTGGTATGTTTGGTATTATTGCTATTGTTGGTAAGGTTAGTATGGTGGGTATTTTTGGTATGGTTGGTGTGCTTGGTATGGTTGCTATGTTTGGTATGGTTGCTATGTTTGGTATGGTTGGTATGGTTGGTATGATTGGTATGATTGGTATGGTTGGTATGGTTGGTATGGTTGGTATGGTTGGTATGGTTGGTATGGTTGGTATGGTTGGTATGGTTGGTATGGTTGGTATGTTTGGTATTATTGCTATTGTTGGTAAGGTTAGTATGGTGGGTGTGGTTGGTGTGGTTGGTATGGTTGCTATGTTTGGTATGGTTGGTATGGTTGGTATGATTGGTATGATTGGTATGGTTGGTATGGTTGGTATGGTTGCTATGGTAGCTATGTTTGGTATGGTTGGTATGGTTGGTATGATTGGTATGTTTGGTAAGGTTGATGTTGTTGTTATAGTTGGTATGGTTGGTATGGTTGGTATTGTTGGTATGGTTGGTATGGTTGGTATGGTTGGTAAGGTTGGTATGGTTGGTGTTGTTGGTATGATTGGTATGTTTGGTATGGTTGGTATGGTTGCTATGGTAGCTATGTTTGGTATGGTTGCTATGGTAGCTATGTTTGGTATGGTTGGTATGGTTGGTATGATTGGTATGATTGGTATGGTTGGTATGGTTGGTATGGTTGGTATGGTTGGTATGGTTGGTATGGTTGGTATGGTTGGCTTTGTTGGTATGTTTGGTATGGTTGGTATGATTGGTATGGTTGGTATGGTTATTATGTTTGGTATGGTTGGTTAAGTTGGTATGGTTGGTATGGTTGGTATGGTTGGTATTGTTGGTATGCTTGGTATGGTTGGTATGGTTGGTATGGTTGGTATGGTTGGTATGGTTGGTATGGTTGGCTTTGTTGGTATGTTTGGTATGGTTGGTATGATTGGTATGGTTGGTATGGTTATTATGTTTGGTATGGTTGGTTAAGTTGGTATGGTTGGTATGGTTGGTATGGTTGGTATGGTTGATATGGTTGGCTTGGTGTGTAAGGTTGGTATGGTTGGTAAGGTTGGTATGGTTGGTATGGTTGGTATGGTTGGTATGGTTGGTATGATTGGTATGATTGGTATGATTGGTATGGTTGGTATGGTTGGTATGGTTGGTATGGTTGGTGTTGTTGGTATGGTTGGTATGGTTGGTATGGTTGCTATGGTAGCTATGTTTGGTATGGTTGGTATGATTGGTATGTTTATTAAGGTTGGTATTGTTGGTATAGTTGGTATGGTTGGTATGGTTGGTATTGTTGGTATGGTTGGTATGGTTGCTATGGTTGCTATGTTTGGAACGGTTGGTATGGTTGGTATGATTGGTATGTTTGGTAAGGTTGGTATTGTTGGTATAGTTGGTATGGTTCGTATTGTTGGTATGATTGGTATGGTTGGTATAGTTGGTATTGTTGGTATGGTTGGTATGGTTGGTATTGTTGGTATGGTTGGTATGGTTGGTATGGTTGGTAAGGTTGGTATGGTTGGTGTTGTTGGTATGGTTGGTATGGTTGGTATGGTTGGTATGATTGGTATGATTGGTATGGTTGGTATGGTTGGTATGGTTGCTGTGGTTGCTATGTTTGGAATGCTTGGTATGGTTGGTATGATTGGTATGTTTGGTAAGGTTGGTATTGTTGGTATAGTTGGTATGGTTCGTATTGTTGGTATGATTGGTATGGTTGGTATAGTTGGTATTGTTGGTATGGTTGGTATGGTTGGTATTGTTGGTATGGTTGGTATGGTTGGTATGGTTGGTAAGGTTGGTATGGTTGGTGTTGTTGGTATGGTTGGTATAGTTGGTATGGTTGGTATGGTTGCTATGGTAGCTATGTTTGGTATGGTTGGTATGGTTGGTATGATTGGTATGTTTGGTAAGGTTGGTATTGTTGTTATAGTTGGTATGGTTGGTATGGTTGGTATTGTTGGTATGGTTGGTATGGTTGGTATGGTTGGTATGGTTGGCTTTGTTGGTATGTTTGGTATGGTTGGTATGATTGGTATGGTTGGTATGGTTATTATGTTTGGTATGGTTGGTTAAGTTGGTATGGTTGATATGGTTGGCTTGGTGTGTAAGGTTGGTAAGGTTGGTATGGTTGGTATGGTTGGTATAGTTGGTATGATTGGTATTGTTGGTATAGTTGGTATGGTTCGTATTGTTGGTATGATTGGTATGGTTGTTATAGTTGGTATTGTTGGTATGGTTGGTATGGTTGGTATGATTGGTATGATTGGTATGGTTGGTATGGTTGGTATGGTTGGTATGGTTGGTGTTGTTGGTATGGTTGGTATGGTTGGCATGGTTGGTATGGTTGGTATGGTTATTATGGTTGGTATGGTTGGTATGGTTGGTAAAGTTGGTATGGTTGGTATGGTTGATATGGTTGGCTTGGTGTGTAAGGTTGGTATATTTGGTAAGGTTGGTATGGTTGGTATGGTTGGTATGGTTGGTATGGTTGGTATGGTTGGTATGGTTGGTATGGTTGGTATGGTTGGTATGGTTGGTTTGGCTGGTATGGTTGGTATGGTGTGTAAGGTTGGTATGGTTCGTAAGGTTGGTATGGTTGGTATGGTTGGTATGGTTGGTATGGTTATTATGTTTAGTATGGTTGGTAAAGTTGGTATGGTTGATATGGTTGGCTTGGTGTGTAAGGTTGGTATGGTTGGTAAGGTTGGTATGGTTTGTATGGTTGGTATGGGTGGTATGGTTGGCATGGTGTGTAAGGTTGGTATGGTTCTTAAGGTTGGTATGGTTGGTATGGTTATTATGGTTGGTAAAGTTGGTATGGTTTGTATGGTTGATATGGTTCGCTTGGTGTGTAAGGTTGGTATGGTTGGTATGGTTGGTAAGGTTGGTATGGTTGGTATGGTTGGTATGGTTGGTATGGTTGGTTTGGGTGGTATGGTTGGTATGGTGTGTAAGGTTGGTATGGTTCGTAAGGTTGGTATGGTTTGTATGGTTGGTATGGGTGGTATGGTTGGCATGGTGTATAAGGTTGGTATGGTTCGTAAGGTTGGTATGGTTGGTATGGTTGGTATGGTTGGTATGGTTGGTATGGTTGGTATGGTTGGTATGGTTGGTATGGTTGGTATGGTTGGTATGGTTGGTATGGTTATTATGGTTGGTATGGTTGGTAAAGTTGGTATGGTTTGTATGGTTGATATGGTTGGCTTTTTGTGTAAGGTTGGTATGGTTGGTAAGGTTGGTATGGTTGGTATGGTTGGTATGGTTGGTATGGTTGGTATGGTTGGTATGGTTGGTTTGGGTGGTATGGTTGGTATGGTGTGTAAGGTTGGTATGGTTCGTAAGGTTGGTATGGTTATTATGGTTGGTATGGTTGATATGGTTGGCTTGGTGTGTAAGGTTGGTATGGTTGGTATGGTTGGTATGGTTGGTTTGGGTGGTATGGTTGGTATGGTTGGTATGGTTGGTATTATTGGTATGGTTGGTATGGTGGGTATGGTTGCTATTATTGGTATGGTTGGTATGGTGGGTATGGTTGGTATGGTTGGTATTATTGGTATGGTTGGTATGGGGGGTATGGTTGGTATGGTTGGTATGGTTGGTATGGTTGGTATGGTTGGTATGGTTGGTATGGTTGGTATGGATGGCATGGTTGGTATGGTTGGTATGGCTGGCATGGTTGGTATGTTTGGTAAGGTTGGTATTTATGGCATTGTTGGCAAGGTTGTTATGGCTGGCATTTTTGGTATGGTTGGTATGGTTGGTATGGTTGGTATGGTGGGTATGGTTGGTATGGTTGGTATGGTTGGTATGGTTGTTATGGTTGGTATGGTTGGCATGGTTGGCATGGTTGGTATGTTTGGTAAGATTGGTATTATTGGCATGGTTGGCATGGTTGGTATGTTTGGTAAGATTGGTATGGTTGGTATGGTGGGTATGGTTGGTATGGTTGGTATGGTTGGTATGGTTGGTATGGTTGGTATGATTGGTATGGTTGGTATGGTTGGCATGGTTGGTAT
Organism: Thelaira solivaga; assembly: GCA_947397855.1. NCBI lineage: Eukaryota > Metazoa > Arthropoda > Insecta > Diptera > Tachinidae > Thelaira > Thelaira solivaga. The sequence continues at coordinate 43,754,408 of OX377614.1, forward strand.
GTTTGGTAAGATTTTTATTATAGGTATGGTTGGTATGGTGGGTATGGTTGGTATGGTTGGTATGGTTGGTATGTTTGGTATGGTTGGTAAGGTTGGTATGGTTGGTATGGTTGGTATGGTTGGTATGGTTGGTATGGTTGGTATGGTTGGTTTGGGTGGTATGGTTGGTATGGTGTGTAAGGTTGGTATGGTTCGTAAGGTTGGTATGGTTATTATGGTTGGTATGGTTGATATGGTTGGCTTGGTGTGTAAGGTTGGTATGGTTGGTATGGTTGGTATGGTTGGTATGGTTGGTTTGGGTGGTATGGTTGGTATGGTTGGTATGGTTGGTATTATTGGTATGGTTGGTATGGTGGGTATGGTTGGTATGGTTGGTATGGTTGGTATGGTTGGTATGGTTGGTATGGTTGGTATGGTTGGTATGGTTGGTATGGTTGGTATGGATGGCATGGTTGGTATGGTTGGTATGGCTGGTATGGCTGGTATGGTTGGTATGTTTGGTAAGGTCGGTATTTATGGCATTGTTGGCAAGGTTGTTATGGCTGGCATTTTTGGTATGGTTGGTATGGTTGGTATGGTGGGTATGGTTGGTATGGTTGGTATGGTTGGTATGGTTGTTATGGTTGGTATGGTTGGCATGGTTGGCATGGTTGGTATGTTTGGTAAGATTGGTATTATTGGCATGGTTGGCATGGTTGGTATGTTTGGTAAGATTGGTATGGTTGGTATGGTGGGTATGGTTGGTATGGTTGGCATGGTTGGCATGGTTGGTATGTTTGGTAAGATTGGTATTATTGGCATGGTTGGTATGGTTGGTATGGTTGGTATGGTTGGCATGGTTGGCATGGTTGGTATGTTTGGTAAGATTGGTATTATAGGTATGGTTGGTACGGTTGGTATGGTTGGTATGGTTGGTATGGTTGGTATGGTTGGTATGGTTGGTATGGTTGGTATGGTTGGTATGGTTGGTATGGTTGGTATGGTTGGTATGTTTGGTATGGTTGGTATGTTTGGTATGGTTGGTATGGTTGGTATGGTTGGTAAGATTGGTATTATTGATATGGTTGGTATGGTTGGTATGGTTGGTATTATTGGTATGGTTGGTATTATTGGTATGGTTGGTATGGTGGGTATGGTTGGTATGGATGGCATGGTTGGTATGGTTGGTATGGCTGGTATGGTTGGTATGTTTGGTAAGGTTGGTATTTATGGCATTGTTTTCAAGGTTGTTATGGCTGGCATTTTTGGTATGGTTGGTATGGTTGGTATGGTGGGTATGGTTGGTATGGTTGGTATGGTTGGTATGGTTGTTATGGTTGGTATGGTTGGCATGGTTGGCATGGTTGGTATGTTTGGTAAGATTGGTATTATTGGCATGGTTGGCATGGTTGGTATGTTTGGTATGGTTGGTATGGTTGGTATGTTTGGTATGGTTGGTATGGTTGGTATGGTTGGTATGGTTGGTATGGTTGGTATGATTGGTATGATTGGTATGGTTGGTATGGTTGGTATAGTTGGTATGATTGGTATTGTTGGTATAGTTGGTATGGTTCGTATTGTTGGTATGATTGGTATGGTTGTTATAGTTGGTATTGTTGGTATGGTTGGTATGGTTGGTATGATTGGTATGATTGGTATGGTTGGTATGGTTGGTATGGTTGGTATGGTTGGTGTTGTTGGTATGGTTGGTATGGTTGGCATGGTTGGTATGGTTGGTATGGTTATTATGGTTGGTATGGTTGGTATGGTTGGTAAAGTTGGTATGGTTGGTATGGTTGATATGGTTGGCTTGGTGTGTAAGGTAGGTATATTTGGTAAGGTTGGTATGGTTGGTATGGTTGGTATGGTTGGTATGGTTGGTATGGTTGGTATGGTTGGTTGGCTGGTATGGTTGGTATGGTGTGTAAGGTTGGTATGGTTCGTAAGGTTGGTATGGTTGGTATGGTTGGTATGGTTGGTATGGTTATTATGTTTGGTATGGTTGGTAAAGTTGGTATGGTTGATATGGTTGGCTTGGTGTGTAAGGTTGGTATGGTTGGTAAGGTTGGTATGGTTTGTATGGTTGGTATGGGTGGTATGGTTGGCATGGTGTGTAAGGTTGGTATGGTTCTTAAGGTTGGTATGGTTGGTATGGTTATTATGGTTGGTAAAGTTGGTATGGTTTGTATGGTTGATATGGTTCGCTTGGTGTGTAAGGTTGGTATGGTTGGTATGGTTGGTAAGGTTGGTATGGTTGGTATGGTTGGTATGGTTGGTATGGTTGGTATGGTTGGTTTGGGTGGTATGGTTGGTATGGTGTGTAAGGTTGGTATGGTTCGTAAGGTTGGTATGGTTTGTATGGTTGGTATGGGTGGTATGGTTGGCATGGTGTGTAAGGTTGGTATTGTTCGTAAGGTTGGTATGGTTGGTATGGTTGGTATGGTTGGTATGGTTGGTATGGTTGGTATGGTTGGTATGGTTATTATGGTTGGTATGGTTGGTAAAGTTGGTATGGTTTGTATGGTTGATATGGTTGGCTTTTTGTGTAAGGTTGGTATGGTTGGTATGGTTGGTATGGTTGGTATGGTTGGTATGGTTGGTATGGTTGGTTTGGGTGGTATGGTTGGTATGGTGTTTAAGGTTGGTATGGTTCGTAAGGTTGGTATGGTTATTATGGTTGGTATGGTTGATATGGTTGGCTTGGTGTGTAAGGTTGGTATGGTTGGTATGGTTGGTTTGGGTGGTATGGTTGGTATGGTTGGTATGGTTGGTATTATTGGTATGGTTGGTATGGTTGGTATTATTGGTATGGTTGGTATGGTGGGTATGGTTGCTATTATTGGTATGGTTGGTATGGTGGGTATGGTTGGTATGGTTGGTATTATTGGTATGGTTGGTATGGTGGGTATGGTTGGTATGGTTGGTATGGTTGGTATGGTTGGTATGGTTGGTATGGTTGGTATGGATGGTATGGTTGGTATGGTTGGTATGGCTGGCATGGTTGGTATGTTTGGTAAGGTTGGTATTTATGGCATTGTTGGCAAGGTTGTTATGGCTGGCATTTTTGGTATGGTTGGTATGGTTGGTATGGTTGGTATGGTGGGTATGGTTGGTATGGTTGGTATTGTTGGTATGGTTGTTATGGTTGGTATGGTTGGCATGGTTGGCATGGTTGGTATGTTTGGTAAGATTGGTATTATTGGCATGGTTGGCATGGTTGGTATGTTTGGTAAGATTGGTATGGTTGGTATGGTGGGTATGGTTGGTATGGTTGGTATGGTTGGTATGGTTGGTATGGTTGGTATGATTGGTATGGTTGGTATGGTTGGCATGGTTGGCATGGTTGGTATGTTTGGTAAGATTTTTATTATAGGTATGGTTGGTATGGTGGGTATGGTTGGTATGGTTGGTATGGTTGGTATGTTTGGTATGGTTGGTATGAATGGCATGGTTGGTATGGTTGGCATGGTTGGTATGTTTGGTAAGATTGGTATTATTGGTATGGTGGGTATGGTTGGTATTATTGATATGGTTGGTATGGTTGGTATGGTTATTATGGTTGGTATGGTTGGTAAAGTTGGTATGGTTTGTATGGTTGATATGGTTGGCTTTTTGTGTAAGGTTGGTATGGTTGGTAAGGTTGGTATGGTTGGTATGGTTGGTATGGTTGGTTTGGGTGGTATGGTTGGTATGGTGTGTAAGGTTGGTATGGTTCGTAAGGTTGGTATGGTTATTATGGTTGGTATGGTTGATATGGTTGGCTTGGTGTGTAAGGTTGGTATGGTTGGTATGGTTGGTTTGGGTGGTATGGTTGGTATGGTGTGTAAGGTTGGTATGGTTCGTAAGGTTGGTATGGTTATTATGGTTGGTATGGTTGGTATGGTTGATATGGTTGATATGGTTGGCTTGGTGTGTAAGGTTGGTATGGTTGGTATGGTTGGTATGGTTGGTTTGGGTGGTATGGTTGGTATGGTTGTTATGGTTGGTATTATTGGTATGGTTGGTATGGTGGGTATGGTTGGTATGGTTGGTATGGTTGGTATGGTTGTTATGGTTGGTATGGTTGGCATGGTTGGCATGGTTGGTATGTTTGGTAAGATTGGTATTATTGGCATGGTTGGCATGGTTGGTATGTTTGGTAAGATTGGTATGGTTGGTATGGTGGGTATGGTTGGTATTATTGGTATGGTGGGTATGGTTGGTATTATTGATATGGTTGGTATGGTTGGTATGGTTATTATGGTTGGTATGGTTGGTAAAGTTGGTATGGTTGGTATGGTTGGTTTGGCTGGTATGGTTGGTATGGTGTGTAAGGTTGGTATGGTTCGTAAGGTTGGTATGGTTGGTATGGTTGGTATGGTTGGTATGGTTATTATGTTTGGTATGGTTGGTAAAGTTGGTATGGTTGATATGGTTGGCTTGGTGTGTAAGGTTGGTATGGTTGGTAAGGTTGGTATGGTTTGTATGGTTGGTATGGGTGGTATGGTTGGCATGGTGTGTAAGGTTGGTATGGTTCGTAAGGTTGGTATGGTTGGTATGGTTATTATGGTTGGTAAAGTTGGTATTGTTTGTATGGTTGATATGGTTCGCTTGGTGTGTAAGGTTGGTATGGTTGGTATGGTTGGTAAGGTTGGTATGGTTGGTATGGTTGGTATGGTTGGTATGGTTGGTATGGTTGGTTTGGGTGGTATGGTTGTTATGGTGTGTAAGGTTGGTATGGTTCGTAAGGTTGGTATGGTTTGTATGGTTGGTATGGGTGGTATGGTTGGCATGGTGTGTAAGGTTGGTATGGTTCGTAAGGTTGGTATGGTTGGTATGGTTGGTATGGTTGGTATGGTTGGTATGGTTGGTATGGTTGGTATGGTTGGTATGGTTGGTATGGTTATTATGGTTGGTATGGTTGGTAAAGTTGGTATGGTTTGTATGGTTGATATGGTTGGCTTTTTGTGTAAGGTTGGTATGGTTGGTAAGGTTGGTATGGTTGGTATGGTTGGTATGGTTGGTATGGTTGGTATGGTTGGTTTGGGTGGTATGGTTGGTATGGTGTGTAAGGTTGGTATGGTTCGTAAGGTTGGTATGGTTATTATGGTTGGTATGGTTGATATGGTTGGCTTGGTGTGTAAGGTTGGTATGGTTGGTATGGTTGGTTTGGGTGGTATGGTTGGTATGGTTGGTATGGTTGGTATTATTGGTATGGTTGGTATGGTGGGTATGGTTGCTATTATTGGTATGGTTGGTATGGTGGGTATGGTTGGTATGGTTGGTATTATTGGTATGGTTGGTATGGTGGGTATGGTTGGTATGGTTGGTATGGTTGGTATGGTTGGTATGGTTGGTATGGTTGGTATGGTTGGTATGGTTGGTATGGATGGCATGGTTGGTATGGTTGGTATGGCTGGCATGGTTGGTATGTTTGGTAAGGTTGGTATTTATGGCATTGTTGGCAAGGTTGTTATGGCTGGCATTTTTGGTATGGTTGGTATGGTTGGTATGGTTGGTATGGTGGGTATGGTTGGTATGGTTGGTATGGTTGGTATGGTTGTTATGGTTGGTATGGTTGGCATGGTTGGCATGGTTGGTATGTTTGGTAAGATTGGTATTATTGGCATGGTTGGCATGGTTGGTATGTTTGGTAAGATTGGTATGGTTGGTATGGTGGGTATGGTTGGTATGGTTGGTATGGTTGGTATGGTTGGTATGGTTGGTATGATTGGTATGGTTGGTATGGTTGGCATGGTTGGTATGTTTGGTAAGATTTTTATTATAGGTATGGTTGGTATGGTGGGTATGGTTGGTATGGTTGGTATGGTTGGTATGTTTGGTATGGTTGGTATGTTTGGTATGGTTGGTATGAATGGCATGGTTGGTATGGTTGGCATGGTTGGTATGTTTGGTAAGATTGGTATTATTGGTATGGTGGGTATGGTTGGTATTATTGATATGGTTGGTATGGTTGGTATGGTTATTATGGTTGGTATGGTTGGTAAAGTTGGTATGGTTTGTATGGTTGATATGGTTGGCTTTTTGTGTAAGGTTGGTATGGTTGGTAAGGTTGGTATGGTTGGTATGGTTGGTATGGTTGGTATGGTTGGTATGGTTGGTTTGGGTGGTATGGTTGGTATGGTGTGTAAGGTTGGTATGGTTCGTAAGGTTGGTATGGTTATTATGGTTGGTATGGTTGATATGGTTGGCTTGGTGTGTAAGGTTGGTATGGTTGGTATGGTTGGTATGGTTGGTTTGGGTGGTATGGTTGGTATGGTTGGTATGGTTGGTATTATTGGTATGGTTGGTATGGTGGGTATGGTTGGTATGGTTGGTATGGTTGGTATGGTTGGTATGGTTGGTATGGTTGGTATGGTTGGTATGGATGGCATGGTTGGTATGGTTGGTATGGCTGGTATGGTTGGTATGTTTGGTAAGGTCGGTATTTATGGCATTGTTGGCAAGGTTGTTATGGCTGGCATTTTTGGTATGGTTGGTATGGTTGGTATGGTGGGTATGGTTGGTATGGTTGGTATGGTTGGTATGGTTGTTATGGTTGGTATGGTTGGCATGGTTGGCATGGTTGGTATGTTTGGTAAGATTGGTATTATTGGCATGGTTGGCATGGTTGGTATGTTTGGTAAGATTGGTATGGTTGGTATGGTGGGTATGGTTGGTATGGTTGGCATGGTTGGCATGGTTGGTATGTTTGGTAAGATTGGTATTATTGGCATGGTTGGTATGGTTGGTATGGTTGGTATGGTTGGCATGGTTGGCATGGTTGGTATGTTTGGTAAGATTGGTATTATAGGTATGGTTGGTACGGTTGGTATGGTTGGTATGGTTGGTATGGTTGGTATGGTTGGTATGGTTGGTATGGTTGGTATGGTTGGTATGGTTGGTATGTTTGGTATGGTTGGTATGGTTGGTATGGTTGGTATGGTTGGTATGGTTGGTAAGATTGGTATTATTGATATGGTTGGTATGGTTGGTATGGTTGGTATTATTGGTATGGTTGGTATTATTGGTATGGTTGGTATGGTGGGTATGGTTGGTATGGATGGCATGGTTGGTATGGTTGGTATGGCTGGTATGGTTGGTATGTTTGGTAAGGTTGGTATTTATGGCATTGTTTTCAAGGTTGTTATGGCTGGCATTTTTGGTATGGTTGGTATGGTTGGTATGGTTGGTATGGTGGGTATGGTTGGTATGGTTGGTATGGTTGGTATGGTTGTTATGGTTGGTATGGTTGGCATGGTTGGCATGGTTGGTATGTTTGGTAAGATTGGTATTATTGGCATGGTTGGCATGGTTGGTATGTTTGGTATGGTTGATATGGTTGGTATGGTTGTTATGGTTGGTATGGTTGGCATGGTTGGCATGGTTGGTATGTTTGGTAAGATTGGTATTATTGGCATGGTTGGTATGGTTGGTATGGTTGGTATGGTTGGTATGGTTGGCATGGTTGGCATGGTTGGTATGTTTGGTAAGATTGGTATTATAGGTATGGTTGGTACGGTTGGTATGGTTGGTATGGTTGGTATGGTTGGTATGGTTGGTATGTTTGGTATGGTTGGTATGGTTGGTATGGTTGGTATGGTTGGTATGGTTGGTAAGATTGGTATTATTGATATGGTTGGTATGGTTGGTATGGTTGGTATTATTGGTATGGTTGGTATTATTGGTATGGTTGGTATGGTGGGTATGGTTGGTATGGTGGGTATGGTTGGTATGGTTGGTATGGTTGGTATTATTGGTATGGTTGGTATGGTTGGTATGGTTGGTATTGTTGGTATGTTTGGTATGGTTGGTATGGTTGGTATGGTTGGTATGGTTGGTATGGTTGGTATTTATGGCATTGTTGGTAAGGTTGTCATGGGTGGCATGGTTGGTATGGTTGGTTTGGTTGGTATTATTGGTATGGTTGGTATGGTGGGTATGGTTTGTATTATTGGTATGGTTGGTATGGTGGGTATGGTTGGTATGGTTGGTATTATTGATATGGTTGGTATGGTTGGTATGGTTGGTATGTTTGGTATGGTTGGTATGGTTGGTATGGTTGGTATCGTTGGTATTTATGGCATTGTTGGTAAGGTTGTTATGGCTGGCATGGTTGGTATGGTTGGTATGGTTGGTATGGTTGGTATGTTTGGTATGGTTGGTATGGTTGGTATGGTTGGTATGGATGGCATGGTTGGTATGGTTGGTATGGTTGGCATGGTTGGTATGGTTGGCATGGTTGGTATGTTTAGTAAGATTGGTATTATTGGTATGGTTGGTATGGTGGGTATGGTTGGTATGGTTGGTATGGTTGGTATGGTTGGTATGGTTGGTATGGTGGGTATGGTTGGTATGGTTGGTATGTTTGGTATGGTTGGTATGGTTGGTATGGTTGGTATGGATGGCATGGTTGGTATGGTTGGCATTTTTGGTATGTTTGGTAAGATTGGTATTATTGGTATGGTTGGTATGGTTGGTATTATTGGTATGGTTGGTATGGTGGGTATGGTTGGTATTTTTGGTATGTTTGGTATGGCTGGTATGGTTGGTATGGTTGGTATTATTGGTATGGTTGGTATGGTGGGTATGGTTGGTATGGTTGGTATGTTTGGTATGGTTGGCATGGTTGGTATGGTTGGTATGGTTGGTATGGTTGGTATGGTTGGTATTTATGGCATTGTTGGTAAGGTTGTTATGGGTGGCATGGTTGGTATGGTTGGTATGGTTGGTATTATTGGTATGGTTGGTATGGTTGGTATTATTGGTATGGTTGGTATGGTGGGTATGGTTGCTATTATTGGTATGGTTGGTATGGTGGGTATGGTTGGTATGGTTGCTATTATTGGTATGGTTGGTATGGTGGGTATGGTTGGTATGGTTGGTATTTTTGGTATGTTTGGTATGGCTGGTATGGTTGGTATGGTTGGTATGGTTGGTATGGTTGGTATGGTTGGTATTATTGGTATTATTGGTATGGTTGGTATGGTGGGTATGGTTGGTATGGTTGGTATGGTTGGTATGTTTGGTATGGTTGGCATGGTTGGTATGGTTGGTATGGTTGGTATGGTTGGTATTTATGGCATTGTTGGTAAGGTTGTTATGGGTGGCATGGTTGGTATGGTTGGTATTATTGGTATGGTTGGTATGGTTGGTATTATTGGTATGGTTGGTATGGTGGGTATAGTTGCTATTATTGGTATGGTGGTTATGGTGGTTATGGTTGGTATGGTTGGTATGGTGGGTATGGTTGGTATGGTTGGTATGGTTGGTATGGTTGGCATGGTTGGTATGTTTGGTAAGATTGGTATTATTGGCATGGTTGGCATGGTTGGTATGTTTGGTAAGATTGGTATTATTGGTATGGTTGGTATGGTGGGTATGGTTGGTATGGTTGGTATGGTTGGTATGGTTGGTATGGTTGGTATGGTTGGCATGGTTGGCATGGTTGGTATGTTTGGTAAGATTGGTATTATTGGTATGGTTGGTATGGTGGGTATGGTTGGTATGGTTGGTATGGTTGGTATGGTTGTTATGGTTGGTATGGTTGGTGTGGTTGGTATGGTTGGTATGGTTGGTATGGTTGGTATGGTTGGTATGGTTGGTATGGTTGGTATGGATGGCATGGTTGGTATGGTTGGCATGGTTGGTAAGGTTGTTATGGTTGCTATTATTGGTATGGTGGGTATGGTTGGTATGGTTGGTATGGTTGGTATGGTGGGTATGGTTGGTATGGTTGGTATGGTTGGTATGGTTGGTATGGTTGGTATGGTTGGTATGGTTGGTATGGTTGGTATGGTTTGTATGGTTGGTATGGTTGGCATGGTTGGCATGGTTGGTATGTTTGGTAAGATTGGTATTATTGGCATGGTTGGCATGGTTGGTATGTTTGGTAAGATTGGTATTATTGGTATGGTTGGTATGGTGGGTATGGTTGGTATGGTTGGTATGGTTGGTATGGTTGGTATGGTTGGTATGGTTGGTATGGTGGGTATGGTTGGTATGGTTGGTATGGTTGGTATGGTTGGTATGGTTGGTATGGTTGGCATGGTTGGCATGGTTGGTATGTTTGGTAAGATTGGTATTATTGGCATGGTTGGCATGGTTGGTATGTTTGGTAAGATTGGTATTATTGGTATGGTTGGTATGGTGGGTATGGTTGGTATGGTTGGTATGGTTGGTATGGTTGGTATGGTTGGTATGGTTGGTATGGTTGGTATGGTTGGTATGTTTGGTATGGTTGGTATGGTTGGTATGGTGGGTATGGTTGGTATGTTTGGTAAGATTGGTATTATTGGCATGGTTGGCATGGTTGGTATGTTTGGTAAGATTGGTATTATTGGTATGGTTGGTATGGTGGGTATGGTTGGTATGGTTGGTATGGTTGGTATGGTTGGTATGGTTGGCATGGTTGGTATGGTTGGTATGGTTGGTATTATTGGTATGGTTGGTATGGTTGGTATTATTGGTATGGTTGGTATGGTGGGTATGGTTGCTATTATTGGTATGGTTGGTATGGTGGGTATGGTTGGTATGGTTGCTATTATTGGTATGGTTGGTATGGTGGGTATGGTTGGTATGGTTGGTATTTTTGGTATGTTTGGTATGGCTGGTATGGTTGGTATGGTTGGTATGGTTGGTATGGTTGGTATGGTTGGTATTATTGGTATGGTTGGTATGGTGGGTATGGTTGGTATGGTTGGTATGGTTGGTATGTTTGGTATGGTTGGCATGGTTGGTATGGTTGGTATGGTTGGTATGGTTGGTATTTATGACATTGTTGGTAAGGTTGTTATGGGTGGCATGGTTGGTATGGTTGGTATTATTGGTATGGTTGGTATGGTTGGTATTATTGGTATGGTTGGTATGGTGGGTATAGTTGCTATTATTGGTATGGTGGTTATGGTGGTTATGGTTGGTATGGTTGGTATTATTGGTATGGTTGGTATGGTTGGTATGGTGGGTATGGTTGGTATGGTTGGTATGGTTGGTATGGTTGGTATGGTTGGTATGGTTGGTATGGTTGGTATGGTTGGCATGGTTGGTATGTTTGGTAAGATTGGTATTATTGGCATGGTTGGCATGGTTGGTATGTTTGGTATGGTTGATATGGTTGGTATGGTTGTTATGGTTGGTATGGTTGGCATGGTTGGCATGGTTGGTATGTTTGGTAAGATTGGTATTATTGGCATGGTTGGTATGGTTGGTATGGTTGGTATGGTTGGTATGGTTGGCATGGTTGGCATGGTTGGTATGTTTGGTAAGATTGGTATTATAGGTATGGTTGGTACGGTTGGTATGGTTGGTATGGTTGGTATGGTTGGTATGGTTGGTATGTTTGGTATGGTTGGTATGGTTGGTATGGTTGGTATGGTTGGTATGGTTGGTAAGATTGGTATTATTGATATGGTTGGTATGGTTGGTATGGTTGGTATTATTGGTATGGTTGGTATTATTGGTATGGTTGGTATGGTGGGTATGGTTGGTATGGTGGGTATGGTTGGTATGGTTGGTATGGTTGGTATTATTGGTATGGTTGGTATGGTGGGTATGGTTTGTATTATTGGTATGGTTGGTATGGTGGGTATGGTTGGTATGGTTGGTATTATTGATATGGTTGGTATGGTTGGTATGGTTGGTATGTTTGGTATGGTTGGTATGGTTGGTATGGTTGGTATCGTTGGTATTTATGGCATTGTTGGTAAGGTTGTTATGGCTGGCATGGTTGGTATGGTTGGTATGGTTGGTATGGTTGGTATGTTTGGTATGGTTGGTATGGTTGGTATGGTTGGTATGGATGGCATGGTTGGTATGGTTGGTATGGTTGGCATGGTTGGTATGGTTGGCATGGTTGGTATGTTTAGTAAGATTGGTATTATTGGTATGGTTGGTATGGTGGGTATGGTTGGTATGGTTGGTATGGTTGGTATGGTTGGTATGGTTGGTATGGTGGGTATGGTTGGTATGGTTGGTATGTTTGGTATGGTTGGTATGGTTGGTATGGTTGGTATGGATGGCATGGTTGGTATGGTTGGCATTTTTGGTATGTTTGGTAAGATTGGTATTATTGGTATGGTTGGTATGGTTGGTATTATTGGTATGGTTGGTATGGTGGGTATGGTTGGTATTTTTGGTATGTTTGGTATGGCTGGTATGGTTGGTATGGTTGGTATTATTGGTATGGTTGGTATGGTGGGTATGGTTGGTATGGTTGGTATGTTTGGTATGGTTGGCATGGTTGGTATGGTTGGTATGGTTGGTATGGTTGGTATGGTTGGTATTTATGGCATTGTTGGTAAGGTTGTTATGGGTGGCATGGTTGGTATGGTTGGTATGGTTGGTATTATTGGTATGGTTGGTATGGTTGGTATTATTGGTATGGTTGGTATGGTGGGTATGGTTGCTATTATTGGTATGGTTGGTATGGTGGGTATGGTTGGTATGGTTGCTATTATTGGTATGGTTGGTATGGTGGGTATGGTTGGTATGGTTGGTATTTTTGGTATGTTTGGTATGGCTGGTATGGTTGGTATGGTTGGTATGGTTGGTATGGTTGGTATGGTTGGTATTATTGGTATGGTTGGTATGGTGGGTATGGTTGGTATGGTTGGTATGGTTGGTATGTTTGGTATGGTTGGCATGGTTGGTATGGTTGGTATGGTTGGTATGGTTGGTATTTATGGCATTGTTGGTAAGGTTGTTATGGGTGGCATGGTTGGTATGGTTGGTATTATTGGTATGGTTGGTATGGTTGGTATTATTGGTATGGTTGGTATGGTGGGTATAGTTGCTATTATTGGTATGGTGGTTATGGTGGTTATGGTTGGTATGGTTGGTATTATTGGTATGGTTGGTATGGTTGGTATGGTGGGTATGGTTGGTATGGTTGGTATGGTTGGCATGGTTGGTATGTTTGGTAAGATTGGTATTATTGGCATGGTTGGCATGGTTGGTATGTTTGGTAAGATTGGTATTATTGGTATGGTTGGTATGGTGGGTATGGTTGGTATGGTTGGTATGGTTGGTATGGTTGGTATGGTTGGTATGGTTGGTATGGTTGGCATGGTTGGCATGGTTGGTATGTTTGGTAAGATTGGTATTATTGGTATGGTTGGTATGGTGGGTATGGTTGGTATGGTTGGTATGGTTGGTATGGTTGTTATGGTTGGTATGGTTGGTGTGGTTGGTATGGTTGGTATGGTTGGTATGGTTGGTATGGTTGGTATGGTTGGTATGGTTGGTATGGATGGCATGGTTGGTATGGTTGGCATGGTTGGTAAGGTTGTTATGGTTGCTATTATTGGTATGGTGGGTATGGTTGGTATGGTTGGTATGGTTGGTATGGTGGGTATGGTTGGTATGGTTGGTATGGTTGGTATGGTTGGTATGGTTGGTATGGTTGGTATGGTTGGTATGGTTGGTATGGTTTGTATGGTTGGTATGGTTGGCATGGTTGGCATGGTTGGTATGTTTGGTAAGATTGGTATTATTGGCATGGTTGGCATGGTTGGTATGTTTGGTAAGATTGGTATTATTGGTATGGTTGGTATGGTGGGTATGGTTGGTATGGTTGGTATGGTTGGTATGGTTGGTATGGTTGGTATGGTTGGTATGGTGGGTATGGTTGGTATGGTTGGTATGGTTGGTATGGTTGGTATGGTTGGTATGGTTGGCATGGTTGGCATGGTTGGTATGTTTGGTAAGATTGGTATTATTGGCATGGTTGGCATGGTTGGTATGTTTGGTAAGATTGGTATTATTGGTATGGTTGGTATGGTGGGTATGGTTGGTATGGTTGGTATGGTTGGTATGGTTGGTATGGTTGGTATGGTTGGTATGGTTGGTATGGTTGGTATGTTTGGTATGGTTGGTATGGTTGGTATGGTGGGTATGGTTGGTATGTTTGGTAAGATTGGTATTATTGGCATGGTTGGCATGGTTGGTATGTTTGGTAAGATTGGTATTATTGGTATGGTTGGTATGGTGGGTATGGTTGGTATGGTTGGTATGGTTGGTATGGTTGGTATGGTTGGCATGGTTGGTATGGTTGGTATGGTTGGTATTATTGGTATGGTTGGTATGGTTGGTATTATTGGTATGGTTGGTATGGTGGGTATGGTTGCTATTATTGGTATGGTTGGTATGGTGGGTATGGTTGGTATGGTTGCTATTATTGGTATGGTTGGTATGGTGGGTATGGTTGGTATGGTTGGTATTTTTGGTATGTTTGGTATGGCTGGTATGGTTGGTATGGTTGGTATGGTTGGTATGGTTGGTATGGTTGGTATTATTGGTATGGTTGGTATGGTGGGTATGGTTGGTATGGTTGGTATGGTTGGTATGTTTGGTATGGTTGGCATGGTTGGTATGGTTGGTATGGTTGGTATGGTTGGTATTTATGACATTGTTGGTAAGGTTGTTATGGGTGGCATGGTTGGTATGGTTGGTATTATTGGTATGGTTGGTATGGTTGGTATTATTGGTATGGTTGGTATGGTGGGTATAGTTGCTATTATTGGTATGGTGGTTATGGTGGTTATGGTTGGTATGGTTGGTATTATTGGTATGGTTGGTATGGTTGGTATGGTGGGTATGGTTGGTATGGTTGGTATGGTTGGTATGGTTGGTATGGTTGGTATGGTTGGTATGGTTGGCATGGTTGGTATGTTTGGTAAGATTGGTATTATTGGCATGGTTGGCATGGTTGGCATGGTTGGTATGTTTGGTAAGATTGGTATTATTGGTATGGTTGGTATGGTGGGTATGGTTGGTATGGTTGGTATGGTTGGTATGGTTGGTATGGTTGGCATGGTTGGCATGGTTGGTATGTTTGGTAAGATTGGTATTATTGGTATGGTTGGTATGGTGGGTATGGTTGGTATGGTTGGTATGGTTGGTATGGTTGTTATGGTTGGTATGGTTGGTGTGGTTGGTATGGTTGGTATGGTTGGTATGGTTGGTATGGTTGGTATGGTTGGTATGGTTGGTATGGTTGGTATGGATGGCATGGTTGGTATGGTTGGCATGGTTGGTAAGGTTGTTATGGTTGCTATTATTGGTATGGTGGGTATGGTTGGTATGGTTGGTATGGTTGGTATGGTGGGTATGGTTGGTATGGTTGGTATGGTTGGTATGGTTGGTATGGTTGGTATGGTTGGTATGGTTGGTATGGTTTGTATGGTTGGTATGGTGTGCATGGTTGGCATGGTTGGTATGTTTGGTAAGATTGGTATTATTGGCATGGTTGGCATGGTTGGTATGTTTGGTAAGATTGGTATTATTGGTATGGTTGGTATGGTGGGTATGGTTGGTATGGTTGGTATGGTTGGTATGGTTGGTATGGTTGGTATGGTTGGTATGGTGGGTATGGTTGGTATGGTTGGTATGGTTGGTATGGTTGGTATGGTTGGTATGGTTGGTATGGTTGGTATGGTTGGCATGGTTGGCATGGTTGGTATGTTTGGTAAGATTGGTATTATTGGCATGGTTGGCATGGTTGGTATGTTTGGTAAGATTGGTATTATTGGTATGGTTGGTATGGTGGGTATGGTTGGTATGGTTGGTATGGTTGGTATGGTTGGTATGGTTGGTATGGTTGGTATGGTTGGTATGGTTGGTATGGTTGGTATGGTTGGTATGTTTGGTATGGTTGGTATGGTTGGTATGGTGGGTATGGTTGGTATTATTGGTATGGTTGGTATGGTTGGTATGGTTGGTATGGTCGGTATGGTTGGTATGGATGGCATGGTTGGTATGGTTGGCATGGTTGGTATGTTTGGTAAGATTGGTATTATTGGTATGGTTGGTATGGTTGGTATTATTGGTATGGTTGGTATGGTGGGTATGGTTGGTATTATTGGTATGGTTGGTATGGTGGGTATGGTTGGTATGGTTGGTATTATTGGTATGGTTGGTATGGTGGGTATGGTTGGTATGGTTTTTATTGTTGGTATGGTGGGTATGGTTGGTATGGTTGGTATGGTTGGTATGGTTGGTATTTATGGCATTGTTGGTAAGGTTGTTATGGCTGGCATGTTTGGTATGGTTGGTATTATTGGTATGGTTGGTATGGTGGGTATGGTTGGTATTATTGGTATGGTTGGCATGGTTGGTATGGTTGGCATGGTTGGTATGTTTGGTAAGATTGGTATTATTGGTATGGTTGGTATGCTTGGTATGGTTGGTATGGTTGGTATGGTTGGTATGGTTGGTATGGTTGGTGTGGTTGGTATGGTTGGTATGGTTGGTATGGTTGGTATGGTTGGTATGGTTGGTATGGATGGCATGGTTGGTATGGTTGGCATGGTTGGTATGTTTGGTAAGATTGGTATTATTGGTATGGTTGGTATGGTTGGTATTATTCGTATGGTTGGTATGGTGGGTATGGTTGGTATTATTGGTATGGTTGGTATGGTTGGTATTGTTGGTATTATTGGTATGGTTGGTATGGTGGGTATGGTTGGTATGGTTGGTATTGTTGGTATGGTGGGTATGGTTGGTAAGATTGGTATTATTGGTATGGTGGGTATGGTTGGTATGGTTGGTATGGTTGGTATGGTTGGTATGGTTGGTATGGTTGGCATGGTTGGCATGGTTGGTATGTTTGGTAAGATTGGTATTATTGGCATGGTTGGTATGGTTGGTATGGTTGGTATGGTTGGCATGGTTGGCATGGTTGGTATGTTTGGCAAGATTGGTATTATAGGTATGGTTGGTACGGTTGGTATGGTTGGTATGGTTGGTATGGTTGGTATGGTTGGTATGGTTGGTATGGGTGGTATGGTTGGTATGGTTGGTATGTTTGGTAACGTTGGTATTGTTGGTATAGTTGGTATGGTTGGTATGGTTGGTATGGTTAGTATGGTGGGTATGGTTGGTATGGTTGGTGTGGTTGGTATGGTTGCTATGTTTGGTATGTTTGGTAACGTTGGTATTGTTGGTATAGTTGGTATGGTTGGTATGGTTGGTATGATTGGTATGATTGGTATGGTTGGTATGGTTGGTATGGTTGGTATGTTTGGTATTATTGCTATTGTTGGTAAGGTTAGTATGGTGGGTATTTTTGGTATGGTTGGTGTGCTTGGTATGGTTGCTATGTTTGGTATGGTTGCTATGTTTGGTATGGTTGGTATGGTTGGTATGATTGGTATGATTGGTATGGTTGGTATGGTTGGTATGGTTGGTATGGTTGGTATGGTTGGTATGGTTGGTATGGTTGGTATGGTTGGTATGGTTGGTATGGTTGGTATGGTTGGTATGTTTGGTATTATTGCTATTGTTGGTAAGGTTAGTATGGTGGGTGTGGTTGGTGTGGTTGGTATGGTTGCTATGTTTGGTATGGTTGGTATGGTTGGTATGATTGGTATGATTGGTATGGTTGGTATGGTTGGTATGGTTGCTATGGTAGCTATGTTTGGTATGGTTGGTATGGTTGGTATGATTGGTATGTTTGGTAAGGTTGATATTGTTGTTATAGTTGGTATGGTTGGTATGGTTGGTATTGTTGGTATGGTTGGTATGGTTGGTATGGTTGGTAAGGTTGGTATGGTTGGTGTTGTTGGTATGATTGGTATGTTTGGTATGGTTGGTATGGTTGCTATGGTAGCTATGTTTGGTATGGTTGGTATGGTTGGTATGATTGGTATGTTTGGTAAGGTTGGTATTGTTGTTATAGTTGGTATGGTTGGTATGGTTGGTATTGTTGGTATGCTTGGTATGGTTGGTATGGTTGGTATGGTTGGTATGGTTGGCTTTGTTGGTATGTTTGGTATGGTTGGTATGATTGGTATGGTTGGCATGGTTATTATGTTTGGTATGGTTGGTTAAGTTGGTATGGTTGGTATGGTTGGTATGGTTGGTATGGTTGATATGGTTGGCTTGGTGTGTAAGGTTGGTATGGTTGGTAAGGTTGGTATGGTTGGTATGGTTGGTATGGTTGGTATTGTTGGTATGATTGGTATGATTGGTATGATTGGTATGGTTGGTATGGTTGGTATGGTTGGTATGGTTGGTGTTGTTGGTATGGTTGGTATGGTTGGTATGGTTGGTATGGTTGCTATGGTAGCTATGTTTGGTATGGTTGGTATGATTGGTATGTTTGGTAAGGTTGGTATTGTTGGTATAGTTGGTATGGTTGGTATGGTTGGTATTGTTGGTATGGTTGGTATGGTTGCTATGGTTGCTATGTTTGGAACGGTTGGTATGGTTGGTATGATTGGTATGTTTGGTAAGGTTGGTATTGTTGGTATAGTTGGTATGGTTCGTATTGTTGGTATGATTGGTATGGTTGGTATAGTTGGTATTGTTGGTATGGTTGGTATGGTTGGTATTGTTGGTATGGTTGGTATGGTTGGTATGGTTGGTAAGGTTGGTATGGTTGGTGTTGTTGGTATGGTTGGTATGGTTGGTATGGTTGGTATGGTTGGTATGATTGGTATGATTGGTATGGTTGGTATGGTTGGTATGGTTGGTATGGTTGCTATGGTTGCTATGTTTGGAATGCTTGGTATGGTTGGTATGATTGGTATGTTTGGTAAGGTTGGTATTGTTGGTATAGTTGGTATGGTTCGTATTGTTGGTATGATTGGTATGGTTGGTATAGTTGGTATTGTTGGTATGGTTGGTATGGTTGGTATTGTTGGTATGGTTGGTATGGTTGGTATGGTTGGTAAGGTTGGTATGGTTGGTGTTGTTGGTATGGTTGGTTTAGTTGGTATGGTTGGTATGGTTGCTATGGTAGCTATGTTTGGTATGGTTGGTATGGTTGGTATGATTGGTATGTTTGGTAAGGTTGGTATTGTTGTTATAGTTGGTATGGTTGGTATTGTTGGTATGGTTGGTATGGTTGGTATGGTTGGTATGGTTGGTATGGTTGGTATGGTTGGCTTTGTTGGTATGTTTGGTATGGTTGGTATGATTGGTATGGTTGGTATGGTTATTATGTTTGGTATGGTTGGTTAAGTTGGTATGGTTGATATGGTTGGCTTGGTGTGTAAGGTTGGTAAGGTTGGTATGGTTGGTATGGTTGGTATAGTTGGTATGATTGGTATTGTTGGTATAGTTGGTATGGTTCGTATTGTTGGTATGATTGGTATGGTTGTTATAGTTGGTATTGTTGGTATGGTTGGTATGGTTGGTATGATTGGTATGATTGGTATGGTTGGTATGGTTGGTATGGTTGGTATGGTTGGTGTTGTTGGTATGGTTGGTATGGTTGGCATGGTTGGTATGGTTGGTATGGTTATTATGGTTGATATGGTTGGTATGGTTGGTAAAGTTGGTATGGTTGGTATGGTTGATATGGTTGGCTTGGTGTGTAAGGTTGGTATATTTGGTAAGGTTGGTATGGTTGGTATGGTTGGTATGGTTGGTATGGTTGGTATGGTTGGTATGGTTGGTATGGTTGGTATGGTTGGTATGGTTGGTATGGTTGGTATGGTTGGTTTGGCTGGTATGGTTGGTATGGTGTGTAAGGTTGGTATGGTTCGTAAGGTTGGTATGGTTGGTATGGTTGGTATGGTTGGTATGGTTGGTATGGTTGGTATGGTTATTATGTTTGGTATGGTTGGTAAAGTTGGTATGGTTGATATGGTTGGCTTGGTGTGTAAGGTTGGTATGGTTGGTAAGGTTGGTATGGTTTGTATGGTTGGTATGGGTGGTATGGTTGGCATGGTGTGTAAGGTTGGTATGGTTCTTAAGGTTGGTATGGTTGGTATGGTTATTATGGTTGGTAAAGTTGGTATGGTTTGTATGGTTGATATGGTTCGCTTGGTGTGTAAGGTTGGTATGGTTGGTATGGTTGGTAAGGTTGGTATGGTTGGTATGGTTGGTATGGTTGGTATGGTTGGTTTGGGTGGTATGGTTGGTATGGTGTGTAAGGTTGGTATGGTTCGTAAGGTTGGTATGGTTTGTATGGTTGGTATGGGTGGTATGGTTGGCATGGTGTATAAGGTTGGTATTGTTCGTAAGGTTGGTATGGTTGGTATGGTTGGTATGGTTGGTATGGTTGGTATGGTTGGTATGGTTGGTATGGTTATTATGGTTGGTATGGTTGGTAAAGTTGGTATGGTTTGTATGGTTGATATGGTTGGCTTTTTGTGTAAGGTTGGTATGGTTGGTAAGGTTGGTATGGTTGGTATGGTTGGTATGGTTGGTATGGTTGGTATGGTTAGTTTGGGTGGTATGGTTGGTATGGTGTTTAAGGTTGGTATGGTTCGTAAGGTTGGTATGGTTATTATGGTTGGTATGGTTGATATGGTTGGCTTGGTGTGTAAGGTTGGTATGGTTGGTATGGTTGGTATGGTTGGTTTGGGTGGTATGGTTGGTATGGTTGGTATGGTTGGTATGGTTGGTATTATTGGTATGGTTGGTATGGTTGGTATTATTGGTATGGTTGGTATGGTGGGTATGGTTGCTATTATTGGTATGGTTGGTATGGTGGGTATGGTTGGTATGGTTGGTATTATTGGTATGGTTGGTATGGTGGGTATGGTTGGTATGGTTGGTATGGTTGGTATGGTTGGTATGGTTGGTATGGTTGGTATGGATGGCATGGTTGGTATGGTTGGTATGGCTGGCATGGTTGGTATGTTTGGTAAGGTTGGTATTTATGGCATTGTTGGCAAGGTTGTTATGGCTGGCATTTTTGGTATGGTTGGTATGGTTGGTATGGTTGGTATGGTGGGTATGGTTGGTATGGTTGGTATTGTTGGTATGGTTGTTATGGTTGGTATGGTTGGCATGGTTGGCATGGTTGGTATGTTTGGTAAGATTGGTATTATTGGCATGGTTGGCATGGTTGGTATGTTTGGTAAGATTGGTATGGTTGGTATGGTGGGTATGGTTGGTATGGTTGGTATGGTTGGTATGGTTGGTATGGTTGGTATGATTGGTATGGTTGGTATGGTTGGCATGGTTGGCATGGTTGGTATGTTTGGTAAGATTTTTATTATAGGTATGGTTGGTATGGTGGGTATGGTTGGTATGGTTGGTATGGTTGGTATGTTTGGTATGGTTGGTATGAATGGCATGGTTGGTATGGTTGGCATGGTTGGTATGTTTGGTAAGATTGGTATTATTGGTATGGTGGGTATGGTTGGTATTATTGATATGGTTGGTATGGTTGGTATGGTTATTATGGTTGGTATGGTTGGTAAAGTTGGTATGGTTTGTATGGTTGATATGGTTGGCTTTTTGTGTAAGGTTGGTATGGTTGGTAAGGTTGGTATGGTTGGTATGGTTGGTATGGTTGGTATGGTTGGTATGGTTGGTTTGGGTGGTATGGTTGGTATGGTGTGTAAGGTTGGTATGGTTCGTAAGGTTGGTATGGTTATTATGGTTGGTATGGTTGATATGGTTGGCTTGGTGTGTAAGGTTGGTATGGTTGGTATGGTTGGTTTGGGTGGTATGGTTGGTATAGTGTGTAAGGTTGGTATGGTTCGTAAGGTTGGTATGGTTATTATGGTTGGTATGGTTGGTATGGTTGATATGGTTGGCTTGGTGTGTAAGGTTGGTATGGTTGGTATGGTTGGTTTGGGTGGTATGGTTGGTATGGTTGGTATTATTGGTATGGTTGGTATGGTGGGTATGGTTGGTATGGTTGGTATGGTTGGTATGGTTGTTATGGTTGGTATGGTTGGCATGGTTGGCATGGTTGGTATGTTTGGTAAGATTGGTATTATTGGCATGGTTGGCATGGTTGGTATGTTTGGTAAGATTGGTATGGTTGGTATGGTGGGTATGGTTGGTATTATTGGTATGGTGGGTATGGTTGGTATTATTGATATGGTTGGTATGGTTGGTATGGTTATTATGGTTGGTATGGTTGGTAAAGTTGGTATGGTTGGTATGGTTGGTTTGGCTGGTATGGTTGGTATGGTGTGTAAGGTTGGTATGGTTCGTAAGGTTGGTATGGTTGGTATGGTTGGTATGGTTGGTATGGTTATTATGTTTGGTATGGTTGGTAAAGTTGGTATGGTTGATATGGTTGGCTTGGTGTGTAAGGTTGGTATGGTTGGTAAGGTTGGTATGGTTTGTATGGTTGGTATGGGTGGTATGGTTGGCATGGTGTGTAAGGTTGGTATGGTTCGTAAGGTTGGTATGGTTGGTATGGTTATTATGGTTGGTAAAGTTGGTATTGTTTGTATGGTTGATATGGTTCGCTTGGTGTGTAAGGTTGGTATGGTTGGTATGGTTGGTAAGGTTGGTATGGTTGGTATGGTTGGTATGGTTGGTATGGTTGGTATGGTTGGTTTGGGTGGTATGGTTGGTATGGTGTGTAAGGTTGGTATGGTTCGTAAGGTTGGTATGGTTTGTATGGTTGGTATGGGTGGTATGGTTGGCATGGTGTGTAAGGTTGGTATGGTTCGTAAGGTTGGTATGGTTGGTATGGTTGGTATGGTTGGTATGGTTGGTATGGTTGGTATGGTTGGTATGGTTATTATGGTTGGTATGGTTGGTAAAGTTGGTATGGTTTGTATGGTTGATATGGTTGGCTTTTTGTGTAAGGTTGGTATGGTTGGTAAGGTTGGTATGGTTGGTATGGTTGGTATGGTTGGTATGGTTGGTTTGGGTGGTATGGTTGGTATGGTGTGTAAGGTTGGTATGGTTCGTAAGGTTGGTATGGTTATTATGGTTGGTATGGTTGATATGGTTGGCTTGGTGTGTAAGGTTGGTATGGTTGGTATGGTTGGTATGGTTGGTATGGTTGGTTTGGGTGGTATGGTTGGTATGGTTGGTATGGTTGGTATTATTGGTATGGTTGGTATGGTGGGTATGGTTGCTATTATTGGTATGGTTGGTATGGTGGGTATGGTTGGTATGGTTGGTATTATTGGTATGGTTGGTATGGTGGGTATGGTTGGTATGGTTGGTATGGTTGGTATGGTTGGTATGGTTGGTATGGTTGGTATGGTTGGTATGGTTGGTATGGTTGGTATGGTTGGTATGGATGGCATGGTTGGTATGGTTGGTATGGCTGGCATGGTTGGTATGTTTGGTAAGGTTGGTATTTATGGCATTGTTGGCAAGGTTGTTATGGCTGGCATTTTTGGTATGGTTGGTATGGTTGGTATGGTGGGTATGGTTGGTATGGTTGGTATGGTTGGTATGGTTGTTATGGTTGGTATGGTTGGCATGGTTGGCATGGTTGGTATGTTTGGTAAGATTGGTATTATTGGCATGGTTGGCATGGTTGGTATGTTTGGTAAGATTGGTATGGTTGGTATGGTGGGTATGGTTGGTATGGTTGGTATGGTTGGTATGGTTGGTATGGTTGGTATGGTTGGTATGATTGGTATGGTTGGTATGGTTGGCATGGTTGGTATGTTTGGTAAGATTTTTATTATAGGTATGGTTGGTATGGTGGGTATGGTTGGTATGGTTGGTATGGTTGGTATGTTTGGTATGGTTGGTATGAATGGCATGGTTGGTATGGTTGGCATGGTTGGTATGTTTGGTAAGATTGGTATTATTGGTATGGTGGGTATGGTTGGTATTATTGATATGGTTGGTATGGTTGGTATGGTTATTATGGTTGGTATGGTTGGTAAAGTTGGTATGGTTTGTATGGTTGATATGGTTGGCTTTTTGTGTAAGGTTGGTATGGTTGGTAAGGTTGGTATGGTTGGTATGGTTGGTATGGTTGGTATGGTTGGTTTGGGTGGTATGGTTGGTATGGTGTGTAAGGTTGGTATGGTTCGTAAGGTTGGTATGGTTATTATGGTTGGTATGGTTGATATGGTTGGCTTGGTGTGTAAGGTTGGTATGGTTGGTATGGTTGGTATGGTTGGTATGGTTGGTTTGGGTGGTATGGTTGGTATGGTTGGTATGGTTGGTATTATTGGTATGGTTGGTATGGTGGGTATGGTTGGTATGGTTGGTATGGTTGGTATGGTTGGTATGGTTGGTATGGTTGGTATGGTTGGTATGGATGGCATGGTTGGTATGGTTGGTATGGCTGGTATGGTTGGTTTGTTTGGTAAGGTCGGTATTTATGGCATTGTTGGCAAGGTTGTTATGGCTGGCATTTTTGGTATGGTTGGTATGGTTGGTATGGTGGGTATGGTTGGTATGGTTGGTATGGTTGGTATGGTTGGTATGGTTGGTATGGTTGTTATGGTTGGTATGGTTGGCATGGTTGGCATGGTTGGTATGTTTGGTAAGATTGGTATTATTGGCATGGTTGGCATGGTTGGTATGTTTGGTAAGATTGGTATGGTTGGTATGGTGGGTATGGTTGGTATGGTTGGCATGGTTGGCATGGTTGGTATGTTTGGTAAGATTGGTATTATTGGCATGGTTGGTATGGTTGGTATGGTTGGTATGGTTGGCATGGTTGGCATGGTTGGTATGTTTGGTAAGATTGGTATTATAGGTATGGTTGGTACGGTTGGTATGGTTGGTATGGTTGGTATGGTTGGTATGGTTGGTATGGTTGGTATGGTTGGTATGGTTGGTATGTTTGGTATGGTTGGTATGGTTGGTATGGTTGGTATGGTTGGTAAGATTGGTATTATTGATATGGTTGGTATGGTTGGTATGGTTGGTATTATTGGTATGGTTGGTATTATTGGTATGGTTGGTATGGTGGGTATGGTTGGTATGGATGGCATGGTTGGTATGGTTGGTATGGCTGGTATGGTTGGTATGTTTGGTAAGGTTGGTATTTATGGCATTGTTGGCAAGGTTGTTATGGCTGGCATTTTTGGTATGGTTGGTATGGTTGGTATGGTTGGTATGGTGGGTATGGTTGGTATGGTTGGTATGGTTGGTATGGTTGTTATGGTTGGTATGGTTGGCATGGTTGGCATGGTTGGTATGTTTGGTAAGATTGGTATTATTGGCATGGTTGGCATGGTTGGTATGTTTGGTATGGTTGGTATGGTTGGTATGGTTGTTATGGTTGGTATGGTTGGCATGGTTGGCATGGTTGGTATGTTTGGTAAGATTGGTATTATTGGCATGGTTGGTATGGTTGGTATGGTTGGTATGGTTGGCATGGTTGGCATGGTTGGTATGTTTGGTAAGATTGGTATTATAGGTATGGTTGGTACGGTTGGTATGGTTGGTATGGTTGGTATGGTTGGTATGTTTGGTATGGTTGGTATGGTTGGTATGGTTGGTATGGTTGGTATGGTTGGTAAGATTGGTATTATTGATATGGTTGGTATGGTTGGTATTATTGGTATGGTTGGTATTATTGTATGGTTGGTATGGTGGGTATGGTTGGTATGGTGGGTATGGTTGGTATGGTTGGTATGGTTGGTATTATTGGTATGGTTGGTATGGTTGGTATGGTTGGTATTGTTGGTATGTTTGGTATGGTTGGTATGGTTGGTATGGTTGGTATGGTTGGTATTTATGGCATTGTTGGTAAGGTTGTTATGGGTGGCATGGTTGGTATGGTTGGTTTGGTTGGTATTATTGGTATGGTTGGTATGGTGGGTATGGTTTGTATTATTGGTATGGTTGGTATGGTGGGTATGGTTGGTATGGTTGGTATTATTGATATGGTTGGTATGGTTGGTATGGTTGGTATGGTTGGTATGTTTGGTATGGTTGGTATGGTTGGTATGGTTGGTATCGTTGGTATTTATGGCATTGTTGGTAAGGTTGTTATGGCTGGCATGGTTGGTATGGTTGGTATGGTTGGTATGGTTGGTATGGATGGCATGGTTGGTATGGTTGGTATGGTTGGCATGGTTGGTATGGTTGGCATGGTTGGTATGTTTAGTAAGATTGGTATTATTGGTATGGTTGGTATGGTGGGTATGGTTGGTATGGTTGGTATGGTTGGTATGGTTGGTATGGTTGGTATGGTTGGTATGGTGGGTATGGTTGGTATGGTTGGTATGTTTGGTATGGTTGGTATGGTTGGTATGGTTGGTATGGATGGCATGGTTGGTATGGTTGGCATGGTTGGTATGTTTGGTAAGATTGGTATTATTGGTATGGTTGGTATGGTTGGTATTATTGGTATGGTTGGTATGGTGGGTATGGTTGGTATTTTTGGTATGTTTGGTATGGCTGGTATGGTTGGTATGGTTGGTATTATTGGTATGGTTGGTATGGTGGGTATGGTTGGTATGGTTGGTATGTTTGGTATGGTTGGCATGGTTGGTATGGTTGGTATGGTTGGTATGGTTGGTATGGTTGGTATGGTTGGTATGGTTGGTATGGTTGGTATTTATGGCATTGTTGGTAAGGTTGTTATGGGTGGCATGGTTGGTATGGTTGGTATGGTTGGTATTATTGGTATGGTTGGTATGGTTGGTATTATTGGTATGGTTGGTATGGTGGGTATGGTTGCTATTATTGGTATGGTTGGTATGGTGGGTATGGTTGGTATGGTTGCTATTATTGGTATGGTTGGTATGGTGGGTATGGTTGGTATGGTTGGTATTTTTGGTATGTTTGGTATGGCTGGTATGGTTGGTATGGTTGGTATGGTTGGTATGGTTGGTATGGTTGGTATGGTTGGTATTATTGGTATGGTTGGTATGGTGGGTATGGTTGGTATGGTTGGTATGGTTGGTATGTTTGGTATGGTTGGCATGGTTGGTATGGTTGGTATGGTTGGTATGGTTGGTATTTATGGCATTGTTGGTAAGGTTGTTATGGGTGGCATGGTTGGTATGGTTGGTATTATTGGTATGGTTGGTATGGTTGGTATTATTGGTATGGTTGGTATGGTGGGTATAGTTGCTATTATTGGTATGGTGGTTATGGTGGTTATGGTTGGTATGGTTGGTATTATTGGTATGGTTGGTATGGTTGGTATGGTGGGTATGGTTGGTATGGTTGGTATGGTTGGTATGGTTGGTATGGTTGGTATG
This sequence comes from Thelaira solivaga, assembly GCA_947397855.1. Taxonomy (NCBI): domain Eukaryota; kingdom Metazoa; phylum Arthropoda; class Insecta; order Diptera; family Tachinidae; genus Thelaira; species Thelaira solivaga. Next base: position 43,781,200 of record OX377614.1, read on the forward strand.
GTTGGTATGGTTGGTATGGTTGGTATGGTTGGTATGGTTGGTATGGTTGGTATGGTTGGCATGGTTGGTATGTTTGGTAAGATTGGTATTATTGGCATGGTTGGCATGGTTGGTATGTTTGGTAAGATTGGTATTATTGGTATGGTTGGTATGGTGGGTATGGTTGGTATGGTTGGTATGGTTGGTATGGTTGGTATGGTTGGTATGGTTGGTATGGTTGGCATGGTTGGCATGGTTGGTATGTTTGGTAAGATTGGTATTATTGGTATGGTTGGTATGGTGGGTATGGTTGGTATGGTTGGTATGGTTGGTATGGTTGGTATGGTTGGTATGGTTGGTGTGGTTGGTATGGTTGGTATGGTTATTATGGTTGGTATGGTTGGTATGGTTGGTATGGTTGGTATGGATGGCATGGTTGGTATGGTTGGCATGGTTGGTAAGGTTGTTATGGTTGCTATTATTGGTATGGTGGGTATGGTTGGTATGGTTGGTATGGTTGGTATGGTGGGTATGGTTGGTATGGTTGGTATGGTTGGTATGGTTGGTATGGTTGGTATGGTTGGTATGGTTGGTATGGTTTGTATGGTTGGTATGGTTGGCATGGTTGGCATGGTTGGTATGTTTGGTAAGATTGGTATTATTGGCATGGTTGGCATGGTTGGTATGTTTGGTAAGATTGGTATTATTGGTATGGTTGGTATGGTGGGTATGGTTGGTATGGTTGGTATGGTTGGTATGGTTGGTATGGTTGGTATGGTTGGTATGGTTGGTATGGTTGGTATGGTGGGTATGGTTGGTATGGTTGGTATGGTTGGTATGGTTGGTATGGTTGGTATGGTTGGTATGGTTGGTATGGTTGGTATGGTTGGTATGGTTGGCATGGTTGGCATGGTTGGTATGTTTGGTAAGATTGGTATTATTGGCATGGTTGGCATGGTTTTTATGTTTGGTAAGATTGGTATTATTGGTATGGTTGGTATGGTGGATATGGTTGGTATGGTTGGTATGGTTGGTATGGTTGGTATGGTTGGTATGGTTGGTATGGTTGGTATGTTTGGTATGGTTGGTATGGTTGGTATGGTGGGTATGGTTGGTATTATTGGTATGGTTGGTATGGTTGGTATGGTTGGTATGGTTGGTATGGTTGGTATGGTTGGTATGGATGGCATGGTTGGTATGGTTGGCATGGTTGGTATGTTTGGTAAGATTGGTATTATTGGTATGGTTGGTATGGTTGGTATTATTGGTATGGTTGGTATGGTGGGTATGGTTGGTATTATTGGTATGGTTGGTATGGTGGGTATGGTTGGTATGGTTGGTATTATTGGTATGGTTGGTATGGTGGGTATGGTTGGTATGGTTTTTATTGTTGGTATGGTGGGTATGGTTGGTATGGTTGGTATGGTTGGTATGGTTGGTATGGTTGGTATGGTTGGTATTTATGGCATTGTTGGTAAGGTTGTTATGGCTGGCATGTTTGGTATGGTTGGTATTATTGGTATGGTGGGTATGGTTGGTATTATTGGTATGGTTGGCATGGTTGGTATGGTTGGCATGGTTGGTATGTTTGGTAAGATTGGTATTATTGGTATGGTTGGTATGCTTGGTATGGTTGGTATGGTTGGTATGGTTGGTATGGTTGGTATGGTTGGTATGGTTGGTGTGGTTGGTATGGTTGGTATGGTTGGTATGGTTGGTATGGTTGGTATGGTTGGTATGGTTGGTATGGTTGGTATGGATGGCATGGTTGGTATGGTTGGCATGGTTGGTATGTTTGGTAAGATTGGTATTATTGGTATGGTTGGTATGGTTGGTATTATTCGTATGGTTGGTATGGTGGGTATGGTTGGTATTATTGGTATGGTTGGTATGGTTGGTATTGTTGGTATTATTGGTATGGTTGGTATGGTGGGTATGGTTGGTATGGTTGGTATTGTTGGTATGGTGGGTATGGTTGGTAAGATTGGTATTATTGGTATGGTGGGTATGGTTGGTATGGTTGGTATGGTTGGTATGGTTGGTATGGTTGGTATGGTTGGCATGGTTGGCATGGTTGGTATGTTTGGTAAGATTGGTATTATTGGCATGGTTGGTATGGTTGGTATGGTTGGTATGGTTGGCATGGTTGGCATGGTTGGTATGTTTGGTAAGATTGGTATTATAGGTATGGTTGGTACGGTTGGTATGGTTGGTATGGTTGGTATGGTTGGTATGGTTGGTATGGTTGGTATGGTTGGTATGTTTGGTATGGTTGGTATGGTTGGTATGGTTGGTATGGTTGGTATGGTTGGTAAGATTGGTATTATTGATATGGTTGGTATGGTTGGTATGGTTGGTATTATTGGTATGGTTGGTATTATTGGTATGGTTGGTATGGTGGGTATGGTTGGTATGGTGGGTATGGTTGGTATGGTTGGTATTATTGGTATGGTTGGTATGGTTGGTATGGTTGGTATTGTTGGTATGTTTGGTATGGTTGGTATGGTTGGTTTGGTTGGTATTTATGGCATTGTTGGTAAGGTTGTTATGGGTGGCATGGTTGGTATGGTTGGTTTGGTTGGTATTATTGGTATGGTTGGTATGGTGGGTATGGTTTGTATTATTGGTATGGTTGGTATGGTGGGTATGGTTGGTATGGTTGGTATTATTGATATGGTTGGTATGGTTGGTATGGTTGGTATGTTTGGTATGGTTGGTATGGTTGGTATGGTTGGTATGGTTGGTATCGTTGGTATTTATGGCATTGTTGGTAAGGTTGTTATGGCTGGCATGGTTGGTATGGTTGGTATGGTTGGTATGTTTGGTATGGTTGGTATGGTTGGTATGGTTGGTATGGATGGCATGGTTGGTATGGTTGGTATGGTTGGCATGGTTGGTATGGGTGGCATGGTTGGTATGTTTAGTAAGATTGGTATTATTGGTATGGTTGTTATGGTTGGTATGGTTGGTATGGTTGGTATGGTTGGTATGGTGGGTATGGTTGGTATGGTTGGTATGTTTGGTATGGTTGGTATGGTTGGTATGGTTGGTATGGATGGCATGGTTGGTATGGTTGGCATGGTTGGTATGTTTGGTAAGATTGGTATTATTGGTATGGTTGGTATGGTTGGTATTATTGGGATGGTTGGTATGGTGGGTATGGTTGGTATTTTTGGTATGATTGGTATGGCTGGTATGGTTGGTATGGTTGGTATTATTGGTATGGTTGGTATGGTTGGTATTATTGGTATGGTTGGTATGGTGGGTATAGTTGCTATTATTGGTATGGTGGTTATGGTGGTTATGGTTGGTATGGTTGGTATTATTGGTATGGTTGGTATGGTTGGTATGGTGGGTATGGTTGGTATGGTTTTTATGGTTGGTATGGTTGGTATGGTTGGTATGGTTGGTATGGTTGGTATGGTTGGCATGGTTGGTATGTTTGGTAAGATTGGTATTATTGGCATGGTTGGCATGGTTGGTATGTTTGGTAAGATTGGTATTATTGGTATGGTTGGTATATAGGGTATGGTTGGTATGGTTGGTATGGTTGGTATGGTTGGTATGGTTGGTATGGTTGGTATGGTTGGTATGGTTGGTATGGTTGGCATGGTTGGCATGGTTGGTATGTTTGGTAAGATTGGTATTATTGGTATGGTTGGTATGGTGGGTATGGTTGGTATGGTTGGTATGGTTGGTATGGTTGGTATGGTTATTATGGTTGGTATGGTTGGTAAAGTTGGTATGGTTTGTATGGTTGATATGGTTGGCTTTTTGTGTAAGGTTGGTATGGTTGGTAAGGTTGGTATGGTTGGTATGGTTGGTATGGTTGGTATGGTTGGTTTGGGTGGTATGGTTGGTATGGTGTGTAAGGTTGGTATGGTTCGTAAGGTTGGTATGGTTATTATGGTTGGTATGGTTGATATGGTTGGCTTGGTGTGTAAGGTTGGTACGGTTGGTATGGTTGGTTTGGGTGGTATGGTTGGTATGGTGTGTAAGGTTGGTATGGTTCGTAAGGTTGGTATGGTTATTATGGTTGGTATGGTTGGTATGGTTGATATGGTTGGCTTGGTGTGTAAGGTTGGTATGGTTGGTATGGTTGGTTTGGGTGGTATGGTTATTATGGTTGGTATGGTTGGTATGGTTGATATGGTTGGCTTGGTGTGTAAGGTTGGTATGGTTGGTATGGTTGGTATGGTTGGTTTGGGTGGTATGGTTGGTATGGTTGGTATGGTTGGTATTATTGGTATGGTTGGTATGGTGGGTATGGTTGGTATGGTTGGTATGGTTGGTATGGTTGTTATGGTTGGTATGGTTGGCATGGTTGGCATGGTTGGTATGTTTGGTAAGATTGGTATTATTGGCATGGTTGGCATGGTTGGTATGTTTGGTAAGATTTGTATGGTTGGTATGGTGGGTATGGTTGGTATTATTGGTATGGTGGGTATGGTTGGTATTATTGATATGGTTGGTATGGTTGGTATGGTTATTATGGTTGGTATGGTTGGTAAAGTTGGTATGGTTTGTATGGTTGATATGGTTGGCTTTTTGTGTAAGGTTGGTATGGTTGGTAAGGTTGGTATGGTTGGTATGGTTGGTATGGTTGGTATGGTTGGTATGGTTGGCTTGGGTGGTATGGTTGGTATGGTGTGTAAGGTGGGTATGGTTCGTAAGGTTGGTATGGTTATTATGGTTGGTATGGTTGATATGGTTGGCTTGGTGTGTAAGGTTGGTATGGTTGGTATGGTTGGTTTGGGTGGTATGGTTGGTATGGTGTGTAAGGTTGGTATGGTTCGTAAGGTTGGTTTGGTTATTATGGTTGGTATGGTTGGTATGGTTGATATGGTTGGCTTGGTGTGTAAGGTTGGTATGGTTGGTATGGTTGGTATGGTTGGTATGGTTGGTTTGGGTGGTATGGTTGGTATGGTTGGTATGGTTGGTATTATTGGTATGGTTGGTATGGTGGGTATGGTTGGTATGGTGGGTATGGTTGGTATGGTTGGTATGGTTGGTATGGTTGTTATGGTTGGTATGGTTGGCATGGTTGGCATGGTTGGTATGTTTGGTAAGATTGGTATTATTGGCATGGTTGGCATGGTTGGTATGTTTGGTAAGATTGGTATGGTTGGTATGGTGGGTATGGTTGGTATTATTGGTATGGTGGGTATGGTTGGTATTATTGATATGGTTGGTATGGTTGGTATGGTTATTATGGTTGGTATGATTGGTATGATTGGTATGATTGGTATGGTTGGTATGGTTGGTATGGTTGGTATGGTTGGTGTTGTTGGTATGGTTGGTATGGTTGGTATGGTTGCTATGGTAGCTATGTTTGGTATGGTTGGTATGATTGGTATGTTTGGTAAGGTTGGTATTGTTGGTATAGTTGGTATGGTTGGTATGGTTGGTATGGTTGGTATGGTTGGTATGGTTGCTATGGTAGCTATGTTTGGTATGGTTGGTATGATTGGTATGTTTGGTAAGGTTGGTATTGTTGGTATAGTTGGTATGGTTGGTATGGTTGGTATTGTTGGTATGGTTGGTATGGTTGCTATGGTTGCTATGTTTGGAACGGTTGGTATGGTTGGTATGATTGGTATGTTTGGTATGTTTGGTAAGGTTGGTATTGTTGGTATAGTTGGTATGGTTCGTATTGTTGGTATGATTGGTATGGTTGGTATAGTTGGTATTGTTGGTATGGTTGGTATGGTTGGTATTGTTGGTATGGTTGGTATGGTTGGTATGGTTGGTAAGGTTGGTATGGTTGGTGTTGTTGGTATGGTTGGTATGGTTGGTATGGTTGGTATGATTGGTATGATTGGTATGGTTGGTATGGTTGGTATGGTTGCTATGGTTGCTATGTTTGGAATGCTTGGTATGGTTGGTATGATTGGTATGTTTGGTAAGGTTGGTATTGTTGGTATAGTTGGTATGGTTCGTATTGTTGGTATGATTGGTATGGTTGGTATAGTTGGTATTGTTGGTATGGTTGGTATGGTTGGTATTGTTGGTATGGTTGGTATGGTTGGTATGGTTGGTAAGGTTGGTATGGTTGGTGTTGTTGGTATGGTTGGTATAGTTGGTATGGTTGGTATGGTTGCTATGGTAGCTATGTTTGGTATGGTTGGTATGATTGGTATGTTTGGTAAGGTTGGTATTGTTGTTATAGTTGGTATGGTTGGTATGGTTGGTATTGTTGGTATGGTTGGTATGGTTGGTATGGTTGGTATGGTTGGTATGGTTGGCTTTGTTGGTATGTTTGGTATGGTTGGTATGATTGGTATGGTTGGTATGGTTATTATGTTTGGTATGGTTGGTTAAGTTGGTATGGTTGATATGGTTGGCTTGGTGTGTAAGGTTGGTAAGGTTGGTATGGTTGGTATGGTTGGTATAGTTGGTATGATTGGTATTGTTGGTATAGTTGGTATGGTTCGTATTGTTGGTATGATTGGTATGGTTGTTATAGTTGGTATTGTTGGTATGGTTGGTATGGTTGGTATGATTGGTATGATTGGTATGGTTGGTATGGTTGGTATGGTTGGTATGGTTGGTGTTGTTGGTATGGTTGGTATGGTTGGCATGGTTGGTATGGTTGGTATGGTTATTATGGTTGGTATGGTTGGTATGGTTGGTAAAGTTGGTATGGTTGGTATGGTTGATATGGTTGGCTTGGTGTGTAAGGTTGGTATGGTTGGTATGGTTGGTATGGTTGGTTTGGGTGGTATGGTTGGTATGGTTGGTATGGTTGGTATTATTGGTATGGTTGGTATGGTGGGTATGGTTGGTATGGTTGTTATGGTTGGTATGGTTGGCATGGTTGGCATGGTTGGTATGTTTGGTAAGATTGGTATTATTGGCATGGTTGGCATGGTTGGTATGTTTGGTAAGATTTGTATGGTTGGTATGGTGGGTATGGTTGGTATTATTGGTATGGTGGGTATGGTTGGTATTATTGATATGGTTGGTATGGTTGGTATGGTTATTATGGTTGGTATGGTTGGTAAAGTTGGTATGGTTTGTATGGTTGATATGGTTGGCTTTTTGTGTAAGGTTGGTATGGTTGGTAAGGTTGGTATGGTTGGTATGGTTGGTATGGTTGGTATGGTTGGTATGGTTGGTTTGGGTGGTATGGTTGGTATGGTGTGTAAGGTGGGTATGGTTCGTAAGGTTGGTATGGTTATTATGGTTGGTATGGTTGATATGGTTGGCTTGGTGTGTAAGGTTGGTATGGTTGGTATGGTTGGTTTGGGTGGTATGGTTGGTATGGTGTGTAAGGTTGGTATGGTTCGTAAGGTTGGTATGGTTATTATGGTTGGTATGGTTGGTATGGTTGATATGGTTGGCTTGGTGTGTAAGGTTGGTATGGTTGGTATGGTTGGTATGGTTGGTATGGTTGGTTTGGGTGGTATGGTTGGTATGGTTGGTATGGTTGGTATTATTGGTATGGTTGGTATGGTGGGTATGGTTGGTATGGTGGGTATGGTTGGTATGGTTGGTATGGTTGGTATGGTTGTTATGGTTGGTATGGTTGGCATGGTTGGCATGGTTGGTATGTTTGGTAAGATTGGTATTATTGGCATGGTTGGCATGGTTGGTATGTTTGGTAAGATTGGTATGGTTGGTATGGTGGGTATGGTTGGTATTATTGGTATGGTGGGTATGGTTGGTGTTATTGATATGGTTGGTATGGTTGGTATGGTTATTATGGTTGGTATGATTGGTATGATTGGTATGATTGGTATGGTTGGTATGGTTGGTATGGTTGGTATGGTTGGTGTTGTTGGTATGGTTGGTATGGTTGGTATGGTTGGTATGGTTGCTATGGTAGCTATGTTTGGTATGGTTGGTATGATTGGTATGTTTGGTAAGGTTGGTATTGTTGGTATAGTTGGTATGGTTGGTATGGTTGGTATGGTTGGTATGGTTGGTATGGTTGCTATGGTAGCTATGTTTGGTATGGTTGGTATGATTGGTATGTTTGGTAAGGTTGGTATTGTTGGTATAGTTGGTATGGTTGGTATGGTTGGTATTGTTGGTATGGTTGGTATGGTTGCTATGGTTGCTATGTTTGGAACGGTTGGTATGGTTGGTATGATTGGTATGTTTGGTATGTTTGGTAAGGTTGGTATTGTTGGTATAGTTGGTATGGTTGGTATGGTTGGTATGGTTGGTATGGTTGGTATGGTTGGTATGGTTGCTATGGTAGCTATGTTTGGTATGGTTGGTATGATTGGTATGTTTGGTAAGGTTGGTATTGTTGGTATAGTTGGTATGGTTGGTATGGTTGGTATGGTTGGTATGGTTGGTATGGTTGCTATGGTAGCTATGTTTGGTATGGTTGGTATGATTGGTATGTTTGGTAAGGTTGGTATTGTTGGTATAGTTGGTATGGTTGGTATAGTTGGTATTGTTGGTATGGTTGGTATGGTTGGTATTGTTGGTATGGTTGGTATGGTTGGTATGGTTGGTAAGGTTGGTATGGTTGGTGTTGTTGGTATGGTTGGTATGGTTGGTATGGTTGGTATGATTGGTATGATTGGTATGGTTGGTATGGTTGGTATGGTTGGTATGGTTGCTATGGTTGCTATGTTTGGAATGCTTGGTATGGTTGGTATGATTGGTATGTTTGGTAAGGTTGGTATTGTTGGTATAGTTGGTATGGTTCGTATTGTTGGTATGATTGGTATGGTTGGTATAGTTGGTATTGTTGGTATGGTTGGTATGGTTGGTATTGTTGGTATGGTTGGTATGGTTGGTATGGTTGGTAAGGTTGGTATGGTTGGTGTTGTTGGTATGGTTGGTATAGTTGGTATGGTTGGTATGGTTGCTATGGTAGCTATGTTTGGTATGGTTGGTATGGTTGGTATGATTGGTATGTTTGGTAAGGTTGGTATTGTTGTTATAGTTGGTATGGTTGGTATTGTTGGTATGGTTGGTATGGTTGGTATGGTTGGTATGGTTGGTATGGTTGGTATGGTTGGCTTTGTTGGTATGTTTGGTATGGTTGGTATGATTGGTATGGTTGGTATGGTTATTATGTTTGGTATGGTTGGTTAAGTTGGTATGGTTGATATGGTTGGCTTGGTGTGTAAGGTTGGTAAGGTTGGTATGGTTGGTATGGTTGGTATAGTTGGTATGATTGGTATTGTTGGTATAGTTGGTATGGTTCGTATTGTTGGTATGATTGGTATGGTTGTTATAGTTGGTATTGTTGGTATGGTTGGTATGGTTGGTATGATTGGTATGATTGGTATGGTTGGTATGGTTGGTATGGTTGGTATGGTTGGTGTTGTTGGTATGGTTGGTATGGTTGGCATGGTTGGTATGGTTGGTATGGTTATTATGGTTGGTATGGTTGGTATGGTTGGTAAAGTTGGTATGGTTGGTATGGTTGATATGGTTGGCTTGGTGTGTAAGGTTGGTATATTTGGTAAGGTTGGTATGGTTGGTATGGTTGGTATGGTTGGTATGGTTGGTATGGTTGGTATGGTTGGTTTGGCTGGTATGGTTGGTATGGTGTGTAAGGTTGGTATGGTTCGTAAGGTTGGTATGGTTGGTATGGTTGGTATGGTTGGTATGGTTATTATGTTTGGTATGGTTGGTAAAGTTGGTATGGTTGATATGGTTGGCTTGGTGTGTAAGGTTGGTATGGTTGGTAAGGTTGGTATGGTTTGTATGGTTGGTATGGGTGGTATGGTTGGCATGGTGTGTAAGGTTGGTATGGTTCTTAAGGTTGGTATGGTTGGTATGGTTGGTAAAGTTGGTATGGTTTGTATGGTTGATATGGTTCGCTTGGTGTGTAAGGTTGGTATGGTTGGTATGGTTGGTAAGGTTGGTATGGTTGGTATGGTTGGTATGGGTTGTATGGTTGGTATGGTTGGTATGGTTGGTTTGGGTGGTATGGTTGGTATGGTGTGTAAGGTTGGTATGGTTCGTAAGGTTGGTATGGTTTGTATGGTTGGTATGGGTGGTATGGTTGGCATGGTGTGTAAGGTTGGTATTGTTCGTAAGGTTGGTATGGTTGGTATGGTTGGTATGGTTGGTATGGTTGGTATGGTTGGTATGGTTGGTATGGTTATTATGGTTGGTATGGTTGGTAAAGTTGGTATGGTTTGTATGGTTGATATGGTTGGCTTTTTGTGTAAGGTTGGTATGGTTGGTAAGGTTGGTATGGTTGGTATGGTTGGTATGGTTGGTATGGTTGGTTTGGGTGGTATGGTTGGTATGGTGTTTAAGGTTGGTATGGTTCGTAAGGTTGGTATGGTTATTATGGTTGGTATGGTTGATATGGTTGGCTTGGTGTGTAAGGTTGGTATGGTTGGTATGGTTGGTATGGTTGGTTTGGGTGGTACGGTTGGTATGGTTGGTATTATTGGTATGGTTGGTATGGTTGGTATTATTGGTATGGTTGGTATGGTGGGTATGGTTGCTATTATTGGTATGGTTGGTATGGTGGGTATGGTTGGTATGGTTGGTATTATTGGTATGGTTGGTATGGTGGGTATGGTTGGTATGGTTGGTATGGTTGGTATGGTTGGTATGGTTGGTATAGATGGCATGGTTGGTATGGTTGGTATGGCTGGCATGGTTGGTATGTTTGGTAAGGTTGGTATTTATGGCATTGTTGGCAAGGTTGTTATGGCTGGCATTTTTGGTATGGTTGGTATGGTTGGTATGGTTGGTATGGTGGGTATGGTTGGTATGGTTGGTATTGTTGGTATGGTTGTTATGGTTGGTATGGTTGGCATGGTTGGCATGGTTGGTATGTTTGGTAAGATTGGTATTATTGGCATGGTTGGCATGGTTGGTATGTTTGGTAAGATTGGTATGGTTGGTATGGTGGGTATGGTTGGTATGGTTGGTATGGTTGGTATGGTTGGTATGATTGGTATGGTTGGTATGGTTGGCATGGTTGGCATGGTTGGTATGTTTGGTAAGATTTTTATTATAGGTATGGTTGGTATGGTGGGTATGGTTGGTATGGTTGGTATGGTTGGTATGGTTGGTATGTTTGGTATGGTTGGTATGAATGGCATGGTTGGTATGGTTGGCATGGTTGGTATGTTTGGTAAGATTGGTATTATTGGTATGGTGGGTATGGTTGGTATTATTGATATGGTTGGTATGGTTGGTATGGTTATTATGGTTGGTATGGTTGGTAAAGTTGGTATGGTTTGTATGGTTGATATGGTTGGCTTTTTGTGTAAGGTTGGTATGGTTGGTAAGGTTGGTATGGTTGGTATGGTTGGTATGGTTGGTATGGTTGGTATGGTTGGTATGGTTGGTTTGGGTGGTATGGTTGGTATGGTGTGTAAGGTTGGTATGGTTCGTAAGGTTGGTATGGTTATTATGGTTGGTATGGTTGATATGGTTGGCTTGGTGTGTAAGGTTGGTATGGTTGGTATGGTTGGTTTGGGTGGTATGGTTGGTATGGTGTGTAAGGTTTGTATGGTTCGTAAGGTTGGTATGGTTATTATGGTTGGTATGGTTGATATGGTTGGCTTGGTGTGTAAGGTTGGTATGGTTGGTATGGTTGGTATGGGTGGTTTGGGTGGTATGGTTGGTATGGTTGGTATGGTTGGTATTATTGGTATGGTTGGTATGGTGGGTATGGTTGGTATGGTTGGTATGGTTGGTATGGTTGTTATGGTTGGTATGGTTGGCATGGTTGGCATGGTTGGTATGTTTGGTAAGATTGGTATTATTGGCATGGTTGGCATGGTTGGTATGTTTGGTAAGATTGGTATGGTTGGTATGGTGGGTATGGTTGGTATTATTGGTATGGTGGGTATGGTTGGTATTATTGATATGGTTGGTATGGTTGGTATGGTTATTATGGTTGGTATGGTTGGTAAAGTTGGTATGGTTGGTATGGTTGGTTTGGCTGGTATGGTTGGTATGGTGTGTAAGGTTGGTATGGTTCGTAAGGTTGGTATGGTTGGTATGGTTGGTATGGTTATTATGTTTGGTATGGTTGGTAAAGTTGGTATGGTTGATATGGTTGGCTTGGTGTGTAAGGTTGGTATGGTTCGTAAGGTTGGTATGGTTTGTATGGTTGGTATGGGTGGTATGGTTGGCATGGTGTGTAAGGTTGGTAAGGTTCGTAAGGTTGGTATGGTTGGTATGGTTATTATGGTTGGTAAAGTTGGTATTGTTTGTATGGTTGATATGGTTCGCTTGGTGTGTAAGGTTGGTATGGTTGGTATGGTTGGTAAGGTTGGTATGGTTGGTATGGTTGGTATGGTTGGTATGGTTGGTTTGGGTGGTATGGTTGGTATGGTGTGTAAGGTTGGTATGGTTCGTAAGGTTGGTATGGTTTGTATGGTTGGTATGGGTGGTATGGTTGGCATGGTGTGTAAGGTTGGTATGGTTCGTAAGGTTGGTATGGTTGGTATGGTTGGTATGGTTGGTCATGGTTGGTATGGTTGGTATGGTTGGTATGGTTGGTATGGTTGGTAAAGTTGGTATGGTTTGTATGGTTGATATGATTGGCTTTTTGTGTAAGGTTGGTATGGTTGGTAAGGTTGGTATGGTTGGTATGGTTGGTATGGTTGGTATGGTTGGTATGGTTGGTATGGTTGGTTTGGGTGGTATGGTTGGTATGGTGTGTAAGGTTGGTATGGTTCGTAAGGTTGGTATGGTTATTATGGTTGGTATGGTTGATATGGTTGGCTTGGTGTGTAGGTTGGTATGGTTGGTATGGTTGGTATGGTTGGTTTGGGTGGTATGGTTGGTATGGTTGGTATGGTTGGTATTATTGTATGGTTGGTATGGTGGGTATGGTTGCTATTATTGGTATGGTTGGTATGGTGGGTATGGTTGGTATGGTGGTATTATTGGTATGGTTGGTATGGTGGGTATGGTTGGTATGGTGGGTATGGTTGGTATGGTTGGTATGGATGGCATGGTTGGTATGGTTGGTATGGCTGGCATGGTTGGTATGTTTGGTAAGGTTGGTATTTATGGCATTGTTGGCAAGGTTGTTATGGCTGGCATTTTTGGTATGGTTGGTATGGTTGGTATGGTGGGTATGGTTGGTATGGTTGGTATGGTTGGTATGGTTGTTATGGTTGGTATGGTTGGTATGGTTGGCATGGTTGGTATGTTTGGTAAGATTGGTATTATTGGCATGGTTGGCATGGTTGGTATGTTTGGTAAGATTGGTATGGTTGGTATGGTGGGTATGGTTGGTATGGTTTGTATGGTTGGTATGGTTGGTATGGTTGGTATGGTTGGTATGATTGGTATGGTTGTATGGTTGGCATGGTTGGTATGTTTGGTAAGATTTTTATTATAGGTATGGTTGGTATGGTGGGTATGGTTGGTATGGTTGGTATGTTTGGTATGGTTGGTATGAATGGCATGGTTGGTATGGTTGGCATGGTTGGTATGTTTGGTAAGATTGGTATTATTGGTATGGAGGGTATGGTTGGTATTATTGATATGGTTGGTATGGTTGGTATGGTTATTATGGTTGGTATGGTTGGTAAAGTTGGTATGGTTTGTATGGTTGATATGGTTGGCTTTTTGTGTAAGGTTGGTATGGTTGGTAAGGTTGGTATGGTTGGTATGGTTGGTATGGTTGGTATGGTTGGTATGGTTGGTTTGGGTGGTATGGTTGGTATGGTGTGTAAGGTTGGTATGGTTCGTAAGGTTGGTATGGTTATTATGGTTGGTATGGTTGATATGGTTGGCTTGGTGTGTAAGGTTGGTATGGTTGTATGGTTGGTATGGTTGGTATGGTTGGTATGGTTGGTATGAAGTTGGTTTGGGTGGTATGGTTGGTATGGTTGGTATGGTTGGTATTATTGGTATGGTTGGTATGGTTGGTATTATTGGTATGGTTGGTATGGTGGGTATGGTTGCTATTATTGGTATGGTTGGTATGGTGGGTATGGTTGGTATGGTTGGTATTATTGGTATGGTTGGTATGGTGGGTATGGTTGGTATGGTTGGTATGGTTGGTATGGTTGGTATGGTTGGTATGGTTGGTATGGTTGGTATGGTTGGTATGGATGGCATGGTTGGTATGGTTGGTATGGCTGGTATGGTTGGTATGTTTGGTAAGGTCGGTATTTATGGCATTGTTGGCAAGGTTGTTATGGCTGGCATTTTTGGTATGGTTGGTATGGTTGGTATGGTGGGTATGGTTGGTATGGTTGGTATGGTTGGTATGGTTGTTATGGTTGGTATGGTTGGCATGGTTGGCATGGTTGGTATGTTTGGTAAGATTGGTATTATTGGCATAGTTGGCATGGTTGGTATGTTTGGTAAGATTGGTATGGGTGGTATGGTGGGTATGGTTGGTATGGTTGGCATGGTTGGCATGGTTGGTATGTTTGGTAAGATTGGTATTATTGGCATGGTTGGTATGGTTGGTATGGTTGGTATGGTTGGTATGGTTGGTATGGTTGGCATGGTTGGCATGGTTGGTATGTTTGGTAAGATTGGTATTATAGGTATGGTTGGTACGGTTGGTATGGTTGGTATGGTTGGTATGGTTGGTATGGTTGGTATGGTTGGTATGGTTGGTATGGTTGGTATGGTTGGTATGTTTGGTATGGTTGGTATGGTTGGTATGGTTGGTAAGATTGGTATTATTGATATGGTTGGTATGGTTGGTATGGTTGGTATTATTGGTATGGTTGGTATTATTGGTATGGTTGGTATGGTGGGTATGGTTGGTATGGATGGCATGGTTGGTATGGTTGGTATGGCTGGTATGGTTGGTATGTTTGGTAAGGTTGGTATTTATGGCATTGTTGGCAAGGTTGTTATGGCTGGCATTTTTGGTATGGTTGGTATGGTTGGTATGGTTGGTATGGTGGGTATGGTTGGTATGGTTGGTATGGTTGGTATGGTTGTTATGGTTGGTATGGTTGGCATGGTTGGCATGGTTGGTATGTTTGGTAAGATTGGTATTATTGGCATGGTTGGCATGGTTGGTATGTTTGGTATGGTTGGTATGGTTGGTATGGTTGTTATGGTTGGTATGGTTGGCATGGTTGGCATGGTTGGTACGTTTGGTAAGATTGGTATTATTGGCATGGTTGGTATGGTTGGTATGGTTCTTATGGTTGGCATGGTTGGTATGTTTGGTAAGATTGGTATTATAGGTATGGTTGGTACGGTTGGTATTGTTGGTATGGTTGGTATGGTTGGTATGGTTGGTATGTTTGGTATGGTTGGTATGGTTGGTATGGTTGGTATGGTTGGTATGGTTTTTAAGATTGGTATTATTGATATGGTTGGTATGGTTGGTATGGTTGGTATTATTGGTATGTTTGGTATTATTGGTATGGTTGGTATGGTGGGTATGGTTGGTATGGTGGGTATGGTTGGTATGGTTGGTATGGTTGGTATTATTGGTATGGTTGGTATGGTTGGTATGGTTGGTATTGTTGGTATGTTTGGTATGGTTGGTATGGTTGGTATGGTTGGTATGGTTGGTATTTATGGCATTGTTGGTAAGGTTGTTATGGGTGGCATGGTTGGTATGGTTGGTTTGGTTGGTATTATTGGTATGGTTGGTATGGTGGGTATGGTTTGTATTATTGGTATGGTTGGTATGGTGGGTATGGTTGGTATGGTTGGTATTATTGATATGGTTGGTATGGTTGGTATGTTTGGTATGGTTGGTATGGTTGGTATGGTTGGTATCGTTGGTATTTATGGCATTGTTGGTAAGGTTGTTATGGCTGGCATGGTTGGTATGGTTGGTATGGTTGGTATGTTTGGTATGGTTGGTATGGTTGGTATGGTTGGTATGGATGGCATGGTTGGTATGGTTGGTATGGTTGGCATGGTTGGTATGGTTGGCATGGTTGGTATGTTTAGTAAGATTGGTATTATTGGTATGGTTGGTATGGTGGGTATGGTTGGTATGGTTGGTATGGTTGGTATGGTTGGTATGGTTGGTATGGTTGGTATGGTGGGTATGGTTGGTATGGTTGGTATGTTTGGTATGGTTGGTATGGTTGGTATGGATGGCATGGTTGGTATGGTTGGTATGGTTGGCATGGTTGGTATGGTTGGCATGGTTGGTATGTTTAGTAAGATTGGTATTATTGGTATGGTTGGTATGGTGGGTATGGTTGGTATGGTTGGTATGGTTGGTATGGTTGGTATGGTTGGTATGGTTGGTATTGTTGGTATGTTTGGTATGGTTGGTATGGTTGGTATGGTTGGTATTTATGGCATTGTTGGTAAGGTTGTTATGGGTGGCATGGTTGGTATGGTTGGTTTGGTTGGTATTATTGGTATGGTTGGTATGGTGGGTATGGTTTGTATTATTGGTATGGTTGGTATGGTGGGTATGGTTGGTATGGTTGGTATTATTGATATGGTTGGTATGGTTGGTATGGTTGGTATGTTTGGTATGGTTGGTATGGTTGGTATGGTTGGTATCGTTGGTATTTATGGCATTGTTGGTAAGGTTGTTATGGCTGGCATGGTTGGTATGGTTGGTATGGTTGGTATGTTTGGTATGGTTGGTATGGTTGGTATGGTTGGTATGGATGGCATGGTTGGTATGGTTGGTATGGTTGGCATGGTTGGTATGGTTGGCATGGTTGGTATGTTTAGTAAGATTGGTATTATTGGTATGGTTGGTATGGTGGGTATGGTTGGTATGGTTGGTATGGTTGGTATGGTTGGTATGGTTGGTATGGTTGGTATGGTTGGTATGGTGGGTATGGTTGGTATGGTTGGTATGTTTGGTATGGTTGGTATGGTTGGTATGGTTGGTATGGTGTGTAAGGTTGGTATGGTTCGTAAGGTTGGTATGGTTATTATGGTTGGTATGGTTGATATGGTTGGCTTGGTGTGTAAGGTTGGTATGGTTGGTATGGTTGGTTTGGGTGGTATGGTTGGTATGGTGTGTAAGGTTGGTATGGTTCGTAAGGTTGGTATGGTTATTATGGTTGGTATGGTTGGTATGGTTGATATGGTTGGCTTGGTGTGTAAGGTTGGTATGGTTGGTATGGTTGGTTTGGGTGGTATGGTTGGTATGGTTGGTATGGTTGGTATTATTGGTATGGTTGGTATGGTGGGTATGGTTGGTATGGTGGGTATGGTTGGTATGGTTGGTATGGTTGGTATGGTTGTTATGGTTGGTATGGTTGGCATGGTTGGCATGGTTGGTATGTTTGGTAAGATTGGTATTATTGGCATGGTTGGCATGGTTGGTATGTTTGGTAAGATTGGTATGGTTGGTATGGTGGGTATGGTTGGTATTATTGGTATGGTGGGTATGGTTGGTATTATTGATATGGTTGGTATGGTTGGTATGGTTATTATGGTTGGTATGATTGGTATGATTGGTATGATTGGTATGGTTGGTATGGTTGGTATGGTTGGTATGGTTGGTGTTGTTGGTATGGTTGGTATGGTTGGTATGGTTGGTATGGTTGCTATGGTAGCTATGTTTGGTATGGTTGGTATGATTGGTATGTTTGGTAAGGTTGGTATTGTTGGTATAGTTGGTATGGTTGGTATGGTTGGTATGGTTGGTATGGTTGGTATGGTTGCTATGGTAGCTATGTTTGGTATGGTTGGTATGATTGGTATGTTTGGTAAGGTTGGTATTGTTGGTATAGTTGGTATGGTTGGTATGGTTGGTATGGTTGGTATTGTTGGTATGGTTGGTATGGTTGCTATGGTTGCTATGTTTGGAACGGTTGGTATGGTTGGTATGATTGGTATGTTTGGTAAGGTTGGTATTGTTGGTATAGTTGGTATGGTTCGTATTGTTGGTATGATTGGTATGGTTGGTATAGTTGGTATTGTTGGTATGGTTGGTATGGTTGGTATTGTTGGTATGGTTGGTATGGTTGGTATGGTTGGTATGGTTGGTAAGGTTGGTATGGTTGGTGTTGTTGGTATGGTTGGTATGGTTGGTATGGTTGGTATGATTGGTATGATTGGTATGGTTGGTATGGTTGGTATGGTTGGTATGGTTGCTATGGTTGCTATGTTTGGAATGCTTGGTATGGTTGGTATGATTGGTATGTTTGGTAAGGTTGGTATTGTTGGTATAGTTGGTATGGTTCGTATTGTTGGTATGATTGGTATGGTTGGTATAGTTGGTATTGTTGGTATGGTTGGTATGGTTGGTATTGTTGGTATGGTTGGTATGGTTGGTATGGTTGGTAAGGTTGGTATGGTTGGTGTTGTTGGTATGGTTGGTATAGTTGGTATGGTTGGTATGGTTGCTATGGTAGCTATGTTTGGTATGGTTGGTATGGTTGGTATGATTGGTATGTTTGGTAAGGTTGGTATTGTTGTTATAGTTGGTATGGTTGGTATGGTTGGTATTGTTGGTATGGTTGGTATGGTTGGTATGGTTGGTATGGCTGGTATGGTTGGCTTTGTTGGTATGTTTGGTATGGTTGGTATGATTGGTATGGTTGGTATGGTTATTATGTTTGGTATGGTTGGTTAAGTTGGTATGGTTGATATGGTTGGCTTGGTGTGTAAGGTTGGTAAGGTTGGTATGGTTGGTATGGTTGGTATAGTTGGTATGATTGGTATTGTTGGTATAGTTGGTATGGTTCGTATTGTTGGTATGATTGGTATGGTTGTTATAGTTGGTATTGTTGGTATGGTTGGTATGGTTGGTATGATTGGTATGATTGGTATGGTTGGTATGGTTGGTATGGTTGGTATGGTTGGTGTTGTTGGTATGGTTGGTATGGTTGGCATGGTTGGTATGGTTGGTATGGTTATTATGGTTGGTATGGTTGGTATGGTTGGTAAAGTTGGTATGGTTGGTATGGTTGATATGGTTGGCTTGGTGTGTAAGGTTGGTATATTTGGTAAGGTTGGTATGGTTGGTATGGTTGGTATGGTTGGTATGGTTGGTATGGTTGGTATGGTTGGTATGGTTGGTTTGGCTGGTATGGTTGGTATGGTGTGTAAGGTTGGTATGGTTCGTAAGGTTGGTATGGTTGGTATGGTTGGTATGGTTGGTATGGTTATTATGTTTGGTATGGTTGGTAAAGTTGGTATGGTTGATATGGTTGGCTTGGTGTGTAAGGTTGGTATGGTTGGTAAGGTTGGTATGGCTTGTATGGTTGGTATGGGTGGTATGGTTGGCATGGTGTGTAAGGTTGGTATGGTTCTTAAGGTTGGTATGGTTGGTATGGTTATTATGGTTGGTAAAGTTGGTATGGCTTGTATGGTTGATATGGTTCGCTTGGTGTGTAAGGTTGGTATGGTTGGTATGGTTGGTAAGGTTGGTATGGTTGGTATGGTTGGTATGGTTGGTATGGTTGGTTTGGGTGGTATGGTTGGTATGGGTGGTATGGTTGGCATGGTGTGTAAGGTTGGTATTGTTCGTAAGGTTGGTATGGTTGGTATGGTTGGTATGGTTGGTATGGTTGGTATGGTTGGTATGGTTGGTATGGTTGGTATGGTTGGTATGGTTGGTATGGTTGGTATGGTTGGTATGGTTGGTATGGTTGGTATGGTTATTAAGGTTGGTATGGTTGGTAAAGTTGGTATGGTTTGTATGGTTGATATGGTTGGCTTTTTGTGTAAGGTTGGTATGGTTGGTAAGGTTGGTATGGTTGGAATGGTTGGTATGGTTGGTTTGGGTGGTATGGTTGGTATGGTGTTTAAGGTTGGTATGGTTCGTAAGGTTGGTATGGTTATTATGGTTGGTATGGTTGATATGGTTGGCTTGGTGTGTAAGGTTGGTATGGTTGGTATGGTTGGTATGGTTGGTTTGGGTGGTATGGTTGGTATGGTTGGTATGGTTGGTTTGGGTGGTATGGTTGGTATGGTTGGTATGGTTGGTATTATTGGTATGGTTGGTATGGTTGGTATTATTGGTATGGTTGGTATGGTGGGTATGGTTGCTATTATTGGTATGGTGGGTATGGTTGGTATGGTTGGTATTATTGGTATGGTTGGTATGGTGGGTATGGTTGGTATGGTTGGTATGGTTGGTATGGTTGGTATGGTTGGTATGGTTGGTATGGTTGGTATGGTTGGTATGGATGGCATGGTTGGTATGGTTGGTATGGCTGGCATGGTTGGTATGTTTGGTAAGGTTGGTATTTATGGCATTGTTGGCAAGGTTGTTATGGCTGGCATTTTTGGTATGGTTGGTATGGTTGGTATGGTTGGTATGGTGGGTATGGTTGGTATGGTTGGTATTGTTGGTATGGTTGTTATGGTTGGTATGGTTGGCATGGTTGGCATGGTTGGTATGTTTGGTAAGATTGGTATTATTGGCATGGTTGGCATGGTTGGTATGTTTGGTAAGATTGGTATGGTTGGTATGGTGGGTATGGTTGGTATGGTTGGTATGGTTGGTATGGTTGGTATGATTGGTATGGTTAGTATGGTTGGCATGGTTGGCATGGTTGGTATGTTTGGTAAGATTTTTATTATAGGTATGGTTGGTATGGTGGGTATGGTTGGTATGGTTGGTATGGTTGGTATGTTTGGTATGGTTGGTATGAATGGCATGGTTGGTATGGTTGGCATGGTTGGTATGTTTGGTAAGATTGGTATTATTGGTATGGTGGGTATGGTTGGTATTATTGATATGGTTGGTATGGTTGGTATGGTTATTATGGTTGGTATGGTTGGTAAAGTTGGTATGGTTTGTATGGTTGATATGGTTGGCTTTTTGTGTAAGGTTGGTATGGTTGGTAAGGTTGGTATGGTTGGTATGGTTGGTATGGTTGGTATGGTTGGTATGGTTGGTTTGGGTGGTATGGTTGGTATGGTGTGTAAGGTTGGTATGGTTCGTAAGGTTGGTATGGTTATTATGGTTGGTATGGTTGATATGGTTGGCTTGGTGTGTAAGGTTGGTATGGTTGGTATGGTTGGTTTGGGTGGTATGGTTGGTATGGTGTGTAAGGTTGGTATGGTTCGTAAGGTTGGTATGGTTATTATGGTTGGTATGGTTGATATGGTTGGCTTGGTGTGTAAGGTTGGTATGGTTGGTATGGTTGGTATGGTTGGTTTGGGTGGTATGGTTGGTATGGTTGGTATGGTTGGTATTATTGGTATGGTTGGTATGGTGGGTATGGTTGGTATGGTTGGTATGGTTGGTATGGTTGTTATGGTTGGTATGGTTGGCATGGTTGGCATGGTTGGTATGTTTGGTAAGATTGGTATTATTGGCATGGTTGGTATGTTTGGTAAGATTGGTATGGTTGGTATGGTGGGTATGGTTGGTATTATTGGTATGGTGGGTATGGTTGGTATTATTGATATGGTTGGTATGGTTGGTATGGTTATTATGGTTGGTATGGTTGGTAAAGTTGGTATGGTTGGTATGGTTGGTTTGGCTGGTATGGTTGGTATGGTGTGTAAGGTTGGTATGGTTCGTAAGGTTGGTATGGTTGGTATGGTTGGTATGGTTATTATGTTTGGTATGGTTGGTAAAGTTGGTATGGTTGATATGGTTGGCTTGGTGTGTAAGGTTGGTATGGTTGGTAAGGTTGGTATGGTTTGTATGGTTGGTATGGGTGGTATGGTTGGCATGGTGTGTAAGGTTGGTATGGTTCGTAAGGTTGGTATGGTTGGTATGGTTATTATGGTTGGTAAAGTTGGTATTGTTTGTATGGTTGATATGGTTCGCTTGGTGTGTAAGGTTGGTATGGTTGGTATGGTTGGTAAGGTTGGTATGGTTGGTATGGTTGGTATGGTTGGTATGGTTGGTTTGGGTGGTATGGTTGGTATGGTGTGTAAGGTTGGTATGGTTCGTAAGGTTGGTATGGTTTGTATGGTTGGTATGGGTGGTATGGTTGGCATGGTGTGTAAGGTTGGTATGGTTCGTAAGGTTGGTATGGTTGGTATGGTTGGTATGGTTGGTATGGTTGGTATGGTTGGTATGGTTGGTATGGTTGGTATGGTTATTATGGTTGGTATGGTTGGTAAAGTTGGTATGGTTTGTATGGTTGATATGGTTGGCTTTTTGTGTAAGGTTGGTATGGTTGGTAAGGTTGGTATGGTTGGTATGGTTGGTATGGTTGGTATGGTTGGTATGGTTGGTTTGGGTGGTATGGTTGGTATGGTGTGTAAGGTTGGTATGGTTCGTAAGGTTGGTATGGTTATTATGGTTGGTATGGTTGATATGGTTGGCTTGGTGTGTAAGGTTGGTATGGTTGGTATGGTTGGTATGGTTGGTATGGTTGGTTTGGGTGGTATGGTTGGTATGGTTGGTATGGTTGGTATTATTGGTATGGTTGGTATGGTGGGTATGGTTGCTATTATTGGTATGGTTGGTATGGTGGGTATGGTTGGTATGGTTGGTATTATTGGTATGGTTGGTATGGTGGGTATGGTTGGTATGGTTGGTATGGTTGGTATGGTTGGTATGGTTGGTATGGTTGGTATGGTTGGTATGGTTGGTATGGATGGCATGGTTGGTATGGTTGGTATGGCTGGCATGGTTGGTATGTTTGGTAAGGTTGGTATTTATGGCATTGTTGGCAAGGTTGTTATGGCTGGCATTTTTGGTATGGTTGGTATGGTGGGTATGGTTGGTATGGTTGGTATGGTTTTTATGGTTGTTATGGTTGGTATGGTTGGCATGGTTGGCATGGTTGGTATGTTTGGTAAGATTGGTATTATTGGCATGGTTGGCATGGTTGGTATGTTTGGTAAGATTGGTATGGTTGGTATGGTGGGTATGGTTGGTATGGTTGGTATGGTTGGTATGGTTGGTATGGTTGGTATGGTTGGTATGGTTGGTATGATTGGTATGGTTGGTATGGTTGGCATGGTTGGTATGTTTGGTAAGATTTTTATTATAGGTATGGTTGGTATGGTGGGTATGGTTGGTATGGTTGGTATGGTTGGTATGGTTGGTATGTTTGGTATGGTTGGTATGAATGGCATGGTTGGTATGGTTGGCATGGTTGGTATGTTTGGTAAGATTGGTATTATTGGTATGGAGGGTATGGTTGGTATTATTGATATGGTTGGTATGGTTGGTATGGTTATTATGGTTGGTATGGTTGGTAAAGTTGGTATGGTTTGTATGGTTGATATGGTTGGCTTTTTGTGTAAGGTTGGTATGGTTGGTAAGGTTGGTATGGTTGGTATGGTTGGTATGGTTGGTATGGTTGGTATGGTTGGTTTGTGTGGTATGGTTGGTATGGTGTGTAAGGTTGGTATGGTTCGTAAGGTTGGTATGGTTATTATGGTTGGTATGGTTGATATGGTTGGCTTGGTGTGTAAGGTTGGTATGGTTGGTATGGTTGGTATGGTTGGTTTGGGTGGTATGGTTGGTATGGTTGGTATGGTTGGTATTATTGGTATGGTTGGTATGGTTGGTATTATTGGTATGGTTGGTATGGTGGGTATGGTTGCTATTATTGGTATGGTTGGTATGGTGGGTATGGTTGGTATGGTTGGTATTATTGGTATGGTTGGTATGGTGGGTATGGTTGGTATGGTTGGTATGGTTGGTATGGTTGGTATGGTTGGTATGGTTGGTATGGTTGGTATGGATGGCATGGTTGGTATGGTTGGTATGGCTGGTATGGTTGGTATGTTTGGTAAGGTCGGTATTTATGGCATTGTTGGCAAGGTTGTTATGGCTGGCATTTTTGGTATGGTTGGTATGGTTGGTATGGTGGGTATGGTTGGTATGGTTGGTATGGTTGGTATGGTTGTTATGGTTGGTATGGTTGGCATGGTTGGCATGGTTGGTATGTTTGGTAAGATTGGTATTATTGGCATGGTTGGCATGGTTGGTATGTTTGGTAAGATTGGTATGGTTGGTATGGTTGGTATGGTGGGTATGGTTGGTATGGTTGGTATGGTTGGTATGGTTGTTATGGTTGGTATGGTTGGCATGGTTGGCATGGTTGGTATGTTTGGTAAGATTGGTATTATTGGCATGGTTGGCATGGTTGGTATGTTTGGTATGGTTGGTATGGTTGGTATGGTTGTTATGGTTGGTATGGTTGGCATGGTTGGCATGGTTGGTATGTTTGGTAAGATTGGTATTATTGGCATGGTTGGTATGGTTGGTATGGTTGGTATGGTTGGTATGGTTGGCATGGTTGGCATGGTTGGTATGTTTGGTAAGATTGGTATTATAGGTATGGTTGGTACGGTTGGTATTGTTGGTATGGTTGGTATGGTTGGTATGGTTGGTATGTTTGGTATGGTTGGTATGGTTGGTATGGTTGGTATGGTTGGTATGGTTGGTAAGATTGGTATTATTGATATGGTTGGTATGGTTGGTATTATTGGTATGGTTGGTATTATTGGTATGGTTGGTATGGTGGGTATGGTTGGTATGGTGGGTATGGTTGGTATGGTTGGTATGGTTGGTATTATTGGTATGGTTGGTATGGTTGGTATGGTTGGTATTGTTGGTATGTTTGGTATGGTTGGTATGGTTGGTATGGTTGGTATGGTTGGTATTTATGGCATTGTTGGTAAGGTTGTTATGGGTGGCATGGTTGGTATGGTTGGTTTGGTTGGTATTATTGGTATGGTTGGTATGGTGGGTATGGTTTGTATTATTGGTATGGTTGGTATGGTGGGTATGGTTGGTATGGTTGGTATTATTGATATGGTTGGTATGGTTGGTATGGTTGGTATGTTTGGTATGGTTGGTATGGTTGGTATCGTTGGTATTTATGGCATTGTTGGTAAGGTTGTTATGGCTGGCATGGTTGGTATGGTTGGTATGGTTGGTATGTTTGGTATGGTTGGTATGGTTGGTATGGTTGGTATGGATGGCATGGTTGGTATGGTTGGTATGGTTGGCATGGTTGGTATGGTTGGCATGGTTGGTATGTTTAGTAAGATTGGTATTATTGGTATGGTTGGTATGGTGGGTATGGTTGGTATGGTTGGTATGGTTGGTATGGTTGGTATGGTTGGTATGGTTGGTATGGTGGGTATGGTTGGTATGGTTGGTATGTTTGGTATGGTTGGTATGGTTGGTATGGATGACATGGTTGGTATGGTTGGTATGGTTGGCATGGTTGGTATGGTTGGCATGGTTGGTATGTTTAGTAAGATTGGTATTATTGGTATGGTTGGTATGGTGGGTATGGTTGGTATGGTTGGTATGGTTGGTATGGTTGGTATGGTTGGTATGGTGGGTATGGTTGGTATGGTTGGTATGTTTGGTATGGTTGGTATGGTTGGTATGGTTGGTATGTTTGGTATGGTTGGTATGGTTGGTATGGTTGGTATGGTTGGTAAGATTGGTATTATTGATATGGTTGGTATGGTTGGTATTATTGGTATGGTTGGTATTATTGGTATGGTTGGTATGGTGGGTATGGTTGGTATGGTGGGTATGGTTGGTATGGTTGGTATTATTGGTATGGTTGGTATGGTTGGTATGGTTGGTATTGTTGGTATGTTTGGTATGGTTGGTATGGTTGGTATGGTTGGTATGGTTGGTATTTATGGCATTGTTGGTAAGGTTGTTATGGGTGGCATGGTTGGTATGGTTGGTTTGGTTGGTATTATTGGTATGGTTGGTATGGTGGGTATGGTTTGTATTATTGGTATGGTTGGTATGGTGGGTATGGTTGGTATGGTTGGTATTATTGATATGGTTGGTATGGTTGGTATGGTTGGTATGGTTGGTATGTTTGGTATGGTTGGTATGGTTGGTATGGTTGGTATCGTTGGTATTTATGGCATTGTTGGTAAGGTTGTTATGGCTGGCATGGTTGGTATGGTTGGTATGGTTGGTATGTTTGGTATGGTTGGTATGGTTGGTATGGTTGGTATGGATGGCATGGTTGGTATGGTTGGTATGGTTGGCATGGTTAGTATGGTTGGCATGGTTGGTATGTTTAGTAAGATTGGTATTATTGGTATGGTTGGTATGGTGGGTATGGTTGGTATGGTTGGTATGGTTGGTATGGTTGGTATGGTTGGTATGGTTGGTATGGTGGGTATGGTTGGTATGGTTGGTATGTTTGGTATGGTTGGTATGGTTGGTATGGATGGCATGGTTGGTATGGTTGGCATGGTTGGTATGTTTGGTAAGATTGGTATTATTGGTATGGTTGGTATGGTTGGTATTATTGGTATGGTTGGTATGGTGGGTATGGTTGGTATTTTTGGTATGTTTGGTATGGCTGGTATGGTTGGTATGGTTGGTATTATTGGTATGGTTGGTATGGTGGGTATGGTTGGTATGGTTGGTATGTTTGGTATGGTTGGCATGGTTGGTATGGTTGGTATGGTTGGTATGGTTGGTATGGTTGGTATTTATGGCATTGTTGGTAAGGTTGTTATGGGTGGCATGGTTGGTATGGTTGGTATGGTTGGTATTATTGGTATGGTTGGTATGGTTGGTATTATTGGTATGGTTGGTATGGTGGGTATGGTTGCTATTATTGGTATGGTTGGTATGGTGGGTATGGTTGGTATGGTTGCTATTATTGGTATGGTTGGTATGGTGGGTATGGTTGGTATGGTTGGTATTTTTGGTATGTTTGGTATGGCTGGTATGGTTGGTATGGTTGGTATGGTTGGTATGGTTGGTATGGTTGGTATTATTGGTATGGTTGGTATGGTGGGTATGGTTGGTATGGTTGGTATGTTTGGTATGGTTGGCATGGTTGGTATGGTTGGTATGGTTGGTATGGTTGGTATTTATGGCATTGTTGGTAAGGTTGTTATGGGTGGCATGGTTGGTATGTTTGGTATTATTGGTATGGTTGGTATTATTGGTATGGTTGGTATGGTGGGTATAGTTGCTATTATTGGTATGGTGGTTATGGTGGTTATGGTTGGTATGGTTGGTATTATTGGTATGGTTGGTATGGTTGGTATGGTGGGTATGGTTGGTATGGTTGGTATGGTTGGTATGGTTGGTATGGTTGGTATGGTTGGTATTATTGGTATGGTTGGTATGGTGGGTATGGTGGGTATGGTTGGTATGGTTGGTATGGTTGGTATGGTTGGTATGGTTGGTATGGTTGGTATGGTGGGTATGGTTGGTATGGTTGGTATGTTTGGTATGGTTGGTATGGTTGGTATGGATGGCATGGTTGGTATGGTTGGCATGGTTGGTATGTTTGGTAAGATTGGTATTATTGGTATGGTTGGTATGGTTGGTATTATTGGTATGGTTGGTATGGTGGGTATGGTTGGTATTTTTGGTATGTTTGGTATGGCTGGTATGGTTGGTATGGTTGGTATTATTGGTATGGTTGGTATGGTGGGTATGGTTGGTATGGTTGGTATGTTTGGTATGGTTGGCATGGTTGGTATGGTTGGTATGGTTGGTATGGTTGGTATGGTTGGTATTTATGGCATTGTTGGTAAGGTTGTTATGGGTGGCATGGTTGGTATGGTTGGTATGGTTGGTATTATTGGTATGGTTGGTATGGTTGGTATTATTGGTATGGTTGGTATGGTGGGTATGGTTGCTATTATTGGTATGGTTGGTATGGTGGGTATGGTTGGTATGGTTGCTATTATTGGTATGGTTGGTATGGTGGGTATGGTTGGTATGGTTGGTATTTTTGGTATGTTTGGTATGGCTGGTATGGTTGGTATGGTTGGTATGGTTGGTATGGTTGGTATGGTTGGTATTATTGGTATGGTTGGTATGGTGGGTATGGTTGGTATGGTTGGTATGTTTGGTATGGTTGGCATGGTTGGTATGGTTGGTATGGTTGGTATGGTTGGTATTTATGGCATTGTTGGTAAGGTTGTTATGGGTGGCATGGTTGGTATGTTTGGTATTATTGGTATGGTTGGTATGGTTGGTATTATTGGTATGGTTGGTATGGTGGGTATAGTTGCTATTATTGGTATGGTGGTTATGGTGGTTATGGTTGGTATGGTTGGTATTATTGGTATGGTTGGTATGGTTGGTATGGTGGGTATGGTTGGTATGGTTGGTATGGTTGGTATGGTTGGTATGGTTGGTATGGTTGGTATGGTTGGCATGGTTGGTATGTTTGGTAAGATTGGTATTATTGGCATGGTTGGTATGTTTGGTAAGATTGGTATTATTGGTATAGTTGGTATGGTGGGTATGGTTGGTATGGTTGGTATGGTTGGTATGGTTGGTATGGTTGGTATGGTTGGTATGGTTGGCATGGTTAGCATGGTTGGTATGTTTGGTAAGATTGGTATTATTGGTATGGTTGGTATGGTGGGTATGGTTGGTATGGTTGGTATGGTTGGTATGGTTGGTATGGTTGGTATGGTTGGTGTGGTTGGTATGGTTGGTATGGTTGGTATGGTTGGTATGGTTGGTATGGTTGGTATGGATGGCATGGTTGGTATGGTTGGCATGGTTGGTAAGGTTGTTATGGTTGCTATTATTGGTATGGTGGGTATGGTTGGTATGGTTGGTATGGTTGGTATGGTGGGTATGGTTGGTATGGTTGGTATGGTTGGTATGGTTGGTATGGTTGGTATGGTTGGTATGGTTGGTATGGTTGGTATGGTTTGTATGGTTGGTATGGTTGGCATGGTTGGCATGGTTGGTATGTTTGGTAAGATTGGTATTATTGGCATGGTTGGCATGGTTGGTATGTTTGGTAAGATTGGTATTATTGGTATGGTTGGTATGGTGGGTATGGTTGGTATGGTTGGTATGGTTGGTATGGTTGGTATGGTTGGTATGGTTGGTATGGTTGGTATGGTGGGTATGGTTGGTATGGTTGGTATGGTTGGTATGGTTGGTATGGTTGGTATGGTTGGTATGGTTGGTATGGTTGGCATGATTGGCATGGTTGGTATGTTTGGTAAGATTGGTATTATTGGCATGGTTGGCATGGTTGGCATGGTTGGTATGTTTGGTAAGATTGGTATTATTGGTATGGTTGGTATGGTGGGTATGGTTGGTATGGTTGGTATGGTTGGTATGGTTGGTATGGTTGGTATGGTTGGTATGGTTGGTATGGTTGGTATGGTTGGTATGGTTGGTATGGTTGGTATGGTTGCTATATTTGGTATGGTTGGTATGGTTGGTATGGTTGGTATGGTTGGTATTATTGGTATGGTTGGTATGGTGGGTATGGTTGGTATGGTTGGTATGTTTGGTATGGTTGGCATGGTTGGTATGGTTGGTATGGTTGGTATGGTTGGTATTTATGGCATTGTTGGTAAGGTTGTTATGGGTGGCATGGTTGGTATGGTTGGTATGGTTGGTATGGTTGGTATGGTTGGTATGGTTGGTATGGATGGCATGGTTGGTATGGTTGGCATGGTTGGTATGTTTGGTAAGATTGGTATTATTGGTATGGTTGGTATGGTTGGTATTATTGGTATGGTTGGTATGGTGGGTATGGTTGGTATTATTGGTATGGTTGGTATGGTGGGTATGGTTGGTATGGTTGGTATGGTTGGTATTTATGGCATTGTTGGTAAGGTTGTTATGGGTGGCATGGTTGGTATGGTTGGTATGGTTGGTATGGTTGGTATGGTTGGTATGGTTGGTATGGATGGCATGGTTGGTATGGTTGGCATGGTTGGTATGTTTGGTAAGATTGGTATTATTGGTATGGTTGGTATGGTTGGTATTATTGGTATGGTTGGTATGGTGGGTATGGTTGGTATGGTTGGTATGTTTGGTATGGTTGGCATGGTTGGTATGGTTGGTATGGTTGGTATGGTTGGTATTATTGGTATGGTTGGTATGGTGGGTATGGTTGGTATTATTGGTATGGTTGGTATGGTTGGTATGGTTGGTATGGTTGGTATGGTTGGTATGGTTGGTATTTATGGCATTGTTGGTAAGGTTGTTATGGGTGGCATGGTTGGTATGGTTGGTATGGTTGGTATGGTTGGTATGGTTGGTATGGATGGCATGGTTGGTATGGTTGGCATGGTTGGTATGTTTGGTAAGATTGGTATTATTGGTATGGTTGGTATGGTTGGTATTATTGGTATGGTTGGTATGGTGGGTATGGTTGGTATGGTTGGTATGTTTGGTATGGTTGGCATGGTTGGTATGGTTGGTATGGTTGGTATGGTTGGTATTTATGGCATTGTTGGTAAGGTTGTTATGGGTGGCATGGTTGGTATGGTTGGTATGGTTGGTATGGATGGCATGGTTGGTATGGTTGGCATGGTTGGTATGTTTGGTAAGATTGGTATTATTGGTATGGTTGGTATGGTTGGTATTATTGGTATGGTTGGTATGGTGGGTATGGTTGGTATGGTTGGTATGGTTGGTATGGTTGGTATGGTTGGTATGGTTGGTATGGTTGGTATGGTTGGTATGGTTGGTATGGTTGGTATGGTTGGTATGGTTGGTATGGTTGGTATGGTTGGTATGGTTGGTATTATTGGTATGGTTGGTATGGTGGGTATGGTTGGTATGGTTGGTATGTTTGGTATGGTTGGCATGGTTGGTATGGTTGGTATGGTTGGTATGGTTGGTATTTATGGCATTGTTGGTAAGGTTGTTATGGGTGGCATGGTTGGTATGGTTGGTATGGTTGGTATGGTTGGTATGGTTGGTATGGTTGGTATGGTTGGTATGGATGGCATGGTTGGTATGGTTGGCATGGTTGGTATGTTTGGTAAGATTGGTATTATTGGTATGGTTGGTATGGTTGGTATTATTGGTATGGTTGGTATGGTGGGTATGGTTGGTATTATTGGTATGGTTGGTATGGTTGGTATGGTTGGTATGGTTGGTATGGATGGCATGGTTGGTATGGTTGGCATGGTTGGTATGTTTGGTAAGATTGGTATTATTGGTATGGTTGGTATGGTTGGTATTATTGGTATGGTTGGTATGGTGGGTATGGTTGGTATTATTGGTATGGTTGGTATGGTGGGTATGGTTGGTATGGTTGGTATTATTGGTATGGTTGGTATGGTGGGTATGGTTGGTATGGTTTTTATTGTTGGTATGGTGGGTATGGTTGGTATGGTTGGTATGGTTGGTATGGTTGGTATGGTTGGTATTTATGGCATTGTTGGTAAGGTTGTTATGGCTGGCATGTTTGGTATGGTTGGTATTATTGGTATGGTTGGTATGGTGGGTATGGTTGGTATTATTGGTATGGTTGGCATGGTTGGTATGGTTGGCATGGTTGGTATGTTTGGTAAGATTGGTATTATTGGTATGGTTGGTATGCTTGGTATGGTTGGTATGGTTGGTATGGTTGGTATGGTTGGTATGGTTGGTATGGTTGGTGTGGTTGGTATGGTTGGTATGGTTGGTATGGTTGGTATGGTTGGTATGGTTGGTATGGTTGGTATGGTTGGTATGGATGGCATGGTTGGTATGGTTGGCATGGTTGGTATGTTTGGTAAGATTGGTATTATTGGTATGGTTGGTATGGTTGGTATGGTTGGTATTATTGGTATGGTTGGTATGGTGGGTATGGTTGGTATTATTGGTATGGTTGGTATGGTTGGTATTGTTGGTATTATTGGTATGGTTGGTATGGTGGGTATGGTTGGTATGGTTGGTATTGTTGGTATGGTGGGTATGGTTGGTAAGATTGGTATTATTGGTATGGTGGGTATGGTTGGTATGGTTGGTATGGTTGGTATGGTTGGTATGGTTGGCATGGTTGGCATGGTTGGTATGTTTGGTAAGATTGGTATTATTGGCATGGTTGGTATGGTTGGTATGGTTGGTATGGTTGGCATGGTTGGCATGGTTGGTATGTTTGGTAAGATTGGTATTATAGGTATGGTTGGTACGGTTGGTATGGTTGGTATGGTTGGTATGGTTGGTATGGTTGGTATGTTTGGTATGGTTGGTATGGTTGGTATGGTTGGTATGGTTGGTATGGTTGGTAAGATTGGTATTATTGATATGGTTGGTATGGTTGGTATGGTTGGTATTATTGGTATGGTTAGTATTATTGGTATGGTTGGTATGGTGGGTATGGTTGGTATGGTGGGTATGGTTGGTATGGTTGGTATTATTGGTATGGTTGGTATGGTTGGTATGGTTGGTATTGTTGGTATGTTTGGTATGGTTGGTATGGTTGGTATGGTTGGTATGGTTGGTATTTATGGCATTGTTGGTAAGGTTGTTATGGGTGGCATGGTTGGTATGGTTGGTTTGGTTGGTATTATTGGTATGGTTGGTATGGTGGGTATGGTTTGTATTATTGGTATGGTTGGTATGGTGGGTATGGTTGGTATGGTTGGTATTATTGATATGGTTGGTATGGTTGGTATGGTTGGTATGTTTGGTATGTTTGGTATGGTTGGTATGGTTGGTATGGTTGGTATCGTTGGTATTTATGGCATTGTTGGTAAGGTTGTTATGGCTGGCATGGTTGGTATGGTTGGTATGGTTGGTATGTTTGGTATGGTTGGTATGGTTGGTATGGTTGGTATGGATGGCATGGTTGGTATGGTTGGTATGGTTGGCATGGTTGGTATGGTTGGCATGGTTGGTATGTTTAGTAAGATTGGTATTATTGGTATGGTTGGTATGGTGGGTATGGTTGGTATGGTTGGTATGGTTGGTATGGTTGGTATGGTTGGTATGGTTGGTATGGTGGGTATGGTTGGTATGGTTGGTATGTTTGGTATGGTTGGTATGGTTGGTATGGTTGGTATGGATGGCATGGTTGGTATGGTTGGCATGGTTGGTATGTTTGGTAAGATTGGTATTATTGGTATGGTTGGTATGGTTGGTATTATTGGTATGGTTGGTATGGTGGGTATGGTTGGTATTTTTGGTATGTTTGGTATGGCTGGTATGGTTGGTATGGTTGGTATTATTGGTATGGTTGGTATGGTGGGTATGGTTGGTATGGTTGGTATGTTTGGTATGGTTGGCATGGTTGGTATGGTTGGTATGGTTGGTATGGTTGGTATGGTTGGTATTTATGGCATTGTTGGTAAGGTTGTTATGGGTGGCATGGTTGGTATGGTTGGTATGGTTGGTATTATTGGTATGGTTGGTATGGTTGGTATTATTGGTATGGTTGGTATGGTGGGTATGGTTGCTATTATTGGTATGGTTGGTATGGTGGGTATGGTTGGTATGGTTGCTATTATTGGTATGGTTGGTATGGTGGGTATGGTTGGTATGGTTGGTATTTTTGGTATGTTTGGTATGGCTGGTATGGTTGGTATGGTTGGTATGGTTGGTATGGTTGGTATGGTTGGTATGGTTGGTATGGTTGGTATTATTGGTATGGTTGGTATGGTGGGTATGGTTGGTATGGTTGGTATGGTTGGTATGTTTGGTATGGTTGGCATGGTTGGTATGGTTGGTATGGTTGGTATGGTTGGTATGGTTGGTATTTATGGCATTGTTGGTAAGGTTGTTATGGGTGGCATGGTTGGTATGGTTGGTATTATTGGTATGGCTGGTATGGTTGGTATTATTGGTATGGTTGGTATGGTGGGTATAGTTGCTATTATTGGTATGGTGGTTATGGTGGTTATGGTTGGTATGGTTGGTATTATTGGTATGGTTGGTATGGGTGGTATGGTGGGTATGGTTGGTATGGTTGGTATGGTTGTTATGGTTGGTATGGTTGGTATGGTTGGTATGGTTGGTATGGTTGGTATGGTTGGTATGGTTGGCATGGTTGGTATGTTTGGTAAGATTGGTATTATTGGCATGGTTGGCATGGTTGGTATGTTTGGTAAGATTGGTATTATTGGTATGGTTGGTATGGTGGGTATGGTTGGTATGGTTGGTATGGTTGGTATGGTTGGTATGGTTGGTATGGTTGGTATGGTTGGTATGGTTGGTATGGTTGGTATGGTTGGCATGGTTGGCATGGTTGGTATGTTTGGTAAGATTGGTATTATTGGTATGGTGGGTATGGTTGATATGGTTGGTATGGTTGGTATGGTTGGTATGTTTGGTATGGTTGGTATGGTTGGTATGAATGGCATGGTTGGTATGGTTGGCATGGTTGGTATGTTTGGTAAGATTGGTATTATTGGTATGGTGGGTATGGTTGGTATGGTTGGTACGGTTGGCATGGTTGGTATGGTTGGTATGGTTGGTATGGTTGGTATGGTTGGTATGTTTGGTATGGTTGGTATGGTTGGTATGGTTGGTATGGTTGGTATGGTTGGTGTGGTTGGTATGGTTGGTATGGTTGGTATGGTTGGTATGGTTGGTATGGTTGGTATGGTTGGTATGGTTGGTATGGTTGGTATGGATGGCATGGTTGGTATGGTTGGCATGGTTGGTAAGGTTGTTATGGTTGCTATTATTGGTATGGTTGGTATGGTTGGTATGGTTGGTGTGGTTGGTATGGTTGGTATGGTTGGTATGGTTGGTATGGTTGGTATGGTTGGTATGGTTGGTATGGATGGCATGGTTGGTATGGTTGGCATGGTTGGTATGTTTGGTAAGATTGGTATTATTGGCATGGTTGGCATGGTTGGTATGTTTGGTAAGATTGGTATTATTGGTATGGTTGGTATGGTGGGTATGGTTGGTATGGTTGGTATGGTTGGTATGGTTGGTATGGTTGGTATGGTTGGTATGGTTGGTATGGTTGGCATGGTTGGCATGGTTGGTATGTTTGGTAAGATTGGTATTATTATTATGGTTGGTATGGTGGGTATGGTTGATATGGTTGGTATGGTTGGTATGGTTGGTATGTTTGGTATGGTTGGTATGGTTGGTATGAATGGCATGGTTTTTATGGTTGGCATGGTTGGTATGTTTGGTAAGATTGGTATTATTGGTATGGTGGGTATGGTTGGTATGGTTGGTACGGTTGTTATGGTTGGTATAGTTGGTATGGTTGGTATGGTTGGTATGGTTGGTATGGTTGGCATGGTTGGCATGGTTGGTATGTTTGGTAAGATTGGTATTATTGGCATGGTTGGCATGGTTGGTATGTTTGGTAAGATTGGTATTATTGGTATGGTTGGTATGGTGGGTATGGTTGGTATGGTTGGTATGGTTGGTATGGTTGGTATGGTTGGTATGGTTGGTATGGTTGGTATGTTTGGTATGGTTGGTATGGTTGGTATGGTGGGTATGGTTGGTATTATTGGTATGGTTGGTATGGTTGGTATGGTTGGTATGGTTGGTATGGTTGGTATGGTTGGTATGGTTGGTATGGATGGCATGGTTGGTATGGTTGGCATGGTTGGTATGTTTGGTAAGATTGGTATGGTTGGTATGGTTGGTATTATTGGTATGGTTGGTATGGTGGGTATGGTTGGTATTATTGGTATGGTTGGTATGGTGGGTATGGTTGGTATGGTTGGTATTATTGGTATGGTTGGTATGGTGGGTATGGTTGGTATGGTTTTTATTGTTGGTATGGTGGGTATGGTTGGTATGGTTGGTATGGTTGGTATGGTTGGTATGGTTGGTATGGTTGGTATGGTTGGTATGGTTGGTATTTATGGCATTGTTGGTAAGGTTGTTATGGCTGGCATGTTTGGTATGGTTGGTATTATTGGTATGGTTGGTATGGTTGGTATTATTGGTATGGTTGGCATGGTTGGTATGGTTGGCATGGTTGGTATGTTTGGTAAGATTGGTATTATTGGTATGGTTGGTATGCTTGGTATGGTTGGTATGGTTGGTATGGTTGGTATGGTTGGTGTGGTTGGTATGGTTGGTATGGTTGGTATGGTTGGTATGGTTGGTATGGTTGGTATGGTTGGTATGGTTGGTATGGTTGGTATGGTTGGTATGGATGGCATGGTTGGTATGGTTGGCATGGTTGGTATGTTTGGTAAGATTGGTATTATTGGTATGGTTGGTATGGTTGGTATTATTGGTATGGTTGGTATGGTGGGTATGGTTGGTATTATTGGTATGGTTGGTATGGTGGGTATGGTTGGTATTGTTGGTATTATTGGTATGGTTGGTATGGTGGGTATGGTTGGTATGGTTGGTATTGTTGGTATGGTGGGTATGGTTGGTAAGATTGGTATTATTGGTATGGTGGGTATGGTTGGTATGGTTGGTATGGTTGGTATGGTTGGTATGGTGGGTATGGTTGGTATGGTTGGTGTGGTTGGTATGGTTGGTATGGTTGGTATGGTTGGTATGGTTGGTATGGTTGGTATGGTTGGTATGGTTGGTATGGTTGGTATGGTTGGTATGGTTGGTATGGTTGGTATGGATGGCATGGTTGGTATGGTTGGCATGGTTGGTATCGTTGGTATTTATGGCATTGTTGGTAAGGTTGTTATGGCTGGCATGGTTGGTATGGTTGGTATGGTTGGTATGGTTGGTATGGTTGGTATGGTTGGTATGGTTGGTATCGTTGGTATTTATGGCATTGTTGGTAAGGTTGTTATGGCTGGCATGGTTGGTATGGTTGGTATGGTGTGTATGGATGGCATGGTTGGTATGGTTGGCATG
Organism: Thelaira solivaga; assembly: GCA_947397855.1. NCBI lineage: Eukaryota > Metazoa > Arthropoda > Insecta > Diptera > Tachinidae > Thelaira > Thelaira solivaga. The sequence goes on from OX377614.1 coordinate 43,817,432, forward strand.
GTTGGTATGGTTGGTATGGTTGGTATGGTTGGTATGGATGGCATGGTTGGTATGGTTGGCATGGCTGGTATCGTTGGTATTTATGGCATTGTTGGTAAGGTTGTTATGGCTGGCATGGTTGGTATGGTTGGTATGGTTGGTATGGTTGGTATCGTTGGTATTTATGGCATTGTTGGTAAGGTTGTTATGGCTGGAATGGTGGGTATGGTTGGTATGGTTGGTATGGTGGGTATGGTTGGTATTGTTGGTATTATTGGTATGGTTGGTATGGTGGGTATGGTTGGTATGGTTGGTATTGTTGGTATGGTGGATATGGTTGGTAAGATTGGTATTATTGGTATGGTGGGTATGGTTGGTATGGTTGGTATGGTTGGTATGGTTGGTATGGTTGGTATGGTTGGTATGGTTGGTATGGTTGGTATGGTGGGTATGGTTGGTATGGTTGGTGTGGTTGGTATGGTTGGTATGGTTGGTATGGTTGGTATGGTTGGTATGGTTGGTATGGTTGGTATGGTTGGTATGGTTGGTATGGTTGGTATGGTTGGTATGGATGGCATGGTTGGTATGGTTGGTATGGTTGGTATTGTTGGTATTATTGGTATGGTTGGTATGGTGGGTATGGTTGGTATGGTTGGTATTGTTGGTATGGTTGGTAAGGTTGTTATGGTTGCTATTATTGGTATGGTGGGTATGGTTGGTATGGTTGGTATGGTTGGTATGGTTGGTATGGTTGGTATGGTTGGTATGGTTGGTATGGTTGGTATGGTTGGTATGGTTGGTATGGTTGGTATGGTTGGTATGGTTGGTATGGTTGGTATGGTTGGTAAGGTTGTTATGGCTGGCATGGTTGGTATGGTTGGTATGGTTGGTATTGTTGGTATTATTGGTATGGTTGGTATGGTGGGTATGGTTGGTATGGTTGGTGTGGTTGGTATGGTTGGTATGGTTGGTATGGTTATTATGGTTGGTATGGTTGGTATGGTTGGTATGGTTGGTATGGATGGCATGGTTGGTATGGTTGGCATGGTTGGTATGTTTGGTAAGATTGGTATTATTGGTATGGTTGGTATGTTTGGTATGGTTGGTATGGTTGGTATGGTTGGTATGGTTGGTATGGTTGGTGTGGTTGGTATGGTTGGTATGGTTGGTATGGTTGGTATGGTTGGTATGGTTGGTATGGTTGGTATGGTTGGTATGGTTGGTATGGTTGGTATGGTTGGTATGGTTGGTATGGATGGCATGGTTGGTATGGTTGGCATGGTTGGTATGTTTGGTAAGATTGGTATTATTGGTATGGTTGGTATGGTTGGTATTATTGGTATGGTGGGTATGGTTGGTATTATTGGTATGGTTGGTATGGTGGGTATGGTTGGTATTGTTGGTATTATTGGTATGGTTGGTATGGTTGGCATGGTTGGTATGTTTGGTAAGATTGGTATTATTGGTATGGTTGGTATGGTTGGTATTATTGGTATGGTTGGTATGGTTGGTATTGTTGGTATGTTTGGTATGGTTGGTATGGTTGGTATGGTTGGTATGGTTGGTATGGTTGGTATGGTTGGTAGGGATGGCATGGTTGGTATGGTTGGCATGGTTGGTATGTTTGGTAAGATTGGTATTATTGGTATGGTTGGTATTATTGGTATGGTTGGTATGGTTATTATGGTTGGTATGGTTGGTAAGTTGGTATGGTTGGTATGGTTGATATGGTTGGTATCGTTGGTATTTATGGCATTGTTGGTAAGGTTGTTATGGCTGGCATGGTTGGTATGGTTGGTATGGTTGGTATGGTTGGTATGTTTGGTATGGTTGGTATGGTTGGTATGGTTGGTATGGATGGCATGGTTGGTATGGTTGGTATGGTTGGCATGGTTGGTATGGTTGGCATGGTTGTTATGTTTGGTAAGATTGGTATTATTGGTATGGTTGGTATGGTGGGTATGGTTGGTATGGTTGGTATGGTTGGTATGGTTGGTATGGTTTTTATGTTTGGTATGGTTGGTATGGTTGGTATGTTTGGTATGGTTGGTATGGTTGGTATTGTTGGTATGGTTGGTATCGTTGGTATTTATGGCATTGTTGGTAAGGTTGTTATGGCTGGCATGGTTGGTATGGTTGGTATGGTTGGTATGGTTGGTATGGTTGGTATGGTTGGTATGGTTGGTATGGTTGGTATGGTTGGTATGGTTGGTATGGTTGGTATCGTTGGTATTTATGGCATTGTTGGTAAGGTTGTTATGGCTGGCATGGTTGGTATGGTTGGTATTATTGGTATGGTTGGTATGGTGGGTATGGTTGGTAGTATTGGTATGGTTGGTATGGTGGGTATGGTTGGTATGGTTGGTATTATTGGTATGGTTGGTATGGTTGGTATGGTTGGTATGGTTGGTATGGTTGGTATGGTTGGTATGTTTGGTATGGTTGGTATGGTTGGTATGGTTGGTATCGTTGGTATTTATGGCATTGTTGGTAAGGTTGTTATGGCTGGCATGGTTGGTATGGTTGGTATGGTTGGTATGTTTGGTATGGTTGGTATGGTTGGTATGGTTGGTATGGATGGCATGGTTGGTATGGTTGGTATGGTTGGCATGGTTGGTATGGTTGGCATGGTTGTTATGTTTGGTAAGATTGGTATTATTGGTATGGTTGGTATGGTGGGTATGGTTGGTATGGTTGGTATGGTTGGTATGGTTGGTATGGTTGGTATGGTTGGTATGTTTGGTATGGTTGGTATGGTTGGTATGGTTGGTATGGTTGGTATGTTTGGTATGGTTGGTATGGTTGGTATGGTTGGTATCGTTGGTATTTATGGCATTGTTGGTAAGGTTGTTATGGCTGGCATGGTTGGTATGGATGGCATGGTTGGTATGGTTGGTATGGTTGGCATGGTTGGTATGGTTGGCATGGTTGTTATGTTTGGTAAGATTGGTATTATTGGTATGGTTGGTATGGTGGGTATGGTTGGTATGGTTGGTATGGTTGGTATGGTTGGTATGGTTGGTATGTTTGGTATGGTTGGTATGGTTGGTATGGTTGGTATGGTTGGTATGTTTGGTATGGTTGGTATGGTTGGTATGGTTGGTATCGTTGGTATTTATGGCATTGTTGGTAAGGTTGTTATGGCTGGCATGGTTGGTATGGTTGGTATGGTTGGTATGGTTGGTATCGTTGGTATTTATGGCATTGTTGGTAAGGTTGTTATGGGTGGCATGGTTGGTATGGTTGGTATTATTGGTATGGCTGGTATGATGGGTATGGTTGGTAGTATTGGTATGGTTGGTATGGTGGGTATGGTTGGTATGGTTGGTATTATTGGTATGGTTGGTATGGTTGGTATGGTTGGTATGTTTGGTATGGTTGGTATGGTTGGTATGGTTGGTATGGTTGGTATGGATGGCATGGTTGGTATGGTTGGTATGGTTGGCATGGTTGGTATGGTTGGCATGGTTGTTATGTTTGGTAAGATTGGTATTATTGGTATGGTTAGTATGGTGGGTATGGTTGGTATGGTTGGTATGGTTGGTATGGTTGGTATGGTTGGTATGGTTGGTATGGTTGGTATGGTTGGTATGGTTGGTATGTTTGGTATGGTTGGTATGGTTGGTATGGTTGGTATGGATGGCATGGTTGGTATGGTTGGCATGGTTGGTATGTTTGGTAAGATTTTTATTATTGGTATGGTTGGTATGGTTTTTATTATTGGTATGGTTGGTATGGTGGGTATGGTTGGTATTTTTGGTATGTTTGGTATGGCTGGTATGGTTGGTATGGTTGGTATGATTGGTATTATTGGTATGGTTGGTATGGTGGGTATGGTTGATATGGTTGGCTTGGTGTGTAAGGTTGGTATGTTTGGTAAGGTTGGTATGGTTGGTATGGTTGGTATGGTTGGTATGGTTGGTTTGATTGGTATGGTTGGTATGGTGTGTAAGGTTGGTATGGTTCGTAAGGTTGGTATGGTTGGTATGGTTGGTATGGTTGGTATGGTTATTATGTTTGGTATGGTTGGTAAAGTTGTTATGGTTGATATGGTTGGCTTGGTGTGTAAGGTTGGTATGGTTGGTAAGGTTGGTATGGTTTGTATGGTTGGTATGGTTATTATGTTTGGTATGGTTGGTAAAGTTGGTATGGTTGATATGGTTGGCTTGGTGTGTAAGGTTGGTATGGTTGGTAAGGTTGGTATGGTTGGTATGGTTGGTATGGTTGGTTTGGGTGGTATGGTTGGTATGGTGTGTAAGGTTGGTATGGTTCGTAAGGTTGGTATGGTTGGTATGGTTGGTATGGTTATTATGTTTGGTATGGTTGGTAAAGTTGGTATGGTTGATATGGTTGGCTTGGTGTGTAAGGTTGGTATGGTTCGTAAGGTTGGTATGGTTGGTATGGTTGGTATGGTTATTATGTTTGGTATGGTTGGTAAAGTTGGTATGGTTGATATGGTTGGCTTGGTGTGTAAGGTTGGTATGGTTGGTAAGGTTGGTATGGTTGGTATGATTGGTATGGTTGGTATGGTTATTATGGTTGGTATGGTTGGTAAGTTGGTATGGTTGGTATGGTTGATATGGTTGATATGGTTGGCTTGGTGTGTAAGGTTGTTATGGTTGGTATGGTTGGCATGGTTGGTATGGTTGGTATGGTTGGTATGGTTGGTATGGTTGGTATGGTTGGTATGGTTGCTATGGTTGGTATGGTTATTATGGTTGGTATGGTTGGTAAGTTGGTATGGTTGGTATGGTTGATATGGTTGGCTTGGTGTGTAAGGTTGTTATGGTTGGTATGGTTGGCATGGTTGGTATGGTTGGTATGGTTGGTATGGTTGGTATGGTTGCTATGGTTGGTATGGTTGGCATGGTGTGTAAGGTTGGTATAGTTGGCATGGTGTGTAAGGTTGGTATTGTTGGTAATGTTTGTAAGGTTGGTATGGTTGTTATTGTTGGTAATGTTGGTAATGTTGGTAATGTTGGTAATGTTGGTAATGTTGGTAGGGTTGGTATGGTTGGTATAGTTGGTAAGGTTGGTATGGTTGTTATGGTTGGTATGGTTGGTAAGGTTGGTAAAGTTTGTATGGTTGGCATGGTGTGCAAGGTTGGTATAGTTGGCATGGTTGGTATGGTTGGTAAGGTTGGTATGGTTGGTAAATTTTTCATGATTGGTAAGGTTGGTATGGTTGGTATGGTTTTTATGGTTGGTATGGTTGGTATGTTTGGTAATGTTGGTAAGGTTGGCATGGTTGGTATGGTTGGTATGGTTATTATGGTTGGTATGGTTGGTATGGTTGGTAAAGTTGGTATGGTTGGTATGGTTGATATGGTTGGCTTGGTGTGTAAGGTTGGTATGTTTGGTAAGGTTGGTATGGTTGGTATGGTTGGTATGGTTGGTATGGTTGGTTTGGGTGGTATGGTTGGTATGGTATGTAAGGTTGGTATGGTTCGTAAGGTTGGTATGGTTGGTATGGTTGGTATGGTTATTATGTTTGGTATGGTTGGTAAAGTTGGTATGCTTGATATGGTTGGCTTGATGTGTAAGGTTGGTAAGATTGGTATGGTTTGTATGGTTGGTATGGGTGGTATGGTTGGCATGGTGTGTAAGGTTGGTATGGTTCGTAAGGTTGGTATGGTTGGTATGGTTATTATGGTTGGTAAAGTTGGTATGGTTTGTATGGTTGATATGGTTCGCTTGGTGTGTAAGGTTGGTATGGTTGGTAAGGTTGGTATGGTTGGTATGGTTGGTATGGTTGGTATGGTTGGTATGGTTGGTATGGTTGGTACGGTTGGTATGGTTATTATGGTTGGTATGGTTGGTATGGTTGGTAAAGTTGGTATGGTTGGTATGGTTGATATGGTTGGCTTGGTGTGTAAGGTTGGTATGTTTGGTAAGGTTGGTATGGTTGGTATGGTTGGTATGGTTGGTATGGTTGGTATGGTTGGTTTGGGTGGTATGGTTGGTATGGTGTGTAAGGTTGGTATGGTTCGTAAGGTTGGTATGGATGGCATGGTTGGTATGGTTGGTATGGTTGGTATGGTTGGTATGTTTGGTAAGGTTGGTATTTATGGCATTGTTGGTAAGGTTGTTATGGCTGGCATGGTTGGTATGTTTGGTAAGATTGGTATTATTGGTATGGTTGGTATGGTTGGTATAGTTGGTTTGGTTGGTATGGTTAGTATGGTTGGTATGGTTGGTATGGTTGGTATGCTTGGTATGGATGGTATGTTTGGTAAGGTTGGTATTTATGCCATTGTTGGTAAGGTTGTTATGGCTGGCATGGTTGGTATGTTTGGTAAGATTGGTATGATTGGTATGGTTGGCATGGTTGGTATGGTTGGTATGGTTGGTAAGGTTAGCATGGTTGGTATGGTTGGCATGTTTGGTATGTTTGGTAATTTTGGTAAGTTTAGTATGGTTGGTATGGTTGGTTTGGTTGGTATGTTTGGTATGATTGGTATGGTTGGCATGGTTGGTATGGTTGGTATGGTTGGTATGGTTGGCTTGGTTGGTATGGTTGGTGTGGTTGGTATGGTTGGTACGGTTGGTACGGTTGGTATGGTTGGTATGGATGGCATGGTTGGTATGGTTGGTATGGTTGGTATGGTTGGTATGTTTGGTAAGGTTGGTATTTATGCCATTGTTGGTAAGGTTGTTATGGCTGGCATGGTTGGTATGTTTGGTAAGATTGGTATGATTGGTATGGTTGGCATGGTTGGTATGGTTGGTATGGTTGGTAAGGTTAGCATGGTTGGTATGGTTGGCATGTTTGGTATGTTTGGTAATTTTGGTAAGTTTAGTATGGTTGGTATGGTTGGTTTGGTTGGTATGTTTGGTATGATTGGTATGGTTGGCATGGTTGGTATGGTTGGTATGGTTGGTATGGTTGGCTTGGTTGGTATGGTTGGTGTGGTTGGTATGGTTGGTACGGTTGGTACGGTTGGTATGGTTGGTATGGATGGCATGGTTGGTATGGTTGGTATGGTTGGTATGTTTGGTAAGGTTGGTATTTATGCCATTGTTGGTAAGGTTGTTATGGCTGGCATGGTTGGTATGTTTGGTAAGATTGGTATTATTGGTATGGTTGGTATGGTTGGTATGGTTGGTTTGGTTGGTATGGTTAGTATGGTTGGTATGGTTGGTATGGTGGGTATGGTTGGTATGGATGGCATGGTTGGTATGGTTGGTATGATTGGTATGGTTGGCATGGTTGGTATGGTTGGTATGGTTGGTATGGTTGGTATGGTTGGCATGGTTGGTATGGTTAGTATGGTTGGTATGGTTGATATGGTGGGTATGGTTGGTATGGATGGCATGGTTGGTATGGTTGGTATGATTGGTATGGTTGGCATGGTTGGTATGGTTGGTATGGTTGGTATGGTTGGCATGGTTGGTATGGTTGGTATGTTTGGTAAGGTTGGTATGGTTGGTATGGATGGCATGGTTGGTATTGTTGGTATTGTTGGTATGGTTGGTATGGTTGGTATGGTTGGTACGGTTGGTACGGTTGGTATGGTTGGTATTGTTGGTATGGTTGGTATGGTTGGTATGGTTGGTATGGTTGGTATGTTTGGTAAGGTTGGTATTTATGCCATTGTTGGTAAGGTTGTTATGGCTGGCATGGTTGGTATGTTTGGTAAGATTGGTATTATTGGTATGGTTGGTATGGTTGGTATGGTTGGTTTGGTTGGTATGGTTAGCATGGTTGGTATGGTTGGCATGTTTGGTATGTTTGGTAATTTTGGTAAGTTTAGTATGGTTGGTATGGTTGGTTTGGTTGGTATGTTTGGTATTGTTGGTATGGTTGGTATGGTTGGTATGGTTGGTATGGTTGGTATGTTTGGTAAGGTTGGTATTTATGCCATTGTTGGTAAGGTTGTTATGGCTGGCATGGTTGGTATGTTTGGTAAGATTGGTATGATTGGTATGGTTGGCATGGTTGGTATGGTTGGTATGGTTGGTAAGGTTAGCATGGTTGGTATGGTTGGCTTGGTTGGTATGGTTGGTGTGGTTGGTATGGTTGGTACGGTTGGTACGGTTGGTATGGTTGGTATTGTTGGTATGGTTGGTATGGTTGGTATGGTTGGTATGGTTGGTATGTTTGGTAAGGTTGGTATTTATGCCATTGTTGGTAAGGTTGTTATGGCTGGCATGGTTGGTATGTTTGGTAAGATTGGTATGATTGGTATGGTTGGCATGGTTGGTATGGTTGGTATGGTTGGTATGGTTGGTATGGTTGGTATGGTTGGTATGGTTGGTAAGTTGGTATGGTTGGTATGGTTGATATGGTTGGCTTGGTGTGTAAGGTTGTTATGGTTGGTATGTTTGGTAAGATTGGTATTATTGGTATGGTTGGCATGGTTAGTATGGTTGATATGGTTGGTATGGTTGTTATGGTTGGTATGGTTGGTATGGTTGGTATGGTTGGTATGGTTGGTATGGTTGGTATGGTTGGTATGGTTGGTATGGTTGGTATGTTTGGTATGGTTGGTATGGTTGGTATGGTTGGTATGGGTTGTATGGGTTGTATGGATGGCATGGTTGGTATGGTTGGTATGGTTGGTATGGTTGGTAAGTTGGTATGGTTGGTATGGTTGATATGGTTGGCTTGGTGTGTAAGGTTGTTATGTTTGGTAAGATTGGTATTATTGGTATGGTTGGCATGGTTAGTATGGTTGATATGGTTGGTATGGTTGTTATGGTTGGTATGGTTGGTATGGTTGGTATGGTTGGCTTGGTTGGTATGGTTGGTGTGGTTGGTATGGTTGGTACGGTTGGTACGGTTGGTATGGTTGGTATGGATGGCATGGTTGGTATGGTTGGTATGGTTGGTATGTTTGGTAAGGTTGGTATTTATGCCATTGTTGGTAAGGTTGTTATGGCTGGCATGGTTGGTATGTTTGGTAAGATTGGTATTATTGGTATGGTTGGTATGGTTGGTATGGTTGGTTTGGTTGGTATGGTTAGTATGGTTGGTATGGTTGGTATGGTGGGTATGGTTGGTATGGATGGCATGGTTGGTATGGTTGGTATGATTGGTATGGTTGGCATGGTTGGTATGGTTGGTATGGTTGGTATGGTTGGCATGGTTGGTATGGTTAGTATGGTTGGTATGGTTGGTATGGTGGGTATGGTTGGTATGGATGGCATGGTTGGTATGGTTGGTATGATTGGTATGGTTGGCATGGTTGGTATGGTTGGTATGGTTGGTATGGTTGGCATGGTTGGTATGGTTGGTATGTTTGGTAAGGTTGGTATGGTTGGTATGGATGGCATGGTTGGTATTGTTGGTATTGTTGGTATGGTTGGTATGGTTGGTATGGTTGGTACGGTTGGTACGGTTGGTATGGTTGGTATTGTTGGTATGGTTGGTATGGTTGGTATGGTTGGTATGGTTGGTATGTTTGGTAAGGTTGGTATTTATGCCATTGTTGGTAAGGTTGTTATGGCTGGCATGGTTGGTATGTTTGGTAAGATTGGTATTATTGGTATGGTTGGTATGGTTGGTATGGTTGGTTTGGTTGGTATGGTTAGCATGGTTGGTATGGTTGGCATGTTTGGTATGTTTGGTAATTTTGGTAAGTTTAGTATGGTTGGTATGGTTGGTTTGGTTGGTATGTTTGGTATTGTTGGTATGGTTGGTATGGTTGGTATGGTTGGTATGGTTGGTATGTTTGGTAAGGTTGGTATTTATGCCATTGTTGGTAAGGTTGTTATGGCTGGCATGGTTGGTATGTTTGGTAAGATTGGTATGATTGGTATGGTTGGCATGGTTGGTATGGTTGGTATGGTTGGTAAGGTTAGCATGGTTGGTATGGTTGGCTTGGTTGGTATGGTTGGTGTGGTTGGTATGGTTGGTACGGTTGGTACGGTTGGTATGGTTGGTATTGTTGGTATGGTTGGTATGGTTGGTATGGTTGGTATGGTTGGTATGTTTGGTAAGGTTGGTATTTATGCCATTGTTGGTAAGGTTGTTATGGCTGGCATGGTTGGTATGTTTGGTAAGATTGGTATGATTGGTATGGTTGGCATGGTTGGTATGGTTGGTATGGTTGGTATGGTTGGTATGGTTGGTATGGTTGGTAAGTTGGTATGGTTGGTATGGTTGATATGGTTGGCTTGGTGTGTAAGGTTGTTATGGTTGGTATGTTTGGTAAGATTGGTATTATTGGTATGGTTGGCATGGTTAGTATGGTTGATATGGTTGGTATGGTTGTTATGGTTGGTATGGTTGGTATGGTTGGTATGGTTGGTATGGTTGGTATGGTTGGTATGTTTGGTATGGTTGGTATGGTTGGTATGGTTGGTATGGGTTGTATGGATGGCATGGTTGGTATGGTTGGTATGGTTGGCATGGTTGGTATGGTTGGTATGTTTGGTATGGTTGGTATGGTTGGTATGGGTTGTATGGATGGCATGGTTGGTATGGTTGGTATGGTTGGCATGGTTGGTATGTTTGGTAAGGTTGGTATTTATGGCATTGTTGGTAAGGTTGTTATGGCTGGCATGGTTGGTATGGTTGGTATGGTTGGTATTATTGGTATATTTGGTATGGTGGGTATGGTTGGTATGGTTGGTATGTTTGGTATGGTTGGTATGGTTGGTATGGTTGGTATGGTTGGTATGGATGGCATGGTTGGTATGGTTGGTATGGTTGGCATGGTTGGTATGTTTAGTAAGATTGGTATTATTGGTATGGTTGGTATGGTGGGTATGGTTGGTATGGTTGGTATGGTGGGTATGGTTGGTATGGTTGGTATGGTTGGTATGGTTGGTATGGTTGGTATGGTTGGTATGGTTGGTATGGTTTGTATATTTGGTATGGTTGGTATGGATGGAATGGTTGGTATGGTTGGTATGGTTGGTATGGTTGGTATGGTTGGTATGGTTGGCATGGTTGGTATGGTTGGTATGGTTGGTATGGTTGGTATGGTTGGTATGGTTGGTATGGTTGGCATGGTTGGCATGGTTGGTATGTTTGGTAAGATTGGTATTATTGGTATGGTTGGTATGGTGGGTATGGTTGATATGGTTGGTATGGTTGGTATGGTTGGTATGTTTGGTATGGTTGGTATGGTTGGTATGAATGGCATGGTTGGTATGGTTGGCATGGTTGGTATGTTTGGTAAGATTGGTATTATTGGTATGGTGGGTATGGTTGGTATGGTTGGTACGGTTGGCATGGTTGGTATGGTTGGTATGGTTGGTATGGTTGGTATGGTTGGTATGGTTGGTATGTTTGGTATGGTTGGTATGGTTGGTATGGTTGGTATGGTTGGTGTGGTTGGTATGGTTGGTATGGTTGGTATGGTTGGTATGGTTGGTATGGTTGGTATGGTTGGTATGGTTGGTATGGTTGGTATGGTTGGTATGGTTGGTATGGATGGCATGGTTGGTATGGTTGGCATGGTTGGTAAGGTTGTTATGGTTGCTATTATTGGTATGGTTGGTATGGTTGGTATGGTTGGTATGGTTGGTATGGTTGGTATGGTTGGTATGGTTGGCATGGTTGGCATGGTTGGTATGTTTGGTAAGATTGGTATTATTGGTATGGTTGGTATGGTGGGTATGGTTGATATGGTTGGTATGGTTGGTATGGTTGGTATGGTTGGTATGTTTGGTATGGTTGGTATGGTTGGTATGAATGGCATGGTTGGTATGGTTGGCATGGTTGGTATGTTTGGTAAGATTGGTATTATTGGTATGGTGGGTATGGTTGGTATGGTTGGTACGGTTGGCATGGTTGGTATGGTTGGTATGGTTGGTAAGGTTGTTATGGTTGCTATTATTGGTATGGTTGGTATGGTTGGTATGGTTGGTGTGGTTGGTATGGTTGGTATGGTTGGTATGGTTGGTATGGTTGGTATGGTTGGTATGGTTGGTATGGTTGGTATGGATGGCATGGTTGGTATGGTTGGCATGGTTGGTATGTTTGGTAAGATTGGTATTATTGGCATGGTTGGCATGGTTGGTATGTTTGGTAAGATTGGTATTATTGGTATGGTTGGTATGGTGGGTATGGTTGGTATGGTTGGTATGGTTGGTATGGTTGGTATGGTTGGTATGGTTGGTATGGTTGGCATGGTTGGCATGGTTGGTATGTTTGGTAAGATTGGTATTATTGGTATGGTTGGTATGGTGGGTATGGTTGATATGGTTGGTATGGTTGGTATGGTTGGTATGTTTGGTATGGTTGGTATGGTTGGTATGAATGGCATGGTTTTTATGGTTGGCATGGTTGGTATGTTTGGTAAGATTGGTATTATTGGTATGGTGGGTATGGTTGGTATGGTTGGTACGGTTGTTATGGTTGGTATAGTTGGTATGGTTGGTATGGTTGGTATGGTTGGTATGGTTGGCATGGTTGGCATGGTTGGTATGTTTGGTAAGATTGGTATTATTGGCATGGTTGGCATGGTTGGTATGTTTGGTAAGATTGGTATTATTGGTATGGTTGGTATGGTGGGTATGGTTGGTATGGTTGGTATGGTTGGTATGGTTGGTATGGTTGGTATGGTTGGTATGGTTGGTATGGTTGGTATGTTTGGTATGGTTGGTATGGTTGGTATGGTGGGTATGGTTGGTATTATTGGTATGGTTGGTATGGTTGGTATGGTTGGTATGGTTGGTATGGTTGGTATGGTTGGTATGGATGGCATGGTTGGTATGGTTGGCATGGTTGGTATGTTTGGTAAGATTGGTATTATTGGTATGGTTGGTATGGTTGGTATTATTGGTATGGTTGGTATGGTGGGTATGGTTGGTATTATTGGTATGGTTGGTATGGTGGGTATGGTTGGTATGGTTGGTATTATTGGTATGGTTGGTATGGTGGGTATGGTTGGTATGGTTTTTATTGTTGGTATGGTGGGTATGGTTGGTATGGTTGGTATGGTTGGTATGGTTGGTATGGTTGGTATGGTTGGTATGGTTGGTATTTATGGCATTGTTGGTAAGGTTGTTATGGCTGGCATGTTTGGTATGGTTGGTATTATTGGTATGGTTGGTATGGTTGGTATTATTGGTATGGTTGGCATGGTTGGTATGGTTGGCATGGTTGGTATGTTTGGTAAGATTGGTATTATTGGTATGGTTGGTATGCTTGGTATGGTTGGTATGGTTGGTATGGTTGGTATGGTTGGTGTGGTTGGTATGGTTGGTATGGTTGGTATGGTTGGTATGGTTGGTATGGTTGGTATGGTTGGTATGGTTGGTATGGATGGCATGGTTGGTATGGTTGGCATGGTTGGTATGTTTGGTAAGATTGGTATTATTGGTATGGTTGGTATGGTTGGTATTATTGGTATGGTTGGTATGGTGGGTATGGTTGGTATTATTGGTATGGTTGGTATGGTGGGTATGGTTGGTATTGTTGGTATTATTGGTATGGTTGGTATGGTGGGTATGGTTGGTATGGTTGGTATTGTTGGTATGGTGGGTATGGTTGGTAAGATTGGTATTATTGGTATGGTGGGTATGGTTGGTATGGTTGGTATGGTTGGTATGGTTGGTATGGTTGGTATGGTTGGTATGGTTGGTATGGTTGGTATGGTTGGTATGGTTGGTATGGTTGGTATGGTTGGTATGGTTGGTATGGTTGGTATGGTTGGTATGGTTGGTATGGATGGCATGGTTGGTATGGTTGGCATGGTTGGTATCGTTGGTATTTATGGCATTGTTGGTAAGGTTGTTATGGCTGGCATGGTTGGTATGGTTGGTATGGTTGGTATGGTTGGTATGGTTGGTATCGTTGGTATTTATGGCATTGTTGGTAAGGTTGTTATGGCTGGCATGGTTGGTATGGTTGGTATGGTGTGTATGGATGGCATGGTTGGTATGGTTGGCATGGTTGGTATTATTGGTGTGGTTGGTATGGTGGGTATGGTTGGTATGGTTGGTATGGTTGGTATGGTTGGTATGGTTGGTATTTATGGCATTGTTGGTAAGGTTGTTATGGCTGGCATGTTTGGTATGGTTGGTATTATTGGTATGGTTGGTATGGTGGGTATGGTTGGTAAGATTGGTATTATTGGTATGGTGGGTATGGTTGGTATGGTTGGTATGGTTGGTATGGTTGGTATGGTTGGTATGGTTGGTATGGTTGGTATGGTTGGTATGGTTGGTATTTATGGCATTGTTGGTAAGGTTGTTATGGCTGGCATGTTTGGTATGGTTGGTATTATTGGTATGGTTGGTATGGTGGGTATGGTTGGTATTATTGGTATGGTTGGCATGGTTGGTATGGTTGGCATGGTTGGTATGGTTTTTATTGTTGGTATGGTGGGTATGGTTGGTATGGTTGGTATGGTTGGTATGGTTGGTATGGTTGGTATGGTTGGTATTTATGGCATTGTTGGTAAGGTTGTTATGGCTGGCATGTTTGGTATGGTTGGTATTATTGGTATGGTGGGTATGGTTGGTATTATTGGTATGGTTGGCATGGTTGGTATGGTTGGCATGGTTGGTATGTTTGGTAAGATGGGTATTATTGGTATGGTTGGTATGGTTGGTGTGGTTGGTATGGTTGGTATGGTTGGTATGGTTGGTATGGTTGGTATGGTTGGTATGGATGGCATGGTTGGTATGGTTGGCATGGCTGGTATCGTTGGTATTTATGGCATTGTTGGTAAGGTTGTTATGGCTGGCATGGTTGGTATGGTTGGTATGGTTGGTATGGTTGGTATCGTTGGTATTTATGGCATTGTTGGTAAGGTTGTTATGGCTGGAATGGTGGGTATGGTTGGTATGGTTGGTATGGTGGGTATGGTTGGTATTGTTGGTATTATTGGTATGGTTGGTATGGTGGGTATGGTTGGTATGGTTGGTATTGTTGGTATGGTGGATATGGTTGGTAAGATTGGTATTATTGGTATGGTGGGTATGGTTGGTATGGTTGGTATGGTTGGTATGGTTGGTATGGTTGGTATGGTTGGTATGGTTGGTATGGTGGGTATGGTTGGTATGGTTGGTGTGGTTGGTATGGTTGGTATGGTTGGTATGGTTGGTATGGTTGGTATGGTTGGTATGGTTGGTATGGTTGGTATGGTTGGTATGGATGGCATGGTTGGTATGGTTGGTATGGTTGGTATTGTTGGTATTATTGGTATGGTTGGTATGGTGGGTATGGTTGGTATGGTTGGTATTGTTGGTATGGTTGGTAAGGTTGTTATGGTTGCTATTATTGGTATGGTGGGTATGGTTGGTATGGTTGGTATGGTTGGTATGGTTGGTATGGTTGGTATGGTTGGTATGGTTGGTATGGTTGGTATGGTTGGTATGGTTGGTATGGTTGGTATGGTTGGTATGGTTGGTATGGTTGGTAAGGTTGTTATGGCTGGCATGGTTGGTATGGTTGGTATGGTTGGTATGGTTGGTATTGTTGGTATTATTGGTATGGTTGGTATGGTGGGTATGGTTGGTATGGTTGGTGTGGTTGGTATGATTGGTATGGTTGGTATGGTTATTATGGTTGGTATGGTTGGTATGGTTGGTATGGTTGGTATGGTTGGTATGGATGGCATGGTTGGTATGGTTGGCATGGTTGGTATGTTTGGTAAGATTGGTATTATTGGTATGGTTGGTATGTTTGGTATGGTTGGTATGGTTGGTATGGTTGGTATGGTTGGTATGGTTGGTGTGGTTGGTATGGTTGGTATGGTTGGTATGGTTGGTATGGTTGGTATGGTTGGTATGGTTGGTATGGTTGGTATGGTTGGTATGGTTGGTATGGTTGGTATGGATGGCATGGTTGGTATGGTTGCCATGGTTGGTATGTTTGGTAAGATTGGTATTATTGGTATGGTTGGTATGGTTGGTATTATTGGTATGGTGGGTATGGTTGGTATTATTGGTATGGTTGGTATGGTGGGTATGGTTGGTATTGTTGGTATTATTGGTATGGTTGGTATGGTTGGCATGGTTGGTATGTTTGGTAAGATTGGTATTATTGGTATGGTTGGTATGGTTGGTATTATTGGTATGGTTGGTATTGTTGGTATGTTTGGTATGGTTGGTATGGTTGGTATGGTTGGTATGGTTGGTATGGTTGGTATGGTTGGTATGGTTGGTATGGTTGGTAGGGATGGCATGGTTGGTATGGTTGGCATGGTTGGTATGTTTGGTAAGATTGGTATTATTGGTATGGTTGGTATTATTGGTATGGTTGGTATGGTTATTATGGTTGGTATGGTTGGTAAGTTGGTATGGTTGGTATGGTTGATATGGTTGGTATCGTTGGTATTTATGGCATTGTTGGTAAGGTTGTTATGGCTGGCATGGTTGGTATGGTTGGTATGGTTGGTATGGTTGGTATGTTTGGTATGGTTGGTATGGTTGGTATGGTTGGTATGGATGGCATGGTTGGTATGGTTGGTATGGTTGGCATGGTTGGTATGGTTGGCATGGTTGTTATGTTTGGTAAGATTGGTATTATTGGTATGGTTGGTATGGTGGGTATGGTTGGTATGGTTGGTATGGTTGGTATGGTTGGTATGGTTGGTATGGTTGGTATGGTTGGTATGGTTTTTATGTTTGGTATGGTTGGTATGGTTGGTATGTTTGGTATGGTTGGTATGGTTGGTATGGTTGGTATGGTTGGTATCGTTGGTATTTATGGCATTGTTGGTAAGGTTGTTATGGCTGGCATGGTTGGTATGGTTGGTATGGTTGGTATGGTTGGTATGGTTGGTATGGTTGGTATGGTTGGTATGGTTGGTATGGTTGGTATCGTTGGTATTTATGGCATTGTTGGTAAGGTTGTTATGGCTGGCATGGTTGGTATGGTTGGTATTATTGGTATGGTTGGTATGGTGGGTATGGTTGGTAGTATTGGTATGGTTGGTATGGTGGGTATGGTTGGTATGGTTGGTATTATTGGTATGGTTGGTATGGTTGGTATGGTTGGTATGGTTGGTATGTTTGGTATGGTTGGTATGGTTGGTATGGTTGGTATCGTTGGCATTTATGGCATTGTTGGTAAGGTTGTTATGGCTGGCATGGTTGGTATGGTTGGTATGGTTGGTATGGTTGGTATGGTTGGTATGTTTGGTATGGTTGGTATGGTTGGTATGGTTGGTATGGATGGCATGGTTGGTATGGTTGGTATGGTTGGCATGGTTGGTATGGTTGGCATGGTTGTTATGTTTGGTAAGATTGGTATTATTGGTATGGTGGGTATGGTTGGTATGGTTGGTATGGTTGGTATGGTTGGTATGGTTGGTATGTTTGGTATGGTTGGTATGGTTGGTATGGTTGGTATGGTTGGTATGTTTGGTATGGTTGGTATGGTTGGTATGGTTGGTATCGTTGGTATTTATGGCATTGTTGGTAAGGTTGTTATGGCTGGCATGGTTGGTATGGATGGCATGGTTGGTATGGTTGGTATGGTTGGCATGGTTGGTATGGTTGGCATGGTTGTTATGTTTGGTAAGATTGGTATTATTGGTATGGTTGGTATGGTGGGTATGGTTGGTATGGTTGGTATGGTTGGTATGGTTGGTATGGTTGGTATGTTTGGTATGGTTGGTATGGTTGGTATGGTTGGTATGGTTGGTATGTTTGGTATGGTTGGTATGGTTGGTATGGTTGGTATCGTTGGTATTTATGGCATTGTTGGTAAGGTTGTTATGGCTGGCATGGTTGGTATGGTTGGTATGGTTGGTATGGTTGGTATCGTTGGTATTTATGGCATTGTTGGTAAGGTTGTTATGGGTGGCATGGTTGGTATGGTTGGTATTATTGGTATGGCTGGTATGGTGGGTATGGTTGGTAGTATTGGTATGGTTGGTATGGTGGGTATGGTTGGTATGGTTGGTATTATTGGTATGGTTGGTATGGTTGGTATGGTTGGTATGTTTGGTATGGTTGGTATGGTTGGTATGGATGGCATGGTTGGTATGGTTGGTATGGTTGGCATGGTTGGTATGGTTGGCATGGTTGTTATGTTTGGTAAGATTGGTATTATTGGTATGGTTAGTATGGTGGGTATGGTTGGTATGGTTGGTATGGTTGGTATGGTTGGTATGGTTGGTATGGTTGGTATGGTTGGTATGGTTGGTATGGTTGGTATGGTTGGTATGTTTGGTATGGTTGGTATGGTTGGTATGGTTGGTATGGATGGCATGGTTGGTATGGTTGGCATGGTTGGTATGTTTGGTAAGATTTTTATTATTGGTATGGTTGGTATGGTTTTTATTATTGGTATGGTTGGTATGGTGGGTATGGTTGGTATTTTTGGTATGTTTGGTATGGCTGGTATGGTTGGTATGGTTGGTATGATTGGTATTATTGGTATGGTTGGTATGGTGGGTATGGTTGATATGGTTGGCTTGGTGTGTAAGGTTGGTATGTTTGGTAAGGTTGGTATGGTTGGTATGGTTGGTATGGTTGGTATGGTTGGTTTGATTGGTATGGTTGGTATGGTGTGTAAGGTTGGTATGGTTCGTAAGGTTGGTATGGTTGGTATGGTTGGTATGGTTGGTATGGTTGGTATGGTTATTATGTTTGGTATGGTTGGTAAAGTTGTTATGGTTGATATGGTTGGCTTGGTGTGTAAGGTTGGTATGGTTGGTAAGGTTGGTATGGTTTGTATGGTTGGTATGGTTATTATGTTTGGTATGGTTGGTAAAGTTGGTATGGTTGATATGGTTGGCTTGGTGTGTAAGGTTGGTATGGTTGGTAAGGTTGGTATGGTTGGTATGGTTGGTATGGTTGGTTTGGGTGGTATGGTTGGTATGGTGTGTAAGGTTGGTATGGTTCGTAAGGTTGGTATGGTTGGTATGGTTGGTATGGTTATTATGTTTGGTATGGTTGGTAAAGTTGGTATGGTTGATATGGTTGGCTTGGTGTGTAAGGTTGGTATGGTTCGTAAGGTTGGTATGGTTGGTATGGTTGGTATGGTTATTATGTTTGGTATGGTTGGTAAAGTTGGTATGGTTGATATGGTTGGCTTGGTGTGTAAGGTTGGTATGGTTGGTAAGGTTGGTATGGTTGGTATGATTGGTATGGTTGGTATGGTTATTATGGTTGGTATGGTTGGTAAGTTGGTATGGTTGGTATGGTTGATATGGTTGGCTTGGTGTGTAAGGTTGTTATGGTTGGTATGGTTGGCATGGTTGGTATGGTTGGTATGGTTGGTATGGTTGGTATGGTTGGTATGGTTGGTATGGTTGGTATGGTTGGTATGGTTGGTATGGTTGGTATGGTTGGTATGGTTGGTATGGTTGGTATGGTTGGTATGGTTGCTATGGTTGGTATGGTTGGCATGGTGTGTAAGGTTGGTATAGTTGGCATGGTGTGTAAGGTTGGTATTGTTGGTAATGTTTGTAAGGTTGGTATGGTTGTTATTGTTGGTAATGTTGGTAATGTTGGTAATGTTGGTAATGTTGGTAGGGTTGGTATGGTTGGTATAGTTGGTAAGGTTGGTATGGTTGTTATGGTTGGTATGGTTGGTAAGGTTGGTAAAGTTGGTATGGTTGGCATGGTGTGTAAGGTTGGTATGGTTGGCATGGTTGGTATGGTTGGTAAGGTTGGTATGGTTGGTAAATTTTTCATGATTGGTAAGGTTGGTATGGTTGGTATGGTTTTTATGGTTGGTATGGTTGGTATGTTTGGTAATGTTGGTAAGGTTGGCATGGTTGGTATGGTTGGTATGGTTATTATGGTTGGTATGGTTGGTATGGTTGGTAAAGTTGGTATGGTTGGTATGGTTGATATGGTTGGCTTGGTGTGTAAGGTTGGTATGTTTGGTAAGGTTGGTATGGTTGGTATGGTTGGTATGGTTGGTATGGTTGGTTTGGGTGGTATGGTTGGTATGGTATGTAAGGTTGGTATGGTTCGTAAGGTTGGTATGGTTGGTATGGTTGGTATGGTTATTATGTTTGGTATGGTTGGTAAAGTTGGTATGCTTGATATGGTTGGCTTGATGTGTAAGGTTGGTAAGATTGGTATGGTTTGTATGGTTGGTATGGGTGGTATGGTTGGCATGGTGTGTAAGGTTGGTATGGTTCGTAAGGTTGGTATGGTTGGTATGGTTATTATGGTTGGTAAAGTTGGTATGGTTTGTATGGTTGATATGGTTCGCTTGGTGTGTAAGGTTGGTATGGTTGGTAAGGTTGGTATGGTTGGTATGGTTGGTATGGTTGGTATGGTTGGTATGGTTGGTATGGTTGGTATGGTTGGTACGGTTGGTATGGTTATTATGGTTGGTATGGTTGGTATGGTTGGTAAAGTTGGTATGGTTGGTATGGTTGATATGGTTGGCTTGGTGTGTAAGGTTGGTATGTTTGGTAAGGTTGGTATGGTTGGTATGGTTGGTATGGTTGGTATGGTTGGTATGGTTGGTATGGTTGGTATGGTTGGTTTGGGTGGTATGGTTGGTATGGTGTGTAAGGTTGGTATGGTTCGTAAGGTTGGTATGGATGGCATGGTTGGTATGGTTGGTATGGTTGGTATGGTTGGTATGTTTGGTAAGGTTGGTATTTATGGCATTGTTGGTAAGGTTGTTATGGCTGGCATGGTTGGTATGTTTGGTAAGATTGGTATTATTGGTATGGTTGGTATGGTTGGTATAGTTGGTTTGGTTGGTATGGTTAGTATGGTTGGTATGGTTGGTATGGTTGGTATGCTTGGTATGGATGGTATGTTTGGTAAGGTTGGTATTTATGCCATTGTTGGTAAGGTTGTTATGGCTGGCATGGTTGGTATGTTTGGTAAGATTGGTATGATTGGTATGGTTGGCATGGTTGGTATGGTTGGTATGGTTGGTAAGGTTAGCATGGTTGGTATGGTTGGCATGTTTGGTATGTTTGGTAATTTTGGTAAGTTTAGTATGGTTGGTATGGTTGGTTTGGTTGGTATGTTTGGTATGATTGGTATGGTTGGCATGGTTGGTATGGTTGGTATGGTTGGCTTGGTTGGTATGGTTGGTGTGGTTGGTATGGTTGGTACGGTTGGTACGGTTGGTATGGTTGGTATGGATGGCATGGTTGGTATGGTTGGTATGGTTGGTATGGTTGGTATGTTTGGTAAGGTTGGTATTTATGCCATTGTTGGTAAGGTTGTTATGGCTGGCGTGGTTGGTATGTTTGGTAAGATTGGTATGATTGGTATGGTTGGCATGGTTGGTATGGTTGGTATGGTTGGTAAGGTTAGCATGGTTGGTATGGTTGGCATGTTTGGTATGTTTGGTAATTTTGGTAAGTTTAGTATGGTTGGTATGGTTGGTTTGGTTGGTATGTTTGGTATGATTGGTATGGTTGGCATGGTTGGTATGGTTGGTATGGTTGGTATGGTTGGCTTGGTTGGTATGGTTGGTGTGGTTGGTATGGTTGGTACGGTTGGTACGGTTGGTATGGTTGGTATGGATGGCATGGTTGGTATGGTTGGTATGGTTGGTATGTTTGGTAAGGTTGGTATTTATGCCATTGTTGGTAAGGTTGTTATGGCTGGCATGGTTGGTATGTTTGGTAAGATTGGTATTATTGGTATGGTTGGTATGGTTGGTTTGGTTGGTATGGTTAGTATGGTTGGTATGGTTGGTATGGTGGGTATGGTTGGTATGGATGGCATGGTTGGTATGGTTGGTATGATTGGTATGGTTGGCATGGTTGGTATGGTTGGTATGGTTGGTATGGTTGGTATGGTTGGCATGGTTGGTATGGTTAGTATGGTTGGTATGGTTGGTATGGTGGGTATGGTTGGTATGGATGGCATGGTTGGTATGGTTGGTATGATTGGTATGGTTGGCATGGTTGGTATGGTTGGTATGGTTGGTATGGTTGGCATGGTTGGTATGGTTGGTATGTTTGGTAAGGTTGGTATGGTTGGTATGGATGGCATGGTTGGTATTGTTGGTATTGTTGGTATGGTTGGTATGGTTGGTATGGTTGGTACGGTTGGTACGGTTGGTATGGTTGGTATTGTTGGTATGGTTGGTATGGTTGGTATGGTTGGTATGGTTGGTATGGTTGGTATGTTTGGTAAGGTTGGTATTTATGCCATTGTTGGTAAGGTTGTTATGGCTGGCATGGTTGGTATGTTTGGTAAGATTGGTATTATTGGTATGGTTGGTATGGTTGGTTTGGTTGGTATGGTTAGCATGGTTGGTATGGTTGGCATGTTTGGTATGTTTGGTAATTTTGGTAAGTTTAGTATGGTTGGTATGGTTGGTTTGGTTGGTATGTTTGGTATTGTTGGTATGGTTGGTATGGTTGGTATGGTTGGTATGGTTGGTATGTTTGGTAAGGTTGGTATTTATGCCATTGTTGGTAAGGTTGTTATGGCTGGCATGGTTGGTATGTTTGGTAAGATTGGTATGATTGGTATGGTTGGCATGGTTGGTATGGTTGGTATGGTTGGTAAGGTTAGCATGGTTGGTATGGTTGGCTTGGTTGGTATGGTTGGTGTGGTTGGTATGGTTGGTACGGTTGGTACGGTTGGTATGGTTGGTATTGTTGGTATGGTTGGTATGGTTGGTATGGTTGGTATGGTTGGTATGGTTGGTATGTTTGGTAAGGTTGGTATTTATGCCATTGTTGGTAAGGTTGTTATGGCTGGCATGGTTGGTATGTTTGGTAAGATTGGTATGATTGGTATGGTTGGCATGGTTGGTATGGTTGGTATGGTTGGTATGGTTGGTATGGTTGGTATGGTTGGTAAGTTGGTATGGTTGGTATGGTTGATATGGTTGGCTTGGTGTGTAAGGTTGTTATGGTTGGTATGTTTGGTAAGATTGGTATTATTGGTATGGTTGGCATGGTTAGTATGGTTGATATGGTTGGTATGGTTGTTATGGTTGGTATGGTTGGTATGGTTGGTATGGTTGGTATGGTTGGTATGGTTGGTATGGTTGGTATGGTTGGTATGTTTGGTATGGTTGGTATGGTTGGTATGGTTGGTATGGGTTGTATGGATGGCATGGTTGGTATGGTTGGTATGGTTGGTATGGTTGGTATGGTTGGTAAGTTGGTATGGTTGGTATGGTTGATATGGTTGGCTTGGTGTGTAAGGTTGTTATGGTTGGTATGTTTGGTAAGATTGGTATTATTGGTATGGTTGGCATGGTTAGTATGGTTGATATGGTTGGTATGGTTGTTATGGTTGGTATGGTTGGTATGGTTGGTATGGTTGGCTTGGTTGGTATGGTTGGTGTGGTTGGTATGGTTGGTACGGTTGGTACGGTTGGTATGGTTGGTATGGATGGCATGGTTGGTATGGTTGGTATGGTTGGTATGTTTGGTAAGGTTGGTATTTATGCCATTGTTGGTAAGGTTGTTATGGCTGGCATGGTTGGTATGTTTGGTAAGATTGGTATTATTGGTATGGTTGGTATGGTTGGTATGGTTGGTTTGGTTGGTATGGTTAGTATGGTTGGTATGGTTGGTATGGTGGGTATGGTTGGTATGGATGGCATGGTTGGTATGGTTGGTATGATTGGTATGGTTGGCATGGTTGGTATGGTTGGTATGGTTGGTATGGTTGGCATGGTTGGTATGGTTAGTATGGTTGGTATGGTTGGTATGGTGGGTATGGTTGGTATGGATGGCATGGTTGGTATGGTTGGTATGATTGGTATGGTTGGCATGGTTGGTATGGTTGGTATGGTTGGTATGGTTGGCATGGTTGGTATGGTTGGTATGTTTGGTAAGGTTGGTATGGTTGGTATGGATGGCATGGTTGGTATTGTTGGTATTGTTGGTATGGTTGGTATGGTTGGTATGGTTGGTACGGTTGGTACGGTTGGTATGGTTGGTATTGTTGGTATGGTTGGTATGGTTGGTATGGTTGGTATGTTTGGTAAGGTTGGTATTTATGCCATTGTTGGTAAGGTTGTTATGGCTGGCATGGTTGGTATGTTTGGTAAGATTGGTATTATTGGTATGGTTGGTATGGTTGGTATGGTTGGTTTGGTTGGTATGGTTAGCATGGTTGGTATGGTTGGCATGTTTGGTATGTTTGGTAATTTTGGTAAGTTTAGTATGGTTGGTATGGTTGGTTTGGTTGGTATGTTTGGTATTGTTGGTATGGTTGGTATGGTTGGTATGGTTGGTATGGTTGGTATGTTTGGTAAGGTTGGTATTTATGCCATTGTTGGTAAGGTTGTTATGGCTGGCATGGTTGGTATGTTTGGTAAGATTGGTATGATTGGTATGGTTGGCATGGTTGGTATGGTTGGTATGGTTGGTAAGGTTAGCATGGTTGGTATGGTTGGCTTGGTTGGTATGGTTGGTGTGGTTGGTATGGTTGGTACGGTTGGTACGGTTGGTATGGTTGGTATTGTTGGTATGGTTGGTATGGTTGGTATGGTTGGTATGGTTGGTATGTTTGGTAAGGTTGGTATTTATGCCATTGTTGGTAAGGTTGTTATGGCTGGCATGGTTGGTATGTTTGGTAAGATTGGTATGATTGGTATGGTTGGCATGGTTGGTATGGTTGGTATGGTTGGTATGGTTGGTATGGTTGGTATGGTTGGTAAGTTGGTATGGTTGGTATGGTTGATATGGTTGGCTTGGTGTGTAAGGTTGTTATGGTTGGTATGTTTGGTAAGATTGGTATTATTGGTATGGTTGGCATGGTTAGTATGGTTGATATGGTTGGTATGGTTGTTATGGTTGGTATGGTTGGTATGGTTGGTATGGTTGGTATGGTTGGTATGGTTGGTATGGTTGGTATGTTTGGTATGGTTGGTATGGTTGGTATGGTTGGTATGGGTTGTATGGATGGCATGGTTGGTATGGTTGGTATGGTTGGCATGGTTGGTATGGTTGGTATGTTTGGTATGGTTGGTATGGTTGGTATGGGTTGTATGGATGGCATAGTTGGTATGGTTGGTATGGTTGGCATGGTTGGTATGTTTGGTAAGGTTGGTATTTATGGCATTGTTGGTAAGGTTGTTATGGCTGGCATGGTTGGTATGGTTGGTATGGTTGGTATTATTGGTATATTTGGTATGGTGGGTATGGTTGGTATGGTTGGTATGTTTGGTATGGTTGGTATGGTTGGTATGGTTGGTATGGTTGGTATGGATGGCATGGTTGGTATGGTTGGTATGGTTGGCATGGTTGGTATGTTTGGTAAGATTGGTATTATTGGTATGGTTGGTATGGTGGGTATGGTTGGTATGGTTGGTATGGTGGGTATGGTTGGTATGGTTGGTATGGTTGGTATGGTTGGTATGGTTGGTATGGTTGGTATGGTTGGTATGGTTTGTATATTTGGTATGGTTGGTATGGATGGAATGGTTGGTATGGTTGGTATGGTTGGTATGGTTGGTATGGTTGGCATGGTTGGTATGGTTGGTATGGTTGGTAAGGTTAGCATGGTTGGTATGGTTGGCATGTTTGGTATATTTGGTAATTTTGGTAAGTTTAGTATGGTTGGTATTATTGGTATGGTTGGTAAAGTTAGTATGTTGGGTATGGTTGGTATGGTTGGTATGGATGGCATGGTTGGTATGGTTGGTATGGTTGGTATGGTTGGTATGGTTGGTATGATTGGTATGGTTGGCATGGTTGGTATGGTTGGTATGGTTGGTAAGGTTAGCATGGTTGGTATGGTTGGCATGTTTGGTATGTTTGGTAATTTTGGTAAGTTTAGTATGGTTGGTATTATTGGTATGGTTGGTATGGTTGGTAAAGTTAGAATGTTGGGTATGGTTGGTATGGTTGGTATGGATGGCATGGTTGGTATGGTTGGTATGGTTGGTATGGTTGGTATGGTTGGTATGGTTGGTATGGTTGGTATGGCTGGTATGGTTGGTATAGATGGTATGGTTAGTATGTTGGGTATGGTTGGTATGGATGGCATGGTTGGTATGGTTGGTATGGTTGGTATGGTTGGTATGGATGGTATAGTTAGTAAGATTGGTATTATTGGTATGGTTGGTATGTTTGGTAAGATTGGTATTATTGGTATGGTTGGTATGGTTGGTAAGGTTAGTATGTTGGGTATGGTTGGTATGGTTGGTATGGATGGCATGGTTGGTATTTTTGGTATGGTTAGTATGGTTGGTATGGTTGGTATGATTGGTATGGTTGGCATGGTTGGTATGGTTGGTATGGTTGGTAAGGTTAGCATGGTTGGTATGGTTGGCATGTTTGGTATGTTTGGTAATTTTGGTAAGTTTAGTATGGTTGGTATTATTGGTATGGTTGGTATGGTTGGTAAAGTTAGTATGTTGGGTATGGTTGGTATGGTTGGTATGGATGGCATGGTTGGTATGGTTGGTATGGTTGGTATGGTTGGTATGGTTGGTATGGTTGGTATGGTTGGCATGGTTGGTATGTTTGGTAAGATTGGTATTATTAGTATGGTTGGTGTGGTTGGTATGGTTGGTATGGTAGGTATGGTTGTTATGGTTGGTATGGTTTGTATGGTTGGCATGGTTGGTATGTTTGGTAAGATTGGTATTATTGGTATGGTTGGTATGGTTGGTATGATTGGTATGGTTGGCATGGTTGGTATGGTTGGTATGGTTGGTATGGTTGGTAAGGTTAGCATGGTTGGTATGGTTGGCATGTTTGGTATGTTTGGTAATTTTGGTAAGTTTAGTATGGTTGGTATTATTGGTATGGTTGGTATGGTTGGTAAAGTTAGTATGTTGGGTATGGTTGGTATGGATGGCATGGTTGGTATGGTTGGTATGGTTGGTATGGTTGGTATGGTTGGTATGGTTGGTATGGTTGGCATGGTTGGTATGTTTGGTAAGATTGGTATTATTGGTATGGTTGGTGTGGTTGGTATGGTTGGTATGGTAGGTATGGTTGTTATGGTTGGTATGGTTGGTATGGTGGGCATGGTTGGTATGTTTGGTAAGATTGGTATTATAGGTATGGTTGGTATGGTTGGTATGATTGGTATGGTTGGCATGGTTGGTATGGTTGGTATGGTTGGTAAGGTTAGCATGGTTGGTATGGTTGGCATGTTTGGTATGTTTGGTAATTTTGGTAAGTTTAGTATGGTTGGTATTATTGGTATGGTTGGTAAAGTTAGTATGTTGGGTATGGTTGGTATGGTTGGTATGGATGGCATGGTTGGTATGGTTGGTATGGTTGGTATGGTTGGTATGGTTGGTATGGTTGGTATGGTTGGCATGGTTGGTATGTTTGGTAAGATTGGTATTATTGGTATGGTTGGTGTGGTTGGTATGGTTGGTATGGTAGGTATGGTTGTTATGGTTGGTATGGTTGGTATGGTTGGTATGGTTGGTATGGTTGGTATGGTTGGTATGGTTGGTATGGTTGGTATGGGTTGTATGGATGGCATGGTTGGTATGGTTGGTATGGTTGGCATGGTTGGTATGTTTGGTAAGATTGGTATTATTGGTATGGTTGGTATGGTGGGTATGGTTGGTATGGTTGGTATGGTTGGTATGTTTGGTATGGTTGGTATGGTTGGTATGGTTGGTATGGTTAGTATTTATGGCATTGTTGGTAAGGTTGTTATGGCTGGCATGGTTAGTATGGTTGATATGGTTGGTATGGTTGTTATGGTTGGTATGGTTGGTATGGTTGGTATGGTTGGTATGGTTGGTATTATTGGTATGGTTGGTGTGGTTGGTATGGTTGGTATGGTAGGTATGGTTGTTATGGTTGGTATGGTTGGTATGGTTGGTATGGTTGGTATGGTTGGTATGGTTGGTATGGTTGGTATGTTTGGTATGGTTGGTATGGTTGGTATGGTTGGTATGGGTTGTATGGATGGCATGGTTGGTATGGTTGGTATGGTTGGCATGGTTGGTATGTTTGGTAAGATTGGTATTATTGGTATGGTTGGTATGGTGGGTATGGTTGGTATGGTTGGTATGGATGGCATGGTCGGTATGGTTGGTATGGTTGGCATGGTTGGTATGTTTGGTAAGATTGGTATTATTGGTATGGTTGGTATGGTGGGTATGGTTGGTATGGTTGGTATGGTTGGTATGGTGGGTATGGTTGGTATGGTTGGTATGGTTGGTATGGTTGGTATGGTTGGTATGGTTTGTATATTTGGTATGGTTGGTATGGATGGAATGGTTGGTATGGTTGGTATGGTTGGTATGTTTGGTAAGGTTGGTATTTATGGCATTGTTGGTAAGGTTGTTATGGCTGGCATGGTTGGTATGGTTGGTATGGTTGGTATTATTGGTATATTTGGTATGGTGGGTATGGTTGGTATGGTTGGTATGTTTGGTATGGTTGGTATGGTTGGTATGGTTGGTATGGATGGCATGGTCGGTATGGTTGGTATGGTTGGCATGGTTGGTATGTTTGGTAAGATTGGTATTATTGGTATGGTTGGTATGGTGGGTATGGTTGGTATGGTTGGTATGGTTGGTATGGTGGGTATGGTTGGTATGGTTGGTATGGTTGGTATGGTTGGTATGGTTTGTATATTTGGTATGGTTGGTATGGATGGAATGGTTGGTATGGTTGGTATGGTTGGTATGGATGGCATGGTTGGTATGGTTGGTATGGTTGGTATGTTTGGTAAGGTTGGTATTTATGGCATTGTTGGTAAGGTTGTTATGGCTGGCATGGTTGGTATGGTTGGTATGGTTGGTATTATTGGTATATTTGGTATGGTGGGTATGGTTGGTATGGTTGGTATGTTTGGTATGGTTGGTATGGTTGGTATGGTTGGTATGGATGGCATGGTCGGTATGGTTGGTATGGTTGGCATGGTTGGTATGTTTGGTAAGATTGGTATTATTGGTATGGTTGGTATGGTGGGTATGGTTGGTATGGTTGGTATGGTGGGTATGGTTGGTATGGTTGGTATGGTTGGTATGGTTGGTATGGTTTGTATATTTGGTATGGTTGGTATGGATGGAATGGTTGGTATGGTTGGTATGGTTGGTATGGTTGGTATGGATGGCATGGTTGGTATGGTTGGTATGGTTGGTATGGTTGGTATTGTAGCATAACCGATATGTCAGTGTAGCAGGCAAATAAATAAAAAGAAACAATTAGCCACAAACACAAAAACACACAACTTAAAAAACGTGTCAAATGCAGCCTAAAACATTACACACAAATTTAAATACAAATTTAAACAAACATAAAATAAATATACCGCTTATGAAATGCACATAGGGTTTTGGTTTACATGTGCATTCAAGGGCAAGATACTCAAGTGTCCCACAAGCAATATCAATGGCTTGCAATGTGTTTGTTGGTGGCTAAGCCGCATATGCCGGTCGGTGTGTTTTAAATTATTTTAAAATAAAATAAAGAATATTCCCATAATGTTTAGCCAAAGGAATTAGATTATATTACACATTTATATTTTTCCCATAGAGTATTAATAGAGTAAATATTTATATTTAGCAAATCACTCAAAATTTATGATTGCCTGGTATAAATATTAACAATTACATTATAAGCATAGGAATTAAACGTTGAGTGAGTTCAAAGGATGGCATGGTTGGTATGGTTGGTATGATTGGTATGGTTGGTATGGTTGGTATGTTTGGTAAGGTTGGTATTTATGGCATTGTTGGTAAGGTTGTTATGGATGGCATGGTTGGTATGTTTGGTAAGATTGGTATTATTGGTATGGTTGGTATGGTGGGTATGGTTGGTGTGGTTGGTATGGTTGGTATGGTTGGTATGGATGGCATGGTTGGTATGGTTGGTATGGTTGGCATGGTTGGTATGTTTGGTAAGATTGGTATTATTGGTATGGTTGGTATGGTGGGTATGGTTGGTATGGTTGGTATGGTTGGTATGGTGGGTATGGTTGGTATGGTTGGTATGGTTGGTATGGTTGGTATGGTTGGTATGGTTTGTATATTTGGTATGGTTGGTATGGATGGAATGGTTGGTATGGTTGGTATGGTTGGTATGGTTGGTATGGATGGCATGGTTGGTATGGTTGGTATGGTTGGTATGGTTGGTATTGTAGCATAACCGATATGTCAGTGTAGCAGGCAAATAAATAAAAAGAAACAATTAGCCACAAACACAAAAACACACAAATTAAAAAACGTGTCAAATGCAGCCTAAAACATTACACACAAATTTAAATACAAATTTAAACAAACATAAAATAAATATACCGCTTATGAAATGCACATAGGGTTTTGGTTTGCATGTGCATTCAAGGGCAAGATACTCAAGTGTCCCACAAGCAATATCAATGGCTTGCAATGTGTTTGTTGGTGGCTAAGCCGCATATGCCGGTCGGTGTGTTTTAAATTATTTTAAAATAAAATAAAGAATATTCCCATAATGTTTAGCCAAAGGAATTAGATTATATTACACATTTATATTTTTCCCATAGAGTATTAATAGAGTTAATATTTATATTTAGCAAATCACTCAAAATTTATGATTGCCTGGTATAAATATTAACAATTACATTATAAGCATAGGAATTAAACGTTGAGTGAGTTCAAAGGATGGCATGGTTGGTATGGATGGCATGGTTGGTATGGTTGGTATGTTTGGTAAGGTTGGTATTTATGGCATTGTTGGTAAGGTTGTTATGGCTGGCATGGTTGGTATGTTTGGTAAGATTGGTATTATTGGTATGGTTGGTATGGTGGGTATGGTTGGTGTGGTTGGTATGGTTGGAATGGTTGGTATGGTTGGTATGGTTGGTATGGATGGCATGGTTGGTATGGTTGGTATGGTTGGTATGTTTGGTAAGGTTGGTATTTATGGCATTGTTGGTAAGGTTGTTATGGCTGGCATGGTTGGTATGTTTGGTTAGATTGGTATGGTTGGTATGGTGGGTATGGTTGGTATGGTTGGTATGGTTGGTATGGTTGGTATGGTTGGTATGGTTGGTATGGTTGGTATGGTTGGTATTATTGGTATGGTTGGTATGGTGGGTATGGTTGGTATGGTTGGTATTATTGGTATGGTTGGTATGGTGGGTATGGTTGGTACGTTTGGTAAGATTGGTATTATTGGTATGGTTGGTATGGTGGGTATGGTTGGTATGGTTGGTATGGTTAATATGGTTGGTATTCTTGGTATGATTGGTATGGTTGGCATGGTTGGTATTTTTGGTATGGTTGGTAAGGTTAGCATGGTTGGTATGGTTGGCATGTTTGGTATGTTTGGTAAATTTGGTAAGTTTAGTATGGTTGGTATGCTTGGTAAGGTTGGTATTTATGGCATTGTTGGTAAGGTTGTTATGGCTGGCATGGTTGGTATGTTTGGTAAGATTGGTATTATTCGTATGGTTGGTATGGTGGGTATGGTTGGTATGGTTGGTATGGTTGGTATGGTTGGTATGGTTGGTATGGTTGGTATGGTTGGTATGGTTGGCATGGTTGGTATGGTTGGTATGATTGGTATGGTTGGTATGGTTGGTATGTTTGGTAAGGTTGGTATTTATGGCATTGTTGGTAAGGTTGTTATGGCTGGCATGGTTGGTATGTTTGGTAAGATTGGTATTATTGGTATGGGTCGTATGGTGGGTATGGTTGGTATGGTTGGTATGGTTGGTATGGTTGGTATGGTTGGTATGGTTGGTATGGTTGGTATGGTTGGTATGGTTGGTATGGTTGGTATGGTTGGTATGGTTGGTATGGTTGGTATGGTTGGTATGGATGGCATGGTTGGTATGGATGGCATGGTTGGTATGGTTGGTATGGTTGGTATGTTTGGTAAGGTTGGTATTTATGGCATTGTTGGTAAGGTTGTTATGGCTGGCATGGTTGGTATGGTTGGTATTATTGGTATGGTTGGTATGGTGGGTATGGTTGGTATGGTTGGTATGGTTGGTATGGATGGCATGGTTGGTATGGTTGGTATGGTTGGTATGGTTGGTATGGATGGCATGGTTGGTATTTATGGCATTGTTGGTAAGGTTGTTATGGCTGGCATGGTTGGTATGTTTGGTAAGATTGGTATGGTTGGTATGGTGGGTATGGTTGGTATGGTTGGTATGGTTGGTATGGTTGGTATGGTTGGTATGGTTGGTATGGTTGGTATGGTTGGTATGGTTGGTATGGTTGGTATGGTTGGTATGGATGGCATGGTTGGTATGGTTTTTATGGTTGGTATGTTTGGTAAGGTTAGTATTTATGGCATTGTTGGTAAGGTTGTTATGGCTGGCACGGGTGGTATGGTTGGTATTATTGGTATGGTTGGTATGGTGCGTATGGTTGGTATGGTTGGTATGGTTGGTATGATTGGTATGGTTGGTATGGTTGGTATGGTTGGTATGGTTGGTATGGTTGGTATGGTTGGTATGGTTGGAATGGTTGGTATGGTTGGTATGGATGGCATGGTTGGTAAGATTGGTATTATTGGTATGGTTGGTATGTTTGGTAAGATTGGTATTATTGGTATGGTTGGTATTTTTGTAAAGGTTAGTATGTTGGGTATGGTTGGTATGGTTGGTATGGATGGCATGGTTGGTATGGTTGGTATGGTTGGTATGGTTGGTATGGTTGGTATGGTTGGTATGGTTGGTATGGTTGGTATGGTTGGCATGGTTGGTATGGATGGTATGGTTAGTAAGATTGGTATTATTGGTATGGTTGGTATGTTTGGTAAGATTGGTATTATTGGTATGGTTGGTATGGTTGGTAAGGTAAGTATGTTGGGTATGGTTGGTATGGTTGGTATGGATGGCATGGTTGGTATTTTTGGTATGGTTGGTATGGTTGGTATGGTTGGTATGGCTGGTATGGTTGGTATGGTTGGTATGGTTGGTATGGATGGCATGGTTGGTATGGTTGGTATGGTTGGTATGGTTGGTATGGTTGGTATGTTTGGTATGGTTGGTATGGATGGCTTGGTTGGTATGGTTGGTATGGTTGGTATGGTTGGTATGGTTGGTATGGCTGGTATGGTTGGTATGGTTGGTATGGTTGGTATGGATGGCATGGTTGGTATGGTTGGTATGGTTGGTATGTTTGGTATGGTTGGTATGGTTGGTATGGCTGGTATGGTTGGTATGGTTGGTATTTTTGGTATGATTGGTATGGTTGGTATGGTTGGTATGGATGGCATGGTTGGTATGGTTGGTATGGTTGGTATGGTTGGTATGGTTGGTATGGTTGGTATGTTTGGTAAGGTTGGTATGTTTAGTAAGGTTGGTATTTATGGCATTGTTGGTAACGTTGTTATGGCTGGCATATCTGGTATGTTTGGTATGGTTGGTAATATTGGTATGGTTGGTATGGTTGGTATGGTTGGTATGGATGGCATTGTTGGTTAGGTTGTTATGGCTGGCATTGTTGGTATGTTTGGTAAGATTGGTATGGTTGGTATGGTTGGTATGGTTGGTATGGTTGGTATGGTTGGTATGATTGGTATGGTTGGCATGGTTGGTATGGTTGGTATGGTTGGCATGGTTGGTATGGTTGGTATGGTTGGTATGTTTGGTAAGGTTAATATTTATGGCATTGTTGGTAAGGTTGTTATGGCTGGCATGGTTGGT
Source organism: Thelaira solivaga (assembly GCA_947397855.1). Lineage (NCBI taxonomy): Eukaryota > Metazoa > Arthropoda > Insecta > Diptera > Tachinidae > Thelaira > Thelaira solivaga. The sequence goes on from OX377614.1 coordinate 43,850,789, forward strand.
ATGTTTGGTAAGATTGGTATTATTGGTATGGTTGATATGGTGGGTATGGTTGGTATGATTGGTATGGTTGGTATGGTTGGTATGGTTGGTATGGTTGGTATGGTTGGTATGGTTGGTATGGTTGGTACGGTTGGTATGGTTGGTATGGTTGGTATGGTTGGTATGGTTGGTATGGTTGGTATGGTTGGTATGGTTGGTATGGTTGGTATGGTTGGTATGGTTGGTATGGTTGGTATGTTTGGTAAGGTTGGTATGTTTGGTAAGGTTGGTATTTATGGCATTGTTGGTAAGGTTGTTATGGCTGGCATATCTGGTATGTTTGGTATGGTTGGTAATATTGGTATGGTTGGTATGGTTGGTATGGATGGCATTGTTGGTTAGGTTGTTATGGCTGGCATTGTTGGTATGTTTGGTAAGATTGGTATGGTTGGTATGGTTGGTATGGTTGGTATGGTTGGTATGGTTGGTATGGTTGGTATGATTGGTATGGTTGGCATGGTTGGTATGGTTGGTATGGTTGGCATGGTTGGTATGGTTGGTATGGTTGGTATGTTTGGTAAGGTTAATATTTATGGCATTGTTGGTAAGGTTGTTATGGCTGGCATGGTTGGTATGTTTGGTAAGATTGGTATTATTGGTATGGTTGATATGGTGGGTATGGTTGGTATGATTGGTATGGTTGGTATGGTTGGTATGGTTGGTATGGTTGGTATGGTTGGTATGGATGGCATGGTTGGTATGGTTGGTATGGTTGGTATGGTTGGTATGGTTGGTATGTTTGGTATGGTTGGTATGGTTGGTATGGCTGGTATGGTTGGTATGGTTGGTATTTTTGGTATGATTGGTATGGTTGGTATGGTTGGTATGGATGGCATGGTTGGTATGGTTGGTATGGTTGTATGGTTGGTATGGTTGGTATGGTTGGTATGTTTGGTAAGGTTGGTATGTTTGGTAAGGTTGGTATTTATGGCATTGTTGGTAAGGTTGTTATGGCTGGCATATCTGGTATGTTTGGTATGGTTGGTAATATTGGTATGGTTGGTATGGTTGGTATGGATGGCATTGTTGGTTAGGTTGTTATGGCTGGCATTGTTGGTATGTTTGGTAAGATTGGTATGGTTGGTATGGTTGGTATGGTTGGTATGGTTGGTATGGTTGGTATGGTTGGTATGGTTGGTATGATTGGTATGGTTGGCATGGTTGGTATGGTTGGTATGGTTGGCATGGTTGGTATGGTTGGTATGGTTGGTATGTTTGGTAAGGTTAATATTTATGGCATTGTTGGTAAGGTTGTTATGGCTGGCATGGTTGGTATGTTTGGTAAGATTGGTATTATTGGTATGGTTGATATGGTGGGTATGGTTGGTATGATTGGTATGGTTGGTATGGTTGGTATGGTTGGTATGGTTGGTATGGTTGGTATGGTTGGTATGGTTGGTACGGTTGGTATGGTTGGTATGGTTGGTATGGATGGCATGGTTGGTATGGTTGGTATGGTTGGTATGGTTGGTATGGTTGGTATGGTTGGTATGGTTGGTATGGTTGGTATGGTTGGTATTATTGGTATCTTTTGTATGATGGGTATGGTTGGTATGGTTCTTATGGTTGGTATGGTTTTTATGGTTGGTATGGTTGGTATGGTTGGTATGGTTGGTATGGTTGGTATGGATGGCATGGTTGGTATGGTTGGTATGGTTGGTATGGTTGGTATGTTTGGTATGGTTGGTATGGTTGGTATGGTTGGTATGGTTGGTATGGATGGCATGGTTGGTATGGTTGGTATAGTTGGCATGGTTGGTATGTTTGGTAAGATTGGTATTATTGGTATGGTTGGTGTGGTTGGTATGGTTGGTATGGTAGGTATGGTTGTTATGGTTGGTATGGTTGGTATGGTTGGTATGGTTGGTATGGTTGGTATGGTTGGTATGGTTGGTATGGTTGGTATGGGTTGTATGGATGGCATGGTTGGTATGGTTGGTATGGTTGGCATGGTTGGTATGTTTGGTAAGATTGGTATTATTGGTATGGTTGGCATGGTTAGTATGGTTGATATGGTTGGTATGGTTGTTATGGTTGGTATGGTTGGTATGGTTGGTATGGTTGGTATGATTGGTATGGTTGGCATGGTTGGTATGGTTGGTATGGTTGGCATGGTTGGTATGGTTGGTATGGTTGGTATGTTTGGTAAGGTTAATATTTATGGCATTGTTGGTTAGGTTGTTATGGCTGGCATTGTTGGTATGTTTGGTAAGATTGGTATGGTTGGTATGGTTGGTATGGTTGGTATGGTTGGTATGGTTGGTATGGTTGGTATGATTGGTATGGTTGGCATGGTTGGTATGGTTGGTATGGTTGGCATGGTTGGTATGGTTGGTATGGTTGGTATGTTTGGTAAGGTTAATATTTATGGCATTGTTGGTAAGGTTGTTATGGCTGGCATGGTTGGTATGTTTGGTAAGATTGGTATTATTGGTATGGTTGATATGGTGGGTATGGTTGGTATGATTGGTATGGTTGGTATGGTTGGTATGGTTGGTATGGTTGGTATGGTTGGTACGGTTGGTATGGTTGGTATGGTTGGTATGGTTGGTATGGTTGGTATGGATGGCATGGTTGGTATGGTTGGTATGGTTGGTATGGTTGGTATGGTTGGTATGGTTGGTATGGTTGGTATGGTTGGTATGGTTGGTATGGTTGGTATTATTGGTATCTTTTGTATGATGGGTATGGTTGGTATGGTTGGTATGGTTGGTATGGTTTTTATGGTTGGTATGGTTGGTATGGTTGGTATGGTTGGTATGGTTGGTATGGTTGGTATGGATGGCATGGTTGGTATGGTTGGTATGGTTGGTATGGTTGGTATGTTTGGTATGGTTGGTATGGTTGGTATGGTTGGTATGGTTGGTATGGATGGCATGGTTGGTATGGTTGGTATAGTTGGCATGGTTGGTATGTTTGGTAAGATTGGTATTATTGGTATGGTTGGTGTGGTTGGTATGGTTGGTATGGTAGGTATGGTTGTTATGGTTGGTATGGTTGGTATGGTTGGTATGGTTGGTATGGTTGGTATGGTTGGTATGTTTGGTATGGTTGGTATGGTTGGTATGGTTGGTATGGGTTGTATGGATGGCATGGTTGGTATGGTTGGTATGGTTGGCATGGTTGGTATGTTTGGTAAGATTGGTATTATTGGTATGGTTGGCATGGTTAGTATGGTTGATATGGTTGGTATGGTTGTTATGGTTGGTATGGTTGGTATGGTTGGTATGGTTGGTATGGTTGGTATGGTTGGTATGTTTGGTATGGTTGGTATGGTTGGTATGGTTGGTATGGGTTGTATGGATGGCATGGTTGGTATGGTTGGTATGGTTGGCATGGTTGGTATGGTTGGTATGTTTGGTATGGTTGGTATGGTTGGTATGGGTTGTATGGATGGCATGGTTGGTATGGTTGGTATGGTTGGCATGGTTGGTATGTTTGGTAAGGTTGGTATTTATGGCATTGTTGGTAAGGTTGTTATGGCTGGCATGGTTGGTATGGTTGGTATGGTTGGTATGGTTGGTATGGTTGGTATTATTGGTATATTTGGTATGGTGGGTATGGTTGGTATGGTTGGTATGTTTGGTATGGTTGGTATGGTTGGTATGGTTGGTATGGTTGGTATGGATGGCATGGTTGGTATGGTTGGTATGGTTGGCATGGTTGGTATGTTTGGTAAGATTGGTATTATTGGTATGGTTGGTATGGTGGGTATGGTTGGTATGGTTGGTATGGTGGGTATGGTTGGTATGGTTGGTATGGTTGGTATGGTTGGTATGGTTGGTATGGTTGGTATGGTTGGTATGGTTGGTATGGTTGGTATGGTTGGTATGGTTTGTATATTTGGTATGGTTGGTATGGATGGAATGGTTGGTATGGTTGGTATGGTTGGTATGGTTGGTATGGTTGGTATGGTTGGCATGGTTGGTATGGTTGGTATGGTTGGTAAGGTTAGCATGGTTGGTATGGTTGGCATGTTTGGTATATTTGGTAATTTTGGTAAGTTTAGTATGGTTGGTATTATTGGTATGGTTGGTAAAGTTAGTATGTTGGGTATGGTTGGTATGGATGGCATGGTTGGTATGGTTGGTATGGTTGGTATGGTTGGTATGGTTGGTATGATTGGTATGGTTGGCATGGTTGGTATGGTTGGTATGGTTGGTAAGGTTAGCATGGTTGGTATGGTTGGCATGTTTGGTATGTTTGGTAATTTTGGTAAGTTTAGTATGGTTGGTATTATTGGTATGGTTGGTATGGTTGGTAAAGTTAGAATGTTGGGTATGGTTGGTATGGTTGGTATGGATGGCATGGTTGGTATGGTTGGTATGGTTGGTATGGTTGGTATGGTTGGTATGGTTGGTATGGTTGGTATGGCTGGTATGGTTGGTATGGATGGTATGGTTAGTATGTTGGGTATGGTTGGTATGGATGGCATGGTTGGTATGGTTGGTATGGTTGGTATGGATGGTATGGTTAGTAAGATTGGTATGGTTGGTATGTTTGGTAAGATTGGTATTATTGGTATGGTTGGTATGGTTGGTAAGGTTAGTATGTTGGGTATGGTTGGTATGGTTGGTATGGATGGCATGGTTGGTATTTTTGGTATGGTTAGTATGGTTGGTATGGTTGGTATGATTGGTATGGTTGGCATGGTTGGTATGGTTGGTATGGTTGGTAAGGTTAGCATGGTTGGTATGGTTGGCATGTTTGGTATGTTTGGTAATTTTGGTAAGTTTAGTATGGTTGGTATTATTGGTATGGTTGGTATGGTTGGTAAAGTTAGTATGTTGGGTATGGTTGGTATGGTTGGTATGGATGGCATGGTTGGTATGGTTGGTATGGTTGGTATGGTTGGTATGGTTGGTATGGTTGGTATGGTTGGCATGGTTGGTATGTTTGGTAAGATTGGTATTATTGGTATGGTTGGTATGGTTGGTATGATTGGTATGGTTGGCATGGTTGGTATGGTTGGTATGGTTGGTATGGTTGGTAAGGTTAGCATGGTTGGTATGGTTGGCATGTTTGGTATGTTTGGTAATTTTGGTAAGTTTAGTATGGTTGGTATTATTGGTATGGTTGGTATGGTTGGTAAAGTTAGTATGTTGGGTATGGTTGGTATGGATGGCATGGTTGGTATGGTTGGTATGGTTGGTATGGTTGGTATGGTTGGTATGGTTGGCATGGTTGGTATGTTTGGTAAGATTGGTATTATTGGTATGGTTGGTATGGTTGGTATGATTGGTATGGTTGGCATGGTTGGTATGGTTGGTATGGTTGGTATGGTTGGTAAGGTTAGCATGGTTGGTATGGTTGGCATGTTTGGTATGTTTGGTAATTTTGGTAAGTTTAGTATGGTTGGTATTATTGGTATGGTTGGTATGGTTGGTAAAGTTAGTATGTTGGGTATGGTTGGTATGGATGGCATGGTTGGTATGGTTGGTATGGTTGGTATGGTTGGTATGGTTGGTATGGTTGGTATGGTTGGTATGGTTGGCATGGTTGGTATGTTTGGTAAGATTGGTATTATTGGTATGGTTGGTGTGGTTGGTATGGTTGGTATGGTAGGTATGGTTGTTATGGTTGGTATGGTTGGTATGGTGGGCATGGTTGGTATGTTTGGTAAGATTGGTATTATAGGTATGGTTGGTATGGTTGGTATGTTTGGTAAGATTGGTATTATTGGTATGGTTGGTGTGGTTGGTATGGTTGGTATGGTAGGTATGGTTGTTATGGTTGGTATGGTTTGTATGGTTGGCATGGTTGGTATGTTTGGTAAGATTGGTATTATTGGTATGGTTGGTATGGTTGGTATGATTGGTATGGTTGGCATGGTTGGTATGGTTGGTATGGTTGGTATGGTTGGTAAGGTTAGCATGGTTGGTATGGTTGGCATGTTTGGTATGTTTGGTAATTTTGGTAAGTTTAGTATGGTTGGTATTATTGGTATGGTTGGTATGGTTGGTAAAGTTAGTATGTTGGGTATGGTTGGTATGGATGGCATGGTTGGTATGGTTGGTATGGTTGGTATGGTTGGTATGGTTGGTATGGTTGGTATGGTTGGTATGGTTGGCATGGTTGGTATGTTTGGTAAGATTGGTATTATTGGTATGGTTGGTGTGGTTGGTATGGTTGGTATGGTAGGTATGGTTGTTATGGTTGGTATGGTTGGTATGGTGGGCATGGTTGGTATGTTTGGTAAGATTGGTATTATAGGTATGGTTGGTATGGTTGGTATGATTGGTATGGTTGGCATGGTTGGTATGGTTGGTATGGTTGGTAAGGTTAGCATGGTTGGTATGGTTGGCATGTTTGGTATGTTTGGTAATTTTGGTAAGTTTAGTATGGTTGGTATTATTGGTATGGTTGGTATGGTTGGTAAAGTTAGTATGTTGGGTATGGTTGGTATGGTTGGTATGGATGGCATGGTTGGTATGGTTGGTATGGTTGGTATGGTTGGTATGGTTGGCATGGTTGGTATGTTTGGTAAGATTGGTATTATTGGTATGGTTGGTGTGGTTGGTATGGTTGGTATGGTAGGTATGGTTGTTATGGTTGGTATGGTTGGTATGGTTGGTATGGTTGGTATGGTTGGTATGGTTGGTATGGTTGGTATGGTTGGTATGGTTGGTATGGTTGGTATGGGTTGTATGGATGGCATGGTTGGTATGGTTGGTATGGTTGGCATGGTTGGTATGTTTGGTAAGATTGGTATTATTGGTATGGTTGGTATGGTGGGTATGGTTGGTATGGTTGGTATGGTTGGTATGTTTGGTATGGTTGGTATGGTTGGTATGGTTGGTATGGTTAGTATTTATGGCATTGTTGGTAAGGTTGTTATGGCTGGCATGGTTAGTATGGTTGATATGGTTGGTATGGTTGTTATGGTTGGTATGGTTGGTATGGTTGGTATGGTTGGTATTATTGGTATGGTTGGTGTGGTTGGTATGGTTGGTATGGTAGGTATGGTTGTTATGGTTGGTATGGTTGGTATGGTTGGTATGGTTGGTATGGTTGGTATGGTTGGTATGGTTGGTATGTTTGGTATGGTTGGTATGGTTGGTATGGTTGGTATGGGTTGTATGGATGGTATGGGTTGTATGGATGGCATGGTTGGTATGGTTGGTATGGTTGGCATGGTTGGTATGTTTGGTAAGATTGGTATTATTGGTATGGTTGGTATGGTGGGTATGGTTGGTATGGTTGGTATGGTTGGCATGGTTGGTATGTTTGGTAAGATTGGTATTATTGGTATGGTTGGTATGGTGGGTATGGTTGGTATGGTTGGTATGGTTGGTATGGTGGGTATGGTTGGTATGGTTGGTATGGTTGGTATGGTTGGTATGGTTGGTATGGTTTGTATATTTGGTATGGTTGGTATGGATGGAATGGTTGGTATGGTTGGTATGGTTGGTATGTTTGGTAAGGTTGGTATTTATGGCATGGTGTGGTTGGTATGGTTGGTATGGTAGGTATGGTTGTTATGGTTGGTATGGTTTGTATGGTTGGCATGGTTGGTATGTTTGGTAAGATTGGTATTATTGGTATGGTTGGTATGGTTGGTATGATTGGTATGGTTGGCATGGTTGGTATGGTTGGTATGGTTGGTATGGTTGGTAAGGTTAGCATGGTTGGTATGGTTGGCATGTTTGGTATGTTTGGTAATTTTGGTAAGTTTAGTATGGTTGGTATTATTGGTATGGTTGGTATGGTTGGTAAAGTTAGTATGTTGGGTATGGTTGGTATGGATGGCATGGTTGGTATGGTTGGTATGGTTGGTATGGTTGGTATGGTTGGTATGGTTGGTATGGTTGGTATGGTTGGCATGGTTGGTATGTTTGGTAAGATTGGTATTATTGGTATGGTTGGTGTGGTTGGTATGGTTGGTATGGTAGGTATGGTTGTTATGGTTGGTATGGTTGGTATGGTGGGCATGGTTGGTATGTTTGGTAAGATTGGTATTATAGGTATGGTTGGTATGGTTGGTATGATTGGTATGGTTGGCATGGTTGGTATGGTTGGTATGGTTGGTAAGGTTAGCATGGTTGGTATGGTTGGCATGTTTGGTATGTTTGGTAATTTTGGTAAGTTTAGTATGGTTGGTATTATTGGTATGGTTGGTATGGTTGGTAAAGTTAGTATGTTGGGTATGGTTGGTATGGTTGGTATGGATGGCATGGTTGGTATGGTTGGTATGGTTGGTATGGTTGGTATGGTTGGCATGGTTGGTATGTTTGGTAAGATTGGTATTATTGGTATGGTTGGTGTGGTTGGTATGGTTGGTATGGTAGGTATGGTTGTTATGGTTGGTATGGTTGGTATGGTTGGTATGGTTGGTATGGTTGGTATGGTTGGTATGGTTGGTATGGTTGGTATGGTTGGTATGGTTGGTATGGGTTGTATGGATGGCATGGTTGGTATGGTTGGTATGGTTGGCATGGTTGGTATGTTTGGTAAGATTGGTATTATTGGTATGGTTGGTATGGTGGGTATGGTTGGTATGGTTGGTATGGTTGGTATGTTTGGTATGGTTGGTATGGTTGGTATGGTTGGTATGGTTAGTATTTATGGCATTGTTGGTAAGGTTGTTATGGCTGGCATGGTTAGTATGGTTGATATGGTTGGTATGGTTGTTATGGTTGGTATGGTTGGTATGGTTGGTATGGTTGGTATTATTGGTATGGTTGGTGTGGTTGGTATGGTTGGTATGGTAGGTATGGTTGTTATGGTTGGTATGGTTGGTATGGTTGGTATGGTTGGTATGGTTGGTATGGTTGGTATGGTTGGTATGTTTGGTATGGTTGGTATGGTTGGTATGGTTGGTATGGGTTGTATGGATGGTATGGGTTGTATGGATGGCATGGTTGGTATGGTTGGTATGGTTGGCATGGTTGGTATGTTTGGTAAGATTGGTATTATTGGTATGGTTGGTATGGTGGGTATGGTTGGTATGGTTGGTATGGTTGGCATGGTTGGTATGTTTGGTAAGATTGGTATTATTGGTATGGTTGGTATGGTGGGTATGGTTGGTATGGTTGGTATGGTTGGTATGGTGGGTATGGTTGGTATGGTTGGTATGGTTGGTATGGTTGGTATGGTTGGTATGGTTTGTATATTTGGTATGGTTGGCATGGTTGGTATGTTTGGTAAGATTGGTATTATTGGTATGGTTGGTATGGTGGGTATGGTTGGTATGGTTGGTATGGTTGGTATGGTGGGTATGGTTGGTATGGTTGGTATGGTTGGTATGGTTGGTATGGTTGGTATGGTTTGTATATTTGGTATGGTTGGTATGGATGGAATGGTTGGTATGGTTGGTATGGTTGGTATGTTTGGTAAGGTTGGTATTTATGGCATTGTTGGTAAGGTTGTTATGGCTGGCATGGTTGGTATGGTTGGTATGGTTGGTATTATTGGTATATTTGGTATGGTGGGTATGGTTGGTATGGTTGGTATGTTTGGTATGGTTGGTATGGTTGGTATGGTTGGTATGGATGGCATGGTCGGTATGGTTGGTATGGTTGGCATGGTTGGTATGTTTGGTAAGATTGGTATTATTGGTATGGTTGGTATGGTGGGTATGGTTGGTATGGTTGGTATGGTTGGTATGGTGGGTATGGTTGGTATGGTTGGTATGGTTGGTATGGTTTGTATATTTGGTATGGTTGGTATGGATGGAATGGTTGGTATGGTTGGTATGGTTGGTATGGATGGCATGGTTGGTATGGTTGGTATGGTTGGTATGTTTGGTAAGGTTGGTATTTATGGCATTGTTGGTAAGGTTGTTATGGCTGGCATGGTTGGTATGGTTGGTATGGTTGGTATTATTGGTATATTTGGTATGGTGGGTATGGTTGGTATGGTTGGTATGTTTGGTATGGTTGGTATGGTTGGTATGGTTGGTATGGATGGCATGGTCGGTATGGTTGGTATGGTTGGCATGGTTGGTATGTTTGGTAAGATTGGTATTATTGGTATGGTTGGTATGGTGGGTATGGTTGGTATGGTTGGTATGGTTGGTATGGTGGGTATGGTTGGTATGGTTGGTATGGTTGGTATGGTTGGTATGGTTTGTATATTTGGTATGGTTGGTATGGATGGAATGGTTGGTATGGTTGGTATGGTTGGTATGGTTGGTATGGTTGGTATGGATGGCATGGTTGGTATGGTTGGTATGGTTGGTATGGTTGGTATTGTAGCATAACCGATATGTCAGTGTAGCAGGCAAATAAATAAAAAGAAACAATTAGCCACAAACACAAAAACACACAAATTAAAAAACGTGTCAAATGCAGCCTAAAACATTACACACAAATTTAAATACAAATTTAAACAAACATAAAATAAATATACCGCTTATGAAATGCACATAGGGTTTTGGTTTGCATGTGCATTCAAGGGCAAGATACTCAAGTGTCCCACAAGCAATATCAATGGCTTGCAATGTGTTTGTTGGTGGCTAAGCCGCATATGCCGGTCGGTGTGTTTTAAATTATTTTAAAATAAAATAAAGAATATTCCCATAATGTTTAGCCAAAGGAATTAGATTATATTACACATTTATATTTTTCCCATAGAGTATTAATAGAGTTAATATTTATATTTAGCAAATCACTCAAAATTTATGATTGCCTGGTATAAATATTAACAATTACATTATAAGCATAGGAATTAAACGTTGAGTGAGTTCAAAGGATGGCATGGTTGGTATGGATGGCATGGTTGGTATGGTTGGTATGGTTGGTATGTTTGGTAAGGTTGGTATTTATGGCATTGTTGGTAAGGTTGTTATGGCTGGCATGGTTGGTATGTTTGGTAAGATTGGTATTATTGGTATGGTTGGTATGGTGGGTATGGTTGGTGTGGTTGGTATGGTTGGAATGGTTGGTATGGTTGGTATGGTTGGTATGGATGGCATGGTTGGTATGTTTGGTAAGGTTGGTATTTATGGCATTGTTGGTAAGGTTGTTATGGCTGGCATGGTTGGTATGGTTGGTATGGTTGGTATTATTGGTATATTTGGTATGGTGGGTATGGTTGGTATGGTTGGTATGTTTGGTATGGTTGGTATGGTTGGTATGGTTGGTATGGATGGCATGGTCGGTATGGTTGGTATGGTTGGCATGGTTGGTATGTTTGGTAAGATTGGTATTATTGGTATGGTTGGTATGGTGGGTATGGTTGGTATGGTTGGTATGGTGGGTATGGTTGGTATGGTTGGTATGGTTGGTATGGTTGGTATGGTTTGTATATTTGGTATGGTTGGTATGGATGGAATGGTTGGTATGGTTGGTATGGATGGCATGGTCGGTATGGTTGGTATGGTTGGCATGGTTGGTATGTTTGGTAAGATTGGTATTATTGGTATGGTTGGTATGGTGGGTATGGTTGGTATGGTTGGTATGGTGGGTATGGTTGGTATGGTTGGTATGGTTGGTATGGTTGGTATGGTTTGTATATTTGGTATGGTTGGTATGGATGGAATGGTTGGTATGGTTGGTATGGATGGCATTGTTGGTAAGGTTGTTATGGCTGGCATGGTTGGTATGTTTGGTAAGATTGGTATTATTGGTATGGTTGGTATGGTGGGTATGGTTGGTGTGGTTGGTATGGTTGGAATGGTTGGTATGGTTGGTATGGTTGGAATGGTTGGTATGGTTGGTATGGTTGGTATGGATGGCATGGTTGGTATGTTTGGTAAGGTTGGTATTTATGGCATTGTTGGTAAGGTTGTTATGGCTGGCATGGTTGGTATGGTTGGTATGGTTGGTATTATTGGTATATTTGGTATGGTGGGTATGGTTGGTATGGTTGGTATGTTTGGTATGGTTGGTATGGTTGGTATGGTTGGTATGGATGGCATGGTCGGTATGGTTGGTATGGTTGGCATGGTTGGTATGTTTGGTAAGATTGGTATTATTGGTATGGTTGGTATGGTGGGTATGGTTGGTATGGTTGGTATGGTTGGTATGGTGGGTATGGTTGGTATGGTTGGTATGGTTGGTATGGTTGGTATGGTTGGTATGGTTTGTATATTTGGTATGGTTGGCATGGTTGGTATGTTTGGTAAGATTGGTATTATTGGTATGGTTGGTATGGTGGGTATGGTTGGTATGGTTGGTATGGTTGGTATGGTGGGTATGGTTGGTATGGTTGGTATGGTTGGTATGGTTGGTATGGTTGGTATGGTTTGTATATTTGGTATGGTTGGTATGGATGGAATGGTTGGTATGGTTGGTATGGTTGGTATGTTTGGTAAGGTTGGTATTTATGGCATTGTTGGTAAGGTTGTTATGGCTGGCATGGTTGGTATGGTTGGTATGGTTGGTATTATTGGTATATTTGGTATGGTGGGTATGGTTGGTATGGTTGGTATGTTTGGTATGGTTGGTATGGTTGGTATGGTTGGTATGGATGGCATGGTCGGTATGGTTGGTATGGTTGGCATGGTTGGTATGTTTGGTAAGATTGGTATTATTGGTATGGTTGGTATGGTGGGTATGGTTGGTATGGTTGGTATGGTTGGTATGGTGGGTATGGTTGGTATGGTTGGTATGGTTGGTATGGTTTGTATATTTGGTATGGTTGGTATGGATGGAATGGTTGGTATGGTTGGTATGGTTGGTATGGATGGCATGGTTGGTATGGTTGGTATGGTTGGTATGTTTGGTAAGGTTGGTATTTATGGCATTGTTGGTAAGGTTGTTATGGCTGGCATGGTTGGTATGGTTGGTATGGTTGGTATTATTGGTATATTTGGTATGGTGGGTATGGTTGGTATGGTTGGTATGTTTGGTATGGTTGGTATGGTTGGTATGGTTGGTATGGATGGCATGGTCGGTATGGTTGGTATGGTTGGCATGGTTGGTATGTTTGGTAAGATTGGTATTATTGGTATGGTTGGTATGGTGGGTATGGTTGGTATGGTTGGTATGGTTGGTATGGTGGGTATGGTTGGTATGGTTGGTATGGTTGGTATGGTTGGTATGGTTTGTATATTTGGTATGGTTGGTATGGATGGAATGGTTGGTATGGTTGGTATGGTTGTTATGGTTGGTATGGTTGGTATGGTTGGTATGGTTGGTATGGTTGGTATGGTTGGTATGGTTGGTATGGTTGGTATGGTTGGTATGGTTGGTATGGGTTGTATGGATGGCATGGTTGGTATGGTTGGTATGGTTGGCATGGTTGGTATGTTTGGTAAGATTGCTATTATTGGTATGGTTGGTATGGTGGGTATGGTTGGTATGGTTGGTATGGTTGGTATGTTTGGTATGGTTGGTATGGTTGGTATGGTTGGTATGGTTAGTATTTATGGCATTGTTGGTATGGTTGGTATGGATGGCATGGTCGGTATGGTTGGTATGGTTGGCATGGTTGGTATGTTTGGTAAGATTGGTATTATTGGTATGGTTGGTATGGTGGGTATGGTTGGTATGGTTGGCATGGTTGGTATGGTTGGTATGGTTGGTATTATTGGTATATTTGGTATGGTGGGTATGGTTGGTATGGTTGGTATGTTTGGTATGGTTGGTATGGTTGGTATGGTTGGTATGGATGGCATGGTCGGTATGGTTGGTATGGTTGGCATGGTTGGTATGTTTGGTAAGATTGGTATTATTGGTATGGTTGGTATGGTGGGTATGGTTGGTATGGTTGGTATGGTTGGTATGGTGGGTATGGTTGGTATGGTTGGTATGTTTGGTATGGTTGGTATGGTTGGTATGGTTGGTATGGATGGCATGGTCGGTATGGTTGGTATGGTTGGCATGGTTGGTATGTTTGGTAAGATTGGTATTATTGGTATGGTTGGTATGGTGGGTATGGTTGGTAAGGTTGTTATGGCTGGCATGGTTGGTATGGTTGGTATGGTTGGTATTATTGGTATATTTGGTATGGTGGGTATGGTTGGTATGGTTGGTATGTTTGGTATGGTTGGTATGGTTGGTATGGTTGGTATGGATGGCATGGTCGGTATGGTTGGTATGGTTGGCATGGTTGGTATGTTTGGTAAGATTGGTATTATTGGTATGGTTGGTATGGTTGGTATGGTTGGTATGGTTGGTATGGTTGGTATTGTAGCATAACCGATATGTCAGTGTAGCAGGCAAATAAATAAAAAGAAACAATTAGCCACAAACACAAAAACACACAACTTAAAAAACGTGTCAAATGCAGCCTAAAACATTACACACAAATTTAAATACAAATTTAAACAAACATAAAATAAATATACCGCTTATGAAATGCACATAGGGTTTTGGTTTACATGTGCATTCAAGGGCAAGATACTCAAGTGTCCCACAAGCAATATCAATGGCTTGCAATGTGTTTGTTGGTGGCTAAGCCGCATATGCCGGTCGGTGTGTTTTAAATTATTTTAAAATAAAATAAAGAATATTCCCATAATGTTTAGCCAAAGGAATTAGATTATATTACACATTTATATTTTTCCCATAGAGTATTAATAGAGTAAATATTTATATTTAGCAAATCACTCAAAATTTATGATTGCCTGGTATAAATATTAACAATTACATTATAAGCATAGGAATTAAACGTTGAGTGAGTTCAAAGGATGGCATGGTTGGTATGGTTGGTATGATTGGTATGGTTGGTATGGTTGGTATGTTTGGTAAGGTTGGTATTTATGGCATTGTTGGTAAGGTTGTTATGGATGGCATGGTTGGTATGTTTGGTAAGATTGGTATTATTGGTATGGTTGGTATGGTGGGTATGGTTGGTGTGGTTGGTATGGTTGGTATGGTTGGTATGGATGGCATGGTTGGTATGGTTGGTATGGTTGGCATGGTTGGTATGTTTGGTAAGATTGGTATTATTGGTATGGTTGGTATGGTGGGTATGGTTGGTATGGTTGGTATGGTTGGTATGGTGGGTATGGTTGGTATGGTTGGTATGGTTGGTATGGTTGGTATGGTTGGTATGGTTTGTATATTTGGTATGGTTGGTATGGATGGAATGGTTGGTATGGTTGGTATGGTTGGTATGGTTGGTATGGTTGGTATGGATGGCATGGTTGGTATGGTTGGTATGGTTGGTATGGTTGGTATTGTAGCATAACCGATATGTCAGTGTAGCAGGCAAATAAATAAAAAGAAACAATTAGCCACAAACACAAAAACACACAAATTAAAAAACGTGTCAAATGCAGCCTAAAACATTACACACAAATTTAAATACAAATTTAAACAAACATAAAATAAATATACCGCTTATGAAATGCACATAGGGTTTTGGTTTGCATGTGCATTCAAGGGCAAGATACTCAAGTGTCCCACAAGCAATATCAATGGCTTGCAATGTGTTTGTTGGTGGCTAAGCCGCATATGCCGGTCGGTGTGTTTTAAATTATTTTAAAATAAAATAAAGAATATTCCCATAATGTTTAGCCAAAGGAATTAGATTATATTACACATTTATATTTTTCCCATAGAGTATTAATAGAGTTAATATTTATATTTAGCAAATCACTCAAAATTTATGATTGCCTGGTATAAATATTAACAATTACATTATAAGCATAGGAATTAAACGTTGAGTGAGTTCAAAGGATGGCATGGTTGGTATGGATGGCATGGTTGGTATGGTTGGTATGGTTGGTATGTTTGGTAAGGTTGGTATTTATGGCATTGTTGGTAAGGTTGTTATGGCTGGCATGGTTGGTATGTTTGGTAAGATTGGTATTATTGGTATGGTTGGTATGGTGGGTATGGTTGGTGTGGTTGGTATGGTTGGAATGGTTGGTATGGTTGGTATGGTTGGTATGGATGGCATGGTTGGTATGGTTGGTATGGTTGGTATGTTTGGTAAGGTTGGTATTTATGGCATTGTTGGTAAGGTTGTTATGGCTGGCATGGTTGGTATGTTTGGTTAGATTGGTATGGTTGGTATGGTGGGTATGGTTGGTATGGTTGGTATGGTTGGTATGGTTGGTATGGTTGGTATGGTTGGTATGGTTGGTATTATTGGTATGGTTGGTATGGTGGGTATGGTTGGTATGGTTGGTATTATTGGTATGGTTGGTATGGTGGGTATGGTTGGTATGTTTGGTAAGATTGGTATTATTGGTATGGTTGGTATGGTGGGTATGGTTGGTATGGTTGGTATGGTTAATATGGTTGGTATTCTTGGTATGATTGGTATGGTTGGCATGGTTGGTATTTTTGGTATGGTTGGTAAGGTTAGCATGGTTGGTATGGTTGGCATGTTTGGTATGTTTGGTAAATTTGGTAAGTTTATTATGGTTGGTATGCTTGGTAAGGTTGGTATTTATGGCATTGTTGGTAAGGTTGTTATGGCTGGCATGGTTGGTATGTTTGGTAAGATTGGTATTATTCGTATGGTTGGTATGGTGGGTATGGTTGGTATGGTTGGTATGGTTGGTATGGATGGCATGGTTGGTATGGTTGGTATGGTTGGTATGGTTGGTATGGATGGCATGGTTGGTATGGTTGGTATGGTTGGTATGTTTGGTAAGGTTGGTATTTATGGCATTGTTGGTAAGGTTGTTATGGCTGGCATGGTTGGTATGGTTGGTATTATTGGTATGGTTGGTATGGTGGGTATGGTTGGTATGGTTGGTATGGTTGGTATGGATGGCATGGTTGGTATGGTTGGTATGGTTGGTATGGTTGGTATGGATGGCATGGTTGGTATTTATGGCATTGTTGGTAAGGTTGTTATGGCTGGCATGGTTGGTATGTTTGGTAAGATTGGTATGGTTGGTATGGTGGGTATGGTTGGTATGGTTGGTATGGTTGGTATGGTTGGTATGGTTGGTATGGTTGGTATGGTTGGTATGGTTGGTATGGTTGGTATGGTTGGTATGGTTGGTATGGTTGGTATGGTTGGTATGGTTGGTATGGTTGGTATGGTTTGTATGGTTGGTATGGTTGGTATGGTTGGTATGGATGGCATGGTTGGTATGGTTTTTATGGTTGGTATGTTTGGTAAGGTTAGTATTTATGGCATTGTTGGTAAGGTTGTTATGGCTGGCACGGGTGGTATGGTTGGTATTATTGGTATGGTTGGTATGGTGCGTATGGTTGGTATGGTTGGTATGGTTGGTATGATTGGTATGGTTGGTATGGTTGGTATGGTTGGTATGGTTGGTATGGTTGGTATGGTTGGTATGGTTGGAATGGTTGGTATGGTTGGTATGGATGGCATGGTTGGTAAGATTGGTATTATTGGTATGGTTGGTATGTTTGGTAAGATTGGTATTATTGGTATGGTTGGTATTTTTGTTAAGGTTAGTATGTTGGGTATGGTTGGTATGGATGGCATGGTTGGTATGGTTGGTATGGTTGGTATGGTTGGTATGGTTGGTATGGTTGGTATGGTTGGTATGGTTGGTATGGTTGGTATGGTTGGTATGGTTGGCATGGTTGGTATGGTTGGTATGTTTGGTAAGGTTGGTATTTATGGCATTGTTGGTAAGGTTGTTATGGCTGGCATGGTTGGTATGTTTGGTAAGATTGGTATTATTGGTATGGTTGGTATGGTGGGTATGGTTGGTATGGTTAGTATGGTTGGTATGGTTGGTATGGATGGCATGGTTGGTATGGTTGGTATGGTTGGTATATTTGGTATGTATGGTAAGGTTGGTATGTTTGGTAAGGTTGGTATTTATGGCATTGTTGGTAAGGTTGTTATGGCTGGCATATCTGGTATGTTTGGTATGGTTGGTATTATTGGTATGGTTGGTATGGTTGGTATGGATGGCATTGTTGGTTAGGTTGTTATGGCTGGCATTGTTGGTATGTTTGGTAAGATTGGTATGGTAAGTATGGTTGGTATGGTTGGTATGGTTGGTATGGTTGGTATGGTTGGTATGATTGGTATGGTTGGCATGGTTGGCATGGTTGGTATGGTTGGCATGGTTGGTATAGTTGGTATGGTTGGTATGTTTGGTAAGGTTGGTATGGTTGGTATGGTTGGTATGTTTGGTATGATTGGTATGGTTGGCATGGTTGGTATAGTTGGCATGTTTGGTATGTTTGGTAAGTTTAGTATGTTTGGTATGTTTGGTTTGGTTGGTATGTTTGGTATGTTTGGTATGATTGGTATGGTTGGCATAGTTGGTATGGTTGGTATGGTTGGTATGGTTGGCATGGTTGGTATGGTTGGTATGGTTGGTATGTTTGGTATGATTGGTATGGTTGGCATGGTTGGTATAGTTGGCATGTTTGGTATGTTTGGTAAGTTTAGTATGTTTGGTATGGTTGGTTTGGTTGGTATGTTTGGTATGATTGGTATGGTTGGCATGGTTGGTATGGTTGGTATGGTTGGTATGGTTGGTAAGGTTGTTATGGCTGGCATGGTTGGTATGGTTGGTATGGTGGGTATGGTTGGTATGGTTGGTATGGTTAATATGGTTGGTATGATTGGTATGGTTGGCATGGTTGGTATGGTTGTTATGGTTGGTAAGGTTAGCATGGTTGGTATGGTTGGCATGTTTGGTATGTTTGGTAATTTTGGTAAGTTTAGTATGGTTGGTATTATTGGTATGGTTGGTATGGTTGGTAAGGTTAGTATGTTGGGTATGGTTGGTATGGATGGCATGGTTGGTATGGTTGGTATGGTTGGTATGGTTGGTATGGATGGCATGGTTGGTATGGTTGGTATGGTTGGCATGGTTGGTATGGTTGGTATGGTTGGCATGGTTGGTATGTTTGGTAAGATTGGTATTATTGGTATGGTTGGTATGGTGGGTATGGTTGGTATGGTTGGTATGGTTGGTATGGTTGGTATGGTTGGTATGGTTGGTATGGTTAGTATTGTTGGTATGGTTGGTATGTTTGGTAAGGTTGGTATTTATGGCATTGTTGGTAAGGTTGGTATGGTTGGTATGGTGGGTATGGTTGGTATGGTTGGTATGGTTGGTATTATTGGTATGGTTGGTATGGTGGGTATGGTTGGTATGGTTGGTATGGTTGGTATGGTTGGTATGTTTGGTATGGTTGGTATGGTTGGCATGGTTGGTAAGTTTGGTAAGATTGGTATTTTTGGTATGGTTGGTATGGTTGGTATGGTTGGTATGGTTAGTATGGTTGGTATGGTTGGTATGGTTGGTATGGTTGGTATGGATGGCATGGTGGGTATGGTTGGTATTGTTGGTATGGTTGGTATGGATGGCATGGTTGGTATGGTTGGTATGTTTGGTAAGGTTGGTATTTATGGCATTGTTGGTAAGGTTGTTATGGCTGGCATGGTTGGTATATTTAGTAAGATTGGTATTATTGGTATGGTTGGTATGGTGGGTATGGTTGGTATGGTTGGTATGGTTGGTATTATTGGTATGGTTGGTATGGTGGGTATGGTTGGTATGGTTGGTATTATTGGTATGGTTGGTATGGTGGGTATGGTTGTTATGGTTGGTATGGTTGGTATGTTTGGTATGGTTGGTATGGTTGGCATGGTTGGTAAGTTTGGTAAGATTGGTATTATTGGTATGGTTGGTATGGTTGGTATGGTTGGTATGGTTGGTATGGTTAGTATGGTTGGTATGGTTGGTATGGTTGGTATGGTTGGTATGGTTGGTATGGTTGGTATGGATGGCATGGTGGGTATGGTTGGTATTGTTGGTATGGTTGGTATGGTTGTTATGGTTGGTATGGTTGGTATGGATGGCATGGTTGGTATGGTTGGTATGTTTGGTAAGGTTGGTATTTATGGCATTGTTTGTAAGGTTGTTATGGCTGGCATGGTTGGTATATTTAGTAAGATTGGTATTATTGGTATGGTTGGTATGGTGGGTATGGTTGGTATGGTTGTTATGGTTGGTATGGTTGGTATTATTGGTATGGTTGGTATGGTGGGTATGGTTGGTATGGTTGGTATTATTGGTATGGTTGGTATGGTGGGTATGGTTGGTATGGTTGGTATGGTTGGTATGGTTGGTATGGTTGTTATGTTTGGTATGGTTGGTATGGTTGGTATGGTTGGTATGGTTGGTATGGATGCCATTGTTGGTAAGGTTGTTATGACTGGCATGGTTGGTATATTTGGTAAGATTGGTATGGTTGGTATGGTGGGTATGGTTGGTATGGTTGTTATGGTTGGTATGATTGGTATGGTTGGAATGGTTGGTATGGTTGGTATGGTTGGTAAGGTTAGAATGGTTGGTATGGTTGGTATGGCTGGCATGGTTGATATATTTAGTAAGATTGGTATTATTGGTATGGTTGGTATGGTGGGTATGGTTGGTATGGTTGGTATGGTTGGTATTTTTGGTATGGTTGGTATGGTTGGTATTATTGGTATGGTTGGTATGGTGGGTATGGTTGGTATGGTTGGTATTATTGGTATGGTTGGTATGGTGGGTATGGTTGGTATGGTTGGTATGGTTGGTATGGTTGGTATGTTTGGTATGGTTGGTATGGTTGGTATGGATGCCATTGTTGGTAAGGTTGTTATGACTGGCATGGTTGGTATATTTGGTAAGATTGGTATGGTTGGTATGGTGGGTATGGTTGGTATGGTAGTTATGGTTGGTATGATTGGTATGGTTGGAATGGTTGGTATGGTTGGTATGGTTGGTAAGGTTAGCATGGTTGGTATGGTTGGCATGTTTGGTATGTTTGGTAATTTTGGTAAGTTTAGTATGGTTGGTATGGTTTGTTTGGTTGGTATGTTTGGTATGATTGGTATGGTTGGCATGGTTGGTATGGTTGGTATGGTTGGCATGGTTGGTATGGTTGGTATGGTTGGTATGTTTGGTATGATTGGTATGGTTGGCATGGTTGGTATAGTTGGCATGTTTGGTATGTTTGGTAATTTTGGTAAGTTTAGTATGTTTGGTATGGTTGGTTTGGTTGGTATGTTTGGTATGATTGGTATGGTTGGCATGGTTGGTATGGTTGGTATGGATGGCATTGTTGGTAAGGTTGTTATGACTGGCATGGTTGGTATATTTGGTAAGATTGGTATTATTGGTATGGTTGGAATGGTGGGTGTGGTTGGTATGGTTGGTATGGTTATTATGGTTGGTTTGGTTGGTATGTTTGGTATGATTGGTATGGTTGGCATAGTTGGTATGGTTGATATGTTTGGTATGGTTGGCATGGTTGGTATGGTTGGTATGGTTGGTATGGTTGGTATGTTTGGTATGATTGGTATGGTTGGCATGGTTGGTATAGTTGGCATGTTTGGTAAGTTTGGTAAGTTTAGTATGTTTGGTATGGTTGGTTTGGTTGGTATGTTTGGTATGATTGGTATGGTTGGCATGGTTGGTATGGTTGGTATGGTTGGTAAGGTTGCTATGGCTGGCATGGTTGGTATGGTTGGTATGGTTGGTATGGTTGGTATTATTGGTATGGTTGGTATGGTGGGTATGGTTGGTATGGTGGGTATGGTTGGTATGGTTGGTATGGTTGGTATGTTTGGTATGGTTGGTATGGTTGGTATGGTTGGTATGGTTGGTATGGTTAATATGGTTGGTATGATTGGTATGGTTGGCATTGTTGGTATGGTTGGTAAGGTTAGCATGGTTGGTATAGTTGGCATGTTTGGTATGTTTGGTATGTTTGGTAATTTTGGTAAGTTTAGTATGGTTGGTATGGTTGGTTTGGTTGGTATGTTTGGTATGATTGGTATGGTTGGCATGGTTGGTATGGTTGGTATGGTTGGTATGGTTGGCATGGTTGGTATGGTTGGCATGGTTGGTATAGTTGGCATGTTTGGTATGTTTGGTATGTTTGGTAAGTTTAGTATGTTTGGTATGGTTGGTTTGGTTTGTATGTTTGTTATGATTGGTATGGTTGGTATGGTTGGTAAGGTTGTTATGGCTGGCATGGTTGGTATGGTTGGTATGGTTGGTATTATTGGTATGGTTGGTATGGTGGGTATGGTTGGTATGGTTGGTATGGTTGGTATGGTTGGTATGGTTGGTGTAGTTGTTATGGTTGTTATGGTTGGTATGGTTGGTATAGTTTGCATGATTGGTATGGTTGGTATGGTTGGTATGGTTGGTATGGATGGCATGGTTGGTAAGATTGGTATTATTGGTATGGTTGGTATGTTTGGTAAGATTGGTATTATTGGTATGGTTGGTATTTTTGTTAAGGTTAGTATGTTGGGTATGGTTGGTATGGTTGGTATGGATGGCATGGTTGGTATGGTTGGTATGGTTGGTATGGTTGGTATGGTTGGTATGGTTGGTATGGTTGGTATGGTTGGTATGGTTGGTATGGTTGGCATGGTTGGTATGGTTGGTATGTTTGGTAAGGTTGGTATTTATGGCATTGTTGGTAAGGTTGTTATGGCTGGCATGGTTGGTATGTTTGGTAAGATTGGTATTATTGGTATGGTTGGTATGGTGGGTATGGTTGGTATGGTTAGTATGGTTGGTATGGTTGGTATGGATGGTATGGATGGCATGGTTGGTATGGTTGGTATGGTTGGTATATTTGGTATGTATGGTAAGGTTGGTATGTTTGGTAAGGTTGGTATTTATGGCATTGTTGGTAAGGTTGTTATGGCTGGCATATCTGGTATGTTTGGTATGGTTGGTATTATTGGTATGGTTGGTATGGTTGGTATGGATGGCATTGTTGGTTAGGTTGTTATGGCTGGCATTGTTGGTATGTTTGGTAAGATTGGTATGGTAAGTATGGTTGGTATGGTTGGTATGGTTGGTATGATTGGTATGGTTGGCATGGTTGGTATGGTTGGCATGGTTGGTATAGTTGGTATGGTTGGTATGTTTGGTAAGGTTGGTACGGTTGGTATGGTTGGTATGTTTGGTATGATTGGTATGGTTGGCATGGTTGGTATAGTTGGCATGTTTGGTATGTTTGGTAAGTTTAGTATGTTTGGTATGGTTGGTTTGGTTGGTATGTTTGGTATGTTTGGTATGATTGGTATGGTTGGCATAGTTGGTATGGTTGGTATGGTTGGTATGGTTGGCATGGTTGGTATGGTTGGTATGGTTGGTATGTTTGGTATGATTGGTATGGTTGGCATGGTTGGTATAGTTGGCATGTTTGGTATGTTTGGTAAGTTTAGTATGTTTGGTATGGTTGGTTTGGTTGGTATGTTTGGTATGATTGGTATGGTTGGCATGGTTGGTATGGTTGGTATGGTTGGTAAGGTTGTTATGGCTGGCATGGTTGGTATGGTGGGTATGGTTGGTATGGTTGCTTTGGTTGGTATGGTTGGTATGGTTGGTATGGTTAATATGGTTAATATGGTTGGTATGATTGGTATGGTTGGCATGGTTGGTATGGTTGGTATGGTTGGTAAGGTTAGCATGGTTGGTATGGTTGGCATGTTTGGTATGTTTGGTAATTTTGGTAAGTTTAGTATGGTTGGTATTATTGGTATGGTTGGTATGGTTGGTAAGGTTAGTATGTTGGGTATGGTTGGTATGGATGGCATGGTTGGTATGGTTGGTATGGTTGGCATGGTTGGTATGGTTGGTATGGATGGCATGGTTGGTATGGTTGGTATGGTTGGCATGGTTGGTATGGTTGGTATGGTTGGCATGGTTGGTATGTTTGGTAAGATTGGTATTATTGGTATGGTTGGTATGGTGGGAATGGTTGGTATGGTTGGTATGGTTGGTATGGTTGGTATGGTTGGTATGGTTAGTATGGTTGGTATGGTTGGTATGGTTGGTATGTTTGGTAAGGTTGGTATTTATGGCATTGTTGGTAAGGTTGGTATGGTTGGTATGGTGGGTATGGTTGGTATGGTTGGTATTATTGGTATGGTTGGTATGGTGGGTATGGTTGGTATGGTTGGTATGGTTGGTATGGTTGGTATGTTTGGTATGGTTGGTATGGTTGGCATGGTTGGTAAGTTTGGTAAGATTGGTATTATTGGTATGGTTGGTATGGTTGGTATGGTTGGTATGGTTAGTATGGTTGGTATGGTTGGTATGGTTGGTATGGTTGGTATGGTTGGTATGGATGGCATGGTGGGTATGGTTGGTATTGTTGGTATGGTTGGTATGGATGGCATGGTTGGTATGTTTGGTAAGGTTGGTATTTATGGCATTGTTGGTAAGGTTGTTATGGCTGGCATGGTTGGTATATTTAGTAAGATTGGTATTATTGGTATGGTTGGTATGGTGGGTATGGTTGGTATGGTTGGTATGGTTGGTATGGTTGGTATGGTTGGTATTATTGGTATGGTTGGTATGGTGGGTATGGTTGGTATTATTGGTATGGTTGGTATGGTGGGTATGGTTGTTATGGTTGGTATGGTTGGTATGTTTGGTATGGTTGGTATGGTTGGCATGGTTGGTAAGTTTGGTAAGATTGGTATTATTGGTATGGTTGGTATGGTTGGTATGGTTGGTATGGTTGGTATGGTTAGTATGGTTGGTATGGTTGGTATGGTTGGTATGGTTGGTATGGTTGGTATGGTTGGTATGGTTGGTATGGATGGCATGGTGGGTATGGTTGGTATTGTTGGTATGGTTGGTATGGTTGGTATGATTGGTATGGTTGGTATGGTTGGTATGGTTGGTATGGATGGCATGGTTGGTATGGTTGGTATGTTTGGTAAGGTTGGTATTTATGGCATTGTTGGTAAGGTTGTTATGGCTGGCATGGTTGGTATATTTAGTAAGATTGGTATTATTGGTATGGTTGGTATGGTTGGTATGGTGGGTATGGTTGGTATGGTTGTTATGGTTGGTATGGTTGGTATTATTGGTATGGTTGGTATGGTGGGTATGGTTGGTATGGTTGGTATTATTGGTATGGTGGGTATGGTTGGTATGGTTGGTATGGTTGGTATGGTTGGTATGTTTGGTATGGTTGGTATGGTTGGTATGGATGCCATTGTTGGTAAGGTTGTTATGACTGGCATGGTTGGTATATTTGGTAAGATTGGTATGGTTGGTATGGTGGGTATGGTTGGTATGGTTGTTATGGTTGGTATGATTGGTATGGTTGGAATGGTTGGTATGGTTGGTATGGTTGGTAAGGTTAGCATGGTTGGTATGGTTGGTATGGCTGGCATGGTTGATATATTTAGTAAGATTGGTATTATTGGTATGGTTGGTATGGTGGGTATGGTTGGTATGGTTGGTATGGTTGGTATGGTTGGTATGGTTGGTATGGTTGGTATTATTGGTATGGTTGGTATGGTGGGTATGGTTGGTATGGTTGGTATTATTGGTATGGTTGGTATGGTGGGTATGGTTGGTATGGTGGGTATGGTTGGTATGGTTGGTATGGTTGGTATGGTTTGTATGTGTGGTATGTTTGGTATGGTTGGTATGGATGCCATTGTTGGTAAGGTTGTTATGACTGGCATGGTTGGTATATTTGGTAAGATTGGTATGGTTGGTATGGTGGGTATAATTGGTATGGTAGTTATGGTTGGTATGATTGGTATGGTTGGAATGGTTGGTATGGTTGGTATGGTTGGTAAGGTTAGCATGGTTGGTATGGTTGGCATGTTTGGTATGTTTGGTAATTTTGGTAAGTTTAGTATGGTTGGTATGGTTTGTTTGGTTGGTATGTTTGGTATGATTGGTATGGTTGGCATGGTTGGTATGGTTGGTATGGTTGGTATAGTTGGCATGGTTGGTATGGTTGGTATGGTTGGTATGTTTGGTATGATTGGTATGGTTGGCATGGTTGGTATAGTTGGCATGTTTGGTATGTTTGGTAATTTTGGTAAGTTTAGTATGTTTGGTATGGTTGGTTTGGTTGGTATGTTTGGTATGATTGGTATGGTTGGCATGGTTGGTATGGATGGCATTGTTGGTAAGGTTGTTATGACTGGCATGGTTGGTATATTTGGTAAGATTGGTATTATTGGTATGGTTGGAATGGTGGGTGTGGTTGGTATGGTTGGTATGGTTATTATGGTTGGTTTGGTTGGTATGTTTGGTATGATTGGTATGGTTGGCATAGTTGGTATGGTTGATATGGTTGGTATGGTTGGCATGGTTGGTATGGTTGGTATGGTTGGTATGGTTGGTATGTTTGGTATGATTGGTATGGTTGGCATGGTTGGTATAGTTGGCATGTTTGGTATGTTTGGTAAGTTTAGTATGTTTGGTAAGGTTGGTATATATGGTATTATTGGTATGGTTGGTATGGTTGGTATGGATGGCATTGTTGGTTAGGTTGTTATGGCTGGCATTGTTGGTATGTTTGGTAAGATTGGTATGGTTGGTATGGTTGGCATGGTTGGTATGGTTGGCATGGTTGGTATGGTTGGCATGGTTGGTATGGTTGGTATGGTTGGTATGTTTGGTAAGGTTGGTATGGTTGGTATGGTTGGTATGGTTGGTATGTTTGGTATGATTGGTATGGTTGGCATGGTTGGTATAGTTGGCATGTTTGGTATGTTTGGTAAGTTTAGTATGTTTGGTATGGTTGGTTTGGTTGGTATGTTTGGTATGTTTGGTATGATTGGCATGGTTGGTATGGTTGGCATGGTTGGTATGGTTGGTATGGTTGGTATGTTTGGTAAGGTTGGTATGGTTGGTATGGTTGGTATGTTTGGTATGATTGGTATGGTTGGCATGGTTGGTATAGTTGGCATGTTTGGTATGTTTGGTAAGTTTAGTATGTTTGGTATGTTTGGTTTGGTTGGTATGTTTGGTATGTTTGGTATGATTGGTATGGTTGGCATAGTTGGTATGGTTGGTATGGTTGGTATGGTTGGCATGGTTGGTATGGTTGGTATGGTTGGTATGTTTGGTATGATTGGTATGGTTGGCATGGTTGGTATAGTTGGCATGTTTGGTATGTTTGGTAAGTTTAGTATGTTTGGTATGGTTGGTTTGGTTGGTATGTTTGGTATGATTGGTATGGTTGGCATGGTTGGTATGGTTGGTATGGTTGGTAAGGTTGTTATGGCTGGCATGGTTGGTATGGTTGGTATGGTTGGTATGCTTGGTATGGTGGGTATGGTTGGTATGGTTGGTATGGTTGGTATGGTTGGTATGGTTGGTAGGTTGGTATGGTTGGTATGGTTAACATGGTTGGTATGATTGGTATGGTTGGTATGGTTGGTATGGATGGCATGGTTGGTATGGTTGGTATGGTTGGTATGTTTGGTATGGTTGGTATGGTTGGTATGGTTGGTATGGATGGCATGGTTGGTATGGTTGGTATGGTTGGCATGGTTGGTATGTTTGGTAAGATTGGTATTATTGGTATGGTTGGTATGGTTGGTATGGATGGCATGGTTGGTATGGTTGGTATGGTTGGTATGTTTGGTATGGTTGGTATGGTTGGTATGGTTGGTATGGTTGGTATGGATGGCATGGTTGGTATGGTTGGTATGGTTGGCATGGTTGGTATGTTTGGTAAGATTGGTATTATTGGTATGGTTGGTATGATGGGTATGGTTGGTATGGTTGGTATGGTTGGTATGGTTGGTATGTTTGGTATGGTTGGTATGGTTGTATGGTTGGAATGGATGGCATGGTTGGTATGGTTGGTATGGTTGGCATGGTTGGTATGTTTGGTAAGATTGGTATTATTGGTATGGGTGGTATGGTGGGTATGGTTGGTATGGTTGGTATGTTTGGTATGGTTGGTATGGTTGGTATGGTTGGTATGGTTAGTATTTATGGCATTGTTGGTAAGGTTGTTATGGCTGGCATGGTTAGTATGGTTGATATGGTTGGTATGGTTGTTATGGCTGGCATGGTTAGTATGGTTGATATGGTTGGTATGGTTGGTATGGTTGGTATGGATGGCATGGTTGGTATGGTTGGTATGGTTGGTATGTTTGGTAAGGTTGGTATTTATGGCATTGTTGGTAAGGTTGTTATATCTGGCATGGTTGGTATGGTTGGTATGGTTGGTATGTTTGGTAAGGTTGGTATATATGGCATTGTTGGTATGGTTGGTATGGTTGGTATGGTGGGTATGGTTGGTATGGTTGGTATGGTTGGTATGGTTGGTATGGTTGGAATGGTTGGTATGGTTGGTATGTTTGGTAAGGTTGGTATATATGGTATTATTGGTATGGTTGGTATGGATGGCATTGTTGGTTAGGTTGTTATGGCTGGCATTGTTGGTATGTTTGGTATGGTAAGTATGGTTGGTATGGTTGGTATGGTTGGTATGGTTGGTATGGTTGGTATGGTTGGTATGATTGGTATGGTTGGCATGGTTGGTATGGTTGGCATGGTTGGTATGGTTGGTATGTTTGGTAAGGTTGGTATATATGGTATTATTGGTATGGTTGGTATGGTTGGTATGGATGGCATTGTTGGTTAGGTTGTTATGGCTGGCATTGTTGGTATGTTTGGTAAGATTGGTATGGTAAGTATGGTTGGTATGGTTGGTATGGTTGGTATGGTTGGTATGATTGGTATGGTTGGCATGGTTGGTATGGTTGGCATGGTTGGTATGGTTGGTATGGTTGGTATGTTTGGTAAGGTTGGTATGGTTGGTATTGTTGGTATGTTTGGTATGATTGGTATGGTTGGCATGGTTGGTATAGTTGGCATGTTTGGTATGTTTGGTAAGTTTAGTATGTTTGGTATGGTTGGTTTGGTTGGTATGTTTGGTATGTTTGGTATGATTGGTATGGTTGGCAAAATTGGTATGATTGGTATGGTTGGTATGGTTGGTATGTTTGGTAAGGTTGGTATATATGGTATTATTGGTATGGTTGGTATGGTTGGTATGGATGGCATTGTTGGTTAGGTTGTTATGGCTGGCATTGTTGGTATGTTTGGTAAGATTTTTATGGTAAGTATGGTTGGTATGGTTGGTATGATTGGTATGGTTGGCATGGTTGGTATGGTTGGCATGGTTGGTATGGTTGGTATGGTTGGTATGTTTGGTAAGGTTGGTATGGTTGGTATGGTTGGTATGTTTGGTATGATTGGTATGGTTGGCATGGTTGGTATAGTTGGCATGTTTGGTATGTTTGGTAAGTTTAGTATGTTTGGTATGGTTGGTTTGGTTGGTATGTTTGGTATGTTTGGTATGATTGGTATGGTTGGCATAGTTGGTATGGTTGGTATGGTTGGTATGGTTGGCATGGTTGGTATGGTTAGTATGGTTGGTATGTTTGGTATGATTGGTATGGTTGGCATGGTTGGTATAGTTGGCATGTTTGGTATGTTTGGTAAGTTTAGTATGTTTGGTATGGTTGGTTTGGTTGGTATGTTTGGTATGGTTGGTATGGTTGGCATGGTTGGTATGGTTGGTATGGTTGGTAAGGTTGTTATGGCTGGCATGGTTGGTATATTTGGTATGGTGGGTATGGTTGGTATGGTTGGTATGGTTGGTATGGTTGGTATGGTTGATATGGTTGGTATGGTTAATATGGTTGGTATGATTGGTATGGTTGGCATGGTTGGTATGATTGGTATGGTTGGCATGGTTGGTATGGTTGGTATGGTTGGTAAGGTTGTTATGGCTGGCATGGTTGGTATGGTTGGTATGGTTGGTATGGTGGGTATGGTTGGTATGGTTGGTATGGTTGGTATGGTTGGTATGGTTGGTATGGTTGGTATGGTTAATATGGTTGGTATGATTGGTATGGTTGGTATGTTTGGTAAGGTTGGTATGGTTGGTATGGTTGGTATGTTTGGTATGATTGGTATGGTTGGCATGGTTGGTATAGTTGGCATGTTTGGTATGTTTGGTAAGTTTAGTATGTTTGGTATGGTTGGTTTGGTTGGTATGTTTGGTATGTTTGGTATGTTTGGTATGATTGGTATTACTGGCATAGTTGGTATGGTTGGTATGGTTGGTATGGTTGGCATGGTTGGTATGGTTGGTATGGTTGGTATGGTTGGTATGGTTGGTATGTTTGGTATGATTGGTATGGTTGGCATGGTTGGTATAGTTGGCATGTTTGGTATGTTTGGTAAGTTTAGTATGTTTGGTATGGTTGGTTTGGTTGGTATGGTTGGCATGGTTGGTATAGTTGGCATGTTTGGTATGTTTGGTAAGTTTAGTATGTTTGGTATGGTTGGTTTGGTTGGTATGTTTGGTATGATTGG
Organism: Thelaira solivaga; assembly: GCA_947397855.1. Lineage (NCBI taxonomy): Eukaryota > Metazoa > Arthropoda > Insecta > Diptera > Tachinidae > Thelaira > Thelaira solivaga. The sequence continues at coordinate 43,880,790 of OX377614.1, forward strand.
TATGGTTGGCATGGTTGGTATGGTTGGTATGGTTGGTAAGGTTGTTATGGCTGGCATGGTTGGTATGGTTGGTGTGGTTGGTATATTTGGTATGGTTGGTATGGTGGGTATTGTTGGTATGGTTGGTATGGTTGGTATGGTTGGTAAGGTTGTTATGGCTGGCATGGTTGGTATGGTTGGTATGGTTAATATGGTTGGTATGATTGGTATGGTTGGCATGGTTGGTATGGTTGGTATGGTTGGTAAGGTTAGCATGGTTGGTATGGTTGGCATGTTTGGTATGTTTGGTAATTTTGGTAAGTTTAGTATGGTTGGTATTATTGGTATGGTTTATATGGTTGGTAAGGTTAGTATGTTGGGTATGGTTGGTATGGTTGGTATGGATGGCATGGTTGGTATGGTTGGTATGGTTGGAATGGTTGGTATGGTTGGTATGGTTGGTATGGTTGGTATGGTTGGTATGGATGGCATGGTTGGTATGGTTGGTATGGTTGGTGTGGTTGGTATGGTTGGTATGGTTGGTATGGTTGGTATTATTGGTATGGTTTGTATGGTGGGTATGGTTGGTATGGTTGGTATGGTTGGTATGGTTGGTATGGTTGGTATGGTTGGTATGGTTGGTATGGATGGCATGGTTGGTATGGTTGGTATGGTTGGTATGGTTGGTATGGATGGTATGGTTGGTATGTTTGGTAAGGTTGCTATGTTTGGTAAGGTTGGTATTTATGGCATTGTTGGTAAGGTTGTTATGGCTGGCATATCTGGTATGTTTGGTATGGTTGGTATTATTGGTATGGTTGGTATGGATGGCATTGTTGGTTAGGTTGTTATGGCTGGCATTGTTGGTATGTTTGGTAAGAATGGTATGGTTGGTATGGTTGGTATGGTTGGTATGGATGGCATGGTTGGTATGGTTGGCATGGTTGGTATGGTTGGTATGGTTGGTATGTTTGGTAAGGTTGGTATTTATGGCATTGTTGGTAAGGTTGTTATATCTGGCATGGTTGGTATGTTTGGTAAGATTGGTATTATTGGTATGGTTGGTATGGTGGGTATGGTTGGTATGATTGGTATGGATGGCATTGTTGGTTAGGTTGTTATGGCTGGCATTGTTGGTATGTTTGGTAAGAATGGCATGGTTGGTATGTTTGGTAAGATTGGTATTATTGGTATGGTTGGTATGTTTGGTATGGTTGGTATGGTTGGTATGGTTGGTATGGTTGGTATGGTTGGTATGGATGGCATGGTTGGTATGGTTGGTATGGTTGGTATGGTTGGTATGGTTGGTATGGTTGGTATGGTTGGTATGGTTGGTATGGTTGGTAAGGTTGTTATGGCTGGCATGGTTGGTATGGTTGGTATGGTTGGTATGGTTGGTATGGTTGGTATGGTTGGTATGGTGGGTATGGTTGGTATGGTTGGTATGGTTGGTATGGTTGGTAAGGTTGTTATGGCTGGAATGGTTGGTATGGTTGGTATGGTTAGTATGGTTGGTATGATTGGTATGGTTGGCATGGTTGGTATGGTTGGTATGGTTGGTAAGGTTAGCATGGTAGGTATATTTGGTAAGATTGGTATTATTGGTATGGTTGGTATGGTGGGTATGGTTGGTATGGTTGGTATGGTTGGTATGTTTGGTATGGTTGGTATGGTTGGTATGGTTGGTATGGTTGGTATGGATGGCATGGTTGGTATGGTTTGTATGGTTGGTATGTTTGGTAAGGTTGGTATTTATGGCATTGTTGGTAAGGTTGTTATATCTGGCATGGTTGGTATGGTTGGTATGTTTGGCAAGGTTGGTATATATGGCATTGTTGGTATGGTTGGTATGGTTGGTATGGTTGGAATGGTTGGTATGGTTTGTATGGCTGGTATGGTTGGTATGGATGGCATGGTTGGTATGGTTGGTATGGTTGGTATGGATGGCATTGTTGGTTAGGTTGTTATGGCTGGCATTGTTGGTATGTTTGGTAAGATTGGTATGGTAAGTATGGTTGGTATGGTTGGTATGGTTGGTATGGTTGGTATGGTTGGTATGGTTGGTATGATTGGTATGGTTGGCATGGTTGGTATGGTCGGCATGGTTTGTATGGTTGGTATGGTTGGTATGTTTGGTAAGGTTGGTATGGTTGGTATGGTTGGTATGTTTGGTATGATTGGTATGGTTGGCATGGTTGGTATAGTTGGCATGTTTGGTATGTTTGGTAAGTTTAGTATGTTTGGTATGGTTGGTTTGGTTGGTATGTTTGGTATGTTTGGTATGATTGGTATGGTTGGCATGGTTGGTATGTTTGGTATGGTTGGTAAGGTTAGTATGGTTGGTATGGTTGGCATGTTTGGTATGTTTTGTAATTTTTGTAAGTTTAGTATGGGTGGTATTATTGGTATGGTTGGTATGGTTGGTATGGTTGGTAAGGTTAGTATGTTGGGTATGGTTGGTATGGTTGGTATGGTTGGTATGGATGGCATGGTTGGTATGGTTGGTATGGTTGGTATGGATGGCATGGTTGGTATGGTTGGTATGGTTGGTATGGTTGGTATGGTTGGTATGGTTGGTATTATTGGTATGGTTTGTATGGTGGGTATGGTTGGTATGGTTGGTATGGTTGGTATGGCTGGTATGGTTGGTATGGTTGGTATGGTTGGTATGGTTGGTATGGTTGGTATGGATGGCATGGTTGGTATGGTTGGTATGGTTGGTATGGTTTGTATGGTGGGTATGGTTGGTATGGTTGGTATGGTTGGTATGGTTGGTATGGTTGGTATGGTTGGTATGGTTGGTATTATTGGTATGGTTTGTATGGTAAGTATGGTTGGTATGGTTGGTATGGTTGGTATGGTTGGTATGGTTGGTATGGTTGGTATGATTGGTATGGTTGGCATGGTTGGTATGGTTGGTATGGTTGGTATGGATGGCATGGTTGGTATGGTTGGTATGGTTGGTATGGTTGGTATGGTTGGTATTATTGGTATGGTTTGTATGGTGGGTATGGTTGGTATGGTTGGTATGGATGGCATGGTTGGTATGGTTGGTATGGTTGGTATGGTTGATATGGTTGGTATGGATGGCATGGTTGGTATGGTTGGTATGGTTGGTATGGTTGGTATTATTGGTATGGTTTGTATGGTGGGTATGGTTGGTATGGTTGGTATGGTTGGTATGGTTGGTATGGTTGGTATGGTTGGTATGGCTGGTATGGTTGGTATGGTTGGTATGGTTGGTATGGTTGGTATGGATGGCATGGTTGGTATGGTTGGTATAGTTGGTATGGTTGGTATGGTTGGTATGTTTGGTAAATTTGGTATGCTTGGTAAGGTTGGTATGGATGGCATTGTTGGTTAGGTTGTTATGGCTGGCATTGTTGGTATGTTTATTAAGAATGGTATGGTTGGTATGATTGGTATGGTTGGCATGGTTGGTATGGTTGGTATGGTTGGTATGGTTGGTATGGTTGGTATGGTTGGTATGGTTGGCATGGTTGGTATGATTGGTATGGTTGGCATGGTTGGTATGGTTGGTAAGGTTGTTATGGCTGGCATATCTGGTATGTTTGGTATGGTTGGTATTATTGGTATGGTTGGTATGGTTGGTATGGATGGCATTGTTGGTTAGGTTGTTATGGCTGGCATTGTTGGTATGTTTATTAAGAATGGTATGGTTGGTATGGTTGGTATTTTTGGTAAGGTTGGTATTTATGGCATTGTTGGTAAGGTTGTTATGGCTGGCATGGTTGGTATGTTTGGTAAGATTGGTATTATTGGTATGGTTGGTATGGTGGGTATGGTTGGTATGATTGGTATGGTTGGTATGGTTGGTATGGTTGGTATGGTTGGTACGGTTGGTATGGTTCTTATGGTTGGTATGGTTGGTATGGATGGCATGGTTGGTATGGTTGGTATGGTTGGTATGGATGGCATGGTTGGTATTATTGGTATGGTTTGTATGGTGGGTATGGTTGGTATGGTTGGTATGGTTGGTATGGCTGGTATGGTTGGTATGGTTGGTATGGTTGGTATGGTTGGTATGGTTGGTATGGATGGCATGGTTGGTATGGTTGGTATGGTTGGTATGGTTTGTATGGTGGGTATGGTTGGTATGGTTGGTATGGTTGGTATGGTTGGTATGGTTGGTATGGTTGGTATGGTTGGTATGGTTGGTATTATTGGTATGGTTTGTATGGTAAGTATGGTTGGTATGGTTGGTATGGTTGGTATGGTTGGTATGGTTGGTATGGTTGGTATGGTTGGTATGATTGGTATGGTTGGCATGGTTGGTATGGTTGGTATGGTTGGTATGGATGGCATGGTTGGTATGGTTGGTATGGTTGGTATGGTTGGTATGGTTGGTATTATTGGTATGGTTTGTATGGTGGGTATGGTTGGTATGGTTGGTATGGATGGCATGGTTGGTATGGTTGGTATGGTTGGTATGGTTGGTATGGTTGATATGGTTGGTATGGATGGCATGGTTGGTATGGTTGTTATGGCTGGCATGGTTGGTATGTTTGGTAAGAATGGTATGGTTGGTATGGTTGGTATGGTTGGTATGGTTGGTATGATTGGTATGGTTGGCATGATTGGTATGGTTAGTATGGTTGGTATGGTTGGCATGGTTGGTATGGTTGGTATGGTTGGTATGTTTGGTAAGGTTGGTATTTATGGCATTGTTGGTAAGGTTGTTATGGCTGGCATGGTTGGTATGTTTGGTAAGATTGGTATTATTGGTATGGTTGGTATGGTGGGTATGGTTGGTATGATTGGTATGGTTGGTATGGTTGGTATGGTTGGTATGGTTGGTACGGTTGGTATGGTTGGTATGGTTGGTATGGTTGGTATGGATGGCATGGTTGGTATGGTTGGTATGGTTGGTATGGTTGGTATTATTGGTATGGTTTGTATGGTGGGTATGGTTGGTATGCTTGGTATGGTTGGTATGGTTGGTATGGTTGGTATGGTTGGTATGGATGGCATGGTTGGTATGGTTGGTATGGTTGGTATGGTTGGTATGGATGGTATGGTTGGTATGTTTGGTAAGGTTGCTATGTTTGGTAAGGTTGGTATTTATGGCATTGTTGGTAAGGTTGTTATGGCTGGCATATCTGGTATGTTTGGTATGGTTGGTATTATTGGTATGGTTGGTATGGTTGGTATGGATGGCATTGTTGGTTAGGTTGTTATGGCTGGCATTGTTGGTATGTTTGGTAAGAATGGTATGGTTGGTATGGTTGGTATGATTGGTGTGGTTGGCATGGTTGGTATGGTTGGTATGGTTGGTATGGTTGGCATGGTTGGTATGGTTGGTATGGTTGGTATGTTTGGTAAGGTTGGTATTTATGGCATTGTTGGTAAGGTTGTTATATCTGGCATGGTTGGTATGTTTGGTAAGATTGGTATTATTGGTATGGTTGGTATGGTGGGTATGGTTGGTATCATTGGTATGGTTGGTATGGTTGGTATGGTTGGTATGGTTGGTACGGTTGGTATGGTTGGTATGGTTGGTATGGTTGGTATGGATGGCATGGTTGGTATGGTTGGTATGGTTGGTATGGTTGGTATGGTTGGTATGGTTGGTATGGTTGGTATTATTGGTATGGTTTGTATGGTGGGTATGGTTGGTATGGTTGGTATGGTTGGTATGGTTAGTATGGATGGCATGGTTGGTATGGTTGGTATGGTTGGTATGTTTGGTATGGTTGGTATGGTTGGTATGGTTGGTATGGTTGGTATGGTTGGTATGGATGGCATGGTTGGTATGGTTGGTATGGTTGGCATGGTTGGTATGTTTGGTAAGATTGGTATTATTGGTATGGTTGGTATGGTGGGTATGGTTGGTATGGTTGGTATGGTTGGTATGGTTGGTATGGTTGGTATGGTTGGTATGGTTGGTATGGTTGATATGGTTGGTATGGTTGGTATGGTTGGTATGTTTGGTATGGTTGGTATGGTTGGTATGGTTGGTATGGTTGGTATGGATGGCATGGTTGGTATGGTTGGTATGGTTGGTATGGTTGGTATGGTTGGTATGGTTGGTATGGTTGGTAAGGTTGTTATGGCTGGCATGGTTGGTATGGTTGGTATGGTTGGTATGGTGGGTATGGTTGGTATGGTTGGTATGGTTGGTATGGTTGGTAAGTTTGTTATGGCTGGCATGGTTGGTATGGTTGGTATGGTTAATATGGTTGGTATGATTGGTATGGTTGGCATGGTTGGTATGGTTGGTATGGTTGGTAAGGTTAGCATGGTAGGTATATTTGGTAAGATTGGTATTATTGGTATGGTGGGTATGGTTGGTATGGTTGGTATGGTTGGTATGTTTGGTATGGTTGGTATGGTTGGTATGGTTGGTATGGTTGGTATGGATGGCATGGTTGGTATGGTTGGTATGGTTGGTATGGTTGGTATGGTTGGTATGTTTGGTAAGGTTGGTATTTATGGCATTGTTGGTAAGGTTGTTATATCTGGCATGGTTGGTATGGTTGGTATGGTTGGTATGGTTGGTATGGTTGGTATGGTTGGTATGTTTGGTAAGGTTGGTATATATGGCATTGTTGGTATGGTTGGTATGGTTGGTATGGTTGGTATGGTTGGAATGGTTGGTATGGTTTGTATGGCTGGTATGGTTGGTATGGATGGCATGGTTGGTATGGTTGGTATGGTTGGTATGGTTGGTATGGATGGCATGGTTGGTATGGTTGGTATGGTTGGTATGTTTGGTAAGGTTGGTATTTATGGCATTGTTGGTAAGGTTGTTATGGCTGGCATATCTGGTATGTTTGGTATGGTTGGTATTATTGGTATGGTTGGTATGGTTGGTATGGATGGCATTGTTGGTTAGGTTGTTATGGCTGGCATTGTTGGTATGTTTGGTAAGATTGGTATGGTAAGTATGGTTGGTATGGTTGGTATGGTTGGTATGATTGGTATGGTTGGCATGGTTGGTATGGTCGGCATGGTTGGTATGGTTGGTATGGTTGGTATGTTTGGTAAGGTTGGTATGGTTGGTATGGTTGGTATGTTTGGTATGATTGGTATGGTTGGCATGGTTGGTATAGTTGGCATGTTTGGTATGTTTGGTAAGTTTAGTATGTTTGGTATGGTTGGTTTGGTTGGTATGTTTGGTATGTTTGGTATGATTGGTATGGTTGGCATAGTTGGTATGGTTGGTATGGTTGGTATGGTTGGTATGGTTGGCATTTTGGTATGGTTGGTATGGTTGGTATGGTTGGTATGTTTGGTATGATTGGTTTGGTTGGCATGGTTGGTATAGTTGGCATGTTTGGTATGTTTGGTAAGTTTAGTATGTTTGGTATGGTTGGTTTGGTTGGTATGTTTGGTATGATTGGTATGGTTGGCATGGTTGGTATGGTTGGTATGGTTGGTAAGGTTGTTATGGCTGGCATATCTGGTATGTTTGGTATGTTTGGTATGGTTGGTATTATTGGTATGGTTGGTATGGTTGGTATGGATGGCATTGTTGGTTAGGTTGTTATGGCTGGCATTGTTGGTATGTTTGGTAAGAATGGTATGGTTGGTATGGTTGGTATGATTGGTATGGTTGGCATGGTTGGTATGGTTGGTATGGTTGGTATGGTTGGCATGGTTGGTATGATTGGTATGGTTGGTATGTTTGGTAAGGTTGGTATTTATGGCATTGTTGGTTAGGTTGTTATGGCTGGCATTGTTGGTATGTTTATTAAGAATGGTATGGTTGGTATGGTTGGTATGGTTGGTATGATTGGTATGGTTGGCATGATTGGTATGGTTATTATGGTTGGTATGGTTGGCATGGTTGGTATGGTTGGTATGGTTGGTATGTTTGGTAAGGTTGGTATTTATGGCATTGTTGGTAAAGTTGTTATGGCTGGCATGGTTGGTATGTTTGGTACGATTGGTATTATTGGTATGGTTGGTATGGTGGGTATGGTTGGTATGATTGGTATGGTTGGTATGGTTGGTACGGTTGGTACGGTTGGTATGGTTGGTATGGTTGGTATGGTTGGTATGGATGGCATGGTTGGTATGGTTGGTATGGTTGGTATGGTTGGTATTATTGGTATGGTTTGTATGGTGGGTATGGTTGGTATGGTTGGTATGGTTGGTATGGTTGGTATGGTTGGTATGGTTGGTATGGTTGGTATGGTTGGTATGGTTGGTATGGATGGCATGGTTGGTATGGTTGGTATGGTTGGTATGGTTGGTATGGTTGGTATGGATGGTATGGCTGGTATGTTTGGTAAGGTTGCTATGTTTGGTAAGATTGGTATTTATGGCATTGTTGTTAAGGTTGTTATGGCTGGCATATCTGGTATGTTTGGTATGGTTGGTATTATTGGTATGGTTGGTATGGTTGGTATGGTTGGTATGGATGGCATTGTTGGTTAGGTTGTTATGGCTGGCATTGTTGGTATGTTTGGTAAGAATGGTATGGTTGGTATGGTTGGTATGATTGGTATGGTTGGCATGGTTGGTATGGTTGGTATGGTTGGTATGGTTGGCATGGTTGGTATGGTTGGTATGGTTGGTATGTTTGCTAAGGTTGGTATTTATGGCATTGTTGGTAAGGTTGTTATATCTGGTATGGTTGGTATGTTTGGTAAGATTGGTATTATTGGTATGGTTGGTATGGTGGGTATGGTTGGTATGATTGGTATGGTTGGTATGGTTGGTATGGTTGGTATGGTTGGTATGGTTGGTATGGTTGGTATGGTTGGTATGGTTGGTATGGATGGCATGGTTGGTATGGTTGGTATGGTTGGTATGGTTGGTATGGTTGGTATTATTGGTATGGTTGGTATGGTTGGTATGGTTGGTATGGTTGGTATGGTTGGTATGGTTGGTATGGATGGCATGGTTGGTATGGTTGGTATGGTTGGTATGGTTGGTATGGTTGATATGGTTGGTATGGTTGGTATGGTTGGTATGTTTGGTATGGTTGGTATGGTTGGTATGGTTGGTATGGTTGGTATGGATGGCATGGTTGGTATGGTTGGTATGGTTGGTATGGTTGGTATGGTTGGTATGGTTGGTATGGTTGGTAAGGTTGTTATGGCTGGCATGGTTGGTATGGTTGGTATGGTTGGTATGGTGGGTATGGTTGGTATGGTTGGTATGGTTGGTATGGTTGGTAAGGTTGTTATGGCTGGCATGGTTGGTATGGTTGGTATGGTTAATATGGTTGGTATGATTGGTATGGTTGGCATGGTTGGTATGGTTGGTATGGTTGGTAAGGTTAGCATGGTAGGTATATTTGGTAAGATTGGTATTATTGGTATGGTTGGTATGGTGGGTATGGTTGGTATGGTTGGTATGGTTGGTATGTTTGGTATGGTTGGTATGGTTGGTATGGTTGGTATGGTTGGTATGGATGGCATGGTTGGTATGGTTGGTATGGTTGGTATGGTTGGTATGTTTGGTAAGGTTGGTATTTATGGCATTGTTGGTAAGGTTGTTATATCTGGCATGGTTGGTATGGTTGGTATGGTTGGTATGGTTGGTATGTTTGGTAAGGTTGGTATATATGGCATTGTTGGTATGGTTGGTATGGTTGGTATGGTTGGAATGGTTGGTATGGTTTGTATGGCTGGTATGGTTGGTATGGATGGCATGGTTGGTATGGTTGGTATGGTTGGTATGGTTGGTATGGATGGCATGGTTGGTATGGTTGGTATGGTTGGTATGTTTGGTAAGGTTGGTATTTATGGCATTGTTGGTAAGGTTGTTATGGCTGGCATATCTGGTATGTTTGGTATGGTTGGTATTATTGGTATGGTTGGTATGGTTGGTATGGATGGCATTGTTGGTTAGGTTGTTATGGCTGGCATTGTTGGTATGTTTGGTAAGATTGGTATGGTAAGTATGGTTGGTATGGTTGGTATGGTTGGTATGGTTGGCATTTTGGTATGGTTGGTATGGTTGGTATGGTTGGTATGTTTGGTATGATTGGTTTGGTTGGCATGGTTGGTATAGTTGGCATGTTTGGTATGTTTGGTAAGTTTAGTATGTTTGGTATGGTTGGTTTGGTTGGTATGTTTGGTATGATTGGTATGGTTGGCATGGTTGGTATGGTTGGTATGGTTGGTAAGGTTGTTATGGCTGGCATATCTGGTATGTTTGGTATGTTTGGTATGGTTGGTATTATTGGTATGGTTGGTATGGTTGGTATGGATGGCATTGTTGGTTAGGTTGTTATGGCTGGCATTGTTGGTATGTTTGGTAAGAATGGTATGGTTGGTATGGTTGGTATGATTGGTATGGTTGGCATGGTTGGTATGGTTGGTATGGTTGGTATGGTTGGCATGGTTGGTATGGTTGGTATGTTTGGTAAGGTTGGTATTTATGGCATTGTTGGTTAGGTTGTTATGGCTGGCATTGTTGGTATGTTTATTAAGAATGGTATGGTTGGTATGGTTGGTATGGTTGGTATGGTTGGTATGATTGGTATGGTTGGCATGATTGGTATGGTTAGTATGGTTGGTATGGTTGGCATGGTTGGTATGGTTGGTATGGTTGGTATGTTTGGTAAGGTTGGTATGGTTGGTATGGTTGGTATGGTTGGTATGATTGGTATGGTTGGCATGATTAATATGGTTAGTATGGTTGGTATGGTTGGCATGGTTGGTATGGTTGGTATGGTTGGTATGTTTGGTAAGGTTGGTATTTATGGCATTGTTGGTAAGGTTGTTATGGCTGGCATGGTTGGTATGTTTGGTACGATTGGTATTATTGGTATGGTTGGTATGGTGGGTATGGTTGGTATGATTGGTATGGTTGGTATGGTTGGTACGGTTGGTATGGTTGGTATGGTTGGTATGGATGGCATGGTTGGTATGGTTGGTATGGTTGGTATGGTTGGTATTATTGGTATGGTTTGTATGGTGGGTATGGTTGGTATGGTTGGTATGGTTGGTATGGTTGGTATGGTTGGTATGGATGGCATGGTTGGTATGGTTGGTATGGTTGGTATGGTTGGTATGGTTGGTATGGTTGGTATGGATGGTATGGCTGGTATGTTTGGTAAGGTTGCTATGTTTGGTAAGATTGGTATTTATGGCATTGTTGGTAAGGTTGTTATGGCTGGCATATCTGGTATGTTTGGTATGGTTGGTATTATTGGTATGGTTGGTATGGTTGGTATGGATGGCATTGTTGGTTAGGTTGTTATGGCTGGCATTGTTGGTATGTTTGGTAAGAATGGTATGGTTGGTATGGTTGGTATGATTGGTATGGTTGGCATGGTTGGTATGGTTGGTATGGTTGGTATGGTTGGCATGGTTGGTATGGTTGGTATGGTTGGTATGTTTGGTAAGGTTGGTATTTATGGCATTGTTGGTAAGGTTGTTATATCTGGCATGGTTGGTATGTTTGGTAAGATTGGTATTATTGGTATGGTTGGTATGGTGGGTATGGTTGGTATGATTGGTATGGTTGGTATGGTTGGTATGGTTGGTATGGTTGGTATGGTTGGTATGGTTGGTATTATTGGTATGGTTTGTATGGTGGGTATGGTTGGTATGGTTGGTATGGTTGGTATGGTTGGTATGGTTGGTATGGTTGGTATGGATGGCATGGTTGGTATGGTTGGTATGGTTGGTATGTTTGGTATGGTTGGTATGGTTGGTATGGTTGGTATGGTTGGTATGGATGGCATGGTTGGTATGGTTGGTATGGTTGGCATGGTTGGTATGTTTGGTAAGATTGGTATTATTGGTATGGTTGGTATGGTGGGTATGGTTGGTATGGTTGGTAAGGTTGGTATGGTTGGTATGGATGATATGGTTGGTATGGTTGGTATGGTTGGTATGTTTGGTATGGTTGGTATGGTTGGTATGGTTGGTATGGTTGGTATGGTTGGTATGGTTGGTATGGATGGCATGGTTGGTATGGTTGGTATGGTTAGTATGGTTGGTATGGTTGGTATGGTTGGTAAGGTTGTTATGGCTGGCATGGTTGGTATGGTTGGTATGGTTGGTATGGTTGGTATGGTTGGTATGGTGGGTATGGTTGGTATGGTTGGTATGGTTGGTATGGTTGGTAAGGTTGTTATGGCTGGCATGGTTGGTATGGTTGGTATTTTTAATATGGTTGGTATGATTGGTATGGTTGGCATGGTTGGTATGGTTGGTATGGTTGGTAAGGTTAGCATGGTAGGTATATTTGGTAAGATTGGTATTATTGGTATGGTTGGTATGGTGGGTATGGTTGGTATGGTTGGTATGGTTGGTATGTTTGGTATGGTTGGTATGGTTGGTATGGTTGGTATGGTTGGTATGGATGGCATGGTTGGTATGGTTGGTATGGTTGGTATGTTTGGTAAGGTTGGTATTTATGGCATTGTTGGTAAGGTTGTTATATCTGGCATGGTTGGTATGGTTGGTATGTTTGGTAAGGTTGGTATATATGGCATTGTTGGTATGGTTGGTATGGTTGGAATGGTTGGTATGGTTTGTATGGCTGGTATGGTGGGTATGGTTGGTATGGTTGGTATGGTTGGTATGATTGGTATGGTTGGTATGGTTGGTATGGTTGGTATGGTTGGTATGGTTGGTATTATTGGTATGGTTTGTATGGTGGGTATGGTTGGTATGGTTGGTATGGTTGGTATGGTTGGTATGGTTGGTATGGTTGGTATGGATGGCATGGTTGGTATGGTTGGTATGGTTGGTATGTTTGGTATGGTTGGTATGGTTGGTATGGTTGGTATGGTTGGTATGGATGGCATGGTTGGTATGGTTGGTATGGTTGGCATGGTTGGTATGTTTGGTAAGATTGGTATTATTGGTATGGTTGGTATGGTGGGTATGGTTGGTATGGTTGGTAAGGTTGGTATGGTTGGTATGGATGATATGGTTGGTATGGTTGGTATGGTTGGTATGTTTGGTATGGTTGGTATGGTTGGTATGGTTGGTATGGTTGGTATGGTTGGTATGGTTGGTATGGATGGCATGGTTGGTATGGTTGGTATGGTTAGTATGGTTGGTATGGTTGGTATGGTTGGTAAGGTTGTTATGGCTGGCATGGTTGGTATGGTTGGTATGGTTGGTATGGTTGGTATGGTTGGTATGGTTGGTATGGTGGGTATGGTTGGTATGGTTGGTATGGTTGGTATGGTTGGTAAGGTTGTTATGGCTGGCATGGTTGGTATGGTTGGTATTTTTAATATGGTTGGTATGATTGGTATGGTTGGCATGGTTGGTATGGTTGGTATGGTTGGTAAGGTTAGCATGGTAGGTATATTTGGTAAGATTGGTATTATTGGTATGGTTGGTATGGTGGGTATGGTTGGTATGGTTGGTATGGTTGGTATGTTTGGTATGGTTGGTATGGTTGGTATGGTTGGTATGGTTGGTATGGTTGGTATGGTTGGTATGGATGGCATGGTTGGTATGGTTGGTATGGTTGGTATGTTTGGTAAGGTTGGTATTTATGGCATTGTTGGTAAGGTTGTTATATCTGGCATGGTTGGTATGGTTGGTATGTTTGGTAAGGTTGGTATATATGGCATTGTTGGTATGGTTGGTATGGTTGGAATGGTTGGTATGGTTTGTATGGCTGGTATGGTGGGTATGGTTGGTATGGTTGGTATGGTTGGTATGGTTGGTATGGTTGGTATGGTTGGTATGGTTAATATGGTTGGTATGATTGGTATGGTTGGCATGGTTGGTATGGTTGGTATGGTTGGTAAGGTTAGCATGGTTGGTATGGTTGGCATGTTTGGTATGTTTGGTAATTTTGGTAAGTTTAGTATGGGTGGTATTATTGGTATGGTTGGTATGGTTGGTAAGGTTAGTATGTTGGGTATGGTTGGTATGGTTGGTATGGATGGCATGGTTGGTATGGTTGGTATGGTTGGTATGGTTGGTATGGATGGCATGGTTGGTATGGTTGGTATGGTTGGTATGGTTGGTATTATTGGTATGGTTTGTATGGTGGGTATGGTTGGTATGGTTGGTATGGTTGGTATGGTTGGTATGGTTGGTATGGTTGGTATGGTTGGTATGGTTGGTATGGTTGGTATGGCTGGTATGGTTGGTATGGTTGGTATGGTTGGTATGGTTGGTATGGTTGGTATTATTGGTATGATTTGTATGGTGGGTATGGTTGGTATGGTTGGTATGGATGGCATTGTTGGTTAGGTTGGTATGGTTGGTATGGTTTGTATGGTGGGTATGGTTGGTATGGTTGGTATGGTTGGTATGGTTGGTATTATTGGTATGGTTTGTATGGTAAGTATGGTTGGTATGGTTGGTATGGTTGGTATGGTTGGTATGGTTGGTATGGTTGGTATGGTTGGTATGATTGGTATGGTTGGCATGGTTGGTATGGTTGGTATGGTTGGTATGGTTGGTATGGATGGCATGGTTGGTATGGTTGGTATGGTTGGTATGGTTGGTATGGTTGGTATGGTTGGTATTATTGGTATGGTTTGTATGGTGGGTATGGTTGGTATGGTTGGTATGGTTGGTATGGTTGGTATGGTTGGTACGGTTGGTATGGTTGGTATGGTTGGTATGGTTGGTATGGATGGCATGGTTGGTATGGTTGGTATGGTTGGTATGGTTGGTATGGTTGGTATTATTGGTATGGTTTGTATGGTGGGTATGGTTGGTATGGTTGGTATGGTTGGTATGGTTGGTATGGTTGGTATGGTTGGTATGGATGGCATGGTTGGTATGGTTGGTATGGTTGGTATGTTTGGTATGGTTGGTATGGTTGGTATGGTTGGTATGGTTGGTATGGATGGCATGGTTGGTATGGTTGGTATGGTTGGCATGGTTGGTATGTTTGGTAAGATTGGTATTATTGGTATGGTTGGTATGGTGGGTATGGTTGGTATGGTTGGTAAGGTTGGTATTATTGGTATGGTTGGTATGGTGGGTATGGTTGGTATGATTGGTATGGTTGGTATGGTTGGTATGGTTGGTATGGTTGGTACGGTTGGTATGGTTGGTATGGTTGGTATGGTTGGTATGGATGGCATGGTTGGTATGGTTGGTATGGTTGGTATGGTTGGTATTATTGGTATGGTTTGTATGGTGGGTATGGTTGGTATGGTTGGTATGGTTGGTATGGTTGGTATGGTTGGTATGGTTGGTATGGATGGCATGGTTGGTATGGTTGGTATGGTTGGTATGTTTGGTATGGTTGGTATGGTTGGTATGGTTGGTATGGTTGGTATGGATGGCATGGTTGGTATGGTTGGTATGGTTGGCATGGTTGGTATGTTTGGTAAGATTGGTATTATTGGTATGGTTGGTATGGTGGGTATGGTTGGTATGGTTGGTAAGGTTGGTATGGTTGGTATGGATGATATGGTTGGTATGGTTGGTATGGTTGGTATGTTTGGTATGGTTGGTATGGTTGGTATGGTTGGTATGGTTGGTATGGTTGGTATGGTTGGTATGGATGGCATGGTTGGTATGGTTGGTATGGTTAGTATGGTTGGTATGGTTGGTATGGTTGGTAAGGTTGTTATGGCTGGCATGGTTGGTATGGTTGGTATGGTTGGTATGGTTGGTATGGTGGGTATGGTTGGTATGGTTGGTATGGTTGGTATGGTTGGTAAGGTTGTTATGGCTGGCATGGTTGGTATGGTTGGTATTTTTAATATGGTTGGTATGATTGGTATGGTTGGCATGGTTGGTATGGTTGGTATGGTTGGTAAGGTTAGCATGGTAGGTATATTTGGTAAGATTGGTATTATTGGTATGGTTGGTATGGTGGGTATGGTTGGTATGGTTGGTATGGTTGGTATGTTTGGTATGGTTGGTATGGTTGGTATGGTTGGTATGGTTGGTATGGTTGGTATGGATGGCATGGTTGGTATGGTTGGTATGGTTGGTATGTTTGGTAAGGTTGGTATTTATGGCATTGTTGGTAAGGTTGTTATATCTGGCATGGTTGGTATGGTTGGTATGTTTGGTAAGGTTGGTATATATGGCATTGTTGGTATGGTTGGTATGGTTGGAATGGTTGGTATGGTTTGTATGGCTGGTATGGTGGGTATGGTTGGTATGGTTGGTATGGTTGGTATGGTTGGTATGGTTGGTATGGTTGGTATGGTTGGTATGGTTAATATGGTTGGTATGATTGGTATGGTTGGCATGGTTGGTATGGTTGGTATGGTTGGTATGGTTGGTAAGGTTAGCATGGTTGGTATGGTTGGCATGTTTGGTATGTTTGGTAATTTTGGTAAGTTTAGTATGGGTGGTATTATTGGTATGGTTGGTATGGTTGGTAAGGTTAGTATGTTGGGTATGGTTGGTATGGTTGGTATGGATGGCATGGTTGGTATGGTTGGTATGGTTGGTATGGTTGGTATGGATGGCATGGTTGGTATGGTTGGTATGGTTGGTATGGTTGGTATTATTGGTATGGTTTGTATGGTGGGTATGGTTGGTATGGTTGGTATGGTTGGTATGGTTGGTATGGTTGGTATGGTTGGTATGGTTGGTATGGTTGGTATGGTTGGTATGGCTGGTATGGTTGGTATGGTTGGTATGGTTGGTATGGTTGGTATGGTTGGTATTATTGGTATGGTTTGTATGGTGGGTATGGTTGGTATGGTTGGTATGGATGGCATTGTTGGTTAGGTTGGTATGGTTGGTATGGTTTGTATGGTGGGTATGGTTGGTATGGTTGGTATGGTTGGTATGGTTGGTATTATTGGTATGGTTTGTATGGTAAGTATGGTTGGTATGGTTGGTATGGTTGGTATGGTTGGTATGGTTGGTATGGTTGGTATGGTTGGTATGATTGGTATGGTTGGCATGGTTGGTATGGTTGGTATGGTTGGTATGGTTGGTATGGATGGCATGGTTGGTATGGTTGGTATGGTTGGTATGGTTGGTATGGTTGGTATGGTTGGTATTATTGGTATGGTTTGTATGGTGGGTATGGTTGGTATGGTTGGTATGGATGGCATGGTTGGTATGGTTGGTATGGTTGGTATGGATGGCATGGTTGGTATGGTTGGTATGTTTGGTATGGTTGGTATTATTGGTATGGTTTGTATGGTGGGTATGGTTGGTATGGTTGGTATGGTTGGTATGGTTGGTATGGTTGGTATGGCTGGTATGGTTGGTATGGTTGGTATGGATGGCATGGTTGGTATGGTTGGTATAGTTGGTATGGTTGGTATGTTTGGTAAATTTGGTATGTTTGGTAAGGTTGGTATGGATGGCATTGTTGGTTAGGTTGTTATGGCTGGCATTGTTGGTATGTTTATTAAGAATGGTATGGTTGGTATGGTTGGTATGATTGGTATGGTTGGCATGGTTGGTATGGTTGGTATGGTTGGTATGGTTGGCATGGTTGGTATGATTGGTATGGTTTGTATGGTGGGTATGGTTGGTATGGTTGGTATGGTTGGTATGGTTGGTATGGTTGGTATGGTTGGTATGGTTGGTATGGATGGCATGGTTGGTATGGTTGGTATGGTTGGTATGGTTGGTATGGTTGGTATGGTTGGTATGGTTGGTATGGTTGGTATGGTTGGTATGGATGGCATGGTTGGTATGGTTGGTATGGTTGGTATGGTTGGTATGGTTGGTATTATTGGTATGGTTTGTATGGTGGGTATGGTTGGTATGGTTGGTATGGTTGGTATGGTTGGTATGGTTGGTATGGTTGGTATGGTTGGTATGGTTGGTATGGATGGCATGGTTGGTATGGTTGGTATGGTTGGTATGGTTGGTATGGTTGATATGGTTGGTATGGTTGGTATGGTTGGTATGTTTGGTATGGTTGGTATGGTTGGTATGGTTGGTATGGTTGGTATGGATGGCATGGTTGGTATGGTTGGTATGGTTGGTATGGTTGGTATGGTTGGTATGGTTGGTATGGTTGGTATGGTTGGTAAGGTTGTTATGGCTGGCATGGTTGGTATGGTTGGTATGGTTGGTATGGTGGGTATGGTTGGTATGGTTGGTATGGTTGGTATGGTTGGTAAGGTTGTTATGGCTGGCATGGTTGGTATGGTTGGTATGGTTAATATGGTTGGTATGATTGGTATGGTTGGCATGGTTGGTATGGTTGGTTTGGTTGGTAAGGTTAGCATGGTAGGTATATTTGGTAAGATTGGTATTATTGGTATGGTTGGTATGGTGGGTATGGTTGGTATGGTTGGTATGGTTGGTATGTTTGGTATGGTTGGTATGGTTGGTATGGTTGGTATGGTTGATATGGATGGCATGGTTGGTATGGTTGGTATGGTTGGTATGGTTGGTATGTTTGGTAAGGTTGGTATTTATGGCATTGTTGGTAAGGTTGTTATATCTGGCATGGTTGGTATGGTTGGTATGATTGGTATGGTTGGTATGGTTGGTATGTTTGGTAAGGTTGGTATATATGGCATTGTTGGTATGGTTGGTATGGTTGGAATGGTTGGTATGGTTTGTATGGCTGGTATGGTTGGTATGGATGGCATGGTTGGTATGGTTGGTATGGTTGGTATGGTTGGTATGGATGGCATGGTTGGTATGGTTGGTATGGTTGGTATGTTTGGTAAGGTTGGTATTTATGGCATTGTTGGTAAGGTTGTTATGGCTGGCATATCTGGTATGTTTGGTATGGTTGGTATTATTGGTATGGTTGGTATGGTTGGTATGGATGGCATTGTTGGTTAGGTTGTTATGGCTGGCATTGTTGGTATGTTTGGTAAGATTGGTATGGTAAGTATGGTTGGTATGGTTGGTATGGTTGGTATGATTGGTATGGTTGGCATGGTTGGTATGGTCGGCATGGTTGGTATGGTTGGTATGGTTGGTATGTTTGGTAAGGTTGGCATGGTTGGTATGGTTGGTATGTTTGGTATGATTGGTATGGTTGGCATGGTTGGTATAGTTGGCATGTTTGGTATGTTTGGTAAGTTTAGTATGTTTGGTATGGTTGGTTTGGTTGGTATGTTTGGTATGTTTGGTATGATTGGTATGGTTGGCATAGTTGGTATGGTTGGTATGGTTGGTATGGTTGGCATTTTGGTATGGTTGGTATGGTTGGTATGGTTGGTATGTTTGGTATGATTGGTTTGGTTGGCATGGTTGGTATAGTTGGCATGTTTGGTATGTTTGGTAAGTTTAGTATGTTTGGTATGGTTGGTTTGGTTGGTATGTTTGGTATGATTGGTATGGTTGGCATGGTTGGTATGGTTGGTATGGTTGGTAAGGTTGTTATGGCTGGCATATCTGGTATGTTTGGTATGTTTGGTATGGTTGGTATTATTGGTATGGTTGGTATGGTTGGTATGGATGGCATTGTTGGTTAGGTTGTTATGGCTGGCATTGTTGGTATGTTTGGTAAGAATGGTATGGTTGGTATGGTTGGTATGATTGGTATGGTTGGCATGGTTGGTATGGTTGGTATGGTTGGTATGGTTGGCATGGTTGGTATGGTTGGTATGGTTGGTATGTTTGGTAAGGTTGGTATTTATGGCATTGTTGGTAAGGTTGTTATATCTGGCATGGTTGGTATGTTTGGTAAGATTGGTATTATTGGTATGGTTGGTATGGTGGGTATGGTTGGTATGATTGGTATGGTTGGTATGGTTGGTATGGTTGGTATGGTTGGTATGGTTGGTACGGTTGGTATGGTTGGTATGGTTGGTATGGTTGGTATGGATGGCATGGTTGGTATGGTTGGTATGGTTGGTATGGTTGGTATGGTTGGTATTATTGGTATGGTTTGTATGGTGGGTATGGTTGGTATGGTTGGTATGGTTGGTATGGTTGGTATGGTTGGTATGGTTGGTATGGATGGCATGGTTGGTATGGTTGGTATGGTTGGTATGTTTGGTATGGTTGGTATGGTTGGTATGGTTGGTATGGTTGGTATGGATGGCATGGTTGGTATGGTTGGTATGGTTGGCATGGTTGGTATGTTTGGTAAGATTGGTATTATTGGTATGGTTGGTATGGTGGGTATGGTTGGTATGGTTGGTAAGGTTGGTATGGTTGGTATGGATGATATGGTTGGTATGGTTGGTATGGTTGGTATGTTTGGTATGGTTGGTATGGTTGGTATGGTTGGTATGGTTGGTATGGTTGGTATGGTTGGTATGGTTGGTATGGATGGCATGGTTGGTATGGTTGGTATGGTTAGTATGGTTGGTATGGTTGGTATGGTTGGTAAGGTTGTTATGGCTGGCATGGTTGGTATGGTTGGTATGGTTGGTATGGTTGGTATGGTTGGTATGGTGGGTATGGTTGGTATGGTTGGTATGGTTGGTATGGTTGGTAAGGTTGTTATGGCTGGCATAGTTGGTATGGTTGGTATTTTTAATATGGTTGGTATGATTGGTATGGTTGGCATGGTTGGTATGGTTGGTATGGTTGGTAAGGTTAGCATGGTAGGTATATTTGGTAAGATTGGTATTATTGGTATGGTTGGTATGGTGGGTATGGTTGGTATGGTTGGTATGGTTGGTATGTTTGGTATGGTTGGTATGGTTGGTATGGTTGGTATGGTTGGTATGGTTGGTATGGTTGGTATGGATGGCATGGTTGGTATGGTTGGTATGGTTGGTATGTTTGGTAAGGTTGGTATTTATGGCATTGTTGGTAAGGTTGTTATATCTGGCATGGTTGGTATGGTTGGTATGTTTGGTAAGGTTGGTATATATGGCATTGTTGGTATGGTTGGTATGGTTGGAATGGTTGGTATGGTTTGTATGGCTGGTATGGTGGGTATGGTTGGTATGGTTGGTATGGTTGGTATGGTTGGTATGGTTGGTATGGTTGGTATGGTTGGTATGGTTAATATGGTTGGTATGATTGGTATGGTTGGCATGGTTGGTATGGTTGGTATGGTTGGTATGGTTGGTAAGGTTAGCATGGTTGGTATGGTTGGCATGTTTGGTATGTTTGGTAATTTTGGTAAGTTTAGTATGGGTGGTATTATTGGTATGGTTGGTATGGTTGGTAAGGTTAGTATGTTGGGTATGGTTGGTATGGTTGGTATGGATGGCATGGTTGGTATGGTTGGTATGGTTGGTATGGTTGGTATGGATGGCATGGTTGGTATGGTTGGTATGGTTGGTATGGTTGGTATGGTTGGTATTATTGGTATGGTTTGTATGGTGGGTATGGTTGGTATGGTTGGTATGGTTGGTATGGTTGGTATGGTTGGTATGGTTGGTATGGTTGGTATGGCTGGTATGGTTGGTATGGTTGGTATGGTTGGTATGGTTGGTATGGTTGGTATGGTTGGTATTATTGGTATGGTTTGTATGGTGGGTATGGTTGGTATGGTTGGTATGGATGGCATTGTTGGTTAGGTTGGTATGGTTGGTATGGTTTGTATGGTGGGTATGGTTGGTATGGTTGGTATGGTTGGTATGGTTGGTATTATTGGTATGGTTTGTATGGTAAGTATGGTTGGTATGGTTGGTATGGTTGGTATGGTTGGTATGGTTGGTATGGTTGGTATGGTTGGTATGATTGGTATGGTTGGCATGGTTGGTATGGTTGGTATGGTTGGTATGGTTGGTATGGATGGCATGGTTGGTATGGTTGGTATGGTTGGTATGGTTGGTATGGTTGGTATGGTTGGTATTATTGGTATGGTTTGTATGGTGGGTATGGTTGGTATGGTTGGTATGGATGGCATGGTTGGTATGGTTGGTATGGTTGGTATGGATGGCATGGTTGGTATGGTTGGTATGTTTGGTATGGTTGGTATTATTGGTATGGTTTGTATGGTGGGTATGGTTGGTATGGTTGGTATGGTTGGTATGGTTGGTATGGTTGGTATGGCTGGTATGGTTGGTATGGTTGGTATGGTTGGTATGGTTGGTATGGATGGCATGGTTGGTATGGTTGGTATAGTTGGTATGGTTGGTATGTTTGGTAAATTTGGTATGTTTGGTAAGGTTGGTATGGATGGCATTGTTGGTTAGGTTGTTATGGCTGGCATTGTTGGTATGTTTATTAAGAATGGTATGGTTGGTATGGTTGGTATGATTGGTATGGTTGGCATGGTTGGTATGGTTGGTATGGTTGGTATGGTTGGTATGGTTGGCATGGTTGGTATGATTGGTATGGTTGGCATGGTTGGTATGGTTGGTAAGGTTGTTATGGCTGGCATATCTGGTATGTTTGGTATGGTTGGTATTATTGGTATGGTTGGTATGGTTGGTATGGATGGCATTGTTGGTTAGGTTGTTATGGCTGGCATTGTTGGTATGTTTATTAAGAATGGTATGGTTGGTATGTTTGGTAAGGTTGGTATTTATGGCATTGTTGGTAAGGTTGTTATGGCTGGCATGGTTGGTATGTTTGGTAAGATTGGTATTATTGGTATGGTTGGTATGGTGGGTATGGTTGGTATGATTGGTATGGTTGGTATGGTTGGTATGGTTGGTACGGTTGGTATGGTTGGTATGGTTGGTATGGTTGGTATGGATGGCATGGTTGGTATGGTTGGTATGGTTGGTATGGTTGGTATTATTGGTATGGTTTGTATGGTGGGTATGGTTGGTATGTTTGGTAAATTTGGTATGTTTGGTAAGGTTGGTATGGATGGCATTGTTGGTTAGGTTGTTATGGCTGGCATTGTTGGTATGTTTATTAAGAATGGTAGGGTTGGTATGGTTGGTATGGTTGGTATGGTTGGTACGATTGGTATGGTTGGCATGGTTGGTATGGTTGGTAAGGTTGTTATGGCTGGCATATCTGGTATGTTTGGTATTATTGGTATGGTTGGTATGGATGGCATTGTTGATTAGGTTGTTATGGCTGGCATTGTTGGTATGTTTATTAAGAATGGTATGGTTGGTATGGTTGGTATGGTTGGTATGGTTGGTATGGTTGGTATGATTGGTATGGTTGGCATGATTGGTATGGTTAGTATGGTTGGTATGGTTGGTATGTTTGGTAAGGTTGGTATTTATGGCATTGTTGGTAAGGTTGTTATGGCTGTCATGGTTGGTATGTTTGGTAAGATTGGTATTATTGGTATGGATGGTATGGTGGGTATGGTTGGTATGGTTGGTATGGTTTGTATGGTTGGTATGGTTGGTATGGTTGGTATGGTTGGTATGGTTGGTATGGTTGGTATGGTTGGTATGGATGGCATTGTTGATTAGGTTGTTATGGCTGGCATTGTTGGTATGTTTATTAAGAATGGTATGGTTGGTATGGTTGGTATGGTTGGTATGGTTGGTATGGCTGGTATGGTTGGTATGTTTGGTAAGGTTGGTATTTATGGCATTGTTGGTAAGGTTGTTATGGCTGGCATGGTTGGTATGTTTGGTAAGATTGGTATTATTGGTATGGTTGGTATGGTGGGTATGGTTGGTATGAATGGTATGGTTGGTATGGTTGGTATGGTTGGTACGGTTGGTATGGTTGGTATGGTTGGTATGGTTGGTATGGATGGCATGGTTGGTATGGTTGGTATGGTTGGTATTATTGGTATGGTTTGTATGGTGGGTATGGTTGGTATGGTTGGTATGGTTGGTATGGTTGGTATGGTTGGTATGGTTGGTATGGTTGGTATGGTTGGTATGGTTGGTATGGTTGGTATAAATGGCATGGTTGGTATGTTTGGTATGGTTGGTATGGTTGGTATGGTTGGTATGGATGGCATGGTTGGTATGGCTGGTATGGTTGGCATGGTTGGTATGTTTGGTAAGATTGGTATTATTGGTATGGTTGGTATGGTGGGTATGGTTGGTATGGTTGGTATGGTTGGTATGGTTGGTATGGTTGGTATGGTTGGTATGGTTGGTATGGTTGGTATGGTTGGTATGTTTGGTATGGTTAGTATGGTTGGTATGGTTGGTGTGGTTGGTATGGATGGCATGGTTGGTATGGTTGGTATGGTTGGTATGGTTGGCATGGTTGGTATGTTTGGTAAGATTGGTAAGATTGGTATTATTGGTATGGTTGGTATGGTAGGTATGGTTGGTATGGTTGGTATGTTTGGTATGGTTGGTATGGTTGGTATGGTTGGTATGGTTGGTATGGTTGGTATGGTTGGTATGGTTGGTATGGTTGGTATGGTTGGTATGGTTATTATTTATGGCATTGTTGGTAAGGTTGTTATGGCTGGCATGGTTAGTATTGTTGATATGGTTGGTATGGTTGGTATGGTTGTTATGGCTGGCATGGTTAGTATGGTTGATATGGTTGGTATGGTTGGTATGGTTGGTATGGTTGGTATGGTTGGTATGGATGGCATGGTTGGTATGGTTGGTATGGTTGGAATGGTTGGTATGGTTTGTATGGTTGGTATGGTTGGTATGGATGGCATGGTTGGTGTGGTTGGTATGGTTGGTATGTTTGGTAAGGTTGGTATTTATGGCATTGTTGGTAAGGTTGTTATGGCTGGCATGGTTGGTATGTTTGGTAAGATTGGTATTATTGGTATGGTTGGTATGGTGGGTATGGTTGGTATGATTGGTATGGTTGGTATGATTGGTATGGTTGGTATGGTTGGTATGGTTGGTATGGTTGGTATGGTGGGTATGGTTGATATGGTTGGTATGGTTGGTATGGTTGGTATGGTTGGTATGGATGGCATGGTTGGTATGGTTGGTATGGTTGGTATGGTTGGTATGGATGGCATGGTTGGTGTGGTTGGTATGGTTGGTATGTTTGGTAAGGTTGGTATTTATGGCATTGTTGGTAAGGTTGTTATGGCTGGCATGGTTGGTATGTTTGGTAAGATTGGTATTATTGGTATGGTTGGTATGGTGGGTATGGTTGGTATGATTGGTATGGTTGGTATGGTTGGTATGGATGGCATGGTTGGTATGGTTGGTATGGTTGGAATGGTTGGTATGGTTTGTATGGTTGGTATGGTTGGTATGGTTGGTATGGATGGCATGGTTGGTATGGTTGGTATGGTGGGTATGGTTGATATGGTTGGTATGGTTGGTATGGTTGGTAAGGTTGTTATGGCTGGCATGGTTGGTATGGTTGGTATGGTCAGTATGTTTGGTAAGGTTGGTATATATGGCATTGTTGGTATGGTTGGTATGGTGGGTATGGTTGGTATGGTTGGTATGGTTGGTCTGGTTGGTATGGATGGCATGGTTGGTATGGTTGGTATGGTTGGAATGGTTGGTATGGTTTGTATGGTTGGTATGGTTGGTATGGTTGGTATGGATGGCATGGTTGGTATGGTTGGTATGGTGGGTATGGTTGATATGGTTGGTATGGTTGGTATGGTTGGTAAGGTTGTTATGGCTGGCATGGTTGGTATGGTTGGTATGGTTGGTATGGTTGGTATGGTTGGTATGGTTGGTATGGTTGGTATGGTGGGTATGGTTGATATGGTTGGTATGGTTGGTATGGTTTGTAAGGTTGTTATGGCTGGCATGATTGGTATGGTTGGTATGGTTGGTATAGTTGGTATGGTTGGTATGGTTGGTATGGTTGGTATGTTTGGTAAGGTTGGTATATATGGCATTGTTGGTATGGTTGGTATGGTGGGTATGGTTGGTATGGTTGGTATGGTTGGTATGGATGGCATGGTTGGTATGGTTGGTATGGTTGGTATGGTTGGTATGGATGGCATGGTTGGTGTGGTTGGTATGGTTGGTATGTTTGGTAAGGTTGGTATTTATGGCATTGTTGGTAAGGTTGTTATGGCTGGCATGGTTGGTATGGTTGGTATGGTTGGTATGGTTGGTATGGTTGGTATTATTGGTATGGTTGGTATGGTGGGTATGGTTGGTATGGTTGGTATGGTTGGTGTAGTTGTTATGGTTGTTATGGTTGTTATGGTTGGTATGGTTGGTATGGTTTGCATGATTGGTATGGTTCTTATGGTTGGCATGGTTGGCGTGTTTGGTATGGTTGGTATTATTGGTATGTTTGGTAAGGTTAGTATGTTGGGTATGGTTGGTATGGTTGGTATGGATGGCATGGTTGGTATGGTTGGTATGGTTGGTATGGTTGGTATGGTTGGTATGGTTGGCATGGTTGGTATGGTTGGTATGTTTGGTAAGGTTGGTATTTATGGCATTGTTGGTAAGGTTGTTATGGCTGTCATGGTTGGTATGTTTGGTAAGATTGGTATTATTGGTATGGATGGTATGGTGGGTATGGTTGGTATGGTTGGTATGGTTTGTATGGTTGGTATGGTTGGTATGGTTGGTATGGTTGGTATGTTGGGTAAGGTTGGTATTTATGGCATTGTTGGTAAGGTTGTTATGGCTGGCATATCTGGTATGTTTGGTATGGTTGGTATTATTGGTATGGTTGGTATGGTTGGTATGGTTGGTATGGATGGCATTGTTGGTTAGGTTGTTATGGCTGGCATTGTTGGTATGTTTGGTAAGATTGGTATGGTTGGTATGGTTGGTATGGTTGGTATGGTTGGTATGGTTGGTATGATTGGTATGGTTGGCATGGTTGGTATGGTTGGTATGGTTGGCATGGTTGGTATGGTTGGTATGGTTGGCATGGTTGGTATAGTTGGCATGTTTGGTATGTTTGGTAAGTTTAGTATGTTTTGTATGGTTGGTTTGGTTGGTATGTTTGGTATGTTTGGTATGATTGGTATGGTTGGCATAGTTGGTATGGTTGGTATGGTTAGTATGGTTGGCATGGTTGGTATGGTTGGTATGTTTGGTATGATTGGTATGGTTGGCATGGTTGGTATAGTTGGCATGTTTGGTAAGTTTAGTATGTTTGGTATGGTTGGTTTGGTTGGTATGTTTGGTATGATTGGTATGGTTGGCATGGTTGGTATGGTTGGTATGGTTGGTAAGGTTGTCATGGCTGGCATGGTTGGTATGGTTGCTATTATTGATATGGTTGGTATGGTGGGTATGGTTGGTATGGTGGGTATGGTTGGTATGGTTGGTATGGTTGGTATGGTTGGTATGGTTGGTATGGTTGGTATGGTTAATATGGTTGGTATGATTGGTATGGTTGGCATGGTTGGTATGGTTGGTATGGTTGGTAAGGTTAGCATGGTTGGTATGGTTGGCATGTTTGGTATGTTTGGTAATTTTGGTAAGTTTAGTATGGTTGGTATTATTGGTATGTTTGGTAAGGTTGGTATTTATGGCATTGTTGGTAAGGTTGTTATGGCTGGCATATCTGGTATGTTTGATATGGTTGGTATTATTGGTATGGTTGGTATGGTTGGTATGGATGGCATTGTTGGTTAGGTTGTTATGGCTGGCATTGTTGGTATGTTTGGTAAGATTGGTATGGTTGGTATGGTTGGTATGGTATGTTTGGTAATTTTGGTAAGTTTAGTATGGTTGGTATTATTGGTATGTTTGGTAAGGTTGGTATTTATGGCATTGTTGGTAAGGTTGTTATGGCTGGCATATCTAGTATGTTTGGTATGGTTGGTATTATTGGTATGGTTGGTATGGTTGGTATGGATGGCATTGTTGGTTAGGTTGTTATGGCTGGCATTGTTGGTATGTTTGGTAAGATTGGTATGGTTGGTATGGTTGGTATGGTTGGTATGGTTGGTATGATTGGTATGGTTGGCATGGTTGGTATGGTTGGTATGGTTGGTATGGTTGGCATGGTTGGTATGGTTGGTATGGTTGGTATGGTTGGTATGGTTGGTATGGATGGCATGGTTGGTATGGTTGGTATGGTTGGTATGGTTGGTATGGTTGGTATGGTTGGTATGGTTGGTATGGTTGGTATGGTTGGTATTATTGGTATGGTTTGTATGGTGGGTATGGTTGGTATGGTTGGTATGGTTGGTATGGTTGGTATGGTTGGTATGGTTGGTATGGTTGGTATGGTTGGTATGGATGGCATGGTTTTTATGGTTGGTATGGTTGGTATGGTTGGTATGTTTGGTAAGGTTGGTATGTTTGGTAAGGTTGGTATTTATGGCATTGTTGGTAAGGTTGTTATGGCTGGCATATCTGGTATGTTTGGTATGGTTGGTATTATTGGTATGGTTGGTATGTTTGGTAAATTTGGTATGTTTGGTAAGGTTGGTATTTATGGCATTGTTGGTAAGGTTGTTATGGCTGGCATATCTGGTATGTTTGGTATGGTTGGTATGGTTGGTATGGTTGGTATGGTTGGTATGGTTGGTATGGTTGGTATGGTTGGTATGGTTGGTATGGTTGGTATGGTTGGTATGGTTGGTATGGTTGGTATTATTGGTATTATTGGTATGGTTTGTATGGTGGGTATGGTTGGTATGGTTGGTATGGATGGCATGGTTGGTATGGTTGGTATGGTTGGTATGGTTGGTATGGTTGGTATGGTTGGTATGGTTGGTATGGTTGGTATTATTGGTATGGTTTGTATGGTGGGTATGGTTGGTATGGTTGGTATGGTTGGTATTATTGGTATGGTTTGTATGGTGGGTATGGTTGGTATGGTTGGTATGGTTGGTATGGTTGGTATGGTTGGTATGGTTGGTATGGTTGGTATGGCTGGTTTGGTTGGTATGTTTGGTATGATTGGTATGGTTGGCATGGTTGGTATGGTTGGTATGGTTGGTAAGGTTGTTATGGCTGGCATGGTTGGTATGGTTGCTATTATTGATATGGTTGGTATGGTGGGTATGGTTGGTATGGTGGGTATGGTTGGTATGGTTGGTATGGTTGGTATGGTTGGTATGGTTGGTATGGTTGGTATGGATGGCATGGTTTTTATGGTTGGTATGGTTGGTATGGTTGGTATGTTTGGTAAGGTTGGTTTGTTTGGTAAGGTTGGTATTTATGGCATTGTTGGTAAGGTTGTTATGGCTGGCATATCTGGTATGTTTGGTATGGTTGGTATTATTGGTATGGTTGGTATGTTTGGTAAGGTTGGTATTTATGGCATTGTTGGTAAGGTTGTTATGGCTGGCATGGTTGGTATGTTTGGTAAGATTGGTATTATTGGTATGGTGGGTATGGTTGGTATGATTGGTATGGTTGGTATGGTTGGTATGGTTGGTATGGTTGGTATGGTTGGTATGGATGGCATGGTTGGTATGGTTGGTATGGTTGGTATGGTTGGTATGGTTGGTATGGTTGGTATGGTTGGTATGGTTGGTATTATTGGTATGGTTTGTATGGTGGGTATGGTTGGTATGGTTGGTATGGTTGGTATGGTTGGTATGGATGGCATGGTTGGTATGGTTGGTATGGTTGGTATGGTTGGTATGGTTGGTATTATTGGTATGGTTTGTATGGTGGGTATGGTTGGTATGGTTGGTATGGATGGCATGGTTGGTATGGTTGGTATGGTTGGTATGGTTGGTATGGATGGCATGGTTGGTATGGTTGGTATGGTTGGTATGGTTGGTATGGTTGGTATGGTTGGTATGGTTGGTATTATTGGTATGGTTTGTATGGTGGGTATGGTTGGTATGGTTGGTATGGTTGGTATGGCTGGTATGGTTGGTATGGTTGGTATGGTTGGTATGGTTGGTATGGATGGCATGGTTGGTATGGTTGGTATAGTTGGTATGGTTGGTATGGTTGGTATGTTTGGTAAATTTGGTATGTTTGGTAAGGTTGGTATTTATGGCATTGTTGGTAAGGTTGTTATGGCTGGCATATCTGGTATGTTTGGTATGGTTGGTATTATTGGAATGGTTGGTATGGTTGTTATGGCTGGCATTGTTGGTATGTTTATTAAGAATGGTATGGTTGGTATGGTTGGTATGATTGGTATGGTTGGCATGGTTGGTATGGTTGGTATGGTTGGTATTTTTGGCATGGTTGGTATGGTTGGTATGGTTGGTATGTTTGGTAAGGTTGGTATTTATGGCATTGTTGGTAAGGTTGTTATGGCTGGCATGGTTGGTATGTTTGGTAAGATTGGTATTATTGGTATGGTTGGTATGGTGGGTATGGTTGCTATGATTGGTATGGTTGGTATGGTTGGTATGGTTGGTATGGTTGGTACGGTTGGTATGGTTGGTATGGTTGGTATGGTTGGTATGGATGGCATGGTTGGTATGGTTGGTATGGTTGGTATGGTTGGTATTATTGGTATGGTTTGTATGGTGGGTATGGTTGGTATGGTTGGTATGGTTGGTATGGTTGGTATGGTTGGTATGGTTCTTATGGTTGGTATGGTTGGTATGGTTGGTATGGTTGGTATGGTTGGTATAAATGGCATGGTTGGTATGGTTGGTATGGTTGGTATGTTTGGTATGGTTGGTATGGTTGGTATGGTTGGTATGGATGGCATGGTTGGTATGGCTGGTATGGTTGTCATGGTTGGTATGTTTGGTAAGATTGGTATTATTGGTATGGTTGGTATGGTGGGTATGGTTGGTATGGTTGGTATGGTTGGTATGGTTGGTATGGTTGGTATGGTTGGTATGGTTGGTATGTTTGGTATGGTTGGTATGGTTGGTATGGTTGGTATGGTTGGTATGGATGGCATGGTTGGTATGGTTGGTATGGTTGGCATGGTTGGTATGTTTGGTAAGATTGGTATTATTGGTGTGGTTGGTATGGTGGGTATGGTTGGTATGGTTGGTATGGTTGGTATGGTTGGTATGTTTGGTATGGTTGGTATGGTTGGTATGGTTGGTATGGTTAGTATTTATGGCATTGTTGGTAAGGTTGTTATGGCTGGCATGGTTAGTATGGTTGATATGGTTGGTATGGTTGTTATGGCTGGCATGGTTAGTATGGTTGATATGGTTGGTATGGTTGGTATGGTTGGTATGGATGGCATGGTTGGTATGGTTGGTATGGTTGGTATGTTTGGTAAGGTTGGTATTTATGGCATTGTTGGTAAGGTTGTTATGGCTGGCATGGTTGGTATGGTTGGTATGGTTGGTATGTTTGGTATGTTTGGTAAGGTTGGTATATATGGCATTGTTTTTATGGTTGGTATGGTTGGTATGGTTGGTATGGTTTTAATGGTTGGTATGGTTTGTATGGTTGGTATGGTTGCTATGGTTGGTATGGTTGGTATGGATGGCATGGTTGGTATGGTTGGTATGGTTGGTATGTTTGGTAAGGTTGGTATTTATGGCATTGTTGGTAAGGTTGTTATGGCTGGCATGGTTGGTATGTTTGGTAAGATTGGTATTATTGGTATGGTGGGTATGGTTGGTATGATTGGTATGGTTGGTATGGTTGGTATGGTTGGTATGGTGGGTATGGTTGGTATGGTTGGTATGTTTGGTATAGTTGGTATGGCTGGCATGGTTGGTATGTTTGGTAAGATTGGTAAGTTTAGTATGGTTGGTATGGTTGGTTTATTTGGTATGTTTGGTATGATTGGTATGGTTGGCATGGTTGGTATGGTTGGTATGGTTGGTATGGTTGGTATGGTTGGTATGGTTGGCTTTGTTGGTATGGTTGGTATGTTTGGTATGATTGGTATGGTTGGCATGGTTGGTATAGTTGGCATGTTTGGTATGTTTGGTAATTTTGGTAAGTTTAGTATGTTTGGTATGGTTGGTTTGGTTGGTATGTTTGGTATGATTGGTATGGTTGGCATGGTTGGTATGGTTGGTATGGATGGCATTGTTGGTAAGGTTGTTATGACTTCCATGGTTGGTATATTTGGTAAGATTGGTATTATTGGTATGGTTGGAATGGTGGGTGTGGTTGATATGGTTGGTATGTTTGGTATGGTTGGTATGGTTGGTATGGTTGGTATGGTTGGTATGGTTGGTATGGTTAATATGGTTGGTATGATTGGTATGGTTGGCATGGTTGGTATGGTTGGTATGGTTGGTAAGGTTAGCATGGTTTTTATGGTTGGCATGTTTGGTATGTTTGGTAATTTTGGTAAGTTTAGTATGGTTGGTATGGTTGGTTTGGTTGGTATGTTTGGTATGATTGGTATGGTTGGCATGGTTGGTATGGTTGGTATGGTTGGTATGGTTGGTATGGTTGGTATGGTTGGTATGGTTGGTATGGTTGGTATGGTTGGTATTATTGGTATGGTTTGTGTGGTGGGTATGGTTGGTATGGTTGGTATGGTTGGTATGGTTGGTATGGTTGGTATGGTTGGTATGGTTGGTATGGTTGGTATGGTTGGTATGGTTGGTATTATTGGTATGGTTTGTATGGTGGGTATGGTTGGTATGGTTGGTATGGATGGCATGGTTGGTATGGTTGGTATGGTTGGTATGGTTGGTATGGTTGGTATTATTGGTATGGTTTGTATGGTGGGTATGGTTGGTATGGTTGGTATGGTTGGTATGGTTGGTATGGATGGCATGGTTGGTATGGTTGGTATGGTTGGTATGGTTGGTATGGTTGGTATGGTTGGTATTATTGGTATGGTTTGTATGGTGGGTATGGTTGGTATGGTTGGTATGGTTGGTATGGTTGGTATGGTTGGTATGGATGGCATGGTTGGTATGGTTGGTATAGTTGGTATGGTTGGTATGGTAGGTATGTTTGGTAAATTTGGTATGTTTGGTAAGGTTGGTATTTATGGCATTGTTGGTAAGGTTGTTATGGCTGGCATATCTGGTATGTTTGGTATGGTTGGTATTATTGGAATGGTTGGTATGGTTTTTATGGCTGGCATTGTTGGTATGTTTATTAAGAATGGTATGGTTGGTATGGTTGGTATGGTTGGTATGGTTGGTATGGTTGGTATGGTTGGTATGATTGGTATGGTTGGCACGGTTGGTATGGTTGGTATGGTTGGCATGGTTGGTATGGTTGGTATGGTTGGTATGTTTGATAAGGTTGGTATTTATGGCATTGTTGGTAAGGTTGTTATGGCTGGCATGGTTGGTATGTTTGGTAAGATTGGTATTATTGGTATGGTTGGTATGGTGGGTATGGTTGGTATGATTGGTATGGTTGGTATGGTTGGTATGGTTGGTATGGTTGGTACGGTTGGTATGGTTGGTATGGTTGGTATGGATGGCATGGTTGGTATGGTTGGTATGGTTGGTATTATTGGTATGGTTTGTATGGTGGGTATGGTTGGTATGGTTGGTATGGTTGGTATGGTTGGTATGGTTCTTATGGTTGGTATGGTTGGTATGGTTGGTATGGTTGGTATGGTTGGTATGGTTGGTATGGTTGGTATGGTTCTTATGGTTGGTATGGTTGGTATGGTTGGTATGGTTGGTATGGTTGGTATGGTTGGTATAAATGGCATGGTTGGTATGGTTGGTATGTTTGGTATGGTTGGTATGGTTGGTATGGTTGGTATGGTTGGTATGATTGGTATGGTTGGTATGGTTAATATGGTTGGTATGATTGGTATGGTTGGCATGGTTGGTATGGTTGGTAAGGTTACCATGGTTTTTATGGTTGGCATGTTTGGTATGTTTGGTAATTTTGGTAAGTGTAGTATGGTTGGTATGGTTGGTATGGTTGGTATGATTGGTATGGTTGGCACGGTTGGTATGGTTGGTATGGTTGGTATGGTTGGCATGGTTGGTATGGTTGGTATGGTTGGTATGTTTGATAAGGTTGGTATTTATGGCATTGTTGGTAAGGTTGTTATGGCTGGCATGGTTGGTATGTTTGGTAAGATTGGTATTATTGGTATGGTTGGTATGGTGGGTATGGTTGGTATGATTGGTATGGTTGGTATGGTTGGTATGGTTGGTATGGTTGGTACGGTTGGTATGGTTGGTATGGTTGGTATGGATGGCATGGTTGGTATGGTTGGTATGGTTGGTATTATTGGTATGGTTTGTATGGTGGGTATGGTTGGTATGGTTGGTATGGTTGGTATGGTTGGTATGGTTGGTATGGTTGGTATGGTTCTTATGGTTGGTATGGTTGGTATGGTTGGTATGGTTGGTATGGTTGGTATGGTTGGTATGGTTGGTATGGTTCTTATGGTTGGTATGGTTGGTATGGTTGGTATGGTTGGTATTTATGGCATTGTTGGTAAGGTTGTTATGGCTGGCATGGTTGGTATGTTTGGTAAGATTGGTATTATTGGTATGGTTGGTATGGTGGGTATGGTTGGTATGATTGGTATGGTTGGTATGGTTGGTATGGTTGGTATGGTTGGTACGGTTGGTATGGTTGGTATGGTTGGTATGGTTCTTATGGTTGGTATGGTTGGTATGGTTGGTATGGTTGGTATTTATGGCATTGTTGGTAAGGTTGTTATGGCTGGCATGGTTGGTATGTTTGGTAAGATTGGTATTATTGGTATGGTTGGTATGGTGGGTATGGTTGGCATGGTTGGTATGGTTGGTATGGTTGGTATGTTTGATAAGGTTGGTATTTATGGCATTGTTGGTAAGGTTGTTATGGCTGGCATGGTTGGTATGTTTGGTAAGATTGGTATTATTGGTATGGTTGGTATGGTGGGTATGGTTGGTATGATTGGTATGGTTGGTATGGTTGGTATGGTTGGTATGGTTGGTACGGTTGGTATGGTTGGTATGGTTGGTATGGATGGCATGGTTGGTATGGTTGGTATGGTTGGTATTATTGGTATGGTTTGTATGGTGGGTATGGTTGGTATGGTTGGTATGGTTGGTATGGTTGGTATGGTTGGTATGGTTCTTATGGTTGGTATGGTTGGTATGATTGGTATGGTTGGCACGGTTGGTATGGTTGGTATGGTTGGTATGGTTGGTATGGTTGGCATGGTTGGTATGGTTAGTATGGTTGGTATGTTTGATAAGGTTGGTATTTATGGCATTGTTGGTAAGGTTGTTATGGCTGGCATGGTTGGTATGTTTGGTAAGATTGGTATTATTGGTATGGTTGGTATGGTGGGTATGGTTGGTATGATTGGTATGGTTGGTATGGTTGGCATGGTTGGTATGGTTGGTACGGTTGGTATGGTTGGTATGGTTGGTATGGATGGCATGGTTGGTATGGTTGGTATGGTTGGTATTATTGGTATGGTTTGTATGGTGGGTATGGTTGGTATGGTTGGTATGGTTGGTATGGTTGGTATGGTTGGTATGGTTGGTATGGTTGGTATGATTGGATTGGTTGGCACGGTTGGTATGGTTGGTATGGTTGGTATGGTTGGCATGGTTGGTATGGTTGGCATGGTTGGTATGTTTGATAAGGTTGGTATTTATGGCATTGTTGGTAAGGTTGTTATGGCTGGCATGGTTGGTATGTTTGGTAAGATTGGTATTATTGGTATGGTTGGTATGGTGGGTATGGTTGGTATGATTGGTATGGTTGGTATGGTTGGTATGGTTGGTATGGTTGGTACGGTTGGTATGGTTGGTATGGTTGGTATGGTTGGTATGGTTGGTATAAATGGCATGGTTGGTATGGTTGGTATGTTTGGTATGGTTGGTATGGTTGGTATGGTTGGTATGTTTGGTATGGTTGGTATGGTTGGTATGGTTGGTATGATTGGTATGGTTGGTATGGTTAATATGGTTGGTATGATTGGTATGGTTGGCATGGTTGGTATGGTTGGTAAGGTTACCATGGTTTTTATGGTTGGCATGTTTGGTATGTTTGGTAATTTTGGTAAGTGTAGTATGGTTAGTATGGTTGGTATGGTTGGCATGGTTGGTATGGTTGGTATGGTTGGTATGTTTGGTAAGTTTGGTATTTATGGCATTGTTGGTAAGGTTGTTATGGCTGGCATGGTTGGTATGTTTGGTAAGATTGGTATTATTGGTATGGTTGGTATGGTGGGTATGGTTGGTATGGTTGGTATGGTTGGTATGGTTGGTACGGTTGGTATGGTTGGTATGGTTGGTATGGTTGGTATGGATGGCATGGTTGGTATGGTTGGTATGTTTGGTATGGTTGGTATGTTTGGTAAGGTTGGTATATATGGCATTGTTGGTATGGTTGGTATGGTGGGTATGGTTGGTATGGTTGGTATGGTTGGTATGGTTGGTATGGTTGGTATGGTTGGTATGGTTGGAATGGTTGGTATGGTTTGTATGGTTGGTATGTTTGGTATAGTTGGTATGGATGGCATGGTTGGTATGGTTGGTATGGTGGGTATGGTTGATATGGTTGGTATGGTTGGTATGGTTGGTATGGTTGGTAAGGTTGTTATGGCTGGCATGTTTGGTATGGTTGGTATGGTTGGTATGGTTGGTATGGTTGGTATGTTTGGTAAGGTTGGTATATATGGCATTGTTGGTATGGTGGGTATAGTTGGTATGGTTGGTATGGTTGGTATGGTTGGTATGGTTGGAATGGTTGGTATGGTTTGTATGGTTGGTATGGATGGCATGGTTGGTATGGTTGGTATAGTTGGTATGGTTGGTATGGTTGGTATGTTTGGTAAATTTGGTATGTTTGGTAAGGTTGGTATTTATGGCATTGTTGGTAAGGTTGTTATGGCTGGCATATCTGGTATGTTTGGTATGGTTGGTATTATTGGAATGGTTGGTATGGTTTTTATGGCTGGCATTGTTGGTATGTTTATTAAGAATGGTATGGTTGGTATGGTTGGTATGGTTGGTATGATTGGTATGGTTGGCATGGTTGGTATGGTTGGCATGGTTGGTATGGTTGGTATGGTTGGTATGGTTGGTATGTTTGGTAAGGTTGGTATTTATGGCATTTTTGGTAAGGTTGTTATGGCTGGCATGGTTGGTATGTTTGGTAAGATTGGTATTATTGGTATGGTTGGTATGGTGGGTATGGTTGGTATGATTGGTATGGTTGGTATGGTTGGTATGGTTGGTACGGTTGGTATGGTTGGTATGGTTGGTATGGATGGCATGGTTGGTATGGTTGGTATGGTTGGTATGGTTGGTATGGTTTGTATGGTGGGTATGGTTGGTATGGTTGGTATGGTTGGTATGGTTGGTATGGTTGGTATGGTTGGTATGGTTCTTATGGTTGGTATGGTTGGTATGGTTGGTATGGTTGGTATGGTTGGTATGGTTGGTATGGTTGGTATGGTTCTTATGGTTGGTATGGTTAGTATGGTTGGTATGGTTGGTATAAATGGCATGGTTGGTATGGTTGGTATGGTTGGTATGGTTGGTATGGTTGGTATGTTTGGTATGGTTGGTATGGTTGGCATGGTTGGTATGGTTGGTATGGTTGGCATGGTTGGTATGGTTGGCATGGTTGGTATAGTTGGCATGTTTGGTATGTTTGGTAATTTTGGTAAGTTTAGTATGTTTGGTATGGTTGGTTTGGTTGGTATGTTTGGTATGATTGGTATGGTTGGTATGGTTGGTATGGTTGGTAAGGTTGTTATGGCTGGCATGGTTGGTATGGTTGGTATGGTTGGTATGGTTGGTATTATTGGTATGGTTGGTATGGTGGGTATGGTTGGTATGGTTGGTATGGTTGGTATGGTTGGTATGGATGGCATGGTTGGTATGGCTGGTATGGTTGGCATGGTTGGTATGTTTGGTAAGATTGGTATTATTGGTATGGTTGGTATGGTGGGTATGGTTGGTATGGTTGGTATGGTTGGTATGGTTGGTATGGTTGGTACGGTTGGTATGGTTGGTATGGTTGGTATGGTTGGTATGGATGGCATGGTTGGTATGGTTGGTATGGTTGGTATTATTGGTATGGTTTGTATGGTGGGTATGGTTGGTATGGTTGGTATGGTTGGTATGGTTGGTATGGTTGGTATGGTTGGTATGGTTGGTATGGTTGGTATGGTTGGTATGGTTGGTATAAATGGCATGGTTGGTATGGTTGGTATGGTTGGTATGTTTGGTATGGTTGGTATGGTTGGTATGGTTGGTATGGATGGCATGGTTGGTATGGATGGCATGGTTGGTATGGCTGGTATGGTTGGCATGGTTGGTATGTTTGGTAAGATTGGTATTATTAGTATGGTTGGTATGGTGGGTATGGTTGGTATGGTTGGTATGGTTGGTATGGTTGGTATGGTTGGTATGGTTGGTATGGTTGGTATGGTTGGTATGGTTGGTATGGTTGGTATGGTTGGTATGTTTGGTATGGTTAGTATGGTTGGTATGGTTGGTGTGGTTGGTATGGATGGCATGGTTGGTATGGTTGTTATGGTTGGCATGGTTGGTATGTTTGGTAAGATTGGTATTATTGGTATGGTTGGTATGGTGGGTATGGTTGGTATGGTTGGTATGGTTGGTATGTTTGGTATGGTTGGTATGGTTGGTATGGTTGGTATGGTTGGTATGGTTAGTATTTATGGCATTGTTGGTAAGGTTGTTATGGCTGGCTAACCATGGTTGGTATGGTTGGTATGGTTGGTATGGTTGGTATGGTTGATATGGTTGGTATGGTTGTTATGGCTGGCATGGTTAGTATGGTTGATATGGTTGGTATGGTTGGTATGGATGGCATGGTTGGTATGGTTGGTATGGTTGGTATGGATGGCATGGTTGGTATGGTTGGTATGGTTGGTATGTTTGGTATGGTTGGTATGTTTGGTAAGGTTGGTATATATGGCATTGTTGGTATGGTTGGTATGGTGGGTATGGTTGGTATGGTTGGTATGGTTGGTATGGTTGGTATGGTTGGAATGGTTGGTATGGTTTGTATGGTTGGTATGGTTGGTATGGTTGGTATGTTTGGTAAGATTGGTATTATTGGTATGGTTGGTATGGTGGGTATGGTTGGTATGGTTGGTATGGTTGGTATGTTTGGTATGGTTGGTATGGTTGGTATGGTTGGTATGGTTGGTATGGTTAGTATTTATGGCATTGTTGGTAAGGTTGTTATGGCTGGCTAACCATGGTTGGTATGGTTGGTATGGTTGGTATGGTTGGTATGGTTGATATGGTTGGTATGGTTGTTATGGCTGGCATGGTTAGTATGGTTGATATGGTTGGTATGGTTGGTATGGATGGCATGGTTGGTATGGTTGGTATGGTTGGTATGGATGGCATGGTTGGTATGGTTGGTATGGTTGGTATGTTTGGTATGGTTGGTATGTTTGGTAAGGTTGGTATATATGGCATTGTTGGTATGGTTGGTATGGTGGGTATGGTTGGTATGGTTGGTATGGTTGGTATGGTTGGTATGGTTGGAATGGTTGGTATGGTTTGTATGGTTGGTATGGTTGGTATGGATGGCATGGTTGGTATGGTTGGTATGGTGGGTATGGTTGATATGGTTGGTATGGGTGGTATGGTTGGTAAGGTTGTTATGGCTGGCATGGTTGGTATGGTTGGTATGGTTGGTATGGTTGGTATGGTTGGTATGGTTGGTATGGTTGGTATGGTTGGTATGGTTGGTATGGTTGGTATGGTTGGTATGGTTGGTATGGTTGGTATGGTTGGTATGTTTGGTAAAGTTGGTATATATGGCATTGTTGGTATGGTTGGTATGGTGGGTATGGTTGGTATAGTTGGTATGGTTGGTATGGTTGGAATGGTTGGTATGGTTTGTATGGTTGGTATGGTTGGTATGGTTGGTATGGATGGCATGGTTGGTATGGTTGGTATGGTTGGTATAATTGGTATGGATGGCATGGTTGGTGTGGTTGGTATGGTTGGTATGTTTGGTAAGGTTGGTATTTATGGCATTGTTGGTAAGGTTGTTATGGCTGACATGGTTGGTATGTTTGGTAAGATTGGTATTATTGGTATGGTTGGTATGGTTGGTATGATTGGTATGGTTGGTATGGTTGGTATGGTTGGTATGGTTGGTATGGTGGGTATGGTTGGTATGGTTGGTATGGTTGGTATGGTTGGTATGTTTGGTATAGTTGGTATGGCTGGCATGGTTGGTATGTTTGGTAAGATTGGTAAGTTTAGTATGGTTGGTTTATTTGGTATGTTTGGTATGTTTGGTATGATTGGTATGGTTGGCATGGTTGGTATGGTTGGTATGGTTGGCTTGGTTGGTATGGTTGGTATGTTTGGTATGATTGGTATGGTTGGCATGGTTGGTATAGTTGGCATGTTTGGTATGTTTGGTAATTTTGGTAAGTTTAGTATGTTTGGTATGGTTGGTTTGGTTGGTATGTTTGGTATGATTGGTATGGTTGGCATGGTTGGTATGGTTGGTATGGATGGCATTGTTGGTAAGGTTGTTATGACTTCCATGGTTGGTATATTTGGTAAGATTGGTATTATTGGTATGGTTGGAATGGTGGGTGTGGTTGATATGGTTGGTATGTTTGGTATGGTTGGTATGGTTGGTATGGTTGGTATGGTTAATATGGTTGGTATGATTACTATGGTTGGCATGGTTGGTATGGTTGGTATGGTTGGTAAGGTTAGCATGGTTTTTATGGTTGGCATGTTTGGTATGTTTGGTAATTTTGGTAAGTTTAGTATGGTTGTTATGGTTGGTTTGGTTGGTATGTTTGGTATGATTGGTATGGTTGGCATGGTTGGTATGGTTGGTATGTTTCGTATGGTTGGTATGGTTGGCATGGTTGGTATGGTTGGTATGGTTGGTATGGTTGGTATGTTTGGTATGATTGGTATGGTTGGCATGGTTGGTATAGTTGGCATGTTTGGTATGTTTGGTAAGTTTAGTATGTTTGGTAAGGTTATGTTTGGTATGATTGGTATGGTTGGCATGGTTGGTATGGTTGGTATGGTTGGTAAGGTTGTTATGGCTGGCATGGTTGGTATGGTTGGTATGGTTGGTATGGTTGGTATGGTTGGTATGGTTGGTATGGTTGGTATGGTTGGTATGGTTGGTATGGTTGGTATGGTTGGTATGGTTGGTATGGTTGGTATGGTTGGTATGGTTGGTATGGTTGGTATGTTTGGTAAGGTTGGTATATATGGCATTGTTGGTATGGTTGGTATGGTGGGTATGGTTGGTATGGTGGGTATGGTTGGTATGGTTGGTATGGTTGGTATGGTTGGTATGGTTGGTATGTTTGGTATGGTTGGTATGTTTGGTATGGTTGGTATGGTTGGTATGGTTGGTATGGTTGGTATGGTTGGTATGGTTGGTATGGTTAATATGGTTGGTATGATTGGTATGGTTGGCATGGTTGGTATGGTTGGTATGGTTGGTATGGTTGGTATGGTTGGCATGGTTGGTATGGTTGGTATGGTTGGTGTAGTTGTTATGGTTGTTATGGTTGTTATGGTTGGTATGGTTGGTATGGTTTGCATGATTGGTATGGTTGTTATGGTTGGCATGGTTGGCGTGTTTGGTATGGTTGGTATTATTGGTATGTTTGGTAAGGTTAGTATGTTGGGTATGGTTGGTATGGATGGTAAGGTTAGTATGTTGGGTATGGTTGGTATGGTTGGTATGGATGGCATGGTTGGTATGGTTGGTATGGTTGGTATGGATGGCATGGTTGGTGTGGTTGGTATGGTTGGTATGTTTGGCATTGTTGGTATGGTTGGTATGGTGGGTATTGTTGGTATTTTTGGTATGGTTGGTATGGTTGGAATGGTTGGTATGGTTTGTATGGTTGGTATGTTTGGTAAGCTTGGTATTTATGGCATTGTTGGTAAGGTTGTTATGGCTGGCATGGTTGGTATGTTTGGTAAGATTGGTATTATTGGTATGGTGGGTATGGTTGGTATGATTGGTATGGTTGGTATGATTGGCATGGTTGGTATGGTTGGTATGGTTGGTAAGGTTAGCATGGTTTTTATGGTTGGCATGTTTGGTAATTTTGGTAAGTTTAGTATGGTTGGTATGGTTGGTTTGGTTGGTATGTTTGGTATGATTGGTATGGTTGGCATGGTTGGTATGGTTGGTATGTTTCGTATGGTTGGTATGGTTGGCATGGTTGGTATGGTTGGTATGGTTGGTATGGTTGGTATGTTTGGTATGATTGGTATGGTTGGTATGGTTGGTATGGATGGCATGGTTGGTATGGTTGGTATGGTTGGTATGGTTGGTATGGATGGCATGGTTGGTGTGGTTGGTATGGTTGGTATGTTTGGTAAGGTTGGTATTTATGGCATTGTTGGTAAGGTTGTTATGGTTGGTATGGTTGGTATGGTTGGTATGTTTGGTATAGTTGGTATGGCTGGCATGGTTGGTATGTTTGGTAAGATTGGAAAGTTTAGTATGGTTGGTATGGTTGGTTTATTTGGTATGTTTGGTATGTTTGGTATGATTGGTATGGTTGGCATGGTTGGTATGGTTGGTATGGTTGGCTTGGTTGGTATGGTTGGTATGTTTGGTATGATTGGTATGGTTGGCATGGTTGGTATAGTTGGCATGTTTGGTATGTTTGGTAATTTTGGTAAGTTTAGTATGTTTGGTATGGTTGGTTTGGTTGGTATGTTTGGTATGATTGGTATGGTTGGCATGGTTGGTATGGTTGGTATGGATGGCATTGTTGGTAAGGTTGTTATGACTTCCATGGTTGGTATATTTGGTAAGATTGGTATTATTGGTATGGTTGGAATGGTGGGTGTGGTTGATATGGTTGGTATGTTTGGTATGGTTGGTATGATTGGTATGGTTGGTATGGTTGGTATGGTTGGTATGGTTGGTATGGTTGGTATGGTTAATATGGTTGGTATGATTGGTATGGTTGGCATGGTTGGTAAGGTTAGCATGGTTTTTATGGTTGGCATGTTTGGTATGTTTGGTAATTTTGGTAAGTTTAGTATGGTTGGTATGGTTGGTTTGGTTGGTATGTTTGGTATGATTGGTATGGTTGGCATGGTTGGTATGGTTGGTATGTTTCGTATGGTTGGTATGGATGGCATGGTTGGTGTGGTTGGTATGGTTGGTCTGTTTGGTAAGGTTGGTATTTATGGCATTGTTGGTAAGGTTGTTATGGCTGGCATGGTTGGTATGTTTGGTAAGATTGGTATTATTGGTATGGTTGGTATGGTGGGTATGGTTGGTATGATTGGTATGGTTGGTATGTTTGGTATAGTTGGTATGGCTGGCATGGTTGGTATGTTTGGTAAGATTGGTAAGTTTAGTATGGTTGGTTTATTTGGTATGTTTGGTATGTTTGGTATGATTGGTATGGTTGGCATGGTTGGTATGGTTGGTATGGTTGGCTTGGTTGGTATGTTTGGTAATTTTGGTAAGTTTAGTATGGTTGGTATGGTTGGTTTGGTTGGTATGTTTGGTATGGTTGGTATGGATGGCATGGTTGGTGTGGTTGGTATGGTTGGTATGGTTGGTATGTTTGGTAAGGTTGGTATTTATGGCATTGTTGGTAAGGTTGTTATGGCTGGCATGGTTGGTATGTTTGGTAAGATTGGTATTATTGGTATGGTTGGTATGGTGGGTATGGTTGGTATGATTGGTATGGTTGGTATGTTTGGTATAGTTGGTATGGCTGGCATGGTTGGTATGTTTGGTAAGATTGGTAAGTTTAGTATG
The DNA here is from genome assembly GCA_947397855.1 of Thelaira solivaga. Classification (NCBI taxonomy): domain Eukaryota; kingdom Metazoa; phylum Arthropoda; class Insecta; order Diptera; family Tachinidae; genus Thelaira; species Thelaira solivaga. The sequence continues at coordinate 43,923,841 of OX377614.1, forward strand.
GTTGGTATGGTTGGTTTATTTGGTATGTTTGGTATGTTTGGTATGATTGGTATGGTTGGCATGGTTGGTATGGTTGGTATGGTTGGCTTGGTTGGTATGGTTGGTATGTTTGGTATGATTGGTATGGTTGGCATGGTTGGTATAGTTGGCATGTTTGGTATGTTTGGTAATTTTGGTAAGTTTAGTATGTTTGGTATGGTTGGTTTGGTTGGTATGTTTGGTATGATTTGTATGGTTGGCATGGTTGGTATGGTTGGTATGGATGGCATTGTTGGTAAGGTTGTTATGACTTCCATGGTTGGTATATTTGGTAAGATTGGTATTATTGGTATGGTTGGAATGGTGGGTGTGGTTGATATGGTTGGTATGTTTGGTATGGTTGGTATGGTTGGTATGGTTGGTATGGTTGGTATGGTTGGTATGGTTGGTATGGTTGGTATGGTTAATATGGTTGGTATGATTGGTATGGTTGGCATGGTTGGTATGGTTGGTATGGTTGGTAAGGTTAGCATGGTTTTTATGGTTGGTATGTTTCGTATGGTTGTTATGGTTGACATGGTTGGTATGGTTGGTATGGTTGGTATGTTTGGTATGTTTGGTATGATTGGTATGGTTGGCATGGTTGGTATAGTTGGCATGTTTGGTATGTTTGGTAAGTTTAGTATGTTTGGTAAGGTTATGTTTGGTATGATTGGTATGGTTGGCATGGTTGGTATGGTTGGTATGGTTGGTATGGTTGGTAAGGTTGTTATGGCTGGCATGGTTGGTATGGTTGGTATGGTTGGTATGGTTGGTATGGTGGGTATGGTTGGTATGGTGGGTATGGTTGGTATGGTTGGTATGGTTGGTATGTTTGGTATGGTTGGTATGTTTGGTATGGTTGGTATGGTTGGTATGGTTGGTATGGTTGGTATGGTTAATATGGTTGGTATGATTGGTATGGTTGGCATGGTTGGTATGGTTGGTATGGTTGGTAAGGTTAGCATGGTTGGTATGGTTGGCATGTTTAGTATGTTTGGTATGTTTGGTAATTTTGGTAAGTTTAGTATGGTTGTTATGGTTGGTTTGGTTTGTATGTTTGGTATGGTTGGTATGGTTGGCATGGTTGGTATGGTTGGTATGGTTGGCATGGTTGGTATGGTTGGCATGGTTGGTATAGTTGGCATGTTTGGCATGTTTGGTAATTTTGGTAAGTTTAGTATGTTTGGTATGGTTAGTTTGGTTGGTATGTTTGGTATGATTGGTATGGTTGGTATGGTTGGTATGGTTGTTATGGCTGGCATGGTTGGTATGGTTGGTATGGTTGGTATGGTTGGTATTATTGGTATGGTTGGTATGGTTGGTATGGTGGGTATGGTTGGTATGGTTGGTATGGTTGGTATGGTTGGTGCAGTTGTTATGGTTGTTATGGTTGGTATGGTTGGTATGGTTTGCATGATTGGTATGGTTGTTATGGTTGGCATGGTTGGCGTGTTTGGTATGGTTGGTATTATTGGTATGTTTGGTAAGGTTAGTATGTTGGGTATGGTTGGTATGGATGGTAAGGTTAGTATGTTGGGTATGGTTGGTATGGTTGGTATGGATGGCATGGTTGGTATGGTTGGTATGGTTGGTATGGTTGGTATGGATGGCATGGTTGGTGTGGTTGGTATGGTTGGTATGTTTGGCATTGTTGGTATGGTTGGTATGGTGGGTATGGTTGGTATGGTTGGTATGGTTGGTATGGTTGGAATGGTTGGTATGGTTTGTATGGTTGGTATGGTTGGTATGGTTGGTATGGATGGCATGGTTGGTATGGTTGGTATGGTTGGTATGGTTGGTATGGATGGCATGGTTGGTGTGGTTGGTATGGTTGGTATGTTTGGTAAGGTTGGTATTTATGGCATTGTTGGTAAGGTTGTTATGGCTGGCATGGTTGGTATGTTTGGGAAGATTGGTATTATTGGTATGGTTGGTATGGTGGGTATGGTTGGTATGATTGGTATGGTTGGTATGATTGGTATGGTTGGTATGGTTGGTATGGTTGGTATGGTGGGTATGGTTGGTATGGTTGGTATGGTTGGTATGTTTGGTATAGTTAGTATGGCTGGCATGGTTGGTATGGTTGGTATGGTTGGTATGGTTGGCATGGTTGGTATGGTTGGTATGGTTGGCTTGGTTGGTATGGTTGGTATGTTTGGTATGATTGGTATGGTTGGCATGGTTGGTATAGTTGGCATGTTTGGTATGTTTGGTAATTTTGGTAGGTTTAGTATGTTTGGTATGGTTGGTTTGGTTGGTATGTTTGGTATGATTGGTATGGTTGGCATGGTTGGTATGGTTGGTATGGATGGCATTGTTGGTAAGGTTGTTATGACTTCCATGGTTGGTATATTTGGTAAGATTGGTATTATTGGTATGGTTGGAATGGTGGGTGTGGTTGATATGGTTGGTATGTTTGGTATGGTTGGTATGGTTGGTATGGTTGGTATGGTTGGTATGGTTGGTATGGTTAATATGGTTGGTATGATTGGTATGGTTGGCATGGTTGGTATGGTTGGTATGGTTGGTAAGGTTAGCATGGTTTTTATGGTTGGTATGTTTGGTATGATTGGTATGGTTGGCATGGTTGGTATAGTTGGCATGTTTGGTATGTTTGGTAAATTTAGTATGTTTGGTAAGGTTATGTTTGGTATGATTGGTATGGTTGGCATGGTTGGTATGGTTGGTATGGTTGGTAAGGTTGTTATGGCTGGCATGGTTGGTATGGTTGGTATGGTTGGTATGGTTAATATGGTTGGTATGATTGGTATGGTTGGCATGGTTGGTATGGTTGGTATGGTTGGTATGGTTGGTAAGGTTAGCATGGTTGGTATGGTTGGCATGTTTAGTATGTTTGGTATGTTTGGTAATTTTTTTAAGTTTAGTATGGTTGTTATGGTTGGTTTGGTTGGTATGTTTGGTATGGTTGGTATGGTTGGTATGGTTGGTATGTTTGGTATGGTTAGTATGGTTGGTATGGTTGGTATGGTTGGTATGGTTGGTATGGTTGGTATGGTTGGTATGGTTGGTATGTTTGGTATGGTTAGTATGGTTGGTATGGTTGGTGTGGTTGGTATGGATGGCATGGTTGGTATGGTTGTTATGGTTGGCATGGTTGGTATGTTTGGTAAGATTGGTATTATTGGTATGGTTGGTATGGTGGGTATGGTTGGTATGGTTGGTATGGTTGGTATGTTTGGTATGGTTGGTATGGTTGGTATGGTTGGTATGGTTAGTATTTATGGCATTGTTGGTAAGGTTGTTATGGCTGGCTAACCATGGTTGGTATGGTTGGTATGGTTGGTATGGTTGGTATGGTTGATATGGTTGGTATGGTTGTTATGGCTGGCATGGTTAGTATGGTTGATATGGTTGGTATGGTTGGTATGGATGGCATGGTTGGTATGGTTGGTATGGTTGGTATGGATGGCATGGTTGGTATGGTTGGTATGGTTGGTATGTTTGGTATGGTTGGTATGTTTGGTAAGGTTGGTATATATGGCATTGTTGGTATGGTTGGTATGGTGGGTATGGTTGGTATGGTTGGTATGGTTGGTATGGTTGGTATGGTTGGAATGGTTGGTATGGTTTGTATGGTTGGTATGGTTGGTATGGTTGGTATGGATGGCATGGTTGGTATGGTTGGTATGGTGGGTATGGTTGATATGGTTGGTATGGGTGGTATGGTTGGTAAGGTTGTTATGGCTGGCATGGTTGGTATGGTTGGTATGGTTGGTATGGTTGGTATGGTTGGTATGGTTGGTATGGTTGGTATGTTTGGTAAGGTTGGTATATATGGCATTGTTGGTATGGTTGGTATGGTTGGTATGGTGGGTATGGTTGGTATGGTTCGTATGGTTGGTATGGTTGGAATGGTTGGTATGGTTTGTATGGTTGGTATGGTTGGTATGGATGGCATGGTTGGTATGGTTGGTATGGTTGGTATGGTTGGTATGGATGGCATGGTTGGTGTGGTTGGTATGGTTGGTATGTTTGTTAAGGTTGGTATTTATGGCATTGTTGGTAAGGTTGTTATGGCTGGCATGGTTGGTATGTTTGGTAAGATTGGTATTATTGGTATGGTTGGTATGGTTGGTATGATTGGTATGGTTGGTATGGTTGGTATGGTTGGTATGGTTGGTATGGTTGGTATGGTGGGTATGGTTGGTATGGTTGGTATGGTTGGTATGGTTGGTATGTTTGGTATAGTTGGTATGGCTGGCATGGTTGGTATGTTTGGTAAGATTGGTAAGTTTAGTATGGTTGGTTTATTTGGTATGTTTGGTATGATTGGTATGGTTGGCATGGTTGGTATGGTTGGTATGGTTGGCTTGGTTGGTATGGTTGGTATGTTTGGTATGATTGGTATGGTTGGCATGGTTGGTATAGTTGGCATGTTTGGTATGTTTGGTAATTTTGGTAAGTTTAGTATGTTTGGTATGGTTGGTTTGGTTGGTATGTTTGGTATGATTGGTATGGTTGGCATGGTTGGTATGGTTGGTATGGATGGCATTGTTGGTAAGGTTGTTATGACTTCCATGGTTGGTATATTTGGTAAGATTGGTATTATTGGTATGGTTGGAATGGTGGGTGTGGTTGATATGGTTGGTATGTTTGGTATGGTTGGTATGGTTGGTATGGTTGGTATGGTTAATATGGTTGGTATGATTACTATGGTTGGCATGGTTGGTATGGTTGGTATGGTTGGTAAGGTTAGCATGGTTTTTATGGTTGGCATGTTTGGTATGTTTGGTAATTTTGGTAAGTTTAGTATGGTTGGTATGGTTGGTTTGGTTGGTATGTTTGGTATGATTGGTATGGTTGGCATGGTTGGTATGGTTGGTATGTTTCGTATGGTTGGTATGGTTGGCATGGTTGGTATGGTTGGTATGGTTGGTATGTTTGGTATGATTGGTATGGTTGGCATGGTTGGTATAGTTGGCATGTTTGGTATGTTTGGTAAGTTTAGTATGTTTGGTAAGGTTATGTTTGGTATGATTGGTATGGTTGGCATGGTTGGTATGGTTGGTATGGTTGGTAAGGTTGTTATGGCTGGCATGGTTGGTATGGTTGGTATGGTGGGTATGGTTGGTATGGTGGGTATGGTTGGTATGGTGGGTATGGTTGGTATGGTGGGTATGGTTGGTATGGTTGGTATGGTTGGTATGGTTGGTATGGTTGGTATGTTTGGTATGGTTGGTATGTTTGGTATGGTTGGTATGGTTGGTATGGTTGGTATGGTTGGTATGGTTAATATGGTTGGTATGATTGGTATGGTTGGCATGGTTGGTATGGTTGGTATGGTTGGTATGGTTGGCATGGTTGGTATGGTTGGTATGGTTGGTGTAGTTGTTATGGTTGTTATGGTTGTTATGGTTGGTATGGTTGGTATGGTTTGCATGATTGGTATGGTTGTTATGGTTGGCATGGTTGGCGTGTTTGGTATGGTTGGTATTATTGGTATGTTTGGTAAGGTTAGTATGTTGGGTATGGTTGGTATGGATGGTAAGGTTAGTATGTTGGGTATGGTTGGTATGGTTGGTATGGATGGCATGGTTGGTATGGTTGGTATGGTTGGTATGGTTGGTATGGATGGCATGGTTGGTGTGGTTGGTATGGTTGGTATGTTTGGCATTGTTGGTATGGTTGGTATGGTGGGTATTGTTGGTATTTTTGGTATGGTTGGTATGGTTGGAATGGTTGGTATGGTTTGTATGGTTGGTATGTTTGGTAAGGTTGGTATTTATGGCATTGTTGGTAAGGTTGTTATGGCTGGCATGGTTGGTATGTTTGGTAAGATTGGTATTATTGGTATGGTTGGTATGGTGGGTATGGTTGGTATGATTGGTATGGTTGGTATGATTGGCATGGTTGGTATGGTTGGTATGGTTGGTAAGGTTAGCATGGTTTTTATGGTTGGCATGTTTGGTAATTTTGGTAAGTTTAGTATGGTTGGTATGGTTGGTTTGGTTGGTATGTTTGGTATGATTGGTATGGTTGGCATGGTTGGTATGGTTGGTATGTTTCGTATGGTTGGTATGGTTGGCATGGTTGGTATGGTTGGTATGGTTGGTATGGTTGGTATGTTTGGTATGATTGGTATGGTTGGTATGGTTGGTATGGATGGCATGGTTGGTATGGTTGGTATGGTTGGTATGGTTGGTATGGATGGCATGGTTGGTGTGGTTGGTATGGTTGGTATGTTTGGTAAGGTTGGTATTTATGGCATTGTTGGTAAGGTTGTTATGGTTGGTATGGTTGGTATGGTTGGTATGGTTGGTATGGTTGGTATGTTTGGTATAGTTGGTATGGCTGGCATGGTTGGTATGTTTGGTAAGATTGGTAAGTTTAGTATGGTTGGTATGGTTGGTTTATTTGGTATGTTTGGTATGTTTGGTATGATTGGTATGGTTGGCATGGTTGGTATGGTTGGTATGGTTGGCTTGGTTGGTATGGTTGGTATGTTTGGTATGATTGGTATGGTTGGCATGGTTGGTATAGTTGGCATGTTTGGTATGTTTGGTAATTTTGGTAAGTTTAGTATGTTTGGTATGGTTGGTTTGGTTGGTATGTTTGGTATGATTGGTATGGTTGGCATGGTTGGTATGGTTGGTATGGATGGCATTGTTGGTAAGGTTGTTATGACTTCCATGGTTGGTATATTTGGTAAGATTGGTATTATTGGTATGGTTGGAATGGTGGGTGTGGTTGATATGGTTGGTATGTTTGGTATGGTTGGTATGATTGGTATGGTTGGTATGGTTGGTATGGTTGGTATGGTTGGTATGGTTGGTATGGTTAATATGGTTGGTATGATTGGTATGGTTGGCATGGTTGGTATGGTTGGTAAGGTGAGCATGGTTTTTATGGTTGGCATGTTTGGTATGTTTGGTAATTTTGGTAAGTTTAGTATGGTTGGTATGGTTGGTTTGGTTGGTATGTTTGGTATGATTGGTATGGTTGGCATGGTTGGTATGGTTGGTATGTTTCGTATGGTTGGTATGAATGGCATGGTTGGTGTGGTTGGTATGGTTGGTCTGTTTGGTAAGGTTGGTATTTATGGCATTGTTGGTAAGGTTGTTATGGCTGGCATGGTTGGTATGTTTGGTAAGATTGATATTATTGGTATGGTTGGTATGGTGGGTATGGTTGGTATGATTGGTATGGTTGGTATGTTTGGTATAGTTGGTATGGCTGGCATGGTTGGTATGTTTGGTAAGATTGGTAAGTTTAGTATGGTTGGTATGGTTGGTTTATTTGGTATGTTTGGTATGATTGGTATGGTTGGCATGGTTTGGTATGGTTGGTATGGTTGGCTTGGTTGGTATGTTTGGTAATTTTGGTAAGTTTAGTATGGTTGGTATGGTTGGTTTGGTTGGTATGTTTGGTATGGTTGGTATGGATGGCATGGTTGGTGTGGTTGGTATGGTTGGTATGGTTGGTATGTTTGGTAAGGTTGGTATTTATGGCATTGTTGGTAAGGTTGTTATGGCTGGCATGGTTGGTATGTTTGGTAAGATTGGTATTATTGGTATGGTTGGTATGGTGGGTATGGTTGGTATGATTGGTATGGTTGGTATGTTTGGTATAGTTGGTATGGCTGGCATGGTTGGTATGTTTGGTAAGATTGGTAAGTTTAGTATGGTTGGTATGGTTGGTTTATTTGGTATGTTTGGTATGATTGGTATGGTTGGCATGGTTGGTATGGTTGGTATGGTTGGCTTGGTTGGTATGGTTGGTATGTTTGGTATGATTGGTATGGTTGGCATGGTTGGTATAGTTGGCATGTTTGGTATGTTTGGTAATTTTGGTAAGTTTAGTATGTTTGGTATGGTTGGTTTGGTTGGTATGTTTGGTATGATTGGTATGGTTGGCATGGTTGGTATGGTTGGTATGGATGGCATTGTTGGTAAGGTTGTTATGACTTCCATGGTTGGTATATTTGGTAAGATTGGTATTATTGGTATGGTTGGAATGGTGGGTGTGGTTGATATGGTTGGTATGTTTGGTATGGTTGGTATGGTTGGTATGGTTGGTATGGTTGGTATGGTTGGTATGGTTGGTATGGTTGGTATGGTTAATATGGTTGGTATGATTGGTATGGTTGGCATGGTTGGTATGGTTGGTATGGTTGGTAAGGTTAGCATGGTTTTTATGGTTGGCATGTTTGGTATGTTTGGTAATTTTGGTAAGTTTAGTATGGTTGGTATGGTTGGTTTGGTTGGTATGTTTGGTATGATTGGTATGGTTGGCATGGTTGGTATGGTTGGTATGTTTCGTATGGTTGTTATGGTTGACATGGTTGGTATGGTTGGTATGGTTGGTATGTTTGGTATGATTGGTATGGTTGGCATGGTTGGTATAGTTGGCATGTTTGGTATGTTTGGTAAGTTTAGTATGTTTGGTAAGGTTATGTTTGGTATGATTGGTATGGTTGGCATGGTTGGTATGGTTGGTATGGTTGGTAAGGTTGTTATGGCTGGCATGGTTGGTATGGTTGGTATGGTTGGTATGGTGGGTATGGTTGGTATGGTTGGTATGGTTGGTATGTTTGGTATGGTTGGTATGTTTGGTATGGTTGGTATGGTTGGTATGGTTGGTATGGTTGGTATGGTTAATATGGTTGGTATGATTGGTATGGTTGGCATGGTTGGTATGGTTGGTATGGTTGGTAAGGTTAGCATGGTTGGTATGGTTGGCATGTTTAGTATGTTTGGTATGTTTGGTAATTTTGGTAAGTTTAGTATGGTTGTTATGGTTGGTTTGGTTGGTATGTTTGGTATGGTTGGTATGGTTGGCATGGTTGGTATGGTTGGTATGGTTGGCATGGTTGGTATGGTTGGCATGTTTGGCATGTTTGGTAATTTTGGTAAGTTTAGTATGTTTGGTATGGTTGGTTTGGTTGGTATGTTTGGTATGATTGGTATGGTTGGTATGGTTGGTATGGTTGTTATGGTTGGTAAGGTTGTTATGGCTGGCATGGTTGGTATGGTTGGTATGGTTGGTATGGTTGGTATTATTGGTATGGTTGGTATGGTTGGTATGGTGGGTATGGTTGGTATGGTTGGTATGGTTGGTATGGTTGGTGCAGTTGTTATGGTTGTTATGGTTGGTATGGTTGGTATGGTTTGCATGATAGGTATGGTTGTTATGGTTGGCATGGTTGGCGTGTTTGGTATGGTTGGTATTATTGGTATGTTTGGTAAGGTTAGTATGTTGGGTATGGTTGGTATGGATGGTAAGGTTAGTATGTTGGGTATGGTTGGTATGGTTGGTATGGATGGCATGGTTGGTATGGTTGGTATGGTTGGTATGGTTGGTATGGATGGCATGGTTGGTGTGGTTGGTATGGTTGGTATGTTTGGCATTGTTGGTATGGTTGGTATGGTGGGTATGGTTGGTATGGTTGGTATGGTTGGTATGGTTGGAATGGTTGGTATGGTTTGTATGGTTGGTATGGTTGGTATGGTTGGTATGGATGGCATGGTTGGTATGGTTGGTATGGTTGGTATGGTTGGTATGGATGGCATGGTTGGTGTGGTTGGTATGGTTGGTATGTTTGGTAAGGTTGGTATTTATGGCATTGTTGGTAAGGTTGTTATGGCTGGCATGGTTGGTATGTTTGGGAAGATTGGTATTATTGGTATGGTTGGTATGGTGGGTATGGTTGGTATGATTGGTATGGTTGGTATGATTGGTATGGTTGGTATGGTTGGTATGGTTGGTATGGTGGGTATGGTTGGTATGGTTGGTATGGTTGGTATGTTTGGTATAGTTAGTATGGCTGGCATGGTTGGTATGGTTGGTATGGTTGGTATGGTTGGTATGGTTGGTATGGTTGGCATGGTTGGTATGGTTGGTATGGTTGGCTTGGTTGGTATGGTTGGTATGTTTGGTATGATTGGTATGGTTGGCATGGTTGGTATAGTTGGCATGTTTGGTATGTTTGGTAATTTTGGTAAGTTTAGTATGTTTGGTATGGTTGGTTTGGTTGGTATGTTTGGTATGATTGGTATGGTTGGCATGGTTGGTATGGTTGGTATGGATGGCATTGTTGGTAAGGTTGTTATGACTTCCATGGTTGGTATATTTGGTAAGATTGGTATTATTGGTATGGTTCGAATGGTGGGTGTGGTTGATATGGTTGGTATGTTTGGTATGGTTGGTATGGTTGGTATGGTTGGTATGGTTGGTATGGTTAATATGGTTGGTATGATTGGTATGGTTGGCATGGTTGGTATGGTTGGTATGGTTGGTAAGGTTAGCATGGTTTTTATGGTTGGCATGTTTGGTATGTTTGGTAATTTTGGTAAGTTTAGTATGGTTGGTATGGTTGGTTTGGTTGGTATGTTTGGTATGATTGGTATGGTTGGCATGGTTGGTATGGTTGGTATGTTTCGTATGGTTGGTATGGTTGGCATGGTTGGTATGGTTGGTATGGTTGGTATGTTTGGTATGATTGGTATGGTTGGCATGGTTGGTATAGTTGGCATGTTTGGTATGTTTGGTAAATTTAGTATGTTTGGTAAGGTTATGTTTGGTATGATTGGTATGGTTGGCATGGTTGGTATGGTTGGTATGGTTGGTAAGGTTGTTATGGCTGGCATGGTTGGTATGGTTGGTATGGTTAATATGGTTGGTATGATTGGTATGGTTGGCATGGTTGGTATGGTTGGTATGGTTGGTATGGTTGGTAAGGTTAGCATGGTTGGTATGGTTGGCATGTTTAGTATGTTTGGTATGTTTGGTAATTTTTTTAAGTTTAGTATGGTTGTTATGGTTGGTTTTTTTGGTAAGTTTGGTATGGTTGGTATGGTTGGCATGGTTGGTATGGTTGGTATGGTTGGCATGGTTGGTATGGTTGGCATGGTTGGTATGGTGGGTATGGTTGGTATGGTGGGTATGGTTGGTATGGTTGGTATGGTTGGCATGGTTGGTATAGTTGGCATGTTTGGTATGGTTGGTATGGTTGGCATGGTTGGTATGGTTGGTATGGTTGGTATGTTTGGTATGATTGGTATGGTTGGCATGGTTGGTATAGTTGGCATGTTTGGTATGTTTGGTAAATTTAGTATGTTTGGTAAGGTTATGTTTGGTATGATTGGTATGGTTGGCATGGTTGGTATGGTTGGTATGGTTGGTAAGGTTGTTATGGCTGGCATGGTTGGTATGGTTGGTATGGTTGGTATGGTTGGTATGTTTCGTATGGTTGGTATGGTTAGCATGGTTGGTATGGTTGGTATGTTTCGTATGGTTGGTATGGTTGGTAAGGTTGTTATGGCTGGCATGGTTGGTATGGTTGGTATGGTTGGTATGGTTAATATGGTTGGTATGATTGGTATGGTTGGCATGGTTGGTATGGTTGGTATGGTTGGTAAGGTTAGCATGGTTGGTATGGTTGGTATGGTTGGTATGGTTGGCATGGTTGGTATGGTTGGTATGTTTGGTAAGGTTGGCATGGTTGGTATGGTGGGTATGGTTGGTATGGTGGGTATGGTTAGCATGGTTGGTATGGTTGGCATGTTTAGTATGTTTGGTATGTTTGGTAATTTTTTTAAGTTTAGTATGGTTGTTATGGTTGGTTTGGTTGGTAAGTTTGGTATGGTTGGTATGGTTGGCATGGTTGGTATGGTTGGTATGGTTGGCATGGTTGGTATGGTTGGCATGGTTGGTATGGTGGGTATGTTTGGTATGATTGGTATGGTTGGCATGGTTGGTATAGTTGGCATGTTTGGTATGTTTGGTAAATTTAGTATGTTTGGTAAGGTTATGTTTGGTATGATTGGTATGGTTGGCATGGTTGGTATGGTTGGTATGGTTGGTAAGGTTGTTATGGCTAGCATGGTTGGTATGGTTGGTATGGTTGGTATGGTTGGTATGTTTCGTATGGTTGGTATGGTTGGCATGGTTGGTATGGTTGGTATGTTTCGTATGGTTGGTATGGTTGGTAAGGTTGTTATGGCTGGCATGGTTGGTATGGTTGGTATGGTTGGTATGGTTAATATGGTTGGTATGATTGGTATGGTTGGCATGGTTGGTATGGTTGGTATGGTTGGTATGGTTGGTAAGGTTAGCATGGTTGGTATGGTTGGTATGGTTGGTATGGTTGGCATGGTTGGTATGGTTGGTATGTTTGGTAAGGTTGGCATGGTTGGTATGGTGGGTATGGTTGGTATGGTGGGTATGGTTAGCATGGTTGGTATGGTTGGCATGGTTGGTATGGTTGGCATGTTTAGTATGTTTGGTATGTTTGGTAATTTTTTTAAGTTTAGTATGGTTGTTATGGTTGGTTTGGTTGGTAAGTTTGGTATGGTTGGTATGGTTGGCATGGTTGGTATGGTTGGTATGGTTGGTATGTTTGGTATGATTGGTATGGTTGGCATGGTTGGTATAGTTGGCATGTTTGGTATGTTTGGTAAATTTAGTATGTTTGGTAAGGTTATGTTTGGTATGATTGGCATGGTTGGTATGGTTGGCATGGTTGGTATGGTGGGTATGGTTGGTATGGTGGGTATGGTTAGCATGGTTGGTATGGTTGGCATGTTTAGTATGTTTGGTATGTTTGGTAATTTTTTTAAGTTTAGTATGGTTGTTATGGTTGGTTTGGTTGGTAAGTTTGGTATGGTTGGTATGGTTGGCATGGTTGGTATGGTTGGTATGGTTGGTATGTTTGGTATGATTGGTATGGTTGGCATGGTTGGTATAGTTGGCATGTTTGGTATGTTTGGTAAATTTAGTATGTTTGGTAAGGTTATGTTTGGTATGATTGGTATGGTTGGTATGGTTGGTATGGTTGGTATGTTTGGTATGATTGGTATGGTTGGCATGGTTGGTATAGTTGGCATGTTTGGTATGTTTGGTAAATTTAGTATGTTTGGTAAGGTTATGTTTGGTATGATTGGTATGGTTGGCATGGTTGGTATGGTTGGTATGGTTGGTAAGGTTGTTATGGCTGGCATGGTTGGTATGGTTGGTATGGTTGGTATGGTTAATATGGTTGGTATGATTGGTATGGTTGGCATGGTTGGTATGGTTGGTATGGTTGGTAAGGTTAGCATGGTTGGTATGGTTGGCATGTTTAGTATGTTTGGTATGTTTGGTAATTTTTTTAAGTTTAGTATGGTTGTTATGGTTGGTTTGGTTGGTATGTTTGGTATGGTTGGTATGGTTGGCATGGTTGGTATGGTTGGTATGGTTGGCATGTTTGGTATGTTTGGTAATTTTGGTAAGTTTAGTATGGTTGGTATGGTTGGTTTGGTTGGTATGTTTGGTATGATTGGTATGGTTGGCATGGTTGGTATGGTTGGTATGTTTCGTATGGTTGGTATGGTTGGCATGGTTGGTATGGTTGGTATTATTGGTATGTTTGGTAAGGTTAGTATGTTGGGTATGGTTGGTATGGATGGTAAGGTTAGTATGTTGGGTATGGTTGGTATGGATGGCATGGTTGGTATGGTTGGTATGGTTGGTATGGTTGGTATGGTTGGTATGGTTGGTATGGTTGGCATGGTTGGTATGGTTGGTATGTTTGGTAAGGTTGGTATTTATGGCATTGTTGGTAAGGTTGTTATGGCTGTCATGGTTGGTATGTTTGGTAAGATTGGTATTATTGGTATGGATGGTATGGTGGGTATGGTTGGTATGGTTGGTATGGTTTGTATGGTTGGTATGGTTGGTATGGTTGGTATGTTGGGTAAGGTTGGTATTTATGGCATTGTTGGTAAGGTTGTTATGGCTGGCATATCTGGTATGTTTGGTATGGTTGGTATTATTGGTATGGTTGGTATGGATGGCATTGTTGGTTAGGTTGTTATGGCTGGCATTGTTGGTATGTTTGGTAAGATTGGTATGGTTGGTATGGTTGGTATGGTTGGTATGGTTGGTATGATTGGTATGGTTGGCATGGTTGGTATGGTTGGTATGGTTGGTATGGTTGGCATGGTTGGTATGGTTGGTATGGTTGGTATGTTTGGTATGGTTGGTATGGTGGGTATGGTTGGTATGGTGGGTATGGTTGGTATGGTTGGTATGGTTGGTATGGTTGGTATGGTTGGTATGGTTGGTATGGTTAATATGGTTGGTATGGTTGGTAAGGTTAGCATGGTTGGTATGGTTGGCATGTTTGGTATGTTTGGTAATTTTGGTAAGTTTAGTATGGTTGGTATTATTGGTATGTTTGGTAAGGTTGGTATTTATGGCATTGTTGGTAAGGTTGTTATGGCTGGCATATCTGGTATGTTTGGTATGGTTGGTATTATTGGTATGGTTGGTATGGATGGCATTGTTGGTTAGGTTGTTATGGCTGGCATTGTTGGTATGTTTGGTAAGATTGGTATGGTTGGTATGGTTGGTATGGTTGGTATGATTGGTATGGTTGGCATGGTTGGTATGGTTGGTATGGTTGGTATGGTTGGCATGGTTGGTATGGTTGGTATGGTTGGTATGGTTGGTATGGTTGGTATGGTTGGTATGGTTGGTATGGATGGCATGGTTGGTATGGTTGGTATGGTTGGTATGGTTGGTATGGTTGGTATGGTTGGTATTATTGGTATGGTTTGTATGGTGGGTATGGTTGGTATGGTTGGTATGGTTGGTATGGTTGGTATGGTTGGTATGGTTGGTATGGTTAGTATGGTTGGTATGGTTGGTATGGTTGGTATGGTTGGTATGGTTGGTATGGTTGGTATGGTTGGTATGGTTGGTATGGTTGGTATGGATGGCATGGTTTTTATGGTTGGTATGGTTGGTATGCTTGGTATGGTTGGTATGTTTGGTAAGGTTGGTATGTTTTGTAAGGTTGGTATTTATGGCATTGTTGGTAAGTTTGTTATGGCTGGCATATCTGGTATGTTTGGTATGGTTGGTATTATTGGTATGGTTGGTATGGTTGGTATGGTTGGTATGGTTGGTATGGTTGGTATGGATGGCATTGTTGGTTAGGTTGTTATGGCTGGCATTGTTGGTATGTTTGGTAAGATTGGTATGGTTGGTATGGTTGGTATGGTTGGTATGGTTGGTATGGTTGGTATGGTTGGTATGGTTGGTATGATTGGTATGGTTGGCATGGTTGGTATGGTTGGTATGGTTGGTATGGTTGGCATGGTTGATATGGTTGGTATGGTTGGTATTTTTGGTAAGGTTGGTATTTATGGCATTGTTGGTAAGGTTGTTATGGCTGGCATGGTTGGTATGTTTGGTAAGATTGGTATTATTGGTATGGTGGGTATGGGTGGTATGATTGGTATGGTTGGTATGGTTGGTATGGTTGGTATGGATGGCATAGTTGGTATGGTTGGTATGGTTGGTATGGTTGGTATGGTTGGTATTATTGGTATGGTTTGTATGGTGGGTATGGTTGGTATGGTTGGTATGGTTGGTATGGTTGGTATGGTTGGTGTGGTTGGTATGGTTGGTATGGTTGGTATGGTTGGTATGGTTGGTATGGTTGGTATGGTTGGTATGGTTGGTATGGTTGGTATGGTTGGTATTATTGGTATGGTTTGTATGGTGGGTATGGTTGGTATGGTTGGTATGGATGGCATGGTTGGTATGGTTGGTATGGTTGGTATGGTTGGTATGGTTGGTATGGTTGGTATTATTGGTATGGTTTGTATGGTGGGTATGGTTGGTATGGTTGGTATGGTTGGTATGGTTGGTATGGTTGGTATGGATGGCATGGTTGGTATGGTTGGTATGGTTGGTATGGTTGGTATGGTTGGTATGGTTGGTATGGTTGGTATGGTTGGTATTATTGGTATGGTTTGTATGGTGGGTATGGTTGGTATGGTTGGTATGGATGGCATGGTTGGTATGGTTGGTATGGTTGGTATGGTTGGTATGGTTGGTATGGATGGCATGGTTGGTATGGTTGGTATGGTTGGTATGGTTGGTATTATTGGTATGGTTTGTATGGTGGGTATGGTTGGTATGGTTGGTATGGTTGGTATGGCTGGTATGGTTGGTATGGTTGGTATGGTTGGTATGGATGGCATGGTTGGTAGGGTTGGTATAGTTGGTATGGTTGGTATGGTTGGTATGTTTGGTAAATTTGGTATGTTTGGTAAGGTTGGTATTTATGGCATTGTTGGTAAGGTTGTTATGGCTGGTATATCTGGTATGTTTGGTATGGTTGGTATTATTGGAATGGTTGGTATGGTTGTTATGGCTGGCATTGTTGGTATGTTTATTAAGAATGGTATGGTTGGTATGGTTGGTATGATTGGTATAGTTGGCATGGTTGGTATGGTTGGTATGGTTGGTATGGTTGGCATGGTTGGTATGGTTGGTATGGTTGGTATGTTTGGTAAGGTTGGTATTTATGGCATTGTTGGTAAGGTTGTTATGGCTGGCAAGGTTGGTATGTTTGGTAAGATTGGTATTATTGGTATGGTTGGTATGGTGGGTATGGTTGGTATGATTGGTATGGTTGGTATGGTTGGTATGGTTGGTATGGTTGGTACGGTTGGTATGGTTGGTATGGTTGGTATGGTTGGTATGGATGGCATGGTTGGTATGGTTGGTATGGTTGGTATGGTTGGTATTATTGGTATGGTTTGTATGGTGGGTATGGTTGGTATGGTTGGTATGGTTGGTATGGTTGGTATGGTTGGTATGGTTCTTATGGTTGGTATGGTTGGTATGGTTGGTATAAATGGCATGGTTGGTATGGTTGGTATGGTTGGTATGTTTGGTATGGTTGGTATGGTTGGTATGGTTGGTATGGATGGCATGGTTGGTATGTTTGGTAAGATTGGTATTATTGGTATGGTTGGTATGGTGGGTATGGTTGGTATGATTGGTATGGTTGGTATGGTTGGTATGGTTGGTATGGTTGGTATGGTTGGTATGGTTGGTATGGATGGCATGGTTGGTATGGTTGGTATGGTTGGTATGGTTGGTATGGATGGCATGGTTGGTATGGTTGGTATGGTTGGTATATTTGGTATGGTTGGTATGGATGGCATGGTTGGTATGGTTGGTATGGTTGGTATATTTGGTAAGGTTGGTATTTATGGCATTGCTGGTAAGGTTGTTATGGCTGGCATGGTTGGTATGTTTGGTAAGATTGGTATTATTGGTATGGTTGGTATGGTGGGTATGGTTGGTATGATTGGTATGGTTGGTATGGATGGCATGGTTGGTATGGTTGGTATGGTTGGTATGGTTGGTATGGATGGCATGGTTGGTATGGTTGGTATGGTTGGTATATTTGGTAAGGTTGGTATTTATGGCATTGCTGGTAAGGTTGTTATGGCTGGCATGGTTGGTATGTTTGGTAAGATTGGTATTATTGGTATGGTTGGTATGGTGGGTATGGTTGGTATGATTGGTATGGTTGGTATGGTTGGTATGGTTGGTATGGTTGGTATGGTTGGTATGGTTGGTATGGTTGGTATGGTTCTTATGGTTGGTATGGTTGGTATGGTTGGTATGGTTGGTATAAATGGCATGGTTGGTATGGTTGGTATGGTTGGTATGTTTGGTATGGTTGGTATGGTTGGTATGGTTGGTATGGATGGCATGGTTGGTATGGCTGGTATGGTTGGCATGGTTGGTATGTTTGGTAAGATTGGTATTATTGGTATTTTTTATATGGTGGGTATGGTTGGTATGGTTGGTATGGTTGGTATGGTTGGTATGGTTGGTATGGTTGGTATGGTTGGTATGGTTGGTATGGTTGGTATGTTTGGTATGGTTGGTATGGTTGGTATGGTTGGTATGGTTGGTATGGATGGCATGGTTGGTATGGTTGGTATGGTTGGCATGGTTGGTATGTTTGGTAAGATTGGTATTATTGGTATGGTTGGTATGGTGGGTATGGTTGGTATGGTTGGTATGGTTGGTATGGTTGGTATGTTTGGTATGGTTGGTATGGTTGGTATGGTTAGTATTTATGGCATTGTTGGTAAGGTTGTTATGGCTGGCATGGTTAGTATGGTTGATATGGTTGGTATGGTTGTTATGGCTGGCATGGTTAGTATGGTTGATATGGTTGGTATGGTTGGTATGGTTGGTATGGTTGGTATGGATGGCATGGTTTTTATGGTTGGTATGGTTGGTATGGTTGGTATGTTTGGTAAGGTTGGTATTTATGGCATTGTTGGTAAGGTTGTTATGGCTGGCATGGTTGGTATGGTTGGTATGGTTGGTGTGGTTGGTATGTTTGGTAAGGTTGGTATATATGGCATTGTTGGTATGGTTGGTATGGTTGGTATGGTGGGTATGGTTGGTATGGTTGGTATGGTTGGTATGGTTGGAATGGTTGGTATGGTTTGTATGGTTGGTATGGTTGGTATGGTTGGTATGGATGGCATGGTTGGTATGGTTGGTATGGTTGGTATGGTTGGTATGGTTGGTATGGATGGCATGGTTGGTATGGTTGGTATGGTTGGTATGTTTGGTAAGGTTGGTATTTATGGCATTGTTTGTAAGGTTGTTATGGCTGGCATGGTTGGTATGTTTGGTAAGATTGGTATTATTGGTATGGTTGGTATGGTGGGTATGGTTGGTATGATTGGTATGGTTGGTATGGTTGGTATGGTTGGTATGGTTGGTATGGTTGGTATGGTTGGTATGTTTGGTATAGTTGGTATGGCTGGCATGGTTGGTATGTTTGGTAAGATTGGTAAGTTTAGTATGGTTGGTTTATTTGGTATGTTTGGTATGATTGGTATGGTTGGCATGGTTGGTATGGTTGGTATGGTTGGTATGGTTGGTATGGTTGGTATGGTTGGTATGGTTGGTATGGTTGGTATGGTTGGTATGGTTGGTATGGTTGGTATGGTTGGCTTTGTTGGTATGGTTGGTATGTTTGGTATGATTGGTATGGTTGGCATGGTTGGTATAGTTGGCATGTTTGGTATGTTTGGTAATTTTGGTAAGTTTAGTATGTTTGGTATGGTTGGTTTGGTTGGTATGTTTGGTATGATTGGTATGGTTGGCATGGTTGGTATGGTTGGTATGGATGACATTGTTGGTAAGGTTGTTATGACTTCCATGGTTGGTATATTTGGTAAGATTGGTATTATTGGTATGGTTGGAATGGTGGGTGTGGTTGATATGGTTGGTATGTTTGGTATGGTTGGTATGGTTGGTATGGTTGGTATGGTTAATATGGTTGGTATGATTGGTATGGTTGGCATGGTTGGTATGGTTGGTATGGTTGGTAAGGTTAGCATGGTTTTTATGGTTGGCATGTTTGGTATGTTTGGTAATTTTGGTAAGTTTAGTATGGTTGGTATGGTTGGTTTGGTTGGTATGTTTGGTATGATTGGTATGGTTGGCATGGTTGGTATGATTTATATGGTTGGTAAGGTTAGCATGGTTGGTATGGTTGGCATGTTTAGTATGTTTGGTATGTTTGGTAATTTTGGTAAGTTTAGTATGGTTGTTATGGTTGGTTTGGTTGGTATGTTTGGTATGGTTGGTATGGTTGGCATGGTTGGTATGGTTGGTATGGTTGGCATGGTTGGTATGGTTGGCATGGTTGGTATAGTTGGCAGGTTTGGTATGTTTGGTAATTTTGGTAAGTTTAGTATGTTTGGTATGGTTGGTTTGGTTGGTATGGTTGGCATGGTTGGTATAGTTGGCAGGTTTGGTATGTTTGGTAATTTTGGTAAGTTTAGTATGTTTGGTTTGGTTGGTATGTTTGGTATGGTTGGTTTGGTTGGTATGTTTGGTATGATTGGTATGGTTGGTATGGTTGGTATGGTTGGTAAGGTTGTTATGGCTGGCATGGTTGGTATGGTTGGTATGGTTGGTATGGTTGGTATTATTGGTATGGTTGGTATGGTGGGTATGGTTGGTATGGTTGGTATGGTTGGTATGGTTGGTATGGTTGGTGTAGTTGTTATGGTTGGTACGGTTGGTATGGTTTGCATGATTGGTATGGTTGTTATGGTTGGCATGGTTGGCGTGTTTGGTATGGTTGGTATTATTGGTATGTTTGGTAAGGTTAGTATGTTGGGTATGGTTGGTATGGATGGCATGGTTGGTATGGTTGGTATGGTTGGTATGGTTGGTATGGATGGCATGGTTGGTATGGTTGGTATGGTTGGTATGGTTGGTATGGTTGGTATGGTTGGCATGGTTGGTATGGTTGGTATGTTTGGTAAGGTTGGTATTTATGGCATTGTTAGTAAGGTTGTTATGGCTGTCATGGTTGGTATGTTTGGTGAGATTGGTATTATTGGTATGGATGGTATGGTGGGTATGGTTGGTATGGTTGGTATGGTTGGTATGGTTGGTATGGTTGGTATGGTTGGTATGGTTGGTATGGTTGGTATGGATGGCATGGTTGGTATGGTTGGTATGGTTGGTATGGTTGGTATGGATGGCATGGTTGGTATGGTTGGTATGGTTGGTATATTTGGTAAGGTTGGTATTTATGGCATTGTTGGTAAGGTTGTTATGGCTGGCATGGTTGGTATGGTTGGTATGGTTGGTATGGTTGGTATGTTTGGTAAGGTTGGTATATATGGCATTGTTGGTATGGTTGGTATGGTGGGTATGGTTGGTATGGTTGGTATGGTTGGTATGGTTGGAATGGTTGGTATGGTTTGTATGGTTGGTATGGTTGGTATGGTTGGTATGGATGGCATGGTTGGTATGGTTGGTATGGTTGGTATGGTTGGTATGGATGGCATGGTTGGTATGGTTGGTATGGTTGGTATGTTTGGTAAGGTTGGTATTTATGGCATTGTTGGTAAGGTTGTTATGGCTGGCATGGTTGGTATGTTTGGTAAGATTGGTATTATTGGTATGGTTGGTATGGTTGGTATGGTTGGTATGATTGGTATGGTTGGTATGGTTGGTATGGTTGGTATGGTTGGTATGTTTGGTATAGTTGGTATGGCTGGCATGGTTGGTATGTTTGGTAAGATTGGTAAGTTTAGTATGGTTGGTTTATTTGGTATGTTTGGTATGATTGGTATGGTTGGCATGGTTGGTATGGTTGGTATGGTTGGTATGGTTGGTATGGTTGGTATGGTTGGTATGGTTGGCTTTGTTGGTATGGTTGGTATGTTTGGTATGATTGGTATGGTTGGCATGGTTGGTATAGTTGGCATGTTTGGTATGTTTGGTAATTTTGGTAAGTTTAGTATGGTTGGTTTGGTTGGTATGTTTGGTATGTTTGGTATGATTGGTATGGTTGGCATGGTTGGTATGGTTGGTATGGTTGGTATGGTTGGTATGGTTGGTATGGTTGGTATGGTTGGTATGGTTGGCTTTGTTGGTATGGTTGGTATGTTTGGTATGGTTGGTATGGTTGGCATGGTTGGTATGGTTGGCATGGTTGGTATAGTTGGCAGGTTTGGTATGTTTGGTAATTTTGGTAAGTTTAGTATGTTTGGTATGGTTGGTTTGGTTGGTATGGTTGGCATGGTTGGTATAGTTGGCAGGTTTGGTATGTTTGGTAATTTTGGTAAGTTTAGTATGTTTGGTATGTTTGGTATGGTTGGTTTGGTTGGTATGTTTGGTATGGTTGGTTTGGTTGGTATGTTTGGTATGATTGGTATGGTTGGTATGGTTGGTATGGTTGGTAAGGTTGTTATGGCTGGCATGGTTGGTATGGTTGGTATGGTTGGTATGGTTGGTATTATTGGTATGGTTGGTATGGTGGGTATGGTTGGTATGGTTGGTATGGTTGGTGTAGTTGTTATGGTTGGTACGGTTGGTATGGTTTGCATGATTGGTATGGTTGTTATGGTTGGCATGGTTGGCGTGTTTGGTATGGTTGGTATTATTGGTATGTTTGGTAAGGTTAGTATGTTGGGTATGGTTGGTATGGATGGCATGGTTGGTATGGTTGGTATGGTTGGTATGGTTGGTATGGATGGCATGGTTGGTAAGATTGGTATTATTGGTATGGTTGGTATGTTTGGTAAGATTGGTATTATTGGTATGGTTGGTATGGTTGGTAAGGTTAGTATGTTGGGTATGGTTGGTATGGATGGCATGGTTGGTATGGTTGGTATGGTTTTTATGGTTGGTATGGTTGGTATGGTTGGCATGGTTGGTATGGTTGGTATGTTTGGTAAGGTTGGTATTTATGGCATTGTTAGTAAGGTTGTTATGGCTGTCATGGTTGGTATGTTTGGTGAGATTGGTATTATTGGTATGGATGGTATGGTGGGTATGGTTGGTATGGTTGGTATGGTTGGTATGGTTGGTATGGTTGGTATGGTTGGTATGGTTGGTATGGTTGGTATGGTTGGTATGGTTGGTATGGATGGCATGGTTGGTATGGTTGGTATGGTTGGTATGGATGGCATGGTTGGTATGGTTGGTATGGTTGGTATGTTTGGTAAGGTTGGTATTTATGGCATTGCTGGTAAGGTTGTTATGGCTGGCATGGTTGGTATGTTTGGTAAGATTGGTATTATTGGTATGGTTGGTATGGTGGGTATGGTTGGTATGATTGGTATGGTTGGTATGGTTGGTATGGTTGGTATGGTGGGTATGGTTGGTATGGTTGGTATGGTTGGTATGTTTGGTATAGTTGGTATGGCTGGCATGGTTGGTATGTTTGGTAAGATTTTTAAGTTTAGTATGGTTGGTATGGTTGGTTTATTTGGTATGTTTGGTATGATTGGTATGGTTGGCATGGTTGGTATGGTTGGTATGGTTGGTATGGTTGGCTTTGTTGGTATGGTTGGTATGTTTGGTATGATTGGTATGGTTGGCATGGTTGGTATAGTTGGCATGTTTGGTATGTTTGGTAATTTTGGTAAGTGTAGTATGTTTGGTATGGTTGGTTTGGTTGGTATGTTTGGTATGATTGGTATGGTGTGACATGGTTGGTATGGTTGGTATGGATGGCATTGTTGGTAAGGTTGTTATGACTTCCATGGTTGGTATATTTGGTAAGATTGGTATTATTGGTATGGTTGGAATGGTGGGTGTGGTTGATATGGTTGGTATGTTTGGTATGGTTGGTATGGTTGGTATGGTTGGTATGAATGGTATGGTTAATATGGTTGGTATGATTGGTATGGTTGGCATGGTTGGTATGGTTGGTAAGGTTAGCATGGTTTTTATGGTTAGTATTTATGGCATTGTTGGTAAGGTTGTTATGGCTGGCATGGTTAGTATGGTTGATATGGTTGGTATGGTTGTTATGGCTGGCATGGTTAGTATGGTTGATATGGTTGGTATGGTTGGTATGGTTGGTATGGTTGGTATGGTTGGTATGGTTGGTATGGATGGCATGGTTGGTATGGTTGGTATGGTTGGTATGTTTGGTAAGGTTGGTATTTATGGCATTGTTGGTAAGGTTGTTATGGCTGGCATGGTTGGTATGGTTGGTATGGTGGGTATGGTTGGTATGGTTGGTATGGTTGGAATGGTTAATATGGTTGGTATGATTTATATGGTTGGCATGGTTGGTATGGTTGGTATGTTTGGTATGGTTGGTATGGTTGGTATGGTTAGTATTTATGGCATTTTTGGTAAGGTTGTTATGGCTGGCATGGTTAGTATGGTTGATATGGTTGGTATGGTTGTTATGGCTGGCATGGTTAGTATGGTTGATATGGTTGGTATGGTTGTTATGGCTGGCATGGTTAGTATGGTTGATATGGTTGGTATGGTTGGTATGGTTGGTATGGTTGGTATGGTTGGTATGGATGGCATGGTTGGTATGGTTGGTATGGTTGGTATGTTTGGTAAGGTTGGTATTTATGGCATTGTTGGTAAGGTTGTTATGGCTGGCATGGTTGGTATGGTTGGTATGTTTGGTAAGGTTGGTATATATGGCATTGTTGGTATGGTTGGTATGGTGGGTATGGTTGGTATGGTTGGTATGGTTGGTATGGTTGGTATGGTTGGAATGGTTAATATGGTTGGTATGATTGGTATGGTTGGCATGGTTGGTATGGTTGGTATGGTTGGTATGGTTGGTATGGTTAGTATTTATGGCATTGTTGGTAAGGTTGTTATGGCTGGCATGGTTAGTATGGTTAATATGGTTGGTATGATTGGTATGGTTGGCATGGTTGGTATGGTTGGTATGTTTGGTATGGTTGGTATGGTTGGTATGGTTAGTATTTATGGCATTGTTGGTAAGGTTGTTATGGCTGGCATGGTTAGTATGGTTGATATGGTTGGTATGGTTGGTATGGTTGGTATGGTTGGTATGGATGGCATGGTTGGTATGGTTGGTATGGTTGGTATGTTTGGTAAGGTTGGTATTTATGGCATTGTTGGTAAGGTTGTTATGGCTGGCATGGTTGGTATGGTTGGTATGGTTGGTATGGTTGGTATGGTTGGTATGTTTGGTAAGGTTGGTATATATGGCATTGTTGGTATGGTTGGTATGGTGGGTATGGTTGGTATGGTTGGTATGGTTGGTATGGTTGGTATGGTTGGTATGGTTGGAATGGTTGGTATGGTTTGTATGGTTGGTATGGTTGGTATGGTTGGTATGGATGGCATGGTTGGTATGGTTGGTATGGTTGGTATGGTTGGTATGGATGGCATGGTTGGTATGGTTGGTATGGTTGGTATGTTTGGTAAGGTTGGTATTTATGGCATTGTTGGTAAGGTTGTTATGGCTGGCATGGTTGGTATGTTTGGTAAGATTGGTATTATTGGTATGGTTGGTATGGTGGGTATGGTTGGTATGATTGGTATGGTTGGTATGGTTGGTATGGTTGGTATGGTGGGTATGGTTGGTATGGTTGGTATGGTTGGTATGTTTGGTATAGTTGGTATGGCTGGCATGGTTGGTATGTTTGGTAAGATTGGTAAGTTTAGTATGGTTGGTATGGTTGGTTTATTTGGTATGTTTGGTATGATTGGTATGGTTGGCATGGTTGGTATGGTTGGTATGGTTGGTATTTTTGGTATGGTTGGTATGGTTGGTATGGTTGGTATGGTTGGTATGGTTGGCTTTGTTGGTATGGTTGGTATGTTTCGTATGATTGGTATGGTTGGCATGGTTGGTATAGTTGGCATGTTTGGTATGTTTGGTAATTTTGGTAAGTTTAGTATGTTTGGTATGGTTGGTTTGGTTGGTATGTTTGGTATGATTGGTATGGTTGGCATGGTTGGTATGGTTGGTATGGATGGCATTGTTGGTAAGGTTGTTATGACTTCCATGGTTGGTATATTTGGTAAGATTGGTATTATTGGTATGGTTGGAATGGTGGGTGTGGTTGATATGGTTGGTATGTTTGGTATGGTTGGTATGGTTGGTATGGTTGGTATGGTTGGTATGGTTAATATGGTTGGTATGATTGGTATGGTTGGCATGGTTGGTATGGTTGGTATGGTTGGTAAGGTTAGCATGGTTTTTATGGTTGGCATGTTTGGTATGTTTGGTAATTTTGGTAAGTTTAGTATGGTTGGTATGGTTGGTTTGGTTGGTATGTTTGGTATGATTGGTATGGTTGGCATGGTTGGTATGGTTGGTATGTTTCGTATGGTTGGTATGGTTGGCATGGTTGGTATGGTTGGTATGGTTGGTATGTTTGGTATGATTGGTATGGTTGGCATGGTTGGTATAGTTGGCATGTTTGGTATGTTTGGTAAGTTTAGTATGTTTGGTATGGTTGGTTTGGTTGGTATGTTTGGTAAGGTTGGTATGTTTGGTAAGGTTGGTATTTATGGCATTGTTGGTAAGGTTGTTATGGCTGGCATATCTGGTATGTTTGGTATGGTTGGTATTATTGGTATGGTTGGTATGGATGGCATTGTTGGTTAGGTTGTTATACCTGGCATTGTTGGTATGTTTGGTAAGATTGGTATGGTTGGTATGGTTGGTATGGTTGGTATGGTTGGTATGGTTGGTATGGTTGGTATGGTTGGTGTAGTTGTTATGGTTGGTATGGTTGGTATAGTTTGCATGATTGGTATGGTTGTTATGGTTGGCGTGTTTGGTATGGTTGGTATTATTGGTATGTTTGGTAAGGTTAGTATGTTGGGTATGGTTGGTATGGATGGCATGGTTGGTATGGTTGGTATGGTTGGTATGGTTGGTATGGATGGCATGGTTGGTAAGATTGGTATTATTGGTATGGTTGGTATGTTTGGTAAGATTGGTATTATTGGTATGGTTGGTATGGTTGGTAAGGTTAGTATGTTGGGTATGGTTGGTATGGTTGGTATGGATGGCATGGTTGGTATGGTTGGTATGGTTGGTATGGTTGGTATGGTTGGTATGGTTGGTATGGTTGGTATGGTTGTCATGGTTGGTATGGTTGGTATGTTTGGTAAGGTTGGTATTTATGGCATTGTTAGTAAGGTTGTTATGGCTGTCATGGTTGGTATGTTTGGTAAGATTGGTATTATTGGTATGGATGGTATGGTGGGTATGGTTGGTATGGTTGGTATGGTTGGTATGGTTGGTATGGATGGCATGGTTGGTATGGTTGGTATGGTTGGTATGTTTGGTAAGGTTGGTATGTTTGGTAAGGTTGGTATTTATGGCATTGTTGGTAAGGTTGTTATGGCTGGCATATCTGGTATGTTTGGTATGGTTGGTATTATTGGTATGGTTGGTATGGATGGCATTGTTGGTTAGGTTGTTATGGCTGGCATTGTTGGTATGTTTGGTAAGATTGGTATGGTTGGTATGGTTGGTTTGGTTGGTATGGTTGGTATGGTTGGTATGGTTGGTATGGTTGGTATGATTGGTATGGTTGGCATGGTTGTTATGGTTGGTATGGTTGGTATGGTTGGCATGGTTGGTATGGTTGGTATGGTTGGTATGTTTGGTATGGTTGGTATGGTTGGTATGGTTGGTATGGTTGGTATGGTTGGTATGGTTGCCATGGTTGGTATAGTTGGCATGTTTGGTATGTTTGGTAAGTTTAGTATGTTTGGTATGGTTGGTTTGGTTGGTATGTTTGGTATGTTTGGTATGATTGGTATGGTTGGCATAGTTGGTATGGTTGGTATGGTTGGTATGGTTGGCATGGTTGGTATGGTTGGTATGGTTGGTATGTTTGGTATGATTGGTATGGTTGGCATGGTTGGTATAGTTGGCATGTTTGGTAAGTTTAGTATGTTTGGTATGGTTGGTTTGGTTGGTATGTTTTGTATGATTGGTATGGTTGGCATGGTTGGTATGGTTGGTATGGTTGGTAAGGTTGTTATGGCTGGCATGGTTGGTATGGTTGGTATGGTTGCTATTATTGGTATGGTTGGTATGGTGGGTATGGTTGGTATGGTTGGTATGGTTGGTATGGTTGGTATGGTTGGTATGGTTGGTATGGTTA
Organism: Thelaira solivaga; assembly: GCA_947397855.1. Taxonomy (NCBI): domain Eukaryota; kingdom Metazoa; phylum Arthropoda; class Insecta; order Diptera; family Tachinidae; genus Thelaira; species Thelaira solivaga. The sequence goes on from OX377614.1 coordinate 43,951,083, forward strand.
ATATGGTTGGTATGATTGGTATGGTTGGCATGGTTGGTATGGTTGGTATGGTTGGCATGTTTGGTATGGTTGGTAATTTTGGTAAGTTTAGTATGGTTGGTATTATTGGTATGTTTGGTAAGGTTGGTATTTATGGCATTGTTGGTAAGGTTGTTATGGCTGGCATATCTGGTATGTTTGGTATGGTTGGTATTATTGGTATGGTTGGTATGGATGGCATTGTTGGTTAGGTTGTTATGGCTGGCATTGTTGGTATGTTTGGTAAGATTGGTATGGTTGGTATGGTTGGTATGGTTGGTATGGTTGGTATGGTTGGTATGGTTGGTATGGTTGGCATGGTTGGTATGGTTGGTATGGTTGGCATGGTTGGTATGGTTGGTATGGTTGGTATGGTTGGTATGGTTGGTATGGATGGCATGGTTGGTATGGTTGGTATGGTTGGTATGGTTGGTATGGTTGGTATTATTGGTATGGTTTGTATGGTGGGTATGGTTGGTATGGTTGGTATGGTTGGTATGGATGGCATTGTTGGTTAGGTTGTTATGGCTGGCATTGTTGGTATGTTTGGTAAGATTGGTATGGTTGGTATGGTTGGTATGATTGGTATGGTTGGCATGGTTGGTATGGTTGGTATGGTTGGTATGGTTGGCATGGTTGGTATGGTTGGTATGGATGGCATTGTTGGTATGGTTGGAAGGTTGGTATGGTTGGTATGGTTGGTATTATTGGTATGGTTTGTATGGTGGGTATGGTTGGTATGGTTGGTATGGTTGGTATGGTTGGTATGGTTGGTATGGTTGGTATGGTTGGTATGGTTGGTATGGTTGGTATGGTTGGTATGGTTGGTATGGTTGGTATGGATGGCATGGTTTTTATGGTTGGTATGGTTGGTATGGTTGGTATGTTTGGTAAGGTTGGTATGTTTGGTAAGGTTGGTATTTATGGCATTGTTGGTAAGGTTGTTATGGCTGGCATATCTGGTATGTTTGGTATGGTTGGTATTATTGGTATGGTTGGTATGGATGGCATTGTTGGTTAGGTTGTTATACCTGGCATTGTTGGTATGTTTGGTAAGATTGGTATGGTTGGTATGGTTGGTATGTTTGGCATGGTTGGTATGGTTGGTATGTTTGGTAAGGTTGGTATTTATGGCATTGTTAGTAAGGTTGTTATGGCTGTCATGGTTGGTATGTTTGGTAAGATTGGTATTATTGGTATGGATGGTATGGTGGGTATGGTTGGTATGGTTGGTATGGTTAGTATGGTTGATATGGTTTGTATGGTTGGTATGGTTGGTATGGTTGGTATGGTTGGTATGGATGGCATGGTTGGTATGGTTGGTATGGTTGGTATGGTTGGTATGGTTGGTATGGTTGGTATGGTTGGTATGGTTGGTATGTTTGGTATGTTTGGTATGATTGGTATGGTTGGCATGGTTGGTATAGTTGGCATGTTTGGTAAGTTTAGTATGTTTGGTATGGTTGGTTTGGTTGGTATGTTTGGTATGATTGGTATGGTTGGCATGGTTGGTATGGTTGGTAAGGTTGTTATGGCTGGCATGGTTGGTATGGTTGGTATTGTTGCTATTATTGGTATGGTTGGTATGGTGGGTATGGTTGGTATGGTGGGTATGGTTGGTATGGTTGGTATGGTTGGTATGGTTGGTATGGTTGGTATGGTTGGTATGGTTGGTATGGTTAATATGGTTGGTATGATTGGTATGGTTGGCATGGTTGGTATGGTTGGTATGGTTGGTAAGGTTAGCATGGTTGGTATGGTTGGCATGTTTGGTATGTTTGGTAATTTTGGTAAGTTTAGTATGGTTGGTATTATTGGTATGTTTGGTAAGGTTGGTATTTATGGCATTGTTGGTAAGGTTGTTATGGCTGGCATATCTGGTATGTTTGGTATGGTTGGTATTATTGGTATGGTTGGTATGGTTGGTATGGATGGCATTGTTGGTTAGGTTGTTATGGCTGGCATTGTTGGTATGTTTGGTAAGATTGGTATGGTTGGTATGGTTGGTATGATTGGTATGGTTGGCATGGTTGGTATGGTTGGTATGGTTGGTATGGTTGGCATGGTTGGTATGGTTGGTATGGTTGGTATGGTTGGTATGGTTGGTATGGATGGCATTGTTGGTATGGTTAATATTATTGGTATGGTTTGTATGGTGGGTATGGTGGGTATGGTTGGTATGGTTGGTATGGTTGGTATGGTTGGTATGGTTGGTATGGTTGGTATGGTTGGTATGGTTGGTATGGTTGGTATGGTTGGTATGGTTGGTATGGTTGGTATGGTTGGTATGGATGGCATGGTTTTTATGGTTGGTATGGTTGGTATGGTTGGTATGTTTGGTAAGGTTGGTATGTTTCTTAAGGTTGGTATTTATGGCATTGTTAGTAAGGTTGTTATGGCTGGCATATCTGGTATGTTTGGTATGGTTGGTATTATTGGTATGGTTGGTATGGTTGGTATGGTTGGTATGGTTGGTATGGATGGCATTGTTGGTTATGTTGTTATGGCTGGCATTGTTGGTATGTTTGGTAAGATTGGTATGGTTGGTATGGTTGGTATGGTTAGTATGGTTGGTATGGTTGGTATGGTTGGTATGATTGGTGTGGTTGGCATGGTTGGTATGGTTGGTATGGTTGGTATGGTTGGTATGGTTGGCATGGTTGGTATGGTTGGTATGTTTGGTAAGGTTGGTATTTATGGCATTGTTGGTAAGGTTGTTATGGCTGGCATGGTTGGTATGTTTGGTAAGATTGGTATTATTAGTATGGTGGGTATGGTTGGTATGATTGGTATGGTTGGTATAGTTGGTATGGTTGGTATGGATTTTATGGTTGGTATGGTTGGTATGGTTGGTATTATTGGTATGGTTTGTATGGTGGGTATGGTTGGTATGGTTAGTATGGTTGGTATGGTTGGTATGGTTGGTATGATTGGTATGGTTGGTATGGTTGGTATTATTAGTATGGTGGGTATGGTTGGTATGATTGGTATGGTTGGTATAGTTGGTATGGTTGGTATGGATTTTATGGTTGGTATGGTTGGTATGGTTGGTATGGTTGGTATGGTTGGTATGGTTGGTATGGTTGGTATGGATGGCATGGTTGGTATGGTTGGTATGGTTGGTATGGTTTGTATGGTGGGTATGTATGGTTGGTATGGTTGGTATGGTTGGTATGGTTGGTATTATTGGTATGGTTTGTATGGTAAGTATGGTTGGTATGGTTGGTATGGTTGGTATGGTTGGTATGGTTGGTATGGTTGGTATGGTTGGTATTATTGGTATGGTTTGTATGGTAAGTATGGTTGGTATGGTTGGTATGGTTGGTATTATTGGTATGGTTTGTATGGTGGGTATGGTTGGTATGGTTAGTATGGTTGGTATGGTTGTTATGGCTGGCATGGTTGGTATGTTTGGTAAGATTGGTATTATTAGTATGGTGGGTATGGTTGGTATGATTGGTATGGTTGGTATAGTTGGTATGGTTGGTATGGATTTTATGGTTGGTATGGTTGGTATGGTTGGTATTATTGGTATGGTTTGTATGGTGGGTATGGTTGGTATGGTTAGTATGGTTGGTATGGTTGGTATGGTTGGTATGGTTGTTATGGCTGGCATGGTTAGTATGGTTGATATGGTTTGTATGGTTGGTTTGGTTGGTATGGTTGGTATGGTTGGTATGGTTGGTATGGATGGCATGGTTGGTATGGTTGGTATGGTTGGTATGGTTGGTATGGTTGGTATGGTTGGTATGGTTGGTATGGTTGGTATGGTTGGTATGGTTGGTATGTTTGGTATGGTTGGTATGGTTGGTATGGTTGGTATGGATGGCATGGTTTGTATGGTTGGTATTTTTGGTGTGGTTGGTTGGTTGGTATGGATGGCATGGTTGGTATGGTTGGTATGGTTGGCATGGTTGGTATGTTTGGTAAGATTGGTATGGTTGGTATGGTTGGTATGGTTGGCATGGTTGGTATGTTTGGTAAGATTGGTATTATTGGTATGGTTGGTATGGTGGGTATGGTTGGTATGGTTGGTATGGATGGCATGGTTGGTATGGTTGGTATGGTTGGTATGGTTGGTATGTTTGGTAAGGTTGGTATTTATGGCATTGTTGGTAAGGTTGTTATGGCTGGCATGGTTGGTATGGTTGGTATGGTTGGTATTATTGGTATATTTGGTATGGTGGGTATGGTTGGTATGGTTGGTATGGTTGGTATGGATGGCATTGTTGGTTAGGTTGTTATGGCTGGCATTGTTGGTATGTTTGGTAAGATTGGTATTTTTGGTATGGTTGGTATGGTTGGCATGGTTGGTATGTTTGGTAAGATTGGTATTATTGGTATGGTTGGTATGGTGGGTATGGTTGGTATGGTTGGTAAGGTTGGTATGTTTGGTAAGGTTGGTATTTATGGCATTGTTGGTAAGGTTGTTATGGCTGGCATATCTGGTATGTTTGGTATGGTTGGTATTATTGGTATGGTTGGTATTGTTGGTATGGTTGGTAAGATTGGTATTATTGGTATGGTTGGTATGGTTGGTATGTTTGGTAAGGTTGGTATGTTTGGTAAGGTTGGTATTTATGGCATTGTTGGTAAGGTTGTTATGGCTGGCATTTCTGGTATGTTTGGTATGGTTGGTATTATTGGTATGGTTGGTATGGTTGGTATGGTTGGTATGGATGGCATTGTTGGTTAGGTTGTTATGGCTGGCATTGTTGGTATGTTTGGTAAGATTGGTATGGTTGGTATGGTTGGTATGGTTGGCATGGTTGGTATGTTTGGTAAGATTGGTATTATTGGTATGGTTGGTATGGTGGGTATGGTTGGTATGGTTGGTATGGTTGGTATGGTTGGTATGGTTGGTATGGTTGGTATGGTTGGTATGTTTGGTATGGTTGGTATGGTTGGTATGGTTGGTATGGATGGCATGGTTGGTATGGTTGGTATGGTTGGCATGGTTGGTATGTTTGGTAAGATTGATATTATTGGTATGGTTGGTATGGTGGGTATGGTTGGTATGGTTGGTATGTTTGGTATGGTTGGTATGGTTGGTATGGTTAGTATTTATGGCATTGTTGGTAAGGTTGTTATGGCTGGCATGGTTAGTATGGTTGATATGGTTGGTATGGTTGTTATGGCTGGTATGGTTAGTATGGTTGATATGGTTGGTATGGTTGGTATGGTTGGTATGTTTGGTAAGGTTGGTATTTATGGCATTGTTGGTAAGGTTGTTATGGCTGGCATGGTTGGTATGGTTGTTATGGTTGGTATGGTTGGTATTATTGGTATATTTGGTATGGTGGGTATGGTTGGTATGGTTGGTATGGTTGGTATGGTTGGTATGTTTGGTATGGTTGGTATGGTTGGTATGGTTGGTATGGTTGGTATGGATGGCATGGTTGGTATGGTTGGTATGGTTGGCATGGTTGGTATGTTTGGTAAGATTGGTATTATTGGTATGGTTGGTATGGTGGGTATGGTTGGTATGGTGGGTATGGTTGGTATTTTTGGTATGGTTGGTATGGTTCGTATGGTTGGTATGGTTGGTATGGTTTGTATGGTTGGTATGGTTGGTATGGTTGGTATGGATGGCATGGTTGGTATGGTTGGTATGGTTGGTATGGTTGGTATGGTTGGTATGGTTGGCATGGTTGGTATGGTTGGTATGTTTAGTAAGGTTGGTATTTATGGCATTGTTGGTAAGGTTGTTATGGCTGGCATGGTTGGTATGTTTGGTAATTTTGGTAAGTTTAGTATGGTTGGTATTATTGGTATGTTTGGTAAGGTTGGTATTTATGGCATTGTTGGTAAGGTTGTTATGGCTGGCATATCTGGTATGTTTGGTATGGTTGGTTTTATTGTTATGGTTGGTATGGATGGCATTGTTGGTTAGGTTGTTACGGCTGGCATTGTTGGTATGTTTGGTAAGATTGGTATGGTAAGTATGGTTGGTATGGTTGGCATGTTTGGTATGTTTGGTAATTTTGGTAAGTTTAGTATGGTTGGTATTATTGGCATGTTTGGTAAGGTTGGTATTTATGGCATTGTTGGTAAGGTTGTTATGGCTGGCATATCTGGTATGTTTGGTATGGTTGGTATTATTGGTATGGTTGGTATGGTTGGTATGGATGGCATTGTTGGTTAGGTTGTTATGGCTGGCATTGTTGGTATGTTTGGTAAGATTGGTATGGTAAGTATGGTTGGTATGGTTGGTATGGTTGGTATGGTTGGTATGGTTGGTATGATTGGTATGGTTGGCATGGTTGGTATGGTCGGCATGGTTGGTATGGTTGGTATGGTTGGTATGTTTGGTAAGGTTGGTATGGTTGGTATGGTTGGTATGTTTGGTATGATTGGTATGGTTGGCATGGTTGGTATAGTTGGCATGTTTGGTATGTTTGGTAAGTTTTTTATGTTTGGTATGGTTGGTTTGGTTGGTATGTTTGGTATGTTTGGTATGATTAGTATGGTTGGCATAGTTGGTATGGTTGGTATGGTTGGTATGGTTGGCATGGTTGGTATGGTTGGTATGGTTGGTATGTTTGGTATGATTGGTTTGGTTGGCATGGTTGGTATAGTTGGCATGTTTGGTATGTTTGGTAAGTTTAGTATGTTTGGTATGGTTGGTTTGGTTGGTATGTTTGGTATGATTGGTATGGTTGGCATGGTTGGTATGGTTGGTATGGTTGGTATGGTTGTTGTGGCTGGCATGGTTGGTATGGTTGGTATGGTTGGTATGGTGGGTATGGTTGGTATGGTTGGTATGGTTGGTATGGTTGGTATGGTTGGTATGGTTGGTATGGTTGGTATGGTTGGTATGGCTGGTATGGTTAATATGGTTGGTATGATTGTTATGGTTGGCATGGTTGGTATGGTTGGTATGGTTGGTAAGGTTAGCATGGTTGGTATGGTTGGCATGTTTGGTATGTTTGGTAATTTTGGTAAGTTTAGTATGGTTGGTATTATTGGTATGGTTGGTATGGTTGGCAAGGTTAGTATGTTGGGTATGGTTGGTATGGTTGGTATGGATGGCATGGTTGGTATGGTTGGTATGGTTGGTATGGTTGGTATGGATGGCATGGTTGGTATGGTTGGTATGGTTGGTATGGTTGGTATTATTGGTATGGTTTGTATGGTGGGTATGGTTGGTATGGTTGGTATGGTTGGTATGGTTGGTATGGTTGGTATGGTTGGTATGGCTGGTATGGTTGGTATGGTTGGTATGGTTGGTATGGTTGGTATGGTTGGTATGGTTGGTATGGATGGCATGGTTGGTATGGTTGGTATGGTTGGTATGGTTTGTATGGTGGGTATGTATGGTTGGTATGGTTGGTATGGTTGGTATTATTGGTATGGTTTGTATGGTAAGTATGGTTGGTATGGTTGGTATGGTTGGTATGGTTGGTATGGTTGGTATGGTTGGTATGGTTGGTATGGTTTGTATGGTTGGTATTATTGGTATGGTTTGTATGGTAAGTATGGTTGGTATGGTTGGTATGGTTGGTATGGTTGGTATGGTTGGTATGGTTGGTATGATTGGTATGGTTGGCATGGTTGGTATGGTTGGTATGGTTGGTATGGATGGCATGGTTGGTATGGTTGGTATGGTTGGTATGGTTGGTATGGTTGGTATGGTTGGTATTATTGGTATGGTTTGTATGGTGGGTATGGTTGGTATGGTTGGTATGGATGGCATGGTTGATATGGTTGGTATGGTTGGTATGGTTGGTATGGATGGCATGGTTGGTATGGTTGGTATGGTTGGTATTATTGGTATGGTTTGTATGGTGGGTATGGTTGGTATGGTTGGTATGGTTGGTATGGTTGGTATGGTTGGTATGGTTGGTATGGTTGGTATGGTTGGTATGGTTGGTATGGCTGGTATGGTTGGTATGGTTGGTATGGTTGGTATGGTTGGTATGGTTGGTATGGTTGGTATGGATGGCATGGTTGGTATGGTTGGTATAGTTGGTATGGTTGGTATGGTTGGTATGTTTGGTAAATTTGGTATGTTTGGTAAGGTTGGTATTTATGGCATTGTTGGTATGGTTGTTATGGCTGCCATATCTGGTATGTTTGGTATGGTTGGTATTATTGGTATGGTTGGTATGGATGGCATTGTTGGTTAGGTTGTTATGGCTGGCATTGTTGGTATGTTTATTAAGAATGGTATGGTTGGTATGGTTGGTATGGTTGGTATGATTGGTATGGTTGGCATGGTTGGTATGGTTGGTATGGTTGGTATGGTTGGCATGGTTGGTATGGTTGGTATGGTTGGTATGTTTGGTAAGGTTGGTATTTATGGCATTGTTGGTAAGGTTGTTATGGCTGGCATGGTTGGTATGTTTGGTAAGATTGGTATTATTGGTATGGTTGGTATGGTGGGTATGGTTGGTATGATTGGTATGGTTGGTATGGTTGGTATGGTTGGTACGGTTGGTATGGTTGGTATGGTTGGTATGGTTGGTATGGATGGCATGGTTGGTATGGTTGGTATGGTTGGTATGGTTGGTATGGTTGGTATTATTGGTATGGTTTGTATGGTGGGTATGGTTGGTATGGTTGGTATGGTTGGTATAAATGGCATGGTTTGTATGGTTGGTATGGTTGGTATGGTTGGTATGGATGGCATGGTTGGTATGGCTGGTATGGTTGGCATGGTTGGTATGTTTGGTAAGATTGGTATGGTGGGTATGGTTGGTATGGTTGGTATGGTTGGTATGGTTGGTATGTTTGGTATGGTTGGTATGGTTGGTATGGTTGGTATGGTTGGTATGGATGGCATGGTTGGTATGGTTGGTATGGTTGGCATGGTTGGTATGTTTGGCAAGATTGGTATTATTGGTATGGTTGGTATGGTGGGTATGGTTGGTATGGTTGGTATGGTTGGTATGTTTGGTATGGTTGGTATGGTTGGTATGGTTGGTATGGTTGGTATGGTTGGTATGGTTGGTATGGTTAGTATTTATGGCATTGTTGGTAAGGTTGTTATGGCTGGCATGGTTAGTATGGTTGATATGGTTGGTATGGTTGTTATGGCTGGCATGGTTGGTATGGTTGGTATGGTTGGTATGGTAGGTATGGTTGGTATGGTTGGTATGTTTGGTAAGGTTGGTATATATGGCATTGTTGGTATGGTGGGTATGGTTGGTATGGTTGGTATGGTTGGAATGGTTGGTATGGTTTGTATGGTTGGTATGGTTGGTATGGTTGGTATGGATGGCATGGTTGGTATGGTTGGTATGGTTGGTATGGATGGCATGGTTGGTATGGTTGGTATGGTTGGTATGTTTGGTAAGGTTGGTATTTATGGCATTGTTGGTAAGGTTGTTATGGCTGGCATGGTTGGTATGTTTGGTAAGATTGGTATTATTGGTATAGTTGGTATGGTGGGTATGGTTGGTATGATTGGTATGGTTGGTATGGTTGGTATGGTTGGTATGGTGGGTACGGTTGGTATGGTTTGTATGGTTGGTATGTTTGGTATAGTTGGTATGGCTGGCATGGTTGGTATGTTTGGTAAGATTGGTAAGTTTAGTATGGTTGGTATGGTTGGTTTATTTGGTATTTTTGGTATGATTGGTATGGTTGGCATGGTTGGTATGGTTGGTATGGTTGGTATGGTTGGCTTGGTTGGTATGGTTGGTATGTTTGGTATGATTGGTATGGTTGGCATGGTTGGTATAGTTGGCATGTTTGGTATGTTTGGTAATTTTGGTAAGTTTAGTATGTTTGGTATGGTTGGTTTGGTTGGTATGTTTGGTATGATTGGTATGGTTGGCATGGTTGGTATGGTTGGTATGGATGGCATTGTTGGTAAGGTTGTTATGACTTATATGGTTTGGTATATTTGGTAAGATTGGTATTATTGGTATGGTTGGAATGGTGGGTGTGGTTGATATGGTTGGTATGTTTGGTATGGTTGGTATGGTTGGTATGGTTGGTATGGTTAATATGGTTGGTATGATTGGTATGGTTGGCATGATTGGTATGGTTGGTATGGTTGGTATGGTTGGCTTGGTTGGTATGGTTGGTATGTTTGGTATGATTGGTATGGTTGGCATGGTTGGTATAGTTGGCATGTTTGGTATGTTTGGTAATTTTGGTAAGTTTAGTATGTTTGGTATGGTTGGTTTGGTTGGTATGTTTGGTATGATTGGTATGGTTGGCATGGTTGGTATGGTTGGTATGGATGGCATTGTTGGTAAGGTTGTTATGACTTATATGGTTTGGTATATTTGGTAAGATTGGTATTATTGGTATGGTTGGAATGGTGGGTGTGGTTGATATGGTTGGTATGGTTGGTATGGTTGGCTTGGTTGGTATGGTTGGTATGTTTGGTATGATTGGTATGGTTGGCATGGTTGGTATAGTTGGCATGTTTGGTATGTTTGGTAATTTTGGTAAGTTTAGTATGGTTGGTATGGTTGGTTTGGTTGGTATGTTTGGTATGATTGGTATGGTTGGCATGGTTGGTATGGTTGGTATGTTTCGTATGGTTGGTATGGTTGGTATGGTTGGTATGGTTGGTATGTTTGGTATGATTGGTATGGTTGGTATGGTTGGTATAGTTGGCATGTTTGGTATGTTTGGTAAGTTTAGTATGTTTGGTATGGTTGGTTTGGTTGGTATGTTTGGTATGATTGGTATGGTTGGCATGGTTGGTATGGTTGGTATGGTTGGTAAGGTTGTTATGGCTGGCATGGTTGGTATGGTTGGTATTTTTGGTATGGTTGGTATGGTGGGTATGGTTGGTATGGTTGGTATGGTTGGTATGGTTGGTATGGTTGGTATGGTTGGTATGGTTGGTATGGTTGGTATGTTTGGTATGGTTGGTATGGTTGGTATGGTTGGTATGGTTGGTATGGTTGGTATGGTTAATATGGTTGGTATGATTGGTATGGTTGGCATGGTTGGTATGGTTGGTATGGTTGGTAAGGTTAGCATGGTTGGTATGGTTGGCATGTTTAGTATGTTTGGTATGTTTGGTAATTTTGGTAAGTTTAGTATGGTTGTTATGGTTGGTTTGGTTGGTATGTTTGGTATGGTTGGTATGGTTGGCATGGTTGGTATGGTTGGTATGGTTGGCATGGTTGGTATGGTTGGCATGGTTGGTATAGTTGGCATGTTTGGTATGTTTGGTAATTTTGGTAAGTTTAGTATGTTTGGTATGGTTGGTTTGGTTGGTATGTTTGGTATGATTAGTATGGTTGGTATGGTTGGTATGGTCGGTAAGGTTGTTATGGCTGGCATGGTTGGTATGGTTGGTATGGTTGGTATTATTGGTATGGTTGGTATGGTGGGTATGGTTGGTATGGTTGGTATGGTTGGTGTAGTTGTTATGGTTGGTATGGTTGGTATGGTTTGCATGATTGGTATGGTTGTTATGGTTGGCATGGTTGGCGTGTTTGGTATGGTTGGTATTATTGGTATGTTTGGTAAGGTTAGTATGTTGGGTATGGTTGGTATGTATGGCATGGTTGGTATGGTTGGTATGGTTGGTATGGATGGCATGGTTGGTAAGATTGGTATTATTGGTATGGTTGGTATGTTTGGTAAGATTGGTATTATTGGTATGGTTGGTAAGGTTAGTATGTTGGGTATGGTTGGTATGGATGGCATGGTTGGTATGGTTGGTATGGTTGGTATGGTTGGTATGGTTGGCATGGTTGGTATGGTTGGTATGTTTGGTAAGGTTGGTATTTATGGCATTGTTGGTAAGGTTGTTATGGCTGGCATGGTTGGTATGTTTGGTAAGATTGGTATTATTGGTATGGATGGTATGGTGGGTATGGTTGGTATGGTTGGTATGGTTGGTATGGTTGGTATGGTTGGTATGGTTGGTATGGTTGGTATGGTTGGTATGGTTGGTATGGTTGGTATGGTTGGTATGATTGGTATGGTTGGCATGGTTGGTATGGTTGGTATGGTTGGTATGTTTGGTATGGTTGGTATGGTTGGTATGGTTGGTATGGTTGGTATGGTTGGTATGGTTGGTATGGTTGGTATGGTTGGCATGGTTGGTATAGTTGGCATGTTTGGTATGTTTGGTAAGTTTAGTATGTTTGGTATGGTTGGTTTGGTTGGTATGTTTGGTATGTTTGGTATGATTGGTATGGTTGGCATAGTTGGTATGGTTGGTATGGTTGGTATGGTTGGCATGGTTGGTATGGTTGGTATGGTTGGTATGTTTGGTATGATTGGTATGGTTGGCATGGTTGGTATAGTTGGCATGTTTGGTATGTTTGGTAAGTTTAGTATGTTTGGTATGGTTGGTTTGGTTGGTATGTTTGGTATGTTTGGTATGATTGGTATGGTTGGCATGGTTGGTATGGTTGGTATGGTTGGTAAGGTTGTTATGGCTGGCATGGTTGGTATGGTTGGTATGGTTGGTATGGTTGCTATTATTGGTATGGTTGGTATGGTGGGTATGGTTGGTATGGTGGGTATGGTTGGTATGGTTGGTATGGTTGGTATGGTTGGTATGGTTGGTATGGTTGGTATGGTTAATATGGTTGGTATGATTGGTATGGTTGGCATGGTTGGTATGGTTGGTATGGTTGGTATGGTTGGTAAAGTTAGCATGGTTGGTATGGTAGGCATGTTTGGTATGTTTGGTAATTTTGGTAAGTTTAGTATGGTTGGTATTATTGGTATGTTTGGTAAGGTTGGTATTTATGGCATTGTTGGTAAGGTTGTTATGGCTGGCATATCTGGTATGTTTGGTATGGTTGGTATTATTGGTATGGTTTTTATGGTTGGTATGGATGGCATTGTTAGTTAGGTTGTTATGGCTGGCATTGTTGGTATGTTTGGTAAGATTGGTATGGTTGGTATGGTTGGTATGGTTGGTATGATTGGTATGGTTGGCATGGTTGGTATGGTTGGTATGGTTGGTATGGTTGGCATGGTTGGTATGGTTGGTATGGTTGGTATGGTTGGTATGGATGGCATGGTTGGTATGGTTGGTATGGTTGGTATGGTTGGTATTATTGGTATGGTTGGTATGGTTGGTATGGTTGGTATGGTTGGTATGGTTGGTATGGTTGGTATGGTTGGTATGGTTGGTATGGTTGGTATGGTTGGTATGGATGGCATGGTTTTTATGGTTGGTATGGTTGGTATGTTTGGTAAGGTTGGTATGATTGGTATGGTTGGCATGGTTGGTATGGTTGGTATGGTTGGTATGGCTGGTATGGTTGGTATGGTTGGTATGGTTGGTATGGTTGGTATGGTTGGTATGGTTGGTATGGATGGCATGGTTGGTATGGTTGGTATGGTTGGTATGGTTGGTATGGTTGGTATGGTTGGTATAGTTGGTATGGTTAATATGGTTGGTATGATTGGTATGGTTGGCATGGTTGGTATGGTTGGTATGGTTGGTAAGGTTAGCATGGTTGGTATGGTTGGCATGTTTGGTATGTTTGGTAATTTTGGTAAGTTTAGTATGGTTGGTATTATTGGTATGTTTGGTAAGGTTGGTATTTATGGCATTGTTGGTAAGGTTGTTATGGCTGGCATATCTGGTATGTTTGGTATGGTTGGTATTATTGGTATGGTTGGTATGGTTGGTATGGATGGCATTGTTGGTTAGGTTGTTATGGCTGGCATTGTTGGTATGTTTGGTAAGATTGGTATGGTTGGTATGGTTGGTATGATTGGTATGGTTGGCATGGTTGGTATGGTTGGTATGGTTGGTATGGTTGGTATGGTTGGTATGGTTGGTATGGTTGGTATTGTTGGTATGGTTGGTATGGTTGGTATGGTTAATATGGTTGGTATGATTGGTATGGTTGGCATGGTTGGTATGGTTGGTATGGTTGGTATGGTTGGTATGGTTGGTAAGATTGGTATGGTTGGTATGGTTGGTATGGTTGGTATGGTTGGTATGGTTGGTATGGTTAATATGGTTGGTATGATTGGTATGGTTGGCATGGTTGGTATGGTTGGTATGGTTGGTAAGGTTAGCATGGTTGGTATGGTTGGCATGTTTGGTATGTTTGGTAATTTTGGTAAGTTTAGTATGGTTGGTATTATTGGTATGTTTGGTAAGGTTGGTATTTATGGCATTGTTGGTAAGGTTGTTATGGCTGGCATATCTGGTATGTTTGGTATGGTTGGTATTATTGGTATGGTTGGTATGGTTGGTATGGATGGCATTGTTGGTTAGGTTGTTATGGCTGGCATTGTTGGTATGTTTGGTAAGATTGGTATGGTTGGTATGGTTGGTATGGTTGGTATGATTGGTATGGTTGGCATGGTTGGTATGGTTGGTATGGTTGGTATGGTTTTCATGGTTGGTATGGTTGGTATGGTTGGTATGGATGGCATGGTTGGTATGGTTGGTATGGTTGGTATGGTTGGTATGGTTGGTATGGTTGGTATTATTGGTATGGTTTGTATGGTGGGTATGGTTGGTATGGTTGGTATGGTTGGTATGGTTGGTATGGTTGGTATTATTGGTATGGTTTGTATGGTGGGTATGGTTGGTATGGTTGGTATGGTTGGTATGGTTGGTATGGTTGGTATGGTTGGTATGGTTGGTATGGTTGGTATGGTTGGTATGGTTGGTATGGTTGGTATGGTTGGTATGGTTGGTATGGTTGGTATGGTTGGTATGGTTGGTATGGTTGGTATGGTTGGTATGGTTGGTATGGTTGGTATGGTTGGCATGGTTGGTATGGTTGGTATGGTTGGTAAGGTTAGCATGGTTGGTATGGTTGGCATGTTTGGTATGTTTGGTAATTTTGGTAAGTTTAGTATGGTTGGTATTATTGGTATGTTTGGTAAAGTTGGTATTTATGGCATTGTTGGTAAGGTTGTTATGGCTGGCATATCTGGTATGTTTGGTATGGTTGGTATTATTGGTATGGTTGGTATGGTTGGTATGGATGGCATTGTTGGTTAGGTTGTTATGGCTGGCATTATTGGTATGTTTGGTAAGATTGGTATGGTTGGTATGGTTGGTATGGTTGGTATGATTGGTATGGTTGGCATGGTTGGTATGGTTGGTATGGTTGGTATGGTTGGCATGGTTGGTATGGTTGGTATGGTTGGTATGGTTGGTATGGTTGGTATGGATGGCATGGTTGGTATGGTTGGTATGGTTGGTATTATTGGTATGGTTTGTATGGTGGGTATGGTTGGTATGGTTGGTATGGTTGGTATGGTTGGTATGGTTGGTATGGTTGGTATGGTTGGTATGGTTGGTATGGTTGGTATGGTTGGTATGGATGGCATGGTTTTTATGGTTGGTATGGTTGGTATGTTTGGTAAGGTTGGTATGATTGGTATGGTTGGCATGGTTGGTATGGTTGGTATGGTTGGTATGGTTAATATGGTTGGTATGATTGGTATGGTTGGCATGATTGGTATGGTTGGTATGGTTGGTAAGGTTAGCATGGTTGGTATGGTTGGCATGTTTGGTATGTTTGGTAATTTTGGTAAGTTTAGTATGGTTGGTATTATTGGTATGGTTTGTATGGTGGGTATGGTTGGTATGGTTGGTATGGTTGGTATGGTTGGTATGGTTGGTATGGTTGGTATGGCTGGTATGGTTGGTATGGTTGGTATGGTTGGTATGGTTGGTATGGTTGGTATGGTTGGTATGGATGGCATGGTTGGTATGGTTGGTATGGTTGGTATGGTTGGTATGGTTGGTATGGTTGGTATGGTTAATATGGTTGGTATGATTGGTATGGTTGGCATGATTGGTATGGTTGGTATGGTTGGTAAGGTTAGCATGGTTGGTATGGTTGGCATGTTTGGTATGTTTGGTAATTTTGGTAAGTTTAGTATGGTTGGTATTATTGGTATGTTTGGTAAGGTTGGTATTTATGGCATTGTTGGTAAGGTTGTTATGGCTGGCATATCTGGTATGTTTGGTATGGTTGGTATTATTGGTATGGTTGGTATGGTTGGTATGGATGGCATGTTGGTTAGGTTGTTATGGCTGGCATTGTTGGTATGTTTGGTAAAATTGGTATGGTTGGTATGGTTGGTATGGTTGGTATGGTTGGTATGATTGGTATGGTTGGCATGGTTGGTATGGTTGGTATGGTTGGTATGGTTGGTATGGTTGGTATGGTTGGTATGGTTGGTATGGTTAATATGGTTGGTATGATTGGTATGGTTGGCATGGTTGGTATGGTTGGTATGGTTGGTATGGTTGGTATGGTTGGTAAGATTGGTATGGTTGGTATGGTTGGTATGGTTGGTATGGTTGGTATGGTTGGTATGGTTGGTAAGGTTAGCATGGTTGGTATGGTTGGCATGTTTGGTATGTTTGGTAATTTTGGTAAGTTTAGTATGGTTGGTATTATTATTTTGTTTGGTAAGGTTGGTATTTATGGCATTGTTGGTAAGGTTGTTATGGCTGGCATATCTGGTATGCTTGGTATGGTTGGTATTATTGGTATGGTTGGTATGGTTGGTATGGATGGCATTGTTGGTTAGGTTGTTATGGCTGGCATTGTTGGTATGTTTGGTGTGGGAGTGTTTACTCCAATAAAAGTTTAAAAATGCTGAAGTTGGATTCGATTGTTCGCCTCTTGCGATGTGTTTTATTCAACAGCCTTTTTCCAACTTAAAACTAAAAATTCATATTTGATAGGAATGTACTCGTATGTATGTACATGTAGAAAAAAAAACAAGAACAAGAATTCAAAAAAAAATTAAATTGTGCTCTCTTCATGAGGCTAAATTATTGAGAAATTTAAGATAAATTAAGAGCAAAATATAAGCTACTGTTGAACACGGTTCAACATTCTCCCACGCCCGCATGGGTTTTGCAGAAGCATCCATTCCACGGTCCATATATTACCCATCCGAATATAGTATTCTGAGCCTTTGGTAGCCCCGGTGGAGATTGCTGGGCCCTTGACGTTAAAATTGATCTGATTGTTTTGGCTCCTAGTACTCCGTCCACTTTTCGGCAAGTTGCAAACCGGGAGTGAGCCAGTGGCTTTAGGTTATGAAAATGCTCCCTTATTAGAGGGTCCCAAATCGGCTCTGGTAAGGTGAATATGATATTATCGCGTATTTGGAGCCGCCATGAAGGTAATGACTCCATGGTGCCTAATTGATGAGCAGCAGCTATTTTGAAACTTGAATATTCTTGGCCAGTGCTGGTTCTGTTTGAAATTAGATTCGGAAATCTGGTCGCTCCTTGACGGGTTAAAAAAGAATGGTTGGAGTTATGGTCCAATAAAAGAGTGGCATTCAAACAAATGCCGTTATTGTAGAGACGGACTTCAATTAAAGGTGGGACGTATGGAGTGGGATCGTAGAACTTAGGGAGACCTGTTGCGGATTCAGCCATGGGGGCCGGTATATCCTCTTCATAGCTCGATGACGAGAGATTACCCTCAAAGGGGCTTCGATGTATCATTGTGTGGTGTTTTGCTGAACAGATATCGCATCTATTAGTGGACTCGCAGCACGCTCTCTGGTGGCTCTGCGCTAGGCAATTTAGGCAATAGTCCATTCCTTTAGCGAACGATCTCCTTTCCTCCGGATTCATTGCACGAAAGGTGACACAATATTTCACGGGATGATTGCGCGAGCATAAATAGCAGCGAGGTTTTTTGAACATGTTGAACTGTGAATGAAAAGAATATATACAACTAAATTAGAATTAATATACGACTTTATCTCTTAATATCTTGTGGGTATAAATCTCAATTTATGCTTCTTGTTGGTTTGTGTTGGAAGCATGGTCGTCTGTAGGTAGAATGCATAACTTTACAATTGGTCGAGTTATAAGACCATTTTGTGTAAGGACTTCTGCTACGCGGACCTTGCCGTCACGTCCGGGCAATGTCCGTTGTATTCGTCCAAGACGCCATTCAGTGGCTGGTAAGCCATCATCCTTTATTATTACCAAATCATTCTGCTTTATATTCTGTTGTGTAGTTTTCCATTTGACTCGTCGCTGCAGTTCTAGAATATATTCGTTTTTCCAACGACGAGAAAATATTTGTTGAAGGACTTTGAGTCTATCCCATTGTTTTAATAATGACAGGGGCTTGGCCAAAATCTCTTGAGGCGTCTCGGGAGCTGATATCAGGGGAGCACCTCGAAGAAAATGACCCGGTGTGAGGGGAAGTAATTCTGATGGGTTTCCAGTCAATGCTCCAAGTGGCCGGGAATTCAAAACTGCTTCAATACGTGCTAGCAGAGTGGAGAACTCCTCGAATGTAAAAGAAGTTGTACCGGCGACTTTGCGGAGATGTGATTTCATGCTCTTGACGGCTGCTTCCCATATTCCGCCCATGTGTGGCGCATACGGTGGTATGAACGACCAAGAAAATCCATGTGTCGCGTATTTTTCAATAAGGCATTTCTCTGCTTCCTTCAGAAAGGCATTATAAGCTTTAAGAAGAATATAACTGGCTCCAAGAAAATTCCGTCCATTATCGGAGAACATTGTTTTCGGTAATCCTCTTCGTGATGTGAATCGCATAAAGCATGCTGAAAAGGCATCAGAGGAAAGATCTGAACAGACTTCTAAATGAACTGCTCGAGTAGAAAAGCAGACAAATACCGCGGCATAACCCTTTATGATCTTGGCATTGCGTAAAGTCGATGATTTTAGATGGAATGGACCTGCAAAGTCTACTCCTGTATATGTGAACGGCAATGAGAAAGTTACTCGTTCAGGGGGAAGCGCAGCCATTATCTGATGCTGAAACTTATGTTTGTATATGGTACATGCTCTACAGCTTCGTATACATTTTCTAATTAGATTTCTAATTCGTGGTATATAAAACCCTTGTCTTATAGCCCGCAGCATTATGTGATGCTCTGCGTGGAGTAATATTTTATGTGTGTATTCAATGAATAGCACAGCAAAATGAGACCTTTCCGGTATAATGATTGGGTGACGTTCTTCAAAACTCAGCCCAGAATTGTTGAGCCTCCCGCCCACTCGTAATACACCCTCTTGGTCCAAAAAAGGAGTTACGGATAAAAGACGGCTTTTCTGATGTAATGGTTTATTATTTTCAAGATTTATGTATTCTGAGGAAAAATGCTCTTTTTGAACAGCTGTAATGAGACGAGATTTAGTAAAACGTATTTCTTCTGTGGTAATAAATTGTTCTGTTGAACGAGGACGTTTAAGAATAAAATTAATAAAACGAAAACAATAACTTATTACCCTTAAGGATTTTGGCAAAGAAGAAAAATCTTTCAGAATGTCCTCAGAAAGAGGCATCATATGAAAATTAAGAATTGGCTTCGTTTCCAAATTTGTAGATTCAAATGTTTTTGGCTTTGGCCAGAATTCGACAGGATTTAATAGCCAGGTGGGCCCATGCCACCATAAATTACACTGCTCCAATTCTCGTGGTGAGCTGCCCCGTGTACCAATATCAGCCGGGTTGTCGCATGTTTGGACATGGTTCCAAAGTGTACATTCGGTAAGTTCGAGAATTTTCGTAACTCGATTTGCCACAAACGTTTTTAGCTTCTGAGGCGACTTCTGCAACCAGCTCAATACTATAGATGAGTCGGTCCATAAAAAACGGTCATATGAGAAATTTAAATTGCTTGTGATATTCGTCATTAGTTTTGCCAATAGCAAGGCTCCACAGAGTTCAAGTTTGGGTATTGTAGTTCTCTTGATTGGTGCAACTCGGGTTTTTGATATCAGCAAGTAGCAAAATATTTCTCCTTCTCGGTTTACAGTTCTCAAGTAAACTGCTGCACAATATGCTTTTTCGGAGGCGTCGCAAAACCCATGTATTTGATTGTAAGAAAATGGTGAAAATTGTACCCATCTGGGAATTCTGATCCGAGATATATCCTCTAAATTTGTGATAAATGCTCTCCATTTAATTGAGATTGCAAGGGGAATACTCTCATCCCAGTCTGTCTTACCCATCCATAATTCTTGCATCAAAAGTTTTGCTTTTATCACGGTTGGGCTTAACCAACCGAGTGGATCGAACAGTTTTGCTATAATTGACAAAATTTGTCTTTTTGTCATGTGCTGCTCTATTTCTATAGGTGCAGCCACATAATAGAATACGTCTTCCTTGGCGTTCCAACGTATTCCTAAAGTCTTCAAAGTGCTGGAACCGTCGATCTTTAAAAATTCTTCGTTTAGAAGATCCTCCCTCGCCAGATGCTCTAAGAAGCATCTATTATTGGCTGTTATTTTCTTCAATGGAAAACCTGCTGCATTTAAAGCCTTATTAAGTTGATATTGTTTTTGTTTTGCCTCTGCAATATTATGTCCTCCTGATAGAATGTCGTCAACATACATTTCATTCTTCAAGATCGTAGAAGCGAGTGGCAGTGAGTACTCACAATCTTTACTTAGCTCTAGAAGAGTCCTTATTGCCAAATAAGGAGCACTACTTACACCAAAGGTACCGGTTTTGAGCTGATAAGTTTTTATAACTCCATCGGTTGTGTCCCGGAAAAATATCTGTTGATATGGTCTATCGTCTTTATGTACCAAAATCTGCCTATACATTTTTTGTATGTCACCCGTAAAATCATACTTATAATTTCGCCATGTTGAAATTATTTGAACTAAATCCTTTTGTAGAGTGGGTCCCTTTAGAAGTACATCATTCAATGAGAACCCGCTGTTGCTTTTTTTTGAGGCATTGAAAACCACACGTAGCTTGGTTGATTTACTCTCAGATTTGATGACAGCATGGTGAGGAAGAAAAAATGAAAACAATTTGTTAGTCTTATGCTCACTAAAAAATGATTGTTCCATGTGTTCTAAGTCGATATATTCCTGTAGAACTTTGTTGTATTCCCTTTTAAAGGCTGGATCTTTTAGTGTTTTTTCCATTCGGGAATACTGGGCAAATGCTGTACTCCTTGAGGAGCCTAAGAAAATCTCCTCAGGATAATTTTGCTTAAATGGTAATCTTACCATATATCTGCCATTAGATTGGCGAGTAGTTGTACTTTGAAAAAGGTGTTCGCAATAGAGATCATCTTCGGATTCTATCTTATTGTGCTCCACCTCTTCTAATTCCCAAAATTTTCGTATTTGCTCTCCAAGCGATATGTCATCAGCTGACACAGTCGTACAAAAAGAATTGATCTCATGATGAGATTCAACCTTTGATTCAGCACCAAATAAATACCAACCAAATTTAGATTCTCTTGCCTCTATGGAATTATTTGCGATGAATTTTACGCCTTTCATATTTATAAGTGGCAAGTAGTCACTTCCGATTATCAAATCAATAGGACCCGGTTGATAAAATTGGGGATCTGCAAGATTTAAAGTTTTAATATCGTCTAGTTGATTAGTTCTAACGGGCCTTGAAGGCAAAAAATGGGATAGTTTTGATATAACTATTGCACTAATTTTTATTTGAAAATTGGATGTTCTACATTGTAAGATAATATTACATACGCCTCTTGAGCTACTAACAACGGTTCCTCCTAAACCAGAAATTGTTGTACTGTAAGCTTTGGTCGAAATACTTAATTGTTGCTGAAGTCGTTTGGATATAAAGCTTTTCTCCGAGCCTGCATCCAATAGTGCGCGAACTGTAAATAGCTCTCCTGCATGTCTTATATATATGAGAGCCGTTGGTAAAATCGTCGTGTTACCCTTGAATAAATTACCACTAGTGGAGGTAGAATTCAATTTCCTATTATTAATCTGAGTATTGTTTATTGATTGATATTTAGAAGTGGATGGCATTTCATCCTTGATCTGATATGATGGTGAATGATTTCTTTGAGCAATCTCTCCTTCAATTTCCTTTCCACCTGCTTCAAAATGTAACAGTGTGTGATGCTTCTTATGGCAGTGGAAACACACATGTTTACTAGGACATTTGGACTTAAAGTGATCTGAAGATAAACAATTTGTACAATATTTATTAGCAAATGCGTAATTTAGTCTTTCTTTAATGGATAATGCTGTGAATGCTTTGCACCTCCTTAAAGAGTGAAATTGTTTACATTTTTTGCAATATTCATTTTTCTTTCTATTATCTGCTTGCGCATGAAATGTTTGTGATTTTGATACTTCCCTGTAATTGGGTTTCCTTAAGTCAGAAACAGTTTCTAGCATTTCAATTCTCCCCTTGAGAAAATCACTCATTTCCTGCCATGTAGGTGGTTGCTTATGATTATTTAAAGAATTTTCCCAATACCTTAACGTTTCTTCTGGGAGCTTGGACGAGCATATGTAAACAAGAATTGGATCCCAGTTTGATACGTTCACTTTGCACGTTTTTAAAATAGCTAAGGTTTCATCGATTGTTGTTTGAATCTGTCGTATTGCCTTTGATGTTTCACTTTGTACGGCCTGAATTGTAAACAATTGTTTGATCTGTTGATGAACGATTATTCGTGGATTTTCGAATCGATCCTGTAGTGCTTTCCATGCCAACTCAAAATTCTCTCCCACCAAATCGAATCTCTTCACGATTTGGTGAGCTTCCCCTCTCACTTTGCTTCGCAAATATTGTAATTTCTCTACTGGAGAAATCTCACTGTTTTTAGAGACCAGTGATTGAAATAAATTTCTAAATTCCGGCCATTTTGTATACCCACCTTCAAAGTGCGGCATATCACATGGCGGTAATTTCAGCGTAGTGCCCACTTGGTGACTTTTTGTAGTTTCCTCTTGATTTAGTTTGATTGTCCTCTCAGATTGGTTTTGCTTATTTACTATATCTATTATACTTGCCTTTAAGTTTTGATATTTTTCAGCAATGTCTTCATATTTGGCAGAAACCCTGTTTTTACTTTCATCAGATTCTTCCTTGTTTTCCTCAATCATGAAGGTTGCATAACTTTCTGTTAAGTGCTCCCATCTCCTCTCCAATTCAGTTTGTTTTACCTCAAGTAAAGGTTTTGTTAATAGTTCTGCAGAAATATTTCCAAAATTTGTGACAAAATTCTCCAGTTGAATTATGTCAAATTTGCATTTTCTCCTTGTTGTCATTTTCAATAATAAATTTTTGCGCTATTTTCTTCACTATATGGTCATAAAAAATACCTTGTTTCCTGATTATTTGTTATTTACCGTTTAAGTAGTAGTTTACCTTTGTGTGTTGATTTTTGTTTTTTTTTTTTTTTTGTGTGCTTAAATTTTGTACTCTTCAGTTTTCGTCGTGTAAATGTTTTAATAGATTTTTAAATTATAATTGAAACTTTTTTTTGTTGTCTTTGCTACTCCACACTTTTTCTTTGCTCTTATTGAAATGACCAACGTTGCTCATTAGCGTATTGAGGCGAAAAAAAATTCTATTTACATGTGAAGTTGACAACTTGATTTAGCACGTACTGTAAGTAGAGTTGTTATCATCAAAATTGTTATTTTTATTCTTTCGCTTTATCACATACGTATGAATGTTAACAATAAAAAGTTTACCGTTTCTTTATTGTATGTATATATGTAAATGATCTACAGCTTAATGTTTAACCTTCACTGCGACTTTCGTTGTTATATACCTATCTTCTGACCTTCACTGATCAAGAAGGTTACTGTTACTGTTTTTTTTGTTTTAGATACCAGAGACACTATGCCGTTGTAACTCTAATTCATTGTACATAAATTTACCTTTCATATGACTTTGAAATTTTACCCACGTTTGCTGACTTCTTTTTTATATTTTGTCTAGTGGACCTCTTGTTCTAATTGTCTGTTTGTTTTTTTTTTTTTTTATAAACCATATGTCCCAATCACTGGAGTTGTCGCTTCCAAAGGACAACCGCTTATGCCAGTTTTCTTCGTTTGTAATGGACCCCTTGTCTAAACACCTGGAGTTGTCGCTTTCAAAGGACAACCGCTTATGCCAGCTCTTAGACCCCCGGTCACCAGTTGTAATCGAGTCCTAGCCTTTCTAGGACTTGTCGAAGGACCAAAATGTGGGAGTGTTTACTCCAATAAAAGTTTAAAAATGCTGAAGTTGGATTCGATTGTTCGCCTCTTGCGATGTGTTTTATTCAACAGCCTTTTTCCAACTTAAAACTAAAAATTCATATTTGATAGGAATGTACTCGTATGTATGTACATGTAGAAAAAAAACAAGAACAAGAATTCAAAAAAAAATTAAATTGTGCTCTCTTCATGAGGCTAAATTATTGAGAAATTTAAGATAAATTAAGAGCAAAATATAAGCTACTGTTGAACACGGTTCAACATTTGGTAAGATTGGTATGGTTGGTATGGTTGGTATGGTTGGTATGATTGGTATGGTTGGCATGGTTGGTATGGTTGGTATGGTTGGTATGGTTGGTATGGTTGGTATGGTTGGTATGGTTGGTATGGTTAATATGGTTGGTATGATTGGTATGGTTGGCATGGTTGGTATGGTTGGTATGGTTGGTAAGATTGGTATGGTTGGTATGGTTGGTATGGTTGGTATGGTTGGTATGGTTGGTATGGTTGGTATGGTTGGTATGGTTGGTATGGTTGGTATGGTTGGTATGGTTGGTATGGATGGCATGGTTTTTATGGTTGGTATGGTTGGTATGGTTGGTATGTTTGGTAAGGCTGGTATGATTGGTATGGTTGGCATGGTTGGTATGGATGGCATTGTTGGTAAGGTTGTTATGGCTGGCATTGTTGGTATGTTTGGTAAGATTGGTATGGTTGGTATGGTTGGTATGGTTGGTATGGTTGGTATGGTTGGTATGGTTGGTATGGTTGGTATGGTTGGTATGGTTGGTATGGTTGGTATGGTTAATATGGTTGGTATGATTGGTATGGTTGGCATGGTTGGTATGGTTGGTATGGTTGGTAAGGTTAGCATGGTTGGTATGGTTGGCATGTTTGGTATGTTTGGTAATTTTGATAAGTTTAGTATGGTTGGTATTATTGGTATGTTTGGTAAGGTTGGTATTTATGGCATTGTTGGTAAGGTTGTTATGGCTGGCATATCTGGTATGTTTGGTATGGTTGGTATTATTGTTATGGTTGGTATGGATGGCATTGTTGGTTAGGTTGTTATGGCTGGCATTGTTGGTATTATTGGTATGGTTGGTATGGATGGCATTGTTGGTTAGGTTGTTATGGCTGGCATTGTTGGTATGTTTGGTAAGATTGGTATGGTTGGTATGGTTGGTATGGTTGGTATGGTTGGTATGATTGGTATGGTTGCCATGGTTGGTATGGTTGGTATGGTTGGCATGGTTGGTATGGTTGGTATGGTTGGTATGGTTGGTATGGATGGCATGGTTGGTATGGTTGGTATGGTTGGTATGGTTGGTATGGTTGGGATGGTTGGTATGGTTGGTATTATTGGTATGGTTTGTATGGTGGGTATGGTTGGTATGGTTGGTATGGTTGGTATGGTTGGTATGGTTGGTATGGTTGGTATGGTTGGTATGGTTGGTATGGTTGGTATGGTTGGTATGGATGGCATGGTTTTTATGGTTGGTATGGTTGGTATGTTTGGTAAGGTTGGTATGTTTGGTAAAGTTGGTATTTATGGCATTGTTGGTAAGGTTGTTATGGCTGGCATATCTGGTATGTTTGGTATGGTTGGTATTATTGGTATGGTTGGTATGGTTGGTATGGTTGGTATGAATGGCATTGTTGGTTAGGTTGTTATGGCTGGCATTGTTGGTATGTTTGGTAAGATTGGTATGGTTGGTATGATTGGTATGGTTGGTATGGTTGGTATGGTTGGTATGGTTGGTATGGTTGGTATGGTTGGTATGGTTGGTATGGTTGGTATGGTTGGTATGGTTGGTATGGTTGGTATGATTGGTATGGTTGGTATGGTTGGTATGGTTGGTATGGTTGGTATGGTTGGCATGGTTGGTATGGTTGGTATGGTTGGTATGTTTGGTAAGGTTGGTATTTATGGCATTGTTGGTAAGGTTGTTATGGCTGGCATGGTTGGTATGTTTGGTAAGATTGGTATTATTGGTATGGTGGGTATGGTTGGTATGATTGGTATGGTTGGTATGGTTGGTATGGATTTCATGGTTGGTATGGTTGGTATGGTTGGTATGGTTGGTATTATTGGTATGGTTTGTATGGTGGGTATGGTTGGTATGGTTGGTATGGTTGGTATGGTTGGTATGGTTGGTATGGTTTGTATGGTTGGTATGGTTGGTATGGTTGGTATGGTTGGTATGGTTGGTATGGTTGATATGGTTGGTATGGTTGTTATGGCTGGCATGGTTAGTATGGTTGATATGGTTGGTATGGTTGGTATGGTTGGTATGGTTGGTATGGTTGGTATGGTTGGTATGGTTGGTATGGATGGCATGGTTGGTATGGTTGGTATGGTTGGTATGGTTGGTATGGTTGGTATGGTTGGTATGTTTGGTATGGTTGGTATGGTTGGTATGGTTGGTATGGATGGCATGGTTGGTATGGTTGGTATGGTTGGTGTGGTTAGTATGGTTGGTATGGATGGCATGGTTGGTATGGTTGGTATGGTTGGCATGGTTGGTATGTTTGGTAAGATTGGTATTATTGGTATGGTTGGTATGGTGGGTATGGTTGGTATGGTTGGTATGTTTGGTATGGTTGGTATGGTTGGTATGGTTAGTATTTATGGCATTGTTGGTAAGGTTGTTATGGCTGGCATGGTTAGTATGGTTAATATGGTTGGTATGGTTGGTATGGATGGCATGGTTGGTATGGTTGGTATGGTTGGTATGGTTGGTATGGTTGGTATGTTTGGTAAGGTTGGTATTTATGGCATTGTTGGTAAGGTTGTTATGGCTGGCATGGTTGGTATGGTTGGTATGGTTGGTATTATTGGTATATTTGGTATGGTGGGTATGGTTGGTATGGTTGGTATGGATGGCATTGTTGGTTAGGTTGTTATGGCTGGCATTGTTGGTATGTTTGGTAAGATTGGTATGGTTGGTATGGTTGGTATGGTTGGCATGGTTGGTATGTTTGGTAAGATTGGTATTATTGGTATGGTTGGTATGGTGGGTATGGTTGGTATGGTTGGTAAGGTTGGTATGTTTGGTAAGGTTGGTATTTATGGCATTGTTGGTAAGGTTGTTATGGCTGGCATATCTGGTATGGTTGGTATTATTGGTATGGTTGGTATTGTTGGTATGGTTGGTAAGATTGGTATTATTGGTATGGTTGGTATGGTTGGTATGTTTGGTAAGGTTGGTATGTTTTTTAAGGTTGGTATTTATGGCATTGTTGGTAAGGTTGTTATGGCTGGCATATCTGGTATGTTTGGTATGGTTGGTATTATTGGTATGGTTGGTATGGTTGGTATGGTTGGTATGGTTGGTATGGTTGGTATGGATGGCATTGTTGGTTAGGTTGTTATGGCTGGCATTGTTGGTATGTTTGGTAAGATTGATATGGTTGGTATGGTTGGTATGGTTGGTATGGTTGGTATGGTTGGTATGTTTGGTATGGTTGGTATGGTTGGTATGGTTGGTATGGTTGGTATGGTTGGTATGGTTGGTATGGATGGCACGGTTGGTATGGTTGGTATGGTTGGCATGGTTGGTATGTTTGGTAAGATTGGTATTATTGGTATGGTTGGTATGGTGGGTATGGTTGGTATTTTTGGTATGGTTGGTATGGTTGGTATGGTTGGTATGGTTGGTATGGTTTGTATGGTTGGTATGGTTGGTATGGTTGGTATGGATGGCATGGTTGGTATGGTTGGTATGGTTGGTATGGTTGGTATGGTTGGCATGGTTGGTATGGTTGGCATGGTTGGTATGGTTGGTATGGTTGGTATGGTTGGTATGGTTGGTATGGATGGCATGGTTGGTATGGTTGGTATGGTTGGTATGGTTGGTATGGTTGGTATGGTTGGTATGTTTGGTATGGTTGGTATGGTTGGTATGGTTGGTATGGATGGCATGGTTGGTATGGTTGGTATGGTTGGTGTGGTTAGTATGGTTGGTATGGATGGCATGGTTGGTATGGTTGGTATGGTTGGCATGGTTGGTATGTTTGGTAAGATTGGTATTATTGGTATGGTTGGTATGGTGGGTATGGTTGGTATGGTTGGTATGTTTGGTATGGTTGGTATGGTTGGTATGGTTAGTATTTATGGCATTGTTGGTAAGGTTGTTATGGCTGGCATGGTTAGTATGGTTAATATGGTTGGTATGGTTGGTATGGATGGCATGGTTGGTATGGTTGGTATGGTTGGTATGATTGGTATGGTTGGCATGGTTGGTATGGTTGGTATGGTTGGTATGGTTGGTATGGTTGTTGTGGCTGGCATGGTTGGTATGGTTGGTATGGTTGGTATGGTTAGTATGGTGGGTATGGTTGGTATGGTTGGTATGGTTGGTATGGTTGGTATGGTTGGTATGGTTGGCATGGTTGGTATGTTTGGTAAGATTGGTATTATTGGTATGGTTGGTATGGTGGGTATGGTTGGTATTTTTGGTATGGTTGGTATGGTTGGTATGGTTGGTATGGTTGGTATGGTTGGTATGGTTTGTATGGTTGGTATGGTTGGTATGGTTGGTATGGATGGCATGGTTGGTATGGTTGGTATGGTTGTTATGGCTGGCATGGTTAGTATGGTTGATATGGTTGGTATGGTTGGTATGGTTGGTATGGTTGGTATGGTTGGTATGGTTGGTATGGATGGCATGGTTGGTATGGTTGGTATGGTTGGTATGGTTGGTATGGTTGGTATGGTTGGTATGTTTGGTATGGTTGGTATGGTTGGTATGGTTGGTATGGATGGCATGTTTGGTATGGTTGGTATGGTTGGTGTGGTTAGTATGGTTGGTATGGATGGCATGGTTGGTATGGTTGGTATGGTTGGCATGGTTGGTATGTTTGGTAAGATTGGTATTATTGGTATGGTTGGTATGGTGGGTATGGTTGGTATGGTTGGTATGTTTGGTATGGTTGGTATGGTTGGTATGGTTAGTATTTATGGCATTGTTGGTAAGGTTGTTATGGCTGGCATGGTTAGTATGGTTAATATGGTTGGTATGGTTGGTATGGATGGCATGGTTGGTATGGTTGGTATGGTTGGTATGGTTGGTATGTTTGGTAAGGTTGGTATTTATGGCATTGTTGGTAAGGTTGTTATGGCTGGCATGGTTGGTATGGTTGGTATGGTTGGTATGGTTGGTATTATTGGTATATTTGGTATGGTGGGTATGGTTGGTATGGTTGGTATGGTTGGTATGGATGGCATTGTTGGTTAGGTTGTTATGGCTGGCATTGTTGGTATGTTTGGTAAGATTGGTATGGTTGGTATGGTTGGTATGGTTGGCATGGTTGGTATGTTTGGTAAGATTGGTATTATTGGTATGGTTGGTATGGTGGGTATGGTTGGTATGGTTGGTAAAGTTGGTATGTTTGGTAAGGTTGGTATTTATGGCATTGTTGGTAAGGTTGTTATGGCTGGCATATCTGGTATGGTTGGTATTATTGGTACGGTTGGTATTGTTGGTATGGTTGGTAAGATTGGTATTATTGGTATGGTTGGTATGGTTGGTATGTTTGGTAAGGTTGGTATGTTTTTTAAGGTTGGTATTTATGGCATTGTTGGTAAGGTTGTTATGGCTGGCATATCTGGTATGTTTGGTATGGTTGGTATTATTGGTATGGTTGGTATGGTTGGTATGGTTGGTATGGTTGGTATGGATGGCATTGTTGGTTAGGTTGTTATGGCTGGCATTGTTGGTATGTTTGGTAAGATTGATATGGTTGGTATGGTTGGTATGGTTGGTATGGTTGGTATGTTTGGTATGGTTGGTATGGTTGGTATGGTTGGTATGGTTGGTATGGTTGGTATGGTTGGTATGGTTGGTATGGATGGCACGGTTGGTATGGTTGGTATGGTTGGTATGGTTGGCATGGTTGGTATGTTTGGTAAGATTGGTATTATTGGTATGGTTGGTATGGTGGGTATGGTTGGTATTTTTGGTATGGTTGGTATGGTTGGTATGGTTGGTATGGTTGGTATGGTTGGTATGGTTGGTATGGTTGGTATGGTTGGTATGGTTGGTATGGTTTGTATGGTTGGTATGGTTGGTATGGTTGGTATGGATGGCATGGTTGGTATGGTTGGTATGGTTGGTATGGTTGGTATGGTTGGTATGGTTGGTATGGTTGGCATGGTTGGTATGGTTGGTATGTTTAGTAAGGTTGGTATTTATGGCATTGTTGGTAAGGTTGTTATGGCTGGCATGGTTGGTATGTTTGGTAATTTTGTTAAGTTTAGTATGGTTGGTATTATTGGTATGTTTGGTAAGGTTGGTATTTATGGCATTGCTGGTAAGGTTGTTATGGCTGGCATATCTGGTATGTTTGGTATGGTTGGTATTATTGGTATGGTTGGTATGGATGGCATTGTTGGTTAGGTTGTTATGGCTGGCATTGTTGGTATGTTTGGTAAGATTGGTATGGTAAGTATGGTTGGTATGGTTGGCATGTTTGGTATGTTTGGTAATTTTGGTAAGTTTAGTATGGTTGGTATTATTGGTATGTTTGGTAAGGTTGGTATTTATGGCATTGTTGGTAAGGTTGTTATGGCTGGCATATCTGGTATGTTTGGTATGGTTGGTATTATTGGTATGGTTGGTATGGTTGGTATGGATGGCATTGTTGGTTAGGTTGTTATGGCTGGCATTGTTGGTATGTTTGGTAAGATTGGTATGGTAAGTATGGTTGGTATGGTTGGTATGGTTGGTATGGTTGGTATGGTTGGTATGGTTGGTATGGTTGGTATGGTTGGTATGATTGGTATGGTTGGCATGGTTGGTATGGTCGGCATGGTTGGTATGGTTGGTATGGTTGGTATGTTTGGTAAGGTTGGTATGGTTGGTATGGTTGGTATGTTTGGTATGATTGGTATGGTTGGCATGGTTGGTATAGTTGGCATGTTTGGTATGTTTGGTAAGTTTTTTATGTTTGGTATGGTTGGTTTGGTTGGTATGTTTGGTATGTTTGGTATGATTGGTATGGTTGGCATAGTTGGTATGGTTGGTATGGTTGGTATGGTTGGCATGGTTGGTATGGTTGGTATGGTTGGTATGTTTGGTATGATTGGTTTGGTTGGCATGGTTGGTATAGTTGGCATGTTTGGTATGTTTGGTAAGTTTAGTATGTTTGGTATGGTTGGTTTGGTTGGTATGTTTGGTATGATTGGTATGGTTGGCATGGTTGGTATGGTTGGTATGGTTGGTATGGTTGGTATGGTTGTTGTGGCTGGCATGGTTGGTATGGTTGGTATGGTTGGTATGGTTAGTATGGTGGGTATGGTTGGTATGGTTGGTATGGTTGGTATGGTTGGTATGGTTGGTATGGTTGGTATGGTTGGTATGGTTAATATGGTTGGTATGATTGGTATGGTTTTCATGGTTGGTATGGTTGGTATGGTTGGTAAGGTTAGCATGGTTGGTATGGTTGGCATGTTTGGTATGTTTGGTAATTTTGGTAAGTTTAGTATGGTTGGTATTATTGGTATGGTTGGTATGGTTGGTAAGGTTAGTATGTTGGGTATGGTTGGTATGGTTGGTATGGATGGTATGGTTGGTATGGTTGGTATGGTTGGTATGGTTGGTATGGTTGGTATGGTTGGTATGGTTGGTATGGATGGCATGGTTGGTATGGTTGGTATGGTTGGTATGGTTGGTATGGTTGGTATGGTTGGTATGGTTGGTATTATTGGTATGGTTTGTATGGTGGGTATGGTTGGTATGGTTGGTATGGCTGGTATGGTTGGTATGGTTGGTATGGTTGGTATGGTTGGTATGGTTGGTATGGTAGATATGGTTGGTATGGATGGCATGGTTGGTATGGTTGGTATGGTTGGTATGGTTTGTATGGTGGGTATGGTTGGTATGGTTGGTATGGTTGGTATGGTTGGTATGGTTGGTATGGTTGGTATGGTTGGTATGGTTGGTATGGTTGGTATGGTTGGTATGGTTGGTATTATTGGTATGGTTTGTATGGTAAGTATGGTTGGTATGGTTGGTATGGTTGGTATGGTTGGTATGGTTGGTATGGTTGGTATGATTGGTATGGTTGGCACGGTTGGTATGGTTGGTATGGTTGGTATGGATGGCATGGTTGGTATGGTTGGTATGGTTGGTATTATTGGTATGGTTTGTATGGTGGTTATGGTTGGTATGGTTGGTATGGATGGCATGGTTGGTATGGTTGGTATGGTTGGTATGGTTGGTATGGTTGGTATGGATGGCATGGTTGGTATGGTTGGTATGGTTGGTATGGTTGGTATTATTGGTATGGTTTGTATGGTGGGTATGGTTGGTATGGTTGGTATGGTTGGTATGGTTGGTATGGCTGGTATGGTTAGTATGGTTGGTATGGTTGGTATGGTTGGTATGGATGGCATGGTTGGTATGGTTGGTATAGTTGGTATGGTTGGTATGGTTGGTATGTTTGGTAAATTTGGTATGTTTGGTAAGGTTGGTATTTATGGCATTGTTGGTATGGTTGTTATGGCTGGCATATCTGGTATGTTTGGTATGGTTGGTATTATTGGTATGGTTGGTATGGTTGGTATGGATGGCATTGTTGGTTAGGTTGTTATGGCTGGCATTGTTGGTATGTTTATTAAGAATGGTATGGTTGGTATGGTTGGTATGATTGGTATGGTTTTCATGGTTGGTATGGTTGGTATGGTTGGTATGGTTGGTATGGTTGGCATGGTTGGTATGGTTGGTATGGTTTGTATGTTTGGTAAGGTTGGTATTTATGGCATTGTTTTTAAGGTTGTTATGGCTGGCATGATTGGTATGTTTGGTAAGATTGGTATTATTGGTATGGTTGGTATGGTGGGTATGGTTGGTATGATTGGTATGGTTGGTATGGTTGGTATGGTTGGTATGGTTGGTACGGTTGGTATGGTTGGTATGGTTGGTATGGATGGCATGGTTGGTATGGTTGGTATGGTTGGTATGGTTGGTATTATTGGTATGGTTTGTATGGTGGATATGGTTGGTATGGTTGGTATGGTTGGTATGGTTGGTATGGTTGGTATGGTTGGTATGGTTGGTATAAATGGCATGGTTGGTATGGTTGGTATGAATGGCATGGTTGGTATGGTTGGTATGGTTGGTATGTTTGGTATGGTTGGTATGGTTGGTATGGTTGGTATGGTTGGTATGGTTGGCATGGTTGGTATAGTTGGCATGTTTGGTATGTTTGGTAAGTTTAGTATGTTTGGTATGGTTGGTTTGGTTGGTATGTTTGGTATGATTGGTATGATTGGTATGGTTGGCATGGTTGGTATGGTTGGTATGGTTGGTATGGTTGGTAAGGTTGTTATGGCTAGCATGGTTGGTATGGTTGGTATGGTTGCTATTATTGGTATGGTTGGTATGGTGGGTATGGTTGGTATGGTGGGTATGGTTGGTATGGCTGGTATGGTTGGTATGCTTGTTATGGTTGGTATGGTTGGTATGGTTAATATGGTTGGTATGATTGGTATGGTTGGCATGGTTGGTATGGTTGGTATGGTTGGTAAGGTTAGCATGGTTGGTATGCTTGGCATGGTTGGTATGTTTGGTATGGTTGGTATGGTTGGTATGGTTGGTATGGTTGGTATGGTTGGCATGGTTGGTATAGTTGGCATGTTTGGTATGTTTGGTAAGTTTAGTATGTTTGGCATTGTTGGTATGTTTGGTATGATTGGTATGGTTGGCATGGTTGGTATGGTTAATATGGTTGGTATGATTGGTATGGTTGGCATGGTTGGTATGGTTGGTATGGTTGGTAAGGTTAGCATGGTTGGTATGGTTGGCATGTTTGGTATGTTTGGTAATTTTGGTAAGTTTAGTATGGTTGGTATTATTGGTATGTTTGGTAAGGTTGGTATTTATGGCATTGTTGGTAAGGTTGTTATGGCTGGCATATCTGGTATGTTTGGTATGGTTGGTATTATTGGTATGGTTGGTATGGTTGGTATGGTTGGTATGTTTGGTATGATTGGTATGGTTGGCATGGTTGGTATAGTTGGCATGTTTGGTATGTTTGGTAAGTTTAGTATGTTTGGTATGGTTGGTTTGGTTGGTATGTTTTTTATGTTTGGTATGATTGGTATGGTTGGCATAGTTGGTATGGTTGGTATGGTTGGTATGGTTGGTATGGATGGCATGGTTGGTATGGTTGGTATGGTTTATATGGTTGGTATGTTTGGTATGGTTGGTATTATTGGTATGGTTTGTATGGTGGGTATGGTTGGTATGGTTGGTATGGTTGGTATGGTTGGTATGGATGGCATGGTTTTTATGGTTGGTATGGTTGGTATGGTTGGTATGTTTGGTAAGGTTGGTATGTTTGGTAAGGTTGGTATTTATGGCATTGTTGGTAAGGTTGTTATGGCTGGCATATCTGGTATGTTTGGTATGGTTGGTATTATTGGTATGGTTGGTATGGTTGGTATGGATGGCATTGTTGGTTAGGTTGTTATGGCTGGCATTGTTGGTATGTTTGGTAAGATTGGTATGGTTGGTATGGTTGGTATGGTTGGTATGGTTGGTATGATTGGTATGGTTGGCATGGTTGGTATGGTTGGTATGGTTGGTATGGTTGGCATGGTTGGTATGGTTGGTATGGTTGGTATGTTTGGTAAGGTTGGTATTTATGGCATTGTTGGTAAGGTTGTTATGGCTGGCATGGTTGGTATGTTTGGTAAGATTGGTATTATTGGTATGGTGGGTATGGTTGGTATGATTGGTATGGTTGGTATGGTTGGTATGGTTGGTATGGATGGCATGGTTGGTATGGTTGGTATGGTTGGTATGGTTGGTATGGTTGGTATGGTTGGTATGGTTGGTATGGTTGGTATTATTGGTATGGTTTGTATGGTGGGTATGGTTGGTATGGTTGGTATGGTTGGTATGGTTGGTATGGTTGGTATGGTTGGTATGGTTGGTATGTTTGGTAAGATTGGTATTATTGGTATGGTTGGTATGGTGGGTATGGTTGGTATGGTTGGTATAGTTGGTATGTTTGGTATGGTTGGTATGGTTGGTATGGTTAGTATTTATGGCATTGTTGGTAAGGTTGTTATGGCTGGCATGGTTAGTATGGTTGATATGGTTGTTATGGCTGGCATGGTTAGAATGGTTGATATGGTTGGTATGGTTGGTATGGTTGGTATGGTTGGTATGGTTGGTATGGATGGCATGGTTGGTATGGTTGGTATGGTTGGTATGGTTGGTATGTTTGGTAAGGTTGGTATTTATGGCATTGTTGGTAAGGTTGTTATGGCTGGCATGGTTAGTATGGTTGATATGGTTGGTATGGTTGGTATGGTTGGTATTATTGGTATATTTGGTATGGTGGGTATGGTTGGTATGGTTGGTATGGTTGAGATGGATGGCATTGTTGGTTAGGTTGTTATTGCTGGCATTGTTGTTATGTTTGGTAAGATTGGTATGGTTGGTATGGTTGGCATGGTTGGTATGTTTGGTAAGATTGGTATTATTGGTATGGTTGGTATGGTGGGTATGGTTGGTATGGTTGGTAAGGTTGGTATGTTTGGTAAGGTTGGTATTTATGGCATTGTTGGTAAGGTTGTTATGGCTGGCATATCTGGTATGTTTGGTATGGTTGGTATTATTGGTATGGTTGGTATTGTTGGTATGGTTGGTAAGATTGGTATTATTGGTATGGTTGGTATGGTTGGTATGTTTGGTAAGGTTGGTATGTTTGGTAAGGTTGGTATTTATGGCATTGTTGGTAAGGTTGTTATGGCTGGCATATCTGGTATGTTTGGTATGGTTGGTATTATTAGTATGGTTGGTATGGTTGGTATGGATGGCATTGTTGGTTAGGTTGTTATGGCTGGCATTGTTGGTAAGATTGGTATGGTTGGTATGGTTGGTATGGTTGGTATGGTTGGCATGGTTGGTATGTTTGGTAAGATTGGTATTATTGGTATGGTTGGTATGGTGGGTATGGTTGGTATGGTTGGTATGGTTGGTATGGTTGGTATGGTTGGAATGGTTGGTATGGTTGGTATGGTTGGTATGTTTGGTATGGTTGGTATGGTTGGTATGGATGGCATGGTTGGTATGGTTGGTATGGTTGGCATGGTTGGTATGTTTGGTAAGATTGATATTATTGGTATGGTTGGTATGGTGGGTATGGTTGGTATGGTTGGTATGGTTGGTATGTTTGGTATGGTTGGTATGGTTGGTATGGTTAGTATTTATGGCATTGTTGGTAAGGTTGTTATGGCTGGCATGGTTAGTATGGTTGATATGGTTGGTATGGTTGTTATGGCTGGCATGGTTAGTATGGTTGATATGGTTGGTATGGTTGGTATGGTTGGTATGGTTGGTATGGTTGGTATGTTTGGTAAGGTTGGTATATATGGCATTGTTGGTAAGGTTGTTATGGCTGGCATGGTTGGTATGGTTGTTATGGTTGGTATGGTTGGTATTATTGGTATATTTGGTATGGTGGGTATGGTTGGTATGGTTGGTATGGTTGGTATGGTTGGTATGGTTGGTATGGTTGGTATGGATGGCATGGTTGGTATGGTTGGTATGGTTGGCATGGTTGGTATGTTTGGTAAGATTGCTATTATTATTATGGTGGGTATGGTTGGTATGGTTGGTATGGTGGGTATGGTTGGTATGGTTGGTATGGTTGGTATGGTTGGTATGGTTGGTATGGTTGGTATGGTTGGTATGGTTGGTATGGTTGGTATGGTTTGTATGGTTGGTATGGTTGGTATGGTTGGTATGGTTGGTATGGATGGCATGGTTGGTATGGTTGGTATGGTTGGCATGGTTGGTATGGTTGGTATGGTTGGTATGGATGGCATTGTTGGTTAGGTTGTTATGGCTGGCATTGTTGGTATGCTTGGTAAGATTAGTATGGTTGGTATGGTTGGTATGGTTGGTATGATTGGTATGGTTGGCATGGTTGGTATGGTTGGTATGGTTGGTATGGTTGGTATGGTTGGTATGGTTTGTATGGTTGGTATGGTTGGTATGGTTGGTATGGATGGCATGGTTGGTATGGTTGGTATGGTTGGTATGGTTGGTATGGTTGGTATGGTTGGTATGGATGGCATTGTTGGTTAGGTTGTTATGGCTGGCATTGTTGGTATGTTTGGTAAGATTAGTATGGTTGGTATGATTGGTATGGTTGGCATGGTTGGTATGGTTGGTATGGTTGGTATGGTTGGCATGGTTGGTATGGTTGGTATGGTTGGTATGGTTGGTATGGTTGGTATGGTTGGTATGGATGGCATGGTTGGTATGGTTGGTATGGTTGGCATGGTTGGTATGTTTGGTATGGTTGGTATTATTGGTATGGTTTGTATGGTGGGTATGGTTGGTATGGTTGGTATGGTTGGTATGGTTGGTATGGTTGGTATGGTTGGTATGGTTGGTATGGTTGGTATGGTTGGTATGGTTGGTATGGTTGGTATGGTTGGTATGGTTGGTATGGTTGGTATGGATGGCATGGTTTTTATGGTTGGTATGGTTGGTATGGTTGGTATGTTTGGTAAGGTTGGTATGTTTGGTAAGGTTGGTATTTATGGCATTGTTGGTAAGGTTGTTATGGCTGGCATATCTGGTATGTTTGGTATGGTTGGTATTATTGGTATGGTTGGTATGGATGGCATTGTTGGTTAGGTTGTTATGGCTGGCATTGTTGGTATGTTTGGTATGATTGGTATGGTTGGCATGGTTGGTATGGTTGGTATGGTTGGTATGGTTGGCATGGTTGGTATGGTTGGTATGGTTGGTATGTTTGGTATGGTTGGTATGGTTGGTATGGTTGGTATGGTTGGTATGGTTGGCATGGTTGGTATAGTTGGCATGTTTGGTATGTTTGGTAAGTTTAGTATGTTTGGTATGGTTGGTTTGGTTGGTATGTTTGGTATGATTGGTATGGTTGGCATGGTTGGTATGGTTGGTAGTGTTGGTATGGTTGGTAAGGTTGTTATGGCTAGCATGGTTGGTATGGTTGGTATGGTTGGTATGGTTGGTATGGTTGGTATGGTTGGTATGGTTGCTATTATTGGTATGGTTGGTATGGTGGGTATGGTTGGTATGGTGGGTATGGTTGGTATGGTTGGTATGGTTGGTATGCTTGTTATGGTTGGTATGGTTGGTATGGTTAATATGGTTGGTATGATTGGTATGGTTGGCATGGTTGGTATGGTTGGTATGGTTGGTAAGGTTAGCATGGTTGGTATGGTTGGCATGTTTGGTATGTTTGGTAATTTTGGTAAGTTTAGTATGGTTGGTATTATTGGTATGTTTGGTAAGGTTGGTATTTATGGCATTGTTGGTAAGGTTGTTATGGCTGGCATATCTGGTATGTTTGGTATGGTTGGTATTATTGGTATGGTTGGTATGGTTGGTATGGTTGGTATGTTTGGTATGATTGGTATGGTTGGCATGGTTGGTATAGTTGGCATGTTTGGTATGTTTGGTAAGTTTAGTATGTTTGGTATGGTTGGTTTGGTTGGTATGTTTTTTATGTTTGGTATGATTGGTATGGTTGGCATAGTTGGTATGGTTGGTATGGTTGGTATGGTTGGCATGGTTGGTATGGTTGGTATGGTTGGTATGTTTGGCATGATTGGTATGGTTGGCATGGTTGGTATAGTTGGCATGTTTGGTATGTTTGGTAAGTTTAGTATGTTTGGTATGGTTGGTTTGGTTGGTATGTTTGGTATGATTGGTATGGTTGGCATGGTTGGTATGGTTGGTATGGTTGGTATGGTTGGTATGGTTGGTATGGTTGGTAAGGTTGTTATGGCTAGCATGGTTGGTATGGTTGGTATGGTTGGTATGGTTGCTATTATTGGTATGGTTGGTATGGTGGGTATGGTTGGTATGGTGGGTATGGTTGTTATGGTTGGTATGGTTGGTATGCTTGGTATGGTTGGTATGGTTGGTATGGTTAATATGGTTGGTATGATTGGTATGGTTGGCATGGTTGGTATGGTTGGTATGGTTGGTAAGGTTAGCATGGTTGGTATGGTTGGCATGTTTGGTATGTTTGGTAATTTTGGTAAGTTTAGTATGGTTGGTATTATTGGTATGTTTGGTAAGGTTGGTATTTATGGCATTGTTGGTAAGGTTGTTATGGCTGGCATATCTGGTATGTTTGGTATGGTTGGTATTATTGGTATGGTTGGTATGGTTGGTATGGATGGCATTGTTGGTTAGGTTGTTATGGCTGGCATTGTTGGTATGTTTGGTAAGATTAGTATGGTTGGTATGGTTGGTATGGTTGGTATGATTGGTATGGTTGGCATGGTTGGTATGGTTGGTATGGTTGGTATAGTTCGCATGGTTGGTATGGTTGGTATGGTTGGTATGGATGGCATGGTTGGTATGGTTGGTATGGTTTATATGGTTGGTATGTTTGGTATGGTTGGTATTATTGGTATGGTTTGTATGGTGGGTATGGTTGGTATGGTTGGTATGGTTGGTATGGTTGGTATGGTTGGTATGGTTGGTATGGTTGGTATGGTTGGTATGGTTGGTATGGTTGGTATGGTTGGTATGGTTGGTATGGATGGCATGGTTTTTATGGTTGGTATGGTTGGTATGTTTGGTAAGGTTGGTATGTTTGGTAAGGTTGGTATTTATGGCATTGTTGGTAAGGTTGTTATGGCTGGCATATCTGGTATGTTTGGTATGGTTGGTATTATTGGTATGGTTGGTATGGTTGGTATGGATGGCATTGTTGGTTAGGTTGTTATGGCTGGCATTGTTGGTATGTTTGGTAAGATTGGTATGGTTGGTATGGTTGGTATGGTTGGTATGGTTGGTATGATTGGTATGGTTGGCATGGTTGGTATGGTTGGTATGGTTGGTATGGTTGGCATGGTTGGTATGGTTGGTATGGTTGGTATGTTTGGTAAGGTTGGTATTTATGGCATTGTTGGTAAGGTTGTTATGGCTGGCATGGTTGGTATGTTTGGTAAGATTGGTATTATTGGTATGGTGGGTATGGTTTTTATGATTGGTATGGTTGGTATGGTTGGTATGGTTGGTATGGATGGCATGGTTGGTATGGTTGGTATGGTTGGTATGGTTGGTATGGTTGGTATGGTTGGTATGGTTGGTATTATTGGTATGGTTTGTATGGTGGGTATGGTTGGTATGGTTGGTATGGTTGGTATGGTTGGTATAGTTGGTATGGTTGGTATGGTTGGTATGGTTGGTATGGTTGGTATGGTTGTTATGGCTGGCATGGTTAGTACGGTTGATATGGTTGGTATGGTTGGTATGGTTGGTATGGTTGGTATGGTTGGTATGGTTGGTATGGATTGCATGGTTGGTATGGTTGGTATGGTTTGTATGGTTGGTATGGTTGGTATGGTTTTTATGTTTGGTATGGTTGGTATGGTTGGTATGGATGGCATGGTTGGTATGGTTGGTATGGTTGGTGTGGTTGGTATGGTTGGTATGGATGGCATGGTTGGTATGGTTGGTATGGTTGGCATGGTTGGTATGTTTGGTAAGATTGGTATTATTGGTATGGTTGGTATGGTGGGTATGGTTGGTATGGTTGGTATGGTTGGTATGTTTGGTATGGTTGGTATGGTTGGTATGGTTAGTATTTATGGCATTGTTGGTAAGGTTGTTATGGCTGGCATGGTTAGTATGGTTGATATGGTTTTTATGGCTGGCATGGTTAGTATGGTTGATATGGTTGGTATGGTTGGTATGGTTGGTATGGTTGGTATGGATGGCATGGTTGGTATGGTTGGTATGGTTGGTATGGTTGGTATGTTTGGTAAGGTTGGTATTTATGGCATTGTTGGTAAGGTTGTTATGGCTGGCATGGTTGGTATGGTTGGTATGGTTGGTATTATTGGTATATTTGGTATGGTGGGTATGGTTGGTATGGTTGGTATGGTTGAGATGGATGGCATTGTTGGTTAGGTTGTTATTGCTGGCATTGTTGTTATGTTTGGTAAGATTGGTATGGTTGGTATGGTTGGTATGGTTGGCATGGTTGGTATGTTTGGTAAGATTGGTATTATTGGTATGGTTGGTATGGTGGGTATGGTTGGTATGGTTGGTAAGGTTGGTATGTTTAGTAAGGTTGGTATTTATGGCATTGTTGGTAAGGTTGTTATGGCTGGCATATCTGGTATGTTTGGTATGGTTGGTATTATTGGTATGGTTGGTATTGTTGGTATGGTTGGTAAGATTGGTATTATTGGTATGGTTGGTATGGTTGGTATGGTTGGTATGTTTGGTAAGGTTGGTATGTTTGGTAA
This sequence comes from Thelaira solivaga, assembly GCA_947397855.1. Taxonomy (NCBI): domain Eukaryota; kingdom Metazoa; phylum Arthropoda; class Insecta; order Diptera; family Tachinidae; genus Thelaira; species Thelaira solivaga. The sequence continues at coordinate 43,992,257 of OX377614.1, forward strand.
GGTTGGTATTTATGCCATTGTTGGTAAGGTTGTTATGGCTGGCATATCTGGTATGTTTGGTATGGTTGGTATTATTAGTATGGTTGGTATGGTTGGTATGGTTGGTATGGATGGCATTGTTGGTTAGGTTGTTATGGCTGGCATTGTTGGTAAGATTGGTATGGTTGGTATGGTTGGTATGGTTGGTATGGTTGGTATGGTTGGCATGGTTGGTATGTTTGGTAAGATTGGTATTATTGGTATGGTTGGTATGGTGGGTATGGTTGGTATGGTTGGTATGGTTGGTATGGTTGGTATGGTTGGTATGGTTGGTATGTTTGGTATGGTTGGTATGGTTGGTATGGATGGCATGGTTGGTATGGTTGGTATGGTTGGCATGGTTGGTATGTTTGGTAAGATTGATATTATTGGTATGGTTGGTATGGTGGGTATGGTTGGTATGGTTGGTATGGTTGGTATGTTTGGTATGGTTGGTATGGTTGGTATGGTTGGTATGGTTAGTATTTATGGCATTGTTGGTAAGGTTGTTATGGCTGGCATGGTTAGTATGGTTGATATGGTTGGTATGGTTGTTATGGCTGGCATGGTTAGTATGGTTGATATGGTTGGTATGGTTGGTATGGTTGGTATGTTTGGTAAGGTTGGTATTTATGGCATTGTTGGTAAGGTTGTTATGGCTGGCATGGTTGGTATGGTTGTTATGGTTGGTATTTTTGGTATTATTAGTATATTTGGTATGGTGGGTATGGTTGGTATGGTTGGTATGGTTGGTATGGTTGGTATGGATGGCATGGTTGGTATGGTTGGTATGGTTGGCATGGTTGGTATGTTTGGTAAGATTGCTATTATTGGTATGGTGGGTATGGTTGGTATGGTTGGTATGGTTGGTATGGTTGGTATGGTTGGTATGGTTGGTATGGTTGGTATGGTTTGTATGGTTGGTATGGTTGGTATGGTTGGTATGGATGGCATGGTTGGTATGGTTGGTATGGTTGGTATGGTTGGTATGTTTGGTATGGTTGGTATGGTTGGCATGGTTGGTATGGTTGGTATGTTTAGTAAGGTTGGTATTTATGGCATTGTTGGTAAGGTTGTTATGGCTGGCATGGTTGGTATGTTTGGTAAGATTGGTATTATTGGTATGGTTGGTATGGTTGGTATGGATGGCATGGTTGGTATGGTTGGTATGGTTGGCATGGTTGGTATGTTTGGTAAGATTGATATTATTGGTATGGTTGGTATGGTGGGTATGGTTGGTATGGTTGGTATGGTTGGTATGTTTGGTATGGTTGGTATGGTTGGTATGGTTGGTATGGATGGCATGGTTGGTATGGTTGGTATGGTTGGCATGGTTGGTATGTTTGGTAAGATTGCTATTATTGGTATGGTGGGTATGGTTGGTATGGTTGGTATGGTTGGTATGGTTGGTATGGTTGGTATGGTTGGTATGGTTGGTATGGTTTGTATGGTTGGTATGGTTGGTATGGTTGGTATGGATGGCATGGTTGGTATGGTTGGTATGGTTGGTATGGTTGGTATGTTTGGTATGGTTGGTATGGTTGGCATGGTTGGTATGGTTGGTATGTTTAGTAAGGTTGGTATGGATGGCATTGTTGGTTAGGTTGTTATGGCTGGCATTGTTGGTATGTTTGGTAAGATTGGTATGGTTGGTATGGTTGGTATGGTTGGTATGGTTGGTATGATTGGTATGGTTGGCATGGTTGGTATGGTTGGTATGGTTGGTATGGTTGGCATGGTTGGTATGGTTGGTATGGTTGGTATGTTTGGTAAGGTTGGTATTTATGGCATTGTTGGTAAGGTTGTTATGGCTGGCATGGTTGGTATGTTTGGTAAGATTGGTATTATTGGTATGGTGGGTATGGTTTTTATGATTGGTATGGTTGGTATGGTTGGTATGGTTGGTATGGATGGCATGGTTGGTATGGTTGGTATGGTTGGTGTGGTTGGTATGGTTGGTATGGATGGCATGGTTGGTATGGTTGGTATGGTTGGCATGGTTGGTATGTTTGGTAAGATTGGTATTATTGGTATGGTTGGTATGGTGGGTATGGTTGGTATGGTTGGTATGGTTGGTATGTTTGGTATGGTTGGTATGGTTGGTATGGTTAGTATTTATGGCATTGTTGGTAAGGTTGTTATGGCTGGCATGGTTAGTATGGTTGATATGGTTTTTATGGCTGGCATGGTTAGTATGGTTGATATGGTTGGTATGGTTGGTATGGTTGGTATGGTTGGTATGGATGGCATGGTTGGTATGGTTGGTATGGTTGGTATGGTTGGTATGTTTGGTAAGGTTGGTATTTATGGCATTGTTGGTAAGGTTGTTATGGCTGGCATGGTTGGTATGGTTGGTATGGTTGGTATTATTGGTATATTTGGTATGGTGGGTATGGTTGGTATGGTTGGTATGGTTGAGATGGATGGCATTGTTGGTTAGGTTGTTATTGCTGGCATTGTTGTTATGTTTGGTAAGATTGGTATGGTTGGTATGGTTGGTATGGTTGGCATGGTTGGTATGTTTGGTAAGATTGGTATTATTGGTATGGTTGGTATGGTGGGTATGGTTGGTATGGTTGGTAAGGTTGGTATGTTTAGTAAGGTTGGTATTTATGGCATTGTTGGTAAGGTTGTTATGGCTGGCATATCTGGTATGTTTGGTATGGTTGGTATTATTGGTATGGTTGGTATTGTTGGTATGGTTGGTAAGATTGGTATTATTGGTATGGTTGGTATGGTTGGTATGGTTGGTATGTTTGGTAAGGTTGGTATGTTTGGTAAGGTTGGTATTTATGCCATTGTTGGTAAGGTTGTTATGGCTGGCATATCTGGTATGTTTGGTATGGTTGGTATTATTAGTATGGTTGGTATGGTTGGTATGGTTGGTATGGATGGCATTGTTGGTTAGGTTGTTATGGCTGGCATTGTTGGTAAGATTGGTATGGTTGGTATGGTTGGTATGGTTGGTATGGTTGGTATGGTTGGCATGGTTGGTATGTTTGGTAAGATTGGTATTATTGGTATGGTTGGTATGGTGGGTATGGTTGGTATGGTTGGTATGGTTGGTATGGTTGGTATGGTTGGTATGGTTGGTATGTTTGGTATGGTTGGTATGGTTGGTATGGATGGCATGGTTGGTATGGTTGGTATGGTTGGCATGGTTGGTATGTTTGGTAAGATTGATATTATTGGTATGGTTGGTATGGTGGGTATGGTTGGTATGGTTGGTATGGTTGGTATGTTTGGTATGGTTGGTATGGTTGGTATGGTTGGTATGGTTAGTATTTATGGCATTGTTGGTAAGGTTGTTATGGCTGGCATGGTTAGTATGGTTGATATGGTTGGTATGGTTGTTATGGCTGGCATGGTTAGTATGGTTGATATGGTTGGTATGGTTGGTATGGTTGGTATGTTTGGTAAGGTTGGTATTTATGGCATTGTTGGTAAGGTTGTTATGGCTGGCATGGTTGGTATGGTTGTTATGGTTGGTATTTTTGGTATTATTAGTATATTTGGTATGGTGGGTATGGTTGGTATGGTTGGTATGGTTGGTATGGTTGGTATGGTTGGTATGGATGGCATGGTTGGTATGGTTGGTATGGTTGGCATGGTTGGTATGTTTGGTAAGATTGCTATTATTGGTATGGTGGGTATGGTTGGTATGGTTGGTATGGTTGGTATGGTTGGTATGGTTGGTATGGTTGGTATGGTTGGTATGGTTTGTATGGTTGGTATGGTTGGTATGGTTGGTATGGATGGCATGGTTGGTATGGTTGGTATGGTTGGTATGGTTGGTATGTTTGGTATGGTTGGTATGGTTGGCATGGTTGGTATGGTTGGTATGTTTAGTAAGGTTGGTATTTATGGCATTGTTGGTAAGGTTGTTATGGCTGGCATGGTTGGTATGTTTGGTAAGATTGGTATTATTGGTATGGTTGGTATGGTTGGTAAGGTTAGTATGTTGGGTATGGTTGGTATGGTTGGTATGGATGGCATGGTTGGTATGGTTGGTATGGTTGGTATGGTTGGTATGGTTGGTATGGTTGGTATGGTTGGTATGGTTGGTATGGTTGGCATGGTTGGTATGGTTGGTATGTTTGGTATGTTTGGTAAGGTTTGTATTTATGGCATTGTTGGTAAGGTTGTTATGGCTGGCATGGTTGGTATGTTTGGTAAGATTGATATTATTGGTATGGATGGTATGGTGGGTATGGTTGGTATGGTTGGTATGGTTGGTATGGTTGGTATGGTTGGTATGGTTGGTATGGTTGGTATGGATGGCATGGTTGGTATGGTTGGCATGTTTGGTATGTTTGGTATGTTTGGTATGTTTGGTATGGTTGGTTTGGTTGGTATGTTTGGTATGATTGGTATGGTTGGCATAGTTGGTATGGTTGGTATGGTTGGTATGGTTGGCATGGTTGGTATGGTTGGTAAGTTTAGTATGTTTGGTATGGTTGGTTTGGTTGGTATGTTTGGTATGATTGGTATGGTTGGTATGGTTGGTATGGTTGGTATGGTTGGTATGGTTGGTATGGTTGGTATGGTTGGTATGGATGGCATGGTTGGTATGGTTGGCATGTTTGGTATGTTTGGTATGTTTGGTATGGTTGGTTTGGTTGGTATGTTTGGTATGGTTGATATGGTTGGTATGGTTGGTATGGTTGGTATGGTTGGTATGGTTGGTATGGTTGGTATGGTTGGTATGGTTGGTATGGTTGGTATGGTTGGCTAGGTTAGCATGGTTGGTATGGTTGGTATGGTGGGTATGGTTGGTATGGTTGGTATGGTTGGTATGTTGGGTATGGTTGGTATGTTGGGTATGGTTGGTATGGATGGCATGGCTGGTATGGTTGGTATGGTTGGCATGGTTGGTATGTTTGGTAAGATTGGTATTATTGGTATGGTTGGTATGGTTGGTATGGTTGGTATGGTTGGTATGGTTGGTATGGTGGGTATGGTTGGTATGGTTGGTATTTATGGCATTGTTGGTAAGGTTGGTATGGTTGGTATGGTGGGTATGGTTGGTATGGTTGGTATTATTGGTATGGTTGGTATGGTGGGTATGGTTGGTATGTTTGGTATGGTTGGTATGTTTGGTATGGTTGGTATGGTTGGCATGGTTGGTATGTTTGGTAAGATTGCTATTATTGGTATGGTTGGTATGGTTGGTATGGTTGGTATGGTTGGTATGGTTAGTATGGTTGGTATGGTTGGTATGGTTGGTATGCATGGCATGGTTGGTATCGTTTTTATTGTTGGTATGGTTGGTATGGTTGGTATGGTTGGTATGTTGGGTATGGTTGGTATGGATGGCATGGTTGGTATGGTTGGTATGGTTGGCATGGTTGGTATGTTTGGTAAGATTGGTATTATTGGTATGGTTGGTATGGTGGGTATGGTTGGTATGGTTGGTATGGTTGGTATGGTTGGTATGGTTGGTATGGTTGGTATGGTTGGTATGGTTGGTATGGTTGGTATGGTTGGTATGGTTGGTATGGTTGGTATGGTTGGTATGGTTGGCTAGGTTAGCATGGTTGGTATGGTTGGTATGGTTGGTATGGTGGGTATGGTTGGTATGGTTGGTATGGTTGGTATGTTGGGTATGGTTGGTATGGATGGCATGGCTGGTATGGTTGGTATGGTTGGCATGGTTGGTATGTTTGGTAAGATTGGTATTATTGGTATGGTTGGTATGGTTGGTATGGATGGCATGGTTGGTATGGTTGGTATGATTGGTATGGTTGGTATGGTTGGTATGTTTTTTAAGGTTGGTATTTATGGCATTGTTGGTAAGGTTGTTATGGCTGGCATGGTTGGTATGTTTGGTAAGATTGGTATTATTGGTATGGTTGGTATGCTTGGTATGGTTGGTATGGATGGCATGGTTGGTATGGTTGGTATGGTTGGTATAGTTGGTATGGTTGGTATGGTTGGTATGGTTGGTATGGTTGGTATGGTTGGTATGGTTGGTATGGTTGGTATGGTTGGTATGGTTGGTATGGTTGGTATGGTTGATATGGTTGGTATGGTTGGTATGGATAGCATGGTTGGTATAGTTGGTATGGTTGGTATGGTTGGTATGGTTGGTATGGTTGGCATGGCTGGTATGGTTGGTATGGTTGGCATGGTTGGTATGTTTGGTATGGTTGGTATGGTTGGTATGGTTGGTATGGTTGGTATGGTTGGTATGCTTGGTATGGTTGGTATGGATGGCATGGTTGGTATGGTTGGTATGGTTGGTATAGTTGGTATGGTTGGTATGGTTGGTATGGTTGGTATGGTTGGTATGGTTGGTATGGTTGGCTAGGTTAGCATGGTTGGTATGGTTGGTATGGTTGGTATGGTGGGTATGGTTGGTATGGTTGGTATGGTTGGTATGTTGGGTATGGTTGGTATGGATGGCATGGCTGGTATGGTTGGTATGGTTGGCATGGTTGGTATGTTTGGTAAGATTGGTATTATTGGTATGGTTGGTATGGTTGGTATGGATGGCATGGTTGGTATGGTTGGTATGATTGGTATGGTTGGTATGGTTGGTATGTTTTTTAAGGTTGGTATTTATGGCATTGTTGGTAAGGTTGTTATGGCTGGCATGGTTGGTATGTTTGGTAAGATTGGTATTATTGGTATGGTTGGTATGCTTGGTATGGTTGGTATGGTTGGTATGGTTGGTATGGTTGGTATGGTTGGTATGGTTGGTATAGTTGGTATGGTTGGTATGGTTGGTATGGTTGGTATGGTTGGTATGGTTGGTATGGTTGGTATGGTTGGTATGCTTGGTATGGTTGGTATGGATGGTATGTTTGGTAAGATTGGTATTATTGGTATGGTTGGTATGGTTGGCATGGTTGGTATGTTTGGTAAGATTGGTATTATTGGTATGGTTGGTATGATTGGTATGGTTGGTATGGTTGGTATGTTTTTTAAGGTTGGTATTTATGGCATTGTTGGTAAGGTTGGTATGGTTGGTATGGTTGGTATGGTTGGTATGGTTGGTATGGTTGGTATGGTTGGTATGGTTGGTATGGTTGGTATAGTTGGTATGGTGGGTATGGTTGGTATGGTTGGTATGTTTGGTATGTTTGGTATGGTTGGTATGGTTGGTATGGTTATTATTATTGGTATGGTGGGTATGGTTGGTATGGTTGGTATGGTTGGTATGGTTGGTATGGTTGGTATGGTTGGTATGGTTGGTATGGTTGGTATGGTTGGTATGGTTGGTATGGTTGGTATGGTTGGTATGGTTGGTATGGTTGGTATGGTTGGTATGGTTGGTATGGTTGATATGGTTGGTATGGTTGGTATGGATAGCATGGTTGGTATGGTTGGTATGGTTGGTAGGGTTGGTATAGTTGGTATGTTTGGTAAGGTTGGTATTAATGGCATTGTTGGTATGGCTGGCATGGTTGGTATGGTTGGTATTATTGGTATGGTTGGTATGGTGGGTATGGTTGGTATGGTTGGTATGGTTGGTATGTTTGGTATGTTTGGTATGGTTGGTATGGTTGGTATGGATGGCATTGTTGGTAAGGTTGTTATGGCTGGCATGGTTGGTATGTTTGGTAAGATTGGTATTATTGGTATGGTGGGTATGGTTGGTATGGTGGGTATGGTTGGTATGGTGGGTATGGTTGGTATGGTTGGTATGATTGGTATGTTTGGCATGGTTGGTATTTTTAGTATGGTTGGTAAGGTTAGCATGGTTGGTATGGTTGGAGTGTTTGGTATGTTTGGTAATTTTGGTAAGTTTAGTATGGTTGGTATGGTTGGTTTGGTTGGTTTGGTTGTTATGTTTGGTGTGATTGGTATGGTTGGCATAGTTGGTATGGTTGGTATGGTTGGTATGTTTGGTATGATTGGTATGGTTGGCATAGTTGGTATGGTTGGTATGGTTGGTATTATTGGTATGGTTGGTATGGTTGGTATGTTAGGTATGTTTGGTAAGATTGGTATTATTGGTATTATTGGTATGGTTGGTATGTTTGGTATGGTTGGTATGGTGGGTATGGTTGGTATTATTGGTATGGTGGGTATGGTTGGTATGTTTGGTATGGTTGGTATTGTTGATATAATTGGTATGGTTGGTATGGTTGGTATGGATGGCATGGCTGGTATGGTTGTATGGTTGGTATGGTTGGCATGGTTGGTATGTTTGGTAAGATTGGTATTATTGGTATGGTTGGTATGGATGGCATGGTTGGTATGGTTGGTATGGTTGGTATGGTTGGTATGGTTGGTATGGTTGGTATGGTTGGTATGGTTGGTATGGTTGGTATGGTTGGTATGGTTGGTATGGTTGGTATGGATGGCATGGTTGGTAAGGTTTTTATGGTTGGTATGGTTGGTATGTTTGGTAAGGTTGGTATTAATGGCATTGTTGGTAAGGTTGTTATGGCTGGCATGGTTGGTATGGTTGGTATTATTGGTATGGTTGGTATGGTTGGTATGGTTGGTATGGTTAGTATGGTTGGTATGGTTGGTATGGATGGTATGGTTGGTATGGTTGGTATGGTTGGTATGGTTGGTATGGTTGGTGTGGTTGGTATGGATGGCATGGTTGGTATGGTTGGTATGGTTGGTATGGTTGGTATGTTTGGTAAGGTTGGTATTTATGGCATTGTTGGTAAGGTTGTTATGGCTGGCATGGTTGGTATGGTTGGTATGGTTGGTATGGATGGCATGGTTGGTATGGTTGGTATGGTTGGTATGGTTGGTTTGGTTGGTATGTTTGGTATTATTGGTATGGTTGGTATGGTTGGTATGGTTGGTATGGTTAGTATGGTTGGTATGGTTGGTATGGATGGTATGGTTGGTATGGTTGGTATGGTTGGTATGGTTGGTATGGTTGGTATGGTTGGTATGGTTGGTATGGTTGGTATGGATGGCATGGTTGGTATGGTTGGTATGGTTGGTATGGTCGGTATGTTTGGTAAGGTTGGTATTTATGGCATTGTTGGTAAGGTTGTTATGGCTGGCATGGTTGGTATGGTTGGTATGGTTGGTATGGATGGCATGGTTGGTAAGGTTTTTATGGTTGGTATGGTTGGTATGTTTGGTAAGGTTGGTATTAATGGCATTGTTGGTAAGGTTGTTATGGCTGGCATGGTTGGTATGGTTGGTATTATTGGTATGGTTGGTATGGTGGGTAAGGTTGGTATGGCTGATATGGTTGGAATGGTTGGTATGGTTGGTATGGTTGGTATGGTTGGTATTATTGGTATGGTTGGTATGGTGGGTATGGTTGGTATGGTTGGTATGGTGGGTATGGTTGGTATGGTGGGTATGGTTGGTATGGTTGGTATGGATGGCATGGTTGGTATGGTTGGTATGGTTGGTACGGTTGGTATGGTTGGTATGTTTGGTAAGGTTGGTATTTATGGCATTGTTGGTAAGGTTGTTATGGCTGGCATGGTTGGTATGGTTGGTATGGTTGGTATTATTGGTATGGTTGGTATGGTTGGTATGGTGGGTATGGTTGGTATGGTTGGTATGGTTGGTATGGTTGGTATGGTTGGTATGTTTGGTATAGTTGGTATGGTTGGTATGGTTGGTATGGTTGGTATAGTTGGTATGGTTGGTATTATTGGTATGGTTGGTATGGTGGGTATGGTTGGTATGGTTGGTATGGTTGGTATGGTGGGTATGGTTGGTATGGTTGGTATGGATGGCATGGTTGGTATGGTTGGTATGTTTGGTATTTATGGCATTGTTGGTAAGGTTGTTATGGCTGGCATGGTTGGTATGGTTGGTATGGTTGGTATGGTTGGTATGGTTGGTATGGTTGGTATGGTTGGTATGGTTGGTATGGTTGGTATGGTTGGTATTATTGGTATGGTTGGTATGGTTGGTATGGTTGGTATGGTTGGTATGGTTGGTATGGTTGGTATGGTTGGTATGGTTGGTATGGTTGGTATGGTTGGTATTATTGGTATGGTTGGTATGGTGGGTATGGTTTTTATGTTGGTATGGTTGGTATGGTGGGTATGGTTGGTATGGTTGGTATGGATGGCATGGTTGGTATGGTTGGTATGGTTGGTATGTTTGGTAAGGTTGGTATTTATGGCATTGTTGGTAAGGTTGTTATGGCTGGCATGGTTGGTATGGTTGGTATGGTTGGTATGGTTGGTATGGTTGGTATGGTTGGTATTATTGGTATGGTTGGTATGGTGGGTATGGTTGGTATGGTTGGTATGGTTGGTATGGTTGGTATTATTGGTATGGTTGGTATGGTTGGTATGGTGGGTATGGTTGGTATGGTTGGTATGGTTGGTATGTTTGGTATAGTTGGTATGGTTGGTATGGTTGGTATGGTTGGTATGGTTGGTATGGTTGGTATGGATGGCATGGTTGGTATGGTTGGTATGGTTGGTATGTTTGGTAAGGTTGGTATTTATGGCATTGTTGGTAAGGTTGTTATGGCTGGCATGGTTGGTATGGTTGGTATGGTGGGTATGGTTGGTATGGTTGGTATGGTTGGTATGGTTGGTATGGTTGGTATGGTTGGTATGTTTGGTATGGTTGGTAATGTTTTTATGGTTGGTATGGTTGGTATGGATGGCATTGTTGGTAAGGTTGTTATGGCTGGCATGGTTGGTATGGTTGGTATTATTGGTATGGTTGGTATGGTGGGTATGGTTGGTATGGTTGGTATGTTTGGTATGGTTGGTATGGTTGGTATGGTTGGTATTATTGGTATGGTTGGTATGGTGGGTATGGTTGGTATGGTTGGTATGGTTGGTATTATTGGTATGGTTGGTATGGTGGGTATGGTTGGTATGGTTGGTATGGTTGGTATGTTTGGTATAGTTGGTATAGTTGGTATGGTTGGTATGGTTGGTATGGTTGGTATGGTTGGTATGGTTGGTATGGTTGGTATTATTGGTATGGTTGGTATGGTGGGTATGGTTGGTATGGTTGGTATGGTTGGTATGGTGGGTATGGTTGGTATGGTTGGTATGGATGGCATGGTTGGTATGATTGGTATGGTTGGTATGTTTGGTAAGGTTGGTATTAATGGCATTGTTGGTAAGGTTGTTATGGCTGGCATGGTTGGTATGGTTGGTATTATTGGTATGGTGGGTATGGTTGGTATGGTTGGTATGGTTGGTATGTTTGCTATGGTTGGTATGGTTGGTATGGTTGGTATGGTTGGTATGGTTGGTATGGATGGCATTGTTGGTAAGGTTGTTATGGCTGGCATGGTTTGATTGTTTGGTAAGATTGGTATTATTGGTATGGTTGGTATGGTTGGTATGGTTGGTATGGTTGGTATGGTTGGCATGGTTGGTATGTTTGGTAAGATTGGTATTATTGGTATGGTTGGTATGGTTGGTATGGTTGGTATGGTTGGTATGGTTGGTATTAATGGCATGGTTGGTATGGTGGGTATGGTTGGTATGGTTGGTATGGTTGGTATGGTTGGTATGGTTGGTATGGTTGGTATGGTTGGTATGGTTGGTATGGTTGGTATGGTTGGTATGGTTGGTATGGTTGATATGGTTAGTATGGTTGGTATGGTTGGTATGGATGGCATGGTTGGTATGGTTGGTATGGTTGGTATGGTTGGTATGGTTTGTATGGTTGGCATGGTTGGTATGTTTGGTAAGATTGGTATTATTGGTATGGTTGGTATGGTTGGTATGGATGGCATGGTGGGTATGATTGGTATTGTTGGTATGGTTGGTATGGTTGGTATGGTTGGCATGGTTGGTATGTTTGGTAAGATTGGTATTATTGGTATGGTTGGTATGGTTGGTATGGTTGGTATTATTATTATGGTTGGTATGGTGGGTATGGTTGGTATGGTTGGTATGGTTGGTATGGATGGCATGGTTGGTATGGTTGGTATGGTTGGTATGGTTGGTATGGTTGGTGTGGTTGGTATGTTTGGTAAGGTTGGTATTTATGGCATTGTTGGTAAGGTTGTTATGGCTGGCATGTTTGGTAAGATTGGTATTATTAGTATGGTTGGTATGGTGGGTATGGTTGGTATGGTTGGTATGGTTGGTATGTTTGGTATGTTTGGTATGGTTGGTATGGTTGGTATGGATGGCATTGTTGGTAAGGTTGTTATGGCTGGCATGGTTGGTATGTTTGGTAAGGTTGGTATTAATGGCATTGTTGGTATGGCTGGCATGGTTGGTATTATTGGTATGGTTGGTATGGTGGGTATGGTTGGTATGGTTGGTATGGTTGGTATGTTTGGTATGTTTGGTATGGTTGGTATGGTTGGTATGGATGGCATTGTTGGTAAGGTTGTTATGGCTGGCATGGTTGGTATGTTTGGTAAGATTGGTATTATTGGTATGGTTGGTATGGTGGGTATGGTTGGTATGGTGGGTATGGTTGGTATGGTTGGCATGGTTGGTATGGTTGGTATGGTTGGTATGTTTGGTATGATTGGTTTGGTTGGCATGGTTGGTATAGTTGGCATGTTTGGTATGTTTGGTAAGTTTAGTATGTTTGGTATGGTTGGTTTGGTTGGTATGTTTGGTATGATTGGTATGGTTGGCATGGTTGGTATGGTTGGTATGGTTGGTATGGTTGGTATGGTTGTTGTGGCTGGCATGGTTGGTATGGTTGGTATGGTTGGTATGGTTAGTATGGTGGGTATGGTTGGTATGGTTGGTATGGTTGGTATGGTTGGTATGGTTGGTATGGTTGGTATGGTTGGTATGGTTAATATGGTTGGTATGATTGGTATGGTTTTCATGGTTGGTATGGTTGGTATGGTTGGTAAGGTTAGCATGGTTGGTATGGTTGGCATGTTTGGTATGTTTGGTAATTTTGGTAAGTTTAGTATGGTTGGTATTATTGGTATGGTTGGTATGGTTGGTAAGGTTAGTATGTTGGGTATGGTTGGTATGGTTGGTATGGATGGTATGGTTGGTATGGTTGGTATGGTTGGTATGGTTGGTATGGTTGGTATGGTTGGTATGGTTGGTATGGATGGCATGGTTGGTATGGTTGGTATGGTTGGTATGGTTGGTATGGTTGGTATGGTTGGTATGGTTGGTATTATTGGTATGGTTTGTATGGTGGGTATGGTTGGTATGGTTGGTATGGCTGGTATGGTTGGTATGGTTGGTATGGTTGGTATGGTTGGTATGGTTGGTATGGTAGATATGGTTGGTATGGATGGCATGGTTGGTATGGTTGGTATGGTTGGTATGGTTTGTATGGTGGGTATGGTTGGTATGGTTGGTATGGTTGGTATGGTTGGTATGGTTGGTATGGTTGGTATGGTTGGTATGGTTGGTATGGTTGGTATGGTTGGTATGGTTGGTATTATTGGTATGGTTTGTATGGTAAGTATGGTTGGTATGGTTGGTATGGTTGGTATGGTTGGTATGGTTGGTATGGTTGGTATGATTGGTATGGTTGGCACGGTTGGTATGGTTGGTATGGTTGGTATGGATGGCATGGTTGGTATGGTTGGTATGGTTGGTATTATTGGTATGGTTTGTATGGTGGTTATGGTTGGTATGGTTGGTATGGATGGCATGGTTGGTATGGTTGGTATGGTTGGTATGGTTGGTATGGTTGGTATGGATGGCATGGTTGGTATGGTTGGTATGGTTGGTATGGTTGGTATTATTGGTATGGTTTGTATGGTGGGTATGGTTGGTATGGTTGGTATGGTTGGTATGGTTGGTATGGCTGGTATGGTTAGTATGGTTGGTATGGTTGGTATGGTTGGTATGGATGGCATGGTTGGTATGGTTGGTATAGTTGGTATGGTTGGTATGGTTGGTATGTTTGGTAAATTTGGTATGTTTGGTAAGGTTGGTATTTATGGCATTGTTGGTATGGTTGTTATGGCTGGCATATCTGGTATGTTTGGTATGGTTGGTATTATTGGTATGGTTGGTATGGTTGGTATGGATGGCATTGTTGGTTAGGTTGTTATGGCTGGCATTGTTGGTATGTTTATTAAGAATGGTATGGTTGGTATGGTTGGTATGATTGGTATGGTTTTCATGGTTGGTATGGTTGGTATGGTTGGTATGGTTGGCATGGTTGGTATGGTTGGTATGGTTGGTATGTTTGGTAAGGTTGGTATTTATGGCATTGTTTTTAAGGTTGTTATGGCTGGCATGATTGGTATGTTTGGTAAGATTGGTATTATTGGTATGGTTGGTATGGTGGGTATGGTTGGTATGATTGGTATGGTTGGTATGGTTGGTATGGTTGGTATGGTTGGTATGGTTGGTACGGTTGGTATGGTTGGTATGGTTGGTATGGATGGCATGGTTGGTATGGTTGGTATGGTTGGTATGGTTGGTATTATTGGTATGGTTTGTATGGTGGATATGGTTGGTATGGTTGGTATGGTTGGTATGGTTGGTATGGTTGGTATGGTTGGTATAAATGGCATGGTTGGTATGGTTGGTATGAATGGCATGGTTGGTATGGTTGGTATGGTTGGTATGTTTGGTATGGTTGGTATGGTTGGTATGGTTGGTATGGTTGGTATGGTTGGCATGGTTGGTATAGTTGGCATGTTTGGTATGTTTGGTAAGTTTAGTATGTTTGGTATGGTTGGTTTGGTTGGTATGTTTGGTATGATTGGTATGGTTGGCATGGTTGGTATGGTTGGTATGGTTGGTATGGTTGGTAAGGTTGTTATGGCTAGCATGGTTGGTATGGTTGGTATGGTTGCTATTATTGGTATGGTTGGTATGGTGGGTATGGTTGGTATGGTGGGTATGGTTGGTATGGCTGGTATGGTTGGTATGCTTGTTATGGTTGGTATGGTTGGTATGGTTAATATGGTTGGTATGATTGGTATGGTTGGCATGGTTGGTATGGTTGGTATGGTTGGTAAGGTTAGCATGGTTGGTATGCTTGGCATGGTTGGTATGTTTGGTATGGTTGGTATGGTTGGTATGGTTGGTATGGTTGGTATGGTTGGCATGGTTGGTATAGTTGGCATGTTTGGTATGTTTGGTAAGTTTAGTATGTTTGGCATTGTTGGTATGTTTGGTATGATTGGTATGGTTGGCATGGTTGGTATGGTTAATATGGTTGGTATGATTGGTATGGTTGGCATGGTTGGTATGGTTGGTATGGTTGGTAAGGTTAGCATGGTTGGTATGGTTGGCATGTTTGGTATGTTTGGTAATTTTGGTAAGTTTAGTATGGTTGGTATTATTGGTATGTTTGGTAAGGTTGGTATTTATGGCATTGTTGGTAAGGTTGTTATGGCTGGCATATCTGGTATGTTTGGTATGGTTGGTATTATTGGTATGGTTGGTATGGTTGGTATGGTTGGTATGTTTGGTATGATTGGTATGGTTGGCATGGTTGGTATAGTTGGCATGTTTGGTATGTTTGGTAAGTTTAGTATGTTTGGTATGGTTGGTTTGGTTGGTATGTTTTTTATGTTTGGTATGATTGGTATGGTTGGCATAGTTGGTATGGTTGGTATGGTTGGTATGGTTGGTATGGATGGCATGGTTGGTATGGTTGGTATGGTTTATATGGTTGGTATGTTTGGTATGGTTGGTATTATTGGTATGGTTTGTATGGTGGGTATGGTTGGTATGGTTGGTATGGTTGGTATGGTTGGTATGGATGGCATGGTTTTTATGGTTGGTATGGTTGGTATGGTTGGTATGTTTGGTAAGGTTGGTATGTTTGGTAAGGTTGGTATTTATGGCATTGTTGGTAAGGTTGTTATGGCTGGCATATCTGGTATGTTTGGTATGGTTGGTATTATTGGTATGGTTGGTATGGTTGGTATGGATGGCATTGTTGGTTAGGTTGTTATGGCTGGCATTGTTGGTATGTTTGGTAAGATTGGTATGGTTGGTATGGTTGGTATGGTTGGTATGGTTGGTATGATTGGTATGGTTGGCATGGTTGGTATGGTTGGTATGGTTGGTATGGTTGGCATGGTTGGTATGGTTGGTATGGTTGGTATGTTTGGTAAGGTTGGTATTTATGGCATTGTTGGTAAGGTTGTTATGGCTGGCATGGTTGGTATGTTTGGTAAGATTGGTATTATTGGTATGGTGGGTATGGTTGGTATGATTGGTATGGTTGGTATGGTTGGTATGGTTGGTATGGATGGCATGGTTGGTATGGTTGGTATGGTTGGTATGGTTGGTATGGTTGGTATGGTTGGTATTATTGGTATGGTTTGTATGGTGGGTATGGTTGGTATGGTTGGTATGGTTGGTATGGTTGGTATGGTTGGTATGGTTGGTATGTTTGGTAAGATTGGTATTATTGGTATGGTTGGTATGGTGGGTATGGTTGGTATGGTTGGTATAGTTGGTATGTTTGGTATGGTTGGTATGGTTGGTATGGTTAGTATTTATGGCATTGTTGGTAAGGTTGTTATGGCTGGCATGGTTAGTATGGTTGATATGGTTGTTATGGCTGGCATGGTTAGTATGGTTGATATGGTTGGTATGGTTGGTATGGTTGGTATGGTTGGTATGGATGGCATGGTTGGTATGGTTGGTATGGTTGGTATGGTTGGTATGTTTGGTAAGGTTGGTATTTATGGCATTGTTGGTAAGGTTGTTATGGCTGGCATGGTTAGTATGGTTGATATGGTTGGTATGGTTGGTATGGTTGGTATTATTGGTATATTTGGTATGGTAGGTATGGTTGGTATGGTTGGTATGGTTGAGATGGATGGCATTGTTGGTTAGGTTGTTATTGCTGGCATTGTTGTTATGTTTGGTAAGATTGGTATGGTTGGTATGGTTGGCATGGTTGGTATGTTTGGTAAGATTGGTATTATTGGTATGGTTGGTATGGTGGGTATGGTTGGTATGGTTGGTAAGGTTGGTATGTTTGGTAAGGTTGGTATTTATGGCATTGTTGGTAAGGTTGTTATGGCTGGCATATCTGGTATGTTTGGTATGGTTGGTATTATTGGTATGGTTGGTATTGTTGGTATGGTTGGTAAGATTGGTATTATTGGTATGGTTGGTATGGTTGGTATGGTTGGTATGTTTGGTAAGGTTGGTATGTTTGGTAAGGTTGGTATTTATGGCATTGTTGGTAAGGTTGTTATGGCTGGCATATCTGGTATGTTTGGTATGGTTGGTATTATTAGTATGGTTGGTATGGTTGGTATGGATGGCATTGTTGGTTAGGTTGTTATGGCTGGCATTGTTGGTAAGATTGGTATGGTTGGTATGGTTGGTATGGTTGGTATGGTTGGCATGGTTGGTATGTTTGGTAAGATTGGTATTATTGGTATGGTTGGTATGGTGGGTATGGTTGGTATGGTTGGTATGGTTGGTATGGTTGGTATGGTTGGAATGGTTGGTATGGTTGGTATGGTTGGTATGTTTGGTATGGTTGGTATGGTTGGTATGGATGGCATGGTTGGTATGGTTGGTATGGTTGGCATGGTTGGTATGTTTGGTAAGATTGATATTATTGGTATGGTTGGTATGGTGGGTATGGTTGGTATGGTTGGTATGGTTGGTATGGTTGGTATGTTTGGTATGGTTGGTATGGTTGGTATGGTTAGTATTTATGGCATTGTTGGTAAGGTTGTTATGGCTGGCATGGTTAGTATGGTTGATATGGTTGGTATGGTTGTTATGGCTGGCATGGTTAGTATGGTTGATATGGTTGGTATGGTTGGTATGGTTGGTATGGTTGGTATGGTTGGTATGTTTGGTAAGGTTGGTATATATGGCATTGTTGGTAAGGTTGTTATGGCTGGCATGGTTGGTATGGTTGTTATGGTTGGTATGGTTGGTATTATTGGTATATTTGGTATGGTGGGTATGGTTGGTATGGTTGGTATGGTTGGTATGGTTGGTATGGTTGGTATGGATGGCATGGTTGGTATGGTTGGTATGGTTGGCATGGTTGGTATGTTTGGTAAGATTGCTATTATTATTATGGTGGGTATGGTTGGTATGGTTGGTATGGTGGGTATGGTTGGTATGGTTGGTATGGTTGGTATGGTTGGTATGGTTGGTATGGTTGGTATGGTTGGTATGGTTGGTATGGTTGGTATGGTTTGTATGGTTGGTATGGTTGGTATGGTTGGTATGGTTGGTATGGATGGCATGGTTGGTATGGTTGGTATGGTTGGCATGGTTGGTATGGTTGGTATGGTTGGTATGGATGGCATTGTTGGTTAGGTTGTTATGGCTGGCATTGTTGGTATGCTTGGTAAGATTAGTATGGTTTGTATGGTTGGTATGGTTGGTATGATTGGTATGGTTGGCATGGTTGGTATGGTTGGTATGGTTGGTATGGTTGGTATGGTTGGTATGGTTTGTATGGTTGGTATGGTTGGTATGGTTGGTATGGATGGCATGGTTGGTATGGTTGGTATGGTTGGTATGGTTGGTATGGTTGGTATGGTTGGTATGGATGGCATTGTTGGTTAGGTTGTTATGGCTGGCATTGTTGGTATGTTTGGTAAGATTAGTATGGTTGGTATGGTTGGTATGATTGGTATGGTTGGCATGGTTGGTATGGTTGGTATGGTTGGTATGGTTGGCATGGTTGGTATGGTTGGTATGGTTGGTATGGTTGGTATGGTTGGTATGGTTGGTATGGATGGCATGGTTGGTATGGTTGGTATGGTTGGCATGGTTGGTATGTTTGGTATGGTTGGTATTATTGGTATGGTTTGTATGGTGGGTATGGTTGGTATGGTTGGTATGGTTGGTATGGTTGGTATGGTTGGTATGGTTGGTATGGTTGGTATGGTTGGTATGGTTGGTATGGTTGGTATGGTTGGTATGGTTGGTATGGTTGGTATGGTTGGTATGGTTGGTATGGTTGGTATGGATGGCATGGTTTTTATGGTTGGTATGGTTGGTATGGTTGGTATGTTTGGTAAGGTTGGTATGTTTGGTAAGGTTGGTATTTATGGCATTGTTGGTAAGGTTGTTATGGCTGGCATATCTGGTATGTTTGGTATGGTTGGTATTATTGGTATGGTTGGTATGGATGGCATTGTTGGTTAGGTTGTTATGGCTGGCATTGTTGGTATGTTTGGTATGATTGGTATGGTTGGCATGGTTGGTATGGTTGGTATGGTTGGTATGGTTGGCATGGTTGGTATGGTTGGTATGGTTGGTATGTTTGGTATGGTTGGTATGGTTGGTATGGTTGGTATGGTTGGTATGGTTGGCATGGTTGGTATAGTTGGCATGTTTGGTATGTTTGGTAAGTTTAGTATGTTTGGTATGGTTGGTTTGGTTGGTATGTTTGGTATGATTGGTATGGTTGGCATGGTTGGTATGGTTGGTATGGTTGGTATGGTTGGTAAGGTTGTTATGGCTAGCATGGTTGGTATGGTTGGTATGGTTGGTATGGTTGGTATGGTTGGTATGGTTGCTATTATTGGTATGGTTGGTATGGTGGGTATGGTTGGTATGGTGGGTATGGTTGGTATGGTTGGTATGGTTGGTATGCTTGTTATGGTTGGTATGGTTGGTATGGTTAATATGGTTGGTATGATTGGTATGGTTGGCATGGTTGGTATGGTTGGTATGGTTGGTAAGGTTAGCATGGTTGGTATGGTTGGCATGTTTGGTATGTTTGGTAATTTTGGTAAGTTTAGTATGGTTGGTATTATTGGTATGTTTGGTAAGGTTGGTATTTATGGCATTGTTGGTAAGGTTGTTATGGCTGGCATATCTGGTATGTTTGGTATGGTTGGTATTATTGGTATGGTTGGTATGGTTGGTATGGTTGGTATGTTTGGTATGATTGGTATGGTTGGCATGGTTGGTATAGTTGGCATGTTTGGTATGTTTGGTAAGTTTAGTATGTTTGGTATGGTTGGTTTGGTTGGTATGTTTTTTATGTTTGGTATGATTGGTATGGTTGGCATAGTTGGTATGGTTGGTATGGTTGGTATGGTTGGCATGGTTGGTATGGTTGGTATGTTTGGCATGATTGGTATGGTTGGCATGGTTGGTATAGTTGGCATGTTTGGTATGTTTGGTAAGTTTAGTATGTTTGGTATGGTTGGTTTGGTTGGTATGTTTGGTATGATTGGTATGGTTGGCATGGTTGGTATGGTTGGTATGGTTGGTATGGTTGGTATGGTTGGTATGGTTGGTAAGGTTGTTATGGCTAGCATGGTTGGTATGGTTGGTATGGTTGGTATGGTTGCTATTATTGGTATGGTGGGTATGGTTGGTATGGTGGGTATGGTTGTTATGGTTGGTATGGTTGGTATGCTTGGTATGGTTGGTATGGTTGGTATGGTTAATATGGTTGGTATGATTGGTATGGTTGGCATGGTTGGTATGGTTGGTATGGTTAGTAAGGTTAGCATGGTTGGTATGGTTGGCATGTTTGGTATGTTTGGTAATTTTGGTAAGTTTAGTATGGTTGGTATTATTGGTATGTTTGGTAAGGTTGGTATTTATGGCATTGTTGGTAAGGTTGTTATGGCTGGCATATCTGGTATGTTTGGTATGGTTGGTATTATTGGTATGGTTGGTATGGTTGGTATGGATGGCATTGTTGGTTAGGTTGTTATGGCTGGCATTGTTGGTATGTTTGGTAAGATTAGTATGGTTGGTATGGTTGGTATGGTTGGTATGATTGGTATGGTTGGCATGGTTGGTATGGTTGGTATGGTTGGTATAGTTCGCATGGTTGGTATGGTTGGTATGGTTGGTATGGATGGCATGGTTGGTATGGTTGGTATGGTTTATATGGTTGGTATGTTTGGTATGGTTGGTATTATTGGTATGGTTTGTATGGTGGGTATGGTTGGTATGGTTGGTATGGTTGGTATGGTTGGTATGGTTGGTATGGTTGGTATGGTTGGTATGGTTGGTATGGTTGGTATGGTTGGTATGGTTGGTATGGATGGCATGGTTTTTATGGTTGGTATGTTTGGTAAGGTTGGTATGTTTGGTAAGGTTGGTATTTATGGCATTGTTGGTAAGGTTGTTATGGCTGGCATATCTGGTATGTTTGGTATGGTTGGTATTATTGGTATGGTTGGTATGGTTGGTATGGATGGCATTGTTGGTTAGGTTGTTATGGCTGGCATTGTTGGTATGTTTGGTAAGATTGGTATGGTTGGTATGGTTGGTATGGTTGGTATGGTTGGTATGATTGGTATGGTTGGCATGGTTGGTATGGTTGGTATGGTTGGTATGGTTGGCATGGTTGGTATGGTTGGTATGGTTGGTATGTTTGGTAAGGTTGGTATTTATGGCATTGTTGGTAAGGTTGTTATGGCTGGCATGGTTGGTATGTTTGGTAAGATTGGTATTATTGGTATGGTGGGTATGGTTTTTATGATTGGTATGGTTGGTATGGTTGGTATGGTTGGTATGGATGGCATGGTTGGTATGGTTGGTATGGTTGGTATGGTTGGTATGGTTGGTATGGTTGGTATGGTTGGTATTATTGGTATGGTTTGTATGGTGGGTATGGTTGGTATGGTTGGTATGGTTGGTATAGTTGGTATGGTTGGTATGGTTGGTATGGTTGGTATGGTTGGTATGGTTGTTATGGCTGGCATGGTTAGTATGGTTGATATGGTTGGTATGGTTGGTATGGTTGGTATGGTTGGTATGGTTGGTATGGTTGGTATGGATTGCATGGTTGGTATGGTTGGTATGGTTTGTATGGTTGGTATGGTTGGTATGGTTTTTATGTTTGGTATGGTTGGTATGGTTGGTATGGATGGCATGGTTGGTATGGTTGGTATGGTTGGTGTGGTTGGTATGGTTGGTATGGATGGCATGGTTGGTATGGTTGGTATGGTTGGCATGGTTGGTATGTTTGGTAAGATTGGTATTATTGGTATGGTTGGTATGGTGGGTATGGTTGGTATGGTTGGTATGGTTGGTATGTTTGGTATGGTTGGTATGGTTGGTATGGTTAGTATTTATGGCATTGTTGGTAAGGTTGTTATGGCTGGCATGGTTAGTATGGTTGATATGGTTTTTATGGCTGGCATGGTTAGTATGGTTGATATGGTTGGTATGGTTGGTATGGTTGGTATGGTTGGTATGGTTGGTATGGATGGCATGGTTGGTATGGTTGGTATGGTTGGTATGGTTGGTATGTTTGGTAAGGTTGGTATTTATGGCATTGTTGGTAAGGTTGTTATGGCTGGCATGGTTGGTATGGTTGGTATGGTTGGTATTATTGGTATATTTGGTATGGTGGGTATGGTTGGTATGGTTGGTATGGTTGAGATGGATGGCATTGTTGGTTAGGTTGTTATTGCTGGCATTGTTGTTATGTTTGGTAAGATTGGTATGGTTGGTATGGTTGGTATGGTTGGCATGGTTGGTATGTTTGGTAAGATTGGTATTATTGGTATGGTTGGTATGGTGGGTATGGTTGGTATGGTTGGTAAGGTTGGTATGTTTAGTAAGGTTGGTATTTATGGCATTGTTGGTAAGGTTGTTATGGCTGGCATATCTGGTATGTTTGGTATGGTTGGTATTATTGGTATGGTTGGTATTGTTGGTATGGTTGGTAAGATTGGTATTATTGGTATGGTTGGTATGGTTGGTATGGTTGGTATGTTTGGTAAGGTTGGTATGTTTGGTAAGGTTGGTATTTATGCCATTGTTGGTAAGGTTGTTATGGCTGGCATATCTGGTATGTTTGGTATGGTTGGTATTATTAGTATGGTTGGTATGGTTGGTATGGATGGCATTGTTGGTTAGGTTGTTATGGCTGGCATTGTTGGTAAGATTGGTATGGTTGGTATGGTTGGTATGGTTGGTATGGTTGGTATGGTTGGCATGGTTGGTATGTTTGGTAAGATTGGTATTATTGGTATGGTTGGTATGGTGGGTATGGTTGGTATGGTTGGTATGGTTGGTATGGTTGGTATGGTTGGTATGGTTGGTATGTTTGGTATGGTTGGTATGGTTGGTATGGATGGCATGGTTGGTATGGTTGGTATGGTTGGCATGGTTGGTATGTTTGGTAAGATTGATATTATTGGTATGGTTGGTATGGTGGGTATGGTTGGTATGGTTGGTATGGTTGGTATGTTTGGTATGGTTGGTATGGTTGGTATGGTTGGTATGGTTAGTATTTATGGCATTGTTGGTAAGGTTGTTATGGCTGGCATGGTTAGTATGGTTGATATGGTTGGTATGGTTGTTATGGCTGGCATGGTTAGTATGGTTGATATGGTTGGTATGGTTGGTATGGTTGGTATGTTTGGTAAGGTTGGTATTTATGGCATTGTTGGTAAGGTTGTTATGGCTGGCATGGTTGGTATGGTTGTTATGGTTGGTATTTTTGGTATTATTAGTATATTTGGTATGGTGGGTATGGTTGGTATGGTTGGTATGGTTGGTATGGTTGGTATGGATGGCATGGTTGGTATGGTTGGTATGGTTGGCATGGTTGGTATGTTTGGTAAGATTGCTATTATTGGTATGGTGGGTATGGTTGGTATGGTTGGTATGGTTGGTATGGTTGGTATGGTTGGTATGGTTGGTATGGTTGGTATGGTTTGTATGGTTGGTATGGTTGGTATGGTTGGTATGGATGGCATGGTTGGTATGGTTGGTATGGTTGGTATGGTTGGTATGTTTGGTATGGTTGGTATGGTTGGCATGGTTGGTATGGTTGGTATGTTTAGTAAGGTTGGTATTTATGGCATTGTTGGTAAGGTTGTTATGGCTGGCATGGTTGGTATGTTTGGTAAGATTGGTATTATTGGTATGGTTGGTATGGTTGGTAAGGTTAGTATGTTGGGTATGGTTGGTATGGTTGGTATGGATGGCATGGTTGGTATGGTTGGTATGGTTGGTATGGTTGGTATGGTTGGTATGGTTGGTATGGTTGGTATGGTTGGTATGGTTGGCATGGTTGGTATGGTTGGTATGTTTGGTATGTTTGGTAAGGTTTGTATTTATGGCATTGTTGGTAAGGTTGTTATGGCTGGCATGGTTGGTATGTTTGGTAAGATTGATATTATTGGTATGGATGGTATGGTGGGTATGGTTGGTATGGTTGGTATGGTTGGTATGGTTGGTATGGTTGGTATGGTTGGTATGGATGGCATGGTTGGTATGGTTGGCATGTTTGGTATGTTTGGTATGTTTGGTATGTTTGGTATGGTTGGTTTGGTTGGTATGTTTGGTATGATTGGTATGGTTGGCATAGTTGGTATGGTTGGTATGGTTGGTATGGTTGGCATGGTTGGTATGGTTGGTAAGTTTAGTATGTTTGGTATGGTTGGTTTGGTTGGTATGTTTGGTATGATTGGTATGGTTGGTATGGTTGGTATGGTTGGTATGGTTGGTATGGTTGGTATGGTTGGTATGGTTGGTATGGTTGGTATGGTTGGTATGGATGGCATGGTTGGTATGGTTGGCATGTTTGGTATGTTTGGTATGTTTGGTATGGTTGGTTTGGTTGGTATGTTTGGTATGGTTGATATGGTTGGTATGGTTGGTATGGTTGGTATGGTTGGTATGGTTGGTATGGTTGGTATGGTTGGTATGGTTGGTATGGTTGGTATGGTTGGCTAGGTTAGCATGGTTGGTATGGTTGGTATGGTGGGTATGGTTGGTATGGTTGGTATGGTTGGTATGTTGGGTATGGTTGGTATGTTGGGTATGGTTGGTATGGATGGCATGGCTGGTATGGTTGGTATGGTTGGCATGGTTGGTATGTTTGGTAAGATTGGTATTATTGGTATGGTTGGTATGGTTGGTATGGTTGGTATGGTTGGTATGGTTGGTATGGTGGGTATGGTTGGTATGGTTGGTATTTATGGCATTGTTGGTAAGGTTGGTATGGTTGGTATGGTGGGTATGGTTGGTATGGTTGGTATTATTGGTATGGTTGGTATGGTGGGTATGGTTGGTATGTTTGGTATGGTTGGTATGTTTGGTATGGTTGGTATGGTTGGCATGGTTGGTATGTTTGGTAAGATTGCTATTATTGGTATGGTTGGTATGGTTGGTATGGTTGGTATGGTTGGTATGGTTAGTATGGTTGGTATGGTTGGTATGGTTGGTATGCATGGCATGGTTGGTATCGTTTTTATTGTTGGTATGGTTGGTATGGTTGGTATGGTTGGTATGTTGGGTATGGTTGGTATGGATGGCATGGTTGGTATGGTTGGTATGGTTGGCATGGTTGGTATGTTTGGTAAGATTGGTATTATTGGTATGGTTGGTATGGTGGGTATGGTTGGTATGGTTGGTATGGTTGGTATGGTTGGTATGGTTGGTATGGTTGGTATGGTTGGTATGGTTGGTATGGTTGGTATGGTTGGTATGGTTGGTATGGTTGGCTAGGTTAGCATGGTTGGTATGGTTGGTATGGTTGGTATGGTGGGTATGGTTGGTATGGTTGGTATGGTTGGTATGTTGGGTATGGTTGGTATGGATGGCATGGCTGGTATGGTTGGTATGGTTGGCATGGTTGGTATGTTTGGTAAGATTGGTATTATTGGTATGGTTGGTATGGTTGGTATGGATGGCATGGTTGGTATGGTTGGTATGATTGGTATGGTTGGTATGGTTGGTATGTTTTTTAAGGTTGGTATTTATGGCATTGTTGGTAAGGTTGTTATGGCTGGCATGGTTGGTATGTTTGGTAAGATTGGTATTATTGGTATGGTTGGTATGCTTGGTATGGTTGGTATGGATGGCATGGTTGGTATGGTTGGTATGGTTGGTATAGTTGGTATGGTTGGTATGGTTGGTATGGTTGGTATGGTTGGTATGGTTGGTATGGTTGGTATGGTTGGTATGGTTGGTATGGTTGATATGGTTGGTATGGTTGGTATGGATAGCATGGTTGTTATAGTTGGTATGGTTGGTATGGTTGGTATGGTTGGTATGGTTGGCATGGCTGGTATGGTTGGTATGGTTGGCATGGTTGGTATGTTTGGTATGGTTGGTATGGTTGGTATGGTTGGTATGGTTGGTATGGTTGGTATGCTTGGTATGGTTGGTATGGATGGCATGGTTGGTATGGTTGGTATGGTTGGTATAGTTGGTATGGTTGGTATGGTTGGTATGGTTGGTATGGTTGGTATGGTTGGTATGGTTGGCTAGGTTAGCATGGTTGGTATGGTTGGTATGGTTGGTATGGTGGGTATGGTTGGTATGGTTGGTATGGTTGGTATGTTGGGTATGGTTGGTATGGATGGCATGGCTGGTATGGTTGGTATGGTTGGCATGGTTGGTATGTTTGGTAAGATTGGTATTATTGGTATGGTTGGTATGGTTGGTATGGATGGCATGGTTGGTATGGTTGGTATGATTGGTATGGTTGGTATGGTTGGTATGTTTTTTAAGGTTGGTATTTATGGCATTGTTGGTAAGGTTGTTATGGCTGGCATGGTTGGTATGTTTGGTAAGATTGGTATTATTGGTATGGTTGGTATGCTTGGTATGGTTGGTATGGTTGGTATGGTTGGTATGGTTGGTATGGTTGGTATGGTTGGTATAGTTGGTATGGTTGGTATGGTTGGTATGGTTGGTATGGTTGGTATGGTTGGTATGGTTGGTATGGTTGGTATGCTTGGTATGGTTGGTATGGATGGCATGGTTGGTATGGTTAGTATGGTTGGTATAGTTGGTATGGTTGGTATGGTTGGTATGGTTGGTATGGTTGGTATGGTTGGTATGGTTGGTATGGTTGGTATGGTTGGTATGTTGGGTATGGTTGGTATGGATGGCATGGCTGGTATGGTTGGTATGATTGGTATGGTTGGCATAGTTGGTATGGTTGGTATGGTTGGTATTATTGGTATGGTTGGTATGGTTGGTATGTTAGGTATGTTTGGTAAGATTGGTATTATTGGTATTATTGGTATGGTTGGTATGTTTGGTATGGTTGGTATGGTGGGTATGGTTGGTATTATTGGTATGGTGGGTATGGTTGGTATGTTTGGTATGGTTGGTATTGTTGATATAATTGGTATGGTTGGTATGGTTGGTATGGATGGCATGGCTGGTATGGTTGTATGGTTGGTATGGTTGGCATGGTTGGTATGTTTGGTAAGATTGGTATTATTGGTATGGTTGGTATGGATGGCATGGTTGGTATGGTTGGTATGGTTGGTATGGTTGGTATGGTTGGTATGGTTGGTATGGTTGGTATGGTTGGTATGGTTGGTATGGTTGGTATGGTTGGTATGGATGGCATGGTTGGTAAGGTTTTTATGGTTGGTATGGTTGGTATGTTTGGTAAGGTTGGTATTAATGGCATTGTTGGTAAGGTTGTTATGGCTGGCATGGTTGGTATGGTTGGTATTATTGGTATGGTTGGTATGGTTGGTATGGTTGGTATGGTTAGTATGGTTGGTATGGTTGGTATGGATGGTATGGTTGGTATGGTTGGTATGGTTGGTATGGTTGGTATGGTTGGTGTGGTTGGTATGGATGGCATGGTTGGTATGGTTGGTATGGTTGGTATGGTTGGTATGTTTGGTAAGGTTGGTATTTATGGCATTGTTGGTAAGGTTGTTATGGCTGGCATGGTTGGTATGGTTGGTATGGTTGGTATGGATGGCATGGTTGGTATGGTTGGTATGGTTGGTATGGTTGGTTTGGTTGGTATGTTTGGTATTATTGGTATGGTTGGTATGGTTGGTATGGTTGGTATGGTTAGTATGGTTGGTATGGTTGGTATGGATGGTATGGTTGGTATGGTTGGTATGGTTGGTATGGTTGGTATGGTTGGTATGGTTGGTATGGTTGGTATGGATGGCATGGATGGCATGGTTGGTATGGTTGGTATGGTTGGTATGGTCGGTATGTTTGGTAAGGTTGGTATTTATGGCATTGTTGGTAAGGTTGTTATGGCTGGCATGGTTGGTATGGTTGGTATGGTTGGTATGGATGGCATGGTTGGTAAGGTTTTTATGGTTGGTATGGTTGGTATGTTTGGTAAGGTTGGTATTAATGGCATTGTTGGTAAGGTTGTTATGGCTGGCATGGTTGGTATGGTTGGTATTATTGGTATGGTTGGTATGGTGGGTAAGGTTGGTATGGCTGATATGGTTGGAATGGTTGGTATGGTTGGTATGGTTGGTATGGTTGGTATTATTGGTATGGTTGGTATGGTGGGTATGGTTGGTATGGTTGGTATGGTTGGTATGGTGGGTATGGTTGGTATGGTGGGTATGGTTGGTATGGTTGGTATGGATGGCATGGTTGGTATGGTTGGTATGGTTGGTACGGTTGGTATGGTTGGTATGTTTGGTAAGGTTGGTATTTATGGCATTGTTGGTAAGGTTGTTATGGCTGGCATGGTTGGTATGGTTGGTATGGTTGGTATTATTGGTATGGTTGGTATGGTTGGTATGGTGGGTATGGTTGGTATGGTTGGTATGGTTGGTATGGTTGGTATGGTTGGTATGTTTGGTATAGTTGGTATGGTTGGTATGGTTGGTATGGTTGGTATAGTTGGTATGGTTGGTATTATTGGTATGGTTGGTATGGTGGGTATGGTTGGTATGGTTGGTATGGTTGGTATGGTGGGTATGGTTGGTATGGTTGGTATGGATGGCATGGTTGGTATGGTTGGTATGTTTGGTATTTATGGCATTGTTGGTAAGGTTGTTATGGCTGGCATGGTTGGTATGGTTGGTATGGTTGGTATGGTTGGTATGGTTGGTATGGTTGGTATGGTTGGTATGGTTGGTATGGTTGGTATTATTGGTATGGTTGGTATGGTTGGTATGGTTGGTATGGTTGGTATGGTTGGTATGGTTGGTATGGTTGGTATGGTTGGTATTATTGGTATGGTTGGTATGGTGGGTATGGTTTTTATGGTTGGTATGGTTGGTATGGTGGGTATGGTTGGTATGGTTGGTATGGATGGCATGGTTGGTATGGTTGGTATGGTTGGTATGTTTGGTAAGGTTGGTATTTATGGCATTGTTGGTAAGGTTGTTATGGCTGGCATGGTTGGTATGGTTGGTATGGTTGGTATGGTTGGTATGGTTGGTATGGTTGGTATGGTTGGTATTATTGGTATGGTTGGTATGGTGGGTATGGTTGGTATGGTTGGTATGGTTGGTATGGTTGGTATTATTGGTATGGTTGGTATGGTTGGTATGGTGGGTATGGTTGGTATGGTTGGTATGGTTGGTATGTTTGGTATAGTTGGTATGGTTGGTATGGTTGGTATGGTTGGTATGGTTGGTATGGTTGGTATGGATGGCATGGTTGGTATGGTTGGTATGGTTGGTATGTTTGGTAAGGTTGGTATTTATGGCATTGTTGGTAAGGTTGTTATGGCTGGCATGGTTGGTATGGTTGGTATGGTGGGTATGGTTGGTATGGTTGGTATGGTTGGTATGGTTGGTATGGTTGGTATGGTTGGTATGTTTGGTATGGTTGGTAATGTTTTTATGGTTGGTATGGTTGGTATGGATGGCATTGTTGGTAAGGTTGTTATGGCTGGCATGGTTGGTATGGTTGGTATTATTGGTATGGTTGGTATGGTGGGTATGGTTGGTATGGTTGGTATGTTTGGTATGGTTGGTATGGTTGGTATGGTTGGTATTATTGGTATGGTTGGTATGGTGGGTATGGTTGGTATGGTTGGTATGGTTGGTATTATTGGTATGGTTGGTATGGTGGGTATGGTTGGTATGGTTGGTATGGTTGGTATGTTTGGTATAGTTGGTATAGTTGGTATGGTTGGTATGGTTGGTATGGTTGGTATGGTTGGTATGGTTGGTATTATTGGTATGGTTGGTATGGTGGGTATGGTTGGTATGGTTGGTATGGTTGGTATGGTGGGTATGGTTGGTATGGTTGGTATGGATGGCATGGTTGGTATGATTGGTATGGTTGGTATGTTTGGTAAGGTTGGTATTAATGGCATTGTTGGTAAGGTTGTTATGGCTGGCATGGTTGGTATGGTTGGTATGGTTGGTATTATTGGTATGGTTGGTATGGTTGGTATGGTTGGTATGGTTGGTATGTTTGCTATGGTTGGTATGGTTGGTATGGTTGGTATGGTTGGTATGGATGGCATTGTTGGTAAGGTTGTTATGGCTGGCATGGTTTGATTGTTTGGTAAGATTGGTATTATTGGTATGGTTGGTATGGTTGGTATGGTTGGTATGGTTGGCATGGTTGGTATGTTTGGTAAGATTGGTATTATTGGTATGGTTGGTATGGTTGGTATGGTTGGTATGGTTGGTATGGTTGGTATGGTTGGTATGGTTGGTATTAATGGCATGGTTGGTATGGTGGGTATGGTTGGTATGGTTGGTATGGTTGGTATGGTTGGTATGGTTGGTATGGTTGGTATGGTTGGTATGGTTGGTATGGTTGGTATGGTTGGTATGGTTGGTATGGTTGGTATGGTTGATATGGTTAGTATGGTTGGTATGGTTGGTATGGATGGCATGGTTGGTATGGTTGGTATGGTTGGTATGGTTGGTATGGTTTGTATGGTTGGCATGGTTGGTATGTTTGGTAAGATTGGTATTATTGGTATGGTTGGTATGGTTGGTATGGATGGCATGGTGGGTATGATTGGTATTGTTGGTATGGTTGGTATGGTTGGTATGGTTGGCATGGTTGGTATGTTTGGTAAGATTGGTATTATTGGTATGGTTGGTATGGTTGGTATGGTTGGTATTATTATTATGGTTGGTATGGTGGGTATGGTTGGTATGGTTGGTATGGTTGGTATGGATGGCATGGTTGGTATGGTTGGTATGGTTGGTATGGTTGGTATGGTTGGTGTGGTTGGTATGTTTGGTAAGGTTGGTATTTATGGCATTGTTGGTAAGGTTGTTATGGCTGGCATGTTTGGTAAGATTGGTATTATTAGTATGGTTGGTATGGTGGGTATGGTTGGTATGGTTGGTATGGTTGGTATGTTTGGTATGTTTGGTATGGTTGGTATGGTTGGTATGGATGGCATTGTTGGTAAGGTTGTTATGGCTGGCATGGTTGGTATGTTTGGTAAGGTTGGTATTAATGGCATTGTTGGTATGGCTGGCATGGTTGGTATTATTGGTATGGTTGGTATGGTGGGTATGGTTGGTATGGTTGGTATGGTTGGTATGTTTGGTATGTTTGGTATGGTTGGTATGGTTGGTATGGATGGCATTGTTGGTAAGGTTGTTATGGCTGGCATGGTTGGTATGTTTGGTAAGATTGGTATTATTGGTATGGTTGGTATGGTGGGTATGGTTGGTATGGTGGGTATGGTTGGTATGGTGGGTATGGTTGGTATGGTTGGTATGATTGGTATGTTTGGCATGGTTGGTATTTTTAGTATGGTTGGTAAGGTTAGCATGGTTGGTATGGTTGGAGTGTTTGGTATGTTTGGTAATTTTGGTAAGTTTAGTATGGTTGGTTTGGTTGGTTTGGTTGTTATGTTTGGTGTGATTGGTATGGTTGGCATAGTTGGTATGGTTGGTATGGTTGGTATGTTTAATATGATTGGTATGGTTGGCATAGTTGGTATGGTTGGTATGGTTGGTATTATTGGTATGGTTGGTATGGTTGGTATGTTTGGTATGTTTGGTATGGTTGGTATGGTTGGTATGGATGGCATTGTTGGTAAGGTTGTTATGGCTGGCATGGTTGGTATGTTTGGTAAGATTGGTATGATTGGTATGGTTGGCATAGTTGGTATGGTTGGTATGGTGGGTATGGTTGGTATGGTTGGTATGGTTGGTATGATTGGTATGTTTGGCATGGTTGGTATTTTTAGTATGGTTGGTAAGGTTAGCATATTTGGTATGGTTGGAGTGTTTGGTATGTTTGGTAATTTTATTAAGTTTAGTATGGTTGGTATGGTTGGTTTGGTTGGTATGTTTGGTATGATTGGTATGGTTGGCATAGTTGGTATGGTTGGTATGGTTGGTATGGTTGGTATGGTTGGTATGGTTGATATGGTTGGTATGGTTGGTATGGTTGGTATGGTTGGTATGGTTGGTATGGTTGGTATGGTTGGTATGGTTGGTATGGTTGGTATGGTTGGTATGGTTGGTATGGTTGGTATGGTTGGTATGGTTGGTATGGTTGGTATGGTTGGTATAGTTGGTATGGTTGGCTAGGTTAGCATGGTTGGTATGGTTGGTATGGTTGGTATGGTGGGTATGGTTGGTATGGTTGGTATGTTGGGTATGGTTGGTATGGATGGCATGGCTGGTATGGTTGGTATGGTTGGCATGGTTGGTATGTTTGGTAAGATTGGTATTATTGGTATGGTTGGTATGGTTGGTATGGTTGGTATGGTTGGTATGGTTGGTATGGTTGGTATGGTTGGTATGGATGGCATGGTTGGTATGGTTGGTATGATTGGCATGGTTGGTATGGTTGGTATGTGTTTTAAGGTTGGTATTTATGGCATTGTTGGTAAGGTTGTTATGGCTGGTATGGTTGGTATGTTTGGTAAGATTGGTATTATTGGTATGGTTGGTATGGTTGGTATGGATGGCATGGTTGGTATGGTTGGTATGGTTGGTATGGTTGGTATGGTTGGTATGGTTGGTATGGTGGGTATGGTTGGTATGGTTGGTATGTTTGGTATGTTTGGTATGGTTGGTATGGTTGGTATGGTTATTATTATTGGTATGGTGGGTATGGTTGGTATGGTTGGTATGGTTGGTATGGTTGGTATGGTTGGTATGGTTGGTATGGTTGGTATGGTTGGTATGGTTGGTATGGTTGGTATGGATAGCATGGTTGGTATGGTTGGTATGGTTGGTATGGTTGGTATAGTTGGTATGTTTGGTAAGGTTGGTATTAATGGCATTGTTGGTATGGCTGGCATGGTTGGTATGGTTGGTATTATTGGTATGGTTGGTATGGTGGGTATGGTTGGTATGGTTGGTATGGTTGGTATGTTTGGTATGTTTGGTATGTTTGGTATGGTTGGTATGGATGGCATTGTTGGTAAGGTTGTTATGGCTGGCATGGTTGGTATGTTTGGTAAGATTGGTATTATTGGTATGGTTGGTATGGTTGGTATGGTTGGTATGGTTGGTATGGATGGCATGGTTGGTATGGTTGGTATGATTGGTATGGTTGGTATGGTTGGTATGTTTTTTAAGGTTGGTATTTATGGCATTGTTGGTAAGGTTGTTATGGCTGGCATGGTTGGTATGTTTGGTAAGATTGGTATTATTGGTATGGTTGGTATGCTTGGTATGGTTGGTATGGATGGCATGGTTGGTATGGTTGGTATGGTTGGTATGGTTGGTATGGTTGGTATGGTTGGTATGGTTGGTATGGTTGGTATAGTTGGTATGGTGGGTATGGTTGGTATGGTTGGTATGTTTGGTATGTTTGGTATGGTTGGTATGGTTGGTATGGTTATTATTATTGGTATGGTGGGTATGGTTGGTATGGTTGGTATGGTTGGTATGGTTGGTATGGTTGGTATGGTTGGTATGGTTGGTATGGTTGGTATGGTTGGTATAGATGGCATGGTTGGTATGGTTGGTATGGTTGGTATGGTTGGTATGTTTGGTAAGGTTGGTATTTATATCATTGTTGGTAAGGTTGTTATGGCTGGCATGGTTGGTATGTTTGGTAAGATTGGTATTTTTGGTATGGTTGGTATGGTTGGTATGGTTGGTATGGTTGGTATGGTTGGTATGGTTGGTATGGTTGGTATGGTTGGTATGGTTGGTATGGTTGGTATGGTTGGTATGGATGGCATGGTTGGTATTATTGGTATGGTTGGTATGGTTGGTATGGTTGGTATGGTTGGTATGGTTGGTATGGTTGGTATGGATGGCATGGTTGGTATGGATGGCATCGTTGGTATGGTCGGTATGGTTGGCATGGTTGGTATGTTTGGTAAGATTGGTATTATTGGTATTATTGGTATGGTTGGTATGTTTGGTATGGTTGGTATGGTGGGTATGGTTGGTATTATTGGTATGGTGGGTATGGTTGGTATGTTTGGTATGGTTTTTATGGTTGGTATGGTTGATATAATTGGTATGGTTGGTATGGTTGGTATGGATGGCATGGCTGGTATGGTTGTATGGTTGGTATGGTTGGCATGGTTGGTATGTTTGGTAAGATTGGTATTATTGGTATGGTTGGTATGGTTGGTATGGATGGCATGGTTGGTATGGTTGGTATGGTTGGTATGGTTGGTATGGTTGGTATGGTTGGTATGGATGGCATGGTTGGTAAGGTTTTTATGGTTGGTATGGTTGGTATGTTTGGTAAGGTTGGTATTAATGGCATTGTTGGTAAAGTTGTTATGGCTGGCATGGTTGGTATGGTTGGTATTATTGGTATGGTTGGTATGGTTGGTATGGTTGGTATGGTTGGTATGGTTGGTATGGTTGGTATGGTTAGTATGGTTGGTATGGTTGGTATGGATGGTATGGTTGGTATGGTTGGTATGGTTGGTATGGTTGGTATGGTTGGTGTGGTTGGTATGGATGGCATGGTTGGTATGGTTGGTATGGTTAGTATGGTTGGTATGTTTGGTAAGGTTGGTATTTATGGCATTGTTGGTAAGGTTGTTATGGCTGGCATGGTTGGTATGGTTGGTATGGTTGGTATGGATGGCATGGTTGGTATGGTTGGTATGGTTGGTATGGTTGGTTTGGTTGGTATGTTTGGTATTATTGGTATGGTTGGTATGGTTGGTATGGTTAGTATGGTTGGTATGGTTGGTATGGATGGTATGGTTGGTATGGTTGGTATGGTTGGTATGGTTGGTATGGTTGGTATGGATGGCATGGTTGGTATGGTTGGTATGGTTGGTATGGTCGGTATGTTTGGTAAGGTTGGTATTTATGGCATTGTTGGTAAGGTTGTTATGGCTGGCATGGTTGGTATGGTTGGTATGGTTGGTATGGTTGGTATGGATGGCATGGTTGGTAAGGTTTTTATGGTTGGTATGGTTGGTATGTTTGGTAAGGTTGGTATTAATGGCATTGTTGGTAAGGTTGTTATGGCTGGCATGGTTGGTATGGTTGGTATTATTGGTATGGTTGGTATGGTGGGTAAGGTTGGTATGGCTGATATGGTTGGAATGGTTGGTATGGTTGGTATGGTTGGTATGGTTGGTATTATTGGTATGGTTGGTATGGTGGGTATGGTTGGTATGGTTGGTATGGTTGGTATGGTGGGTATGGTTGGTATGGTTGGTATGGATGGCATGGTTGGTATGGTTGGTATGGTTGGTATGGTTGGTACGGTTGGTAT
Organism: Thelaira solivaga; assembly: GCA_947397855.1. NCBI lineage: Eukaryota > Metazoa > Arthropoda > Insecta > Diptera > Tachinidae > Thelaira > Thelaira solivaga. The sequence goes on from OX377614.1 coordinate 44,027,398, forward strand.
GGTTGGTATGTTTGGTAAGGTTGGTATTTATGGCATTGTTGGTAAGGTTGTTATGGCTGGCATGGTTGGTATGGTTGGTATGGTTGGTATGGTTGGTATGGTTGGTATTATTGGTATGGTTGGTATGGTTGGTATGGTGGGTATGGTTGGTATGGTTGGTATGGTTGGTATGGTTGGTATGTTTGGTATAGTTGGTATGGTTGGTATGGTTGGTATGGTTGGTATAGTTGGTATGGTTGGTATTATTGGTATGGTTGGTATGGTGGGTATGGTTGGTATGGTTGGTATGGTTGGTATGGTGGGTATGGTTGGTATGGTTGGTATGGATGGCATGGTTGGTATGGTTGGTATGTTTGGTATTTATGGCATTGTTGGTAAGGTTGTTATGGCTGGCATGGTTGGTATGGTTGGTATGGTTGGTATGGTTGGTATGGTTGGTATGGTTGGTATGGTTGGTATGGTTGGTATTATTGGTATGGTTGGTATGGTGGGTATGGTTGGTATGGTTGGTATGGTTGGTATGGTTGGTATGGTTGGTATTATTGGTATGGTTGCTATGGTGGGTATGGTTTTTATGGTTGGTATGGTTGGTATGGTGGGTATGGTTGGTATGGTTGGTATGGATGGCATGGTTGGTATGGTTGGTATGGTTGGTATGTTTGGTAAGGTTGGTATTTATGGCATTGTTGGTAAGGTTGTTATGGCTGGCATGGTTGGTATGGTTGGTATGGTTGGTATGGTTGGTATGGTTGGTATGGTTGGTATGGTTGGTATGGTTGGTATTATTGGTATGGTTGGTATGGTGGGTATGGTTGGTATGGTTGGTATGGTTGGTATGGTTGGTATTATTGGTATGGTTGGTATGGTTGGTATGGTGGGTATGGTTGGTATGGTTGGTATGGTTGGTATGGTTGGTATGTTTGGTATAGTTGGTATGGTTGGTATGGTTGGTATGGTTGGTATGGTTGGTATGGTTGGTATGGTTGGTATGGTTGGTATGGTTGGTATGGATGGCATGGTTGGTATGGTTGGTATGGTTGGTATGTTTGGTAAGGTTGGTATTTATGGCATTGTTGGTAAGGTTGTTATGGCTGGCATGGTTGGTATGGTTGGTATGGTTGGTAGTATTGGTATGGTGGGTATGGTTGGTATGGTTGGTATGGTTGGTATGTTTGGTATGGTTGGTAATGTTTTTATGGTTGGTATGGTTGGTATGGATGGCATTGTTGGTAAGGTTGTTATGGCTGGCATGGTTGGTATGGTTGGTATTATTGGTATGGTTGGTATGGTGGGTATGGTTGGTATGGTTGGTATGTTTGGTATGGTTGGTATGGTTGGTATGGTTGGTATTATTGGTATGGTTGGTATGGTGGGTATGGATGGCATGGTTGGTATGGTTGGTATGGTTGGTATGGTTGGTATGGTTGGTATGGTTGGTATGGTTGGTATGGTTGGTATGGTTGGTATGGTTGGTAAGGTTGGTATTTATGGCATTGTTGGTAAGGTTGTTATGGCTGGCATGGTAGGTATGTTTGGTAAGATTGGTATTATTAGTATGGTTGGTATTATTGGTATGGTTGGTATGGTGGGTATGGTTGGTATGGTTGGTATGTTTGGTATGGTTGGTATGGTTGGTATGGTTGGTATTATTGGTATGGTTGGTATGGTGGGTATGGATGGCATGGTTGGTATGGTTGGTATGGTTGGTATGGTTGGTATGGTTGGTATGGTTGGTATGGTTGGTATGGTTGGTATGGTTGGTAAGGTTGGTATTTATGGCATTGTTGGTAAGGTTGTTATGGCTGGCATGGTTGGTATGGTTGGTATGGTTGGTATGGTTGGTATGGTTGGTATGGTTGGTATGGTTGGTATAGTTGGTATGGTTGGTATTATTGGTATGGTTGGTATGGTGGGTATGGTTTTTATGGTTGGTATGGTTGGTATGGTGGGTATGGTTGGTATGGTTGGTATGGATGGCATGGTTGGTATGGTTGGTATGGTTGGTATGTTTGGTAAGGTTGGTATTTATGGCATTGTTGGTAAGGTTGTTATGGCTGGCATGGTTGGTATGGTTGGTATGGTTGGTATGGTTGGTATGGTTGGTATGGTTGGTATTATTGGTATGGTTGGTATGGTGGGTATGGTTGGTATGGTTGGTATGGTTGGTATGGTTGGTATGGTTGGTATGGTTGGTATGGTTGGTATGGTTGGTAAGGTTGGTATTTATGTCATTGTTGGTAAAGTTGTTATGGCTGGCATGGTAGGTATGTTTGGTAAGATTGGTATTATTAGTATGGTTGGTATGGTTGGTATGGTTGGTATGGTTGGTATGGTTGGTATGGATGGCATGGTTGGTATGGTTGGTATGGTTGGTATGTTTGGTAAGGTTGGTATTTATGGCATTGTTGGTAAGGTTGTTATGGCTGGCATGGTTGGTATGGTTGGTATGGTTGGTATTATTGGTATGGTGGGTATGGTTGGTATGGTTGGTATGGTTGGTATGGTTGGTATGGTTGGTATGTTTGGTATGGTTGGTAATGTTTTTATGGTTGGTATGGTTGGTATGGATGGCATTGTTGGTAAGGTTGTTATGGCTGGCATGGTTGGTATGGTTGGTATTATTGGTATGGTTGGTATGGTGGGTATGGTTGGTATGGTTGGTATGTTTGGTATGGTTGGTATGGTTGGTATGGTTGGTATTATTGGTATGGTTGGTATGGTGGGTATGGATGGCATGGTTGGTATGGTTGGTATGGTTGGTATGGTTGGTATGGTTGGTATGGTTGGTATGGTTGGTATGGTTGGTATGGTTGGTATGGTTGGTATGGTTGGTATGTTTGGTAAGGTTGGTATTTATGTCATTGTTGGTAAAGTTGTTATGGCTGGCATGGTAGGTATGTTTGGTAAGATTGGTATTATTAGTATGGTTGGTATGGTGGGTATGGCTGGTATGGTTGGTATGGTTGGTATGGTTGGTATGGTTGGTATGGTTGCTATGGTTGGTATGATTGGTATGTTTGGTAAGGTTGGTATTTATGGCATTGTTGGTAAGGTTGTTATGGCTGGCATGGTTGGTATGGTTGGTATTATTGGTATGGTTGGTATGGATGGCATGGTTGGTATGGTTGGTATGGTTGGTATGGTTGGTATGGTTGGTATGGTTGGTATGGTTGGTATGGTTGGTATGGTTGGTATGTTTGGTAAGGTTGGTATTTATGTCATTGTTGGTAAAGTTGTTATGGCTGGCATGGTAGGTATGTTTGGTAAGATTGGTATTATTAGTATGGTTGGTATGGTGGGTATGGCTGGTATGGTTGGTATGGTTGGTATGGTTGGTATGGTTGCTATGGTTGGTATGATTGGTATGTTTGGTAAGGTTGGTATTTATGGCATTGTTGGTAAGGTTGTTATGGCTGGCATGGTTGGTATGTTTGGTAAGATTGGTATTATTAGTATGGTGTGTATGGTGGGTATGGTTGGTATGGTTGGTATGGTTGGCATGGTGGGTATGATTGGTATGGTTGGTATGGTTATTATGGTTGGTATGGTTGGTATGGTTGGTATGGTTGGTATGTTTGGTAGGGTTGGTATAGTTGGTATGTTTGGTATGGATGGCATGGTTGGTATGGTTGGTATGATTGGTATGGTTGGTATGGTTATTATGGTTGGTATGATTGGTATGGTTGGTATGGTTATTATGGTTGGTATGGTTGGTATGGTTGGCATGGTGGGTATGATTGGTATGGTTGGTATGGTTATTATGGTTGGTATGGTTGGTATGGTTGGTATTATTGGTATGGTTGTTATGGTGGGTATGGTTGGTATGGTTGGTATGGTTATTATTATTGGTATGGTGGGTATGGTTGGTATGGTTGGTATGGTTGGTATGGTTGGTATGGTTGGTATGGTTGGTATGGTTGGTATGGTTGGTATGGTTGGTATGGTTGGTATGGTTGGTATGGTTGGTATGGTTGATATGGTTGGTATGGTTGGTATGGATAGCATGGTTGGTATGGTTGGTATGGTTGGTAGGGTTGGTATAGTTGGTATGTTTGGTATGGATGGCATGGTTGGTATGGTTGGTATGATTGGCATGGTTGGTATGGTTTGTATGTGTTTTAAGGTTGGTATTTATGGCATTGTTGGTAAGGTTGTTATGGCTGGCATGGTTGGTATGTTTGGTAAGATTGGTATTATTGGTATGGTTGGTATGCTTGGTATGGTTGGTATGGATGGCATGGTTGGTATGGTTGGTATGGTTGGTATGGTTGGTATGGTTGGTATGGTTGGTATGGTTGGTATGGTGGGTATGGTTGGTATGGTTGGTATGTTTGGTATGTTTGGTATGGTTGGTATGGTTGGTATGGTTATTATTATTGGTATGGTGGGTATGGTTGGTATGGTTGGTATGGTTGGTATGGTTGGTATGGTTGGTATGGTTGGTATGGATAGCATGGTTGGTATGGTTGGTATGGTTGGTATGGTTGGTATAGTTGGTATGTTTGGTAAGGTTGATATTAATGGCATTGTTGGTATGGCTGGCATGGTTGGTATGGTTGGTATTATTGGTATGGTTGGTATGGTGGGTATGGTTGGTATGGTTGGTATGGTTGGTATGTTTGGTATGTTTGGTATGTTTGGTATGGTTGGTATGGATGGCATTGTTGGTAAGGTTGTTATGGCTGGCATGGTTGGTATGTTTGGTAAGATTGGTATTATTGGTATGGTTGGTATGGTTGGTATGGTTGGTATGGATGGCATGGTTGGTATGGTTGGTATGATTGGTATGGTTGGTATGGTTGGTATGTTTTTTAAGGTTGGTATTTATGGCATTGTTGGTAAGGTTGTTATGGCTGGCATGGTTGGTATGTTTGGTAAGATTGGTATTATTGGTATGGTTGGTATGCTTGGTATGGTTGGTATGGATGGCATGGTTGGTATGGTTGGTATGGTTGGTATGGTTGGTATGGTTGGTATGGTTGGTATGGTTGGTATGGTTGGTATGGTTGGTATAGTTGGTATGGTGGGTATGGTTGGTATGGTTGGTATGTTTGGTATGTTTGGTATGGTTGGTATGGTTGGTATGGTTATTATTATTGGTATGGTGGGTATGGTTGGTATGGTTGGTATGGTTGGTATGGTTGGTATGGTTGGTATGGTTGGTATGGTTGGTATGGTTGGTATGGTTGGTATGGTTGGTATGGTTGGTATGGTTGGTATGGTTGGTATGGTTGGTATAGATGGCATGGTTGGTATGGTTGGTATGGTTGGTATGGTTGGTATGTTTGGTAAGGTTGGTATTTATATCATTGTTGGTAAGGTTGTTATGGCTGGCATGGTTGGTATGTTTGGTAAGATTGGTATTTTTGGTATGGTTGGTATGGTTGGTATGGTTGGTATGGTTGGTATGGTTGGTATGGTTGGTATGGTTGGTATGGTTGGTATGGATGGCATGGTTGGTATTATTGGTATGGTTGGTATGGTTGGTATGGTTGGTATGGTTGGTATGGTTGGTATGGATGGCATGGTTGGTATGGATGGCATCGTTGGTATGGTCGGTATGGTTGGCATGGTTGGTATGTTTGGTAAGATTGGTATTATTGGTATTATTGGTATGGTTGGTATGTTTGGTATGGTTGGTATGGTGGGTATGGTTGGTATTATTGGTATGGTGGGTATGGTTGGTATGTTTGGTATGGTTTTTATGGTTGGTATGGTTGGTATGGTTGATATAATTGGTATGGTTGGTATGGTTGGTATGGATGGCATGGCTGGTATGGTTGTATGGTTGGTATGGTTGGCATGGTTGGTATGTTTGGTAAGATTGGTATTATTGGTATGGTTGGTATGGTTGGTATGGATGGCATGGTTGGTATGGTTGGTATGGTTGGTATGGTTGGTATGGTTGGTATGGTTGGTATGGTTGGTATGGATGGCATGGTTGGTAAGGTTTTTATGGTTGGTATGGTTGGTATGTTTGGTAAGGTTGGTATTAATGGCATTGTTGGTAAGGTTGTTATGGCTGGCATGGTTGGTATGGTTGGTATTATTGGTATGGTTGGTATGGTTGGTATGGTTGGTATGGTTGGTATGGTTGGTATGGTTAGTATGGTTGGTATGGTTGGTATGGATGGTATGGTTGGTATGGTTGGTATGGTTGGTATGGTTGGTATGGTTGGTGTGGTTGGTATGGATGGCATGGTTGGTATGGTTGGTATGGTTGGTATGGTTGGTATGTTTGGTAAGGTTGGTATTTATGGCATTGTTGGTAAGGTTGTTATGGCTGGCATGGTTGGTATGGTTGGTATGGTTGGTATGGATGGCATGGTTGGTATGGTTGGTATGGTTGGTATGGTTGGTTTGGTTGGTATGTTTGGTATTATTGGTATGGTTGGTATGGTTGGTATGGTTGGTATGGTTGGTATGGTTGGTATGGTTAGTATGGTTGGTATGGTTGGTATGGATGGTATGGTTGGTATGGTTGGTATGGTTGGTATGGTTGGTATGGTTGGTATGGTTGGTATGGTTGGTATGGATGGCATGGTTGGTATGGTTGGTATGGTTGGTATGGTCGGTATGTTTGGTAAGGTTGGTATTTATGGCATTGTTGGTAAGGTTGTTATGGCTGGCATGGTTGGTATGGTTGGTATGGTTGGTATGGTTGGTATGGATGGCATGGTTGGTAAGGTTTTTATGGTTGGTATGGTTGGTATGTTTGGTAAGGTTGGTATTAATGGCATTGTTGGTAAGGTTGTTATGGCTGGCATGGTTGGTATGGTTGGTATTATTGGTATGGTTGGTATGGTGGGTAAGGTTGGTATGGCTGATATGGTTGGAATGGTTGGTATGGTTGGTATGGTTGGTATGGTTGGTATTATTGGTATGGTTGGTATGGTGGGTATGGTTGGTATGGTTGGTATGGTTGGTATGGTGGGTATGGTTGGTATGGTTGGTATGGATGGCATGGTTGGTATGGTTGGTATGGTTGGTATGGTTGGTACGGTTGGTATGGTTGGTATGTTTGGTAAGGTTGGTATTTATGGCATTGTTGGTAAGGTTGTTATGGCTGGCATGGTTGGTATGGTTGGTATGGTTGGTATGGTTGGTATTATTGGTATGGTTGGTATGGTTGGTATGGTGGGTATGGTTGGTATGGTTGGTATGGTTGGTATGTTTGGTATAGTTGGTATGGTTGGTATGGTTGGTATGGTTGGTATAGTTGGTATGGTTGGTATTATTGGTATGGTTGGTATGGTGGGTATGGTTGGTATGGTTGGTATGGTTGGTATGGTGGGTATGGTTGGTATGGTTGGTATGGATGGCATGGTTGGTATGGTTGGTATGTTTGGTATTTATGGCATTGTTGGTAAGGTTGTTATGGCTGGCATGGTTGGTATGGTTGGTATGGTTGGTATGGTTGGTATGGTTGGTATTATTGGTATGGTTGGTATGGTGGGTATGGTTGGTATGGTTGGTATGGTTGGTATGGTTGGTATGGTTGGTATGGTTGGTATGGTTGGTATGTTTGGTAAGGTTGGTATTTATGGCATTGTTGGTAAGGTTGTTATGGCTGGCATGGTTGGTATGGTTGGTATGGTTGGTATGGTTGGTATGGTTGGTATTATTGGTATGGTTGGTATGGTGGGTATGGTTGGTATGGTTGGTATGGTTGGTATGGTTGGTATTATTGGTATGGTTGGTATGGTTGGTATGGTTGGTATGTTTGGTATAGTTGGTATGGTTGGTATGGTTGGTATGGTTTTTATGGTTGGTATGGTTGGTATGGTGGGTATGGTTGGTATGGTTGGTATGGATGGCATGGTTGGTATGGTTGGTATGGTTGGTATGGTTGGTATGTTTGGTAAGGTTGGTATTTATGGCATTGTTGGTAAGGTTGTTATGGCTGGCATGGTTGGTATGGTTGGTATGGTTGGTATGGTTGGTATGGTTGGTATGGTTGGTATGGTTGGTATTATTGGTATGGTTGGTATGGTGGGTATGGTTGGTATGGTTGGTATGGTTGGTATGGTTGGTATTTTTGGTATGGTTGGTATGGTTGGTATGGTTGGTATGGTTGGTATGTTTGGTATAGTTGGTATGGTTGGTATGGTTGGTATGGTTGGTATGGTTGGTATGGTTGGTATGGTTGGTATGGTTGGTATGGATGGCATGGTTGGTATGGTTGGTATGGTTGGTATGTTTGGTAAGGTTGGTATTTATGCATTGTTGGTAAGGTTGTTATGGCTGGCATGGTTGGTATGGTTGGTATGGTTGGTATTATTGGTATGGTGGGTATGGTTGGTATGGTTGGTATGGTTGGTATGGTTGGTATGTTTGGTATGGTTGGTAATGTTTTTATGGTTGGTATGGTTGGTATGGATGGCATTGTTGGTAAGGTTTTTATGGCTGGCATGGTTGGTATGGTTGGTATTATTGGTATGGTTGGTATGGTGGGTATGGTTGGTATGGTTGGTATGTTTGGTATGGTTGGTATGGTTGGTATGGTTGGTATTATTGGTATGGTTGGTATGGTGGGTATGGTTGGTATGGTTGGTATGGTTGGTATTATTGGTATGGTTGGTATGGTTGGTATGGTGGGCATGGTTGGTATGGTTGGTATGGTTGGTATGTTTGGTATAGTTGGTATAGTTGGTATGGTTGGTATGGTTGGTATGGTTGGTATGGTTGGTATGGTTGGTATGGTTGGTATTATTGGTATGGTTGGTATGGTGGGTATGGTTGGTATGGTTGGTATGGTTGGTATGGTGAGTATGGTTGGTATGGTTGGTATGGATGGCATGGTTGGTATGGTTGGTATGGTTGGTATGTTTGGTAAGGTTGGTATTAATGGCATTGTTGGTAAGGTTGTTATGGCTGGCATGGTTGGTATGGTTGGTATGGTTGGTATTATTGGTATGGTGGGTATGGTTGGTATGGTTGGTATGGTTGGTATGTTTGCTATGGTTGGTATGGTTGGTATGGTTGGTATGGTTGGTATGGTTGGTATGGTTGGTATGGTTGGTATGGTTGGTATGGATGGCATTGTTGGTAAGGTTGTTATGGCTGGCATGGTTTGATTGTTTGGTAAGATTGGTATTATTGGTATGGTTGGTATGGTTGGTATGGTTGGTATGGTTGGTATGGTTGGCATGGTTGGTATGTTTGGTAAGATTGGTATTATTGGTATGGTTGGTATGGTTGGTATGGTTGGTATGGTTGGTATGGTTGGTATTAATGGCATGGTTGGTATGGTGGGTATGGTTGGTATGGTTGGTATGGTTGGTATGGTTGGTATGGTTGGTATGGTTGGTATGGTTGGTATGGTTGATATGGTTAGTATGGTTGGTATGGTTGGTATGGATGGCATGGTTGGTATGGTTGGTATGGTTGGTATGGTTGGTATGGTTTGTATGGTTGGCATGGTTGGTATGTTTGGTAAGATTGGTATTATTGGTATGGTTGGTATGGTTGGTATGGTTGGTATGGTTGGTATGGATGGCATGGTGGGTATGATTGGTATTGTTGGTATGGTTGGTATGGTTGGTATGGTTGGCATGGTTGGTATGTTTGGTAAGATTGGTATTATTGGTATGGTTGGTATGGTTGGTATGGTTGGTATTATTATTATGGTTGGTATGGTGGGTATGGTTGGTATGGTTGGTATGGTTGGTATGGATGGCATGGTTGGTATGGTTGGTATGGTTGGTATGGTTGGTATGGTTGGTGTGGTTGGTATGTTTGGTAAGGTTGGTATTTATGGCATTGTTGGTAAGGTTGTTATGGCTGGCATGTTTGGTAAGATTGGTATTATTAGTATGGTTGGTATGGTGGGCATGGTTGGTATGGTTGGTATGGTTGGTATGTTTGGTAAGGTTGGTATTTATGGCATTGTTGGTAAGGTTGTTATGGCTGGCATGGTTGGTATGGTTGGTATTATTGGTATGGTTGGTATGGTTGGTATGGATGGCATGGTTGGTATGGTTGGTATGGTTGGTATGGTTGGTATGGTTGGTATGGTTGGTATGGTTGGTATGGTTGGTATGGTTGGTATGGTTGGTATGGTTGGTATGGTTGGTATGTTTGGTAAGGTTGGTATTTATGTCATTGTTGGTAAAGTTGTTATGGCTGGCATGGTAGGTATGTTTGGTAAGATTGGTATTATTAGTATGGTTGGTATGGTGGGTATGGCTGGTATGGTTGGTATGGTTGGTATGGTTGGTATGGTTGGTATGGTTGCTATGGTTGGTATGATTGGTATGTTTGGTAAGGTTGGTATTTATGGCATTGTTGGTAAGGTTGTTATGGCTGGCATGGTTGGTATGTTTGGTAAGATTGGTATTATTAGTATGGTGTGTATGGTGGGTACGGTTGGTATGGTTGGTATGGTTGGCATGGTGGGTATGATTGGTATGGTTGGTATGGTTATTATGGTTGGTATGGTTGGTATGGTTGGTATGGTTGGTATGTTTGGTATAGTTGGTATAGTTGGTATGGTTGGTATGGTTGGTATGGTTGGTATGGTTGGTATGGTTGGTATGGTTGGTATGGTTGGTATGGTTGGTATGGTTGGTATTATTGGTATGGTTGGTATGGTGGGTATGGTTGGTATGGTTGGTATGGTTGGTATGTTTGGTATGGTTGGTAATGTTTTTATGGTTGGTATGGTTGGTATGGATGGCATTGTTGGTAAGGTTGTTATGGCTGGCATGGTTGGTATGGTTGGTATTATTGGTATGGTTGGTATGGTGGGTAAGGTTGGTATGGTTGGTATGGTTGGTATGTTTGGTATGGTTGGTATGGTTGGTATGGTTGGTATGGTTGGTATTATTGGTATGGTTGGTATGGTGGGTATGGTTGGTATGGTTGGTATGGTTGGTATGGTTGGTATTATTGGTATGGTTGGTATGGTTGGTATGGTGGGTATGGTTGGTATGGTTGGTATGGTTGGTATGTTTGGTATAGTTGGTATAGTTGGTATGGTTGGTATGGTTGGTATGGTTGGTATGGTTGGTATGGTTGGTATGGTTGGTATTATTGGTATGGTTGGTATGGTGGGTATGGTTGGTATGGTTGGTATGGTTGGTATGGTGGGTATGGTTGGTATGGTTGGTATGGATGGCATGGTTGGTATGGTTGGTATGGTTGGTATGTTTGGTAAGGTTGGTATTAATGGCATTGTTAGTAAGGTTGTTATGGCTGGCATGGTTGGTATGGTTGGTATGGTTGGTATTATTGGTATGGTGGGTATGGTTGGTATGGTTGGTATGGTTGGTATGTTTGGTATGGTTGGTATGGTTGGTATGGTTGGTATGGTTGGTATGGATGGCATTGTTGGTAAGGTTGTTATGGCTGGCATGGTTTGATTGTTTGGTAAGATTGGTATTATTGGTATGGTTGGTATGGTTAGTATGGTTGGTATGGTTGGCATGGTTGGTATGTTTGGTAAGATTGGTATTATTGGTATGGTTGGTATGGTTGGTATGGTTGGTATGGTTGGTATGGTTGGTATGGTTGGTATTAATGGCATGGTTGGTATGGTGGGTATGGTTGGTATGGTTGGTATGGTTGGTATGGTTGGTATGGTTTGTATGGTTGGTATGGTTGGTATGGTTGGTATGGTTGATATGGTTAGTATGGTTGGTATGGTTGGTATGGATGGCATGGTTGGTATGGTTGGTATGGTTGGTATGGTTGGTATGGTTTGTATGGTTGGCATGGTTGGTATGTTTGGTAAGATTGGTATTATTGGTATGTTGGTATGGTTGGTATGGTTGGTATGGATGGCATGGTGGGTATGATTGGTATTGTTGGTATGGTTGGTATGGTTGGTATGGTTGGTATGGTTGGCATGGTTGGTATGTTTGGTAAGATTGGTATTATTGGTATGGTTGGTATGGTTGGTATGGTTGGTATTATTATTATGGTTGGTATGGTGGGTATGGTTGGTATGGTTGGTATGGTTGGTATGGTTGGTATGGTTGGTATGGATGGCATGGTTGGTATGGTTGGTATGGTTGGTATGGTTGGTATGTTTGGTAAGGTTGGTATATATGGCATTGTTGGTAAGGTTGTTATGGCTGGCATGTTTGGTAAGATTGGTATTATTAGTATGGTTGGTATGGTGGGTATGGTTGGTATGGTTGGTATGGTTGGTATGTTTGGTAAGGTTGGTATTCATGGCATTGTTGGTAAGTTTGTTATGGCTGGCATGGTTGGTATGGTTGGTATTATTGGTATGGTTGGTATGGTTGGTATGGATGGCATGGTTGGTATGGTTGGTATGGTTGGTATGGTTGGTATGGTTGGTATGGTTGGTATGGTTGGTATGGTTGGTATGTTTGGTAAGGTTGGTATTTATGTCATTGTTGGTAAAGTTGTTATGGCTGGCATGGTAGGTATGTTTGGTAAGATTGGTATTATTAGTATGGTTGGTATGGTGGGTATGGCTGGTATGGTTGGTATGGTTGGTATGGTTGGTATGGTTGGTATGGTTGGTATGGTTGGTATGGTTGGTATGGTTGGTATGGTTGGTATGTTTGGTAAGGTTGGTATTTATGGCATTGTTGGTAAGGTTGTTATGGCTGGCATGGTTGGTATGTTTGGTAAGATTGGTATTATTAGTATGGTGTGTATGGTGGGTATGGTTGGTATGGTTGGTATGGTTGGCATGGTGGGTATGATTGGTATGGTTGGTATGGTTATTATGGTTGGTATGGTTGGTATGGTTGGTATGGTTGGTATGGTTGGCATGGTTGGTATGTTTGGTAAGATTGGTATTATTGGTATGGTTGGTATGGTTGGTATGGTTGGTATGGATGGCATGGTTGGTATGGTTGGTATGGATGGCATGGTTGGTATGGTTGGTATTGTTGGTATGGTTGGTATGGTTGGTATGGTTGGTATGGATGGCATGGTTGGTATGGTTGGTATGGTTGGTATGGTTGGTATGGTTTTTATGGTTGGTAGGGTTGGTATGGTGGGTATGGTTGGTATGGTTGGTATGTTTGGTAAGGTTGGTATTTATGGCATTGTTGATAAGGTTGTTATGGCTGGCATGGTTGGTATGTTTGGTAAGATTGGTATGGTTGGTATGGTTGGTATGGATGGCATGGTTGGTATGGTTGGTATGGTTGGTATGGTTGGTATGGATGGCATGGTTGGTATGGTTGGTATTGTTGGTATGGTTGGTATGGTTGGTATGGTTGGTATGGTTGGTGTGTTTGGTAAGGTTGGTATTTATGGCATTGTTGGTAAGGTTGTTATGGCTGGCATGGTTTGTATGGTTGGTATGGTTGGTATTAGTGGTATGGTTGGTATGGTGGGTATGGTTGGTATGGTTGGCATGGTTGGTATGGTTGGTATGGTTGGTATGGTTGGTATGGTTGGTATGGTTGGTATGGTTGGTATGTTTGGTAAGGTTGGTATTTATGGCATTGTTGGTAAGGTTGTTATGTCTGGCATGGTTGGTATGGTTGGTATTAGTGGTATGGTTGGTATGGTGGGTATGGTTGGTATGGTTGGTATGTTTGGTAAGATTGGTCTTATTGGTATGGTTGGTATGGTTGGTATGGTTGGAATGGTTGGTATGGTTGGTATGGATGGTATGGTTGGTATGGTTGGTATGGTGGGTATGGTTGGTATGGTTGGTATGGTTGGTATGTTTGGTATGGTTGGTATGGTTGGTATGGTTGGCATGGTTGGTATGGTTGGTACGGCTGGTATGGTTGGTATGGTTGGTATGGTTGGTATGGTTGGTATGGTTGGTATGTTGGTAAGGTTGGTATTTATGGCATTGTTGATAAGGTTGTTATGGCTGGCATGGTTGGTATGGTTGGTATGGTTGGTATGGTTGGTATGGTGGGTATGGTTGGTATGGTTGGTATGGTTGGTATGTTTGGTATGGTTGGTATGGTTGGTATGGTTGGCATGGTTGGTATGGTTGGTACGGCTGGTATGGTTGGTATGGTTTTTATGGTTGGTATGGTTGGTATGTTTGGTAAGGTTGGTATTTATGGCATTGTTGATAAGGTTGTTATGGCTGGCATGGTTGGTATGGTTGGTATGGTTGGTATGGTTGGTATTAGTGGTATGGTTGGTATGGTTGGTATGGATGGCATGGTTGGTATGGTTGATATGGTTGGTATGGATGGCATGGTTGGTATGGTTGGTATGGATGGCATGGTTAGTATGGTTGGTATGGTTGGTATGTTTGGTATGGTTGGTATTTATGGCATTGTTGGTAAGGTTGTTATGGCTGGCATGGTTTGTATGGTTGGTATGGTTGGTATGGTGGGTATGGTTGGTATGGTGGGTATGGTTGGTATGTTTGGTATGGTTGGTATGTTTGGTATGGTTGGTATGGTTGGTATGGTTGGTATGGTTGGTATGGTTGGTATGGATGGCATGGTTGTTATGGTTGGTATGGTTGGTACGGTTGGTATGGTTGGTATGTTTGGTAAGGTTGGTATTTATGGCATTGTTGGTAAGGTTGTTATGGCTGGCATGGTTGGTATGGTTGGTATGGTTGGTATTAGTGGTATGGTTGGTATGGTGGGTATGGTTGGTATGGTTGGTGTGGTTGGTATGTTTCGTATGGTTGGTATGGTTGGTATGGTTGGTATGTTTGGTAAGGTTGGTATTTATGGCATTGTTGGTAAGGTTGTTATGGCTGGCATGGTTTGTATGGTTGGTATGGTTGGTATGGTGGGTATGGTTGGTATGGTGGGTATGGTTGGTATGTTTGGTATGGTTGGTATGTTTGGTATGGTTGGTATGGTTGGTATGGTTGGTATGGTTGGTATGGTGGGTATGGTTGGTATGGTTGGTATGGTTGGTATATTTGGTATTATTGGTATGGTGGGTATGGTTGGTATGGTTGGTATGTTTGGTATGGTTGGTATGGTTGGTATGGTTGGTATGGTTGGTATGGTTGGTATGGATGGCATGGTTGGTATGGTTGGTATGGTTGGCATGGTTGGTATGTTTGGTAAGATTGGTATTATTGGTATGGGTTTTATGGTGGGTATGGTTGGTATGGTTGGTATGGTTGGTATGGTTGGTATGGTTGGTATGGTTGGTATGGTTGGTATGGTGGGTATGGTTGGTACGGTTGGTATGGTTGGTATGTTTGGTAAGGTTGGTATTTATGGCATTGTTGGTAAGGTTGTTATGGCTGGCATGGTTGGTATGGTTGGTATGGTTGTTATTAGTGGTATGGTTGGTGTGGTTGGTATGTTTGGTATGGTTGGTATGGTTGGTATGGTTGGTATGTTTGGTATGGTTGGTATTAGTTGTATGGTTGGTATGGTGGGTATGGTTGGTATGGTTGGTATGGTGGGTATGGTTGGTATGGTTGGTATGGTTGGTATGGTTGGTATGGTTGGTATGGTTGGTATGGTTGGTATGGTGGGTATGGTTGGTATGGTTGGTATGGTGGGTATGGTTGGTATGGTTGGTATGTTTTGTATGGTTGGTATGGTTGGTATGGTTGGTATGGTTGGTATGGTTGGTATGGTTGGTATGGTTTTTATGGTTGGTATGGTTGGTATGGTTGGTATGGATAGCATGGTTGGTATGGTGGGTATGGTTGGTATGGTTGGTATGGTTGGTATGTTTGGTATGGTTGGTATGGTGGGTATGGTTGGTATGGTTTTAATGGTTGGTATGGTTGGTATGGATGGCATGGTTGGTATGGTTGGCATGGTTGGCATGGTTGGTATGGTTGGTATGGTTGGTATGGTTGGTATGTTGGGTAAGATTGGTATTATTGGTATGGTTGGTATGGTGGGTATGGTTGGTATGGTTGGTAAGATTGGTCTTATTGGTATGGTTGGTATGGTGGGTATGGTTGGTATGGTTGGTATGGTTGGTATGGTTGGTATGGTTGGTATGGTGGGTATGGTTGGTATGGTTGGTATGGTGGGTATGGTTGGTATGGTTGGTATGTTTTGTATGGTTGGTATGGTTGGTATGGTTGGTATGGTTGGTATGGTTGGTATTGTTGGTATGGTTGGTATGGTTGGTATGGTGGGTATGATTGGTATGGTTGGTATGGTTGGTATGGTTGGTATGGTTGGTATGGTTGGTATGGTTGGTATGGTTGGTATGGTTGGTATGGTTGGTATGGTTGGTATGGTTGGTATGGTTGGTATGGTTGGTATGGTTGGTATGTTTGGTATGGTTGGTATGGTTGGTATGGTTGGTATGGTTGGTATGGTTGGTATGGTGGGTATGGTTGGTATGGTTGGTATGGTTGGTATATTTGGTATTATTGGTATGGTGGGTATGGTTGGTATGGTTGGTATGTTTGGTATGGTTGGTATGGTTGGTATGGTTGGTATGGTTGGTATGGATGGCATGGTTGGTATAGTTGGTATGGTTGGCATGGTTGGTATGTTTGGTAAGATTGGTATTATTGGTATGGGTGGTATGGTGGGTATGGTTGGTATGGTTGGTATGGTTGGTATGGTTGGTATGGTGGGTATGGTTGGTACGGTTGGTATGGTTGGTATGTTTGGTAAGGTTGGTATTTATGGCATTGTTGGTAAGGTTGTTGTGGCTGGCATGGTTGGTATGGTTGGTATTATTGGTATGGTTGGTATGGTGGGTATGGTTGGTATGATTGGTATGGTTGGTATGGTTGGTATGGTTGGTATGTTTGGTATGGTTGGTATGGTTGGTATGGTTGGTATGGTTGGTATGGTTTTTATGGTTGGTATGGTTGGTATGGTTGGTATGGATAGCATGGTTGGTATGGTGGGTATGGTTGGTATGGTTGGTATGGTTGGTATGTTTGGTATGGTTGGTATGGTGGGTATGGTTGGTATGGTTTTAATGGTTGGTATGGTTGGTATGGTTGGTATGGATGGCATGGTTGGTATGGTTGGTATGGTTGGTACGGTTGGTATGGTTGGTATGTTTGGTAAGGTTGGTATTTATGGCATTGTTGGTAAGGTTGTTATGGCTGGCATGGTTGGTATGGTTGGTATGGTTGTTATTAGTGGTATGGTTGGTGTGGTTGGTATGTTTGGTATGGTTGGTATGGTTGGTATGGTTGGTATGTTTGGTATGGTTGGTATGGTTGGTATGGTTGGTATGGTTGGTATGGTTGGTATGGTTGGTGTGTTTGGTAAGGTTGGTATTTATGGCATTGTTGGTAAGGTTGTTATGGCTGGCATGGTTTGTATGGTTGGTATTAGTGGTATGGTTGGTATGGTGGGTATGGTTGGTATGGTTGGCATGGTTGGTATGGTTGGTATGGTTGGTATGGTTGGTATGTTTGGTAAGGTTGGTATTTATGGCATTGTTGGTAAGGTTGTTATGTCTGGCATGGTTGGTATGGTTGGTATGGTTGGTATTAGTGGTATGGTTGGTATGGTGGGTATGGTGGGTATGGTTGGTATGGTTGGTATGTTTGGTAAGATTGGTAAGATTGGTATGGTTGGTATGGTTGGAATGGTTGGTATGGTTGGTATGGATGGTATGGTTGGTATGGTTGGTATGGTGGGTATGGTTGGTATGGTTGGTATGGTTGGTATGTTTGGTATGGTTGGTATGGTTGGTATGGTTGGCATGGTTGGTATGGTTGGTACGGCTGGTATGGTTGGTATGGTTGGTATGGTTGGTATGGTTGGTATGGTTGGTATGTTTGGTAAGGTTGGTATTTATGGCATTGTTGATAAGGTTGTTATGGCTGGCATGGTTGGTATGGTTGGTATGGTGGGTATGGTTGGTATGGTTGGTATGGTTGGTATGTTTGGTATGGTTGGTATGGTTGGTATGGTTGGTACGGCTGGTATGGTTGGTATGGTTGGTATGGTTGGTATGGTTGGTATGTTTGGTAAGGTTGGTATTTATGGCATTGTTGATAAGGTTGTTATGGCTGGCATGGTTGGTATGGTTGGTATGGTTGGTATTAGTGGTATGGTTGGTATGGTTGGTATGGATGGCATGGTTGGTATGGTTGATATGGTTGGTATGGATGGCATGGTTGGTATGGTTGGTATGGATGGCATGGTTAGTATGGTTGGTATGGTTGGTATGTTTGGTAAGGTTGGTATTTATGGCATTGTTGGTAAGGTTGTTATGGCTGGCATGGTTGGTATGGTTGGTATTAGTTGTATGGTTGGTATGGTGGGTATGGTTGGTATGGTTGGTATGGTTGGTATGTTTGGTATGGTTGGTATGGTTGGTATGGTTGGTATGTTTGGTATGGCTGGTATGGTTGGTATGGTGGGTGTTGTTGGTATGGTTGGTATGGTTGGTATGTTTGGTAAGGTTGGTATTTATGGCATTGTTGGTAAGGTTGTTATGGCTGGCATGGTTGGTATGTTTGATATGGTTGGTATTATTGGTACGGTTGGTATGGTGGGTATGGTTGGTATGGTTGGTATGGTTGGTATGTTTGGTAAGATTGGTCTTATTGGTATGGTTGGTATGGTGGGTATGGTTGGTATGGTTGGTATGGTTGGTATGGTTGGTATGGTTGGTATGGTTGGTATGGTTGGTATGGTTGGTATGGTTGGTATGGATGGCATTGTTGGTATGGTTGGTATGTTTGGTAAGGTTGGTATTTATGGCATTGTTGGTAAGGTTGTTATGGCTGGCATGGTTGGTATGGTTGGTATTATTGGTATGGTTGGTATTATTGGTATGGTTGGTATGGTGGGTATGGTTGGTATAGTTGGTATGGTTGGTATGGTTGGTATGTTTGGCATGGTTGGTATGGTTGGTATGTTTGGTATGGTTGGTATGGTTGGTATGGTTGGCATGGTTGGCATGGTTGGTATGGTTGGTATGGTTGGTATGGTTGGTATGTTGGGTAAGATTGGTTTTATTGGTATGGTTGGTATGGTGGGTATGGTTGGTATGGTTGGTAAGATTGGTCTTATTGGTATGGTTGGTATGGTGGGTATGGTTGGTATGGTTGGTATGGTTGGTATGGTTGGTATGGATGGCATGGTTGTTATGGTTGGTATGGTTGGCATGGTTGGTATGTTTGGTAAGTTGGTTTTATTGGTATGGTTGGTACGGTGGGTATGGTTGGTATGGTTGGTATGGTTGGTATGGTTGGTATGGTTGGTATGGTTGGTATAGTTGGTATGGTTGGTATGGTTGGTATGGTTGGTATGTTTTGTATGGTTGGTATGGTTGGTATGGATGGCATGGTTGGTATGGTTGGTATGGTTGGTATGGTTGGTATTAGTGGTATGGTTGGTATGGTTGGTATGGATGGCATTGTTGGTATGGTTGATATGGTTGGTATGGATGGCATGGTTGGTATGGTTGGTATGGTTGGTATGGATGGCATGGTTAGTATGGTTGGTATGGTTGGTATGTTTGGTAAGGTTGGTATTTATGGCATTGTTGGTAAGGTTGTTATGGCTGGCATGGTTGGTATGGTTGGTATTAGTTGTATGGTTGGTATGGTGGGTATGGTTGGTATGGTTGGTTGGTGGGTATGGTTGGTATAGTTGGTATGGTTGGTATGGTTGGTATGTTTGGCATGGTTGGTATGGTTGGTATGTTTGGTATGGTTGGTATGGTTGGTATGGTTGGCATGGTTGGCATGGTTGGTATGGTTGGTATGGTTGGTATGGTTGGTATGTTGGGTAAGATTGGTATTATTGGTATGGTTGGTATGGTGGGTATGGTTGGTATGGTTGGTAAGATTGGTCTTATTGGTATGGTTGGTATGGTGGGTATGGTTGGTATGGTTGGTATGGTTGGTATGGTTGGTATGGTTGGTATGGTTGGTATGGTTGGTATGGATGGCATGGTTGTTATGGTTGGTATGGTTGGTATGTTTGGCATGGTTGGTATGTTT
Source organism: Thelaira solivaga (assembly GCA_947397855.1). Lineage (NCBI taxonomy): Eukaryota > Metazoa > Arthropoda > Insecta > Diptera > Tachinidae > Thelaira > Thelaira solivaga. The sequence continues at coordinate 44,047,223 of OX377614.1, forward strand.
GGTAAGTTGGTTTTATTGGTATGGTTGGTATGGTGGGTATGGTTGGTATGGTTGGTATGGTTGGTATGGTTGGTATGGTTGGTATAGTTGGTATGGTTGGTATGGTTGGTATGGTTGGTATGTTTTGTATGGTTGGTATGGTTGGTATGGATGGCATGGTTGGTATGGTTGGCATGGTTGGTATGTTTGGTAAGATTGGTATTATTGGTATGGGTGGTATGGTGGGTATGGTTGGTATGGTTGGTATGGTTGGTATGGTTGGTATGGTGGGTATGGTTGGTATGGTTGGTATGGATGGTATGGTTGGTATGGATGGCATGGTTGGTATGGTTGGTATGGTTGGTATGGTTGGTATGGTTGGTATGGTTGGTATGGTTGGTATGGTTGGTATGGTTGGTATGGATGGTATGGTGGGTATGGTTGGTATGGTGGGTATGGTTGGTATGGTTGGTATGGTTGGTATGGTTGGTATGGTTGGTATGGTTGGTATGGTTGGTATGGTTGGTATGGTTGGTATGGTTGGTATGGTTGGTATGGTGGGTATGGTTGGTATGGTTGGTATGGTTGGTATGGTTGGTATGGTTGGTATGGTTGGTATGGTTGGTATGGTTGGTATGGTGGGTATGGTTGGTATGGTTGGTATGGTGGGTATGGTTGGTATGGTTGGTATGTTTTGTATGGTTGGTATGGTTGGTATGGTTGGTATGGTGGGTATGGTTGGTATGGTTGGTATGGATGGCATGGTTGGTATGGTTGGTTTGGTTGGTATGGTTTATATGGTTGGTATGGTTGGTATGGTTGGTATGGTTGGTATGGTTGGTATGGATGGTATGGTGGGTATGGTTGGTATGGTTGGTATGGTTGGTATGGTGGGTATGGTTGGTATGGTTGGTATGGTTGGTATGGTTGGTATGGTTGGTATGGTTGGTATGGTTGGTATGGTTGGTATGTTTGGTAAGATTGGTATTATTGGTATGGGTGGTATGGTGGGTATGGTTGGTATGGTTGGTATGGTTGGTATGGTTGGTATGGTGGGTATGGTTGGTATGGTTGGTATGGATGGCATGGTTGGTATGGTTGGTATGGTTGGTATGGTTGGTATGGTTGGTATGGTTGGTATGGTTGGTATGGTTGGTATGGATGGTATGGTGGGTATGGTTGGTATGGTTGGTATGGTTGGTATGGTGGGTATGGTTGGTATGGTTGGTATGGTTGGTATGGTTGGTATGGTTGGTATGGTTGGTATGGTTGGTATGGTTGGTATGGTTGGTATGGTTGGTATGGTTGGTATGGTTGGTATGGTGGGTATGGTTGGTATGGTTGGTATGGTGGGTATGGTTGGTATGGTTGGTATATTTTGTATGGTTGGTATGGTTGGTATGGATGGCATGGTTGGTATGGTTGGCATGGTTGGTATGTTTGGTAAGATTGGTATTATTGGTATGGGTGGTATGGTGGGTATGGTTGGTATGGTTGGTATTTGATGTATGGTTGGTATGGTGGGTATGGTTGGTATGGTTGGTATGGTTGGTATGGTTGGTATGGTTGGTATGGTTGGTATGGTTGGTATGGTTGGTATGGTTGGTATGGTTGGTATGGTTGGTATGGTTGGTATGGATGGCATGGTTGGTATGGTTGGTATGGTTGGTATGGATGGTATGGTGGGTATGGTTGGTATGGTTGGTATGGTTGGTATGGTTGGTATTGTTGGTATGGTTGGTATGGTTGGTATGGTGGGTATGATTGGTATGGTTGGTATGGTTGGTATGGTTGGTATGGTTGGTATGGTTGGTATGGTTGGTATGGTTGGTATGGTTGGTATGGTTGGTATGGTTGGTATGGTTGGTATGTTTGGTAAGGTTGGTATTTATGGCATTGTTGGTAAGGTTGTTATGGCTGGCATGGTTGGTATGGTTGGTATGGTTGGTATTATTGGTATGGTTGGTATGGTGGGTATGGTTGGTATGGTTGCTATATTTGGTAAGATTGGTATGGTGGGTATGGTTGGTATGGTTGGTATGGTTGGTATGGTTGGTATGGTTGGTATGGTGGGTATGGTTGGTATGGTTGGTATGGTTGGTATGTTTGGTATGGTTGGTATGGTTGGTATGGTTGGCATGGTTGGTATGGTTGGTATGGTTGGTATGTTTGGTAAGGTTGGTATTTATGGCATTGTTGGTAAGGTTGTTATGGCTGGCATGGTTGGTATGTTTGGTGTTGAACCGTGTTCAACAGTAGCTTATATTTTGCTATTAATTTATCGTAAATTTCTCAATAATTTAGCCTCATGAAGAGAGCACAATTTAATTTTTTTTTGAATTCTTGTTCTTGTTTTTTTTCTACATGTACATACCTACGAGTACATTCCTATCAAATATGAATTTTTAGTTTTAAGTTGGAAAAAGGCTGTTGAATAAAACACATCGCAAGAGGCGAACAATCGAATCCAACTTCAGCATTTTAAACTTTTATTGGAGTAAACACTCCCACATTTTGGTCCTTCGACAAGTCCTAGAAAGGCTAGGACTCGATTACAACTGGTGACCGGGGGTCTAAGAGCTGGCATAAGCGGTTGTCCTTTGAAAGCGACAACTCCAGGTGTTTAGACAAGGGGTCCATTACAAACGAAGAAAACTGGCATAAGCGGTTGTCCTTTGGAAGCGACAACTCCAGTGATTGGGACATATGGTTTATAAAGAAAAACAAACAGACAATTAGAACAAGAGGTCCACTAGACAAAATATAAAAAAGAAGTCAGCAAACGTGGGTAAAATTTCAAAGTCATATGAAAGGTAAAGGTATGTACAATGAATTAGAGTTACAACGGCATAGTGTCTCTGGTATCTAAAAAAAAAAAAAAACAGTAACAGTAACCTTCTTGATCAGTGAAGGTCAGAAGATAGGTATATAACAACGAAAGTCGCAGTGAAGGTTAAACATTAAGCTGTAGATCATTTACATATATACATACAATAAAGAAACGGTAAACTTTTTATTGTTAACATTCATACGTATGTGATAAAGCGAAAGAATAAAAATAACAATTTTGATGATAACAACTCTACTTACAGTACGTGCTAAATCAAGTTGTCAACTTCACATGTAAATAGAATTTTTTTTTCGCCTCAATACGCTAATGAGCAACGTTGGTCATTTCAATAAGAGCAAAGAAAAAGTGTGGAGTAGCAAAGAAAACAAAAAAAGTTTCAATTATAATTTAAAAATCTATTAAAACATTTACACGACGAAAACTGAAGAGTACAAAATTTAGGCACACAAAAAAAAAACAAAAATCAACACACAAAGGTAAACTACTACTTAAACGGTAAATAACAAATAATAAAAACAATTTCCACACAGATTGAAGAAAAGAACGAGCAATTGTTAAATAGGGTTTCAGTGAAGAAAAAAAAGGGGAAACGGTAAGTGTGGGAATTAATTATTAGAGCTTATTTTGTGTGGTTGCAATTTGAAAAAGTAATTTGAGCACCACAATCAGGAAACAAGGTATTTTTTATGACCATATAGTGAAGAAAATAGCGCAAAAATTTATTATTGAAAATGACAACAAGGAGAAAATGCAAATTTGACATAATTCAACTGGAGAATTTTGGCACAAATTTTGGAAATATTTCTGCAGAACTATTAACAAAACCTTTACTTGAGGTAAAACAAACTGAATTGGAGAGGAGATGGGAGCACTTAACAGAAAGTTATGCAACCTTCATGATTGAGGAAAACAAGGAAGAATCTGATGAAAGTAAAAACAGGGTTTCTACCAAATATGAAGACATTGCTGAAAAATATCAAAACTTAAAGGCAAGTATAATAGATATAGTAAATAAGCAAAACCAATCTGAGAGGACAATCAAACTAAATCAAGAGGAAACTACAAAAAGTCGCCAAGTAGGCACTACGCTGAAATTACCGCCATGTGATATGCCGCACTTTGAAGGTGGGTATACAAAATGGCCGGAATTTAGAGATTTATTTCAATCACTGGTCTCTAAAAACAGTGAGATTTCTCCAGTAGCGAAATTACAATATTTGCGAAGCAAAGTGAGAGGGGAAGCTCACCAAATCGTGAAGAGATTCGATTTGGTGGGAGAGAATTTTGAGTTGGCATGGAAAGCACTACAGGATCGATTCGAAAATCCACGAATAATCGTTCATCAACAGATCAAACAATTGTTTACAATTCAGGCCGTACAAAGTGAAACATCAAAGGCAATACGACAGATTCAAACAACAATCGATGAAACCTTAGCTATTTTAAAAACCTGCAAAGTGAACGTATCAAACTGGGATCCAATTCTTGTTTACATATGCTCGTCCAAGCTCCCAGAAGAAACGTTAAGGTATTGGGAAAATTCTTTAAATAATCATAAGCAACCACCTACATGGCAGGAAATGAGTGATTTTCTCAAGGGGAGAATTGAAATGCTAGAAACTGTTTCTGACTTAAGGAAACGCAATTACATGGAAGTATCAAAATCACAAACATTTCATGCGCAAGCAGATAATAGAAAGAAAAATGAATATTGCAAAAAATGTAAACAATTTCACTATTTAAGGAGGTGCAAAGCATTCACAGCATTATCCATTAAAGAAAGACTAAAATTCGCATTTGCTAATAAATATTGTACAAGTTGTTTATCTTCAAATCACTTTAAGTTCAAATGTCCTAGTAAACATGTGTGTTTCCACTGCCATAAGAAGCATCACACACTGTTACATTTTGAAGCAGGTGGAAAGGAAATTGAAGGAGAGATTGCTCAAAGAAATCATTCACCATCATATTAGATCAAGGATGAAATGCCATCCACTTCTAAATATCAATCTGAGATTATTTCCTACAATACTCAGATTAATAATAGGAAATTGAATTCTACCTCCACTAGTGGTAATTTATTCAAGTTTAACACGACGATTTTACCAACGGCTCTCATATATATAAGACATGCAAGAGAGCTATTTACAGTTCGCGCACTATTGGCTTTATAGCCAAACGACTTCAGCAACAATTAAGTATTTCGACCAAAGCTTACAGTACAACAATTTCTGGTTTAGGAGGAACCGTTGTTAGTAGCTCAAGAGGCGTATGTAATATTATCTTACAATGTAGAACATCCAATTTTCATTTTTTGCCTTCAAGGCCCGTTAGAACTAATCAACTAGACGATATTAAAACTTTAAATCTTGCAGATCCCCAATTTTATCAACCGGGTCCTATTGATTTGATAATCGGAAGCGACTACTTGCCAAGAGAATCTAAATTTGGTTGGTATTTATTTGGTGCTGAATCAAAAGTTGAATCTCATCATGAGAGCAAATACGAAAATTTTGGGAATTAGAAGAGGTGGAGCACAATAAGATAGAATCCGAAGATGATCTCTATTGCGAACACCTTTTTCAAAGTACAACTACTCGCCAATCTAATGGCAGATATATGGTAAGATTACCATTTAAGCAAAATTATCCTGAGGAGATTTTCTTAGGCTCCTCAAGGAGTACAGCATTTGCCCAGTATTCCCGAATGGAAAAAACACTAAAAGATCCAGCCTTTAAAAGGGAATACAACAAAGTTCTACAGGAATATATCGACTTAGAACACATGGAACAATCATTTTTTAGTGAGCATAAGACTAACAAATTGTTTTCATTTTTTCTTCCTCACCATGCTGTCATCAAATCTGAGAGTAAATCAACCAAGCTACGTGTGGTTTTCAATGCCTCAAAAAAAAGCAACAGCGGGTTCTCATTGAATGATGTACTTCTAAAGGGACCCACTCTACAAAAGGATTTAGTTCAAATAATTTCAACATGGCGAAATTATAAGTATGTTTTTACGGGTGACATACAAAAAATGTATAGGCAGATTTTGGTACATAAAGACGATAGACCATATCAACAGATATTTTTCCGGGACACAACCGATGGAGTTATAAAAACTTATCAGCTCAAAACCGTTACCTTTGGTGTAAGTAGTGCTCCTTATTTGGCAATAAGGACTCTTCTAGAGCTAAGTAAAGATTGTGAGTACTCACTGCCACTCGCTTCTACGATCTTGAAGAATGAAATGTATGTTGACGACATTCTATCAGGAGGACATAATATTGCAGAGGCAAAACAAAAACAATATCAACTTAATAAGGCTTTAAATGCAGCAGGTTTTCCATTGAAGAAAATAACAGCCAATAATAGATGCTTCTTAGAGCATCTGGCGAGGGAGGATCTTCTAAACGAAGAATTTTTAAAGATCGACGGTTCCAGCACTTTGAAGACTTTAGGAATACATTGGAACGCCAAGGAAGACGTATTCTATTATGTGGCTGCACCTATAGAAATAGAGCAGCACATGACAAAAAGACAAATTTTGTCAATTATAGCAAAACTGTTCGATCCACTCGGTTGGTTAAGCCCAACCGTGATAAAAGCAAAACTTTTGATGCAAGAATTATGGATGGGTAAGACAGACTGGGATGAGAGTATTCCCCTTGCAATCTCAATTAAATGGAGAGCTTTTATCACAAATTTAGAGGATATATCTCGGATCAGAATTCCCAGATGGGTACAATTTTCACCATTTTCTTACAATCAGATACATGGGTTTTGCGACGCCTCCGAAAAAGCATATTGTGCAGCAGTTTACTTGAGAACTGTAAACCGAGAAGGAGAAATATTTTACTACTTGCTGATATCAAAAACCCGAGTTGCACCAATCAAGAGAACTACAATACCCAAACTTGAACTCTGTGGAGCCTTGCTATTGGCAAAACTAATGACGAATATTACAAGCAATTTAAATTTCTCATATGACCGGTTTTTATGGACCGACTCATCTATAGTATTGAGCTGGTTGCAGAAGTCGCCTCAGAAGCTAAAAACGTTTGTGGCAAATCGAGTTACGAAAATTCTCGAGCTTACCGAATGTACACTTTGGAACCATGTCCAAACATGCGACAACCCGGCTGATATTGGTATACGAGGCAGCTCACCACGAGAATTGGAGCAGTGTAATTTATGGTGGCATGGGCCCACCTGGCTATTAAATCCTGTCGAATTCTGGCCAAAGCCAAAAACATTTGAATCAACAAATTTGGAAACGAAGCCAATTCTTAATTTTCATATGATGCCTCTTTCTGAGGACATTCTGAAAGATTATTCTTCTTTGCCAAAGGCCTTAAGGGTAATAAGTTATTGTTTTCGTTTTATTAATTTTATTCTTAAACGTCCTCGTTCAACAGAACAATTTATTACCACAGAAGAAATACGTTTTACTAAATCTCGTCTCATTACAGCTGTTCAAAAAGAGCATTTTTCCTCAGAATACATAAATCTTGAAAATAATAAACCATTACATCAGAAAAGCCGTCTTTTATCCGTAACTCCTTTTTTGGACCAAGAGGGTGTCTTACGAGTGGGCGGGAGGCTCAACAATTCTGGGCTGAGTTTTGAAGAACGTCACCCAATCATTATACCGTAAAGGTCTCATTTTGCTGTGCTATTCATTGAATACACACATAAAATATTACTCCACGCAGAGCATCACATAATGCTGCGGGCTATAAGACAAGGGTTTTATATACCACGAATTAGATATCTAATTAGAAAATGTATACGAAGCTGTAGAGCATGTATCATATACAAACATAAGTTTCAACATCAGATAATGGCTGCGCTTCCCCCTGAACGAGTAACTTTCTCATTGCCGTTCACATATACAGGAGTAAACTTTGCAGGTCCATTCCATCTAAAATCATCTACTTTACGCAATGCCAAGATCATAAAGGGTTATGCCGCGGTATTTGTCTGCTTTTCTACTCGAGCAGTTCATTTAGAAGTCTGTTCAGATCTTTCCTCTGATGCCTTTTCAGCATGCTTTACGCGATTCACGTCACGAAGAGGATTACCGAAAACAATGTTCTCCGATAATGGACGGAATTTTCTTGGAGCCAGTTATATTCTTCTTAAAGCTTATAATGCCTTTCTGAAGGAAGCAGAGAAATGCCTTATTGAAAAATACGCGACACATGGATTTTCTTGGTCGTTCATACCACCGTATGCGCCACACATGGGCGGAATATGGGAAGCAGCCGTCAAGAGCATGAAATCACATCTCCGCAAAGTCGCCGGTACAACTTCTTTTACATTCGAGGAGTTCTCCACTCTGTTAGCACGTATTGAAGCAGTTTTGAATTCACAGCCACTTGGAGCATTGACTGAAAACCCATCAGAATTACTTCCCCTCACACCGGGTCATTTTCTTCGAGGTGCTCCCCTGATATCAGCTCCCGAGACGCCTCAAGAGATTTTGGCCAAGCCCCTGTCATTATTAAAACAATGGGATAGACTCAAAGTCCTTCAACAAATATTTTCTCGTCGTTGGAAAAACGAATATATTCTAGAACTGCAGCGACGAGTCAAATGGAAAACTACACAACAGAATATAAAGCAGAATGATTTGGTAATAATAAAGGATGATGGCTTACCAGCCACTGAATGGCGTCTTGGACGAATACAACGGACATTGCCCGGACGTGACGGCAAGGTCCGCGTAGCAGAAGTCCTTACACAAAATGGTCTTATAACTCGACCAATTGTAAAGTTATGCATTCTACCTACAGACGACCATGCTTCCAACACAAACCAACAAGAAGCATAAATTGCGACTTATACCCACAAGATATTAAGAGATAAAGTCGTATATTAATTCTAATTTAGTTGTATATATTCTTTTCATTCACAGTTCAACATGTTCAAAAAACCTCGCTGCTATTTATGCTCGCGCAATCATCCCGTGAAATATTGTGTCACCTTTCGTGCAATGAATCCGGAGGAAAGGAGATTGTTCGCTAAAGGAATGGACTATTGCCCAAATTGCCTAGCGCAGAGCCACCAGAGAGCGTGCTGCGAGTCCACTCTATTAGTGGACTCGCATATCTGTTCACCAAAACACCACACCATGATACATCGAAGCCCCTTTGAGGGTAATCTCTCGTCATCGAGCTATGAAGAGGATATACCGGCCCCCATGGCTGAATCCGCAACAGGTCTCCCTAAGTTCTACGATCCCACTCCATACGTCCCACCTTTAATTGCAGTCCGTCTCTACAATAACGGCATTTGTTTGAATGCCACTCTTTTATTGGACCATAACTCCAACCATTCTTTTTTAACCCGTCAAGGAGCAACCAGATTTCCGAATCTAATTTCAAACAGAACCAGCACTGGCCAAGAATATTCAAGTTTCAAAATAGCTGCTGCTCATCAATTTGGCACCATGGAGTCATTACCTTCATGGCGGCTCCAAATACGCGATAATATCATATTCACCTTACCAGAGCCGATTTGGGACCCTCTATAAGGGAGCATTTTCATAACCTAAAGCCACTGGCTCACTCCCGGTTTGAAACTTGCCGAAAAGTCGACGGAGTACTAGGAGCCAAAACAATCAGATCAATTTTAACGTCAAGGGCCCAGCAATCTCCACCGGGGCTACCAAAGGCTCAGAATACTATATTCGGATGGGTAATATATGGACCGTGGAATGGATGCTTCTGCAAAACACATGCGGGCGTGGGAGAATGTTGAACCGTGTTCAACAGTAGCTTATATTTTGCTCTTAATTTATCTTAAATTTCTCAATAATTTAGCCTCATGAAGAGAGCACAATTTAATTTTTTTTTTAATTCTTGTTCTTGTTTTTTTTCTACATGTACATACATACGAGTACATTCCTATCAAATATGAATTTTTAGTTTTAAGTTGGAAAAAGGCTGTTGAATAAAACACATCGCAAGAGGCGAACAATCGAATCCACCTTCAGCATTTTAAACTTTTATTGGAGTAAACACTCCCACACCAACCATATTAACTATACCAACAATACCAACCATACCAACCATACCAACCATACCAACCATACCAACCTTACCAACCATACAAACCATACCAACAATACCAACCATACCAACCATACCAACAATACCAACTATACCAACCATACCAGCCATACCAACAATACCAACCATACCAACAATACCAACCTTACAAAACATACCAATCATACCAACCATACCAACCATGCCAACCATACCAAACATAGCAACCATAGCAACCATACCAACAATACCAACTATACCAACCATACCAGCCATACCAAACATACCAATCATGCCAACCATACCAACCATACCAAACATAGCAACCATACCAACCATACCAACCATACCAACCATACCAACCATACCAATCATACCAATCATACCAACCATACCAATCATACCAAACATAGCAACCATACCAACCACACCAACCATACCAACCATACCCACCATACTAACCTTACCAACAATAGCAATAATACCAACCATACCAACCATACCAATCATACCAATCATACCAACCATACCAACCATACCAAACATAGCAACCATACCAACCACACCAACCATACCAACCATACCAACCATACCCACCATACTAACCTTACCAACAATAGCAATAATATCAACCATACCAACCACACCAACCATACCAACCATACCAATCATACCAATCATACCAATCATACCAACAATACCAACCATACCAACTATACCAACAATACCAACCTTACCAAACATACCAATCATGCCAACTATACCAACCATACCAAAGATACCAACAATACCAATCATACCAACTATACCAACAATACCAACCTTACCAAACATACCAATCATGCCAACCATATCAACCATACCAACATAGCAACCATACCAACCACACCAACCATACCAACCATACCCACCATACTAACCTTACCAACAATAGCAATAATACCAACAATACCAACTATACCAACCATACCAAAGATACCAACAATACCAACCATACAAACCATACCAACAATACCAACCTTACCAAACATACCAATCATACCAACCATACCAACCATACCCACCATACTAACCTTACCAACAATAGCAATAATACTAACAATACCAACTATACCAACCATACCAAAGATACCAACAATACCAACCATACCAACTATACCAACAATACCAACCTTACCAAACATACCAATCATGCCAACCATACCAACCATACCAAACATAGCAACCATACCAACCATACCAACCATACCAACCATACCAACCATACCAATCATACCAATCATACCAACCATACCAATCATACCAAACATAGCAACCATACCAACCACACCAACCATACCAACCATACCCACCATACTAACCTTACCAACAATAGCAATAATACCAACCATACCAACCATACCAATCATACCAATCATACCAACCATACCAACCATACCAAACATAGCAACCATACCAACCACACCAACCATACCAACCATACCAACCATACCCACCATACTAACCTTACCAACAATAGCAATAATATCAACCATACCAACCACACCAACCATACCAACCATACCAATCATACCAATCATACCAATCATACCAACCATACCAACCATACCAAACATAGCAACCATAGCAACCATACCAACCATAGCAACCATACCAATCATACCAATCATACCAGCCATATCAACCATACCAACATAGCAACCATACCAACCACACCAACCATACCAACCATACCAACCACACCAACCATACCAACCATACCCACCATACTAACCATACCAACCATACCCACCATACTAACCTTACCAACAATAGCAATAATACCAACCGTACCAACCATACCAACCATACCAATCATACCAATCATACCAATCATACCAATCATACCAACCATACCAAACATAGCAACCATACCAACCACACCAACCATACCAACTATAGCAACCATACCAACTATACCCACCATACTAACCTTACCAACAATAGCAATAATACCAACCATACCAACCATACCAACCATACCAATCATACCAATCATACCAATCATACCAACCATACCAACCATACCAAACATAGCAACCATGCCAACCACACCAACCATACCAACCATACCCACCATACTAACCTTACCAACAATAGCAATAATACCAACCATAAAAACCATACTAACCATACCAACCATACCAATCATACCAATCATACCAACCATACCAAACATAGCAAACATAACAACCACACCAACCATACCCACCATACTAACCTTACCAACAATAGCAATAATACTAACCATACCAACCCTACCAACAACACCAACCATACCAACCATACCAATCATACCAATCATACCAATCATACCAACCATACCAACCATACCAAACATAGCAACCATACCAACCACACCAACCATACAAACCATACCAACCATACCCACCATACTAACCTTACCAACCATACCAACCATACCAAACATAGCAACCATACCAACCACACCAACCATACCAACCACACCAACCATACCAACCATACCAACCATACCCACCATACTAACCTTACCAACAATAGCAATAATACCAACCATACCAACCACAAAAACCATACCAACATTTCCAACCATGCCAACCAAGCCAACCATAGCCACATACCAACCATACCAACCATACCAACCATACTAACTTTACCAACTTTACCAACCATGCCAACCACACCAACCATACCCACCATACCAAACATAGCAAACATAACAACCACACCAACCATACCCACCATACTAACCTTACCAACAATAGCAATAATACCAACCATACCAACCATACCAACCATACCAATCATACCAATCATACCAATCATACCAACCATACCAAACATAGCAACCATACCAACCACACCAACCATACCCACCATACCAAACATAGCAAACATAACAACCACACCAACCATACCCACCATACTAACCTTACCAACAATAGCAATAATACCAACCATACCAACCATACCAACCATACCAATCATACCAATCATACCAATCATACCAACCATACCAAACATAGCAACCATACCAACCACACCAACCATACCCACCATACTAACCTTACCAACAATAGCAATAATTCCAACCATACCAACCATACCAACCATACCAATCATACCAATCATACCAATCATACCAACCATACCAACCATACCAAACATAGCAACCATACCAACCACACCAACCATACCAAACATACCCATAATACTAACCTTACCAACAATAGCAATAATACCAACCATACCAAACACAAAAACCATACCAACATTTCCAACCATGCCAACCAAGCCAACCATAGCAACATACCAACCATACCAACCATACCAACCATACCAACCATACCAACCATGCCAACCATACAAACCATGCCAAACATACCAACCATACCAACCTTACCAACCATACCAACCTTACCAATCATACAAACCATACCAACCTTATCAACCAAGCCAACCACACCAACCATACCAACCATACCAACCATACTAACCTTACCAACTTTACCAACCATGCCAACCATGCCAACCATACCAACCTTAAAAAACATACTAACCATACCAACCATGCCAACAAAGCCAACCATACGAACATACCAACCTTGCCTACCATACCAACTTTACCAACCTTACCAACATTACCAAACATACCAACAATGCCAACCATACCAACCTTACACACCATGCCAACCATACCAACCATGCCAACCATACCAACCATACCAACCTTACAAAACATGCCAACCATACCAATCATACCAACCATACTAACCATACCAACATTTCCAACTTCACCAACCATGCCAACCATGCCAACCAAGCCAATCATACCAACCTTAACAACCATACCAACCGTACCAACCTTACCAACCATTCCAACCATACCAACTATACCAATCATGCCAACCATACCAACCATGCCAAACCATACCAACCTTACTAAACATACCAACCATGTACCATAGCAAACATACCAACCATACCAACTTTAACAACCAAACCAACCTTTCCAACCATGCCAAACATTCCAATTATACCAACCTTACACACCATGCCAATCATACCAATCTTAACAAACATACACACCATACCAACCGTACCAACCTTACCAACCATACCAACCATGCCATACATACCAACCATGCCAACCATGCCAACCATGACAACCATACCAACCATAGAAACCATACCAACCTTACCAACATGACCAATTATGGCAACCATTTCAACTTTACCAACCATGCCATCCCTACCAAACATACCAACCATTCCAAACATACCAACCTTACCAACCATGCCAACCATTCCAACTTTACCAACCATACCAACCGTAACAACAATACCAAACATACCAATCATACCAAACATAGCAACCTTACCAACATAACCAACATTACCAACAATACCAACCATACCAACCTTACCAACATTACCAACAATACCAACCTTACACACCATACCAACCTTACACACCATGCCAACCATAAAAACCATAGCAAGAATACCAGCCATACCAACCATATAAACCATACCAACCTTACCAATCATACAAACCATACGAACCTTATCAACCAAGCCAACCATACCAACCATACCAACCATACCAACCATACTAACCTTACCAACATTATCAGCCATACCAACCTTACACACCATACCAACCATACCAACCATATTAACTATACCAACCATACCAACCATACCAACAATACCAACCATACCAACAATACCAACTATACCAACCATACCAACCATACCAACAATACCAACCATACCAACAATACCAACCTTACAAAACATACCAATCATACCAACCATACCAACCATGCCAACCATACCAAATATAGCAACCATACCAACCATACCAACCATAGCAACCATACCAATCATACCAATCATACGAACCATACCAACCATACCAATCATAGCAACCATACCAACCACACCAACCATACCAACCATACCCACCATACTAACCTTACCAACAATAGCAATAATACCAACCATACCAAACATACCAACCATACCAATCATACCAATCATACCAATCATACCAACCATACCAACCATACCAAACATAGCAACCATACCAACCACACCAACCATACCAACCATACCAACCATACCCACCATACTAACCTTACCAACAATAGCAATAATACCAACCATACCAACCATACCAACCATACCAACCATACCAACCACACCAACCATTCCAACCATGGCAAACATACCAACCTTACCAACAATGCCAAATATACTAACAATACCAACCTTACCAAACATACCAACCATACCAACCATACCAACAATACCAACCATACCAACCATACCAACAATACCAACTATACCAACCATACCAACCATACCAACAATACCAACCATGCCAACCATACCAACAATACCAACCTTACCAAACATACCAATCATACCAACCATACCAACCATACCCACCATATTAACCTTACCAACAATAGCAATAATACCAACCATACCAACCATACCAACAACACCAACCATACCAACCTTACCAACCATACCAACCATACCAACCATACCAACCATACCAACCATACCAACCATACCAACCATACCAACAATACCAACCATACCAACAATACCAACTATACCAACCATACCAACCATACCAACCATACCAACAATACCAACCATACCAACTATACCAACAATACCAACCTTACCAAACATACCAAACATAAAACCATACCAACCACACCAACCATACCCACCATACTAACCTTACCAACAATAGCAATAATACCAACCATACCAACCATACCAATCATACCAATCATACCAACCATACCAACCATACCAAACAGAGCAACCGTACCAACCACACCAAACATACCAACCATACCAACCATACCCACCATACTAACCTTACCAACAATAGCAATAATACCAACCATACCAACTATACCAACCATACCAACCATACCAACCATACCAACCTTACCAACATTACCACCATTACCAACCATAGAAACCATACCAACCTTACCAACATTACCAACTATGCCAACCATTTCAATTTTACCAAACATGCCAACCATACCAACCATACTAACCATAAAGACCATACCACCCTTACCAACCATGCCAATCATGTTAACCATGCCAACCATGCCAACCTTACCAACCATACCAACAATGCCATACATACCAACCATGCCAACCATACCAACAATACTAACCATGCCAACCATACAAACTTTACCAACCATGCCAACATTACCAACCATACCAACGTTACCAACCATAGCACCCATACCAACCCTACCAAACATAGCAACTATTTCAACCACACCAACCTTACCAACCATGCCAACTATGCACCCCATACCAACTATACCAAAATTACCAAAATGCCAACGACGCCAACCATGCCAACCATACCAACCATACTAACCATACCAACATTACCAACATTACCAACATTACCAACAATAACAACCATACCAACCTTACCAACATTACCAACAATACCAACAATACAAACTATACCAACTATACCAAACATACCGACCATACCACCCTTACCAACCATGCCACCCATACCAACCATGAAAACCATACCAACCATACCAACCTTACCAACCATGCCAGCAATGCCAATAATGCCAACAATACCAAACATAGCAACCATACCAACCACACTAACCATACCAACCATACCAACCATACCAACCATACCAACCATACTAACCTTACCAACCATACCAACCATACCAACTATACCAACCATGCCAACCAAGCCAACCATACCAACCAAACCAACCTTTCCAACCATACAAAACATACCAACCTTATACAAAATGCTAACCATACCAACCTTAACAAATATACACACCATACCAAACATACCAACCATACCAACCATACCAACTATGCCAACCATGCCAACCTTATCAACCATACCAACCATGCCATACATACCAACCATGACAACCATGCCAACCATACCAACCATACCAACATTACCAACCATAGAAACCATACCAACCTTACCAACATGATTAACTATGGCAACCATTTCAACTTTACCAATCATGCCAACCCTACCAAACATACCAACCATTCCAACCATACCAAACATAGCAACCATACCAACCATACCAACCATACCAACCATACCCACCATACCAACCATACTAATCATACCAATCATACCAACCATACCAACCATACCAAACATAGCAACCATACCAACCACACCAACCATACCAACCATACCCACCATACTAACCTTACCAACAATAGCAATAATACCAACCATACCAACCATACCAACCATACCAATCATACCAACCATACCAACCATACCAACCATACCTAACATAGCAACCATACCAACCACACCAACCATACCAACCATACCCACCATACTAACCTTACCAACAATAGCAATAGTACCAACCATACCAACCATACCAACCATACCAATCATACCAATCATACCAACCATACCAACCATACCAAACATAGCAACCATACCAACCACACCAACCATACCAACCATACCAACCATACCAACCATACCAACCATACCCACCATACTAACCTTACCAACAATAGCAATAATACCAACCATACCAACCCTACCAACCACACCAACCATACCAACCATACTAATCATATCAATCATACCAATCATACAAACCATACCAACCATACCAAACATAGCAACCATAGCAACCATACCAACCATACCAAACATAGCAACCATACCAACCACACCAACCATACCAACCATACCAACCATACCCACCATACTAACCTTACCTACAATAGCAATAATACCAACCATATCAACCCTACCAACCACACTAACCATACCAACCATACCAACAATACCAACCAAAATAATAAACCATTGATTTTTGATTTGGAAAGCTAATTATAACAACAAAGATAATTATAAAAAAAAAAAAAAAATAAAATAAAAAAAAGTGTCTTAAATCATCGTTCAACAAGGCCATCAGCAATAAAGGTAAATCTTATTGGAAAAAAAAAAATGGAATCTGCCACGGGCAAACGCCCGCAGGCAATAAGCAGCGAAGGTGCAATAGAAAGATCAAAAAGGAAGAAACCGAAAGACTAATCTAAATGAAGAATTATTGAGTAATTCAAGCCAATCTTCTTTGAATAAATTAATTGAAGATATATCTTCGGACAATGACATAGTTTTGAACATGCCTAAAACTCACAACATAGAAAAATTCAGATACGATATTGCTCATAAAGGCCCGTATATTGTTTATGTTGATGCATTTGACATTTCAGGTACAAAAAAATATTTAAATGGTATTTCGGCAGATAGACTACTTGCTAAATTAAAAATAAAAAATATAAGTGATATTTCGAAAATTGGGTATGGAAGAGTAAAGGTAACTTTTAATACCTATCAGGCTACAAATGATTTTGCGGATAACGCTCAAGTTCTGGAAAATGGTCTAACTCCAAAAATTTTTGCTCATTTTGTGTCTAAAGTTGGTATAATTTATGATATACCCACGGATATTTCCGAAGAAGAATTTATTAAGTCAGTTATATCTCCAATTGAAATTTTGAAATGCATAAGAATCACAAGAAAGTCAAGAATAGATAATGATACACCTTTCGTTACAAAAAATATGAAAGTTGTTTTTAAAGGTAATTCAATTCCGAATGAAATTATTTTTGGGTATATAAGAATTCCAGTTAAACATTTTATTTCATTTGCCCAATGCTATAAATGCTTTCGCTTTAATCATTTTGCTCTACACTGCAAACAAAATTCAGAAGTCTGTAACAAGTGTTTTGGTCTTCACGATAAAGATTCAATATGTGGAGAGATCAAGTGCACAAATTGTGGTGGAAATCACTCTCCTACATTTAAGGATTGCCCAGCTAGAGCTAAAGCTTATGCTATTAAAAAATTAATGTCTATCGAAAACCTTACATTAAAAGAAGCGAGAACCAGATTTGGTGGTGTCTTTACAAATCGTTTTTCTCCATTGGAAGACTATAATGAAGATTTCCCAATATTGAAAAAGCAAAATTGCATTAATTGTATTGATAATCATAAAGAAGCAATTAAGGATCTTCACAATGTTCTGCCATATGCAAAAGTTGCCAAAAATTTTTCAAATAGAGATAGGGAAGCAAGAAATTCTAAAGAAACTTTATTGGTTCATAAAAATGTTTTAAAAGATCATATGATTAACTTTTCGTATCCTAGTATTTCCACAAATTTTGCGAAATCACAAGTAAATAAAGGATCTGCCTCCAGAAGAACATTCAAATCAAGTTTTAATGGAAAAAATGACAATACAAATTCACTGGCATTGGAACTATTAAATAAAACAACAAAGGACACTAATAGCTTGATAGTAAATCTTTCACAAGAATCAATGGATTATAATAAACTTAAAATAGAATTGAACATGCTACATGATAATTTGAATAGAACCTTAAATCAATTTGATGTTGAACGTAGTAGAAAATCTATTGATTATTTTGACGTTTTAGTTGAGTAATTAATTTAATAACGCCAAATGAAAATACTTCAATACAATATCCAAAGCCTAAAAAAACCAGGAAATAAACAATTACTAGAATTTTTCTTACTAAATAATTTTATAGATATTGCAATTTTAACAGAAACCTGGTTACAAGATAATTCTTGTACCAGCTTAAAACATTACAATTATGTTCACAAAAACAGAGCTGATGGCTACGGAGGAGTGGGTATCTACTTGAAAAAAAATATAAAATTCTCTATTTTTAAATATAATTCAGATTTTGACTCTCTGATAATCTCTACCTTGAATTTGAAAAGAAATTTTAATATCGTCTGCAATTACAGCCCGCCAAATATGCCTAATTCAATTTTTGCTTCGGAAATGAATAGAATATTTGCAATTGCTTCGTCATTTACCAATACTACTCTTGTTTGTGGTGACTTTAATGCCAAATCAATAGCTTGGTTTTCACAAAATAATAATTCTAAGGGTTTGATCTTAGAAAGAATAGTAGATGATTTCAGCTTTACATGTCTGAATAATGGATCTCCAACTTTTTCCACTTCTGATGGGTATAATTCAGTTCTTGATCTAACATTCATTAGAAATCCTGTAGGTAATATGAATTGGAAATCATTAAATACAAAAATTTGTGGCAGTAATCATTGGCCAATACTGATTGAATTTGATAGTATTCAGTGCTCTACTAATTGCAGAAAAATATTCCTTAGTAAGAAATTCTTCAAAATAATCAAATATATGGACATTGGTTCTAATCTGGATGAACTGCAAAATAAAATTCAAGATGCCAGGAAAAATAATACTTTTTTTACAAACCCTTCGAATAAATATGTACCCAAATCATGGTGGAATGATGAGTCTTCAAAATTATTTCGTCTTAGAAATGCTGCTAGAAAAAAATATCATTTATCAAAAAGTTTAGAGGACTGTGAAAAACTCATCTCAGCAGATAATAATCTTAAAAATCATGTTTCAAATCAAAAAAATAATTCATTTCAAAAACTTGTGAACGAAATCTCCAACCCTTCAGAACAAAAAAATTTCTGGAAAAAACTATCAAACTTAAAAAAATATGAAGGAGAAAAAATGGTCCGAAGCTCATGGAACGAAGTTCAGACTAAAGAATTCTTATGTAATATTAGCTCTTTTAATCCTATACTTTACCAACAATCAGCAAATTCTCTGCATTCTTCATCATCGACATCTATTCCGACATTAAATTATCAACAGTTTGTTAAATTTATTATGGAACGAAATACTAGATCTGCTGGAGGTGATGATGGAATCTCTTATGATATTTTAAAAAAGTTGAATAATATAGAATTGAAAAAAATCTTTAGTTGGATAAATACAATTTGAATTAAAATTGACATTCCTCTATCATGGCGTAAAATAAAAATTTGCCCCATTCTTAAAAAAAATAGAGATCTTATGAATCTTCTTAATTACAGACCAATTTGTCTCATTTCAGTACTACATAAAACTGTTGAACATCTTATCAAAATGATGATTGAAGATTTAATATCTTCATTAAACATAATTCCAGAGAGATCGTATGCTTTCAGAAAAAAACATTCAACATCACAATGTATCAATGATGTAATAAGCACAGTTTATTCTGCTAAAAAACGGGGGTTTCAAGTGGTTGCAGCATGTCTGGATATTGAAAGAGCTTTTGAAGAATCTGACTATCATATCATCTGTACAAAACTTCGTCAACTCAACGTAAATGATCATATAATTAAATGGATTGAATCTTATCTTTCATACAGAATCTTATCAATTGAGAGTATAGTGAAGTTACAAATAAAGGACTAGCACAGGGTAGTACGTTATCACCGTTACTTTTTAATATCTTTACTACAGAGCTTCACAATATAAAGTCATCAGATTGCACAGTTTTCCAATTTGCAGACGATTTTTTCATTGTTTGTAATGGTAGAAATTTTGAATCTGCTAAAAATGTTCTATCTAGCAAACTTAGTCATTTTGACTCATTATGTAGAAATATTGGTCTTACTTTTAATGCATCAAAATCAAGAACTATTCATTTTAATCGAAATTCAAAGAATTTGAATATTTTAATTAACTCTAATTTGATCACTCAAGTTGATTCCATTAAATATTTGGGTAGAATAATATCGTTAAATAACTCTGCTATGGATCATGTTAACCATATTTTATTCAACACTAGAAATACATGTAAATTTTTGGGGCTAGTAAATAATTCTCGCTCAGGAATTTTACCATCTAAAGCTCTTCAAATATACAGAACTTTTGTCCGTCCAAAATTGGAATATGCTATTTCATCATTTTCAAACTTGTCCAAAAAAGCAGCTTGTAAAATTGAAACATACACAAATGGTTTACTTAAGAAAAGTCTTGGCCTTATACGTTCTACACCCACGAATATTATATATCATATGGCAGCTGAGTTACCTCCTAAATATAGGTTTATCCTCATAACCGCAAAGGAAATTGCAAAAGCTTTAACTTATAATCTACCTATTGCAAGATCTCTAACGGATTGTAATGTTACTACTAACACCAGCATGTCAAAAAATTTTATTCGATTTAAAGATATCTTTTTAGAAATGGGCAATATAAATCTGAATTCTAAACAATGCAACAAAATTATCTGTGACTTAAATTTTTTCAAAAATATTTCAAATTCTAAAAAACAGTCAAATCTTGAGATTATTAGTTGTCTTGCTTATGAGAAAATAGAAAGTTTAAAAACAAATGGGGCAGAGATTTTCTTTACTGATGGGTCAGTAAATAGTAACCACACTGGTTTTGCTTTTCATGTTCCAAGAATTAATTTCACTTATGCAGAATACACAGACAAAATTCTTTCGTCAACTTCGGCTGAATTATTGACAATTGAAAAAGCAGTTGATTATACCATAAAATTTAACTTTAATTTTGTAGCTATTCTCACAGATTCAAAAGCAAGTATTCATTCCATTACAAATTGTGATCACCCAAACTTTATAGCTAATTCGATTCGCCAAAAAATCAATAATTCAAATATAAATCGCTTTGAACTACATTACGTTCCTGGACATTCTGGTATTTCTGGAAATGATATAGCTGATAATGCAGCCCGTAATGCTAATACAAATGGAAATTTTTCCTCAGTCAAATGGTCAATTCCGGATGCAATGCGTAAGATTGAATTTATACTCAGAATGGAGTGGCAAGAAGAATATAATTCTCAAAGATTGTCTAAGGGTATTAAGTATGGTACAATTTTTCCATCTATTGGCTTGGTTCCTTGGTTTGTGAATAATAAAATAAATAAAGCAAGTAAAATACGGCAAATGAACAGAATACTTTCGGGACATGCGTTCTGTAATTACACTCTAGCAAAAATGAATATCTTGGACTCTGATTGCTGTGAGATCTGCGGATGTACTGAAAATGTTTCGCATATTATTTTCAACTGTAATAAATATGGATCACAAAGATCTTCCAGTATAATATCTAAATACGATAGTTTAGAAGCTTTCATCAATTGTGAGGGCATTAAAAAATTATATATTATATCAAATTTCATTGCTGATATTGATAAAAATCTTTAACTTTTTCAATTAATTGCTGATATTTTTCTTCAATCAACTTATCTTTATACTTCTTCAGTCAACTTTTTACCATTTATATCATTCAATTTTTTTACTTCAATCAACATTTATTCGATCCATTCTTCAATCAACAATTATATTATTGAATTTTCTTACTTCAGTCAACATTTATTAGATTCATTCTTCAATCAACATAAAGAAATTTTATTTTCATCATTCAATTTTTTTTATGATCCAGAAACTATTTGATCACTCATAATTACTTTATTGATTTAATTTTAATTATTATTTGTTATGGCGTTATGGATATTCCGAGCCAAATAATTCCTTAAAGGGGTCCCCTTTCAGTTTTTGTTTAAGGGGTAATATAAAGATCAAAAAAAAAAAAACAATACCAACTATACCAACCATACCAACTATACCAACCATGCCAACCCAGCCAACCACACCGACCATACCAACTTTACCAACCAAACCAACCTTTCCAACCTTACCAACCATGCCAACCATACCAAACATACCAACCTTACACACCATGCAAACCATACCAACCTTAAAAAAACATACACAACATACCAAACTTACCAACCATGCCAACCATACCAAACATACCAATCTTACACACCATGCCAACCATACAAACCTTTAAAAAACACACACCATACCAATCATACAAACCATACCAACCATACCAACCATACCAAACATAGCAACCATACCAACCACACCAACCATACCAACCATACCCACCATACTAACCTTACCAACAATAGCAATAATACCAACCATACCCACCATACTAACCTTACCAACAATAGCAATAATACCAACCATACCAACCATACCAACAATACCAACCATACCAACCATACCAACAATACCAACTATACCAACCATACCAACCATACCAACAATACCAACCATACCAACCGTACCAACCATACCAACCATACCAACCTTACCAAACATACCAACAATACCAACTATACCAACCATACCAACCATACCAACAATACCAACCATACCAACCATACCAACAATACCAACTATACCAACCATACCAACCATACCAACCATACCAACAATACCAACCATACCAACTATACCAACAATACCAACCTTACCAAACATACCAATCATACCAACCATACCAACCATACCAAACTTAGCAACCATACCAACCATACCAATTATACCAACCATACCCACCAAACCAACCATACCAATCATACCAATCATACTAACCATACCAACCATACCAAACATAGCAACCATACCAACCATACCAACCATACCAAACATAGCAACCATACCAACCACACCAACCATACCAACCATACCAACCATACCCACCATACTAACCTTACCTACAATAGCAATAATACCAACCATATCAACCCTACCAACCACACCAACCATACCAACCATACTAATCATACCAATCATACCAACCATACCAACCATACCAACCATACCAATCATACCAATCATACCAATCATACCAACCATACCAACCATACCGAACATACCGAACATAGCAACCATACCAACCACACCAACCGTACTAACCTTACCAACAATAGCAATAATACCAACCATACCAACAATACCAAACATAACAATCATACCAATCATACCAATCATACCAACCATACTAACCATACCAAACATAGCAACCATAGCAACCACACCAACCATACCACCCATACCCACCATACTAACCTTACCAACAATAGCAATAATACCAACCATACCAACCATACCAACCATACCAATCATACCAATCATACCAATCATACCAACCATACCAACCATACCAAAAATAGCAAAAATACCAACCACACCAACCATACCCACCATACTAACCTTACCAACAATAGCAATAATACCAACAATACCAACCATACCAATCATACCAATCATACCGATCATACCAACCATACCAATAATATCAATCATACCAATCATACCAACCATACCAAACATAGCAATCATACCAACCACACCAACCATACCAACCATACCAACCATACCCACCATACTAACCTTACCAACAATAGCAATAATACCAACCATACCAACCATACCAACCATACCAACCTTACCAACCATGGCAAACATACCAACCTTACCAACCATGCCAAATATACTAACAATACCAACCTTACCAAACATACCAACCATACCAACCTTACCAACCATGCCATCCATACCAACCTTTCCAACCTTACCAACCATACCAACCATACCAACCATACCAACCATACCAATCATACCAACCATACCAACCATACCAAACATAGCAACCATACCAACCACACCAAACATACCAAACATACCAACCATACCAATCATACCAATCATACCAACCATACCAAACATAGCAACCATACCAATCATACCAATCATACCAACCATACCAACCATACCAATCATACCAATCATACCAACCATACCAAACATAGCAACCATAGCAACCATACCAATCATACCAATCATACCAACCATACCAACCACACCAAACATACCAAACATACCAACCATAGCAACCATACCAATCATACCAATCATACCAACCATACCAACCATACCAAACATAGCAACCATAAAAATCATACCAATCATACCAACCATACCAACCATACCAACCATAACAACCATACCAACCATAGCAACCATAAAAATCATACCAATCATACCAACCATACCAAACATAGCAACCATACCAATCATACCAATCATACCAACTATACCAACCATACCAACTATACCAACCATGCCAACCAAGCCAACCACACCGACCATACCAACTTTACCAACCAAACCAACCTTTCCAACCTTACCAACCATGCCAACCACACCAACCATACCAACCTTACAAACCATGCCAACCATACCAATCATACCAACCATACCAACCATACCAACCATACCAACCTTTCCAACTTTACCAACCATGCCAACCATGCCAACCATGCCAACCATGCCAACCATGCCAACCATGCCAACCATAACAACTTTAACAACCATACCAACTATATCAACCTTACCAACATTACTAACAATACCAACCTTACACACCATACCAACCTTATCAACCAAGCCAACCATACCATCCATACCCACCATACTAACCTTACCAACAATAGCAATAATACCAACCATACCAACCATACCAACCGTACCAACCATACCAATCATACCAATCATACCAACCATACCAACCATACCAAACATAGCAACCATACCAACCACACCAACCATACCAACCATACCAACCATACCCACCATACTAACCTTACCAACCATGGCAAACATACCAACCTTACCAACCATGCCAAATATACCAACCATACCAACCATACCAACCATACCAACCATACCAACCTTACCAACCATGGCAAACATACCAACCTTACCAACCATGCCAAATATACCAACCATACCAACCATAATAACCTTACAAATCATGCCAACCACACCAATCATACCAACCATACCAACCTTTCCAACTTTACTCACCATGCCAACCATACCAACCATACCCACCTTACCAACTATACCAACCTTACCAATCATACAAACCATACCAACCTTATCAACCAAGCCAACCATACCAACCATACCAACAATACCAACCATACCCACCATACTAACCTTACCAACAATAGCAATAATACCAACCATTCCAACCATACCAACCATACCAACCACACCAACCATACCAACCTTACCAACCATGGCAAACATACCAACCTTACCAACCATGCCAAATATACCAACCATACCAACCATACCAACCATACCAACCATACCAACCATACCAAACATACCAACCATGGCAAACATATCAACCATACCCACCTTACCAACTATACCAACCTTACCAATCATACAAACCATACCAACCTTATCAACCAAGCCAACCATACCAACCATAAAAACCATACCAACCATACTAACCTTACCAACATTACCAAACATACCAACCATGCCAACCATACCAACCATAATAACCTTACAAATCATGCCAACCACACCAATCATACCAACCATACCAACCTTTCCAACTTTACTCACCATGCCAACCATACCAACCTTACCAACTATACCAACCTTACCAATCATAAAAACCATACCAACCTTATCAACCAAGCCAACCATACCAACCATAAAAACCATACCAACCATACTAACCTTACTAACATTACCAAACATACCAACCATGCCAACCATACCAACCATAATAACCTTACAAATCATGCCAACCACACCAATCATACCAACCATACCAACCTTTCCAACTTTACTCACCATGCCAACCATGCCAACTATGCCAACCATGCCAACCATACAAACCTTACCAAACATACTAACCATACCAACCATGCCAACTAAGCCAACCATACGAACATACCAACCTTACCCACCATACCAACCTTACCAACCTTACCAACATTACCAAACATACCAACCATGCCAACCATACCAACCTTACACACCATGCCAACCATACCAACCATGCCAACCACACCAGCCATACCAACCTTACAAACCATGCCAACCATACCAATCATACCAACCATACCAACCATGCCAACCTTACCAACCATACCAACTTTACCAACCATGCCAACCATGCACCCCATACCAACCATGCCAAGCCTTACCAACTATGCCAACCATACCAAACATACCAACCTTACACACCATGCCAACCATACAAACCTTAAAAAAACATACACACCATACCAACCATACCAACCATACAAACCATACCAACTACGCCAACCATGCCAAACTTACCAACCATACCAACCATGTCATACATACCAACCAAGCCAACCATGCCAAAAATACCAACCATACCAACAAAACCAACCATAGAAACCATACCAACCTTACCAACATTACCAACTATGCCAACCATTTCAACTTTACCAACCATACCAACCTTACCAACCATACCAACCATACCAACTATACCAACCATGGCAACCCAGCCAACCACACCGACCATACCAACTTTACCAACCAAACCAACCTTTCCAACCTTACCAACCATGCCAACCATACCAAACATACCAACCTTACACACCATGCAAACCATACCAACCTTAAAAAAACATACACAACATACCAACCTTACCAACCATGCCAACCATACCAAACATACCAACCTTACACACCATGCCAACCATACAAACCTTTAAAAAACATACACACCATACCAATCATACAAACCATACCAACTATGCCAACCATGCCAAACTTACCAACCATACCAACCATGTCATACATACCAACCAAGCCAACCTTACCAACCATACCAACCATTCCAACCATACCAACCTTACCAACCATGCCAACCATTCCAACTTTACCAACCATACCAACCATACCAACAATACCAAACATACCAATCATACCAAACATAGCAGCCTTACCAACATAACCAACATTACCAAAAATACCAACCATACCAACATTACCAACCATAGAAACCATACCAACCTTACCAACCTTACCAACATTACCAACTATGCCAACCATTTCAACTTTACCAACCATACCAACCTTACCAACCATACCAACCATTCCAACCATACCAACCTTACCAACCATGCCAACCATTCCAACTTTACCAACCATACCAACCATACCAACAATACCAAACATACCAATCATACCAAACATAGCAGCCTTACCAACATAACCAACATTACCAACAATACCAACCTTACCAACATTACCAACAATACCAACCTTACACACCTTACCAACCTTACACACCATGCCAACCATACCAACCATAGCAAGAATACCAGCCATACCAACCATACCAACCGTACCAACCTTACCAATCATACAAACCATACCAACCTTATCAACCAAGCCAACCATACCAACCATACTAACCTTACCAGCATTACCAGCCATACCAACCCTACACACCATACCAACCATACCAACTGTTGAACCGTGTTCAACAGTAGCTTATATTTTGCTCTTAATTTATCTTAAATTTCTCAATAATTTAGCCTAATGAAGAGAGCACAATTTAATTTTTTTTTTTGAATTCTTGTTCTTGTTTTTTTTCTACATGTACATACATACATGTACATAGTACATTCCTATCAAATATGAATTTTTAGTTTTAAGTTGGAAAAAGGCTGTTGAATAAAACACATCGCAAGAGGCGAACAATCGAATCCAACTTCAGCATTTTAAACTTTTATTGGAGTAAACACTCCCACATTTTGGTCCTTCGACAAGTCCTAGAAAGGCTAGGACTCGATTACAACTGGTGACCGGGGGTCTAAGAGCTGGCATAAGCGGTTGTCCTTTGAAAGCGACAACTCCAGGTGTTTAGACAAGGGGTCCATTACAAACGAAGAAAACTGGCATAAGCGGTTGTCCTTTGGAAGCGACAACTCCAGTGATTTGGACATAGGGTTTATAAAAAAAACAAACAGACAATTAAAACAAGAGGTCCACTAGACAAAATATAAAAAAGAAGTCAGCAAACGTGGGTAAAATTTCAAAGTCATATGAAAGGTAAAGGTATGTACAATGAATTAGAGTTACAACGGCATAGTGTCTCTGGTATCTAAAAAAAAAAACAGTAACAGTAACCTTCTTTATCAGTGAAGGTCAGAAGATAGGTATATAACAACGAAAGTCGCAGTGAAGGTTAAACATTAAGCTGTAGATCATTTACATATGTACATACAATAAAGAAACGGTAAACTTCTTATTGTTAACATTCATACGTATGTAATAAAGCGAAAGAATAAAAATAACAATTTTAATGATAACAACTCTACTTACAGTACGTGCTAAATCAAGTTGTCAATTTCACATGTAAATAGAATTTTTTTTCGCCTCAATACGCTAATGAGCAACGTTGGTCATTTCAATAAGAGCAAAGAAAAAGTGTGGAGTAGCAAAGAAAACAAAAAAAGTTTCAATTATAATTTAAAAATCTATTAAAACATTTACACGACGAAAACTGAAGAGTACAAAATTTAGGCACACAAAAAAAAAACAAAAATCAACACACAAAGGTAAACTACTACTTAAACGGTAAATAACAAATAATAAAAACAATTTCCACACAGATTGAAGAAAAGAACGAGCAATTGTTAAATAGGGTTTCAGTGAAGAAAAAAAAAAGGGGAAACGGTAAGTGTGGGAATTAACTATTAGAGCTTATTTTGTGTGGTTGGAATTTGAAAAAGTAATTTGAGCACCACAATCAGGAAACAAGGTATTTTTTATGACCATATAGTGAAGAAAATAGCGCAAAAATTTATTATTGAAAATGACAACAAGGAGAAAATGCAAATTTGACATAATTCAACTGGAGAATTTTGGCACAAATTTTGGAAATATTTCTGCAGAACTATTAACAAAACCTTTACTTGAGGTAAAACAAACTGAATTGGAGAGGAGATGGGAGCACTTAACAGAAAGTTATGCAACCTTCATGATTGAGGAAAACAAGGAAGAATCTGATGAAAGTAAAAACAGGGTTTCTGCCAAATATGAAGACATTGCTGAAAAATATCAAAACTTAAAGGCAAGTATAATAGATATAGTAAATAAGCAAAACCAATCTGAGAGGACAATCAAAATAAATCAAGAGGAAACTACAAAAAGTCACCAAGTGGGCACTACGCTGAAATTACCGCCATGTGATATGCCGCACTTTGAAGATGGGTATACAAAATGGCCGGAATTTCGAGATTTATTTCAATCACTGGTCTCTAAAAACAGTGAGATTTCTCCAGTAGAGAAATTACAATATTTGCGAAGCAGTATGAGAGGGGAAGCTCACCAAATCGTGAAGAGATTCGATTTGGTGGGAGAGAATTTTGAGTTGGCATGGAAAGCACTACAGGATCGATTCGAAAATCCACGAATAATCGTTCATCAACAGATCAAACAATTGTTTACAATTCAGGCCGTACAAAGTGAAACATCAAAGGCAATACGACAGATTCAAACAACAATCGATGAAACCTTAGCTATTTTAAAAACCTGCAAAGTGAACGTATCAAACTGGGATCCAATTCTTGTTTACATATGCTCGTCCAAGCTCCCAGAAGAAACGTTAAGGTATTGGGAAAATTCTTTAAATAATCATAAGCAACCACCTACATGGCAGGAAATGAGTGATTTTCTCAAGGGGAGAATTGAAATGCTAGAAACTGTTTCTGACTTAAGGAAACGCAATTACATGGAAGTATCAAAATCACAAACATTTCATGCGCAAGCAGATAATAGAAAGAAAAATGAATATTGCAAAAAATGTAAACAATTTCACTATTTAAGGAGGTGCAAAGCATTCACAGCATTATCCATTAAAGAAAGACTAAAATTCGCATTTGCTAATAAATATTGTACAAGTTGTTTATCTTCAAATCACTTTAAGTCCAAATGTCCTAGTAAACATGTGTGTTTCCACTGCCATAAGAAGCATCACACACTGTTACATTTTGAAGCAGGTGGAAAGGAAATTGAAGGAGAGATTGCTCAAAGAAATCATTCACCATCATATTAGATCAAGGATGAAATGCCATCCACTTCTAAATATCAATCTGAGATTATTTCCTACAATACTCAGATTAATAATAGGAAATTGAATTCTACCTCCACTAGTGGTAATTTATTCAAGTTTAACACGACGATTTTACCAACGGCTCTCATATATATAAGACATGCAAGAGAGCTATTTACAGTTCGCGCACTATTGGCTTTATAGCCAAACGACTTCAGCAACAATTAAGTATTTCGACCAAAGCTTACAGTACAACAATTTCTGGTTTAGGAGGAACCGTTGTTAGTAGCTCAAGAGGCGTATGTAATATTATCTTACAATGTAGAACATCCAATTTTCATTTTTTGCCTTCAAGGCCCGTTAGAACTAATCAACTAGACGATATTAAAACTTTAAATCTTGCAGATCCCCAATTTTATCAACCGGGTCCTATTGATTTGATAATCGGAAGCGACTACTTGCCAAGAGAATCTAAATTTGGTTGGTATTTATTTGGTGCTGAATCAAAAGTTGAATCTCATCATGAGAGCAAATACGAAAATTTTGGGAATTAGAAGAGGTGGAGCACAATAAGATAGAATCCGAAGATGATCTCTATTGCGAACACCTTTTTCAAAGTACAACTACTCGCCAATCTAATGGCAGATATATGGTAAGATTACCATTTAAGCAAAATTATCCTGAGGAGATTTTCTTAGGCTCCTCAAGGAGTACAGCATTTGCCCAGTATTCCCGAATGGAAAAAACACTAAAAGATCCAGCCTTTAAAAGGGAATACAACAAAGTTCTACAGGAATATATCGACTTAGAACACATGGAACAATCATTTTTTAGTGAGCATAAGACTAACAAATTGTTTTCATTTTTTCTTCCTCACCATGCTGTCATCAAATCTGAGAGTAAATCAACCAAGCTACGTGTGGTTTTCAATGCCTCAAAAAAAAGCAACAGCGGGTTCTCATTGAATGATGTACTTCTAAAGGGACCCACTCTACAAAAGGATTTAGTTCAAATAATTTCAACATGGCGAAATTATAAGTATGTTTTTACGGGTGACATACAAAAAATGTATAGGCAGATTTTGGTACATAAAGACGATAGACCATATCAACAGATATTTTTCCGGGACACAACCGATGGAGTTATAAAAACTTATCAGCTCAAAACCGTTACCTTTGGTGTAAGTAGTGCTCCTTATTTGGCAATAAGGACTCTTCTAGAGCTAAGTAAAGATTGTGAGTACTCACTGCCACTCGCTTCTACGATCTTGAAGAATGAAATGTATGTTGACGACATTCTATCAGGAGGACATAATATTGCAGAGGCAAAACAAAAACAATATCAACTTAATAAGGCTTTAAGTGCAGCAGGTTTTCCATTGAAGAAAATAACAGCCAATAATAGATGCTTCTTAGAGCATCTGGCGAGGGAGGATCTTCTAAACGAAGAATTTTTAAAGATCGACGGTTCCAGCACTTTGAAGACTTTAGGAATACATTGGAACGCCAAGGAAGACGTATTCTATTATGTGGCTGCACCTATAGAAATAGAGCAGCACATGACAAAAAGACAAATTTTGTCAATTATAGCAAAACTGTTCGATCCACTCGGTTGGTTAAGCCCAACCGTGATAAAAGCAAAACTTTTGATGCAAGAATTATGGATGGGTAAGACAGACTGGGATGAGAGTATTCCCCTTGCAATCTCAATTAAATGGAGAGCTTTTATCACAAATTTAGAGGATATATCTCGGATCAGAATTCCCAGATGGGTACAATTTTCACCATTTTCTTACAATCAGATACATGGGTTTTGCGACGCCTCCGAAAAAGCATATTGTGCAGCAGTTTACTTGAGAACTGTAAACCGAGAAGGAGAAATATTTTGCTACTTGCTGATATCAAAAACCCGAGTTGCACCAATCAAGAGAACTACAATACCCAAACTTGAACTCTGTGGAGCCTTGCTATTGGCAAAACTAATGACGAATATTACAAGCAATTTAAATTTCTCATATGACCGGTTTTTATGGACCGACTCATCTATAGTATTGAGCTGGTTGCAGAAGTCGCCTCAGAAGCTAAAAACGTTTGTGGCAAATCGAGTTACAAAAATTCTCGAGCTTACCGAATGTACACTTTGGAACCATGTCCAAACATGCGACAACCCGGCTGATATTGGTACACGAGGCAGCTCACCACGAGAATTGGAGCAGTGTAATTTATGGTGGCATGGGCCCACCTGGCTATTAAATCCTGTCGAATTCTGGCCAAAGCCAAAAACATTTGAATCAACAAATTTGGAAACGAAGCCAATTCTTAATTTTCATATGATGCCTCTTTCTGAGGACATTCTGAAAGATTATTCTTCTTTGCCAAAGGCCTTAAGGGTAATAAGTTATTGTTTTCGTTTTATTAATTTTATTCTTAAACGTCCTCGTTCAACAGAACAATTTATTACCACAGAAGAAATACGTTTTACTAAATCTCGTCTCATTACAGCTGTTCAAAAATAGCATTTTTCCTCAGAATACATAAATCTTGAAAATAATAAACCATTACATCAGAAAAGCCGTCTTTTATCCGTAACTCCTTTTTTGGACCAAGAGGGTGTCTTACGAGTGGGCGGGAGGCTCAACAATTCTGGGCTGAGTTTTGAAGAACGTCACCCAATCATTATACCGTAAAGGTCTCATTTTGCTGTGCTATTCATTGAATACACACATAAAATATTACTCCACGCAGAGCATCACATAATGCTGCGGGCTATAAGACAAGGGTTTTATATACCACGAATTAGAAATCTAATTAGAAAATGTATACGAAGCTGTAGAGCATGTATCATATACAAACATAAGTTTCAACATCAGATAATGGCTGCGCTTCCCCCTGAACGAGTAACTTTCTCATTGCCGTTCACATATACAGGAGTAAACTTTGCAGGTCCATTCCATCTAAAATCATCTACTTTACGCAATGCCAAGATCATAAAGGGTTATGCCGCGGTATTTGTCTGCTTTTCTACTCGAGCAGTTCATTTAGAAGTCTGTTCAGATCTTTCCTCTGATGCCTTTTCAGCATGCTTTACGCGATTCACGTCACGAAGAGGATTACCGAAAACAATGTTCTCCGATAATGGACGGAATTTTCTTGGAGCCAGTTATATTCTTCTTAAAGCTTATAATGCCTTTCTGAAGGAAGCAGAGAAATGCCTTATTGAAAAATACGCGACACATGGATTTTCTTGGTCGTTCATACCACCGTATGCGCCACACATGGGCGGAATATGGGAAGCAGCCGTCAAGAGCATGAAATCACATCTCCGCAAAGTCGCCGGTACAACTTCTTTTACATTCGAGGAGTTCTCCACTCTGTTAGCACGTATTGAAGCAGTTTTGAATTCACAGCCACTTGGAGCATTGACTGAAAACCCATCAGAATTACTTCCCCTCACACCGGGTCATTTTCTTCGAGGTGTTCCCCTGATATCAGCTCCCGAGACGCCTCAAGAGATTTTGGCCAAGCCCCTGTCATTATTAAAACAATGGGATAGACTCAAAGTCCTTCAACAAATATTTTCTCGTCGTTGGAAAAACGAATATATTCTAGAACTGCAGCGACGAGTCAAATGGAAAACTACACAACAGAATATAAAGCAGAATGATTTGGTAATAATAAAGGATGATGGCTTACCAGCCACTGAATGGCGTCTTGGACGAATACAACGGACATTGCCCGGACGTGACGGCAAGGTCCGCGTAGCAGAAGTCCTTACACAAAATGGTCTTATAACTCGACCAATTGTAAAGTTATGCATTCTACCTACAGACGACCATGCTTCCAACACAAACCAACAAGAAGCATAAATTGAGACTTATACCCACAAGATATTAAGAGATAAAGTCGTATATTAATTCTAATTTAGTTGTATATATTCTTTTCATTCACAGTTCAACATGTTCAAAAAACCTCGCTGCTATTTATGCTCGCGCAATCATCCCGTGAAATATTGTGTCACCTTTCGTGCAATGAATCCGGAGGAAAGGAGATTGTTCGCTAAAGGAATGGACTATTGCCCAAATTGCCTAGCGCAGAGCCACCAGAGAGCGTGCTGCGAGTCCACTAATAGATGCGATATCTGTTCTCCAAAACACCACACCATGATACATCGAAGCCCCTTTGAGGGTAATCTCTCGTCATCGAGCTATGAAGAGGATATACCGGCCCCCATGGCTGAATCCGCAACAGGTCTCCCTAAGTTCTACGATCCCACTCCATACGTCCCACCTTTAATTGCAGTCCGTCTCTACAATAACGGCATTTGTTTGAATGCCACTCTTTTATTGGACCATAACTCCAACCATTCTTTTTTAACCCGTCAAGGAGCAACCAGATTTCCGAATCTAATTTCAAACAGAACCAGCACTGGCCAAGAATATTCAAGTTTCAAAATAGCTGCTGCTCATCAATTTGGCACCATGGAGCCATTACCTTCATGGCGGCTCCAAATACGCGATAATATCATATTCACCTTACCAGAGCCGATTTGGGACCCTCTAATAAGGGAGCATTTTCATAACCTAAAGCCACTGGCTCACTATCGGTTTGAAACTTGCCGAAAAGTGGACGGAGTACTAGGAGCCAAAACAATCAGATCAATTTTAACGTCAAGGGCCCAGCAATCTCCACCGGGGCTACCAAAGGCTCAGAATACTATATTCGGATGGGTAATCTATGGACCGTGGAATGGATGCTTCTGCAAAACACATGCGGGCGTGGGAGAATGTTGAACCGTAGCTTATATTTTGCTCTTAATTTATCTTAAATTTCTCAATAATTTAGCCTCATGAAGAGAGCACAATTTAATTTTTTTTTTTAATTCTTGTTCTTGTTTTTTTTCTACATGTACATACATACGAGTACATTCCTATCAAATATGAATTTTAAGTTTTAAGTTGGAAAAAGGCTGTTGAATAAAACACATCGCAAGAGGCGAACAATCGAATCCAACTTCAGCATTTTAAACTTTTATTGGAGTAAACACTCCCACACAAACCATATTAACTATACCAACCATACCAACCATACTAACCATACCAACCATACCAACCTTACCAACCATACCAACCATACCAACAATACCAACCATACCAACCATACCAACAATACCAACTATACCAACCATACCAGCCATACCAACAATGCCAACCATACCAACCTTACAAAACATACCAATCATACCAACCATACCAAACATAGCAACCATAGCCAAAATACCAACAATACCAACTATACCAACCATACCAGCCATACCAACAATACCAACCATACCAATAATACCAACCTTACAAAACATACCAATCATACCAACCATACCAACCATGCCAACCATACCAAACATAGCAACCATAGCAACCATACCAACCATAGCAACCATACCAATCATACCAATCATACCAACCATATTAACCATACCAATCATAGCAACCATACCAACCACACCAACCATACCAACCATACCCACCATACTAACCTTACCAACAATAGGAATAATACCAACCATACCAACCATACCAACCACACCAACCATACCAACCATGGCAAACATACCAACCTTACCAACCATGCCAAATATACTAACAATACCAACCTTACCAACCATACCAACCATACCAACAATACCAACCATACCAACCATACCAACAATACCAACTATACCAACCATAACAACCATACCAATAATACCAAAAATACCAACCATACCAACAATACCAACCTTACCAAACATACCAATCATACCAACCATACCAACCATACCCACCATACTAACCTTACCAACAATAGCAATAATACCAACAATACCAACTATACCAACCATACCAACCATACCAACAATACCAACCATACCAACTATACCAACAATACCAACCTTACCAAACATACCAATCATGCCAACCATACCAACCATACCAAACATAGCAACCATAGCAACCATACCAACCATACCAACCATACCAATCATACCAATCATACCAACCATACCAATCATACCAAACATAGCAACCATACCAACCACACCAACCATACCAACCATACCCACCATACTAACCTTACCAACAATAGCAATAATACCAACCATACCAACCATACCAATCATACCAATTATACCAACCATACCAACCATACCAAACATAGCAACCATACCAACCACACCAACCATACCAACCATACCAACCATACCAACCATACCCACCATACTAACCTTACCAACAATTGCAATAATATCAACCATACCAACCACACCAACCATACCAACCATACCAATCATACCAATCATACCAATCATACCAACCATACCAACCATACCAAACATAGCAACCATAGCAACCATACCAACCATAGCAACCATACCAATCATACCAGCCATATCAACCATACCAATATAGCAACCATACCAACCACACCAACCTTACCAACCATACCAACCATACCAACCACACCAACCAT
This sequence comes from Thelaira solivaga, assembly GCA_947397855.1. Lineage (NCBI taxonomy): Eukaryota > Metazoa > Arthropoda > Insecta > Diptera > Tachinidae > Thelaira > Thelaira solivaga. The sequence goes on from OX377614.1 coordinate 44,085,332, forward strand.
ACCAACCATACCCACCATACTAACCATACCAACCATACCCACCATACTAACCTTACCAACAATAGCAATAATACCAACCGTACCAACCATACCAACCATACCAACCATACCAATCCTACCAATCATACCAATCATACCAATCATACCAATCATACCAACCATACCAACCATACCAAACATAGCAACCATACCAACCACACCAACCATACCAACCATAGCAACCATACCAATCATACCAACCATACCAAACATAGCAACCATACCAACCACAACAACCATACCAACCATACCAACTATACCCATCATACTAACCTTACCAACAATAGCAATAATACCAACCATACCAACCATACCAATCATACCAATCATACCAATCATACCAACCATACCAACCATACCAAACATAGCAACCATGCCAACCACACCAACCATACCAACCATACCCACCATACTAAACTTACCAACAATAGCAATAATACCAACCATACCAACCATACTAACCATACCAATCATACCAATCATACCAATCATACCAATCATACCAACCATACCAAACATAGCAAACATAACAACCACACCAACCATACCCACCATACTAACCTTACCAACAATAGCAATAATACCAACCATACCAACCCTACCAACAACACCAAACATACCAACCATACCAATCATACCAATCATACCAATCATACCAACCATACCAACAATACCAAACATAGCAATCATAGCAACCATAGCAACCATACCAACCATAGCAACCATACCAATCATACCAATCATACCAACCATACCAACCATACCAACCATAGCAACCATAGCAACCATACCAACCATAGCAACCATACCAAACATAGCAACCATACCAACCACACCAACCATACCAACCATACCAACCATACCCACCATACTAACCTTACCAACCATACCAACCATACCAAACATAGCAACCATACCAACCACACCAACCATACCAACCATACCAACCATACCCACCATACTAACCTTACCAACAATAGCAATAATACCAACCATACCAACCACAAAAACCATACCAACATTTCCAACCATGCCAACCAAGCCAACCATAGCAACATACCAACCATACCAACCATACCAACCATACCAACCATACCAACCATACCAACCATACCAACCATGCCAACCATACCAACCATGCCAAACATAACAACCATACCAACCTTACCAACCATACCAACCTTACCAATCATACAAACCATACCAACCTTATCAACCAAGCCAACCACACCAACCATACCAACCATACCAACCATACTAACCTTACTAACTTTACCAACCATGCCAACCACACCAACCATACCAACCATACCCACCATACTAACCTTACCAACAATAGCAATAATACCAACCATACCAACCATACCAACCATACCAATCATACCAATCATACCAATCATACCAACCATACCAAACATAGCAACCATACCAACCACACCAACCATACCCACCATACTAACCTTACCAACAATAGCAATAATACCAACCATACCAACCATACCAATCATACCAATCATACCAATCATACCAACCATACCAACCACACCAAACATAGCAACCATACCAACCACACCAACCATACCAAACATACCCATAATACTAACCTTACCAACAATAGCAATAATACCAACCATACCAACCACAAAAATCATACCAACATTTCCAACCATGCCAACCAAGCCAACCATAGCAACATACCAACCATACCAACCATACCAACCATACCAACCATACCAACCATACCAACCATGCCAACCATACCAACCATGCCAAACATACCAACCATACCAACCTTACCAACCATACCAACCTTACCAATCATACAAACCATGCCAACCTTATCAACCAAGCCAACCACACCAACCATACCAACCATACCAACCATACTAACCTTACCAACTTTACCAACCATGCCAACCATGCCAACCATGCCAACCATACCAACCTTACCAAACATACTAACCATACCAACCATGCCAACAAAGCCAACCATACGAACATACCAACCTTGCCTACCATACCAACTTTACCAACCTTACCAACATTACCAAACATACCAACAATGCCAACCATACCAACCTTACACACCATGCCAACTATACCAATCATACAAACCATACCAACCTTATCAACCAAGCCAACCATACCAACAATACCAACTATACCAACCATACCAGCCATACCAACAATACCAACCATACCAATAATACCAACCTTACAAAACATACCAATCATACCAACCATACCAACCATGCCAACCATACCAAACATAGCAACCATAGCAACCATACCAACCATAGCAACCATACCAATCATACCAATCATACCAACCATATTAACCATACCAATCATAGCAACCATACCAACCACACCAACCATACCAACCATACCCACCATACTAACCTTACCAACAATAGGAATAATACCAACCATACCAACCATACCAACCACACCAACCATACCAACCATGGCAAACATACCAACCTTACCAACCATACCAACCATACCAACAATACCAACCATACCAACCATACCAACAATACCAACTATACCAACCATAACAACCATACCAATAATACCAAAAATACCAACCATACCAACAATACCAACCTTACCAAACATACCAATCATAACAACCATACCAACCATACCCACCATACTAACCTTACCAACAATAGCAATAATACCAACAATACCAACTATACCAACCATACCAACCATACCAACAATACCAACCATACCAACTATACCAACAATACCAACCTTACCAAACATACCAATCATGCCAACCATACCAACCATACCAAACATAGCAACCATAGCAACCATACCAACCATACCAACCATACCAATCATACCAATCATACCAACCATACCAATCATACCAAACATAGCAACCATACCAACCACACCAACCATACCAACCATACCCACCATACTAACCTTACCAACAATAGCAATAATACCAACCATACCAACCATACCAATCATACCAATTATACCAACCATACCAACCATACCAAACATAGCAACCATACCAACCACACCAACCATACCAACCATACCAACCATACCAACCATACCCACCACACTAACCTTACCAACAATTGCAATAATATCAACCATACCAACCACACCAACCATACCAACCATACCAATCATACCAATCATACCAATCATACCAACCATACCAACCATACCAAACATAGCAACCATAGCAACCATACCAACCATAGCAACCATACCAATCATACCAGCCATATCAACCATACCAACATAGCAACCATACCAACCACACCAACCTTACCAACCATACCAACCATACCAACCACACCAACCATACCAACCATACCCACCATACTAACCATACCAACCATACCCACCATACTAACCTTACCAACAATAGCAATAATACCAACCGTACCAACCATACCAACCATACCAACCATACCAATCCTACCAATCATACCAATCATACCAATCATACCAATCATACCAACCATACCAACCATACCAAACATAGCAACCATACCAACCACACCAACCATACCAACCATAGCAACCATACCAATCATACCAACCATACCAAACATAGCAACCATACCAACCACAACAACCATACCAACCATACCAACTATACCCACCATACTAACCTTACCAACAATAGCAATAATACCAACCATACCAACCATACCAATCATACCAATCATACCAACCATACCAACCATACCAAACATAGCAACCATGCCAACCACACCAACCATACCAACCATACCCACCATACTAAACTTACCAACAATAGCAATAATACCAACCATACCAACCATACTAACCATACCAATCATACCAATCATACCAATCATACCAATCATACCAACCATACCAAACATAGCAAACATAGCAACCATACCAACCACACCAACCATACCAACCATACCAACCATACCCACCATACTAACCTTACCAACAATAGCAATAATACCAACCATACCAACCATACCAACAATACCAACCATACCAACTATACCAACAATACCAACCTTACCAAACATACCAATCATGCCAACCATAGCAACCATACCAACCATAGCAACCATACCAAACATAGCAACCATACCAACCACACCAACCATACCAACCATACCAACCATACCCACCATACTAACCTTACCAACCATACCAACCATACCAAACATAGCAACCATACCAACCACACCAACCATACCAACCATACCAACCATACCCACCATACTAACCTTACCAACAATAGCAATAATACCAACCATACCAACCACAAAAACCATACCAACATTTCCAACCATGCCAACCAAGCCAACCATAGCAACATACCAACCATACCAACCATACCAACCATACCAACCATACCAACCATACCAACCATACCAACCATGCCAACCATACCAACCATGCCAAACATAACAACCATACCAACCTTACCAACCATACCAACCTTACCAATCATACAAACCATACCAACCTTATCAACCAAGCCAACCACACCAACCATACCAACCATACCAACCATACCAACCATACTAACCTTACTAACTTTACCAACCATGCCAACCACACCAACCATACCAACCATACTAACCTTACCAACAATAGCAATAATACCAACCATACCAACCATACCAACCATACCAATCATACCAATCATACCAATCATACCAACCATACCAAACATAGCAACCATACCAACCACACCAACCATACCCACCATACTAACCTTACCAACAATAGCAATAATACCAACCATATCAACCATACCAATCATACCAATCATACCAATCATACCAACCATACCAACCACACCAAACATAGCAACCATACCAACCACACCAACCATACCAAACATACCCATAATACTAACCTTACCAACAATAGCAATAATACCAACCATACCAACCACAAAAATCATACCAACATTTCCAACCATGCCAACCAAGCCAACCATAGCAACATACCAACCATACCAACCATACCAACCATACCAACCATACCAACCATACCAACCATGCCAACCATACCAACCATGCCAAACATACCAACCATACCAACCTTACCAACCATACCAACCTTACCAATCATACAAACCATGCCAACCTTATCAACCAAGCCAACCACACCAACCATACTAACCTTACCAACTTTACCAACCATGCCAACCATGCCAACCATGCCAACCATACCAACCTTACCAAACATACTAACCATACCAACCATGCCAACAAAGCCAACCATACGAACATACCAACCTTGCCTACCATACCAACTTTACCAACCTTACCAACATTACCAAACATACCAACAATGCCAACCATACCAACCTTACACACCATGCCAACTATACCAATCATACAAACCATACCAACCTTATCAACCAAGCCAACCACACCAACCATACCAACCATACCAACCATACCAACCATGCCAACCATACCAACCATGCCAAACATACCAACCATACCAACCTTACCAACCATACCAACCTTACCAATCATACAAACCATACCAATCTTATCAACCAAGCCAACCACAATAACCATACCAACCTTACCAACCATACCAACCTTACCAATCATACAAACCATACCAACCTTATCAACCAAGCCAACCACACCAACCATACCAACCATACCAACCATACCAACCATACCAACCATACTAACCTTACCAACTTTACCAACCATGCCAACCATGCCAACCATGCCAACCATGCCAACAAAGCCAACCATACGAACATACCAACCTTGCCTACCATACCAACTTTACCAACCTTACCAACATTACCAAACATACCAACAATGCCAACCATACCAACCTTACACACCATGCCAACTATACCAATCATACAAACCATACCAACCTTATCAACCAAGCCAACCACACCAACCATACCAACCATACCAACCATGCCAACCATACCAACCATGCCAAACATACCAACCATACCAACCATGCCAACAAAGCCAACCATACGAACATACCAACCTTGCCTACCATACCAACTTTACCAACCTTACCAACATTACCAAACATACCAACCATACCAACCATACCAACCATACCAACCATACCAACCATACCAACCATACTAACCTTACCAACTTTACCAACCATGCCAACCATGCCAACCATACCAACCTTACCAAACATACTAACCATACCAACCATGCCAACCATGCCAACCAAGCCAACCATACCAACCTTAACAACCATACCAACCATACCAACCTTACCAACCATACCAACCATACCAACTATACCAATCATGCCAACCATACCAACCATGCCAAACCATACCAACCTTACTAAACATACCAACCATGCACCATAGCAAACATACCAACCATACCAACCATACCAACTTTAACAACCAAACCAACCTTTCCAACCATGCCAAACATTCCAAACATACCAACCTTACACACCATGCCAACCATACCAATCTTAACAAACATACACACCATACCAACCGTACCAACCACTCCAACCATACCAACCATACCAACCATACCAACTATGCCAACCATGCCAACCTTACCAACCATGCCATACATACCAACCATGCCAACCATGCCAACCATGCCAACCATACCAACCATACCAACATTACCAACCATAGAAACCATACCAACCTTACCAACATGACCAATTATGGCAACCATTTCAACTTTATCAACCATGCCAGCCCTACCAAACATACCAACCATTCCAAACATACCAACCTTACCAACCATGCCAACCATTCCAACTTTACCAACCATACCAACCGTAACAACAATACCAAACATACCAATCATACCAAACATAGCAACCTTACCAACATAACCAACTGTTATATTTATACTTGTTTTTATATACACTTGTTTATTTGAAACTATTTTTCAATCACAGAAGCTATTGACTATTACATTACTACTTTTTCATATTGTATCTACTTCATTCTAAAACATAAAACTGTGTACATTTTTAAATAAAAATTCTTTTAACTTATATTTGAAACCTGCGTATTCTCATTAAATATAAGAGGTTATGGGCGATAGCAAACGTGAATCATCTCATGGTATCTTACAATTCCGTGGAGATAATTTTGAAAACTGGAGTTTTCGCGTAAAGATGTACTTAGGTTCTTTGAGTTTTTTGGAAGCTATAAGCAATGTTCCGCCAGCTGAACCTGGATTAGTGGAATCTTTTACATTAAAAGATAAGAAAGCAAAAGCAGTTTTGGTGAGCTTGATTGCAGATGAATATTTGGAATGTGTTCGAGATAAAAATACAGCAAAAGAGATGTGGTCAGCCTTAACGGATACTTTTGCAAAGAAATCAATTTCTAATCAAACTTTATTGAGAAAACAATTAGCCTTGCTACGAATGAAGTCAGATGATGATTTACGCAAACATCTTCTAATTTTTGATGACATCATAAGAAAATTAAAAACATCCGGTGCTCAATTATCTGAAAACGATATTGTTGCACAGCTATTTATTACATTACCAGATAGTTTTGATCCGGTAGTGGCTGCGTTGGAAAATATGAAGGAATCCGATTTAACTATTGAAATAGTGAAGCAAAGGTTGCTTGCAGAAGATGCAAAGAGGCAAGATCGGTTCGATTCGGAGATAACCAAAACAACAGCTTTTAATATTGAGAAGAAATTCAACAAATATTATGTGACATGTTTTCGATGTAAAAAGAAGGGCCATAAGCAAAATGAGTGTCGTGTTCGCTTAGAAGAGAAAAATCGAAATGCAAATGCTGCATCCACGTCAAAATCAATTTGTTTGATGTCTGGTGATTTGAACAAAACATCTAATTCGAAAAACTTTCTAAAATTTAAGATAGACTCTGGTGCAACAGATCATATGTGTAAAAATGAATGGTGCTTTGATCGGCTAGAAAAACTACAGAATTCTGTGCATATTAATGTTGCTAAAGACACAGAAAAATTAATAGCAACTCAACATGGTGTTGTTACAGGATATTTTGGTGATATTTTAATTAAAGTCAAAGATGTTTTATTTGTTCCAGGTCTTCGGGATAATTTATTATCTGTTTCAAAGTTAACCAAAAATGGAATTAAGGTGAAATTTAATGAAAAAGTTGCCGTCTTCAAGAAAAATAATAATATCATCATGAAAGCTTACAAGATCGGTGGTTTATACGAACTAAAATTGAGAGTTGAAATGCCGAAAGAAGTAAATTTAACTACCACAAAAGTCAATAAGCTATGGCATTCAAGAATGGGTCATGCAAGTGATGCAAGTTTACAAGAACTAGTACGTAACAAAATGGTTGAAGGCATCGATAATTTCTCCCCTGTTGGTATCTGTGATGCATGTATTCAAGGTAAGCAGTGTCGTCATCCTTTTAGTGGAAAGCGTCCAAAATCAAATCGCGTATTAGAAAGAATACATACAGATGTATGTGGACCATTTGATCCTCAGACATGGGATGGCTATAAATACTTTGTAAGTTTTATTGACGACTTTAGTCATTTTACATATATTTATCTAATGAAAAGAAAATCTGAGGTTTTTCAACATTTCGTTGAATATGAATCTATGGTTACTGCCTTACATAATGTGCCAATATCAATGGTTACTGTAGATCAGGGTCGAGAATATTTATCAAATGAAGCAAAGGGATATTTTAAAAGAAAAGGCATTCAGATACAGACCTCTGTGTCCTATACTCCACAGCAAAATGGAGTTGCCGAGAGATTTAATCGTACTCTCGTTGAAAAGTTTAGATCAATTCTACTTGAAGCAAGTGCACCTAAGTATTTATGGGGTGAGGCTGCCTTAACGGCAACATATTTAATAAATAGATGTCCTAGTAAAGCTCTTAGTTCCGTAAAAACTCCGGCTGAAATTTGGTATAATAGTAAGCCAAATGTTTCAAAGTTAAGAGTTTTTGGTTGCAAAGCGTTTGCTTGGATTCCGCAACAAAAGAGAAAGAAATTAGATAAGAAATCGGTTCAAATGGTAATGATGGGCTATACCTCAAATGGTTATAGATTATGGAATCAAGAGAGAAAAATTATTGTTGTATCTAGAGATGTTCGTTTTGATGAGTTATCATTTCCATTCAGAAAAGAAAAAGAGATTCCTCCATCAGAAACGCTAATTTTGTGTGAAAGAAACGAACAAGAGGGGGAAACTGATACAAATTTCAATAATGCTCCATTAGATGATAATAAAGGTTCTGATATATTAACTGATGATAGTTCGGAAAATGAGGAATGTTATGAAAGTGGAAATAAAGCTAAAGTCGAGCCTAGACAAAGCGAAAGAAAAAAAAAATAGAATTCTAGGATACATAACTGGACATGCAAATTCTGCAAATACTAATAATAGCTTTATAGAACCGCAACGCTTTAAGGACATTGAGAACAATCAAGAAAAGGCCGAATGGTTAGAAGCAGTTGAAAACGAGCTGAAATCAATGAAAAAGAACGAAGTATGGAAACTAGTTCCACGTCCAGAGCATAACAAGGTTCTCAAGTGTAGGTGGGTTTTTCGCATTAAAGAAGATTCAAATGGAAATCCAGTTCGATACAAGGCGCGATTGGTGGCAAAAGGATTTCTTCAAAAGCCGGGCGTAGATTATGAAGAAACATATTCACCGTTGCTAAGCTTTCGACAATCCGAATTGTGTTGGCAGTTAGTGTCAAAAAGCATTTTTATTTACATCTACTCGACGTTAAATCTGCGTTTCTTTATGGGGATTTAAAGGAAACCATTTTTATGGAAATTCCAGATGGTCTTAAGGCTCCCTCTACTCATGTTTGCAAGCTTAATAAATCAATTTATGGTCTTAAGCAAAGTCCAAGATGCTGGTACACAAAATTTGATGATTTTTTAATTAAGTTAAAATTTGTTCGTTCAAAGCATGACTGCTGCCTATATACAAAATTTGAAGATAGCTACGTTCTGTATTTAATGATACATGTTGATGATGTGTTAATCGCAGGTGATAAAATAGATGCGATAGAAAATCTAAAAACAACCCTCAGTTCTATATTTGAAATGTCAGATTGTGGTCCTCTTCAATATTATTTAGGAACAAAAATTGAATACGATCGTCAAAAGGGTAAAATGAAATTAAGTCAGCACTAGAATATTGAACGATTTTTGAAAAAGTTTTCATTAAATGAATGCAACCCAGCAAAAACACCTATGGAAAAAGGATTATGCTTATCACATAATACTTCAAACAAATCCACAGAAAGCCCTTATCGTGAAATGTTGGGGAGCTTAATGTACCTCATGTTGAGCGTACGTCCTGATATATGTTACCAAGTTGGGTATATGGGCAGATTTCAAAATAATCCGAGCGATATTCATTGGACAAATTTAAAACGTATTGTTCGTTATCATAAAGGATCTAAGGATCTTAAACTAGTATACAAAAGTAGCTTAGATGAAAACGAGGTTCTCGGTTTTGTGGATGCCGACTGGGCTTCAGATACTGATGACAGAAAATCAGTTAGTGGCTACGTGTTTAAAGTTTATGGTTGCCCTATATCTTGGAGCAGCAAGAAACAAAGTGTAGTTGCAATGTCATCCAGCGAAGCAGAATATATTGCACTTAGTCATGCCGTTTCAGAATCTGTTTGGATTAGAAGTATTCTAATCGATCTTCATATACTTTCAGATGATAAGCCAGTTACTATTTACGAAGATAATCGAGGATGCATTGGAATAGCGAAAAATCCTGAGAGTAAGCGTTCCAAGCATATTGATATTAAATATCATTATATACGTGACAACATTTCAAAAGGTATAATCAAATTAGAAGAAATTTCAACAGAAGCTCAACTTGCGGATATATTTACCAAAGCATTGGACTCAACAAAGTTCATAAAATTTCGCAAAGAGCTTCAGCTCAGTGATTGAGAGGGGGTGTTATATTTATACTTGTTTTTATATACACTTGTTTATTTGAAACTATTTTTCAATCACAGAAGCTATTGACTATTACATTACTACTTTTTCATATTGTACTTACTTCATTCTAAAACATAAAACTGTGTACATTTTTAAATAAAAATTCTTTTAACTTATATTTGAAACCTGCGTATTCTCATTAAATATAAGACCAACATTACCAACAATACCAACCATACCAACCTTACCAACATTACCAACAATACCAACCTTACACACCATGCCAACCATACCAACCATAGCAAGAATACCAGCCATACCAACCATATAAACCATACCAACCTTACCAATCATACAAACCATACCAACCTTATCAACCAAGCCAACCATACCAACCATACCAACCATACCAACCATACCAACCATACTAACCTTACCAACATTATCAGCCATACCAACCTTACACACCATACCAACCATACCAACCATAATAACTATACCAACCATACCAACCATACCAACAATACCAACCATACAAACAATAAAAACTATACCAACCATACCAAACATACCAACAATACCAACCATACCAACAATACCAACCTTACAAAACATACCAATCATACCAACCATACCAACCATGCCAACCATACCAAATATAGCAACCATACCCACCATACTAACCTTACCAACAATAGCAATAATACCAACCATACCAAACATACCAACCATACCAATCATAAAAATCATACCAATCATACCAACCATACCAACCATACCAAACATAGCAACCATACCAACCACACCAACCATACCAACCATACCAACCATACCAACCATACTAACCTTACCAACATTATCAGCCATACCAACCTTACACACCATACCAACCATACCAACCATAATAACTATACCAACCATACCAACCATACCAACAATACCAACCATACCAACAATAAAAACTATACCAACCATACCAACCATACCAACAATACCAACCATACCAACAATACCAACCTTACAAAACATACCAACCATACCAATCATAGCAACCATACCTACCACACCAACCATACCAACCATACCCACCATACTAACCTTACCAACAATAGCAATAATACCAACCATACCAAACATACCAACCATACCAATCATAAAAATCATACCAATCATACCAACCATACCAACCATACCAACCATACCAAACATAGCAACCATACCAACCACACCAACCATACCAACCATACCAACCATACCCACCATACTAACCATACCAACCATACCAACCATACTAACCTTACCAACATTATCAGCCATACCAACCTTACACACCATACCAACCATACCAACCATAATAAACATAGCAACCATACCAACCATACCAACCATACTAACCTTACCAACATTATCAGCCATACCAACCTTACACACCATACCAACCATAATAACTATACCAACCATACCAACCATACCAACCATACCAACCATACCAACCATACCAACAATACCAACTATACCAACCATACCAACCATACCAACAATACCAACCATGCCAACCATACCAACAATACCAACCTTACCAAACATACCAATCATACCAACCATACCAACCATACCCACCATATTAACCTTACCAACAATAGCAATAATACCAACCATACCAACCATACCAACAACACCAACCATACCAACCTTACCAACCATACCAACCATACCAACCATACCAACCATACCAACAATACCAACCATACCAACAATACCAACTATACCAACCATACCAACCATACCAACAATACCAACCATACCAACTATACCAACAATACCAACCTTACCAAACATACCAATCATACCAACCATACCAACCATACCAAACATAGCAACCATAGCAACGATACCAACCATACCAACCATACCAACCATACCAACCATACCAATCATACCAACCATACCAACCATACCAAACATAGCAACCATACCAACCACACCAACCATACCCACCATACTAACCTTACCAACAATAGCAATAATACCAACCATACCAATCATACCAACCATACCAACCATACCAACCATACCAACAACACCAACCATACCAACCTTACCAACCATACCAACCATACCAACAATACCAACCATACCAACCATACCAACAATACCAACCATACCAACCATACCAACAATACCAACTATACCAACTATACCAACCATACCAACCATACCAACCATACCAACAATACCAACCATACCAACTATACCAACAATACCAACCTTACCAAACATACCAATCACACCAACCATACCAACCACACCAAACATAGCAACTATAGCAACCATACCAACCATACCAACCATACTAACCATACCAACCATACCAATCATACCAACCTTACCAACCATGCCAAATATACTAACAATACCAACCTTACCAAACATACCAACCATACCAACTATACCAAACATAGCAACCATACCAACCATACCAACCATACCAACAACACCAACCATACCAACCTTACCAACCATACCAACAATACCAACTATACCAACCATACCAACCATACCAAACATCGCAACCATACCAACCACACCAACAATACCAACCATACCAACCATACCAACCATACCAACCATACCAAACATAGCAACCATACCAACCACACCAACCATACCCACCATACTAACCTTACCAACAATAGCAATAATACCAACCATACCAACCATACCAACAACACCAACCATACCAACCTAACCAACCATACCAACCATACCAAAAATACCAACAATACCAACCATACCAACCATACCAACAATACCAACTATACCAACCATACCAACCATACCAACCATACCAACAATACCAACCATACCAACTATACCAACAATACCAACCTTTCCAAACATACCAATCATACCAACCATACCAACCATACCAAACATAGCAACCATAGCAACCATACCAACCATACCAACCATACTAACCATACCAACCATACCAATCATACCAATCATACCAATCATACCAGCCATACCAACCATACCAAACATAGCAACCATACCAACCACACCAACCATACCAACCATACCCACCATACTAACCTTACCAACAATAGCAATAAAACCAACCATACCAACCATACCCACCATACTAACCTTACCAACAATAGCAATAATACCAACCATACCAACCATACCAACCATACCAATCATACCAACCATACCAACAACACCAACCATACCAACCTTACCAACCATACCAACCATACCAACCATACCAACCATACCAACAATACCAACCATAGCAATAATACCAACCATACCAACCATACCAACCATACCAACCATACCAACAACACCAACCATACCAACCTTACCAACCATACCAACCATACCAACCATACCAACCATACCAACCATACCAACCATACCAACAATACAAACCATACCAACCATACCAACAATACCAACTATACCAACCATACCAACCATACTAACCATACCAACAATACCAACCATACCAACTATACCAACAATACCAACCTTACCAAACATACCAATCATAAAAACCATACCAATCATACCAAACATAGCAACCATAGCAACCATACCAACCATACCAACCATACTAACCATACCAACCATACCAATCATACCAACCATACCAACCATAATAAACATAGCAACCATACCAACCACACCAACCATACCAACCATACCTACCATACTAACCTTACCAACAATAGCAATAATACCAACCATACCAACCATACCAACCATACCAACCATACCAACCATACCAATCATACCAATCATACCAACCATACCAACCATACCAAACATAGCAACCATACCAACCATACCAACAACACCAACCATACCAACCTTACCAACCATACCAACCATACCAACCATACCAACAATACCAACCATACCAACCATACCAACAATACCAACTATACCAACCATACCAACCATACTAACCATACCAACAATACCAACCATACCAACTATACCAACAATACCAACCTTACCAAACATACCAATCATAAAAACCATACCAATCATACCAAACATAGCAACCATAGCAACCATACCAACCATACCAACCATACTAACCATACCAACCATACCAATCATACCAACCATACCAACCATACCAACCATACCAACCATACCAACCATACCAACAATACCAACCATACCAAACATACCAACAATACCAACTATACCAACCATACCAACAATACTAACCATACCAACAATACCAACCATACCAACTATACCAACAATACCAACCTTACCAAACATACCAATCATAAAAACCATACCAATCATACCAACCATACCAAACATAGCAACCATACCAACCATACCAACAACACCAACCATACCAACCTTACCAACCATACCAACCATACCAACCATACCAACCATACCAACAATACCAACCATACCAACCATACCAACAATACCAACTATACCAACCATACCAACCATACTAACCATACCAACTATAATAACAATACCAACCTTACCAAACATACCAATCATAAAAACCATACCAATCATACCAAACATAGCAACCATAGCAACCATACCAACCACACCAACCATACCCACCATACTAACCTTACCAACAATAGCAATAATACCAACCATACCAACCATACCAACCATACCAACCATACCAACCATACCAACAACACCAACCATACCAACCATACCAACCATACCAACCATACCAACAATACCAACCATACCAACCATACCAACCATACCAACAATACCAACTATACCAACCATACCAACCATACTAACCATACCAACAATACCAACCATACCAACTATACCAACAATACCAACCTTACCAAACATACCAATCATAAAAACCATACCAATCATACCTACCATACTAACCTTACCAACAATAGCAATAATACCAACCATACCAACCATACCAACCATACCAACCATACCAATCATACCAATCATACCAACCATACCAACCATACCAAACATAGCAACCATACCAACCACACCAACCATATCCACCATACTAACCTTACCAACAATAGAAATAGTACCAAAAATAACAAACCTACCAACCATACCAACCATACCAACAATACCAACTATACCAACCACACCAACCATACTAACCATACCAACCATACCAACCATACTAACCATACCAACATTACCAAAAATAACAACCATGCCAAATATACCAACCATAATAACCTTACAAATCATGCCAACCATACCAATCATACCAACCATACCAACCTTTCCAACTTTACCAACCATGCCAACCATACCAACTTTACCAAACATACTAACCATACCAATCATGCCAACCAAGCCAACCATACGAACATACCAACCTTACCCACCATACCAACCTTACCAACCTTACCAACATTACCAAAAGACCAACCATGCCAACCGTACCAACCTTACACACCATGCCAACCATACCAACCATGCCAACCATACCAACCATACGAACCATACCAACCTTACTAACCATGCCAACCATACTAATCATACCAACCATACCAACATTTCCAACTTCATCAACTATGCCAACCATGCCAACCATACCAACCATACCAACCTTACTAATCATGCCAACCATACCAATCATACCAACCATACCAACCATACCAACATTTCCAACTTCACCAACTATGCCAACCATGCCAACAATACCAACCATACCAACCTTACCAACATTACCAACAATACCAACCTTACACACCATACCAACCTTACACACCATGCCAACCGTACCAACCATAGCAAGCATACCAGCCATACCAACCATACCAACCATACCAACATTACCAACATTACCAACATTACCAACATTACCAACAATACCAACCATACCAACCTTACCAACATTACCAACAATACCAACCTTACACACCATACCAACATTACACACCATACCAACCTTACACACCATGCCAACCGTACCAATCATAGCAAGCATACCAGCCATACCAACCATACGAACCATACTAACCATACCAACCATACCAACCATACCAACATTACCAACATTACCAACATTACCAACATTACCAACAATACCAACCATACCAACCTTACCAACATTACCAACATTACCAACAATACCAACCTTACACACCATACCAACCTTACACACCATGCCAACCGTACCAACCATACCAACCACACCAACCATACCAACCATACCAACCATACCAACCATACCAACCATACCAACCATACCCACCATACTAACCTTACCCACAATAGCAATAATACCAACCATATCAACCCTACCAACCACACCAACCATACCAACCATACTAATCATACCAATCATACCAATCATACCAACCATACCAACCATACCAAACATAGCAACCATAGCAACCATACCAACCACACCAACCATACCAACCATACTAATCATACCAATCATACCAATCATACCAACCATACCAACCATACCAAACATAGCAACCATACCAAACATAGCAACCATACCAACCACACCAACCATAGCAACCATAAAAATCATAACAATCATACCAACCATAGCAACCATACCAAACATAGCAACCATAATAATCATACCAATCATACCAACCATACCAACCATACCAACCACACCAACCATACCCACCATACTAACCCTACCAACAATAGCAATAATACCAACCATACCAACCATACCAACCATACCAACCATACCAATCATACCAATCATACCAACCATACCAGCCATACCAACCTTACCAACCATACCAACCATATCAACCATACCAACCATACCAACAATACCAACCATACCAACCATACCAACAATACCAACTATACCAACCATACCAACCATACCAACCATACCAACAATACCAACCATACCAACTATACCAACAATACCAACCTTACAAAACATACCAATCATACCAACCATACCAATCATACCAACCATACCAACCATACTAACCTTACCAACATTACCAGCCATACCAACCTTACACACCATGTCAACCATACCAACCATATTAACTATACCAACCATACCAACCCTACCAACCATAGCAACCATACCAACCATAGCAACCATAATAATCATACCAATCATACCAACCATACCAACCATACCAACCACACCAACCATACCCACCATACTAACCTTACCAACAATAGCAATAATACCAACCATACCAACTATACCACCCATACCAACCATACCAATCATACCAATCATACCAATCATACCAACCATACCAACCATACCAACCATATCAACCATACCAACCATAATAACAATACCAACCATACCAACCATACCAACCATAGCAACCATAGCAACCATAATAATCATACCAATCATTCCAAACATACCAACCATACCAACCACACCAACCATACCCACCATACTAACCTTACCAACAATAGCAATAATACCAACCATACCAACTATACCAACCATACCAACCATACCAATCATACCAACCATACCAACCATACCAACCATACCAACCTTACCAACCATACCAACCATACCAAACATAGCAACCATACCAACCACACCAACCATAGCAACCATAAAAATCATAACAATCATACCAACCATACCAACCATACCAAACATAGCAACCATACCAACCACACCAACCATACCAACCATACCAAACATAGCAACCATACCAACCACACCAACCATACCAACCATACCCACCATACTAACCTTACCAACAATTGCAATAATACCAACCATACCAACCATACCAACCATACCAATCATACCAATCATACCAATCATACCAACCATACCAACCATACCAACCATACCGAACATATCAACCATACCAACCACACCAACCGTACTAACCTTACCAACAATAGCAATAATACCAACCATATCAACCCTACCAACCACACCAACCATACCAACCATACTAATCATACCAATCATACCAATCATACCAACCATACCAACTATACCAAACATAGCAACCATACCAAACATAGCAACCATACCAACCACACCAACCATAGCAACCATAAAAATCATAACAATCATACCAACCATAGCAACCATACCAAACATAGCAACCATAATAATCATACCAATCATACCAACCATACCAACCATACCAACCATACCAACCACACCAACCATACCCACCATACTAACCCTACCAACAATACCAACCTTACAAAACATACCAATCATACCAATCATACCAACCATACCAATCATACCAACCATACCAACCATACTAACCTTACCAACATTACCAGCCATACCAACCTTACACACCATGTCAACCATACCAACCATATTAACTATACCAACCATACCAACCATACCAACCATAGCAACCATACCAACCATAGCAACCATAATAATCATACCAATCATACCAACCATACCAACCATACCAACCACACCAACCATACCCACCATACTAACCTTACCAACAATAGCAATAATACCAACCATACCAACCATACCAACCATACCAACCATACCAATCATACCAATCATACCAACCATACCAACCATACCAACCTTACCAACCATACCAACCATATCAACCATACCAACCATACCAACCATACCAACCATACCAACAATACCAACTATACCAACCATACCAACCATACCAACCATACCAACAATACCAACCATACCAACTATACCAACAATACCAACCTTACAAAACATACCAATCATACCAATCATACCAACCATACCAATCATACCAACCATACCAACCATACTAACCTTACCAACATTACCAGCCATACCAACCTTACACACCATGTCAAACATACCAACCATATTAACTATACCAACCATACCAACCATACCAACCATAGCAACCATACCAACCATAGCAACCATAATAATCATACCAATCATACCAACCATACCAACCATACCAACCATACCAACCATACCAACCACACCAACCATACCCACCATACTAACCTTACCAACAATAGCAATAATACCAACCATACCAACCATACCACCCATACCAACCATACCAACCATACCAATCATACCAATCATACCAACCATACCAACCATACCAACCATATCAACCATACCAACCATAATAACAATATGAACCATACCAACCATACCAACCATAGCAACCATAGCAACCATAATAATCATACCAATCATTCCAAACATACCAACCATACCAACCACACCAACCATACCCACCATACTAACCTTACCAACAATAGCAATAATACCAACCATACCAACCATACCAACCATACCAACCATACCAATCATACCAATCATACCAACCATACCAACCATACCAACCTTACCAACCATACCAACCATATCAACCATACCAACCATACCAACCATACCAACCATACCAACAATACCAACTATACCAACCATACCAACCATAGCAACCATACCAACCATAGCAACCATAATAATCATACCAATCATACCAACCATACCAACCATACCAACCACACCAACCATACCCACCATACTAACTTTACCAACAATAGCAATAATACCAACCATACCAACCATACCAACCATACCAACCATACCAATCATACCAATCATACCAACCATACCAACCATACCAAACATACCAACCATATCAACCACACCAACCATACCAACCATACCCACCATACTAACCTTACCAACAATAGCAATAATACCAACCATAACAACCACACCAAATATAACAATCATGGCAAACATACCAACCTTACCAACCATGCCAAATATACTAACAATACCAACCTTACCAAACATACCAAACATACCAACCATACCAACAATACCAACCATACCAACCATACCAACAATACCAACTATACCAACAATACCAACCATACCAACCATACCAAACATAGCAACCATACCAACCACACCAACCATACCAACCATACCAACCATACCAACCTTACCAACCATACCAACCATACCAACCATACCAACAATACCAACCATACCAACCATACCAACAATACCAACCATACCAACCATACCAACCATTCCAACAATACCAACCATACCAACCTTACCAACCATACCAACCATACCAACCATACCAACAATACCAACCATACCAACCATACCAACCATTCCAACAATACCAACTATACCAACCATACCAACCATACCAACCATACCAACTATACCAACAATACCAACCTTACCAAACATACCAATCACACCAACCATACCAACCACACCAAACATAGCAACCATAGCAACCATACCAACCATACCAACCATACTAACCATACAAACCATACCAATCATACCAAACATAGCAACCATACCAACCATACCAACAACACCAACCATACCAACCTTACCAACCATACCAACCATACCAACAATACCAACTATACCAACCATACCAACCATACCAACCATACCAACCATACCAACCATACCAACCATACCAACAATACCAACTATACCAACCATACCAACTATACCAACAATACCAACCTTACCAAACATACCAATCACACCAACCATACCAACCACACCAAACATAGCAACCATAGCAACCATACCAACCATACCAACCATACTAACCATACCAACCATACCAATCATACCAAACATAGCAACCATACCAACCATACCAACAACACCAACCATACCAACCTTACCAACCATACCAACCATACCAACAATACCAATTATACCAACCATACCAACCATACCAACTATACCAACAATACCAACCTTACCAAACATACCAATCACACCAACCATACCAACCACACCAAACATAGCAACCATAGCAACCATACCAACCATACCAACCATACTAACCATACCAACCATACCAATCATACCAAACATAGCAACCATACCAACCATACCAACAACACCAACCATACCAACCTTACCAACCATACCAACAATACCAACTATACCAACCATACCAACCACACCAACAATACCAACCATACCAACCATACCAAACATAGCAACCATACCAACCACACCAACCATACCCACCATACTAACCTTACCAACAATAGCAATAATACCAACCATACCAACCATACCAACAACACCACCCATACCAACCTTACCAACCATACCAAAAATACCAACAATACCAACCATACGAACCATACCAACAATACCAACTATACCAACCATACCAACCATACCAACCATACCAACCATACCAACAATACCAACCATACCAACTATACCAACAATACCAACCTTACCAAACATACCAATCATACCAACCATACCAACCATACCAAACATAGCAACCATAGCAACCATACCAACCATACCAACCATACTAACCATACCAACCATAAAAATCATACCAATCATACCAGCCATACCAACCATACCAAACATAGCAACCATACCAACCACACCAACCATACCAACCATACCCACAATACTAACCTTACCAACAATAGTAATAATACCAACCATACCAACCATACCAAAAATACCAATCATACCAACCATACCAACCATACTAAACATAGCAACCATACCAACCACACCAATCATACCCACCATACTAACCTTACCAACAATAGCAATAATACCAACCATACTAACCATACCAACAATACCAACCATACCAACTATACCAACAATACCAACCTTACCAAACATACCAATCATACCAACCATACCAACCATACCAAACATAGCAACCATAGCAACCATACCAACCATACTAACCATACCAACCATACCAATCATACCAATCATACCAACCATACCAATCATAAAAATCATACCAACCATACCAACCATACCAAAAATAGCAACCATACCAACCACACCAACCATATCCACCATACTAACCTTACCAACAATAGAAATAGTACCAAAAATAACAAACCTACCAACCATACCAACCATACCAACAATACCAACTATACCAACCATACCAACCATACCAACAATACCAACCATACCAACTATACCAACAATACCAACCTTACCAAACATACCAATCATACCAACCATACCAACCATAAAAACCATACCAACAATACCAACCATGCCAAATATACTAACAATACCAACCTTACCAAACATACCAACCATACCAACCATACCAACAATACCAACCATACCAACCATACCAACAATACCAACTATACCAACCATACCAACCATACCAACAATACCAAACATAGCAACCATACCAACCACACCAACCATACCAACCATACCAACCATACCAAACATAGCAACTATACCAACCATACCAACCATACCAACCATACCAACCATACCAAACATAACAACCATACCAACCACACTAACCATACCAACCATACCAAACATAGCAACCATACCAACCACACCAACCATACCAACCATACCAACCATACCAACCATACCAACCATACCAAACATAACAACCATACCAACCACACCAACCATACCAGCCATACCAACCATACCAACCATACCAACCTTACCAATCATACAAACCATATGAACCTAATCAACCAAGCCAACCATATCAACCCTACCAACCATACCAACAATACCAACTATACCAACCATACCAATCATACCAACAATACCAACCATACCATCCATACCAACCATACCAACAACACCAACCATACCAACCTTACCAACCATACCAACCATACCAACCATACCAACCATACCAACAATACCAACTATACCAACCATACCAACCATACCAACAATACCAACCATACCAACTATACCAACAATACCAACCTTACCAAACATACCAATCATACCAACCATACCAACCATACCAAACATAGCAACCATAGCAGCCATACCAACCATACCAACCAGACCAACCATACCAATCATACCAATCATACCAACCATACCAACCATACCAAACATAGCAACCAAACCAACCACACCAACCATACCAACTATACCCACCATACTAACCTTACCAACAATAGCAATAATACCAACCATACATACCAACCTTACCCACCATACCAACCTTACCAACATTACCAAACATACCAACCATGCCAACCGTACCAACCTTACACACCATGCCAACCATACCAACCATGCCAACCATACCAACCATACCAACTTTACTAACCATGCCAACCATACCAATCATACCAACCATACCAACATTTCCATCTTCACTAACTATGCCAACCATGCCAACCATACCAACTATACCAACCTTACTAACCATGCCAACCATACCAATCATACCAACCATACCAACATTTCCAACATTTCCAACTTCACCAACTATGCCAACCATGCCAACAATACCAACCATAAGAACCTTACCAACATTACCAACAATACCAACCTTACACACCATACCAACCTTACACACCATACCAACCTTAACAACCATATCAACCATATCAACCTTACCAACATTAAAAACATTACCAACAATACCAACCATACCAACTTTACCAACAATACTAACAATATCAACCTTACACACCATACCAACCTTACACACCATGCCAACCGTACCAACCATAGCAAGCATACCAGCCATACCAACCATACCAACCATACCAACCATACCAACCATACCAACCATACCAACCATACCAACTATACCAACCATACCAACCATACCAACCATACCAACCATACCAACCATACCAACATTACCAACATTACCAACTTTACCAACAATACCAACCATACCAACCTTACCAACATTACCAACAATACCAACCTTACACACCATACCAACATTACACACCATGCCAATCATACCAATCATACCAACCATACCAACCATACCAACCTTACCCACATTACCAAAATTACCAACCATACCAACCATACCAACCTTACCAAACATACCAACCATATTAACTATACCAACCATGCCAACCATACCAACCATACCAACCATACCAACTTTACTAACCATGCCAACCATACCAATCATACCAACCATACCAACCATACCAACATTTCCAACTTCACCAACTATGCCAACCATGCCAACCATACCAACTATACCAACCTTACTAACCATTCCAACCATACCAATCATACCAACCATACCAACATTTCCAACTTCACCAACTATGCCAACCATGCCAACAATACCAACCATACCAACCTTACCAACATTACCAACAATACCAACCTTACACACCATACCAACCTTACACACCATACCAACCTTAACAACCATATCAACCATATCAACCTTACCAACATTAAAAACATTAACAACAATACCAACCATACCAACTTTACCAACAATACTAACAATATCAACCTTACACACCATACCAACCTTACACACCATGCCAACCGTACCAACCATAGCAAGCATACCAGCCATACCAACCATACTAACCATACCAACCATACCAACCATACCAATCATACCAACCATACCAACCATACCAAACATAGCAACCATACCAACCACACCAATCATACCAACCATACCAACCATACCAAACATAGCAACCATACCAACCACACCAACCATACCAACCATACCAAACATAGCAACCATACCAACCACACCAACCATACCAACCCTACCAACCATACCAACCATATCCACCATACTAACCTTACCAACAATAGCAATAATACCAACCCTACCAATACACCAACCATACCAACCATACTAATCATACCAATCATACCAATCATACCAATCATACCAACCATACCAAACATAGCAAAAATAGCAACCATACCAACCATAGCAACCATACCAATCATACCAATCATACCAACCATACCAACCATACCAACCATACCAAACATAGCAACCATACCAACCACACCAACCATACCAACCATACCAAACATAGCAACCATACCAACCACACCAACCATACCAAACATAGCAACCATACCAACCACACCAACCATACCAACCATACCAACCATACCAACCATACTAACCATACCAAACATAGCAACCATAGCAGCCATACCAACCATACCAACCATACCAATTATACCAATCATACCAACCATACCAAACATAGCAACCAAACCAACCACACCAACAATACCATACTAACCTTACCAACAATAGCAATAATAATAACCATACCAACCACACCAATCATACCAATTATGCCAACCATTCCAACCATACCAAACATAGCAACCATACCAACCACAGAAACCAAACCAACCATACCAACCATATCCACCATACTAACCTTACCAACAATAGCAATAATACCAACCATACCAACCCTACCAACCACACCAACCAAACCAACCATACCAACCATATCCATAATACTAACCTTACCAACAATAGCAATAATACCAACCATACCAACCCTACCAACCACACCAACCATACCAACCATACTAATCATACCAATCATACCAATCATACCAACCATACCAACCATACCAACCATACCAATCATACCAACCATACCAAACATAGCAACCAAACCAACCACACCAACAATACCAAACATACCCACCATACTAACCTTACCAACAATAGCAAAAATAGCAACCATACCAACCATAGCAACCATACCAATCATACCAATCATACCAACCATACCAACCATACCAAACATAGCAACCATACCAACCACACCAGCCATACCAACCATACCAACCATACCAACCATACCAACCATACCAACCATACCAACCATACCAAACATAGCAACCATACCAACCACACCAACCATACCCACCATACTAACCTTACCAACAATAGCAATAATACCAACCATACCAACCATACCAACAACACCACCCATACCAACCTTACCAACCATACCAAAAATACCAACAATACCAACCATACGAACCATACCAACAATACCAACTATACCAACCATACCAACCATACCAACCATACCAACCATACCAACAATACCAACCATACCAACTATACCAACAATACCAACCTTACCAAACATACCAATCATACCAACCATACCAACCATACCAAACATAGCAACCATAGCAACCATACCAACCATACCAACCATACTAACCATACCAACCATAAAAATCATACCAATCATACCAGCCATACCAACCATACCAAACATAGCAACCATACCAACCACACCAACCATACCAACCATACCCACAATACTAACCTTACCAACAATAGTAATAATACCAACCATACCAACCATACCAAAAATACCAATCATACCAACCATACCAACCATACTAAACATAGCAACCATACCAACCACACCAATCATACCCACCATACTAACCTTACCAACAATAGCAATAATACCAACCATACTAACCATACCAACAATACCAACCATACCAACTATACCAACAATACCAACCTTACCAAACATACCAATCATACCAACCATACCAACCATACCAAACATAGCAACCATAGCAACCATACCAACCATACTAACCATACCAACCATACCAATCATACCAATCATACCAACCATACCAATCATAAAAATCATACCAACCATACCAACCATACCAAACATAGCAACCATACCAACCACACCAACCATATCCACCATACTAACCTTACCAACAATAGAAATAGTACCAAAAATAACAAACCTACCAACCATACCAACCATACCAACAATACCAACTATACCAACCATACCAACCATACCAACAATACCAACCATACCAACTATACCAACAATACCAACCTTACCAAACATACCAATCATACCAACCATACCAACCATAAAAACCATACCAACAATACCAACCATGCCAAATATACTAACAATACCAACCTTACCAAACATACCAACCATACCAACCATACCAACAATACCAACCATACCAACCATACCAACAATACCAACTATACCAACCATACCAACCATACCAACAATACCAAACATAGCAACCATACCAACCACACCAACCATACCAACCATACCAACCATACCAAACATAGCAACTATACCAACCATACCAACCATACCAACCATACCAACCATACCAACCATACCAAACATAACAACCATACCAACCACACTAACCATACCAACCATACCAAACATAGCAACCATACCAACCACACCAACCATACCAACCATACCAACCATACCAACCATACCAACCATACCAACCATACCAAACATAACAACCATACCAACCACACCAACCATACCAGCCATACCAACCATACCAACCATACCAACCTTACCAATCATACAAACCATATGAACCTAATCAACCAAGCCAACCATATCAACCCTACCAACCATACCAACAATACCAACTATACCAACCATACCAATCATACCAACAATACCAACCATACCATCCATACCAACCATACCAACAACACCAACCATACCAACCTTACCAACCATACCAACCATACCAACCATACCAACCATACCAACAATACCAACTATACCAACCATACCAACCATACCAACAATACCAACCATACCAACTATACCAACAATACCAACCTTACCAAACATACCGACCATACCAACAACACCAACCATACCAACCTTACCAACCATACCAACCATACCAACCATACCAACCATACCAACAATACCAACTATACCAACCATACCAACCATACCAACAATACCAACCATACCAACTATACCAACAATACCAACCTTACCAAACATACCAATCATACCAACCATACCAACCATACCAAACATAGCAACCATAGCAGCCATACCAACCATACCAACCAGACCAACCATACCAATCATACCAATCATACCAACCATACCAACCATACCAAACATAGCAACCAAACCAACCACACCAACCATACCAACTATACCCACCATACTAACCTTACCAACAATAGCAATAATACCAACCATACATACCAACCTTACCCACCATACCAACCTTACCAACATTACCAAACATACCAACCATGCCAACCGTACCAACCTTACACACCATGCCAACCATACCAACCATGCCAACCATACCAACCATACCAACTTTACTAACCATGCCAACCATACCAATCATACCAACCATACCAACATTTCCATCTTCACCAACTATGCCAACCATGCCAACCATACCAACTATACCAACCTTACTAACCATGCCAACCATACCAATCATACCAACCATACCAACATTTCCAACATTTCCAACTTCACCAACTATGCCAACCATGCCAACAATACCAACCATAAGAACCTTACCAACATTACCAACAATACCAACCTTACACACCATACCAACCTTACACACCATACCAACCTTAACAACCATATCAACCATATCAACCTTACCAACATTAAAAACATTACCAACAATACCAACCATACCAACTTTACCAACAATACTAACAATATCAACCTTACACACCATACCAACCTTACACACCATGCCAACCGTACCAACCATAGCAAGCATACCAGCCATACCAACCATACCAACCATACCAACCATACCAACCATACCAACCATACCAACCATACCAACTATACCAACCATACCAACCATACCAACCATACCAACCATACCAACCATACCAACATTACCAACATTACCAACTTTACCAACAATACCAACCATACCAACCTTACCAACATTACCAACAATACCAACCTTACACACCATACCAACATTACACACCATGCCAATCATACCAATCATACCAACCATACCAACCATACCAACCTTACCCACATTACCAAAATTACCAACCATACCAACCATACCAACCTTACCAAACATACCAACCATATTAACTATACCAACCATGCCAACCATACCAACCATACCAACCATACCAACTTTACTAACCATGCCAACCATACCAATCATACCAACCATACCAACCATACCAACATTTCCAACTTCACCAACTATGCCAACCATGCCAACCATACCAACTATACCAACCTTACTAACCATTCCAACCATACCAATCATACCAACCATACCAACATTTCCAACTTCACCAACTATGCCAACCATGCCAACAATACCAACCATACCAACCTTACCAACATTACCAACAATACCAACCTTACACACCATACCAACCTTACACACTATACCAACCTTAACAACCATATCAACCATATCAACCTTACCAACATTAAAAACATTAACAACAATACCAACCATACCAACTTTACCAACAATACTAACAATATCAACCTTACACACCATACCAACCTTACACACCATGCCAACCGTACCAACCATAGCAAGCATACCAGCCATACCAACCATACTAACCATACCAACCATACCAATCATACCAATCATACCAACCATACCAACCATACCAAACATAGCAACCATACCAACCACACCAATCATACCAACCATACCAACCATACCAAACATAGCAACCATACCAACCACACCAACCATACCAACCATACCAAACATAGCAACCATACCAACCACACCAACCATACCAACCCTACCAACCATACCAACCATATCCACCATACTAACCTTACCAACAATAGCAATAATACCAACCCTACCAATACACCAACCATACCAACCATACTAATCATACCAATCATACCAATCATACCAATCATACCAACCATACCAAACATAGCAAAAATAGCAACCATACCAACCATAGCAACCATACCAATCATACCAATCATACCAACCATACCAACCATACCAACCATACCAAACATAGCAACCATACCAACCACACCAACCATACCAACCATACCAAACATAGCAACCATACCAACCACACCAACCATACCAAACATAGCAACCATACCAACCACACCAACCATACCAACCATACCAACCATACCAACCATACCAACCATACTAACCATACCAAACATAGCAACCATAGCAGCCATACCAACCATACCAACCATACCAATTATACCAATCATACCAACCATACCAAACATAGCAACCAAACCAACCACACCAACAATACCATACTAACCTTACCAACAATAGCAATAATAATAACCATACCAACCACACCAATCATACCAATTATGCCAACCATTCCAACCATACCAAACATAGCAACCGTACCAACCACAGAAACCAAACCAACCATACCAACCATATCCACCATACTAACCTTACCAACAATAGCAATAATACCAACCATACCAACCCTACCAACCACACCAACCAAACCAACCATACCAACCATATCCATAATACTAACCTTACCAACAATAGCAATAATACCAACCATACCAACCCTACCAACCACACCAACCATACCAACCATACTAATCATACCAATCATACCAATCATACCAACCATACCAACCATACCAACCATACCAATCATACCAACCATACCAAACATAGCAACCAAACCAACCACACCAACAATACCAAACATACCCACCATACTAACCTTACCAACAATAGCAAAAATAGCAACCATACCAACCATAGCAACCATACCAATCATACCAATCATACCAACCATACCAACCATACCAAACATAGCAACCATACCAACCACACCAGCCATACCAACCATACCAACCATACCAACCATACCAACCATACCAACCATACCAACCATACCAACCATACCAACCATACCAACCATACCAACCATACCAACCATACCAACCATACCAACCATACCAACCATACCAACCATACCAACCATACCAACCATACCAACCATACCAACCATACCAACCATGCCAACCATACCAACCATGCCAAACAAACCAACCATACCAACCTTATTAACCATACCAACCTTACCAAACATACAAACCATACCAACCTTATCAACCAAGCCAACCACACCAACCATACCAACCATACCAACCATACCAACCATACTAACCTTACCAACATTAATAAAAATAACAACCATGCCAACCAAGCCAACCATACGAACATACCAACCTTACCCACCATACCAACCTTACCAACCTTACCAACATTACCAAACATACCAACCATGCCAACCATACCAACCTTACCCACCATGCCAACCATACCAACTATACCAACCATACCAACCTTACTAACCATGCCAGCCATACCAATCATACCAACCATACCAACATTTCCAACTTCACCAACTATGCCAACCATGCCAACAATACCAACCATACCAACATTACCAACAATACCAACCTTACACACCATACCAACCTTACACACCATGCCAACCATACCAACCATACCAACTATACCAACCATACCAACCATAAGAACCATACCAACATTACCAACCATAGAAACTATACCAACCTTACCAACATGAACAAATATGGCAACCATTTCAACTTTACCAACCATGCCAACCCTACCAAACATACCAAACATTCCAACCATACCAACCTTACCAACCATGCCAACAATGCACCCCATACCAACTATACCAACCTTACCAACCATGCCAACGACGCCAACCATGCCAACAATACCAACCATACCAACCTTACCAACATTACCAACAATACCAACCTTACACACTATACCAACCTTACACACCATGCCAACCATGCCAACAATACCAACCATACCAACCTTACCAACATTACCAACAATACCAACCTTACACACCGTACCAACCTTACACACCATGCCAACCATACCAACTATACCAACCATACCAACCATACCAACATTACCAACCATAGAAACCATACCAACCTTACAAACATGACCAACTATGGCAACCATTTCAACTTTACCAACCATGCCAACGACGCCAACCATGCCAACCATACCAACCATACTAACCATACCAACAATACCAACTATACCAACCATACCAACCATACCAACCATAACAACCATACCAACCTTACCAACATTACCAACAATACCAACCTTACACACCGTACCAACCTTACACACCATGCCAACCATACCAACCATACCAACTATATCAATCATACCAACCATACCAGCCATACCAACATTACCAACCATAGAAACCATACCAATCTTACAAACATGACCAACTATGGCAACCATTTCAACCTTACCAAATATTCCAACGACGCCAACCAAGCCAACCATGCCAACCATACCAACCATACTAACCATACCAACAATACCAACTATACCAAAAATACCAACCATACCAACCATAACAACAATAAAAACCATACCAACCATACCAACCATGCCAACCATACCAACCATGCCAAACATACCAACCATACCAACCTTATTAACCATACCAACCTTAATAATCATACAAACCATACCAACCTTATTAACCAAGCCAACCACACCAACCATACCAACCATACTAACCTTACCAACATTACCAAAAATAACAACCATGCCAACCATACCAACCATAATAACCTTACAAATCATGCCAACCATACCAACCTTACCAAACATATTAACCATACCAACCAAGCCAACCATACGAACATACCAACCTTACCAACCATACCAACCTTACCAACCTTACCAACATTACCAAACATACCAAATATGCCAACCGTACCAACCTTACACACCATGCCAACCATACCAACCATGCCAACCATACCAACCATGCCAACCATACCAACCACACCAACCATACCAACCTTACTAACCATGCCAACCATACCAATCATACCAACCATACCAACCATACCAACATTTCCAACTTCACCAACTATGCCAACCATGCCAACCATACCAACCATACTAACCATACCAACAATACCAACTATACCAACCATACCACCCTTACCAACCATGCCACCCATACCAACCATGAAAACCATACCAACCTTACCAACCATGCCAACGACGCCAACCATGCCAACAATACCAACCATACCAACCTTACCAACATTACCAACAATACCAACCTTACACACTATACCAACCTTACACACCATGCCAACCATACCACCCTTACCAACCATACCAGCCATACCAACCATACTAACCATACCAACCATAACAATCATACCAATCATACCAACCATACCAACCATACCAACCATACCAAACATAGCAACCATACCAACCACACCAACCATACCAACCATATCCACCATACTAACCTTACCAACAATAGCAATAATACCAACCATACCAACCATACCAACAACACCAACCATACCAACCTTACCAACCATACCAACCATACCAACCATACCAACAATACCAACCATAAAAACCATACCAACAATACCAACTATACCAACCATACCAACCATACCAACAATATCAACCATACTAACTATACCAACAATACCAACTTTACCAAACATACCAATCATACCAACCATACCAAACATAGCAACCATACCAACCACACCAACCATACCAACCATACCCACCATACTAACCATACCAACCATACCAATCATACCAATCATACCAACCATACCAACCATACCAAACATAGCAACCATACCAACCACACCAACCATACCAACCATACCAACCACACCAACCATACCAACCATACAAACCATATCCACCATACTAACCTAACCAACAATAGCAATAATACCAACCATACCAACCCTACCAAACATAGCAACCATAGCAACCTTATCAACCATAGCAACCATACCAATCATACCAATCACACCAATCATACCAACCATACCAACCATACCAAACATAACAACCATACCAACCACACCAACCATACCAACCATACCCACCATACTAACCTTACCAACAATAGCAATAATACCAACCATATCCACCATACTAACCTAACCAACAATAGCAATAATACCAACCATACCAACCCTACCAAACATAGCAACCATAGCAACCTTATCAACAATAGCAATAATACCAACCATACCAACCATACCAACCATACCAAACATAACAACCATACCAACCACACCAACCATACCAACCATACCCACCATACTAACCTTACCAACAATAGCAATAATACCAACCATATCCACCATACTAACCTAACCAACAATAGCAATAATACCAACCATACCAACCATACCAACCACACCAACCATACCAACCATACCCACCATACTAACCATACCAACCATACCAATCATACCAATCATACCAACCATACCAACCATACCAAACATAGCAACCATACCAACCACACCAACCATACCAACCATACCAACCACACCAACCATACCAACCATACAAACCATATCCACCATACTAACCTAACCAACAATAGCAATAATACCAACCATACCAACCCTACCAAACATAGCAACCATAGCAACCTTATCAACCATAGCAACCATACCAATCATACCAATCACACCAATCATACCAATCATACCAACCATACCAACCATACCAAACATAGCAACCATACCAACCACACCAACCATACCAACCATACCAACCACACCAACCATACCAACCATACAAACCATATCCACCATACTAACCTAACCAACAATAGCAATAATACCAACCATACCAACCCTACCAAACATAGCAACCATAGCAACCTTATCAACAATAGCAATAATACCAACCATACCAACCATACCAACCATACCAACCATACCAATCATACCAATCATACCAACCATACCAACCATACCAAACATAGCAACCATACCAACCACACCAACCATACCAACCATACAAACCATATCCACCATACTAACCTAACCAACAATAGCAATAATACCAACCATACCAACCCTACCAAACATAGCAACCATAGCAACCTTATCAACCATAGCAACCATACCAATCATACCAATCACACCAATCATACCAACCATACCAACCATACCAAACATAACAACCATACCAACCACACCAACCATACCAACCATACCCACCATACTAACCTTACCAACAATAGCAATAATACCAACCATACCAACCATACCAAACATAGCAACCATACCAACCACACCAACCATACCAACCATACCCACCATACTAACCTTACCAACAATAGCAATAATACCAACCATACCAACCATACCAACCATACCAACCATACCAACCTTACTAATCATACCAATCATACCAACCATACCAACCATACCAAACATAGCAACCATAGCAACCTTATCAACCATAGCAACCATACCAATCATACCAATCACACCAATCATACCAACCATACCAACCATACCAAACATAGCAACCATACCAACCACACCAACCATACCAACAATACCCACCATACTAACCTTACCAACAATAGCAATAATACCAACCATACCAACCATACCAACCATACCAACCATACCAACCATACCAATCATACCAATCATACCAACCATACCAACCATACCAAACATAGCAACCATACCAACCACACCAACCATACCAACCATACTAACCTTACCAACAATAGCAATAATACCAACCATACCAACCCTACCAACCACACCAACCATACCAACCTTACTAATCATACCAATCATACCAATCATACCAACCATACCAACCATACCAAACATAGCAACCATAGTAACCTTACCAACAATAGCAACCATACCAATCATACAAACCATACCAAATATAACAAACATAGCAACCATACCAACCTAACCAACCATACCAACCATACCAACCATACCAACAATACCAACCATACCAACCATACCAACAATACCAACTATACCAACCATACCAAACATAGCAACCACACCAACCACACCAACCATACCAACCATACCCACCATACTAACCTTACCAACAATAGCAATAATACCAACCATACCAACCATACCAATCATACCAATCATACCAACCATACCAACCATACCAAACATAGCAACCATAGCAACCTTACCAACCATAGCAACCATACCAATCATACAAACCATACCAAATATAACAAACATAGCAACCATACCAACCTTACCAACCATACCAACCATACCAAACATAGCAACCATAGCAACCTTACCAACCATAGCAACCATACCAATCATACCAATCATACAAACCATACCAAATATAACAAACATAGCAACCATACCAACCTTACCAACCATACCAACCATACCAACCATACCAACCATACCAACAATACCAACCATACCAACTATACCAACAATACCAACCTTACCAAACATACCAACCATAACATCCATACCAAACATAGCCACCATAGCAACCATACCAACCATACCAACCATACCAATCATACCAATCATACCAACCATACCAACCATACCAAACATAGCAACCATACCAACCACACCAACCATACCCACCATACTAACCTTACCAACAATAGCAATAATACCAACAATACCAACCATACCAACTATACCAACAATACCAACCTTACCAAACATACCAACCATAACATCCATACCAAACATAGCCACCATAGCAACCATACCAACCATACCAACCATACCAATCATACCAATCATACCAACCATACCAACCATACCAAACATAGCAACCATACCAACCACACCAACCATACCCACCATACTAACCTTACCAACAATAGCAATAATACCAACCATACCAACCCTACCAACCACAACAACCATACCAACCTTACTAATCATACCAATCATACCAACCATACCAAACATAGCAACCATAGCAACCTTACCAACCATAGCAACCATACCAATCATACCAATCATACAAACCATACCAAATATAACAAACATAACAACCATACCAACCACACCAACCATACCAACCATACCAACTATACCAAACATAGCAACCATACCAACCACACCAACCATACCAACCATACCCACCATACTAACCTTACCAACAATTGCAATAATACCAACCATACCAATCATACCAATCATACCAAACATACCAATCATACCAACCATACCATCCATACCAAACATAGCAACCATAGCCACCATAGCAACCATACCAACCATACCAACCATACCAACCATACCAACCATACCAACCATACCAACCATACCAATCATACCAATCATACCAACCATACCAACCATACCAAACATAGCAACCATACCAACCACACCAACCATACCCACCATACTAACCTTACCAACAATAGCAATAATACCAACCATACTAACCATACCAATCATACCAACCACACCAACCATACCAACCATACAAACCATATCCACCATACTAACCTTACCAACAATAGCAATAATACCAACCATACCAACCCTACCAACCACAACAACCATACCAACCTTACTAATCATACCAATCATACCAACCATACCAACCATACCAAACATAGCAACCATAGCAACCTTACCAACCATAGCAACCATACCAATCATACCAATCATACAAACCATACCAAATATAACAAACATAGCAACCATACCAACCACACCAACCATACCAACCATACCAACCATACCAAACATAGCAACCATACCAACCACACCAACCATACCAACCATAGCAACCATACCAACCACACCAACCATACCAACCATACCAACCATACCAAACATAGCAACCATACCAACCATACCAACCATACCAATCATACCAACCGTACCAACCATACCAAACATACCAACCTTACCAACCATACCAACCATACCAACAATACCAACCATACCAACCATACCAACAATACCAACTATACCAACCATACCAACCATACCAACAATATCAACCATACCAACTATACCAACAATACCAACCTTACCAAACATACCAATCATACCAACCATACCATCCATACCAAACATAGCAACCATACCAACCACACCAACCATACCAACCATACCCACCATACTAACCTTACCAACAATAGCAATAATACCAACCATACCTGTTACGAATTAATTTACTGTGTCTTTTATTTGAATATTTTGACAGTTAAATACAAAGTTGTATTTATGTATATTGCTATAATGAATAGTGGATAACTGGTAGGTGGGTAAGATTGCCACCCTAACGGTATCCGGTAGTTACTTCCAGCTGGGGTAATCGCTTTGACTATGTTTTTTTTCTTACTTTTAAATTTGCACGAGACAGAACAAGTGAGCTTATTTTCTTTTTTATATTAACCTATTTGTGAACTGAATTACAATTATAAAAATATGTATTTTTTCTTTTAGAATAATAAAACATCAATATTACTTTATTTTAAACCAACAAGTTTAAAGGGTTTGTTTTATTATTGTTCGCTCTTTTGTGTGGTTGCTGGTGCAACGCAATTTTACTTCGAATTTTAGTTGCCGCCGCAACAATACCATTCATACCAATCATACCAACCATACCAACCATACCAAACATAGCAACCATACCAACCGCACCAACCATACCAACCATACAAACCATATCCACCATACTACCCTTACCAACAATAGCAATAATACCAACCATACCAACCCTACCAACCACACCAACCATACCAACCTTACTAATCATACCAATCATACCAACCATACCAACCATACCAACCATACCCACCATACTAACCTTACCAACAATTGCAATAATACCAACCATACCAATCATACCAATCATACCAATCATACCAAACATACCAATCATACCAACCATACCATCCATACCAAACATAGCAACCATAGCCACCATAGCAACCATACCAACCATACCAACCATACCAACCATACCAATCATACCAATCATACCAACCATACCAACCATACCAAACATAGCAACCATACCAACCACACCAACCATACCCACCATACTAACCTTACCAACAATAGCAATAATACCAACCATACCAACCATACCAATCATACCAACCACACCAACCATACAAACCATATCCACCATACTAACCTTACCAACAATAGCAATAATACCAACCATACCAACCCTACCAACCACAACAACCATACCAACCTTACTAATCATACCAATCATACCAACCATACCAACCATACCAAACATAGCAACCATAGCAACCTTACCAACCATAGCAACCATACCAATCATACCAATCATACAAACCATACCAAATATAACAAACATAGCAACCATACCAACCACACCAACCATACCAACCATACCAACCATACCAAACATAGCAACCATACCAACCACACCAACCATACCAACCATAGCAACCATACCAATCATAAGAATCATACCAACCATACCAAACATAGCAACTATATCAACCATACCAACCATACCAACCATACCAATCATACCAATCATACCAACCATACCAACCATACCAAACATAGCAACCATACCAGCCACACCAACCATACCCACCATACTAACCTTACCAACAATAGCAATAATACCAACCATACCAACCATACCAATCATACCAACCACACCAACCATACCAACCATACAAACCATATCCACCATACTAACCTTACCAACAATAGCAATAATACCAACCATACCAACCCTACCAACCACAACAACCATACCAACCTTACTAATCATACCAATCATACCAACCATACCAACCATATCAAACATAGCAACCATAGCAACCTTACCAACCATAGCAACCATACCAATCATACCAATCATACAAACCATACCAAAAATAACAAACATAGCAACCATACCAACCACACCAACCATACCAACCATACCAACCATACCAAACATAGCAACCATACCAACCACACCAACCATACCAACCATAGCAACCATACCAACCACACCAAACATACCAACCATACCAACCATACCAAACATAGCAACCATACCAACCATACCAACCATACCAACCATACCAATCATACCAACCATACCAACCATACCAAACATACCAACCTTACCAACCATACCAACCATACCAACAATACCAACCATACCAACAATACCAACTATACCAACCATACCAACCATACCAACAATATCAACCATACCAACTATACCAACAATACCAACCTTACCAAACATACCAATCATACCAACCATACCATCCATACCAAACATAGCAACCATACCAACCACACCAACCATACCAACCATACCCACCATACTAACCTTACCAACAATAGCAATAATACCAACCATACCAACCATACCTGTTACGAATTAATTTACTGTGTCTTTTATTTGAATATTTTGACAGTTAAATACAAAGTTGTATTTATGTATATTGCTATAATGAATAGTGGATAATTGGTAGGTGGGTAAGATTGCCACCCTAACGGTATCCGGTAGTTACTTCCAGCTGGGGTAATCGCTTTGACTATGTTTTTTTTCTTACTTTTAAATTTGCACGAGACAGAACAAGTGAGCTTATTTTCTTTTTTATATTAACCTATTTGTGAACTGAATTACAATTATAAAAATATGTATTTTTTCTTTTAGAATAA
The DNA here is from genome assembly GCA_947397855.1 of Thelaira solivaga. Taxonomy (NCBI): domain Eukaryota; kingdom Metazoa; phylum Arthropoda; class Insecta; order Diptera; family Tachinidae; genus Thelaira; species Thelaira solivaga. Next base: position 44,126,444 of record OX377614.1, read on the forward strand.
TAAAACATCAATATTACTTTATTTTAAACCAACAAGTTTAAAGGGTTTGTTTTATTATTGTTCGCTCGTTTGTGTGGTTGCTGGTGCAACGCAATTTTACTTCGAATTTTAGTTGCCGCCGCAACTTTTTTTATTATTTTGTTCTTGTGACACCATGCTCAGAAGAAGTGAACGCCTAAATGGCGATATTTTGGGAAAAGAAGAACGCTCCACAGCCGAGAGCAAAAAAGAACGCTCCACAGCCGAGAGCGATAAGGAACGCTCCACAGCCGAGAGTGATAATGAGTGCTCCACAGCCGGGAGCGATGACGAAAAAACAATAATAGAGTCATGCGAGCTATCAGTTGGTGAACTGAAAGAAGAAATCCTTGAACTGAGGAAATGCCTCAGACAGCTACAGGAAAAGTCAAACTCAGCCACAGTGACACAACTATCACCGACGGACATAACCGCTGCACCACCTGCCGCAGCCACCAGCCGTTCAACAATGATGTCGGGAGTAATATCAATGCCACTTCCATATGAACCACGTAAGTATCCATTTATGCCGAAATCTATACAGCACTTTACTGCCTCACAGCCCCACGTGCCTTCACCAACCTCTTTGCAATATATTACAACATATTCCTATGCGCCAGCCTCAAGCACTTTGCCTTACTATTCAACATATTCATCCCCTTTAAATACAACCTCTGCCGATTTTATACATCAAACAAGTCAGGTGCATACATCAGGACACCCGCGGACAACTTCAATGCCGTCAACACACTTACCAATATTTTCAACACCTTTTAATATGCAGGCGACACAGTCTGCTAATGAATATCGTCAGATTCGTAAACTTCATGACCTACCGCAATTTTCTGGCCAAGCCGAACAGTGGCCTATGTTCATTGTAGCTTACAATGAAACTACAGCAAATTATAGTTATTCAAATTTAGAAAATTTAATTCGATTACAAAAATCTTTGAAAGAAGAAGCACGTGCGAAAGTGGAGGCTTTTTTGATTCACCCGGACAGCGTGACTCAGGTAATTAGTACGCTGGAATTCTGCTATGGTCGTCCACAATTGTTGGTGCGTAGCCAGATAGCCAAAGCACGCGCCTTTCCTTCAATATCGGAAAAAAAGATGTACGAGATTGTAAATTTCAGTACGATGGTATCGAATTTATCTGCATTTTTGACAAACGCAGTTGCAGCACCACATCTTAATAATCCCACACTACTGGAGGAATTAGTGGGTAAGTTGCCACTCCAGAAACGTGAGGAATGGACAAAACACTCAATGAATAACCTTGGTCCGTATCCTAGTGTGCGAGATTTTAGTTTGTGGCTGCAAGAAGTAGCTACATACGTTTTTTTGTCACTTGAAACAGAAGCGAATGGGTACAATTCGGCTACCTACAAAAGGGAAAAAGCGAATCCCTTATTTACAATTCAAACAGAAGATGATAAACTCACCAAATGTCCTATGTGCTACAAGGAACACCAGCTTCACTACTGCGACCGATTTAAACAAATTTCAACACAGGAAAAGTGGAAGTTTGTTAAGAACCATCATCTTTGTTTTAGCTGCCTTCATGTGGGTCATAATTCCAGCAAATGTAAGTATAAACGACAATGTGGTTTAAATAAATGTGTTAAGCGGCACAATAGATTGCTGCATGAAGATAAAAAATTTAATGAAAATAAACGTAGAACATTTGAGTGTAAAGAGTACAAAACAGCTGATAGTAGTAACAATGAGAAATATGAATGTGAAGTAAACAACCCACTCAACGAAAATAAGATAAATGAACAGTTTGTACACAAAGATGATTGTGATAGTTCGGTAAATACAATTGTTGACAATTGCTTAAACAAGGAAACATTATTTAAATATTTGCCTGTAGAACTCAAAGGCCCAAAGGGTACATTAAAATTGTTGCTTTTATAGACGAGGGCTCAAAAGTAACATTATTAGAAGAGGAGGTAGCGAATATAATAGGTGTAAAAGGTTCGTCAAATAATTTATGCCTGGGATGGATAGGCGGTAAAACAACTACTGAAAAATCAAAAAAGGTAGAATTGGAAATCGGTGCCACTGGTGAAAATAATATTAATTTTCAAATGAAAAACGTGTGGACTACAACAAATTTAAAGCTACCTCGGCAAAATTTACAGCTTGATAAATTTATGGAAAACTTTCCCATTTTAAATGAACTAAGCATTGAGGATTATGTAGACGCTAGGCCGCAGTTGTTGATAGGTCTACCACACGTTCGGCTGGTACGCCCATTTAAAGTTATAAGCCTGAATAAATGTTTTGCCCTACATCAAACGAGTTTAGGCAATGTGATTTTTGGTTCGAATGAGGATTCAACGGAAGCTACGGTATGTAAAATTGAAATGGAAATTATTAATAATATTCAAAAGGAGGTTTCAGATTATTTCGCACTTGAGAATCTGGGTATTAAAATATCAGAACCAATTATATCACACGACGATCGACGAGCTGAACAGATACTGCATGCTACTACCAAGAAAAATGGGCATCAATACGAAACTGGCCTTTAATGGAAATACGATTGCTTCAGAGTCATGGATAGTTATCCAATGGCAATGAAGCGTCTTTATAATATGGAAACAAAAATGGCCAGGGACAAAAATTTGGCAGAATGGTATAAGGCCAAAATTAATGATTATGTTTCCAAATCTTATGCCAGAAAGCTATCAGCAGAAGAAGCAGCAATTAAAGGCAGCCACACTTGGTATCTGCCGCATTTTGTCGTTACAAATATAAACAAGCAAAATAAGAGACGTCTTGTTTTTGACGCAGCTGCCAGTGTAGAAGGTGAGTCTTTTAATGCAAGATTGATGAAGGGGCCTGCTAAATATCAGCCAACGTCATTACTCTCAGTATTGTTTCGGTTTCGCCAGCGGAAAATTGGTGTTTGTGCCGACATTAAGGAAATGTTTTATCAGGTTAGGATTTGTAAGCAGGACCACACAGCTCAGCGTTTTCTATGGCGAGATGGACAATCTGAAGGGCCTCCTTATGAATATGTTATGCAGGTCATGATATTCGGCTCCGCGTGCTCTCCATGCTCAGCTCAATACGTCAAAAACATTAATGCCGAGTTGTATAGAGACACCAATCCTGAGGCATATAGAGCAATTATAGACTGCCATTACGTAGATGACTACGTTGATTGCTTTGATGATGTGAACGAAGCGCTGCGAGTGGCTGGGGATGTGGTGAATATACATCAACAGGCCAATTTTGAATTAAGGGGATTTATATCAAATTCACGGGAGTTTTTAGCTGCTATGAGAAATAATGATTTTGTAACTGATGATGTAGCTTTAGCAGGTTTAGGTGAGAATAATACCGAGAAAATTTTGGGAATGCACTGGAAGCCATCTGTTGATGCATTTTGTTTTTTGTTAAAGTTCACACGAGTTCCAGAGGCAGTGTTAAATGGTAAGCGAAGACCGACGAAGAGTGAAATGTTGAGCCTTACTATGTCAATATTCGACCCGTTTGGCCTATTGGCCAACATAGTTATAACATCGAAAATTCTGCTTCAAGAATTGTGGCGCGCAAAAGTGGATTGGCATTCACCCGTTCCGGATGAAATTTATGGAAAATGGTACACATGGTATAAAAGCTTGCATAATATAGGAGCAGTATCAATTCCCAGGTGTTATAGCCCTAGATTTGTTGACACCGAGACCATAATTGACATGCACGTTTTCGTAGACGCAAGTGAATTGGCCTTTGCAGCTGTCGCCTATTGGAGGCTATGTTATGATGACAAGGTTGACGTAATTTTTATTGCGGGAAAGTCAAGATGCGCACCGTTGAGATCCCTTTCTATACCGCGTCTCGAATTGCAGGCCGCGGTGCTCGGAGTAAGGTTAAAAGAATTGATAACATCATGCCATGATATAAAACCAAGGACAATAACATTTTGGTCGGATTCTAAAACGGTAATAAAATGGATCCAGTCCGATTGCAGAACATATAAGCAATTCGTAGCTCATCGAATTTCTGAGATTCTTGGATCAACAAATGTGGAACAATGGCGCTGGCTACCTGGTGCCCAAAACCCTGCAGACGAGGCAACAAGGCCGAAGAATTTTTCGAGCTCGTATGAAGCATCTTGTTGGTTGAATGGTCCAGAATTTTTAAGAAGAGCCGAAAACGGTTGGCCGGAAGTGCCAAAAGATATTAATGATTATGATTGCCAACTGGAGAAAAAACCGAAGCTTATTTTTGTGATGCAAAAGGTCTCATTTATTTTATTTGAAAAATATTCAAGTTTTAAAAAGCTGGTTAGAGTAATGTGTTGGGTTCGACGTGAGTTAAAAATTTTTATGAAAGGCCGTGCCAAACATAATCAAGGGCCGGAGGCATATGGGCCACAACTGAGCCATAAGGAACTAAACGAGGCAACAGATTGTTTGTGTAAGTTTGCTCAAAAAGACGTTTTCCACGAGGAATATAAGCAGCTGAAAAATAACAAGACAGTATTTAGATCTAGCCAAATTTTCAAACTTACACCGTTTCTACACAAAGATGGTTTAATACGCATGTCTGGTCGCATTAACAAAGCTTCTTGTGTTGCTCAAGATACAAAGGAACCCATTATTCTACCTAAAAAGCACACGATAACAAGACTCATAGTACAAAAATATCATGAAGACTTCAGGCACCAAAATATAGAATCTATTTGTGCTGCTATTCGTATAAGATTTTGGATACCATGCTTACGACAATTGGTAAGGTCTGCAAAACGAAATTGTCAGGCTTGTAAAAATATGTTCGCAACTCCAAGACCACCTTTGATGGGGCAACACCCACAGGATAGACTTACTCCCTACGTCAGACCGTTCTCTTACACCGGAGTGGATTACATTGGACCGTATTTCGTTGCAATAGGAAGACGAAATGAAAAAAGATGGGTGGCAATTTTTACGTGTTTGACAACCAGAGCAATTCATCTTGAAATTGCAAGGGACTTGTCTACAGATGCGGTGATTCTTTGTATTCGGAACTTTATTAATCGTAGAGGTCTGCCTGTGCGCATTAGGAGCGACAGGGGCACCAATTTTGTGGGAGCTAGCAAGGAAGAAATTGTTGTTGATGAGGCAAGGATAATGGATGAATGTGCTCAACGTGGTATTGAATGGGTGTTCAACACACCGGCAAATCCATCAGCCGGCGGTGCTTGGGAGCGCATGGTACGTTCAGTAAAGAATGTTCTGACCTTTACACTGAAAGAAAAGGCACCTCAGGTGGAAACGTTTCATAGTTTGCTTATAGAGGCAGAAAATTTAATAAATTCCAGACCGTTAACACATCTTCCAGTGGAAAACACAGACGCTGAACCTTTAACACCAAATCATTTCTTACTTGGGTGCCCGAATATATTACAGACGCCTAGCGTGCCAGAGGGAAAATGTTTGAGGAAGCAGTGGCAAATACTGCAGCAATTAAAACAGACCTTTTGGAAGAGGTGGATATTAGAATATCTTCCAGAGCTTACCCGAAGAACAAAATGGTACCAACCAGTTAAACCTATAGTTGTTGGTGATGTAGTTATCATTTGTGATGATAATGAAACGCGTGGGCAGTGGAAACGTGGCATAGTGGAAGACGTTTTCTTGGCTGTGGATGGGCAGGTTCGTTCGGCGGTGGTAAAGACAATTGATGGAAGGCTGCAACGACCCGCCTCGAAGTTGGCAGTACTTGACGTTGCTGGTGTATCTCCCTGGTCGACACACGGGAGCCGGGATGTTACGAATTAATTTACTGTGTCTTTTATTTGAATATTTTGACAGTTAAATACAAAGTTGTATTTATGTATATTGCTATAATGAATAGTGGATAACTGGTAGGTGGGTAAGATTGCCACCCTAACGGTATCCGGTAGTTACTACCCGCTGGGGTAATCGCTTTGACTATGTTTTTTTTCTTACTTTTAAATTTGCACGAGACAGAACAAGTGAGCTTATTTTCTTTTTTATATTAACCTATTTGTGAACTGAATTACAATTATAAAAATATGTATTTTTTCTTTAAGAATAATAAAACATCAATATTACTTTATTTTAAACCAACAAGTTTAAAGGGTTTGTTTTATTATTGTTCGCTCGTTTGTGTGGTTGCTGGTGCAACGCAATTTTACTTCAAATTTTAGTTGCCGCCGCAACAATACCAATCATACCAATCATACCAACCATACCAACCATACCAAACATAGCAACCATACCAACCACACCAACTATACCAACCATACAAACCATATCCACCATACTACCCTTACCAACAATAGCAATAATACCAACCATACCAACCCTACCAACCACACCAACCATACCAACCTTACTAATCATACCAATCATACCAACCATACCAACCATACCAACTATACCAAACATAGCAACCATAGCAACCTTACCAACCATAGCAACCATACCAATCATACAAACCATACCAAATATAACAAACATAGCAACCATACCAACCTTACCAACCATACCACCCATACCCACCATACTAACCTTACCAACAATAGCAATAATAAAAACCATACCAACCATACCAACCATACCAATCATACCAATCATACCAATCATACCAACCATACCAACCATACCAACCATACCAAACATAGCAACCATACCAACCACACCAACCATACCAACCATAGCAACCATACCAATCATAACAATCATACCAACCATACCAAACATAGCAACCATACCAACCACACCAACCATACCAACCATACCAACCATACCCAAAATACTAACCTTACCAACAATAGCAATAATACCAACCATACCAACCATACCAACCACACCAACCATACCAACCATACCAACCATACCAAACATAGCAACCATACCAACCACACCAACCATACCAACCATACCAACCATACCCACCATACTAACCTTACCAACAATAGCAATAATACCAACCATACCAACCATACCAATCATACCAATCATACCAACCACACCAACCATACCAACCATACCAACCATACCCACCATACTAACCTTACCAACAATAGCAATAATACCAACCATACCAACCATACCAATCATACCAATCATACCAATCATACCAACCATACCAAACATAGCAACCATACCAACCACACCAACCATACCCACCATACTAACCTTACCAACAATAGCAATAATACCAACCATACCAACCATACCAACCATACCAACCATACCAATCATACCAATCATACCAATCATACCAACCATACCAGCCATACCAACAATGCCAACCATACCAACCTTACAAAACATACCAATCATACCAACCATACCAAACATAGCAACCATAGCCAAAATACCAACAATACCAACTATACCAACCATACCAGCCATACCAACAATACCAACCATACCAATAATACCAACCTTACAAAACATACCAATCATACCAACCATACCAACCATGCCAACCATACCAAACATAGCAACCATAGCAACCATACCAACCATAGCAACCATACCAATCATACCAATCATACCAACCATATTAACCATACCAATCATAGCAACCATACCAACCACACCAACCATACCAACCATACCCACCATACTAACCATACCAACCATACCAAACATACCAACCAAACCAACCAAACCAACCATACCAACCATACCAACCATACCAACCATACCAACCATACCAAACATAGCAACCATACCAACCACACCAACCATACCAACCATACCAACCATACCCACCATACTAACCTTACCAACAATAGCAATAATACCAACCATACCAACCATACCAATCATACCAATCATACCAACCACACCAACCATACCAACCATACCAACCATACCAACCATACCCACCATACTAACCTTACCAACAATAGCAATAATACCAACCATACCAACCATACCAATCATACCAATCATACCAATCATACCAACCATACCAAACATAGCAACCATACCAACCACACCAACCATACCCACCATACTAACCTTACCAACAATAGCAATAATACCAACCATACCAACCATACCAACCATACCAACCATACCAATCATACCAATCATACCAAACATACCAACCATACCAATCATACCAACCATACCAACCATTCCAACTTCACCAACTATGCCAACCATGCCAACCATACCAACCATACCAACCTTACTAACCATGCCAACCATACCAATCATACCAACCATACCAACCATACCAACATTTCCAACTTCACCAACTATGCCAACCATGCCAACCATACCAACCATACCAACCTTACCAACATTACCAACAATACCAACCTTACACACCATACCAACCTTACACACCATACCCACCTTAACAACCATACCAACCATATCAACCTTACCAACATTAAAAACATTACCAACAATACCAACCATACCAACCTTACCAACATTACTAACAATACCAACCTTACACACCATACCAACCTTACACACCATGCCAACTGTACCAACCATAGCAAGCATACCAACTATACCTACCATACCAACCATACCAACCATACCAACATTACCAACCATAGAAACCATACCAATCTTACAAACATGACCAACTATGGCAACCATTTCAACCTTACCAACCATGCCAACGACGCCAACCATGCCAACCATACCAACCATACTAACCTTACCAACCATGTTAACTATGCACCCCATACCAACTATACCAACCTTACCAACCATGCCAACGACGCCAACCATGCCAACAATACCAACCATACATACCTTACCAACATTACTAACAATACCAACCTTACACACCATACCAACCTTACACACCATCCCAACCGTACCAACCATAGCAAGCATACCAGCCATACCAACCATACCAACCATAAAAACAATAACAACCATACCAACCATACCAACATTAACAACATTACCAACAACACCAACCATACCAACCTTACCAACATTACCAACAATACCTACCTTACGCACCATACCAACATTACACACCATGCCAAAAATACTAACCATACAAACTATACCAACCATACCAACCATACCAACCATAATAACCATACCAACCTTACCAACATTACCAACCATACCAACCATAGCAACCTTCCCAACCATATTAACTATACCAACCATACAAACCGTACCAACTTTACCAATCATGCGAAATATACCAACCATACCAACCTTACCAGCCATACCAACCATACCAATCTTACACACCATACCAACCTTACACACCATACCCACCTTAACAACCATACCAACCATATCAACCTTACCAACATTAAAAACATTACCAACAATACCAACCATACCAACCTTACCAACATTACTAACAATACCAACCTTACACACCATACCAACCTTACACACCATGCCAACTGTACCAACCATAGCAAGCATACCAACTATACCAACCATACCACCCATACCAACATTACCAACCATAGAAACCATACCAATCTTACAAACATGACCAACTATGGCAACCATTTCAACCTTACCAACCATGCCAACGACGCCAACCATGCCAACCATACCAACCATACTAACCATACCAACCATACTAACCATACCAACAATACCAACTATACCAACCATACCAACCATGCCAACCCTACCAAACATACCAAACATTCCAACCATACCAACCTAACCAACCATGCCAACTATGCACCCCATACCAACTATACCAACCTTACCAACCATGCCAACGACGCCAACCATGCCAACCATACCAACCATACTAACCATACCAACAATACCAACTATACCAACCATACCACCCTTACCAACCATGCCACCCATACCAACCATGAAAACCATACCAACCTTACCAACCATGACAACTTTACCAACCATACCAACCATGCCATACATACCAACCATGCCAACCATAAAAACCTTACCAACCATGCCAATAATAAAAACCATGAGAACATTACCAACCATACCAACGTTACCAACCATGCCAACCATAACACCCATACCAACCCTTCCAAACATACCAACCATTCCAACCATACACACCTTACCAACCATGCCAACCATTCCAACTTTACCAACCATACCAACAATACCAAACATAGCAATCAAACCAAACATAGCAACCTTACCAACATTACCAACAATACCAACCATACCAACCTTACCAACATTACCAACAATACAAACCTTACACACCATACCAATCTTACACACCATGCCAACCATACCAACCATAGCAAGAATACCAGCCATACCAACCATACCAACCATAACAACCTTACCAATCATACAAACCATACCAACCTTATCAACCAACCTTACCAACAATAGCAATAATACCAACCATACCAACCATACCAACCATACCAATCATACCAATCATACCAACCATACCAACCATACCAACCATACCAAACATAGCAACCATACCAACCACACCAACCATACCAACCATACAAACCATATCCACCATACTACCCTTACCAACAATAGCAATAACACCAACCATACCAACCCTACCAACCACACCAACCATACCAACCTTACTAATCATACCAATCATACCAACCATACCAACCATACCAAACATAGCAACCATATCAACCTTACCAACCATAGCAACCATACCAATCATACCAATCATACAAACCATACCAAATATAACAAACATAGCAACCATACCAACCTTACCAACAATACCAACCATACCAACCATACCAACAATACCAACCATACCAACCATACCAACAATACCAACTATACCAACCATACCAACCATACCAACAATATCAACCATACCAACTATACCAACAATACCAACCTTACCAAACATACCAATCATACCAACCATACCATCCATACCAAACATAGCAACCATAGCCACCATAGCAACCATACCAACCATACCAACCATACCAACCATACCAACAATATCAACCATACCAACTATACCAACAATACCAACCATACCAACCATACCAACTATACCAACCATACCAACAATACCAACAATACCAACCTTACCAACCATACCAACCATACCAACCATACCAATCATACAAACCATACCAAATATAACAAACATAGCAACCATACCAACCTTACCAACCATACCAACCATACCAACCATACCAACCATACCAACAATACCAACTATACCAACCATACCAACCATACCAACAATATCAACTATACCAACTATACCAACAATACCAACCTTACCAAACATACCAATCATACCAACCATACCATCCATACCAAACATAGCAACCATAGCCACCATAGCAACCATACCAACCATACCAACTATACCAACAATACCAACCATACCAACCATACCAACCATACCAACCATACCAACCATACCAACCATACCAACAATACCAACAATACCAACCTTACCAACCATACCAACCATACCAATCATACAAACCATACCAAATATAACAAACATAGCAACCATACCAACCTTACCAACCATACCAACCATACCAACCATACCAAACATACCAACAATACCAACTATACCAACCATACCAACCATACCAACAATATCAACTATACCAACTATACCAACAATACCAACCTTACCAAACATACCAATCATACCAACCATACCATCCATACCAAACATAGCAACCATAGCCACCATAGCAACCATAGCCACCATAGCAACCATACCAACCATACCAACCATACCAACCATACCAACCATACCAACCATACCAATCATACCAATCATACCAACCATACCAACCATACTAACCTTACCAACAATAGCAATAATACCAACCATACCAACCATACCAACCATACCAATCATACCAATCATACCAACCATACCAATAATACCAACCATACCAACCATACCAACCACACCAACCATACCAACCATACAAACCATATCCACCATACTAACCTTACCAACAATAGCAATAATACCAACCATACCAACCCTACCAACCACACCAACCATACCAACCTTACTAATCATACCAATCATACCAACCATACCAACCATACCAACCATACCAACCATACCAACCATACCAACAATACCAACTATACCAACCATACTAACCATACCAACCATACCAACCATACCAACAATACCAACAATACCAACCTTACCAACCATACCAACCATACCAATCATACAAACCATACCAAATATAACAAACATAGCAACCACACCAACCTTACCAACCATACCAACCATACCAACAATATCAACTATACCAACTATACCAACAATACCAACCTTACCAAACATACCAATCATACCAACCATACCATCCATACCAAACATAGCAACCATAGCCACCATAGCAACCATACCAACCATACCAACTATACCAACAATACCAACCATACCAACCATACCAACCATACCAACCATACCAACCATACCAACCATACCAACAATACCAACAATACCAACCTTACCAACCATACCAACCATACCAACAATACCAACAATACCAACCTTACCAACCATACCAACCATACCAATCATACAAACCATACCAAATATAACAAACATAGCAACCATACCAACCTTACCAACCATACCAACCATACCAACCATACCAAACATACCAACAATACCAACTATACCAACCATACCAACCATACCAACAATATCAACCATACCAACTATACCAACAATACCAACCTTACCAAACATACCAATCATACCAACCATACCATCCATACCAAACATAGCAACCATAGCCACCATAGCAACCATACCAACCATACCAACCATACCAACAATATCAACCATACCAACTATACCAACAATACCAACCATAACAACCATACCAACCATACCAACCATACCAACAATACCAACAATACCAACCTTACCAACCATACCAACCATACCAACCATACCAATCATACAAACCATACCAAATATAACAAACATAGCAACCATACCAACCTTACCAACCATACCAACCATACCAACCATACCAACCATACCAACAATACCAACTATACCAACCATACCAACCATACCAACAATATCAACTATACCAACTATACCAACAATACCAACCTTACCAAACATACCAATCATACCAATCATACCATCCATACCAAACATAGCAACCATAGCCACCATAGCAACCATACCAACCATACCAACTATACCAACAATACCAACCATACCAACCATACCAACCATACCAACCATACCAACCATACCAACCATACCAACAATACCAACAATACCAACCTTACCAACCATACCAACCATACCAATCATACAAACCATACCAAATATAACAAACATAGCAACCATACCAACCTTACCAACCATACCAACCATACCAACCATACCAAACATACCAACAATACCAACTATACCAACCATACCAACCATACCAACAATATCAACTATACCAACTATACCAACAATACCAACCTTACCAAACATACCAATCATACCAACCATACCATCCATACTAAACATAGCAACCATAGCCACCATAGCAACCATAGCCACCATAGCAACCATACCAACCATACCAACCATACCAACCATACCAACCATACCAACCATACCAATCATACCAATCATACCAACCATACCAACCATACTAACCTTACCAACAATAGCAATAATACCAACCATACCAACCATACCAACCATACCAATCATACCAATCATACCAACCATACCAATAATACCAACCATACCAACCATACCAACCACACCAACCATACCAACCATACAAACCATATCCACCATACTAACCTTACCAACAATAGCAATAATACCAACCATACCAACCCTACCAACCACACCAACCATACCAACCTTACTAATCATACCAATCATACCAACCATACCAACCATACCAACCATACCAACCATACCAACCATACCAACAATACCAACTATACCAACCATACTAACCATACCAACCATACCAACCATACCAACAATACCAACAATACCAACCTTACCAACCATACCAACCATACCAATCATACAAACCATAGCAAATATAACAAACATAGCAACCACACCAACCTTACCCACCATACCAACCATACCAACAATATCAACTATACCAACTATACCAACAATACCAACCTTACCAAACATACCAATCATACCAACCATACCATCCATACCAAACATAGCAACCATAGCCACCATAGCAACCATACCAACCATACCAACCATACCAACCATACCAACGATACTAACCTTACCAACAATAGCAATAATACCAACCATACCAACCATACCAACCATACCAACCATACCAACCATACCAACCACACCAACCATACCAACCATACCCACCATACTAACCTTACCAACAATAGCAATAATACCAACCATACCAACCATACCAACCATACCAACCATACCAACCATACCAATCATACCAATCATACCAACCATACCAAACATAGCAACCATACCAACCACACCAACCATACAAAACATATCCACCATACTAACCTTACCAACAATAGCAATAATACCAACCATACCAACCCTACCAACCACACCAACCATACCAACCTTACTAATCATACCAATCATACCAACTATATCAACCATACCAACCATACCAAACATAGCAACCATAGCAAACCTTACCAACCATAGCAACCATACCAATCATACCAATCATACAAACCATACCAAATATAACAAACATAGCAACCATGCCAACCACACCAAACATACCAACCATACCAAACATAACAAACATAGCAACCATAACAACCACACCAACCATACCAACCATATCCACCATACTAACCTTACCAACAATAGCAATAATACCAACCATACCAACCATACCAACCATACCAACCATACCAACCATACCAATCATACCAATCATACCAACCATACCAACCATACTAACCTTACCAACAATAGCAATAATACCAACCATACCAACAATACCAACCATACCAATCATACCAATCATACCAATCATACCAACCATACCAACCATACCAAACATACCAACCATACCAACCATACCAACCATACCCACCGTACTAACCTTACCAACAATAGAAATAATAACAACAATACCAACCATACCAACCATACCAAAAATACCAATCATACCAACCATACCCACCATACTAACCTTACCAACAATAGCAATAATACCAACCATACCAACCCTACCAACCACACCAACACTACCAACCATACCAAAAATACCAATCATACCAACCATACCCACCATACTAACCTTACCAACAATAGCAATAATACCAACCATACCAAACCTACCAACCACACCAACCATACCAACCATACCAATCATACCAATCATACCAATCATACCAGCCATACCAACCATACCAAACATAGCAACCATAGCAACCATACCAACCATAGTAACCATACCAATCATACCAATCATACCAACTATACCAACCATACCAACCATACCAACGATAGCAACCATACCAATCATACCAATCATACCAATCATACCAATCATACCAATCATACCAACCATACCAACCATACCAACCACACCAACCATACCCACCATACTAACCTTACCAACAATAGCAATAATACCAACCATACCAACCATACCAACCATACCAACCATACCCAACATACTAACCTTACCAACAATAGCAATAATACCAACCATACCAACCATACCAATCATACTAACCACACCAACCATACCAACCATACCAACCATACCAACCATACCCACCATACTAACCTTACCAACAATAGCAATAATACCAAGCATACCAACCATACCAATCATACTAACCTTACCAACATTACCAAAAATAACAACCATGCCAACCATACCAACCATAATAACCTTACAAATCATGCCAACCATAGCAATCATACCAACCATACCAACTTTTCCAACTTTACCAACCATGCTAACCATGCCAACCATACCAACCATACCAATCATACCAATCATACCAATCATACCAACCATACCAACCATACCAAACATAGCAACCATACCAACAATACCAACCTTACAAAACATACCAATCATACCAATCATAGCAATCATACCAACCATACCAAACATAGCAACCATACCAACCACACCAACCATACCAAAAATACCCATCATACTAACCTTACCAACAATACCAATAATACCAACCATACCAACCATACCAACCATGCTAACCATGCCAACCATACCAATCATACCAACCATACCAACAATACCAACCTTACAAAACATACCAATCATACCAATCATACCAACCATACCAACCATACCAACCATACCAAACATAGCAACCATACCAACAATAGCAACCATACCAATCATACCAATCATAGCAATCATACCAACCATACCAAACATAGCAACCATACTAACCACACCAACCATACCAAAAATACCCATCATACTAACCTTACCAACAATACCAATAATACCAACCATACCAACCATACCAACCCTACCAACCATACCAATCATACCAATCATACCAAACATACCAACCATAATAACCTTACAAATCATGCCAACCATACCAATCATACCAACCATACCAACCTTTCCAACTTTACCAACCATGCCAACCATACCAACCTTACCAAACATACCAACCATGCCAACCATGCCAAACCATACCAACCATACCAATCATACCAATCATACCAACCATGCTAACCATGCCCACCATACCAATCATACCAACCATACCAACAATACCAACCTTACAAAACATACCAATCATACCAATCATACCAACCATACCAACCATACCAACCATACCAAACATAGCAACCATACCAACAATAGCAACCATACCAATCATACCAATCATAGCAATCATACCAACCATACCAACCATACCAAACATAGCAACCATACCAACAATAGCAACCATACCAATCATACCAATCATAGCAATCATACCAACCATACCAAACATAGCAACCATACCAACCACACCAACCATACCAAAAATACCCATCATACTAACCTTACCAACAATACCAATAATACCAACCATACCAACCATACCAACCCTACCAACCATACCAATCATACCAATCATACCAAATATACCAACCATAATAACCTTACAAATCATGCCAACCATACCAATCATACCAACCATACCAACCTTTCCAACTTTACCAATCATACCAACCATACCAACCTTTCCAACTTTACCAACCATGCCAACCATACCAACCTTACCAAACATACCAACCATGCCAACCATGCCAAACCATACCAACCATACCAATCATACCAATCATACCAACCATGCTAACCATGCCAACCATACCAATCATACCAACCATACCAACAATACCAACCTTACAAAACATACCAATCATACCAATCATACCAACCATACCAACCATACCAAACATAGCAACCATACCAACCTTACCAACATGACCAACTATGGCAACCATTTCAATTTACCAACCATGCTAACCCTACCAAACATACCAAACATTCCAACCATACCAACCTTACCAACCATGCCAACTATGCACCCCATACCAACTATACCAACCTTGCCAACCATGCCAACGACGCCAACCATGCCAACCATACCAACCATACTAACCATACCAACAATACCAACTATACCAACCATACCACCCTTACCAACCATGCCACCCATACCAACCATGAAAACCATACCAACCTTACCAACCATGACAACCTTACCAACCATACCAACCATGCCATACATACCAACCATGCCAACCATAAAAACCTTACCAACCATGCCAATAATAAAAACCATGAGAACATTACCAACCATACCAACGTTACCAACCATGTAAACCATACAAACCATATCCACCATACTACCCTTACCAA
The DNA here is from genome assembly GCA_947397855.1 of Thelaira solivaga. Classification (NCBI taxonomy): domain Eukaryota; kingdom Metazoa; phylum Arthropoda; class Insecta; order Diptera; family Tachinidae; genus Thelaira; species Thelaira solivaga. The sequence goes on from OX377614.1 coordinate 44,144,293, forward strand.
CAAAAGCAATAATACCAACCATACCAACCCTACCAACCACACCAACCATACCAACCTTACTAATCATACCAATCATACCAACCATACCAACCATACCAAACATAGCAACCATAGCAACCTTACCAACCATAGCAACCATACCAATCATACCAATCATACAAACCATACCAAATATAACAAACATAGCAACCATACCAACCTTACCAACAATACCAACCATAGCAACCATACCAACAATACCAACTATACCAACCATACCAACCATACCAACAATATCAACCATACCAACTATACCAACAATACCAACCTTACCAAACATACCAATCATACCAACCATACCATCCATACCAAACATAGCAACCATAGCCACCATAGCAACCATACCAACCATACCAACCATACCAACCATACCAACCATACCAACCATACCAACCATACCAATCATACCAATCATACCAACCATACCAACCATACCAAACATAGCAACCATACCAACCACACCAACCATACCAACCATACCAACCATACCAACCATACCAACCATACCAACCATACCAACCATACCAACCATACCAACCATACCAACAATACCAACTATACCAACCATACCAACCATACCAACCATACCAACCATACCAACCATACCAACAATATCAACCATACCAACTATACCAACAATACCAACCATACCAACCATACCAACCATACCAACAATACCAACAATACCAACCATACCAACCATACCAACAATATCAACCATACCAACTATACCAACAATACCAACCATACCAACCATACCAACCATACCAACCATACCAACCATACCAACAATATCAACCATACCAACCATACCAACAATACCAACAATACCAACAATACCAACCATACCAACCATACCAACCATACCAACAATACCAACAATACCAACCTTACCAACCATACCAACCATACCAACCATACCAATCATACCAACAATACCAACTATACCAACCATACCAATCATACAAACCATACCAAATATAACAAACATAGCAACCATACCAACCTTACCAACCATACCAACCATACCAACCATACCAACAATACCAACTATACCAACCATACCAACCATACCAACAATATCAACTATACCAACTATACCAACAATACCAACCTTACCAAACATACCAATCATACCAACCATACCATCCATACCACACATAGCAACCATAGCCACCATAGCAACCATACCAACCATACCAACCATACCAACCATACCAACCATACCAACCGTACCAACCATACCAATCATACTAATCATACCAATCATACCAACCATACCAACCATACCAAACATAGCAACCATACCAACCACACCAACCATACCAACCATACCCACCATACTAACCTTACCAACAATAGCAATAATACCAACCATACCAACCATACCAATCATACCAATCATACCAACCATACCAACCATACCAAACATAGCAACCATACCAACCACACCAACCATACCAACCATACAAACCATATCCACCATGCTAACCTTACCAACAATAGCAATAATACCAACCATACCAACCCTACCAACCACACCAACCATACCAACCTTACTAATCATACCAATCATACCAACCATACCAACTATACCAACCATACCAACCATACCAACCATACCAAACATAGCAACCATAGCAAACCTTACCAACCACAGCAACCATACCAATCATACCAATCATACAAACCATACCAAATATAACAAACATAGCAACCATACCAACCACACCAACCATACCAAACATAACAACCATACCAAACATAGCAACCATACCAACCACACCAACCATACCAACCATACCAACCATACCAACCATAGCCACCATACTAACCTTACCAACAATAGCAATAATAAAAACCATACCAACCATACCAATCATACCAATCATACCAATCATACCAACCATACCAACCATACCAAACATAGCAACCATACCAACCACACCAACCATACCAACCATAGCAACCATACCAATCATAACAATCATACCAACCATACCAACCATACCAAACATAGCAACCATACCAACCACACCAACCATACTAACCATACCAACCATACCAACCATATCCACCATACTAACCTTACCAACAATAGCAATAATACCAACCATACCAACCATACCAACCATACCAATCATACCAATCATACCAATCATACCAATCATACCAATCATACCAAACATACCAACCATACCAAACATAACAAACATAGCAACCATACCAACCACACCAACCATACTAACCGTACCAACAATAACAATAATACCAACCATACCAACCATACCAACCATACCAACCATACCAACCATACCAACCATACCAACCATACCAACCATACCAATCATACCAATCATACCAACCATACCAACCATAACAAACATAGCAACCATACCAACCACACCAACCATACTAACCGTACCAACAATAGCAATAATACCAACCATACCAACCATACCAATCATACCAATCATACCAATCATACCAATCATACCAACCATACCAACCATACCAAATATAGCAACCATACCAACCACACCAACCATACCAACCATACCAACCATACCCACCATACTAACCTTACCAACAATAGCAATAATACCAACCATACCAACCATACCAATCATACCAATCATACCAACCACACCAACCATACCAACCATACCAACCATACCAACCATACCCACCATACTAACCTTACCAACAATAGCAATAATACCAACCATACCAACCATACCAATCATACCAATCATACCAATCATACCAACCATACCAACCATACCAAACATAGCAACCATAAAAACCACACCAACCATACCCACCATACTAACCTTACCAACAATAGCAATAATACCAACCATACCAAATATACCAACCATACCAATCATACCAATCATACCAACCATACCAACCATACCAAACATAGCAACCATACCAACCATACCAACCATACCCACCATACTAACCTTACCAACAATAGAAATAATAACAACAATACCAACCATACCAACCATACCAACCATACCAAAAATACCAATCATACCAACCATACCCACCATACTAACCTTACCAACAATAACAATAATACCAACCATACCAACCCTACCAACCACACCAACCATACCAACCATACCAATCATACCAATCATACCAATCATACCAACCATACCAACCATACCAAACATAGCAACCATAGCAACCATACCAACCATAGTAACCATACCAATCATACCAATCATACCAACCATACCAACCATACCAACCATACCAACCATACCAACCATAGCAACCATACCAATCATACCAATCATACCAATCATACCAACCATACCAAACATAGCAACCATACCAACCACACCAACCATACCAACCATACCAACCATACCCACCATACTAACCTTACCAACAATAGCAATAATACCAACCATACCAACCATACCAACCATACCAACCATACCAACAATACCAACCATACCAACCATACCAACAATACCAACTATACCAACCATACCAACCATACCAACCATACCAACCATACCAACCATACCAACCATACCAACCATACTAATCATACCAATCATACCAACCATACCAACAATACCAACCTTACAAAACATACCAATCATACCAATCATACCAACCATACCAACCATACCCACCATACTAACCTTACCAACAATAGCAATAATACCAACCATACCAACCATACCAACCATACCAATCATACCAATCATACCAACCACACCAACCATACCAACCATACCCACCATACTAACCTTACCAACAATAGCAATAATACCAACCATACCAACCATACCAATCATACCAATCATACCAATCATACCAACCATACCAACCATACCAAACATAGCAACCATAAAAACCATACCCACCATACTAACCTTACCAACAATAGAAATAATAACAACAATACCAACCATACCAACCATACCAAAAATACCAATCATACCAACCATACCCACCATACTAACCTTACCAACAATAGCAATAATACCAACCATATCAACCCTACCAACCACACCAACCATACCAACCATACCAATCATACCAATCATACCAATCATACCAATCATACCAACCATACCAACCATACCAAACATAGCAACCATAGCAACCATACCAACCATAGTAACCATACCAATCATACCAATCATACCAACCATACCAACCATACCAACCATAGCAACCATACCAATCATACCAATCATACCAATCATACCAATCATACCAACCATACCAAACATAGCAACCATACCAACCACACCAACTATACCAACCATACCAACCATACCCACCATACTAACCTTACCAACAATAGCAATAATACCAACCATACCAACCATACCAATCATACCAACCATACCAAACATAGTAACCATACTAACCACACCAACCATACCAACCATACCCACCATACCCACCATACTAACCTTACCAACAATAGCAATAATACCAACCATACCAACCATACCAATCATACTAACCACACCAACCATACCAACCATACCAACCATACCAACTATACCAACCATACCAACCATACCCACCATACTAACCTTACCAACAATAGCAATAATACCAACCATACCAACCATACCAATCATACTAACCTTACCAACATTACCAAAAATAACAACCATGCCAACCATACCAACCATACCAACCATAGCAACCATACCAACCATACCCACCATACTAACCTTACCAACAATAGCAATAATACCAACCATACCAACCATACCAACCATACCAACCATACCAATCATACCAATCATACCAACCACACCAACCATACCAACCATACCCACCATACTAACCTTACCAACAATAGCAATAATACCAACCATACCAACCATACCAATCATACCAATCATACCAATCATACCAACCATACCAACCATACCAAACATAGCAACCATAAAAACCACACCAACCATACCCACCATACTAACCTTACCAACAATAGCAATAATACCAACCATACCAAATATACCAACCATACCAATCATACCAATCATACCAACCATACCAACCATACCAAACATAGCAACCATACCAACCATACCAACCATACCCACCATACTAACCTTACCAACAATAGAAATAATAACAACAATACCAACCATACCAACCATACCAAAAATACCAATCATACCAACCATACCCACCATACTAACCTTACCAACAATAGAAATAATAACAACAATACCAACCATACCAACCATACCAAAAATACCAATCATACCAACCATACCAACCATACCAAACATAGCAACCATAGCAACCATACCAACCATAGTAACCATACCAATCATACCAATCATACCAACCATACCAACCATACCAACCATACCAACCATACCAACCATACCAACCATACCAACCATAGCAACCATACCAATCATACCAATCATACCAATCATACCAACCATACCAACCATACCAAATATAGCAACCATACCAACCACACCAACCATACCAACCATACCAACCATACCCACCATACTAACCTTACCAACAATAGCAATAATACCAACCATACCAACCATACCAACCATACCAATCATACCAATCATACCAACCACACCAACCATACCAACCATACCAACCATACCCACCATACTAACCTTACCAACAATAGCAATAATACCAACCATACCAACCATACCAATCATACCAATCATACCAATCATACCAACCATACCAACCATACCAAACATAGCAACCATAAAAACCACACCAACCATACCCACCATACTAACCTTACCAACAATAGCAATAATACCAACCATACCAAATATACCAACCATACCAATCATACCAATCATACCAACCATACCAACCATACCAAACATAGCAACCATACCAACCATACCAACCATACCCACCATACTAACCTTACCAACAATAGAAATAATAACAACAATACCAACCATACCAACCATACCAACCATACCAAAAATACCAATCATACCAACCATACCCACCATACTAACCTTACCAACAATAACAATAATACCAACCATACCAACCCTACCAACCACACCAACCATACCAACCATACCAATCATACCGATCATACCAATCATACCAACCATACCAACCATACCAAACATAGCAACCATAGCAACCATACCAACCATAGTAACCATACCAATCATACCAACCATACCAACCATACCAACCATACCAACCATACCAACCATAGCAACCATACCAATCATACCAATCATACCAATCATACCAATCATACCAATCATACCAACCATACCAACCATACCAAACATAGCAACCATAGCAACCATACCAACCATAGTAACCATACCAATCATACCAACCATACCAAACATAGCAACCATAGCAACCATACCAACCATAGTAACCATACCAATCATACCAACCATACCAACCATACCAACCATACCAACCATACCAACCATAGCAACCATACCAATCATACCAATCATACCAATCATACCAATCATACCAATCATACCAACCATACCAACCATACCAAACATAGCAACCATAGCAACCATACCAACCATACCAACCATACCAAAAATACCAATCATACCAACCATACCCACCATACTAACCTTACCAACAATAACAATAATACCAACCATACCAACCCTACCAACCACACCAACCATACCAACCATACCAATCATACCAATCATACCAATCATACCAACCATACCAACCATACCAAACATAGCAACCATAGCAACCATACCAACCATAGTAACCATACCAATCATACCAACCATACCAACCATACCAACCATACCAACCATACCAACCATAGCAACCATACCAATCATACCAATCATACCAACCATACCAACCATACCAAACATAGCAACCATAAAAACCACACCAACCATACCCACCATACTAACCTTACCAACAATAGCAATAATACCAACCATACCAAATATACCAACCATACCAATCATACCAATCATACCAACCATACCAACCATACCAAACATAGCAACCATACCAACCATACCCACCATACTAACCTTACCAACAATAGAAATAATAACAACAATACCAACCATACCAACCATACCAACCATACCAAAAATACCAATCATACCAACCATACCCACCATACTAACCTTACCAACAATAACAATAATACCAACCATACCAACCCTACCAACCACACCAACCATACCAACCATACCAATCATACCAACCATACCAACCATACCCACCATACTAACCTTACCAACAATAGAAATAATAACAACAATACCAACCATACCAACCATACCAACCATACCAAAAATACCAATCATACCAACCATACCCACCATACTAACCTTACCAACAATAACAATAATACCAACCATACCAACCCTACCAACCACACCAACCATACCAACCATACCAATCATACCAATCATACCAATCATACCAACCATACCAACCATACCAAACATAGCAACCATACCAACCACACCAACCATACCCACCATACTAACCTTACCAACAATAGCAATAATACCAACCATACCAACCATACCAACCATACCAACCATACCAACAATACCAACCATACCAACCATACCAACAATACCAACCATACCAACCATACCAACCATACCAACCATACCAACCATACCAACCTTACCAACCATGCCAAATATGCACCCCATACCAACTATACCAACCTTACCAACCATGCCAACGACGCCAACCATGCCAACCATACCAACCATACCAACCATACCAACAATACCAACTATACCAACCATACCAACCATACAAACCATACCAACCATACCAACCATACCAAACATAGCAACCATACCAACAATAGCAACCATACCAACAATAGCAACCATACCAATCATACCAACCATACCAAACATAGCAACCATACCAACCACACCAACCATACCAAAAATACCCATCATACTAACCTTACCAACAATACCAATAATACCAACCATACCAACCATACCAACCATACCAATCATACCAATCATACCAATCATACCAAACATACCAACCATAATAACCTTACAAATCATGCCAACCATACCAATCATACCAACCTTTCCAACTTTACCAACCATGCCAACCATACCAACCTTACCAAACATACCAACCATGCCAACCATGCCAAACAATACCAACCATGCCAACCAAGCCAACCACACCAACGATACCAACCATACAAACCATATCCACCATACTAACCTTACCATCAATAGCAATAATACCAACCATACCAACCCTACCAACCACACCAACCATACCAACCTTACTAATCATACCAATCATACCAACCATACCAACCATACCAAACATAGCAACCATAGCAAACTTACCAACCATAGCAACCATACCAATCATACCAATCACACCAATCATACCAACCATACCAACCATACCAAACATAGCAACCATACCAACCACACCAACCATACCAACCATACCCACCATACTAACCTTACCAACAATAGCAATAATACCAACCATACCAACCATACCAACCATACCAACCATACCAACCATACCAATCATACCAACCATACCAAACATATCAACCATACCAACCACACCAACCATACCAACCATACAAACCATATCCACCATACTAACCCTACCAACAATAGCAATAATACCAACCATACCAACCCTAACAACCACACCAACCATACCAACCTTACTAATCATACCAATCATACCAACCATACCAACCATACCAACCATACCAAACATAGCAACCATAGCAACCTTACCAACCATAGCAACCATACCAACAATACCAACCATACCAACCATACCAACAATACCAACTATACCAACCATACCAAACATAGCAACCATACCAACCACACCAACCATACCAACCATATCCACCATACTAACCTTACCAACAATAGCAATAATACCAACCATACCAACCATACCAACCATACCAATCATACCAATCATACCAACCATACCAACCATACCAAACATAGCAACCATAGCAACCTTACCAACCATAGCAACCATACCAATCATACCAATCATACAAACCATACCATATATAACAAACATAGCAACCATACCTACCTTACCAACCATACCAACCATACCAACCATACCAACAATACCAACCATACCAACCATACCAACAATACCAACTATACCAACCATACCAACCATACCAACAATATCAACCATACCAACTATACCAACAATACCAACCTTACCAAACATACCAATCATACCAACCATAACATCCATACCAAACATAGCAACCATAGCCACCATACCAACCATACCAACCATACCAACCATACCAACCATACCAATCATACCAATCATACCAACCATACCAACCATACCAAACATAGCAACCATACCAACCACACCACCCATACCCACCATACTAACCTTACCAACAATAGCAATAATACCAACCATACCAACCATACCAATCATACCAATAATACCAACCATACCAACCCTACCAACCACACCAACCATACCAACCTTACTAATCATACCAATCATACCAACCATACCAACCATACCAAACAAAGCAACCATAGCAACCTTACCAACCATAGCAACCATACCAATCATACCAATCATACAAACCATACCAAATATAACAAACATAGCAACCATACCAACCTTACCAACCATACCAACCATACCAACAATAACCACCATACCAACCATACCAACCATACCAACAATACCAACTATACCAACCATACCAACCAAACCAACAATATCAACCATACCAACTATACCAACAAAACCAACCTTACCAAACATACCAATCATACCAACCATAACATCCATACCAAACATAGCAACCATAGCCACCATAGCAACCATACCAACCATACCAACCATACCAACCATACCCACCATACTAACCTTACCAACAAAAGCAATAATACCAACCATACCAACCATACCAACCATACCAATCATACCAATCATACCAACCACACCAACCATACCAACCATACCAACCATACCCACCATACTAACCTTACCAACAATAGCAATAATACCAACCATACCAACCATACCAATCATACCAACCATACCAACCATACCAAACATACCAACCATACCAACCATACCAAACATAGCAACCATAGCAACCATACCAACCATAGTAACCATACCAATCATACCAATCATACCAACCATACCAACCATACCAACCATACCAACCATACCAACCATAGTAACCATACCAATCATACCAATCATACCAACCATACCAACCATACCAACCATACCAACCATGCCAACCATAGCAACCATACCAACCATACCAATCATACCAACCATACCAACCATACCTAACATACCAACCATACCAACCATACCAAACATAGCAACCATAGCAACCATACCAACCATAGTAACCATACCAATCATACCAATCATACCAATCATACCAACCATACCAACCATACCAAACATAGCAACCATAGCAACCATACCAACCATAGTAACCATACCAATCATACCAATCATACCAACCATACCAACCATACCAACCATACCAACCATACCAACCATAGCAACCATACCAATCATACCAATCATACCAATCATACCAACCATACCAAACATAGCAACCATACCAACCACACCAACCATACCAACCATACGAACCATACCCACCATACTAACCTTACCAACAATAGCAATAATACCAACCATACCAACCATACCAACCATACCAACCATACCAACAATACCAACCATACCAACCATACCAACAATACCAACTATACCAACCATACCAACCATACCAACCATACCAACCATACCAACCATACCAACCATACCAACCATACCAACCATACCAACCATACTAATCATACCAATCATACCAACCATACCAACAATACCAACCTTACAAAACATACCAATCATACCAACCATACCAACCTTTCCAACTTTACCAACCATGCCAACCATGCCAACCATAGCAACCATACCAACCATACCAATCATACCAACCATACCAACCATACCAAACATACCAACCATACCAACCATACCAAACATAGCAACCATAGCAACCATACCAACCATAGTAACCATACCAATCATACCAATCATACCAACCATACCAACCATACCAACCATACCAACCATACCAACCATACCAACCATAGTAACCATACCAATCATACCAATCATACCAACCATACCAACCATACCAACCATACCAATCATACCAATCATACCAACCACACCAACCATACCAACCATACCAACCATACCAACCATACCAAAAATACCAATCATACCAACCATACCCACCATACTAACCTTACCAACAATAACAATAATACCAACCATACCAACCCTACCAACCACACCAACCATACCAACCATACCAATCATACCAATCATACCAATCATACCAACCATACCAACCATACCAAACATAGCAACCATAGCAACCATACCAACCATAGTAACCATACCAATCATACCAATCATACCAACCATACCAACCATACCAACCATACCAACCATACCAACCATAGCAACCATACCAATCATACCAATCATACCAATCATACCAACCATACCAAACATAGCAACCATACCAACCACACCAACCATACCAACCATACCAACCATAGCAACCATACCAATCATACCAACCATACCAACCATACCAACCATACCAACCATACCAACCATACCAACCATAGTAACCATACCAATCATACCAATCATACCAACCATACCAACCATACCAACCATACCAACCATACCAAACATACCAACCATACCAACCATACTAATCATACCAATCATACCAACCATACCAACAATACCAACCTTACAAAACATACCAATCATACCAATCATACCAACCATACCAACCATACCAACCATACCCACCATACTAACCTTACCAACAATATCAATAATACCAACCATACCAACCATACCAACCATACCAACCATACCAACCATACCAATCATACCAATCATACCAACCACACCAACCATACCAACCATACCAACCATACCAACCATACCCACCATACTAACCTTACCAACAATAGCAATAATACCAACCATACCAACCATACCAATCATACCAATCATACCAATCATACCAACCATACCAACCATACCAAACATAGCAACCATAAAAACCATACCCACCATACTAACCTTACCAACAATAGAAATAATAACAACAATACCAACCATACCAACCATACCAAAAATACCAATCATACCAACCATACCCACCATACTAACCTTACCAACAATAGCAATAATACCAACCATATCAACCCTACCAACCACACCAACCATACCAACCATACCAATCATACAAATCATACCAATCATACCAACCATACCAACCATACCAAACATAGCAACCATAGCAACCATACCAACCATAGTAACCATACCAATCATACCAATCATACCAACCATACCAACCATACCAACAATACCAACCATACCAACCATAGCAACCATACCAATCATACCAATCATACCAATCATACCAATCATACCAACCATACCAAACATAGCAACCATACCAACCACACCAACTATACCAACCATACCAACCATACCCACCATACTAACCTTACCAACAATAGCAATAATACCAACCATACCAACCATACCAATCATACCAACCATACCAAACATAGTAACCATACTAACCACACCAACCATACCAACCATACCAACCATACCCACCATACTAACCTTACCAACAATAGCAATAATACCAACCATACCAACCATACCAATCATACTAACCACACCAACCATACCAACCATACCAACCATACCCACCATACTAACCTTACCAACAATAGCAATAATACCAACCATACCAACCATACCAATCATACTAACCTTACCAACATTACCAAAAATAACAACCATGCCAACCATACCAACCATAATAACCTTACAAATCATGCCAACCATACCAATCATACCAACCATACCAACCTTTCCAACTTTACCAACCATGCCAACCATGCCAACCATACCAACCATACCAATCATACCAATCATACCAATCATACCAACCACACCAACCATACCAAACATAGCAACCATAGCAACCATACCAACCATAGCAACCATACCAATCATACCAATCATACCAACCATACCAACCATACCAAACATAGCAACCATACCAACCACACCAATCATACCAACCATACCAACCATACCAACCATACCAACCATACCAACCATACCAACCATACCAACCATACCAACCATACCAACCTTACCAACCATACCAACAATACCAACCATACCAACCATACCAACAATACCAACTATACCAACCATACCAACCATACCAACCATACCAACCATACCAACCATACCAAACATAGCAACCATACCAACAATAGCAACCATACCAATCATACCAATCATACCAACCATACCAAACATAGCAACCATACCAACCACACCAACCATACCAAAAATACCCATCATACTAACCTTACCAACAATACCAATAATACCAACCATACCAACCATACCAACCCTACCAACCATACCAATCATACCAATCATACCAATCATACCAATCATACCAAACATACCAACCATAATAACCTTACAAATCATGCCAACCATACCAATCATACCAACCATACCAACCTTTCCAACTTTACCAACCATGCCAACCATACCAACCTTACCAAACATACCAACCATGCCAACCATGCCAAACCATACCAACCATGCCAACCAAGCCAACCATGCCAACCATGCCAACCATACCAACTGTACCAACATTACCAACCATAGAAACCATACCAACCTTACCAACATGACCAACTATGACAACCATTTCAATTTACCAACCATGCTAACCCTACCAAACATACCAAACATTCCAACCATACCAACCTTACCAACCATGCCAAATATGCACCCCATACCAACTATACCAACCTTACCAACCATGCCAACGACGCCAACCATGCCAACCATACCAACCATACTAACCATACTAACCATACCAACAATACCAACTATACCAACCATACCACCCTTACCAACCATGCCACCCATACCAACCATGAAAACCATACCAACCTTACCAACCATGACAACCTTACCAACCATACCAACCATGCCATACATACCAACCATGCCAACCATAAAAACCTTACCAACCATGCCAATAATAAAAACCATGAGAACATTACCAACCAAACCAACGTTACCAACCATGCCAACCATAACACCCATACCAACCCTTCCAAACATACCAACCATTCCAACCATACCAACCTTACCAACCATGCCAACCATTCCAACTTTACCAGCCATACCAACAATACCAAACATAGCAATCAAACCAAACATAGCAACCTTACCAACATTACCAACAATACCAACCATACCAACCTTACCAACATTACCAACAATACAAAGCTTACACACCATACCAACCTTACACACCATGCCAACCATATCAACCATAGCAAGAATACCAATCATACCAACCATACCAAACATAGCAACCATAAAAACCACACCAACCATACCAACCATACCAACCATACCAACCATACCAATCATACCAACCATACCAACCATACCAACCATACCAACCTTACCAACCATACCAACCATACCAACCATACCAACAATACCAACCATACCAACCATACCAACAATACCAACTATACCAACCATACCAACCATACAAACCATACCAACCATACCAACCATACCAAACATAGCAACCATACCAACAATAGCAACCATACCAACAATAGCAACCATACCAATCATACCAACCATACCAAACATAGCAACCATACCAACCACACCAACCATACCAAAAATACCCATCATACTAACCTTACCAACAATACCAATAATACCAACCATACCAACCATACCAACCATACCAATCATACCAATCATACCAATCATACCAAACATACCAACCATAATAACCTTACAAATCATGCCAACCATACCAATCATACCAACCTTTCCAACTTTACCAACCATGCCAACCATACCAACCTTACCAAACATACCAACCATGCCAACCATGCCAAACAATACCAACCATGCCAACCAAGCCAACCACACCAACGATACCAACCATACAAACCATATCCACCATACTAACCTTACCAACAATAGCAATAATACCAACCATACCAACCCTACCAACCACACCAACCATACCAACCTTACTAATCATACCAATCATACCAACCATACCAACCATACCAAACATAGCAACCATAGCAAACTTACCAACCATAGCAACCATACCAATCCTACCAATCACACCAATCATACCAACCATACCAACCATACCAAACATAGGAACCATACCAACCACACCAACCATACCAACCATACCCACCATACTAACCTTACCAACAATAGCAATAATACCAACCATACCAACCATACCAACCATACCAACCATACCAATCATACCAACCATACCAAACATATCAACCATACCAACCACACCAACCATACCAACCATACAAACCATATCCACCATACTAACCCTACCAACAATAGCAATAATACCAACCATACCAACCCTAACAACCACACCAACCATACCAACCTTACTAATCATACCAATCATACCAACCATACCAACCATACCAACCATACCAACCATACCAAACATAGCAACCATAGCAACCTTACCAACCATAGCAACCATACCAACAATACCAACCATACCAACCATACCAACAATACCAACTATACCAACCATACCAAACATAGCAACCATACCAACCACACCAACCATACCAACCATATCCACCATACTAACCTTACCAACAATAGCAATAATACCAACCATACCAACCATACCAACCATACCAATCATACCAATCATACCAACCATACCAACCATACCAAACATAGCAACCATAGCAACCTTACCAACCATAGCAACCATACCAATCATACCAATCATACAAACCATACCATATATAACAAACATAGCAACCATACCTACCTTACCAACCATACCAACCATACCAACCATACCAACAATACCAACCATACCAACCATACCAACAATACCAACTATACCAACCATACCAACCATACCAACAATATCAACCATACCAACTATACCAACAATACCAACCTTACCAAACATACCAATCATACCAACCATAACATCCATACCAAACATAGCAACCATAGCCACCATACCAACCATACCAACCATACCAACCATACCAACCATACCAATCATACCAATCATACCAACCATACCAACCATACCAAACATAGCAACCATACCAACCACACCAACCATACCCACCATACTAACCTTACCAACAATAGCAATAATACCAACCATACCAACCATACCAATCATACCAATAATACCAACCATACCAACCCTACCAACCACACCAACCATACCAACCTTACTAATCATACCAATCATACCAACCATACCAACCATACCAAACAAAGCAACCAATACAACCTTACCAACCATAGCAACCATACCAATCATACCAATCATACAAACCATACCAAATATAACAAACATAGCAACCATACCAACCTTACCAACCATACCAACCATACCAACAATAACCACCATACCAACCATACCAACCATACCAACAATACCAACTATACCAACCATACCAACCAAACCAACAATATCAACCATACCAACTATACCAACAAAACCAACCTTACCAAACATACCAATCATACCAACCATAACATCCATACCAAACATAGCAACCATAGCCACCATAGCAACCATACCAACCATACCAACCATACCAACCATACCAACCATACCCACCATACTAACCTTACCAACAAAAGCAATAATACCAACCATACCAACCATACCAACCATACCAATCATACCAATCATACCAACCACACCAACCATACCAACCATACCAACCATACCCACCATACTAACCTTACCAACAATAGCAATAATACCAACCATACCAACCATACCAATCATACCAATCATACCAATCATACCAACCATACCAACCATACCAAACATAGCAACCATAAAAACCACACCAACCATACCCACCATACTAACCTTACCAACAATAGCAATAATACCAACCATACCAAATATACCAACCATACCAATCATACCAATCATACCAACCATACCAACCATACCAAACATAGCAACCATACCAACCATACCAACCATACCCACCATACTAACCTTACCAACAATAGAAATAATAACAACAATACCAACCATACCAATCATACCAATCATACCAATCATACCAACCATACCAACCATACCAACCATACCAAACATAGCAACCATAAAAACCACACCAACCATACCCACCATACTAACCTTACCAACAATAGCAATAATACCAACCATACCAACCATACCAACCATACCAACAATACCAACCATACCAACCATACCAACAATACCAACTATACCAACCATACCAACCATACCAACCATACCAACCATACCAACCATACCAACCATACCAACCATACCAACCATACTAATCATACCAATCATACCAACCATACTAACAATACCAACAATAGCAACCATACCAATCATACCAATCATACCAACCATACCAACCATACCAACCATACCAACCATACCAACAATACCAACCATACCAACCATACCAACAATACCAACTATACCAACCATACCAACCATACCAACCATACCAACCTTTCCAACTTTACCAACCATGGCAACCATGCCAACCATACCAACCATACCAACCATACCAATCATACCAACAATACCAACAATAGCAACCATACCAATCATACCAATCATACTAACCACACCAACCATACCAACCATACCAACCATACCCACCATACTAACCTTACCAACAATAGCAATAATACCAACCATACCAACCATACCAATCATACTAACCACACCAACCATACCAACCATACCAACCATACCCACCATACTAACCTTACCAACAATAGCAATAATACCAACCATACCAACCATACCAATCATACTAACCTTACCAACATTACCAAAAATAACAACCATGCCAACCATACCAACCATAATAACCTTACAAATCATGCCAACCATACCAATCATACCAACCATACCAACCTTTCCAACTTTACCAACCATGGCAACCATGCCAACCATACCAACCATACCAATCATACCAATCATACCAATCATACCAACCACACCAACCATACCAAACATAGCAACCATAGCAACCATACCAACCATAGCAACCATACCAATCATACCAATCATACCAACCATACCAACCATACCAAACATAGCAACCATACCAACCACACCAACCATACCAACCATACCAACCATACCAACCATACCAACCATACCAACCATACCAACCATACCAACCATACCAACCATACCAACCTTACCAACCATACCAACCATACCAACCATACCAACCATACCAACAATACCAACCATACCAACCATACCAACAATACCAACTATACCAACCATACCAACCATACCAACCATACCAACCATACCAACCATACCAACCATACCAACCATACCAACCATACTAATCATACCAATCATACCAACCATACCAACAATACCTACAATAGCAACCATACCAATCATACAAATCATACCAACCATACCAAACATAGCAACCATACCAACCACACCAACCATACCAAAAATACCCATCATACTAACCTTACCAACAATACCAATAATACCAACCATACCAACCATACCAACCCTACCAACCATACCAATCATACCAATCATACCAATCATACCAAACATACCAACCATAATAACCTTACAAATCATGCCAACCATACCAATCATACCAACCATACCAACCTTTCCAACTTTACCAACCATGCCAACCATACCAACCTTACCAAACATACAAACCATACCAAATATAACAAACATAGCAACCATACCAACCTTAAAAACCATACCAACCATACCAACAATAACCACCATACCAACCATACCAACCATACCAACAATACCAACTATACCAACCATACCAACCAAACCAACAATATCAACCATACCAACTATACCAACAATACCAACCTTACCAAACATACCAATCATACCAACCATAACATCCATACCAAACATAGCAACCATAGCCACCATAGCAACCATACCAACCATACCAACCATACCAACCATACCAACCATACCAGCCATACCAATCATACCAATCATACCAACCATACCAAACATAGCAACCATACCAACCACACCAACCATACCCACCATACTAACCTTACCAACAATAGCAATAATACCAACCATACCAACCACACCAACCATACCAACCTTACTAATCATACCAATCATACCAACCATACCAACCATACCAAACATAGCAACCATAGAAAACCTTACCAACCATAGCAACCATACCCATCATACCAATCATACAAACCATACCATATATAACAAACATAGCAACCATACCAACCACACCAACCATACCAAACATAACAACCATACCAAACATAGCAACCATACCAACCACACCAACCATACCAACCATACCAACCATATCCACCATACTAACCATACCAATCATACCAATCATACCAACCATACCAACCATGCCAAACATAGCAACCATAACAACCACACCAACCATACCAACCATACAAACCATATCCACCATACTAACCTTACCAACAATAGCAATAATACCAACCATACCAACCCTACCAACCACACCAACCATACCAACCTTACTAATCATACCAATCATACCAACCATACCAAACATAGCAACCATAGCAACCTTAACAACCATAGCAACCATACCAATCATACCAATCGTACAAACCATACCAAATATAACAAACATAGCAACCATACCAACCACACCAACCATACCAAACATAACAACCATACCAAACATAGCAACCATACCAACCACACCAACCATACCAACCACACCAACCATACCAACCACACCAACCATACCAACCATACCCACCATACTAACCTTACCAACAATAGCAATAATAAAAACCATACCAACCATACTAACCATACTAACCATACCAATCATACAAATCATACCAATCATACCAACCATACCAACCATACCAAACATACCAATCATACCAATCATACCAAACATACCAACCATACCAACCATACCATCCATACCAAACATAGCAACCATAGCAACCTTACCAACCATAGCAACCATACCAATCATACCAATCATACAAACCATACCAAATATAACAAACATAGCAACCATACCAACCACACCAACCATACCAACCATACAAACCATACCAACAATACCAACCATACCAATCATACCAACCATACCAAACAGAGCAACCATACAAACCATAGCAACCATACCAATCATACCAATCATACAAACCATAAAAAATATAACAAACATAGCAACCATACCAACCATACTAACCTTACCAACAATAGCAATAATACCAACCATACCAACCCTACCAACCACACCAACCATACCAACCTTACTAATCATACCAACCATACCAACCATACCAAACAGAGCAACCATAGCAACCTTACCAACCATAGCAACCATACCAATCATACCAATCATACAAACCATACCAAATATAACAAACATAGCAACCATACCAACCACACCAACCATACCAACCATACAAACCATACCAACAATACCAACCATACCAATCATACCAATCATACAAACCATACCAAATATAACAAACATAGACCCCATACCAACCACACCAACCATACCAAACATAACAACCATACCAAACATAGCAACCATACCAACCACACCAACCATACCAACCATACCAACCATACCCACCATACTAACCATACCAATCATACCAATCATACCAACCATACCAAACATAGCAACCATACCAACCACACCAACCATACCAACCATACAAACCATATCCACCATACTAACCTTACCAACAATAGCAATAATACCAACCATACCAACCCTACCAACCACACCAACCATACCAACCTTACTAATCATACCAATCATACTAACCATACCAACCATACCAAACAAAGCAACCATAGCAACCTTACCAACCATAGCAAACATACCAATCATACCAATCATACAAACCATACCAAATATAACAAACATAGCAACCATACCAACCACACCAACCATACCAACCATACCAACCATACCAACCATACCAACCATACCAACCATACCAACCATACCAACCATACCAACCATACCAACCATACCAACCATACCAACCATACCAACCATACCAACCATACCAATCATACCAATCATACCAACCATACCAACCATACCAAACATAGCAACCATACCAACCACACCAAACATACCAACCATACCCACCATACTAACCTTACCAACAATAGCAATAATACCAACCATACCAACCATACCAATCATACCAATCATACCAATCATACCAACCATACCAACCATACCAAACATAGCAACCATACCAACCACACCAACCATACCAACCATACAAACCATATCCACCATACTACCCTTACCAACAATAGCAATAATACCAACCATACCAACCCTACCAACCACACCAACCATATCCACCATACTACCCTTACCAACAATAGCAACCATACCAACCACACCAACCATACCAACCATACAAACCATATCCACCATACTACCCTTACCAACAATAGCAATAATACCAACCATACCAACCCTACCAACCACACCAACCATACCAACCTTACTAATCATACCAATCATACCAACCATACCAACCATACCAAACATAGCAACCATAGCAACCATACCAACAATATCAACCATACCAACTATACCAACAATACCAACCTTACCAAACATACCAATCATACCAACCATACCATCCATACCAAACATAGCAACCATAGCCACCATAGCTACCATACCAACCATACCAACCATACCAATCATACCAATCATACCAACCATACCAACCATACCAAACATAGCAACCATACCAACCACACCAACCATACCAACCATACCAACCATACCAACCATACCAACCATACCAACAATACCAACTATACCAACCATACCAACCATACCAAAAATACCAACAATACCAACCTTACCAACAATTCCAACCATACCAATCATACAATCCATAAAAAATATAACAAACATAGCAACCATACCAACCTTACCAACCATACCAACCATACCAACCATACCAACAATACCAACTATACCCACCATACTAACCTTACCAACAATAGCAATAATACCAACCATGCCAACCATGCCAATCATACCAATCATACCAATCATACCAACCATACCAATTATACTAAACATAGCAACCATACCAACCACACCAACCATACCAACCATACCAACCATACCAACCATACCAACCATACCAACCATACCCACCATACTAAAATTAACAACAATAGCAATAATAAAAACCATACCAACCATACCAACCATACCAACCATACCAACCATACCAATCATACCAACCATACCAACCATACCAACCATACCAACCATACCAAACATAGCAACCATACCAACCACACCAACCATACCCACCATACTAACCTTACCATCAATAGCAATAATACCAACCATACCAACCCTACCAACCACACCCACCATACCAACCATACCAAACATAGCAACCATACCAACCACACCAACCACACCAACCATACCCACCATACTAACCTTACCAACAATAGCAATAATACCAACCATACCAACCATACCAACCATACCAACCATACCAATCATACCAATCATACCAACCATACCAACCATACCAACCATACCAAACATACCAACCATACCAACCATACCAACCATACCAAACATAGCAACCATACCAACCACACCAACCATACCAACCATACCCACCATACTAACCTTACCAACAATAGCAATAATACCAACCATACCAACCATACCAACCATACCAATCATACCAATCATACAAACCATACCAAATATAACAAACATAGCAACCATACCAACCACACCAACCATACCAAACATAACAACCATACCAAACATAGCAACCATACCAACCACACCAACCATAACAACCATACCAACCATACCCACCATACTAACCTTACCAACAATAGCAATAATAAAAACCATACCAACCATACCAATCATACCAATCATACCATCCATACCAACCATACCAAACATAGCAACCATACCAACCACACCAACCATACCAACCATACCAACCATACCAACCATACCAACCATACCAAACATAGCAACCATACCAACCATACCAACCACACCAACCATACCAACCATACCCACCATACTAGCCTTACCAACAATAGCAATAATACCAACCATACCAACCATACCAACCATACCAACCATACCAACCATACCAACCATACCAACCATACCAACCATACCAACCATACCAATCATACCAATCATACCAACCATACCAACCATAACAAACATAGCAACCATACCAACCACACCAACCATACTAACCGTACCAACAATAGCAATAACACCAACCATACCAACCATACCAATCATACCAATCATACTAATCATACCAATCATACCAACCATACCAACCATACCAAACATAGCAACCATACCAACCACACCAACCATACCAACCATACCCACCATACTAACCTTACCAACAATAGCAATAATACCAACCATACCAACCATACCAACCATACCAATCATACCAATCATACCAACCACACCAACCATACCAACCATACCAACCATACCAACCATACCAACCATACCAACCATACCCACCATACTAACCTTACCAACAATAGCAATAATACCAACCATACCAACCATACCAATCATACCAATCATACCAATCATACCAACCATACCAACCATACCAACCATACCAAACATAGCAACCATAAAAACCACACCAACCATACCCACCATACTAACCTTACCAACAATAGCAATAATACCAACCATACCAACCATACCAATCATACCAATAATACCAACCATACCAACCCTACCAACCACACCAACCATACCAACCTTACTAATCATACCAATCATACCAACCATACCAACCATACCAAACAAAGCAACCATAGCAACCTTACCAACCATAGCAACCATACCAATCATACCAATCATACCAATCATACAAACCATACCAAATATAACAAACATAGCAACCATACCAACCTTACCAACCATACCAACCATACCAACAATAACCACCATACCAACCATACCAACCATACCAACAATACCAACTATACCAACCATACCAACCAAACCAACAATATCAACCATACCAACTATACCAACAAAACCAACCTTACCAAACATACCAATCATACCAACCATAACATCCATACCAAACATAGCAACCATAGCCACCATAGCAACCATACCAACCATACCAACCATACCAACCATACCAACCATACCAACCATACCCACCATACTAACCTTACCAACAAAAGCAATAATACCAACCATACCAACCATACCAACCATACCAATCATACCAATCATACCAACCACACCAACCATACCAACCATACCAACCATACCCACCATACTAACCTTACCAACAATAGCAATAATACCAACCATACCAACCATACCAATCATACCAATCATACCAATCATACCAACCATACCAACCATACCAAACATAGCAACCATAAAAACCACACCAACCATACCCACCATACTAACCTTACCAACAATAGCAATAATACCAACCATACCAAATATACCAACCATACCAATCATACCAATCATACCAACCATACCAACCATACCAAACATAGCAACCATACCAACCATACCAACCATACCCACCATACTAACCTTACCAACAATAGAAATAATAACAACAATACCAACCATACCAACCATACCAACCATACCAACCATACCAACCATACCAACCATACCAAAAATACCAATCATACCAACCATACCCACCATACTAACCTTACCAACAATAACAATAATACCAACCATACCAACCATACCAACCATACCAACCATACCAACCATACCAACCATACCAACCTTACCAACCATACCAACAATACCAACCATACCAACCATACCAACAATACCAACTATACCAACCATACCAACCATACCAACCATACCAACCATACCAACCATACCAACCATACCAAACATAGCAACCATACCAACAATAGCAACCATACCAATCATACCAATCATACCAACCATACCAAACATAGCAACCATACCAACCACACCAACCATACCAAAAATACCCATCATACTAACCTTACCAACAATACCAATAATACCAACCATACCAACCATACCAACCCTACCAACCATACCAATCATACCAATCATACCAATCATACCAATCATACCAAACATACCAACCATAATAACCTTACAAATCATGCCAACCATACCAATCATACCAACCATACCAACCTTTCCAACTTTACCAACCATGCCAACCATACCAACCTTACCAAACATACCAACCATGCCAACCATGCCAAACCATACCAACCATGCCAACCAAGCCAACCATGCCAACCATGCCAACCATACCAACTGTACCAACATTACCAACCATAGAAACCATACCAACCTTACCAACATGACCAACTATGACAACCATTTCAATTTACCAACCATGCTAACCCTACCAAACATACCAAACATTCCAACCATACCAACCTTACCAACCATGCCAAATATGCACCCCATACCAACTATACCAACCTTACCAACCATGCCAACGACGCCAACCATGCCAACCATACCAACCATACTAACCATGCCAACCATAAAAACCTTACCAACCATGCCAATAATAAAAACCATGAGAACATTACCAACCATACCAACGTTACCAACCATGACAACCTTACCAACCATACCAACCATGCCATACATACCAACCATGCCAACCATAAAAACCTTACCAACCATGCCAATAATAAAAACCATGAGAACATTACCAACCATACCAACGTTACCAACCATGCCAACCATAACACCCATACCAACCCTTCCAAACATACCAACCATTCCAACCATACCAACCTTACCAACCATGCCAACCATTCCAACTTTACCAGCCATACCAACAATACCAAACATAGCAATCAAACCAAACATAGCAACCTTACCAACATTACCAACAATACCAACCATACCAACCTTACCAACATTACCAACAATACAAAGCTTACACACCATACCAACCTTACACACCATGCCAACCATATCAACCATAGCAAGAATACCAATCATACCAACCATACCAAACATAGCAACCATAAAAACCACACCAACCATACCAACCATACCAACCATACCAACCATACCAATCATACCAACCATACCAACCATACCAACCATACCAACCTTACCAACCATACCAACCATACCAACCATACCAACAATACCAACCATACCAACCATACCAACAATACCAACTATACCAACCATACCAACCATACAAACCATACCAACCATACCAACCATACCAAACATAGCAACCATACCAACAATAGCAACCATACCAACAATAGCAACCATACCAATCATACCAACCATACCAAACATAGCAACCATACCAACCACACCAACCATACCAAAAATACCCATCATACTAACCTTACCAACAATACCAATAATACCAACCATACCAACCATACCAACCATACCAACCATACCAATCATACCAATCATACCAATCATACCAAACATACCAACCATAATAACCTTACAAATCATGCCAACCATACCAATCATACCAACCTTTCCAACTTTACCAACCATGCCAACCATACCAACCTTACCAAACATACCAACCATGCCAACCATGCCAAACAATACCAACCATGCCAACCAAGCCAACCACACCAACGATACCAACCATACAAACCATATCCACCATACTAACCTTACCAACAATAGCAATAATACCAACCATACCAACCCTACCAACCACACCAACCATACCAACCTTACTAATCATACCAATCATACCAACCATACCAACCATACCAAACATAGCAACCATAGCAAACTTACCAACCATAGCAACCATACCAATCATACCAATCACACCAATCATACCAACCATACCAACCATACCAAACATAGCAACCATACCAACCACACCAACCATACCAACCATACCCACCATACTAACCTTACCAACAATAGCAATAATACCAACCATACCAACCATACCAACCATACCAACCATACCAATCATACCAACCATACCAAACATATCAACCATACCAACCACACCAACCATACCAACCATACAAACCATATCCACCATACTAACCCTACCAACAATAGCAATAATACCAACCATACCAACCCTAACAACCACACCAACCATACCAACCTTACTAATCATACCAATCATACCAACCATACCAACCATACCAAACATAGCAACCATAGCAACCTTACCAACCATAGCAACCATACCAACAATACCAACCATACCAACCATACCAACAATACCAACTATACCAACCATACCAAACATAGCAACCATACCAACCACACCAACCATACCAACCATATCCACCATACTAACCTTACCAACAATAGCAATAATAGCAATAATACCAACCATACCAACCATACCAACCATACCAATCATACCAATCATACCAACCATACCAACCTTACCAACCATAGCAACCATACCAATCATACCAATCATACAAACCATACCATATATAACAAACATAGCAACCATACCTACCTTACCAACCATACCTACCTTACCAACCATACCAACCATACCAACCATACCAACAATACCAACCATACCAACCATACCAACAATACCAACTATACCAACCATACCAACCATACCAACAATATCAACCATACCAACTATACCAACAATACCAACCTTACCAAACATACCAATCATACCAACCATAACATCCATACCAAACATAGCAACCATAGCCACCATACCAACCATACCAACCATACCAACCATACCAACCATACCAACCATACCAACCATACCAATCATACCAATCATACCAACCATACCAACCATACCAAACATAGCAACCATACCAACCACACCAACCATACCCACCATACTAACCTTACCAACAATAGCAATAATACCAACCATACCAACCATACCAATCATACCAATAATACCAACCATACCAACCCTACCAACCACACCAACCATACCAACCTTACTAATCATACCAATCATACCAACCATACCAACCATACCAAACAAAGCAACCAATACAACCTTACCAACCATAGCAACCATACCAATCATACCAATCATACAAACCATACCAAATATAACAAACATAGCAACCATACCAACCTTACCAACCATACCAACCATACCAACAATAACCACCATACCAACCATACCAACCATACCAACAATACCAACTATACCAACCATACCAACCAAACAAACAATATCAACCATACCAACTATACCAACAAAACCAACCTTACCAAACATACCAATCATACCAACCATAACATCCATACCAAACATAGCAACCATAGCCACCATAGCAACCATACCAACCATACCAACCATACCAACCATACCCACCATACTAACCTTACCAACAAAAGCAATAATACCAACCATACCAACCATACCAACCATACCAATCATACCAATCATACCAACCACACCAACCATACCAACCATACCAACCATACCCACCATACTAACCTTACCAACAATAGCAATAATACCAACCATACCAACCATACCAATCATACCAATCATACCAATCATACCAACCATACCAACCATACCAAACATAGCAACCATAAAAACCACACCAACCATACCCACCATACTAACCTTACCAACAATAGCAATAATACCAACCATACCAAATATACCAACCATACCAATCATACCAATCATACCAACCATACCAACCATACCAAACATAGCAACCATACCAACCATACCAACCATACCAACCATACCCACCATACTAACCTTACCAACAATAGAAATAATAACAACAATACCAACCATACCAACCATACCAACCATACCAACCATACCAAAAATACCAATCATACCAACCATACTCACCATACTAACCTTACCAACAATAACAATAATACCAACCATACCAACCCTACCAACCACACCAACCATACCAACCATACCAATCATACCAATCATACCAATCATACCAACCATACCAACCATACCAAACATAGCAACCATAGCAACCATACCAACCATAGTAACCATACCAATCATACCAATCATACCAACCATACCAACCATACCAACCATACCAACCATACCAACCATAGCAACCATACCAATCATACCAATCATACCAACCATACCAAACATAGCAACCATACCAACCACACCAACCATACCAACCATACGAACCATACCCACCATACTAACCTTACCAACAATAGCAATAATACCAACCATACCACACCATACCAACCATACCAACCATACCAACAATACCAACCATACCAACCATACCAACAATACCAACTATACCAACCATACCAACCATACCAACCATACCAACCATACCAACCATACCAACCATACCAACCATACCAACCATACCAACCATACCAACCATACTAATCATACCAATCATACCAACCATACCAACAATACCAACCTTACAAAACATACCAATCATACCAATCATACCAACCATACCAACCATACCAACCATACCCACCATACTAACCTTACCAACAATAGCAATAATACCAACCATACCAACCATACCAACCATACCAACCATACCAATCATACCAATCATACCAACCACACCAACCATACCAACCATACCAACCATACCAACCATACCCACCATACTAACCTTACCAACAATAGCAATAATACCAACCATACCAACCATACCAATCATACCAATCATACCAATCATACCAACCATACCAACCATACCAACCTTACCAACCATACCAACCATACCAACCATACCAACCATACCAACAATACCAACCATACCAACCATACCAACAATACCAACTATACCAACCATACCAACCATACCAACCATACCAACCATACCAACCATACCAACCATACCAACCATACCAACCATACCAACCATACCAACCATACTAATCATACCAATCATACCAACCATACCAACAATACCAACAATAGCAACCATACCAATCATACCAATCATACCAACCATACCAACCATACCAACCATACCAACCATACCAACAATACCAACCATACCAACCATACCAACAATACCAACTATACCAACCATACCAACCATACCAACCATACCAACCTTTCCAACTTTACCAACCATGGCAACCATGCCAACCATACCAACCATACCAACCATACCAATCATACCAACAATACCAACAATAGCAACCATACCAATCATACCAATCATACTAACCACACCAACCATACCAACCATACCAACCATACCCACCATACTAACCTTACCAACAATAGCAATAATACCAACCATACCAACCATACCAATCATACTAACCACACCAACCATACCAACCATACCAACCATACCCACCATACTAACCTTACCAACAATAGCAATAATACCAACCATACCAACCATACCAATCATACTAACCTTACCAACATTACCAAAAATAACAACCATGCCAACCATACCAACCATAATAACCTTACAAATCATGCCAACCATACCAATCATACCAACCATACCAACCTTTCCAACTTTACCAACCATGGCAACCATGCCAACCATACCAACCATACCAATCATACCAATCATACCAATCATACCAACCACACCAACCATACCAAACATAGCAACCATAGCAACCATACCAACCATAGCAACCATACCAATCATACCAATCATACCAACCATACCAACCATACCAAACATAGCAACCATACCAACCACACCAACCATACCAACCATACCAACCATACCAACCATACCAACCATACCAACCATACCAACCATACCAACCATACCAACCATACCAACCATACCAACCATACCAACCTTACCAACCATACCAACCATACCAACCATACCAACAATACCAACCATACCAACCATACCAACAATACCAACTATACCAACCATACCAACCATACCAACCATACCAACCATACCAACCATACCAACCATACTAATCATACCAATCATACCAACCATACCAACAATACCAACAATAGCAACCATACCAATCATACCAATCATACCAACCATACCAAACATAGCAACCATACCAACCACACCAACCATACCAAAAATACCCATCATACTAACCTTACCAACAATACCAATAATACCAACCATACCAACCATACCAACCCTACCAACCATACCAATCATACCAATCATACCAATCATACCAAACATACCAACCATAATAACCTTACAAATCATGCCAACCATACCAATCATACCAACCATACCAACCTTTCCAACTTTACCAACCATGCCAACCATACCAACCTTACCAAACATACAAACCATACCAAATATAACAAACATAGCAACCATACCAACCTTAAAAACCATACCAACCATACCAACAATAACCACCATACCAACCATACCAACCATACCAACAATACCAACTATACCAACCATACCAACCATACCAACCAAACCAACAATATCAACCATACCAACTATACCAACAATACCAACCTTACCAAACATACCAATCATACCAACCATAACATCCATACCAAACATAGCAACCATAGCCACCATAGCAACCATACCAACCATACCAACCATACCAACCATACCAGCCATACCAATCATACCAATCATACCAACCATACCAAACATAGCAACCATACCAACCACACCAACCATACCCACCATACTAACCTTACCAACAATAGCAATAATACCAACCATACCAACCCTACCAACCACACCAACCATACCAACCTTACTAATCATACCAATCATACCAACCATACCAACCATACCAAACATAGCAACCATAGAAAACCTTACCAACCATAGCAACCATACCCATCATACCAATCATACAAACCATACCATATATAACAAACATAGCAACCATACCAACCACACCAACCATACCAAACATAACAACCATACCAAACATAGCAACCATACCAACCACACCAACCATACCAACCATACCAACCATATCCACCATACTAACCATACCAATCATACCAATCATACCAACCATACCAACCATGCCAAACATAGCAACCATAACAACCACACCAACCATACCAACCATACAAACCATATCCACCATACTAACCTTACCAACAATAGCAATAATACCAACCATACCAACCCTACCAACCACACCAACCATACCAACCTTACTAATCATACCAATCATACCAACCATACCAACCATACCAAACATAGCAACCATAGCAACCTTAACAACCATAGCAACCATACCAATCATACCAATCGTACAAACCATACCAAATATAACAAACATAGCAACCATACCAACCACACCAACCATACCAAACATAACAACCATACCAAACATAGCAACCATACCAACCACACCAACCATACCAACCACACCAACCATACCAACCATACCCACCATACTAACCTTACCAACAATAGCAATAATAAAAACCATACCAACCATACTAACCATACTAACCATACCAATCATACAAATCATACCAATCATACCAACCATACCAACCATACCAAACATACCAATCATACCAATCATACCAAACATACCAATCATACCAACCATACCATCCATACCAAACATAGCAACCATAGCAACCTTACCAACCATAGCAACCATACCAATCATACCAATCATACAAACCATACCAAATATAACAAACATAGCAACCATACCAACCACACCAACCATACCAACCATACAAACCATACCAACAATACCAACCATACCAATCATACCAACCATACCAAACAGAGCAACCATACAAACCATAGCAACCATACCAATCATACCAATCATACAAACCATACCAAATATAACAAACATAGCAACCATACCAACCATACTAACCTTACCAACAATAGCAATAATACCAACCATACCAACCCTACCAACCACACCAACCATACCAACCTTACTAATCATACCAACCATACCAACCATACCAAACAGAGCAACCATAGCAACCTTACCAACCATAGCAACCATACCAATCATACCAATCATACAAACCATACCAAATATAACAAACATAGCAACCATACCAACCACACCAACCATACCAACCATACAAACCATACCAACAATACCAACCATACCAATCATACCAATCATACAAACCATACCAAATATAACAAACATAGCAACCATACCAACCACACCAACCATACCAAACATAACAACCATACCAAACATAGCAACCATACCAACCACACCAACCATACCAACCATACCAACCATACCCACCATACTAACCATACCAATCATACCAATCATACCAACCATACCAAACATAGCAACCATACCAACCACACCAACCATACCAACCATACAAACCATATCCACCATACTAACCTTACCAACAATAGCAATAATACCAACCATACCAACCCTACCAACCACACCAACCATACCAACCTTACTAATCATACCAATCATACCAACCATACCAACCATACCAAACAAAGCAACCATAGCAACCTTACCAACCATAGCAAACATACCAATCATACCAATCATACAAACCATACCAAATATAACAAACATAGCAACCATACCAACCACACCAACCATACCAACCATACCAACCATACCAACCATACCAACCATACCAACCATACCAACCATACCAACCATACCAACCATACCAACCATACCAACCATACCAACCATACCAACCATACCAACCATACCAACCATACCAACCATACCAATCATACCAATCATACCAACCATACCAACCATACCAAACATAGCAACCATACCAACCACACCAAACATACCAACCATACCCACCATACTAACCTTACCAACAATAGCAATAATACCAACCATACCAACCATACCAATCATACCAATCATACCAATCATACCAACCATACCAACCATACCAAACATAGCAACCATACCAACCACACCAACCATACCAACCATACAAACCATATCCACCATACTACCCTTACCAACAATAGCAATAATACCAACCATACCAACCCTACCAACCACACCAACCATACCAACCTTACTAATCATACCAATCATACCAACCATACCAACCATACCAAACATAGCAACCATAGCAACCATACCAACAATATCAACCATACCAACTATACCAACAATACCAACCTTACCAAACATACCAATCATACCAACCATACCATCCATACCAAACATAGCAACCATAGCCACCATAGCTACCATACCAACCATACCAACCATACCAATCATACCAATCATACCAACCATACCAACCATACCAAACATAGCAACCATACCAACCACACCAACCATACCAACCATACCAACCATACCAACCATACCAACCATACCAACAATACCAACTATACCAACCATACCAACCATACCAAAAATACCAACAATACCAACCTTACCAACAATACCAACCATACCAATCATACAATCCATAAAAAATATAACAAACATAGCAACCATACCAACCTTACCAACCATACCAACCATACCAACCATACCAACAATACCAACTATACCCACCATACTAACCTTACCAACAATAGCAATAATACCAACCATGCCAACCATGCCAATCATACCAATCATACCAATCATACCAACCATACCAATTATACTAAACATAGCAACCATACCAACCACACCAACCATACCAACCATACCAACCATACCAACCATACCAACCATACCAACCATACCAACCATACCAACCATACCAACCATACCCACCATACTAAAATTAACAACAATAGCAATAATAAAAACCATACCAACCATACCAACCATACCAACCATACCAACCATACCCACCATACTAAAATTAACAACAATAGCAATAATAAAAACCATACCAACCATACCAACCATACCAACCATACCAACCATACCAATCATACCAACCATACCAACCATACCAACCATACCAAACATAGCAACCATACCAACCACACCAACCATACCCACCATACTAACCTTACCATCAATAGCAATAATACCAACCATACCAACCCTACCAACCACACCCACCATACCAACCATACCAAACATAGCAACCATACCAACCACACCAACCACACCAACCATACCCACCATACTAACCTTACCAACAATAGCAATAATACCAACCATACCAACCATACCAACCATACCAACCATACCAATCATACCAATCATACCAACCATACCAACCATACCAACCATACCAAACATACCAACCATACCAACCATACCAACCATACCAAACATAGCAACCATACCAACCACACCAACCATACCCACCATACTAACCTTACCAACAATAGCAATAATACCAACCATACCAACCATACCAACCATACCAATCATACCAATCATACAAACCATACCAAATATAACAAACATAGCAACCATACCAACCACACCAACCATACCAAACATAACAACCATACCAAACATAGCAACCATACCAACCACACCAACCATAACAACCATACCAACCATACCCACCATACTAACCTTACCAACAATAGCAATAATAAAAACCATACCAACCATACCAATCATACCAATCATACCATCCATACCAACCATACCAAACATAGCAACCATACCAACCACACCAACCATACCAACCATACCAACCATACCAACCATACCAACCATACCAAACATAGCAACCATACCAACCATACCAACCACACCAACCATACCAACCATACCCACCATACTAGCCTTACCAACAATAGCAATAATACCAACCATACCAACCATACCAACCATACCAACCATACCAACCATACCAACCATACCAACCATACCAACCATACCAACCATACCAACCATACCAATCATACCAATCATACCAACCATACCAACCATAACAAACATAGCAACCATACCAACCACACCAACCATACTAACCGTACCAACAATAGCAATAACACCAACCATACCAACCATACCAATCATACCAATCATACTAATCATACCAATCATACCAACCATACCAACCATACCAAACATAGCAACCATACCAACCACACCAACCATACCAACCATACCCACCATACTAACCTTACCAACAATAGCAATAATACCAACCATACCAACCATACCAACCATACCAATCATACCAATCATACCAACCACACCAACCATACCAACCATACCAACCATACCAACCATACCAACCATACCAACCATACCCACCATACTAACCTTACCAACAATAGCAATAATACCAACCATACCAACCATACCAATCATACCAATCATACCAATCATACCAACCATACCAACCATACCAAACATAGCAACCATAAAAACCACACCAACCATACCCACCATACTAACCTTACCAACAATAGCAATAATACCAACCATACCAACCATACCAATCATACCAATCATACCAATCATACCAACCATACCAACCATACTAAACATAGCAACCATACCAACCATACCAACCATACCCACCATACTAACCTTACCAACAATAGAAATAATAACAACAATACCAACCATACCAACCATACCAATAATACCAATCATACCAATCATACCAATCATACCAACCATACCAACCATACCAACCATACCAAACATAGCAACCATACCAACCACACCAACCATACCAACCATACCCACCATACTAACCTTACCAACAATAGCAATAATACCAACCATACCAACCATACCAACCATACCAACCATACCAACCATACCAATCATATCAATCATACCAATCATACCAACCATACCAACCATACCAAACATAGCAACCATAAAAACCACACCAACCATACCCACCATACTAACCTTACCAACAATAGCAATAATACCAACCATACCAACCATACCAACCATACCAACCATACCAATCATACCAATCATACCAATCATACCAACCATACCAACCATACTAAACATACCAATCATAAAAACTATACCAACCATACCAAACATAGCAACCATACCAACCACACCAACCATACACACCATAGTAACCTTACCAACAATAGCAATAATACCAACCATACCAACCATACCAACCATACCAATCATACCAATCATACCAACCACACCAACCATACCAACCATACCAACCATACCAACCATACCCACCATACTAACCTTACCAACAATAGCAATAATACCAACCATACCAACCATACCAATCATACCAATCATACCAATCATACCAATCATACCAACCATACCAAACATAGCAACCATAAAAACCACACCAACCATACCCACCATACTAACCTTACCAACAATAGCAATAATACCAACCATACCAACCATACCAACCATACCAACCATACCAACCATACCAACCATACCAACCATACCAACCATACCAACCATACCAACCATACCAACCATACCAATCATACCAATCATACCAACCATACCAACCATAACAAACATAGCAACCATACCAACCATACCAACCACACCAACCATACTAACCGTACCAACAATAGCAATAATACCAACCATACCAACCATACCAATCATACCAATCATACTAATCATACCAATCATACCAACCATACCAACCATACCAAACATAGCAACCATACCAACCACACCAACCATACCAACCATACCCACCATACTAACCTTACCAACAATAGCAATAATACCAACCATACCAACCATACCAACCATACCAACCATACCAACCATACCAATCATACCAATCATACCAATCATACCAACCATACCAACCATACCAAACATAGCAACCATAAAAACCACACCAACCATACCCACCATACTAACCTTACCAACAATAGCAATAATACCAACCATACCAACCATACCAACCATACCAATCATACCAATCATACCAATCATACCAACCATACCAACCATACTAAACATACCAATCATACCAACTATACCAACCATACCAAACATAGCAACCATACCAATCATAGTAACCATACCAATCATACCAACCATACCAACCATACCAACCATACCAACCATAGCAACCATACCAATCATACCAATCATACCAATCATACCAACCATACCAAACATAGCAACCATACCAACCACACCAACCATACCAACCATACCAACCATACCCACCATACTAACCTTACCAACAATAGCAATAATACCAACCATACCAACCCTACCAACCACACCAACCATACCATTCATACCAATCATACCAATCATACCAATCATACCAACCATACCAACCATACCAAACATAGCAACCATACCAATCATAGTAACCATACCAATCATACCAACCATACCAACCATACCAACCATACCAACCATAGCAACCATACCAATCATACCAATCATACCAATCATACCAACCATACCAAACATAGCAACCATACCAACCACACCAACCATACCAACCATACCAACCATACCCACCATACTAACCTTACCAACAATAGCAATAATACCAACCATACCAACCATACCAATCATACCAACCATACCAACCATACCAAACATAGTAACCATACTAACCACACCAACCATACCAACCATACCAACCATACCCACCATACTAACCTTACCAACAATAGCAATAATACCAACCATACCAACCATACCAATCATACTAACCTTACCAACATTACCAAAAATAACAACCATGCCAACCATAATAACCTTACAAATCATGCCAACCATACCAATCATACCAACCATACCAACCTTTCCAACTTTACCAACCATGCCAACCATGCCAACCATACCAACCATACCAATCATACCAATCATACCAACCATACCAACCATACCAAACATAGCAACCATAGCAACCATACCAACCATAGCAACCATACCAATCATACCAATCATACCAACCATACCAACCATACCAAACATAGCAACCATACCAACCACACCAACCATACCAAAAACACCAACCATACCAACCATAAAAACCATACCAACCTTACCAACCATACCAACCATACCAACCATACCAACCATACCAACCATACCAACCATACCAACCATACCAACCATACCAACCATACCAACCATACCAACCATACCAACAATAACAACCATACCAACCATACCAACAATACCAACTATACCAACCATACCAACCATACCAACCATACCAACCATACTAATCATACCAATCATACCAACCATACCAACAATACCAAATTTACAAAACATACCAATCATACCAATCATACCAACCATACCAACCATACCAACCATACCAACCATACCAAACATAGCAACCATACCAACAATAGCAACCATACCAACAATAGCAACCATACCAATCATACCAATCATACCAACCATACCAAACATAGCAACCATACCAACCACACCAAGCATACCAAAAATACCCATCATACTAACCTTACCAACAATACCAATAATACCAACCATACCAACCATACCAACCATACCAACCATACCAACCATACCAATCATACCAATCATACCAATCATACCAAACATACCAACCATAATAACCATACCAACCACACCAACCATACCAACCATACCAACCATACCAACAATACCAACTATAGCAACCATACCAACCATACCAACAATATCAACCATACCAACTATACCAACAATACCAACCATACCAACCATACCAAACATAGCAACCATACCAACCACACCAACCATACCAAAAATACCCATCATACTAACCTTACCAACAATACCAATAATACCATACCATACCAACCATACCAACCATACCAACCATACCAACCATACCAACCATACCAATCATACCAATCAGACCAATCATACCAAACATACCAACCATACCAAACATAGCAACCATACCAACCACACCAACCATACCATCCATACCAACCATACCCACCATACTAACCTTACCAACAATAGCAATAATAAAAACCATACCAACCATACCAACCATACCAATCATACCAATCATACCACCCATACCAACCATACCAAACATAGCAACCATACCAACCATACCCACCATACTAACCTTACCAACAATAGCAATAATACCAACCATACCAACCATACCAATCATACCAATCATACCAATCATACCAATCATACCAAACATACCAACCATACCAAACATAGCAACCATACCAACCATACCAACCACACCAACCATACCCACCATACTAGCCTTACCAACAATAGCAATAATACCAACCATACCAACCATACCAACCATACCAACCATACCAACCATACCAACCATACCAACCATACCAACCATACCAACCATACCAACCATACCAATCATACCAATCATACCAACCATACCAACCATAACAAACATAGCAACCATACCAACCACACCAACCATACTAACCGTACCAACAATAGCAATAACACCAACCATACCAACCATACCAATCATACCAATCATACTAATCATACCAATCATACTAATCATACCAATCATACCAACCATACCAACCATACCAAACATAGCAACCATACCAACCACACCAACCATACCAACCATACCCACCATACTAACCTTACCAACAATAGCAATAATACCAACCATACCAACCATACCAACCATACCAATCATACCAATCATACCAACCACACCAACCATACCAACCATACCAACCATACCAACCATACCAACCATACCAACCATACCCACCATACTAACCTTACCAACAATAGCAATAATACCAACCATACCAACCATACCAATCATACCAATCATACCAATCATACCAACCATACCAACCATACCAAACATAGCAACCATAAAAACCACACCAACCATACCCACCATACTAACCTTACCAACAATAGCAATAATACCAACCATACCAACCATACCAATCATACCAATCATACCAATCATACCAATCATACCAAACATACCAACCATACCAAACATAGCAACCATACCAACCATACCAACCACACCAACCATACCCACCATACTAGCCTTACCAACAATAGCAATAATACCAACCATACCAACCATACCAACCATACCAACCATACCAACTATACCAACCATACCAACCATACCAACCATACCAACCATACCAATCATACCAATCATACCAACCATACCAACCATAACAAACATAGCAACCATACCAACCACACCAACCATACTAACCGTACCAACAATAGCAATAACACCAACCATACCAACCATACCAATCATACCAATCATACTAATCATACCAATCATACTAATCATACCAATCATACCAACCATACCAACCATACCAAACATAGCAACCATACCAACCACACCAACCATACCAACCATACCCACCATACTAACCTTACCAACAATAGCAATAATACCA
The DNA here is from genome assembly GCA_947397855.1 of Thelaira solivaga. Taxonomy (NCBI): domain Eukaryota; kingdom Metazoa; phylum Arthropoda; class Insecta; order Diptera; family Tachinidae; genus Thelaira; species Thelaira solivaga. The sequence goes on from OX377614.1 coordinate 44,185,934, forward strand.
ACCATACCAACCATACCAACCATACCAATCATACCAATCATACCAACCACACCAACCATACCAACCATGCCAACCATACCAACCATACCAATCATACCAATCATACCAATCATACCAACGACACCAACCATACCAAACATAGCAACCATAGCAACCATACCAACCATAGCAACCATACCAATCATACCAATCATACCAATAATACCAACCATACCAAACATAGCAACCATACCAACCACACCAACCATACCAACCATACCAACCATACCAACCATACCAACCATACCAACCATAACAACCATACCAATCATACCAATCATACCAATCATACCAACCATACCAAACATAGCAACCATACCAACCACACCAACCATACCAACCATACCAACCATACCCACCATACTAACCTTACCAACAATAGCAATAATACCAACCATACCAACCATACCAACCATACCAACCATACCAACCATACCAACAATACCAACCATACCAACCATACCAACAATACCAACTATACCAACCATACCAACCATACCAACCATACCAACCATACCAACCATACCAAACATACCAACCATACCAACCATACTAATCATACCAATCATACCAACCATACCAACAATACCAACCTTACAAAACATACCAATCATACCAATCATACCAACCATACCAACCATACCAACCATACCCACCATACTAACCTTACCAACAATAGCAATAATACCAACCATACCAACCATACCAACCATACCAACCATACCAACCATACCAATCATACCAATCATACCAACCACACCAACCATACCAACCATACCAACCATACCAACCATACCCACCATACTAACCTTACCAACAATAGCAATAATACCAACCATACCAACCATACCAATCATACCAATCATACCAATCATACCAACCATACCAACCATACCAAACATAGCAACCATAAAAACCATACCCACCATACTAACCTTACCAACAATAGAAATAATAACAACAATACCAACCATACCAACCATACCAAAAATACCAATCATACCAACCATACCCACCATACTAACCTTACCAACAATAGCAATAATACCAACCATATCAACCCTACCAACCACACCAACCATACCAACCATACCAATCATACAAATCATACCAATCATACCAACCATACCAACCATACCAAACATAGCAACCATAGCAACCATACCAACCATAGTAACCATACCAATCATACCAATCATACCAACCATACCAACCATACCAACCATACCAACCATACCAACCATACCAACCATAGCAACCATACCAATCATACCAATCATACCAATCATACCAATCATACCAACCATACCAAACATAGCAACCATACCAACCACACCAACTATACCAACCATACCAACCATACCCACCATACTAACCTTACCAACAATAGCAATAATACCAACCATACCAACCATACCAATCATACCAACCATACCAAACATAGTAACCATACTAACCACACCAACCATACCAACCATACCAACCATACCCACCATACTAACCTTACCAACAATAGCAATAATACCAACCATACCAACCATACCAATCATACTAACCACACCAACCATACCAACCATACCAACCATACCAACCATACCCACCATACTAACCTTACCAACAATAGCAATAATACCAACCATACCAACCATACCAATCATACTAACCTTACCAACATTACCAAAAATAACAACCATGCCAACCATACCAACCATAATAACCTTACAAATCATGCCAACCATACCAATCATACCAACCATACCAACCTTTCCAACTTTACCAACCATGCCAACCATGCCAACCATACCAACCATACCAATCATACCAATCATACCAATCATACCAACCACACCAACCATACCAAACATAGCAACCATAGCAACCATACCAACCATAGCAACCATACCAATCATACCAATCATACCAACCATACCAACCATACCAAACATAGCAACCATACCAACCACACCAATCATACCAACCATACCAACCATACCAACCATACCAACCATACCAACCATACCAACCATACCAACCATACCAACCATACCAACCATACCAACCATACCAACCATACCAACCATACCAACCTTACCAACCATACCAACAATACCAACCATACCAACCATACCAACAATACCAACTATACCAACCATACCAACCATACCAACCATACCAACCATACCAACCATACCAACCATACCAAACATAGCAACCATACCAACAATAGCAACCATACCAATCATACCAATCATACCAACCATACCAAACATAGCAACCATACCAACCACACCAACCATACCAAAAATACCCATCATACTAACCTTACCAACAATACCAATAATACCAACCATACCAACCATACCAACCCTACCAACCATACCAATCATACCAATCATACCAATCATACCAATCATACCAAACATACCAACCATAATAACCTTACAAATCATGCCAACCATACCAATCATACCAACCATACCAACCTTTCCAACTTTACCAACCATGCCAACCATACCAACCTTACCAAACATACCAACCATGCCAACCATGCCAAACCATACCAACCATGCCAACCAAGCCAACCATGCCAACCATGCCAACCATACCAACTGTACCAACATTACCAACCATAGAAACCATACCAACCTTACCAACATGACCAACTATGACAACCATTTCAATTTACCAACCATGCTAACCCTACCAAACATACCAAACATTCCAACCATACCAACCTTACCAACCATGCCAAATATGCACCCCATACCAACTATACCAACCTTACCAACCATGCCAACGACGCCAACCATGCCAACCATACCAACCATACTAACCATACCAACAATACCAACTATACCAACCATACCAACCTTACCAACCATGACAACCTTACCAACCATACCAACCATGCCATACATACCAACCATGCCAACCATAAAAACCTTACCAACCATGCCAATAATAAAAACCATGAGAACATTACCAACCATACCAACGTTACCAACCATGCCAACCATAACACCCATACCAACCCTTCCAAACATACCAACCATTCCAACCATACCAACCTTACCAACCATGCCAACCATTCCAACTTTACCAGCCATACCAACAATACCAAACATAGCAATCAAACCAAACATAGCAACCTTACCAACATTACCAACAATACCAACCATACCAACCTTACCAACATTACCAACAATACAAAGCTTACACACCATACCAACCTTACACACCATGCCAACCATATCAACCATAGCAAGAATACCAATCATACCAACCATACCAAACATAGCAACCATAAAAACCACACCAACCATACCAACCATACCAACCATACCAACCATACCAATCATACCAACCATACCAACCATACCAACCATACCAACCTTACCAACCATACCAACCATACCAACCATACCAACAATACCAACCATACCAACCATACCAACAATACCAACTATACCAACCATACCAACCATACAAACCATACCAACCATACCAACCATACCAAACATAGCAACCATACCAACAATAGCAACCATACCAACAATAGCAACCATACCAATCATACCAACCATACCAAACATAGCAACCATACCAACCACACCAACCATACCAAAAATACCCATCATACTAACCTTACCAACAATACCAATAATACCAACCATACCAACCATACCAACCATACCAATCATACCAATCATACCAATCATACCAAACATACCAACCATAATAACCTTACAAATCATGCCAACCATACCAATCATACCAACCTTTCCAACTTTACCAACCATGCCAACCATACCAACCTTACCAAACATACCAACCATGCCAACCATGCCAAACAATACCAACCATGCCAACCAAGCCAACCACACCAACGATACCAACCATACAAACCATATCCACCATACTAACCTTACCAACAATAGCAATAATACCAACCATACCAACCCTACCAACCACACCAACCATACCAACCTTACTAATCATACCAATCATACCAACCATACCAACCATACCAAACATAGCAACCATAGCAAACTTACCAACCATAGCAACCATACCAATCATACCAATCACACCAATCATACCAACCATACCAACCATACCAAACATAGCAACCATACCAACCACACCAACCATACCAACCATACCCACCATACTAACCTTACCAACAATAGCAATAATACCAACCATACCAACCATACCAACCATACCAACCATACCAATCATACCAACCATACCAAACATATCAACCATACCAACCACACCAACCATACCAACCATACAAACCATATCCACCATACTAACCCTACCAACAATAGCAATAATACCAACCATACCAACCCTAACAACCACACCAACCATACCAACCTTACTAATCATACCAATCATACCAACCATACCAACCATACCAACCATACCAAACATAGCAACCATAGCAACCTTACCAACCATAGCAACCATACCAACAATACCAACCATACCAACCATACCAACAATACCAACTATACCAACCATACCAAACATAGCAACCATACCAACCACACCAACCATACCAACCATATCCACCATACTAACCTTACCAACAATAGCAATAATACCAACCATACCAACCATACCAACCATACCAATCATACCAATCATACCAACCATACCAACCTTACCAACCATAGCAACCATACCAATCATACCAATCATACAAACCATACCATATATAACAAACATAGCAACCATACCTACCTTACCAACCATACCTACCTTACCAACCATACCAACCATACCAACCATACCAACAATACCAACCATACCAACCATACCAACAATACCAACTATACCAACCATACCAACCATACCAACAATATCAACCATACCAACTATACCAACAATACCAACCTTACCAAACATACCAATCATACCAACCATAACATCCATACCAAACATAGCAACCATAGCCACCATACCAACCATACCAACCATACCAACCATACCAACCATACCAACCATACCAACCATACCAATCATACCAATCATACCAACCATACCAACCATACCAAACATAGCAACCATACCAACCACACCAACCATACCCACCATACTAACCTTACCAACAATAGCAATAATACCAACCATACCAACCATACCAATCATACCAATAATACCAACCATACCAACCCTACCAACCACACCAACCATACCAACCTTACTAATCATACCAATCATACCAACCATACCAACCATACCAAACAAAGCAACCAATACAACCTTACCAACCATAGCAACCATACCAATCATACCAATCATACAAACCATACCAAATATAACAAACATAGCAACCATACCAACCTTACCAACCATACCAACCATACCAACAATAACCACCATACCAACCATACCAACCATACCAACAATACCAACTATACCAACCATACCAACCAAACAAACAATATCAACCATACCAACTATACCAACAAAACCAACCTTACCAAACATACCAATCATACCAACCATAACATCCATACCAAACATAGCAACCATAGCCACCATAGCAACCATACCAACCATACCAACCATACCAACCATACCAACCATACCCACCATACTAACCTTACCAACAAAAGCAATAATACCAACCATACCAACCATACCAACCATACCAATCATACCAATCATACCAACCACACCAACCATACCAACCATACCAACCATACCCACCATACTAACCTTACCAACAATAGCAATAATACCAACCATACCAACCATACCAATCATACCAATCATACCAATCATACCAACCATACCAACCATACCAAACATAGCAACCATAAAAACCACACCAACCATACCCACCATACTAACCTTACCAACAATAGCAATAATACCAACCATACCAAATATACCAACCATACCAATCATACCAATCATACCAACCATACCAACCATACCAAACATAGCAACCATACCAACCATACCAACCATACCAACCATACCCACCATACTAACCTTACCAACAATAGAAATAATAACAACAATACCAACCATACCAACCATACCAACCATACCAACCATACCAAAAATACCAATCATACCAACCATACTCACCATACTAACCTTACCAACAATAACAATAATACCAACCATACCAACCCTACCAACCACACCAACCATACCAACCATACCAATCATACCAATCATACCAATCATACCAACCATACCAACCATACCAAACATAGCAACCATAGCAACCATACCAACCATAGTAACCATACCAATCATACCAATCATACCAACCATACCAACCATACCAACCATACCAACCATACCAACCATACCAATCATACCAATCATACCAATCATACCAACCATACCAACCATACCAAACATAGCAACCATAGCAACCATACCAACCATAGTAACCATACCAATCATACCAATCATACCAACCATACCAACAATACCAACCATACCAACCATACCAACAATACCAACTATACCAACCATACCAACCATACCAACCATACCAACCATACCAACCATACCAACCATACCAACCATACCAACCATACCAACCATACCAACCATACCAACCATACCAACCATACTAATCATACCAATCATACCAACCATACCAACAATACCAACCTTACAAAACATACCAATCATACCAACCATACCAACCATACCCACCATACTAACCTTACCAACAATAGCAATAATACCAACCATACCAACCATACCAACCATACCAACCATACCAATCATACCAATCATACCAACCACACCAACCATACCAACCATACCAACCATACCAACCATACCCACCATACTAACCTTACCAACAATAGCAATAATACCAACCATACCAACCATACCAATCATACCAATCATACCAATCATACCAACCATACCAACCATACCAACCTTACCAACCATACCAACCATACCAACCATACCAACCATACCAACAATACCAACCATACCAACCATACCAACAATACCAACTATACCAACCATACCAACCATACCAACCATACCAACCATACCAACCATACCAACCATACCAACCATACCAACCATACCAACCATACTAATCATACCAATCATACCAACCATACCAACAATACCAACAATAGCAACCATACCAATCATACCAATCATACCAACCATACCAACCATACCAACCATACCAACCATACCAACAATACCAACCATACCAACCATACCAACAATACCAACTATACCAACCATACCAACCATACCAACCATACCAACCTTTCCAACTTTACCAACCATGGCAACCATGCCAACCATACCAACCATACCAACCATACCAATCATACCAACAATACCAACAATAGCAACCATACCAATCATACCAATCATACTAACCACACCAACCATACCAACCATACCAACCATACCCACCATACTAACCTTACCAACAATAGCAATAATACCAACCATACCAACCATACCAATCATACTAACCACACCAACCATACCAACCATACCAACCATACCCACCATACTAACCTTACCAACAATAGCAATAATACCAACCATACCAACCATACCAATCATACTAACCTTACCAACATTACCAAAAATAACAACCATGCCAACCATACCAACCATAATAACCTTACAAATCATGCCAACCATACCAATCATACCAACCATACCAACCTTTCCAACTTTACCAACCATGGCAACCATGCCAACCATACCAACCATACCAATCATACCAATCATACCAATCATACCAACCACACCAACCATACCAAACATAGCAACCATAGCAACCATACCAACCATAGCAACCATACCAATCATACCAATCATACCAACCATACCAACCATACCAAACATAGCAACCATACCAACCACACCAACCATACCAACCATACCAACCATACCAACCATACCAACCATACCAACCATACCAACCATACCAACCATACCAACCATACCAACCATACCAACCTTACCAACCATACCAACCATACCAACCATACCAACAATACCAACCATACCAACCATACCAACAATACCAACTATACCAACCATACCAACCATACCAACCATACCAACCATACCAACCATACCAACCATACTAATCATACCAATCATACCAACCATACCAACAATACCAACAATAGCAACCATACCAATCATACCAATCATACCAACCATACCAAACATAGCAACCATACCAACCACACCAACCATACCAAAAATACCCATCATACTAACCTTACCAACAATACCAATAATACCAACCATACCAACCATACCAACCCTACCAACCATACCAATCATACCAATCATACCAATCATACCAAACATACCAACCATAATAACCTTACAAATCATGCCAACCATACCAATCATACCAACCATACCAACCTTTCCAACTTTACCAACCATGCCAACCATACCAACCTTACCAAACATACAAACCATACCAAATATAACAAACATAGCAACCATACCAACCTTAAAAACCATACCAACCATACCAACAATAACCACCATACCAACCATACCAACCATACCAACAATACCAACTATACCAACCATACCAACCAAACCAACAATATCAACCATACCAACTATACCAACAATACCAACCTTACCAAACATACCAATCATACCAACCATAACATCCATACCAAACATAGCAACCATAGCCACCATAGCAACCATACCAACCATACCAACCATACCAACCATACCAGCCATACCAATCATACCAATCATACCAACCATACCAAACATAGCAACCATACCAACCACACCAACCATACCCACCATACTAACCTTACCAACAATAGCAATAATACCAACCATACCAACCCTACCAACCACACCAACCATACCAACCTTACTAATCATACCAATCATACCAACCATACCAACCATACCAAACATAGCAACCATAGAAAACCTTACCAACCATAGCAACCATACCCATCATACCAATCATACAAACCATACCATATATAACAAACATAGCAACCATACCAACCACACCAACCATACCAAACATAACAACCATACCAAACATAGCAACCATACCAACCACACCAACCATACCAACCATACCAACCATATCCACCATACTAACCATACCAATCATACCAATCATACCAACCATACCAACCATGCCAAACATAGCAACCATAACAACCACACCAACCATACCAACCATACAAACCATATCCACCATACTAACCTTACCAACAATAGCAATAATACCAACCATACCAACCCTACCAACCACACCAACCATACCAACCTTACTAATCATACCAATCATACCAACCATACCAACCATACCAAACATAGCAACCATAGCAACCTTAACAACCATAGCAACCATACCAATCATACCAATCGTACAAACCATACCAAATATAACAAACATAGCAACCATACCAACCACACCAACCATACCAAACATAACAACCATACCAAACATAGCAACCATACCAACCACACCAACCATACCAACCACACCAACCATACCAACCATACCCACCATACTAACCTTACCAACAATAGCAATAATAAAAACCATACCAACCATACTAACCATACTAACCATACCAATCATACAAATCATACCAATCATACCAACCATACCAACCATACCAAACATACCAATCATACCAATCATACCAAACATACCAATCATACCAACCATACCATCCATACCAAACATAGCAACCATAGCAACCTTACCAACCATAGCAACCATACCAATCATACCAATCATACAAACCATACCAAATATAACAAACATAGCAACCATACCAACCACACCAACCATACCAACCATACAAACCATACCAACAATACCAACCATACCAATCATACCAACCATACCAAACAGAGCAACCATACAAACCATAGCAACCATACCAATCATACCAATCATACAAACCATACCAAATATAACAAACATAGCAACCATACCAACCATACTAACCTTACCAACAATAGCAATAATACCAACCATACCAACCCTACCAACCACACCAACCATACCAACCTTACTAATCATACCAACCATACCAACCATACCAAACAGAGCAACCATAGCAACCTTACCAACCATAGCAACCATACCAATCATACCAATCATACAAACCATACCAAATATAACAAACATAGCAACCATACCAACCATACAAACCATACCAACAATACCAACCATACCAATCATACCAATCATACAAACCATACCAAATATAACAAACATAGCAACCATACCAACCACACCAACCATACCAAACATAACAACCATACCAAACATAGCAACCATACCAACCACACCAACCATACCAACCATACCAACCATACCCACCATACTAACCATACCAATCATACCAATCATACCAACCATACCAAACATAGCAACCATACCAACCACACCAACCATACCAACCATACAAACCATATCCACCATACTAACCTTACCAACAATAGCAATAATACCAACCATACCAACCCTACCAACCACACCAACCATACCAACCTTACTAATCATACCAATCATACCAACCATACCAACCATACCAAACAAAGCAACCATAGCAACCTTACCAACCATAGCAAACATACCAATCATACCAATCATACAAACCATACCAAATATAACAAACATAGCAACCATACCAACCACACCAACCATACCAACCATACCAACCATACCAACCATACCAACCATACCAACCATACCAACCATACCAACCATACCAACCATACCAACCATACCAACCATACCAACCATACCAACCATACCAACCATACCAACCATACCAACCATACCAATCATACCAATCATACCAACCATACCAACCATACCAAACATAGCAACCATACCAACCACACCAAACATACCAACCATACCCACCATACTAACCTTACCAACAATAGCAATAATACCAACCATACCAACCATACCAATCATACCAATCATACCAATCATACCAACCATACCAACCATACCAAACATAGCAACCATACCAACCACACCAACCATACCAACCATACAAACCATATCCACCATACTACCCTTACCAACAATAGCAATAATACCAACCATACCAACCCTACCAACCACACCAACCATACCAACCTTACTAATCATACCAATCATACCAACCATACCAACCATACCAAACATAGCAACCATAGCAACCATACCAACAATATCAACCATACCAACTATACCAACAATACCAACCTTACCAAACATACCAATCATACCAACCATACCATCCATACCAAACATAGCAACCATAGCCACCATAGCTACCATACCAACCATACCAACCATACCAATCATACCAATCATACCAACCATACCAACCATACCAAACATAGCAACCATACCAACCACACCAACCATACCAACCATACCAACCATACCAACCATACCAACAATACCAACTATACCAACCATACCAACCATACCAAAAATACCAACAATACCAACCTTACCAACAATACCAACCATACCAATCATACAATCCATAAAAAATATAACAAACATAGCAACCATACCAACCTTACCAACCATACCAACCATACCAACCATACCAACAATACCAACTATACCCACCATACTAACCTTACCAACAATAGCAATAATACCAACCATGCCAACCATGCCAATCATACCAATCATACCAATCATACCAACCATACCAATTATACTAAACATAGCAACCATACCAACCACACCAACCATACCAACCATACCAACCATACCAACCATACCAACCATACCAACCATACCAACCATACCAACCATACCCACCATACTAAAATTAACAACAATAGCAATAATAAAAACCATACCAACCATACCAACCATACCAACCATACCAACCATACCAATCATACCAACCATACCAACCATACCAACCATACCAAACATAGCAACCATACCAACCACACCAACCATACCCACCATACTAACCTTACCATCAATAGCAATAATACCAACCATACCAACCCTACCAACCACACCCACCATACCAACCATACCAAACATAGCAACCATACCAACCACACCAACCACACCAACCATACCCACCATACTAACCTTACCAACAATAGCAATAATACCAACCATACCAACCATACCAACCATACCAACCATACCAATCATACCAATCATACCAACCATACCAACCATACCAACCATACCAAACATACCAACCATACCAACCATACCAACCATACCAAACATAGCAACCATACCAACCACACCAACCATACCCACCATACTAACCTTACCAACAATAGCAATAATACCAACCATACCAACCATACCAACCATACCAATCATACCAATCATACAAACCATACCAAATATAACAAACATAGCAACCATACCAACCACACCAACCATACCAAACATAACAACCATACCAAACATAGCAACCATACCAACCACACCAACCATAACAACCATACCAACCATACCCACCATACTAACCTTACCAACAATAGCAATAATAAAAACCATACCAACCATACCAATCATACCAATCATACCATCCATACCAACCATACCAAACATAGCAACCATACCAACCACACCAACCATACCAACCATACCAACCATACCAACCATACCAACCATACCAACCATACCAAACATAGCAACCATACCAACCATACCAACCACACCAACCATACCAACCATACCCACCATACTAGCCTTACCAACAATAGCAATAATACCAACCATACCAACCATACCAACCATACCAACCATACCAACCATACCAACCATACCAACCATACCAACCATACCAACCATACCAATCATACCAATCATACCAACCATACCAACCATAACAAACATAGCAACCATACCAACCACACCAACCATACTAACCGTACCAACAATAGCAATAACACCAACCATACCAACCATACCAATCATACCAATCATACTAATCATACCAATCATACCAACCATACCAACCATACCAAACATAGCAACCATACCAACCACACCAACCATACCAACCATACCCACCATACTAACCTTACCAACAATAGCAATAATACCAACCATACCAACCATACCAACCATACCAATCATACCAATCATACCAACCACACCAACCATACCAACCATACCAACCATACCAACCATACCAACCATACCAACCATACCCACCATACTAACCTTACCAACAATAGCAATAATACCAACCATACCAACCATACCAATCATACCAATCATACCAATCATACCAACCATACCAACCATACCAAACATAGCAACCATAAAAACCACACCAACCATACCCACCATACTAACCTTACCAACAATAGCAATAATACCAACCATACCAACCATACCAATCATACCAATCATACCAACCATACCAACCATACTAAACATAGCAACCATACCAACCATACCAACCATACCCACCATACTAACCTTACCAACAATAGAAATAATAACAACAATACCAACCATACCAACCATACCAATAATACCAATCATACCAATCATACCAATCATACCAACCATACCAACCATACCAACCATACCAAACATAGCAACCATACCAACCACACCAACCATACCAACCATACCCACCATACTAACCTTACCAACAATAGCAATAATACCAACCATACCAACCATACCAACCATACCAACCATACCAACCATACCAATCATATCAATCATACCAATCATACCAACCATACCAACCATACCAAACATAGCAACCATAAAAACCACACCAACCATACCCACCATACTAACCTTACCAACAATAGCAATAATACCAACCATACCAACCATACCAACCATACCAACCATACCAACCATACCAATCATACCAATCATACCAATCATACCAACCATACCAACCATACTAAACATACCAATCATAAAAACTATACCAACCATACCAAACATAGCAACCATACCAACCACACCAACCATACACACCATAGTAACCTTACCAACAATAGCAATAATACCAACCATACCAACCATACCAACCATACCAATCATACCAATCATACCAACCACACCAACCATACCAACCATACCAACCATACCAACCATACCCACCATACTAACCTTACCAACAATAGCAATAATACCAACCATACCAACCATACCAATCATACCAATCATACCAATCATACCAATCATACCAACCATACCAAACATAGCAACCATAAAAACCACACCAACCATACCCACCATACTAACCTTACCAACAATAGCAATAATACCAACCATACCAACCATACCAACCATACCAACCATACCAACCATACCAACCATACCAACCATACCAACCATACCAACCATACCAACCATACCAATCATACCAATCATACCAACCATACCAACCATAACAAACATAGCAACCATACCAACCATACCAACCACACCAACCATACTAACCGTACCAACAATAGCAATAATACCAACCATACCAACCATACCAATCATACCAATCATACTAATCATACCAATCATACCAACCATACCAACCATACCAAACATAGCAACCATACCAACCACACCAACCATACCAACCATACCCACCATACTAACCTTACCAACAATAGCAATAATACCAACCATACCAACCATACCAACCATACCAACCATACCAACCATACCAATCATACCAATCATACCAATCATACCAACCATACCAACCATACCAAACATAGCAACCATAAAAACCACACCAACCATACCCACCATACTAACCTTACCAACAGTAGCAATAATACCAACCATACCAACCATACCAACCATACCAATCATACCAATCATACCAATCATACCAACCATACCAACCATACTAAACATACCAATCATACCAACTATACCAACCATACCAAACATAGCAACCATACCAATCATAGTAACCATACCAATCATACCAACCATACCAACCATACCAACCATACCAACCATAGCAACCATACCAATCATACCAATCATACCAATCATACCAACCATACCAAACATAGCAACCATACCAACCACACCAACCATACCAACCATACCAACCATACCCACCATACTAACCTTACCAACAATAGCAATAATACCAACCATACCAACCCTACCAACCACACCAACCATACCATTCATACCAATCATACCAATCATACCAATCATACCAACCATACCAACCATACCAAACATAGCAACCATACCAATCATAGTAACCATACCAATCATACCAACCATACCAACCATACCAACCATACCAACCATAGCAACCATACCAATCATACCAATCATACCAATCATACCAACCATACCAAACATAGCAACCATACCAACCACACCAACCATACCAACCATACCAACCATACCCACCATACTAACCTTACCAACAATAGCAATAATACCAACCATACCAACCATACCAATCATACCAACCATACCAACCATACCAACCATACCAAACATAGTAACCATACTAACCACACCAACCATACCAACCATACCAACCATACCCACCATACTAACCTTACCAACAATAGCAATAATACCAACCATACCAACCATACCAATCATACTAACCTTACCAACATTACCAAAAATAACAACCATGCCAACCATAATAACCTTACAAATCATGCCAACCATACCAATCATACCAACCATACCAACCTTTCCAACTTTACCAACCATGCCAACCATGCCAACCATACCAACCATACCAATCATACCAATCATACCAACCATACCAACCATACCAAACATAGCAACCATAGCAACCATACCAACCATAGCAACCATACCAATCATACCAATCATACCAACCATACCAACCATACCAAACATAGCAACCATACCAACCACACCAACCATACCAAAAACACCAACCATACCAACCATAAAAACCATACCAACCTTACCAACCATACCAACCATACCAACCATACCAACCATACCAACCATACCAACCATACCAACCATACCAACCATACCAACCATACCAACCATACCAACCATACCAACAATAACAACCATACCAACCATACCAACAATACCAACTATACCAACCATACCAACCATACCAACCATACCAACCATACTAATCATACCAATCATACCAACCATACCAACAATACCAAATTTACAAAACATACCAATCATACCAATCATACCAACCATACCAACCATACCAACCATACCAACCATACCAAACATAGCAACCATACCAACAATAGCAACCATACCAACAATAGCAACCATACCAATCATACCAATCATACCAACCATACCAAACATAGCAACCATACCAACCACACCAAGCATACCAAAAATACCCATCATACTAACCTTACCAACAATACCAATAATACCAACCATACCAACCATACCAACCATACCAACCATACCAACCATACCAATCATACCAATCATACCAATCATACCAAACATACCAACCATAATAACCATACCAACCACACCAACCATACCAACCATACCAACCATACCAACAATACCAACTATAGCAACCATACCAACCATACCAACAATATCAACCATACCAACTATACCAACAATACCAACCATACCAACCATACCAAACATAGCAACCATACCAACCACACCAACCATACCAAAAATACCCATCATACTAACCTTACCAACAATACCAATAATACCATACCATACCAACCATACCAACCATACCAACCATACCAACCATACCAACCATACCAATCATACCAATCAGACCAATCATACCAAACATACCAACCATACCAAACATAGCAACCATACCAACCACACCAACCATACCATCCATACCAACCATACCCACCATACTAACCTTACCAACAATAGCAATAATAAAAACCATACCAACCATACCAACCATACCAATCATACCAATCATACCACCCATACCAACCATACCAAACATAGCAACCATACCAACCACACCAACCATACCAACCATACCAACCATACCAACCATACCAACCATACCAAACATACCAACCATACCAACCATACCCACCATACTAACCTTACCAACAATAGCAATAATACCAACCATACCAACCATACCAATCATACCAATCATACCAATCATACCAATCATACCAAACATACCAACCATACCAAACATAGCAACCATACCAACCATACCAACCACACCAACCATACCCACCATACTAGCCTTACCAACAATAGCAATAATACCAACCATACCAACCATACCAACCATACCAACCATACCAACCATACCAACCATACCAACCATACCAACCATACCAACCATACCAATCATACCAATCATACCAACCATACCAACCATAACAAACATAGCAACCATACCAACCACACCAACCATACTAACCGTACCAACAATAGCAATAACACCAACCATACCAACCATACCAATCATACCAATCATACTAATCATACCAATCATACTAATCATACCAATCATACCAACCATACCAACCATACCAAACATAGCAACCATACCAACCACACCAACCATACCAACCATACCCACCATACTAACCTTACCAACAATAGCAATAATACCAACCATACCAACCATACCAACCATACCAATCATACCAATCATACCAACCACACCAACCATACCAACCATACCAACCATACCAACCATACCAACCATACCAACCATACCCACCATACTAACCTTACCAACAATAGCAATAATACCAACCATACCAACCATACCAATCATACCAATCATACCAATCATACCAACCATACCAACCATACCAAACATAGCAACCATAAAAACCACACCAACCATACCCACCATACTAACCTTACCAACAATAGCAATAATACCAACCATACCAACCATACCAACCATACCAACCATACCAATCATACCAATCATACCAATCATACCAACCATACCAACCATACTAAACATAGCAACCATACCAACCATACCAACCATACCCACCATACTAACCTTACCAACAATAGAAATAATAACAACAATACCAACCATACCAACCATACCAATAATACCAATCATACCAATCATACCAATCATACCAACCATACCAACCATACCAAACATAGCAACCATACCAACCATACCAACCACACCAACCATACCCACCATACTAACCTTACCAACAATAGCAATAATACCAACCATACCAACCATACCAACCATACCAACCATACCAATCATACCAATCATACCAATCATACCAACCATACCAACCATACCAAACATAGCAACCATAAAAACCACACCAACCATACCCACCATACTAACCTTACCAACAATAGCAATAATACCAACCATACCAACCATACCAACCATACCAACCATACCAATCATACCAATCATACCAATCATACCAACCATACCAACCATACTAAACATACCAATCATAAAAACTATACCAACCATACCAAACATAGCAACCATACCAACCACACCAACCATACACACCATAGTAACCTTACCAACAATAGCAATAATACCAACCATACCAACCATACCAACCATACCAACCATACCAATCATACCAATCATACCAACCACACCAACCATACCAACCATACCAACCATACCAACCATACCCACCATACTAACCTTACCAACAATAGCAATAATACCAACCATACCAACCATACCAATCATACCAATCATACCAATCATACCAATCATACCAACCATACCAAACATAGCAACCATAAAAACCACACCAACCATACCCACCATACTAACCTTACCAACAAAAGCAATAATACCAACCATACCAACCATACCAACCATACCAACCATACCAACCATACCAACCATACCAACCATACCAACCATACCAACCATACCAACCATACCAATCATACCAATCATACCAACCATACCAACCATAACAAACATAGCAACCATACCAACCATACCAACCACACCAACCATACTAACCGTACCAACAATAGCAATAATACCAACCATACCAACCATACCAATCATACCAATCATACTAATCATACCAATCATACCAACCATACCAACCATACCAAACATAGCAACCATACCAACCACACCAACCATACCAACCATACCCACCATACTAACCTTACCAACAATAGCAATAATACCAACCATACCAACCATACCAACCATACCAACCATACCAACCATACCAATCATACCAATCATACCAATCATACCAACCATACCAACCATACCAAACATAGCAACCATAAAAACCACACCAACCATACCCACCATACTAACCTTACCAACAATAGCAATAATACCAACCATACCAACCATACCAACCATACCAACCATACCAATCATACCAATCATACCAATCATACCAACCATACCAACCATACTAAACATACCAATCATACCAACTATACCAACCATACCAAACATAGCAACCATACCAACCACACCAACCATACACACCATAGTAACCTTACCAACAATAGCAATAATACCAACCATACCAACCCTACCAACCACACCAACCATACCATTCATAAAAATCATACCAATCATACCAATCATACCAACCATACCAACCATACCAAACATAGCAACCATACCAATCATAGTAACCATACCAATCATACCAACCATACCAACCATACCAACCATACCAACCATAGCAACCATACCAATCATACCAATCATACCAATCATACCAACCATACCAAACATAGCAACCATACCAACCACACCAACCATACCAACCATACCAACCATACCCACCATACTAACCTTACCAACAATAGCAATAATACCAACCATACCAACCATACCAATCATACCAACCATACCAACCATACCAAACATAGTAACCATACTAACCACACCAACCATACCAACCATACCAACCATACCCACCATACTAACCTTACCAACAATAGCAATAATACCAACCATACCAACCATACCAATCATACTAACCTTACCAACATTACCAAAAATAACAACCATGCCAACCATAATAACCTTACAAATCATGCCAACCATACCAATCATACCAACCATACCAACCTTTCCAACTTTACCAACCATGCCAACCATGCCAACCATACCAACCATACCAATCATACCAATCATACCAACCATACCAACCATACCAAACATAGCAACCATAGCAACCATACCAACCATAGCAACCATACCAATCATACCAATCATACCAACCATACCAACCATACCAAACATAGCAACCATACCAACCACACCAACCATACCAAAAACACCAACCATACCAACCATAAAAACCATACCAACCTTACCAACCATACCAACCATACCAACCATACCAACCATACCAACCATACCAACCATACCAACCATACCAACCATACCAACCATACCAACAATACCAACCATACCAACCATACCAACAATACCAACTATACCAACCATACCAACCATACCAACCATACCAACCATACCAACCATACCAACCATACCAACCATACTAATCATACCAATCATACCAACCATACCAACAATACCAAATTTACAAAACATACCAATCATACCAATCATACCAACCATACCAACCATACCAACCATACCAACCATACCAAACATAGCAACCATACCAACAATAGCAACCATACCAACAATAGCAACCATACCAATCATACCAATCATACCAACCATACCAAACATAGCAACCATACCAACCACACCAAGCATACCAAAAATACCCATCATACTAACCTTACCAACAATACCAATAATACCAACCATACCAACCATACCAACCATACCAACCATACCAATCATACCAATCATACCAATCATACCAAACATACCAACCATAATAACCATACCAACCACACCAACCATACCAACCATACCAACCATACCAACAATACCAACTATAGCAACCATACCAACCATACCAACAATATCAACCATACCAACTATACCAACAATACCAACCATACCAACCATACCAAACATAGCAACCATACCAACCACACCAACCATACCAAAAATACCCATCATACTAACCTTAACAACAATACCAATAATACCATACCATACTAACCATACCAACCATACCAACCATACCAACCATACCAATCATACCAATCATACCAATCATACCAAACATACCAACCATAATAACCATACCAACCACATCAACCATATTAATCATACCAACCATACCAACCTTTCCAACTTTACCAACCATGCCAACCATACCAACCTTACCAAACATACTAACCATACCAACCATACCAACCATACCAACCATACCAAAAAAGCAACCATACCAACAATAGCAACCATACCAACAATAGCAACCATACCAATCATACCAACCATACCAAACATAGCAACCATACCAACTACACCAACCATACCAAAAATACCCATCATACTAACCTTACCAACAATACCAATAATACCAACCATACCAACCATACCAACCATACCAACCATACCAATCATACCAATCATACCAATCATACCAATCATACCAACCAAGCCAACCACACCAACGATACCAACCATACAAACCATATCCACCATACTAACCTTACCAACAATAGCAATAATACCAACCATACCAACCCTACCAACCACACCAACCATACCAACCTTACCAATCATACCAACCATACCAACCATACCAAACATAGCAACCATACCAATCATACCAATCATACCAACCATACCAACCATACCAAACATAGCAACCATACCAACCACACCAACCATACCAACCATACCAACCATACCAACCATACCAACCATACCAACCATACCAACCATACCAACCATACCAACCATACCAACCATACCAACCATACCAACCATACCAACCATACCAACCATACCAACCATACCAACCATACCAACCATACCAACCATACCAACCATACCAACCATACCAACCATACCAACCATACCAACCATACCAACCATACCAACCATACCAACCATACCAACAATACCAATCATATCAATCATACCAACCATACCAACCATACCAACCATACCAACAATACCAACCATACCAACCATACCAACAATACCAACTATACCAACCATACCAACCATACCAACCATACCAACCATACCAACCATACCAAAAAAGCAACCATACCAACAATAGCAACCATACCAACAATAGCAACCATACCAATCATACCAACCATACCAAACATAGCAACCATACCAACCACACCAACCATACCAAAAATACCCATCATACTAACCTTACCAACAATACCAATAATACCAACCATACCAACCATACCAACCATACCAACCATACCAATCATACCAATCATACCAATCATACCAACCAAGCCAACCACACCAACGATACCAACCATACAAACCATATCCACCATACTAACCTTACCAACAATAGCAATAATACCAACCATACCAACCCTACCAACCACACCAACCATACCAACCTTACCAATCATACCAACCATACCAACCATACCAAACATAGCAACCATACCAACCACACCAACCATACCAACCATACCCACCATACTAACCTTACCAACAATAGCAATAATACCAACCATACCAACCATACCAACCACAAAAACCATACCAACCATACCAATCATACCAACCATACCAAACATATCAACCATACCAACCACACCAACCATACCAACCATACAAACCATATCCACCATACTAACCTTACCAACAATAGCAATAATACCAACCATACCAACCCTACCAACCACACCAACCATACCAACCTTACTAATCATACCAATCATACCAACCATACCAACCATACCAACCATACTAACCATACCAAACATAGCAACCATAGCAACCTTACCAACCATAGCAACCATACCAACAATACCAACCATACCAACCATACCAACAATACCAACTATACCAACCATACCAAACATAGCAACCATACCAACCACACCAACTATACCAACCATACCCACCATACTAACCTTACCAACAATAGCAATAATACCAACCATACCAACCATACCAACCATACCAATCATACCAATCATACCAACCATACCAACCATACCAAACATAGCAAACATAGCAACCTTACCAACCATAGCAACCATACCAATCATACCAATCATACAAACCATACCATATATAACAAACATAGCAACCATACCTACCTTACCAACCATACCAACCATACCAACCATACCAACAATACCAACCATACCAACCATACCAACAATACCAACTATACCAACCATACCAACCCTACCAACAATATCAACCATACCAACTATACCAACCTTACCAAACATACCAATCATACCAACCATAACATCCATACCAAACATAGCAACCATAGCCACCATACCAACCATACCAAACATACCAACCACACCAACCATACCCACCATACTAACCTTACCAACAATAGCAATAATACCAACCATACCAACCATACCAATCATACCAATAATACCAACCATACCAACCCTACCAACCACACCAACCATACCAACCTTACTAATCATACCAATCATACCAACCATACCAAACAAAGCAACCATAGCAACCTTACCAACCATACCCACCATACTAACCTTACCAACAATAGCAATAATACCAACCATACCAACCATACCAATCATACCAATAATACCAACCATACCAACCCTACCAACCACACCAACCATACCAACCATACCAAACATAGCAACCATACCAACCACACCAACCATACCCACCATACTAACCTTACCAACAATAGCAATAATACCAACCATACCAACCATACCAATCATACCAATAATACCAACCATACCAACCCTACCAAACATAGCAACCATACCAACCACACCAACCATACCAACCACACCAACCATACCCACCATACTAACCTTACCAACAATAGCAATAATACCAACCATACCAACCATACCAATCATACCAATAATACCAACCATACCAACCCTACCAACCACACCAACCATACCAACCTTACTAATCATACCAATCATACCAACCATACCAAACAAAGCAACCATAGCAACCTTACCAACCATACCCACCATACTAACCTTACCAACAATAGCAATAATACCAACCATACCAACCATACCAATCATACCAATAATACCAACCATACCAACCCTACCAACCACACCAACCATACCAACCATACCAAACATAGCAACCATACCAACCACACCAACCATACCCACCATACTAACCTTACCAACAATAGCAATAATACCAACTATACCAACCATACCAACCATACCAACCATACCAATCATACCAATCATACCAACCATACCAACCATACCAAACATAGCAACCATACCAACCACACCAACCATACCCACCATACTAACCTTACCAACAATAGCAATAATACCAACCATACCAACCATACCAATCATACCAATAATACCAACCATACCAACCCTACCAACCACACCAACCATACCAACCTTACTAATCATACCAATCATACCAACCATACCAAACAAAGCAACCATAGCAACCTTACCAACCATAGCAACCATACCAATCATACCAATCATACAAACCATACCAAATATAACAAACATAGCAACCATACCAACCTTACTAACCATACCAACAATAACCACCATACCAACCATACCAACCATACCAACAATACCAACTATACCAACCATACCAACCAAACCAACAATATCAACCATACCAACTATACCAACAATACCAACCTTACCAAACATACCAATCATACCAACCATAACATCCATACCAAACATAGCAACCATAGCCACCATAGCAACCATACCAACCATACCAACCATACCAACCATACCAATCATACCAATCATACCAACCATACCAAACATAGCAACCATACCAACCACACCAACCATACCCACCATACTAACCTTACCAACAATAGCAATAATACCAACCATACCAACCCTACCAACCACACCAACCATACCAACCTTACTAATCATACCAATCATACCAACCATACCAACCATACCAAACATAGCAACCATAGAAAACCTTACCAACAATAGCAACCATACCCATCATACCAATCATACAAACCATACCATATATAACAAACATAGCAACCATACCAACCACACCAACCATACCAAACATAACAACCATACCAAACATAGCAACCATACCAACCACACCAACCATACCAACCATACCAAACATATCCACCATACTAACCATACCAATCATACCAATCATACCAACCATAGCAACCATACCAATCATACCAATCATACCAATCATACCAATCATACCAACCATACCAAACATAGCAACCATACCAACCACACCAACTATACCAACCATACCAACCATACCCACCATACTAACCTTACCAACAATAGCAATAATACCAACCATACCAACCATACCAATCATACCAACCATACCAAACATAGTAACCATACTAACCACACCAACCATACCAACCATACCAACCATACCAACCATACCCACCATACTAACCTTACCAACAATAGCAATAATACCAACCATACCAACCATACCAATCATACTAACCACACCAACCATACCAACCATACCAACCATACCAACCATAGCAACCATACCAATCATACCAATCATACCAATCATACCAACCATACCAAACATAGCAACCATACCAACCACACCAACTATACCAACCATACCAACCATACCCACCATACTAACCTTACCAACAATAGCAATAATAAAAACCATACCAACCATACCAACCATACTAACCATACCAATCATACAAATCATACCAATCATACCAACCATACCAACCATACCAAACATACCAATCATACCAATCATACCAATCATACAAACCATACCAAATATAACAAACATAGCAACCATACCAACCACACCAACCATACCAAACATAACAACCATACCAAACATAGCAACCATACCAACCACACCAACCATACCAACCACACCAACCATACCAACCATACCCACCATACTAACCTTACCAACAATAGCAATAATAAAAACCATACCAACCATACCAACCATACTAACCATACCAATCATACAAATCATACAAACCATACCAAATATAACAAACATAGCAACCATACCAACCACACCAACCATACCAAACATAACAACCATACCAAACATAGCAACCATACCAACCACACCAACCATACCAACCACACCAACCATACCAACCATACCCACCATACTAACCTTACCAACAATAGCAATAATAAAAACCATACCAACCATACCAACCATACTAACCATACCAATCATACAAATCATACCAATCATACCAACCATACCAACCATAGCAAACATACCAATCATACCAATCATACCAAACATACCAATCATACCAACCATACCATCCATTCCAAACATAGCAACCATAGCCACCATAGCAACCATACCAACCATACTAACCTTACCAACAATAGCAATAATACCAACCATACCAACCCTACCAACCACACCAACCATACCAACCTTACTAATCATACCAATCATACCAACCATACCAACCATACCAACCATACCAAACATAGCAACCATAGCAAACCTTACCAACCATAGCAACCATACCAATCATACCAATCATACAAACCATACCAAATATAACAAACATAGCAACCATACCAACCACACCAACCATACCAAACATAACAACCATACCAAACATAGCAACCATACCAACCACACCAACCATACCAACCACACCAACCATACCAACCATACCCACCATACTAACCTTACCAACAATAGCAATAATAAAAACCATACCAACCATACCAACCATACTAACCATACCAATCATACAAATCATACCAATCATACCAACCATACCAACCATACCAAACATACCAATCATACCAATCATACCAAACATACCAATCATACCAACCATACCATCCATTCCAAACATAGCAACCATAGCCACCATAGCAACCATACCAACCATACTAACCTTACCAATAATAGCAATAATACCAACCATACCAACCCTACCAACCACACCAACCATACCAACCTTACTAATCATACCAATCATACCAACCATACCAACCATACCAACCATACCAAACATAGCAACCATAGCAAACCTTACCAACCATAGCAACCATACCAATCATACAAACCATACCATATATAACAAACATAGCAACCATACCTACCTTACCAACCATACCAACCATACCAACCATACCAACAATACCAACCATACCAACTATACCAACAATACCAACTATACCAACCATACCAACCATACCAACAATATCAACCATACCAACTATACCAACAATACCAACCTTACCAAACATACCAATCATACCAACCATAACATCCATACCAAACATAGCAACCATAGCCACCATACCAACCATACCAACCATACCAACCATACCAACCATACCAACCATACCAATCATACCAATCATACCAACCATACCAACCATACCAAACATAGCAACCATACCAACCACACCAACCATACCCACCATACTAACCTTACCAACAATAGCAATAATACCAACCATACCAACCATACCAATCATACCAATAATACCAACCATACCAACCCTACCAACCACACCAACCATACCAACCTTACTAATCATACCAATCATACCAACCATACCAAACAAAGCAACCATAGCAACCTTACCAACCATAGCAACCATACCAATCATACCAATCATACAAACCATACCAAATATAACAAACATAGCAACCATACCAACCTTACCAACCATACCAACAATAACCACCATACCAACCATACCAACCATACCAACAATACCAACTATACCAACCATACCAACCAAACCAACAATATCAACCATACCAACTATACCAACAATACCAACCTTACCAAACATACCAATCATACCAACCATAACATCCATACCAAACATAGCAACCATAGCCACCATAGCAACCATACCAACCATACCAACCATACCAATCATACCAATCATACCAACCATACCAAACATAGCAACCATACCAACCACACCAACCATACCCACCATACTAACCTTACCAACAATAGCAATAATACCAACCATACCAACCCTACCAACCACACCAACCATACCAACCTTACTAATCATACCAATCATACCAACCATACCAACCATACCAAACATAGCAACCATAGAAAACCTTACCAACCATAGCAACCATACCCATCATACCAATCATACAAACCATACCATATATAACAAACATAGCAACCATACCAACCACACCAACCATACCAAACATAACAACCATACCAAACATAGCAACCATACCAACCACACCAACCATACCAACCATACCAACCATATCCACCATACTAACCATACCAATCATACCAATCATACCAACCATAGCAACCATACCAATCATACCAATCATACCAATCATACCAATCATACCAACCATACCAAACATAGCAACCATACCAACCACACCAACTATACCAACCATACCAACCATACCCACCATACTAACCTTACCAACAATAGCAATAATACCAACCATACCAACCATACCAATCATACCAACCATACCAAACATAGTAACCATACTAACCACACCAACCATACCAACCATACCAACCATACCCACCATACTAACCTTACCAACAATAGCAATAATACCAACCATACCAACCATACCAATCATACTAACCACACCAACCATACCAACCATACCAACCATACCAACCATAGCAACCATACCAATCATACCAATCATACCAATCATACCAATCATACCAACCATACCAAACATAGCAACCATACCAACCACACCAACTATACCAACCATACCAACCATACCCACCATACTAACCTTACCAACAATAGCAATAATAAAAACCATACCAACCATACCAACCATACTAACCATACCAATCATACAAATCATACCAATCATACCAACCATACCAACCATACCAAACATACCAATCATACCAATCATACCAATCATACAAACCATACCAAATATAACAAACATAGCAACCATACCAACCACACCAACCATACCAAACATAACAACCATACCAAACATAGCAACCATACCAACCACACCAACCATACCAACCACACCAACCATACCAACCATACCCACCATACTAACCTTACCAACAATAGCAATAATAAAAACCATACCAACCATACCAACCATACTAACCATACCAATCATACAAATCATACAAACCATACCAAATATAACAAACATAGCAACCATACCAACCACACCAACCATACCAAACATAACAACCATACCAAACATAGCAACCATACCAACCACACCAACCATACCAACCACACCAACCATACCAACCATACCCACCATACTAACCTTACCAACAATAGCAATAATAAAAACCATACCAACCATACCAACCATACTAACCATACCAATCATACAAATCATACCAATCATACCAACCATACCAACCATACCAAACATACCAATCATACCAATCATACCAAACATACCAATCATACCAACCATACCATCCATTCCAAACATAGCAACCATAGCCACCATAGCAACCATACCAACCATACTAACCTTACCAACAATAGCAATAATACCAACCATACCAACCCTACCAACCACACCAACCATACCAACCTTACTAATCATACCAATCATACCAACCATACCAACCATACCAACCATACCAAACATAGCAACCATAGCAAACCTTACCAACCATAGCAACCATACCAATCATACCAATCATACAAACCATACCAAATATAACAAACATAGCAACCATACCAACCACACCAACCATACCAAACATAACAACCATACCAAACATAGCAACCATACCAACCATACCAACCATACCAACCACACCAACCATACCAACCATACCAACCATACCCACCATACTAACCTTACCAACAATAGCAATAATAAAAACCATACCAACCATACCAACCATACTAACCATACCAATCATACAAATCATACCAATCATACCAACCATACCAACCATACCAAACATACCAATCATACCAATCATACCAAACATACCAATCATACCAACCATACCATCCATTCCAAACATAGCAACCATAGCCACCATAGCAACCATACCAACCATACTAACCTTACCAACAATAGCAATAATACCAACCATACCAACCCTACCAACCACACCAACCATACCAACCTTACTAATCATACCAATCATACCAACCATACCAACCATACCAACCATACCAAACATAGCAACCATAGCAAACCTTACCAACCATAGCAACCATACCAATCATACCAATCATACAAACCATACCAATTATAACAAACATAGCAACCATACCAACCACACCAACCATACCAAACATAGCAACCATAGCAACCATACCAACCATAGCAAACCTTACCAACCATAGCAACCATACCAAAAATACCAATCATACCAACCATACCCACCATACTAACCTTACCAACAATAGCAATAATACCAACCATACCAACCCTACCAACCACACCAACCATACCAACCTTACTAATCATACCAATCATACCAACCATACCAACCATACCAAACATAGCAACCATAGCAACCATACCAACCATAGTAACCATACCAATCATACCAATCATACCAACCATACCAACCATACCAACCATACCAACCATACCAACCATACCAACCATACCAACCATAGCAACCATACCAATCATACCAATCATACCAATCATACCAATCATACCAACCATACCAAACATAGCAACCATACCAACCACACCAACTATACCAACCATACCAACCATACCCACCATACTAACCTTACCAACAATAGCAATAATACCAACCATACCAACCATACCAATCATACCAACCATACCAAACATAGTAACCATACTAACCACACCAACCATACCAACCATACCAACCATACCAACCATACCCACCATACTAACCTTACCAACAATAGCAATAATACCAACCATACCAACCATACCAATCATACTAACCACACCAACCATACCAACCATACCAACCATACCAACCATACCCACCATACTAACCTTACCAACAATAGCAATAATACCAACCATACCAACCATACCAATCATACTAACCTTACCAACATTACCAAAAATAACAACCATGCCAACCATACCAACCATAATAACCTTACAAATCATGCCAACCATACCAATCATACCAACCATACCAACCTTTCCAACTTTACCAACCATGCCAACCATGCCAACCATACCAACCATACCAATCATACCAATCATACCAATCATACCAATCATACCAACCACACCAACCATACCAAACATAGCAACCATAGCAACCATACCAACCATAGCAACCATACCAATCATACCAATCATACCAACCATACCAACCATACCAAACATAGCAACCATACCAACCACACCAACCATACCAACCATACCAACCATACCAACCATACCAACCATACCAACCATACCAACCATACCAACCATACCAACCTTACCAACCATACCAACCATACCAACCATACCAACAATACCAACCATACCAACCATACCAACAATACCAACTATACCAACCATACCAACCATACCAACCATACCAACCATACCAACCATACCAACCATACCAACCATACCAACCATACCAACCATACTAATCATACCAATCATACCAACCATACCAACAATAGCAACCATACCAATCATACCAATCATACCAACCATACCAAACATAGCAACCATACCAACCACACCAACCATACCAAAAATACCCATCATACTAACCTTACCAACAATACCAATAATACCAACCATACCAACCATACCAACCCTACCAACCATACCAATCATACCAATCATACCAATCATACCAAACATACCAACCATAATAACCTTACAAATCATGCCAACCATACCAATCATACCAACCATACCAACCTTTCCAACTTTACCAACCATGCCAACCATACCAACCTTACCAAACATACCAACCATGCCAACCATGCCAAACCATACCAACCATGCCAACCAAGCCAACCATGCCAACCATGCCAACCATACCAACCGTACCAACATTACCAACCATAGAAACCATACCAACCTTACCAACATGACCAACTATGACAACCATTTCAATTTACCAACCATGCTAACCCTACCAAACATACTAAACATTCCAACCATACCAACCTTACCAACCATGCCAACTATGCACCCCATACCAACTATACCAACCTTACCAACCATGCCAACGACGCCAACCATGCCAACCATACCAACCATACTAACCATACTAACCATACCAACAATACCAATTATACCAACCATACCACCCTTACCAACCATGCCACCCATACCAACCATGAAAACCATACCAACCTTACCAACCATGACAACCCTACCAACCATACCAACCATGCCATACATACCAACCATGCCAACCATAAAAACCTTACCAACCATGCCAATAATAAAAACCATGACAACATTACCAACCATACCAACGTTACCAACCATGCCAACCATAACACCCATACCAACCCTTCCAAACATACCAACCATTCCAACCATACCAACCTTACCAACCATGCCAACCATTCCAACTTTACCAACCATACCAACAATACCAAACATAGCAATCAAACCAAACATAGCAACCTTACCAACATTACCAACAATACCAACCATACCAACCTTACCAACATTACCAACAATACAAAGCTTACACACCATACCAACCTTACACACCATGCCAACCATATCAACCATAGCAAGAATACCAATCATACCAACCATACCAAACATAGCAACCATACCAACCACACCAACCATACCAACCATACCAACCATACCAACCATACCAATCATACCAACCATACCAACCATACCAACCATACCAACCTTACCAACCATACCAACCATACCAACCATACCAACAATACCAACCATACCAACCATACCAACAATACCAACTATACCAACCATACCAACCATACAAACCATACCAACCATACCAACCATACCAAACATAGCAACCATACCAACAATAGCAACCATACCAACAATAGCAACCATACCAATCATACCAACCATACCAAACATAGCAACCATACCAACCACACCAACCATACCAAAAATACCCATCATACTAACCTTACCAACAATACCAATAATACCAACCATACCAACCATACCAACCCTACCAACCATACCAATCATACCAATCATACCAATCATACCAAACATACCAACCATAATAACCTTACAAATCATGCCAACCATACCAATCATACCAACCATACCAACCTTTCCAACTTTACCAACCATGCCAACCATACCAACCTTACCAAACATACCAACCATGCCAACCATGCCAAACCATACCAACCATGCCAACCAAGCCAACCATGCCAACCATGCCAACCATACCAACCGTACCAACATTACCAACCATAGAAACCATACCAACCTTACCAACATGACCAACTATGACAACCATTTCAATTTACCAACCATGCTAACCCTACCAAACATACCAAACATTCCAACCATACCAACCTTACCAACCATGCCAACTATGCACCCCATACCAACTATACCAACCTTACCAACCATGCCAACGACGCCAACCATGCCAACCATACCAACCATACTAACCATACTAACCATACCAACAATACCAACTATACCAACCATACCACCCTTACCAACCATGCCACCCATACCAACCATGAAAACCATACCAACCTTACCAACCATGACAACCCTACCAACCATACCAACCATGCCATACATACCAACCATGCCAACCATAAAAACCTTACCAAACATGCCAATAATAAAAACCATGAGAACATTACCAACCATACCAACGTTACCAACCATGCCAACCATAACACCCATACCAACCCTTCCAAACATACCAACCATTCCAACCATACCAACCTTACCAACCATGCCAACCATTCCAACTTTACCAACCATACCAACAATACCAAACATAGCAATCAAACCAAACATAGCAACCTTACCAACATTACCAACAATACCAACCATACCAACCTTACCAACAATACAAAGCTTACACACCATACCAACCTTACACACCATGCC
Organism: Thelaira solivaga; assembly: GCA_947397855.1. Classification (NCBI taxonomy): domain Eukaryota; kingdom Metazoa; phylum Arthropoda; class Insecta; order Diptera; family Tachinidae; genus Thelaira; species Thelaira solivaga. Next base: position 44,220,106 of record OX377614.1, read on the forward strand.
AACCATATCAACCATTGCAAGAATACCAATCATACCAACCATACCAAACATAGCAACCATACCAACCACACCAACCATACCAACCATACCAACCATACCAACCATACCAATCATACCAACCATACCAACCATACCAACCATACCAACCTTACCAACCATACCAACCATACCAACCATACCAACAATACCAACCATACCAACCATACCAACAATACCAACTATACCAACCATACCAACCATACAAACCATACCAACCATACCAACCATACCAAACATAGCAACCATACCAACAATAGCAACCATACCAACAATAGCAACCATACCAATCATACCAACCATACCAAACATAGCAACCATACCAACCACACCAACCATACCAAAAATACCCATCATACTAACCTTACCAACAATACCAACAATACCAACCATACCAACCATACCAACCCTACCAACCATACCAATCATACCAATCATACCAATCATACCAAACATACCAACCATAATAACCTTACAAATCATGCCAACCATACCAATCATACCAACCATACCAACCTTTCCAACTTTACCAACCATGCCAACCATACCAACCTTACCAAACATACCAACCATGCCAACCATGCCAAACCATACCAACCATGCCAACCAAGCCAACCATGCCAACCATACCAACCGTACCAACATTACCAACCATAGAAACCATACCAACCTTACCAACATGACCAACTATGACAACCATTTCAATTTACCAACCATGCTAACCCTACCAAACATACCAAACATTCCAACCATACCAACCTTACCAACCATGCCAACTATGCACCCCATACCAACTATACCAACCTTACCAACCATGCCAACGACGCCAACCATGCCAACCATACCAACCATACTAACCATACTAACCATACCAACAATACCAACTATACCAACCATACCACCCTTACCAACCATGCCACCCATACCAACCATGAAAACCATACCAACCTTACCAACCATGACAACCCTACCAACCATACCAACCATGCCATACATACCAACCATGCCAACCATAAAAACCTTACCAACCATGCCAATAATAAAAACCATGAGAACATTACCAACCATACCAACCTTATCAAACATACCAACCATGCCAACCATGCCAAACAAAACAACCATGCCAACCAAGCCAACCACACCAACGATACCAACCATACAAACCATATCCACCATACTAACCTTACCAACAATAGCAATAATACCAACCATACCAACCCTACCAACCACACCAACCATACCAACCTTACTAATCATACCAATCATACCAACCATACCAACCATACCAAACATAGCAACCATAGCAACCTTACCAACCATAGCAACCATACCAATCATACCAATCACACCAATCATACCAACCATACCAACCATACCAAACATAGCAACCATACCAACCACACCAACCATACCAACCATACCCACCATACTAACCTTACCAACAATAGCAATAATACCAACCATACCAACCATAACAACCATACCAACCATACCAACCATACCAACCATACCAATCATACCAACCATACCAAACATATAAACCATACCAACCACACCAACCATACCAACCATACAAACCATATCCACCATACTAACCTTACCAACAATAGCAATAATACCAACCATACCAACCCTACCAACCACACCAACCATACCAACCTTACTAATCATACCAATCATACCAACCATACCAACCATACCAACCATACCAACCATACCAAACATAGCAACCATAGCAACCTTACCAACCATAGCAACCATACCAACAATACCAACCATACAAACCATACCAACAATACCAACTATACCAACCATACCAACAATACCAACTATACCAACCATACCAACCATACCAACAATATCAACCATACCAACCATACCAACCACACCAACCATACCAACCATACCCACCATACTAACCTTACCAACAATAGCAATAATACCAACCATACCAACCATACCAACCATACCAATCATACCAATCATACCAACCATACCAACCATACCAAACATAGCAACCATAGCAACCTTACCATCCATAGCAACCATACCAATCATACCAATCATACAAACCATACCATATATAACAAACATAGCAACCATACCTACCTTACCAACCATACCAACCATACCAACCATACCAACAATACCAACCATACCAACCATACCAACAATACCAACTATACCAACCATACCAACCATACCAACAATATCAACCATACCAACTATACCAACAATACCAACCTTACCAAACATACCAATCATACCAACCATAACATCCATACCAAACATAGCAACCATATCCACCATACCAACCATACCAACCATACCAACCATACCAATCATACCAATCATACCAACCATACCAACCATACCAAACATAGCAACCATACCAACCACACCAACCATACCCACCATACTAACCTTACCAACAATAGCAATAATACCAACCATACCAACCATACCAATCATACCAATAATACCAACCATACCAACCCTACCAACCACACCAACCATACCAACCTTACTAATCATACCAATCATACCAACCATACCAACCATACCAAACAAAGCAACCATAGCAACCTTACCAACCATAGCAACCATACCAATCATACCAATCATACAAACCATACCAAATATAACAAACATAGCAACCATACCAACCTTACCAACCATACCAACCATACCAACAATAACCACCATACCAACCATACCAACCATACCAACAATACCAACTATACCAACCATACCAACCAAACCAACAATATCAACCATACCAACTATACCAACAATACCAACCTTACCAAACATACCAATCATACCAACCATAACATCCATACCAAACATAGCAACCATAGCCACCATAGTAACCATACCAACCATACCAACCATACCAACCATACCAACCATACCAATCATACCAATCATACCAACCATACCAAACATAGCAACCATACCAACCACACCAACCATACCCACCATACTAACCTTACCAACAATAGCAATAATACCAACCATACCAACCCTACCAACCACACCAACCATACCAACCTTACTAATCATACCAATCATACCAACCATACCAACCATACCAAACATAGCAACCATAGAAAACCTTACCAACCATAGCAACCATACCCATCATACCAATCATACAAACCATACCATATATAACAAACATAGCAACCATACCAACCACACCAACCATACCAAACATAACAACCATACCAAACATAGCAACCATAGCAACCACACCAACCATACCAACCATACCAACCATATCCACCATACTAACCATACCAATCATACCAATCATACCAACCATACCAACCATGCCAAACATAGCAACCATAACAACCACACCAACCATACCAACCATACCAACCATACAAACCATATCCACCATACTAACCTTACCAACAATAGCAATAATACCAACCATACCAACCCTACCAACCACACCAACCATACCAACCTTACTAATCATACCAATCATACCAACCATACCAACCATACCAAACATAGCAACCATAGCAACCTTAACAACCATAGCAACCATACCAATCATACCAATCATACAAACCATACCAAATATAACAAACATAGCAACCATACCAACCACACCAACCATAACAACCATACCAAACATAGCAACCATACCAACCACACCAACCATACCAACCACACCAACCATACCAACCATACCCACCATACTAACCTTACCAACAATAGCAATAATAAAAACCATACCAACCATACTAACCATACCAATCATACAAATCATACCAATCATACCAACCATACCAACCATACCAAACATACCAATCATACCAATCATACCAAACATACCAATCATACCAACCATACCATCCATACCAAAAATAGCAACCATAGCCACCATAGCAACCATACCAACCATACTAACCTTACCAACAATAGCAATAATACCAACCATACCAACCCTACCAACCACACCAACCATACCAACCTTACTAATCATACCAACCATACCAAACAAAGCAACCATAGCAACCTTACCAACCATAGCAACCATACCAATCATACCAATCATACAAACCATACCAAATATAACAAACATAGCAACCATACCAACCACACCAACCATACCAACCATACAAACCATACCAACCATACCAACCATACCAATCATACCAATCATACAAACCATACCAAATATAACAAACATAGCAACCATACCAACCACACCAACCATACCAAACATAACAACCATACCAAACATAGCAACTATACCAACCACACCAACCATACCAACCATACCAACCATACCCACCATACTAACCATACCAATCATACCAATCATACCAACCATACCAAACGTAGCAACCATACCAACCACACCAACCATACAAACCATATCCACCATACTAACCTTACCAACAATAGCAATAATACCAACCATACCAACCCTACCAACCACACCAACCATACCAACTTTACTAATCATACCAATCATACCAACCATACCAACCATACCAAACAAAGCAACCAAAGCAACCTTACCAACCATAGCAACCATACCAATCATACCAATCATACAAACCATACCAAACAAAGCAACCATAGCAACCTTACCAACCATAGCAACCATACCAATCATACCAATCATACAAACCATACCAAATATAACAAACATAGCAACCATACCAACCACACCAACCATACCAACCATACAAACCATACCAACCATACCAACCATACCAATCATACCAATCATACAAACCATACCAAATATAACAAACATAGCAACCATACCAACCACACCAACCATACCAAACATAACAACCATACCAAACATAGCAACTATACCAACCACACCAACCATACCAACCATACCAACCATACCCACCATACTAACCATACCAATCATACCAATCATACCAACCATACCAAACATAGCAACCATACCAACCACACCAACCATACCAACCATACCAACCATACCAACCATACCAACCATACCAACCATACCAACCATACCAACCATACCAACCATACCAATCATACCAATCATACCAACCATACCAAACATAGCAACCTTACCAACCACACCAAACATACCAACCATACCCACCATACTAACCTTACCAACAATAGCAATAATACCAACCATACCAACCATACCAACCATACCAATCATACCAATCATACCAACCATACCAACCATACCAAACATAGCAACCATACCAACCACACCAACCATACCAACCATACAAACCATATCCACCATACTACCCTTACCAACAATAGCAATAATACCAACCATACCAACCCTACCAACCACACCAACCATACCAACCTTACTAATCATACCAATCATACCAACCATACCAACCATACCAAACATAGCAACCATAGCAACCATACCAACAATATCAACCATACCAACTATACCAACAATACCAACCTTACCAAACATACCAATCATACCAACCATACCATCCATACCAAACATAGCAACCATAGCCACCATAGCTACCATACCAACCATACCAACCATACCAATCATACCAATCATACCAACCATACCAACCATACCAAACATAGCAACCATACCAACCACACCAACCATACCAACCATACCAACCATACCAACCATACCAACCATACCAACCATACCAACAATACCAACTATACCAACCATACCAACCATACCAACCATACCAACAATACCAACAATACCAACCTTACCAACAATACCAACCATACCAATCATACAATCCATAAAAAATATAACAAACATAGCAACCATACCAACCTTACCAACCATACCAACCATACCAACCATACCAACCATACCAACCATACCAACCATACCAACCATACCAACCATACCAACCATACCAACAATACCAACCATACCAACCATACCAACAATACCAACAATACCAACCTTACCAACAATACCAACCATACCAATCATACAATCCATAAAAAATATAACAAACATAGCAACCATACCAACCATACCAAACATAGCAACCATACCAACCACACCAACCATACCAACCATACAAACCATATCCACCATACTAACCTTACCAACAATAGCAATAATACCAACCATGCCAACCATGCCAACCATGCCAATCATACCAATCATACCAATCATACCAACCATACCAATTATACTAAACATAGCAACCATACCAACCACACCAACCATACCAACCATACCAACCATACCAACCATACCAACCATACCAACAATACCAACAATACCAACCTTACCAACAATACCAACCATACCAATCATACAATCCATAAAAAATATAACAAACATAGCAACCATACCAACCATACCAAACATAGCAACCATACCAACCACACCAACCATACCAACCATACAAACCATATCCACCATACTAACCTTACCAACAATAGCAATAATACCAACCATGCCAACCATGCCAACCATGCCAATCATACCAATCATACCAATCATACCAACCATACCAATTATACTAAACATAGCAACCATACCAACCACACCAACCATACCAACCATACCAACCATACCAACCATACCAACCATACCAACCATACCAACCATACCAACCATACCCACCATACTAAAATTAACAACAATAGCAACAATAAAAACCATACCAACCATACCAACCATACCAATCATACCAACCATACCAACCATACCAAACATAGCAACCATACCAACCACACCAACCATACCCACCATACTAACCTTACCAACAATAGCAATAATACCAACCATACCAACCCTACCAACCACACCCACCATACCAACCATACCAAACATAGCAACCATACCAACCACACCAACCACACCAACCATACCCACCATACTAACCTTACCAACAATAGCAATAATACCAACCATACCAACCATACCAACCATACCAACCATACCAATCATACCAATCATACCAACCATACCAACCATACCAAACATAGCAACCATACCAACCATACCAACCATACAAACCATATCCACCATACTAACCTTACCAACAATAGCAATAATACCAACCATACCAACCATACCAACCATACCAACCATACCAACCATACCAACCATACCAACCATACCAATCATACCAATCATACCAACCATACCAACCATAACAAACATAGCAACCATACCAACCACACCAACAATACCAACAATACCAACCTTACCAACAATACCAACCATACCAATCATACAATCCATAAAAAATATAACAAACATAGCAACCATACCAACCATACCAAACATAGCAACCATACCAACCACACCAACCATACCAACCATACAAACCATATCCACCATACTAACCTTACCAACAATAGCAATAATACCAACCATGCCAACCATGCCAACCATGCCAATCATACCAATCATACCAACCATACCAATTATACTAAACATAGCAACCATACCAACCACACCAACCATACCAACCATACCAACCATACCAACCATACCAACCATACCAACCATACCAACCATACCAACCATACCAACCATACCCACCATACTAACCTTACCAACAATAGCAATAATACCAACCATACCAACCCTACCAACCACACCCACCATACCAACCATACCAAACATAGCAACCATACCAACCACACCAACCATACCCACCATACTAACCTTACCAACAATAGCAATAATACCAACCATACCAACCCTACCAACCACACCCACCATACCAACCATACCAAACATAGCAACCATACCAACCACACCAACCACACCAACCATACCCACCATACTAACCTTACCAACAATAGCAATAATACCAACCATACCAACCATACCAACCATACCAACCATACCAATCATACCAATCATACCAACCATACCAACCATACCAAACATAGCAACCATACCAACCATACCAACCATACAAACCATATCCACCATACTAACCTTACCAACAATAGCAATAATACCAACCATACCAACCATACCAACAATACCAACTATACCAACCATACCAACCATACCAACCATACCAACAATACCAACAATACCAACCTTACCAACAATACCAACCATACCAATCATACAATCCATAAAAAATATAACAAACATAGCAACCATACCAACCATACCAAACATAGCAACCATACCAACCACACCAACCATACCAACCATACAAACCATATCCACCATACTAACCTTACCAACAATAGCAATAATACCAACCATGCCAACCATGCCAACCATGCCAATCATACCAATCATACCAATCATACCAACCATACCAATTATACTAAACATAGCAACCATACCAACCACACCAACCATACCAACCATACCAACCATACCAACCATACCAACCATACCAACCATACCAACCATACCAACCATACCAACCATACCAACCATACCCACCATACTAAAATTAACAACAATAGCAACAATAAAAACCATACCAACCATACCAACCATACCAATCATACCAACCATACCAACCATACCAAACATAGCAACCATACCAACCACACCAACCATACCCACCATACTAACCTTACCAACAATAGCAATAATACCAACCATACCAACCCTACCAACCACACCCACCATACCAACCATACCAAACATAGCAACCATACCAACCACACCAACCACACCAACCATACCCACCATACTAACCTTACCAACAATAGCAATAATACCAACCATACCAACCATACCAACCATACCAACCATACCAATCATACCAATCATACCAACCATACCAACCATACCAAACATAGCAACCATACCAACCATACCAACCATACAAACCATATCCACCATACTAACCTTACCAACAATAGCAATAATACCAACCATACCAACCTTACTAATCATACCAATCATACCAACCATACCAACCATACCAACCATACCAAACATAGCAACCATAGCAAACCTTACCAACCATAGCAACCATACCAATCATACCAATCATACAAACCATACCAAATATAACAAACATAGCAACCATACCAACCACACCAACCATACCAAACATAACAACCATACCAAACATAGCAACCATACCAACCACACCAACCATACCAACCATACCAACCATACCAACCATACCAACCATACCCACCATACTAACCTTACCAACAATAGCAATAATAAAAACCATACCAACCATACCAACCATACCAATCATACCAATCATACCACCCATACCAACCATACCAAACATAGCAACCATACCAACCACACCAACCATACCAACCATACCAACCATACCAACCATACCAACCATACCAACCATACCAACCATACCAACCATACCAACCATACCAACCATACCAACCATACCCACCATACTAACCTTACCAACAATAGCAATAATACCAACCATACCAACCATACCAATCATACCAATCATACCAATCATACCAATCATACCAAACATACCAACCATACCAAACATAGCAACCATACCAACCACACCAACCATACCAACCATACCCACCATACTAGCCTTACCAACAATAGCAATAATACCAACCATACCAACCATACCAACCATACCAACCATACCAACCATACCAACCATACCAACCATACCAACCATACCAATCATACCAATCATACCAACCATACCAACCATAACAAACATAGCAACCATACCAACCACACCAACCATACTAACCGTACCAACAATAGCAATAATACCAACCATACCAACCATACCAATCATACCAATCATACTAATCATACCAATCATGCCAACCATACCAACCATACCAAACATAGCAACCATACCAACCACACCAACCATACCAACCATACCCACCATACTAACCTTACCAACAATAGCAATAATACCAACCATACCAACCATACCAATCATACCAATCATACCAACCACACCAACTATACCAACCATACCAACCATACCAACCATACCCACCATACTAACCTTACCAACAATAGCAATAATACCAACCACACCAACCATACCAACCATACCAACCATACCAACCATACCAACCATACCAACCATACCAACCATACCCACCATACTAACCTTACCAACAATAGCAATAATACCAACCATACCAACCATACCAATCATACCAATCATACCAATCATACCAAACATACCAACCATACCAAACATAGCAACCACACCAACCATACCAACCATACCAACCATACCAACCATACCAACCATACCAACCATACCAACCATACCAACCATACCAACCATACCAACCATACCAATCATACCAATCATACCAACCATACCAACCATAACAAACATAGCAACCATACCAACCACACCAACCATACTAACCGTACCAACAATAGCAATAATACCAACCATACCAACCATACCAATCATACCAATCATACTAATCATACCAATCATACCAACCATACCAACCATACCAAACATAGCAACCATACCAACCACACCAACCATACCAACCATACCCACCATACTAACCTTACCAACAATAGCAATAATACCAACCATACCAACCATACCAACCATACCAACCATACCAACCATACCAATCATACCAATCATACCAACCATACCAACCATACCAAACATAGCAACCATAAAAACCACACCAACCATACCCACCATACTAACCTTACCAACAATAGCAATAATACCAACCATACCAACCATACCAACCATACCAACCATACCAATCATACCAATCATACCAATCATACCAACCATACCAACCATACTAAACATACCAATCATACCAACTATACCAACCATACCAAACATAGCAACCATACCAACCACACCAACCATACACACCATAGTAACCTTACCAACAATAGCAATAATACCAACCATACCAACCCTACCAACCACACCAACCATACCAACCATACCAATCATACCAATCATACCAATCATACCAACCATACCAACCACACCAAACATAGCAACCATAGCAACCATACCAATCATAGTAACCATACCAATCATACCAATCATACCAACCATACCAACCATACCAACCATACCAACCATAGCAACCATACCAATCATACCAATCATACCAACCATACCAAACATAGCAACCATACCAACCACACCAACCATACCAACCATACCAACCATACCAACCATACCCACCATACTAACCTTACCAACAATAGCAATAATACCAACCATACCAACCATACCAATCATACCAACCATACCAACCATACCAAACATAGTAACCATACTAACCACACCAACCATACCAACCATACCAACCATACCCACCATACTAACCTTACCAACAATAGCAATAATACCAACCATACCAACCATACCAATCATACTAACCTTACCAACATTACCAAAAATAACAACCATGCCAACCATACCAACCATAATAACCTTACAAATCATGCCAACCATACCAATCATACCAACCATACCAACCTTTCCAACTTTACCAACCATGCCAACCATGCCAACCATACCAACCATAGCAACCATACCAATCATACCAATCATACCAACCATACCAACCATACCAAACATAGCAACCATACCAACCACACCAACCATACCAAAAACACCAACCATACCAACCATAAAAACCATACCAACCTTACCAACCATACCAACCATACCAACCATACCAACCATACCAACCATACCAACAATACCAACCATACCAACCATACCAACAATACCAACTATACCAACCATACCAACCATACCAATCATACTAACCTTACCAACATTACCAAAAATAACAACCATGCCAACCATACCAACCATAATAACCTTACAAATCATGCCAATCATACCAACCATACCAACCATACCAAACATAGCAACCATAAAAACCACACCAACCATACCAACCATACCAACCATACCCACCATACTAACCTTACCAACAATAGCAATAATACCAACCATACCAACCATACCAATCATACCAACCATACCAACCATACCAAACATAGTAACCATACTAACCACACCAACCATACCAACCATACCAACCATACCCACCATACTAACCTTACCAACAATAGCAATAATACCAACCATACCAACCATACCAATCATACTAACCTTACCAACATTACCAAAAATAACAACCATGCCAACCATACCAACCATAATAACCTTACAAATCATGCCAACCATACCAATCATACCAACCATACCAACCTTTCCAACTTTACCAACCATGCCAACCATGCCAACCATACCAACCATAGCAACCATACCAATCATACCAATCATACCAACCATACCAACCATACCAAACATAGCAACCATACCAACCACACCAACCATACCAAAAACACCAACCATACCAACCATAAAAACCATACCAACCTTACCAACCATACCAACCATACCAACCATACCAACCATACCAACCATACCAACAATACCAACCATACCAACCATACCAACAATACCAACTATACCAACCATACCAACCATACCAACCATACCAACCATACCAACCATACCAACCATACCAACCATACCAACCATACCAACCATACCAACCATACTAATCATACCAATCATACCAACCATACCAACAATACCAAATTTACAAAACATACCAATCATACCAATCATACCAACCATACCAACCATACCAACCATACCAAACATAGCAACCATACCAACAATAGGAACCATACCAACAATAGCAACCATACCAATCATACCAATCATACCAACCATACCAAACATAGCAACCATACCAACCACACCAAGCATACCAAAAATACCCATCATACTAACCTTACCAACAATACCAATAATACCAACCATACCAACCATACCAACCATACCAACCATACCAATCATACCAATCATACCAATCATACCAAACATACCAACCATAATAACCATACCAACCACACCAACCATACCAACCATACCAACCATACCAACTATAGCAACCATACCAACCATACCAACAATATCAACCATACCAACTATACCAACAATACCAACCATACCAACCATACCAAACATAGCAACCATACCAACCACACCAACCATACCAAAAATACCCATCATACTAACCTTACCAACAATACCAATAATACCATACCATACCAACCATACCAACCATACCAACCATACCAATCATACCAATCATACCAATCATACCAAACATACCAACCATAATAACCATACCAACCACATCAACCATACCAATCATACCAACCATACCAACCTTTCAAACTTTACCAACCATGCCAACCATACCAACCTTACCAAACATACTAACCATACCAACCATGCCAAACCATACCAACCTTACTAAACATAGCAACCATAGCAACCATACCAACCATAGCAACCATACCAATCATACCAATCATACCAACCATACCAACCATACCAAACATAGCAACCATACCAACCACACCAACCATACCAACCATACCAACCATACCAACCATACCAACCATACCAACCATACCAACCATACCAACCATACCAACCATACCAACCATACCAACCATACCAACCATACCAACCATACCAACCATACCAACCATACCAACCATACCAACAATACCAATCATATCAATCATACCAACCATACCAACCATACCAACCATACCAACAATACCAACCATACCAACCATACCAACAATACCAACTATACCAACCATACCAACCATACCAAAAAAGCAACCATACCAACAATAGCAACCATACCAACAATAGCAACCATACCAATCATACCAACCATACCAAACATAGCAACCATACCAACCACACCAACCATACCAAAAATACCCATCATACTAACCTTACCAACAATACCAATAATACCAACCATACCAACCATACCAACCATACCAATCATACCAATCATACCAACCATAATAACCTTACAAATCATGCCAACCATACCAATCATACCAACCTTTCCAACTTTACCAACCATGCCAACCATACCAACCTTACCAAACATACCAACCATGCCAACCATGCCAAACAATACCAACCATGCCAACCAAGCCAACCACACCAACGATACCAACCATACAAACCATATCCACCATACTAACCTTACCAACAATAGCAATAATACCAACCATACCAACCCTACCAACCACACCAACCATACCAACCTTACTAATCATACCAATCATACCAACCATACCAACCATACCAAACATAGCAACCATAGCAACCTTACCAACCATAGCAACCATACCAATCATACCAATCACACCAATCATACCAACCATACCAACCATACCAACCATACCAAACATAGCAACCATACTAACCACACCAACCATACCAACCATACCCACCATACTAACCTTACCAACAATAGAAATAATACCAACCATACCAACCATACCAACCACACCAACCATACCAACCATACCAATCATACCAACCATACCAAACATATCAACCATACCAACCACACCAACCATACCAACCATACAAACCATATCCACCATACTAACCTTACCAACAATAGCAATAATACCAACCATACCAACCCTACCAACCACACCAACCATACCAACCTTACTAATCATACCAATCATACCAACCATACCAACCATACCAACCATACCAAACATAGCAACCATAGCAACCTTACCAACCATAGCAACCATACCAACAATACCAACCATACCAACCATACCAACAATACCAACTATACCAACCATACCAAACATAGCAACCATACCAACCACACCAACCATACCAACCATACCCACCATACTAACCTTACCAACACTAGCAATAATACCAACCATACCAACCATACCAACCATACCAATCATACCAATCATACCAACCATACCAACCATACCAAACATAGCAACCATAGCAACCTTACCAACCATAGCAACCATACCAATCATACCAATCATACAAACCATACCATATATAACAAACATAGCAACCATACCTACCTTACCAACCATACCAACCATACCAACCATACCAACAACACCAACCATACCAACCATACCAACAATACCAACTATACCAACCATACCAACCATACCAACAATATCAACCATACCAACTATACCAACAATACCAACCTTTCCAAACATACCAATCATACTAACCATAACATCCATACCAAACATAGCAACCATAGCCACCATACCAACCATACCAACCATACCAACCATACCAACCATACCAACCATACCAATCATACCAACAATACCAACCATACCAAACATAGCAACCATACCAACCACACCAACCATACCCACCATACTAACCTTACCAACAATAGCAATAATACCAACCATACCAACCATACCAATCATACCAATAATACCAACCATACCAACCCTACCAACCACACCAACCATACCAACCTTACTAATCATACCAATCATACCAACCATACCAACCATACCAAACAAAGCAACCATAGCAACCTTACCAACCATAGCAACCATACCAATCATACCAATCATACAAACCATACCAAATATAACAAACATAGCAACCATACCAACCTTACCAACCATACCAACCATACCAACAATAACCACCATACCAACCATACCAACCATACCAACAATACCAACTATACCAACCATACCAACCAAACCAACAATATCAACCATACCAACTATACCAACAATACCAACCTTACCAAACATACCAATCATACCAACCATAACATCCATACCAAACATAGCAACCATAGCCACCATAGCAACCATACCAACCATACCAACCATACCAACCATACCAATCATACCAATCATACCAACCATACCAAACATAGCAACCATACCAACCACACCAACCATACCCACCATACTAACCTTACCAACAATAGCAATAATACCAACCATACCAACCCTACCAACCACACCAACCATACCAACCTTACTAATCATACCAATCATACCAACCATACCAACCATACCAAACATAGCAACCATAGAAAACCTTACCAACCATAGCAACCATACCCATCATACCAATCATACAAACCATACCATATATAACAAACATAGCAACCATATCAACCACACCAACCATACCAAACATAACAACCATACCAAACATAGCAACCATACCAACCACACCAACCATACCAACCATACCAACCATATCCACCATACTAACCATACCAATCATACCAATCATACCAACCATACCAACCATGCCAAACATAGCAACCATAACAACCACACCAACCATACCAACCATACAAACCATATCCACCATACTAACCTTACCAACAATAGCAATAATACCAACCATACCAACCCTACCAACCACACCAACCATACCAACCTTACTAATCATACCAATCATACCAATCATACCAACCATACCAACCATACCAAACATAGCAACCATAGCAACCTTAACAACCATAGCAACCATACCAATCATACCAATCATACAAACCATACCAAATATAACAAACATAGCAACCATACCAACCACACCAACCATACCAAACATAACAACCATACCAAACATAGCAACCATACCAACCACACCAACCATACCAACCACACCAACCATACCAACCATACCCACCATACTAACCTTACCAACAATAGCAATAATAAAAACCATACCAACCATACCAACCATACTAACCATACCAATCATACAAATCATACCAATCATACCAACCATAGCAACCCTACCAACCACACCAACCATACCAACCTTACTAATCATACCAATCATACCAACCATACCATCCATACCAAACATAGCAACCATAGCCACCATAGCAACCATACCAACCATACTAACCTTACCAACAATAGCAATAATACCAACCATACCAACCCTACCAACCACACCAACCATACCAACCTTACTAATCATACCAATCATACCAACCATACCAACCATACCAACCATACCAAACATAGCAACCATAGCAAACCTTACCAACCATAGCAACCATACCAATCATACCAATCATACAAACCATACCAAATATAACAAACATAGCAACCATACCAACCACACCAACCATACCAAACATAACAACCATACCAAACATAGCAACCATACCAACTACACCAACCATACCAACCATACCAACCATACCCACCATACTAACCATACCAATCATACCAATCATACCAACCATACCAAACATAGCAACCATACCAACCACACCAACCATACCAACCATACAAACCATATCCACCATACTAACCTTACCAACAATAGCAATAATACCAACCATACCAACCCTACCAACCACACCAACCATACCAACCTTACTAATCATACCAATCATACCAACCATACCAACCATACCAAACAAAGCAACCATAGCAACCTTACCAACCATAGCAACCATACCAATCTTACCAATCATACAAACCATACCAAATATAACAAACATAGCAACCATACCAACCACACCAACCATACCAACCATACAAACCATACCAACCATACCAACCATACCAATCATACCAATCATACAAACCATACCAAATATAACAAACATAGCAACCATACCAACCACACCAACCATACCAAACATAACAACCATACCAAACATAGCAACCATACCAACCACACCAACCATACCAACCATACCAACCATACCCACCATACTAACCATACCAATCATACCAATCATACCAACCATACCAAACATAGCAACCATACCAACCACACCAACCATACCAACCATACAAACCATATCCACCATACTAACCTTACCAACAATAGCAATAATACCAACCATACCAACCCTACCAACCACACCAACCATACCAACCTTACTAATCATACCAATCATACCAACCATACCAACCATACCAAACAAAGCAGCCATAGCAACCTTACCAACCATAGCAACCATACCAATCATACCAATCATACAAACCATACCAAATATAACAAACATACCAACCATACCCACCATACTAACCATACCAATAATACCAATCATACCAACCATACCAAACATAGCAACCATACAACCACACCAACCATACCAACCATACAAACCATATCCACCATACTAACCTTACCAACAATAGCAATAATACCAACCATACCAACCCTACCAACCACACCAACCATACCAACCTTACTAATCATACCAATCATACCAACCATACCAACCATACCAAACAAAGCAACCATACCAACCACACCAACCATACCAACCATACCAACCATACCAACCATACCAACCATACCAACCATACCAACCATACCAACCATACCAATCATACCAATCATACCAACCATACAAAACATATCCACCATACTAACCTTACCAACAATAGCAATAATACCAACCATACCAACCCTACCAACCACACCAACCATACCAACCTTACTAATCATACCAATCATACCAACCATACCAACCATACCAAACAAAGCAACCATACCAACCACACCAATTATACCAACCATACAAACCATATCCACCATACTAACCTTACCAACAATAGCAATAATACCAACCATACCAACCCTACCAACCACACCAACCATACCAACCTTACTAATCATACCAATCATACCAACCATACCAAACAAAGCAACCATACCAACCACACCAACCATACCAACCATACCAACCATACCAACCATACCAAACATAGCAACCATACCAACCACACCAACCATACCAACCATACAAACCATATCCACCATACTAACCTTACCAACAATAGCAATAATACCAACCATACCAACCCTACCAACCACACCAACCATACCAACCTTACTAATCATACCAATCATACCAACCATACCAACCATACCAAACAAAGCAACCATACCAACCACACCAACCATACCAACCATACCAACCATACCAACCATACCAACCATACCAACCATACCAACCATACCAACCACACCAAACATACCAACCATACCCACCATACTAACCTTACCAACAATAGCAATAATACCAACCATACCAACCATACCAACCATACCAATCATACCAATCATACCAATCATACCAACCATACCAACCATACCAAACATAGCAACCATACCAACCACACCAACCATACCAACCATACAAACCATATCCACCATACTACCCTTACCAACAATACCAACCATACCAACCATACCAACCATACCAACCATACCAACCATACCAACCACACCAACCATACCCACCATACTAACCTTACCAACAATAGCAATAATACCAACCATACCAACCATACCAACCATACCAACCATACCAACCATACCAACCATACCAACCATACCAACCATACCAACCATACCAATCATACCAATCATACCAACCATACCAACCATAACAAACATAGCAATCATACCAACCATACCAACCATACCAAACATAGCAACCATACCAACCACACCAACCATACCAACCATACCAACCATACCAACCATACCAACCATACCAACAATACCAACTATACCAACCATACCAACCATACCAACAATACCAACAATACCAACCTTACCAACAATACCAACCATACCAATCATACAATCCATAAAAAATATAACAAACATAGCAACCATACCAACCTTACCAACCATACCAACCATACCAACCATACCAACCATACCAAACATAGCAACCATACCAACCACACCAACCACACCAACCATACCCACCATACTAACCTTACCAACAATAGCAATAATACCAACCATACCAACCCTACCAACCACACCCACCATAACAACCATACCAAACATAGCAACCATACCAACCACACCAACCACACCAACCATACCCACCATACTAACCTTACCAACAATAGCAATAATACCAACCCTACCAACCACACCCACCATACCAACCATACCAAACATAGCAACCATACCAACCACACCAACCACACCAACCATACCCACCATACTAACCTTACCAACAATAGCAATAATACCAACCATACCAACCATACCAACCATACCAACCATACCAACCATACCAATCATACCAATCATACCAACCATACCAACCATACCAAACATAGCAACCATACCAACCACACCAACCATACCAACCATACAAACCATATCCACCATACTAACCTTACCAACAATAGCAATAATACCAACCATACCAACCACACCAACCATACCAACCTTACTAATCATACCAATCATACCAACCATACCAACCATACCAACCATACCAAACATAGCAACCATAGCAAACCTTACCAACCATAGCAACCATACCAATCATACCAATCATACAAACCATACCAAATATAACAAACATAGCAACCATACCAACCACACCAACCATACCAAACATAACAACCATACTAACCTTACCAACAATAGCAATAATACCAACCATACCAACCCTACCAACCACACCAACCATACCAACCTTACTAATCATACCAATCATACCAACCATACCAACCATACCAACCATACCAAACATAGCAACCATAGCAAACCTTACCAATCATACCAACCATACCAACCATACCAACCACACCAACCATACCAACCTTACTAATCATACCAATCATACCAACCATACCAACCATACCAAACAAAGCAACCATAGCAACCTTACCAACCATAGCAACCATACCAATCTTACCAATCATACAAACCATACCAAATATAACAAACATAGCAACCATACCAACCACACCAACCATACCAACCATATAAACCATACCAACCATACCAACCATACCAATCATACCAATCATACAAACCATACCAAATATAACAAACATAGCAACCATACCAACCACACCAACCATACCAAACATAACAACCATACCAAACATAGCAACCATACCAACCACACCAACCATACCAACCATACCCACCATACTAACCATAGCAACCATACCAACCACACCAACCATACCAACCATACCAAACATAGCAACCATAGCAACCATACCAACAATATCAACCATACCAACTATACCAACAATACCAACCTTACCAAACATACCAATCATACCAACCATACCATCCATACCAAACATAGCAACCATAGCCACCATAGCTACCATACCAACCATACCAACCATACCAATCATACCAATCATACCAACCATACCAACCATACCAAACATAGCAACCATACCAACCACACCAACCATACCAACCATACCAACCATACCAACCATACCAACCATACCAACCATACCAACAATACCAACTATACCAACCATACCAACCATACCAACAATACCAACAATACCAACCTTACCAACAATACCAACCATACCAATCATACAATCCATAAAAAATATAACAAACATAGCAACCATACCAACCTTACCAACCATACCAACCATACCAACCATACCAACCATACCAACCATACCAACCATACCAACCATACCAACTATACCCACCATACTAACCTTACCAACAATAGCAATAATACCAACCATGCCAACCATGCCAATCATACCAATCATACCAACCATACCAATTATACTAAACATAGCAACCATACCAACCACACCAACCATACCAACCATACCAACCATACCAACCATACCAACCATACAAACCATACCCACCAAACTAAAATTAACAACAATAGCAATAATAAAAACCATACCAACCATACCAACCATACCAATCATACCAACCATACCAACCATACCAAACATAGCAACCATACCAACCACACCAACCACACCAACCATACCCACCATACTAACCTTACCAACAATAGCAATAATACCAACCATACCAACCCTACCAACCACACCCACCATACCAACCATACCAAACATAGCAACCATACCAACCACACCAACCACACCAACCATACCCACCATACTAACCTTACCAACAATAGCAATAATACCAACCATACCAACCATACCAACCATACCAATCATACCAATCATACCAACCATACCAACCATACCAAACATAGCAACCATACCAACCACACCAACCATACGAACCATACAAACCATATCCACCATACTAACCTTACCAACAATAGCAATAATACCAACCATACCAACCACACCAACCATACCAACCTTACTAATCATACCAATCATACCAACCATACCAACCATACCAAACATAGCAACCATAGCAAACCTTACCAACCATAGCAACCATACCAATCATACCAATCATACAAACCATACCAAATATAACAAACATAGCAACCATACCAACCACACCAACCATACCAAACATAACAACCATACCAAACATAGCAACCATACCAACCACACCAACCATACCAACCATACCAACCATACCCACCATACTAACCTTACCAACAATAGCAATAATAAAAACCATACCAACCATACCAACCATACCAATCATACCAATCATACCACCCATACCAACCATACCAAACATAGCAACCATACCAACCACACCAACCATACCAACCATACCAACCATACCAACCATACCAACCATACCCACCATACTAACCTTACCAACAATAGCAATAATACCAACCATACCAACCATACCAATCATACCAATCATACCAATCATACCAATCATACCAAACATACCAACCATACCAAACATAGCAACTATACCAATCATACCAACCACACCAACCATACCAACCATACCCACCATACTAGCCTTACCAACAATAGCAATAATACCAACCATACCAACCATACCAACCATACCAACCATACCAACCATACCAACCATACCAACCATACCAACCATACCAACCATACCAACCATACCAACCATACCAATCATACCAATCATACCAACCATACCAACCATAACAAACTTAGCAACCATACCAACCACACCAACCATACTAACCGTACCAACAATAGCAATAATACCAACCATACCAACCATACCAATCATACCAATCATACTAATCATACCAATCATACCAACCATACCAACCATACCAAACATAGCAACCATACCAACCACACCAACCATACCAAATATACCCACCATACTAACCTTACCAACAATAGCAATAATACCAACCATACCAACCATACCAACCATACCAATCATACCAATCATACCAATCATACCAACCACACCAACCATACCAACCATACCAACCATACCAACCATACCAACCATACCAACCATACCCACCATACCAACCATACCCACCATACTAACCTTACCAACAATAGCAATAATACCAACCATACCAAATATACCAATCATACCAATCGTACCAATCATACCAACCATACCAACCATACCAAACATAGCAACCATAAAAACCACACCAACCATACCCACCATACTAACCTTACCAACAATAGCAATAATACCAACCATACCAACCATACCAACCATACCAACCATACCAACCATACCAATCATACCAATCATACCAATCATACCAACCATACCAACCATACTAAACATAGCAACCATACCAACCATACCAACCATACCCACCATACTAACCTTACCAACAATAGAAATAATAACAACAATACCAACCATACCAACCATACCAAAAATACCAATCATACCAATCATACCAATCATACCAACCATACCAAACATAGCAACCATAAAAACCACACCAACCATACCCACCATACTAACCTTACCAACAATAGAAATAATAACAACAATACCAACCATACCAACCATACCAAAAATACCAATCATACCAATCATACCAATCATACCAACCATACCAACCATACCAAACATAGCAACCATAAAAACCACACCAACCATACCCACCATACTAACCTTACCAACAATAGCAATAATACCAACCATACCAACCATACCAACCATACCAATCATACCAATCATACCAATCATACCAACCATACCAACCATACCAAACATAGCAACCATAAAAACCACACCAACCATACCCACCATACTAACCTTACCAACAATAGCAATAATACCAACCATACCAACCATACCAACCATACCAACCATACCAATCATACCAATCATACCAATCATACCAACCATACCAACCATACTAAACATACCAATCATACCAACTATACCAACCATACCAAACATAGCAACCATACCAACCACACCAACCATACACACCATAGTAACCTTACCAACAATAGCAATAATACCAACCATACCAACCATACCAACCATACCAATCATACCAATCATACCAACCACACCAACCATACCAACCATACCAACCATACCCACCATACTAACCTTACCAACAATAGCAATAATACCAACCATACCAACCATACCAATCATACCAATCATACCAATCATACCAACCATACCAACCATACCAAACATAGCAACCATAAAAACCACACCAACCATACCCACCATACTAACCTTACCAACAATAGCAATAATACCAACCATACCAACCATACCAACCATACCAACCATACCAACCATACCAACCATACCAACCATACCAACCATACCAACCATACCAACCATACCAACCATACCAATCATACCAATCATACCAACCATACCAACCATAACAAACATAGCAACCATACCAACCACACCAACCATACTAACCGTACCAACAATAGCAATAGTACCAACCATACCAACCATACCAATCATACCAATCATACTAATCATACCAATCATACCAACCATACCAACCATACCAAACATAGCAACCATACCAACCACACCAACCATACCAACCATACCCACCATACTAACCTTACCAACAATAGCAATAATACCAACCATACCAAATATACCAACCATACCAATCATACCAATCATACCAATCATACCAACCATACCAACCATACCAAACATAGCAACCATAAAAACCACACCAACCATACCCACCATACTAACCTTACCAACAATAGCAATAATACCAACCATACCAACCATACCAACCATACCAACCATACCAACCATACCAACCATACCAATCATACCAATCATACCAATCATACCAACCATACCAACCATACCAACCATACTAAACATACCAATCATACCAACTATGCCAACCATACCAAACATAGCAACCATACCAACCACACCAACCATACACACCATAGTAACCTTACCAACAATAGCAATAATACCAACCATACCAACCCTACCAACCACACCAACCATACCAACCATACCAATCATACCAATCATACCAATCATACCAACCATACCAACCATACCAACCATACCAAACATAGCAACCATAGCAACCATACCAATCATAGTAACCATACCAATCATACCAATCATACCAACCATACCAACCATACCAACCATACCAACCATAGCAACCATACCAATCATACCAATCATACCAATCATACCAACCATACCAAACATAGCAACCATTCCAACCACACCAACCATACCAACCATACCCACCATACTAACCTTACCAACAATAGCAATAATACCAACCATACCAACCATACCAATCATACCAACCATACCAACCATACCAAACATAGTAACCATACTAACCACACCAACCATACCAACCATACCAACCATACCCACCATACTAACCTTACCAACAATAGCAATAATACCAACCATACCAATCATACTAACCTTACCAACATTACCAAAAATAACAACCATGCCAACCATACCCAACCATAATAACCTTACAAATCATGCCAACCATACCAATCATACCAACCATACCAACCTTTCCAACTTTACCAACCATGCCAACCATGCCAACCATACCAACCATACCAATCATACCAATCATACCAATCATACCAACCATACCAACCATACCAAACATAGCAACCATAGCAACCATACCAACCATAGCAACCATACCAATCATACCAATCATACCAACCATACCAACCATACCAAACATAGCAACCATACCAACCACACCAACCATACCAACCACACCAACCATACCAACCATAAAAACCATACCAACCTTACCAACCATACCAACCATACCAACCATACCAACCATACCAACAATACCAACCATACCAACAATACCAACCATACCAACCATACCAACAATACCAACTATACCAACCATACCAACCATACCAACCATACCAACCATACTAATCATACCAATCATACCAACCATACCAACAATACCAAATTTACAAAACATACCAATCATACCAATCATACCAACCATACCAATCATACCAACCATACCAAACATAGCAACCATACCAACAATAGCAACCATACCAACAATAGCAACCATACCAATCACACTAATCATACCAACCATACCAAACATAGCAACCATACCAACCACACCAAGCATACCAAAAATACCCATCATACTAACCTTACCAACAATACCAATAATACCAACCATACCAACCATACCAACCATACCAACCATACCAATCATACCAATCATACCAATCATACCAAACATACCAACCATAATAACCATACCAACCACACCAAACATACCAACCATACCAACCATACCAACAATACCAACTATAGCAACCATACCAACCATACCAACAATATCAACCATACCAACTATACCAACAATACCAACCATACCAACCATACCAACCATACCAAACATAGCAACCATACCAACCACACCAACCATACCAAAAATACCCATCATACTAACCTTACCAACAATACCAATAATACCATACCATACCAACCATACCAACCATACCAATCATACCAATCATACCAATCATACCAAACATACCAACCATAATAACCATACCAACCACATCAACCATACCAATCATACCAACCATACCAACCTTTCCAACTTTACCAACCATGCCAACCATACCAACCTTACCAAACATACTAACCATACCAACCATGCCAAACCATACCAACCTTACTAAACATAGCAACCATAGCAACCATACCAACCATAGCAACCATACCAATCATACCAATCATACCAACCATACCAACCATACCAAACATAGCAACCATACCAACCACACCAACCATACCAACCATACCAACCATACCAACCATACCAACCATACCAACCATACCAACCATACCAACCATACCAACCATACCAACCATACCAACCATACCAACCATACCAACCATACCAACCATACCAACCATACCAACCATACCAACCATACCAACCATACCAACAATACCAAACATACCAAACATTCCAACCATACCAACCGTACCAACCATGCCTACGACGCCAACCATGCCAACCATACCAACCATACTAACCATACCAACAATACCAACTATACCAACCATACCAACCGTACCAACCATACCAACCATACCAACTATGCCAACCATACTAACCATGCCAAACATACCAACCATACCAACCTTATTAACCATACCAACCTTACCAATCATACAAACCTTACCAACCTTATCAACCACAACAAACACACCAACCATACCAACCATACCAACCATACCAACCATACCAACCATACTAACCTTACCAACATTACCAAAAATAACAACCATGCCAACCATACCAACCATAATAACCTTACAAATCATGCCAACCATACCAATCATACCAACTATACCAACCTTTCCAACTTTACCAGCCATGCCAACCATGCCAACCATAGCAACCATACTAACCATACTAACCATACCAACAATACCAACTATACCAACCATACCACCCTTACCAACCATGCCACACATACCAACCATGAAAACCATACCAACCTTACCAACCATGCACACCTTACCAACCATACCAACCATGCCATACATACTAACCATGCCAACCATAAAAACCTTACCAACCATGCCAATCATACCAACCATGCCAACATTACCAACCATACCAACGTTACCAACCATGCCAACCATAACAACCATACCAACCCTTCCAAACATACCAACCATTCCAACCATACCAATCTTACCTACCATGCCAACCATTCCAACTTTACCAACCATACCAACAATACCAAACATACCAATCATACCAAACATAGCAACCTTACCAACATTACCAACATTACCAACAATAACAACCATACCAACCTTACCAACATTACCAACAATACCAATCTTACACACCATACCAACCTTACACACCATGCCAACCATACCAACCATAGCAAGAATACCAGCCATACCAACCATACCAACCTTACCAATCATACAAACCATACCAACCTTATCAACCAAGCCAACCATACCCACCATACTAACATTACCAGCCATACCAACCTTACACACCATACCAACCATACCAACCATACCAACCATATTAACTATACCAACCATACCAACCATACCAACCATACCAACCATACCAACCATACCAACCATACCAACCATACCAACCATACCAACCATACCAACCATACCAACAATAACAACCATACCAACCATACCAACAATACCAACTATACCAACCATACCAACCATACTAAGCATACCAATCATACCAATCATACCCACCATACAAACCATACCAAACATACCAATCATACCAACCATACCAACCATACCAACCATACCAACCATACCAACAATACCAACCATACCAACCATACCAACCATACCAAACATAGCAACCATAGCAACCATACCAACCATAGCAACCATACCAATCATACCAATCATACCAATCATACCAATCATACCAATCATACCAACCATACTAACCATACCAAACATAGCAATCATACCAACCACACCAACCATACCAACCATACCCACCATACTAACCTTACCAACAATAGCAATAATACCAACCATACCAACCATACCAACCATACCAATCATACCAATCATACCAATCATACCAACCATACCAACCATACCAAACATAGCAACCATAGCAACCATACCAACCATACCAACCATACCAACAATACCAACTATACCAACCATACCAACCATACCAACCATACCAACCATACTAATCATACCAATCATACCAACCATACCAACAATACCAACCTTACAAAACATACCAATCATACCAACCATACCAAACATAGCAACCATACTAACCATAGCAACCATACCAATCATACCAATCATACCAACCATACCAAACATAGCAACCATACCAACGACACCAACCATACCAACCATAGCCACCATACTAACCTTACCAACAATAGCAATAATAGCAACCATACCAACCATACCAACCATACCAATCATACCAACCATACCAATCATACCAAACATAGCAACCATACCAACCACACCAACCATACCAACCATACTAACCTTACCAACAATAGCAATAATACCAACCATACCAACAATACAAAACACACCAACAATACCAACCATGGGAAACATACCAACCTTACCAACCTTACCAACCATGCCAAATATACTAACAATACCAACCTTACCAAACATACCAACCATACCAACCATACCAACAATACCAACCATACCAACCATATCAACAATACCAACTATACCAACCATACCAACCATACCAACAATACCAACCATACCAACCATACCAACAATACCAACCTTACCAAATATACCAATCATACCAACCATACCAACCATACCCACCATACTAACCTTACCAACAATAGCAATAATACCAACCATACCAACCATACCAACAACACCAAAAATACCAACCTTACCAACCATACCAAAAATACCAACAATACCAACCATACAACCATACCAACAATACCAACAATACCAACTATACCAACCATACCAACCATACCAACCATACCAACAATATCAATCATACTAACTATACCAACAATACCAACCTTACCAAACATACCAATCATACCAACCATACCAACCATACCAACCATACCAATCATACCAATCATACCAACCATACCAACCATACCAACAATACCAACAATACCAACTATACCAACCATACCAACCATACCAACCATACCAACCATACCAACCATACCAACCATACCAACCATACCAACAATACCAACAATACCAACTATACCAACCATACCAACCATACCAACCATACCAACCATACCAACCATACCAACAATACCAACCTTACCAAACATACCAATCATACCAACCATACCATCCATACCAAACATAGCAACCATAGCAACCATAGCAACCATACCAACCATACCAACCATACCAATCATACCAATCATACCAACCATACCAACCATACCAACAATACCAACAATACCAACTATACCAACCATACTAATCATACCAACCATACCAACCATACCAACCATACCAACCATAGCAACCATAGCAACCATAGCAACCATAGCAACCATAGCAACCATACCAACCATACCAACCATACCAACCATACCAATCATACCAATCATACCAACCATACCAACCATACCAACAATACCAACAATACCAACTATACCAACCATACCAACCATACCAACCATACCAACCATACCAACCATACCAACCATACCAACCATACCAACAATACCAACAATACCAACTATACCAACCATACCAACCATACCAACAATACCAACCTTACCAAACATACCAATCATACCAACCATACCATCCATACCAAACATAGCAACCATAGCAACCATAGCAACCATACCAACCATACCAACCATACCAACCATACCAATCATACCAATCATACCAACCATACCAACCATACCATTAATACCAACAATACCAACTATACCAACCATACCAACCATACCAACCATACCAACCATACCAACCATACCAACCATACCAACCATACCAACAATACCAACAATACCAACTATACCAACCATACCAACCATACCAACCATACCAACCATACCAATCATACCAATCATACCAACCATACCAACCATACCAACAATACCAACAATACCAACTATACCAACCATACTAATCATACCAACCATACCAACCATACCAACCATACCAACCATAGCAACCATAGCAACCATAGCAACCATAGCAACCATACCAACCATACCAACCATACCAACCATACCAACCATACCAATCATACCAATCATACCAACCATACCAACCATACCAACAATACCAACAATACCAACTATACCAACCATACCAACCATACCAACCATACCAACCATACCAACCATACCAACCATACCAACCATACCAACAATACCAACAATACCAACTATACCAACCATACCAACCATACCAACCATACCAACCATACCAACCATACCAACAATACCAACCTTACCAAACATACCAATCATACCAACCATACCATCCATACCAAACATAGCAACCATAGCAACCATAGCAACCATACCAACCATACCAACCATACCAATCATACCAATCATACCAACCATACCAACCATACCATTAATACCAACAATACCAACTATACCAACCATACCAACCATACCAACCATACCAACCATACCAAACATAGCAACCATAGCAACCATAGCAACCATACCAACCATACCAACCATACCAACCATACCAATCATACCAATCATACCAACCATACCAACCATACCAACAATACCAACAATACCAACTATACCAACCATACCAACCATACCAAACATACCAAACATTCCAACCATACCAACGTTACCAACCATGCCAACTATGCACCGCATACCAACTATACCAACCTTACCAACCATGCCAACGACGCCGACCATGCCAAACATACCAACCATACCAACCATACCAACCATACCAATCATACCAATCATACCAACCATACCAACCATACCAACAATACCAACAATACCAACTATACCAACCATACCAACAATATCAACCATACCAACTATACCAACAATACCAACCTTACCAAACATACCAATCATACCAACCATACCATCTATACCAAACATAGCAACCATAGCAACCATACCAACCATACCAACAATACCAACCTTACCAAACATACCAATCATACCAACCATACCAACCATACCCACCATACTAACCTTACCAACAATAGCAATAATACCAACCATACCAACCATACCAATCATACCAACCATACCATCCATACCAAACATAGCAACCATAGCAACCATACCAACCCTACCAACCATACCAATCATACCAACCATACCAATCATACCCACCATACTAACCTTACCAACAATAGCAATAATACCAACCATACCAACCATACCAACAATACCAAAAATACCAACTATACCAACCATACCAACCATACCAACAATATCAACCATACCAACTATACCAACAATACCAACCTTACCAAACATACCAATCATACCAACCATACCATCCATACCAACCATAGCAACCATAGCAACCATACCAACCATACCAATCATACCAATCATACCAACCATACCAACCATACCAACAATACCAACAATACCAACTATACCAACCATACCAACCATACCAACCATACCAACAATATCAACCATACCAACTATACCAACAATACCAACCTTACCAAACATACCAATCATACCAACCATACCATCCATACCAAACATAGCAACCATATCAACCTTACCAACCATACCAACAATACCAACCTTACCAAACATACCAATCATACCAACCATACCAACCATACCCACCATACTAACCTTACCAACAATAGCAATAATACCAACCATACCAACCATATAAACCATACCAACAACACCAAAAATACCAACCTTACCAACCATACCAACCATACCAACCATACCAACAATACCAACCATACCAACCATACCAACCATACCAACAATACCAACAATACCAACTATACCAACCATACCAACCATACCAACCATACCAACCATACCAACAATATCAACCATACCCACTATACCAACAATACCAACCTTACCAAACATACCAATCATACCAATCATACCAACCATACCATCCATACCAAACATAGCAACCATATCAACCATACCAACCATAAAAACCATACCAACCATACCAATCATACCAATCATACCAACCATACCAACCATACCAGCCATACCAACAATACCAACAATACCAACTATACCAACCATAATAACCATACCAACCATACCATCCATACCAACCATACCATCCATACCAATCATACCAACCATACCAACCATACCAACCACACCAACCATACCAACCATACCCACCATACTAACCTTACCAACAATAGCAATAATACCAACCATACCAACAATACAAAACACACCAACAATACCAACCATGGGAAACATACCAACCTTACCAACCTTACCAACCATACCCACCATACTAACCTTACCAACAATATCAATAATACCAACCATACCAACAATACAAAACACACCAACCATACCAAACATAGCAACCATAGCAACCATACCAACCATACCAACCATACCAACCATACCAATCATACCAACCAACAATACCAACAATACCAACTATACCAACCATACCAACCATACCAACCATACCAACCATACCAACCATACCAACCATACCAACCATACCAACCATACCAACTATACCAACCATACCAACCATACCAAACATACCAAACATTCCAACCATACCAACGTTACCAACCATGCCAACTATGCACCGCATACCAACTATACCAACCTTACCAACCATGCCAACGACGCCGACCATGCCAAACATACCAACCATACCAACCATACCAATCATACCAATCATACCAACCATACCAACCATACCAACAATACCAACAATACCAACTATACCAACCATAATAACCATACCAACCATACCATCCATACCAACCATACCATCCATACCAATCATACCAACCATACCAACCATACCAACCACACCAACCATACCAACCATACCCACCATACTAACCTTACCAACAATAGCAATAATACCAACCATACCAACCACACAAACCATACCAACCATACCCACCATACTAACCTTACCAACAATAGCAATAATAGCAACCATACCAACCATACCAACCATACCAATCATACCAACCATACCAATAATACCAACAATACCAACTATACCAACCATAATAACCATACCAACCATACCATCCATACCAACCATACCATCCATACCAATCATACCAACCATACCAACCATACCAACCACACCAACCATACCAACCATACCCACCATACTAACCTTACCAACAATAGCAATAATACCAACCATACCAACCACACAAACCATACCAACCATACCCACCATACTAACCTTACCAACAATAGCAATAATAGCAACCATACCAACCATACCAACCATACCAATCATACCAACCATACCAATCATACCAAACATAGCAACCATACCAACCACACCAACCATACCAACCATACCCACCATACTAACCTTACCAACAATAGCAATAATACCAACCATACCAACAATACAAAACACACCAACAATACCAACCATGGGAAACATACCAACCTTACCAACCTTACCAACCATACCCACCATACTAACCTTACCAACAATATCAATAATACCAACCATACCAACAATACAAAACACACCAACCATACCAAACATAGCAACCATAGCAACCATACCAACCATACCAACCATACCAACCATACCAACCATACCAACCATACCAATCATACCAACCAACAATACCAACAATACCAACTATACCAACCATACCAACCATACCAACCATACCAACCATACCAACCATACCAACCATACCAACAATACCAACAATACCAACTATACCAACCATACCAACCATACCAACCATACCAACAATACCAACCTTACCAAACATACCAATCATACCAACCATACCATCCATACCAAACATAGCAACCATAGCAACCATACCAACCATACCAACCATACCAACCATACCAACCATACCAATCATACCAATCATACCAACCATACCAACAATACCAACAATACCAACTATACCAACCATACCAACCATACCAACCATACCAACCATACCAAACATAGCAACCATAGCAACCATAGCAACCATACCAACCATACCAACCATACCAACCATACCAATCATACCAATCATACCAACCATACCAACCATACCAACAATACCAACAATACCAACTATACCAACCATACCAACCATACCAAACATACCAAACATTCCAACCATACCAACGTTACCAACCATGCCAACTATGCACCGCATACCAACTATACCAACCTTACCAACCATGCCAACGACGCCGACCATGCCAAACATACCAACCATACCAACCATACCAATCATACCAATCATACCAACCATACCAACCATACCAACAATACCAACAATACCAACTATACCAACCATACCAACAATATCAACCATACCAACTATACCAACAATACCAACCTTACCAAACATACCAATCATACCAACCATACCATCTATACCAAACAAAGCAACCATAGCAACCATACCAACCATACCAACAATACCAACCTTACCAAACATACCAATCATACCAACCATACCAACCATACCCCCCATACTAACCTTACCAACAATAGCAATAATACCAACCATACCAACCATACCAATCATACCAACCATACCATCCATACCAAACATAGCAACCATAGCAACCATAGCAACCATAGCAACCATACCAACCCTACCAACCATACCAATCATACCAACCATACCAGTCATACCCACCATACTAACCTTACCAACAATAGCAATAATACCAACCATACTAACCATACCAACCATACCAAACATACCAATCATACCAACCATACCATCCATACCAAACATAGCAACCATAGCAACCATACCAACCATACCAACCATACCAACCATACCAATCATACCCACCATACTAACCTTACCAACAATAGCAATAATACCAACCATACCAACCATACCAACCATACCAACCATACCAACAATACCAAAAATACCAACTATACCAACCATACCAACCATACCAACCATACCAACAATATCAACCATACCAACTATACCAACAATACCAACCTTACCAAATATACCAATCATACCAACCATACCATCCATACCAACCATAGCAACCATAGCAACCATACCAACCATACCAATCATACCAATCATACCAACCATACCAACCATACCAACAATACCAACAATACCAACTATACCAACCATACCAACCATACCAACCATACCAACAATATCAACCATACCAACTATACCAACAATACCAACCTTACCAAACATACCAATCATACCAACCATACCATCCATACCAAACATAGCAACCATAGCAACCATAGCAACCATACCAACCATACCAACAATACCAACCTTACCAAACATACCAATCATACCAACCATACCAACCATACCCACCATACTAACCTTACCAACAATAGCAATAATACCAACCATACCAACCATATAAACCATACCAACAACACCAAAAATACCAACCTTACCAACCATACCAACCATACCAACCATACCAACAATACCAACCATACCAACCATACCAACAATACCAACAATACCAACTATACCAACCATACCAACCATACCAACCATACCAACCATACCAACAATATCAACCATACCAACTATACCAACAATACCAACCTTACCAAACATACCAATCATACCATCCATACCAAACATAGCAACCATAGCAACCATACCAACCATAAAAACCATACCAACCATACCAATCATACCAATCATACCAACCATACCAACCATACCAACCATACCAACCATACCAACCATACCAACCATACCAACCATACCAACAATATCAACCATACCAACTATACCAACAATACCAACCTTACCAAACATACCAATCATACCAATCATACCAACCATACCATCCATACCAAACATAGCAACCATAGCAACCATACCAACCATAAAAACCATACCAACCATACCAATCATACCAATCATACCAACTATACCAACCATAATAACCATAACAACCATACCATCCATACCAACCATACCATCCATACCAATCATAGCAACCATACCAACCATACCAAACATAGCAACCATACCAACCACACAAACCATACCAACCATACCCACCATACTAACCTTACCAACAATAGCAATAATAGCAACCATACCAACCATACCAACCATACCAATCATACCAACCATACCAATCATACCAAACATAGCAACCATACCAACCACACCAACCATACCAACCATACCCACCATACTAACCTTACCAACAATAGCAATAATACCAACCATACCAACAATACAAAACACACCAACAATACCAACCATGGGAAACATACCAACCTTACCAACCTTACCAACCATACCCACCATACTAACCTTACCAACAATAGCAATAATACCAACCATACCAACAATACAAAACACACCAACCATACCAAACATAGCAACCATAGCAACCATACCAACCATACCAACCATATTAACCATACCAATCATACCAATCATACCAACCATACCAACCATACCAACCATACCAACAATACCAACAATACCAACTATACCAACCATAATAACCATACCAACCATACCAACAATACCAGCCTTACCAAGCATACCAATCATACCAACCATACCAACCATACCCACCATACTAACCTTACCAACAAAAGCAATAATACCAACCATACCAACCATATAAACGATACCAACAACACCAAAAATACCAACCTTACCAACCATACCAACCATAACAATCATACCAATCATACCAACCATACCAACCATACCAACCATACCAACCATACCAACAATACCAACTATACCAACCATACCAACCATACCAACCATACCAACCATACTAATCATACCAATCATACCAACCATACCAACAATACCAACCTTACAAAACATACCAACCATACCAACCATACCAACCATACTAATCATACCAATCATA
This sequence comes from Thelaira solivaga, assembly GCA_947397855.1. Classification (NCBI taxonomy): domain Eukaryota; kingdom Metazoa; phylum Arthropoda; class Insecta; order Diptera; family Tachinidae; genus Thelaira; species Thelaira solivaga. The sequence goes on from OX377614.1 coordinate 44,257,823, forward strand.
CCAACCATACCAACCATACCCACCATACTAACCTTACCAACAAAAGCAATAATACCAACCATACCAACCATACCAACAATACCAACAATACCAACTATACCAACCATACCAACCATACCAACAATATCAACCATACCAACTATACCAACAATACCAACCTTACCAAACATACCAATCATACCAACCATACCATCCATACCAAACATAGCAACCATAGCAACCATAGCAACCATAGCAACCATACCAACCATACCAACCATAACAATCATACCAATCATACCAACCATACCAACCATACCAACCATACCAACAATACCAACTATACCAACCATACCATCCATACCAAACATAGCAACCATAGCAACCATAGCAACCATACCAACCATACCAACCATAACAATCATACCAATCATACCAACCATACCAACCATACCAACCATACCAACCATACCAACAATACCAACTATACCAACCACACCAACCATACCAACCATACCCACCATACTAACCTTACAAACAATAGCAATAATAGCAACCATACCAACAATACAAAACACACCAACAATACCAACCATGGGAAACATACCAACCTTACCAACCATGCCAAATATACTAACAATACCAAACTTACCAAACATACCAAGCATACCACCCATACCAACCATACCAACAATACCAACCATACCAACCATATCAACAATACCAACTATACCAACCATACCAACCATACCAACAATACCAACCATACCAACCATACCAACAATACCAACCTTACCAAATATACCAATCATACCAACCATACCAACCATACCCACCATACTAACCTTACCAACAATAGCAATAATACCAACCATACCAACAACACCAAAAATACCAACCTTACCAACCATACCAACCATACCAACCATACCAACCATACCAACAATACCAACCATACCAACCATACCAACAATACCAACAATACCAACAATACCAACTATACCAACCATACCAACCATACCAACCATACCAACCATACCAACAATATCAACCATACTAACTATACCAACAATACCAACCTTACCAAACATACCAATCATACCAACCATACCATCCATACCAAACATAGCAACCATAGCAACCATAGCAACCATACCAACCATACCAACCATACCAAAAATACCAATCATACCAATCATACCAACCATACCAACCATACCAACAATACCAACAATACCAACTATACCAACCATACCAACCATACCAACCATACCAACCATACCAACCATACCAACCATACCAACCTTACCAAACATACTAACCATACCAACCATGCCAAACCATACCAACCTTAGTAAACATACCAACCATGCACCATAGCAAACATACCAACCATGCCAACCCTACCAAACATACCAAACATTACAACCATACCAACGTTACCAACCATGCCAACTATGCACCGCATACCAACTATACCAACCTTACCAACCATGCCAACGACGCCGACCATGCCAAACATACCAACCATACCAACCATACCAATCATACCAATCATACCAACCATACCAACCATACCAACAATACCAACAATACCAACTATACCAACCATACCAACCATACCAACCATACCAACAATATCAACCATACCAACTATACCAACAATACCAACCTTACCAAACATACCAATCATACCAACCATACCATCTATACCAAACATAGCAACCATAGCAACCATACCAACCATACCAACAATACCAACCTTACCAAACATACCAATCATACCAACCATAACAACCATACCAATCATACGAACCATACCATCCATACCAAACATAGCAACCATAGCAACCATACCAACCATACCAACCATACCAATCATACCAACCATACCAATCATACCCACCATACTAACCTTACCAACAATAGCAATAATACCAACCATACCAACCATACCAAACATACCAATCATACCAACCATACCATCCATACCAAACATAGCAAACATAGCAACCATAGCAACCATACCAACCATACCAACCATACCAATCATACCCACCATACTAACCTTACCAACAATAGCAATAATACCAACCATACCAACCATACCAATCATACCCACCATACTAACCTTACCAACAATACCAACAATACCAACTATACCAACCATACCAACCATACCAACAATATCAACCATACCAACTATACCAACAATACCAACCTTACCAAACATACCAATCATACCAACCCTACCATCTATACCAAACATAGCAACCATAGCAACCATACCAACCATACCAACAATACCAACCTTACCAAACATACCAATCATACCAACCATACTAACCATACCAATCATACGAACCATACCATCCATACCAAACATAGCAACCATAGCAACCATAGCAACCATACCAACCATACCAACCATACCAATCATACCAACCATACCAATCATACCCACCATACTAACCTTACCAACAATAGCAATAATACCAACCATAACAAACCTTAAAAAACATACCAATCATACCAACCATACCATCCATACCAAACATAGCAAACATAGCAACCATAGCAACCATACCAACCATACCAACCATACCAATCATACCCACCATACTAACCTTACCAACAATAGCAATAATACCAAACATACCAACCATACCAACCATACCAACCATACACACCATACCAACCATACCAAAAATACCAACAATACCAACTATACCAACCATACCAACCATACCAACCATACCAACAATATCAACCATACCAACTATACCAACAATACCAACCTTACCAAACATACCAATCATACCAACCATACCATCCATACCAAACATAGCAACCATAGCAACCATAGCAACCATAGCAACCATACCAACCATACCAATCATACCAATCATACCAACCATACCAACCATACCAACAATACCAACAATACCAACTATACCAACCATACCAACCATACCAACCATACCAACAATATCAACCATACCAACTATACCAACAATACCAACCTTACCAAACATACCAATCATACCAACCATACCATCCATACCAAACATAGCAACCATAGCAACCATAGCAACCATACCAACCATACCAACAATACCAACCTTACCAAACATACCAATCATACCAACCATACCCACCATACTAACCTTACCAACAATAGCAATAATAGCAACCATACCAACCATATAAACCATACCAACAACACCAAAAATACCAACCTTACCAACCATACCAACCATACCAACCATACCAACAATACCAACCATACCAACAATACCAACAATACCAACTATACCAACCATACCAACAATACCAACAATACCAACTATACCAACCATACCAACCATACCAACCATACCAACCATACCAACCATACCAACAATATCAACCATACCAACTATACCAACAATACCAACCTTACCAAACATACCAATCATACCAATCATACCAACCATACCATCCATACCAAACATAGCAACCATAGCAACCATAGCAACCATACCAACCATACCAACCATACCAACCATACCAACCATACCAATCATACCAATCATACCAACCATACCAACCATACCAACCATACCAACAATACCAACAATACCAACTATACCAACCATAATAACCATACCAACCATACCATCCATACCAACCATAAAATCCATACCAATCATACCAACCATACCAACCATACCAAACATAGCAACCATACCAACCACACAAACCATACCAACCATACCCACCATACTAACCTTACCAACAATAGCAATAATACCAACCATACCAACCATACCAACCATACCAATCATACCAATCATACCAACCATACCAACCATACCAACCGTAACAAACATAGCAACCATACCAACCACACCAACCATACCAACCATATCCACCATACTGACTTTACCAACAATAGCAATAATAACAACCATACCAACCATACCAACCATACCAACCATACCAACAATATCAACCATACCAACTATACCAACAATACCAACCTTACCAAACATACCAATCATACCAATCATACCAACCATACCATCCATACCAAACATAGCAACCATAGCAACCATACCAACCATAAAAACCATACCAACCATACCAATCATACCAATCATACCAACTATACCAACCATAATAACCATACCAACCATACCATCCATACCAACCATACCATCCATACCAATCATACCAATCATACCAACCATACCAACCATACCAAACATAGCAACCATACCAACCACACAAACCATACCAACCATACCCACCATACTAACCTTACCAACAATAGCAATAATAGCAACCATACCAACCATACAAACCATACCAATCATACCAACCATACCAATCATACCAAACATAGCAACCATACCAACCACACCAACCATACCAACCATACCCACCATACTAACCTTACCAACAATAGCAATAATACCAACCATACCAACAATACAAAACACACCAACAATACCAACCATGGGAAACATACCAACCTTACCAACCTTACCAACCATACCCACCATACTAACCTTACCAACAATAGCAATAATACCAGCCATACCAACAATACAAAACACACCAACCATACCAAACATAGCAACCATAGCAACCATACCAACCATACCAACCATACCAACCATACCAACCATACCAATCATACCAATCATACCAACCATACCAACCATACCAACCATACCAACCATACCAACCATACCAACAATACCAACTATACCAACCATAATAACCATACCAACCATACCAACAATACCAACCTTACCAAGCATACCAATCATACCAACCATACCAACCATACCCACCATACTAACCTTACCAACAAAAGCAATAATACCAACCATACCAACCATATAAACCATACCAACAACACCAAAAATACCAACCTTACCAACCATACCAACCATAACAATCATACCAATCATACCAACCATACCAACCATACCAACCATACCAACCATACCAACCATACCAACAATACCAACTATACCAACCTTACCAACCATACCAACCATACCAACCATACTAATCATACCAATCATACCAACCATACCAACAATACCAACCTTACAAAACATACCAACCATACCAACCATACCAACCATACTAATCATACCAATCATACCAACCATACCAACCATACCCACCATACTAACCTTACCAACAAAAGCAATAATACCAACCATACCAACCATACCAACCATACCAACCATACCCACCATACTAACCTTACCAACAAAAGCAATAATACCAACCATACCAACCATACCAACAATACCAACCTTACCAACCATACCAACCATACCAACCATACTAATCATACCAATCATACCAACCATACCAACAATACCAACCTTACAAAACATACCAACCATACCAACCATACCAACCATACTAATCATACCAATCATACCAACAATACCAACTATACCAACCATAGCAACCATACCAACAATATCAACCATACCAACTATACCAACCATACCAACAATATCAACCATACCAACTATACCAACAATACCAACCTTACCAAACATACCAATCATACCAATCATACCAACCATACCATCCATACCAAACATAGCAACCATAGCAACCATAGCAACCATACCAACCATACCAACCATAACAATCATACCAATCATACCAACCATACCAACCATACCAACCATACCAACAATACCAACTATACCAACCATACCATCCATACCAAACATAGCAACCATAGCAACCATAGCAACCATACCAACCATACCAACCATAACAATCATACCAATCATACCAACCATACCAACCATACCAACCATACCAACCATACCAACAATACCAACTATACCAACCACACCAACCATACCAACCACACCAACCATACCAACCATACCCACCATACTAACCTTACAAACAATAGCAATAATAGCAACCATACCAACAATACAAAACACACCAACAATACCAACCATGGGAAACATACCAACCTTACCAACCTTACCAACCATGCCAAATATACTAACGATACCAAACTTACCAAACATACCAAGCATACCACCCATACCAACCATACCAACAATACCAACCATACCAACCATATCAACAATACCAACTATACCAACCATACCAACCATACCAACAATACCAACCATACCAACCATACCAACAATACCAACCTTACCAAATATACCAATCATACCAACCATACCAACCATACCCACCATACTAACCTTACCAACAATAGCAATAATACCAACCATACCAACAACACCAAAAATACCAACCTTACCAACCATACCAACCATACCAACCATACCAACAATACCAACCATACCAACCATACCAACAATACCAACAATACCAACTATACCAATCATACCAACCATACCAACCATACCAACAATATCAACCATACTAACTATACCAACAATACCAACCTTACCAAACATACCAATCATACCAACCATACCATCCATACCAAATATAGCAATCATACCAATCATACCAACCATACCAACCATACCAACAATACCAACAATACCAACTATACCAACCATACCAACCATACCAACCATACCAATTATACCAACCATACCAACCATACCAACCATACCAACCATACCAACCATACCAACCATACCAACCATACCAACCATACCAACCTTACCAAACATACTAACCATACCAACCATACCAATCATACCAATCATACCAACCATACCAACCATACCAACAATACCAACAATACCAACTATACCAACCATACCAACCATACCAACCATACCAATTATACCAACCATACCAACCATACCAATCATACCAACCATACCAACCATACCAACAATACCAACAATTCCAACTATACCAACCATACCAACCATACCAACCATACCAATTATACCAACCATACCAACCATACCAACCATACCAACCATACCAACCATACCAACCATACCAACCTTACCAAACATACTAACCATACCAACCATACCAACAATACCAACAATACCAACTATACCAACCATACCAACCATACCAACCATACCAATTATACCAACCATACCAATCATACCAACCATACCAACCATACCAACCATACCAACAATACCAACAATACCAACTATACCAACCATACCAACCATACCAACCATACCAATTATACCAACCATACCAACCATACCAACCATACCAATCATACCAACCATACCAACCATACCAACAATACCAACAATACCAACTATACCAACCATACCAACCATACCAACCATACCAATTATACCAACCATACCAACCTTACCAAACATACTAACCATACCAACCATACCAATCATACCAATCATACCAACCATACCAACCATACCAACAATACCAACAATACCAACTATACCAACCATAGCAACCATACCAACCATACCAACCATACCAACCATACCAATCATACCAATCATACCAACCATACCAACCATACCAACAATACCAACAATACCAACTATACCAACCATACCAACCATACCAACCATACCAATTATACCAACCATACCAACCATACCAACCATACCAACCATACCAACCATACCAACCATACCAACCATACCAACCATACCAACCATACCAACCTTACCAAACATACTAACCATACCAACCATGCCAAACCATACCAACCTTAGTAAACATACCAACCATGCACCATAGCAAACATACCAACCATGCCAACCCTACCAAACATACCAAACATTACAACCATACCAACGTTACCAACCATGCCAACTATGCACCGCATACCAACTATACCAACCTTACCAACCATGCCAACGACGCCGACCATGCCAAACATACCAACCATACCAACCATACCAATCATACCAATCATACCAACCATACCAACCATACCAACAATACCAACAATACCAACTATACCAACCATACCAACCATACCAACCATACCAACAATATCAACCATACCAACTATACCAACAATACCAACCTTACCAAACATACCAATCATACCAACCATACCATCCATACCAAACATAGCAACCATAGCAACCATAGCAACCATACCAACCATACCAACCATACCAACCATACCAATCATACCCACCATACTAACCTTACCAACAATACGAACAATACCAACTATACCAACCATACCAACCATACCAACAATATCAACCATACCAACTATACCAACAATACCAACCTTACCAAACATACCAATCATACCAACCATACCATCTATACCAAACATAGCAACCATACCAACCATACCAACAATACCAACCTTACCAAACATACCAATCATACCAACCATACCAACCATACCAATCATACGAACCATACCATCCATACCAAACATAGCAACCAAAGCAACCATAGCAACCATACCAACCATACCAACCATACCAATCATACCCACCATACTAACCTTACCAACAATAGCAATAATACCAACCATACCAACCATACCAACCATACACACCATACCAACCATACCAAAAATACCAACAATACCAACTATACCAACCATACCAACCATACCAACCATACCAACAATATCAACCATACCAACTATACCAAAAATACCAACCTTACCAAACATACCAATCATACCAACCATACCATCCATACCAAACATAGCAACCATAGCAACCATAGCAAACATACCAACCATACCAATCATACCAATCATACCAACCATACCAACCATACCAACAATACCAACAATACCAACTATACCAACGATACCAACCATACCAACCATACCAACAATATCAACCATACCAACTATACCAACAATACCAACCTTACCAAACATACCAATCATACCAACCATACCATCCATACCAAACATAGCAACCATAGCAACCATAGCAACCATACCAACCATACCAACAATACCAACCTTACCAAACATACCAATCATACCAACCATACCAACCATACCCACCATACTAACCTTACCGACAATAGCAATAATAGCAACCATACCAACCATATAAACCATACCAACAACACCAAAAATACCAACCTTACCAACCATACCAACCATACCAACCATACCAACAATACCAACCATACCAACAATACCAACAATACCAACTATACCAACCATACCAACAATACCAACAATACCAACTATACCAACCATACCAACCATACCAACCATACCAACCATACCAACCATACCAACAATATCAACCATACCAACTATACCAACAATACCAACCTTACCAAACATACCAATCATACCAATCATACCAACCATACCATCCACACCAAACATAGCAACCATAGCAACCATACCAACCATACCAACCATACCAACCATACCAACCATACCAATCATACCAATCATACCAACCATACCAACCATACCAACCATACCAACCATACCAACAATACCAACAATACCAACTATACCAACCATAATAACCATACCAACCATACCATCCATACCAACCATACCATCCATACCAATCATACCAACCATACCAACCATACCAAACATAGCAACCATACCAACCACACAAACCATACCAACCATACCCACCATACTAACCTTACCAACAATAGCAATAATACCAACCATACCAACCATACCAACCATACCAATCATACCAATCATACCAACCATACCAACCGTAACAAACATAGCAACCATACCAACCACACCAACCATACCAACCATATCCACCATACTAACTTTACCAACAATAGCAATAATAACAACCATACCAACCATACCAACCATACCAACCATACCAATCATACCAATCATACCAATCATACCAACCATACCAACCATACCAAACATAGCAACCATACCAACCACACCAACCATACCCACCATACTAACCTTACCAACAATAGCAATAATACCAACCATGCCAACCATGCCAATCATACCAATCATACCAATCATACCAAAGATACTAATTATACTAAACATAGCAACCATACCAACCACACCAACCATACCAACCATACCAACCTTACAAAACATACTAACCATACCAACCATGCCAAACCATACCAACCTTAGTAAACATACCAACCATGCACCATAGCAAACATACCAACCATGCCAACCCTACCAAACATACCAAACATTTCAACCATACCAACGTTACCAACCATGCCAACTATGCACCGCATACCAACTATACCAACCTTACCAACCATGCCAACGACACCGACCATGCCAAACATACCAACCATACCAACCATACCAATCATACCAATCATACCAACCATACCAACCATACCAACAATACCAACAATACCAACTATACCAACCATACCAACCATACCAACCATACCAACCATACCAACCATACCAACAATATCAACCATACCAACTATACCAACAATACCAACCTTACCAAACATACCAATCATACCAACCATACCATCCATACCAAACATAGCAACCATAGCAACCATAGCAACCATACCAACCATACCAACCATACCAACCATACCAATCATACCCACCATACTAACCTTACCAACAATACCAACAATACCAACTATACCAACCATACCAACCATACCAACAATATCAACCATACCAACTATACCAACAATACCAACCTTACCAAACATACCAATCATACCAACCATACCATCTATACCAAACATAGCAACCATAGTAACCATACCAACCATACCAACAATACCAACCTTACCAAACATACCAATCATACCAACCATACCAACCATACCAATCATACCAACCATACCATCCATACCAAACATAGCAACCATAGCAACCATAGCAACCATACCAACCATAACAACAATACCAACCATACCAACCATACCAACAATACCAACAATACCAACTATACCAACCATACCAACCATACCAACCATACCAACCATACCAACAATATCAACCATACCAACTATACCAACAATACCAACCTTACCAAACATACCAATCATACCAATCATACCAACCATACCATCCATACCAAACATAGCAACCATAGCAACCATACCAACCATACCAACCATACCAACCATACCAATCATACCAATCATACCAACCATACCAACCATACCAACCATACCAACAATACCAACTATACCAACCATAATAACCATACCAACCATACCATCAATACCAACCATACCATCCATACCAACCATACCATCCATACCAATCATACCAACCATACCAACCATACCAAACATAGCAACCATACCAACCACACAAACCATACCAACCATACCCACCATACTAACCTTACCAACAATAGCAATAATACCAACCATACCAACCATACCAACCATACCAACCATACCAACCATACCAACCATACCAACAATACCAACAATACCAACTATACCAACCATACCAACCATACCAACCATACCAACAATATCAACCATACCAACTATACCAACAATACCAACCTTACCAAACATACCAATCATACCAACCATACCATCCATACCAAACATAGCAACCATAGCAACCATAGCAACCATACCAACCATACCAATCATATAAATCATACCAACCATACCAACCATACTAACAATACCAACAATACCAACTATACCAACCATACCAACCATACCAACAATATCAACCATACCAACTATACCAACAATACCAACCTTACCAAACATACCAATCATACCAACCATACCATCCATACCAAACATAGCAACCATAGCAACCATAGCAACCATACCAACCATACCAACAATACCAACCTTACCAAACATACCAATCATACCAACCATACCAACCATACCCACCATACTAACCTTACCAACAATAGCAATAATAGCAACCATACCAACCATATAAACAATACCAACAACACCAAAAATACCAACCTTACCAACCATACCAACCATACCAACCATACCAACAATACCAACCATACAAACCATACCAACAATACCAACAATACCAACTATACCAACCATACCAACCATACCAACCATACCAACCATACCAACAATATCAACCATACCAACTATACCAACAATACCAACCTTACCAAACATACCAATCATACCAACCATACCATCCATACCAAACATAGCAACCATAGCAACCATACCAACCATACCAACCATACCAACCATACCAATCATACCAATCATACCAACCATACCAACCATACCAACCATACCAACAATACCAACAATACCAACTATACCAAGCATAATAACCATACCCACCATACCATCCATACCAACCATACCATCCATACCAATCATACCAACCATACCAACCATACCAAACATAGCAACCATACCAACCACACAAACCATACCAACCATACCCACCATACTAACCTTACCAACAATAGCAATAATACCAACCATACCAACCATACCAACCATACCAATCATACCAATCATACCAACCATACCAACTGTAACAAACATAGCAACCATACCAACCACACCAACCATACCAACCATATCCACCATACTTACCTTACCAACAATAGCAATAATACCAACCACACCAACCATACCAACCATATCCACCATACTAACCTTACCAACAATAGCAATAATACCAACCATACCAACCCTACCAACCATACTTATCATATCAATCATACCAATCATACCAACCATACCAACCATACCAAACATAGCAACCATACCAACCACACCAACCATACTAACCTTACCAACAATAGCAGTAATACCAACCATACCAACCATACCAACCATACCAACCATACCAATCATACCAATCATACCAATCATACCAACCATACCAACCATACCAAACATAGCAACCATACCAACCACACCAACCATACCAACCATATCCACCATACTAACCTTACCAACAATAGCAATAATACCAACCATACCAACCACACCAACCATACCAACCTTACTAATCATACCAATCATACCAACCATACCAACCATACCAAACATAGCAACCATAGCAAACCTTACCAACCATAGCAACCATACCAATCATACCAATCATACAAACCATACCAAATATAACAAACATAGCAACCATACCAACCACACCAACCATACCAAACATAACAACCATACCAAACATAGCAACCATACCAACCACACCAACCATACCAACCATACCAACCATACCAACCATACCCACCATACTAACCTTACCAACAATAGCAATAATAAAAACCATACCAACCATACCAACCATACCAATCATACCAATCATACCACCCATACCAACCATACCAAACATAGCAACCATACCAACCACACCAACCATACCAACCATACCAACCATACCAACCATACCAACCATACCAACCATACCAACCATACCAACCATACCAACCATACCCACCATACTAACCTTACCAACAATAGCAATAATACCAACCATACCAACCATACCAATCATACCAATCATACCAATCATACCAATCATACCAAACATACCAACCATACCAAACATAGCAACCATACCAACCACACCAACCATACCAACCATACCCACCATACTAGCCTTACCAACAATAGCAATAATACCAACCATACCAACCATACCAACCATACCAACCATACCAACCATACCAACCATACCAACCATACCAATCATACCAATCATACCAACCATACCAACCATAACAAACATAGCAACCATACCAATCACACAACCATACTAACCGTACCAACAATAGCAATAATACCAACCATACCAACCATACCAATCATACCAATCATACTAATCATACCAATCATGCCAACCATACCAACCATACCAAACATAGCAACCATACCAACCACACCAACCATACCAACCATACCCACCATACTAACCTTACCAACAATAGCAATAATACCAACCATACCAACCATACCAACCATACCAATCATACCAACCACACCAACTATACCAACCATACCAACCATACCAACCATACCCACCATACTAACCTTACCAACAATAGCAATAATACCAACCATACCAACCATACCAATCATACCAATCATACCAATCATACCAACTACACCAACCATACCAACCATACCAACCATACCAACCATACCAACCATACCAACCATACCAATCATACCAATCATACCAACCATACCAACCATAACAAACATAGCAACCATACCAACCACACCAACCATACTAACCGTACCAACAATAGCAATAATACCAACCATACCAACCATACCAATCATACCAATCATACTAATCATACCAATCATACCAACCATACCAACCATACCAAACATAGCAACCATACCAACCACACCAACCATACCAACCATACCCACCATACTAACCTTACCAACAATAGCAATAATACCAACCATACCAACCATACCAACCATACCAATCATACCAATCATACCAACCATACCAACCATACCAAACATAGCAACCATAAAAACCACACCAACCATACCCACCATACTAACCTTACCAACAATAGCAATAATACCAACCATACCAACCATACCAACCATACCAACCATACCAATCATACCAATCATACCAATCATACCAACCATACCAACCATACTAAACATACCAATCATACCAACTATACCAACCATACCAAACATAGCAACCATACCAACCACACCAACCATACACACCATAGTAACCTTACCAACAATAGCAATAATACCAACCATACCAACCCTACCAACCACACCAACCATACCAACCATACCAATCATACCAATCATACCAATCATACCAACCATACCAAACATAGCAACCATAGCAACCATACCAATCATAGTAACCATACCAATCATACCAATCATACCAACCATACCAACCATACCAACCATACCAACCATAGCAACCATACCAATCATACCAATCATACCAATCATACCAACCATACCAAACATAGCAACCATACCAAACACACCAACCATACCAACCATACCAACCATACCCACCATACTAACCTTACCAACAATAGCAATAATACCAACCATACCAACCATACCAATCATACCAACCATACCAAACATAGTAACCATACTAACCACACCAACCATACCAACCATACCAACCATACCCACCATACTAACCTTACCAACAATAGCAATAATACCAACCATACCAACCATACCAATCATACTAACCTTACCAACATTACCAAAAATAACAACCATGCCAACCATACCAACCATAATAACCTTACAAATCATGCCAACCATACCAATCATACCAACCATACCAACCTTTCCAACTTTACCAACCATGCCAACCATGCCAACCATACCAACCATAGCAACCATACCAATCATACCAATCATACCAATCATACCAATCATACCAACCATACCAACCATACTAAACATAGCAACCATACCAACCACACCAACCATACCAAAAACACCAACCATACCAACCATAAAAACCATACCAACCTTACCAACCATACCAACCATACCAACCATACCAACCATACCAACCATACCAACAATACCAACCATACCAACCATACCAACAATACCAACTATACCAACCATACCAACCATACCAATCATACTAACCTTACCAACATTACCAAAAATAACAACCATGCCAACCATACCAACCATAATAACCTTACAAATCATGCCAATCATACCAACCATACCAACCATACCAAACATAGCAACCATAAAAACCACACCAACCATACCAACCATACCAACCATACCCACCATACTAACCTTACCAACAATAGCAATAATACCAACCATACCAACCATACCAATCATACCAACCATACCAACCATACCAAACATAGTAACCATACTAACCACACCAACCATACCAACCATACCAACCATACCCACCATACTAACCTTACCAACAATAGCAATAATACCAACCATACCAACCATACCAATCATACTAACCTTACCAACATTTCCAAAAATAACAACCATGCCAACCATACCAACCATAATAACCTTACAAATCATGCCAACCATACCAATCATACCAACCATACCAACCTTTCCAACTTTACCAACCATGCCAACCATGCCAACGATACCAACCATAGCAACCATACCAATCATACCAATCATACCAACCATACCAACCATACCAAACATAGCAACCATACCAACCACACCAACCATACCAAAAACACCAACCATACCAACCATAAAAACCATACCAACCTTACCAACCATACCAACCATACCAACCATACCAACCATACCAACCATACCAACAATACCAACCATACCAACCATACCAACAATACCAACTATACCAACCATACCAACCATACCAACCATACCAACCATACCAACCATACCAACCATACCAACCATACCAACCATACCAACCATACCAACCATACTAATCATACCAACCATACCAACAATAACAAATTTACAAAACATACCAATCATACCAATCATACCAACCATACCAACCATACCAACCATACCAAACATAGCAACCATACCAACAATAGCAACCATACCAACAATAGCAACCATACCAATCATACCAATCATACCAACCATACCAAACATAGCAACCATACCAACCACACCAAGCATACCAAAAATACCCATCATACTAACCTTACCAACAATACCAATAATACCAACCATACCAACCATACCAACCATACCAACCATACCAATCATACCAATCATACCAATCATACCAAACATACCAACCATAATAACCATACCAACCACACCAACCATACCAACCATACCAACAATACCAACTATACCAACCATACCAACCATACCAACAATATCAGCCATACCAACCATACCAACAATACCAACCTTACCAAACATACCAATCATACCAACCATACCATCTATACCAAACATAGCAACCATAGCAACCATACCAACCATACCAACAATACCAACCTTACCAAACATACCAATCATACCAACCATACCAACCATACCAATCATACCAACCATACCATCCATACCAAACATAGCAACCATAGCAACCATAGCAACCATACCAACCATACCAACAATACCAACCATACCAACCATACCAACAATACCAACAATACCAACTATACCAACCATACCAACCATACCAACCATACCAACAATATCAACCATACCAACTATACCAACAATACCAACCTTACCAAACATACCAATCATACCAATCATACCAACCATACCATCCATACCAAACATAGCAACCATAGCAACCATACCAACCATACCAACCATACCAACCATACCAACCATACCAACCATACCAATCATACCAATCATACCAACCATACCAACCATACCAACCATACCAACAATACCAACTATACCAACCATAATAACCATACCAACCATACCATCCATACCAACCATACCATCCATACCAATCATACCAACCATACCAACCATACCAAACATACCCACCATACTAACCTTACCAACAATAGCAATAATACCAACCATACCAACCATACCAACCATACCAACCATACCCACCATACCAACCATACCAACAATATCAACCATACCAACTATACCAACAATACCAACCTTACCAAACATACCAATCATACCAACCATACCATCCATACCAAACATAGCAACCATAGCAACCATACCAACCATACCAACCATACCAACCATACCAATCATACCAATCATACCAACCATACCAACCATACCAACCATACCAACAATACCAACTATACCAAGCATAATAACCATACCAACCATACCATCCATACCAACCATACCATCCATACCAATCATACCAAACATAGCAACCATACCAACCACACAAACCATACCAACCATACCCACCATACTAACCTTACCAACAATAGCAATAATACCAACCATACCAACCATACCAACCATACCAATCATACCAATCATACCAACCATACCAACCGTAACAAACATAGCAACCATACCAACCACACCAACCATACCAACCATATCCACCATACTAACCTTACCAACAATAGCAATAATACCAACCACACCAATCATACCAACCATACCAACCATATCCACCATACTAACCTTACCAACAATAGCAATAATACCAACCATACCAACCCTACCAACCATACTTATCATACCAATCATACCAATCATACCAACCATACCAACCATACCAAACATAGCAACCATACCAACCACACCAACCATACTAACCTTACCAACAATAGCAGTAATACCAACCATACCAACCATACCAATCATACCAATCATACCAATCATACCAACCATACCAACCATACCAAACATAGCAACCATACCAACCACACCAACCATACCAACCATACCCACCATACCAACCACACCAACCATACCAACCATACCAAACATAGCAACCATACCAACCACACCAACCATACCAACCATACCAACCATACCCACCATACTAACCTTACCAACAATAGCAGTAATACCAACCATAAAAACCATACCAACCATACCAATCATACCAATCAAACCAATCATACCAACCATACCAACCATAACAAACATAGCAACCATACCAACCACACCAACCATACTAACCTTACCAACAATAGCAATAATACCAACCATACCAACCATACCAATCATACCAATCATACCAATCATACCAATCATACCGACCATACCAACCATACCAAACATAGCAACCATACCAACCACACCAACCATACCAACCATACCAACCATATCCACCATACTAACCTTACCAACAATAGCAATAATACCAACCACACCAATCATACCAACCATACCAACCATATCCACCATACTAACCTTACCAACAATAGCAATTATACCAACCATACCAACCCTACCAACCATACTTATCATACCAATCATACCAACCATACCCACCATACCAACCACACCAACCATACCAACCATACCAACCATACCCACCATACTAACCTTACCAACAATAGCAATAATACCAACCATACTAACCATAGCAACCATACCAACCATACCAACCATACCCACCATACTAACCTTACCAACAATAGTAATAATACCAACCATACCAACCATACCAATCATACCAATCATACCAACCATACCAACCATACCAACCATACCAAACATAGCAACCATAAAAACCACACCAACCATACCCACCATACTAACCTTACCAACAATAGCAATAATACCAACCATACCAACCATACCAACCATACCAACCATACCAATCATACCAATCATACCAATCATACCAACCATACCAACCATACTAAACATACCAATCATACCAACTATACCAACCATACCAAACATAGCAACCATACCAACCACACCAACCATACACACCATAGTAACCTTACCAACAATAGCAATAATACCAACCATACCAACCCTACCAACCACACCAACCATACCAACCATACCAATCATACCAATCATACCAATCATACCAACCATACCAAACATAGCAACCATAGCAACCATACCAATCATAGTAACCATACCAATCATACCAATCATACCAACCATACCAACCATACCAACCATACCAACCATAGCAACCATACCAATCATACCAATCATACCAATCATACCAACCATACCAAACATAGCAACCATACCAACCACACCAACCATACCAACCATACCAACCATACCCACCATACTAACCTTACCAACAATAGCAATAATACCAACCATACCAACCATACCAATCATACCAACCATACCAAACATAGTAACCATACTAACCACACCAACCATACCAACCATACCAACCATACCCACCATACTAACCTTACCAACAATAGCAATAATACCAACCATACCAACCATACCAATCATACTAACCTTACCAACATTACCAAAAATAACAACCATGCCAACCATACCAACCATAATAACCTTACAAATCATGCCAACCATACCAATCATACCAACCATACCAACCTTTCCAACTTTACCAACCATGCCAACCATGCCAACCATACCAACCATAGCAACCATACCAATCATACCAATCATACCAATCATACCAACCATACCAACCATACTAAACATAGCAACCATACCAACCACACCAACCATACCAAAAACACCAACCATACCAACCATAAAAACCATACCAACCTTACCAACCATACCAACCATACCAACCATACCAACCATACCAACCATACCAACCATACCAACAATACCAACCATACCAACCATACCAACAATACCAACTATACCAACCATACCAACCATACCAATCATACTAACCTTACCAACATTACCAAAAATAACAACCATGCCAACCATACCAACCATAATAACCTTACAAATCATGCCAATCATACCAACCATACCAACCATACCAAACATAGCAACCATAAAAACCACACCAACCATACCAACCATACCAACCATACCCACCATACTAACCTTACCAACAATAGCAATAATACCAACCATACCAACCATACCAATCATACCAACCATACCAACCATACCAAACATAGTAACCATACTAACCACACCAACCATACCAACCATACCAACCATACCCACCATACTAACCTTACCAACAATAGCAATAATACCAACCATACCAACCATACCAATCATACTAACCTTACCAACATTTCCAAAAATAACAACCATGCCAACCATACCAACCATAATAACCTTACAAATCATGCCAACCATACCAATCATACCAACCATACCAACCTTTCCAACTTTACCAACCATGCCAACCATGCCAACCATACCAACCATAGCAACCATACCAATCATACCAATCATACCAACCATACCAACCATACCAAACATAGCAACCATACCAACCACACCAACCATACCAAAAACACCAACCATACCAACCATAAAAACCATACCAACCTTACCAACCATACCAACCATACCAACCATACCAACCATACCAACAATACCAACCATACCAACCATACCAACAATACCAACTATACCAACCATACCAACCATACCAACCATACCAACCATACCAACCATACCAACCATACCAACCATACCAACCATACCAACCATACTAATCATACCAATCATACCAACCATACCAACAATAACAAATTTACAAAACATACCAATCATACCAATCATACCAACCATACCAACCATACCAACCATACCAAACATAGCAACCATACCAACAATAGCAACCATACCAACAATAGCAACCATACCAATCATACCAATCATACCAACCATACCAAACATAGCAACCATACCAACCACACCAAGCATACCAAAAATACCCATCATACTAACCTTACCAACAATACCAATAATACCAACCATACCAACCATACCAACCATACCAACCATACCAATCATACCAATCATACCAATCATACCAAACATACCAACCATAATAACCATACCAACCACACCAACCATACCAACCATACCAACAATACCAACTATACCAACCATACCAACCATACCAACAATATCAACCATACCAACCATACCAACAATACCAACCTTACCAAACATACCAATCATACCAACCATACCATCTATACCAAACATAGCAACCATAGCAACCATACCAACCATACCAACAATACCAACCTTACCAAACATACCAATCATACCAACCATACCAACCATACCAATCATACCAACCATACCATCCATACCAAACATAGCAACCATAGCAACCATAGCAACCATACCAACCATACCAACAATACCAACCATACCAACCATACCAACAATACCAACAATACCAACTATACCAACCATACCAACCATACCAACCATACCAACAATATCAACCATACCAACTATACCAACAATACCAACCTTACCAAACATACCAATCATACCAATCATACCAACCATACCATCCATACCAAACATAGCAACCATAGCAACCATACCAACAATACCAACCATACCAACCATACCAACCATACCAACCATACCAATCATACCAATCATACCAACCATACCAACCATACCAACCATACCAACAATACCAACTATACCAACCATAATAACCATACCAACCATACCATCCATACCAACCATACCATCCATACCAATCATACCAACCATACCAACCATACCAAACATACCCACCATACTAACCTTACCAACAATAGCAATAATACCAACCATACCAACCATACCAACCATACCAACCATACCCACCATACCAACCATACCAACAATATCAACCATACCAACTATACCAACAATACCAACCTTACCAAACATACCAATCATACCAACCATACCATCCATACCAAACATAGCAACCATAGCAACCATACCAACCATACCAACCATACCAACCATACCAATCATACCAATCATACCAACCATACCAACCATACCAACCATACCAACAATACCAACTATACCAAGCATAATAACCATACCAACCATACCATCCATACCAACCATACCATCCATACCAATCATACCAAACATAGCAACCATACCAACCACACAAACCATACCAACCATACCCACCATACTAACCTTACCAACAATAGCAATAATACCAACCATACCAACCATACCAACCATACCAATCATACCAATCATACCAACCATACCAACCGTAACAAACATAGCAACCATACCAACCACACCAACCATACCAACCATATCCACCATACTAACCTTACCAACAATAGCAATAATACCAACCACACCAATCATACCAACCATACCAACCATATCCACCATACTAACCTTACCAACAATAGCAATAATACCAACCATACCAACCCTACCAACCATACTTATCATACCAATCATACCAATCATACCAACCATACCAACCATACCAAACATAGCAACCATACCAACCACACCAACCATACTAACCTTACCAACAATAGCAGTAATACCAACCATACCAACCATACCAATCATACCAATCATACCAATCATACCAACCATACCAACCATACCAAACATAGCAACCATACCAACCACACCAACCATACCAACCATACCCACCATACCAACCACACCAACCATACCAACCATACCAAACATAGCAACCATACCAACCACACCAACCATACCAACCATACCAACCATACCCACCATACTAACCTTACCAACAATAGCAGTAATACCAACCATAAAAACCATACCAACCATACCAATCATACCAATCAAACCAATCATACCAACCATACCAACCATAACAAACATAGCAACCATACCAACCACACCAACCATACTAACCTTACCAACAATAGCAATAATACCAACCATACCAACCATACCAATCATACCAATCATACCAATCATACCAATCATACCGACCATACCAACCATACCAAACATAGCAACCATACCAACCACACCAACCATACCAACCATACCAACCATACCCACCATACTAACCTTACCAACAATAGCAATAATACCAACCATACCAATCATACCAATCATACCAACCACACCAACCATACCAACCATACCAACCATACCAACCATACCCACCATACCAACCACACCAAGCATACCAACCATACCAACCATACCCACCATACTAACCTTACCAACAATAGCAATAATACCAACCATACTAACCATACCAATCATACCAATCATACCAACCACACCAACCATATTAACCATACCAACCATACAGACCATACTAACATTACCAACAATAGCAATAACACCAACCATACCAACCATAAAAACCATACCAATCATACCAATCATACCAATCATACCAACCATAACAACCATACCAAACATAGCAACCATACCAACCACACCAACCATACCAACCGTACCAACCTAACTAACCTTACCAACAATAGCAATAATACTAACCATACCAACCATACCAACCATACCAATCATACCAATCATACCAATCATACCAATCATACCAATCATAGCAACCATAGCAACCATACCAACCATACCAACCATACCCACCATACTAACCTTACCAACAATAGTAATAATACCAACCATACCAACCATACCAATCATACCAATCATACCAACCATACCAACCATACCAACCATACCAAACATAGCAACCATACCAACCATACCAACCATACCCACCATACTAACCTTACCAACAATAGCAATAATACCAACCATACCAACCATACTAACCATACCAATCATACCAACCATACCAAACATAGGAACCATACCAACCACACCAACCATACCAAACATATCCATAATACTAACCTTACCAACAATAGCAATAATACCAACCATACCAACCACAAAAAAGAATACCAACATTTCCAACCATGCCAACCAATTCAACCATAGCAACCATAATAACCATACTAACCATACCAACCATACCAACCATACCAACCATACTAACCATGCCAACCATACCACCCATGCCAAACATACCAACCATACCAACCTTACCAACCATACCAACCTTGCCAATCATACAAACCATACCAACCTTATCAACCAAGCCAACCACACCAACCATACCAACCATACCAACCATACCAACCATACCAACCATACCAACCATACCAACCATACCAACCATACTAACCTTACCAACATAACCAAAAATAACAACCATACCAACCATAATAACCTTACAAATCATGCCAACCATACCAATCACACCAACCATACCAACCTTTCCAACTTTACCAACCATGCCAACCATGCCAACCATACCAACCTTACCAAACATACTAACCATACCAACCATGCCAACCAAGCCAACCACACCAACCATACCAACCTTACCCACCATATCAACCTTACAAACCTTACCAACATTACCAAACATACCAACCATGCCAACCATACCAACCATAATAACCTTACAAATCATGCCAACCATACCAATCATACTAACCATACCAACCTTTCCAACTTTACCAACCATGCCAACCATGCCAACCTTACCAACCATACCAACCTTATAAATCATACAAACCATACCAACCTTATCAACCAAGCCAACCACACCAACCATACCAACCTTATCCACCATACCAACCTTACAAACCTTACCAACATTACCAAACATACCAACCATGCCAACCATACCAACCTTACACACCATGCCAACCATACCAACCATGCCAACTATACCAACCATACCAACCGTACCAACCTTACTTACCATGCCAACCATACCAATCATACCAACCATACCAACCATACCAACATTTCCAACTTCACCAACTATGCCAACCATGCCAACCTTACCAACCATGCACCCCATACCAACCATACCAACCATGCCAACTATACCAACCATACCAACCTTACTAACCATGCCAACCATACCAATCATACCAACCATACTAACATTTCCAACTTTACCAACTATGCCAACTATGCCAACATTACCAACCATACCAACCATACCAACCATACCAACCATACCAACCATGCCAACCATACCAACCTTACCCAACATACCAACCATGCCAACTATACCAACCATACCAACCATGCCAACCATACCAACCATACCAACCATGCCAACCTTACTAACCATGCCAACCATACCAATCATACCAACCATACCAACATTTCCAACTTCACCAACTATGCCAACCATGCCAACATTACCAGCCATGCACCCCATACCAACCATACCAACCATACCAACCATGCCAACCATACCAACCTTACCCAACATACCAACCATGCCAACTATACCAACCATACCAACCATGCCAACCATACCAACCATACCAACCATGCCAACCATACCAACCTTACCCAACATACCAACCATGCCAACTATACCAACCATACCAACCATACCAACCTTACTAACCATGCCAACCATACCAATCATACCAACCATACCAACATTTCCAACTTCACCAACTATGCCAACCTGCCAACCTTACCAACCATGCACCCCATACCAACCATGCCAACTATACCAACCATACCAACCATACCAACCTTACTAACCATGCCAACCATACCAACCATACCAACCATGCCAACCTTACTAACCATGCCAACCATACCAATCATACTAACCATACCAACATTTCCAACTTCACCAACTATGCCAACCATGCCAACATTACCAGCCATGCACCCCATACCAACCATACCAACCATACCAACTATGCCAACCATACCAACCTTACCCAACATACCAACCATGCCAACCTTACCAACCATGCACCCCATACCAACCATGCCAACCATACCAACCTTACCTAACATACCAACCATGCCAACTATACCAACCATACCAACCATACTAACCTTACTAACCATGCCAACCATACCAATCATACTAACCATACCAACCTTTCCAACTTTACCAACCATGCCAACCTTACCAACCATACCAACCATACCAACCTTACACCCCATGCCAACCATACCAACCTTACCAACCATACCAACCTTACCAATCATACAAACCATACCAACCTTATCAACCAAGCCAACCACACCAACCATACCAACCATACCAACCATACTAACCTTACCAACATTACCAAAAATAACAACCATGCTAACCATACCAACCATAATAACCTTACAAATCATGCCAACCATACCAATCATACCAACCATACCAACCTTATAAATCATACAAACCATACCAACCTTATCAACCAAGCCAACCACACCAACCATACCAACCTTACCCACCATACCAACCTTACAAACCTTACCAACATTACCAAACATACCAACCATTCCAACCATACCAAAATTACACACCATGCCAACCATACCAATCATACTAACCATACCAACCTTTCCAACTTTACCAACCATGCCAACCATGCCAACCTTACCAACCATACCAACCATACCAACCTTACACCCCATGCCAACCATACCAACCTTACCAACCATACCAACCTTACCAATCATACAAACCATACCAACCTTATCAACCAAGCCAACCACACCAACCATACCAACCATACTAACCTTACCAACATTACCAAAAATAACAACCATGCTAACCATACCAACCATAATAACCTTACAAATCATGCCAACCATGCCAACCTTACCAACCATACCAACCTTATAAATCATACAAACCATACCAACCTTATCAACCAAGCCAACCACACCAACCATACCAACCTTACCCACCATACCAACCTTACAAACCTTACCAACATTACCAAACATACCAACCATACCAAAATTACACACCATGCCAACCATACCAACCATGAAAACTATACCAACCATACCAACCATACCAACCTTACTAACCATGCCAACCATACCAATCATACCAACCATACCAACATTTCCAACTTCACCAACTATGCCAACCATGCCAACCTTACCAAACATGCACCCCATACCAACCATACCAACCATGCCAACCATACCAACCTTACCCAACATACCAACCATGCCAACTATACCAACCATACCAACCATACCAACCTTACTAACCATGCCAACCATACCAATCATACCAACCATACCAACCATACCAACACTTCCAACTTCATAAACTATGCCAACCATGCCAACCTTACCAACCATGCACCCCATACCAACCATACCAACCATGCCAACCATACCAACCTTACCCAACATACCAACCATGCCAACCTTACCAACCATACCAACCTTACCAATCATACAACCCATACCAACCTTATCAACCAAGCCAACCACACCAACCATACCAACCTTACCCACCATACCAACCTTACAAACCTTACCAACATTACCAAACATACCAACCATGCCAACCATACCAACCTTACACACTATGCCAACCATACCAACCATGCCAACTATGCCAACCATACCAACCATACCAACCTTACCAACCATACCAACCATACCAGCTATACCAACCATGCCAACCAAGCCAACCATACCGACCATACCAACCTTACCAACCAAACCAACTTTTCCAACCTTACCAACCATGCCAACCATACCAAACATACCAACCTTACACACCATGCCAACCATGCCAACCATACCAACCTTACACACCATGCCAACCATACCAACCATGCCAACTATACCAACCATACCAACCATACCAACCTTACCAACCATACCAACCATACCAACTATACCAACCATGCCAACCAAGCCAACCATACCGACCATACCAACCTTACCAACCAAACCAACTTTTCCAACCTTACCAACCATGCCAACCATACCAAACATACCAACCTTACACACCATGCCAACCATAATAACCTTAAAAAAACATACACACCATACCAACCATACAAACCATACCAACTATGCCAACCATGCCAACCTTACCAACCATACCAACCTTACCAACCATACCAACCATACCAGCTATACCAACCATGCCAACCAAGCCAACCATACCGACCATACCAACTTTACCAACCAAACCAACCTTTCCAACCTTACCAACCATGCCAACCATACCAACCTTACACACCATGCCAACCATACTAACCTTAAAAAAACATACACACCATACCAACCATACCAACTATGCCAAGCATGCCAACCATACCAACAATACTAACCATGCCAACCATGCAAACTTTACCAACTATACCAAACATACCACCCTTACCAACCATGCCACCCATATCAATCATGAAAACCATACCAACCATGCCAACCATACCAACCATACCAACCTTACAAACCATGCCAACCATACCAATCATAACAACCATACCAACCTTTCCAACCTTACCAACCATGCCAACCATACCAAACATACCAACCTTACACACCATGCCAACCATACCAACCTTAAAAAAACACACACACCATACCAACCATAAAAACTATGCCAACCATGGCAACCATACCAACAATACTAACCATGCCAACCATACAAACTTTACCAACTATACCAACCATACAACCCTTACCAACCATGCCACCCATACCAACCATGCCAACCAAACCAACCTTTCCAACCTTACCAACCTTACCAACCATGCCAACCATACCAACCTTACACACCATTCCAACCATACTAACCTTAAAAAAACATACACACCATACCAAACATACCAACTATGCCAAGCATGCCAACCATACCAACAATACTAACCATGCCAACCATGCAAACTTTACCAACTATACCAACCATACCACCCTTACCAACCATGCAAACCATACCAACCTTACCCAACATACCAACCATGCCAACTATACCAACCATACCAACCATACCAACCTTACTAACCATGCCAACCATACCAATCATACCAACCATACCAACCATACCAACACTTCCAACTTCATAAAATATGCCAACCATGCCAACCTTACCAACCATGCACCCCATACCAACCATACTAACCATGCCAACTATACCAACCTTACCCAACATACCAACTATGCCAACCTTACCAACCATACCAACCTTACCAATCATACAACCCATACCAACCTTATCAACCAAGCCAACCACACCAACCATACCAACCTTACCCACCATACCAACCTTACAAACCTTACCAACAGTACCAAACATACCAACCAGGCCAACCATACCAACCTTACACACCATGCCAACCATACCAACCATGCCAACTATACCAACCATACCAACCATACCAACCTTACCAACCATACCAATCATACCAACTATACCAACCATGCCAACCAAGCCAACCATACCGACCATACCAACCTTACCAACCAAACCAACTTTTCCAACCTTACCAACCATGCCAACCATACCAAACATACCAACCTTACACACCATGCCAACCATAATAACCTTAAAAAAACATACACACCATACCAATCATACAAACCATACCAACTATGCCAACCATGCCAACCTTACCAACCATACCAACCTTACCAACCATACCAACCATACCAGCTATACCAACCATGCCAACCAAGCCAACCATACCGACCATACCAACTTTACCAACCAAACCAACCTTTCCAACCTTTCCAACCTTTCCAACCTTACCAACCATGCCAACCTTACACACCATGCCAACCATACTAACCTTAAAAAAACATACACACCATACCAACTATGCCAAGCATGCCAACCATACCAACAATACTAACCATGCCAACCATGCAAACTTTACCAACTATACCAACCATACCACCCTTACCAACCATGCCACCCATATCAATCATGAAAACCATACCAACCATGCCAACCATACCAACCATACCAACCTTACAAACCATGCCAACCATACCAATCATAACAACCATACCAACCTTTCCAACCTTACCAACCATGCCAACCATACCAAACATACCAACCTTACACACCATGCCAACAATACCAACCTTAAAAAAACACACACACCATACCAACCATAAAAACTATGCCAACCATACCAACAATACTAACCATGCCAACCATACAAACTTTACCAACTATACCAACCATACCACCCTTACCAACCATGCCACCCATACCAACCATGAAAACCATACCAACCATGCCAACCAAACCAACCTTTCCAACCTTACCAACCATGCCAACCATACCAACCTTACACACCATTCCAACCATACTAACCTTAAAAAAACATACACACCATACCAAACATACGAACTATGCCAAGCATGCCAACCATACCAACAATACTAACCATGCCAACCATACAAACTTTACCAACTATACCAACCATACCACCCTTACCAACCATGCCACCCATACCAACCATGAAAACCATACCAACCATGCCAACCATACCAACCTTACAAACCATGCCAACCATACCAATCATACCAACCATACCAACCATACCAACCTTTCCAACTTCACCAACCATGCCAACCATGCCAACCAAGCCAACCATACCAACCTTAACAACCAAACCAACCATATCAACCTTACCAACATTACCAACATTACCAACATTACCAACATTACCAACAATACCAACCATACCAACCTTACCAACATTACTAACAATAGCAACCTTACACACCATACCAACCTTACACATCATGCCAACCATACCAACCAAAGCAACCATACCAACCATGCGTACCATACCAACCATACCAACCATACCAACCTTACAAACCATGCCAACCATACCAATCATACCAACCATACCAACCTTTCCAACTTCACCAACCATGCCAACCATGCCAACCAAGCCAACCATACCAACCTTAACAACCAAACCAACCATATCAACCTTACCAACATTACCAACATTACCAACAATACCAACCATACCAACCTTACCAACATTACTAACAATAGCAACCTTACACACCATACCAACCTTACACATCATGCCAACCATACCAACCAAAGCAACCATACCAACCATGCGTACCATACCAACCATACCAACCTTACAAACCATGCCAACCATACCAATCATATCAACCATACCAACCTTTCCAACTTCACCATCCATACCAACCATACCATCCATACCAATCATACCAACCATACCAACCATACCAAACATAGCAACCATACCAACCACACAAACCATACCAACCATACCCACCATACTAACCTTACCAACAATAGCAATAATACCAACCATACCAACCATACCAACCATACCAACCATACCAACCATACCAACCATACCAACCATACCAACCATACCAACCATACCAACAATACCAACAATACCAACAATACCAACTATACCAACCATACCAACCATACCAACCATACCAACAATATCAACCATACCAACTATACCAACAATACCAACCTTACCAAACATACCAATCATACCAACCATACCATCCATACCAAACATAGCAACCATAGCAACCATAGCAACCATACCAACCATACCAATCATACCAATCATACCAACCATACCAACCATACCAACAATACCAACAATACCAACTATACCAACCATACCAACCATACCAACCATACCAACCATACCAACAATATCAACCATACCAACTATACCAACAATACCAACCTTAAAAAACATACCCATCATACCAACCATACCATCCATACCAAACATAGCAACCATAGCAACCATAGCAACCATAGCAACCATACCAACCATACCAACAATACCAACCTTACCAAACATACCAATCATACCAACCATACCAACCATACCCACCATACTAACCTTACCAACAATAGCAATAATAGCAACCATACCAACCATATAAACCATACCAACAACACCAAAAATACCAACTTTACCAACCATACCAACCATACCAACCATACCAACAATACCAACCATACCAACCATACCAACAATACCAACAATACCAACTATACCAACCATACCAACCATACCAACCATACCAACCATACCAACCATACCAACAATATCAACCATACCAACTATATCAACAATACCAACCTTACCAAACATACCAATCATACCAACCATACCATCCATACCAAACATAGCAACCATAGCAACCATACCAACCATACCAACCATACCAACCATACCAATCATACCAATCATACCAACCATACCAACCATACGAACCATACGAACCATACCAACAATACCAACAATACCAACTATACCAACCATAATAACCATACCAACCATACCATCCATACCAACCATACCATCCATACCAATCATACCAACCATACCAACCATACCAAACATAGCAACCATACCAACCACACAAACCATACCAACCATACCCACCATACTAACCTTACCAACAATAGCAATAATACCAACCATACCAACCATACCAACCATACCAATCATACCAATCATACCAACCATACCAACCGTAACAAACATAGCAACCATACCAACCACACCAACCATACCAACCATATCCACCATACTAACCTTACCAACAATAGCAATAATACCAACCACACCAACCATACCAACCATACCAACCATACCAACCATATCCACCATACTAACCTTACCAACAATAGCAATAATACCAACCATACCAACCCTACCAACCACACTTATCATACCAATCATACCAATCATATCAACCATACCAACCATACCAAACATAGCAACCATAGCAACCTTACCAACCATAGCAACCATACCAATCATACCAATCATACCAACCATACCAACCATACCAAACATAGCAACCATACTAACCACACCAACCATACCAACCATACCAAACATAGCAACCATACCAACCACACCAACCATACCAACCATAACAACCAAAACCACCATACTAACCTTACCAACAATAGCAGTAATACCAACCATACCAACCATACCAACCATACCAATCATACCAATCAAACCAATCATACCAACCATACCAACCATAACAAACATAGCAACCATACCAACCACACCAACCATACTAACCTTACCAACAATAGCAATAATACCAACCATACTAACCATACCAATCATACCAATCATACCAATCATACCAATCATACCAACCATACCAACCATACCAAACATAGCAACCATACCAACCACACCAACCATACCAACCATACCAACCATACCCACCATACTAACCTTACCAACAATAGCAATAATACCAACCATACCAACCATACCAACCATACCAATCATACCAATCATACCAACCACACCAACCATACCAACCATACCAACCATACCCACCATACCAACCACACCAACCATACCAACCATACCAACCATACCCACCATACTAACCTTACCAACAATAGCAATAATACCAACCATACTAACCATACCAATCATACCAATCATACCAACCACACCAACCATATTAACCATACCAACCATACAGACCATACTTACATTACCAACAATAGCAATAACACCAACCATACCAACCATACCAACCATACCAACCATACCAATCATACCAATCATACCAATCATACCAACCATACCAACCATACCAAACATAGCAACCATACCAACCACACCAACCATACCAATCATACCAATCATACCAACCATACCAACCATACCAAACATAGCAACCATAGCAAACATACCAACCATAGAAAACATACCAATCATACCAATCATACCAACCATACCAATCATACCAACCATAGCAACCATACCAATCATACCCATCATACCAACCATACCAAACATAGCAACCATACCAGCCACACCAACCATACCAAACATACCAACCATACCAACCATACCCACCATACTAACCTTACCAACAATAGCAATAATACCAACCATACCAACCATACCAACCACAACAACCATACCAATCATACCAATCATACCAATCATACCAATCATACCAATCATACCAACCATACCAAACATAGCAACCATACCAACCACACCAACCATACCAACCATACCCACCATACTAACCTTACCAACAATAGCAATAATACCAACCATACCAACCATACCAATCATACCAACCATACCAATCATACCAACCATACCAACCATACCAAACATACCAATCATACCAACCACACCAACCATACCAACCATACCCACCATACTAACCTTACCAACAATAGCAATAATAACAACCATACCAACCATACCAAACATAGCAACCATACCAACCACACCAACCATACCAACCATACCAACCATACCAACCATACCAACCATACCAACCATACCCACCATACTAACCTTACCAACAATAGCAATAATACTAAACATACCAACCCTACCAACCACGCCAACCATACCAACCATACCAATCATACCAATCACACCAATCATACCAACCATACCAACCATACCAAACATAGCAACCATAGCAAACATACCAACCATAGAAAACATACCAATCACACCAATCATACCAACCATACCAACCATACCAACCATAGCAACCATACCAATCATACCAATCATACCAACCATACCAAACATAGCAACCATACCAGCCACACCAACCATACCAACCATACCAACCATACCCATCATACTAACCTTACAAACAATAGCAATAATACCAACCATACCAACCATACCAACCATAACAACCATACCAATCATACCAATCATACCAATCATACCAACCATACCAACCATACCAAACAAAGCAACCATACCAACCACACCAACCATACCAACCATACCCACCATACTAACCTTACCAACAATAGCAATAATACCAACCATACCAACCATACCAACCATACCAACCATACCAACCATACCAATCATACCAATCATACCAATCATACCAACCATACCAAACATACCAATCATACCAACCACACCAACCACACCAACCATACCAACCATACCAACCATACCCACCATACTAACCTTACCAACAATAGCAATAATAACAACCATACCAACCATACCAACCATACCAACCATACCAAACATAGCAACCATACCAACCACACCAACCATACCAACCATAACAACCATACCAACCATACCAAACATAGCAACCATACCAACCACACCAACCATACCAACCATACCAACCATACCAACCATACCCACCATACTAACCTTACCAACCTTACCAACAATAGCAATAATAAAAACCATACTAACCATACCAACCATACCAATCATACCAATCATACCAATCATACCAACCATACCAATCATACCAACCATACCAAACATAGCAACCATACCAACCATACCAAACATAGCAACCATACCAACCACACCAACCATACCAACCATACCCACCATACCAACCATACCAACCATACGCACCATACTAACCTTACCAACAATTGCAATAATACCAACCATACCAACCATACCAACCATACCAATCATACCAACCACACCAACCATACCAACCATACCCACCATACTAACCTTACCAACAATAGCAATAATACCAACCATGCCAACCATGCCAATCATACCAATCATACCAATCATACCAACCATACCAATTATACTAAACATAGCAACCATACCAACCACACCAACCATACCAACCATACCAACCATACCAACCATACCCACCATACTAAAATTAACAACAATAGCAATAATAAAAACCATACCAACCATACCAACCATACCAACCATACCAATCATACCAATCATACCAATCATACCAACCATACCAACCATATCAACCATACCAATCATACCAACCACACCAACCATACCAACCATACCCACCATACTAACCTTACCAACAATAGCAATAATAACAACCATACCAACCATACCAACCATACCAACCATACCAACCATACCAATCATACCAATCATACCAATCATACCAACCATACCAACCATACCAAACATAGCAACCATACCAACCACACCAACCATACCCACCATACTAACCTTACCAACAATAGCAATAATACCAACCATGCCAACCATGCCAATCATACCAATCATACCAATCATACCAACCATACCAATTATACTAAACATAGCAACCATACCAACCACACCAACCATACCAACCATACCAACCATACCAACCATACCAACCATACCAACCATACCAACCATACCAACCATACCCACCATACTAAAATTAACAACAATAGCAATAATAAAAACCATACCAACCATACCAACCATACCAACCATACCAATCATACCAACCATACCAACCATACCAAACATAGCAACCATACCAACCACACCAACCACACCAACCATACCCACCATACAAACCTTACCAACAATAGCAATAATACCAACCATACCAACCCTACCAACCACACCCACCATACCAAACATACCAAACATAGCAACCATACCAACCACACCAACCACACCAACCATACCCACCATACTAACCTTACCAACAATAGCAATAATACCAACCATACCAACCATACCAACCATACCAATCATACCAATCATACCAACCATACCAACCATACCAAACATAGCAACCATACCAACCACACCAACCATACCAACCATACAAACCATATCCACCATACTAACCTTACCAACAATAGCAACAATACCAACCATACCAACCACACCAACCATACCAACCTTACTAATCATACCAATCATACCAACCATACCAACCATACCAACCATACCAAACATAGCAACCATAGCAACCATAGCAAACCTTACCAACCATAGCAACCATACCAATCATACCAATCATACAAACCATACCAAATATAACAAACATAGCAACCATACCAACCACACCAACCATACCAAACATAACAACCATACCAAACATAGCAACCATACCAACCACACCAACCATACCAACCATACCAACCATACCCACCATACTAACCTTACCAACAATAGCAATAATAAAAACCATACCAACCATACCAACCATACCAATCATACCAATCATACCACCCATACCAACCATACCAAACATAGCAACCATACCAACCACACCAACCATACCAACCATAGCAACCATACCAATCATAGCAATCATACCAAACATAGCAACCATACCAACCACACCAACCATACCAACCATACCAACCATACCAACCATACCAACCATACCAACCATACCAACCATACCAACCATACCAACCATACCAACCATACCAAGCATACCAACCCTACCAACCATACCAACCATACCAACCATACCCACCATACTAACCTTACCAACAATAGCAATAATACCAACCATACCAACCATACCAATCATACCAATCATACCAATCATACCAAACATACCAACCATACCAAACATAGCAACCATACCAACCATACCAACCACACCAACCATACCAACCATACCCACCATACTAGCCTTACCAACAATAGCAATAATACCAACCATACCAACCATACCAACCATACCAACCATACTAACCATACCAACCATACCAACCATTCCAATCATACCAATCATACCAACCATACCAACCATAACAAACATAGCAACCATACCAACCACACCAACCATACCAACCATACCCACCATACTAACCTTACCAACAATAGCAATAATACCAACCATACCAACCATACCAACCATACCAATCATACCAATCATACCAACCATACCAACCATAACAAACATAGTAACCATACCAACCACACCAACCATACCAACCATACCCACCATACTAACCTTACCAACAATAGCAATAATACCAACCATACCAACCATACCAACCATACCAATCATACCAATCATACCAACCACACCAACCATACCAACCATACCAACCATACCAACCATACCAACCATACCCACCATACTAACCTTACCAACAATAGCAAAAATACCAACCATACCAACCATACCAATCATACCAATCATACTAATCATACCAATCATACCAACCATACCAACCATACCAAACATAGCAACCATACCAACCACACCAACCATACCAACCATACCCACCATACTAACCTTACCAACAATAGCAATAATACCAACCATACCAACCATACCAACCATACCAATCATACCAATCATACCAACCACACCAACCATACCAACCATACCAACCATACCAACCATACCAACCATACCAACCATACCAACCATACCCACCATACTAACCTTACCAACAATAGCAATAATACCAACCATACCAACCATACCAATCATACCAATCATACCAATCATACCAACCATACCAACCATACCAAACATAGCAACCATAAAAACCACACCAACCATACCCACCATACTAACCTTACCAACAATAGCAATAATACCAACCATACCAACCATACCAACCATACCAACCATACCAACCATACCAATCATACCAATCATACCAATCATACCAACCATACCAACCATACTAAACATAGCAACCATACCAACCATACCAACCATACCCACCATACTAACCTTACCAACAATAGAAATAATAACAACAATACCAACCATACCAACCATACCAACCATACCAAAAATACCAATCATACCAATCATACCAATCATACCAACCATACCAACCATACCAAACATAGCAACCTTAAAAACCACACCAACCATACCCACCATACTAACCTTACCAACAATAGCAATAATACCAACCATACCAACCATACCAACCATACCAACCATACCAACCATACCAACCATACCAATCATACCAATCATACCAATCATACCAACCATACCAACCATACCAAACATAGCAACCATAAAAACCACACCAACCATACCCACCATACTAACCTTACCAACAATAGCAATAATACCAACCATACCAACCATACCAACCATACCAATCATACCAATCATACCAATCATACCAACCATACCAACCATACTAAACATACCAATCATACCAACTATACCAACCATACCAAACATAGCAACCATACCAACCATACCAACCACAGCAACCATACAC
Organism: Thelaira solivaga; assembly: GCA_947397855.1. Classification (NCBI taxonomy): domain Eukaryota; kingdom Metazoa; phylum Arthropoda; class Insecta; order Diptera; family Tachinidae; genus Thelaira; species Thelaira solivaga. The sequence goes on from OX377614.1 coordinate 44,296,911, forward strand.
ACCATAGTAACCTTACCAACAATAGCAATAATACCAACCATACCAACCATACCAACCATACCAACCATACCAATCATACCATTCATACCAACCACACCAACCATACCAACCATACCAACCATACCAACCATACCAACCATACCCACCATACTAACCTTAACAACAATAGCAATAATACCAACCATACCAACCATACCAATCATACCAATCATACCAATCATACCAACCATACCAACCATACCAAACATAGCAACCATAAAAACCACACCAACCATACCCACCATACTAACCTTACCAACAATAGCAATAATACCAACCATACCAACCATACCAACCATACCAACCATACCAACCATACCAACCATACCAACCATACCAACCATACCAATCATACCAATCATACCAACCATACCAACCATAACAAACATAGCAACCATACCAACCACACCAACCATACTAACCGTACCAACAATAGCAATAATACCAACCATACCAACCATACCAATCATACCAATCATACTAATCATACCAATCATACCAACCATACCAACCATACCAAACATAGCAACCATACCAACCACACCAACCATACCAACCATACCCACCATACTAACCTTACCAACAATAGCAATAATACCAACCATACCAACCATACCAACCATACCAACCATACCAATCATACCAATCATACCAATCATACCAACCATACCAACCATACCAAACATAGCAACCATAAAAACCACACCAACCATACCCACCATACTAACCTTACCAACAATAGCAATAATACCAACCATACCAACCATACCAACCATACCAACCATACCAACCATACCAATCATACCAATCATACCAACCATACCAACCATACTAAACATACCAACTATACCAACCATACCAAACATAGCAACCATACCAACCACACCAACCATACACACCATAGTAACCTTACCAACAATAGCAATAATACCAACCATACCAACCCTACCAACCACACCAACCATACCAACCATACCAATCATACCAATCATACCAATCATACCAATCATACCAACCATACCAAACATAGCAACCATAGCAACCATACCAATCATAGTAACCATACCAATCATACCAATCATACCAACCATACCAACCATACCAACCATACCAACCATACCAACCATAGCAACCATACCAATCATACCAATCATACCAATCATACCAACCATACCAAACATAGCAACCATACACACCAACCATACCAACCATACCCACCATACTAACCTTACCAACAATAGCAATAATACCAACCATACCAACCATACCAATCATACCAACCATACCAACCATACCAAACACAGTAACCATACTAACCACACCAACCATACCAACCATACCCACCATACTAACCTTACCAACAATAGCAATAATACCAACCATACCAACCATACCAATCATACTAACCTTACCAACATTACCAAAAATAACAACCATGCCAACCATACCAACCATAATAACCTTACAAATCATGCCAACCATACCAATCATACCAACCATACCAACCTTTCCAACTTTACCAACCATGCCAACCATGCCAACCATACCAACCATACCAATCATACCAATCATACCAACCATACCAACCATACCAAACATAGCAACCATAGCAACCATACCAACCATAGCAACCATACCAATCATACCAATCATACCAACCATACCAACCATACCAAACATAGCAACCATACCAACCACACCAACCATACCAACCATAAAAACCATACCAACCTTACCAACCATACCAACCATACCAACCATACCAACCATACCAACCATACCAACAATACCAACCATACCAACCATACCAACAATACCAACTATACCAACCATACCAACCATACCAACCATACCAACCATACCAACCATACTAATCATACCAATCATACCAACCATACCAACAATACCAAATTTACAAAACATACCAATCATACCAACCATACCAACCATACCAACCATACCAAACATAGCAACCATACCAACAATAGCAACCATACCAACAATAGCAACCATACCAATCATACCAATCATACCAACCATACCAAACATAGCAACCATACCAACCACACCAAGCATACCAAAAATACCCACCATACTAACCTTACCAACAATAGCAATAATACCAACCATACCAACCATACCAACCATACCAATCATACCAATCATACCAACCACACCAACCATACCAACCATACCAACCATACCAACCATACCAACCATACCCACCATACTAACCTTACCAACAATAGCAATAATACCAACCATACCAACCATACCAATCATACCAATCATACCAATCATACCAACCATACCAACCATACCAACCATACCAAACATAGCAACCATACCAACCACACCAACCATACCAACCATACCCACCATACTAACCTTACCAACTATACCAACCATACCAACCATACCAACCATACCAACCATACCAACCATACTAATCATACCAATCATACCAACCATACCAACAATACCAAATTTACAAAACATACCAATCATACCAACCATACCAACCATACCAACCATACCAAACATAACAACCATACCAACAATAGCAACCATACCAACAATAGCAACCATACCAATCATACCAACCATACCAACCATAACAAACATAGTAACCATACCAACCACACCAACCATACCAACCATACCCACCATACTAACCTTACCAACAATAGCAATAATACCAACCATACCAACCATACCAACCATACCAACCATACCAATCATACCAATCATACCAACCACACCAACCATACCAACCACACCAACCATACCAACCATACCAACCATACCAACCATACCAACCATACCCACCATACTAACCTTACCAACAATAGCAATAATACCAACCATACCAACCATACCAACCATACCAATCATACCAATCATACTAATCATACCAATCATACCAACCATACCAACCATACCAAACATAGCAACCATACCAACCACACCAACCATACCAACCATACCCACCATACTAACCTTACCAACAATAGCAATAATACCAACCATACCAACCATACCAACCATACCAATCATACCAATCATACCAACCACACCAACCATACCAACCATACCAACCATACCAACCATACCAACCATACCAACCATACCAACCATACCCACCATACTAACCTTACCAACAATAGCAATAATACCAACCATACCAACCATACCAATCATACCAATCATACCAATCATACCAACCATACCAACCATACCAAACATAGCAACCATAAAAACCACACCAACCATACCCACCATACTAACCTTACCAACAATAGCAATAATACCAACCATATCAACCATACCAACCATACCAACCATACCAACCATACCAATCATACCAATCATACCAATCATACCAACCATACCAACCATACTAAACATAGCAACCATACCAACCATACCAACCATACCCACCATACTAACCTTACCAACAATAGAAATAATAACAACAATACCAACCATACCAACCATACCAACCATACCAAAAATACCAATCATACCAATCATACCAACCATACCAACCATACCAAACATAGCAACCTTAAAAACCACACCAACCATACCCACCATACTAACCTTACCAACAATAGCAATAATACCAACCATACCAACCATACCAACCATACCAACCATACCAACCATACCAACCATACCAATCATACCAATCATACCAATCATACCAACCATACCAACCATACCAAACATAGCAACCATAAAAACCACACCAACCATACCCACCATACTAACCTTACCAACAATAGCAATAATACCAACCATACCAACCATACCAACCATACCAACCATACCAATCATACCAATCATACCAATCATACCAACCATACCAACCATACTAAACATACCAATCATACCAACTATACCAACCATACCAAACATAGCAACCATACCAACCATACCAACCACACCAACCATACACACCATAGTAACCTTACCAACAATAGCAATAATACCAACCATACCAACCATACCAACCATACCAATCATACCATTCATACCAACCACACCAACCATACCAACCATACCAACCATACCAACCATACCCACCATACTAACCTTAACAACAATAGCAATAATACCAACCATACCAACCATACCAATCATACCAATCATACCAATCATACCAACCATACCAACCATACCAAACATAGCGACCATAAAAACCACACCAACCATACCCACCATACTAACCTTACCAACAATAGCAATAATACCAACCATACCAACCATACCAACCATACCAACCATACCAACCATACCAACCATACCAACCATACCAACCATACCAACCATACCAATCATACCAATCATACCAACCATACCAACCATAACAAACATAGCAACCATACCAACCACACCAACCATACTAACCGTACCAACAATAGCAATAATACCAACCATACCAACCATACCAATCATACCAATCATACTAATCATACCAATCATACCAACCATACCAACCATACCAAACATAGCAACCATACCAACCACACCAACCATACCAACCATACCCACCATACTAACCTTACCAACAATAGCAATAATACCAACCATACCAACCATACCAACCATACCAACCATACCAACCATACCAATCATACCAATCATACCAATCATACCAACCATACCAACCATACCAAACATAGCAACCATAAAAACCACACCAACCATACCCACCATACTAACCTTACCAACAATAGCAATAATACCAACCATACCAACCATACCAACCATACCAACCATACCAATCATACCAATCATACCAACCATACCAACCATACTAAACATACCAACTATACCAACCATACCAAACATAGCAACCATACCAACCACACCAACCATACACACCATAGTAACCTTACCAACAATAGCAATAATACCAACCATACCAACCCTACCAACCACACCAACCATACCAACCATACCAATCATACCAATCATACCAATCATACCAATCATACCAACCATACCAAACATAGCAACCATAGCAACCATACCAATCATAGTAACCATACCAATCATACCAATCATACCAACCATACCAACCATACCAACCATACCAACCATACCAACCATACCAACCATAGCAACCATACCAATCATACCAATCATACCAATCATACCAACCATACCAAACATAGCAACCATACACACCAACCATACCAACCATACCCACCATACTAACCTTACCAACAATAGCAATAATACCAACCATACCAACCATACCAATCATACCAACCATACCAACCATACCAAACACAGTAACCATACTAACCACACCAACCATACCAACCATACCCACCATACTAACTTTACCAACAATAGCAATAATACCAACCATACCAATCATACTAACCTTACCAACATTACCAAAAATAACAACCATGCCAACCATAATAACCTTACAAATCATGCCAACCATACCAATCATACCAACCATACCAACCTTTCCAACTTTACCAACCATGCCAACCATGCCAACCATACCAACCATACCAATCATACCAATCATACCAACCATACCAACCATACCAAACATAGCAACCATAGCAACCATACCAACCATAGCAACCATACCAATCATACCAATCATACCAACCATACCAACCATACCAAACATAGCAACCATACCAACCACACCAACCATACCAACCACACCAACCATAAAAACCATACCAACCTTACCAACCATACCAACCATACCAACCATACCAACCATACCAACCATACCAACAATACCAACCATACCAACCATACCAACAATACCAACTATACCAACCATACCAACCATACCAACCATACCAACCATACCAACCATACTAATCATACCAATCATACCAACCATACCAACAATACCAAATTTACAAAACATACCAATCATACCAACCATACCAACCATACCAACCATACCAAACATAGCAACCATACCAACAATAGCAACCATACCAATCATACCAATCATACCAACCATACCAAACATAGCAACCATACCAACCACACCAAGCATACCAAAAATACCCATCATACTAACCTTACCAACAATACCAATAATACCAACCATACCAACCATACCAACCATACCAACCATACCAATCATACCAATCATACCAATCATACCAAACATACCAACCATAATAACCATACCAACCACACCAACCATACCAACCATACCAACCATACCAACAATACCAACTATAGCAACCATACCAACCATACCAACAATATCAACCATACCAACTATACCAACAATACCAACCATACCAACCATACCAAACATAGCAACCATACCAACCACACCAACCATACCAAAAATACCCATCATACTAACCTTACCAACAATACCAATAATACCATACCATACCAACCATACCAACCATACCAACCATACCAACCATACCAATCATACCAATCATACCAAACATACCAACCATAATAACCATACCAACCACATCAACCATACCAATCATACCAACCTTTCCAACTTTACCAACCATGCCAACCATACCAACCTTACCAAACATACTAACCATACCAACCATGCCAAACCGTACCAACCTTACTAAACATAGCAACCATAGCAACCATACCAACCATAGCAACCATACCAATCATACCAATCATACCAACCATACCAACCATACCAAACATAGCAACCATACCAAGCACACCAATCATACCAACCATACCAACCATACCAACCATACCAACCATACCAACCATACCAACCATACCAACCATACCAATCATACCAATCATACCAACCATACCAACCATACTAAACATACCAACTATACCAACCATACCAAACATAGCAACCATACCAACCACACCAACCATACACACCATAGTAACCTTACCAACAATAGCAATAATACCAACCATACCAACCCTACCAACCACACCAACCATACCAACCATACCAATCATACCAATCATACCAATCATACCAATCATACCAACCATACCAAACATAGCAACCATAGCAACCATACCAATCATAGTAACCATACCAATCATACCAATCATACCAACCATACCAACCATACCAACCATACCAACCATAGCAACCATACCAATCATACCAATCATACCAATCATACCAACCATACCAAACATAGCAACCATACACACCAACCATACCAACCATACCCACCATACTAACCTTACCAACAATAGCAATAATACCAACCATACCAACCATACCAATCATACCAACCATACCAACCATACCAAACACAGTAACCATACTAACCACACCAACCATACCAACCATACCCACCATACTAACTTTACCAACAATAGCAATAATACCAACCATACCAACCATACCAATCATACTAACCTTACCAACATTACCAAAAATAACAACCATGCCAACCATAATAACCTTACAAATCATGCCAACCATACCAATCATACCAACCATACCAACCTTTCCAACTTTACCAACCATGCCAACCATGCCAACCATACCAACCATACCAATCATACCAATCATACCAACCATACCAACCATACCAAACATAGCAACCATAGCAACCATACCAACCATAGCAACCATACCAATCATACCAATCATACCAACCATACCAACCATACCAAACATAGCAACCATACCAACCACACCAACCATACCAACCACACCAACCATACCAACCATAAAAACCATACCAACCTTACCAACCATACCAACCATACCAACCATACCAACCATACCAACCATACCAACAATACCAACCATACCAACCATACCAACAATACCAACTATACCAACCATACCAACCATACCAACCATACCAACCATACCAACCATACTAATCATACCAATCATACCAACAATACCAACAATACCAAATTTACAAAACATACCAATCATACCAACCATACCAACCATACCAACCATACCAAACATAGCAACCATACCAACAATAGCAACCATACCAATCATACCAATCATACCAACCATACCAAACATAGCAACCATACCAACCACACCAAGCATACCAAAAATACCCATCATACTAACCTTACCAACAATACCAATAATACCAACCATACCAACCATACCAACCATACCAACCATACCAATCATACCAATCATACCAATCATACCAAACATACCAACCATAATAACCATACCAACCACACCAACCATACCAACCATACCAACAATACCAACTATAGCAACCATACCAACCATACCAACCCTACCAACCACACCAACCATACCAACCATACCAATCATACCAATCATACCAATCATACCAATCATACCAACCATACCAAACATAGCAACCATAGCAACCATACCAATCATAGTAACCATACCAATCATACCAATCATACCAACCATACCAACCATACCAACCATACCAACCATACCAACCATAGCAACCATACCAATCATACCAATCATACCAATCATACCAATCATACCAACCATACCAAACATAGCAACCATACACACCAACCATACCAACCATACCCACCATACTAACCTTACCAACAATAGCAATAATACCAACCATACCAACCATACCAATCATACCAACCATACCAACCATACCAAACACAGTAACCATACTAACCACACCAACCATACCAACCATACCCACCATACTAACTTTACCAACAATAGCAATAATACCAACCATACCAACCATACCAATCATACTAACCTTACCAACATTACCAAAAATAACAACCATGCCAACCATAATAACCTTACAAATCATGCCAACCATACCAATCATACCAACCATACCAACCTTTCCAACTTTACCAACCATGCCAACCATGCCAACCATACCAACCATACCAATCATACCAATCATACCAACCATACCAACCATACCAAACATAGCAACCATAGCAACCATACCAACCATAGCAACCATACCAATCATACCAATCATACCAACCATACCAACCATACCAAACATAGCAACCATACCAACCACACCAACCATACCAACCACACCAACCATACCAACCATAAAAACCATACCAACCTTACCAACCATACCAACCATACCAACCATACCAACCATACCAACAATACCAACCATACCAACCATACCAACAATACCAACTATACCAACCATACCAACCATACCAACCATACCAACCATACCAACCATACCAACCATACTAATCATACCAATCATACCAACCATACCAACAATACCAAATTTACAAAACATACCAATCATACCAACCATACCAACCATACCAACCATACCAAACATAGCAACCATACCAACAATAGCAACCATACCAATCATACCAATCATACCAACCATACCAAACATAGCAACCATACCAACCACACCAAGCATACCAAAAATACCCATCATACTAACCTTACCAACAATACCAATAATACCAACCATACCAACCATACCAACCATACCAACCATACCAATCATACCAATCATACCAATCATACCAAACATACCAACCATAATAACCATACCAACCACACCAACCATACCAACCATACCAACCATACCAACAATACCAACTATAGCAACCATACCAACCATACCAACAATATCAACCATACCAACTATACCAACAATACCAACCATACCAACCATACCAACCATACCAACCATACCAATCATACCAATCATACCAATCATACCAAACATACCAACCATAATAACCATACCAACCACATCAACCATACCAATCATACCAACCTTTCCAACTTTACCAACCATGCCAACCATACCAACCTTACCAAACATACTAACCATACCAACCATGCCAAACCGTACCAACCTTACTAAACATAGCAACCATAGCAACCATACCAACCATAGCAACCATACCAATCATACCAATCATACCAACCATACCAACCATACCAAACATAGCAACCATACCAAGCACACCAATCATACCAACCATACCAACCATACCAACCATACCAACCATACCAACCATACCAACCATACCAACCATACCAACCATACCAACCATACCAACCATACCAACAATACCAATCATATCAATCATACCAAACATACCAAACATTAAAACCATACCAACCGTACTAACCATGCCAACGACGCCAACCATGCCAACCATACCAACCATACTAACCATACCAACAATACCAACTATACCAACCATACCAACCGTACCAACCATACCAACCATACCAACTATGCCAACCATACTAACCATGCCAAACATACCAACCATACCAACCTTATTAACCATACCAACCTTACCAATCATACAAACCTTACCAACCTTATCAACCACAACAAACACACCAACCATACCAACCATACCAACCATACCAACCATACCAACAATACCAATCATATCAATCATACCAAACATACCAAACATTAAAACCATACCAACCGTACTAACCATGCCAACGACGCCAACCATGCCAACCATACCAACCATACTAACCATACCAACAATACCAACTATACCAACCATACCAACCATACCAACCATACCAACCATACCAACCATACCAACCATACCAACCATACCAACCATGCCAACCCTACCAAACATACCAAACATTCCAACCATACCAACGTTACCAACCATGCCAACTATGCACCGCATACCAACTATACCAACCTTACCAACCATGCCAACGACGCCGACCATGCCAAACATACCAACCATACTAACCATACTAACCATACCAACAATACCAACTATACCAACCATACCACCCTTACCAACCATGCCACCCATACCAACCATGAAAACCATACCAACCTTACCAACCATGCACACCTTACCAACCATACCAACCATGCCATACATACTAACCATGCCAACCATAAAAACCTTACCAACCATGCCAATCATACCAACCATGCCAAAATTACCAACCATACCAACGTTACCAACCATGCCAACCATAACACCCATACCAACCCTTCCAAACATACCAACCATTCCAACCATACCAATCTTACCAACCATGCCAACCATTCCAACTTTACCAACCATACCAACAATACCAAACATACCAATCATACCAAACATAGCAACCTTACCAACATTACCAACATTACCAACAATACCAACCATACCAACCTTACCAACATTACCAACAATACCAATCTTACACACCATACCAACCTTACACACCATGCCAACCATACCAACCATAGCAAGAATACCAGCCATACCAACCATACCAACCTTACCAATCATACAAACCATACCAACCTTATCAACCAAGCCAACCATACCAACCATACTAACCTTACCAACATTACCAGCCATACCAACCTTACACACCATACCAACCATATTAACTATACCAACCATATTAACTATACCAACCATACCAACCATACCAACCATACCAACAATAACAACCATACCAACCATACCAACAATACCAACTATACCAACCATACCAACCATACTAATCATACCAATCATACCAATCATACCAACCATACAAACCATACCAAACATACCAATCATACCAACCATACCAACCATACCAACCATACCAAGCATACCAATCATACCAATCATACCAATCATACCAACCATACCAACCATACCAACCATACCAAACATAGCAATCATACCAACCACACCAACCATACCAACCATACCCACCATACTAACCTTACCAACAATAGCAATAATACCAACCATACCAACCATACCAACCATACCAACCATACCAATTATACCAATCATACCAATCATACCAACCATACCAACCATACCAAACATAGCAACCATAGCAACCATACCAACCATAGCAACCATACCAACCATACCAACAATACCAACTATACCAACCATACCAACCATACCAACCATACCAACCATACCAACCATACCAACCATACTAATCATACCAATCATACCAACCATACCAACAATACCAACCTTACAAAACATACCAATCATACCAACCATACCAACCATACCAAACATAGCAACCATACTAACCATAGCAACCATACCAATCATACCAATCATACCAACCATACTAAACATAGCAACCATACCAACCACACCAACCATACCAACCATACCCACCATACTAACCTTACCAACAATAGCAATAATAGCAACCATACCAACCATACCAACCATACCAATCATACCAACCATACCAATCATACCAAACATAGCAACCATACCAACCACACCAACCATACCAACCATACTAACCTTACCAACAATAGCAATAATACCAACCATACCAACAATACAAAACACACCAACAATACCAACCGTGGGAAACATACCAACCTTACCAACCATGCCAAATATACTAACAATACCAACCTTACCAAACATACCAACCATACCAACCATACCAACAATACCAACCATACCAACCATATCAACAATACCAACTATACCAACCATACCAACCATACCAACAATACCAACCATACCAACCATACCAACAATACCAACCTTACCAAATATACCAATCATACCAACCATACCAACCATACCCACCATACTAACCTTACCAACAATAGCAATAATACCAACCATACCAACCATACCAACAACACCAAAAATACCAACCTTACCAACCATACCAACCATACCAACCATACCAACCATACCAACCATACCAACCATACCAACAATACCAACCATACAACCATACCAACAATACCAACAATACCAACTATACCAACCATACCAACCATACCAACCATACCAACAATATTAACCATACTAACTATACCAACAATACCAACCTTACCAAACATACCAATCATACCAACCATACCATCCATACCAAACATAGCAACCATAGCAACCATAGCAACCATACCAACCATACCAACCATACCAACCATACCAATCATACCAATCATACCAACCATACCAACCATACCAACAATACCAACAATACCAACTATACCAACCATACCAACCATACCAACCATACCAACCATACCAACCATACCAACCATACCAACCATACCAACCATACCAACCATACCAACAATACCAACAATACCAACTATACCAACCATACCAACCATACCAACCATACCAACCATACCAACAATACCAACCTTACCAAACATACCAATCATACCAACCATACCATCCATACCAAACATAGCAACCATAGCAACCATAGCAACCATACCAACCATACCAACCATACCAACCATACCAACCATACCAATCATACCAATCATACCAACCATACCAACCATACCAACAATACCAACAATACCAACTATACCAACCATACCAACCATACCAACCATACCAATCATACCAATCATACCAACCATACCAACCATACCAACAATACCAACAATACCAACTATACCAACCATACCAACAATATCAACCATACCAACTATACCAACAATACCAACCTTACCAAACATACCAATCATACCAACCATACCATCTATACCAAACATAGCAACCATAGCAACCATACCAACCATACCAACAATACCAACCTTACCAAACATACCAATCATACCAACCATACCAACCATACCCACCATACTAACCTTACCAACAATAGCAATAATACCAACCATACCAACCATACCAATCATACCAACCATACCATCCATACCAAACATAGCAACCATAGCAACCATAGCAACCATACCAACCCTACCAACCATACCAATCATACCAACCATACCAATCATACCCACCATACTAACCTTACCAACAATAGCAATAATACCAACCATACTAACCATACCAACCATACCAAACATACCAATCATACCAACCATACCATCCATACCAAACATAGCAACCATAGCAACCATACCAACCATACCAACCATACCAACCATACCAATCATACCCACCATACTAACCTTACCAACAATAGCAATAATACCAACCATACCAACCATACCAACCATACCAACCATACCAACAATACCAAAAATACCAACTATACCAACCATACCAACCATACCAACAATATCAACCATACCAACTATACCAACAATACCAACCTTACCAAACATACCAATCATACCAACCATACCATCCATACCAACCATAGCAACCATAGCAACCATACCAACCATACCAATCATACCAATCATACCAACCATACCAACCATACCAACAATACCAACAATACCAACTATACCAACCATACCAACCATACCAACCATACCAACTATACCAACAATACCAACCTTACCAAACATACCAATCATACCAACCATACCATCCATACCAAACATAGCAACCATAGCAACCATAGCAACCATACCAACCATACCAACAATACCAACCTTACCAAACATACCAATCATACCAACCATACCAACCATACCCACCATACTAACCTTACCAACAATAGCAATAATACCAACCATACCAACCATATAAACCATACCAACAACACCAAAAATACCAACCTTACCAACCATACCAACCATACCAACCATACCAACAATACCAACCATACCAACCATACCAACAATACCAACAATACCAACTATACCAACCATACCAACCATACCAACCATACCAACCATACCAACAATATCAACCATACCAACTATACCAACAATACCAACCTTACCAAACATACAAATCATACCAATCATACCAACCATACCATCCATACCAAACATAGCAACCATAGCAACCATACCAACCATAAAAACCATACCAACCATACCAATCATACCAATCATACCAACCATACCAACCATACCAACCATACCAACAATACCAACTATACCAACCATAATAACCATACCAACCATACCATCCATACCAACCATAGCAACCATAGCAACCATACCAACCATACCAATCATACCAATCATACCAACCATACCAACCATACCAACAATACCAACAATACCAACTATACCAACCATACCAACCATACCAACCATACCAACAATACCAACAATACCAACTATACCAACCATAATAACCATACCAACCATACCACCCTTACCAACCATGCCACCCATACCAACCATGAAAACCATACCAACCTTACCAACCATGCACACCTTACCAACCATACCAACCATGCCATACATACTAACCATGCCAACCATAAAAACCTTACCAACCATGCCAATCATACCAACCATGCCAAAATTACCAACCATACCAACGTTACCAACCATGCCAACCATAACACCCATACCAACCCTTCCAAACATACCAACCATTCCAACCATACCAATCTTACCAACCATGCCAACCATTCCAACTTTATCAACCATACCAACAATACCAAACATACCAATCATACCAAACATAGCAACCTTACCAACATTACCAACATTACCAACAATACCAACCATACCAACCTTACCAACATTACCAACAATACCAATCTTACACACCATACCAACCTTACACACCATGCCAACCATACCAACCATAGCAAGAATACCAGCCATACCAACCATACCAACCTTACCAATCATACAAACCATACCAACCTTATCAACCAAGCCAACCATACCAACCATACTAACCTTACCAACATTACCAGCCATACCAACCTTACACACCATACCAACCATATTAACTATACCAACCATATTAACTATACCAACCATACCAACCATACCAACCATACCAACAATAACAACCATACCAACCATACCAACAATACCAACTATACCAACCATACCAACCATACTAATCATACCAATCATACCAATCATACCAACCATACAAACCATACCAAACATACCAATCATACCAACCATACCAACCATACCAACCATACCAACCATACCAACCATACCAACCATACCAACCATACCAACCATACCAACCATACCAACCATACCAAACATAGCAACCATAGCAACCATACCAACCATAGCAACCATACCAAGCATACCAATCATACCAATCATACCAATCATACCAACCATACCAACCATACCAAACATAGCAATCATACCAACCACACCAACCATACCAACCATACCCACCATACTAACCTTACCAACAATAGCAATAATACCAACCATACCAACCATACCAACCATACCAATCATACCAATCATACCAATCATACCAACCATACCAACCATACCAAACATAGCAACCATAGCAACCATACCAACCATAGCAACCATACCAACCATACCAACAATACCAACTATACCAACCATACCAACCATACCAACCATACCAACCATACCAACCATACTAATCATACCAATCATACCAACCATACCAACAATACCAACCTTACAAAACATACCAATCATACCAACCATACCAACCATACCAAACATAGCAACCATACTAACCATAGCAACCATACCAATCATACCAATCATACCAACCATACTAAACATAGCAACCATACCAACCACACCAACCATACCAACCATACCCACCATACTAACCTTACCAACAATAGCAATAATAGCAACCATACCAACCATACCAACCATACCAATCATACCAACCATACCAATCATACCAAACATAGCAACCATACCAACCACACCAACCATACCAACCATACTAACCTTACCAACAATAGCAATAATACCAACCATACCAACAATACAAAACACACCAACAATACCAACCGTGGGAAACATACCAACCTTACCAACCATGCCAAATATACTAACAATACCAACCTTACCAAACATACCAACCATACCAACCATACCAACAATACCAACCATACCAACCATATCAACAATACCAACTATACCAACCATACCAACCATACCAACAATACCAACCATACCAACCATACCAACAATACCAACCTTACCAAATATACCAATCATACCAACCATACCAACCATACCAACCATACCCACCATACTAACCTTACCAACAATAGCAATAATACCAACCATACCAACCATACCAACAACACCAAAAATACCAACCTTACCAACCATACCAACCATACCAACCATACCAACCATACCAACCTTACCAAACATACCAATCATACCAACCATACCATCTATACCAAACATAGCAACCATAGCAACCATACCAACCATACCAACAATACCAACCTTACCAAACATACCAATCATACCAACCATACCAACCATACCCACCATACTAACCTTACCAACAATAGCAATAATACCAACCATACCAACCATACCAATCATACCAACCATACCATCCATACCAAACATAGCAACCATAGCAACCATAGCAACCATACCAACCCTACCAACCATACCAATCATACCAACCATACCAATCATACCCACCATACTAACCTTACCAACAATAGCAATAATACCAACCATACTAACCATACCAACCATACCAAACATACCAATCATACCAACCATACCATCCATACCAAACATAGCAACCATAGCAACCATACCAACCATACCAACCATACCAACCATACCAACCATACCAATCATACCCACCATACTAACCTTACCAACAATAGCAATAATACCAACCATACCAACCATACCAACCATACCAACCATACCAACAATACCAAAAATACCAACTATACCAACCATACCAACCATACCAACAATATCAACCATACCAACTATACCAACAATACCAACCTTACCAAACATACCAATCATACCAACCATACCATCCATACCAACCATAGCAACCATAGCAACCATACCAACCATACCAATCATACCAATCATACCAACCATACCAACCATACCAACAATACCAACAATACCAACTATACCAACCATACCAACCATACCAACCATACCAACAATATCAACCATACCAACTATACCAACAATACCAACCTTACCAAACATACCAATCATACCAACCATACCATCCATACCAAACATAGCAACCATAGCAACCATAGCAACCATACCAACCATACCAACAATACCAACCTTACCAAACATACCAATCATACCAACCATACCAACCATACCCACCATACTAACCTTACCAACAATAGCAATAATACCAACCATATAAACCATACCAACAACACCAAAAATACCAACCTTACCAACCATACCAACCATACCAACCATACCAACAATACCAACCATACCAACCATACCAACAATACCAACAATACCAACTATACCAACCATACCAACCATACCAACCATACCAACCATACCAACAATATCAACCATACCAACTATACCAACAATACCAACCTTACCAAACATACAAATCATACCAATCATACCAACCATACCATCCATACCAAACATAGCAACCATAGCAACCATACCAACCATAAAAACCATACCAACCATACCAATCATACCAATCATACCAACCATACCAACCATACCAACCATACCAACAATACCAACAATACCAACTATACCAACCATAATAACCATACCAACCATACCATCCATACCAACCATACCATCCATACCAATCATACCAACCATACCAACCATACCAAACATAGCAACCATACCAACCACACAAACCATACCAACCATACCCACCATACTAACCTTACCAACAATAGCAATAATACCAACCATACCAACAATACAAAACACACCAACAATACCAACCATGGGAAACATACCAACCTTACCAACCTTACCAACCATACCCACCATACTAACCTTACCAACAATAGCAATAATACCAACCATACCAACAATACAAAACACACCAACCATACCAAACATAGCAACCATAGCAACCATACCAACCATACCAACCATACCAACCATACCAACCATACCAATCATACCAACCAACAATACCAACAATACCAACTATACCAACCATACCAAACATAGCAACCATAGCAACCATAGCAACCATACCAACCATACCAACCATACCAACCATACCAATCATACCAATCATACCCACCATACTAACCTTACCAACAATAGCAATAATACCAACCATACCAACCATACCAACCATACCAACCATACCAAACATAGCAACCATAGCAACCATAGCAACCATACCAACCATACCAACCATACCAACCATACCAACCATACCAATCATACCAATCATACCAACCATACCAACCATACCAACAATACCAACAATACCAACTATACCAACCATACCAACCGTACCAAACATACCAAACATTCCAACCATACCAACGTTACCAACCATGCCACCTATGCACCGCATACCAACTATACCAACCTTACCAACCATGCCAACGACGCCGACCATGCCAAACATACCAACCATACCAACCATACCAATCATACCAATCATACCAACCATACCAACCATACCAACAATACCAACAATACCAACTATACCAACCATACCAACAATATCAACCATACCAACTATACCAACAATACCAACCTTACCAAACATACCAATCATACCAACCATACCATCTATACCAAACATAGCAACCATAGCAACCATACCAACCATACCAACAATACCAACCTTACCAAACATACCAATCATACCAACCATACCAACCATACCCCCCATACTAACCTTACCAACAATAGCAATAATACCAACCATACCAATCATACCAACCATACCATCCATACCAAACATAGCAACCATAGCAACCATACCAACCCTACCAACCATACCAATCATACCAACCATACCAGTCATACCCGCCATACTAACCTTACCAACAATAGCAATAATACCAACCATACTAACCATACCAACCATACCAAACATACCAATCATACCAACCATACCATCCATACCAAACATAGCAACCATAGCAACCATACCAACCATACCAACCATACCAACCATACCAATCATACCCACCATACTAACCTTAACAACAATAGCAATAATACCAACCATACCAACCATACCAACCATACCAACAATACCAAAAATACCAACTATACCAACCATACCAACCATACCAACCATACCAACAATATCAACCATACCAACTATACCAACAATACCAACCTTACCAAATATACCAATCATACCAACCATACCAACCATAGCAACCATAGCAACCATAGCAACCATACCAACCATACCAATCATACCAATCATACCAACCATACCAACCATACCAACAATACCAACAATACCAACTATACCAACCATACCAACCATACCAACCATACCAACAATATCAACCATACCAACTATACCAACAACACCAACCTTACCAAACATACCAATCATACCAACCATACCATCCATACCAAACATAGCAACCATAGCAACCATAGCAACCATACCAACCATACCAACCATACCAACAATACCAACCTTACCAAACATACCAATCATACCAACCATACCAACCATACCCACCATACTAACCTTACCAACAATAGCAATAATAGCAACCATACCAACCATATAAACCATACCAACAACACCAAAAATACCAACCTTACCAACCATACCAACCATACCAACCATACCAACAATACCAACCATACCAACCATACCAACAATACCAACAATACCAACTATACCAACCATACCAACCATACCAACCATACCAACCATACCAACAATATCAACCATACCAACTATACCAACAATACCAACCTTACCAAACATACCAATCATACCAACCATACCATCCATACAAAACATAGCAACCATAGCAACCATACCAACCATACCAACCATACCAACCATACCAATCATACCAATCATACCAACCATACCAACCATACCAACCATACCAACAATACCAACTATACCAAGCATAATAACCATACCAACCATACCATCCATACCAACCATACCATCAATACCAATCATAACAACCATACCAACCATACCAAACATAGCAACCATACCAACCACACAAACCATACCAACCATACCCACCATACTAACCTTACCAACAATAGCAATAATACCAACCATACCAACCATACCAACCATACCAATCATACCAATCATACCAACCATACCAACCGTAACAAACATAGCAACCATACCAACCACACCAACCATACCAACCATATCCACCATACTAACCTTACCAACAATAGCAATAATACCAACCATACCAACCCTACTAACCATACTTATCATACCAATCATACCAATCATACCAACCATACCAACCATACCAAACATAGCAACCATACCAACCACACCAACCATACTAACCTTACCAACAATAGCAGTAATACCAACCATACCAAACATAGCAACCATACCAACCACACCAACCATACCAACCATACCCACCATACCAACCACACCAACCATACCAACCATACCAAACATAGCAACCATACCAACCACACCAACCATACCAACCATACTAACCTTACCAACAATAGCAGTAATACCAACCATACCAACCATACCAACCATACCAACCATACCAATCATACCAATCAAACCAATCATACCAACCATACCAACCATAACAAACATAGCAACCATACCAACCACACCAACCATACTAACCTTACCAACAATAGCAATAATACCAACCATACCAACCATACCAATCATACCAATCATACCAATCATACCAATCATACCAACCATACCAACCATACCAAACATAGCAACCATACCAACCACACCAACCATACCAACCATACCAACCATACCCACCATACTAACCTTACCAACAATAGCAATAATACCAACCATACCAACCATACCAACCATACCAATCATATCAATCATACCAACCACACCAACCATACCAACCATACCAACCATACCCACCATACCAACCCTACCAACCACGCCAACCATACCAACCATACCAATCATACCAATCATACCAATCATACCAACCATACCAACCATACCAAACATAGCAAACATACCAACCATAGAAAACATACCAATCACACCAATCATACCAACCATACCAATCATACCAATCATACCAATCATACCAATCATACCAATCATACCAATCATACCAATCATACCAACCATACCAACCATACCAAACATAGCAACCATAGCAAACATACCAACCATAGAAAACATACCAATCATACCAATCATACCAACCATACCAACCATACCAACCATAGCAACCATACCAATCATACCAATCATACCAACCATACCAAACATAGCAACCATACCAGCCACACCAACCATACCAACCATACCAACCATACCAACCATACCAACCATACCAACCATACCAACCATACCCACCATACTAACCTTACCAACAATAGCAATAATACCAACCATACCAGCCATACCAACCATAACAACCATACCAATCATACCAATCATACCAACCATACCAAACATAGCAACCATACCAACCACACCAACCATACCAACCATACCCACCATACTAACCTTACCAACAATAGCAATAATACCAACCATACCAACCATACCAACCATACCAATCATACCAACCATACCAACCATACCAAACATACCAATCATACCAGCCACACCAACCATACCAACCATACCCACCATACTAACCTTACCAACAATAGCAATAATAACAACCATACCAACCATACCAACCATACCAAACATAGCAACCATACCAACCACACCAACCATACCAACCATATCAACCATACCAACCATACCCACCATACTAACCTTACCAACAATAGCAATAATACTAACCATACCAACCATACCAACCATACCAATCATACCAATCATACCAATCATACCAATCATACCAATCATACCAACCATACCAACCATACCAAACATAGCAACCATAGCAAACATACCAACCATAGAAAACATACCAATCATACCAATCATACCAACCATACCAACCATACCAACCATAGCAACCATACCAATCATACCAATCATACCAACCATACCAAACATAGCAACCATACCAGCCACACCAACCATACCAACCATACCAACCATACCAACCATACCCACCATACTAACCTTACCAACAATAGCAATAATACCAACCATACCAGCCATACCAACCATAACAACCATACCAATCATACTAATCATACCAATCATACCAACCATACCAAACATAGCAACCATACCAACCACACCAACCATACCAACCATACCCACCATACTAACCTTACCAACAATAGCAATAATACCAACCATACCAACCATACCAACCATACCAATCATACCAATCATACCAATCATACCAACCATACCAACCATACCAAACATACCAATCATACCAGCCACACCAACCATACCAACCATACCCACCATACTAACCTTACCAACAATAGCAGTAATAACAACCATACCAACCATACCAACCATACCAAACATAGCAACCATACCAACCACACCAACCATACCAACCATACCAACCATACCAACCATACCAACCATACCAACCATACCCACCATACTAACCTTACCAACAATAGCAATAATACTAAACATACCAACCCTACCAACCACGCCAACCATACCAACCATACCAATCATACCAATCATACCAATCATACCAACCATACCAACCATACCAAACATAGCAACCATAGCAAACATACCAACCATAGAAAACATACCAATCACACCAACCATACCAATCATACCAATCATACCAACCATACCAAACATAGCAACCATGCCAGCCACACCAACCATACCAACCATACCCACCATACTAACCTTACCAACAATAGCAATAATACCAACCATACCAACCATACCAACCATAACAACCATACCAATCATACCAATCATACCAATCATACCAACCATACCAACCATACCAAACATAGCAACCATACCAACCACACCAACCATACCAACCATACCCACCATACTAACCTTACCAACAATAGCAATAATACCAACCATACCAACCATACCAACCATACCAACCATACCAATCATACCAATCATACCAATCATACCAACCATACCAAACATACCAATCATACCAACCACACCAACCACACCAACCATACCAACCATACCAACCATACCCACCATACTAACCTTACCAACAATAGCAATAATAACAACCATACCAACCATACCAACCATACCAAACATAGCAACCATAGCAACCATACCAACCATACCAACCATACCAACAATACCAACAATACCAACTATACCAACCATACCAACCATACCAACCATACCAACAATATCAACCATACCAACTATACCAACAATACCAACCTTACCAAACATACCAATCATACCAACCATACCATCCATACCAAACATAGCAACCATAGCAACCATAGCAACCATACCAACCATACCAATCATACCAATCATACCAACCATACCAACCATACCAACAATACCAACAATACAAACTATACCAACCATACCAACCATACCAACAATATTAACCATACCAACTATACCAACAATACCAACCTTACCAAACATACCAATCATACCAACCATACCATCCATACCAAACATAGCAACCATAGCAACCATAGCAACCATACCAACCATACCAACAATACCAACCTTACCAAACATACCAATCATACCAACCATACCAACCATACCCACCATACTAACCTTACCAACAATAGCAATAATAGCAACCATACCAACCATATAAACCATACCAACAACACCAAAAATACCAACCTTACCAACCATACCAACCATACCAACCATACCAACAATACCAACCATACCAACAATACCAACAATACCAACTATACCAACCATACCAACCATACCAACCATACCAACAATATCAACCATACCAACTATACCAACAATACCAACCTTACCAAACATACCAATCATACCAACCATACCATCCATACCAAACATAGCAACCATAGTAACCATACCAACCATACCAACCATACCAACCATACCAATCATACCAATCATACCAACCATACCAACCATACCAACCATACCAACAATACCAACAATACCAACTATACCAAGCATAATAACCATACCAACCATACCATCCATACCAACCATACCATCAATACCAATCATACCAACCATACCAACCATACCAAACATAGCAACCATACCAACCACACAAACCATACCAACCATACCCACCATACTAACCTTACCAACAATAGCAATAATACCAACCATACCAACCATACCAACCATACCAATCATACCAATCATACCAACCATACCAACCGTAACAAACATAGCAACCATACCAACCACACCAACCATACCAACCATATCCACCATACTAACCTTACCAACAATAGCAATAATACCAACCATACCAATCATACCAATCATACCAACCATACCAACCATACCAAACATAGCAACCATACCAACCACACCAACCATACTAACCTTACCAACAATAGCAGTAATACCAACCATACCAACCATACCAAACATAGCAACCATACCAACTACACCAACCATACCAACCATACCCACCATACCAACCACACCAACCATACCAACCATACCAACCATACCAACCACACCAACCATACCAACCATACCAACCATACCCACCATACTAACCTTACCAACAATAGCAATAATACCAACCATACTAACCATACCAATCATACCAATCATACCAATCATACCAACCACACCAACCATAT
Source organism: Thelaira solivaga (assembly GCA_947397855.1). Lineage (NCBI taxonomy): Eukaryota > Metazoa > Arthropoda > Insecta > Diptera > Tachinidae > Thelaira > Thelaira solivaga. The sequence continues at coordinate 44,322,446 of OX377614.1, forward strand.
TAACCATACCAACCATACAGACCATACCAACATTACCAACAATAGCAATAACACCAACCATACCAACCATACCAACCATAAAAACCATACCAATCATACCAATCATACCAATCATACCAACCATAACAACCATACGAAACATAGCAACCATACCAACCACACCAACCATACCAACCGTACCAACCTAACTAACCTTACCAACAATAGCAATAATACTAACCATACCAACCATACCAACCATACCAATCATACCAATCATACCAATCATACCAATCATACCAATCATACCAATCATACCAACCATACCAACCATACCAAACATAGCAACCATAGCAAACATACCAACCATAGAAAACATACCAATCATACCAATCATACCAACCATACCAACCATACCAACCATAGCAACCATACCAATCATACCAATCATACCAACCATACCAAACATAGCAACCATACCAGCCACACCAACCATACCAACCATACCAACCATACCAACCATACCAACCATACCAACCATACCCACCATACTAACCTTACCAACAATAGCAATAATACCAACCATACCAGCCATACCAACCATAACAACCATACCAATCATACCAATCATACCAATCATACCAACCATACCAAACATAGCAACCATACCAACCACACCAACCATACCAACCATACCCACCATACTAACCTTACCAACAATAGCAATAATACCAACCATACCAACCATACCAACCATACCAATCATACCAACCATACCAATCATACCAGCCACACCAACCATACCAACCATACCCACCATACTAACCTTACCAACAATAGCAATAATAACAACCATACCAACCATACCAACCATACCAAACATAGCAACCACACCAACCACACCAACCATACCAACCATACCAACCATACCAACCATACCCACCATACTAACCTTACCAACAATAGCAATAATACTAAACATACCAACCCTACCAACCACGCCAACCATACCAACCATACCAATCATACCAATCATACCAATCATACCAACCATACCAACCATACCAAACATAGCAACCATAGCAAACATACCAACCATAGAAAACATACCAATCACACCAATCATACCAACCATACCAACCATAGCAACTATACCAATCATACCAATCATACCAACCATACCAAACATAGCAACCATACCAGCCACACCAACCATACCAACCATACCCACCATACTAACCTTACCAACAATAGCAATAATACCAACCATACCAACCATACCAACCATAACAACCATACCAATCATACCAATCATACCAACCATACCAACCATACCAAACATAGCAACCATACCAACCACACCAACCATACCAACCATACCCACCATACTAACCTTACCAACAATAGCAATAATACCAACCATACCAACCATACCAACCATACCAACCATACCAATCATACCAATCATACCAATCATACCAACCATACCAAACATACCAAACATAGCAACCATAAAAACCATAGTAACCATACCAATCATACCAATCATACCAACCATACCAACCATAGCAACCATACCAATCATACCAATCATACCAACCATACCAAACATAGCAACCATACCAACCACACCAACCATACCAACCATACCAACCATACCAACCATACCAACCATACCCACCATACTAACCTTACCAACAATAGCAATAATACCAACCATACCAACCATACCAATCATACCAATCATACCAACCACACCAACCATATTAACCATACCAACGATACCCACCATACTAACATTACCAACAATAGCAATAACACCAACCATACCAACCATACCAACCATACCAACCATACCAACCATACCAATCATACCAATCATACCAACCATACAAACCATACCAAACATAGCAACCATAGCAAACATACCAACCATAGAAAACATACCAATCATACCAATCATACCAACCATACCAACCATACCAACCATAGCAACCATACCAATCATACCAATCATACCAACCATACCAAACATAGCAACCATACCAGCCACACCAACCATACCAACCATACCAAACATACCCACCATACTAACCTTACCAACAATAGCAATAATACCAACCATACCAACCATACTAACCATACCAATCATACCAATCATACCAATCATTACAACCATACCAAACATAGCAACCATACCAACCACACCAACCATACCAAACATATCCATAATACTAACCTTACCAACAATAGCAATAATACCAACCATACCAACCACAAAAAAGAATACCAACATTTCCAACCATGCCAACCAATTCAACCATAGCAACCATAATAACCATACTAACCATACCAACCATACCAACCATACCAACCATACCAACCATACTAACCATGCCAACCATACCAACCATGCCAACCTTGCCAATCATACAAACCATACCAACCTTATCAACCAAGCCAACCACACCAACCATACCAACCATACCAACCATACCAACCATACCAACCATACTAACCTTACCAACATAACCAAAAATAACAACCATGCCAACCATACCAACCATAATAACCTTACAAATCATGCCAACCATACCAATCATACCAACCATACCAACCTTTCCAACTTTACCAACCATGCCAACCATGCCAACCATACCAACCTTACCAAACATACTAACCACACCAACCATGCCAACCAAGCCAACCACACCAACCATACCAACCTTACCCACCATATCAACCTTACAAACCTTACCAACATTACCAAACATACCAACCATGCCAACCATACCAACCATAATAACCTTACAAATCATGCCAAACATACCAATCATACTAACCATACCAACCTTTCCAACTTTACCAACCATGCCAACCATGCCAACCTTACCAACCATACCAACCTTATAAATCATACAAACCATACCAACCTTATCAACCAAGCCAACCACACCAACTATACCAACCTTACCCACCATACCAACCTTACAAACCTTACCAACATTACCAAACATACCAACCATGCCAACCATACCAACCTTACACACCATGCCAACCATACCAACCATGCCAACTATACCAACCATACCAACACTTCCAACTTCATAAACTATGCCAACCATGCCAACCTTACCAACCATGCACCCCATACCAACCATACCAACCATGCCAACCATACCAACCTTACCCAACATACCAACCATGCCAACCTTACCAACCATACCAACCTTACCAATCATACAACCCATACCAATCACACCAACCATACCAACCATACCAACATTTCCAACTTCACCAACTATGCCAACCATGCCAACATTACCAACCATGCACCCCATACCAACCATACCAACCTTACTAACCATGCCAACCATACCAATCATACCAACCATACCAACATTTCCAACTTCACCAACTATGCCAACCATGCCAACCATACCAACCATACCAACCATACCAAACATACCAACCTTACTAACCATGCCAACCATACCAATCATACCAACCATACCAATCACACCAACCATACCAACCATACCAACATTTCCAACTTCACCAACTATGCCAACCATGCCAACATTACCAACCATGCACCCCATACCAACCATACCAACCTTACTAACCATGCCAACCATACCAATCATACCAACCATACCAACCATACCAACATTTCCAACTTTACCAACCATGCCAACCATGCCAACCTTACCAACCATACCAACCATACCAACCTTACACCCCATGCCAACCATACCAACCTTACCAACCATACCAACCATACTAACCTTACCAACATTACCAAAAATAACAACCATGCTAACCATACCAACCATAATAACCTTACAAATCATGCCAACCATGCCAACCTTACCAACAATACCAACCTTATAAATCATACAAACCATACCAACCTTATCAACCAAGCCAACCACACCAACCATACCAACCTTACCCACCATACCAACCTTACAAACCTTACCAACATTACCAAACATACCAACCATTCCAACCATACCAAAATTACACACCATGCCAACCATACCAACCATGCCAACTATACCAACCATACCAACCATACCAACCATACCAACCTTTTTAACCATGCCAACCATACCAATCATACCAACCATACCAACATTTCCAACTTCACCAACTATGCCAACCATGCCAACCTTACCAAACATGCACCCCATACCAACCATGATAACCATACCAACCTTACCCAACATACCAACCATGCCAACTATACCAACCATACCAACCATACCAACCTTACTAACCATGCCAACCATACCAATCATACCAACCATACCAACCATACCAACACTTCCAACTTCATAAACTATGCCAACCATGCCAACCTTACCAACCATGCACCCCATACCAACCATACCAACCATGCCAACCATACCAACCTTACCCAACATACCAACCATGCCAACCTTACCAACCATACCAACCTTACCAATCATACAACCCATACCAACCTTATCAACCAAGCCAACCACACCAACCATACCAACCTTACCCACCATACCAACCTTACAAACCTTACCAACATTACCAAACATACCAACCATGCCAACCATACCAACCTTACACACCATGCCAACCATACCAACCATGCCAACTATACCAACCATACCAACCATACCAACCTTACCAACCATACCAACCATACCAACTATACCAACCATGCCAACCAAGCCAACCATACCGACCATACCAACCTTACCAACCAAACCAACTTTTCCAACCTTACCAACCATGCCAACCATACCAAACATACCAACCTTACACACCATGCCAACCATGCCAACCATACCAACCTTACACACCATGCCAACCATACCAACCATGCCAACTATACCAACCATACCAACCATACCAACCTTACCAACCATACCAACCATACCAACTATACCAACCATGCCAACCAAGCCAACCATACCGACCATACCAACCTTACCAACCAAACCAACTTTTCCAACCTTACCAACCATGCCAACCATACCAAACATACCAACCTTACACACCATGCCAACCATAATAACCTTAAAAAAACATACACACCATACCAACCATACAAACCATACCAACTATGCCAACCATGCCAACCTTACCAACCATACCAACCTTACCAACCATACCAACCATACCAGCTATACCAACCATGCCAACCAAGCCAACCATACCGACCATACCAACTTTACCAACCAAACCAACCTTTCCAACCTTACCAACCATGCCAACCATACCAACCTTACACACCATGCCAACCATACTAACCTTAAAAAAACATACACACCATACCAACCATACCAACTATGCCAAGCATGCCAACCATACCAACAATACTAACCATGCCAACCATGCAAACTTTACCAACTATACCAACCATACCACCCTTACCAACCATGCCACCCATATCAATCATGAAAACCATACCAACCATGCCAACCATACCAACCATACCAACCTTACAAACCATGCCAACCATACCAATCATAACAACCATACCAACCTTTCCAACCTTACCAACCATGCCAACCATACCAAACATACCAACCTTACACACCATGCCAACCATACCAACCTTAAAAAAACACACACACCATACCAACCATAAAAACTATGCCAACCATGGCAACCATACCAACAATACTAACCATGCCAACCATACAAACTTTACCAACTATACCAACCATACAACCCTTACCAACCATGCCACCCATACCAACCATGCCAACCAAACCAACCTTTCCAACCTTACCAACCTTACCAACCATGCCAACCATACCAACCTTACACACCATTCCAACCATACTAACCTTAAAAAAACATACACACCATACCAAACATACCAACTATGCCAAGCATGCCAACCATACCAACAATACTAACCATGCCAACCATGCAAACTTTACCAACTATACCAACCATACCACCCTTACCAACCATGCCACCCATACCAATCATGAAAACCATACCAACCATGCCAACCATACCAACCATACCAACCTTACAAACCATGCCAACCATACCAATCATAACAACCATACCAACCTTTCCAACCTTACCAACCATGCCAACCATACCATGTTTGGTATGTTTACCAACCTTACACACCATGCCAACCATACCAACCTTAAAAAAACACACACACCATACCAACCATACCAACTATGCCAACCATGCCAACTATACCAACCATACCAACCATACCAACCTTACTAACCATGCCAACCATACCAATCATACTAACCATACCAACCTTTCCAACTTTACCAACCATGCCAACCATGCCAACCTTACCAACCATACCAACCATACCAACCTTACACCCCATGCCAACCATACCAACCATACCAACCATACCAACCATACCAACCATACCAACCATACCAACCATACAACCATACCAACCATACCAACCATACCAACCATACCAACCATACCAACCATACCAACCATACCAACCATACTAACCTTACCAACATTACCAAAAATAACAACCATTCCAACCATACCAACCATACCAACCATACCAACCTTACTAACCATGCCAACCATACCAATCATACCAATCATACTAACCATACCAACCTTTCCAACTTTACCAACCATGCCAACCTTACCAACCATACCAACCTTACACCCCATGCCAACCATACCAACCATGCCAACCATACCAACCATACCAACCATACCAACCATACCAACCATACCAACCATACCAACCATGCCAAGCATACCAACCATACCAACCTTACCAATCATACAAACCATACCAACCTTATCAACCAAGCCAACCACACCAACCATACCAACCATACCAACCATACTAACCTTACCAATATTACCAAAAATAACAACCATGCCAACCATACCAACCATAATAACCTTACAAATCATGCCAACCATACATATCATACCAACCATACCAACCTTTCCAACTTTACCAACCATGCCAACCATGCCAACCTTACCAACCATAATAACCTTATAAATCATACAAACCATACCAACCTTATCAACCAAGCCAACCACACCAACCATACCAACCTTACCCACCATACCAACCTTACAAACCTTACCAACATTACCAAACATACCAACCATTCCAACCATACTAAAATTACACACCATGCCAACCATACCAACCATGCCAAATATACCAACCATACCAACCATACCAACCTTACTAACCATGCCAACCATACCAATCATACCAACCATACCAACATTTCCAACTTCACCAACTATGCCAACCATGCCAACCTTACCAACCATGCACCCCATACCAACCATACCAACCATGCCAACCATACCAACCTTACCCAACATACCAACCATGCCAACTATACCAACCATACCAACCATACCAACCTTACTAACCATGCCAACCATACCAATCATACCAACCATACCAACCATACCAACACTTCCAACTTCATAAAATATGCCAACCATGCCAACCTTACCAACCATGCACCCCATACCAACCATACTAACCATGCCAACCATACCAACCTTACCCAACATACCAACCATGCCAACCTTACAAACCATACCAACCTTACCAATCATACAACCCATACCAACCTTATCAACCAAGCCAACCACACCAACCATACCAACCCTACCAACCATACTTATCATACCAATCATACCAATCATATCAACCATACCAACCATACCAAACATAGCAACCATAGCAACCTTACCAACCATAGCAACCATACCAATCATACCAATCATACCAACCATACCAACCATACCAAACATAGCAACCATACTAACCACACCAACCATGCCAACCATACCAAACATAGCAACCATACCAACCACACCAACCATACCAACCATAACAACCAAAACCACCATACTAACCTTACCAACAATAGCAGTAATACCAACCATACCAACCATACCAACCATACCAATCATACCAATCAAACCAATCATACCAACCATACCAACCATAACAAACATAGCAACCATACCAACCACACCAACCATACTAACCTTACCAACAATAGCAATAATACCAACCATACCAACCATACCAATCATACCAATCATACCAATCATACCAATCATACCAACCATACCAACCATACCAAACATAGCAACCATACCAACCACACCAACCATACCAACCATACCAACCATACCCACCATACTAACCTTACCAACAATAGCAATAATACCAACCATACCAACCATACCAACCATACCAATCATACCAATCATACCAACCACACCAACCATACCAACCATACCAACCATACCCACCATACCAACCACACCAACCATACCAACCATACCAACCATACCCACCATACTAACCTTACCAACAATAGCAATAATACCAACCATACCAACCATACCAACCATACCAACCATACCAACCATACCAACCATACCCACCATACTAAAATTAACAACAATAGCAATAATAAAAACCATACCAACCATACCAACCATACCAATCATACCAACCATACCAACCATACCAAACATAGCAACCATACCAACCACACCAACCACACCAACCATACCCACCATACTAACCTTACCAACAATAGCAATAATACCAACCATGCCAACCATGCCAATCATACCAATCATACCAATCATACCAACCATACCAATTATACTAAACATAGCAACCATACCAACCACACCAACCATACCAACCATACCAACCATACCAATCATACCAACCATACCAAACATACCCACCATACTAACCTTACCAACAATAGCAATAATACCAACCATACCAACCATACCAACCATACCAATCATACCAATCATACCAACCATACCAACCATACCAAACATAGCAACCATACCAACCACACCAACCATACAAACCATATCCACCATACTAACCTTACCAACAATAGCAACAATACCAACCATACCAACCACACCAACCATACCAACCTTACTAATCATACCAATCATACCAACCATACCAACCATACCAACCATACCAACCATACCAACCATACCAAACATAGCAACCATAGCAAACCTTACCAACCATAGCAACCATACCAATCATACCAATCATACAAACCATACCAAATATAACAAACATAGCAACCATACCAACCACACCAACCATACCAAACATAACAACCATACCAAACATAGCAACCATACCAACCACACCAACCATACCAACCATACCAACCATACCCACCATACTAACCTTACCAACAATAGCAATAATAAAAACCATACCAACCATACCAACCATACCAATCATACCAATCATACCACCCATACCAACCATACCAAACATAGCAACCATACCAACCACACCAACCATACCAACCAAAGCAACCATACCAATCATAACAATCATACCAAACATAGCAACCATACCAACCACACCAACCATACCAACCATACCAACCATACCAACCATACCAACCATACCAACCATACCCACCATACTAACCTTACCAACAATAGCAATAATACCAACCATACCAACCATACCAATCATACCAATCATACCAATCATACCAATCATACCAAACATACCAACCATACCAAACATAGCAACCATACCAACCACACCAACCATACCAACCATACCAACCATACCCACCATACTAGCCTTACCAACAATAGCAATAATACCAACCATACCAACCATACCAACCATACCAACCATACCAACCATACTAACCATACCAACCATACCAACCATACCAATCATACCAATCATACCAACCATACCAACCATAACAAACATAGCAACCATACCAACCACACCAACCATACCCACCATACTAACCTTACCAACAATAGCAATAATACCAACCATACCAACCATACCAATCATACCAATCATACCAACCATACCAACCATAACAAACATAGCAACCATACCAACCACACCAACCATACCAACCATACCCACCATACTAACCTTACCAACAATAGCAATAATACCAACCATACCAACCATACCAACCATACCAATCATACCAATCATACCAACCACACCAACCATACCAACCATACCAACCATACCAACCATACCAACCATACCAACCATACCCACCATACTAACCTTACCAACAATAGCAATAATACCAACCATACCAACCATACCAATCATACCAATCATACTAATCATACCAATCATACCAACCATACCAACCATACCAAACATAGCAACCATACCAACCACACCAACCATACCAACCATACCCACCATACTAACCTTACCAACAATAGCAATAATACCAACCATACCAACCATACCAACCATACCAATCATACCAATCATACCAACCACACCAACCATACAAACCATACCAACCATACCAACCATACCAACCATACCCACCATACTAACCTTACCAACAATAGCAATAATACCAACCATACCAACCATACCAATCATACCAATCATACCAATCATACCAACCATACCAACCATACCAAACATAGCAACCATAAAAACCACACCAACCATACCCACCATACTAACCTTACCAACAATAGCAATAATACCAACCATACCAACCATACCAACCATACCAACCATACCAACCATACCAATCATACCAATCATACCAATCATACCAACCATACCAACCATACTAAACATAGCACCCATACCAACCATACCAACCATACCCACCATACTAACCTTACCAACAATAGAAATAATAACAACAATACCAACCATACCAACCATACCAACCATACCAAAAATACCAATCATACCAATCATACCAATCATACCAATCATACCAACCATACCAACCATACCAAACATAGCAACCTTAAAAACCACACCAACCATACCCACCATACTAACCTTACCAACAATAGCAATAATACCAACCATACCAACCATACCAACCATACCAACCATACCAACCATACCAACCATACCAACCATACCAATCATACCAATCATACCAATCATACCAACCATACCAACCATACCAACCATACCAAACATACCAATCATACCAATCATACCAACCACACCAACCATACCAACCATACCAACCATACCAACCATACCCACCATACTAACCTTAACAACAATAGCAATAATACCAACCATACCAACCATACCAATCATACCAATCATACCAATCATACCAACCATACCAACCATACCAAACATAGCAACCATAAAAACCACACCAACCATACCCACCATACTAACCTTAACAACAATAGCAATAATACCAACCATACCAACCATACCAATCATACCAATCATACCAACCATACCAACCATACTAAACATACCAATCATACCAACTATACCAACCATACCAAACATAACAACCATACCAACCACACCAACCATACACACCATAGTAACCTTACCAACAATAGCAATAATACCAACCATACCAACCATACCAACCATACCAATCATACCAATCATACCAACCATACCAACCATACTAAACATACCAATCATACCAACTATACCAACCATACCAAACATAGCAACCATACCAACCACACCAACCATACACACCATAGTAACCTTACCAACAATAGCAATAATACCAACCATACCAACCATACCAACCATACCAATCATACCAATCATACCAACCACACCAACCATACCAACCATACCAACCATACCAACCATACCCACCATACTAACCTTAACAACAATAGCAATAATACCAACCATACCAACCATACCAATCATACCAATCATACCAATCATACCAACCATACCAACCATACCAAACATAGCAACCATAAAAACCACACCAACCATACCCACCATACTAACCTTACCAACAATAGCAATAATACCAACCATACCAACCATACCAACCATACCAACCATACCAACCATACCAACCATACCAACCATACCAATCATACCAATCATACCAACCATACCAACCATAACAAACATAGCAACCATACCAACCACACCAACCATACTAACCGTACCAACAATAGCAATAATACCAACCATACCAACCATACCAATCATACCAATCATACTAATCATACCAATCATACCAACCATACCAACCATACCAAACATAGCAACCATACCAACCACACCAACCATACCAACCATACCCACCATACTAACCTTACCAACAATAGCAATAATACCAACCATACCAACCATACCAACCATACCAACCATACCAACCATACCAATCATACCAATCATACCAATCATACCAACCATACCAACCATACCAAACATAGCAACCATAAAAACCACACCAACCATACCCACCATACTAACCTTACCAACAATAGCAATAATACCAACCATACCAACCATACCAACCATACCAACCATACCAACCATACCAATCATACCAATCATACCAACCATACCAACCATACTAAACATACCAACTATACCAACCATACCAAACATAGCAACCATACCAACCACAACAACCATACACACCATAGTAACCTTACCAACAATAGCAATAATACCAACCATACCAACCCTACCAACCACACCAACCATACCAACCATACCAATCATACCAATCATACCAATCATACCAATCATACCAACCATACCAAACATAGCAACCATAGCAACCATACCAATCATAGTAACCATACCAATCATACCAATCATACCAACCATACCAACCATACCAACCATACCAACCATAGCAACCATACCAATCATACCAATCATACCAATCATACCAACCATACCAAACATAGCAACCATACCAACCACACCAACCATACCAACCATACCCACCATACTAACCTTACCAACAATAGCAATAATACCAACCATACCAACCATACCAATCATACCAACCATACCAACCATACCAAACATAGTAACCATACTAACCACACCAACCATACCAACCATACCCACCATACTAACCTTACCAACAATAGCAATAATACCAACCATACCAACCATACCAATCATACTAACCTTACCAACATTACCAAAAATAACAACCATGCCAACCATACCAACCATAATAACCTTACAAATCATGCCAACCATACCAATCATACCAACCATACCAACCTTTCCAACTTTACCAACCATGCCAACCATGCCAACCATACCAACCATACCAATCATACCAATCATACCAACCATACCAACCATACCAAACATAGCAACCATAGCAACCATACCAACCATAGCAACCATACCAATCATACCAATCATACCAACCATACCAACCATACCAAACATAGCAACCATACCAACCACACCAACCATACCAACCACACCAACCATACCAACCATAAAAACCATACCAACCTTACCAACCATACCAACCATACCAACCATACCAACCATACCAACCATACCAACAATACCAACCATACCAACCATACCAACAATACCAACTATACCAACCATACCAACCATACCAACCATACCAACCATACCAACCATACCAACCATACTAATCATACCAATCATACCAACCATACCAACAATACCAAATTTACAAAACATACCAATCATACCAACCATACCAACCATACCAACCATACCAACCATACCAAACATAGCAACCATACCAACAATAGCAACCATACCAACAATAGCAACCATACCAATCATACCAATCATACCAACCATACCAAACATAGCAACCATACCAACCACACCAAGCATACCAAAAATACCCATCATACTAACCTTACCAACAATACCAATAATACCAACCATACCAACCATACCAACCATACCAACCATACCAACCATACCAACCATACCAATCATACCAATCATACTAATCATACCAAACATACCAACCATAATAACCATACCAACCACATCAACCATACCAATCATACCAACCTTTCCAACTTTACCAACCATGCCAACCATACCAACCTTACCAAACATACTAACCATACCAACCATGCCAAACTATACCAACCTTACTAAACATAGCAACCATAGCAACCATACCAACCATAGCAACCATACCAATCATACCAATCATACCAACCATACCAACCATACCAAACATAGCAACCATACCAACCATACCAACAATACCAACTATAGCAACCATACCAACCATACCAACAATATCAACCATACCAACTATACCAACAATACCAACCATACCAACCATACCAAACATAGCAACCATACCAACCACACCAACCATACCAAAAATACCCATCATACTAACCTTACCAACAATACCAATAATACCATACCATACCAACCATACCAACCATACCAACCATACCAACCATACCAACCATACCAACCATACCAATCATACCAATCATACCAATCATACCAAACATACCAACCATAATAACCATACCAACCACATCAACCATACCAATCATACCAACCTTTCCAACTTTACCAACCATGCCAACCATACCAACCTTACCAAACATACTAACCATACCAACCATGCCAAACCATACCAACCTTACTAAACATAGCAACCATAGCAACCATACCAACCATAGCAACCATACCAATCATACCAATCATACCAACCATACCAACCATACCAAACATAGCAACCATACCAACCACACCAACCATACCAACCATACCAACCATACCAACCATACCAACCATACCAACCATACCAACCATACCAACCATACCAACCATACCAACCATACCAACCATACCAACCATACCAACAATACCAATCATATCAATCATACCAAACATACCAAACATTAAAACCATACCAACCGTACCAACCATGCCAACGACGCCAACCATGCCAACCATACCAACCATACTAACCATACCAACAATACCAACTATACCAACCATACCAACCGTACCAACCATACCAACCATACCAACCATACCAACGTTACCAACCATGCCAACCATAACACCCATACCAACCCTTCCAAACATACCAACCATTCCAACCATACCAATCTTACCAACCATGCCAACCATTCCAACTTTACCAACCATACCAACAATACCAAACATACCAATCATACCAAACATAGCAACCTTACCAACATTACCAACATTACCAACAATACCAACCATACCAACCTTACCAACATTACCAACAATACCAATCTTACACACCATACCAACCTTACACACCATGCCAACCATACCAACCATAGCAAGAATACCAGCCATACCAACCATACCAACCTTACCAATCATACAAACCATACCAACCTTATCAACCAAGCCAACCATACCAACCATACTAACCTTACCAACATTACCAGCCATACCAACCTTACACACCATACCAACCATATTAACTATACCAACCATATTAACTATACCAACCATACCAACCATACCAACCATACCAACAATAACAACCATACCAACCATACCAACAATACCAACTATACCAACCATACCAACCATACTAATCATACCAATCATACCAATCATACCAACCATACAAACCATACCAAACATACCAATCATACCAACCATACCAACCATACCAACCATACCAACCATACCAACCATACCAACCATACCAACCATACCAACCATACCAACCATACCAACCATACCAACCATACCAACCATACCAAACATAGCAACCATAGCAACCATACCAACCATAGCAACCATACCAAGCATACCAATCATACCAATCATACCAATCATACCAATCATACCAACCATACCAACCATACCAAACATAGCAATCATACCAACCACACCAACCATACCAACCACACCAACCATACCAACCATACCCACCATACTAACCTTACCAACAATAGCAATAATACCAACCATACCAACCATACCAACCATACCAATCATACCAATCATACCAATCATACCAACCATACCAACCATACCAAACATAGCAACCATAGCAACCATACCAACCATAGCAACCATACCAACCATACCAACAATACCAACTATACCAACCATACCAACCATACCAACCATACCAACCATACTAATCATACCAATCATACCAACCATACCAACAATACCAACCTTACAAAACATACCAATCATACCAACCATACCAACCATACCAAACATAGCAACCATACTAACCATAGCAACCATACCAATCATACCAACCATACTAAACATAGCAACCATACCAACCACACCAACCATACCAACCATACCCACCATACTAACCTTACCAACAATAGCAATAATAGCAACCATACCAACCATACCAACCATACCAATCATACCAACCATACCAATCATACCAAATATAGCAACCATACCAACCACACCAACCATACCAACCATACTAACCTTACCAACAATAGCAATAATACCAACCATACCAACAATACAAAACACACCAACAATACCAACCATGGGAAACATACCAACCTTACCAACCATGCCAAATATACTAACAATACCAACCTTACCAAACATACCAACCATACCAACCATACCAACAATACCAACCATACCAACCATATCAACAATACCAACTATACCAACCATACCAACCATACCAACAATACCAACCATACCAACCATACCAACAATACCAACCTTACCAAATATACCAATCATACCAACCATACCAACCATACCCACCATACTAACCTTACCAACAATAGCAATAATACCAACCATACCAACAACACCAAAAATACCAACCTTACCAACCATACCAACCATACCAACCATACCAACCATACCAACAATACCAACCATACAACCATACCAACAATACCAACAATACCAACTATACCAACCATACCAACCATACCAACCATACCAACCATACCAACCATACCAACAATATCAACCATACTAACTATACCAACAATACCAACCTTACCAAACATACCAATCATACCAACCATACCATCCATACCAAACATAGCAACCATAGCAACCATAGCAACCATACCAACCATACCAACCATACCAACCATACCAATCATACCAATCATACCAACCATACCAACCATACCAACAATACCAACAATACCAACTATACCAACCATACCAACCATACCAACCATACCAACCATACCAACCATAGCAACCATAGCAACCATAGCAACCATAGCAACCATACCAACCATACCAACCATACCAACCATACCAATCATACCAATCATACCAACCATACCAACCATACCAACAATACCAACAATACCAACTATACCAACCATACCAACCATACCAATCATACCAATCATACCAACCATACCAACCATACCAACAATACCAACAATACCAACTATACCAACCATACCAACCATACCAACCATACCAATCATACCAATCATACCAACCATACCAACCATACCAACAATACAAACAATACCAACTATACCAACCATACCAACAATATCAACCATACCAACTATACCAACAATACCAACCTTACCAAACATACCAATCATACCAACCATACCATCTATACCAAACATAGCAACCATACCAACAATATCAACCATACTAACTATAGCAACAATACCAACCTTACCAAACATACCAATCATACCAACCATACCATCCATACCAAACATAGCAACCATAGCAACCATAGCAACCATACCAACCATACCAACCATACCAATCATACCAACCATACCAACCATACCAACCATACCAACCATACCAACCATACCAACCATACCAACAATACCAACAATACCAACTATACCAACCATACCAACCATACCAACCATACCAACCATACCAACCATACCAACAATACCAACCTTACCA
The DNA here is from genome assembly GCA_947397855.1 of Thelaira solivaga. Classification (NCBI taxonomy): domain Eukaryota; kingdom Metazoa; phylum Arthropoda; class Insecta; order Diptera; family Tachinidae; genus Thelaira; species Thelaira solivaga. The sequence goes on from OX377614.1 coordinate 44,340,141, forward strand.
AACATACCAATCATACCAACCATACCATCCATACCAAACATAGCAACCATAGCAACCATAGCAACCATACCAACCATACCAACCATACCAACCATACCAACCATACCAATCATACCAATCATACCAACCATACCAACCATACCAACAATACCAACAATACCAACTATACCAACCATACCAACAATATCAACCATACCAACTATACCAACAATACCAACCTTACCAAACATACCAATCATACCAACCATACCATCTATACCAAACATAGCAACCATAGCAACCATACCAACCATACCAACAATACCAACCTTACCAAACATACCAATCATACCAACCATACCAACCATACCCACCATACTAACCTTACCAACAATAGCAATAATACCAACCATACCAACCATACCAATCATACCAACCATACCATCCATACCAAACATAGCAACCATAGCAACCATAGCAACCATACCAACCCTACCAACCATAACAATCATACCAACCATACCAACCATACCAACCATACCAACAATACCAACAATATCAACCATACTAACTATACCAACAATACCAACCTTACCAAACATACCAATCATACCAACCATACCATCCATACCAAACATAGCAACCATAGCAACCATAGCAACCATACCAACCATACCAACCATACCAATCATACCAACCATACCAACCATAACAAACATAGCAACCATACCAACCACACCAACCATACCAACCATACCCACCATACTAACCTTACCAACAATAGCAATAATACCAACCATACCAACCATACCAATCATACCAATCATACTAATCATACCAATCATACCAACCATACCAACCATACCAAACATAGCAACCATACCAACCACACCAACCATACCAACCATACCCACCATACTAACCTTACCAACAATAGCAATAATACCAACCATACCAACCATACCAACCATACCAATCATACCAATCATACCAACCACACCAACCATACAAACCATACCAACCATACCAACCATACCAACCATACCCACCATACTAACCTTACCAACAATAGCAATAATACCAACCATACCAACCATACCAATCATACCAATCATACCAATCATACCAACCATACCAACCATACCAAACATAGCAACCATAAAAACCACACCAACCATACCCACCATACTAACCTTACCAACAATAGCAATAATACCAACCATACCAACCATACCAACCATACCAACCATACCAACCATACCAATCATACCAATCATACCAATCATACCAACCATACCAATCATACCAATCATACTAATCATACCAATCATACCAACCATACCAACCATACCAAACATAGCAACCATACCAACCACACCAACCATACCAACCATACCCACCATACTAACCTTACCAACAATAGCAATAATACCAACCATACCAACCATACCAACCATACCAATCATACCAATCATACCAATCATACCAACCACACCAACCATACCAACCATACCAACCACACCAACCATACCAACCATACCCACCATACTAACCTTACCAACAATAGCAATAATACCAACCATACCAACCATACCAACCATACCAATCATACCAATCATACCAACCACACCAACCATACCAACCATACCAACCATAACAAACATAGCAACCATACCAACCACACCAACCATACCAACCATACCCACCATACTAACCTTACCAACAATAGCAATAATACCAACCATACCAACCATACCAACCATACCAATCATACCAATCATACCAACCACACCAACCATACCAACCATACCAACCATACCAACCATACCAACCATACCCACCATACTAACCTTACCAACAATAGCAATAATACCAACCATACCAACCATACCAATCATACCAATCATACTAATCATACCAATCATACCAACCATACCAACCATACCAAACATAGCAACCATACCAACCACACCAACCATACCAACCATACCCACCATACTAACCTTACCAACAATAGCAATAATACCAACCATACCAACCATACCAACCATACCAATCATACCAATCATACCAACCACACCAACCATACAAACCATACCAACCATACCAACCATACCAACCATACCCACCATACTAACCTTACCAACAATAGCAATAATACCAACCATACCAACCATACCAATCATACCAATCATACCAATCATACCAACCATACCAACCATACCAAACATAGCAACCATAAAAACCACACCAACCATACCCACCATACTAACCTTACCAACAATAGCAATAATACCAACCATACCAACCATACCAATCATACCAATCATACTAATCATACCAATCATACCAACCATACCAACCATACCAAACATAGCAACCATACCAACCACACCAACCATACCAACCATACCCACCATACTAACCTTACCAACAATAGCAATAATACCAACCATACCAACCATACCAACCATACCAATCATACCAATCATACCAACCACACCAACCATACAAACCATACCAACCATACCAACCATACCAACCATACCCACCATACTAACCTTACCAACAATAGCAATAATACCAACCATACCAACCATACCAATCATACCAATCATACCAATCATACCAACCATACCAACCATACCAAACATAGCAACCATAAAAACCACACCAACCATACCCACCATACCCACCATACTAACCTTACCAACAATAGCAATAATACCAAACATAGCAACCATAGCAACCATAGCAACCATACCAACCATACCAATCATACCAATCATACCAACCATACCAACCATAACAAACATAGCAACCATACCAACCACACCAACCATACCAACCATACCCACCATACTAACCTTACCAACAATAGCAATAATACCAACCATACCAACCATACCAACCATACCAATCATACCAATCATACCAACCACACCAACCATACCAACCATACCAACCATACCAACCATACCAACCATACCCACCATACTAACCTTACCAACAATAGCAATAATACCAACCATACCAACCATACCAATCATACCAATCATACTAATCATACCAATCATACCAACCATACCAACCATACCAAACATAGCAACCATACCAACCACACCAACCATACCAACCATACCCACCATACTAACCTTACCAACAATAGCAATAATACCAACCATACCAACCATACCAACCATACCAATCATACCAATCATACCAACCACACCAACCATACAAACCATACCAACCATACCAACCATACCAACCATACCCACCATACTAACCTTACCAACAATAGCAATAATACCAACCATACCAACCATACCAATCATACCAATCATACCAATCATACCAACCACACCAACCATACCAACCATACCAACCATACCAACCACACCAACCATACCAACCATACCCACCATACTAACCTTACCAACAATAGCAATAATACCAAACATAGCAACCATAGCAACCATAGCAACCATACCAACCATACCAATCATACCAATCATACCAACCACACCAACCATACAAACCATACCAACCATACCAACCATACCAACCATACCCACCATACTAACCTTACCAACAATAGCAATAATACCAACCATACCAACCATACCAATCATACCAATCATACCAATCATACCAACCATACCAACCATACCAAACATAGCAACCATAAAAACCACACCAACCATACCCACCATACTAACCTTACCAACAATAGCAATAATACCAACCATACCAACCATACCAATCATACCAATCATACTAATCATACCAATCATACCAACCATACCAACCATACCAAACATAGCAACCATACCAACCACACCAACCATACCAACCATACCCACCATACTAACCTTACCAACAATAGCAATAATACCAACCATACCAACCATACCAACCATACCAATCATACCAACCATACCAACCATACCAAACATAGCAACCATACCAACCACACCAACCATACCAACCATACCCACCATACTAACCTTACCAACAATAGCAATAATACCAACCATACCAACCATACCAACCATACCAATCATACCAATCATACCAACCACACCAACCATACCAACCATACCAACCATACCAACCACACCAACCATACCAACCATACCCACCATACTAACCTTACCAACAATAGCAATAATACCAAACATAGCAACCATAGCAACCATAGCAACCATACCAACCATACCAATCATACCAATCATACCAACCATACCAACCATAACAAACATAGCAACCATACCAACCACACCAACCATACCAACCATACCCACCATACTAACCTTACCAACAATAGCAATAATACCAACCATACCAACCATACCAACCATACCAATCATACCAATCATACCAACCACACCAACCATACCAACCATACCAACCATACCAACCATACCAACCATACCCACCATACTAACCTTACCAACAATAGCAATAATACCAACCATACCAACCATACCAATCATACCAATCATACTAATCATACCAAACATAGCAACCATACCAACCACACCAACCATACCAACCATACCCACCATACTAACCTTACCAACAATAGCAATAATACCAACCATACCAACCATACCAACCATACCAATCATACCAATCATACCAACCACACCAACCATACAAACCATACCAACCATACCAACCATACCAACCATACCCACCATACTAACCTTACCAACAATAGCAATAATACCAACCATACCAACCATACCAATCATACCAATCATACCAATCATACCAACCATACCAACCATACCAAACATAGCAACCATAAAAACCACACCAACCATACCCACCATACTAACCTTACCAACAATAGCAATAATACCAACCATACCAACCATACCAACCATACCAACCATACCAACCATACCAATCATACCAATCATACCAATCATACCAACCATACCAACCATACTAAACATAGCACCCATACCAACCATACCAACCATACCCACCATACTAACCTTACCAACAATAGAAATAATAACAACAATACCAACCATACCAACCATACCAACCATACCAAAAATACCAATCATACCAATCATACCAATCATACCAATCATACCAACCATACCAACCATACCAAACATAGCAACCTTAAAAACCACACCAACCATACCCACCATACTAACCTTACCAACAATAGCAATAATACCAACCATACCAACCATACCAACCATACCAACCATACCAACCATACCAACCATACCAATCATACCAATCATACCAATCATACCAACCATACCAACCATACCAAACATACCAATCATACCAATCATACCAACCACACCAACCATACCAACCATACCAACCATACCAACCATACCCACCATACTAACCTTAACAACAATAGCAATAATACCAACCATACCAACCATACCAATCATACCAATCATACCAATCATACGAACCATACCAACCATACCAAACATAGCAACCATAAAAACCACACCAACCATACCCACCATACTAACCTTAACAACAATAGCAATAATACCAACCATACCAACCATACCAATCATACCAATCATACCAACCATACCAACCATACTAAACATACCAATCATACCAACTATACCAACCATACCAAACATAGCAACCATACCAACCACACCAACCATACACACCATAGTAACCTTACCAACAATAGCAATAATACCAACCATACCAACCATACCAACCATACCAATCATACCAATCATACCAACCATACCAACCATACTAAACATACCAATCATACCAACTATACCAACCATACCAAACATAGCAACCATACCAACCACACCAACCATACACACCATAGTAACCTTACCAACAATAGCAATAATACCAACCATACCAACCATACCAACCATACCAATCATACCAATCATACCAACCACACCAACCATACCAACCATACCAACCATACCAACCATACCCACCATACTAACCTTAACAACAATAGCAATAATACCAACCATACCAACCATACCAATCATACCAATCATACCAATCATACCAACCATACCAACCATACCAAACATAGCAACCATAAAAACCACACCAACCATACCCACCATACTAACCTTACCAACAATAGCAATAATACCAACCATACCAACCATACCAACCATACCAACCATACCAACCATACCAACCATACCAACCATACCAACCATACCAATCATACCAATCATACCAACCATACCAACCATAACAAACATAGCAACCATACCAACCACACCAACCATACTAACCGTACCAACAATAGCAATAATACCAACCATACCAACCATACCAATCATACCAATCATACTAATCATACCAATCATACCAACCATACCAACCATACCAAACATAGCAACCATACCAACCACACCAACCATACCAACCATACCCACCATACTAACCTTACCAACAATAGCAATAATACCAACCATACCAACCATACCAACCATACCAATCATACCAATCATACCAATCATACCAACCATACCAACCATACCAAACATAGCAACCATAAAAACCACACCAACCATACCCACCATACTAACCTTACCAACAATAGCAATAATACCAACCATACCAACCATACCAACCATACCAACCATACCAACCATACCAATCATACCAATCATACCAACCATACCAACCATACTAAACATACCAACTATACCAACCATACCAAACATAGCAACCATACCAACCACACCAACCATACACACCATAGTAACCTTACCAACAATAGCAATAATACCAACCATACCAACCCTACCAACCGCACCAACCATACCAACCATACCAATCATACCAATCATACCAATCATACCAATCATACCAACCATACCAAACATAGCAACCATAGCAACCATACCAATCATAGTAACCATACCAATCATACCAATCATACCAACCATACCAACCATACCAACCATACCAACCATAGCAACCATACCAATCATACCAATCATACCAATCATACCAACCATACCAAACATAGCAACCATACCAACCACACCAACCATACCAACCATACCCACCATACTAACCTTACCAACAATAGCAATAATACCAACCATACCAACCATACCAATCATACCAACCATACCAACCATACCAAACATAGTAACCATACTAACCACACCAACCATACCAACCATACCCACCATACTAACCTTACCAACAATAGCAATAATACCAACCATACCAACCATACCAATCATACTAACCTTACCAACATTACCAAAAATAACAACCATGCCAACCATACCAACCATAATAACCTTACAAATCATGCCAACCATACCAATCATACCAACCATACCAACCTTTCCAACTTTACCAACCATGCCAACCATGCCAACCATACCAACCATACCAATCATACCAATCATACCAACCATACCAACCATACCAAACATAGCAACCATAGCAACCATACCAACCATAGCAACCATACCAATCATACCAATCATACCAACCATACCAACCATACCAAACATAGCAACCATACCAACCACACCAACCATACCAACCACACCAACCATACCAACCATAAAAACCATACCAACCTTACCAACCATACCAACCATACCAACCATACCAACCATACCAACCATACCAACAATACCAACCATACCAACCATACCAACAATACCAACTATACCAACCATACCAACCATACCAACCATACCAACCATACCAACCATACCAACCATACTAATCATACCAATCATACCAACCATACCAACAATACCAAATTTACAAAACATACCAATCATACCAACCATACCAACCATACCAACCATACCAACCATACCAAACATAGCAACCATACCAACAATAGCAACCATACCAACAATAGCAACCATACCAATCATACCAATCATACCAACCATACCAAACATAGCAACCATACCAACCACACCAAGCATACCAAAAATACCCATCATACTAACCTTACCAACAATACCAATAATACCAACCATACCAACCATACCAACCATACCAACCATACCAACCATACCAACCATACCAATCATACCAATCATACCAATCATACCAAACATACCAACCATAATAACCATACCAACCACATCAACCATACCAATCATACCAACCTTTCCAACTTTACCAACCATGCCAACCATACCAACCTTACCAAACATACTAACCATACCAACCATGCCAAACTATACCAACCTTACTAAACATAGCAACCATAGCAACCATACCAACCATAGCAACCATACCAATCATACCAATCATACCAACCATACCAACCATACCAAACATAGCAACCATACCAACCATACCAACAATACCAACTATAGCAACCATACCAACCATACCAACAATATCAACCATACCAACTATACCAACAATACCAACCATACCAACCATACCAAACATAGCAACCATACCAACCACACCAACCATACCAAAAATACCCATCATACTAACCTTACCAACAATACCAATAATACCATACCATACCAACCATACCAACCATACCAACCATACCAACCATACCAATCATACCAATCATACCAATCATACCAAACATACCAACCATAATAACCATACCAACCACATCAACCATACCAATCATACCAACCTTTCCAACTTTACCAACCATGCCAACCATACCAACCTTACCAAACATACTAACCATACCAACCATGCCAAACCATACCAACCTTACTAAACATAGCAACCATAGCAACCATACCAACCATAGCAACCATACCAATCATACCAATCATACCAACCATACCAACCATACCAAACATAGCAACCATACCAACCACACCAACCATACCAACCATACCAACCATACCAACCATACCAACCATACCAACCATACCAACCATACCAACCATACCAACCATACCAACCATACCAACCATACCAACCATACCAACCATACCAACCATACCAACCATACCAACCATACCAACCATACCAACCATACCAACAATACCAATCATATCAATCATACCAAACATACCAAACATTAAAACCATACCAACCGTACCAACCATGCCAACGACGCCAACCATGCCAACCATACCAACCATACTAACCATACCAACAATACCAACTATACCAACCATACCAACCGTACCAACCATACCAACCATACCAACCATACCAACGTTACCAACCATGCCAACCATAACACCCATACCAACCCTTCCAAACATACCAACCATTCCAACCATACCAATCTTACCAACCATGCCAACCATTCCAACTTTACCAACCATACCAACAATACCAAACATACCAATCATACCAAACATAGCAACCTTACCAACATTACCAACATTACCAACAATACCAACCATACCAACCTTACCAACATTACCAACAATACCAATCTTACACACCATACCAACCTTACACACCATGCCAACCATACCAACCATAGCAAGAATACCAGCCATACCAACCATACCAACCTTACCAATCATACAAACCATACCAACCTTATCAACCAAGCCAACCATACCAACCATACTAACCTTACCAACATTACCAGCCATACCAACCTTACACACCATACCAACCATATTAACTATACCAACCATATTAACTATACCAACCATACCAACCATACCAACCATACCAACAATAACAACCATACCAACCATACCAACAATACCAACTATACCAACCATACCAACCATACTAATCATACCAATCATACCAATCATACCAACCATACAAACCATACCAAACATACCAATCATACCAACCATACCAACCATACCAACCATACCAACCATACCAACCATACCAACCATACCAACCATACCAACCATACCAACCATACCAACCATACCAACCATACCAACCATACCAAACATAGCAACCATAGCAACCATACCAACCATAGCAACCATACCAAGCATACCAATCATACCAATCATACCAATCATACCAATCATACCAACCATACCAACCATACCAAACATAGCAATCATACCAACCACACCAACCATACCAACCACACCAACCATACCAACCATACCCACCATACTAACCTTACCAACAATAGCAATAATACCAACCATACCAACCATACCAACCATACCAATCATACCAATCATACCAATCATACCAACCATACCAACCATACCAAACATAGCAACCATAGCAACCATACCAACCATAGCAACCATACCAACCATACCAACAATACCAACTATACCAACCATACCAACCATACCAACCATACCAACCATACCAACCATACTAATCATACCAATCATACCAACCATACCAACAATACCAACCTTACAAAACATACCAATCATACCAACCATACCAACCATACCAAACATAGCAACCATACTAACCATAGCAACCATACCAATCATACCAATCATACCAACCATACTAAACATAGCAACCATACCAACCACACCAACCATACCAACCATACCCACCATACTAACCTTACCAACAATAGCAATAATAGCAACCATACCAACCATACCAACCATACCAATCATACCAACCATACCAATCATACCAAATATAGCAACCATACCAACCACACCAACCATACCAACCATACTAACCTTACCAACAATAGCAATAATACCAACCATACCAACAATACAAAACACACCAACAATACCAACCATGGGAAACATACCAACCTTACCAACCATGCCAAATATACTAACAATACCAACCTTACCAAACATACCAACCATACCAACCATACCAACAATACCAACCATACCAACCATATCAACAATACCAACTATACCAACCATACCAACAATACCAACCATACCAACCATACCAACAATACCAACCTTACCAAATATACCAATCATACCAACCATACCAACCATACCCACCATACTAACCTTACCAACAATAGCAATAATACCAACCATACCAACAACACCAAAAATACCAACCTTACCAACCATACCAACCATACCAACCATACCAACCATACCAACAATACCAACCATACAACCATACCAACAATACCAACAATACCAACTATACCAACCATACCAACCATACCAACCATACCAACCATACCAACAATATCAACCATACTAACTATACCAACAATACCAACCTTACCAAACATACCAATCATACCAACCATACCATCCATACCAAACATAGCAACCATAGCAACCATAGCAACCATACCAACCATACCAACCATACCAACCATACCAATCATACCAATCATACCAACCATACCAACCATACCAACAATACCAACAATACCAACTATACCAACCATACCAACCATACCAACCATACCAACCATACCAACCATAGCAACCATAGCAACCATAGCAACCATACCAACCATACCAACCATACCAACCATACCAACCATACCAATCATACCAATCATACCAACCATACCAACCATACCAACAATACCAACAATACCAACTATACCAACCATACCAACCATACCAATCATACCAATCATACCAACCATACCAACCATACCAACAATACCAACAATACCAACTATACCAACCATACCAACCATACCAACCATACCAATCATACCAATCATACCAACCATACCAACCATACCAACAATACAAACAATACCAACTATACCAACCATACCAACAATATCAACCATACCAACTATACCAACAATACCAACCTTACCAAACATACCAATCATACCAACCATACCATCTATACCAAACATAGCAACCATACCAACAATATCAACCATACTAACTATAGCAACAATACCAACCTTACCAAACATACCAATCATACCAACCATACCATCCATACCAAACATAGCAACCATAGCAACCATAGCAACCATACCAACCATACCAACCATACCAATCATACCAACCATACCAACCATACCAACCATACCAACCATACCAACCATACCAACCATACCAACAATACCAACAATACCAACTATACCAACCATACCAACCATACCAACCATACCAACCATACCAACCATACCAACCATACCAACAATACCAACCTTACCAAACATACCAATCATACCAACCATACCATCCATACCAAACATAGCAACCATAGCAACCATAGCAACCATACCAACCATACCAACCATACCAACCATACCAACCATACCAATCATACCAATCATACCAACCATACCAACCATACCAACAATACCAACAATACCAACTATACCAACCATACCAACAATATCAACCATACCAACTATACCAACAATACCAACCTTACCAAACATACCAATCATACCAACCATACCATCTATACCAAACATAGCAACCATAGCAACCATACCAACCATACCAACAATACCAACCTTACCAAACATACCAATCATACCAACCATACCAACCATACCCACCATACTAACCTTACCAACAATAGCAATAATACCAACCATACCAACCATACCAATCATACCAACCATACCATCCATACCAAACATAGCAACCATAGCAACCATAGCAACCATACCAACCCTACCAACCATAACAATCATACCAACCATACCAACCATACCAACCATACCAACAATACCAACAATATCAACCATACTAACTATACCAACAATACCAACCTTACCAAACATACCAATCATACCAACCATACCATCCATACCAAACATAGCAACCATAGCAACCATAGCAACCATACCAACCATACCAACCATACCAATCATACCAACCATACCAACCATACCAACCATACCAACCATACCAACCATACCAACCATACCAACAATACCAACAATACCAACTATACCAACCATACCAACCATACCAACCATACCAACCATACCAACCATACCAACCATACCAACAATACCAACCTTACCAAACATACCAATCATACCAACCATACCATCCATACCAAACATAGCAACCATAACAACCATAGCAACCATACCAACCATACCAACCATACCAACCATACCAACCATACCAATCATACCAATCATACCAACCATACCAACAATACCAACAATACCAACTACACCAACCATACCAACCATACTAACCATACCAATCATACCAATCATACCAACCATACCAACCATACCAACAATACCAAACATAGCAACCATAGCAACCATAGCAACCATACCAACCATACCAACCATACCAACCATACCAACCATACCAACCATACCAACCATACCAATCATACCAATCATACCAACCATACCAACCATACCAACAATACCAACAATACCAACTATACCAACCATACCAACCATACCAACCATACCAATCATACCAATCATACCAACCATACCAACCATACCAACAATACCAACAATACCAACTATACCAACCATACCAACCATACCAACCATACCAACAATATCAACCATACTAACTATACCAACAATACCAACCTTACCAAACATACCAATCATACCAACCATACCATCCATACCAAACATAGCAACCATAGCAACCATAGCAACCATAGCAACCATACCAACCATACCAACAATACCAACCTTACCAAACATACCAATCATACCAACCATACCAACCATACCAACCATACCAACAATACCAACCTTACCAAACATACCAATCATACCAACCATACCATCCATACCAAACATAGCAACCATAGCAACCATAGCAACCATACCAACCATACCAACCATACCAATCATACCAACCATACCAACCATACCAACCATACCAACAATACCAACCTTACCAAACATACCAATCATACCAACCATACCATCCATACCAAACATAGCAACCATAGCAACCATAGCAACCATACCAACCATACCAACCATACCAATCATACCAACCATACCAACCATACCAATCATACCAACCATACCAACCATACCAACCATACCAACCATACCAACAATACCAACAATACCAACTATACCAACCATACCAACCATACCAACCATACCAACCATACCAACCATACCAACAATACCAACCTTACCAAACATACCAATCATACCAACCATACCATCCATACCAAACATAGCAACCATAGCAACCATAGCAACCATACCAACCATACCAACCATACCAACCATACCAACCATACCAACCATACCAACCATACCAATCATACCAATCATACCAACCATACCAACCATACCAACAATACCAACAATACCAACTATACCAACCATACCAACCATACCAACCATACCAATCATACCAATCATACCAACCATACCAACCATACCAACAATACCAACAATACCAACTATACCAACCATACCAACAATATCAACCATACCAACTATACCAACAATACCAACCTTACCACACATACCAATCATACCAACCATACCATCTATACCAAACATAGCAACCATAGCAACCATACCAACCATACCAACAATACCAACCTTACCAAACATACCAATCATACCAACCATACCAACAATACCCACCATACTAACCTTACCAACAATAGCAATAATACCAACCATACCAACCATACCAATCATACCAACCATACCATCCATACCAAACATAGCAACCATAGCAACCATAGCAACCATACCAACCCTACCAACCATACCAATCATACCAACCATACCAATCATACCCACCATACTAACCTTACCAACAATAGCAATAATACCAACCATACTAACCATACCAACCATACCAAACATACCAATCATACCAACCATACCATCCATACCAAACATAGCAACCATACCAACCATACCAACCATACCAATCATACCCACCATACTAACCTTACCAACAATAGCAATAATACCAACCATACCAACCATACCAACCATACCAACCATACCAACAATACCAAAAATACCAACTATACCAACCATACCAACCATACCAACAATATCAACCATACCAACTATACCAACAATACCAACCTTACCAAACATACCAATCATACCAACCATACCATCCATACCAACCATAGCAACCATAGCAACCATACCAACCATACCAATCATACCAATCATACCAACCATACCAACCATACCAACAATACCAACAATACCAACTATACCAACCATACCAACCATACCAACAATATCAACCATACCAACTATACCAACAATACCAACCTTACCAAACATACCAATCATACCAACCATACCATCCATACCAAACATAGCAACCATAGCAACCATAGCAACCATAGCAACCATACCAACCATACCAACAATACCAACCTTACCAAACATACCAATCATACCAACCATACCAACCATACCCACCATACTAACCTTACCAACAATAGCAAAAATACCAACCATACCAACCATATAAACCATACCAACAACACCAAAAATACCAACCTTACCAACCATACCAACCATACCAACCATACCAACAATACCAACCATACCAACCATACCAACAATACCAACAATACCAACTATACCAACCATACCAACCATACCAACCATACCAACAATATCAACCATACCAACTGTACCAACAATACCAACCTTACCAAACATACCAGTCATACCAATCATACCAACCATACCATCCATACCAAACATAGCAACTATAGCAACCATACCAACCATAAAAACCATACCAACCATACCAATCATACCAATCATACCAACCATACCAACCATACCAACCATACCAACAATACCAACAATACCAACTATACCAACCATAATAACCATACCAACCATACCATCCATACCAACCATACCATCCATACCAATCATACCAACCATACCAACCATACCAAACATAGCAACCATACCAACCACACAAACCATACCAACCATACCCACCATACTAACCTTACCAACAATAGCAATAATACCAACCATACCAACAATACAAAACACACCAACAATACCAACCATGGGAAACATACCAACCTTACCAACCTTACCAACCATACCCACCATACTAACCTTACCAACAATAGCAATAATACCAACCATACCAACAATACAAAACACACCAACCATACCAAACATAGCAACCATAGCAACCATACCAACCATACCAACCATACCAACCATACCAACCATACCAATCATACCAATCATACCAACCAACAATACCAACAATACCAACTATACCAACCACACCAAACATAGCAACCATAGCAACCATAGCAACCATACCAACCATACCAACCATACCAACCATACCAATCATACCAATCATACCCACCATACTAACCTTACCAACAACAGCAATAATACCAACCATACCAACCATACCAACCATACCAACCATACCAAACATAGCAACCATAGCAACCATAGCAACCATACCAACCATACCAACTATACCAACCATACCAACCATACCAATCATACCAATCATACCAACCATACCAACCATACCAACAATACCAACAATACCAACTATACCAACCATACCAACCGTACCAAACATACCAAACATTCCACCCATACCAACGTTACCAACCATGCCAACTATGCACCGCATA
Organism: Thelaira solivaga; assembly: GCA_947397855.1. Lineage (NCBI taxonomy): Eukaryota > Metazoa > Arthropoda > Insecta > Diptera > Tachinidae > Thelaira > Thelaira solivaga. The sequence continues at coordinate 44,356,605 of OX377614.1, forward strand.
CCAACTATACCAACCTTACCAACCATGCCAACGACGCCGACCATGCCAAACATACCAACCATACCAACCATACCAATCATACCAATCATACCAACCATACCAACCATACCAACAATACCAACAATACCAACTATACCAACCATACCAACAATATCAACCATACCAACTATACCAACAATACCAACCGTACCAAACATACCAATCATACCAACCATACCATCTATACCAAACATAGCAACCATAGCAACCATACCAACCATACCAACCATACCAACAATACCAACCTTACCAAACATACCAATCATACCAACCATACCAACCATACCCCCCATACTAACCTTACCAACAATAGCAATAATACCAACCATACCAACCATACCAATCATACCAACCATACCATCCATACCAAACATACCAACAATACCAACAATACCAACTATACCAACCATACCAACCATAAAAACAATATCAACCATACCAACAATATCAACCATACCAACTATACCAACAATACCAACCTTACCAAATATACCAATCATACCAACCATACCAACCATAGCAACCATAGCAACCATAGCAACCATACCAACCCTACCAACCATACCAATCATAACAACCATACCAGTCATACCCGCCATACTAACCTTACCAACAATAGCAATAATACCAACCATACTAACCATACCAACCATACCAAACATACCAATCATACCAACCATACCATCCATACCAAACATAGCAACCATACCAACCATACCAACCATACCAACCATACCAATCATACCCACCATACTAACCTTAACAACAATAGCAATAATACCAACCATACCAACCATACCAACCATACCAACCATACCAACCATACCAACAATACCAAAAATACCAACTATACCAACCATACCAACCATACCAACCATACCAACAATATCAACCATACCAACTATACCAACAATACCAACCTTACCAAATATACCAATCATACCAACCATACCAACCATAGCAACCATAGCAACCATAGCAACCATACCAACCATACCAATCATACCAATCATACCAACCATACCAACCATACCAACAATACCAACAATACCAACTATACCAACCATACTAACCATACCAACCATACCAACAATATCAACCATACCAACTATACCAACAATACCAACCTTACCAAACATACCAATCATACCAACCATACCATCCATACCAAACATAGCAACCATAGCAACCATAGCAACCATACCAACCATACCAACAATACCAACCTTACCAAACATACCAATCATACCAACCATACCAACCATACCCACCATACTAACCTTACCAACAATAGCAATAATAGCAACCATACCAACCATATAAACCATACCAACAACACCAAAAATACCAACCTTACCAACCACACCAACCATACCAACCATACCAACAATACCAACCATACCAACCATACCAACCATACCAACAATACCAACAATACCAACTATACCAACCATACCAACCATACCAACCATACCAACAATATCAACCATACCAACTATACCAACAATACCAACCTTACCAAACATACCAATCATACCAACCATACCATCCATACAAAACATAGCAACCATAGCAACCATAGCAACCATACCAACCATACCAACCATACCAACCATACCAATCATACCAATCATACCAACCATACCAACCATACCAACCATACCAACCATACCAACAATACCAACTATACCAAGCATAATAACCATACCAACCATACCATCCATACCAACCATACCATCAATACCAATCATACCAACCATACCAACCATACCAACCATACCAAACATAGCAACCATACCAACCACACAAACCATACCAACCATACCCACCATACTAACCTTACCAACAATAGCAATAATACCAACCATACCAACCATACCAACCATACCAATCATACCAATCATACCAACCATACCAACCGTAACAAACATAGCAACCATACCAACCACACCAACCATACCAACCATATCCAACATACTAACCTTACCAACAATAGCAATAATACCAACCATACCAACCCTACCAACCATACTTATCATACCAATCATACCAATCATACCAACCATACCAACCATACCAAACATAGCAACCATACCAACCACACCAACCATACTAACCTTACCAACAATAGCAGTAATACCAACCATACCAACCATACCAAACATAGCAACCATACCAACCACACCAACCATACCAACCATACCCACCATACCAACCACACCAACCATACCAACCATACCAAACATAGCAACCATACCAACCACACCAACCATACCAACCATACCAACCATACCAACCATACCCACCATACTAACCTTACCAACAATAGCAGTAATACCAACCATACCAACCATACCAACCATATCAACCATACCAATCATACCAATCAAACCAATCATACCAACCATACCAACCATAACAAACATAGCAACCATACCAACCACACCAACCATACTAACCTTACCAACAATAGCAATAATACCAACCATACCAACCATACCAATCATACCAATCATACCAATCATACCAATCACACCAACCATACCAACCATACCAAACATAGCAACCATACCAACCACACCAACCATACCAACCATACCAACCATACCCACCATACTAACCTTACCAACAATAGCAATAATACCAACCATACCAACCATACCAATCATATCAATCATACCAACCACACCAACCATACCAACCATACCAACCATACCCACCATACCAACCACACCAACCATACCAACCATACCCACCATACTAACCTTACCAACAATAGCAATAATACCAACCATACTAACCATACCAATCATACCAATCATACCAATCATACCAACCACACCAACCATATTAACCATACCAACCATACAGACCATACTAACATTACCAACAATAGCAATAACACCAACCATACCAACCATACCAACCATAAAAACCATACCAATCATACCAATCATACCAACCATAACAACCATACGAAACATAGCAACCATACCAACCACACCAACCATACCAACCGTACCAACCTAACTAACCTTACCAACAATAGCAATAATACTAACCATACCAACCATACCAACCATACCAATCATACCAATCATACCAATCATACCAATCATACCAATCATACCAATCATACCAACCATACCAACCATACCAACCATACCAAACATAGCAACCATAGCAAACATACCAACCATAGAAAACATACCAATCATACCAATCATACCAACCATACCAACCATACCAACCATAGCAACCATACCAATCATACCAATCATACCAACCATACCAAACATAGCAACCATACCAGCCACACCAACCATACCAACCATACCAACCATACCAACCATACCCACCATACTAACCTTACCAACAATAGCAATAATACCAACCATACCAGCCATACCAACCATAACAACCATACCAATCATACCAATCATACCAACCATACCAAACATAGCAACCATACCAACCACACCAACCATACCAACCATACCCACCATACTAACCTTACCAACAATAGCAATAATACCAACCATACCAACCATACCAACCATACCAATCATACCAATCATACCAATCATACCAACCATACCAACCATACCAAACATACCAATCATACCAGCCACACCAACCATACCAACCATACCCACCATACTAACCTTACCAACAATAGCAATAATAACAACCATACCAACCATACCAACCATACCAAACATAGCAACCATACCAACCACACCAACCATACCAACCATACCAACCATACCAACCATACCCACCATACTAACCTTACCAACAATAGCAATAATACTAAACATACCAACCCTACCAACCACGCCAACCATACCAACCATACCAATCATACCAATCATACCAATCATACCAACCATACCAACCATACCAAACATAGCAACCATAGCAAACATACCAACCATAGAAAACATACCAATCACACCAATCATACCAACCATACCAACCATAGCAACCATACCAATCATACCAATCATACCAACCATACCAAACATAGCAACCATACCAGCCACACCAACCATACCAACCATACCCACCATACTAACCTTACCAACAATAGCAATAATACCAACCATACCAACCATACCAACCATAACAACCATACCAATCATACCAATCATACCAATCATACCAACCATACCAACCATACCAAACATAGCAACCATACCAACCACACCAACCATACCAACCATACCCACCATACTAACCTTACCAACAATAGCAATAATACCAACCATACCAACCATACCAACCATACCAATCATACCAATCATACCAATCATACCAACCATACCAAACATACCAATCATACCAACCACACCAACCACACCAACCATACCAACCATACCAACCATACCCACCATACTAACCTTACCAACAATAGCAATAATAACAACCATACCAACCATACCAACCATACCAAACATAGCAACCATACCAACCACACCAACCATACCAACCATAACAACCATACCAACCATACCAAACATAGCAACCATACCAACCACACCAACCATACCAACCATACCAACCATACCAACCATACCCACCATACTAACCTTACCAACCTTACCAACAATAGCAATAATAAAAACCATACTAACCATACCAACCATACCAATCATACCAATCATACCAATCATACCAACCATACCAATCATACCAACAATACCAACAATACCAACTATACCAACCATACCAACAATACCAACAATACCAACTATACCAACCATACCAACCATACCAACCATACCAACCATACCAACCATACCAACAATATCAACCATACCAACTATACCAACCTTACCAAACATACCAATCATATCAAATATACCATCCATACCAAACATAGCAACCATAGCAACCATAGCAACCATAGCAACCATAGCAACCATAGCAACCATAGCAACCATACCAACCATACCAACCATACCAACCATACCAACAATACCAACAATACCAACTATACCAACCATACCAACCATACCAACCATACCAACCATACCAACAATATCAACCATACCAACTATACCAACAATACCAACCTTACCAAACATACCAATCATACCAACCATACCATCCATACCAAACATAGCAACCATAGCAACCATAGCAACCATACCAACCATACCAATCATACCAATCATACCAACCATACCAACCATACCAACAATACCAACAATACCAACTATACCAACCATACCAACCATACCAACCATACCAACAATATTAACCATACCAACTATACCAACAATACCAACCTTACCAAACATACCAATCATACCAACCATACCATCCATACCAAACATAGCAACCATAGCAACCATAGCAACCATACCAACCATACCAACAATACCAACCTTACCAAACATACCAATCATACCAACCATACCAACCATACCCACCATACTAACCTTACCAACAATAGCAATAATAGCAACCATACCAACCATATAAACCATACCAACAACACCAAAAATACCAACCTTACCAACCATACCAACCATACCAACCATACCAACCATACCAACAATACCAACCATACCAACCATACCAACAATACCAACAATACCAACTATACCAACCATACCAACCATACCAACCATACCAACCATACCAACCATACCAACAATATCAACCATACCAACTATACCAACAATACCAACCTTACCAAACATACCAATCATACCAACCATACCATCCATACCAAACATAGCAACCATAGCAACCATACCAACCATACCAACCATACCAACCATACCAATCATACCAATCATACCAACCATACCAACCATACCAACCATACCAACAATACCAACAATACCAACTATACCAAGCATAATAACCATACCAACCATACCATCCATACCAACCATACCATCAATACCAATCATACCAACCATACCAACCATACCAAACATAGCAACCATACCAACCACAAAAACCATACCAACCATACCCACCATACTAACCTTACCAACAATAGCAATAATACCAACCATACCAACCATACCAACCATACCAATCATACCAATCATACCAACCATACCAACCGTAACAAACATAGCAACCATACCAACCACACCAACCATACCAACCATATCCACCATACTAACCTTACCAACAATAGCAATAATACCAACCATACCAACCCTACCAACCATACTTATCATACCAATCATACCAATCATACCAACCATACCAACCATACCAAACATAGCAACCATACCAACCACACCAACCATACTAACCTTACCAACAATAGCAGTAATACCAACCATACCAACCATACCAAACATAGCAACCATACCAACCACACCAACCATACCAACAATACCCACCATACCAACCACACCAACCATACCAACCATACCAAACATAGCAACCATACCAACCACACCAACCATACCAACCATACCAACCATACCCACCATACTAACCTTACCAACAATAGCAGTAATACCAACCATACCAACCATACCAACCATACCAATCATACCAATCAAACCAATCATACCAACCATACCAACCATAACAAACATAGCAACCATACCAACCACACCAACCATACTAACCTTACCAACAATAGCAATAATACCAACCATACCAACCATACCAATCATACCAATCATACCAATCATACCAACCATTCCAACCATACCAAACATAACAACCATACCAACCACACCAACCATACCAACCATACCAACCATACCCACCATACTAACCTTACCAACAATAGCAATAATACCAACCATACCAACCATACCAACCATACCAATCATACCAATCATACCAACCGCACCAACCATACCAACCATACCAACCATACCCACCATACCAACCACACCAACCATACCAACCATACCAACCATACCCACCATACTAACCTTACCAACAATAGCAATAATACCAACCATACTAACCATACCAATCATACCAATCATACCAATCATACCAACCACACCAACCATATTAACCATACCAACCATACAGACCATACTAACATTACCAACAATAGCAATAACACCAACCATACCAACCATACCAACCATAAAAACCATACCAATCATACCAATCATACCAATCATACCAACCATAACAACCATACGAAACATAGCAACCATACCAACCACACCAACCATACCAACCGTACCAACCTAACTAACCTTACCAACAATAGCAATAATACTAACCATACCAACCATACCAACCATACCAATCATACCAATCATACCAATCATACCAATCATACCAATCATACCAATCATACCAACCATACCAACCATACCAACCATACCAAACATAGCAACCATAGCAAACATACCAACCATAGAAAACATACCAATCATACCAATCATACCAACCATACCAACCATACCAACCATAGCAACCATACCAATCATACCAATCATACCAACCATACCAAACATAGCAACCATACCAGCCACACCAACCATACCAACCATACCAACCATACCAACCATACCCACCATACTAACCTTACCAACAATAGCAATAATACCAACCATACCAGCCATACCAACCATAACAACCATACCAATCATACCAATCATACCAATCATACCAACCATACCAAACATAGCAACCATACCAACCACACCAACCATACCAACCATACCCACCATACTAACCTTACCAACAATAGCAATAATACCAACCATACCAACCATACCAACCATACCAATCATACCAATCATACCAATCATACCAACCATACCAACCATACCAATCATACCAGCCACACCAACCATACCAACCATACCCACCATACTAACCTTACCAACAATAGCAATAATAACAACCATACCAACCATACCAACCATACCAAACATAGCAACCATACCAACCACACCAACCATACCAACCATACCAACCATACCAACCATACCAACCATACCAACCATACCCACCATACTAACCTTACCAACAATAGCAATAATACTAAACATACCAACCCTACCAACCACGCCAACCATACCAACCATACCAATCATACCAATCATACCAATCATACCAAACATACCAATCATACCAAACATAGCAACCATAGCAAACATACCAATCATAGAAAACATACCAATCACACCAATCATACCAACCATACCAACCATAGCAACCATACCAATCATACCAATCATACCAACCATACCAAACATAGCAACCATACCAGCCACACCAACCATACCAACCATACCCACCATACTAACCTTACCAACAATAGCAATAATACCAACCATACCAACCATACCAACCATAACAACCATACCAATCATACCAATCATACCAATCATACCAACCATACCAACCATACCAAACATAGCAACCATACCAACCACACCAACCATACCAACCATACTAACCTTACCAACAATAGCAATAATACCAACCATACCAACCATACCAACCATACCAATCATACCAATCATACCAATCATACCAACCATACCAAACATACCAATCATACCAACCACACCAACCACACCAACCATACCAACCATACCAACCATACCCACCATACTAACCTTACCAACAATAGCAATAATAACAACCATACCAACCATACCAACCATACCAACCATACCAAACATAGCAACCATACCAACCACACCAACCATACCAACCATAACAACCATACCAACCATACCAAACATAGCAACCATACCAACCACACCAACCATACCAACCATACCAACCATACCAACCATACCCACCATACTAACCTTACCAACCTTACCAACAATAGCAATAATAAAAACCATACTAACCATACCAACCATACCAATCATACCAATCATACCAATCATACCAACCATACCAATCATACCAACAATACCAACAATACCAACTATACCAACCATACCAACAATACCAACAATACCAACTATACCAACCATACCAACCATACCAACCATACCAACCATACCAACCATACCAACAATATCAACCATACCAACTATACCAACAATACCAACCTTACCAAACATACCAATCATATCAAATATACCATCCATACCAAACATAGCAACCATAGCAACCATAGCAACCATAGCAACCATACCAACCATACCAACCATACCAACCATACCAACAATACCAACAATACCAACTATACCAACCATACCAACCATACCAACCATACCAACCATACCAACAATATCAACCATACCAACTATACCAACAATACCAACCTTACCAAACATACCAATCATACCAACCATACCATCCATACCAAACATAGCAACCATAGCAACCATAGCAACCATACCAACCATACCAATCATACCAATCATACCAACCATACCAACCATACCAACAATACCAACAATACCAACTATACCAACCATACCAACCATACCAACCATACCAACAATATTAACCATACCAACTATACCAACAATACCAACCTTACCAAACATACCAATCATACCAACCATACCATCCATACCAAACATAGCAACCATAGCAACCATAGCAACCATACCAACAATACCAACCTTACCAAACATACCAATCATACCAACCATACCAACCATACCCACCATACTAACCTTACCAACAATAGCAATAATAGCAACCATACCAACCATATAAACCATACCAACAACACCAAAAATACCAACCTTACCAACCATACCAACCATACCAACCATACCAACCATACCAACCATACCAACAATACCAACCTTACCAACCATACCAACAATACCAACAATACCAACTATACCAACCATACCAACCATACCAACCATACCAACCATACCAACAATATCAACCATACCAACTATACCAACAATACCAACCTTACCAAACATACCAATCATACCAACCATACCATCCATACCAAACATAGCAACCATAGCAACCATACCAACCATACCAACCATACCAACCATACCAATCATACCAATCATACCAACCATACCAACCATACCAACCATACCAACAATACCAACAATACCAACTATACCAAGCATAATAACCATACCAACCATACCATCCATACCAACCATACCATCAATACCAATCATACCAACCATACCAACCATACCAAACATAGCAACCATACCAACCACAAAAACCATACCAACCATACCCACCATACTAACCTTACCAACAATAGCAATAATACCAACCATACCAACCATACCAACCATACCAATCATACCAATCATACCAACCATACCAACCGTAACAAACATAGCAACCATACCAACCACACCAACCATACCAACCATATCCACCATACTAACCTTACCAACAATAGCAATAATACCAACCATACCAACCCTACCAACCATACTTATCATACCAATCATACCAATCGTACCAACCATACCAACCATACCAAACATAGCAACCATACCAACCACACCAACCATACTAACCTTACCAACAATAGCAGTAATACCAACCATACCAACCATACCAAACATAGCAACCATACCAACCACACCAACCATACCAACCATACCCACCATACCAACCACACCAACCATACCAACCATACCAAACATAGCAACCATACCAACCATACCAACCACACCAACCATACCAACCATACCCACCATACTAACCTTACCAACAATAGCAGTAATACCAACCATACCAACCATACCAACCATACCAATCATACCAATCAAACCAATCATACCAACCATACCAACCATAACAAACATAGCAACCATACCAACCACACCAACCATACTAACCTTACCAACAATAGCAATAATACCAACCATACCAACCATACCAATCATACCAATCATACCAATCATACCAACCATTCCAACCATACCAAACATAGCAACCATACCAACCACACCAACCCTACCAACCATACCAACCATACCCACCATACTAACCTTACCAACAATAGCAATAATACCAACCATACCAACCATACCAACCATACCAATCATACCAATCATACCAACCACACCAACCATACCAACCATACCAACCATACCCACCATACCAACCACACCAACCATACCAACCATACCCACCATACTAACCTTACCAACAATAGCAATAATACCAACCATACTAACCATACCAATCATACCAATCATACCAATCATACCAACCACACCAACCATATTAACCATACCAACCATACAGACCATACTAACATTACCAACAATAGCAATAACACCAACCATACCAACCATACCAACCATAAAAACCATACCAATCATACCAATCATACCAACCATAACAACCATACGAAACATAGCAACCATACCAACCACACCAACCATACCAACCGTACCAACCTAACTAACCTTACCAACAATAGCAATAATACTAACCATACCAACCATACCAACCATACCAATCATACCAATCATACCAATCATACCAATCATACCAATCATACCAATCATACCAACCATACCAACCATACCAAACATAGCAAACATACCAACCATAGAAAACATACCAATCATACCAATCATACCAACCATACCAACCATACCAACCATAGCAACCATACCAATCATACCAATCATACCAACCATACCAAACATAGCAACCATAATAGCCACACCAACCATACCAACCATACCAACCATACCAACCATACCCACCATACTAACCTTACCAACAATAGCAATAATACCAACCATACCAGCCATACCAACCATAACAACCATACCAATCATACCAATCATACCAATCATACCAACCATACCAAACATAGCAACCATACCAACCACACCAACCATACCAACCATACCCACCATACTAACCTTACCAACAATAGCAATAATACCAACCATACCAACCATACCAACCATACCAATCATACCAATCATACCAATCATACCAACCATACCAACCATACCAAACATACCAATCATACCAGCCACACCAACCATACCAACCATACCCACCATACTAACCTTACCAACAATAGCAATAATAACAACCATACCAACCATACCAACCATACCAAACATAGCAACCATACCAACCACACCAACCATACCAACCATACCAACCATACCAACCATACCAACCATACCAACCATACCAACCATACCAACCATACCCACCATACTAACCTTACCAACAATAGCAATAATACTAAACATACCAACCCTACCAACCACGCCAACCATACCAACCATACCAATCATACCAATCATACCAATCATACCAAACATACCAACCATACCAAACATAGCAACCATAGCAAACATACCAACCATAGAAAACATACCAATCACACCAATCATACCAACCATACCAACCATACCAACCATACCAACCATAGCAACCATACCAATCATACCAATCATACCAACCATACCAAACATAGCAACCATACCAGCCACACCAACCATACCAACCATACCCACCATACTAACCTTACCAACAATAGCAATAATACCAACCATACCAACCATACCAACCATAACAACCATACCAATCATACCAATCATACCAATCATACCAACCATACCAACCATACCAAACATAGCAACCATACCAACCACACCAACCATACCAACCATACCCACCATACTAACCTTACCAACAATAGCAATAATACCAACCATACCAACCATACCAACCATACCAACCATACCAATCATACCAATCATACCAATCATACCAACCATACCAAACATACCAAACATAGCAACCATAAAAACCATAGTAACCATACCAATCATACCAATCATACCAACCATACCAACCATAGCAACCATACCAATCATACCAATCATACCAACCATACCAAACATAGCAACCATACCAACCACACCAACCATACCAACCATACCAACCATACCAACCATACCAACCATACCCACCATACTAACCTTACCAACAATAGCAATAATACCAACCATACCAACCATACCAATCATACCAATCATACCAACCACACCAACCATATTAACCATACCAACCATACCCACCATACTAACATTACCAACAATAGCAATAACACCAACCATACCAACCATACCAACCATACCAACCATACCAACCATACCAACCATACCAATCATACCAATCATACCAACCATACAAACCATACCAAACATAGCAACCATAGCAAACATACCAACCATAGAAAACATACCAATCATACCAATCATACCAACCATACCAACCATAACAACCATAGCAACCATACCAATCATACCAATCATACAAAATATACCAAACATAGCAACCATACCAGCCACACCAACCATACCAACCATACCAACCATACCCACCATACTAACCTTACCAACAATAGCAATAATACCAACCATACCAACCATACTAACCATACCAATCATACCAATCATACCAATCATACCAACCATACCAAACATAGCAACCATACCAACCACACCAACCATACCAAACATATCCATAATACTAACCTTACCAACAATAGCAATAATACCAACCATACCAACCACAAAAAAGAATACCAACATTTCCAACCATGCCAACCAATTCAACTATAGCAACCATAATAACCATACTAACCATACCAACCATACCAACCATACCAACCATACCAACCATACTAACCATGCCAACCATACCAACCATGCCAAACATACCAACCATACCAACCTTACCAACCATACCAACCATGCCAACCATACCAACCTTACCCAACATACCAACCATGCCAACTATACCAACCATACCAACCATACCAACCATACCAACCATACCAACCATACCAACCATACCAACCATACTAACCTTACCAACATAACCAAAAATAACAACCATGCCAACCATACCAACCATACCAACCATACCAACCATACCAACCATACCAACATAACCAAAAATAACAACCATGCCAACCATACCAACCATACCAACCATACCAACCATACTAACCTTACCAACATAACCAAAAATAACAACCATGCCAACTATACCAACCATACCAACCATACCAACCATACCAACCATACCAACCATACCAACCATACCAACCATACCAACCATACTAACCTTACCAACATAACCAAAAATAACAACCATGCCAACCTTATCAACCAAGCCAACCACACCAACCACACCAACCATACCAACCATACCAACCATACCAACCATACCAACCATACCAACCATACTAACCTTACCAACATAACCAAAAATAATAACCATGCCAACCATACCAACCATACCAACCATAATAACCTTACAAATCATGCCAACCATACCAATCATACCAACCATACCAACCTTTCCAACTTTACCAACCATGCCAACCATGCCAACCATACCAACCTTACCAAACATACTAACCACACCAACCATGCCAACCAAGCCAACCACACCAAACATACCAACCTTACCCACCATATCAACCTTACAAACCTTACCAACATTACCAAACATACCAACCATGCACCCCATACCAACCATACCAACCTTACTAACCATGCCAACCATACCAATCATACCAACCATACCAACCATACCAACATTTCCAACTTCACCAACTATGCCAACCATGCCAACCTTACCAACCATGCACCCCATACCAACCATACCAACCATGCCAACTATACCAACCATACCAACCTTACTAACCATGCCAAATATACCAATCATACCAACCATACCAACATTTCCAACTTTACCAACTATGCCAACTATGCCAACATTACCAACCATGCACCCCATACCAACCATACCAACCATACCAACCATACCAACCATGCCAACCATACCAACCTTACCCAACATACCAACCATGCCAACTATACCAACCATACCAACCATGCCAACCATACCAACCATACCAACCATGCCAACCTTACTAACCATGCCAACCATACCAATCATACCAACCATACCAACATTTCCAACTTCACCAACTATGCCAACCATGCCAACATTACCAGCCATGCACCCCATACCAACCATACCAACCATACCAACCATGCCAACCATACCAACCTTACCCAACATACCAACCATGCCAACTATACCAACCATACCAACCATGCCAACCATACCAACCATAGCAACCATGCCAACCATACCAACCTTACCCAACATACCAACCATGCCAACTATACCAACCATACCAACCATACCAACCTTGCTAACCATGCCAACCATACCAATCATACCAACCATACCAACATTTCCAACTTCACCAACTATGCCAACCATGCCAACCTTACCAACCATGCACCCCATACCAACCATGCCAACTATACCAACCATACCAACCATACCAACCTTACTAACCATGCCAACCATACCAATCATACCAACCATAACAACCATACCAACATTTCCAACTTCACCAACTATGCCAACCATGCCAACCTTACCAACCATGCACCCCATACCAACCATGCCAACCATACCAACCTTACCTAACATACCAACCATGCCAACTATACCAACCATACCAACCATACCAACCTTACTAACCATGCCAACCATACCAATCATACTAACCATACCAACCTTTCCAACTTTACCAACCATGCCAACCATGCCAACCTTACCAACCATACCAACCATACCAACCTTACACCCCATGCCAACCATACCAACCGTACCAACCATACCAACCATACCAACCATACTAACCTTACCAACATTACCAAAAATAACAACCATGCCAACCATACCAACCATACCAACCTTACTAACCATGCCAACCATACCAATCATACCAATCATACTAACCATACCAACCTTTCCAACTTTACCAACCATGCCAACCTTACCAACCATACCAACCTTACACCCCATGCCAACCATACCAACCATGCCAACCATACCAACCATACCAACCATACCAACCATACCAACCATACCAACCATGCCAAGCATACCAACCATACCAACCTTACCAACCATACCAACCTTACCAATCATACAAACCATACCAACCTTATCAACCAAGCCAACCACACCAACCATACCAACCATACCAACCATACTAACCTTACCAACATTACCAAAAATAACAACCATGCTAACCATACCAACCATAATAACCTTACAAATCATGCCAACCATACCAATCATACCAACCATACCAACCTTTCCAACTTTACCAACCATGCCAACCATGCCAACCTTACCAACCATACCAACCTTATAAATCATACAAACCATACCAACCTTATCAACCAAGCCAACCACACCAACCATACCAACCTTACCCACCATACCAACCTTACAAACCTTACCAACATTACCAAACATACCAACCATTCCAACCATACCAAAATTACACACCATGCCAACCATATTAACCATGCCAACTATACCAACCATACCAACCATACCAACCTTACTAACCATGCCAACCATACCAATCATACCAACCATACCAACATTTCCAACTTCACCAACTATGCCAACCATGCCAACCTTACCAAACATGCACCCCATACCAACCATACCAACCATGCCAACCATACCAACCTTACCCAACATACCAACCATGCCAACTATACCAACCATACCAACCATACCAACCTTACTAACCATGCCAACCATACCAATCATACCAACCATACCAACCATACCAACACTTCCAACTTCATAAACTATGCCAACCATGCCAACCTTACCAACCATGCACCCCATACCAACCATACCAACCATGCCAACCATACCAACCTTACCCAACATACCAACCATGCCAACCTTACCAACCATACCAACCTTACCAATCATACAACCCATACCAACCTTATCAACCAAGCCAACCACACCAACCATACCAACCTTACCCACCATACCAACCTTACAAACCTTACCAACATTACCAAACATACCAACCATGCCAACCATACCAACCTTACACACCATGCCAACCATACCAACCATGCCAACTATACCAACCATACCAACCATACCAACCTTACCAACCATACCAACCATACCAACTATACCAACCATGCCAACCAAGCCAACCATACCGACCATACCAACCTTACCAACCAAACCAACTTTTCCAACCTTACCAACCATGCCAACCATACCAAACATACCAACCTTACACACCATGCCAACCATGCCAACCATACCAACCTTACACACCATGCCAACCATACCAACCATGCCAACTATACCAACCATACCAACCATATCAACCTTACCAACCATACCAACCATACCAACTATACCAACCATGCCAACCAAGCCAACCATACCGACCATACCAACCTTACCAACCAAACCAACTTTTCCAACCTTACCAACCATGCCAACCATACCAAACATACCAACCTTACACACCATGCCAACCATAATAACCTTAAAAAAACATACACACCATACCAACCATACAAACCATACCAACTATGCCAACCATGCCAACCTTACCAACCATACCAACCATACCAGCTATACCAACCATGCCAACCATGCCAACCATACCGACCATACCAACTTTACCAACCAAACCAAC
This sequence comes from Thelaira solivaga, assembly GCA_947397855.1. NCBI lineage: Eukaryota > Metazoa > Arthropoda > Insecta > Diptera > Tachinidae > Thelaira > Thelaira solivaga. The sequence continues at coordinate 44,374,126 of OX377614.1, forward strand.
CTTTCCAACCTTACCAACCATGCCAACCATACCAACCTTACACACCATGCCAACCATACTAACCTTAAAAAAACATACACACCATAACAACCATACCAACTATGCCAAGCATGCCAACCATACCAACAATACTAACCATGCCAACCATGCAAACTTTACCAACTATACCAACCATACCACCCTTACCAACCATGCCACCCATATCAATCATGAAAACCATACCAACCATGCCAACCATACCAACCATACCAACCTTACAAACCATGCCAACCATACCAATCATAACAACCATACCAACCTTTCCAACCTTACCAACCATGCCAACCATACCAAACATACCAACCTTACACACCATGCCAACCATACCAACCTTAAAAAAACACACACACCATACCAACCATAAAAACTATGCCAACCATGGCAACCATACCAACAATACTAACCATGCCAACCATACAAACTTTACCAACTATACCAACCATACAACCCTTACCAACCATGCCACCCATACCAACCATGAAAACCATACCAACCATGCCAACCAAACCAACCTTTCCAACCTTACCAACCTTACCAACCATGCCAACCATGCCAACCATACCAACCTTACACACCATTCCAACCATACTAACCTTAAAAAAACATACACACCATACCAAACATACCAACTATGCCAAGCATGCCAACCATACCAACAATACTAACCATGCCAACCATGCAAACTTTACCAACTATACCAACCATACCACCCTTACCAACCATGCCACCCATACCAATCATGAAAACCATACCAACCATGCCAACCATACCAACCATACCAACCTTACAAACCATGCCAACCATACCAATCATAACAACCATACCAACCTTTCCAACCTTACCAACCATGCCAACCATACCAAACATACCAACCTTACACACCATGCCAACCATACCAACCTTAAAAAAACACACACACCATACCAACCATACCAACTATGCCAACCATGCCAACTATACCAACCATATCAACCATACCAACCTTACTAACCATGCCAACCATACCAATCATACTAACCATACCAACCTTTCCAACTTTACCAACCATGCCAACCATGCCAACCTTACCAAACATACCAACCTTACACCCCATGCCAACCATACCAACCATACCAACCATACCAACCATACCAACCATACCAACCATACAACCATACCAACCATACCAACCATACCAACCATACTAACCTTACCAACATTACCAAAAATAACAACCATGCCAACCATACCAACCATACCAACCTTACTAACCATGCCAACCATACCAATCATACCAATCATACTAACCATACCAACCTTTCCAACTTTACCAACCATGCCAACCTTACCAACCATACCAACCATACCAACCTTACACCCCATGCCAACCATACCAACCATGCCAACCATACCAACCATACCAACCATACCAACCATACCAACCATACCAACCATGCCAAGCATACCAACCATACCAACCTTACCAACCATACCAACCTTACCAACCATACCAACCTTACCAATCATACAAACCATACCAACCTTATCAACCAAGCCAACCACACCAACCATACCAACCATACCAACCATACTAATCTTACCAACATTACCAATAATAACAACCATGCCAACCATACCAACCATAATAACCTTACAAATCATGCCAACCATACCAATCATACCAACCATACCAACCTTTCCAACTTTACCAACCATGCCAACCATGCCAACCTTACCAACCATACCAACCTTATAAATCATACAAACCATACCAACCTTATCAACCAAGCCAACCACACCAACCATACCAACCTTACCCACCATACCAACCTTACAAACCTTACCAACATTACCAAACATACCAACCATTCCAACCATATAAAAATTACACACCATGCCAACCATACCAACCATGCCAACTATACCAACCATACCAACCATACCAACCTTACTAACCATGCCAACCATACCAATCATACCAACCATACCAACATTTCCAACTTCACCAACTATGCCAACAATGCCAACCTTACCAACCATGCACCCCATACCAACCATACCAACCATGCCAACCATACCAACCTTACCCAACATACCAACCATGCCAACTATACCAACCATACCAACCATACCAACCTTACTAACCATGCCAACCATACCAATCATACCAACCATACCAACCATACCAACACTTCCAACTTCATAAACTATGCCAACCATGCCAACCTTACCAACCATGCACCCCATACCAACCATACCAACCATGCCAACCATACCAACCTTACCCAACATACCGACCATGCCAACCTTACCAACCATACCAACCTTACCAATCATACAACCCATACCAACCTTATCAACCAAGCCAACCACACCAACCATACCAACCTTACCCACCATACCAACCTTACAAACCTTACCAACAGTACCAAACATACCAACCATGCCAACCATACCAACCTTACACACCATGCCAACCATACCAACCATGCCAACTATACCAACCATACCAACCATACCAACCTTATTAACCATACCAACCATACCAACTATACCAACCATGCCAACCAAGCCAACCATACCGACCATACCAACCTTACCAACCAAACCAACTTTTCCAACCTTACCAACCATGCCAACCATACCAAACATACCAACCTTACACACCATGCCAACCATAATAACCTTAAAAAAAATATACACACCATACCAACCATACAAACCATACCAACCATACCAACCTTACTAACCATGCCAACCATACCAATCATACCAACCATACCAACATTTCCAACTTCACCAACTATGCCAACAATGCCAACCTTACCAACCATGCACCCCATACCAACCATACCAACCATGCCAACCATACCAACCATGCCAACTATACCAACCATACCAACCATACCAACCTTATTAACCATACCAACCATACCAACTATACCAACCATGCCAACCAAGCCAACCATACCGACCATACCAACCTTACCCAACATACCGACCATGCCAACTATACCAACCATACCAACCATACCAACCTTACTAACCATGCCAACCATACCAATCATACCAACCATACCAACCATACCAACACTTCCAACTTCATAAACTATGCCAACCATGCCAACCTTACCAACCATGCACCCCATACCAACCATACCAACCATGCCAACCATACCAACCTTACCCAACATACCGACCATGCCAACCTTACCAACCATACCAAACTTACCAATCATACAACCCATACCAACCTTATCAACCAAGCCAACCACACCAACCATACCAACCTTACCCACCATACCAACCTTACAAACCTTACCAACAGTACCAAACATACCAATCATACCAACCATACCAACCTTTCCAACTTTACCAACCATGCCAACCATGCCAACCTTACCAACCATACCAACCATGCCAACTATACCAACCATACCAACCATACCAATCATACCAACCATACCAACCTTTCCAACTTTACCAACCATGCCAACCATGCCAACCTTACCAACCATACCAACCTTACCAACCATACCAACCATACCAGCTATACCAACCATGCCAACCAAGCCAACCATACCGACCATACCAACTTTACCAACCAAACCAACCTTTCCAACCTTTCCAACCTTACCAACCATGCCAACCATACCAACCTTACACACCATGCCAACCATACTAACCTTAAAAAAACATACACACCATACCAACTATGCCAAGCATGCCAACCATACCAACAATACTAACCATGCCAACCATGCAAACTTTACCAACTATACCAAACATACCACCCTTACCAACCATGCCACCCATATCAATCATGAAAACCATACCAACCATGCCAACCATACCAACCATACCAACCTTACAAACCATGCCAACCATACCAATCATAACAACCATACCAACCTTTCCAACCTTACCAACCATGCCAACCATACCAAACATACCAACCTTACACACCATGCCAACCATACCAACCTTAAAAAAACACACACACCATACCAACCATAAAAACTATGCCAACCATGCCAACCATACCAACAATACTAACCATGCCAGCCATACAAACTTTACCAACTATACCAACCATACCACCCTTACCAACCATGCCACCCATACCAACCATGAAAACCATACCAACCATGCCAACCAAACCAACCTTTCCAACCTTACCAACCATGCCAACCATACCAATCTTACACACCATTCCAACCATACTAACCTTAAAAAAACATACACACCATACCAAACATACCAACTATGCCAAGCATGCCAACCATACCAACAATACTAACCATGCCAACCATACAAACTTTACCAACTATACCAACCATACCACCCTTACCAACCATGCCACCCATACCAACCATGAAAACCATACCAACCATGCCAACCATACCAACCTTACAAACCATGCCAACCATACCAATCATACCAACCATACCAACCATACCAACCTTTCCAACTTCACCAACCATGCCAACCATGCCAACCAAGCCAACCATACCAACCTTAACAACTAAACCAACCATATCAACCTTACCAACATTACCAACATTACCAACATTACCAACATTACCAACAATACCAACCATACCAACCTTACCAACATTACTAACAATAGCAACCTTACACACCATACCAACCTTCCACATCATGCCAACCATACCAACCAAAGCAACCATACCAACCATGCGTACCATACCAACCATACCAACCTTACAAACCATGCCAACCATACCAATCATACCAACCATACCAACCTTTCCAACTTCACCATCCATACCAACCATACCATCCATACCAATCATACCAACCATACCAACCATACCAAACATAGCAAAAATACCAACCACACAAACCATACCAACCATACCCACCATACTAACCTTACCAACAATAGCAATAATACCAACCATACCAACCATACCAACCATACCAACCATACCAACCATACCAACCATACCAACAATACCAACAATACCAACTATACCAACCATACCAACCATACCAACAATATCAACCATACCAACTATACCAACAATACCAACCTTACCAAACATACCAATCATACCAACCATACCATCCATACCAAACATAGCAACCATAGCAACCATAGCAACCATACCAACCATACCAATCATACCAATCATACCAACCATACCAACCATACCAACAATACCAACAATACCAACTATACCAACCATACCAACCATACCAACCATACCAACAATATCAACCATACCAACTATACCAACAATACCAACCTTACCAAACATACCCATCATACCAACCATACCATCCATACCAAACATAGCAACCATAGCAACCATAGCAACCATACCAACCATACCAACAATACCAACCTTACCAAACATACCAATCATACCAACCATACCAACCATACCCACCATACTAACCTTACTAACAATAGCAATAATAGCAACCATACCAACCATATAAACCATACCAACAACACCAAAAATACCAACCTTACCAACCATACCAACCATACCAACCATACCAACCATACCAACAATACCAACCATACCAACCATACCAACAATACCAACAATACCAACTATACCAACCATACCAACCATACCAACCATACCAACCATACCAACAATATCAACCATACCAACTATACTAACAATACCAACCTTACCAAACATACCAATCATACCAACCATACCATCCATACCAAACATAGCAACCATAGCAACCATACCAACCATACCAACCATACCAACCATACCAATCATACCAATCATACCAACCATACCAACCATACGAACCATACCAACAATACCAACAATACCAACAATACCAACTATACCAACCATAATAACCATACCAACCATACCATCCATACCAACCATACCATCCATACCAATCATACCAACCATACCAACCATACCAAACATAGCAACCATACCAACCACACAAACCATACCAACCATACCCACCATACTAACCTTACCAACAATAGCAATAATACCAACCATACCAACCATACCAACCATACCAACCATACCAATCATACCAATCATACCAACCATACCAACCGTAACAAACATAGCAACCATACCAACCACACCAACCATACCAACCATATCCACCATACTAACCTTACCAACAATAGCAATAATACCAACCACACCAACCATACCAACCATACCAACCATATCCACCATACTAACCTTACCAACAATAGCAATAATACCAACCATACCAACCCTACCAACCATACTTATCATACCAATCATACCAATCATACCAACCATACCAACCATACCAACCATACCAACCATACCAAACATAGCAACCATAGCAACCTTACCAACCATAGCAACCATACCAATCATACCAATCATACCAATCATACCAACCATACCAAACATAGCAACCATACTAACCACACCAACCATACCAACCATACCTACCATACCAAACATAGCAACCATACCAACCACACCAACCATACCAACCATACCAACCAAAACCACCATACTAACCTTACCAACAATAGCAGCAATACCAACCATACCAACCATACCAACCATACCAATCATACCAATCAAACCAATCATACTAACCATACCAACCATAACAAACATAGCAACCATACCAACCACACCAACCATACTAACCTTACCAACAATAGCAATAATACCAACCATACCAACCATACCAATCATACCAATCATACCAATCATACCAATCATACCAACCATACCAAACATAGCAACCATACCAACCACACCAACCATACCAACCATACCAACCATACCCACCATACTAACCTTACCAACAATAGCAATAATACCAACCATACCAACAATACCAACCATACCAATCATACCAATCATACCAACCACACCAACCATACCAACCATACCAACCATACCCACCATACCAACCACACCAACCATACCAACCATACCAACCATACCCACCATACTAACCTTACCAACAATAGCAATAATACCAACCATACTAACCATACCAATCATACCAATCATACCAACCACACCAACCATATTAACCATACCAACCATACAGACCATACTTACATTACCAACAATAGCAATAACACCAACCATACCAACCATACCAACCATACCAACCATACCAATCATACCAATCATACCAATCATACCAACCATACCAACCATACCAAACATAGCAACCATACCAACCACACCAACCATACCAATCATACCAATCATACCAACCATACCAACCATACCAAACATAGCAACCATAGCAAACATACCAACCATAGAAAACATACCAATCATACCAATCATACCAACCATACCAACCATACCAACCATAGCAACCATACCAATCATACCAATCATACCAACCATACCAAACATAGCAACCATACCAGCCACACCAACCATACCAACCATACCGACCATACCAACCATACCAACCATACCCACCATACTAACCTTACCAACAATAGCAATAATACCAACCATACCAACCATAACAACCATACCAATCATACCAATCATACCAACCATACCAAACATAGCAACCATACCAACCACACAAACCATACCCACCATACTAACCTTACCAACAATAGCAATAATACCAACCATACCAACCATACCAATCATACCAATCATACCAATCATACCAACCATACCAACCATACCAAACATAAAAATCATACCAACCACACCAACCATACCAACCATACCCACCATACTAACCTTACCAACAATAGCAATAATAACAACCATACCAACCATACCAACCATACCAAACATAGCAACCATACCAACCACACCAACCATACCAACCATACCAACCATAACAACCATACCAACCATACCCACCATACTAACCTTACCAACAATAGCAATAATACTAAACATACCAACCCTTCCAACCACGCCAACCATACCAGCCATACCAATCATACCAATCATACCAATCATACCAACCATACCAACCATACCAAACATAGCAACCATAGCAAACATACCAACCATAGAAAACATACCAATCACACCAATCATACCAACCATACCAACCATACCAACCATAGCAACCATACCAATCATACCAATCATACCAACCATACCAAACATAGCAACCATACCAGCCACACCAACCATACCAACCATACCAACCATACCAACCATACCCACCATACTAACCTTACCAACAATAGCAATAATACCAACCATACCAACCATACCAACCATACCAACCATACCAACCATAACAACCATACCAATCATACCAATCATACCAATCATACCAACCATACCAACCATACCAAACATAGCAACCATACCAACCACACCAACCATACCAACCATACCCACCATACTAACCTTACCAACAATAGCAATAATACCAACCATACCAACCATACCAACCATACCAACCATACCAATCATACCAATCATACCAATCATACCAACCATACCAAACATACCAATCATACCAACCACACCAACCACACCAACCATACCAACCATACCAACCATACCCACCATACTAACCTTACCAACAATAGCAATAATAACAACCATACCAACCATACCAACCATACCAAACATAGCAACCATACCAACCACACCAACCATACCAACCATAACAACCATACCAACCATACCAAACATAGCAACCATACCAACCACACCAACCATACCAACCATACCAACCATACCAACCATACCCACCATACTAACCTTACCAACCTTACCAACAATAGCAATAATAAAAACCATACTAACCATACCAACCATACCAATCATACCAATCATACCAATCATACCAACCATACCAATCATACCAACCATACCAAACATAGCAACCATACCAACCATACCAAACATAGCAACCATACCAACCACACCAACCATACCAACCATACCCACCATACCAACCATACGCACCATACTAACCTTACCAACAATTGCAATAATACCAACCATACCAACCATACCAACCATACCAATCATACCAACCACACCAACCATACCAACCATACCAATCATACCAACCACACCAACCATACCAACCATACCAATCATACCAATCATACCAATCATACCAACCATACAAACCATACCAAACATAGCAACCATAGCAAACATACCAACCATAGCAAACATACCAACCATACCAACCATACCAATCATACCAATCATACCAATCATACCAACCATACCAAACATACCAATCATACCAACCACACCAACCACACCAACCATACCAACCATACCAACCATACCCACCATACTAACCTTACCAACAATAGCAATAATAACAACCATACCAACCATACCAACCATACCAAACATAGCAACCATACCAACCACACCAACCATACCAACCATAACAACCATACCAACCATACCAAACATAGCAACCATACCAACCACACCAACCATACCAACCATACCAACCATACCAACCATACCCACCATACTAACCTTACCAACAATAGCAATAATACCAACCACACCAACCATATTAACCATACCAACCATACCCACCATACTAACATTACCAACAATAGCAATAACACCAACCATACCAACCATACCAACCATACCAATCATACCAATCATACCAATCATACCAACCATACAAACCATACCAAACATAGCAACCATAGCAAACATACCAACCATAGCAAACATACCAACCATACCAACCATACCAATCATACCAATCATACCAATCATACCAACCATACCAAACATACCAATCATACCAACCACACCAACCACACCAACCATACCAACCATACCAACCATACCCACCATACTAACCTTACCAACAATAGCAATAATAACAACCATACCAACCATACCAACCATACCAAACATAGCAACCATACCAACCACACCAACCATACCAACCATAACAACCATACCAACCATACCAAACATAGCAACCATACCAACCACACCAACCATACCAACCATACCAACCATACCAACCATACCCACCATACTAACCTTACCAACCTTACCAACAATAGCAATAATAAAAACCATACTAACCATACCAACCATACCAATCATAAAAATCATACCAATCATACCAACCATACCAATCATACCAACCATACCAAACATAGCAACCATACCAACCATACCAAACATAGCAACCATACCAACCACACCAACCATACCAACCATACCCACCATACCAACCATACCAACCATACCAACCATACGCACCATACTAACCTTACCAACAATTGCAATAATACCAACCATACCAACCATACCAACCATACCAATCATACCAACCACACCAACCATACCAACCATACCAATCATACCAACCACACCAACCATACCCACCATACTAACCTTACCAACAATAGCAATAATACCAACCATGCCAACCATGCCAATCATACCAATCATACCAATCATACCAACCATACCAATTATACTAAACATAGCAACCATACCAACCACACCAACCATACCAACCATACCAACCATACCAACCATACCCACCATACCCACCATACTAAAATTAACAACAATAGCAATAATAAAAACCATACCAACCATACCAACCATACCAACCATACCAACCATACCAACCATACCAATCATACCAATCATACCAATCATACCAACCATACCAACCATATCAACCATACCAATCATACCAACCACACCAACCATACCAACCATACCAACCATACCCACCATACTAACCTTACCAACAATAGCAATAATAACAACCATACCAACCATACCAACCATACCAACCATACCAACCATACCAATCATACCAATCATACCAATCATACCAATCATACCAACCATACTAACCATACCAAACATAGCAACCATACCAACCACACCAACCATACCCACCATACTAACCTTACCAACAATAGCAATAATACCAACCATACCAACCATACCAACCATACCAACCATACCCACCATACTAAAATTAACAACAATAGCAATAATAAAAACCATACCAACCATACCAACCATACCAACCATACCAACCATACCAATCATACCAATCATACCAATCATACCAATCATACCAACCACACCAACCATACCAACCATACCAACCATACCCACCATACTAACCTTACCAACAATAGCAATAATAACAACCATACCAACCATACCAACCATACCAACCATACCAATCATACCAATCATACCAATCATACCAATCATACCAATCATACCAACCATACCAATTATACTAAACATAGCAACCATACCAACCACACCAACCATACCAACCATACCAACCATACCAACCATACCAACCATACCAACCATACCAACCATACCAACCATACCAACCATACCCACCATACTAAAATTAACAACAATAGCAATAATAAAAACCATACCAACCATACCAACCATACCAACCATACCAATCATACCAACCATACCAACCATACCAAACATAGCAACCATACCAACCACACCAACCACACCAACCATACCCACCATACTAACCTTACCAACAATAGCAATAATACCAACCATACCAACCCCACCAACCACACCCACCATACCAACCATACCAATCATACCAATCATACCAATCATACCAATCATACCAACCATACCAACCATACCAAACATAGCAACCATACCAACCATAGTAACCATACCAATCATACCAATCATACCAACCATACCAACCATAGCAACCATACCAATCATACCAATCATACCAATCATACCAATCATACCAACCATACCAAACATAGCAACCATAAAAACCATAGTAACCATACCAATCATACCAATCATACCAACCATACCAACCATAGCAACCATACCAATCATACCAATCATACCAACCATACCAAACATAGCAACCATACCAACCACACCAACCATACCAACCATACCAACCATACCAACCATACCCACCATACTAACCTTACCAACAATTGCAATAATACCAACCACACCAACCATATTAACCATACCAACCATACCCACCATACTAGCATTACCAACAATAGCAATAACACCAACCATACCAACCATACCAACCATACCAATCATACCAATCATACCAATCATACCAACCATACAAACCATACCAAACATAGCAACCATAGCAAACATACCAACCATAGAAAACATACCAATCATACCAATCATACCAACCATACCAACCATACCAACCATACCAACCATAGCAACCATACCAATCATACCAATCATACCAACCATACCAAACATAGCAACCATACCAGCCACACCAACCATACCAACCATACCAACCATACCAACCATACCCACCATACTAACCTTACCAACAATAGCAATAATACCAACCATACCAACCATACTAACCATACCAATCATACCAATCATACCAACCATACCAAACATAGCAACCATACCAACCACACCAACCATACCAAACATATCCATAATACTAACCTTACCAACAATAGCAATAATAACAACCATACCAACCACAAAAAAGAATACCAACCATACCAACCATACCAACCATACCAACCATACCAACCATACCAACCATACTAACCATGCCAACCATACCAACCATGCCAAACATACCAACCATACCAACCTTACCAACCATACCAACCTTGCCAATCATACAAACCATACCAACCTTATCAACCAAGCCAACCACACCAACCATACCAACCATACCAACCATACCAACCATACTAACCTTACCAACATTACCAAAAATAACAACCATGCCAACCATACCAACCATACCAACCATAATAACCTTACAAATCATGCCAACCATACCAATCATACCAACTATACCAACCTTTCCAACTTTACCAACCATGCCAACCATGCCAACCATACCAACCTTACCAAACATACTAACCATACCAACCATGCCAACCAAGCCAACCACACCAACCATACCAACCTTACCCACCATATCAACCTTACAAACCTTACCAACATTACCAAACATACCAACCATGCCAACCATACCAACCATAAGAACCTTAAAAATCATGCCAACCATACCAATCATACTAACCATACCAACCTTTCCAACTATACCAACCATGCCAACCATGCCAACCTTACCAACCATACCAACCTTATAAATCATACAAACCATACCAACCTTATCAACCAAGCCAACCACACCAACCATACCAACCTTACCCACCATACCAACCTTACAAACCTTACCAACATTACCAAACATACAAACCATGCCAACCATACCAACCTTACACACCATGCCAACCATACCAACCATGCCAACTATACCAACCATACCAACCATACCAACCTTACTAACCATGCCAACCATACCAATCATACCAACCATACCAATCATACCAACCATACCAACCATACCAACATTTCCAACTTCACCAACTATGCCAACCATGCCAACATTACCAACCATGCACCCCATACCAACCATACCAACCTTACTAACCATGCCAACCATACCAATCATACCAACCATACCAACATTTCCAACTTCACCAACTATGCCAACCATGCCAACCTTACCAACCATGCACCCCATACCAACCATACCAACCATGCCAACTATACCAACCATACCAACCTTACTAACCATGCCAACCATACCAATCATACCAACCATACCAACATTTCCAACTTTACCAACTATGCCAACTATGCCAACATTACCAACCATGCACCCCATACCAACCATACCAACCATACCAACCATACCAACCATACCAACCATACCAACCATGCCAACCATACCAACCTTACCCAACATACCAACCATGCCAACTATACCAACAATACCAACCATGCCAACCATGCCAACCATACCAACCATGCCAACCATACCAACCTTACCCAACATACCAACCATGCCAACTATACCAACCATACCAACCATACCAACCTTACTAACCATGCCAACCATACCAATCATACCAACCATACCAACATTTCCAACTTCACCAACTATGCCAACCATGCCAACCTTACCAACCATGCACCCCATACCAACCATACCAACCATGCCAACTATACCAACCATACCAACCTTACTAACCATGCCAACCATACCAATCATACCAACCATACCAACATTTCCAACTTTACCAACTATGCCAACATTACCAACCATGCACCCCATACCAACCATGCCAACCATACCAACCTTACCTAACATACCAACCATGCCAACTATACCAACCATACCAACCATACCAACCATACCAACCTTACTAACCATGCCAACCATACCAATCATACTAACCATACCAACCTTTCCAACTTTACCAACCATGCCAACCATGCCAACCATACCAACCATACCAACCATACCAACCATACCAAACATACCAACCATACCAACCATACCAACCATACTAACCTTACCAACATTACCAAAAATAACAACCATGCCAACCATACCAACCTTACTAACCATGCCAACCATACCAATCATACCAATCATACTAACCATACCAACCTTTCCAACTTTACCACCCATGCCAACCTTACCAACCATACCAACCTTACACCCCATGCCAACCATACCAACCATGCCAACCATACCAACCATACCAACCATACCAACCATACCAACCATACCAACCATACCAACCATACCAACCATACCAACCATGCCAAGCATACCAACCATACCAACCTTACCAACCATACCAACCTTACCAATCATACAAACCATACCAACCTTATCAACCAAGCCAACCACACCAACCATACCAACCATACCAACCATACTAACCTTACCAACATTACCAAAAATAACAACCATGCTAACCATACCAACCATAATAACCTTACAAATCATGCCAACCATACCAATCATACCAACCATACCAACCTTTCCAACTTTACCAACCATGCCAACCATGCCAACCTTACCAACCATACCAACCTTATAAATCATACAAACCATACCAACCTTATCAACCAAGCCAACCACACCAACCATACCAACCTTACCCACCATACCAACCTTACAAACCTTACAAACCTTACCAACATTACCAAACATACCAAAAATTCCAACCATACCAAAATTACACACCATGCCAACCATAACAACCATGCCAACTATACCAACCATACCAACCATACCAACCATACCAACCTTACTAACCATGCCAACCATACCAACCATACCAACATTTCCAACTTCACCAACTATGCCAACCATGCCAACCTTACCAACCATGCACCCCATACCAACCATACCAACCATGCCAACCATACCAACCTTACCCAACATACCAACCATGCCAACTATACCAACCATACCAACCATACCAACCTTACTAACCATGCCAACCATACCAATCATACCAACCATACCAAAACTTCCAACTTCATAAACTATGCCAACCATGCCAACCTTACCAACCATGCACCCCATACCAACCATACCAACCATGCCAACCATACCAACCTTACCCAACATACCAACCATGCCAACCTTACCAACCATACCAACCTTACCAATCATACAACCCATACCAACCTTATCAACCAAGCCAACCACACCAACCATACCAACCTTACCCACCATACCAACCTTACAAACCTTACCAACATTACCAAACATACCAACCATGCCAACCATACCAACCTTACACACCATGCCAACCATACCAACCATGCCAACTATACCAACCATACCAACCATACCAACCTTACCAACCATACCAACCATACCAACTATACCAACCATGCCAACCAAACCAACCATACCGACCATACCAACCTTACCAACCAAACCAACTTTTCCAACCTTACCAACCATGCCAACCATACCAAACATACCAACCTTACACACCATGCCAACCATACCAACCTTACACACCATGCCAACCATACCAACCATGCCAACTATACCAACCATACCAACCATACCAACCTTACCAACCATACCAACATTACCAACTATACCAACCATGCCAACCAAGCCAACCATACCGACCATACCAACCTTACCAACCAAACCAACTTTTCCAACCTTACCAACCATGCCAACCATACCAAACATACCAACCTTACACACCATGCCAACCATAATAACCTTAAAAAAACATACACACCATACCAACCATACAAACCATACCAACTATGCCAACCATGCCAACCTTACCAACCATACCAACCTTACCAACCATACCAACCATACCAGCTATACCAACCATGCCAACCACCAGCTATACCAACCATGCCAACCAAGCCAACCATACCGACCATACCAACTTTACCAACCAAACAAACCTTTCCAACCTTACCAACCATGCCAACCATACCAACAATACTAACCATGCCAACCATGCAAACTTTACCAACTATACCAAACATACCACCCTTACCAACCATGCCACCCATATCAATCATGAAAACCATACCAACCATGCCAACCATACCAACCATACCAACCTTACAAACCATGCCAACCATACCAATCATAACAACCATACCAACCTTTCCAACCTTACCAACCATGCCAACCATACCAAACATACCAACCTTACACACCATGCCAACCATACCAACCTTAAAAAAACACACACACCATACCAACCATAAAAACTATGCCAACCATGCCAACCATACCAACAATACTAACCATGCCAGCCATACAAACTTTACCAACTATACCAACCATACCACCCTTACCAACCATGCCACCCATACCAACCATGAAAACCATACCAACCATGCCAACCAAACCAACCTTTCCAACCTTACCAACCATGCCAACCATACCAATCTTACACACCATTCCAACCATACTAACCTTAAAAAAACATACACACCATACCAAACATACCAACTATGCCAAGCATGCCAACCATACCAACAATACTAACCATGCCAACCATACAAACTTTACCAACTATACCAACCATACCACCCTTACCAACCATGCCACCCATACCAACCATGAAAACCATACCAACCATGCCAACCATACCAACCTTACAAACCATGCCAACCATACCAATCATACCAACCATACCAACCATACCAACCTTTCCAACTTCACCAACCATGCCAACCATGCCAACCAAGCCAACCATACCAACCTTAACAACTAAACCAACCATATCAACCTTACCAACATTACCAACATTACCAACATTACCAACATTACCAACAATACCAACCATACCAACCTTACCAACATTACTAACAATAGCAACCTTACACACCATACCAACCTTCCACATCATGCCAACCATACCAACCAAAGCAACCATACCAACCATGCGTACCATACCAACCATACCAACCTTACAAACCATGCCAACCATACCAATCATACCAACCATACCAACCTTTCCAACTTCACCATCCATACCAACCATACCATCCATACCAATCATACCAACCATACCAACCATACCAAACATAGCAAAAATACCAACCACACAAACCATACCAACCATACCCACCATACTAACCTTACCAACAATAGCAATAATACCAACCATACCAACCATACCAACCATACCAACCATACCAACCATACCAACCATACCAACAATACCAACAATACCAACTATACCAACCATACCAACCATACCAACAATATCAACCATACCAACTATACCAACAATACCAACCTTACCAAACATACCAATCATACCAACCATACCATCCATACCAAACATAGCAACCATAGCAACCATAGCAACCATACCAACCATACCAATCATACCAATCATACCAACCATACCAACCATACCAACAATACCAACAATACCAACTATACCAACCATACCAACCATACCAACCATACCAACAATATCAACCATACCAACTATACCAACAATACCAACCTTACCAAACATACCCATCATACCAACCATACCATCCATACCAAACATAGCAACCATAGCAACCATAGCAACCATACCAACCATACCAACAATACCAACCTTACCAAACATACCAATCATACCAACCATACCAACCATACCCACCATACTAACCTTACTAACAATAGCAATAATAGCAACCATACCAACCATATAAACCATACCAACAACACCAAAAATACCAACCTTACCAACCATACCAACCATACCAACCATACCAACCATACCAACAATACCAACCATACCAACCATACCAACAATACCAACAATACCAACTATACCAACCATACCAACCATACCAACCATACCAACCATACCAACAATATCAACCATACCAACTATACCAACAATACCAACCTTACCAAACATGCCAATCATACCAACCATACCATCCATACCAAACATAGCAACCATAGCAACCATACCAACCATACCAACCATACCAACCATACCAATCATACCAATCATACCAACCATACCAACCATACGAACCATACCAACAATACCAACAATACCAACAATACCAACTATACCAACCATAATAACCATACCAACCATACCATCCATACCAACCATACCATCCATACCAATCATACCAACCATACCAACCATACCAAACATAGCAACCATACCAACCACACAAACCATACCAACCATACCCACCATACTAACCTTACCAACAATAGCAATAATACCAACCATACCAACCATACCAACCATACCAACCATACCAATCATACCAATCATACCAACCATACCAACCGTAACAAACATAGCAACCATACCAACCACACCAACCATACCAACCATATCCACCATACTAACCTTACCAACAATAGCAATAATACCAACCACACCAACCATACCAACCATACCAACCATATCCACCATACTAACCTTACCAACAATAGCAATAATACCAACCATACCAACCCTACCAACCATACTTATCATACCAATCATACCAATCATACCAACCATACCAACCATACCAACCATACCAACCATACCAAACATAGCAACCATAGCAACCTTACCAACCATAGCAACCATACCAATCATACCAATCATACCAATCATACCAACCATACCAAACATAGCAACCATACTAACCACACCAACCATACCAACCATACCTACCATACCAAACATAGCAACCATACCAACCACACCAACCATACCAACCATACCAACCAAAACCACCATACTAACCTTACCAACAATAGCAGCAATACCAACCATACCAACCATACCAACCATACCAATCATACCAATCAAACCAATCATACTAACCATACCAACCATAACAAACATAGCAACCATACCAACCACACCAACCATACTAACCTTACCAACAATAGCAATAATACCAACCATACCAACCATACCAATCATACCAATCATACCAATCATACCAATCATACCAACCATACCAAACATAGCAACCATACCAACCACACCAACCATACCAACCATACCAACCATACCCACCATACTAACCTTACCAACAATAGCAATAATACCAACCATACCAACAATACCAACCATACCAATCATACCAATCATACCAACCACACCAACCATACCAACCATACCAACCATACCCACCATACCAACCACACCAACCATACCAACCATACCAACCATACCCACCATACTAACCTTACCAACAATAGCAATAATACCAACCATACTAACCATACCAATCATACCAATCATACCAACCACACCAACCATATTAACCATACCAACCATACAGACCATACTTACATTACCAACAATAGCAATAACACCAACCATACCAACCATACCAACCATACCAACCATACCAATCATACCAATCATACCAATCATACCAACCATACCAACCATACCAAACATAGCAACCATACCAACCACACCAACCATACCAATCATACCAATCATACCAACCATACCAACCATACCAAACATAGCAACCATAGCAAACATACCAACCATAGAAAACATACCAATCATACCAATCATACCAACCATACCAACCATACCAACCATAGCAACCATACCAATCATACCAATCATACCAACCATACCAAACATAGCAACCATACCAGCCACACCAACCATACCAACCATACCGACCATACCAACCATACCAACCATACCAACCATACCCACCATACTAACCTTACCAACAATAGCAATAATACCAACCATACCAACCATAACAACCATACCAATCATACCAATCATACCAACCATACCAAACATAGCAACCATACCAACCACACAAACCATACCCACCATACTAACCTTACCAACAATAGCAATAATACCAACCATACCAACCATACCAATCATACCAATCATACCAATCATACCAACCATACCAACCATACCAAACATAAAAATCATACCAACCACACCAACCATACCAACCATACCCACCATACTAACCTTACCAACAATAGCAATAATAACAACCATACCAACCATACCAACCATACCAAACATAGCAACCATACCAACCACACCAACCATACCAACCATACCAACCATAACAACCATACCAACCATACCCACCATACTAACCTTACCAACAATAGCAATAATACTAAACATACCAACCCTTCCAACCACGCCAACCATACCAGCCATACCAATCATACCAATCATACCAATCATACCAACCATACCAACCATACCAAACATAGCAACCATAGCAAACATACCAACCATAGAAAACATACCAATCACACCAATCATACCAACCATACCAACCATACCAACCATAGCAACCATACCAATCATACCAATCATACCAACCATACCAAACATAGCAACCATACCAGCCACACCAACCATACCAACCATACCAACCATACCAACCATACCCACCATACTAACCTTACCAACAATAGCAATAATACCAACCATACCAACCATACCAACCATACCAACCATACCAACCATAACAACCATACCAATCATACCAATCATACCAATCATACCAACCATACCAACCATACCAAACATAGCAACCATACCAACCACACCAACCATACCAACCATACCCACCATACTAACCTTACCAACAATAGCAATAATACCAACCATACCAACCATACCAACCATACCAACCATACCAATCATACCAATCATACCAATCATACCAACCATACCAAACATACCAATCATACCAACCACACCAACCACACCAACCATACCAACCATACCAACCATACCCACCATACTAACCTTACCAACAATAGCAATAATAACAACCATACCAACCATACCAACCATACCAAACATAGCAACCATACCAACCACACCAACCATACCAACCATAACAACCATACCAACCATACCAAACATAGCAACCATACCAACCACACCAACCATACCAACCATACCAACCATACCAACCATACCCACCATACTAACCTTACCAACCTTACCAACAATAGCAATAATAAAAACCATACTAACCATACCAACCATACCAATCATACCAATCATACCAATCATACCAACCATACCAATCATACCAACCATACCAAACATAGCAACCATACCAACCATACCAAACATAGCAACCATACCAACCACACCAACCATACCAACCATACCCACCATACCAACCATACCAACCATACGCACCATACTAACCTTACCAACAATTGCAATAATACCAACCATACCAACCATACCAACCATACCAATCATACCAACCACACCAACCATACCAACCATACCAATCATACCAACCACACCAACCATACCAACCATACCAATCATACCAATCATACCAATCATACCAACCATACAAACCATACCAAACATAGCAACCATAGCAAACATACCAACCATAGCAAACATACCAACCATACCAACCATACCAATCATACCAATCATACCAATCATACCAACCATACCAAACATACCAATCATACCAACCACACCAACCACACCAACCATACCAACCATACCAACCATACCCACCATACTAACCTTACCAACAATAGCAATAATAACAACCATACCAACCATACCAACCATACCAAACATAGCAACCATACCAACCACACCAACCATACCAACCATAACAACCATACCAACCATACCAAACATAGCAACCATACCAACCACACCAACCATACCAACCATACCAACCATACCAACCATACCCACCATACTAACCTTACCAACAATAGCAATAATACCAACCACACCAACCATATTAACCATACCAACCATACCCACCATACTAACATTACCAACAATAGCAATAACACCAACCATACCAACCATACCAACCATACCAATCATACCAATCATACCAATCATACCAACCATACAAACCATACCAAACATAGCAACCATAGCAAACATACCAACCATAGCAAACATACCAACCATACCAACCATACCAATCATACCAATCATACCAATCATACCAACCATACCAAACATACCAATCATACCAACCACACCAACCACACCAACCATACCAACCATACCAACCATACCCACCATACTAACCTTACCAACAATAGCAATAATAACAACCATACCAACCATACCAACCATACCAAACATAGCAACCATACCAACCACACCAACCATACCAACCATAACAACCATACCAACCATACCAAACATAGCAACCATACCAACCACACCAACCATACCAACCATACCAACCATACCAACCATACCCACCATACTAACCTTACCAACCTTACCAACAATAGCAATAATAAAAACCATACTAACCATACCAACCATACCAATCATAAAAATCATACCAATCATACCAACCATACCAATCATACCAACCATACCAAACATAGCAACCATACCAACCATACCAAACATAGCAACCATACCAACCACACCAACCATACCAACCATACCCACCATACCAACCATACCAACCATACCAACCATACGCACCATACTAACCTTACCAACAATTGCAATAATACCAACCATACCAACCATACCAACCATACCAATCATACCAACCACACCAACCATACCAACCATACCAATCATACCAACCACACCAACCATACCCACCATACTAACCTTACCAACAATAGCAATAATACCAACCATGCCAACCATGCCAATCATACCAATCATACCAATCATACCAACCATACCAATTATACTAAACATAGCAACCATACCAACCACACCAACCATACCAACCATACCAACCATACCAACCATACCCACCATACCCACCATACTAAAATTAACAACAATAGCAATAATAAAAACCATACCAACCATACCAACCATACCAACCATACCAACCATACCAACCATACCAATCATACCAATCATACCAATCATACCAACCATACCAACCATATCAACCATACCAATCATACCAACCACACCAACCATACCAACCATACCAACCATACCCACCATACTAACCTTACCAACAATAGCAATAATAACAACCATACCAACCATACCAACCATACCAACCATACCAACCATACCAATCATACCAATCATACCAATCATACCAATCATACCAACCATACTAACCATACCAAACATAGCAACCATACCAACCACACCAACCATACCCACCATACTAACCTTACCAACAATAGCAATAATACCAACCATACCAACCATACCAACCATACCAACCATACCCACCATACTAAAATTAACAACAATAGCAATAATAAAAACCATACCAACCATACCAACCATACCAACCATACCAACCATACCAATCATACCAATCATACCAATCATACCAATCATACCAACCACACCAACCATACCAACCATACCAACCATACCCACCATACTAACCTTACCAACAATAGCAATAATAACAACCATACCAACCATACCAACCATACCAACCATACCAATCATACCAATCATACCAATCATACCAATCATACCAATCATACCAACCATACCAATTATACTAAACATAGCAACCATACCAACCACACCAACCATACCAACCATACCAACCATACCAACCATACCAACCATACCAACCATACCAACCATACCAACCATACCCACCATACTAAAATTAACAACAATAGCAATAATAAAAACCATACCAACCATACCAACCATACCAACCATACCAATCATACCAACCATACCAACCATACCAAACATAGCAACCATACCAACCACACCAACCACACCAACCATACCCACCATACTAACCTTACCAACAATAGCAATAATACCAACCATACCAACCCCACCAACCACACCCACCATACCAACCATACCAATCATACCAATCATACCAATCATACCAACCATACCAACCATACCAAACATAGCAACCATACCAACCATAGTAACCATACCAATCATACCAATCATACCAACCATACCAACCATAGCAACCATACCAATCATACCAATCATACCAATCATACCAATCATACCAACCATACCAAACATAGCAACCATAAAAACCATAGTAACCATACCAATCATACCAATCATACCAACCATACCAACCATAGCAACCATACCAATCATACCAATCATACCAACCATACCAAACATAGCAACCATACCAACCACACCAACCATACCAACCATACCAACCATACCAACCATACCCACCATACTAACCTTACCAACAATTGCAATAATACCAACCACACCAACCATATTAACCATACCAACCATACCCACCATACTAGCATTACCAACAATAGCAATAACACCAACCATACCAACCATACCAACCATACCAATCATACCAATCATACCAATCATACCAACCATACAAACCATACCAAACATAGCAACCATAGCAAACATACCAACCATAGAAAACATACCAATCATACCAATCATACCAACCATACCAACCATACCAACCATAGCAACCATACCAATCATACCAATCATACCAACCATACCAAACATAGCAACCATACCAGCCACACCAACCATACCAACCATACCAACCATACCAACCATACCCACCATACTAACCTTACCAACAATAGCAATAATACCAACCATACCAACCATACTAACCATACCAATCATACCAATCATACCAACCATACCAAACATAGCAACCATACCAACCACACCAACCATACCAAACATATCCATAATACTAACCTTACCAACAATAGCAATAATAACAACCATACCAACCACAAAAAAGAATACCAACCATACCAACCATACCAACCATACCAACCATACCAACCATACCAACCATACTAACCATGCCAACCATACCAACCATGCCAAACATACCAACCATACCAACCTTACCAACCATACCAACCTTGCCAATCATACAAACCATACCAACCTTATCAACCAAGCCAACCACACCAACCATACCAACCATACCAACCATACCAACCATACCAACCATACTAACCTTACCAACATTACCAAAAATAACAACCATGCCAACCATACCAACCATACCAACCATAATAACCTTACAAATCATGCCAACCATACCAATCATACCAACTATACCAACCTTTCCAACTTTACCAACCATGCCAACCATGCCAACCATACCAACCTTACCAAACATACTAACCATACCAACCATGCCAACCAAGCCAACCACACCAACCATACCAACCTTACCCACCATATCAACCTTACAAACCTTACCAACATTACCAAACATACCAACCATGCCAACCATACCAACCATAAGAACCTTAAAAATCATGCCAACCATACCAATCATACTAACCATACCAACCTTTCCAACTATACCAACCATGCCAACCATGCCAACCTTACCAACCATACCAACCTTATAAATCATACAAACCATACCAACCTTATCAACCAAGCCAACCACACCAACCATACCAACCTTACCCACCATACCAACCTTACAAACCTTACCAACATTACCAAACATACAAACCATGCCAACCATACCAACCTTACACACCATGCCAACCATACCAACCATGCCAACTATACCAACCATACCAACCATACCAACCTTACTAACCATGCCAACCATACCAATCATACCAACCATACCAATCATACCAACCATACCAACCATACCAACATTTCCAACTTCACCAACTATGCCAACCATGCCAACATTACCAACCATGCACCCCATACCAACCATACCAACCTTACTAACCATGCCAACCATACCAATCATACCAACCATACCAACATTTCCAACTTCACCAACTATGCCAACCATGCCAACCTTACCAACCATGCACCCCATACCAACCATACCAACCATGCCAACTATACCAACCATACCAACCTTACTAACCATGCCAACCATACCAATCATACCAACCATACCAACATTTCCAACTTTACCAACTATGCCAACTATGCCAACATTACCAACCATGCACCCCATACCAACCATACCAACCATACCAACCATACCAACCATACCAACCATACCAACCATGCCAACCATACCAACCTTACCCAACATACCAACCATGCCAACTATACCAACAATACCAACCATGCCAACCATGCCAACCATACCAACCATGCCAACCATACCAACCTTACCCAACATACCAACCATGCCAACTATACCAACCATACCAACCATACCAACCTTACTAACCATGCCAACCATACCAATCATACCAACCATACCAACATTTCCAACTTCACCAACTATGCCAACCATGCCAACCTTACCAACCATGCACCCCATACCAACCATACCAACCATGCCAACTATACCAACCATACCAACCTTACTAACCATGCCAACCATACCAATCATACCAACCATACCAACATTTCCAACTTTACCAACTATGCCAACTATGCCAACATTACCAACCATGCACCCCATACCAACCATGCCAACCATACCAACCTTACCTAACATACCAACCATGCCAACTATACCAACCATACCAACCATACCAACCATACCAACCTTACTAACCATGCCAACCATACCAATCATACTAACCATACCAACCTTTCCAACTTTACCAACCATGCCAACCATGCCAACCATACCAACCATACCAACCATACCAACCATACCAAACATACCAACCATACCAACCATACCAACCATACTAACCTTACCAACATTACCAAAAATAACAACCATGCCAACCATACCAACCTTACTAACCATGCCAACCATACCAATCATACCAATCATACTAACCATACCAACCTTTCCAACTTTACCACCCATGCCAACCTTACCAACCATACCAACCTTACACCCCATGCCAACCATACCAACCATGCCAACCATACCAACCATACCAACCATACCAACCATACCAACCATACCAACCATACCAACCATACCAACCATACCAACCATGCCAAGCATACCAACCATACCAACCTTACCAACCATACCAACCTTACCAATCATACAAACCATACCAACCTTATCAACCAAGCCAACCACACCAACCATACCAACCATACCAACCATACTAACCTTACCAACATTACCAAAAATAACAACCATGCTAACCATACCAACCATAATAACCTTACAAATCATGCCAACCATACCAATCATACCAACCATACCAACCTTTCCAACTTTACCAACCATGCCAACCATGCCAACCTTACCAACCATACCAACCTTATAAATCATACAAACCATACCAACCTTATCAACCAAGCCAACCACACCAACCATACCAACCTTACCCACCATACCAACCTTACAAACCTTACAAACCTTACCAACATTACCAAACATACCAAAAATTCCAACCATACCAAAATTACACACCATGCCAACCATAACAACCATGCCAACTATACCAACCATACCAACCATACCAACCTTACTAACCATGCCAACCATACCAACCATACCAACATTTCCAACTTCACCAACTATGCCAACCATGCCAACCTTACCAACCATGCACCCCATACCAACCATACCAACCATGCCAACCATACCAACCTTACCCAACATACCAACCATGCCAACTATACCAACCATACCAACCATACCAACCATACCAACCTTACTAACCATGCCAACCATACCAATCATACCAACCATACCAAAACTTCCAACTTCATAAACTATGCCAACCATGCCAACCTTACCAACCATGCACCCCATACCAACCATACCAACCATGCCAACCATACCAACCTTACCCAACATACCAACCATGCCAACCTTACCAACCATACCAACCTTACCAATCATACAACCCATACCAACCTTATCAACCAAGCCAACCACACCAACCATACCAACCTTACCCACCATACCAACCTTACAAACCTTACCAACATTACCAAACATACCAACCATGCCAACCATACCAACCTTACACACCATGCCAACCATACCAACCATGCCAACTATACCAACCATACCAACCATACCAACCTTACCAACCATACCAACCATACCAACTATACCAACCATGCCAACCAAACCAACCATACCGACCATACCAACCTTACCAACCAAACCAACTTTTCCAACCTTACCAACCATGCCAACCATACCAAACATACCAACCTTACACACCATGCCAACCATACCAACCTTACACACCATGCCAACCATACCAACCATGCCAACTATACCAACCATACCAACCATACCAACCTTACCAACCATACCAACATTACCAACTATACCAACCATGCCAACCAAGCCAACCATACCGACCATACCAACCTTACCAACCAAACCAACTTTTCCAACCTTACCAACCATGCCAACCATACCAAACATACCAACCTTACACACCATGCCAACCATAATAACCTTAAAAAAACATACACACCATACCAACCATACAAACCATACCAACTATGCCAACCATGCCAACCTTACCAACCATACCAACCTTACCAACCATACCAACCATACCAGCTATACCAACCATGCCAACCACCAGCTATACCAACCATGCCAACCAAGCCAACCATACCGACCATACCAACTTTACCAACCAAACAAACCTTTCCAACCTTACCAACCATGCCAACCATACCAACAATACTAACCATGCCAACCATGCAAATTTTACCAACTATACCAACCATACCACCCTTACCAACCATGCCACCCATATCAATCATGAAAACCATACCAACCATGCCAACCATACCAACCATACCAACCTTACAAACCATGCCAACCATACCAATCATAACAACCATACCAACCTTTCCAACCTTACCAACCATGCCAACCATGCCAAACATACCAACCTTACACACCATGCCAACCATACCAACCTTAAAAAAACACACACACCATACCAACCATAAAAACTATGCCAACCATGGCAACTATACCAACAATACTAACCATGCCAACCATACAAACTTTACCAACTATACCAACCATACCACCCTTACCAACCATACCACCCTTACCAACCATGCCACCCATACCAACCATGAAAACCATACCAACCATGCCAACCAAACCAACCTTTCCAACCTTACCAACCTTACCAACCATGCCAACCATACCAACCTTACACACCATTCCAACCATACTAACCTTAAAAAACATACACACCATACCAAACATACCAACTATGCCAAGCATGCCAACCATACCAACAATACTAACCATGCCAACCATGCAAACTTTACCAACTATACCAACCATACCACCCTTACCAACCATGCCACCCATACCAATCATGAAAACCATACCAACCATGCCAACCATACCAACCATACCAACCTTACAAACCATGCCAACCATACCAATCATAACAGCCATACCAACCTTTCCAACCTTACCAACCATGCCAACCATACCAAACATACCAACCTTACACAACATGCCAACCATACCAACCTTAAAAAAACACACACACCATACCAACCATACCAACTATGCCAACCATGCCAACTATACCAACCATACCAACCATACCAACCTTACTAACCATGCCAACCATACCAATCATACTAACCATACCAACCTTTCCAACTTTACCAACCATGCCAACCAAGCCAACCTTACCAATCATACCAACCATACCAAACTTACACCCCATGCCAACCATACCAACCATACCAACCATACCAACCATACCAACCATACAACCATACCAACCATACCAACCATACCAACCATACTAACCTTACCAACATTACCAAAAATAACAACCATGCCAACCATACCAACCTTACTAACCATGCCAACCATACCAATCATACCAATCATACCAATCATACTAACCATACCAACCTTTCCAACTTTACCAACCATGCCAACCTTACCAACCATACCAACCATACCAAACATACCAACCTTACAACCCATGCCAACCATACCAACCATGCCAACCATACCAACCATACCAACCATACCAACCATACCAACCATACCAACCATACCAACCATAATAACCATGCAAAGCATACCAACCATACCAACCTTACCAACCATACCAACCTTACCAATCATACCACCACTTCCAACTTCATAAACCATGCCAACCATACCAAACATACCAACCTTACACACCATGCCAACCATAATAACCTTAAAAAAACATACACACCAAACCAACCATACAAACCATACCAACTATGCCAACCATGCCAACCTTACCAACCATACCAACCTTACCAACCATACCAACCATACCAGCTATACCAACCATGCCAACCAAGCCAACCGTACGAACATACCAACCTTACCCACCATACCAACCTTACCAACCTTACCAACATTACCAACATTACCAACATTACCAAACATACCAACCATGCCAACCATACCAACCTTACACACCATGCCAACCATACCAACCATGCCAACCATACCAACCTTACAAACCATGAAAACCATACCAATCATACCAATTATACCAAACATACCAACCTTTTCAACTTCACCAACCATGCCAACCATGCCAACCAAGCCAACCACAGCAACCATAGCAACCATAATAACCATACTAACCATACCAACCATAATAACCATACCAACCATACCAACCATACCAACCATGCCAAGCATACCAACCATACCAACCTTACCAAAAATACCAACCTTACCAATCATACAAACCATACCAACCTTATCAACCAAGCCAACCATACCAACCATACCAACCATACCAACCATACTAACCTTACCAACATTACCAAAAATAACAACCATACCAACCATGCCAACCATACCAACCTTACACACCATGCCAACCATACCAACCATGCCAACCATACCAACCATACCAACCTTACAAACCATGAAAACCATACCAATCATACCAATTATACCAAACATACCAACCTTTTCAACTTCACCAACCATGCCAACCATGCCAACCAAGCCAACCATAGCAACCATAGCAACCATAATAACCATAATAACCATACTAACCATACCAACCATAATAACCATACCAACCATACCAACCATACCAACCATGCCAACCTTACCAACCATACCAACCTTACCAACCATACCAACCATACCAGCTATACCAACCATGCCAACCAAGCCAACCGTACGAACATACCAACCTTACCCACCATACCAACCTTACCAACCTTACCAACATTACCAACATTACCAACCATGCCAACCATACCAACCATACCAACCTTACAAACCATGAAAACCATACCAATCATACCAATTATACCAAACATACCAACCTTTTCAACTTCACCAACCATGCCAACCATGCCAACCAAGCCAACCATAGCAACCATAGCAACCATAATAATCATACCAACCTTACCAAACATACTAACCATACCAACCATGCCAACCAAGCCAACCATTCGAACATACCAACCTTACCCACCATATTAACCTTACCAACCTTATCAACATTACCAACATTACCAAATATACCAACCATGCCAACCATACCAACCTTACACACCATGCCAAACATACCAACCATGCAAACCATACCAATCATACCAACCATACCAACCATACCAACCTTTCCAACTTTACCAACCATGCCAACCAAGCCAACCATACCAACCTTAACAACCATACCAACCATATCAACCTTACCAACATTACCAACATTACCAACAATACCAACCATACCAACCATACCAACCTTACCAACATTTCTAACAATAGCAACCTTACACACCATACCAACCTTACACACCATGCCAACCATACCAACCATAGCAAGCATACCAGCCATACCAACCATAAGAACCATACCAACCATACCAACCATACCAACAATGCCAACCATGCCAAGCATACAAACCATACCAACCTTACCAACCATACCAACCTTACCAATCATACAAACCATACCAACCTTATCAACCAAGCCAACCATACCAACCATACCAACCATACCAACCATACTAACCTTACCAACATTACCAAAAATAACAACCATACCAACCATAATAACCTTACAAATCATGCCAACCATAAGAATCATACCAACCTTACCAAACATACTAACCATACCAACCATGCCAACCAAGCCAACCATTCGAACATACCAACCTTACCCACCATATTAACCTTACCAACCTTACCAACATTACCAAACATACCAACCATGCCAACCATACCAACCTTACACACCATGCCAAACATACCAACCAT
Organism: Thelaira solivaga; assembly: GCA_947397855.1. Classification (NCBI taxonomy): domain Eukaryota; kingdom Metazoa; phylum Arthropoda; class Insecta; order Diptera; family Tachinidae; genus Thelaira; species Thelaira solivaga. Next base: position 44,406,618 of record OX377614.1, read on the forward strand.
GCCAACCATATCAATCATACCAACCATACCAACCATACTAACCTTTCCAACTTTACCAACCATGCCAACCATGCCAACCATGCCAACCATGCCAACCATACCAACCTTACCAAACATACTAACCATACCAACCATGCCAACCAAGCCAACCATACGAACATACCAACCTTACCCACCATACAAACCTTACCAACCTTACCAACATTACCAACATTACCCAACATACCAACCATGCCAACCATACCAACCTTACACACCATGCCAAACATACCAACCATGCAAACCATACCAATCATACCAACCATACCAACCATACCAACCTTTCCAACTTTACCAACCATGCCAACCAAGCCAATCATACCAACCTTAACAACCATACCAACCATATCAACCTTACCAACATTACTAACATTACCAACAATACCAACCATACCAACCATACCAACCTTACCAACATTTCTAATAATAGCAACCTTACACACCATACCAACCTTACACACCATGCTAACCATACCAACCACAGCAAGCATACCAGCTATACCAACCATAAGAACCATACCAACCATACCAACCATACCATCATTACCAACATTACCAACATTACCAACAATACCAACCATACAAGCCTTACCAACATTACCAACAATACCAACCTTACACACCATACCAATCTTACACACCATGCCAACTATACCAACCATAGCAACCATACCAACCATACCAACCATACCAACCATACCAACATTACCAACTATACCAACCATACCAACCTTACCAACCATATTAACTATACCAACCATACAAACCAAGCCAACCGTACGAACATACCAACCTTACCCACCATACCAACCTTACCAACCTTACCAACATTACCAACATTACCAAACATACCAACCATGCCAACCATACCAACCTTACACACCATGCCAACCATACCAACCATGCCAACCATACCAACCATACCAACCTTACAAACCATGCCAACCATACCAATCATACCAATTATACCAACCATACCAACCTTTCCAACTTCACCAACCATGCCAACCATGCCAACCAAGCCAACCATAGCAACCATAGCAACCATAATAACCATACTAACCATACTAACCATACCAACCATAATAACCATACCAACCATACCAACCATGCCAAGCATACCAACCATACCAACCTTACCAATCATACAAACCATACCAACCTTATCAACCAAGCCAACCATACCAACCATACAAACCATACCAACCATACCAACCTTACCCACCATATTAACCTTACCAACCTTACCAACATTACCAACATTACCAAACATACCAACCATGCCAACCATACCAACCTTACACACCATGCCAAACATACCAACCATGCAAACCATACCAATCATACCAACCAAACCAACCATACCAACCTTTCCAACTTTACCAACCATGCCAACCAAGCCAACCATACCAACCTTAACAACCATACCAACCATATCAACCTTACCAACATTACCAACATTACCAACAATACCAACCATACCAACCATACCAACCTTACCAACATTTCTAACAATAGCAACCTTACACACCATACCAACTTTACACACCATGCCAACCATACCAACCATAGCAAGCATACCAGCCATACCAACCATAAGAACCATATCAACCATACCAACCATACCAACCATGAAAAGCATACCAACCATACCAACCTTACCAACCATACCAACCTTACCAATCATACAAACCATACCAACCTTATCAACCAAGCCAACCATACCAACCATACCAATCATACTAACCTTACCAACATTACCAAAAATAACAAATATACCAACCATAATAACCTTACAAATCATGCCAACCATACCAATCATACCAACCTTAACAAACATACTAACCATACCAACCATGCCAACCAAGCCAACCATTCGAACATACCAACCTTACCCACCATATTAACCTTACCAACCTTACCAACATTACCAACATTACCAACATTACCAAACATACCAACCATGCCAACCATACCAACCTTACACACCATGCCAAACATACCAACCATGCCAACCATATCAATCATACCAACCATACCAACCATACCAACCTTTCCAACTTTACCAACCATGCCAACCATGCCAACCATGCCAACCATACCAACCTTACCAAACATACTAACCATACCAACCATGCCAACCAAGCCAACCATACGAACATACCAACCTTACCCACCATACTAACCTTACCAACCTTACCAACATTACCAACATTACCCAACATACCAACCATGCCAACCATACCAACCTTACACACCATGCCAAACATACCAACCATGCAAACCATACCAATCATACCAACCATACCAACCTTTCCAACTTTACCAACCATGCCAACGAAGCCAACCATACCAACCTTAACAACCATACCAACCATATCAACCTTACCAACATTACCAACATTACCAACAATACCAACCATACCAACCATACCAACCTTACCAACATTTCTAACAATAGCAACCTTACACACCATACCAACCTTACACACCATGCCAACCATACCAACCATAGCAAGCATACCAGCTATACCAACCATAAGAACCATACCAACCATACCAACCATACCAACATTACCAACATTACCAACATTACCAACAATACCAACCATACCAGCCTTACCAACATTACCAACAATACCAACCTTACACACCATACCAATCTTACACACCATGCCAACTATAGCAACCATAGCAACCATACCAACCATACCAACCATACCAACCATACCAACATTACCAACTATACCAACCATACCAACCTTACCAACCATATTAACTATACCAACCATACAAACCGTACCAACTTTACCAATTATGCGGAATATACCAACCATACCAACCATACCAACCTTACCAGCCATACCAACCATGCCAACCATACCAATCTTACACACCATACCAACCACGCCAACCACGCCAACCATGCCAACCTTACCAGATATACCAACTTTACCAACCACACCAACCATGCCAACCTTACCAACCATGCCAACCATGCAACTTATACCAACCATACCAACCATGCCAAACCATACCAACCTTACTAAACATACCCACCATGCACCATACCTAACATACCAACCATACCAACCATACCAACTTTACCAACAACGCCAACCCTGCCAACCTTACCAACCTTACCAACCATGCACCCCATACCAACCATGCACCCCATACCAACCATACCAACCATGCCAACCATAGCAAACATATCAACCACGCCAACCATGCCAACCTTACCAACCATACCAACCTTACCAACCATACCAACTTTACCAACCATGCCAACCATGCACCCCATACCAACCATACCAACCATGCCAAACCATACCAACCATGCCAACCAAGCCAACCATACCAACCATACCAACCATACCAACCATACCAACCATACCAACCATACCAACTATGCCAACCATGCCAACCATGCCAACCAAGCCAACCATACCGACCATAAAAACCTTACCAACCAAACCAACTTTTCAACCTTACCAACCATGCCAACCATACCAAACGTGCCAACCTTACACACCATGCCAACCATACCAACCTTAAAAAAATATACACACCATACCAACCATACCAACTATGCCAACCATGCCAACCTTTCCAACCATACCAACCTTACCAACCATACCAACTTTACCAACCATGCCAACCCCATACCAACCATACCAACCATGCCAAACCATACCAACCATGCCAACCAAGCCAACCATACCAACCATACCAACCGTACCAACCATACCAACCATACCAACCTTACCAACCATACCAGCCATACCAACTATGCCAACCATGCCAACCAAGCCAACCATACCGACCATAAAAACCTTACCAACCAAACCAACCTTTCCAACCTTACCAACCATGCCAACCATACCAACCTTACCAACCATACCAACCATACCAACTATGCCAACCATGCCAACCATACCGACCATAAAAACCTTACCAACCAAACCAACCTTTCCAACCTTACCAACCATGCCAACCATAGCAACCATACCAATCTTACACACCATACCAACCACGCCAACCATGCCAACCTTACTAGCCATACCAACTTTACCAACCATGCCAACCATGCACCCCATACCAACCATACCAACCATGCCAAACCATACCAACCATGCTAACCACGCCAACCTCACCAACCATACCAACCATACCAACCATACCAACCTTACCAATCATACCAACCATACCAACTATGCCAACCATGCCAACCAAGCCAAATATACCGACCATAAAAACCTTACCAACCAAACCAACCTTTCTAACCTTACCAACCATGCCAACCATAGCAACCATACCAATTTTACACACCATACCAACCACGCCAACCATACCAACCTTACCAACCATACCAACTTTACCAACCATGCCAACCATGCACCCCATACCAACCATACCAACCAGGCCATACCATACCAACCATGCCAACCAAGCCAACCATGCCAACCAAGCCAACCATACCGACCATAAAAACCTTACCAACCAAACCAACCTTTCCAACCTTACCAACTATACCAACCATACCAACTATGCCAACCATGCCAACCATGCCAACCAAGCCAACCATACCGACCATAAAAACCTTACCAACCAAACCAACCTTTCCAACCTTACCAACCATGCCAACCTTACCAACCATGCCAACCATGCACCTTATACCAACCATGCCAACCAAGCCAACCATACCAACCATACCAACTATGCCAACCAAGCCAACCATACCAACCATACCAACCATACCAACCATACCAACCATACCAACCATACCGATCTTACCAACCATACCAACCATACCAACTATGCCAACCATGCCAACCAAGCCAACCATACCGACCATAAAAACCTTACCAACCAAACCAACCTTTCCAACCTTACCAACCATGCCAATCTTACCAACCATGCCAACCATGCACCTTATACCAACCATACCAACCTTACCAACCATACCAACCATACCAACCTTACCAACCATACCAACCATACCAACTATGCCAACCATGCCAACCAAGCCAACCATACCGACCATAAAAACCTTACCAACCAAACCAACCTTTCCAACCTTACCAACCATGCCAACCTTACCAACCATGCACCTTATACCAACCATACCAACCTTACCAACCATACCAACTTTACCAAAAACGCCAACCATGCCAACCTTACCAACCTTACCAGCCATGCACCAAATACCAACCATACTAACCATGCCAACCATAGCAAACATATCAACCACGCCAACCATGCCAACCTTACAAACCATACCAACTTTACCAACCATACCAACGTTACCAACCATGCCAATCATAACACCCATACCAACCCTACCAAACATACCAACCATTCCAACCATACTAACCTTACCAACCATGCCAACCATTCCAACTTTACCAACCACACCAACCATACCAACCATACCAACAATACCAACTATACCAACTATACCAAACATACCGACCATACCACCCTTACCAACCATGTCACCCATACCAACCATGAAAACCATACCAACCTTACCAACCATGCCAATAATGCCAACCATGTCAACCATGCCAACCATGCCAACCATGCCAACCATGCCAACCATGCCAACCTTACCAACCATACCAACCATGCCATACATACCAACCTTTCCAACTTTACCAACCATGCCAACCAAGCCAACCATACCAACTATACCAATCTTATCAACCATACCAACAATACTAGCCATGCCAACCATACCAGCCTTACCAACCTTACTCACCATGCACCCCATACCAACCATAGCAACCATATCAACCACGCCAACCATGCCAACCTTACTAACCATACCAACTTTACCAACCACGCCAACCATGCCAACCTTACCAACCTTACCAACCATGCCAATCATGCACCCTATACCAACCATGCCAACCACTCCAAACCATACCAACCTTACTAATCACACCAACCATGCCAACCATAGCAAAGATACCAACCATACCAACCATACAAACCATACCAACTTTACCAACAACGCCAACCATGCCAACCTTACCAACCATGCAACCCATACCAACCATAAAAACCATACCAACCTTACCAACCATGCCAAACATGCCAACCATACCAACCATACCAACCATACCAACCATGGCAAACCATACCAACCTTACCAACCATGCCAACCATGCCAACCACGCTAACCATGCCAACGACGCCAACCATGCTAACCATAGCACTTTTACCAACCATGAGAAATATACCAACTTTACCAACCTTACCAAATATACCAACCATGCCAACCATAGCAACCATACCAACCACGCCAACCATGCCAACCTTACCAACCATACCATCTTTACCAACCTTACCAACCATGCCAAATATACAACCATACAAACTTTACCAAACTCGCCAACCAAGCCAACTTTACCAACCATGCACCCCATACCAATCTTACCAACAATACCAACTATGCCAAACATGCCAAAAATACCAACCGTATTAACCACGCCAACCATGCCAACCTTACCAACCATGCCAACCATGCCAACCATACCACTCTTACCAACCATGAGAACCATACCAACCTTTCCAACTTTACCAACCATGCCAACCATACCAACCATACCAACCATACCAACCTTTCCAACCTTACCAACCTTACCAACCATACCAACCTTTCCAACTTCACCAACCATGCCAACCATACCAACCATTCCAACCTTTCCAACCTTACCAACCATACCAACCTTTCCAACCTTACTAACCATACCAACCATACAAATCATACCAACCTTACCAACCATGCACCCCATACCAACCATACCATCCATGCCTATTATACCAACCTTACCAAACATACCAACCATGCCAACCAAACCAACCTTACCAACCATACCAACCTTACCAATAATAACAACTTTACCAAACTTACCAAACAAACCAACCATGCCAATCATGCCAACCTTACCAACCATGCCAACCATAGCAACCATACAAATCATACCAACATTACCAACCATGCTAACCATAACAACCATACCAACCTTACCAACAATAACAACTTTACCAACCTTACCAACCTACCAACCATACCAGCCATACCAACCATGCCAACCAAGCCAACCATACCAACCATACCAACCATACCAATATTATCAACCATACCAACCTTTCCAACCTTACCAACCATGCCAACCATATCAACCATACCAACCAAGCCACCCAAGCCAACCATACCAACCATACCAACCATACCAACCTTTCCAACTTTACCAACCATGCCAACCAAGCCAACCATACCAACTATACCAATCTTATCAACCATACCAACCTTTCCAACCTTACCAACCTTTCCAACCTTACCAACCATGCCAACCATGCCAACCATATCAACCATACCAACCATGCCAACCATACCAACCATACCAACCATACCAACCTTACCAACCATACCAACCTTTCCAACTTTAACAACCATACCAACCATACCAACCATACCAACCAAGCCAACCATACCAACCATACCAACCATACCAACCTTACCAACCATACCAACCTTTCCAACTTTAACAACCATACCAACCATACCAACCATACCAACCATACCAACCAAGCCAACCATACCAACCATACCAACCAAGCCAACCATACCAACCATACCAACCATACCAACCTTTCCAACTTTACCAACCATGCCAACCAAGCCAACCATACCAACTATACCAATCTTATCAACCATACCAACCTTTCCAACCTTACCAACCTTTTCAACCTTACCAACCATGCCAACCATGCCAACCATATCAACCATACCAACCATGCCAACCATACCAACCATACCAACCTTACCAACCATACCAACCTTTCCAACTTTAACAACCATACCAACCATACCAACCAAGCCAACCATACCAACCATACCAACCATACCAACCATACCAACCATACCAACCATACCAACCTTTCCAACTTTACCAACCATGCCAACCATACCAACCATACCAACCTTTCCAACATTACCAACCTTACCAACCATGCCAACCATGCCAACCATGCCAACCATATCAACCATACCAACCATGCCAACCAAGCCAACCATACCAACCATACCAACCATATCAACCATACCAACCATGCCAACCATACCAACCATACCAATCTTACCAACCATACCAACCTTTCCAACTTGACCAACCATGCCAAACATACCAACCATGCCAACCAAGCCAACCATACCAACCATACCAACCATACCAACCTTACCAACCATACCAACCTTTCCAACTTTACCAACCATGCCAACCATACCAACCATACCAACCTTTCCAACATTACCAACCAAGCCAGCCATACCAACTATAGAGGCGCTTGTAGCGAAAAAAGAAAAAAATTATTATAAATATTCATTTGATTTTCTTTTAAAAAGCATCTTTAAATTGTAACAGTATTTACTAACAATGTAGATAGAAATGTTAATTAATGTAAACAGATTCATGTAACAACATTCTGCACTTTTCTTTAACATGCAGCTGAATGGTAGTGCAGCTTTAGAAATTAACCAACAGACATAAAGTAAACATGTTGTAAGATCGCTTTTTCAGAAAAAAATTAAACAAATAAAAGTTAGAGTATTCTCCCGTAGGGTAGATTTCCCTAAAATTAGATTATAATTTTTTTATTTAGTAGGCTGAAAGTATGTTCAATTTGTTGTAATAATGTTTTAAAGTTTCGGAAAAAGCTGACATTTAATCACCTTCAATTGGGCATAACGTACGTGTGTTTGCTGGGCTGTCTTAGGTAGTAGGTGCGTAAATTCTTAAGCTAAATTGAAAAACAATTTTTTTTGATAACACGACAATTCCCATAACGGGTTCAATTTTGAGATATAAATACGTAATCTGTAGGCTGATATGCATTTGTAACCAAATATCAACGACATACAGTATTAAGCTCGATTAATTGAAATTAATGCATTTGTTTCATATAAAGTTTTCTTGCACATATATAATTCATGTGCTTAAATTTTGGTGAAAAGGAAAAAAATATAAAAATTAAATAAAATATTGAAATCTATGAATACTAACTTGGGAGAAGGATACAGGAAAATAAGAAAAGTTATTATTGCAACCTAAGTTAGAGTGGAATACCTCCAATAAAATGATTCCTTTTGGTTGTTTCTACTTCATCAATAGCTGCTGGTAATTTTCAGTTATATCAAACGCTATCAGTACTATAGTTATTGGATTTTTAGTGTCATTGTGGCTCGTATCATTGAAACGAAGATATATATTTAATTTTGCATGGGCACGGGAAACCCTGAACGGAAGCCCGGAAATCCCATTTGGTGCAAGGAGTCCGCCAAAACGAAAAATATAAAACAGAAGGAAGGAAGGCTATACATAAAATTTTTCAGGATCACAGATACTATACATATAGATAACTGGGGAAAAAAGTGCAAATAGTGAAAAGGTGTTACTAAATTATTCTCTCTAAAAAGGAAAAAAAATTGAAAGCCTAAACTAGGAGTACATACTCATATACATACATACGAGTATATGCTATTGTGTTGCTTTTAACATTCATTGAATTTAAGTTTTTTTGATTTAAAGGCAAAAATCAAGCACTCTACATACATACGTTCACATTTCATATAGAAAACAAATCAATTATAAGAAAAAAAATATAATAAAACAATAACGCAGGCATACATATGGGTTTTTTTAATTATAAAAAAAAATTTGTTTAATACTGGAAAATTAGTGTAACAGAGCCCATATGTAATGTTATTTGTATCCGAAGATTGTATATTAATATATTTAATATATGTACATATATCAGTAAGTATAGTATATGCATGTAAATATATGAACCTGTGCATATGTATGTTTAATTAAATAAAATAACTATGTAATAATTTCTATTTGGAATTTAAAAGTTTAACAAAATATTAATCTTTATTTGTGCTTAATTCCAGAAATTGTGTTGGTTTTAAAATTTATTCTTTTACTCATGATAGTCTCATGAGTTATTCATTCAGTACAATAAGTACTGAAGGGGAGAGTATACCTATATGGACCATTTCATCAGACGCTACTCCGAATCCTCAGTAGGTTACTCCCAACGTTTCTTGCAAACATTAGAACCTTTATATTGTAAAAGCAATTGACTAAATAAGAATTATTAATCAAAAGTCACAAAAAGATTCAAATATTCAAACAAAAAACTCAGTAAGCATTGAACTGAATAAATAAATAAATTTCATTACTGTTCAAGATGGCGACCGATTTAACAGCTGTTAAGTGATTTATTCTCAGTTTGATTTGGCAATTTATCATGAATAGACTTACGCCTGAACAATGCTTGCAAATAGTGCAATTTTATTTCGAAAATAATGGTTCTGTGCGGAATACGTATTTTACTTCTGGTTGAATGGCTACGTCAACAAACAAAACTGCCCCATTTGGAGTGAAGCTAATCCTCAAGTGTATGTTGAAACACCGTTACATCCAGAAAAACTGACTGTTTAGTGCGCTTTATGGGCTGGTGGAATCATTGTTCCGTACTTCTTCAAAAACGATGATGGCCAGAACGTTACAGTCAATGGTGATCGGTATAGAGCCATGATTACTATCTTTTTCATTCCTTAATTGAACAACCATGATGTCCTGGAGCTGTGGTTCCAACAAGACGGCGCAACATGTCACACAGCTCGTGCCACAATCGATTTATTGAAAAACACGTTTGGTGACCGCCTAACTTCACGTTTTGGACCAGTGAATTGGCCTCCAAGATCTTGTGACTTAACACCGCTAGACTACTTTCTGTGGGGCTATGTAAAGTCATTGGTTTATGCGGATAAGCCACAAACGCTTGACCTTTTGGAAGACAACATTCGCCGTGTTATTGCCGATATACGGCCAAAAATGTTGGAAAAAGTCATCGAAAATTGGACGTCCAGATTGGACTACATGCGAGCCAGCCATGTCGGTCATATGCTAGAAATCATATTTATAATGTAATGCCACAAGATTATCTTTCGGATAAATAAAATTCATGTCAATCGAATAATCTATCGTTGTTTTATTGCAATTTAAAGTTCTATACGTCTGTAAAAAAACACCCTTTATTTATAAACACAATAAAATAACAGAACAAGCTAATGATTTTTTTTATCTTGCTATTAGTCGCGAAACCTTTAATTAGTCAAGTTTTGTTTGGGTTTAAACATTTATATATATATATTAAAATTATTTTTAGTGATTTTTGCCTACTTCATTTTTTTTAATTATTCTAAATTTTCTTTACGATGTAGTTTTTTATTAATAAGTAAGAGTTAAAAAAAAAAATTTTTTTTTATTATATACCTACGAATATATATATTTATATAATTCTGTTAAGTAAAGTTGAATTAAATGAGTTTTTAAACTTCTAATTTTCTTTTTTTTTTTTTTCTAAGCTGCTGTCGATTAGATAAAAATATTTGGGATCATGTATAAAATTTAGGTTGAACATTGCATGATGATGGTGGGGCGGCTAAATCTAGTTGTGTTAACAACGACAACAGCACAGCGCTAATGTGTAAATATTCCTCACGTTTGACATGAGCTTTCTCAAAACTCTCCTTTACTTCTATTTAAACTATAACAAGCATGCAAAGTATTATTATCTTTTGGTAGCTAAAATACATCGAAAACACTGAGCTGAGTATTCAATAGAAACCCATCCATTAGCCGACGAGAAAGGAGCCGGAAACCAGTGCATGCTACATTGCTCATAGCTCGAGTTTTATTTCACTCCCTTAAAGGAGAAATGCTACACAACCATACCAACCTTACAAACCATGCCAACCATACCAACCATACCAACCATGACAACCATTCCAACCTTACCAACTTTACCAGCCATGCCACCCATACCAACCATACAAACCATACCAACCTTACTAATCATGCCAAATATACCAACCATACCAACTGTTGGCGCTATCATCAAAATTGGGATTAATCTGGCAGCGCAAATACATAGTTGCACTGTATATTTACAATTTACAACGTTGGCAGTAAAATTTAACGAAAATAGATAGATTTTATATAGATATAAAAATTGTCCCTGAATACGCGGCATTACCAGCCATTTTATTGATAACTACGAATCGGATAAGTTGGCTGTGCGCAGTACTCGGAGACAAATTTTAATCAAGTTTAAAAATACTAATTTAAAAATTCCTGGTGGTTTCCATACCAAAAAGTATGTACCACAATTTGTTATTTAATAATAATATAATTAATTTAATAATTTTAATAGAAATACATCTTGTCAAATTTACAAGTGTGTTTTATTCAAAATCCCCGTGGAAGTCACTAGGCTTGTGGCTGGCGTGCCTTGGTAACATTTTTAAAATTCTTTTTGTTCTGAAATTTGCCTTCCCTTTTGAGCCTTGCTTGCGGTTAATAACAGCTAATTCCTGTATCACCTTATCATCAACAGACTTGCCAATCTCGCAGTAAGTAAAAAAAAAATGCCTTTGCCAGTAGAGGGTCAACAGCAAAATAAGCAATCTGATTGTAATTGCTCGCTTTGTCCAAATCCTCCTGACGAAAATATGGTTACATGCGTCGATTGTCATACCACATTTCATAAAAAATGTGTTCAGGCCGCTGATAACATGATCTTCAAATGTCCTTCATGTTCAGCTATAAGGCCAAGCTCACCTGCTCCAAGCAATGCAAGTAGAGCTTCAAACCGTTCCCACGTTTCACAGTCTCGAAGATTTGAGTTACAACTTCAAAAGTTGGAAGAAGAACGAGAACTGGATAGAAATTTCATGGAACTTAATAAAAAATATTTAGAAAGAAAATATCAGCTTCTAGAAGAAGCTGAAAACAATAACGACATTTCGTCTATTGAAAGCCAATCCGTACAAAATTGGGTAAATCAAACTCGGTGTGAAAAACAAGTACCTGATAACTCAGCTAATTACACCACATTAGCAACGTCTAATGGTGTTAACAAATCTACTCTAAAATAGAGCGGGATTCTTGGCAAACGATTCTTCGCACTTAGCAACAACTGTTGCACCTATTTGTGCAACCACTACCACTAATTGTCAAGGACCACATCAGCACATGAGCAATACGATGCAAAATTTAAATTTGTTTGAAAAAACCACTTACTTTACCAGCTTACAAAATAATTGTACTACAAACTTGAATAATCCCACTTCTGTTTTTAACACAAATATAACAGCACAAAACACCACGCGCTTTATGCAACCAACTGTTGCCTCCGCGGCCATAAATTCGTCTTCAATGTCTACCGTACCAAATTATACAACAAACATTGCAACCAATAGTTGCTATCAACGAATGCAGCCTTCGAGGCCCATTGGCCAGCAAAACCCAATACTTACATCTTTTAGTACCACTAACAATAATACACAACGTTTGTTTAATTCACTTCCTCACGATTTTATTTCTTCATCTACATGCCATCCTACAATAAATGAAACACCTTTTCATAACTTTTATTCTGCTCCAATTAGCACCATTTTACCAAGTCACCTAAGTTCCCGACAATCACTGCCAAAAGAATTGCCCTTATTCTCTGGCCTTCCAGAAGAATGGCCACTTTTTTATTCTACCTTTAAGTGGTCCACAGATGCTTGTGCATTCACTAATGCTGAAAACCTTATACGTCTGCAAAAGGCTTTGAAAGGAGATGCCTTACATAGCGTGCATCATATGTTGATTCACCCATCCAATGCCCCTGAAGTTATACAAATACTTCATATGCTTTTTGGACAACCTGAAAAGATAACAAATTCAATAAAAAACAGAATTAGTTGTATGCCAAAAGTAGATGAAAATAATTTAAAAACACTTACCTCGCTAGCGATTAATGTACGAAGCCTGTTGTCAACTATTAACGCCGGCGGCTTACAAGATGAACTAAATAATTCATCATTCCTATCTGACTTGGTACAAAAACTCCCAACAATGTATCAAATGCAATGGGCAACTCAAAAAATGATGCTAATAAATCAAAACATAAAACCAAATTTGTGCGAGTTTGACAAGGTTTTTTTAATTTGGGTATAACAGCCAACAGTATTACAATTGATAATTTTACAAATAAAAACAATAGAGCCAGCAATGCAATGCAAACAACAACAAACAAAAAAGCCTTTATCCACTCTCATAGTGAGAACTTTTGCATTGTGTGCGGCAATAACAACAACAAATGTAAAGCTGTAGCTAATTGCCCAAAATATTTATCGTTGGATCGCGGCGAAAAATGGTCTGTATTGAGAAAGTACAATTTATGTAAATACTGTTTGTTCAAGCATAATGGGGAATGTAAAAGAAAAAAGAAGTGCGGTGAAGAGGGATGTGAATTTTTTCATCACTCGTCATTACATCGCTATTCAATGCCAATTAATAAACAGAATGAAACGTCAAATGGAAACTTTAAAAACAAATCTGAAGTGAAAATAGTAAATAATAGCCACACTGCTGAAAGTAAAGATTTTATTTTATTTAAAATTATTCCTGTAAAATTATATGGAAAAAATAAAATAATAGAGACTTTCGCGTTTATAGACGAAGGTTCCAGCATCAGTCTAATAAACGAAAAATTGGCAAGAGAGTTGCAAATTAGTGGTATACCAAATGACTTGTGTTTACGGTGGACAGGAGGTATGGAAAGAAGAGAAAAGAGTTCACAAAGTCTTAAAATTTCTATTTCAGGCAAAATTAATACTAAGCAATTTGATGTTAATGTTTATACAGTGAATGCATTGGATCTTCCTGTTCAATCATTGGACTACAAAGTATTTTCAAAACAGTATCGCCACTTGCAGCAACTACCTGTTGAAAGTTATGTAAATGCTGAGCCACAAATTTTAATTGGATTAAATCACATTCAATTGGGTGTTTCACGCAGAATTCGTGAAGGTTCTCCATATGAACCGATTGCGCCTGCACAAAACTTGGCTGGCTCATTTACGGCGCTTCGGAGAAAAATATAAAAGAAGGTATGAGTTTGAATTTTCATGTATGTGAGTGCTCTGCTGCAAATAGTGACGATAGATTAGAACGTTTGGTCAATAGTTTCTATTCAGCTGAAAGTTTGGGTATAGGCGTCCAAGATCCCCTAATTGCTGAAAATGATAAAAGAGCGTTAGATCTTTTAAATAAATTTACCAAGCAGAAAGACAATGGACATTATGAGGTTCCACTTCTGTGGAAGTATGATGTAACGGAGTTGCCAGATAGTTACGAAATGGCAGTAAAACGGCTAAATTGCCTTGAAAATAAATTACGTAAAAATGTCGATCTTTTTAAAATATTTCAAGAAACAATTTCAAAATATTTATCAAAAGGCTATATTCGCAAACTAGATTGTACAGAAATCAAGCGTACTGACAAAATGACTTGGTACCTTAAAATTTTTGCAGTTTTCAATAAAAATAAGCCTGGTAAGACTCGTATCGTCTGGGATGCGGCTGCAAAATCAAATGGCATGTCCCTTAATTCATATTTATTAAAGGGACCCGATCTATTGGCCAACCTGCCTTCTGTCCTTTTCAAATTTCGTCAAAAATTCGTGGCTGTTAGTGGAGATATTGAAGAAATGTTCCACCAGATCCATATAAGAGGGAAAGACAGAGATGTGCAACGGTTTCTTTGGCGCAATTGCGAACAAGATAGACCACCTGATACTTATGTCATGGACGTTATGATTTTTGGGGCTTCATGCGCTCCTAGTATCTCTCAGTACGTGAAGAACTTAAACAGCAGTAAATATGATAGAGAGTTTCCCCAGGCTGCTAAATCTATTAAAAAAAATCATTACGTTGATGATCTTCTTGATTCAGTTGATACACCAGAGGAAGCGTTGACACTTATTTCAGAGGTCTCATATATTCACCAAAAAGGTGGATTTAATATTCGGAACTGGATTTCTAACGACAAATCAGTTCTTGAACCTAATTCTGCAACCTCGGGTGCAAAATGCCTTAACTTAACAGAAGAAAAACAAATTGAAAAAGTTTTAGAGGTATTTTGGGACCATGATGAAGATGTTATAACTTTTAAAATATCAAAATGGCTTTTAGAAACTGATATATTTTCTGGAAAAATACCCTCAAAGAGAGAGGTATTAAGATTTGTTATGTCAATTTATGACCCACTTGGTATTATTGGACATATTATTATGTATGTAAAGGTATTCATGCAAGAAGTGTGGCGTTCGCAAATTGAATGGGATGAAAAGATTCCCGCTGAATTAGCACCAAAATGGAAGCAATGGATTACAATTTTACCCAATATTCAAAATATAAAAATTCCTCGTTGTTATTTGAATGGTCTTAAAAATTAAGATAATATTGAGGTTGAGCTGCATACATTTGTTGACGCTAGCAAAAATGGATATGCAGCAGTATGCTACTTCAAGATGAAGAAAAATGATGTAGTCTTTTGCTCACTAGTGGGCTCAAAAACAAGAGTAGCACCCCTAAAAATAATTTCTGTGCCACGATTGGAGCTAATGGCTGCTCTCATAGGTGCTCGCTTTGCAAAGTTTGTAACTACAAATCATAACATCAAAATTAATAAAACCTATTTCTGGTGTGATTCAAAAACGGTTCTTAGCTGGCTTAATTCAGACCATCGTAAATACAACCAGTTTGTAGCATTCAGAGTAACAGAAATTCTGGAATTATCTTCTATTAAAAACTGGAAATGGATTCCAAGCAAACTAAATGTAGCTGATGATGCGACCAAGTGGTCAAAAAATCCTACGGTTTCGAATTCATGTAGGTGGCTTCAAGGTCCAGAATTTTTATTTCTTCCAGAAAAAGAGTGGCCCCAAGAAGAAGCTATACCAGACTCAACTGAAGAAGAGAGAGTGCACCAATCGTACGCAATTGTAAAATTTAATGATATTTTTAACGTTTCGAGATTTTCAAAATGGACCCGTCTATTACGAACAGCAGCATATGTTCTACAATTTGTTAACAACTGCCGTAAACTTGAGAAACAGGTGTGTAATTTAACTCAAGAGGAACTGCAAGCTATCATACTGAAATTTCTTTACTTAAATCAGGCAAAGTGATACCAAAAAATAGCGCTATTTATGATAAAAATCCATATTTAGATGGAGGCGTCCTAAGAGCTGAAAGCAGAATTGATAACGCCGATATTCCACAAGATCAAAAACGGCCAATAATACTATCTAGAAAAAATGACACCACTGAATTAATTATAATGTACTATCATGAAAAATACTACCATATAAATCATGAAACTGTCATAAACGAGATTAGACAAAAATATTATATTTCAAGACTTCGCACTACCTTTAAGTCAATAGTTCGTCGTTGCCAAATGTGCAAAATTAAAAAAGCGAAGCCTAACTATCCACAAATGGCAAAACTGCCTCGTGCTCGTGTTGCATCGAATATGGCACCATTTACTCATACCGGTGTAGATTTTTTTGGCCCTATTTTAGTTACCGTAAATCGACATAAAGAGTAACGATACGGATGTTTGTTCATATGCTTGACAATTAGGGCTGTGCACGTTGAAATTGCCCATTCGCTAACAACGAGTTCCTGTATATTAGCCATACGTAATTTTATGGCGCGAAGGGGAATTCCACATGAATTATACAGCGATAACGGAACGAATTTCGTCGGTGATGAGAGAGAGCTACGAGAGGCTTTAGTAGAAGTCGATAAAGATGAGCTGGTAAAAACGTTCACTACAATAACAACACAGTGGAACTTTACTCCTCCTGCCTCGCCGCATATGGGTGGTGCGTGGGAACGCCTCGTTCGCTCTATTAAAACGATTTTATACAGAATTATGCCGTCAAGGGCGCCAAGCGATGAGTTGCTATTGAGCAAGATAATCGAGGTAGAAAATGTAATAAATTCCAGGCCTCTTGCTTACGTTCCTATTGATGGAGAAAATGATGAAGCATTGACTCCAAACCATTTTCTGGTTGGTAGTTCTAGTGGCCTAAAACCTATGTCTGCATGTGACGATATCAGCGTGTTACTAAAGAAAAACTGGTTAACGTCCCAACAATACGCAAATATTTTTTGGAAAAGGTGGCTAGTTGAATATCTTCCAACTTTAACATGTAGGTCAAAGTGGCATGCTTGCCCAAAACCATTAAGTCAGGGGGATCTAGTCATCATAGTTGACCCTTCTTTACCCCGTAATGTCTGGCTACGCGGAAAAGTCTTGGAGACGAGATTGGCAAGTGACGGCCAAGTAAGAAGCGCAAAGGTGCTGACTCAACACGGCGTTCTGGAGAGACCTGCAGTCAAGCTAGCAATTTTGGATGTCGCTCCTCAAAAAGAGTTCGACAGCGAATAATTTTCTTGCCATACTGTGGGGGGAATGTTGGCGCTATCATCAAAATTGGGATTAATCTGGCAGCGCAAATACATAGTTGCACTGTATATTTACAATTTACAACATTGGCAGTAAAATTTAACGAAAATAGATAGATTTTATATAGATATAAAAATTGTCCCTGAATACGCGGCATTACCAGCCATTTTATTGATAACTACGAATCGGATAAGTTGGCTGTGCGCAGTACTCGGAGACAAATTTTAATCAAGTTTAAAAATACTAATTTAAAAATTCCTGGTGGTTTCCATACCAAAAAGTATGTACCACAATTTGTTATTTAATAATAATATAATTAATTGTTGTATAAAATTTATTTAGGAATTTTAATAGAAATACATCTTGTCAAATTTACAAGTGTGTTTTATTCAAAATCCCCGTGGAAGTCACTAGGCTTGTGGCTGGGGTGCCTTGGTAACACCAACCATGCCAAATATACCAACCATACCAACCTTAAGCTTTTGAATTGTTGCTGGCTTATCGACGTGCACCTTTTCTTTCAAATAACCCCAAAGAAATTAGTCCAACGGTGTCAAATCACATGATCTTGGCGGCCAATTGACATCGCCAACACGGCCATTGAATTTGTCACGCTGTATGGCAAGTGGTACCGTCTTGTTGAAACCACATATCGTCCACATCCATATTTTCCGATTCGGGCCATAAAAAGTTCATTATCATCTCACGATAGCGAACACCATTCACAGTAACTGCCTGACCGGCCTCATTTTGAGAAAATACGGCCCGATGATGCCGTCAGCCTATAAACCACACCAAACAGTCACTCTTTGTGGGTGTATTGGTTTTTCGACAATCACTCTTGGATTATCATTCGCCCAAATGCTGCAATTCTGTTTATTGACGAATCCACTAAGGTGAAAATGTGCCTTATCACTGAAGATGTTTTGCACGATATGCATTTTGATTTAAATGCTCATGTTCATAATAAGCCTGAATAACTTTAACGCGTTGCTCGGTTCGCATTCAACATCGGCCCTTAAAATTTAACCACCCTTTACCATATGTAATTTTTTGAATAATCCGTGTAATTTTAACCACATTTGTACCCTTGAAGCTTGTGATTCAGATTTAGAACGACTTAAATTAGACCATATAAATAAAGAAGAGCATAGGGAAATCATAAAATTATTGAAACGTTATAACAAATTATTATTTAAAGGTGACATTTTAACTAATATTACAGAAATTTAGCACGAAATAAAAACTACGACACCACAACAAATAAATTCGAAATTATATAGATACCCACCCCAACATGAAATGGAAGTTAGAAAACAAATCAAAGATATGGTTCCTCCATATCAGGGCATTATTCAAAAAAGCTTCAAGATATTTAAGACCATTGATAGTAGTTCCCAAGAAAATAGACAATTCCGGTGAGAAGAAATATAGAATAGTAATAGATTATAGAAAACTGAATGAGGTAACTGCTGATGAAAAATACCCACTACCAAATATTGATTCGATTTTAGACAAATTGGGAAGAGCTCAATATTTTACAACAATAGATTTAGTTAAGGCTACCATCAAATATTAGTAAAGAAAGAGGATAGAGAAAAAACGGCATTTGTCACTGCCCACGGGCTATATGAATTTATAAGAATGCCATTTCGCCTTAAAATGTGCCAGCCACATTCCAACGCTTAATAAATGAAATTTTAAGAGGCTACATTAACAAAACTTGCGTCGTATATTTAGACGACATTCTAATTTTTAGTACTTCGTTAACCGAATATATTAAAGCTCTTGAAGACATTCTCAAAATTCTCGAAAGTAAAAATTTAAAAAATAAAAATAGACAAATATAATTTTTTAAAGAAAGAAACAGAGTTCTTAGGCCGCATTTTGACTAAAGATGGCATGAAGCCAAATCCAAACAAAATTAAAATTATACAAAATTTAGAATTACCAAAAACTGAAAAACAAATTAAGAGTTTTCTTGGATTAAAAGGTTACTAATTAAAATTCGTGAAGGATTATGCAAAGGTAGCTCAACCAATTACAAAATATTTAAAAAAAACCAACGAAAATTAATGTGAAAGATCCAACTTACATTGAAGCCTTCGAAAAGTTAAAAACACTAATAAGTACACATCCCATTTTACGCTATCCAGACTTTGAAAACCAGTTCACATTAACGACAGACGCATCCAATTACGCAATTGGCGCAATGTTGTCACAAGAAGGACATCCTGTGTGTTACGCTTCAAGAATTTTAAACAATCACGAA
Source organism: Thelaira solivaga (assembly GCA_947397855.1). Lineage (NCBI taxonomy): Eukaryota > Metazoa > Arthropoda > Insecta > Diptera > Tachinidae > Thelaira > Thelaira solivaga. The sequence goes on from OX377614.1 coordinate 44,427,321, forward strand.
AAGAATTATTCGGCTACAGACAAAGAATTTCTGGCGATAATGTGGAGTGTCAATTATTTTAGACCCTACATTTATGGTAAGAAATTCAAAATGTTCACCGATCATCAACCAATCAAGTATTTACATTCAAAATACAAAGGAAAGGACATATCACCCAGATACCAGAGATGGTTATTAAAATTAGGTGAATACCAATTTGAGATCGAATATTTAAAAGGCAAAGAAAATAAAGTAGCAGACTTCTTAAGCAGGACAGAAAACAGTGAGGACACTAATTCCAAAAAAGAGGGAAGTAAAAGCACTAATAACTTGAATTTTTTTGCAGTTAACAATGTAGAAGATGATATAATAATGACAACAGTATATTCAGCCGAAGAAGATTTGGATGATCATTTCTTTATAAAAGAAGAAATTGTGAATAAGTATAAAACTCAAATAATTTTAACAAATAATAAAATGAAGGAATATCAAGAAATATACGGTAAAAGGATAATTTTCATAGTAGAAAGCGATTTCGAAATAATAGGACAAATATTTAGAAAATATATCACAGCAGGAAAAATAGGAATATTTTCTGAATTGTCAGATCATAGTTATAACAAGGTACAAGAAAAGTTAATAGAAATGTTTTCAAACAATAGACGAATAAATTTTACTAAGTGCACTATTAGAGCACAGGACATAGAAACAGAAGTAGAAGTAATTAAACAGATATCATTCTACCATGTAAGGAAGAGTATGCATTCAGGTATAAATGAAACCTATAGTCAAATTAAAAATAAGATATATTATCCAAAATTAATGGAATTAATTCAGATAATAATCAAGCAATGCGACACATGCAAGGAAATTAAATATGATAGGAATCCTATAAAATCAAAATATAAATTGACAGAAACACCTACAGTTAAAATGAAATAATTCATGTAGATACATACTCATATGTTATGAAAAAATTTCGTTTTTTAACAGTTATAGATAAATTTTCAAAAGTTGGTGCCGCATACCCATTAAACGATAGAAAAATTAGAAGATCACTTTGCAAAAATATGTAAACCAACAAAAATTGTAGCTGACAATGAATTTAAAGCAACACGAATCAAAGAGTTTTTATATCAGGAAGGAATTCAACTACACTTAACAAAGCCTAACAGCCATACAGGTAATGCAGATATGGAAAGAATGCACAATACAAAAGCAGAAAAATTTAGAATAACATACAAATCAGGTAAAAATGTACTAATAAAACAAATTATACAAAAAGCAATACGGAATTACAATAACAGATATCATTCCATAATTAAAAGCACTCCTTTAGATGTTCAAAATGGTAAAGCATATATAGTAAAAATTAAACAAAATATTGAAGAAAATATAAAGAGAGTTAGAGAAAAACAAGTTAAATTCGGCAGTGCCGAGTCTTATATACCCTTCACTGTGTTAGCGAAATATTAATATTTTTCATTTTCCACATTCTTTATTAATAGCAAAACCATAGAAAAATTAAATGAGTGAAGATAAATATTCCGCGTTAAATATGTTTTAACGTAAAACCCGAAGTTTTATAGTATATGTAAATATTTTCAGTATTAATGGCTTATTTATCAAATACGTCTTAAGTCATTAAATATTAAATGTTTTAAGCAATAGTTTAGCGGAGATCATCTTTATTTGTTACCAACCAATCAAATATTCATATATTACTTTCGATATTTTAAAAATTTTTTTTATTTTCATATACTCCAGTGCTGTTGCTCTGAAGGGTTTAGGCAATTTCCGTTTTGCATCATAGAATAAAAATTACGAAATTTCAAGTAAATGTTAAAACACTTCCAGAAAGCGTAGAACTTACAAATTTCATTTTAGTTTGGTTTCAGTAAGTTTCTTTTGCCAAAATGAGGAATGATAAAAATTAATCAGAGTATGAGTACTGGGTTGGGAGGGAAATTAAAAAATTTTTTTAAGTAATGTAAAGTTTTTTCTGAGTACTTAGAAGCTAGATTACAAATCTAGACGACCTCCCTTTTAAAATGATATACATCTTATCTCGTAATCTTCTATGGTTCGTTCGGAAGTTACTTTGGATTATTTTTAAATTTTCATATACCCCAGTGCTGTTGCTATAAGTGATTTTAGGAACTTGCCGACGAACCATTAAATATTGTGAGATGAGACATAGACTGTCTAGATTTGTAGTCTTCCGCCAAAATACTCAGAGTTATTTTGGACTATTTTTAAAATTTTTTTGAAATTTCCATACACCCCAGTACTGTTGAACTCAAGGATTTTGGTAGTTTCCGTTTTGCATCATAAAATAAAAACTACGAATTTTTCAGAAAATGTTAAAACACTTCCAGAAAGTTAGAGCCTACAGATTTAATTCCTTTTTAATTTTAGTAAAAATCCCTCAGAAGAAGAGTACTGGGGTATGAGGGAATTTCATACATTTTTTAAAAATAATTCAAAGATTTTTCTGAATACTTGGGTGATTACAAATTTGGTGATGACCTCTTGTTTCAAATAATATGTGAACCAATCCGTAATATTCTATGGTTCGTTTGCAATATATTAGATAAATCAACGTATTTATGCACATTTGTATCTTAGTATGTCAAAAATACTGAAAAAATATTTACAAATACTAAAAAACATAAGGAATTACGTAAAAACGTATTTAACTAACCATGTTTATATTCACTCACTTTAAAAAAACTAGGTATGTAATTGAAACGCATAATTTGTTCAGCTTGAGGTCGTATTAAATATGAAAAATTTTATTTTACGTACTTAGTACAATATTTTTCAATTTCCTCCCTAACCGTTGGAATTTCTAGATCTCTGTGGATATTCTCATTTCTTATATACCAGGGGGCGCAGACTATTGTTCGTAAAATACTCGACTGTCTTCTTTGTAACTTTTGGATGTTAGATGCACACGCAGTTCCCCAAAGCTGAATGCCATATGTCCAGATTGGTTTAATAATGGCTTTATATAACAGAACTTTATATTCCAAAGATAGAGATGAAAATGGACCTATCAGCCACATTAGTCGAGCTGTTTTTAGTTTCATAGCTGAGATTTTGGCCTCAATGTGTCGTGACCATGTTAGGCGTCTGTCTAGATGGATTCCTAGATATTTAGTTTGGGTTTCCACCGGAACAATGACGTTATTTATTTTTATTGGCGTACAATTAGCCTTTCTTAGTGTAAAAGTCACATGGGCACATTTTGATGGATTTAATTTGATTTTCCATTTATTTAGCCAACCTTCCAGCTGGTTTATATGAGATTGTAAGTGCTCAGATGCAGTTCCTGGATCTTTGTTCACACTTAAAAATGCCGTGTCATCTGCGAACGTTGACGTGATAGTATGTCGATTTGTAGGCATATCGGATGTATAGACGATGTATGATGCATGCCAAGTATACTTCCTTGGGGGACGCCTGCAGAAATCTTCTTAACTGGTGAAAATACATTTTTTGACCGTACCTTAAATGTTCTGTCAGTCAAGTAACTTTTAATCAGCTTGTGGGTGTTAGCAGGAAGAAGTCGTGTTACTTTTGTGAGGAGACCATCATGCCAAACTTTGTCAAATGCTTGGGAGACATCAATAAACAATGCTGAACAAAACAGCTTTTTCTCGAAGGACGACCTGATAGCAGTAACAATTCTGTGAACCTGCTCTGTAGTTCCATGACCAGCCCGGAAGCCGAACTGATGTTCTGGAATAATATTTCGCTCTGCTAGATGGGGCTTTATTTTCTGGAGGAGGACCTTTTGGAACAGCTTTGAAAGGATGGATAATAAACTGATAGGTCTGTATGACGTAATTTGAGTAGCGTCTTTACCCGGTTTTTGAATCATGACTATTTCTGAAATTTTCCAAGAGGACGGGAAACCCCCCACTCTTAAGATGGCATTAAAAATGAATAACATAATTCTCACAGCGCAATCTGGCAAGTTCATCAGCATTGAACTAGTAATTCGATCAGCGCCGGGCGATTTTTTCGCATCAAGATTTTTGATTGCCATTTTAATTGAAGGCAACCGCATCTTTATATGATTTTCAATGGAATCACTGATGTATGGAGGATTAATATCACTATTTATTTCATGTGGAGTGAAAACGTTTTCCAGATGGCTAGCAAAAGCATTTGCTCGTTCACTAGAATTTTTAGCCCAACTAAGGTCCTCAAGTCTTAGTGGAGGTTCGGAGGAAGTAGGGCACTTCATATGCTTCACAGCTTTCCATAGGCTGTGGTCGGTTTTTGTTGTCGGATCCAAGTTACTTAAATAATTTGCAAGCGCTGACTCATGCTGTAAACGCAGCTTTTCTTTAAGTAATTTCTGACACAAATTCAATTGGGTCTTTAAAGCTGGAGAACGATTTCTCTGCCATTCCCTTCTCAATTTTCTTTTTTGTCGGATGACGGCTTCAATATCAGCTGATGACTTGAATGGTTTCCTCCTATATGTTTTTCTCATTGGAGTTGCATTCCTACTTGCACAAGTAATAACGTCTGTAAGGTGGTTCACAGCGCATTGTATATCAGACGAGTTCCTTAGAGGGATGTTCTGGGAGAGATGAGAGCTCACATACATTTTATACATTAGCCAGTTCGTATACCGGTTCGGATAGAACGTAGGAGATACTTCAGAGTTTATAAAACTATTACGTAGTGTAATTATAGTTGGCGAATGATCAGATGATAAGTCGTCTAGGGAACTAATCAGAAGTTGGTCACGTTTAATATTTTTTATAACAGTGAAGTCAATAAGGTCTGGCTTTTTCGTACAGTCTGTAGGCCAGTATGTGGGCTCACCGCCAGATACGACATCTAGACTATTTTGAGCAATAGCATTGTACAGCTGCCTACCTCTTGGGCTAATAAGTCTAGAGCCCCAGTAGGTATGTTTAGCGTTGTAGTCTCCTGCTGCCAGGAACTTGTGTCCCAATGTTGCGAAGAAACTTTTGAAATTGTCGCTATCAATTATGTGTCTTGGAGGACAATATACACATGAAATTGTGGTATGAAAATCAGTAAGACTTATAGAGGTTACCTGAATAAAATCCTTCCCAAATTCTGGCATAACAAAGTGCCTCACGTTTTTACGCACAATGACGGCCGTGCCACCACATGCCTTTCCACTTGGATTTTTAGTGTCATATATAATGAACCCGTCAATTCTAAATCAATTCTTTACAGTAAAGTGTGTTTCGGATACCAAAAGGATGTCTATTTCCTGCCTGTGTAGGAAATCTTCTACCTCGAACCTATGTTGAGATAGCCCGTTCGCATTCCAGTAGCAAATACGCAACTGCGTCATTTAATTTTTGTCTAAGAAGGGTCTGCAGAATCATGTTCTGATTCCCCATCATCTCCTGAAACATGCCCTGCATATTATTCATAAAACTGTTCATGTTGGTCATGAAATTGTTCATTGTCTCCGTCAGCTTGTCGATTGAACTAGAGCTGGTATCGTTGAAGACCTGAGGGCTGCTCCTTAGTACTTGGGCATATGAAAGATTTTTCACGTTGGGCCTATTTGACGATGGTAAGCCATCGAAGTGTTGTTGTGCATAGTTCACTCTATCCGCATGTACACCATTAGGTATTGCAGTAGCTTTAGTATGAAGGCTCGGGTAGTTCAGTTCGCGATATTTCGCATTTGCGCGACTTCGAGGTTGATTCGATTTTGTTATCCTCTCGAATACTTCACATCCTCTATAATTAGCAGAATGTCTTCCACCGCAATTACTGCACTTTCTCACATTGGGGTCGTTTTTAGGTGCTGTACACTCCGTGGTTTTATGCGCGTTACCACACACTACGCAAACAGATGGTAGCTTGCAATAAGATTTTGTGTGGCCAAACTCTTGGCAATTGGTGCATTGTGCAGGGCCATTACGCTTATGTGGCTCCTCTACTGTTATTCTTCGGTTAAGAAGATATCTCAAATTATAACTAGGATGCGTTGAGTTTTTGGTCTTAAGAAGAGCTGCATTAAAAGCAATCTCCACGCGGTGCATTGGTTGGGGAATTTTACCTTTGTTGTGTATATTGTGAACATTTCTCACATCGTAGCCTTCATTCTCAATAGCTTTCTTGATTTCGTCAACAGGGACGGAACTGTCAATGCCCTTTACCACAACCACGAGGCCCTTAGCACTTTTTAGTTGGTACGTATAGTAATTCTTTTTTTCGGCGTTAAGACTATTAACAATTAGACGATAATTCTTCTCAGTATGGGTTTGGATTTTCGTTTCCTGTATCTGTCCCCTTCGTATAGAAGCTACGTAAAAATTTTCTTTTCCCACAATCTTTAATAAAAGATTTACAATTGCGTTCGATGTTTGCTCGCGCAAATAGATAGGTGGAGGTTTGTGTTCCTTAGATGCAGGTTCTACTGGTGCATCGTCTGTGGATGCAAGTATTGAAAATCTATTTTCGGAGACTGGTATCGTAGCCGCCTGACTGCCTTTGTACTGCTTACTTGTGCGCTCCTGTTGATTAGTTCTAGGACTAGCCTTACGCTTGGTAACAGTTACGTATCTGTGCATGCCGGTTTGTATTTCCTTACCTGCCGTAGTAGAATCTGTCTTTGAGGTTGGTGTATCAACCTTAGTCTTCGGAGTGGTTCCTGTTGGACTAGTTACCTTGTCAAACTGGCGCGTGAAAATTTGCGCGTCCACAATCGCATTTGGCGTTTAAGAGCGGGTCCTATTCTCAGGCCTGGCTGTTAAGTATGCTCCGTCGTCCTTCTTATTATTCATACTATCTGAGAACACATAGTATGCATTGTTCCTACTCTGTTTTTCGTTTGTTTTATCATCTGTGTTTTCGCTTGTTTTTGTTTTTTTATTAATTGAAGTCATTTTTCTCTATATGGGTCCCAACTTGAAGTCGTTATCTAAATCCGTAGTGCAGTTACCCCTATGATGACCCCGAGGGTCCCTTTGCATGCAGTGAGGTCCTCGCAAAGGTTGACACAAGAGCTTATGGGCGCTTGTGTACAGAGCCAGGTCGGGCGTTAATTAGGATGTCGTATCAACTAAACCTGCACGGCCAACTTAACGGCAACGTAATTTAGAGCGTTCTCCAAGTCCTTGACAAGGTTTTACCGGGACGGAAGGCAGCTGAGACATTAGCCTGAAAGCCGTTTCCACGCGATGTCACTCCCGTGTACTAAGATAACAGAATGCCACAGCTGTCAGCCCATTTGCAACCAATTCCAATAAATAATCAAACTCAAATCCATAGTATTTGCCGGTCCATCAACGTTGCAGTAGTAGCCTGAGATGCACTGGTGTTCGCATGCCTTTCAGGTTACTATCTGCATATTCGCATACACACTTTAGCTACCGCCAGATCAGGTGATCCGGACGGCATTACCAAGGAATACCACGTGGAGGTAGTGAGATGCTTGAGCAGTTCAGTGAAGGAATCACCTCTGGCTATTCCCAAGTGAATAGCGATCAGAAGGCTTTCAGCCTCCATGAAATACCCCATTCCCCAAAAAAAAAAAAAACTAGAAGCAGTCGCGATTTTGGACTCATAGCTCCGCCATTTAAGAACCCATCCAGTTGAGTTTTGGTTGGGATACTATGAATGTGATGTTTAAAAAAACTGCGTAAGTAGTTAGGAATGGGGGAGCGAAATTTTTTGGTCCACCATCAGTTTTGAGGGCAATAAAAATTTCTGCTTCCTCATTGGTTGATTTCAGGTTTCTTTTGTTTTTTTCGACGAATCATTGACGAATCGCTAGTAGTAGTTAGGAATGGGGGAGCGAAATTTTTTGGTCCACCATCAGTTTTGAGGGCAATAAAAATTTCTGCTTCCTCATTGGTTGATGTTAGGTTTCTTTTTGAGGGCAATAAAAATATTTTTTTTGGTACCTGCTATGAATGAATCAAAATTTTCTTCATAAGGTTAATCGAAATTTGTTGGTACCTGCTATAAAAGAAGAATCTAAATTTTCTGCATAAAACAAGCATTAATATACATTTTTTGATACCTAGTATGAAAAAGGAATAGATTTTTTTGTTTTTAATAAAACAAACCTTGAATGATTTACACGGGTAGGTAAAATATATTTGTTATAGTAAATCTACATACTTCGAGAGATCATACATATATACATAATTTTTTTTTTCAGAGTAAAATTAGTGTCATAATAACATGCTACTACTGAAGTAAATTATATTTATGTATTTGTACATGTCCTGTTACACAGCTATTTCACAATGCATAGCAATGCTATGTATTGTGAAATAGCTGTGTAACAGGACATATTCACGATTTGTTTTGTTTTTTTTTTTTTTAACAAAACAAATCGTGAACGATCTTGCACAGTTTGGGTAAAATGTTATGTGAAAATATAAATTAGCTATATGTATTTGCACATGTCCTGTTACATAGCATATCATTGTGAAATAACTATGCATGTAACAGAACATATTCAAAATTTGGTGTGTTTTTTAAAACAAATCCTGAACGATCATGCACAGTTTTCAGAGAAAATCGTATTATACACAGTTTAGGTAAAATGTATTTTTGAGAGAAAATCTTGCCTTGCTTTCTAAAAGTAATGCATTGTGAAATAGCTATGTAACAGGACATATTCAAGATTTAGTTTGTTTTGTTTTTATTTTAACAAAACAAATAGTGAGATGATTTACATACATATATTTACAACAATATAAAACAAGAATTTATTTTTCCCACTCACACACACTTACACTCAATTCAGCTCTTATTCTCTTGCAAATATATTTAGGACATCTTCTTCTCACTAAACATTATATAGAGATGATTTACATACATATATTTATATTCATGAACATTATGTTATTTCATTAGTCTAAAGATTTACTTCAAAGTTGCTCTACAAAAAATTAGTATTTGAAAAAATAAAAGGTGAAATTGAAATTTTAAATCAAATATAAAAAATTATTACCACTTTTATAATAATTTTAATAAATAAAATATTTAAAATAAGATGTCGTCTTTTATATGTAAATATTGTACATCAATTTTTCCGGAACGTGATATGTTAAAAGATCATGAAAAGCTACATTGCACGGAATGTGGGAAATATTTTTCTCACTTAAAGAATTTACAAGAACACGAGATGACTCACAGCAGTACATCTAAACTATTTTTAAAAAACCATGAGAAGATTCACACCAGTACATTTAAAAATATTCCAACAACAGTGTCCTCTATCCCTAAAGAAACTGATTCAAACATGAAAATTACTAAAAATGCTTTCAGAAATCGTGCTCAAACATTCACATATGAAAATAAAAATGAAGAAATTTTACACCCTCAAGAATTTTTTGCGGGAATTAAAAATAGTGTCTTGAAAATTTTAATAGATGCTCTGAAAGATCATACAACTTTTAAATTTAACATGGACCTTGATTGTGAATACATAAAAATTGTAGACGAAGAGTTGACAATGTGTGCAATAACTCATCATTCAAAAATGGTGTTTGTTACATTGGCTGACAACAACGATATAGAGGAGATATTTAATCGTCAAGCAGATGAAATAAGTACGAAAATGTCAGATTTTCAAGAAAGGGATAGTGGATGGACACTTATAACAATTAGATACCTCCATATGAATATAAATCGCTCAGCATTTATAAGAGGTTCACGCTATATCCCTCTCCCCCAATGGATAGAAAAGAAGAAAGCGTGCTTAAATATAAAAAACAATGATGAATATTGTTTTAAATGGTGCATAATTGCATCATTTTTACCAAATGGATCTGTCATACAGAATTATCCAATAAACATTAATTCTAGCCTAATAAATATATTTGATCAAAATGTGAATTTTCATAACTTAGATTTTCCTCTAAGGTTGTGTGATGTCAAAAAATTTGAAAAACAAAACAACATTAGTGTAAATGTGTTTGGTTGTGAAAATAATCAAATTGTGGGGCTGTATCATCTAACTTCAAACATTAAAGGTCATCATGTAAATCTTCTTCTTTTAACGAAGGACGATATTTTTCATTATGTGCTGATTAAAGATATTTCAAGGTAACTAAATTAATATTATATTTTATATCTGCATTGTTTTTATATTTATTATTATTTTCTCTATAGGTTAATACGAAGTTCACTAACCAGCCATAATAATAAAATATTTTTATGTAATGCTTGTCTGCAATACTCGCATAGTCAAAAGATGATGGATGAGCATAAAAGCGAGTGTAAAAAGATTGTTGCCACTTTACCAACACCTGCCAATTCAACGCTACGTTTTAAAAATTATAAAAAACAATTAGATGTGCCATTTGTGATATATGCAGATTTTGAGGTATATTTAGAAAATTTTAGTAATAATAATAGCAATAATAATATCAGGACTACAACTATTCAAAAACACGTAGCATGTGCTTTCAGTTATTACATTAAATGTAGCTACAATGATAATTTAGACAAATTTAATATTTATTTTGGTGAAGACGCACCCTATAAGTTTTTAGAAAATTTGATTAATGATATAAAGGAAATTTATTATAATCATTTATCAAAAATAGCTCCAATATCAAGACTTAATAATAATGAAGAAATTGATTACAATTCATCTAGAACATGTCACATTTGTAACAAAGATTTAGGAACTGATAAAGTCAGAGATCATTGTCAATTAACTGGGAAATATAGAGGACCTGCGCACAATTCTTGCAATATGCAATATAAAGTTTCAAAATTTGTACCTGTGTTATTTCACAACTTTTCTTCCTATGACTGTCATTTATTCGTTAAAGAGCTTCATAATTTTGATGGTGATATAAAAGTAATTCCCCTTAATAAAGAATTATACATATCCTTATCAAAGTTTATACCATTAGATGATGGAAATAGTATTGAAATTCACTTTTTAGATTCCTTACGATTTATGTCTTGCAGTTTAGAATCACTTGCAAACAATTTAAGCAGTGATGATTTTCATATACTTAAAAAAATGTATCCGCAAAGTGACGAATTTAACTTAATTAGAAGGAAAGGAGTATTTCCTTACTCATATATAGATTCCATGGAAAGGTTTAACGAAAGAACACTACCGACTCGAGAAAAGTTTTATGATCTTCTAAATAATTCTGAATGTTCTGTTAAAGATTATAGCCATGCAAGTACTGTTTGGAGAACTTTTAATTGTAATACTTTGTTAGATTATTCAAAACTATATTTGAAAACTGATGTTCTTCTATTAGCGGACATCTTTCAAAATTTTAGAAACATTTGTAAAGAAGTACACAAACTTGACCCATGCCAATACTACACTGCTCCTGGACTCTCATGGGATGCAAATTTTATACAAGATGGCATTAGAAGAGGCTTAGTGCAATGCTCAAAAAGATACTCTAAAGCTAATAACAAATATCTTTTTGAAGAATACGATTCTAGTAAACCTTCAGAATACTTAATATATTTAGACGCAAATAATTTATATGGGTGGGCAATGTCTGAATATCTTCCATATGGACAATTCGAGTGGCTTTCTGATGAATCTATTTCATTTTTAGATATAAATAGTGTATTGGACACATCACTTATTGGTTATTTCTTAGAGGTAGACTTGGAATATCCTAAAAATATTCATGACTTGCATAATGATCTTCCATTTTGTCCTGAAAATAAAAGTGTTGGTGACTCAAAATCTAGGAAGTTAATAGCAGATCTTACATTTAAAACAAAATATAAAATTCATTATAGAGTACTTAAACAATGTTTAAGGAATGGATTGATATTGAAAAAAATTCATAGAGTACTAAAATTTAAACAATCTGATTGGCTTAAAAGTTATATTGATAAAAACACTCACTGCAGAACAATGGCGAAAAATTCATTTGAAAAAGATTTTTACAAATTAATGAACAATTGTGTTTATGGAAAAACTTTGGAAAATGTTCATAAACGAAAAGATGTAAAAATTGTAACACAGTGGGAAACCACACAAAGAAATCGTTTAGGGGCAAGAGCACTAATCGCAAAACCAAACTTCAAAAGTATTGTTCAATTTTCAGATGAAATGTTCGCAATTCAATTGGAAATAATGAAAGTAACTTATGATAAGCCAATATATTTAGGCTTTGCGGTATTAGAACTCTCTAAATGGAAAATGTACGATTTTCATTATGACTATATGAAACCTAAATATTTATCCAAAGTTGTGCTTAATTATATGGATACTGACTCATTTATCTATTCTATTGAAACAGAAGATTTTTATGATGATATTCGTGGTGATATTTCGTCTAGATTCGACACATCAGATTATCCGACTGACAATGCTTATAACATAAAATTAGAAAATAAAAATATGATGAAAGATGAAAATAGTGGAAAAATTATGAAAGAATTTGTAGGACTTCGCTCAAAAATGTATTCATTCGAAACAATTGGCATGGATGTAGTTAGAAAATCAAAGGGTGTTAAAAAGGCATGTCTAAAAAATTACTCAATTTCAGATTATAAAACAACTTTGTTTGAACAAAAGATTATTTCAGATTCAATGAATACATTTAGATCAAAACTTCATCAGTTGTATGCTCAAAAATTTAATAAGGTTGTCTTGAGCTACTCGGATGATAAAAGAATTATTAGGCCGGACAAAATTAACACATATGCACGCGGACATTACAAACTTCAAAGTTTTTTTAGGTATTTAATTACTTCAATTGGGGGTTGTAAATTTCCAAAACTATCAAAATATTCTTTATAATTATGATTTTTATAATAGGCTACCCAATGCGTTCCAGGTCCATTTGAGTTATCTAAGTTAATAATACCACATTCTTGAATTAAATGTTTTTCAGTCAAACTGTCGCGCATAAAAACACCTCTAAAATGTTTTAAATTACTACAATATTTCATTAAATCTAGATCAGTCAATGGACGGTTGGGTAGATTATCTATAAGTTTTTTGGAGTTGGACTATAAAAGAGACCATATCCTGTTTTATATGGTTTAAGATATAAACCTTTTCCCATAGCAATTGATTCCATACGTCTGTTATGACGATTTGCTTCTGCCAGTTGATCTTTTCCATTATTTATGTCATTTACTGCTTTAGCAATAGCTGTTCCTCCAGACGCCAAGCTTCCAAGTGCTGAAAGAGCTGTTAAAATTGGTATCAATGGGATAAATCCACCAATTTTGGGCATTGGGATTACTCTTGGTACAGCGATATTAGATCTTTTCTTGTTTTTGAAGAACGAATTTACAGATTTTTTTGCAATTGTAATAGCGTCATTTACGTTATTAGGTTTTTCCTTTTTTTAAATTTGTAAAGTGCTTTTAACAGTCTTCGAAAATAGATTTTTATTATATTTTTTTTTATTTTTCAGTTTCTTCTTCAATTTTTTTGACTTATGAATTTTTGCATTATTGATGCCCAACCCCAATTTAACTTTACTTTTCATGGTATTTGTTACAAGCCAAGCGTGTATACGTTCTTTTAAATCACTATCTTTAGATTTTGCTCTTTGCCAAGCTTTTTCAGCTAATATTTTATCTGCTTGATGTCTCTTATTAATATCATTTGACTGTGAATATGCAATATCGTGCTCTCTACAAGCTTCGTCTAAATAGTTTATTCCTTTATCTCCTCTTGTTAATCGTTTTTCTAGTTTTGTTCCGGGTCCGCAGAACTGATATCCAGGTAAGTGTAGTTCAATAGGCAATTTGTTAATTAAGTTGTTTACAAATCCGCTTCCAAGTTTGCACTGAATATTTTGCATTTTTTCCATAATAATTTATAATAATTTTTCTCTTCTTAAGTGCAAACCTAACAAACCTTCAAAACTAAAATGATCTAAATTTCGTATAAAAGATTGAATTTATATGATTAAAGGACAGTAATCAGTATGCGCTTAATAAAACAAGAAAAGCAAATTATTGTAAGAAATGTTGAAGGAGATAATAAACAGAAAATACTTCACAGTACTTTATTACCCAATTCAATACGAGCGCTAATTGTAGGACCATCAAACTGTGGAAAAACTAATGTTATGATTAGTTTAATAGAAAGTCCCAATGGTCTTAGATTTAAAAACATATACCTCTATTCAAAATCTTTATATCAACCTAAATACTGCTATCTTAAAACATTGATCAATCCAATAAAAGGATTAAATATCTTTACATTTACGGAAAATGAAAAAGTTTTAACACCAGCTGAAGCAAATTCAAATTCTATAATAATATTTGACGATGTAATATGTGGATAACAGAATACAATTAGAGATTACTTTTGTATGGGTAGACATAAGCATATTGATTGTTTTTATTTATGTCAAACTCACACAAAAATTCCAAAACATCTTATACGAGATAATGCTAATTTGATAATTATATTTAAACAAGATGAAATGAACTTACGACACATATATAATGATCATATTATTGGTGATATGTCATTTCAAGAATTTACAGATATATGTAGTGAGTGTTTTAAAGATAAATATGGGTTTGTTGTTGTGAGTAAAGATGATTTAATAAACAAAGGACGATATAGAAAAGGTTTCGATAATTTCATTCAACTGTAAATTCAATTCGACTGTGAGCAATTCCTGCATAGATATAAAGGAGGCCATAACTATACGTTAAGCAGATTGTAACCAGATACAGAACAGATCATAACCGGATACAAAGCAGATCGTACCCAGATATAAAGCAGATTATAGTCAAATTATATCAATTAATATGGATAATAATAAGCTGTTAAAAAATATTGTTAAAACTAGCGAGATATTAAAAGAAAAACTAAAAAATATTAAATTAAATAATATAGATATGGCTAATCAGTTGGAGGACACATTTCAACCTATAACAAAACCTTTGAATCGTATAATTGAAAAGCTTGAAGATAATCAAAAAAGTGGATCTTCAACAGTTTCGTTCAAACCACTAAAAAATAATTATGAAAACGAGCAAACCAATGATATAAGCAACTCAAAACATGTTTACAATGATGATAATGATGGTGACGTCGACGATATTGAAGTTGAAATGATTTCTAATGCGAGTGATGTTGATGATCATTCTATTAACGTAAATAAATCGTCATTATTCAAAAATTTACAATTACTGTTGGATAATAAAAAAGTTGATACAGTTTATGGCTTTAATATAGATGAAGAGGGGAATTGGCGTTATGGAAAAAATAAAATAAAATTTAATATGGATAACACAATCCAGCTAGCAAATTTTAAGTGGGAAATGAGTCCAGGCTTATTTGAATTAATGTTTCATTCAAAACCTATGCATTACAATAAAATTGATTTAAAAAAATATAAAGAAATTTTAAAAATCACAAATGCACATAAGCGAAATTATCAATCAAAATCACAAATTAAAGGTACAAGGGCATTTAAGTATCAACACATAATAAGAAAACTATTTAATACAAAAATCAATATTCTAACAAAAGGCAGTGGATTATCCTTAAAAACTGTAGACAATCGTAAACCAAGCTATATATATTGGGATGATCCTAATGAGTTAGTTGACAGACTACGTTTACTCCTTTCATCGGAAAGTGTTGGTCATAATAATCATAAAAACGAAATAATAGCTATTGTTGAAGAACTGAAAGAAGCTAATATTATTTATTAATAAAAAAAATGAGTTTTATAAATAAATTTGGAGAAAGTTGGATAAAAAACAAAATTAGTAATCCAAAATTAAGTAAAGATCTTTTTAAAATGTTTGATATTAGCATAAACAACAATTGTTTAGATCTAAATGGCAAGAGAATTAGTAATTTGTTGCCACCAGCAGATTCAAAAGATGCAGTCACTAAAGTTTATATGATGAAAAAAATTACTTTAATATTAGATAAAATAACTGAGTTGGAGAATGAATATGATTATAAATTCAATGCTATTAAAAGTGATTTAAAAAGGTTACAGGAATCTGTTAAAACCAATATCCTTGACGATTTGGAAACTATAGAAAAAGTTGTTAATGATCAAATGTATAAAACAAATAAAGAACTTATAAGTAATTTCGAAACAAGGTTGAGCAAAATTGAAAATCATATTTTCAAACAGATCGTACAAAATTCTACAGGGGATGATGTAAGAAAGCGAAAAATTCCACCTCCACCCAGAATTAAAGTAGCATAATAAAAATGAATGTAATATATAAAATAACGCAGACTTATACTCACATGCAAACAATATGAATCTTAACACAGATAAGAGAGAAATAGTTAACGAATTACATAAACAATCGCGTAAAAATTTTAAAAGAAGACGAGTTATTGTGAAAGGAATTGACGATTTGTGGCAAGCAGATTTAGTTGAAATGGGAAATTATGCATCAAAAAATAATGGTTTTTGCTATCTTCTAACAGTTATAGATACATTTTCAAAAAGAGCTTGGGTTGTACCAGTAAAGAAAAAGACCAGTGAAAATGTGTCACTTGCCATGAAAAGTATTTTTATTAGAAGTCACCGCAAACCTAAAAATTTACAAGCTGATAATGGAAAAGAATTTTTTAATAATAAATTTCAACAGCTAATGCAATCAAATCATATTAATCATTATTCAACATATAGTGTTCTTAAAGCATCCATTATAGAACGATTTAATAGAACATTAAAGGGGTTGATGTGGAAAGAGTTTAGTTATTAAGGAACATATAAATGGATTAATAAATATAAAGAACTTGTTGATAAATATAATAACACATTTCACAGAACAATAAAGATGACACCTAATGAAGTAACCAAAGCAAATGAAAAATTTATTCTAGACACAATCTACAATAATTTAAAAATATTCAAAAAACCTAAATTTATAGTTGGTGATAACGTTCGAATAAGTAAATACAAACATATATTTGAAAAGGGTTATACACCAAATTGGACCACAGAAGTATTTAAGATCAAAATTATTAAAAACACAAATCCTAATACATATATTTTGGAAGACTATCAAGGGCACGAAATCAAAGGCGGATTTTACGACTTTGAACTAATGAAAACCAAGTATCCACAAACTTATTTAGTTGAAAAGGTTTTAAAAAGGAAAAAAAAATATGTTATATGTTAAATGGTTAGGATTTTCCTCAGAACACAATTCTTGGATAAATACCAACGATGCTTATCTATAAAGATTAATATAATATTTGAAAATAAATTATTCATTCATCAAACGTTAAGATGTCAATAACATTAACATTAAATGGAGATTCTTCATTCCTTGTTGCAAACTATTTTCCACCAATAGAACTTAATCAAAATTATGTTTGCGGATTAATAAGCTTCGATACTTACCATTCTATTCCTAATGTTGATGTGGAAAACAACTTATTTCATATTGGCAAACATTTAATAGAAGTTCCTGTAGGATCGTATGAATTAACTGATATATCTGATTTCATTACAACTAAATATCATCAACTAAATGTAAAGGGAGTTTTAAAAATTCAGGCTAACTACAATACATTGCAAACACACATAAAAAGCAAAACTGATCCATTTTTTTTAATAAGGAGCGCTCTATAGGATCGTTATTAGGCTTTAGTGCCAAAAAATTAGAACATGATTTGGACCATTATTCAGATAAAACAATAGATATAACAAAAATAAATACAGTAATTGTTGAGTGCAATATTGTTAGCGGTTCGTATATAAATAACGCCTCTGCACATACTCTCCATCAGTTTTCTCTTGTTGTTAGTCCAGGTTATAAAATAACGGAAACACCTGCTAACGTAATATATTTGCCTATGAACACAAGAACAATAAGTACTATTGTTTTGAAAGTAGTTGATCAAGACGGAAATTTAATAAATTTTCGAGGTGAAAAAATAACAGTACGATTACATTTAAAACCAATTAAAGAATGATTATATTTAATAAGAGTAACTCACATAAGATTTCAACATTCATTCTACCACCATCAGTTGAAGAAGAAACTAAAAAACTAATACACTCTAATAATCACCAAGAAGTATTAAGTAAACAAATTAATCGAGTAAAAAGAGATCAAAAGTCGATACATATACTAAACAAATCTAATTTAGAATTTTTAAAAAGTTTAGGATTTAAAATAAAAAAATGAGTAGCATTATTAATATATTGCAAAAACCGCACTTTGACAATTCAATTATTAAAAAAGAATACCACAGTTATACATCATATTTACAATCATTCAAAAATAATGATGAAATCCGTATAACAATTCAAAATCAAGATTTGTATGTGTTACCAAGTGAAAGTCTTCTATATGTTGAAGGATTAGCATCAAAAGAAGATTCAGATACTTCTGCATCTGTAGAGCTTTTAAATAATTGTGTAGCACATATGTTTGACGAAATTCGATATGAACTTAATGGTGTAGAGATTGACCGTACACGTCACTTAGGTATTGCAACTGAAATAAAAAACTATGTATCACTAAATAAAAGTGAAAGTGAAAGTTTTTTGTATGCTGGATGGACACCATTTAATAATGAAAGTCTTAAATCATCAAATGGATATTTTAATTTTTGTATTCCATTAAAATTATTACTTGGATTTGCTGAAGATTTTAACAAAGTAGTAGTTAACTCAAAACATGAATTGATATTATTGCGATCAAAAGATGATAAACAAGTTTGCAAATCTATAATATCAACCGAAAAAAGTAAATTAACATTATTAAATATTACCTGGAAAGTACCACATATTCAACTTGCTGATGCTTATAAATTAGAAATGTTAAAAACTATTAATAACCGGCGACCATTAAATATATCTTTTAGAAGTTGGGATATGTATTATTATCCCTCTCTTCCACAAAGTACGGTTGTTTTGTGGAATGTTAAGTTAGCTAATGAAAACGAAAGGCCTAGATTTCTACACTTGGGATTTAGAAACAATGAAAACAAATTTCAACATTGTGATTTGACTGACATAAAAGTTCATCTTAACTCTGATACTTATCCTTATGACGATTTAAATCTTCAATTCGATCGGAATCGGTTTGCTATATTATATGATATGTATTCAAAGTTTCAACAAAGTTATTATTCACGTGATCCCCAGCCACTATTAACAAGAGAGGATTTTAAGACAAAGGCACCAATAATTGTCTTAGATGTAACACATCAAAATGAAGCAATTAAAACAGGACCGATTGATATTCGTATTGAGTTGAAAACCTTAAAAAACATTCCTCTTAATACATCTGCATATTGCTTAGTAATACATGATAAAATGTTTGAATATGTTCCACTTACAAATGAAATAAGAAAACTAGTAATATAAATATTAAGACTGTAAATATTAATGAATATTTTAATGTAACTCGTTCAAGTACGTAGTCACACCTCAGTGCTAATAAAAAATGATAATAAAAGATATTTATAACTTTTTAAAAAAATTTTCAAATATTGTTTCTGATGAGGATAAAAATAAACTCATTAATTATCAATCACATTTGGAGTACACAAACAATTTTAAAGCAACGAAAAATAAGTTTGGTTTACATTATGCAGATTGTGTGTGGGCAGATGAAAATACAACATGTGGACCAGACACCTGTTCTTGTTCATATTATAGAAGAAGAAATATGGAAATAGAAGAAGAAGCAAAACGGCTTATTGAACACTATAACAATATATATATCACAAAATGTAGAAATTGTAATTTTAATAAAATTTAAAATGTATTTTGTATTTACTATAATATATTTTTTAAATAAAAATTGAAAAAAATTAAATAATAATTAAATTTCAATTATACATCTAAAATAATTTTGGAATTTTTGGTGTTTCATAACTAAAAATCGCTGGTGAATTAGATATGTAGAATCTTTCATCTTGGCTATTTTCATTTTCCGGAATAAATTCTGATAACTCCAAGATTTCATTATTATTTTCCAATTTTTTTGCTAAAGTAAATTGCTGATCTTTTACTCCTGCAATTACTTCATCCTCCAAAATATTGTATCGCCTAGGAAGATAAAGCATTCCACCTTCGAGTTCAGCAATAACTATATTTCCATATTTAGTTTTATGTCGAAACATCATCATAACTTTATACGCCTTTGATGGTTCCAAATCCTTAACTGATATATATGATTTTGTCTTTAATTTGTTGAAGGCCTCAAGAATTTTATTTTTTGAAATATTGTTGAAGGACATTTTTCTTTCACTTATTTTTGTTTAACTAATTTGAAGTTAACCTTTAGACTGATAAAAGAAACTATTTTTGTATTTCAATATATATATATGTTCAGCTCTAAAAAGGTGTATGTATGCGTGCGTCAGCTCTAAATATGTATAGTATTTATGTATTCGTGCAGTAAATACTTTTGTTTGTTTTCTTAAAAATGTTTCTCTTTTGAAATTATTTTAGTATAGGTAAGAACAAATGGTGGTTAAATTATTTATAATATAAATCAAATATTGCCTCATAATTGTCTTGTAATCTTCCTTTGTAAATGATAGTCCAACATTTAGAATTAATTTGTGTTAAAAATTGCTCTTCTTTTGTTAAGAATTTATTTATCCTTTGGGGAAGATAAAACCATTTATTGTTTTCTAAGTAAACAACAACTTTTTGTCCATGTGGAGTTTCTTTCCACTTAAAATTTGAAATTTTATAAGGGTGTTGTAATGGAATGTCATCAACTTTTGTATATTCATATTTTATATTTTGAGCAATATCAATTAATTGCTTATAAAACTAATAAAAAAATAAAAATGATTTTTTTTTAAATAATCAGTATTATAGTGGCTACCAACATGAATTAAATATCTTACCATTTTAGCGATGCAATTTTTTAAATACTAATTTTTTGTAGAGCAACTTTGAAGTAAATCTTTAGACTAATGAAATAACATAATGTCCATGAATATAAATATATGTATGTAAATCATCTCTATATAATGTTTAGTGAGAAGAAGATGTCCTAAATATATTTGCATGAGAATAAGAGCTGAATTGAGTGTAAGTGTGTGTGAGTGGGAAAAATAAATTCTTGTTTTATATTGTTGTAAATATATATATGTAAATCATCTCACGATTTGTTTTGTTAAAATAAAAACAAAACAAACTAAATCTTGAATATGTCCTGTTACATAGCTATTTCACAATGCATTACTTTTAGAAAGCAAGGCAAGATTTTCTCTCAAAAATACATTTTACCTAAACTGTGTATAATGTTCACGATTTGTTTTAAAAAACACACCAAATTTTGAATATGTTCTGCTACATGCATAGTTATTTCACAATGATATGCTATGTAACAGGACATGTGCAAATACATATAGCTAATTTATATTTTCACATAACATTTTACCCAAACTGTGCAAGATCGTTCACGATTTGTTTTGTTAAAAAAAAAAAAACAAAACAAATCGTGAATATGTCCTGTTACACAGCTATTTCACAATACATAGCATTGCTATGCATTGTGAAATAGCTGTGTAACAGGACATGTACAAATACATAAATATAATTTACTTCAGTAGTAGCATGTTATTATGACACTAATTTTACTCTGAAAAAAAAAATTATGTATATATGTATGATCTCTCGAAGTATGTAGATTTACTATAACAAATATATTTTACCTACCCGTGTAAATCATTCAAGGTTTGTTTTATTAAAAACAAAAAAATCTATTCCTTTTTCATACTAGGTATCAAAAAATGTATATTAATGCTTGTTTTATGCAGAAAATTTAGATTCTTCTTTCATAGCAGGTACCAACAAATTTCGATTAACCTTATGAAGAAAATTTTGATTCATTCATAGCAGGTACCAAAAAAAATATTTTTATTGCCCTCAAAAAGAAACCTGAAATCAACCAATGAGGAAGCAGAAATTTTTATTGCCCTCAAAACTGATGGTGGACCAAAAAATTTCGATTAACCTTATGAAGAAAATTTTGATTCATTCATAGCAGGTACCAAAAAAATATTTTTATTGCCCTCAAAACTGATGGTGGACCAAAAAATTTCGATTAACCTTATGAAGAAAATTTTGATTCATTCATAGCAGGTACCAAAAAAATATTTTTATTGCCCTCAAAACTGATGGTGGACCAAAAAATTTCGATTAACCTTATGAAGAAAATTTTGATTCATTCATAGCAGGTACCAAAAAAATATTTTTTTTGCCCTCAACACTGATGGTGGACCAAAAAATTTCGCTCCCCCATTCCTAACTACTTGCGTACTACTTTTTTTCAGTTTAGATAAAAATCGCATAAAAACAAAGGCATAATATATGAAAATCTAAAATTTCGGTTGCATTTTTGATGCTCCTCGGCCATTTGTGAACCGATTGCTTTCATTTTTATCACAAGTATTACGTCTTATACTTCAAATAAAACTGCATACCACGTTTTTTTGTCCGTATCTTCGTTTAGACAAAATAGGCAAAAAACCCACTCAAAAAATGGTCAAAAATAGAGGTAGTTTCGGTTTTCGACTCGAAGCCCGTCATTTATGAACCGATGTGGCTGAATTTCAATAGCAACAGTCTTACAGCAACAAGTGACCGTTTGGGATGCTATACTTTTCTGTATGTTGTTTAATTAAATTAAAACGACGTTCTTCTCTTCTCGTTCGACAAAGACTGTCCCTTTTTCTTTATTCACTTTTCTTACTTCTCTAGTTTGACATTTACTTTTATGTTTAAAAGAAGAGTGTCAGCTGTGCTACAGGGCTGCCACTACACCTCCCTTTTTTACAAAAAAAGTTTTATTTATAAACTTTTTAATAACTTATGTAATACAGCTTAAAATATTATATAATAACTCATATGATAACTTATATAATAACTTATATAATAAGTTTTATTTATAAACTTTTTAATAACTTATGTAATACAGCTTAAAATATTATATAATAACTCATATGATAACTTATATAATAACTTATATAATAAGTTTGAAAGTTTAAAAGTTTAAAAGTTTGGGGACACAAGCGTTGGCCATACACTTATGCACCTCCCTTTTTTTTCAAAAAAATATTGAATCAAACCCGAGGTGATCAGTCTCGTTAGATTCAAGATTTTTTTTTTTTTTCTTCTTACTCGGTCCTTACTCGGTTCTTATGAACAGTTTTCTGTTTCTTGGCTACTGAATCGAAAATTGTTACGTTTACGTCGTCTATACTTGTGACAACGTATGGACCTTCATAAATATTCTTATGCTTGTCGTAAGGTTCTTTTTGCAAATAAACTATATCATTTACTTGTAACAAAAGCGGTTTTGAAAATTTATCATAATAATGTTTATTTCTTTCTTTATGCTTATCAATTAGCTCTCTTGCGAGAATATTCGTTTTTTGTAACCTGTACTTAATTTCCTTACTGTAATTATCAAGATTATACAACGGATCTAAGACTTTAATTTTTTCATTAGGTAGCACTACTTTCTTTCCAAAAACTAATTCGAATGGTGTAAACTTGTTATCGAACACAGTATTCGCTGAGGTATTATGATAGAATGTAAAATATCTTAGGTAAGTATCCCAATCGGATATATTTTCATTGAGATACGCTCGAATATATTCGTTGAAAACGCGATGGTTCCGCTCTACTGTACCAAGTGTCTGATGGTGATAACTCGTGGAAAAGCGTATGCCAATTTTTAAAAATTTGCATAACTCGGACAATATTTCATTTTTGAATTCCGTGCCAAGGTCTGATTTCATTGTGCTCATTTTCCCGTAAATTAGTATGAAACTTTCGAAAATAGCACGCGCTATGGTTTTTGCTGACTTGTCGGGTATAGCTATAGTAACTAGATACTTCGATAAGTCACACATTAATGTTACGACATATTTATTCCCGTAATTCGACAGGGGCAATGGACCTATTGTGTCTACAACTACTATATCAAACGCTCTAGTGGGTGTAGGGGTTAAGACGAGTTTTTCCGTATTTGACGGTTTTACTTTGTTCAAGTTACATTGTGAACAGTTTTTTACAAATTGCGCAATATCTACTGTCATTTTCCTCCAGTAGTATTTGGTTCTAAGCTTGGCGTAAAGTTTTTTCCGACCACAATGACCTCCTAAAATAGGATCTTCATGGTAAATATGCATGAGTTTTCTTTTCTCCTCATCGTTAGTTATTATATCTATGGGTTCAGTAAGAATTATCTCTAGAGTCTTCAACGTTTTAATACCAATATCTTTCATATTTTGTACTGTAATAATTTTAAAAATGAGATCGTTTTTGGGCCACTCTGTGTTGTAAATCCCGATTTTGTTGGTTTCATTTTCCAACCTCGAAAGCAAATATCCTAAGCTAGATGTTTCGTTAACAAAATCGAAGTATACGCACAACAGTTTTTTAAATTTTTTGTATACATTTATGCGCAGTTTTATTATATTATCATTAAGTTCAAGTATCTCTGTTTTAATCTTTGCTATATTCTTACTGAAATCATGAGAAAATTTGTCGTAAATTTTTAAATTCAAATTATTGTCGGGTTCCAAGGAATCACCGATTAAATTACCAGTATCGTGTAGTTGTTTTGCCATTGCACGTGTCGTTACCGAAAGTATTTGCTTACTATTAGCTTTTAACTCTTCAATTGAAACTCTGGATAAGGCATCAGCGCCTACATTTGACTTGCCCTTTATATATTCGATGGTAAAATTGTACTCGGATAGTTCTAATCGTATGCGTGTTAATTTAGATGAAGGATCTTTTATATTAAAAAGATAAGCCAAAGGCCTGTGGTCTGAACGTACAGTAAAATGAGTTCCATAAATATATGAACGAAACTGACAAATCGCAAAATGTATTGCTAAAAGTTCAAGCTCTATTGTTGCTTCTTTTTTGTTCTGAAATTGAAAATGATTTTGAGGCAAAGTATATAGGAAGATCGTTATCGTTAAAATTCTGACTAAGAATTGCGCCACAGCCAGATTTCGAAGCATCGACCGTAATTATAAATGGTTTTGAAAAATCTGGATATTGTAACACTTGTGGTGACAATAAAGACAATTTAAGTTTTTCAAAAGCGTTTTGACAATTTTCGTTCCAGAAAAATTGAACTGCTTTTCGTGTCATTTTATTTAATGGGGCTGCCTGAGTGGCGAAATTCGGGATAAACCTCCTGTAATAGTTAGCAAATGCCACAAAACGTCTCACAGAGTCTTTATCAGTTGGTGTTGGGTAGTTTTCTATGGCTTTAGTTTTCGTATGATCCGGTAACAGTCCTTTTGCTGTACACCGGTGACCCAGAAATGTGACCTCTGATCGAAAAAAATTACATTTGTATGGGTTTATCTTTAAATTATGTTCCCTTAATATCTGAAATACGTCCTTTAGATTGTTTAAATGGTGCTGTTCGCTACAACCAATGATGATTATGTCATCAATATATAAAAAAGCCTTGTTGGGCGCAAGCCCGGAAAACGCAATCGTCATCATTCTTGAAAAAGAGTTTGGAGCTACATTGAGCCCAAATGGTAAAACTTTCCAGCGAAACGAACCCTTGTCGGTACTAAACGCAGTAACATCACGAGAATCCTGATGTAAAGGAATCTGGTGAAAACCGGAAAATAAATCGATGATGGAAAAGTACTTTGCACGTCCTAAATTGTCTAAGATGTCATCGATGCGTGGTAAGGGAAATTTATCCGTAATAAGTTTTTTGTTTACGGCTCGGTAATCTACGCACATTCTATAAGACTTCTGACTGTCTGTGCTCTTTTTTGGGACAAGAATTAACGGGCTATTAAAGTTTGAACAACTGGGTTCTATTAAATCATTCTCTATCAGATTTCGCACTTGCCTATCAATTTCTTCTCTTTGCGCATGTGGTAGCCTGTAATTCTTTATATAAACGGGTGACTCGTCCACTAGCCTTAACTTTTGTTCATAGAAATTGTTCACTGTCATTTTGTCATCTTTTAATGCAAAAATATCCGCAAATTCCTCGCAAAGGGGCATTAATTTAGGCATTATATTGTTCGGCATCTGTTGTTCGAGAATATCACGAAGTTTTACGATACGTTTGCTGGCCACTTCACTCTTATTTATTGAGTACACATAGAAATTTTCTAATTTTTCCGTTTTTAGCTTATCATTTTGAATGGATTGAAACTCATCAGTTGTGTTCATTATCTTCACCACGGGGTTATTTGAATCGATTATACCTTTGGCTACGAAAACGCCTTTGCAAATTTCCTGTGAATCGACAAACATGGGCTCGGTGATGTTCTGCAAATGAAAAATTCGAAACACCTCGCTTCTAGGGGGGATAATACACGTAAAGTTACGAGTCCCATATTGGATTGGTATTGATAACTTTGAACTTTTAACAAATAATGAAAGAGTCATATGCTCATAATTGATCCTACATTTGTTATTTTTAAGAAAGTCTTTTCCTAAAATTCCATTTGCAGGAATATTGAAATCGTTACTAACGATGTGAAAAACTTGTCGAATCAAATGATTTGAAATTAATAGCTTTGTGCAAATTGTGCCCAACGTGAAGATAGCGTTTGACGTTATACCAGTTATACTGATGATTTTGTTTTGATTCAAAATTGTGTCAGACTTTAGACAAGAGATTTTAATAAGTGATATGTCAGCTTGTGTATCGACTAGAAAAGAACATGATTTGATGGTATCGGTACAACCTATTCTAATAAAGTCAGAGTAATTAAGGTTAAAACTATAGACGGATTTTTGAGAGCTTTGATCGTTTGTAATTAATTTTCTTCTTCCCTCAACATTACTTGTTGAGGGGCTTCCACGTTTAAATTACGTACAGACGCCCTTGGGTTGTTGTTACCATGTGAAAAAGTGTTTCTATTATTCCCGCGATAATTATTATTAACATAATTATTACGCTGTTGGTTACCATTAGGATTATTGTTGCCACGTTGTCGATAATTCCCCTGTTGAAAATTTATACGACTATTTCCCCTATAAGAATTTGGATGGTAGTTGCCACGATAAGAATTTGAATGATAGTTGCCGCGATACGAATTATTCGAATTAAAACGGTTGAAATTGTCGCCTCGTTGGAAATTGTTATTCATATATTTATTTTGGTTTTGGATAGCAAAAACTTGCTTCTCCTTCGCTTCATTTGTTTGCTCGACTACTAGCTTTGCAAGCACATCTTTAGGGTCAGAAAAACCTGTTGAAGCTAAAATTGACTTAACCAAATCCGACCTAGCATTTAAACGACAGACTGATACAGTCTGTTCTATAGCCATCTCATGCGCTTTGTTTTTCGTTATGCCCTCGATGACTAGAGAACGCTTCAGTGCGTCAGCAAGCTCTTCAGCTTGTCTGCTAAATCCTACGTAATCATTGTTTATAACTGTGAGTGCTGATAATCTACCAGTTATAACTTTAGAACTTTCTGGTTTTATACCATTTTTCAAGGCAGTTTTAATGTCAACTATTGTATTAATTGTGTCCGGCAACACTTCACGTGCCTTACCTTCCAATTTTGACTTAACAAAATTCATAAATGTCGTTTGTAAATTTTGATCAGTGAGATCTTCAATGAGTTCAATTTTGTCCAAGAATGACTGTAATTGTAAAGCGTTTCCGTCATAATTTTCCCTCATGATCGAAGCACACATAGTAATGTACGATCTTTTCTGTTCTGTTGTTGCCATTTCGAGTTTTAGTTCTACTTCGTTTTCACTATTTTAATCTTCGACGCTTTCTATTTCACAGAGCTTTATATCTTTTCCGCTTTCCAATGCAATAATGTTATCAGCCTTTAACAATAAATCTAGGTCCTCTGAAATTTCGATTCTGTACCCGAGTTTTTGAAAACAGTCTATTAATTTTGTTCTACAAGTGTTAACTCTTGAAAAAATTTTAACTTTGTCAACTTGCAATTGCCTTTTTATGCTGGAATCTATGTAATATATAATCAAATTGTAATGTTCTATTAATAACGTTTTGTACTCATCCAATTTTATTAAATTTGAGGACAAAGGCCGATTTTGCAAAACTCTTTTTACAACTTTATAAAAATCTTGAAGTAGTTCTTTAAATTTATCTTCATTGAATTCTGACATTTAATTTTTATAAAACAATAAATTTTTTTTTTTTTTTCATGAATTCACTCATTTCATCATTATGATTTTTCCGATTGGTTGCAAAACTTATTTAAAATTTCTATTAATTATTAATTAATAAATTCATCTGGAGATGAGATTTATAAAAAATTTTTTCAAAAATTTAATATTTTTAATTGTATTATTAAGTCTTTAATTTGTCAATTCAGCATTTAGCTTTTTTTCTTTTAAGTAAATTCCCAAAAACAGAATGCTAAATTAACGCAAAAAAAATGTATAAAACGGTAAGCCTGTTTGAAATTTATGTTTCTTGTTTATCTTTTCAAGTATAGATCAAAAATGCTAATTTAACACTAAAATGTTAAAACGGCAAGGCCGTTTATACCCTTAATCTCAGCTGTACATATGCGTGTGTAAGTATATAATCTGCTTGTGTAAACAAACAGACATGGTTACCAGATTTAACTATTTATTTTAGGTTTGACGATTCTATATAGAAAATAAAAATAAGTATATTATGATTTTGCGATTTAGTTTGTTTAAATATTTTAATTTTGCGATATTAGAATTGCAATATTTATAAATTGCATAAAAGTAAAATTAAACGTTTATGTTTATTTTCCCGAAAAATATATTTTTCCATTACCTCGTTAAATTTAAATCGTTAATTGAAAAAACAGAGCACAAGACGAAATTTTCTATTATTTTCAAAAGAAAAATCAATTCCAATCAAATATCAAAACCAAAATATTTTTGTTCCAGCTAGCATTTAATTTTTTCAAACTTGACGGCGGCGGCTATATCCGACGAACGTAAAGCTCAGCTTTGAACTGTATACTGCAATATATGCATGTACATATTCATATATTTCCAGTTGTGGGAAAGCTAAAACGTTCTATGTATGTATGTATCTTATTGTCAATTTCTCGAAAACATTTACATATGTACTTATAATATATTTAACATTTTTATTTATAAAGATATATGTGTA
Organism: Thelaira solivaga; assembly: GCA_947397855.1. Taxonomy (NCBI): domain Eukaryota; kingdom Metazoa; phylum Arthropoda; class Insecta; order Diptera; family Tachinidae; genus Thelaira; species Thelaira solivaga. The sequence goes on from OX377614.1 coordinate 44,456,354, forward strand.
TACATTAATTAATATGACTAAATCTTATGTTAATATTGGCAAAGTATAGAATTTATTTAAAAAATCAAATATATACACATATATGTTTGTACATTTTACGTAAATAATGTAATCTACATACATATAATAAATACATGCAATAATTTCCTTTGCGGATGATGAAGTCTGTGTGCTGTTGTACCTTGTTATCCATTTGAATGTTGTTGTAGTTTCTTTTTTTTTTCTTAGCTGTTATTTTGCTGATTTTGTTGTTGAATTTCTTCCTTGTGTTGTTGTCGTTGAGTAACTTTTTATTTAACTGTTGTTTAAAATTTATTTTTCTTTCTTTGTGGTTGTACAGTTATATTTTTTTTTTGTAGTTTTAATATGTGATGTTGTCTTTTGTTATTATTTTGCACTCTTAGACGAATGTATTTTTGCTGTGCAATTTTATTTATAACGGTTTTTTCGGTTCTGGATTGTTCTCTGTATGTATGTGACTTGTTATGTACCCCCGTTAATCTGTACACCGTTAACCTGTACCTATTTTGTTATACATTGATTTAATGTGTCACTTTCGTTTTCAATTAACTCGCCCAAACTTGATTGCACTACTGCTTGAGTGGACTTAAAAGCAAGAAATTTTATGAATTTCTCTAAATCTTTTACAGTTGCATCAATCAACATTTTGTATTTAATGCTTTTTTTTTTTTTTTTTTTTTTTTTTTTTTTTTTTTTTTTTTTTCAATATATGATGTGCGTGTATATGAATTTGTTTTTATTTCTCAACGAATTTGTAATGATTTTGTTAATTTTAATTATTTATTTTTATTCCTTTAATCATTTAAACTTCCGCTGTTTTTGCCTTTTTCATAAACAAATATACTTATAAGAATATTTCTTAAAACAAAAAAAATTAAAATATTTAAACAAACTAAATCGCAAAATCATAATATACTTATTTTTATTTTCTATATAGAATCGTCAAACCTAAAATAAATAGTTAAATCTGGTAACCATGTCTGTTTGTTTACACAAGCAGATTATATACTTACACACGCATATGTACAGCTGAGATTAAGGGTATAAACGGCCTTGCCGTTTTAACATTTTAGTGTTATATTAGCATTTTTGATCTATACTTGAAAAGATAAACAAGAAACATAAATTTCAAACAGGCTTACCGTTTTATACATTTTTTTGCGTTAATTTAGCATTCTGTTTTTGGGAATTTACTTAAAAGAAAAAAAGCTAAATGCTGAATTGACAAATTAAAAACTTAATAATACAATTAAAAATATTAAATTTTTGAAAAAATTTTTTATAAATCTCATCTCCAGATGAATTTATTAATTAATAATTAATAGAAATTTTAAATAAGTTTTGCAACCAATCGGAAAAATCATAATGATGAAATGAGTGAATTCATGAAAAAAAAAAAAAAAATTTATTGTTTTATAAAAATTAAATGTCAGAATTCAATGAAGATAAATTTAAAGAACTACTTCAAGATTTTTATAAAGTTGTAAAAAGAGTTTTGCAAAATCGGCCTTTGTCCTCAAATTTAATAAAATTGGATGAGTACAAAACGTTATTAATAGAACATTACAATTTGATTATATATTATATAGATTCCAGCATAAAAAGGCAATTGCAAGTTGACAAAGTTAAAATTTTTTCAAGAGTTAACACTTGTAGAACAAAATTAATAGACTGTTTTCAAAAACTCGGGTACAGAATCGAAATTTCAGAGGACCTAGATTTATTGTTAAAGGCTGATAACATTATTGCATTGGAAAGCGGAAAATATATAAAGCTCTGTGAAATAGAAAGCGTCGAAGATTATAATAGTGAATCCGAAGATTGCAGGTTCGAGTCCTGTCACGGTCGCCATTTAATTAAATTAAAACGACGTTCTTCTCTTCTCGTTCGACAAAGACTGTCCCTTTTTCTTTATTCACTTTTCTTACTTCTCTAGTTTGACATTTACTTTTATGTTTAAAAGAAGAGTGTCAGCTGTGCTACAGGGCTGCCACTACAGTTGTCTAGATTCTTCTGAAAGTTGATTTCAACGACTACACGAACAGACGGACATCGCTATATCGATTCCGCTACTTATAAGGATCCAGAATATATATACTTTATAGGGTGTCCCATGTAGGGTGTAGAAATTACAAACGGAATCACAAATACCCTTCTTACTTACAGTGAAGGGTATAATAAACAGATATAGGGAACAGTATGAGGAAAATAGGAAAGAAGGATATATAAGAAATTATAAAGTGGTTAGACATAAAGAGCAGCCTAAATGCAGAAAAGGACCTTTACATAACATTCATGTATGAAACATTCGTAGAATTTTATAGTGTAATACTTGTGTGTGAGCTGTGTATTATTTATATCTGTGTTAGTGTATAAGCTTTATGATAGCTTTAATTCTAGAACTTGCTAGATTAAGAATTTTTATTTATCTTGTAACTTGCAGTAACTTTTAGAAGTTTGTAGACGGTTCTCGGCTAAACTAAAGATTTGAAATGTTCGTTACAGTTTGCTTAAGTGAAACAGTATATAAGGCTGAGATTGCCAGATGAGTTCAGTTGAGTTGAGTTCTGTGGTGCGATTCACTATTCAATTTTAACGAAAAATGTTTGGTTAAAAATAGTTAACAATAAAATTAAAGAATTTGTGATTCAGTAAAATTTTTAATTGTGAGCTTTGTGGTTAAATAAAAGCCAAAATTTTTTGTGGTGTTTATTTTATCGAAAAATATTTAATGAAAAAATATATTGTCATTTTTGGTTGTTGTACATGGTAATTTGTAGTCTTTTTGGTTGTTGTAGTCAGTATTCATAGTAGTGGTGAATTTTTAACTACTAAAATAAACACAAAATTACTGAATCACACATTCGTTAGTGCAAACAAAAAATATGTATCGCAGTACAGTAGTGCGATCCAGTAACTTTTAAAGGTTCAACATGCTGTTATTTTTAACTACATATTAAAAATGAGGTTCTCGTTAATTTTAATTTCTTGAACCGAAATTAATTATTTATTTAGTATTATTAAAAAATAGGTATTCGAACTTTTTAATTGTAAGTTTATATGACTTTTTTTATTAAAAGGCTAGTTTATTAAGTTGAGGTCGTATTATAAAAATTTATTTTTTTATTGATATTTCTTTCCAATGATAAATAAAGAAATTTTTATAATTAATATGTTTCAGTTACATAATTTTTTGAAGTGAGTGAAGATAAATATGGTTAGTTAAATATGTTTTCACGTAATTCCTTATGTTAATACATATTGTTTGCTGGGACAAATTACATTTTTGTTTTTATTAATATCAATAAGTTATAAGATTCGGACAATAGCTCTTCTATACACACACTACTTTAACATTTGGTGACCCCATAGTTTTAGCGTTATAAGTTTCCCCCCACCAACGGTAAGGGACTTTTTAACTCTAAAACGCAATACGCAACCAAAGCAAAAAGACTACAGTCCAGAAGTTATTCCCCCCACCAGTGGTAAGGGTCTTAGCGAACAAAGTAACGCAACACAAACTACAAGCCAAGCAACAGGACAGCAGTCCAAAAGGCAAGTCTACAAACGCATTCTCACAAAAGCAAACGCATACATCCGTCACGTTTTAGAAGCATAATTCAAAAACTAATCAAGTCATCTGAAAACTTATCAAGTCGTCAGCAGCCACATCAAAAAGTTACACTATAATGGCGAGCCTGGAAGCACTTATAGCTAACCAGGAGAGGAAGGCAGAGGAGATCCACAAGATCGTCGCTAATGTAAAGAAGGCCCCACAAGATCGTCGCTAATGTAAAGAACGCCCCACAAGATCGAAGGACACTGGAGTTCTACAAAAACAAATCCTCAGAGCTAACGAGACTGTGGCTAGAGTTTGAAAAATCAGAGAACACAATTCGAAGAGATCAAACATTGACAGAAAGTGACCCTTACATTATAAAAAATTTTTACAAGAGCATCGGAGAAATATACAGTGATAGCACGGAACACATTGAGTCGCAAATAAAGAAACTGACGTCGTTAAACACCAAGCCGGTGCCATCCGTGAGGGAGAATATAGCAGGAAACGTTTCAGCGAACCATTATGACGCAGAAGAGCAAACAACTAATGGACTCGCAAGACGAGTAATGGCTAGAATGACAGCACTTACTCGTTTACTACATGACGTAGAATCAATAGAAGCAAATCAGCCAAAACAGTTCTATCGGCTCAAGTCCGAGACTGTAACAAAATTATGGACACAAATACAAGAGTTGTACGACAACATGTGGCAACAAACTGAAGATCCGGCAAGGTTGGGACTACAGCAAGACAAATACGATGATCTCGAAGACTTGGTGCAACATCATCTAGTTAAACTAGCGATTTTAACAGATAATTGCAATGAAGAAGTAACTATTGCGAAGCAGCAGGAAAGGGCCATAACAGTACAAGGTTCTTTACCACTTCCAAAAGTAACGATTCCCCAATTTAATGGTGATTATTTAAAGTGGCGTCAGTTCTATGAACTTTTCCTAGAGATGGTGGACAAGCAGTCCCTTCCGAATGTCCAAAAGATGTGGTATCTCAAATCCAACTTATCCGGTTAGGCTGGCAAGCTTATAAGCTATTTAGCGCTAACAGAAGAAAATTACCAAACAGCATGGGCCCTTCTTTAGGAGCGTTACAACAATCGAAGAGTTCTTGTAGCTACGCTAGTGGAAACAATCCTGAATCAACCAAAGGGAACCTTATCTGTTGCATCAATCAAGGCGCTTCACGACATAACAAAAGAATGCACATTAGCCCTTAAAAACTTGAATATCGACACATCCGGTTGGGATGCCATACTGATTCAAATATTAATGAAGAAGTTGGATCACACTCTTTACATTTGGTTTATACAATCTCTATTGAAACCAAAAGAGGTGCCGACTGTCAAGGAATTATTAGCATTTTTGGAAATGCAGTTTGAATCTATGGAGTCGATTGGGAAAACGTTAATTACCCATCAAGGATCAAGCAAAGCTGTTTCGTCCATAGCATCAGTGGAGAATAGCAGCAATTGCAAACTATGCGACAATGGTAAACACCGCATTTATCATTGCAACCAATTCATAGCAATGACAGAAACTGAAAGACTCAAATGGGTACAACAACATAAACTATGTATGTGTAAATTACTTTAAGGCTGATCATGAATCCAAGTCTTGTACATATGGCAACTGTAAAAAATGTAATAAAAAACACAACACGTTGCTACATTTATCAAAAAATTCCCAAGACACATTAGTAGCCTCAAGGCAAGCACCACTCACAAGGTAGAAGGTTTCACCAGCCAATACAGCCGCAGTGTAGCCGTACTAGATTCAGGTTCACAAGTGAATCTTGTGACGGAAAGACTTGTAAAAAGATTAGCGCTTAGAACAACAGAGACCGCTTTGTCCATTGATGGAGTTGGAAAAATTCAAAAAAATGCACATCATCGCGTAAATATAAAAATGATGTCTCGTAATCAAGAATTCTCAACTAACTTGGAAGCCTTTGTTTTACCAACAATTATTCCTGCACAACCAAATTATAACCTGGATATTTCTAATTGGAAAATTCCACAAGACATTCATTTAGCAGATCCCAATTTTAACTCACCAGGGAAAATTGATATCCTGCTCGGTGCGGAGTTTTACTTTAGCCTTGTACAGCCTGGTACAATGAAACTTACGGCCGATCATCCCATACTTCAAAATACCTTGCTTGGGTGGATTGTGGGCGGCTTACTCAAACAGCCTACGATAAATCGCCCATCTGCAACGTTAACATGCGCGGTTTTTGACTGTGAGGAGTCATTGGAACAAGCAATCGAACAGTTATGGAAACTCGATGAGGTGGAGGCAAATCAAAAAACAATGTCGCCATCGGAAATTCTGTGTGAATCTCATTTTAATCAGCACGTTCAGATGGATTCAAATGGTCGGTTTATGGTCAACCTTCCACTTAGCGAAAATCCATCAGCACTGGGTGACTCTCATCAAATGGCTTATAACAGATTTATTAGCTAAAAGAAGCGGCTACAGAAACATCCAGATATTCAAAATCAATACATCGAATTCATGAGAGAATATTAAGGGTTAGGTCACATGCAAAGGGTCAACATAGATAAACTACCGAATCCGAAATACTTTATTCCACACCATTGTGTCCTGAAACCTGACAGCACATCAACCAAGCTCAGAGTAGTATTCGACGCATCTGCAAAAACATCAACAGGATACTCTCTAAATGATTTAATGTGCACAGGACCAACTCTCCAAAGTAAACTGTTTACGATTTTACTTCGTTTTCGCATGCCTAAATTTGCCTTTACAACAGATAACGAGAAAATGTACAGACAGATCATAATCAGTCCCGACAACCATCAATATCAGCTGATTATCTGGAGAGAAAATCCTGCATTACCAATAAAATACACAGTGACCTACGGTACTCGAGCAGCTCCTTATTTGGCTACCAAATGTCTCCAAAAAATTGCTAAAGAAAACATGGATAGTTATCCACTTGGATCTCGAATATTACAAGAAAACTTCTACATGGATGACGGTCTCGGGGGTGCTGATAGTCTCAATACAGCAGCTCAAACTCAAGTGGAACTAATAACTATTTTGGGAAAATACGGCTTCAAGTTAAGAAAATGGTGTTCAAACGCATCCAGATTGCTGAAAGATATACCACATAATGATCGCGAAGTCAACTTAGACCTCAATGACAGCAAAACAATAAAAACCTTGGGATTATACTGGACTCCCCAACTAGATAAGTTTTGCATTAAAGTAAAAACTAATCCTCACCAAGTCATATCGAAACCTACCGTCACTTCCAAACTCGCCAAATTATTCGATCCGTTGGGCCTTCTGGCTCCGATTGTAGTAAAAGCAATTATATTTATTCAGCAATTGTGGCAACTTACATTAGATTGGGACGAACCATTACCCCAGAAGCTTTGTGGTACTTGGAATGCTTTTCGAAGTGACCTAGAAGGTCTCAACAATTTCAAAATATCTCGACATATATTCTCCGGCGAGATTCCACCAAAAATACAATTACATGTTTTTGCAGACGCATCGGAAAAGGCGTTTGGAGCAGCGGTGTATATTCGTTGTGTAACAAAAGATGACGGATAGCTGTGCGCTTGCTATGTGCAAAATCAAGAGTGTCTCCGTTGAAGCAACAAACAGTACCGCGGTTAGAGCTATGTGGCGGGGTAATAGCAGCTCAACTTTCTAAAAGAGTTAAAACTGACTTAAAACTTCAAAGTCTGCCTGTGTACCTGTGGACCGATTCCGAAATAGTACTTCGCTGGATTAAATCACAATCATCCTTATATAAAACATTTGTGGCGAATAGAGTATCAACGATACAAACATTAACATTGCCAGAGCAATGGAGGCATGTGCAATCAAAGAATAATCCTGCCGACATGGATTATGGTTTCAAGGAACAGTATTTCTTCATGGAAAGGAATATCTTTGGCCGGCGAAATTTTCTCCTCAAGGCCCGACTTCAAATACCATAGAACTCAAAAGGGTAACTGCCGTCATCATCAAGCATAATTTACGAAATACAAAATAAAGGATCGTTTAAAACATTGCAGCGAGTAGTAGCGTACATGATCAGATTTATCAACGTAGCGAGAAAACGAGATCTTCCAAACAAGATCACCTTATCAGTACAGGAGCTGGAAGAGGCTCTTACAATTATAATTCGGGCAATGCAGCGGTCAGACTTTGAAGAGGATTTTAAACATTTGAAAAGGCATCACGAGGTGAGCAAAAACAGTCCATACAACAGTCTGAGCCTGTTCATAGATACCAACGACATCAACAGAGTGGGAGGACGACTGAATTCATCAGTACTCCCCTATGACGCCAAACACCCAATTATAATACCCTACAATGATCCAATATCAACATTAATCATGAAAATGGTCCATGAGCGAAATCGACACTGTGGCCCTCAAGCTCTCTTGGCATATGTGAGGCAAAGGTTCTGGCCGGTCAAAGGAAAATCTGCTGCCCGCTCAATTATGCAACATTGCCTGAAATGTACTCGTGCAAAACCCCAATTAATCAAACAAATCATGGGAAATTTAGCAGCTACACGAGTCACGCCAGCTAGACCGTTTATAAACTCCGGAGTTGACTTTTGTGGACCATTTTGGGTACATTATAAGACAAGAGGAAAAAGGAATCAAAAGGCCTATATGTTCTGCTGCTTTACAACAAAGGCTGTGCATCTGGAATTAGTTAGCGATTTAACTACAGAAGCCTTTGTCGGAGCGTTGAAGCGATTTATAAGTAGACGAGGTCACTGCAAAAATCTCTACTGTGACAACGCCACTAACTTTGTTGGTACAAAAAATCAGCTGAAGGAACTGTCCAGCACAATTTATTCGAATCCAGCTCATGACAAAATCATCAAGGAATGCGCATCCCGGGGTATTGTATTCCACTTTATACCACCAAGAGCACCTCACTTTGGTGGTCTTTGGGAAGCCGCGGTCAAGTCGGCAAAACATCTTTTAGTTCGAAGCACAACAACAGCATCATTAACCTACGAAGAGCTTGAAACTGTGGTAATAGAAGTCGAGGGCATCCTTAATTCACGCCCTATAAGCCCGATGTCAGACAACCCAAATAATTTGAGCGCATTAACCCCAGGTCATTTCCTCATCGGGGAACCACTGAATGCTCAAGTCGACATAAATGCTAACGAAGGGAAAATCAGCCTTTTTGACTCGGTGGAAACTAGTAACGCATTTAAAATTGGAGTTTCGGAAACGATGGTCACAAGAATACCTATGTGAACTCCAATATCGGCACAAGTGGAAAACACAACAAAACAACGTCAGACCTGGAGATATGGTCATAGTAAAGGAATACAACACAGCCCCGCTAAGCTGGCCTTTGGGAAGAATTGTAAAGGTTGTTACGGTTAGAATGGCCAGTGTGGCCATTTTCCTGTGCCTGGTGGTGTCACCCTCACTAGCTCAGCTGTTCTCGAGGTGAAGGTTCCAACCTGTTCACCACCGGCCGTGGCTCGTAACTTAGAACAAAAAAAAAGGTAATAATTCACTTACACTGACAAATACGGTCGAGCTGGAAATGACCTAACATACTTCACCTAAACGCACCGAATACTTTTAATACGAACAAAAAAAAAACTTAAATACACCGAGGTACACACCGCGTGATTCATGGAAGGGTTGGTGTTATAACCCTCATATGTTGCCCACCCAACCTGGATCACCCCATAGTCCTCTTTACGTTTCTGGGTGATCCCCTTTTCTTATCAGCCCGTGGCTGTCGACGGTTTACTCACGCACCCACATATAATGAATTTACTACACAACCATGATCATCTTCGATTGTTATTTAAAGTGTTACGGATTTTGTTTATTTACTACATTTGTTATGATTTTTTCTTTTCTTTATTCACCACTGATGGGTGCACCCTTTTAGCTGATCACTTAGGCCACCACTAGTGCAATACAACCCTAGGGAATTATTATCTCTGTATTAGGAAAATATGGCAGCATTGAGCTATACAACTGTCATATGGCGTGGTTTATTGGTAACTGACCAATCAGAGGCCGCCGCGTGGTGACGCCAATTAATAAAACAGAAGTGTGGTAACACACGTACTAGGGTCGAGTTGAAAAACTTGATAGATATTCAGCCCTTCTTCTTTTGTGCGTTGAACCAACCGGACGTGTGTGCGGAAAAATAAATAAATTTTGTTAGTGAAAAAAAAAAAATTTTAAATAAGTGACATTTATTTTTTATTAAAAAAAAATAAAACAATTATTTTGGCATATCACCCAAGTGTTGGAGATTCCCTCCCAGGAGGATGCTCAAGGATTCTTCCTGTGCCCTAGGAAAGAAATTTGTGATTGCATCTGCAAAACAAAATGTCGCACACCACGTCGTGTAAAGATTTCTTTTAAGATTGTCCGAAAACACATAAGTGACCTTAGTGCTTAATAAAACATGTTTTTTTTTATATGTAAATTCAAAAAAAAAAACTAAATGTTTGCTTTTAAAATAAGAAGTTAAAAACTATCATTCCTTAAGAAACTTAAGAGGGAAAAGATTATATGAGTGTGTGTGGTTATTCAGTGAACTTTAACTTGGTTGGCCAGCATGCAAACGCTAGCTATTCAGACAGAAAAAAAAAACAGTGGAACACCACTTTTACCTACCTAACCTTAAAAACTGAAGGAAGCGAAATTAAAGAAAAATAAAATAATAACTATATTATTATGTACTAAGTAAAGAACTTAAGATTAGTGTAACCATAAATAAGACATAAATATATTAATTTAACAAATTTAGCAAATGTGAACTACATATATATCCCTATCAATACTTACCTTCAAAAAAAAAAAACATACCTACCTGTGAAAGAGTGTATACTTACCAGCTCAACAATACTTACCTGCTTTACAAATATGTCATACCAGACAGCGTTTACACGCCCTATCCTACAGTGTGGAAAATGTCAGCCAGCCAGAACGTTCTTGGGCTTCATCCGCTGTACCATCGTAATTATCATATGTAAGTTAGTTTAAGTTTCATTTCTTTAATAATATCCTTATCCTAATTATAAACCTTCTCCTTGTAAATATACTTATATATGTATGGGTACGCTCATGCTAAATTCATGTCTATCAATTGTTCTATATAATTGACACGACATTTTTTAGACTTTTCATTAAAATATTATATCCTTAAGATTTTTCTAATATATTTTGTACATTAGTAGCAAACTTTCTGTAAGCATACACGCATACATATATACCTATATGGTACCTTGTATGGCAATCTGCCCTACAGATGATGTAAACTTTTAAAAAAAACTTAAAAATTTTCTATTTTCATATATATAAATATAAATTATACCTATTGTAGTATTTATATATATAAATTTCATATATTCATATTTTATTTCTTATTCTGTAGATTTAGCTTTCCTTCATTTTTTTTATATTAAAATAAATATGCCATGAATTTAATTTGGTAAAAGTTTGATTTACTGGAATGCTGGGAAGAATGGGTAAGGTGGGTCGAAGGTTGCCACGGGTTGGCGGGCTGGCCATGCATTGGGCATGAACCAGCGGTAGTTGCAAACGTTTCATTTTTTTTACAACCTCTACATGGAGAGGTTGTTATATGTTCACGCGCGGGGAAGCCACAGGGTCGGAGGATCTACTCCTGAGGAGCTGCCGGCACAACATCTTTCCATGTGTTCCGATTATACTATTTCTGTTTTGTTCCCTAACCTCGTATAAATACGCGCGTAACATATATGGCGCCCAACGAAAAGCAACGGAAAATTATTGCATCATTTGTTTTTTTTAATTATACTGTCATTCAAGGCTTTTCTTAGTTAATGTCCACAAGTCATGATTTTCTGGGAATTTAAATCCTGGTATCATTTGCGGTGGAGATTGTTGGAGAAGGCTCGAATGATAATTCTATTTTGTTAACAACAATGCATTTTTGCTGTGTTTTGCCAAGTTATAAGTCCGGACTGTAACGACACGGTCGTACAGTTGCCTGTTGCGATAACGCGGTAAAATCTCGGTGGAATAGCACATTAAAACGACACGTATTGTGAAAGTCACTTTCTCTTGCAGATAGTTAGCAGCACAATCCGGAGCGTGATTCGTCCTAAAACATTTCTCGATTATATTGAACTTTTTTTTGCTTTGCCTCAACATACGCTTGAGACATCAGTCTTCATGACGCATAGGACTTGATTTGCCAAGTGGTATATATATATATGCATACATATAGAGATATATGTATATATAATAAAAGGGAAGCTCAAGTTCATTAACAAATGACTTAAGATCAGCGTAATTTTCAAATTCTTTTTTTATATACATTTGCAACTTGAATATCTTCACCGACCTGCCCATCTCAGCATTCCGGTATCTTAATGAAAGGTTCTTCTGTAATCACATAACAATAAGTATACTTTTTTTTCTTTCCTTTTTTTCTTCACATAGAGTGAGGGCAGTTTTAATTTTTTTTATATAAGAAAAGGAAGGAAAAAGCTTTTGAAAAAAAAGTTTTCTTTTCCTTTTTTTTATTTTGGCGAACGGGAATAAGGAGAGAATTTTGTCTTTCCTTCCTTTTGTTTCTTGCTATTAATATTTACATACGATAGTTTTTATTCGTTGTTTCCTTCTGCACGGTCACTCATTTTTTTTTACACATTTCGGCATTATGTATTCGAAATGTTGACTGCATATCGGTGCATGTCGTGAGTTCAGTTCTTGTATTTTTTTTTATTGTAGATAGTTCTATCTGCTTATCTTATTACATAATTTACCTTGTCAGATTATAATCCGCTGTTCACGAAACGTGATTCGTGTCTGCTGCTGAGAGTGCTGGTGTGTAATGCACAAGTACAGTACACGCCAAAATACGTCAGCTAAACCAGTAGTAAACCCAAATTTAGTAGACATTTCAAGTAGAGGCACAGTACCAGTCAGACCTCGCAGCGTGTCAAGAATAAGGGGCAGAGGAAGAGGCTCAACTCCTATAGCCAAGAGACGCTTAGCTAGTTCAATTTCTGAAGCAGCACAATCAAGCGCCAGCTTAAAAGTAGAAAGACCCTCACCAGTTCCATCTTCATATCTTTCACCTAAATCAGAAGCCACAAATAAAAGTCAGGTTATTTCCGAAGACGGCCATACAAACCTCTCTGCCTTAGACAGTAATAACGAATCTTTAGATTATTTGTCTTTCTCTGAAAATAGGGATAGTGAGGCAAGTAGTTTATTAGATATGGCCACAAATCGCTATTCAATGGGCGACGAAAACCCGCGTGGTTCTAATGCAAATACGTTAGAACACCTTATGGCATATTTCCAGGAAGCCTTGCGTACAACGCAGGATGAATTCCGAAGGGCATTTTCTACTCTCAGGGAATCAGTAGGCCTGGCCCGAAATGAACAACCCGCATATGCAATGCCTGCGGCCGAAGCCCAAGCTCCAGATGCAATCCGCAATGGTCAGGCACCCTTAGTGAATTTTAGATTAAAAGATTGGAATGTCTCATTTAGTGGTGAAGGGAGTGTTTCAGATTTCTTATTCAAAATAGCCACTCTAGCGGAACGTACGCAATGTACGGAAGATACCCTAATGTCAAATTTTCATCTTTTCGTCACCGGTAAAGCCGAATCGTTCTACTGGGACTATATTCGACAGAACCAAAGGGCAACTTTCCCAATGCTAAAAAGTGCACTGTCAGCCGAATTCGGGAAACAGGAAAGTGATCACGAAATCCTATTGAAAATATCCACGCGTAAACAACTCCCGAAAGAGAGCTACGATGATTTTCATTCTTTCATAGTACATTGGAATTCTAGGTTGTCCAATCCCATGCCAGACATTTCTCTAATTGAGATTATAAAGAAAAACGTCCACGCAGACCTGAAAGTCATGCTATTCATCTCGGAGCCAGGAAACCTTTGCCAACTTCGCTGTTTAGCCAGAAAAGCCGAGAAGGTTATAGTAGAAAATAAAAACAGTCACTTTAGTAAACCGAGACAGGTAAACGAAATAGCCGTAGAAGAACAACCGATAGGTGAGGATGACGAGGTAGATCCACAAATTGAAGCTCTGGGCTTGAATAGGGCAAGAGTAAATAATGATTATTCTAAAATTAAATGCTGGAACTGCCTGCAATTCGGACACAGTTACATTTATTGTCCTGAAGAGACTCGCAACGTTTTCTGTTTCAAATGTGGCAAGAGGGGAGTAACCACCCCGAAGTGCGAAGGCCCACATGAGGGAAACAGGCGTCGGAGCGAGTGGACAAAGGGGGACACTCGTTCAAATCGTTAAACCCCAAAACTATTTTTTCTGTAGAGACTAAGCCTTCACAGAGGGACTTAGCTCCAAGTAACCCTGATTTAATTTTAAATATACCTGAAAATTTTTCATTACCTAAACAGATACAATCACAAAGTCTTAATGTAAAACGTTTAAGCAAACCTAAAGTCTCACGCAAAATTTTTAAATGTAGAATTAGGTTTCAGAAAAGGAAAAATTTTAGAAAAGCTGTTGAAACCACATATCTCTCAACTCAAGAAGACGGTAGGCCATTTGCAATGATTAAGATCTATGGGGAAAGCATACCTTGCTTATTAGATTCAGGAGCTAATGTATCGGTCTTGGGGAAAGGAAGCTTAGAGTTCTTAAACAGGAATAACCTTCAGTTAAGAAACTTCAGGTCATCGATTCGTACCGCAAATGGTTCAAAAACTGAAATAATTGGTCACTGTTTGCTACCAATAACTTTTAAGGGTGTGACCAAATCTATCACATTTTACATAGTACCAACTCTCTCACAACAAGGTTATCTCGGTGTAGATTTCTGGAGGGCGTATGCTCTAGCCCCTCAATTGTTCCCTGAACCTTCTTGTTCGGAAATTTCTGCTACCACTGACGCAAATCTACACGAGTTGACTCCCGAGCAATCCTTACAGCTTGAGGAAGTTATAGGAAAGTTTCCTTCTTTCGAAAAATTAGGCCTGGGGTGTACCAAGCTCCTTGAACATCATATTGATACGGGAGATGCGTCACCCGTCAAACAAAAGCATTATCCTCTTTCTCCTCCAAAACAAGCTGAAGTCTACCAAGAGATTGACAGGCTGCTAGCTATCGATGTTATAGAAGAATCCAACTCGCCTTGGTGTAGTCCCATAGTAACAGTACGTAAACCCGGGAAAATAAGACTTTGCCTTGATTGTAGAAAATTAAACTCCTTGACCAAAAAAGACTCATATCCTTTACCTCATATAAATGGTCTTCTTGGCCGACTAAAGGATACACATTTCATTAGTGGCATCGACTTAAAAGACGCGTTTTTCCAGATAAGCCTTTCAAAAACCTCCAAAGAAAAGACGGCATTTGCTGTCCCAGGACGATCTCTTTTCCTATATAAAGTAATGCCTTTTGGATTGTGCAATGGTCCTCAGACGATGAGCCGTCTCATGGATAAAGCGATCCCCGCAAAGCTTAGAGATAATGTGTTCATTTATTTGGACGACCTTCTAGTTTGCAGCCCTGATTTTGCTTCGCATCTCATTTTGCTTTCAGAAGTCGCCCAGTGCCTAAGGTCAGCTGGGCTAACGATTAAGAGCAAATTCTGTCAGCGCGAAATAAAATATTTAGGGTACCGCATTGGCGGAGGAAATTTAAAGGTTGACCCTGAAAAAGTTGTAGCAATAGCAGAGTTCCCAATTCCCAAAACTCCCAGGCAGGTTAGACGTTTCGTGGGAATGGCCAACTGGTACCGTTCATTTATAAGTAACTTTTCTGACTTAGCTGGACCTCTCACAGACTGCTTGCGTAAGACAAATCATCCATTTCGCCTAACTCCTCAGGCTATTGAATCCTTCAACAAGCTGAAAATTGCGCTCTCAGACGCTCCTGTTTTGGCTCAGCCAGATTTTAGTAAGCAATTCGTGATACAGTGTGACGCTTCAAATATAGGAGTTGGTGGTGTTTTATACCAACTTGACGATACGGGCCAAGAGCGACCGATCGCTTTTGTCTCCCAGAAATTAAACAAAGCCCAGCGCAACTACACAGTGACCGAACTGGAGTGTTTAGCCGCAGTCATATGCGTAAAACGTTTTAGACAATACGTGGATGGCCTCCCTTTTAAAATTGTAACGGACCACTCGAGTCTCCAATGGCTCATGAGCCAAAAGGATTTAAGTGGTAGACTGGCCAGGTGGAGCCTGAAACTCCAACGCTTTGATTTTCTTATGGAACATAGAAAAGGTTCTTTAAATGTTGTTCCCGACACACTTTCCAGGTTTGACGCAGACGAGATAAGTGTAAATTGCAATCCCCCGGTAGTTGACCTTTCCTCACCAGAATTTGATAGCATTGAATATAATAAATTGAGGAATACCATACGGGAAAACGGCAAGATGTTGCCAGACCTATGTCTATCGGAGAATTTTGCTTACAAAAGGCTGGAATTTCGAAATGGCATTGAAGACGAGGCAAACTTGTGGAGGTTGTGGCTACCTAGCACTTTGACCATGGAAGTTATAAAGTCCGCTCATGAGGAAGGTTGTCATGGAGGCCTAAGCAAAACTCTTTTCCGTATTAGGCAGAAATATTACTGGCCAAAAATGGCATTGGAGGTGAAAACCTACATTGATCAGTGCGATGTCTGTAAATCCATTAAACCCACCAATCGGATACAACGTCCTCCCATGGGGAATCAAACTATCACCGATAGACCTTTTCAAAGGCTTTATTGCGATTTTCTGGGTCCTTACCCCTGCACTCGTGCAAGAAACTGTCAACTATTTATTGTTCTAGATCATTTATCTAAGTTCATTTTCCTAAAGCCCATGAAGGCAGCCACTTCTCTGAATGTAATGGATTTTCTGCAAAACGAAATTTTTTGCACCTTTGGGGTGCCACAATTCCTACATAGCGACAACGCAAAGCAGTTCTCATCTAAGGAAATAAAAGAGTTCTTTTCTAGTTTTGGGATCACACATGTGACCACAGGGTTTTATTCGCCTCAGGGCAATGCATCGGAGAGAGCTAATCGAGAGATAATCTCGAAACTCCGTTACTTTCTCAAAGACCACTCTGACCACACAGATTGGGATAGACATATACCAACTATTTTACAAATTCTGCGCAGTGACACCCATTCAGCCATAAAATGTTCACCCTATTTTGCGGTCTTCGGACAAAATATGATACTGAATGGAACAGCTTACTCCATGCTAAACCGATTGAATATGTTAAGTGATGATACTGCAATAGCGCCTGATGACCGATCAAAGCTAATTCGAGAGAAGATTAAGAAGAACCTGTGTATAGCCCACGAAAAGGCATGCAAAACGTATAATACCAGATGTAAGCCTGTAAGCTACCTTGAGGGTCAAGAAGTATTTCGGAAGAACCATTCCCAAAGTAATTTCAAAAGAGGGATTAATGCTAAATTCCAACCAAAGTTTCTCAAATGTCGAATTAGGCGTAAACTGGGTACCACTCTTTACGGGTTAGAGGACCTCCAGGGACGTTACATTGGTAAATATCATGCTTCAGACATACGAGCATGATTATTCTAATTAGCAATTGATATTTCCCGGCTAGCTCAGACGGTAGAGCTGAGACTTTTAATCTGAGGGTCGTGGGTCGAGCCACACGTAAGCATTGGCTACCTTTTAGCTTTCTCTCATCCTTTCTCCTGTTCGTCCTGCGATATGAAATCTCACTACGAAGCAGGTTTGTTACGGATTTTGTTTATTTACTACATTTGTTATGATTTTTTCTTTTCTTTATTCACCACTGATGGGTGCACCCTGTTAGCTGATCACTTAGGCCACCACTAGTGCAATACAACCCTAGGGAATTATTATCTCTGTATTAGGAAAATATGGCAGCATTGAGCTATACAACTGTCATATGGCGTGGTTTATTGGTAACTGACCAATCAGAGGCCGCCGCGTGGTGACGCCAATTAATAAAACAGAAGTGTGGTAACACACGTACTAGGGTCGAGTTGAAAAACTTGATAGATATTCAGCCCTTCTTCTTTTGTGCGTTGAACCAACCGGACGTGTGTGCGGAAAAATAAATAAATTTTGTTAGTGAAAAAAAAAAAATTTTAAATAAGTGACATTTATTTTTTATTAAAAAAAAATAAAACAATTATTTTGGCATATCACCCAAGTGTTGGAGATTCCCTCCCAGGAGGATGCTCAAGGATTCTTCCTGTGCCCTAGGAAAGAAATTTGTGATTGCATCTGCAAAACAAAATGTCGCACACCACGTCGTGTAAAGATTTCTTTTAAGATTGTCCGAAAACACATAAGTGACCTTAGTGCTTAATAAAACATGTTTTTTTTTATATGTAAATTCAAAAAAAAAAACTAAATGTTTGCTTTTAAAATAAGAAGTTAAAAACTATCATTCCTTAAGAAACTTAAGAGGGAAAAGATTATATGAGTGTGTGTGGTTATTCAGTGAACTTTAACTTGGTTGGCCAGCATGCAAACGCTAGCTATTCAGACAGAAAAAAAAAACAGTGGAACACCACTTTTACCTACCTAACCTTAAAAACTGAAGGAAGCGAAATTAAAGAAAAATAAAATAATAACTATATTATTATGTACTAAGTAAAGAACTTAAGATTAGTGTAACCATAAATAAGACATAAATATATTAATTTAACAAATTTAGCAAATGTGAACTACATATATATCCCTATCAATACTTACCTTCAAAAAAAAAAACATACCTACCTGTGAAAGAGTGTATACTTACCAGCTCAACAATACTTACCTGCTTTACAAATATGTCATACCAGACAGCGTTTACACGCCCTATCCTACAGTGTGGAAAATGTCAGCCAGCCAGAACGTTCTTGGGCTTCATCCGCTGTACCATCGTAATTATCATATGTAAGTTAGTTTAAGTTTCATTTCTTTAATAATATCCTTATCCTAATTATAAACCTTCTCCTTGTAAATATACTTATATATGTATGGGTACGCTCATGCTAAATTCATGTCTATCAATTGTTCTATATAATTGACACGACATTTTTTGGACTTTTCATTAAAATATTATATCCTTAAGATTTTTCTAATATATTTTGTACATTAGTAGCAAACTTTCTGTAAGCATACACGCATACATATATACCTATATGGTACCTTGTATGGCAATCTGCCCTACAGATGATGTAAACTTTTAAAAAAAACTTAAAAATTTTCTATTTTCATATATATAAATATAAATTATACCTATTGTAGTATTTATATATATATAAATTTCATATATTCATATTTTATTTCTTATTCTGTAGATTTAGCTTTCCTTCATTTTTTTTATATTAAAATAAATATGCCATGAATTTAATTTGGTAAAAGTTTGATTTACTGGAATGCTGGGAAGAATGGGTAAGGTGGGTCGAAGGTTGCCACGGGTTGGCGGGCTGGCCATGCATTGGGCATGAACCAGCGGTAGTTGCAAACGTTTCATTTTTTTTACAACCTCTACATGGAGAGGTTGTTATATGTTCACGCGCGGGGAAGCCACAGGGTCGGAGGATCTACTCCTGAGGAGCTGCCGGCACAACATCTTTCCATGTGTTCCGATTATACTATTTCTGTTTTGTTCCCTAACCTCGTATAAATACGCGCGTAACAAAAGGTTGTCTTTGACTTTATTTATAATTCACTTAAATGTATTAATATAGATATGAACAATTATTTTTTTTTCTCTTTCTCTTTGTTTCTTACATGTATCTTATACTATACGAGACATGATTATATAAAAAAAATATATCAAAAAAAAATATATGTATGTACATATATGTGACCATATATATTGTCACGTCTATATATATATACATATATCTATAAATATGTATGCAAACACCAACAAAAAAAATTCTTTTTATTTTTGGAATGTAGGTATGTTTAACCCGAACCTACTCGTGCGTATGACGGCCTTTATATTTGAGAATTTATCAATTTTCATATAATATACGCACGTGACCAAAAAAAAACACACACAAAATACCACGGAAATTTAATTTCGATTGGAACTCGCATAAACCTTAGAATTTGGGACCGCGAAAACGCCCTTAAATTCACACATAAATACCTTCGTGTCCTCTCCTCTTTCTCCTTTTTTTTTTTTTTTTGTTCTTTTGCGTCTTACCGACTCGATGCTGATGACCCTGTTGATGATAGTGTTGAGGGTTGTGCTGATGGCTATATAGATGGTTATGTTGATGCCGATACTGATTGCTATATCGCTGGCTATGCTGATGGACAGGCTATATGATTGGCACGTTGATGGCTATGTTCATGGGCAGGTGATGTTGACGCCCTAGGAATGGCTATGTGGAGGACGATGCTGATGGCTATATTGTTGGCTATGCTGGTGGACAGGCTGGTCTGATGGCTATAGGAATGGGCAAACTGATGGCCATGCGGATGGCGGTGCCGATGGTTGTGTTGATGGGTACGCTGGTGACGATATTGCTGGATATGTTGATGGGCACGCTGATGGCCATGCGGATGTCCGAGATGCGGGCCGATCATTTTTTTTTTTCACTTTATTTCTTTTTTAAGTCACGGCCAGCATCAGTAGTTTTCCTCCCTTTTTTTTTAAATTACCTTTTTATTTGTTTTTTTCCTTTTTTTCGCAGCTACGTGTTACCGTCTTGATGTCCCCAATCGAAATGGCCGATCTGCAATTGACAGAATTACCACTTCCTTCCCATTCTTCGTTCAGTTTGATTTGACGAAACCGCAGGATTCTATTCTTGCAGGGCTGATACTTTTTAATTTTTCTGGGCCGTTTTTATGAGCGCTTTTTTTTTTTTTTTTTTTGACTTTTATTTTCTTTTTAACTACCCTGTGTTAATATGAGCTACAACAAGGTATATCACGGAGAGGATGGCGTTGTTCGAGTGGTTGACGTCAGAACATTAAGCGGTATTTTTAAAAGAGCAATTACTTGCTTAGCACCGTTACCAGTCCACACTACCGAAGCTGACGGCGACGAGGAAACAGTTCATCAAGGCGACTGCGACGAGTCATCAACTTCGCTAGGTAAAATTGACGGAATCAACAGCCTGCCTACGCGCTTAGAAGGATATGACGATTCGACCTCGCAAAAAAGGCAACACTCACCAGAAGTCAACACTATTCAGCCAAAACGAAAGATAGTGTCATGTGCCTCACAAGGAATTTTCAGTACAATCTTTGGTGCACTCTTTCTGCTGCCGATAATGCTAGCTTCTCCAATCAACATTACAGAGTTTTCTTCCAATCCAGGATTGTATTTTGAAGGCATAGGGTCAACAAGGTTGGTGACAGCTACCTGGAGACTCATTATATATTACGATCTCACACCAATTCGGGATAGGATTAAGGTTCTGGAAGCTGGAATACTAACTTTTTCAAAACTTTGCAAGCAATCCATAGCTAAAGAATCGTGTGAAGCACTGTAACTGCAACTACAGCAAACCTGGGATAATCTCATTCAAGAATCAGACCTGTTAATGCCAAGAAGACCCAGGAGAGCTGCACTAGATATTGTGGAAAATGTAGCACATGCTCTATTTGACGTATTGGACGCTGACTATGCTGAACAAATGGCGCTAACCATAGCCAATGTTAAGCAAAATGAAGATTTCCTACACTTATTGATAAAAAACCAAACGTCAGTAATCGATTCAACAATTAATATTCTTAAACAAAGCGAGAATAATACTAAAGTACGTTTCTCAGAGCTTAAAAAAGGCATTTACAATGAACTAAACTCAATTCTTATTGATAGAAATTCAGATTTACGCCAAACCCAGTATCTAATGTCTCTGGCGATTCAACTAAGTACACTTGCTTTAGAGTTACAAAGAATTGAGACAGAGCTAATCACGGCGCTCACACACACAAATAAAGGTAATATAAGCCCACTCATTCTAACACCAAAACAATTAAGATCAGAAATTGCTACTATTAAAGGACATCTTCCTATG
Source organism: Thelaira solivaga (assembly GCA_947397855.1). NCBI lineage: Eukaryota > Metazoa > Arthropoda > Insecta > Diptera > Tachinidae > Thelaira > Thelaira solivaga. The sequence continues at coordinate 44,477,964 of OX377614.1, forward strand.
GGTAGCGCGTTACCAGTTGAGGATACAGATTTGCTACAGTTCTACAAAATCATGACAATTAAGGGAACAGTGGCAAAGGCAAATGTAATTTTCATCATGGAACTGCTCTTGGTTAATCAGAACTATTTTGAACTCTTCAGGGTTATCCCTATACCCACCTGGATCAACAACACAGCAATAGCCATAACAACCAACACTGAATACCTCGCTGTAAACGACCACCGAGATGAATATTTGACATTAAACACACTTCAATTCAACAAATGTACTATGGTGACTTCATTACAAGTCAGTGTTGCTCGAGACTCCCGCAGTTATTCCTGCGAAATTGCTCTGTTCAAAAACAGAACATTTCAACAATGTAATTTCAATTGTTTTATATATACATTTTTAAGATATTATTTATTGAACACCCTAATTTAATTTTGTCAAGAAAATTTTTGAAATATGTATTTTTAATAATTTGATTAATTTATAATTATATCCTGAAGAAGCTACAAAAATTGGAGCGAAATATCGATATAAAAATAAATTTTTGAAAAATAAGACCTCAAGCTTAACAAAATAGCCATTTTAATTTAATAAAATTATTTGTCATTTCTTTTTTTATTCGTATATAATTTTTTATTTGAAAGTTTATTTGAACTATTTTTATTCAAGCGGCTAGTTGAGGTCGTATTATAAAAATATTTTTATACCGATATTTGGCTCCAAAAATAAATAAATAAACCAGACATTTCATATAATTTTTTTCTTTTTTTTATATTGAAGAATGTGAAAAGTGAAAAATATGCATATTTGCCTAACACAGTAAAGACTCGGCACAGCCATACTTAACTTGTACTTTTTTTAAATATAAAAAAATCTACACAAAATTTTAAAGAACCGTTTACTTCAGTTTTTTTTTTTTTTTTGCTTTCTTTCTTTATTCTCAAAATCTAAATTTTCTTTCTTTTCACAGAGTTGTCAATAAATAGACAAACATGAACTAAATTGTAATTGTACTCGTACATCAAAACTGCAAAGAAACAAAAAATAAACTAAAAGAAAAAAATTAAATAAAAAGTTTAAATGGAATAAAGATCAACAACATCACTGGTACAACAGATGTTGCACAATGCAACTTTCGTTGAAGCCCATATTTTAAGTCTTGTTAAAAAACAAATAATTTAAATTGCCAATAAACTATTTAAGGGGACAGTTGGAACAAGAAACATGGTCTCTAATAAAAGTAATTATATTTCATAAATCTAAGGAAGTGATGTTTTTAAAAGTGTTTTATTGATTCAATGAAATATTTAAGCTGTTAGCAGTAGTTTTAGTAAAATATAGACACAATCATACTAAAAATAATCACTGGTTCATTGTTTTAAAAAAGTGAACTTATACCACTTTCAAAAATAACAGCTCATTTAACAATTACACGCTAATACCAGTCACATCTTCATTCCGTCTAACAGCAAAACAGCACTACAGGCACTCAGTGTTTTCGAAATAAGATCAAAACTGAAATGGGATTGCCTAATACTTCTAAAGAAACTACTTTACAAGAACAGTGACACTCAATTGATCTGTCAGTTGACTGACAATATTGATGGAAATATCTATAACAGCGTAGAAGAAATTTTCTATCAAGTTGATAATGTGATAGAAACTTTTGTGTACGTGTAATATTGAATTAAAAACTAGAATTAAATTCATTATTACATACATATATATATATATATATATATATATATATATATATATATAATGTTTATTTTTTTATTTCAGTTCGTATTTTTTAAGACAAGAAGTACCTTTTGTTTCCTTTTTTTTAAATAAATTAACTTATTAAATTAATATTTTTTAAAGTGTGTTTCCAATATTTGCTCTGATTGACTGTAGTCAAATATTGCATTGAAATTGATGAACTTGCTTCATCTTCCAACGTTTCTACATATATTGGATCCCAAGCTTCTTCCCTTACTTTATAATGCAAACATATATTGTGAAGAGCACAACATACATTTGCAATTCTAGCGGATTTCTCGGGGCAGTAATGAAGCTCCCTTGCTCCAAGAAGACATCTCCATCTATTCTTCAATACGCCATTAACTCTTTCAATAACGTTGCGGCTCTTTGAGTGTACGTTGTTAAATCGCATCTCCGTGGAACTATCCTCTGGAATACGATGAGGTGTCAAAAGCCATGGCTCCAGAGGATAACCTGCATCACCTAATATAAAATTAAGTTACTCGTATTTGGACTTTAAGAAAAAACTTTACCTAAAAGTCTAAGTTGTGTGCACCTTGCAAGTATTTCCTTTCCAGGTGCGCCCTAACATCACTGGTCGTCCATATAAAGAAGTCATGGCAAGCACCAGGATGAGTTGCATCAACGTAGCAGATTTTAAGCTCGTGATCACAAATCTGAGAATATAAAGATATAAATTTGTATACCGAATTATAAACTTTAAAACTTTTACCAGCATAACATTCAAACTATAGTGTCCTTTCCTGTTATAAAAAAGGTGCTTGTTTGCAGATGGAGATATGATCTGTATGTGCGTACCATCAACGCATCCAATAACTCTAGGAATTTTATATTTGTTATAAAATGCAAACGCGATTCTTCGTTTTTCCTCCGCTGATATAATCATTCTTATCCAAACCGGGCAAAGATGTGCTTCAAATATGCGCACAACTTCCTCAAGAACTTTACTAAATGTAGATTGAGCCAAAGCAACGTCATTGTCTTTTCCAACACCTGTCTGGTATCCGCCTTCTTCGAAGAAACGCAAGCAGGCACTTAGCTTCAAAACATTGCTAATTCCAGTTATATTTTTTGACGCCTGTGAACGCAATGAGAGCACTTTTAAGAGATACAGAAAAGCAGGTTTATTCAACCGAAAATATTTTTGGAATCTAAATGAAAAACGTTGTTTATTTTCTACTTAAAAAGACACCGGTAGCTCCAATGGATAAGACGCATCGCGCAACTTTCTCCTTGCAACCCTCTGACTGTTTTTATCTTGTTCGTGTAGCTCTTCAGCGACCATACGAATACAAGTACACGATTTATATTTTCCACAAAATGTATTTAATTTAAACTAATAAAGCAAAAATCACGGTTTTTAACAATTTAAACATACGTTTGCACAAAATCAATGTCAAAATCAAAGCAGCTGATTCTAATTTTCTCTTCCCTTTTTTTTTTTATTCGCTGTGAGTTTAGAGTAAGGGAGTTTTTTCCCGGGAACAAATGATAGGGAAAGGAAAAAACTCCCGGGATATTTTCATAATTGGGCTGTTAATCTTGTAGCAGTAACCAGGTGAAATGTTCCCGCTCTGGATTCTAATGCAAATTCGTTGAACTAATTTCATATTTTCATTACTTCAATAAAAATGTTTCATTAATATTTACAATGAACAATTTCATTATTTCATTAAATTAACGAAAAAGTTTCATTATTTTTTTTATAACAATAAAAATCCATTAAGCTTTTTTAATTGTCTCTAGAACTTCATTATTTTCCTGGGAAAGCTATTCAGGCGGCACCACGAACAAGTATTTGTCTGTGTTTGAGATATTAAAATAAGAAACCAAGATAAGATAGGCTATCCGTTGCTTAACCTTTATATTCCTACGCCAGCCCATTATTTATTTTTCATTAGTAAAAAAATATTTATATAATCTCAATGAAAGCGTTTTCATTAATATAATGAACGAATACACTTCAGTTTTACAATTATATCTGGCTAAATGTCCTTATTTTAATATACACATGAGCGTACACACTAGGATGTTTAGATCTCTTATATGAGTCGTTATTTCTGAAAACAAGTACACTTTCTAAAAATATATGAGTCAGCGGTGACTTTTCTAAAATGGTGCCAGTCCTTAATTGTGAGAAAAAATACCACTAGCAACCCTGTGCTTAACACGAATTAACTTACACCTAAGCATATGCTATAAAATTTTAAATGACTAAATAAATTGAAAATGCATTTTTTTTTCGAACCGAAGACACATGGCTGGATAGATGTTTATATATACTAAAGGGCTGCACAAGCCTATTTTAAATACACGACGCAGTACTGGACACTAGACCAAAGCAGTTTCTAGTGTCCTTTTTACAGTAGATTAAAAAGTTCAGTGCAAAAATGACGCAACAGAACAAGCATTGACACCATGAATTTTTTTTACAGTTCTAACAGTACTTGTGTTTTAAAGCTGTTAAGTCAAATTAAACTGTGCATAGTATGTACACTAGAGCAAAAGAATTATACATGCATGTAAAGAGTGTTTTTTATAGACGTATAGAACTTTAAATTGCAATAAAACAACGATGGATTATTCGATTGACATGAATTTTATTTATCCGAAAGATAATCTTGTGGCATTACATTTCAAATATGATTTCTGGCATATGACCGCCACGGCTGGCTCGGATGTAGTCCAATCTGGACGTCCAATTTTCGATGACTTTTTCCAACATTTGTGGCCGTATATCGGCAATAACACGGCGAATGTTGTCTTCCAAATGGTCAAGCGTTTGTGGCTTATCCGCATAGACCAATGACTTTACATAGCCCCACAGAAAGTAGTCTAGCGGTGTTAAGTCACAAGATCTTGGAGGCCAATTCACTGGTCCAAAACGTGAAGTTAGGCGGTCACCAAACGTGTCTTTCAATAAATCGATTGTGGCACGAGCTGTGTGACATGTTGCGCCGTCTTGTTGGAACCACAGCTCCTGGACATCATGGTTGTTCAATTAAGGAATGAAAAAGTTAGTAGTCATTGGCTCTATATCGATCAGCATTGACTGTAACGTTCTGGCCATCATCGTTTTTACTACAGTGCAAGACATTGCCACTGAAGTATTTGTTTTGATATGAGATAGAACAGTGTTTGACAGTATTTGAAATCAGGGATGATGCTTGAAAGCTGTTTCAAGTATGCTTGTGTAGCGTTTTAATATATACACATGTAGGTATGTATGTTCTACACAGATGCATATGGACGTACTTGAATATTTTATATTAAATATAATTATCACCACCCATATTTAATAAACTTTAACTTTAAATCACTTCGTAATAAAAATAATAGAAAACTTTTTCATTTTAACACTATTACTTATGTAAATATGTATTTATTTAATTACTTAATTGTAAATATTGAGTTTATGAACAATTTTCGAATTACATATAAACGTTTTTTTATTCAAATTACAAATTAATTAATTAAAAATATTTTGTTTTTTTATGTAATTTATCAAAATGGCTTTCAAAATTAAAATGACTAAAAGCTCAACTGAAAATTGCTTGTTACATATTTTGTTGTAAAGAAAGAAACTATAAGAAAATTAAATGTAGAATCTTCAATATATTAAACATTGTTTCTTTTTAGTATGACATTCACTTTAAAATATTATAAAAAAATTAGAATTAACTTATAACATAACGAAAGCTATTTATTTCCACAATTGAAATAATTTTTAAGCTAAAATTAAATTATGCTGATTAATAAATGATAGTAAAAAATATATGGTCATAATCAATAACGATCTATAAAGCTTATGAAGGAATTGAGTTACACAATTGTGCAAACTCTACCTAAAAAAATTATATTTTTATAAAATTAACATTTCTATAACAATTTTCATTAAACTCGTGAAGTCACAAAGAAGTTTTTTTTCTCGACTTAGTCTGTTATTGTTTGTGACCACAATAATATATGATGAAGTTAAAAATTAAAAAAAATTTAAATAAAATATTAAACTTATTTAGTACTGTGTTTGTATAATAAAATAGTAAAAGCCATATTTACAAAGAAATAATATTAATTTAAAATGGATTTAAAAAATTATTTGTATAGAAAATTTGATTAAAACTCCCTTTTTAAATAAATTTACATTTTTGTGAATATGAGTCAGATCTTAAAATAATTTTATTTATAATTGAGGATATTGAATAGTTTTTTTTCTATTAATGTTTCTACTACGATGGATTAAAACTGTAACTAAAACCGGGATTATTGAATTTAAAACGGGCAATATTAAATTTAAGCTTTTCTGCTTTAATATCTGCAATACGTTTAAGTTGTTTAGCAACTTCACGAACATCCTGTGGAGCCAATAGTTGTCCGCCCAAAACTGTAGAATTAGACGACGTTGGTGTTTCTTGACTTATATGATGTTGTTGATGTTGCTGATGCTGATGCTGTGGTTGGTGATGCGATATCGTTTGGTGCTGCTGTATGTGAGGGTGTGACACAGTATATGTTCGCGTTATATGGGGTGCTTTTTTAACTAAAACGGTATAAAAAGGTTTAATTTTACATATTTTATTTCACATGCTCTGATATTATGATTATTAGCACATCGTAGTCTGTATTTGATTTTAATTTAAGATGTGGAGAAACACTTTATAATTTACCTTCGTATATAATCTGATCGGAAATTTGTGATCGTAATCGTTTAAGTGGGATATCACCATTAATCAATTTCGCTACTGTAGAGGGTGCTGTTGTTACAACAGCTGTTTGTATTGCCGGACCTGTGTTAGACGAAGCCACTGCAGAGCGACGATGTGTTATAAATTCTAATTGTTCATCTTGGTTATTATCATCTTCATGATAGGCGGTGTCCTCCACAACAATTGTACGATATGTGGTTCCACCACTTACAGAGTTACCGTTGTTGGAACCTCCACTACCATTGCCACCTCCACCACCACCATGTGTTAGCGTTGAGCTGTGTGTACTTTCTGGAATAATTTCTTCATGCTCATCGTTATCATGTTCAACCATGTGTTCGACCTCATCATCTCCGATAGCTTCCTCTACGACAGCTTGCAGTTGTTTCTGGAATGTCTCAGTGGTTGGCATATGATCCAATTCTTCATCTTCTTCCTCTTTTTCTGATTTAAAATGTATAGAGATCTGTTCAGGCGGCGCCGTAGCAGGTACTTTTCCAAACAAATCCAATGCACGTAACTCCAATGAGGTCATGGTGATATCTTTTTCACCCGATATACTTCGTCTATATTTACATCTGGTTGTATTTTTCCAGTCGTTCAGACGCTACAGAAGCAAGATTATAGTATTATAGTTGTTAAGTTATTACCAATCACGCATTATGTTGTGTTCAAACTTACCTTACGCCATTCCTCGGAAGTCAATGTTGGACCATTATTACAGTTATTCAGTTTGTCCGATAGTTCCTTCCATTTTCTTGTTAAGTAATTGGAGTCGTAATCTCGCGGTATGCGTCCAGTAGCAAACACTGCATCTTTTTCCATCATTTCAATGTACATTAAGTACTGATTGGTCGACGTTCTTTTTTTACGTCGATCCATTTTTTGTTGAGTTGTTTCGGCACTGTCGGACATTTTTTGTCTTCACTCTTAAAATATTTTTATTAAATTTTTTTTCCTATTTTTCACTTTGTAAAAAGCAAAAATATATTTTCTGTAAACACAATTCTTTTTGTACAAAATAAACTGTCAAAATTTATATGCGCTTGTCACAGAGTTGCATTTTTCAGTACTTTTTAACAAAAACAAACCAATGCAAGGCAAATTCATATTCAATCAAATTTTCTGTTAGTTCAAAAAAATTTAGAAAAATCATACGAAAACATTTGTATTATAGAAATTATAATAATTTTCCAATGTCTAGATATGTCCATTAGATCGGTGGTTGGAACTTAACATTTAACATCATTGCTAAATTTACCAGTCTGTTTGGCTTTTAAATATTGATACAATGTTGCAGCCTTTAAGGTGTTTCCATCAATCTTTTGAAAACCATCGCCATAAACGACAAACCATAGGCTCTCTATCACTCACTAGCACTTCTAAAGCAAATTGATTTCAAGCAAAATTTAGTTTTTTAAACATTTGGCACCATATTTCTCAAGTAATTGCGTTAATTTCTTGTAATAGATTTGTGTTAAACCACATCAGAAGCATGTCTTTCTAGGCTGTGACCCTGCCCGGTGACACTGTACCTGCGTCCTGTGCAATTTTAAATTGTTTTGGAACAATCCATTTTTGGTATTATATATTCCTTTTTTTTGCAACATAACTTATCTTTAGCAAGGTAATTCATATTCACTTAAACTTAGACATTTTTTGTTTTATAAAATATTTTTTTTAATATTTTACAAAATAAACAAAAGTTGAAAAATTAGTGTATGTGTAAATGTTTTGAATGCATTGATTAGTGTACATGCAATCTGTACGTGTAAAATGTTTTGTATGCATGTAACAGCTTTTGACTGTCCGTTGCTAGGCGAATTGTTTTTTCCGCCTTGCATCTACCTTCTATGTTTTTGTCTTGAATATGTATGTATGTACCAAGGCGAATCTATAAAAAGTTATTGCATGACAAAGCTTTCCTTACAACAAACACTGAATTACAAAAATAACCCTCTCTGGTTATACTCTGAATTTTGAGCTTAAAAACATTGGCTATACAGCAAGTAAGCAAATTTTGACAGCGAACGAAGCCAAAACGAGGAGAGCATAAAATGTATGTTAAGTGTTAAGTGCTTTACCATGTATAGTTCTGCCATCATTACAAAAGCGAATTCGTTTCTTTCAATTTACCAAAATTTTTTAAACAATTTGTAAATTTGTTTTTATTGGTGCTGGATTCTAAAATGTTTTCTTTTTAACCCGGTATTGCGCAGAACTTTTTTTATTTCATATTTTGTTCAAAATTTGTAAACATATATAGTTGAACCTCCTGAGCACGAAAATGAAGTCCATTTTACAATAAATTGTCACACTTTTGCGGAAAAGACGAAAATCAATCGTTACCCATATGGTAATTCTGGGTTACCTAGGGCATAGACTAAACGTACAGGTATTTTTCAATGCAAAAATTATTTTTTAACGTTTTTAAAAAAATATTTCGCATTAATAGTTGTTTGTAAGCATTGTTTTATTTAAATTATAAATGAAGAAAAAAAATTATGAAAATAAAATAGATATATGTTAAAATGATGTGAATCATGGCTTAATATGATAATTGGCAAAACACATTACGCAGAGTCCTACGTCGCATTTTATACACGCTGTTCGTCCATTCACTTTGCATTGTTCACCAGCACAACACCTACGATTGGATGGTACTACAAAGTGTCCGGTCTGATCATAACGAAGAGTATGCTCAACTCAACCTTGTTGTGCATACCTGTGCGAGAGCATGGCACCAGAAGCTTTGGCTTTTGTTCCGTAATGTTTGCAGTAGTACACTGACAGCTGTCTTCGAAACTCTAATTGAGACATATTTGGTTGCGTTTTTCTATATAGTTGCCAAGCATTTTGAACGCAAGCATCTATCATCTAGGTCAAAATGCTGGACCACCACTTTTGCCTCTATATAGGATTCGCTATTGGGCCAAATTTTTATCAAAGCGATCCACTCCGCACATATATTTATTGTATTCTGTGATTGAGCAAGAACGAGATACATTTATGTTGGCTCCACTTGCCTTCCAGTAACGCTGAGCCATTGACTTAGATTTTTTTCCAAAGCAGGTAGATAGCTTGCTGACGTTATTGTCTTTCCATTTAATTAGTCGAATGTCAGTGCTTTTCATCGTAATGGATTCGGAGTAGCCCCTTTCCATGATTTAAGATAAGCCAACAAAGGATAACTGGTAAAGAGGTTATCGAAATAAAATGAAAATGGCACCGATTTCAAATCATCAGGAACATCAACAATCATATTGGCCAAAGCAGCGGCACATTTTCCAAACTTAGCTTCATAGTCAACTTTCGAGCATTTGTTTCAACGATAAACCTCTAAAAATCATAAATTTATAAAAAACCAACAAAATAGAAATGAAGATCATAGATGACCATACAAGAAAGCACAGAAAATTACAAAAATCACAAAAAAACATGTACCCTAGGCGACCCACAATTACCATATGATCACGCCTTCAGTAAAATGTAAAAAACTAACACAGAAAAACAGTTTTTTTGGAAAAAACAAATTACATTTCATAGTTTATATCGTTAGCTACCAATTAGTGTAAATTATTAATAAAACGGATTAAACATTTGATCTAAATGTATATACTTACCGACGTGCCATATCAGTAAATAGCAATTATTTAAACTTCTATTTTCTCGTCATAATTGAGTTTGTGATAACTCCACACAGAATGGCAGAAAGTTTATATTTTTGCAAAACCATAAAGATTTCGCAATAAATACCGGTCCTTTTTTAATTTTGTACACGGTATTTCAGATTTATTCGCAAAAATATAACGGCATATTTTGCGTTGCTATATAGTAGTCGTGGGATATTTCGGGTTAATGGACTAATTTTTTAGATTCAAATTGTAATTTTAAATAAATTTGGAATATACCAGCTGATGAGGAATTCTCTTGTACTTTGATAGTATAAAACAAAGTCGCTTTCTCTGTCCCTATATCCCTATGTATGCTTAAATCTTTAAAACTAGGCAACGGATTTTAATGCGGTTTTTTTTAATAGATAGAGTGATTGAAGAGGAAGGTTTATATGTATAATCTTGGAAGGTTTAACGTCACAAATTCGCCCGGCAGGTAGCGCTATAGTCGGTATCTGGCTTATTTGCCTACTACCTGTTTTTACCCGGTCTCGCACGGTTCTTTACTCTATGAGTACGATTTCTTAGTGTAAGATCGAATATTTAAATTTTTTAAGGTAAGACAACGTTTGCCGAGTCAACTAAAGGGTGGCACAACAAGAACGCAAGATTTAAATTTGGCGCCATTCGAAGTGTCATTGCTTGACATTTGAACAATTGTTATTGTTTGCTAGTAAAAGGGACGAGGTTAGTAAAATATGACCATGGACAGCGAAGGAAGTTCGCTAATTTGGTATTGGAGAGACAACATGAAAATGCTGATTTTGCCGATAAAATCATCTTCAGTGACGAGGCCCATTTCCATCTTGATGGCTTCGTCAATAGGCAGAATTGTCGCATTTGTCGTGAGGAAGATCCTCGAGTGATTCAAGAGAAGCAAATGCATCCTCAACGTGACACTGTGTTGTGTGGTTTTTGGGCTGGAGGAATCATTGGACCTTTTTTTTATGAAAATGAGGCAGGTCAAGCGCAAAACAGTCAATGGTGTTCGGTATCGTGAAATGATAACCAGTTTTTTCTTGCCTAGAATTGAAGGTGTGAATGTGGTGGGCTTGTGGTTTCAACAAGACGGCGCCACATGTCATACAGCCAGAGAAACAATTCAATTGCTGCATCAGTCATTTATTTAAAATTTAAATATTGCGTTCTTGTTGGGACACCCTTTAGTACATATACAAAAGCTTTAAGCGTGTATGTATGTATAATTAACTTTATTAAATCAATTCAATTTATGTATGTATATATCATATTCAAAAGTACTTTTTTTTAATACTAGTTTGAACTACATTCTAAGGGATGTTTTTACATTAACTTAAAAAAAAGTTTTGTACAAATGCTTGTATACATTTCATCATTTTTTTGCTTAAATTAAGTTACTAAATAAACTATTAATAGATAATTAAACATAAAACTTAGCTAAGATATTAAAAAAAATTAATAAGTTTTTAATAAAATAGATCTGAAAGTATGATAAGGAAAATATTTGACTAAAAATGTTCGACTACAAAATGATTTTGTATTCATTCAGTTTAATCAATATATATTCGTTTAGACAAGTTCTATCATTATATAAATATACATTTATATAAATATAAGATTTATACTAATAGAGATACAGCAAGTCTGTAACTGTAGCAAATAACGCATTATTCAATTTCATGTTATAGATATTATGTAATATATACATGGATAAGTGGTTACATTTATCTCGTCTTATATTTGAACCGTGTGACCATACCTTCAGTTTAATACATATTAAAAAGTTCGAAATTGTTTATTTGTATATTAAGGCGAAAATACATGTTAATCCTATTGAAATAAACATAGATTTTGAAAATGGCACATGACGGAAAAGTTCGACAAGTAAATTAAAAAAATATAATTTAAAAATGATAACATAAAAAAAAACTTTTGTTGTTGTTTGGATGTTAGCAAGGGTTCTACTGTTTTAAGGCATGGTTAGTTATTTGGTTTTAGAAAAAAGGCACAGTATTTACCAATCTTTTTTTTTCAATAAAAATTTAAGGCCATTAAATGTTAGTTCATAATCTGTTGAATGGGACCAAGAAACAAAAAATTAAAAAAAATAGCTAATTGTTATGATTTATAATATAAATAAATATACTTGAAAAAAAATTTTTTTTATTATGTGTGTTCTAATGATTAGTTTATAAATACATGAAGACTTAAATTAATTTATAACGAAAACTTAAATTGCATGTACCCGGTTCACATACGGCAATTTTAGTTTTAGAATTGTGTCAACCGGAGTATTTTTTACATTTCTAGGACTTACAAGTACATGTTCATTTTTGAAATTGTATTCGTTAGTTATCAATATTTTAAGTAAAACAAGAATTATATAAAATTATACAAGTAGCAATCGGGAAACATAAATACAGAAGAATATTCAGATGTACCACAATTAAAAATTCGTCCTCTTTCTTATTCTAGAAACTTATAAACTGAACAGTTTCTTTTATGTTTTCCGATTCATAACAAATCTTATTCGTTCTTTTTGATTGATGCCGAGAAGTGTCAAACAAAAATTCCATTTCTTAATTTTTGAGCAAAGTGTTTTTGTATTGCAACGTGAATAGAATATTATATTCACAAATCAGTCAAATAAAAAGAAAATCTCGATGTAAAGTATAAAAAAATTATCAAAATGTAAGAAAGCCGATCATTCATACCTATTTGTATGTATATGTAAGTAAATATATAAAATATGTGAATAATAAGAAAAAATGTTGAATTTATGAATACTTAGCATTAATTAAAATATGAAATTTGTGAAGAAAAAAAACTCTATAATAGAATAATAAACGCTTGATTTTAAGCACAAAATATATAAACTGAACTAGTTTTATTCAATTAAACACAAACTTCGTCATAGTCTAAAAGCAGTTTTTCATCTGCGGAAGCCAATTTATGTATAGTCTTTTTAATACGCAAGGCAGGTAAGCGTACGCTTGGATTTTGATGCCAGCATTCTTTCATAAGTTTTGACATTCCTGTCAAAAGCTAAACACAGCAATAAGTGGTATTACATTTATGGTAAAGATCAAAATTAAAAACAAATGCTACTTACTGGATCTGAACTCCAACGATTTGGTATGGATGGTCGATAATTGTCAATGACTACCACCTTTCGCATATCCTCAAAGCTGGGATCTGATGGAACCATGTCATAAAAGGGTACTTTATACTCTTCGGTAATGCCAGATGATATTGTCCGTCGGCAAACTTCCCATAGCACTAAGCCCAAAGCGTAAATATCAGTACGTCGTAGAGCTTCGAAATTATGCATGTCAATACTGCAGATTTAAAAAAATATGCATACAAATTTATTTAAAGAAAATATTCAAAAGTGTTATGTACAGCCTTGGCCAAAAGTATTGAGCACCCATTCAATCTCTCGATATTGTGCGGAGTATTAAATATATTAAAATAAAACAATTTTAAATGGTTTTATATTGTTATTTATTGCTCAAAAATTAATATTTAGTGGGTCCACCCTTAGCTTTTATAACTGCAGATCTTCCTTTTTGGAATAGAGTTTACTAATTTTTTACAATCTTCTGCAGTTATAGTGTTCCATTCGAGGCGCAGGCAGCGTTTTAATTCTTCTTTGTTGCTTATCACGTGGCGCCTGACTGCGCTTTAATAAAGCGCACAAATGTTCTATAGGATTTATATCCGGAGACTGGGCAGGCCAGTCCAGAAGGTCAACATGATTTCGGCGAAACCATGCAATACTGCAAGCTGACTTATGGCACGGCGCTTTATACTGTTGGAATTTAACGATATCCATATTTGTGTCGCCGAAAAGTTTGGTTAGAGAAGGCAGCAACGCATTTTCCATTACATTGATATATTTTGAAGAGTCCATGCGACCTTCGCACACGAACAATTCGCCAACTCTTGAATCGGTCATACAGCCCCAGATCATTATGCTTCCACCGCCGTGTTTTACCGTTGGCACCACACATTGTGGCTTAAATTCTTCGCCGACTCGGCAACGCACAAAGATCATACCAGGGGTACCAAAAATCTGCAATAAAGAGAAAAATATTGAGTTTTGAAAAATTAAATAACTTTATGAAGACACTTTGTTTTCAAATGATTTTATTAAATTTTGTTAGTGCATTAAAGTTAAAACTTACCTCAAAGTTTGATTCATCTGACAAAATGACATTTGCCCAGGCTTCATCTGTGAAACTTCGGTATTTTAAAGCCCACTCATACCTAGCTCCTAGCTTTCTTGTTGTTGTGGGAAAGCCATGGCTTCTTTCTGGCTTTACAGCCTTTTAGGCTAGAATCTAGTAGTCTTCTGCGAGTAGTTCGAGCAGAAATTTTTCTATTAATTACTACTTAAAACTCAGCAGCGAGCTCAGATGATGTTTTTTTCTGTTTTTCATCGTCTCTTAGTAATTGAGGATCCTCACGTTCTGCAGTGATGCGTTTGTGTCCGCTTCTGGGCCTATTTTGATGAGATCTGGTAGCAGCAAATCGTCTAATAGCATATTGCACGGATAGGTGCGAAATGGAAATCTCTACCTGTGACTTACCTTGCTCATGAAAGAGCTGTATGTGCACACGTTTTTCTAACGAAAGTTCGTTTTTTTTTTTGCCACATTCACACAATATTAAATTAAACTCGCGAAATAAAACACAAAAAGAACAATGAATCACAGGGTGTGTCCACAACGAGCGGCAGTAGCGAAGTGCCAAATAAATAGGAAATTCGTAAAATTTCAAATTTTATTGAACCCGGCTGTTTTATGGCTAGTTGCAGCATGAACTATTGTTTTTTTATCTTTTTAGACGCCGACAAAAAAATTATTAGACAAAAGCTTTGTTTATTGACCATACTATCCCTACAAGTGCAAAATTTTAAGGGTGCTCAATACTTTTAGCCAAGGCTGTATGTTTATTTTTCAATAATATAATAGACATCCAAAGTAAAGAAACTTACCTTTCATCTAAAATTTCTGGAGCCATATAACGTTTCGTTCCAACTTTAGGATTATTGCCTAAATCCAATTTGCCCGTAACATTTGAATGCATTACAGCTAGGCCAAAGTCCGCAATGACACATGTACCATCTGGTTTGACTAAAATATTTTTAGATTTTAAGTCACGATGAGCCATTGCAGGTTTTCCCTAAATTACATTATATTTAGTAAACTATGTTTGTAAAAATGTATTTTTGTATTTAGTTACCTCAGTACCAAATATTTCTGTGTGCAAATGCACTAAACCATTTGAAATTGATAGGCAAATTAAAACCATATCACGATGACTTAAGGCATTCCGGTTTAAATGATCGAATAGAGAGCCATGAGGATAATAATATGTTAAAAGCAATAACTGAGTGCACGAATTAAGTGATGTCATGTCTGATCCAATGAAACCTAAAATATTTTTATGACGCAACAACACGGTACTAGACGAAAAAAATTACATTTCGGTGAGAAAAAGTTTGCCGAAAATTAATTTGTTTTAAATATTTTACCTATATATTTCTGTTTCTCGCTTCCAGGATTCTTCGTCACGACTGAAAAATATTTTCACGGCAATATTTTCACCATGCCAGTGGCCACGCCATACTTCACCATATTTTCCACGCCCTATACATTCAACTAGAGTTACTTGTTTGGCCAGAGTTCTTTGAACAAGTAGTGGTAATCCTGAGCCTGAGCCAGATGTAACTGAGTGTTGTAAGTATTCCTTTTAGTAGTTTCGAAAATATTTTTAGTTTAAAAAAATGTTTAAAAAATCAATAGTTTTTACCCTTAATGTACTATCTCCAGCACTTGTGACACGTAAAAGTTCATCGTTAACCAAATATGCATCTGGGTCTTGCTTTGATCTTGAATACTCCAAACGTTTGCGGTACGTTTGCCTGATAAAATATATAGCTATATATGCTAGTATTGAGATTATAATAAACGGTCCCAGAATTGCAAATGTCATCTTCAGTAAATTGCTGCTATCAGCGCTCAAATGTGTTACTTCAGCTGTAAGAAATATGTTCAGTAAAATTTGTTTTTTATTTTATAAAAAAATTTTTTTTGAGAGTTTGATCAATTAAAAATAACGTCTTCAGCACTTATTATTTAATTGTTTTTTTACTAAGGTTATATATTACTTCAAAGCAGCTCATTAAAATCATAAATAAAATATCTTTACTAACCGTTTAATGGAGGCAGCTCAGGAAATTCGCCATCATTGCAATAGTCCCCTGCGCAACATATAACATTAATGTAGGCTTGAGTATTACGTTTTCGTGGTCCACCCATTGTATTTATAGTATTCTGGTTACATATTAAAGGTATTTGATCTGGTGTTATTGTACAACCACGAGTGACACGTTCCTCACCAAATGCATCCCGTATTCGCGATTTGTAACACTAAATTTAAACATTACATTTATTATACATAAAATGTGTTTATTTTATAATAGACAGATTTAACTACCTGAATAGCATTCTGGCACATATGAGCATGCTGTGTGGGATCACGACATGGAGCTTCACATGAATAGCATTTAAATCTATAACAATCACCGATATTAGAATGTGAAACAATTTTAGAAAGAAAAAGAAACAAATTCAAAAATATACCATAAACTAAAAACCATTAATGTAACTAAAGAACGAATGGACTTAAAATTCCAACAGAAACAGAAACTCTTAATTTCGAAATTTAAAACAAACTAACAAATGGTGGCAGGTTACCTTCTTTTCATGCGTCTTTTTGATTTTGAATGTCTTCTACAATGATTTATTTTGTTTATTTAGTTTATATTTTATTTTAGCATACGAAGGGGGAAAGCATTGTGAGAAAATAGTACGAGGGAAAATTTAGGGAATTAAATTTAAGTAATATATATTAACCTTTTAATATAAAATTTAATTTATATTTTTAATTTTTAAATTTTATATAAGTGTACTAATAACATACACATTCATACAACCGACATACCTTGGATGTGTCTGTATAGTGTTTTGAGCAGGTACTATGGAAAATTCCTTGCTGTTTGAATGCGATAATTCCACGTCCATATTTTCTTGATTCTCATCTAATAATCGGGAACTAATTTCACCTTAAATTTATAATAATTAATTATCATTATTTTAACTATATTGGAATTTTTAAAACACTAATTTAGTGGCGTTTTTTTTTTTTTTTTTTTTTAGAACACAAACAATACATATTCACATATACACACTATTAAATTCTACCAGCTACGCATCGCTACTGGTAATATCTTTTTGGATACTTGTAAATTATTTCGTATTTTACATTATAACTGGTTAAATTACTTTGTGTGTTTTAACTTAAAATGAACAATTCTTTATACCTTTTGTATTTTTTGTGTATAAAATCGTCAAAAAATAAATTAGTTTTATAATGGCAGCCATTAGTCTTTTGTATTGCACGAACGAACTTTCATATTGTACTATTCACTTATTTGAACTGAACGAACTAGTCAATGTTTGAATTCTTATAGTTCATTTGCTTGCTGATCATTTTAAATCAACGACCTATGAATGAACGAACGAACTAAAGTTAAACTAAAACAATGACGGAAGAACAAAAGTTGCAAATTATTTTCTTTTACAAATATGGTATTTAAAACAAATAAACTGAAGAAAAGAAAATGTATTATGCATGCTATAAAGCTTAATTTTAAGTTTTTAAAATTAACCCTTAATTTTTTTAGCCATAGTGACTAGAGTACTTTTGAATTACATTATTAAAAAATAATCGAAAACTAAATTTAAAAATTTTTCGAATATTTTGTTGTTTTGCTTTCTATTTTCGTAAAAAATTCCTTCAATCCCTATTCGATATAATTTTACATAATAAAGAACGTTCAATGACAATCCAAAGTATAAGTAATAAAGATACAAAAGTTCAAATGAACTAAATGAACGAACTATTTCTTTTTTATTTTGGAACTAAGAAGAGTATTCACAAAAATGAACTACGAAGCACAAGTCCAGCAGCCATTATTAGTGAAGATAATAAAACAATTTTCTAGACAGACAGCGAAGAAGCAGCTTGCGCTAAGATTACCAGATCTGAAACTTGGTTAAAAATTCATTTAATTTAAAGCGGTTGATAAATACATCAATATTCAACATTTGTAAAAAAAACGATGAGAAGAAAACACACTTTTTTACCGATGAGAAGAAAACAAACTTTTTTTCTACTACTTTTTAAGGTTTTATAAAGGCTGTGAAGAAAATATACCGTGAAACCACTAGAATCAGCATACTTTTGCTCGGGGGTGATAAATGTAGTAGTAGGAGAAAAAAGTACCATTTTACGGAAATTTGCAACTATAAACTAAGCAAAAAAGTATGATATTTCAATTCCATATTGTTTCAGTATAAATATTCAGCAAAGGCTGTGAAGAAAACATACCGTGAAACCACTAGAATCAGCATACTTTTGCTCGGGGGTGATAAATGTAGTAGTAGGAGAAAAAAGTACCATTTTACGGAAATTTGCAACTATAAACTAAGCAAAAAAGTATGATATTTCAATTCCATATTGTTTCAGTATAAATATTCAGCAAAGGCTGTGAAGAAAACATACCGTGAAACCACTAGAATCAGCATACTTTTGCTCGGGGGTGATAAATGTAGTAGTAGGAGAAAAAAGTACCATTTTACGGAAATTTGCAACTATAAACTAAGCAAAAAAGTATGATATTTCAATTCCATATTGTTTCAGTATAAATACTCAGCAAAAAAATTAAAAAAAATGTAAACATTGCGAAGCACGTGCTAGTGCACATAAATTTTTGTGATAATTTAGTTTTAAGATATTTTTAATAATTACGTATAATAATAAATAAAAAATAAAAATTTTAAATTAACAAAATAAATATTACGTGTGTTTTATTTCATTTGGAAGTGAAAATTGTTTAAAAAACAGTACCGAGTGGAAATAATAATTCCAGGATTACTATTTATATGTCTGCCACGGTATGCTGCTCCATAAAATCAAGAGTCGACGAGTGCCGAGAATTTTGGAAATGTTTTTTGGAAACTACACACCCTCTAAATCGATCTAGCTAGGTGTCATTTTCCAAAAATTAGCCGTTTCTGAGATATACCCCCCTCAATATTGAAAAGTGTCATATATTGATACAATAGTATGTTACACCCTATAATTTATAATTGACGAGTGCCGAGAATTTTGAAAATGGTTTTTGGAAATTAGACACCCTCTTAATCGATCTAGCTAGGTGTCATTTTCCAAAAATTAGCCGTTTCTGAGATATACCCCCCCTCAAATATTGAAAAGTGCCATACATACATTGGTGCAATAGTATGCTACACCCTATAATTTATAATTGACGAGTGCCGAGAATTTTGAAAATGGTTTTTGGAAATTAGACACCCTCTAAATCGATCTAGCTAGGTGTCATTTTCCAAAAATTAGCCGTTTCTGAGATATACCCCCCCTCAAATATTGAAAAGTGCCATACATACATTGGTGCAATAGTATGCTACACCCTATAATTTATAATTGACGAGTGCCGAGAATTTTGAAAATGGTTTTTGGAAATTAGACACCCTCTAAATCGATCTAGCTAGGTGTCATTTTCCAAAAATTAGCCGTTTCTGAGATATACCCCCCCTCAAATATTGAAAAGTGCCATATATTGATACAATAGTATGTTACACCCTATAATTTATAATTGACGAGTGCCGAGAATTTTGAAAATGGTTTTTGGAAATTAGACACCCTCTAAATTGATCTAGCTAGGTGTCATTTTCCAAAAATTAGCCGTTTCTGAGATATACCCCCCCTCAAATATTGAAAAGTGCCATATATTGATACAATAGTATGTTACACCCTATAATTTATAATTGACGAGTGCCGAGAATTTTGAAAATGGTTTTTGGAAATTAGACACCCTCTAAATCGATCTAGCTAGGTGTCATTTTCCAAAAATTAGCCGTTTCTGAGATATACCCCCCCTCAAATATTGAAAAGTGCCATACATACATTGGTGCAATAGTATGCTACACCCTATAATTTATAATTGACGAGTGCCGAGAATTTTGAAAATGGTTTTTGGAAATTAGACACCCTCTAAATCGATCTAGCTAGGTGTCATTTTCCAAAAATTAGCCGTTTCTGAGATATACCCCCCCTCAAATATTGAAAAGTGCCATATATTGATACAATAGTATGTTACACCCTATAATTTATAATTGACGAGTGCCGAGAATTTTGAAAATGGTTTTTGGAAATTAGACACCCTCTAAATTGATCTAGCTAGGTGTCATTTTCCAAAAATTAGCCGTTTCTGAGATATACCCCCCCTCAAATATTGAAAAGTGCCATATATTGATACAATAGTATGTTACACCCTATAATTTATAATTGACGAGTGCCGAGAATTTTGAAAATGGTTTTTGGAAATTAGACACCCTCTAAATCGATCTAGCTAGGTGTCATTTTCCAAAAATTAGCCGTTTCTGAGATATACCCCCCCTCAAATATTGAAAAGTGCCATACATACATTGGTGCAATAGTATGCTACACCCTATAATTTATAATTGACGAGTGCCGAGAATTTTGAAAATGGTTTTTGGAAATTAGACACCCTCTAAATCGATCTAGCTAGGTGTCATTTTCCAAAAATTAGCCGTTTCTGAGATATACCCCCCCTCAAATATTGAAAAGTGCCATACATACATTGGTGCAATAGTATGCTACACCCTATAATTTATAATTGACGAGTGCCGAGAATTTTGAAAATGGTTTTTGGAAATTAAACACCCTCTAAATCGATCTAGCTAGGTGTCATTTTCCAAAAATTAGCCGTTTCTGAGATATACCCCCCTCAATATTGAAAAGTGCCATATATTGATACAATAGTATGTTACACCCTATAATTTATAATTGACGAGTGCCGAGAATTTTGAAAATGGTTTTTGGAAATTAGACACCCTCTAAATCGATCTAGCTAGGTGTCATTTTCCAAAAATTAGCCGTTTCTGAGATATACCCCCCCTCAAATATTGAAAAGTGCCATACATACATTGGTGCAATAGTATGCTACACCCTATAATTTATAATTGACGAGTGCCGAGAATTTTGAAAATGGTTTTTGGAAATTAGACACCCTCTAAATCGATCTAGCTAGGTGTCATTTTCCAAAAATTAGCCGTTTCTGAGATATACCCCCCCTCAAATATTGAAAAGTGCCATACATACATTGGTGCAATAGTATGCTACACCCTATAATTTATAATTGACGAGTGCCGAGAATTTTGAAAATGGTTTTTGGAAATTAGACACCCTCTAAATCGATCTAGCTAGGTGTCATTTTCCAAAAATTAGCCGTTTCTGAGATATACCCCCCTCAATATTGAAAAGTGCCATATATTGATACAATAGTATGTTACACCCTATAATTTATAATTGACGAGTGCCGAGAATTTTGAAAATGGTTTTTGGAAATTAGACACCCTCTAAATCGATCTAGCTAGGTGTCATTTTCCAAAAATTAGCCGTTTCTGAGATATACCTCCCCTCAAATATTGAAAAGTGCCATACATACATTGGTGCAATAGTATGCTACACCCTATAATTTATAATTGACGAGTGCCGAGAATTTTGAAAATGGTTTTTGGAAATTAGACACCCTCTAAATCGATCTAGCTAGGTGTCATTTTCCAAAAATTAGCCGTTTCTGAGATATACCCCCCCTCAAATATTGAAAAGTGCCATACATACATTGGTGCAATAGTATGCTACACCCTATAATTTATAATTGACGAGTGCCGAGAATTTTGAAAATGGTTTTTGGAAATTAGACACCCTCTAAATCGATCTAGCTAGGTGTCATTTTCCAAAAATTAGCCGTTTCTGAGATATACCCCCCCTCAAATATTGAAAAGTGCCATACATACATTGGTGCAATAGTATGCTACACCCTATAATTTATAATTGACGAGTGCCGAGAATTTTGAAAATGGTTTTTGGAAATTAGACACCCTCTAAATTGATCTAGCTAGGTGTCATTTTCCAAAAATTAGCCGTTTCTGAGATATACCCCCCCTCAAATATTGAAAAGTGCCATATATTGATACAATAGTATGTTACACCCTATAATTTATAATTGACGAGTGCCGAGAATTTTGAAAATGGTTTTTGGAAATTAGACACCCTCTAAATCGATCTAGCTAGGTGTCATTTTCCAAAAATTAGCCGTTTCTGAGATATACCCCCCCTCAAATATTGAAAAGTGCCATACATACATTGGTGCAATAGTATGCTACACCCTATAATTTATAATTGACGAGTGCCGAGAATTTTGAAAATGGTTTTTGGAAATTAGACACCCTCTAAATCGATCTAGCTAGGTGTCATTTTCCAAAAATTAGCCGTTTCTGAGATATACCCCCCCTCAAATATTGAAAAGTGCCATACATACATTGGTGCAATAGTATGCTACACCCTATAATTTATAATTGACGAGTGCCGAGAATTTTGAAAATGGTTTTTGGAAATTAGACACCCTCTAAATCGATCTAGCTAGGTGTCATTTTCCAAAAATTAGCCGTTTCTGAGATATACCCCCCTCAATATTGAAAAGTGCCATATATTGATACAATAGTATGTTACACCCTATAATTTATAATTGACGAGTGCCGAGAATTTTGAAAATGGTTTTTGGAAATTAGACACCCTCTAAATCGATCTAGCTAGGTGTCATTTTCCAAAAATTAGCCGTTTCTGAGATATACCTCCCCTCAAATATTGAAAAGTGCCATACATACATTGGTGCAATAGTATGCTACACCCTATAATTTATAATTGACGAGTGCCGAGAATTTTGAAAATGGTTTTTGGAAATTAGACACCCTCTAAATCGATCTAGCTAGGTGTCATTTTCCAAAAATTAGCCGTTTCTGAGATATACCCCCCCTCAAATATTGAAAAGTGCCATACATACATTGGTGCAATAGTATGCTACACCCTATAATTTATAATTGACGAGTGCCGAGAATTTTGAAAATGGTTTTTGGAAATTAGACACCCTCTAAATCGATCTAGCTAGGTGTCATTTTCCAAAAATTAGCCGTTTCTGAGATATACCCCCCCTCAAATATTGAAAAGTGCCATACATACATTGGTGCAATAGTATGCTACACCCTATAATTTATAATTGACGAGTGCCGAGAATTTTGAAAATGGTTTTTGGAAATTAGACACCCTCTAAATCCATCTAGCTAGGTGTCATTTTCCAAAAATTAGCCGTTTTCAAACAAAAAATATTTGAGAACAATCATTATAAGGATTTACCGCATTATACTATACTATAAAACTATTGTATATAAATAAAATTCTTAATCAAATGTTATTCATTTCTTCTTTATTTTTTTGAATGGTTTGGTTGATATTAATTATTAATAAAATATTAATCTTTATTTGTGCTTAATTCCAGAAATTGTATTGGTTTTAAAATTTATTCTTTTACTCATGATATTCTCATGGGTTATTTATTCAGTACAAATAATAAATAAATAACTCATGAGAATATCATGAGTAAAAGAATAAATTTTAAAACCAGCACAATTTCTGGAATTAAGTACAAATAAAGATTAAAATTTGTTAAAGTTTTAAATTAATTAATATTAATTTTTTTAAAAAAAATTTCTATGTCTTTTTTTTCAGCACCATCCAATTGTGGTTGGTGCTGCTGAAGTTGTTGTGGTTGTTGCTGCTGTAGTTGTTGAGGTTGTTGTGCTTGTTCTTGCTGTTGTGGTTGTGGCTGTTCTTGCTGTTGCAGTAGTGGTTGTGATTGCTGCATTTGTTGCTGCTGCTGTAGTTGTTGCTGCTGCTGTAGTTGTTGTTGCTGCTGTAGTTGTTGCTGCTGCTGTATTTGTTGTTGTAGGATTGGTTGTTGTTGCTGTAGTTGTTGCTGCTGCTGTATTTGTTGTTGTAGGAATGGTTGTTGTTGCTGTAGGGTTGGTTGTTGTTGCTGTAGGGTTGGTTGTTGTTGATGTAGTTGCTGTTGCAACTGCTGGAGCTGTTGCAGCTGCTGGAGCTGTTGCAGCTGCTGGAGTTGTTGTAGCTGCAGTAATTGTTTTTGTTGCAGCTGCGGTTGTTGTTGCTGCTGCAGCAATGGTGCCCACCATGGCACCAAGGGATTATATTCTAAAAAATTCTATATATAAAAAAAAATTTTAAATTTAGTATAATTATATTAAAAAAAAAAATTTTATATTTTACTTACATTATGATGACGAGCACGACCACGACCACGAACACGCCCACGACCGCGACCACGGCGACGACCTCGACCACCTCCACCTAAAATTTTTAAAAGCATTTTCTGGAAATAAAATATTTAAACATATATTAATTAAATAGTATTAAAATTCTGCAACACGAGCGATAAATTGTCGAAAATTTATATGAAAATATAATATGTAGCGGGAGAATATTTTATTATTAAATATTATTTTTATTGTATTACTATTTTATAATTTCCTTGACCTTAATGTTTATTTTATGCAATATTTTCTTTTGCAAGAGTGCACTTATTTGAATTTCATTTACTGTACGTTGATATTAAGTGTCACTCAATTAAATACTGTTACTAATATTACTTAAATACTAATTTCTCATAAAACTCATTATTTATAATTGTCTTACTTTTACCTATACTTTGCTATCGTGTTATTTCTTTTCTTTTTATTTTAATGTAATGTTAATGGCTCTTATATATGTAAAATTGTTTTGAGTGATGAGAAACATTTACCTTATTGATCTCTAAAATTAAGTTATATTAACAAAATCATGACAATAAAAGATTCATTCGCTTATGAACTCTTGAATAATCAAGAAACCAAACAAACAGCGGAGTTCTTATTTTCAAATAATAAAAACATACAAAGAGGACAGACTAAAACTCTATAGTTCGGTTAGTCCCTTTGTTATAAAAAAATAAAAAGTATAATCCAACTTGGACGTACATCGTCTGGTTTGGGCTTACTAAATAATCTATTTGAAAATAATAATACTAGAAAGGCGGATTCGATCTCCCTTCCTACAACTGGCGCCCAACGTAAAATCTCCTTACTGGTTACAACATAAATTTACTTAACTGGTATCCAAAAGAATTTCCATACAACTGGTTTGCAACGTAAATTTTCTTAAAACTGGTGTCCAACAGAAATTTTCCTACAACTTGTGCCCAACGTAAATTTACATGCTTTTGGAATCAACGCAAAGTTTCGTTCGAAATTATTCAGAATTTTTGAGATTTGCATTTTGTTGTTGTATTTCAATTACAGTAAAGTAACTGTTGTTTAATAATTGTTGATTGCTTTGAAAATTGTTGTTGCGTTTATTGAAAGAAACTTTATCTCTATCTACAAAAAGCAGAGTTGCCCAACATTGATTTAAATATTAAAAATTTTTTCTGATATTTTAAAATGAGACGAAGTCCACGAAATACCTCTTCTAATAGACCTGACAACATATTATCTTCCGAGAATAATACTGTAATTAATAATCCAAATGTCAGTACAGCTTTACCAAGCCAAAGTAATATTTCAGTATCAAATGGAAATTCATCGCAAGTCAATATGGTTTTAACCGATGTTCAGTTCAGGGAACTTTTAGATGGTTTAGCGACTAGAGAAATTAAAACTACATTTAGCAGCTGCACAGCTCGTTTTAATGGTGGTCGTAATTCCACAAAAGTTGAAGATTTCCTAGCTACAATATTGGTATTCAAAGAAGCAGAAAATATTTCAGACTCTTATGCCTTAACCAGTCTTCCTCTTATATTAGAAGGATACGCCTCTACTTGGTGGCAAGGAGTTAAGCATGAAGCTAATACATTTGATGATGCAGTTGACCTTTTGAGAAAAGCTTTTGCTCCTCCAAAGCCAGACTGGCGTATTTTTAATGAAATTTTTCAAGAAAAACAGAAAATATTCGAATCAACTGATAATTTTGTATGCAGAAAAAGAAAACTCTTTGCGCAATTATCAGAAAAATTGTCAGAAAATGTAATGCTTAATATGATATTTGGTCAATTGAATATTCAAATTAGAGAAAAAGTATCTCGAGACAGTGTTTCTAACTTCCAAGAGCTATTGTCTAAGGCCAGAGAAGTAGAACAAATTGTTTCTGAAAATAAAGAAAGTAAATTTGAAAATAAAAGAAATTTCGAAAATCCTCAAAGCGCACCATTAAAATGCACATATTGCAGAAAGAAAAATCATTTAGCAGAAAATTGTTTCAAGAAAATTGAGGCCGAAAAGCATAAACATATTAAAGAGGCAGAAACAAAACTTAATTGCTATGGATGTGGAACGGCAGGATTTTATCGTTCAAATTGTCCTTCTTGTAACAAGGATATAGCTATTGAGCAAGAAAGAAAAATCGATTTTAATTCCATTCATACCTCAATAGTGGGCAGAAACGTTCCCGTTGTAAAAATAAACGTAGAAGGTCTTAATGGAGAAGCATACTTTGATACCGCAGCTAGAACGAGCGTTGCTGGATTTCTTCTTTATCAAAAATTGATCCAAAGAGGTTTTACTTTTCAGAACGTGTGTGCAGAAATTATTTTAGCTGACGGAAGTCAACGAAATGATATTGTTCAGTCTACAATTGTTGATATTATTATTGGTAATCGCCTCAAAAAGATAAAATTTTTATGTTTACCAAAAGCCACATGCAATAGAACCTTAATTGGTATAGATTTTTTGGAAGAATGTGGTATTGTGTTAGACTTAGCTCAACGTACGTGGCATTTTAAGGACGATGGATCAAAAATTTTTGAATTTAAAATGATGCAACCACAAGCAATAAATAATATTTCTGTCACAGAAAATGTCATGCCAAATGAAGTAAAAGAATTTTTGTCCTGGTTTGAAAAAGGTAACAATGATTACTCACCAGGTGGTATAAAGAAAATTTTTGGGAGCTCTATTCCAGAAAATTTAGAGTCTCCCAAATCCAAAAATTTATTTCCTCCTCCCAAAAAGCTAAAAAGCAATGAATACTTTGATGAATTTTTTAAACCAATTGAACTGAGCTCATTGGATATTAAACTACGCCCTAATGAAGCTCCCCATTTATTAGAAGAAGATAAAAAGCTTTTAAATGATTTGCTAAATTCTGAAAAAGAAATTTTTGAAGATATTGAAAGCCCTATTCCCTATGTAGAACATTATATTAAAACAGGGTCACATAGTCCAATTTCGAGTCAGCCGTATAGAATTTCACCAAAAATGAAAATTTTGTTAAAACAAGAATTAGATAAAATGCTTGAAAAAGGCATAATCGAAGAAAGGGAATCGCCATGGTCATTTCCAGTAGTTCTGGTACCTAAAAAAGATAATTCAATACGACTATGTGTTGATTATAGACGTTTAAATGCGATTACTACCACTGATACTTATCCTTTACCAAGAATTGATGATCTCTTGCATTCTGCAAAAACAACCTCATTTATGTCTACTTTAGACTTACGTTCTGGCTATTGGCAAATCAAAATAGCAGAAAAAGATAAAAATAAAACTGCTTTTACAACTGCTTTCGGCATTTTTGTGTTTAATCGAATGCCATTCGGCTTAAAAAACGCCCCAGCCACCTTTCAAAGGCTAATTGACAAGTTTCGAAATGGCTTACCAAACATTACAATTTTGGCATATCTTGATGACATAATTATATGTTCAAAAGATTTAATGACTCATATATCAGATATAAAACAAACTTTTAAAAGATTAAAAGATTTTAATTTCCGTCTCAACAGAGAAAAATGTTTTTTTTGCAAGCCGGAAATAAAATATTTAGGACATATACTTACCATTGATGGACTCAAAGTTGATCCAGAAAAAACAAGTGCCATTATGATGAGGAAAAGTCCTAAAAACTCAAAAGAAGTTTTATCCTTTTTACAAACCTGTTCATGGTATAGACGATTCATACCTTCATTTGCAAATATTTCAAAACCTTTATCAGACTTGACAAAAAAGAAAGCAATATGGAATTGGTCTGAAAAAGAACAAAACGCATTTAATACACTGAAAAAACTTTTAACCTCACCACCAATTTTGCAACAAGTAAATGAAAATATGTCTTTTATATTAAAAACAGATGCTAGCAACTATGCTATTGGAGCTGTTTTACTCCAGGGGGAGAAACAAAGCGAGCACACTATAGAATATGCTAGTCGACTGTTATTGCCAGCAGAAAGAAATTACTCTACAACAGAACGTGAAGCTTTAGCAGTAGTCTGGGCAGTTCAGAAATTCAGAGGTTATATAGAAGGTTCAGAAGTTTTAGTTCTTACTGATCATCAGCCTTTAAAATGGTTATTTAGCTTAAAAAGTCCGACCGGCCGCCTTGCAAGATGGGCATTACAATTACAAACTTATAATATAAAATTTGAATATACTCCAAGTCGTCAAAATGCTGTAGCAGACACTCTTTCAAGACCTCCATGTTCATGTGAAAACCATAAAGATATTATCTGTGAATGCATGACAATTTATATTGATTTTCCACGAAAAGGTGCAAATGAATTCAGAAAAGCTCAAATAGAAGACCCTGATATAAAACAAATTATTGATTCATTTGAAAGTAACGATGAAAATGTTATAAGGCATACCAGCAGAGGCTATATAATGTTAGATGGTGTTTTATATCGATTTTGCTCATCAGAAAATTCAGAAAATGGACAGCTAGTGGTACCACAATCTATGCGTAGCATGATTCTTTACAATTATCATGATAGCCCCACAGCTGGTCATTACGGTATTGACAAGACTATAGATCGAATAACTCCACACTTTTATTGGCCAAAAATTAGATCTGATATAACAAATTATGTAAAATCTTGTATGGAATGTAAACGCTATAAACCAACAAATATGAAACCAACAGGTCTACTTCAAACTGTATGCAGTAACCGCAGATTTGAAATCGTAGCAATGGACTTGTTTGGTCCTTTACCAATAACATCACAAGGTAACCAATGGATACTGATTGTTGAAGATTTGTGTAGTCGTTGGATAGAATTATTTCCATTAAAAATAGCATCTGCCGAAAATTGTGCTCAAATGCTACTAAATGAAATATTTTTAAGATATGGTATACCTCGGAGACTACATTCAGACAATGGAACACAGTTTATTTCAGCAGTAATGCAAAAACTTACTTATTGTCTTGGAATTAAACAATCATTTACGCCTGTCTATCATCCGGAAGCTAATCCAGTCGAACGAAAAAACAGAGATTTAAAGACTCAACTTTCTATTTATGTAGGCAAAAGTCACACTACTTGGGACTTAAAATTACCGTCCATCAGATTTTCTATGAACACAGCAAAATGTGCAACAACTGGATATTCTGCCGCATACTTAACTTTTGGTCGTGAACTTAGAACTCCAACTGAAACTCAACATGACTTAAGAGCAATTGTAAATGCTGAAAACTTTGTGCCACAAATAACGCCGCATCTACTTCGCCTTTCAGAAACACTAAAATTTGCAAAGGAGTTAGAAGAAAATATGCAAGACAAAAACAAATTTTATGCAGATTTAAAACGAAAACCTCAAGCAAATATTAAAGTAGGAGACAAAGTTTTAGTCACAACACATATTCTAAGTAAAAAAGACACAAATTTAACTTCAAAATTTGTACCACGAAGAGATGGTCCATACATAGTCATTAACAAAAAGGGAACTTCATGTTATATAATTGCTAATACAAACGATCCTAATGTGCCTATAGCAACACACCACGTATCAGATTTAACTTTGTACGAGGGTGTATCTGAAACTCCAATTTATCCTTTAAAACAAAAGGGTCGGCCGAAAAGCTCAAAAATTTACAAAAAATTAGAAAATATAACAAATAATAACGTATCAACTAATACAACGGAAGACAACAATATATCAACAAATACAATAAAAACACAACAAACAACAAACACAATTAACAATAATGTATCAACAAATGCAACAGAGAATAATATATCAAAAAACTTATCGAATAAGAATATAACAACAAATATAAGAAACAACAATATATCAGCAAATACAACTGACAACAATATATCAATAACAAATAGAAATGCAATGAATAGCAATGTAATTGCAAATACAACTAACAACGAAATATCAACAGAAAATACAACAACAATTAGAAGATCCAAACGAGAGAAGAAAAAACCAAAAAGATACTGTCACTGACTGCCTCATCATCGGGACGATTTCAGAGCCAGAGGGGGAGTATGTAGCGGGAGAATATTTTATTATTAAATATTATTTTTATTGTATTACTATTTTATAATTTCCTTGACCTTAATGTTTATTTTATGCAATATTTTCTTTTGCAAGAGTGCACTTATTTGAATTTCATTTACTGTACGTTGATATTAAGTGTCACTCAATTAAATACTGTTACTAATATTACTTAAATACTAATTTCTCATAAAACTCATTATTTATAATTGTCTTACTTTTACCTATACTTTGCTATCGTGTTATTTCTTTTCTTTTTATTTTAATGTAATGTTAATGGCTCTTATATATGTAAAATTGTTTTGAGTGATGAGAAACATTTACCTTATTGATCTCTAAAATTAAGTTATATTAACAAAATCATGACAATAAAAGATTCATTCGCTTATGAACTCTTGAATAATCAAGAAACCAAACAAACAGCGGAGTTCTTATTTTCAAATAATAAAAACATACAAAGAGGACAGACTAAAACTCTATAGTTCGGTTAGTCCCTTTGTTATAAAAAAATAAAAAGTATAATCCAACTTGGACGTACATCGTCTGGTTTGGGCTTACTAAATAATCTATTTGAAAATAATAATACTAGAAAGGCGGATTCGATCTCCCTTCCTACAAATATAAATAAACGTTTACATATAAAAAAAAACTAAATTGATCGCTTGGGTTACACGCACAAACACATACAGTTTTTTTCATACTTTGTCAAAACATATATTAATAATTAAAAAATGTTTATTAAGCAAATATTCTGTACGCAGTTGCTTAATAAACTTTTATTTAATTAATATATATTTTAAAATGTATCAAAAAATTAAAAAATTTAAAATACCACTAACCTGTGACTCTGGATCCATTTTGTAATACATATTCAAAAATTTTAGAGAGGGTGCCATATGTTAAATTTACATTTTTCACAGATGCCAGACTGAATGTAGTAAGCATTGCCGGAATAAAGTAATATAATTTATTTTATATGCTTATTACAAAGGTATATAGTGTTAAATTTAATAAAAGTAGAACAATTAATTAGAATAAATAGATTTTTTTTGTTGTAAATAGCAGTGAATTAAAATTTAAAAGAGAAAATTAAGGCAATATATTTTTTCTATCAGTGTATTTATTTCAATTTTGTGGTATGGCAATAGCAAGGGAATACTGAAAATGAAATAACAAAGGAATACCGAAAATGAAATAACGGTTCATGTTATAAAGCTTAATAAAAAAAATCTTTGATTGTGTTGTGAAAAATAGTGGAAAATTGTGTGAAAAATTTAGTTTTATTTTATAATTTATAAAATATTTTAAAATAAATAAAAGAATTTTTTTTTGATTTTCCCACCAATTGTTTATAACAAGATATAGGAGAGAAGAAAAAGGTAAGTGAAATGTTTTATGTATTTCATATACCCATATAACATATTCTTGAAAATTTTATTTATATATATATTTACGCACGCACCTCAAATTAAAAAAAAAAGTAATACAAGTGATAGAAAATATAATTCTAATAAGAAAATATTAAGGAAAATTTCGCGGGGAAATTCGTATTTTCCGAGTTATGAGCCTCTAAAGTTTTATTAGGTTAACATAAAATTTTAATTATAAATAAAATTCTAGTGTCACAGTTTTAGTGTTTATACTTTTCCGAAACGGTTTAACCGATTTTGATGAATATGTATATTCAGTACGTCTCAGAATAGGTATGTTTTTTCGACAGTTTCTTATTTTTATTTTTTATTATGTGGCATTAAAAAATATATACAACCATAAATTTTCACTCTTCTGCCATCAAACCCAATTTTGTAATAGTTTTATTAAGAATTCAAACACGGCCGATAACTAATTAATTAACACTTGATCCAGTTTGTTTGTGTTAGCTAAAGAGGGCATGAAAAAAATATTGTATTTACACTCTATTCCATAAAGAAATTAATATTATTGACTAATATTTTCAGAATTCGTTGTATATATAAAAAATAAATTTACAATAAAAACAAGTTAAATTCGGCCGTGCCGAGTCTTATATACCCTTCACTGTGTTAGCGAAATATTAATATTTTTCACTTTCCACATATTTCTATATAATCCAAACCATAGAAAAAATTAAATGAGGGAAGATAAATTCTCATTCTCATTTGGTTTGATAAGTATTAAACGTATAAGTTCAAGACTTTTTATGAAAAGTATTGTAGAGTCTACTGATGATATGCCTAGCAGCAATGAAATCGCTATATAGATAGGTATCCATCAGTGTTAGAGCATTTAAAAATAAATTTTTTTATAAATAAGTAAATTGTTTTGTGACAATACCACCAAACAAAAAATTAGAATAAGGCATAAAAATGTGTTATTATGATTTACATATTAATTTCCAAATAATGAGGTTTTTATTATAAATAAATTTTGTTCATAACATAAAATCAATTTCTTTGTTATTTATTATTAACAGTCTGTGAGTTTTAAAACTCTTATAGATCCTTTTAAAAAGCATATACAACAGGACTACTTCTCATTATAAAAATAATATCTACAAATCTATAATAAGAGTGTAATAAAGGTTCAAATTATTGAATCATAAATTCGTTGCGAACTAGGATAAATTTTATTTTTACAACCATAAAATTCGTTCTATTTATATTTGCTCCTAAGATTTCAATAACATTTTTGTTGAAAAATTTCTTAAATCTCACACAAAAAACATATCAAAGAAATAAAATTAATTTTAAGTTTTAAATGCTGGGTTTATAAATACATACATACATGCGCATTTATATGTGTTTATTTTTTTTATTCTCTGTTTATCTCAGTAGCTAAATGAGGCAAACTTTTATTTGAAATGCGCATGCTCAAATATTCCCTTGTTACTTACTGTGTAAGCTATTCATTTCTCAGATTTTCTTGTACGTACAACATCTTTATAGTTTTATAGTCTTTGGTAATACTATTATACTCAAGGCAATAAAAACCACACACACACACATACACTTTTTAATTTTTCGTGTTTGTGTGTACAAAGCATTACGCACATTTTACCTAAAAAAATTCCACAAAAAAAAAAAAAACCAATCAAAAGCAAAAACAAAACAAAAACTAATGAAAATGTGAAATGCCGGTTGTATTTTTGATTTTTTTTGGTCCATCTGGATAAGGTCTTTCTGATTTTTTGCACAGACATTACGACTGTTATTTTTAATAAAACTGCATACCACGTTTTTGACTCATAGCTCCGCCATTTATGGACCCATCCAACTGAGTTTTGGTAACGATACTATGAATGTGATGTTTAAAAAAACTGCGTACTACTTTTTTTCAGTTTAGATAAAAATCGCATAAAAACAAAGCCGTAATTTATGAAAATCTAAAATTTCTGTTGTATTTTTAATATTCCTCGGTCATTTGTGGACCGATTGCTTTCATTTTTATCACAGGTATTATGACTGATACCCCAAACAAAACTGCATACCACGTTTTTTGTCCGTTTCTTCGCTTAGAAGAAATACGCAAAAAAACCCATTTACAAACCGATGTGGCTGAATTTCAATAGTAATAGTCTTACAGCAACAGCTGATCGTTCGGTATGCTATACTTTTCTGTATGTGGTCTAGATTCTTCTGAAAGTTGATTTCAACGACTACACGGACAGACAGACGGACAGCCGGACATCGCTAAATCAATTCCGCTGCTTATAAGGATCCAGAATATATATACTTTATAGGGTGTCCCATGTAGGGTGTAGAAATTACAAACGGAATCACAAAGTATATCCCTTCTTACTTATAGTGAAGGGTATAAAAATTCTTAATCAAATTGAAAAATTTAGAAGTAGAAAATCAAAAGTTACTTAGAAGTTTTTTAACAATGAATATATGTTATAGTTTAGACATAACAGATTTCATTGCTACTTTTTGAAGTTTTGGATTTCTGCTTTTCATAATGTGTGTCGTTTGAAGAACGTAAAAATACGTTGGCCGAGCTAAATCATACGACACTTAACTATTTCTACTTTTTGCAGATGATTGTCGATAATGAAAAACTTTTATATGTTTTAAAGAAGGCAATTAAATCCGGATTAGAAGTTGGGAAACTTAAATATTATTCGGATAGCTCGGTTTTTGTTAGAATATTTGCAGACTATAATAGCGATCTACCAAAATGCTATCAATTTGCAAATAATGTAAATAACCGAAGAAAATTTTTGAGAAAAGTAAGTTAGATTTTTCTATACAAGAGATACATGTGTTAATTTTTTATGCTATTACAGATAAAATCGTTAAATAATTGTGGAAACATAATAAACAGTGACGATGTTGACATAGACGTAGGTGAGCGTATTGTCACAAAACATGAAAAAATTGCTATAGAAGCACTTTTGTGTTTGAGTGAAGCTAAAGAAGATATAATATATAAAGAAAAAGAGATGGTAACAGAAATGGCAGTAGAGGATCTACGCAGCAATTCTGATTTTAAGGAAATGAGTTGCATATAAAAAGAAACAGTAAGTAAAAGTAATATTTAAATAAATGTATTAGGCTTAAAAAAATATGTTTTCATCCTTTTAGGAAATTGCTGAAGAAAATTGGGCAAGAGAAAGAACTGCTGATGCAATAAAAAAAAATAACAACAATGCAGAAGTTCTATGTTCCAATCCTGATATTCAGGGAAGGAGTTGCATCGAAAAAGAAATAGTAAGTATAAATAATATATGAATAAATGTAGTAGGTTGTAACGAATATGTTTCTCTCTTTTTAGGACGAGACGAAAAGCAAATGCACTGAAAAATTGGAATGCATGTTGGAAAAATTTAAATATGACTTACAAATAATATTAGAAGATATTATTAAAAAAACATCTGTTAATAAAAGAGACATATGTAAAACAACTGTTAATTTTATTGATTCTAATAATAGTATAGAAAACGAAGTTCAATATAGTACAGTTTTAGGTCCGTTTGAAACGGAGAAAAACACTTTAGAAGTATCTAAATATGAAAATTATAGGAAAAGTGCAGACCCGAAAGAAGTAATTAAAAAAGAAGTCATTCGTACACCTAGTACAGTTAAAAAGCAAACGCGTCACTTTAAGGCTAAAGTAGCAGACTGCAGTTTCAAGGTCGATCCTAATTTGATTTTCGAATCAAGAGGCGATTTAAAACTCAAATTGTCTAAAAAGAAAATAGTTATAGATATGTTAAGACAAGAGTATTTAAAATTAAATAATTCGTGTATTATTTCATTTTATAACGTGAAGTACTTAGTTTCGGGAGTGCTATCCTATGGGTACTGCACTTTTCCAGATTGTTGCAGATACCGTTTTAAAATAAATTTAGACGGAACTGTTTTAGTATATAGAACAGGCGAAATAGTTCATGGGGAAGGAGAAAAACGTGTTGCTCAAATACGTGGTGTTGCTCGTGCTATTGTAAAAAAATCTTTAGAAAACAAAAGCGCTTACATATATAGGAAAGAAAAGATTTTAGAAGCAGCTGATGAAATATCGCAAAGTGGAAATTTTCAAAATATTCACAAGCTCTCTACGCTGCGCAAGTGCAAGTCCGAAAGAAATTTCGATCAATTTCTCCACCCTAATCCCTTTGTTGATATTTATTTCATGCAGCAAGAATATTACCAGCAATATATTCAGTATGTAGCATCGCCATTAACTGTACAC
The DNA here is from genome assembly GCA_947397855.1 of Thelaira solivaga. Taxonomy (NCBI): domain Eukaryota; kingdom Metazoa; phylum Arthropoda; class Insecta; order Diptera; family Tachinidae; genus Thelaira; species Thelaira solivaga. Next base: position 44,514,084 of record OX377614.1, read on the forward strand.
TGCTGGGAAAAAAAAACATTTGAAACTTTTTTGAGTAATCCTCAAATACTTAAAGATGCAAACCATACTGTACATATTGACGCTACTGGTCAAAGTGTAAGACAAATTGAATGTGCACAAAAAAGAATTTTAATATACAAAATGGTTATTCATATTAAAAAGTTTAAAATGATTGTTCCAATTGTAACGGCGATATTATCTCGCCACACTATTGGAGAGATAAGTTTGATATTTGAAAGATTGCAATCGTATTGCAAAGAACACAAATATAAATGGCCATTTTTTGAAAGAGTTTGCACAGATGTAAGCTATGCTCTATTTGGTGCCATTATAAAATCTTGCAATGACCAAAATGTTTCTGAATATCTCAAATAGTAGACCGAAAGTTATTATTCAGTGGTGCAAAGCACATTATGTACATATTATTTGCAAAGATTTAAATAGCAAAGTTGGTAAAAATCATATTTTGAAGCACTTACTGAAAAACGTTTTAACTCTAGCTTTTGATTTAAAAACAATGGAAGAATGCCAAATTTGGTTTAAAAATATTTTCATTGTACTCTTAAGTCCACAAAAGAGCCCTGAATGTAAAGAGAGCTTAGCTATATTAAAGAAACGTGTACTAGACGTAAATGAAACAGATTTTCAAAACTTAAATTTTTTTGAAGATGAAGACATAAACAACTTAGAATCTATTGCGTCCCGTAGCCCCTTTAGGAAATTTTTTGAAAATATTTTTTATAATATACACGAAAACTTTAATGGTGTCGTAACAAAGTATGATGTGAATGAATATTATAATGAAGATATTTGCACATATATTATAAAAAAATATTGTTCATTTTTGCCTATGTGGACCAATATTATGGGAATCTTGGTAGATACATCAGGCGAACATATTAGTAATGCTCCTGTGGAATTTAATTTTTATTTACAGAAACATATTCTGCTTAATCATAAATCCGTTAGACCAGGAGATTTTATAAAAATTGATAGAAAAGATAGCATGAGTTCTTTAAAAGAACTTCGGTATCAATACGCCATGTTCGATACCGAGAAAATGATTGAGAAAGAGTGTATAAAAACAAATTCAGAGATAGCACAAACTGAAATTACATTGCAAGTAAAAAAAGAGCATGACTATGAATTAGTAGAATTTTTAGAACCGGAAGAAAAATGGAAAAAGAAAAATCACATAAAACAGAAAGGTATTAAGCCCAAACATCTTTTAAATTCAAAAAAGCCTAAAAAATTTAATTCAGTACCTAGGTGAGTTCAAGACATCATTAAGATTGATAGCAATTGTTTAAAAGATATTGTTGACATGAAAAGAATTAAAAAAGAACACACTTACTCTAGTGAAGTTAAAGAAATTATACATAAAAATGCAATAAATGTAAATTTCTACTTTTTTAAATATGATAATTTATTTAAATTTATGTATCCAAATTTAAAACAAGTCGACATTAGTTTTTATGGCATATTGGATATTACAGACTTGAAGTCTTTAAGTGTAGGTGAAATGTTGACTAATTTTGTTGTAGATTGCGCTATTCTTTCTGTTATAAAAGAAAATTTTATAAATGTTATTAGTTTACCTTGCCAAATTGACCAAATTTGTTTTCAGAAAGTTAGTAAAGTTATGTCACGTAACAAAAACGTCATAGTTATTCCAATTTTAAGCGGAAATCATTTTAATCTATGCATTTTAAATCTTTCATCTCGAGAATTTGTTTTTATAGATTCCATGCACGATTTTAGCGGCGAAGAATTTTTTGAGCAGTTTATGTCCCACTTCAGAAAAGATAATGAAACATGGAAATTTGTTAGAATACTGCAAAGAAGAAAACAAACTGATAGTGTTAGCTGCGGCGTATTTGTAGTTATGTACGTCTTGTACTTTTTACAGAAAAAATCCTTGCTAATTCTACCAGATCCTGATAACTTTAGAGAGACTATTAAATCCATATTAAAACGAAATTCTGATGACTGCTCAAGATTTTGTTGTCATTGTGCCAATTTAAAAACGGCAAGAAAAAAGTGCAACTCATGCAAACATGCAGTTTGTAGAGAATGTATTCAACGAATATATAATAATACATTTAAACTATGTAAAATGTGTAAAGACAAGGTTTTAATTTAAGACATTTATACTAAAAAAAGTTTGTAACAAGCAAAAAAAATACCTAAGTAGATTGACAATAATATGTTAAAAAAATTATTCAAAGTATATGCCAAACCCAAATGGCAAGAATGTAGTATAATGTTTGTAGCTAATGTAGTGTAATTTAGTAAAATAAAGATCGATATAAAAAAATCAAAATTGATAAAAAATATTCATATATGTATTATGCATGAAATACATAAAATATATCGATTTATGATGGTTGAATATATTCAAAATAAAATTGGGAAATGAACATGCATATGTAGAATTTGCATTAATAACTTTATTGCAGATTGACAAATGATTGAAAAATGTTCAAAGTACATGCCAAACCCAAATGCCAAGAACGTTTGTAGCTAATGTAGTGTAATTTAGTAAAATAAAGATCGATATGAAAAAATCAAAATTGATAAAAAATATTCATATATGTATTATGCATGAAATACATAAAATATATCGATTTATGATGGCTTGAATATATTCAAAATAAAATTGGCAAATGAACATATGCATAAATATGTAATGAAGTATATTGAAATGGTGTAGGCCTATTGGGGATGTCAGCCATTAAAAACAATTGACAACGCGCCAAATACAGTACCTCAACGGTGGTGTGGAAAACTGTTATCTGTTCTATCAATCGAAAAGAGGAAGACATTAATTATTATTTATTCAAAACTTTATTTGTGAGAAAATGATAAGTGTGCACAAAAGGATGTCTGGATAGTTCCAAATTGCATCGCTTACCGTGCAAAAAAGACAGAAAGAAAATGTATACTATATCTGCACTCTGACACCTCTGGTTGCTCGGTGGTTCTGTTTTGAATGGACGTCCGAACTCTTTTTTTTATATCGGTGTTTTTAGTCATAATCCATTGTTTCCAGACATTAACACCAAATGTGCAGCTTAAGCACATATTGGCATCTGGTCACTAAGCAACCAGAGATGAAACTTTTGAGGTTAGAATTTTGAAAAACTCAGCTTTTTATTTTGAGTTTGTATAAAAGAGACAGATATAGTGTTTTAATATTACGAATAAGAGAAAATAAGCAAAATGAAAAATTTTTTGTTTTAAAAAAAATTAATTAAAAAGTTATTTCCGTAATGAAAATGCACATGCCGGCACTAAGCAACCAGAGATGAAACTTTTGAGGTTAGAATTTTGAAAAACTCAGCTTTTTATTTTGAGTTTGTATAAAAGAGACAGATATAGTGTTTTAATATTACGAATAAGAGAAAATAAGCAAAATGAAAAATTTTTTGTTTTAAAAAAAATTAATTAAAAAGTTATTTCCGTAATGAAAATGCACATGCCGGAGATTCTTATATATACGTTTATTGTTATGAAGTATGGAATTTAATGTAAGTGATAACAAACACAAATTTTCATGTTTTAAAATTCATGTTTACGAAATGTAAATAATGAAAGTGTAAATTTTTTAGAAATACCTGAGCAAAACAAAATAAAAATTTTGAGTTCGTGCAAAAGACAGAAAGAAAATGTATACTATATCTGCACTCTGACACCTCTGGTTGCTCGGTGATCTGGTTTTTTAAAAGGCTGCATAGTTTTTGTGTGCGGTCATTGTAAAATTTCTTCAGTACGTTGACGCATAACCGCTGAATTATTGTTGCGGTTAAGGATTTGAAGGAAACAACATCAGCACCATATTTGAGCTCTCGAGTACCCGTGCAATAATATAAACAACTTATCTTGTAAGGAAGTTTGCTGCCGTGCTCCATTTTCGAAGATTTATTTTGCCCCAGCACCTTCTTGTCGAACAGTCTTTATAGGATGCTGAAAAACACAAATATTGCTATAAAAAGAATTTTTAAATTATTTATTTTGCTTTTTATAATATACCTACCCATCATTTGAATTAATGTATCACATTTTTTTAAATAAATGAAGAATTTACTTAATTTTTTAAAATTAAACAAAAATATTGATATCTGGTATAATAAGTAATATTTATTGTATGAAGGTTCAATTTAGAATAAAAAAATATATTATAAAAGTTGTAATATATAAAGAGTGATTTTTTTGCTATTATCTTTTTGGCAACACTAGTTTTGACAGCTCACGCACGTTTTGTATCTTGTGTCACTGTCAAACATCTTCAGTTTGGTCTATAATTTAATCATGAATCGTCTTACAAACGAACAACGCTTGCAAATTATTGAATTTTATTACCAAAATGCGTGCTCTGTTAAGAAAGTTCATCGCGCGCTTCTTCCATTTTATGGTCAGTTTAATCGACCTACTGAGGCTTCTATTCGGGCTATTGTAACAAAATTTCGCACCAAATTTACATTGTTGGACATTAAACCACCAACACGCTTACGTAGAGTGCGAACTGAAGAAAATATCGCAGCCGTATCGGCCAGTGTTGGTGATGACCGTGAATTATCGATTCGGCGCCGTTCGCAGCAATTGGGCCTCTGTTACTCCACTACGTGGAAAATTTTGCGGAAGGATTTGGGTGTGAAGCCTTATCAGATACAACTGGTGCAAGAATTGAAGCCAAACGACCTACCACAACGCCAAATTTTTGGTGAATGGGCTCTTGAAAAGTTAGATGAAGATCCACTTTTTTTATCGAAGAATTGTGTTCAGCGACGAGGCTCATTTCTGGTTGAATAGATACGTGAACAAGCAAAACTGCCGTATTTGGAGTGAAGAGCAGCCAGAAGCATTGCAAGAGCTACCAATGCATCCACAAAAAACAACCGTTTGGTGCGGATTATGGGCTGGCGGCATCATTGGGCCGTATTTCTTCAAAGATGATGCGAATCACAACGTTACTGTGAATGGTGAGCGCTACCGTGCAATGATAACAAACTTTTTTTGCCCAAAATGGAAGAGCTTGACTTGCATGACATGTGGTTTCAACAAGACGGTGCCACATGCCACACAGCACGCGAAACAATGGACCAATTGAGAGGCGAGTTCGGTGAACAGTTTATTTCACGCTTGGGACCAGTCAATTGGCCGCCCAGATCGTGCGATTTAACGCCTCTAGACTATTTTTTGTGGGGCTATGTTAAGGCTAATGTCTATAGGGACAAGCCCGCTTCGATTGACGCACTGGAAGCCAACATTGCCAACATTATTCGTGAGATACCGGCCGAAATGTTGGAAAGAGTATGCCAAAATTGGACTAAGCGGATGGACCATTTGAGGCGCAGCCGCGGCCAACATTTGCATGAAATAATCTTCAAACATTAAATTATATCGACCCAACTATCGATCCAAATAAATATTTCATGCATTTTTCTGAATTTTATGTGTTTTTTTTTTTTTAATTTCCGATAGTTCTTATAAAATCACCTTTTATATACATGTTACAACGATTGCTATAATTTGTTAAAACTATTTGTATTTCAACAAAAAATTTCAAAATATATAGTATACATTTTCTTTTTGTCTTTTTTGCACAAACTCAAAATTTGTGTTTGTTATCACTTTTGTTAAATTTCATACTTCATAACAAAAAACGTAGATTTAAGTATTTTCGGCATGTGCATTTTCATTACGGAAATAACTTTTTAATTAATAAAATATTAATCTTTGTTTGTGCTTAATTCCAGAAATTGTGTTGGTTTTTTAATTTATTCTTTTACTAATGATATTCTCTTTAAATTGCCGCTGTGTCTACACACAGCAATTTTAGCATTCTTATTCAGTCATTCATTGAGCCTCAAGTTACCTGTCTTCTTTTTTTACATCTTTATAAAATATACGAAGAAAGAACAAAATGGAATTGCCGAGTACGAGCAAGTTTGTACCCCTTTCCATTCATCTTTCCTGTCTCTCCTACAAAATCAAGAATTGCCCAACTAAACTTGCTGTGTGGTCCTGGTGTATGTAAAGTTTCAGCTCAATCGGACACCTGGAAGTAGCTCAAATTTAACTTGCAACATTCCACCTTCACATACATACAAAGCAAGTTAAATAAAAGATTTTTAAAAAAAAATTAAGGAAAAAAATATAGACTAATTAGAAAAACTTGTGGAATTGTGCGAAAAAATCCTTTTCTCACCATGTAATAAAATAAATGCACTTTTCTAGTGCAATCTGACTGAACCAGAATTTTTCAAACAATTGGCTGCGACAATTTTAAATTACAGTGAGTTGATAAAATCAATGGACAAGAAATTTTCACGTGGCATCTTCCGCTTAAATTTTTTTTTAGAAATTAATGTAAGTCTAACCCCTCATAAAATCACATAATTATTTTGAAAATTTGGTTGCGATACGTTCTTTTCATTCGATAAACTGTCGTCGTCGTAGTAAGACTGTTATAGAATACTAAATCAGTGTCGAAATGATGATGATGACGATGGAAAGCGAAGTTGAAATAAAAAACACGATAAAACTTACAGCGACAACTGGAATATGGATGATTGCCTATTATGGACTGCACTCTATTGCTACAATAGTTATCAACATCATTGTTAGATTTTTTTACAATTATTTGAAATAGAAAAAATTCTTAAATTTTATGTACTTTTTCCCTTGTAATTATATTGAAACTAACGATATATTATATTTAAATTATGCTAAATATCTATTGAGGCATGTTATGATATCACTCTTTCTCAAAATAATTTCAAATCACGGAATCACAAAACATTTGAAATCTAGTGATTTAAAACCGGCCAGCTAACTACTCTACGATATCGCATCAATTCGAGCATTTTTAGCATTTTGCTACGAATTCGTTCACTTAAATTGAAATTTTTTAAATTAGTTTTTGTAAAAAAATTAAAAAGAAACCGTAAAATTTACTAATTTAAAAAAGGACAATTTTTTTATTTTGCTTGTATTTTTCGTGATTTGCTTTTCTTGTTTAGTACACTGTTTAATTGTAAACAAAACAAAAGAGCACCAAGATATCACTTATGATTTTAAAATCGTTCGTGGTTTAAAATAACCGTGATTTCAGAACATGCCTGGGGGGTACTCTCTATTGCGATGCGAAAGAAAACGCATTGCAACTCAATGTAAAAATCATACAGATGCGAATGGTGTTTCTTTCGCATCGCAATAGAGAGTAACCCCCCTGATTATTATAATTTATTAGTTTTATGTTGTTTTAGATTTTTTTGCAGAGAATAATATTTTTGGATATGTTTCCGTAAATATTATAGTTCCAGTAAATACTAAAATTGTTCCAATCCAATGGTAGATGGTAAAAGAGTTTTTAAAATAGAGAATCGAAAATAACAAAGAAACAAATTTGCGTAGCGTTACAACTAAAGTAACAGTCAATGAACTGCATTCTGCTGTCAATACATATACAGAACTAATGCACACATATTGGGTTATCATATTGCATATTAAATATGCTATTTGTTCTGGAAAATAGGTGTTTATTCCCGCTATGACTAGTAAATCGCTATTCGCACATATCACTAAATGATCCCAAATGTTGTTACCTAATAAAATAAAAAATGGCAACGGTAATAGGTGCTGTAAGATAAAATTTATAATTATTAAAATATATATACTATAAATTGATGTTAATATTACTACCGTGTAGTATAAAGCTTCTCTTGATCGTTTTCCAAATTTCTTATACAAAACTTCTTGGTATATTCCCATACACGCTGATATTAGCAACGCTACTGTAAGAATCCCTATACCAATACACCACCAAAATATCACAGAATATTTGTCGTCAATTGTGTTGCTTTTAAATTTGGGATTACTAGTATCCTCCTTAATGAAAATCAGTTATTTGTAATACAAAAAAGACTATTAGCCAGTTTCATAGATACCACATTCACATTGCATTAAGCGGGTATCATTTTTTATAAAATTTATTTTTATCTTACCACTTTTGTAGCTGAGACCAATGTGCATGTAATTATTCCCACGGTTATCAACAGTACAGAGATATATTTGGAAATTCCATAGCGTTTCTTAAGTATTAAAATACCCATTATCATATTAGCCATTAACGAGCCCTTTCGCAAAATATAAAGTTAATTTAAAATAATTAGTGGGTATAAAAGTGTATGTTACCGCTCTGAATATCATATGAAGAGGCATTGGAATATTAAAATTAAAAGCATAATTATTACACACGCTGGTTATAAAAAACATCACCACTAACATCGCGTAGTCTTTGAAAGCAATTACGGGTTTAATGGTATTAAACTTGGAGGTAAATATATACCCTTCTATAGCTATAAACAAAAACTGTGAGAAAGTAATAAGATTTCCAACACCTGCATCGTGTCTATAATTAAAATTATATATAATAAATAAAAACTGTAATTTAAAAGGCATACTTTACTAGCAATTCCAATAAGACTACATTACTGCAACATCCAATAAATACACCTAACACGGCGTACCAAGATTTAAAATTCATTGCTTCTTTTCGGATCGGAAATTTGTCTGAATTTATGATATATATCAAGGCGAATTGATACAAGGTGATATCAATAAAGCAGCTGTGCTTTTCCAAGGCAAATTCATACAAGATTATCTCGCTTCGACAACAAACACAACAATACAGAAACAACAGGCATTTTGTTTATGTAAAATATAGCCAGTTGTCAAAAGCAACATACATAAGCGTGTAGGAAAAAAACAAGGCGAATACAAATAAATTATAAACATGTAGCTTGAAAATAATGTTTTAACCAAAATATTTTTTAATAAAATTAATGTTATAGACAAATATTAGAAGTTCTTTACAATATGCACCGAGTAAAAAGAAGTGAAATAATTAAATATCTTTGTAGAAAAGATTAGTTTTTATCAAGCAGCAGAAACTGACTTTGCAACAGATGAAAAATGTATCAAAGATTCTATATATATATGTTGGATATTATTATTATTGAATTTTTCAAGGCAACAGACTAGCCGGAACTTATAGGAGATACAAATGGGGTTGTTAATACAGGGCCCGCCAAATAACTTTTTTTTTTTGAAAATGCTATAAAAACATCGAGTGTAGCTTCGGCTGTGTGGCACGTAGCGCCGTCCTGTTGAAACCAAATGTTGCCAATATCCTCCTCTTCAATTTTTGTGAACAAAAATTCGTTCAACATGGCCCGATAACGATCGCCATTGACTAATGGCCACTCTTTGCCTCTGGACCAAAATCCGCACCAAACAGTGACTCTTTTTGGGTGCGTCGGCTTTTCAATGTATGCGTGCGGATTTTCTGTGCCCCAAAATGCGACAATTTTGCTTGTTCACATACCCGCCAAGATCAAAATGAGCTTCATCTGAAAAGATGATTTTTTTTTGGCAAAATCGGCATCTTCTGTAAGTCGATCGCAGGCCCATTTAGCGAAGCGAAAACGCAACCATATTCTTTCAGCGGAAGGATAAAACTAATTATCTGTCAAATCAGACATGAGCTAGAGTTACCATTCACGAAATAAGCACTAGTTGAAAAAAAAACGTTCGATGGCGGACCCTTTATAATGAGTTCAACTTTAGTTATCGATGAACCTAATCAAGGCAAATTCATAGGAGGTGACGCAATATGTATTTTGTTAGTGTAAAATAACGAACTGTCAAAATAAAGAAACAAAACAAAAATAAAAAACGGGGATGAAATTAAGGCTGACTTCATAAACGCAGTTGGCAAAGCAACACTGCAATGCCTAGTGTTCATAAACACAGTAGACTTAGTTTAGGCAATGTCTCAAGTTCATTATTGCATGGCAATGCTTTTCAATGCGCAACATTTGTCAAATATGTGCATTACTTTTATTTGTGATTCTTTAATGTTTGGTGTACGTTTATTTTTCTTGGCGTAAAAATTAAAAATAAATAAAAACTTTAATTTTGAGGTAGAAATGGTCGAACTTTTATTTATTTACAATTTGTTATTATTTATGATTTTTTTACTGATAGTGAGAAAAAGTGGAACCACGAAAGGAAGAAGCTGCTGATTGAAGTTCGTTTGAGGTATGAGCCAGATTTCGCAGCTAAAAAAAAAAAAGAAACACAATTTGGAAACAGATAATGCGGGATATTAAGGAAGTCGACGGGACTTTTCCATTTTCAAAGGATGAAAAAACAAGATGTTTTATAAACATAATGGGGACATACAAGCGTATTAAAAAACGCAACAATACATCTGGTGAGAGCTCTACAAACTGGGAATATTTTGATACATTGGATAAGGTCTTTGGCAGTCGCAGTAGTGTTGTAGTGCCTGAAGACATGCTTGAATCTTCCATTCAATCCTTAATAGAAGATTTAAGTGATGAGCCATTGACGCCCGAGAGCACTACGGTGCTGAATGCAGAAGCATCTTCTTCGAATATTTCTACTCAGGAACATGCAATAAAACGAAAGCGATGCAATATTTTAAATTTTTTAGACAAGGAATCTGAAGCAGATGCCAAAATTATGAAAAAACTTTTAGACATGGAGGCAGAAAAACTGGCAGTGGAGAAAGGAAAATTAGCAGAATTGAAACAGATATTAATTACTTTAATCAAATTATAGCATTTTGTAATAAATTCCTGAAATGTACTTTTCTTCATTCGAAAATGAGAATAAAACACATCGTCCTGCATGCTTGCAATAGTTTTACAAAAATTTAAAGTTTTAGGAATTTTTCTCTTAGAATTTTGGCTATGTAGTAGTGCAATACGACGACGCTTTCTTTTGTTTATGATATATTTAATTAAAATGCTGCTTGAATTGTTATCATCAGTCAATTCGGAAGCAGTTTTCAAAAGAATGGCACACAATTTTTGAGTGTTCATTTTAAAAAACTGAATTTAAAAAAATATAATACAAGGGACAAAACTTGCGCGTTCATAAATGTACTAAAATGTCAATTCAATATATGACAAAGCAGTGCTGCCATAAAACATTGCATTGCCTTGTAAATGAAATTCTTTGCAGTGTTGCTTTGCAAATTGCGTTTATGAAGTCAGCCTAAATTTTCAAGTAAACAAATAATAAAGTTTGTTATAAAGAAAAAGAAAATATTAATTTAATAATAAAAAAAGTAATAAGAAGCATGCAAATGGATTTGCAGAAGTTTCAATAAATTTTTATAAGAATATAGCCACATGATTTATTTTTTTAAGTGTCCAATAATAAAAAGGCACTATCAAATTTCTGAAAGCTCCTTTTTTACTTCTTGTTGGCGTCAATTTATATAAATGGCAATAATTGATAAACAAATTTGACATATTATATTTGTAATAACTGTTAACAAAAATTGAATAGCAATTATTGCAATGAAACTGAATACTCTACCCTTGATATAACATTGTTAACATATTTATGTTAGGTATAGACGGGAAGTAATAAAACATTAAAACTAATTCAAACATATTAGACATATTAACATGCATTACCAAACGTAAAAACATATGTTTCTTGATGAATTTAATTGTATTTCTAAATCTCTTGAATTTTTTTTTTATTATAGCTTTAGTTGATTTGAAGCTATACGAGTAATTTAAATACATATTTTTATTTGAAATTAAAAAAATTTTGAATTATTTTAATTTTAAAAATGTAATGTCTGTTTCAGAAAATAGTGGTTCAGAAAATGATTAAAAAATAATTCTGTTAAATAGTGTATGTATTCTTACTAAGGCACGTTCCATATGTATACATAAGTTTTTTTGTGGAATTTTTGGGGTTTTTTTTCCAAAAAAAATCGGAAAAAGTTATCCGGCATCTCTACTTTGAAATAAATGAAATCGAAACATAAATACTTTTTTTTACAACAATACTATTTTAAGGTACTTTTCATCCCTCCCTACTATTTTTACAACTGTGGGTCAAAGTATGTTGTCAAAGTATGTTTTCTTAACATCGATAACTTTTAGTTGGAAAAATTGGAATGACGCTTTGAAAATGTAAACAAATTTTGACAATCGCAGAATAGAACATCCACAACAGCAAAAAATGTCCAGCTGGGCGCACTGCATTACCTGATTTTATTACACCAGCATAAATGAATAATTACCGCCTTCTATGTATTTTATCAAGGCCAAAGGAAATTCATGGTGTAATCTATTACAATAAAACTTTTGTAAGCCCAGGAAAATTGATATGCACGTGCTATCATAATTTTAGTTCAAAAAGGTTTGAAATATCAACTCTGTCAAAACTACATCTAACTTAAGTTGCTACAAATTTTCCTTTTTCTTTCTTCCGGCGTAAGAAGACAATATATTGTGAAAAATGGTACGTTTTGTAAAGTTTTGCGAAATAAATGTTGGCAATTTATTATATGAGTGAATATTTATATGTATTAAAGCTGTTTAATTTATCATATTAATTAAAATTGTTTTATGATTTAAGACTAAGAAGCGCCGTAATGGAGGACGTTGCAAACATAATAGAGGACATGTTAACTGCGTTCGTTGTACAAATTGTTCTAGAAGTGTCCCCAAGGATAAGGCTATCAAGAAATTTGTAATCCGTAACATTGTTGAAGCTGCAGCTGTTCGTGATATATCTGAGGCTTCTATTTGGGATGGTATGTATCCGTTTTCACTATGAAAGTATTTAACATTACTTTTCATTTTTGAATATTGATTGCCCAAAGTATGTCTATAGAGAACAAACCGAATTTCTTGCCCATTACTACGAATTGCAATAAGTCTTTCATATTGAAAACGCGAACTAAGATAATATATTGTCATTCACTAATTCACATTGTATTGTAATATTTTTATTTTAGCTTACATTCTTCCTAAACTCTATGCCAAGTTGCACTACTGTGTGTCCTGTGCTATCCACTCTAAGGTTGTAAGAAACAGATCAAAGGAAGCACGTCGTATTCGTACTCCTCCTGTAAGAACTTTCCCTAAGGATATGCAACGTAATCAAGCTAGAAAGTAATACTTTGGTATTTAAAAATAAATGCTAACATTTCACAAAAAAATGCTTGTGTATTAAATTTAAAATAATTGTTTGTTCTTAAAAATTTTAATTAAGATTTTGTTGCGCTCCGCCTTCCCAAGCTAACCGTGGTCAAGATCCCAGATTAAGCTTTCTTTTTCAGTAAGCAAATAAATCGAGGCAAATTTGTCCGATTTGATACATAGTTGTTTCTTATAATTTACATTCGTGCTAATTTTGATAATTCCCTAAATCAAATAACTTGCTATGTTAAAAAGAAATTTTGTTTATTATAAGAGGGAGGAAAAAGACGGAATTTTTATTCATGATTGGGTTTAGGAATAATTATTCAGGGGGGTTACTCTCTATTGCGATGCGAAAGAAAAACCATTCGCATCTGTATAATTTTTACATTGAGTTGCGATGCGTTTTCTTTCACATCGCAATAGAGAGTATCCCCCCAGGCGTTCTGAAATACGAAAGATTTTTAAATCACAAGTGATATTTTGGTGCTATTTTGTTTTGTTTACAATTAAACTGTACTAAACAAGAAAAGCAAATCACGAACAATACAAGCAAAATAAAAAATTGTGCTTTTTTAAATTAGTAAATTTTACGGGTTCTTTTTAATTTTTTTACAAAAACTAATTTAAAAAAATTCAATTTAAGTGTTAACGAATTCGTAGCAAAATGCTCCAAGTGATGCGATATCGTAGAGCAGTTAGCTGGCCGGTTTTAAATCACTAGATTTCAAATGTTTTGTGATTCCGTGATTTGAAATTATTTTGAGAAAGAGTGATCTCATAACATGCCTCAATAGATATTTAGCATAATTTAAATTGAGGCATGTTATGATATCGTTAGTTTCAATATAATTAACAAGGGAAAAAGTACATAAAATTTAAGAATTTTTTCTATTTCAAATAATTGCAAAAAAATCTAACAATGATGTTGATAACTATTGTAGCAATAGAGTGCACTACATAATAGACAATCATCCATATTCCAGCTGTCGCTGTAAGTTTTATCGTGTTTTTTATTTCAACGTCGCTTTCCATCGTCGTCATCATCATTTCGACACTGATTTAGTATTCTATAACAGTCTTACTACGACGACGACAGTTTATCGAATGAAAATAACGTATCGCAACCAAATTTTCAAAATAATTATGTGATTTTATGAGGGGTTAGACTTACATTAATTTCTAAAAAAAATTTAAGCGGAAGATGCCACGTGAAAATTTCTTGTCCATTGATTTTATCAACTCACTGTAATTTAAAATTGTCGCAGCCAATTGTTTGAAAAATTCTTGTTCAGTCAAATTGCACTAGAAAAGTGCATTTATTTTATTACATGGTTAGTCTATATTTTTTTCCTTTATTTCTTTTTAAAAGCTTTTATTTAACTTTCTTTGTATGTATGTGAAGGTGTAATGTTGCAAGTTAAATTTGATCTACTTCCAGGTGTCCGATTGAGCTCAAACTTTACATACACCAGGACCACACAGCAAGTTTAGTTGGGCAATTTTTGATTTTGTAGGAGAGAGAGGAAAGAGGAATGGAAAGGGGTACAAACTTGCTCGTACTCGGCAATTCCTTTTTGTTATTTCTTCCTATCTTTTATAAAGATGTAAAAAAAGAACACAGGTAACTTGAGGCTCAATGAATGACTGAATAAGAATGCTAAAATTGCTGCGTGTAGACACAGCGGCAATTTCAAAAGAGAATTGAGAAAGAATTGTCCAACTAAACTTGCTGTGTGTGGTCCTAGTCATACTGGTCCAGTCCCGATGACATGGTTATGATAAGCATGTCGTGATGCTGTGGTCAGGATTGGCTCCAGACGAGGGAACTTTTTAACGGCCAACAGTAGGGAAATTAAAATTTTACACTTATTCTTGTATGGATGACAGTTAGTGGGTCCACCATGAAATTGCTGTGCCTCTGGTCCTGACATGGCAAGTTTAGTTGGGCAATTCTTGACTTTGTAGGAGAGAGAGGAATGGAAAGGGGTAAGAGAAAGAAGACAGTTAGCTTGAAGGCTGAATGATGACTGAATAAGAATGCTAAAATTGCCGAAACAAAATTGCTGGGTGTAGACACAGCGGCAATTTAAAGAGAATATCATTAGTAAATAGTAAATTAAAAAACCAACACAATTTCTGGAATTAAGCACAAATAAAGATTCAATATTTTATTGATTAAAAAGTTATTTCCGTAATGAAAATGCACATGCCGAAAATACTTAAATCTAGGTTTTTTGTTATGAATTTAACAAAAATGATAACAAACACAAATTTTGAGCTTGTGCAAAAAAGACAAGAAGGAAATGTATACTATATATTTTGAAATTTTTTGTTGAAATACAAATAGTCTTAACAAATTATAGCAATCGTAACTTATGTATATATACATATTACAACTTTTATAATATATTTTTTTTATTCTAAATTGAACCTTCGTACAATAAATAATACTTATTATACCAGAAATCAATATTATCATTTGGATTTGAAAGATCGAGGAGAGATTACTGCTACACAATGTTTAAAAAAGAAACCGCTTTGATTGTGATTTTTTACGTAGATGATTTGCTAGTTGCTGGAAATGATGAAAAATCTATAGAACTTGAAAAAATTCTGTTAACAAAATTTGAAATGAGTGATTGTGGTATTTTGAAATATTTTCTAGGAGTAAAAATAGAATATAAAAAAGATAAAATAAAACTATCACAAGAAGCCAGTATTGAAAAGATTTTAAATAAGTTCGAAATGGCTGATTGTAATCCTGTTAAGACCCCCATGGAAAAAGGACTTCAACTCTCAACTGAAAATTGTGAAAAAGAGAAAGTAAATGAGCCATATCGTGAATTACTTGGTAGTTTGATGTATACAATGCTTAGTTGTAGACCTGATATTTGTTTTTGTGTTGCTTATATGGGAATATTTCGGCAAAATCCAAATACGTTACACTGGCAACATCTAAAAAGGGTTGTACATTATTTAAAGGGGACCAAAAATATCAAACTTGTTTATTCTAAAAAGAATGCTGCAGAGATGATCGCAAATCAGTCAGTGGTTACATATTTAAAGTTTACGGTTGTTGTGTATCATGGTCTTCAAGGAAACAACAATGTGTGGCGACTTCATCTAGCGAAGCAGAATATGCTGCTTTAAGTGCTGCAGTTTCTGAAGCTTTATGGCTACGTGGTATAATGCAAGATTTGAAAGAAATAAAAAATTAATGTGTAACAATATATGAAGATAATAGAGGCTGCATTGGTATGGCAAACAATTCCGAGAGCAAACGACCTAAACATATAGATGTGGAACATCGCTTTATACGTGATAATGTTGAAAAAGGCTTTATTAAAATTGAACCAATTAAATCTAAGGATCAAGAGGCTGATATGTTCACAAAGTCCTTGGACACTGTGCGATTTAATGAACTTCGTTCTAAATTGAGAATAAACGATTGAGAGAGGGTGTTGAAATACAAATAGTTTTAACACATTATAGCAATCGTTGTAACTTATGTATATATAATATATATAGTTAAATTATATTATAAAATTATGTTTGTGATAATAAAAGAAATTAAAACAATTTACGAAAATTAATTGTAAGTAAAAAAAGTGCATGTTCTTATATATAGATAATAAAAGTTTTTTATATTGTTAACAGTTTGAAAATATATAAGCCCCTGAAGAAGTTTGAAAAAAGCAAACGAAACGTTGGGAAAAAAATAAATTAAATGATTTTTATTTAATTTATATTTGGAAACAAATAATTGACCAGAAATAGCCCATAGGTAAACCCTACCAAAAATAAATAAAATATAGATATAGGTCATAAAAATAAACAGAAATGTAAAATGTATTGGCTCCTTTCAAAAGCTATAATCCGGAGGGTCTAGAGTCCGATAGTACAAATGTTAAGTAATAAAAAAGTGACTGAAAACCTAAATTGTAATATAGTGGACAAAAATAGGCTGCGGTAAGTTCATCTATATCAGAGAATGGAATGAGTGCCTTATTTGTTGCAAGCAACAACATTCATTATTCACCCTTATCGTGAATCTCAAGGGAATAATTTGTTTATTCCCATGAACAATAATTTGGTATCGTCAATTGTTAGGGCATAAAATATATTTTCGAAACATATGTGGCAATTCGAACATACTATTGTCAATTGATGTTGTTTAATTGTTTGTTTTTTTTGGAATTTTCTTAATAAATTGTTATTAGTCAATAAAATGCATAGTATTTCGCTCCGATTTATGTTATTAGAAGAAGAGAAGAAATTATTGAAGAAAATAAAAAGACGGAATTTAAAAGAATCATCAAATCCATTGTGCTTACCAGAAACAATGTAGATGAAAACGTGAAGAATTGTTAACATTACAGTACATATAAATAAATTCTTTACAGGTTTTAACAACATGTTCTAGCTAACAAAGCAGCTTTTAAATGCCTTTTAGATATATTGAACCAGAACTGCTATATGAGATGCACTTGGCGGCTATTCGCCATGTAAAAAACCATAACAAATCGTGAAAAAAATAGTGCATTATCAAATGTATTAAAAAAAATTAAAGTAAACAATACTTGAAAAACAAAAGCATATTTTAATTAAAAAAAGGGTGCTAGATCTAATTTTACAGATGTCACCATTTTCATTGTTACATTCAGCGTGAGATATTGGCCGGAAAATGTACTTTCTAGACAAGGTTTTTTTGGCTATAAAATCTGACCTATTTGTTGTACCAGATACACACAACCACCAATCGATAGGGGATAAAAATACATTTCAGAAATTGCACAAGTCATTTTTAGAAATATTTTATTTCAGAAGTTATAGCATAAAAAGTGTCCAAATTAGGGTAAAATTTTTTATAGGGCTATTGCTCGAGAACTAAACGATGTACATATATGGCACTACCCTCATTGGAATGGGCATTGAAATAGGAATTGTTGGAGGTATGCCTCAATACGGCAATATGTTTCTGAAAAAAGTTATAACCCATCAAAAATTTTCAAAATTCACGTATTGCCTCTATATTGGTATACAAATTATGTAGATATTTAGCATAGTTGGCAGTGCACCTACAATTTCATATTTATGTTTTTTTTCTTTTAATTTTTTTTTATTGAATGTTTCTATAAGAAAATTACAATAAGTATCCAAATCTTAAATATAAAAAGAAAAAACTTAAATAATTATTACCGATGTAATAACTAGTTTCTTGTGCTCAAATATTAGGAATAAAAGAAATAGGTTAGGTTAGGTTAACAGGTCGCCCGAAAGAAATAAAAACAAGAGCTGGGCTCACTTGGGTCCTCTGACGTGGTCCCTTTGTGATACCTGTATAGAGGTAAATGAAGAAGAGGAGGGATAGTAATAGTAGAGTGAAGGGGAGGAAAGAAGATAGAGAAAGAAAGAAAGAAAGTGAGTGAGTCCGTCACACAAACCAACCACTGCTTCTAATGAAGCCATATAGCATGTCGACACTTGCATTCGACAGCGCAGTGAGACCCTGCAGACGTCGCTCACCGAAGTGGATCATGCGCCGCTCTTCCAGGGCCGGACACTGGCAGAGAAGGTGCTCCACAGTTTTCTCCTCCTCCTCGTCGTGACAACTTCTACAGTAGTCATTATAACGCAATCTCATTCTCCTAGCATGGTTGCCAAAATTGCAGTGTCCCGTTACTACAGCCACCACATTTCTCAAACGGGCTCTTTGGAGCCCCAACAAATCCCTACTGCGACTGCTATCCAGCCTAGGCCAGATCATCCTCGCCGTATTACAAGTCCATTCGTCACTCCATCTGGACTGTGCCTTTCGCAAGAATATGCTATCGATCTCTTTTTTACAGACCGATAGAGGGATGCCACAGGGCGCATTGGCATCTTGCTCTGGCAGCCTCGACCCTTCCCTCGCCAGGCTATCCACCCTGCAGTTCCCCATTGAATTCCCATGTCCACGCACCCAAATGAGGGTGATCACCGAATGCTCTGCCATTCTATTTAAGGATGTGCGGCATTTTTGGACCAGTTGGGATGTCGAATAGACACCCGCTAAGGACCTGATTGCAGTCCGACTGTCGGTATAAATGCGAATATTCCTGCCAAATACTCCATGATACCACAGCCAGTCTGCTGCTCGCTTCAGCTTGTAGAGTGCTGCATTGATTAGGGAGTCTGAAGGATATACTAGTCCCAGACTCCTCAATATAGACTCCACCTACAACTCCAGAACTATTCTTGGAGTCATCGGTAAAGACATCCAGATCTTCTCCTATAGGAGAAGATCCCATTGAGATTCCCGTTTCATCCAAAATCGTGAATCCGAAGTTCCTCTGTAGGAATGGTCTTAGAGTGACATAGTCAATGAGGTTGGGAATATCCCCCCAAGTACGAATTATCCCCGAATGTCCCCATGATCTATGGTTCCACTCCCGCGCCGCATGCAATCACACGGATGCAAATAGTGCCAATTTCTCAGCTTGTAGATCAACTGGCAGCCAATTTAGCATCGTAAAGAGTGCCTTATTGGGCGTTGATCTCATGGCTCCTGTAATCAAGGTGGCCATGCATCTGAAAATCCTCTCAAATCGGGATCGGTTCGTAGTCGTGTTCAGTGCTTTCTACCACACCACGACTTCATAAAACAAGATGGGCTGAATCACCACCTTGAATAGCCAGTGAACGTTGCGAGGATTTAAGCCCCATTTCATCCCTATGGCCCTCCTGCAGGCGTATATCGCCGCATTTGCCTTCGAGGCCTTTGCTTCCACATTCTCCTTCCATGAGAGTTTCTTATCCAGAATCACTCCCAGGTATTTTGCACTGGCAGAGAGGCTCAATTCCGAACCGTTTAGCCTTGGCAATCTGAATGCAGGAACCTTGTATTTTCCATCATAGCATCCACGATGGCTGCTGGCCTGACATTGTTGAAAGCACCTTCTATATCCAGAAAGGCCGTCAAAGTGAAGTTCTTGAACTCCAATGACCTCTCTATGTAGCCCACGAGAGTGTGCAATGCCGTTTCAACCGACTTGCCCTTCGTGTAGGCATGCTGAGAGGTTGACAGCAGGCGTTCGTCAATCGACATCCGGATTCTGATGTCGATGAGTCTCTCCAGCGTCTTTAGCAAGAAGGATGTTAGACAGATTGGCCTAAAGTCCTTCGCAGTTACGCAAGACGTTTTCCCATCCTTAGGGATGAAAATCACCTTGCTCTTTCTCCAGCCCACTGGGATATATGACCATGCAAGGCATGCATTATATATTCCCAGCAGCCAGGGAGAAATTACCATAAAGTTCCTCTGTAGATCGGCAGGTATAATACCGTCCGGTCCAGGGGATTTATAAGGCTGAAAACTATCAATGGCCCATTTTAAGGAATCCATCTCTATTCTCATAGAGGAGGATTCGCTATAGTATTGAGCGTCATCGTTCATTGCACCTGAAAGCGTAGAACACCCCGGAAAGTGGGTGTCCATCAATACTTCCAACGCCTCATGACTACTAGTAGTCCACTCCCCATTAGTACTCCGAATATACCCAGGTACCGTTGGAGATTTGGAGAGAATCTTGCGTAGTCGACAAGTGTCTGAAGAGCTCTTAATGTTCTCACAAAAGTCTCTCCAGGACTTGTGCTTTGCATTTCTCACCTCATTTTTGAAACTGTTTACAGAAGCTTTATAGAGTGACCAGTTGCCTGTCCTCTTAGCCTCGTCGAACAGTTTCCTGCATCTCTTCCTAGATGCAGCTATGGTGGGGGACCACCACGGTGGTCTGTCGCTCTTCCTGTGTACGGAAGGTCTGCAAGACCTTATAGTGGCCTCCTTGAAAGCCTCCGACAGCTGTGCTACATTGTTATCTATGTCCTCAACGCCGCTCAAGAGTTAAGGCTCGGTGAGAAACTGGTTAAGGATGTTTCTCTGAGATTCCCAGTCAGTTTTCCTTCTATTAATGAAAGAAGTTACCGGTGTTCTCATAGTACGTATACCGAATTCGATATAGCGATGATCGGAGAATGAACAGTCGCCCGACACCTTCCAGTTCTCCACAAAATGCGCATAATTTGCGCTCACCAATGTAATATCCAGCACCTCCTGTGTGTTAGTGACCACGAAGGTGGGCTCCGAATCTCTATTCACTACCACTAAATTCTGGTCTAAAATAAAGTAAAAAATGCACTCACCTCTAGTGTTGACGTCTCCACTGCCCCACACTGTGTGATGCGCATTGGCATCGGCACCAATTATCAAAGGGATGCCTTTGCTCCTCGCCAGCCAGCCAGCCAGAAATAGACTACGTATAAATATAAAAGTTAAATATCTCTTCTAACTAGGCGCAAGGTATCACTTCTCTTAAGCCTCCTGTGTCCCTCAAACTGTAATAAACCTCTAGCGAGGGCATTTGGATGGGTCATCAGTTTGTGAACGTACTTAGTACAATATTTCGCAATTTCCTCCCGAACCGTTGGGGTTTCTAAATCTCTGTGGATGTTCTCATTTCTTATATCCAGGGGGCGCAGATTATTGTTCGTAAAATATTCGACTGTCTTCTTTGTAACTTTTGGATGTTAGATGCACATGCGGTTCTCCATAGCTGAATGCTATATGTCCAGATTGGTTTAATAATAGCTTTATATAATAGGGCTTTATACTCCAAAGAAAGAAATGAATATGGACCTATAGCCACATTAGTCGAGCTGTTTTTAGTTTTATAGCTGAGATTTTGGCCTCAATGTGGCGTGACCATGTTAGGCGTCTGTCTAGATGGATTTCTAGATATTTAGTTTGGGTTTCTACCGGAACAATGACGTTGGTTATTTTTATTGGCGGACAATTTGCCTTTCTTAGTATGAAAGTCACATAGGCACATTTTGATGGATTTACTTTGATTTTCCATTTATTTAGCCAACTTTCCAGTTCGTTTATATGAGCTTGTATGTGCTCAGATGCAATTTTAGGATATTTGTTCACACTTAAGAATGCCGTGTCATCTGCAAACGTTGACGTGATAATCAAGCATGTTCTGAAAGTCACTTTCTCTCAAAGTGATTTAAAATCAGGACATCTCGTGATTTAAAACCGGCCAGCAAGCTGCCTTACGATTTGAAATCACTTGCGACATGTTAAGCATTTTATATACACTTAATTAGAATTGTTTTTTATTAGCTTTTGTCAAAAAATTAATTGTTTTTCAAAACGGAACCGTAAATTTAATAATTTTTTTTACTTTTGTTTATATTTTTCGTGATTTTTAGTTCTTGTTCTTATTTTTTTTGAGTAAATTTTATTGTAAACAAAACAAAAGAGCTTTAAGCTCGTGATTGAGAACAGTAAAAATCACTACTCAAAAGCTAAAATCTCGTGATTTCCAGAACACCAAAAAATCACTAACGTGATTTTAAAATCGTTCGTGGTTTAAAATCACCGTGATTTCAGAACATGGCTGAATATTTCGATTGTAGGCATGTCAGATGTATAGACGATGTATAATAGCGGGTCAAGTATACTCCTTGGGGAACACCTGCAAAAATCTTCTTAACTGTTCTATTAGTCAAATAGCTTTTAATCAGCTTGTAGGTGTTATTAAGGCAAAATGTCAACACATGTTAAAAAGAAGAAGAGTTAAATGGAAAATAAAGCAAAAAGAGATAAAAATTAAAAATATTTATTAATTCTGATTATTGTAAGTATGTTCTAAAAAATTCAATAATTAACAAAATATTAATCTTTATTTGTGCTTAATTCCAGAAATTGTGTTGGTTTTTAAATTTATTCTTTTACTCATGATATTCTCATTAATTATTTATTCAGTAGAATAAATTTAAAAACCAACACAATTTCTGGAATTAAGCACAAATAAAGATTAATGTTTTGTTAAACTTTTAAATTCCAAATATAAAATATTACATATTAAATAATTAATTTAAAATTTCTTTTCATAGCAATATTTGTGTTTTTTCAACAACCATGAAAACACATCTTCAAAGACGGAGTACTGGAGCAAACTTCTTTCGAGGATAAGCTGCTTTTATTATTGTAGAGGTACTCATACAAAATACGTTCACTGTTAGATGCAAACTTTGAAGCTTGAAGTTCGTATGTGTGAAGTGGATCTGTATTATTTTTTCTCCACAATATGCACTGATACTTTTTGTCATCATTATCGACCAAAATTTGGCTATACATTTTGGCTATGTCCGCTACTAATACGAATTTGTGGAAACGAAATCTAGTTAAAATTGTAAAGACATCGTCCTGAAGGGTTGGCCCGACATGCAGTAAGTCATTTAGCGATTTGCCATTTTTTGTGATACATGATGCGTCAAATATTTACAACTCTAAGGCGAGTGGTACTACTCTCCGGTTAGACGACGTAATGGTGGGGAATATAGTTAAGTGCATTATCCGTAGTTGTTTGTTCCATATGCCCTAGTGATAAATATTCAGCTAAAAAAATTTTGTACTCTTTTTCCATGATCTTGCCGCGACTTAATCTTGATTCCAATTATCTGAATCTTCGCAGAGCAATTTCTAATTCAATATGCTGTTGGGGATGGCACGACGAAATTGATAATATGATCATTGCATTAAACTTGGCGAAATACCCAGACGTTAATGATTTGCAGTAAGTGTGGTCATGTGGGTTGCGTGAACTCTTTTTGTGTTACCTATGCCACTTATATTGATGTTCACCTTTTTGCGTTGCAACCGCATGTGTTGAGCCATTGGATTGAGAACATGAATCAAGTAATGCTCTTACCCTCAGCGGGGCACCATTTGAAGTACACAATTCAACCACTGCTGTAGCTAAAACTGCAGCACTACTTTCTTGACACGATTGTAGACAAAATGTTGGACTTCCATCTTCGATTGTAAGGTCATCGCTTGAAACTCGTTCTGAAACTATTTTTTCTTTATGTAACAGCGTATGATGCGTACCGCTACATTTTTGACATCTATTTAACGAAGGACATGAGTTTGCAATGTGGTTGGTTCCTAGTCAATTTAAACATAATTTTAACTCTTTCGCAGCCTTAAAGCGATCATAGACGGTCATATCAATAAATTTTGTACAACGAATTACGTTATGAATTGGTGCTGTGTTACATAGAAGACACCTTGCTTGTTGTTTGGACAATTATACGAGGTTGTTTGAAATTTTGGTGAAACTATTTGGCTGGATTACGAATCCTCATAAGAAGTAGTGTGAATACTTTCGCAAATTTCTAATGACTTAAAACGATTTTTTAAAAACTTTACTAGGTCGTCCCAGGTAGGCAAATGGAGAAATGATGAGTTGATTGTAGTCAGAGATTGAAATTGGCTTTCTTCCCATTTTACTTCCAAGTTACTATCGAGTTTAGATACTACTAGTTGACCCGACAAACGTTGTCTTGCCTTAAAATTTTTATATATTTGATCTTCTTACACTAAGAAATCGTAATCATAGAGTAAAGAACCATGCAAGACCGGGTAAAAACAGGTTGTAGGCAAATAAGCAAGATACCGACTATAGCGCTACCTGCCGGGCGGATTTGTGACTTTAAAATTTCCAAGATTATACATATAAACCTTCCTCTTGAATTACTCTATCTATTAAAAGAAACCGCGTCAAAATCCGTTGCATAGTTTTGAAGATTTAAGCATACATAGGGATATAGGGACAGAGAAAGCGACTTTGTTTTATACTATGTAGTGATTAAGTGAAGAATTGTGTTGTCTGCTATTTTATGGCAATTGATTTTAATGCACGCATGACAATGAATAAACGAAGCGAATTTACATTTGGCTTCATGACCTTTTTATTATTAAATATTTTAAGTAAATAGGATTGGAATAATTGTTTCTTGTTATTGAATCGCGTTTTAAGCAAGTCAAATGCAACTTCGTAATTTTAGGGGGTGACTTCTAACGATTGAATTAACTGAGCTGCACTACCTCTCAGACACGATTTTAAATACTGAAATTTGGAAATTGAAGACAAGTTTTGATTGTCGTGAACTAGTAAACAAAATACACTGTAAAACTCCATGCAGTCCATATAATCACCATTGAATTTTGACAATTGAAGTGTAGGTAGAACGGGCTGATTAGAATTCGACTGTCACGCGTGTGCTAGAAAGTGGGACTTCCGAATTCTGTCCACGATGATGTGCTAATCGTTCTAAAATTACTGATTTTACTTCATAATATGCATCTTACATTAAAAAGCGATGATTTTGAGATATTTCCGATTCATCAAGAGATTCTAATTCCAACTGCAGCCTTTCAAATGAATTTAATTGTCGTTCTAATAAAGAAAGTTTTACTTCTAGTTGATATACCTGTTATGTATATATGTCAACCTTCTATTATTCTAATAAGATCAAATAATCTGTAACTGATACTCATTAACCATAAATAGTTAGTAACTAGATATATGTATAAATGGAACAACCATTTTGTAATTCTCTTTGGAAATAAAGCCTAGAGTCATAAGAAACACATTACATGGTGTCAGGTGTGTCAAATATAAAAAGAAATAAGGCGATAATTGAAAGAAAAAATTAAATAAAGACAATTAAATAATTAAACAATTAAACAAAAAGTTTTAATTGAGTCAAAAACAAATAAAGTGAAATTTGTTTAGCCCCGGCTGTCACAAAACAAAATGCCTGAAAACGTGCCTGTAAATGTGCCCGCAAATGCGTGTGAAGTCTCACCAAAAGAGGTTATGTTTTCCTCAACGATGCCGCCATTTAATTTAAAAGCATACAATATTGCGATAGAGTGGAAACAATGGAGTACACAATTTGAAATCTTTATGATAGCCTCCAATTTATATTCACAACCGGACCGAAGGAAGGTAGCGATATTATTACATCATATGGGTCCTCAGTGTCTACCGATTTTTAATTCTTTCAACGAGAATATCGATACTGTAAGTTATGCCTCGTTAGTGAAAAAATTTGAGTCCCATTTTATTCCAAAAATAAACCTAGCGATGGAAAGGCATGCATTTTTCACTCGTAAACAAAAATCAGAAGAGTCCATTGCACAGTATGCAACTACACTAGAGAATTTGAGCAATACATGTGAGTTTGGCACATTGCGCCAAAGCTTAGTTAAGGACATATTTATTTGTGGTTTAGCTGAAAATTATAAGGGTGTCAAAGAGCGTTTATTGAGTGAAGGAGGTATAGAATGGCAGAGAGCTTTAGAAATTGCCAAAAGTATTGAAATGGCGAAAGAAAATTTGGCCACCATACAGAATGAAAAAACAGATGAGGTTATGGTTGCAGCAATTCAGCAAAACAAAAATATAAAATACAAAAGTAAGTACCAACAACAACAACATAGTGAACAGTTTGTCAAAAAACAACAAAAGGCTTCTATGTGTAAGAAATGTGGTCAAGTACACAAAAGCAAATGCCCAGCTGAAGGTGCAAAGTGTCATGCATGTGGAAAAATAAACCACTATGCTAAAATGTGTTGGTTTAAAGACAATATAAAGAAATATAATCAGAAGAAATATGTGAAGACTGTCAATGAGGATGACGTTGTGCAAGAAGAAATGCTGTTTGTTGGGTCAACTAAAGAAAGGAGCAATAACAACATATGGAACGTCAACATAGAGCTTAATGGCAAATCCGTGACTTGCCAGGTGGATACGGGATCTCAAGCGAATCTGATGTCTATGGATACTTTCAACATGTTGGGTATAAGTAAGATAAATTATAAGGTATATAATAATATATTTACTTTAAGTGGTGAAAGATTGCCGGTAGTAGGCAAAATTTATTTACCTTTCATTTTTGATAATGAAATGTACGAAACTGATTTTTACTTACTAGATATGAAATACAACAATATATTGGGTTTGGAAATGGCATCCAAGTTAAACTTAATCAGAAAAGTAAATGCAATTAATTGTGAAAATATTATAGAAAAGTATAAAGACATGTTTCAAGGTCTAGGGCAACTTAAAGAAGAGTGTCATATCAAGTTAAAGGAAAATACTCAACCAGTTATTGATCCTCCACGTCGAGTACCTTTTAGTCTTAATGAACCACTAAAAAAGTAAAAGAACCTACAGATTGGGTCAATTCTATAGTGCTAGTTACAAAAACAGACGGTAGTTTGAGGTTATGTTTAGATCCTCGAAATTTGAATAAAGTAATAGAAAGGCCTAGGTTTGATTTTCCTACATTGGATGAATGTAAGTCGCGTATGACAGGTTCTAAATATTTTAGTCGGCTTGATGCTAATTCAGGATTTTGGATGGTGAAACTAGATGAAGAATCGTCACGAATATGTACTTTTAATACTCCTTTCGGACGATATCGGTTTTTACGCTTATAATTTGGTATAAGTTCAGCACCGGAAATATTTCACGCCCAAATGATAAGACTGTTTAGTGATATATCAGGTTTAGTGATATATATGGATGATTTTTTAATTCATGCAGTGAGTATAGAAAAACATAATGAAATTTTAAACAAGATTTTGGAGAGGGCAAGAGTGGTTGGCTTAAGATTTAATAGAACTAAATCGATAATACTTAAAACGGAAATTAAATTCATTGGCCATATATTTAATGCAAGTGGTGTAAAACCAGATAAAAAACGAATAGAATCCATTTTAGATATACCTCCACCAGAGAATAGAAAACAGTTACAACGTTTTTTAGGAATGGTAACGTACCTAGGACCATTTATTGAAAATTTGTCGGCTAAAAATAAGCACTTGAGAGATCTTTTGAAAATTGACACAGTGTGGTGTTGGAATAATGAACAGCAAGTAGAATTTGAAAACCTAAAAAAGGAAATTACAAAAGCACCGGTTCTGGCATATTATGATGAAAAGAAACCTTTGAAGTTGTCGGTCGATGCATCCCAATATGCAGTGGGAGCAGTCATTATGCATGGCGATAACCCTGTAGCATATGCGTCTGCGTCATTGAAGGATAGTCAAAAAAATTACGAACAAATTGAAAAAGAAATGTTTGCAATTGTGTTTGGTTGCACACGTTTTCACCAATATATATATGAAAGGCATGTGACTATTGAGACAGACCACAAGCCACTTGTTTCTTTATTTAAAAAACCATTATACAACGTTCCGACACGTCTTCAACGGTTCATGCTCAGGTTGTTGTCATATGATCTTAGCTTGGTATATAAACCTGGAAAAGATTTATTTATTGCTGATACTTTGTCCAGAGCACCGCTAAAAGATAAGGTATTAACTGATTTTGATAAAGACATTGATTTACAGTGTAACTCATTAATTTGTCAGGTAGCACTGCCTGAAGATGACATAGATAATAAAGAGTGATTTTTTTGCTATTATCTTTTTGGCAACACTAGTTTTGACAGCTCACGCACGTTTTGTATCTTGTGTCACTGTCAAACATCTTCAGTTTGGTCTATAATTTAATCATGAATCGTCTTACAAACGAACAACGCTTGCAAATTATTGAATTTTATTACCAAAATGCGTGCTCTGTTAAGAAAGTTCATCGCGCGCTTCTTCCATTTTATGGTCAGTTTAATCGACCTACTGAGGCTTCTATTCGGGCTATTGTAACAAAATTTCGCACCAAATTTACATTGTTGGACATTAAACCACCAACACGCTTACGTAGAGTGCGAACTGAAGAAAATATCGCAGCCGTATCGGCCAGTGTTGGTGATGACCGTGAATTATCGATTCGGCGCCGTTCGCAGCAATTGGGCCTCTGTTACTCCACTACGTGGAAAATTTTGCGGAAGGATTTGGGTGTGAAGCCTTATCAGATACAACTGGTGCAAGAATTGAAGCCAAACGACCTACCACAACGCCAAATTTTTGGTGAATGGGCTCTTGAAAAGTTAGATGAAGATCCACTTTTTTTATCGAAGAATTGTGTTCAGCGACGAGGCTCATTTCTGGTTGAATAGATACGTGAACAAGCAAAACTGCCGTATTTGGAGTGAAGAGCAGCCAGAAGCATTGCAAGAGCTACCAATGCATCCACAAAAAACAACCGTTTGGTGCGGATTATGGGCTGGCGGCATCATTGGGCCGTATTTCTTCAAAGATGATGCGAATCACAACGTTACTGTGAATGGTGAGCGCTACCGTGCAATGATAACAAACTTTTTTTGCCCAAAATGGAAGAGCTTGACTTGCATGACATGTGGTTTCAACAAGACGGTGCCACATGCCACACAGCACGCGAAACAATGGACCAATTGAGAGGCGAGTTCGGTGAACAGTTTATTTCACGCTTGGGACCAGTCAATTGGCCGCCCAGATCGTGCGATTTAACGCCTCTAGACTATTTTTTGTGGGGCTATGTTAAGGCTAATGTCTATAGGGACAAGCCCGCTTCGATTGACGCACTGGAAGCCAACATTGCCAACATTATTCGTGAGATACCGGCCGAAATGTTGGAAAGAGTATGCCAAAATTGGACTAAGCGGATGGACCATTTGAGGCGCAGCCGCGGCCAACATTTGCATGAAATAATCTTCAAACATTAAATTATATCGACCCAACTATCGATCCAAATAAATATTTCATGCATTTTTCTGAATTTTATGTGTTTTTTTTTTTTTAATTTCCGATAGTTCTTATAAAATCACCTTTTATTAGAAGGGAAACTGAGAAAGATGAAGTTTTACAGAAAATTATAAAATATTTGAAGGAAGGATGGCCAGAAAATAGTAAGCAAATAGAGACAGATGTAAGGCAATTTTGTTCCATAAAAGAAGAATTACACATGGTAAAAGGAATTATATTCAAAAATAAGAGAATAGTTATACCAAAGAGTTTACGACAAAAAATGTTAAAGTATATACATGAAGGTCATGGTGGAATACAAGGTTGTCAGAATTTGGCACGAGGTTCAGTTTATTGGCCTAATATTAATTCTGATATTTATAATATAGTATCGAATTGCGACAGTTGTCTCACGTATAGAAATTCTAACCCTAGACAGGAATTAAAAAGTCATGAAGTTTTTTACACACCCTGGTACAAGGTAGGATGTGACTTATTCGAATTTGAAAAGAAAACATACTTAATAGTAGTTGATTACTATTCAAAATTTTTTGAAATAGAACTTTTAAGTTATGGTTATTCAGCTATAAACGTAATAGCTAAATTTAAATCTATTTTTGCTAGACATGGCATTCCTACAATTCTTATATCCGACAACGGACCACCCTTTAATTCAAAAGACTTTCGAAAATTTTGTGTTGATTGGGGTGTACAGAATATAACATCGAGTCCATATTTAGCAAGGTCTAATGGTCTTGCGGAAAGGTCCATACAGACCATGAAAAGGATTTTGTACAAATGCAAGCATTCGGGTTCAGATCCATACATATCGTTATTACATTATAGAACAACTTCCCGGAAAAATATGCCAAGTCCCTCTGAATTGCTAATGAGCAGAAAATTACGAACTAAATTACCGACTGTAACGGATAATTTAAAACCTAATGTAGTAAAACAAAAGGTATTAAAGAAAAGTATTGAGCAAAGGCAATTAAAATCGGCTAGAATATATAATAGAAAATCTATTGTCCTTAAGCCCATAGAAATTGGAGAATCGATTTATTTCAAAAAGAATCCAACATCTTTGTGGTTTAAAGGAAAAGTTTTAAAGAAAAGCAAGGAACCAAGATCATTTTTAATAGAGGATGAAAAAGGTGTAGTCTATAGAAAGAATAAGCAACACATATTAAAAATAGCTACTAATAGTAAAGATATAAATAATAAAAACAAGACAAACAATTTAGAAATTGGTAATGAAAATATATATTACGATTTTAATACTTTTGAAACTCCGATTGGTGTTCAGAATTCTAATACAAATTGTAATGAAAATATTAATAATAATAATAATAATAATAATAACAACAATAATAATGTGAATTATAATGAAAATGGTAGTAATAATATTGTTAATAACAACAATAACAGAATTTATACTTCAAGATACGGGAGAAGAGTAATACCACCTAAAAAATTAAATTTGTAAAACATTATAAAACCTGTAAAATTTAAAAAAAAAAATTATTACTATTGTAAAATCGAAGATATTATATATTTATTTTTAAACATTATAAAAAGGGGGATGTTATGTATATATGGCAACCTTCTATTATTCTAATAAGATCAAATAATCTGTAACTGATACTCATTAACCATAAATAGTTAGTAACTAGATATATGTATAAATGGAACAACCATTTTGTAATTCTCTTTGGAAATAAAGCCTAGAGTCATAAGAAACACATTACAATACCGACATCTCAAATAAATCATTTATGTTAGTTTTCATTGTATATATAAAGGGTGTTTTTTATAGACGTATAGAACTTTAAGTTGGCATTAATGTTCAAGATGGCGACCGATTTAACAGCTGTCAAGTGATTTATTCTCAGTTTGGTTCGGCAATTCATCATAAATAGACTCACGCCTGAAAAACGCTTGCAAATAGTGCAATTTTATTTCGAAAACGAGATTGCCGTTGTTTCCGATTTTCATAAGCGAATTTTGTTTAGCGATGAAGCGCACTTCTGGTTGAATGGTTATGTCAACAAACAAAACTGCCGCATTTGGAGTTAAGCTAATCCTCAAGTGTATGTCGAAACACCGTTACATCCAGAAAAACTGACTGTTTAGTGCGCTTTATGGGCTGGTGGAATCATTGGTCCGTACTTCTTCAAAAACGATGATGGCCAGAACGTTACAGTCAATGGTGATAGGTATAGAGCCATGATTACTAACTTTTTCATTCCTGAATTGAACAACCATGATGTCCAAGAGCTCTGGTTTCAACAAGACGGCGCAATATGTCACACAGCTCGTGCCACAATCGATTTATTGAAAGACACGCTTGGTGACCGAATAATTTCACGTTTTGGACCTGTGAATTGGCCTCCAAGATCTTGTGATTTAACACCGCTAGACTACTTTCTGTGGGGTTATGTAAAGTCATTGGTCTATGAGGATAAGCCACACACGCTTGACCATTTGGAAGACAACATTCGCCGTGTTATTGCCGAAATACGTCCACAAATGTTGAAAAAAGTCATCGAAAATTGGACGTCCAGATTGGACTACATCCGAGCCAGCCGTGGCGGTCATATGCCAGAAATCATATTTAAAATGTAATGCCACAAGATTATCTTTCGGATAAATAAAATTCATGTCAATCGAATAATCCATCGTTGTTTTATTGCAATTTAAAGTTATATACGTCTATTAAAAACACCCTTTATTAGTAATAATTTGCTCGCGCTGTAAAACCTTAGTGCGTATATTAACCGTGCCACCATTGGCGTTGGATGGTAATGTGTGAATGCCATCTTGCCCTTTTGCCATCATTCAACGAAATTGGAGTACTTTAGCTACGAACAGTTGAAAGATCCGGCTCGAAGGACCTTGGATGAGCCAGGAGCTTTTTCCTGATACAAAGCAATGAAATACAAACTTCCTATTAAAATCCTTCTACCAATGTAGAAATTAAAACTCTAGTTTTTTTATTTTTTCTTTGCCTTTATTTCAACCTTCACATCAAGGTATACCAATAATACTAATATTTCAAAATTCAAAACACAAATATGTAATTCTCATTTAATCATAAGTAAAAAACTGTTACGCACTAAAATCAAAAATTTTTTTAACATAGATTTTAAATGAGGGTAGTGATGAGCTGTAAATGAAAAACAAATGTGTTACGTTGATCTTTTTTGTAATTAGGCTTGTGCAAAGCATGAAAGACCTTGTAGGAAATTTAGTCTAAGCTCCAACAATATCGTTGAAATTTTTAACAATGTAATCTGCTTTCTAATATTTTATAAAAAAAAATTTTTTTGCAGCTTAAGCACACATTGGCATCTGGCTGCATAGTTTCTCGCTGCGGTCATTGTTAAATTTCTTCAGTACGTTGACGCATAACCGCTGAATTATTATTGCGGCTAAGGATTTGAAGAAAACAACATCAGCACCATGTTTGCGCCCTGGAGTACCTCTGCAATAATATAAACAACTTATCTTGTAAGGAAGTTTGCTGCCGTGCTCTGTTTTCTTTTTTATTTTGCCCCAGCAGCTTCTTGTCGAACAGTCTTCATAGGATGCTGCAAAACACAAATATTGCTTTGAAAAGAATTTTTAAATTGGTTATTTTGCTTTTTATAATATACTTACCATCATTAGAATTAATGTATGAAATTTTTTTTTTCAAATAAATGAAGAATTTACTTCATTTTTTAAAATTAAACAAAAATTTCAAGACTTTGATTGTTTTTGCTTAGAAAAATATTTATTAAACGATGTTAACATATGGTGAAAATAGTAATATATATTTATTGCTATCAACACATTGCTTTGTAATCTCTTAATTTTATTTTGCTCTCGCTCTATTCTTCGTCAGAACAGATGTTAAGTCGATTTTAGAACTGTCATTGTTGAGAATTCTGTGTGGATATTCTGTGACGATGTGATAGAAGGCTTTATCTACAATGATGATCAAAAGAGCTATCAAAGACACCATTTACACAGGGAAAGTTTACTTTGCAAAGTCTTGAGTTTATAGGAGATAGGGGTGAAGAGAACGGGAGGCAGTACAGACTTTCTTGTACTCGCAAATTCGTTTTGTTCTTTGTTCGTAGTTTATATAACTGAAGTTAGCTGCAACTTTTTATTTGACGTTTTCTTTTATATTTTATTTCGTTGGGTGTAGATTTTGTTTTTCACAATTAAAACGGATAGAGAATTCACAAACCAGCAAATGAGAAATGTCAAAAAATTAAGAACACTCAAACAAAGGAAAACAAAATTTGAGAAACAAAACTTTCCCTGTATAAACACCAAAGAAAGTTTAAAAGAGAATTCAACAAAATTTGTCAAAGTAAACTTTCCCTGTGTAAATGGTGTCAAATAACAATCACTGTTGTTGTGGGGAAGAAGTGATAATAC
The DNA here is from genome assembly GCA_947397855.1 of Thelaira solivaga. Classification (NCBI taxonomy): domain Eukaryota; kingdom Metazoa; phylum Arthropoda; class Insecta; order Diptera; family Tachinidae; genus Thelaira; species Thelaira solivaga. Next base: position 44,548,083 of record OX377614.1, read on the forward strand.
GAGTATATTGCCATATTAAAAAAAAAGAGCTGCCCAAATTTTTTTTTGTAGTATTGTCGCATTGCTTATTTTTTTTTTTATTTAGAGCGATTTTTAATGTATTAATAGGGCTTTTCGCAAAATAAAAAATTTCAAATTTTAATTAAAATAAGAAAATACAAAAGACTCAAATAATATATTTTAATTAAAAATAATTAAAATAATGTTTTTTTCTCTTTTATAACAAAAATCGAATATAATGTTCACTATTAGCTTACTGCAATTAATTTTAACAAAAATGTTATTGATTTAAAAAATTTAATACACTATTCATAGTTTTAATAATATCAGAGCATAATTTTAAAAATTACATATTGTTGAGAGTTGGTGGGGGAAATTTCGTATTTCCGGTCTATGGTGGCCAGTACCTGCAAGCAACAAAATAAAACTGTGACGTTGTGTACATTCATTCATTTAAAATTTACCTTGAGAAATACAGCCTTACAGTTTGATATTAACGTGTTTAACGTGTAACCGAACAAAATCAGCTAGTCTGTGCAGTCCATGTGCCAGGCACGTTATGTGTAGCATTTTTGGAAATAATGTTTTAAGCGACCGGACTGCAGACACCATATATGGTGCAGCATCTGTCACCACAAGCAAAACGCTGTTGTGCCTAATCCCTGTCAAAAATATAAATTAGTTAAATATATAATTACAGTCAGGGCTGTCATAGAATCCAAGTCGGTTTTGCTAATTGTCGGTTTTGCAAACCAATATTGGTTTCATTTGGTGACATGAAACCAAGTCGTTTTTGTTATTTTCGAAGACAAATAAAACCGATGTTCGAATCAGTTGTTATATACATTAGTTTATTTGTATGAAATTGTTTATGTAACTCTTTGATAACAATTTTATTTATTAATAGTAAATAAATTCACGTATTAATAACGTCCTTCGATAACAATTTTGATAAATCGTAGTGTTTTCGTTAAATAAAAATAAATATGTTTTTTTATTGAAAATTTATAATATAAATTATACAGTCCCTGGCCAAATTATTAGACGCACTATATTTTTTTTAGTAATTTTATGTTTCTTAAGTGTTTTTATCCAATAATGGTATATTTAAACTACAATGTTATTGATTTTTATTTAAAAGAGTTATTGTAGACTACATATTTGTATTTATTTTTAACATATGGCAACACTGTGTTGAAAAAGTGATACATGAACGTAAACAAGTACAAACCTGTATCAGTCGCGATCGGAATCGAGTCAAATACGGACGTGTTTCTGTGGCTTATTGAACTGTGATTGTTTGTTTAACTGTTTTATACTATACAGTTATTGGTTTATTTTGTACGCAGTGTTCTAAAAAATAATTGGACTATATTAATTATGGGTAGAAAAGGCGATCTTTCACTACGTAAAAAAGCTGAAGTGAAGGCCCTTGTGACTGCGAAAATATTTACAAAAAGAGAAATATAGTATAAAAATTAAAAACAAATCAATTTAAAATAATAAAACGGTACAATATCACTCGGTAACTAATATTTTACATGAAATCTTGCAGTGCGTCTAATAATTTGGCCAGGGACTGTATAATTAGCGTCGGTAAAATAAGTAGTCAAATAAAATGACTTTTGCCGTTGTAGGATTTTTATTATTAGAAGAAGAACACTCACAGAAAGTAAAAAGAATATTCATATATTACCGGTTAAATAAAGAAGCTTTCTGTTTACATATTTTTGGCGTGAACCTGCACTTTTTATTGATTCAGCCAACTGTTGTCAAAGAGATCCTACAGTTGGCTTATCACGTTTTGTAAATCCCTTCCCAATGTCAGGATTTTTTTCTATAAACTGCATAATTATTGAGTTTTAGGTGCTATTTTGTTTTTTGTTAAAGAAAAAAGGATTAGTAAAAATTTATTTTTGTAGAATTAATATTAATTTACTTAAATTTTTACTAAATACCTAACTGCAGGTGAAATTTGAATGACAAAAGTCCGTTTTAGTCACTTGCTTTATTTGAAATTAAACAAACCAACAACTGTCAACTGATTGGTTTCAATCCAATAGCAAACCGATAACATTGGTTTCTGTGACACCTAAGCCCGACATTAGTTCTCGTTCGAAAATGAAACCAACAACATTGGATTTCATGACACCAAAGTAAATTTTTTGTCGGTTTCAAATCCAATACCGAGAACATTGGATTCTATGACAGCCCTGATTGATTTCGCGATATAGATAAATTTTTACATTTTGCTTAAGGCCTCGTTATGCGAACGTTGAAATGTAGAAATGTAGGAATGTAGAAATGTAAATATGTAGAACTCAAATATAGAAACGTAGAAACGTATCATGTGTTTTTTATAGTAAACAAAGAAGAAGAAAAAACAATACATATTGCGATTCTAATTTGTATTTAGAGTGAGTGTATTAAAAAATAATATTATAAATGAATACAGAAAAATTATTATTTTTTATTATTTACTTTTTATAATTTCATTTAAAGAATTAAAAAAAATTTCAAATAAACAACAAAACAGCCGTTAATTCCAGAAATTGTGTTGGTTTTAAAATTTATTCTTTTACTCATGATATTCTCATGAGTTATTTATTCAGCACAATAAGTACTGAAGGGGATAGCATACCTATATGGACCATTTCATCAGACGCTACTCTGAATCCTCAGTAGGTTACTCCAAACGTTTCTTGCAAACATTAGAACCTTTATATTGTAAAAGCAATTGACTAAATAAGAATTATTTGTCAATAGTTACAAAAAGATTCAAATATTCAAACAAAAACTCAGTAAGCATTGAACTGAATAAATAAATTAATTTCCCAACCAACATTTTAATATTGAAAACTATATATTCTATTTTTATTCTTCTCTTCTGTTTTACATTCGAATGCCAGGTGAGTATTACTGAATGTAATAACTCATGAGAATAAATTTAGAAACCAACACAATTTCTGGAATTAAGCACAAATAAAGATAAATATTTTGTTAAACTTTTAAATTCGAAATAGAAATTATTACATATACAATTACAAGTGCTCATTGTAGAGAAACCCTATGTTTTTTTTTATTATTTTTTGTTTTTATTTTAATTACATTCAGTAATACCTACCTGGCATTCGAATGTTAAAGAGAAGAGAAGAATAAAAATAAAATATATAGTTTTCAATACTAAAATGTTGGTTGGGAAATGTATTTATTTATTAGAGACCTGCAAGTGTTGAACTAATAATAGCGACATGTGTCGCATCATGCAAGTGTCAATTCATGCAATGCCGCTCAAACATATTTAACAATAACATATGAAGGCACTGTCGAATAAATTGAAATCAAATCTATGCATAGTTTTTACAGTAATTTCGCACACATTAACATAGAAAATGAGTATGTCAACACATGTGACATATGTGACATGTGGAGCATGTGTTATTAACTATGCCTTCTAATCATTTAAATGGCTCATTAATATACAATAAAACTGCAAGTAATGTAACGAATTAAGGATTTTTTTAAGCTTTGTTAAGAAAAAAATATTAAATAAAAAATTTATGTGTGTAAAAAAATGTCTACACTAATTTGTTATAAAACAATTAATAGCCACGATCATTTACTGTTGACTAATATTGACTAAATATTTCGAATAAAATTTATTTAATTATTTTTAAACAGGCCTAATGTTATTGCTTCTTCTTCTTTTTTATTACAAAGCAAATGAGCCTTTGCTGCAATAGAGTCATAATTCAAAAAATCGAGATTTTGAGATAATATCACTGGTGTGCAGGATCGTAATTAAAGTATCTTGTCATACGTAAAAAAAAAAACGTTAGCAGAATGAAAAAAAGGTTACAGAATTAGGGCATTGATTTAGAATCTTTATTTACAAAATACAGAATAATAAATTTTTTCGTATAAGGAAAGATTAAGCAGTGTTAATAACATGCTGCTAAAATAACATTAAAAGACATGCCATTAAACACAACATGGTACAACTTTAAGTAAACCAGCGGAGTTCAAATAAAACAAACATGTTTCCTTGTTGAGAGTAACAATTTATCTGCTTTATTCATATCTAAATAAATGCTCTCTACCTATAAATATTACAAAAAAAGATAACTAGGTCGTATTTACATAGTTGTGTTAAACAGAGATGGGAATCCCTTACACCTCCCTTTTTTATTTAAAAAGAAGGCATAGAACTTATTGACTTAAACGATATAAAATTATTATTTAGTTTTAAAAATAAAAATATTAAAGTTATTATTATTTAATTTTAAAAATAGGAATATTAAAGTTATGAGTTCAGTGTGCCTCCCTTTTTTTCAAAAAAATGGAAGAAGTAAACAAGAGGTACCAGGCTTGTTCAGTTCTTGCACTTTTTCTTTTTCTTTCTTAGATTTAATAAAATTTTTTTTCTATTACGTTTTAGTTAAAAAATTTTACAATTACATTAGCAAATATTTGGTTTTATATTTCAGTTTCTCATACATATTAATATATTTCGTATACAATTATATTAATTTATCAAAATATTATTATTTTATGATTCTATATATTTTCCAAGTTATTCTTGTGCTAGCTTGCTTGTTTGCAAACTAATAAAATTATTTTTTTTTTTTTTTTACACAGGTTTGTAAAAATTTAAACATCTAATTTTTTCATGAGTTTTCATTTTTATTATACTTTTCTCAGACGATTCTTATGCACTATTTTTTCTTTTTTTTTTGATTTATCGATTACTGTTACATTACAGTTGTCGATTTTCTTAACGGTAAACGGACCCTCGTATATACTTTTAAATTTGTCGTAAGGCTGTTTCTGTACTAAGACAATGTCTCCAATTTCTATATGTAATGGCTTTGCGTATCTATCAAAAATGTTCTTATTGCGCAATTTATGCTTTTCTATCAACTCCTTTGCCAGACAGTGTGTTCTTTGTAGCCTATACTTGACTTCCTTACTGTACATTTCAACATTGTACAGTGGATCAACAGTGTTTTTAATGACTTCTTTGGGCATGTTAGGAATTTTCCCAAAGACTAATTCGTAGGGTGAAAATTTGTTGTCAAAGACTGTGTTTCCTGTAGTATTGTGGTAAAATGTGAAAAACTTTATGTAAGTGTCCCATTCCGTCATATTCTCATTAATAAATGCTCTCAAATATTCGTTAAAAACCCTGTGGTTACGCTCTACCGTGCCCAGAGTTTCGTGATGATACGCTGTAGAAAATTTCGATTCAATTTTCAATAATTTGAACAATTCAGATAGTACCTGATTTTTAAATTCTGTGCCTAGGTCTGATTTAATGGTGTTAATTGAACCGTAAATTAAAATGAAGTTTTCAAATATTGCACGTGCTACCGTGTTTGCACTTTTATCCGGTATTGCTATGGTCACCAAATATTTTGTCAAATCGCACATTATTGTCAGCGCATACCTATTTCCGAATTGAGACTCTATAAATGGACCTATTGTGTCTAAAACCACAATATCGAAAGCTTTGGCTGGGGTTGGCGTTAAAACAAGTTTCTCTTTATTTCCAGGTCTTACTTTGTTGCGATTACATTTGTCACAATTTTTGATGAAGATAGCTACGTCCTTTGACATGTTTTTCCAAAAAAAATTCGTTCTTAGCTTTGCATATAGCTTCTTCCGTCCACAATGCCCTCCTAGGAGCGGATCATTATGATACACGGTCATCAGTTTTTGCTTTTCTTTTCGATCGAATACTTGCTGAATAGGGTCGGTTAAAATAATTTCTAACTTTGTTAATACTCGAATGCCATGGTCTTTTAGTTTCTGTATATTACAAATCTTGAAAAATGAGTCATCTTTCGGCCACTCAACAATTTGAATATCTTGATTGACGGCTTCTTGTTGCAGCCTCGAAAGCATTTGATCTAAATCTAATGATTCGTTATCAATCAATATGTTCAAGCTTAGTGCCAGTTTAAATTTTCTAAATATATTTATATGCAATTCTTTAAGTTTTTTGTTCGTATATAAAAGTTCTGATCTAATTTTTGGAATTTTTTTTGAAAAGTCATGTGAGAATTTGTCGTAAATTGGTATTTTGGTTACGGTAGCGTCTGTTTCAATGCATCCTTTATTTCTGTCAACGTCGTAATATTTTCTGGGAGTGCTTCTCGTGCTCTGCCTTCTAACTTTGACTTAACAAATGCTATTAAGGTTACCTGTAAATTTTCTTCAGTCAGTTCCTCAATCCGATTGATTTTATCTAAGAATGATTCTAATGTTAGTGGGTTTCCGTCAAAATTTTCCCTAATCATATTGGAACACATCTGTATGAATGATTTCTTTTCTTCTATTGTCGCCATGGTTGGTTCTATATAGTTTCTAGCTAGAGGGTTATTTGTAAGACTCGCTTCTATTTCTACCTTATTATCCTGCTCAATTTCTTCTTTATCACTGTCGCTACACTGTTCCGATATGTTATCTTCTACGTCTGTATCCGACTCCACGAGTTCACCTTTAATTAGTTCTAGCGAGTAAGTATTATCAGGGACTTTGATCCTACAATTTAGTTTTCCAAAACATCTTATTAAAATTTCCCTACAGTGTGCTATTCTACTGTATATCTCTGCCTGATAAGAAGCTGATAGTTTAATAATATGTGGTTTTGTATACGACAAAATATTGTTGTAAGTATCAATGAGTAATTCAATATACTCGTTAATTTTAGATTGCTTTGAAGATAATGGTCTATTTTGCAATATTCTCTTTTTTACTTTATAGAATTTGGATACTAGCTCTTTAAACTTAAGTTCTTCAAATTCCGACATCTGTTGCATAAACGCCTTCAAATAGTTTATATTTTAAAAAAGAGTCTTGAAATAATGTATTTTCCATTGGCATGTTTTATTTGTTTAATTAAGGGAGTTTATAAGACGCATTGCGTGTATATACTTGAGCCAGGCAATCGTTACGAAAATCGGCAAGCATTGACATATGCTCATAATATTATTTAATTTTATTAACAGTGCGAAAAATATTCATATGTATAGTTTAAATATTTTAAAGATATATTTGTAAATATAGAAGTGCTAAATATTTATTTGTAAGTATCGTATTATATAATTAAATATAACGTTAGAATGATTGTAGTTTTAGCTAAATAAGTACAATTGTGTTAAGTATCTTTACAATAGTATTTAAGTATGATGTTATTTACTGTAAATTTTTTTTTTTTTTTTTTTTTTTGTATAATACTGTAAATTTTTTTGTAATAATACTGTAAATTTTTTGTAATAATACTGTAAATTTTTTTGCAATAATACTGTAAATTTTTTTGTAATAATACTGTAAATTTTTTTCTCTTCTTTTAATTTACAGACAGTTGATATAGTAGTTAATATATTTGTACACTAAATTTACTCTTCACCTGTTTTGAATACCTGATGTATTTTTTGTTTTGTTGTTCCGATTATTCTTTTTTTATTTTTTTCGCTGTTGTTGTTATTGTCTCCGCGTAGTTTAAGCTTGTTGTTGTTGTTGTCTTCGCGTAGTTTAAGCTTGTTGTTGTTTGTTGAATTTGCAGTTATTTTAGACATTTCCAGCCTTTATTTCAATATTGTAACTGTTTTTTACAGTTTTCACATAGTTATTTAATTTGTGTCTTTTGTTATTATTTTTTCATTTCTCTTTTTTTTTTGTGTTTTGTAGCTTGTTTGGTTTAAGGTTACTGTTATAATTGTTGTTCATGTCTCTCTCTCTTTTTTTTTTTTTTTTTTTTTTTTGTTTTTTTTTTTTTTTGACGCTTTTGTCTCTTCTTTAAAGTATGTCTCTTTTGTAACTTTCATGAAACATTAGGTAATGTATATAAAAAATATGTAGTTTAAGTTACTGTATACAGGTTTTATTATTTATTCTTTACTCATTTTTAATTCGTTTTTTTTTTTTTTCTTTTAGGATTTTTTCGATTGGTTTTACACTTTCAATTATTGGCTATCTTTTTTCTTTATTTTTAATTTCTTGTCAGTTTTTAACTCTTTTTGTTAAATTTATATACTCGGAACTTAAAAAAATGACATTGAACGACTTCAATGGACATTGAATTATACACTTGTCACGGTCGCCATTTAAGTAAACCAGCGGAGTTCAAATAAAACAAACATGTTTCCTTGTTGAGAGTAACAATTTATCTGCTTTATTCATATCTAAATAAATGCTCTCTACCTATAAATATTACAAAAAAAGATAACTAGGTCGTATTTACATAGTTGTGTTAAACAGAGATGGGAATCCCTTACACAACAGCTTGGGCAAGTTGCAATGACAAGCTAAGATAGTATGTTTGAATTGACATAACATGGTAGATATAACACCTTGTTTAAGTTGACATGACATAGCAATGCATTATATTTTTGTGAATGACATTTTTACAGAAAATGTTGAATTGTGCAGTACTTTATTATTATTCAGTTCAATGCTTACTGAGTTTTTTATTTGAATATTTTAATCTTTTTGTAGCTATTGACAAATAATTCTTATTTAGTCAATTGTTTTTACTGAGGAATCAGAGTAGCGTCTGACAAAATGGTCAGGGGAATGCTATCCCCTTCAGTATTTATTGTAGTGAATAAATAACTCATGAAAATATCATGAGCAAAAGAATAAATTTAAAAACCAACACAATTTCTGGAATTAAGCACAAATAAAGATTAATATTTTATGTAAATTAATTTTATTTATTTAAAATTTATTTAATGTTAAGAAATACAATTTTTTCCGATCACTAGTATTGGGTGTAATATTCAGTTATTTGAACTGAACGAACTAGTCCGTGTTTAGAATTCCATAGTTCATTTTCTGCCCATAGTATAATTATACGAAGTAGACGCACCATATATTTTGTTAGTGTAAAATTAGATTTCAAATGTCAAAATTAAGAAAGAGAACATAACATAATAATATTACTTCGTAAACAAACAAGACAAAATGAAAAATATTTTGATATTCAAGTCTAATAAAATACAAATGTAAACAAAAAACACATGTAGAGTTGCGTCCACTTTATAAAGGGTGTTTTTTATAAACGTATTGAACTTTAAGTTGGCATTACTGTTCAAGATGGCGATCGACTTAACAGCTGTCAAATGATTTATTCTCAGTTTGGCTTGGCAATTCATCATGAATAGACTCATGCCTGAACAACGCTTGCGTAGATTCGTCGAATGGGCGCAAAACCAGATTGCCGTTGTTCCCGATTTTCATAAGCGAATTTTGTTTAGCGATGAAGCGCACTTCTGGTTGAATGGCTACATCAACAAACAAAACTGCCGCATTTGGAGTGAAGCTAATCCTCAAGTGTATGTCGAAACACAGTTACATCCAGAAAAACTGACTGTTTGGTGCGCTTTATGGGCTGGTGGAATCATTGGTCCGTACTTCTTCAAAAACGATGATGGCCAGAACGTTACAGTCAATGGTGATAGGTATAGAGCCATGATTACTAACTTTTTCATTCCTGAATTGAACAACCATGATGTCCAGGAGCTGTGGTTCCAACAAGACGGCGCAACATGTCACACAGCTCGTGCCACAATCGATTTATTGAAAGACACGTTTGGTGACCGAATAATTTCACGTTTTGGACCTGTGAATTGGCCTCCAAGATCTTGTGATTTAATACCGCTAGACTACTTTCTGTGGGGCTATGTAAAGTCATTGGTCTATGCGGATAAGCCACAAACGCTTGACCATTTGGAAGACAACATTCGCCGTGTTATTGCCGATATACGGCCACAAATGTTGGAAAAAGTCATCGAAAATTGGACGTCCAGATTGGACTACATCCGAGCCAGCAAGCCACAAGATTATCTTTCAGATAAATAAAATGCATGTCAATCGAATAATCCATCGTTGTTTTATTGCAATTTAAAGTTCTATACGTCTATAAAAAACACCCTTTATAACTACACTATGGAACGACCTATAAATGAAAGAACGAACTAAACTTAAACGAAAACAATGACGATGGACCGAAAGTTGCAAAATTATTTTCTTTTACAAAAATGATATTTAAAACAAAGCTTAATTTTAAGATTTTGAAATTAAACCTTTATTTTTTTAGCCATAGTGACTAAAGTACTTTTTGAATTACATTATAAAAAAGATATAGAAAAGTAAATTAAAATTTTTTTCGAATTTTGTTGTTTTGCTTTCTATTTTCGTAAAAAATTCCTTTCAACTCCTATTCGATGTCATTTTACATAATAAAGAACGCTCAATGACAATCAGAAGTATAAGTGATAAAGATACAAATTATCAAATGAAGTAAATGAACGAACTATTCCTTTTCATTTTTTGAACTAAGAAGAACGTTCACTAAAATGAACTACGGAGCACAAGTCTACCGACCACCAACAACTGATTGACAATTCCTTTTTGTTCCTTCTTCGTATCTTTTATAAAGATGTAAAAAAAGAAGACAGGTAGTTTGACGCTCAATGAATGACTAAATAAGAATGCTAAAATTGCCGAAACAAAATTGCTGTGTATAGACACAGCACCAATTTCAAAAGAGAATTGAGAAAGAATTGCCAACTAAACTTGCTGTGTGTGGTCCTGGTCAAAATTAACACAATTCATGCGGCCACTAAGCAACCAGAGATGAAACTTTTTAGGTTAGAATTTTGAAAAACTAAGCGTTTTATTTGGGGTTTGTATGTAAGAGACAGATATAGTGTTTTAATGTTACGAATAAGAGAAAATAAGCAAAATGAAAAATTTTTTGTTTTAAAAAACATTAATTAAAAACTTATTTCCGTAATGAAAATGCACATGCCGGATATTCTTATATATAAATACGTTTATTGTTATTGTTGATAGAAATGAATTTACCACTCGATGGCAGCCCCAATTTGTGTTTCTCTTTTTCTCTATATTATTTTCTCATATTACAAGTAACTCTGTATTTTATGTTCTTAGTTCTTAATAAATAATTGAATGGAGAAGACGTTTTCATCTTTGTAATAAAAACCAAATTAAATAAAAACAGGTTATGGGCCCAGGACCCTACATGAGGAAAAGTTATTTGGTTTTTCAAGAATATTTTAAGAACTGAAAAAAAAAATAAATTAAAAGAATGAGTTCGTTGTACCAAATCGAGAAATTGGACGACACCATTTATGACTGTTGGAGTGTCCAAATGAAAAGTGTGTTAGTTCACTCTGAGTTGTGGAACGTTGTGAACGGTTCGTATGGGAAAACAGAGGAGGACGTAAACGACAAGGCACTGGCGACAATAGTGTTGAGTGTAAAATCATCCGTTGAGTAAAAAATATTGGTACAGCTCTTGAAGCTTGGAAACGTCTGGAGGAGATTTATAAGTCTAGTGGACCAGCTCGTAAGGTGACGTTTTATACAAAAATTGTCTTTGAATATGACTGCCGGAACAACTATGGCTGAGTACATAAATTCATTCACTGACATAGTGGACAAACTGTCAGAAGTGAATATAGAGATAAAAGATGAGTTATTGGTTATTATCTTATTGTCTAGTTTACCGAAAGCCTATGAAAATTTCGTTATTGCCATGGAGACAAGGGACGAGTTGCCTTCTCTTAAAATGTTAAAGGTAAAGCTTTTGGAAGAAGGAGAGAGAAGACTAAGCAATAGAGGGTAATAACGGTCAATTGGCATTTTATGCAAATGAAAACAAACGCAACAACAAAAATAGCAACAAGCAACAGAAGCGTAAAAACAAATTTAACGGGAATTGTTTTAAATGTGGTCTACAAAGGCATGTAGCGGCAAGATATACTGTGTCGAAGAATGATGAAAAGAAAACAGATAACAGTTATGCACTGACAATGCTAGCAACAGCAGATGTCGAAATGCTTACCACACAAAAATAGGTTTTGGACAGTGGCGCAACCGCGCATATGTGTTGTGATAAAAGAATGTTTGTTAATTTGAAGCAGCACGAAGAAAATATACAGTTAGCCGGAGATAATTACATTAAAGCTGTGGGTAAAGGAGATATTAAATTTGAATATAACAACAGTGATTTCAATTTGAGTAATGTTCTCTACGTACCATCAATGAAAGCAAATTTTTTATCTGTTGATAAAATAACGCAAAAAGGTCTCGCTGTAAATTTTGATAAAATGTCAGCAAGTATTATAAAAAATGGAAAAACTATACTAAAATTTTAAAGGAAGCACAAGCTTTATGTTATTGAAAATGGTGTAAAAGAAGTGCAGAACAAATGTTTTTCAGCAGTATTGTGGCATAACAGGTATGGGCATTTAAATTATAAAAGTTTAAGTGATGCTAAAAAGATGGTTAATGGCATTGATAAAGAAGATTTTAAAAAACAAGAAAAATGTGTAACATGTATGAAAGCCAAAGTGTGTGCTCAACTGTATCCACGGATATCGGAAAATAGAGCAGATAATCTGTTGGACTTAATACACACGGATGTTTGTGGCCCTTTTGAGAAATTATCTATTGCCGGTTCCAGGTATTTTGTAACGTTTACAGATGATAAGTCCCGTAGAATCTTTGTTTATTTTTTGAAATCAAAAGATCAAGTATTTGATAAATTTATTTTATTTAAGAATATGGCATAACTTCAAACAGGCCTAAAAATTAAGAAAATAAGAAGTGACAATGGTGGTGAATTTATCAACAAAAGATTTAATAAATTTTTAGAAGAAAATGGCATAGAACGGCAACTTACAGCACCCTACAGTCCGGCACAGAATGGCGTATCTGAAAGATTAAACAGAACCTTGGTAGAGATCGCCAGAAGCATGCTAATACATTCTGGTATGGATGAAATGCTATGGGCAGAGGCAATTGCGACAGCCGTGTATATACGTAACCGATCACCAACAAGGGCATTAATAGGCGTGACTCCATATGAAGTCTGGAGTGGTAAGAAGCCTTCAGTAAAACATTTTAGAACATTTGGTTGTCCAGCCGTAGCACTCGATAAAACACATCGCAGCAAATTTAACGCTAATTGGAAAGAATATTGTATGATAGGATATTCGTTAACATCAAAAGCATATAGACTTTATGACCCCAGTACACATCAAATAATTGAAAGAAGAGATGTTGTGTTTAATGAAGCAGAAACATTTAACAATGATAGTATAACGTTTGATTTTTTTGAACAGGAAAATGATTATGAAAAAACTGTGAATAAAGCAGATACCGACTCTAAAGAAAAAATTAATGAGTGCTATAGTGATGATTATGAAAGTGCTGATGACATGGAAGACTTAAAATATTTTGAAATTACCACTGATTCTACTATTGATCCAGAAAAGCCACAAGTGGAACATACCGGAAAACGTGGTCGCCCAAGAAAAATTTATAACGTTTTGAATACATTGATTAATAGCAATAGTGATACAGTAGTACCTCAAACTGTGTCAGAAACTATGAACAGCTGTGATTCGAAGTGTTGGCTAGAGGCTATGAATAATGAGTATAATTCATTAAAAAATAATAAAACTTGGACTATAACAGAATTGACAGATGGACATAAGCCGATTGGATGCAAATGGGTGTATGCATTGAAACGTGGAATTAATGGTGAGATTGAAAAATTTAAAGCTCGCCTAGTGGCCAAAGGTTGCAGCCAGGAATATGGAATAAATTATGTTGAAACTTTTTCCCCTGTATGCCGATTTGCCACTATAAGAATGATATTGGCGATTGCTGTAGAGAAGAAATGTATCTCCACCAATTAGATGTATGCACAGCATATCTTAATAGTGAATTAAATGATGATATTTACATGAAACAGCCAGAGGGTTATGTTGATAAACACCGTCTGAATGCAGTATTAAAGCTCAATAAAGCCATCTATGGTTTAAAACAATTTGGAAGGGAGTGGAACTCCAAGATAGACTCCGTATTAAAGGCTATTGGTTTCAGAAAATCTGATCCTGAGCCGTGGTTATACTATATGCATAAAAAATGTAAATTGTGCATTATTATAATTTATGTTGATGACATTATAATAGGGTGTGAGTCAAAAGAGGACGTTTTGAAAATCAAGGATATATTGAAAAAGAAATTTGAATGTGTAGACTCAGATCAGCTGAAGTTATTTTTGGGCATGAGAATTACCCGTGATAGTGAATGTGGAGCTATTACCATTGACCAAGAGCAGTACATAAAAAGTTTATTGTCTCAATATGGTATGAGTGATTGCAGACCTGCAGCAACACCATTGGATCCAGGTAGTAAGTTGAATTGCACGGATGAGAGTTGTTCTAGAATTGACCAGAAAATGTATCAATCAATGATTGGGTCACTTATGTATCTAGCTTTGGCAACGTGACCTGATATTCTACACTCGGTTAATAAATTGGCACAACACAATGCAGATCCACACAATGAATACTATGCTGGTATAAAATACATCTTATGTTATTTAGCAAGTACTAGTGATTTGAAGTTGGAGTACAGAGCAACTGGTATCCCACTATATGGTTATGTAGATGCTGACTGGGCAGGGGACACATCAGATCGTAAATATCAGACAGGTTTTGTATTTTACCTTGCTGGATCTGCTTTTTCCTTGGAGTCAAGAAAGCTAAATTCTGTTGCGTTGAGTAGCACTGAGGCAGAATATATGGCTCTTTCAACTGCTGCTAAAGAAACAATATATTTGAAAAATCTATTGCAGGAAATTGGGTATATGAAGGACAGATCTATTACTATTTTTGGCGACAACCTTAGCGCTCAACAACTGGCAAAAAACCCCGTTTACCATTCAAGGTCAAAACATATTGACATAAGATATCACTTTATACGAGAGGCAATTGCAAACAACATGATTGAATTGAAATATGTGGCGGACGTATTGACAAAATGCTTATTAAAAAATAAACATTGTAAATTCTTGAAAATGTTGGGAATAAAATAACATTTATATGGCTGACTTCCTAAACGTATATTTACAATGTATCAATACAGTATTAATACCAAGTTGATACATTGTGTAGTTACTTTTTTAATACTTTGCATACTGATATTTTGTTGCATACTGATATTTAGGAACATTTATATGCATTGTATCATAAAAGCGAACAATGGCGGAAGATGTTTTATTGAACAATATTTTTGATTTATGCGAACAAGGAAGCTCCAGCTTTCAAATTGCTGTACAAATTTTAAAAAGAAAGCAGGAACGCCTTGTTGTGTTGCAAAAAGAAACACGGGTATCGAAAAGGATACCAAAAACAAAAGGCTTTGTACAAACAATTGATGAAATGCCTGACGACATTTTTTACAGCCACTTTAGAATGGGAAAAATGACTTTTGATGTAAGTACTTATGTAAATAAAAATCTGCCCGACGTCTTATTGCGTTTCTTAATGCGCTTATATGTTACCATGAAATTTAAAAATTTTCTGTATATGTCGTCCCGTGAAAATGGGAACGTGTCGTCTATTGATTTAATATTTTGTAAAACCCGTTCCCATAGCACAATACGTTTCATTTTTTTTTTCGCGAAATTGCTTTTCCATATCTAGTCTCGCGTTTATTAATAAATTTTTATAGTTATGTGTCCATTTTTTACTGTAATAAAAAAAATTTTAAGATAAATAAGGGAATATTTAAATACATTAAATTATAAGAAAAACCGCTTACTTATTTTCCTGCGACGCCATTGTGCTGCGTGTTGTATTTATTTTGCATCTAAATTTTTTTGGATGCCTTGCTTGCTTTTTCTTGCGTATTAACTGCAACAGTGTTGCAAATGGGAACAAAATGCTTTGTAAAAATTTTCAGGGTTGCATTTAGGAATACGCTGCAATGTATTGCTACAAAGCAACATGCGTTTAGGAAGTCAGCCTATATTTGTAAAGAACGCAAATTTGACTTGAGGAATGGTGTTGAAAGAAATGGATTTACCACTCGATGGCAACCCCAATATGTGTTTCTCTTTTTCTCTATATTATTTTCTCATATTACAAGTAACTCTGTATTTTATGTTCTTAGTTCTTAATAAATAACTGAATGGAGAAGACGTTTTCATCTTTGTAATAAAAACCAAATTAAATAAAAACTAACAGTTATGAAGTATGGAATTTAATGTAAAAGTGATAACAAACAAAAATTTTCGTGTTTTAAAATTAATGTTTACGAAAGTGTAAATTTTTTAGAAATACCCGAGCAAAACAAAATAAAAATTTTGGGTTTGTGCAAAAAAGATAAGAAAAGAAAATGTGTACTATATCTGCAGAAAATATAGAAAGAAAATGTGTACTATATCTGCACTCTGACACCTCTGGTTGCTCGGTGCTGTGGCTTCTATCTAATGAATTTATAAAGGGTGTCCGAACAAGAACGCAAGATTTAATTTTGGCGCCATTCGAAGTGTCATTGTTTGACATTTGAACAATTGTTATTGTTTGCTAGTAGAAGGTACGAGGTTAGTAAAAAATGACCATGGACAGCGAAGCTAGTTCGTTAATTGGGTATTGGAGAGACAACATGAAAATGCTGATTTTGCCGATAAAATCATCTTCAGTGACGAGGCCCATTTCCATCTTGATGGCTTCGTCAATAGGCAGAATTGTCGCATTTGGGGTGAGGAAAATCCTCGAGTGATTCACGAGAAGCAAATGCATCCTCAACGTGTCACTGTGTGGTATGGTTTTTGGGCTGGAGGAATCATTGGACCTTTTTTTTATGAAAATGAGGCAGGTCAAGCGCAAACAGTCAATGGTGTTCGGTATCGTGAAATGATAACCAGTTTTTTCTTGCCTAGAATTGAAGAAATGAATGTCATACAGCCAAAGAAACAATTCAATTGCTGCATCAGTCATTTATTTAAAATTTAAATCTTGCGTTCTTGTTAGGACACCCTTTATATATTAGAGAAAATTTTCTATTTATTATAAACTATTTTTATAAAAATCTGGAAAAATTGAATTTACACTGCAGTAAAATCCAGTTTATACGAGATTTTGAACGAAATCTACTTCATTTTACTAGATTTTCCATACAAAACAAAACCTATCTTGTTATTAGATATTGCTAAAATCTGGTAAAACTTTTAGTGTACTTAGTCATACAACTGTGGTTTTGTTAATAATATACCAAAAAATACGATTTATTTAACAATTCATTAATCATTTTATTTTTTGTTGTAAGTGTGGAAATAATTTTATATATATAAATACAAACTAACATTTATTTTTAAAGATAGAAATAAGAGAAAACAATATTTTTAACAAAAACTTTAATACATAAAACCATTAGAACCTTTATATTGTAAAAGCAATTGACTAAAGAATTAACTGCACTTGATGATTTTAGGTTTTTTGAAGAAGCTTGTTAAGGGTATAACTTCTCTCATATACGGTTCCGGGTACTGGTTCATACCTCTAAAAATTTCTATTTCAATGCCCTATCCAATGAGGGCAGTGCCATCGATTGGTGGTAGTCTCTATATGGTACAACAAATAGGTCAGATTTTATAGCCAAAAAACCTTGTCCAGGAAGTTCATTTTCCGGCCACTATATCACCCTGAATGTAATAATGAAAATGGTGACATTTGTAAAATTAGATCTAGCACTCCTTAATTAACATAAATATGTTTTTGTTTTTAAAATTTTGTTTAATTTAACCTTTTTTTAATGCATTTGAAAATGCACTATTTTTTGCACGATTTGTTATGGTTTTTTACATGGCGAATGGCCGCCACGTGCACATCTCATGTAACTTTTTTTTCAACTATGTAAAAAAATTTTATAAAACCTTAAAAAGTGGTAAAAAAAAGTTTGTTTTCTTCTCATCGGTTAAATTCGACTGTGCCGAGTCTTATATACCCTTCACTGTGTTAGCCAAATATTCATATTCAATTTTCACTTTCCAAATTCTTCTTAATGAGTAATCAACTCGTCAAAAAATTTTAATGAAAAGACTCAATATTTTGAGTGTATAAAATTTCCAGACGACTCAATATTTTGAGTATATAAAATTTCCAGACGACTTGATTGTTTGTGTTATATACACTTCACATAAATATAAAAAAAATTATATAAATGAAAAGGCTAGTTTATTGAAGTGATATATCTGTATAGTTTGTACAATCAAACACGTTGTTTTTCAGTTAACCTCTAATTCATAACTAACTTTTATTCACTTGTTCCAGTATGTTGCTACCTCTATCACTGTAATGATAGGGATGCCACACAATATCGATAAAAAAAATTCATTTTTATAATACTATCTCAACTTAATAAACTAGCCTTTCAATAAAAAAGGTCGTATCAACTTACAAATAAATAAAAAATAATATAGAAATAACAAAAGAAACACTAAATATTGATAAAAAAAATTTTCTTGGAATACCTATTGTTTTATTAATCTTAATATAAATAATTGATTTCGGTACAAGAAACTAAAATTAACTAGTTCTAAGAAAAAATCATTTCTGAGAATCTTATTTTGAAAAGCAATAAACGGTAACGGCAAAATTCAAAAAGATTCTCTTTCATAATGCTATTACCCTCAAAGCATTAAAAACCACACACATATATACTTTTTTAGGTTTCGTGTTTGTGTGCACAAAGCAAAAATTAATGAAAATCTGAAATATCGGTTATATTTTTGATTTTTCTCGGCCATTTGTTGACCGATCGTTCTGAGTTTTGGTACAAACATTACCACTGCTGTTTATGTTAAAACAGTGTAAAATATTTTTTGGACCGTTGTGTATTTCAGACAAAGTACGTAAAAACGCACCAAAAATGGTCAAAAAATTGATATATTCGCGATTTTTGACTTATAGCTCCGTCACGCTGCGTGTGATGTTTAAAAAACTGTGTACTACTTTTTTTTAGTTTAGATAAAATACCCAAAAAAAGGAAAAATTAAAATCTAATCGGGTGTATTTTTAAAATTCTTCGTCCATTTGTGGATCGATTGCTCCGATTTTTTGCAAAAACCTTTATGGCTGTTATTTCTGATAAAACTGTATATAAAGGTTTTTTGGTCGTTTTGTAATTTACACAAATTATGCAAATAACCCTCCGAAAATGGTAAAAAATAGAGCTAGTTGAACTTCAGAGCTCATAGCTCAACTATTTATGGATCAATTGGGCTGAAATTCAATATGAAACTTACAACAGGAACTTTCAACAAATTGACATACTAAACTTTTCTTTAGGTCTTCTAGGGACTTCAGAAAGTTGTTTTAAAGAGACACACGGACAGACGGACATAGCTAAATCGACTCCGCTACTTATAAGGATCCAGAATATATATACTTTATAGGGTAATGAAAATTAGATTTTAAAAAGAAAATATTAAGTAAATTTTGACTTAAATTATTTACCGAGTTATAAAATATTAAACTTTTTCACGAAAAATAAACAAATTTACTTTACGCACGCACCTCAAATTAAAAAAAAAAACGGTGATAGAAAATTGAATTCTAAGAAGAAAATATTAAGTAAAACTTCTGGGTAATTCGATTTTCCGAGCTTTGAGCCTCCAAAGTTTTCTTAGGTTAAACACAAACCCCCTTATCCAAAAAAATTAACGTAGACTTTAAAGTCAACGTTATCAAAATTTTTCACAAATTTTACTTTAAAGTCTACGTCAACTTTTTTTTGAATAAGAGCAAAAATTTTTAATTTTTCGCGAAATATTAGAAAAAATAATGGAATTAATAGAAAATTTAATTCTAGGAAGAAAATATTTAGTACATTTTTTCCTTTAAGTCCTTTTTTTTCTAGTATTCGTCATTTTTTTCCACAAAGGATGGAATGCTTTAGTCCGGCCGAAGGCCGGCTACACAAAACAACTTTTCGCTTGCCGGTGTTCGCCATCCATAAAAGATGTAAACTTTTAGTCCGGCGTAGCATAACTTTATTCTTAATTGAAGTACGGGCACACATCTTTTTGATAGTTGCGAATGAAAATTTTAAAATTTTGTGTTAGAACCTTTATATTGTAAAAGCAATTGACTAAATAAGAATTACTAATCAATAGTTACAAAAAGATTCAAATATTCAAACAAAAAACTCAGTAAGCATTGAACAAATTGAGAAGAGTAGAATAAAAATAGAATATATAGTTTTCAATATTAAAATGTTGGTTGGGAAATTTATTTATTTATTCAGTTCAATGCTTACTGAGTTTTTTGTTTGAATATTTGAATCGTTTTGTAACTATTGATTAATAATTCTTATTTAATCAATTGCTTTTACAATATAAAGGTTCTAATGTTTGCAAGAAACGTTGGGAGTAATCTACTGAGGAATCAGAGTAGCGTCTGACGAAATGGTCCATATAGATATGCTATCCCCTTCAGTACTTATTGTACTGAATAAATAACTCATGAGAATATTATGAGTAAAAGAATACATTTTAAAACCAACACAATTTCTGGAATTAAGCACAAATAAAGATTAATATTTTGTTATTTCGTAAAATATTAAAAATTTTGTGTGGATCATATGAAAACTTTGGAGGCCCAAAACTTAACATATTTTTCTTAAAATTAAATTTCCTATTACTTACATTATTTCTTTTTTTAATTTTTTTTAAAACTTGAAAATTTTCTATGAAAACTTTGGAGACCTATAACTCGGAAAAAACGAATTTCCTCGAGAAATTTTACTTAATATTTTCTTGGAATTCAATTATCTATGACCTCCAATTTGAGATGCGTGCGTAAAGTAAATTTGTTCCAAAAATTATAACATTTAACAAATAATTTTTGCAAAATAGTTGGAAAATATTGTAAATTAACAAAAAAATAAAAAATTGTGTCAAAATAAGTTTCTATGAAATTTGAAAGCCAGTAAGCAATTAATTGGCAAAAAGTGTATGGTGGTGTAAGTTCTAAAGAATATACATACATAATAAAAAAAATTTTTTCTAAAAAAATATTTATATCTATTAATTTTTATTCCTTCAAAACTATTTATTTGTGAGAAAATGAGCAAAGTGTGCATAAAAGGATGTCTGGATGGTTCCAAATTGCATAATTTCCTTTTAGATCCAAACAAGTTAGTAAACAATTTGTTATTTATACCAAGAATTGGTTTTGTAACCAATCAAAAATCAAAAAAAAAAATTTTTTGCAAAAGTTAATAAAACTATTCTTTAATAAGAAAACCACATTAAATTTTGATCTGTAACAATGGTGACAAAATTATAATAAAACAACCCCCCGTCTTGTAACTAATTTTTGCATATGGTTACAAAACTTTTTGATAACTATAAATTTGGCTAAAATTAGAAATACATTTGTTAAAGCTTACATCACATGCACACACAGTTATTATTTTATTTTGGTTGATTTTAAACAACCTAATTAAAAACTGTCTATAATGCATATTTTATTATTTTATTTTATTTAATTTAAATGAATTAATTTCTGTTTGCAATTAATTAATGTTTACAATGCAAGTTTATTATTTTGTTTGTCTTCACTTTTTGGATTAATTGTAAGTAAGTTCAAAAGCCACAATTAACTAAATTAGGTCGTTTCCGCATTGTAATAAGTGCTGAGTCTTAATTTATTGTTAATGAATTTTAGTATATAAGAAAGCAAAAATAAAGAAAATAGATTATTACAAGCAATACGTGTGATTCAATCATTCTCATAGAGTTCTCCAGGTTCAAGTACCTGCGAGAAGACCAAAGAACTCCAAATTAGTAAAGGTCTAGGTAATGAGTTTAGATCTGCTAACTAATAATTTAAACAAACATTAAATCACACAAATATTGATTAAAATTATTCATTGGTGACCCCAAACTATCAAAAATTAATACAGTCCCCCCACAAGTGGTAAGGATCTTTTGAGATTTGGTAACAGAACACGCCTCAAGCCGTAGAACATCGAAAGCTCTGAAAGGCAGTTACATCCTTCAATAATAAATTGCCACACATCATGAAGACTTTGAAGGTGCTAGTAGAAATACAGGACGTAAAAGCTGAAGAATTAAATCGGGCAATCGTCAATTTAAGAAAGACACCGAAGAAGAGAAGGTCAGTGGACTACTACGAGAGGAAGTCAAAGGAAGTAGAAGAGTTATGGAAAGGTTTCGAAAAAATCGACAACCTAATAAGAAGTGATTCGGCAGCAAAGGAAAATCATAATCACCCCTATCGTGAATATTTTTTCCCTAAATTTGCAATCGTGAATTATTTTCATGGGAAAAAATTCGCATGTTCGAAAAAGAAATTGGCATCGCCGATTTTTATTCCCGTGAGTGGTTTTCCCAAAAGTATTGTGACATTTTTCACAAACATTTTGCTTGGGAATAAAATTTAGAATTGTTGCAGCGGCAAATAAAATTAGAGAAACTGAAAATCAAGCAATCTAATAGCAATGATGGACTGTAAACATGTAAGAATGTGATAATTTTTTAGTTTTAAAAACGTATTAATTATGAATTAGAATTTTTTTTGCCTTTTTATTAAAATTATTTTATGTGATACATGAAGTACAACCAAAAATAACACAAATGTGATTTATTGTTTTTTAGATTTAAGATTTCGTATCTTTCTAAAGAATATTTCTTTTTTAATTTTTTGTATCCTATAAAAACCGTACACATGTTGTAACCCCCCGTTTCCACATGCAAGTGCAAGTTCGAAAAACTCAATACACTCTCACTTTTTCACTAACACACTCATATTTTTCGAACTTGCAGCTGAACTGGCAACCAAATTCTTTTGCAAGTAAATTTTTGACACTTGCAGCAAGTAAATTGACAAATGAGAAACAGTGCTACCGCGTATGAGTTTTAAATTAATGTATTAGTCTGTGGAAAAATAGAAGTTACGTTAGTAATTGATATTTAGCATATTTAACAAAATTAATAAATAAAAGAAGAACATAATGACCCACCAACACATTTGAAAGTTAAATTTAATTATCAATTTCATATTTTTGACTTAAAAAATACTAACAACAAATTTTTTAGTTGGTATTCACGGTGTTTGCAACGCGGCAACACTTCATTCATATATTTTTATTCTCTATATCAATGGCGCAGCCATTTTTTCATTAGAATCGAAGCCGTTGCCGATATTTTAAAAATGAACTTGCACTGTTCTGTATAGACACTCATACAATTTGCAAGACTTTCGACTATTTTTTCGGCTTTTTCGTAGTTAATACGTATACTCAACTTGCAAGCAATTACTTGCATGTGGAAACGGGGGGTAAGCTACACAACACGCAAAATTTCTAGTAGGCAGTTCTGGTTCAACATATCTAAAAGGCATTTAAAAGCTGCTTTGTTAGCTAGAACATGTTGTTAGAACCTGTAAAGAATTTATTTATATGTACATATAGTATGTACATAATGTTAACAATTCTTAATGTTTTCCTTTACATTGTTTCTGGTAAGCACAATGGATTTGATGATTCTCTTAAATTCCGTCTTTTTATTTTCTCCAATAATTTCTTCTCTTCTTCTAATAACATAAATCGGAGCGAAATACTATGCATTTTATTGAATAATAACAATTTATTAAGAAAATTACAAAAAAAAAACAAACAATTAAACAACATCAATTCACAATAGGATGTTCGAATTGCCACATATGTTTCGAAAATATATTTTATTCCCTAACAATTGTCGATTCCAAATTGTTGTTCATGGGAATAAACAAATTATTCCCTAGAATTTATTCCCTTGAGATTCGCGATAAGGGTGAATTATTTTCAACAAAAACTATACGAATACACGAGTCAAAAGTACAGAGAGGCCGAAGACGAAATCCAAAGACAAAGGAACAAGCAACAATGAATGCAAGCACCTCAAGCAACACTGGGCAGCAGGCAGCTGAGAAAATAACAAACAATTTGATAACGATACAGTGCGCCACCATATCGACAGTTATCAGCACATTAGGTGACATATTAACAGCAGGTGCTCAGTACACGAAACAACAAATAGATGTGAGACTAAAACAGTTGAATACAACATGAAAACGATACAACAGTTGCAGGACAAGATATGTACAGAAAACATCGACCATGATATATACCAATTTCTGGAAAAACAAACAGAAATAACTAGTAAAATTATGCAAATTGAAGACTTAGGGCCAAATTTACACCCTTTAGTTATCTAATGACAATAGTTTAACCAATGATATTTTATGTACTGCTCTTTGTTTACTATTTGTTAACACTGCAGTCACACGATCAAGTTTTTTTACAATTCTCTTTCAAGAAATTTACATATACTGCTTGTCAAAATTCACAAAAATTGAAAGCTGTGACGTAGGCTGCACGCAATTTCACAGCAAGTTTTTCAACAAGATGTTTTTTTTAACCTCTTCCACCGACAGCTTTGTTTCGGCGGCAATAGAGTTATATGCCTTAATTTTTAAATTATTCCGTCTATATGCAGGAATATTCATGTTCCACAGAACTTCATGCCTTCTGTATATCTCTATGAACTGCAAAACGTCGTTATATTTGTTTAATTTGTTCACAAACATATTTAAAAACAAAAAACAAAACAATACTGGCGGCAGAATAAGAATTCAAATTTGGAATAAAAAAACTGCAGTCAGCTGTTTTCTTGACTGTAATTTGAAACACTCAATTGAACGAAAAATTGAAAGCAAACTCTCAGCAAATTTTAAAAGTGTGAGTGTATTGCTAAAAAAATGAGAGAAATTTTAAAAATTGAATGAAAATTTGATCGTGTGACCCCCAAGTTAGCCATTTACAACAGTTTGTGAATTGGCTAAATTTAATATTATTTACGATGAAAAAGTGACATTAAAGAACAATATTATTTTTTGGACGATTTTTTGTGTTTTAACATTTCTATAAATGCAACAATGGTTTCATTTATAGCTACATTTGGTCACATTTTGCCCACAATTTCATTTTTACATTTACGGTCGCTTAAATAGGTCTTTACCCAAAAAAAAATTATGATTACAGAAGTGGTGCCAGACTAGCAAATTTTTGCAGTTGTGCCAGACCAGCAAATTTAGCCCAAAAATCAAACTAGACGGCCATCTTTCAAAAACACGCACATATCTTCATGATTGACGTTGAATGATTGATCGTATGTCATCACTTAACACAAGCGAACAACTCGTCTGGAAATTTTATATGAGAAGTACTCAAAATATTGAGTGTTTTTCATACCAATTTTTTAGATGATTAATCGCTTGTTTTATAATGCTGAGTACACACTTGTTAATATGTTTACGGAACACGTTTCTCGCTCAGGTTCCATTGTTTATTACACACACTGGAACCAACAAGTAAGCCACAAATGCAGAACATTTGTTCTGTATTTTGTATTATAGCATGAACATCACGGGTGAAACACATATGGAAATATGTACTTTTATTTTTGTAATTGTCACTTTTCACATTCCATAATTCTGGTAAATTTTTATTTAAATTAATAAAATTTACCCAACTCTCATATCTTTCAATCGCCATATTTCTTTTTCTTTACTTCAATTAATTTTTTAGGTGAACTAAATAAGTAAAACAGTAAGCAACGATACAGACTATCGAACCAACATCAATGCAACCAGAAAATATAAAAAAAAATGATATTTTGGAAACCTCGAAAATAAACTATAAGCACGACTAGACACTACGGAACGAAACATGTCTGTTTACGGAATATATTTCTAAGTGTGTACTCGCAAAAGAAAATATGCTGCCAAATTTATATTAACGCTCAACTTGTCAGCACTGTATATTTTCATCAACCTTCTCGTTTTCTTTGCGGGGTGCAGTTTCAACTCTGTCAACTTTCCTTGCTCTGTGCGTCAGTCTGGCAGAAATCTTTAGCGTCCGCACGCTGGAAGTTAATTTGTTATTTCAAATCGCCTACACCCAAATTAATTAAAATGGTAAGGAAAAAAACTAGTGTTGGATTTCCAAGAATGACTATTGCATCTACAAAATCACTAGAAAATAAAAAAAAAATCTAAATGAAAACAATAAATTGTGAAAATTTTTATATACAAGGACGGCAGAATCACACACACAACAAATATTGTTATACATACTGCCGACTATCTGACAAAGGCATACAATATATTTAAACGATGGTTTCCCATACAAATTGATGTTATAAATTTTATTTTTAGAGGTTATGCCATCTAAAAATATATATAAATATATATATATATATATATAAATTCAATACATATTTTTGTATGAAATTAATAAATTAGACAACGACGGCATTTAGAAATGGCCTTATAAGGTCAGAAATATAGCATAAAGTAGAGAGGGAGAGCATATGGCGAGACGCGTCTCACCATTTTGCAATAAAAAATGGCGAAATAATTCCCGGCTTTTGTGAATAATAAAAACTAATATTAATGTAATTTTAAAACAATTATATTTTTTCTACAAAAGTAATGCACGTATAGAATATACAATAGTAGCTTATCCGCCCGGTATTTTTTTTGTGCATATACTTTGCATTGGGCGTGGTTTATTATTAAATTGTATTTTTTTTTCACACAGGCTTCAGGAGTCACTGTATCTGACGTATGTAAAACTACATACGAAGAAATTAAAAAAGATAAAAAACATAGATATGTTATCTTTTATATTCGTGATGAGAAACAAATTGATGTAGAGACTGTGGGTGAACGTAATGCTGAATATGACCAATTTTTAGAGGATATTCAAAAGTGTGGCCCTGGAGAGTGCCGGTAAGTAATAAAATAACGCAAGAGAAAAGAATATGTTCCTGAAAATGATGATTTTTTTTTGTATTCATTGCTTTCCAAAGCTATGGTCTATTTGATTTTGAATACATGCATCAATGTCAAGGTACCTCAGAAAGTTCCAAGAAACAAAAGCTTTTCCTTATGTCATGGTGTCCCGATACTGCCAAAGTAAGTGTGTTAAAAGTAATATTGAGTTTGAAATAGTGTAATTTATTTTTTACTAACTGTATAGGTAAAGAAGAAGATGTTGTACTCCAGCTCCTTTGATGCATTGAAAAAATCTCTAGTGGGAGTTCAAAAATATATACAAGCTACTGATTTATCTGAAGCTTCTCGTGAAGCGGTCGAAGAAAAATTGCGCGCAACTGATCGTCAGTAAGATGAATGATTTTTTTTTTATAAATACCATTACCACCCAATCCAATAAAACTACACATAACACGACATTTAAAGCAAAAAACAAAAAAAATTTCAGCTTTTTATAAATAATATATTAAAAAAAAAGAACATTGAAATTATATCACCCAAAACTGGCTTCGATTTATGAAGAGAAAAGTGTTAAATTTTTTTTTTTTTTTTTTTTTTTTTTTAGCAGTTGGTATAAGTGATTCATTTGATTGTGACTCATTTTTTTTTTTCCTCTATTAAACAATTAGTCATTTCATAAACAGTAGATAAATTATAAAGAAAATGCACTTAGTTGATCGCAACAATCAATCAGTTGGGACGTCCAATTATTTTAAAACATTTTAGTAATAAACTATTTTTTGTTCGTTAAAAAAAACGTTTTGCCCAAGTTATATTTCAGCCTTTTATGAACTGCATTCGATCTTCGACTGTAATCGAGTATCGAACGAATTTTCATTTGGTATTATGACGCGCATTCGATGAAGTATGACTTGTAAATTTAAGTTTTTTTTTTTTTTTATTCAAAATAGTATATTTGTGTGGTGTTAATCAAACTTACTCCAACATAAAATAAAAGTTTTTAAAAATTATGGCCTGTTCAGCAACGTGACAAGCAAACCTAAGTTCCCACTTTCATTATGGACATTCTGTCCGGACAGGCGAGGGGTAAATACGCAGGATGTGTAGTACACGACCGTCTGTGCTAGACATTTTCTTTGTGTTCAACTTTTCGTAATAATCGTCTTGTTGCTACATTTCATTTTTGTTACACTATTAATTTGCACATTTTTTTTATAGAAATCAATTTTTAAAATGTCTTAATTTAATTTTGATCTTGCGTATTTGCCCCCTCGCCAGCAAACTTCGTCTGTCCGGACAGAAATGTCCATAATGTAAATGGGGACTAAGTGAACGAAAGCAAAGCATATTTGAATTGAAAATAACAAATTTTCGTACATTGTTTTTTAATACAAATATGCTTTGCTTTCGTCCGCTTAATTTTTCTTGTGACCGCTGAACAGGCCATTAATGTTTTTTAGCAGAAAAATAAAAAACAATTGTAAAATACGTACATTTCAAACAATTATATGGCACAGAACAAGGCAAATTCATAGAAGGTAGGTGCAAGGCGAAATTTTTCTACCTATACAAAGTAGGTGCATTAGCGTATTCGCTCCTCAGCTGTTTGAATTCGCACTGAGCCCTGCTGCCAAAATTTATAATTTTATTTGTATGGATCCAGTGTAATATGGATTTGCAATTGAATAAGTATGCTTGTAATTTTATTTATATGTAGTTGTGTTATTTGGCTTGTGTTCTGTGCTTTTATGAAGAAACTAAATAATACAGGTCTGCAAAAAAAATTTTTTTTCAGCTGTATGAGATATTTTTACTGAATTATATGTTTTAAAGTGCGCTGATTTCAAAAGTGATGGCCATTTTTTTCTATCACATAAGGATATTTTGCAAATTCAAACACAAAAAATTGGTTAAAGCACTCCTTTATTCAAAATTTTCAAACAATAAATATTTTTTTTAAAGCAAACGAAACATTATTTTGATACATATGTATACTTATTCATGTTCTTTATGAAACCTCTTCTTCTTTTCCTTGATACCTTGACGAGTCCTTTTCCGATTTCCATCTTCAGTTTCTCGCTTATGCGATAAAAGGTTTTTATTTTTTAATCGAGAACATAACAGTTCGGCTGCATCTTTTGAAAGACCTAAATCTCTTACTAAATCTTTGAGCTCACCTTGCGCAAATAGTTGAGGCCTTCCATCTTCGTCAAAAGATAAATCTGAGCTTGATTCACCCGGAGGAGGTAATGTAGCTTCGTCCTCCAACTCACTAGGGTATTCATCCAAACTGGAAGGTAGCTGCGGGATAGATATCTCTCCTTTACGTCAACTGAGCAGAAGTAGCAGTCAGTGGTGTGATTTTTCTGCTCACGCCATATAGGAATTCCAAATCGAAATGCATTTTTCTTTCCCTTAAACCACAAACGAAGATCTTCTTCGCATCTTCTACACACCTTATGCGGGGCCCATGGTTTATCTTGATGACCAAGTTTTAATTTAAAGTAGGCAAAATAAACTTTCCTTACAAAATCACATATTTCTCTGTTGACTTTTAAAAGTGAATTCACCACAGATATAACAAAAACTGTTTGGAGAAATAACACAACTTGTAGTCATGATTAACAGACAACAGCACTGTTCACTTGAATATCAGTATGTCTACTGAGAACTTTTCTTTGTTTCAAGCGATGTAAAATAAAAC
Organism: Thelaira solivaga; assembly: GCA_947397855.1. Taxonomy (NCBI): domain Eukaryota; kingdom Metazoa; phylum Arthropoda; class Insecta; order Diptera; family Tachinidae; genus Thelaira; species Thelaira solivaga. Next base: position 44,577,483 of record OX377614.1, read on the forward strand.
ACTGCTGTTTTCACTTAATGTAGAGCGGTTGTAAATTCGCTCTACGACGGTTGATAAAAAACTCTTTATTTTTAAAAACTATCTTCCTTAAATACCACATACACACGATTCTCCGGTCATCTTTTCAAATGCATATTAACATTAGGTAGTACCTAAAGTCTTAAACAGATTCCAAGAAACAATTAGCACTATCTATTAATTAGTGTACACGTTTATTACTTCAAGGAAAAACAAATAATCCTTTCTGCGGAAAATACGCTAATTTGTAATAGCAGACCTTCGCTAATCGGTGTGTGAGATAATAGGGTTGGTTTTTTTCAAGGCCATAAATGTCACACATTCGTTCAATATTGGGTACCTGCGGTAAATTGAGAATAAAATCCGCATTTGTTATTCGATTTTCATGATTTACACCTTATTTTATTCTTGAGGTATTTAGCTTTCAGAAAAATGTGCAAAATATAAAATTTTTGCTTTTTCTTTTTTTTATTGCATTTTTAAACTAAAAAAAACGCGAATTTTGCAAGAAAAAAATTTTTTCCCCTCTTAAATTTTTGAATAATTCCAAAACGATAAAATATAGAAAAAAATTATATGAAATTAAATTAAATATAATTTTGTTACGCATCTTTTGGTGTTTTGTTTATGAAAATCGGATGAGCCTTTCTCGAGTTAGGCTGAAATATGTCTTCGTACCTGACTAATTTAGGGGGAAAAAAATTGCCACCCCCATAAAAAATATCCCTACGTGATGGAGAAAAACCGAAAACGGATTTGAGTTTAGCGCATCAAAATCTGTAAGAAAATGTAAAAAAATCCTATGCATTTTTTTGGTCGCAGACCTGTGTAATTTTTATAAAATTAAAACTAATTCATTGTAAAATATACAACAAATAATAATAATATACAATATAAAAAATATACACATATTAAATATTGTAAAATATTTTAAAAATATAAAGCAACAATATTAAAACAAAATGGTTAAGTGTCCATTGTGCAAAGCGAAATATGTTAAGGGTAAACCGTTATTCCGTGTTCCAAAAGACTATAGCTGGTTGAGTCAAATTTGTGGTGTTACATTTACATCAAATGATCGCATATGTCAAAATTATATTCTGGGGGGTTACTCTATTGCGATGCGAAAGAAAAACTATTCGCATTTTTATGATTTTTACATTGAGTTGCGATGCGTTTTCTTTCGCATCACAATAGAGAGTAGCCACCCTGGCTTCTAGCATTGTTAATGTTGGAAATAGAATAACACTTGCCAAATGCTGAGCCTATACCGGTGCAGTTGCAACAGTAAGTAACACTTATATTTTAGTTCGTTTTCCAAATATGTAACTAAGCCGAATTTAATTATTTTCAGATGTTAATTTCTCATCCGTCAAGTACAAATTGATTTTGATTGGTATTCAATGTGCTGCAATCACCCCCGATGAAAAGTGTGTAGAATTGTTCTATTCTCAACATTCTGGGCGTTTATTTAATACATGGAAGAAGACTATTGTTATTGGCCATCATGCTCGCTCTGATCGGTACAAGGTTACTGGTGCAGGTACGTTATTTTTCCAAAAATTTAAATTTTTATTTTTAACGTAACAATAATTTTATTTATTTACAGTTTCTACCAGGAATATAACATTTTTTATACGCCTGGTTTCCACACACAAACAATTGTCTTAAACATTTAAAAATATTTGCAATGAAACGTTATTCAAACTTATATCAGCAGTTTTAAAATTTTCAACCCAACAAGTTGCTGTTGAAAAGGATAATCAACAGAGGTCTTTGGTAAATGTCATTAGTATAATTTGCTTGGTGATTTTACTGAGAAACTAAAAAAAAATTATTTTAATTTCTCCCAGATGAACATTCTATGGCACTAAAATTAGAAAAATTATTACATTTGGTAGCAATACTAATGCTAATAAAAATTAGTTTTACTAGTATTACTTAATTAAAAATAAACAATTAACGTTTAACTATTAGAATAATAAATTATAATTAATTAATAGTTATGTTAACTAAATATCACATAACGTACCTTTTTTGAGCAACAAAAACTATACTCTGTATTTAACAGCTATCTACTAGAAAAAATTAATTATTAGTTAAGATGTAATAAATATTATTATATTATACTCGTATGTATATATATTTTTTTAAGCACAATAATAATGTGCAGTAAATAAATAAAATGTTTAATGATATACAAAATGCTCTAAAAACTTTATAAGATCATTTTAATTCAACTATAAAATGGCTAAGATTTTCTGAATCTTTATGGTGGAGTTTGGGAGAGTAGAGTTTTAGCATCAGTAAGGCTGAATGTCTTTTATGTTTTCCACAGTAAAGGTCTACCTCTGGCAATGTGTTCTTATATGTAATAATAATGCTTCATATTACACATTTTTTAGATTTAAAATTAATTTTTATTATAAAAATATTGCAAGCATGTTTATGGTACAAAAGGTGGAAAATAAATGAATACACGTATATATAAATGGAGTAAAGCAGAACAATTAAATCAAAATATATATAAGATGCTTGTAAAACTTTAAACTTTCGATTATTTCAAGAACATTGAGAGAAATCATAGGAACAAATTTGTGGGAATTATAACAATTTTTTAATCTTTAAAAAATATTCATTGCGTGGGTGGTTGGAGTGTAACAATTTGTTGCGGTGGTACATAGGGGGTAAATAGTAGGCATTATTAAATAAATTTTCAATTTTTAAATATTCAGATTTTTTTTGCTTTGATTAAAGCAAACTTTTTTTTTTGTTTTTTTTGTTGGAATGAATGGGTTGTGTTCAGTTGTCATATGTTTTTGACAGATGACACCAAATTCATTCACAGCAACAATAAGAACCATTGTGAATAAGGGGGCAGAGTTGCTATAGTTAAAGAAAGACAAGTAGTAACGACCATACAAACTGCTATGAGAAGGAGGCCATATTTTTGGAATTTTAAAATTTTTAAGTTGTAGCAGTCCGACAAAAAATTAGTTATTTATAAATTTTGAATTGATTTAGGAAAAGCAGGCAAGGAAACTATAGAAATTGGAAAGATAAGCTGGAAGGAAAAAAATAGTATAAATAAGAGAGTAGAAAGGAAAAATGGAAGAGAATAAAAAAGTTAGATTTTGGGTTGAATTCGAGATCTGTATCTGTGGAAAAGTGTTTAAGTGAATTTGTGAATGATAAAAAAAAAAAAAATTTTTAAATTCAAAAGGACAAAAAAAAAAAAAAGGATATTCTAGATCCTAACATTATAGAACCAAGGAGTTTTCACTAGAAATGTTTGTGAATTGTATTTTGAAACTAAATTGATAAAATGAGACTAAGACTTAAATTATAAATTATAAAGAAAAGAAAGAGAGAAAAATAATATTCTAGATCCTAACATTATTTAAAGAAAAGAAGAATTTAGTCCTTGTAAGGATCATACGGAATTTTAAATTATCAGTGAAGAAGAAAAATTAGAAGAAAGCAAAAAAAAAAAAAAAGGAAAAGTAATTTTTTTTTTTTGAGAAGAAAAAAAAAATTTGTCTGACGAAAGTAATAAAATTAATTAATTGGTTTCTAAACTCAAGTTAGGCAAGAATTTAATGAAGAATTTAATGAAGAATTTAATGATATAATATTATAAACCTTATTCCTTACTAAGAGAGCTCCTTTAGGCAGGAAAGAATTACGGTTATTTATTTTTTTTTTATCTATTGATTTCTTGAATAAATAGAAAATTTAACTGAGTGGATTACTTATATGCGCGCTAACAAAGAAAAAATAGAAATTAATTTTATAATTTTTTTCTTTCATATCCGGTTAATTACTTATACGGATAAAAAAAAAAAAAAATTTTAAAAGCTATTTTTGTTTGAAAGTATGATTTGAAGGCATTAATAATGAAGAATAATTAATGTATTAATTATAAGAAGTATCGAATAAAAATCATATTTTTTTTTTGTTAGTTGAATAATCTTCCATGTGTAATGGTAGAAAAATTAGATGTGTAATATATATATTGTTATTAAAAATTGTTTAAAAGAAAAATGATGTGTTTGTGTTAGAAGGAAAACAGAGTTGGTTGTTGTAGGAGTAATAAAAGGGTAAGTGTGATTAAAGAATGGGTGGACATGTGATGATGAAAAGTACGATATTCATGTCCCAGGATGGGCGGGCAAGAATGGAGAGGAATTACCATCGTAACTCTCTATAATTATATTTATATGAATCCTAGCTAAGGCCTACAAGTTTTTTTTTTTTGTTTAATTTTTATTTTTTTTTTATTTTTAATTTCTTCATGATGTTTATTTTATTTATTTTAATTTCTTTATGAGTTTTTTTTTATTTATTATTTTTTTTATTGTCACTGGCTCTGCCTACAGTTGTGGGTTGGGACCTACCCTGATAAGGTGCTCTAAATTTACTAGCCGATGGCACAACAACTGTAGGGCATGATAGTGTAGGGTCACGTAACAATAAATGGCGCCCAATATTGAAAATATCGAGAACTTTTTTAGTTGTTGAAGAATATTTATTTTGTTTAGTATACAGATCAACCAAGTATACAGTTTTAGTTTGTTTTTATTTTTTTTTTGTTTAGGTACAGCAGGTAAAACAAATATGTAATAGTAATTGGGAAGTTTTTGTTAGCTATATAGCCTGGGAGTAGACAAAATAAGATTACATCTCAGAGAGTAGTTCATAATGATTTTCTAGTTATTATATATTTTGCGACGTTGATGTTGTAATGGGAAACAGAGTAGCCGCTCTCTATAATATAATGAGAGGTCTGATGTATTCTGAACTCATTTGTTTTCGCATCAATAGTTGTAAAGTGGGACTGGAAGTGAGTGGCATCCGTTTTGATAATATATATTAAAAGTCTGTCGTGTCACTGATTTCATGGTTCGGGGTTGTGTGTTGAATCGGACCAAGGATTATAAGGTGTTATCCATTTTTGAACAATAATTCGAAAATGAAGCATTGCACTGTATGATTTTTTTTCTGAACTTAACATGACATTTTTCAGTTCAATTTAATTTTTATTTTCATTTCCGTTTTGTTATAAAAGATTGTTTTTAGCTAGAGGGAATTAATATTAAAATATAATTTCTTTTATTGACCATTTACCCAAAGTTGCCCCTACTGAAATTCAACCAACTCGTACCGATATTAAAAGATTTATTTTTGTTTTTGTGCATATATTAAATATAGGAAGCTATATAGAATAGTAAATTTGTTTAGATAAAACAAATTTGTAGAGCATACTTTTAGGATCATAATTTGATATTACTTGTAAAATACCAAACCTATTTTTTTTTTTTTGGGAATAATTTGATTTTTTTTAAGGCATTTGTTGTGTTTGGAGATTTAAGCACAAAAATTTAGTTTGTGTTGTTTGTTTTTTTTTTTTAATACAAAATTAAGGATCAATATTTGATTTAAATATTGTGGAGTTTTTTTTTTTTTGTTTTGTATGGGTTCGTTTATTTGTTTTAAACAAATTTAAAAGAAAACGTGATAGTGTGTATGACGATAATTCGGGAATCTCTTGCGTATGCGAAATTTAATTTGTTTTATAATTTTTTTTTTGTATTGTGTTAGTAAGTTGTAGTAAATTGATATTGGGGAATGGAACTGTGTTAATTTCAATAATTTGTTGTTTGTACGATCAGATAAATATTTTAACGATAAGTTTTTTTTCTTGTTCTTATTTATTAGTTATTACTTTAATTTCTTTTTATATAATTAATAACTTTGTTTTGAATTAATTTTAAATTGGTTTTTTTTTATTAAACAATTCAAAATTGAATTGGAAATTTTAATTCATTTTAGTTACATTTTTTTAAGGACTTTAAATTTATTCAATTAAAACTTGTAGTTTAATGAATTAATTTGAATCAATGTCTCTTTCAACTAAAGAAATAGATAGGGAAAATATTAGGAAATTAGAAAAATTAAAAAGACAAAGAGAAAGAGTTATTGAGTTTGATCTAAACAGATCATCACCACAGATTAAAGAAAAATATATGAGGAACGACAAGTCTGATAGGATGGCAACCAAATCTCCTCAGATTTCAGATTTGTCTGGTACTATAAATGCACAGGCAAGCCAGGGTGCTAAACCAAAACAAATAAATATCAATGACGAAAAAACACACCATGATAAGATGAATATAAGCCTAGATGAGCCCATCAAGGCTATGATAACGGAACAAATAGGCAATGAAATGAGAAAAGTGCAAGACAGTTTACAACATTTAACAGAGAACTTACACATTCTGTCATTAAACGCTACTAGTAACAATCAGGACCACAATGACAGGGGTAGGTGGCCTATAGAAAATAGGAGACCTCGCCAGAATAGTGATTTGGATTTTCCACCACCAATGCCACAATATAATAGAGAATCATATAGGATTCGAGTGGATAAATTCGGTATTGAATTTAAAGGAAACCACGGTAGACATGACGATTTATCTGTAGAAGATTTTATTTTTCGGCTGGAACACATGCAGCGGCAATATCAAATCCCATGGACAGAAATCTTAAGGGACTTTCATTTATTAGTTTCTGGGCCAGTGCAACAATGGTACTGGGCACTACTGCAAACCTCCAGGGTAGATGACTGGCGGACACTACGATCTGCCCTTATAAATAGGTACAAAACAGTAAGATCAAGTTGGGAGTTGATGCAGGAGATAGTGAACAGAAAACAGGAACAGAATGAAACCATCGACAATTATTTCCATAGCATGAACCTTCTGAGAGTAAAATTAGAAACACCAGTGTCTGAAAATGACATCATTAAAATAGTAAAAAGAAATTTGAGGGAGAGCATCGCTCGGATAGTGTATCCCATAGCAGTCAATTCACTAGAGCAATTGAGGATTGAATGCTTGGAGGCTGAAAGATCTTTTCCACGAAGGGAATATAGGAATGAGATAAATCAAAGTAAGAAACCAACTAAATACGTGAATGAAATAATTGTTGATGATGCCGAAGGATCTCAAACATCCGCATTGGAGAATATATCAGCAACGGAAACAGAACAGGTCTGTTGGAACTGCCAAATAAAAGGACATACATTTAGAGACTGCATGTCACAACAGAGGAGTATATTTTGCTATAAATGCGGTAAGCAAAATACAGTGACACCGAAGTGCCCAAGATGCAAACAAGCACAGGGAAACAACAGGGGGATTGCGGTATTAGCGAGGGAACCACGGTCCCAGTAAATGGCCCCACCTCGACCACAGAAGACATCGAAACTCTTCCAAAATTTGCTGACATACGACATAACATACCAATAAACGTACGAGAACAAAACTATAAAAAAATAAGAGACAGTATTTTTAACAACACCAACGTGACTAAGACAAATAACACAGACAATAGCAATGACAAAAAGACTCACAATAGAAGACACGAATATAATTTAAAACTGAGACAGGACTTTATAAACAGAAAAAGACAAAGACGCTTAATAATTTCGGCTGTAAGTCATTATAGCACCAACATAGACCCTAGACCATATGTAGACATTTCACTGAATGGCAAACATTTTTAGAGGCCTATTGGATTCAGGCGCCTCTGTAAGTCTTATCGGAAAAAATTGCCGAGAAATAGTTGACAGCATGAGCATAAAAGTTAAGCCAATATTTTGTAACATTAGTACAGCGACTGGACAACGACACAGAATATTGGGCAAGTGTGACTTGGACGTTGAATATATAAAGAACAAAAAAACGATAACTTTTTATTTATGCCCAGATTTAGACCAGGAATTATACTTAGGCATTGATTTTTGGAGAGCTTTTGGCATAGCTCCGGAAATTGTCAAAGTGGCCAGCATTGATGCTGAGGTAATGAAGAAAATAAACAATAACAATAATGAACACAAAATGCAAGGACATATATTAAGCCCAGAACAGCAAACACAATTAGATGAGGTAGTAAAACAATTTCCATCATTTGAGGTAAAAGGACTTGGCAAAACAACACTAGAAAAACATGAAATAAAATTAGTTAAAGACACACAACCAATTAAGGAAAGATATTACCCAATTTCACCCGCAGTTCAAGAGATTGTATATAAAGAACTGGACACCATGTTGGAACTGAACGTCATCGAAGAAAGTAATAGCCCATGGTCCAACCGAACAACAGTAGTTAGGAAACCTGGTAAAAATAGATTTTGTTTGGACGCTCGAAAGCTAAACGCGGTAACCATCAAAGATGCTTTTCCGTTGCAAAATATTGACGGCATTTTAAGTCGTATAGACCAAACCCACTATATCAGTAGTGTGGACCTTAAATATGCCTTTTGGCAAATAGAATTGGAGGATGAAGCTAAGCCCTATACTGCGTTTACGGTACCAGGCAGGCCATTATACCAGTTTCGCATGATGCCATTTGGCTTATGCAATGCTGCTCAACGCTTATGCCGACTTATGGACAAAGTTATTCCAGCCAGACTTAGACAAAACGTTTGTGTATTTGGACGATTTGTTAATAATTTCAGACGAATTTACATCGCATTTGAGAATTTTGAGGGAAGTGGCGAAGTGTTTAGAAGACGCTAACCTAACAATAGGCCTAACTAAATCATTATTTTGTTTTAAGCAGTTAAGGTATTTAGGTTTTATAATAGGTGGAGGTACACTCCGAACAGACCCAGAAAAGGTAAAAGCCATACAGAAAATTTCTTTGCCTAAAACACCACGTGAAGTGAGAAGTTTCTTGGGGACTGCTGGGTGGTACAGACGCTTTATCAGGGACTTTTCTACAATATCCGCACCTCTCACAGAAACCCTCAAAAAGGGCAAGAAATTTAGTATGTCACCGGAGGCCATAGAAGCGCCATACGTCATCCTGACTTTTCAAAACCCTTTTGTATACAATGCGATGCATCCGAATTTGGAGTGGGTGCTGTTTTATTTCAGCGAAATGAGCAAGGGCTGGAAAACCCCATTGCTTTTTACTCACAGAAGCTGACAACATGTCAGAGACATTATTCTGTGACTGAAAAGGAATGCCTTGCCGCAGTCTTGGCCATAAAAAGATTTAGACCCTATGTTGAGATGATGAACTTTACAATGATTACAGACCACGCTAGTCTTAAGTGGCTAATGTCATTAAAAGACCTTAGCGGTCGTTTGGCCAGGTGGTCATTGCAATTACAAGCATATGATTTTTCAATTGTACACCGCAAGGGTTCTGCAAATATAGTGGCCGATATGTTGTCTAGAATGCCTATAGAAGTTGCAGAAATTGTTGAGGAAGACTATTTTGATTTTGAAACAACTGCCTTCGAATCAGAAGAGTACCTGGAACTTATCAAAAACATTCAAGAGAATCATGAAAAACTACCAGATTTAAGAATAGATCAGGAAAAAATTTATAAGAAAACAATATTCAATGATTGTGATAGCTCTGAAGAATCAACCTGGAAGCTGTGGATTCCACAGGAAATTACACAGGTATTAATAGAAAAAGCTCACGATTCAGTTTTAACATCACATGGAGGAATTAGAAAAACTTTAGACAGACTAAAAAGACTATATTATTGGCCTAGAATGACCATACAGGTAAAACAATATATACAAAAATGTCAGGTATGCAAGGAAACAAAACCAATTAATATACACACAATGCCATCTATAGGGTGTGAAGTACAGACTTTTCGACCATTTCAAAAACTTTACATAGATTTTCTAGGTAAATACACTAGGTCTAAGGGAGGAAACACGTACATATTCATTGTTGTAGACCACTTTACAAAATTTGTTTTTCTCAAAGCCATGAGGGAAGCCACTGCGAAAAATGTGGTACAATTTTTAGTACAGGAGGTGTTTCAGAAATTTGGTGTACCTGAGGTGGTACACAGTGACAATGGCCAACAGTTTAATTCGACAGTATTTAAAGAACTGACAGAGACATACAACATCAAACATTTAAAAACTGCATTCTATTCACCGCAATCTAACGCGGCTGAAAGAGTCAATCAATCGGTATTAGCAGCCATTCGGATATACCTGGAAAATGATCATAGAGATTGGGATCAATATCTACCAGAAATAGAACATGCCCTAAGAACATCAGTGCATGCTGCCACGGGAGTTTCTCCATTTTTTTCACTGTATGGTTATCATATTTTTTCAAATGGTTCAGATTATAAATTAGCCAGAAAATTGCAATCATTCTCTGACCATGAGATATTGAACTTTGATAAAAATGATAGACTAAAAATAATTAGAGAAAAAATTAAAAAAAATCTTACAGCAGCATATGACAGAAGTGCTCGTAGGTATAATGAAAAGGCTCGACTTGTAACATTCAAACCAGGACAAGAAATATACAGGAAAAATTTCACTTTATCTGATTTCAGCAAAAACATAAATGCTAAATTTTGTAGAAAATACCTTAAATGTAGAGTAGTGAGACCCGTAGGAAATAATTTGTATGAACTCGAAAATCTATAGGTATTTTTCATACAAAAGATTTAAAGGCTTAACTCCATGCAATTTTCACTTTAGTTCTTTTAAACAGATTAAAATTTTAACATCAAAATATACAAACCAAAACAATAAGCAACCATATACAGAACTAAAAGTAGACACATTCAATTTACAAAAAATTTTTTTTTAACATACATACTCACAAATATGCCCGGCTTGAGACCAAACAGGGTGTGGGAGTTCCCCACGTTGACAATAGCGCATATGCATAAACCGCACACCGGTCCTTCTGGCGTGAAACTTATCAGCCCCGGAGTTTTGTTGCGGTGGTACATAGGGGGTAAATAGTAGGCATTATTAAATAAATTTTCAATTTTTAAATATTCAGATTTTTTTTGCTTTGATTAAAGCAAACTTCTTTTTTGTTTTTTTTTGTTGGAATGAATGGGTTGTGTTCAGTTGTCCTATGTTTTTGACAGATGACACCAAATTCATTCACAGCAACAATAAGAACCATTGTGAATAAGGGGGCAGAGTTGCTATAGTTAAAGAAAGACAAGTAGTAACGACCATACAAACTGCTATGAGAAGGAGGCCATATTTTTGGAATTTTAAAATTTTTAAGTTGTAGCAGTCCGACAAAAAATTAGTTATTTATAAATTTTGAATTGATTTAGGAAAAGCAGGCAAGGAAACTATAGAAATTGGAAAGATAAGCTGGAAGGAAAAAAATAGTATAAATAAGAGAGTAGAAAGGAAAAATGGAAGAGAATAAAAAAGTTAGATTTTGGGTTGAATTCGAGATCTGTATCTGTGGAAAAGTGTGTTTAAGTGAATTTGTGAATGATAAAAAAAAAAAAAATTTTTAAATTCAAAAGGACAAAAAAAAAAAAAAAGGATATTCTAGATCCTAACATTATAGAACCAAGGAGTTTTCACTAGAAATGTTTGTGAATTGTATTTTGAAACTAAATTGATAAAATGAGACTAAGACTTAAATTATAAATTATAAAGAAAAGAAAGAGAGAAAAATAATATTCTAGATCCTAACAATATTTAAAGAAAAGAAGAATTTAGTCCTTGTAAGGATCATACGGAATTTTAAATTATCAGTGAAGAAGAAAAATTAGAAGAAAGCAAAAAAAAAAAAAAAAGGAAAAGTAATTTTTTTTTTTTGAGAAGAAAAAAACAATTTGTCTGACGAAAGTAATAAAATTAATTAATTGGTTTCTTAACCTCAAGTTAGGCAAGAATTTAATGAAGAATTTAATGAAGAATTTAATGATATTATATTATAAACCTTATTCCTTACTAAGAGAGCTCCTTTAGGCAGGAAAGAATTACGGTTATTTATTTTTTTTTTATCTATTGATTTCTTGAATAAATAGAAAATTTAACTGAGTGGATTACTTATATGCGCGCTAACAAAGAAAAAATAGAAATTAATTTTATAATTTTTTTCTTTCATATCCGGTTAATTACTTATACGGATAAAAAAAAAAAAAAATTTTAAAAGCTATTTTTGTTTGAAAGTATGATTTGAAGGCATTAATAATGAAGAATAATTAATGTATTAATTATAAGAAGTATCGAATAAAAATCATATTTTTTTTTTGTTAGTTGAATAATCTTCCATGTGTAATGGTAGAAAAATTAGATGTGTAATATATATATTGTTATTAAAAATTGTTTAAAAGAAAAATGATGTGTTTGTGTTAGAAGGAAAACAGAGTTGGTTGTTGTAGGAGTAATAAAAGGGTAAGTGTGATTAAAGAATGGGTGGACATGTGATGATGAAAAGTACGATATTCATGTCCCAGGATGGGCGGGCAAGAATGGAGAGGAATTACCATCGTAACTCTCTATAATTATATTTATATGAATCCTAGTTAAGGCCTACAAGTTTTTTTTTTTGTTTAATTTTTATTTTTTTTTTATTTTTAATTTCTTCATGATGTTTATTTTATTTATTTTAATTTCTTTATGAGTTTTTTTTTATTTATTATTTTTTTTATTGTCACTGGCTCTGCCTACAGTTGTGGGTTGGGACCTACCCTGATAAGGTGCTCTAAATTTACTAGCCGATGGCACAACAACTGTAGGGCATGATAGTGTAGGGTCACGTAACAAATTAACAGGAATAACTTCTTTGTTAACCAAAAACTTAGCGAAATTCCATTTACAGCTTTGCCGAATATACCAGTCTACTTGGCTTTTAAATATTAATTACTAGTCTTAGGTAGTTCACGAACGAACTACTCATATTGTACTATTCACTTATTTGAACTGAACGAACTGATCCATATTTGGAATTCCTATAGTTCATTTGCTTGATGATCATTTTAACACTGCAGTCACACGATCAAGTTTTTTTACAATTCTCTTTCAAGAAATTTACACGTACTGCTTGTCAAAATTCACAAAAATTGAAAGCTGTGACGTAGGCTGCACGCAATTTCAAAGCAAGTTTTTCAACAAGATGTTTTTTTAACCTCTTCCACCGACAGTTTTGTTTCGGCGGCAATAGTTATATGCCTTAATTTTTAAATTATTCCGTCTATATGCAGGAATATTCATGTTCCACAGAACTTCATGCCTTTAATTTGTTCACAAACATATTTAAAAAAAAAAACAAAACAATACTGGCGGCAGAATAAGAATTCAAATTTGGAATAATAAAACTGTAGTCAGCTGTTTTCTTGAGTGTAATTTGAAACACTCAATTGAACGAAAAATTGAAAGCAAACTCTCAGCAAATTTTAAAAGTGTGAGTGTATTGGTAAAAAAATGAGAGAAATTTTAAAAATTGAATGAAAACTTGATCGTGTGACACCCAAGTTACATTTCATTATTAGACTTGAATATCAAATTTTTTTTTTAATTTTGCTTTGTTTGTTTACAAAATAATATCATTATGCTTTGTTTTCTTTCATAATTTTAACATTCCATATCTAATTTTACACTAACAAAATATTTGGTGCGCACACTCTGTGCTTAAAATATTCGTGAATTGTCAAGAAACACAGAGATGGCTTATATACTCCGACCATGTAAATGTAACAATTTTGACAAGTTAAGAAAAAACTTGATTTCCTGATATCATCTTGTATGAATTCGCCTTGATTAATTTGAACTTACCTCTAATGATGATTTCTCAATTATGAAGTACATATTATTAATTTTTATTATATTATTTACATAAATAAAAATGTTTGTTAAATAAAAATCTTGAACAATTTTGACAACTTTGTAGAAAATACATTCGCCTTTGTTATGATTTTTTGGATGCACACAACTGTATAATTTCACCGTGCACACAACTGCATCAAAGCGAATTCGCCTTGTAACTGCATATTTTCACCATGGAATATGCCTTGATTAAAACATTCGCCATATTGGCAACTATCTTCTAAAATTCGCCTTGGCAATATGTGTGCAGTAATTTGTCAAAATTTACCGCCTAAATTGTTAATGAATAGAGTACTACAAAAAATAAAAACAACTGGATAAACTAATAAAATTAAATCAATATGTACAAACGAAGTTTGTTGCGTTATGCTCACATCACTGGTTTTACAAGTTTGATTTACACCCTCAATGGAGAATTTATATTGACTTGTGGGTCGGATGGCGATATTCGCAAGTGGCGTAGTATAGATGACGATGATCCTTCTTCTAATTGCTTGGGAGAGTATGTAGTATGTTTGGCACAAAAAGGAGAAAGGTTGTTGGCATCGACAGACCACCATACTGTACAAGCGTACACTTTTCCTGATATGGACCGTGATGGTACTTTAATGCGATTTACGGCACCGGTTGTAACTATTAAGGTAAAAAATAATTGTGTGGCTGCTGGCTCGGAAGATACTAAGATAAAAATTGTAAGTGATAACAAGGAACCGATGGAATTGGAAGGTCATAAAGGTCCTGTGTTGTCATTGGACATTCATCCTCGAGCGATGACTTTAGCATCAGTTGGTGGTGAAGGTGCTCTAAAAATCTGGAATATAAAAGATTGCAAAGAGATAAAAACAATACATGGGTTGCCTAAGAGCAACAGTTTTGAAAATGCAAAATATTTTGGCACTCCTTGCTTTGAACCATGTAATGGCGACAGTCTTGCTTATGTAAGTAGTAAAGAAATCATTATGTTAAATACGTCAACATGGGAATTGGATTACTCTCTTAAAGATGATCAAATAAAAGGAGAATATACATGCTGTCAATTTTCTAACGACGGTTTGTTCTTAGCAGCTGGTACAGACTTGGGAGAGATTTCGGTTTTTGATATCAACAAGAGGCAAGTTAAAAAATGTGAAGCGCCATCCAGTGAATGCCAAGGTATAACATGTTTGGCTTGGAATAACAAAAATAATTATGAAATTGCATATTGTGATGCTGCCGGTCAATTAGGAACTTTGTTTTTCTCGGGCGTAAATGAAGACAAATATATTAACGTGGATACCGTTTTTGGAGAAATAGAATTTGATGAAGAACCAAATGTCACTGAGAATAACATTGAAGATGACGTTGATGGTGAAAACGCCATATCTATCGAAAAATTAAAAAAAAAAATTATGTCTTATGCAAATTCAAATGTTGCATATGATGATGACACAAGGGACTCTACACAACGAGTTCGGTCAGTTAGTCCATCAATATCGAAGCCAGCTTACAACAAATCAATTAAACAACAAGTTGCCTTTCAACCTAGTTCCACTCCTATGCACTTGGAACATCGCTATTTAGTTTGGAACTCTATTGGAATAGTAACTATGTATGCCGACGGATCAGATGGAGCTATAAACGTTGAATTTCATGATGCTAGTATGCATCACTCTTTACATATTCCAAACTATAATGGTCATAACATGGCTAGTTTAAGTTCATCTGTTTTGGCTTTGACATCAGAGAATTCATCAAAAATTGTATGTATAGCTTTATCTGTTTCTGGCAATAAAGAATGGTCTATCCAATTGCCAGATTGTGAAAGTGTAGAAGCTATATGTGTCACATCAAAAGTAGTAGCTGTAGCTTCAAATCTGCAGTTTTTAAGATTATTTACAGTTATGGGAACACAAAGAGAAATAATTTCTATACCGGGACCTGTAGTATGTGTGGCAGGACATGAGGATCGTATTTTAGTATCTTATCACAATGCTCCATCAAACGAAGAACAACAGAATATTCAAGGCATTCTATTGCAAACAAAAGGTTTGAAAGTAAAATGCCAAAATATAAATATGCCTATTAAACCTAAAAGACAATTGACTTGGATGGGGTTCTCAGATTTTGGGTCACCTGTTTTTTATGATTCAATGGGATTGGTACAATTATTCAATTTTAAATCGAATTGTTGGTATCCAGTTTGCGATACAATGACGAAATTATCAAGTGTTTCTAACAACTATTTTCTAATATCTCTTTCAGAGAGATCACAAGTTCTTCAAGCCGTATTATGCCGGGGTACGTCATATCCTATGACTACACCACGTCCTATGGTACAGGAATTGCCATTACAGTTACCGCTTTGTGATTTAGAAAGCGAAAAAACCGCTTTTGAAGATGCTATGTTACGTGCAAATATAATGGAAATAGATAATGCAGAGAAAACAATTAAAGAAACAGCTATTAAACTATTTGCCCTCGCTTGTCGAGGTGAAGTTGAGGCACGTGCGGAAGAATTAATTGCAACTATAGCTTGTAAAGAGTTGCTTCTGTTGTCTGTAAAATATGCTACGAAAATAGGGAGAATTCATTTATCTGAAAAACTTTCTGAACTGTTACCGCATATAGAAGATAAGAAAAATTCAAGAGAACATGACGAACAATTTGTGGAAGAGGCATTACCAGCATCGCCTTCATCAAAAGCTTATCAGAACGTTTCGATAACGAGCACAAAAAAACTGGCTCCTAAATTGATGGACTTGGGATCATCGAAAAAAAATAGTTTCAAAAAATCATATAACGTTATTTCAGCAATTTCTTTATTTAAAAAATCTGGAAGTGAACAAATGTCACAGACGTCAGAAACATCGCTAGAAAATTGTAGCATGACAGATTTCCAAACTTCAAAAATGTTATTAAAAGAAGACGATACAACTATTAAACATTTACATCAAACTTCCGTAAATCCATTTGCCTCCAAACGTAAGCTTTCGGATGTTGATAAAACTATATTAATGGGTTCGGAAAAGTTAAAAATTATAAAAAAATAAATGAATTTAGTTATGTTTGTATTTATAATAAAACTAGCTGACCCGGCATAAAAATAGTTAAAAAGATATGGAAAGAACGTATTTTTGAATCATCATTGTAGTATGTTTAATTTATGTTTCCAATTATAATGAATCGTAAGTTATTTTATTTATTGGGTATTGAGATAACCGATAAATCAATAAATAATTTTTTTCTATTACTTTGCTGTGACATCAAAATTCCTTTCATTATTGCTGTCACCAGGACCACACACGGCAAGTTTAGTTGGGCAATTGTTGATTTTGTAGGAGAGTGGAATGGAAAGGGGTACAAACTTGCTCGTACTCGGCAATTCCTTTTTGTTTTCTCTTCGTATCTTTTATAAAGATGTAAAAAAAGACGACAAGTAGCTTGAGGCTGAATGAATGACTCATGATATAATGACATCAGGTAATGCAGTGCGCCCAGCTGGACATTTTTTGCTGTTGTGGATGTTCTATTCTGCGATTGTCAAAATTTGTTTCCATTTTCAAAGCGTCTTCAATTTTTACAACTAAAAGTTTATTGTGTGAAAAATTTGTATTGTAATTGAAAATAAAACATTATAGTAAAATAAACTGCATAAAAACCAATTCGGTGTGGAAGCAAAATTTTGAATAAAAAAACTGAATTTAAATTTTTAGCAAATAAAAAATAAATATTAATACAAACTTTAAAAATGTGATATTGTACGTTGTGCAAAAAAAATTCGAGAAAAGAACTGGATCCTTGTTTCGTGTGCCAAAAGACTCGTCTATAAGAGGTAGGTCGAGTGAGACTAGCAGAAAAAATTTAGCAACAACAAGCCTTATTTGTTGTGACCACTTTTTGCCCTCCAGTTTGGCAAAATTGGGAAATAACTTAATGCTGTTGCCCAATGCTGAACCGTTTGTTTGCCAGGAAATTAATAATGAGTTAAAATATCCAATCGCTGAGTGAGTAACTTATTTGCAATTTAAAGTTTTTTAATTATCTGTGAAGTGGTGCGTATTAAATATGTTAGCATAAAATGTAAATGTTATCAGTTTTTACTTACGTATAAATGTGCTCTTTTGTCATTAAATTTTTAGATTTTGTGGCTTAGTCAGAAGCAACGAAGAGGACGATTGTAATGTAAAGGACTGTTGCGTCTCGACAGAGCCATTACAAAGCTCTGCGTCTTTCTTCTCATGGGAAGAATTAACTGGCGAAGAAAAACCAGATGAAGTTGTTAATGAAAAAGAAACTCAAACAGAGTAAGTATATTTTCTCGATAGCTACAAGTACTTTAATATATATTTATAAAATTTTTTTAGCCAGTCAATGAGTGAGAAGCTTGGCTTCGAACTATATTTAAATAGATTCCATGCAGTGACTGCCAAAATATTTACATACACAAATATAGACTTCAAGTGGAAATTATAACGCCATTTGTAGTGATCATCTGCCTACTGTAGATAATAGCAGTACTAAAAATCATTGTTGTTATCCGAAAGATTATTTAATAGTTTGGCGGAGCACGTTTGGGTATAGTAGACTTAGCAATGCGCTCCAATACTGTTGATAGTAGTGCCTACAGTTGCTGGTTCTGGTAAACCATTGCCATCACCACCGCCCATAGAAGAACCATCACTTGTGCCATTCAATATATTACTCATGTCATAGATTAAATCTTGCAAAGCGATCCCACGGTCTTCCGGTTGCACTGGAAACTGTGAAATGTGTTAGTTAACACTACTTTGTGGTGGAGAACTGTTTGTATGGAATGTCAAAATTATGAAAGAAAACAAAGCATAATGGTATTATTTTGTAAACTAACAAAGCAAAATTAAAAAAAATTTGATATTCAAGTCTAATAAAACAGAAATGTAAACAAAAAACACGTAGAGTTGCTTCCACTTGATATAATTACACTAGACTCGACACGAATTTTAGGTGGCCACTTTTGATATTGCCATATGTTGCGGGGGTACATAGTAGGCATAAAATAATAAATAAATTTTCTTTTAAATGAATGTGTTGTGTTTAGTTGTCATATGCTTTTGACAAGTGACACCAATTCATTCACAGGAACCATAAAGATCATTGTGAATAAAAGAACAGAGTTGCAATATATAAAGAAGACCGGTAATAACGGACTATTAGGAGTGCTTTGGTAAGGTGGCCATCTTTATAGATTTTAAAAATTTAAAACAGGAACAGGCCAACAATCTTTAGATCATTTAGGCATTTCAAATTTTTAAAGGAAAAGCAGGCAGAAAAGCTAGAAAAATTGGAAGGTTAGGCTGGAAGGAAAATTAGGGTATAAATAGAAGTAAAACAGTAGAAGAGGTCTTTTTTTGGGAGAATACAAGCGCTGGTGATAATAATAAAAAGTGTACAAGTTTCAAATTAGTGAATAAGGACATTACAGAATAAAGACTAAGTAATATCCTGAAAAAAAAGAAAAAAAAAGCATGTCCTTTCCTTTATTAAGCAATAATTTTTGGAAACAAATAAAGTGAAATAAAAGAAAAATTCGAATGTCCTTCCTTTCCTTTTTTTTTTAAACAATAACTTTTGAGGACGAATAAAGTGGAATAAAGGAAAAACTCGAATGTCCTTCCTTTCTTCTTTTTTAAACAATACATTTTAAAATTAAAGTGAAAAAAAAAATAGTTAAAGAAGGGAAAACCGTAAGACTTTATGGACCCGAATGTCCTTATAAAGTAAACAGAGAAAAAAGTTTAAGAGAAGCAAGTGACCATATATGAGCCTTCTGGAAAAAATCAAGTTGCCGAAGAAGATAAAATATCTAAGAAGCAAGTAAGCAAGAAGACAAAAGAAGGAAGATTTTTATTGTATCAAAAAGGGTAAAAAGAGAAGAAAACCTAAAGCAATTTTATTTTTGATGCGGAAATAAGGTAGTCACTAATTTTTTTTTAAATAAGTCAACGTGTCCTGTGGGAGAGGAAGCCCAGATAAAAGGAGATATTCGAATGTATATATTAAGTGGGGGACATGTAACAAAGAAAGGTAGAATTCATGTCCCAGGATGGGCGGGAAATTTTTTAGAGAGTTACCATCAGAACTTTTTAGTTTTTGGAGAAAAGTATTTTTTTTAGTATACAGACCAACTAAGTATGCTGCTTTAGTTTCGTTTTATTTATTGTAGTTTCTGTTTTAGTTATATCAGTTTTTTTTTTATTTGCTTGGTGTGCTTGTTACCCTATTTAAGCAATAACTTATAGGCCATAAATTGTTTTGAACATTTAGTGTGCAGAGTTTGATTTTTTTTGTACAGCAGGTAAAACAAATAGCTAATAGTAATTGGGAAGTTTTTTTTTAGCCATGTAGCCTGAGAGTAGACAACATAATATTACATCCCAGAGGGTAGTTCGGAATAATTTTTTAGTTATTTTGTTTTAATATTTTCTTTTATATTTTTTTTATATACAACGTTGATGTTGTTAATGGGAAACGGAATAGCCGCTCTCTATAATATAAGTGAGAGGTCTGATGTATTCTGAACTCATTGTTTTCACATCAACGGGAGTAAAGTGGACCGGAAGTGAATGACATCCGTTCTGATAATGATATTGGAAGTCTGTCGTGTCACTGATTTCATGGTTCAGGGATGTGTGTTCGGCCAGGATAAGTGTTATCCATTCTTGAACAAGGATTCGCGAATGAAGCATTTTCACGATGATTTTTATTCCTGCGCATAACACAACATCTTCAATTTAATTTAATTTTTATTTCCGTTTTGTTTTAAAAGTTTTTTGTTTTTGTTTGGTTGGTACAATTTTTTTTTTGCTAAGGGAATTAATATAAAAACATAATTTTTATAACCACACACCTAACGTTGACCTTACTCAATTTCAACCAACTCGTACCGATATTAAAGATCTAGAAAGAAAAGATTTATTTTTTTTGTGCGTTTAATAAATATAGAAAGCTATATAAAATAGAAAAGATCTATAGGGTCCGCCAAATAACTTTTTTTTTTTTTGAAAATGCTTTGGCTGTGTGGCACGTAGCGCCGTCCTGTTGAAACCAAATGTTGCCAATATCCTCCTCTTCAATTTTTGTGAACAAAAATTCGTTCAACATGGCCCGATAACGATCGCCATTGACTAACGGCCACTCCTTGCTCATTTTCGAAGAAAAATGGCCCAATTATGCCTCTGGACCAAAATCCGCACGAAACAGTGACTCATTTTGGGTGCGTCGGCTTTTCAATGTATGCGTACGGGTTTTCTGTGCCCCAAATGCGACAATTTTGCTTGTTTACATACCCGCCAAGATCAAAATGAGCTTCATCTGAAAAGATGATTTTTTGGCAAAATCGGCATCTTCTGTAAGTCGATCGCAGGCCCACTTAGCGAAGCGAAAACAACCATATTCTTTCAGCGGAAGGATAAAACTAATTATCTGTCAAACCAGACATGAGCTAAGTGTTACCATTCACGAAATAAGCACTAGTTGAAAAAAACACGTTCGATGTCGGACCCTATATTTGGTTTTTAGATAAAACATTAGGGATCATAATTTTTTTTTTATTAGTTTTTAATTGTTGAAGATTTCAGCACAAAATTTTGATGTTTGTTTTGTATTTCTAATTTTGAGATGCAAAATTTATGATCAACAATTGATTTGAATATTGTATAAAATTATTTTTTTTTTAATTCTTTTATTTGTTTTAAACAAATTAAAGGAACGGCATTGGGAGTTTTGAATTTAAAGTGTTTTGTAATATTTTCTTGGTTTTTAGAATTGCTAGTTAGATTATACTGGTACTGGAGACTAAGACTGAGAACATAGAAATTGTTTTGCAACTGTTCTCATTTTAATAATAATTATAAAGTTTATTTTTTTATTTTTCTTTATTATTATCTTGATTTCACAGGTAATCGTCTGTTAGTGACGGTGTTTTGAATGATTCAATTTTGAATTGTTTTCAATTTAGTTTTTTTTTTTAATTAATAAACCATTCAAAATTGCACTTTTAGTTTTGATTAATTGCAGTCATAATTTTAATTTTTTTTATAGGATTTTAATTTCATTTAATTAGAATTTTCATTTAATTAGTTATTGTAGATTAGTTTCTATCAATGACTCTATCACCAAAAAAAGTAGATAGAGAGAGTATCAGAAAATTAGAAAAATTAAAAAGACAAAGAGAAAGAGTTATAGAGTTCGATCTAAATAGATCTTTTCCACAAATTAAGGCAAAGTATAAGAGGAACGATAATTCTGACAGGATGGCGACTAGGTCTCCTCAAATCTCAGATTTGTCTAGTTCCATAAATGCAAAGGCAGACCAGGATGCTAAACCAAAACAAATTAATAACAATGACAAACAAACCTGCAATGATAAAATTTATACCAGCCTAGATGAGCTCATGAAGACTTTGATAACTGAACAAATAGGCAGAGAAATGAATAGAGTGCATGACATTTTACAACAGTTAACAGAAACATTGCACATTTTGTCATTAAACGCTAATAACGGAAATATTAACGATTATAACAACAACAATGACGGGATTAGATGGTCTATAGAAAATAGGAGACCACGGCAGAATAATGAATTTGATTTTCCACCGCCGAATCCACAATATAATAGAGAATCGTATAGGATTCGGGTGGATAAATTCGGTATAGAATTTAAAGGAAACCACGGTAGACACGACGATTTATCTGTAGAAGATTTTATTTTTTGGCTGGAACAGAAATCTTAAGGCATTTTGATTTATTAGTTTCTGCGCCAGTGCAACAATGGTACTGGGCACTGTTGCGAACCTCTAGGGTAGATGACTGGCAAACACTGCGACATGCCTTTATTAACAGATATAAAACGGTAAGATAAAGTTGGGTATTGATGCAGGAGCTCGTTAATAGAAAACAAGAGCCTAGTGAAACCATTGACAATTATTTTCATAGCATCAACCTTTTAAGAGTAAACTTGGAGACACCAGTGTCCGAAAGTGACATTATTAAAATTGTGAAGAGAAACTTGAGGGAGAGCATCGCTCGGCTTGTGTATCCCATGTCGGTCATTTCTCTGGAACAATTGAGGATTGAGTGCTTGGAAGCCGAAATTCCTTTTCCACGAAGGGACTATAGAAACGTAGTACCTCAAAACATAAAACATCGATATACGTAAACGAAATAATTATTGACGATGACGAAGAATCTGAAATACCCACATTAGAGAACACATCAGCAGTAGAAAAGGAGATGGACTGCTGGAACTGTTACATGAAAGAGCATACCTTCAGAGACTGTATGTAACAGCAGAGGGCTCTCTTCTGCTATAAATGCGGTAAGCAAAACACAGTGACTCCAAAGTGGCCGAGGTGCAAACAGGCACAGGAAAACAACAGGGGGATTGCGGTATTAGCGAGGGAACCACGGTCCCAGTAAATTGCCCCACCTCGACCATAAATGATACAGAACCTTGTTCCAAATTTGCCAATGTACGACATAATATATCACTAGAAGTACGGGAGCTAAATTACAAAAAAATTAGAGACAGTATTTTTAATGACAGCACAAACATGACTAAGACAAATAACACAGACATTACCAATGACAAAAAGACTCACAATAGAAGACACGAATATAATTTAAAACTGAGACAGGACTTTACAAACAGAAAAAGACAAACACGCTTGATAATTTTAGCTGTAAGTCATTATAGCACCAACATAGACCACAGACCATATGCAGACATTTCACTGAATGGCAAACATTTTAGAGGCCTATTAGATTCAGGCGCCTCTGTAAGTCTTATTGGCAAAAACTGCAGGGAAATAGTTGACAGCATGAGTATTAAAGTTAAGCTAATATTTTGTAACATTAGTACAGTGACTGGACAACGACACAGAATATTGGGCAAGTGTGACTTGGACGTACAATATAGGAAGAGGAAAACGACCATCACATTTTACTTATGCCCAGATTTAGACCAGGAATTATACTTATACATTGATTTTTGGAGAGCTTTTGGCATAGCTCCGGAAATTGTCAAATTGGCCAGCATTGACGCAGAAGTAATGAGGAAAATAAACAATAACAATAATGAACACAAAATGCAAAGACATATACTAAGCCCAGAGCAGCAATCACAATTAGATGAGGTAGTAAAACAATTTCCATCATTTGAGGTAAAAGGACTTGGCAAAACGACACTAGAAAAACATGAAATAAAATTAGTTAAAGACACACAACCAATTAATTAAAAATATTACCCAATTTCACCCGCAGTTCAAGCGATTTGTAACGTAACCAATCTATCGATCGCACCCTAATGTAGTGCACAACACATGTTTCTATTAATGGCATAAACACATAGCAATAGCATGAACACACATAGTTACATGCATATGACTATAGCAATGCACACTCGTCTGTCGCCGCATATTCTTTAATGCTTGCGACAGTCAAGTGACCATCAAATTACTGTAGTGCATTGTCTTTGATTTGTGCTGGTGTTATTGTTGTGTTGTTCTGCACACGCCGATCAATGCGTTAAACTAAACACTAAATTTTGTTAAATAATAATATAAACAAATTATTTAAAATAGATCATATTTCTTAGTTTGTTCCCATAATATTAAACACATGGGAACAAACCCAAATAAATATGAATTATTAAAACCACTCAATTATGAATTTTGGAAACCTCCTAAATGCATGACTGTCTGGTAAATTATAATACATTTAGATTATAAGTATTGTTAAGTAAAGAATTTAGAAACTGAGTGTAACTGTAAAAAGTCACTCAGTTTGAGTAGCATAATTAGTATATAAGTTGACTAGTTTGTTTAAGGATATCAATTATTGAATAAACTAAACACAAGGTTGGAGCTCTAGTTAGCTCAACCTGAATTTCAATAATATAATTAAAAATATTTAAAGTTTTAATTAAAAATAACTTTACATGGCGATTCTGTCAATACGAATTAAAAAAAAAAATCAAAAGGGAGTGCTTGCCAAGCACCCCAGAAAATCATCACTTCAGTCCTGGCGGAGAAGCCTTAGCGCCGCCAGCTGCATGGAGAAGATGGACTGCCTGGCCAAAAGGCAATAAATTAAAAAAAAAGATAATGAACAACAACAAGAAAAACTACAAAACAGCAGCTACAACAAGTAGCAAGAAAAAAAAGGGTTTTATTTAATAGTTTTTGTATTATTTTAAAAAAGGAGTGCAACCAGTTTGCACCCTCAGGGCCTGTAAGCGTTAACCGCTCGAGGCAACAATATTTTTTTTAAATTTAATAATTATTGATATGTCGTCAGTTTCACAATGAATAGGAGAAAAAATAAATCTAGAAATTTTTCTAAAAACCCCATAGAATGGACAAATGAATTTAAAATAAAAGAAGAATTAACATTAGAAGAAAAACTAGAAATAACAAAAATAGTATGGGATTTTATAGGTATTGAAGGCACTCCAGAATTAGAGAAAGTTAAATTTAATGAATATACTGCAATGGAAACAATTTTAATGATTAGGAAATGCGAAAAATTAAAAAAAGAAAAGAAAATCAAACAATTAAAAATAAAAAAACACATGTTGCAGAAAAAAATTAAGTCTTTTAACAAATTATTATAAAGCAAGCAAATTGAAGAAAGCAATACATAATATAGATGCAGTAATCAACGAAAAGAACTAATAAAATATACAGTTGAACATATCTAATGAAATGGCAAGATATTTTAAAGAAAGTGAGACTAATTAAGGAAGAATTTGAACGTTCATATAAATGCTTAAATATTGATAGACCAACCAAGAAAGACACTATTAAAAATCATTTCGAAAACCTTTTTAAAAATTTAGAAATAATAAGAGTCTTGTTTAACGTACATTACAATAGACTTACAGTAGCTCACCAAACTGAAGCTAATGCATTTTTTGACGACTTAAAAAATAAAATCTTAAGAATAGCTACCAAAAAAGAAGTAATAGTTGAACTACCAAATTCATTACATGAAAGTTCTCCATACAAAATAATAACAGCACCAACAATGACACAATCAACAGTAGAATTTTTGAACACAGCTTCAAAGCTGATTACAGACTTTGATGGCAAGTCAGAAAACTTGCGTTCATTTACTGATTCACTATCATTAGTGGACTCTATCAAAGGCACCCATGAACAACTAGCTGTTTCTTTAATCAAAACTAAATTAAAAGGAACAGCTAGAAATCTTATTAATAATGAAAGCACGATAGCAGAAATAATTAATAAACTTAAATTAACAGTTAAAGGCGAATCAGTAGAAGTACTAACTGCCAAAATAATGAATATAAAACAAAATAATAAAACTGCAAACATTTATTGTTCTGAGATAGAAAATCTCTCGAAATCTTTAGAAAGTGCATACATAGCTGATGGTTTGCCAAATGAAATAGCAAGTAAATATTCAACACAAGTCGCTGTAAAAGCTTTAACTAAAAACTGCACTATTGATAAAGTGAAACTTATCATGGAAGCAGGTCAATTCAATACCATGAATGACGCTATAACCAAATTTGTTAATAGTTGCACAGAGGCAACTGGGCATCAAAATGTCATATTGTTTTATAAACAGAAAGCAAATTTCAATAATGACCAAGGAAGGTAATAATCGAAATTTCAGTAATAGGTAAATATAATAACAATCAAAACAGATACAGTAATAGACATAATAGGAATTACAATAATTATATTTAGAAACAACAGTAATAATAACAGCAATAACTATAGAAACCAAAACAGACAAAGATATAACGGTTACAATCAGAGAAACCAAAATAATCTTAGACCCATTGAGTCGGAAAACTCAGAGGTTCCCTGGAATAAAAACAATAAATAACAAAATATATAATCTAAATCTCAATTTATGTTATTTTATTTACCTTGAAATAGCAAATAATACACAATTAGTAAAATTTTTAGTAGATACAGGAGCAGATATCTCATTGATAAAATTTAACTCTTTTAAATCACACGGGATAGATAAAAGAAGAACCACAAATCTTAGCGGGATAGGACAGGGCAGAATAAAATCAATTGGAAGTACATTCTTTGACCTAAAGTTTAAAAAATTTTTAATACCACATGAATTCCAGGTAGTAAATAATGACTTTCCAATACCATGTGATGGAATCATTGGTATGGATTTCATTAAAAAGTATAACTGCATTTTAAATTTTGATAAAGACAATGATATCTTAATATTGAGAACAAATAACTTAGCAAATTCAATAGAAATACCAATTATTAGTAATAGTGATGAAATAATATTACCTTAAAGGTCAGAAGTCATACGCCAAATAAAATTTCCATCTTCACAAAAAGAATTGTTAGTACCCAATCAAGAAATAGAGTCAGGTGTTTTTATAGCCAACATATTAATCACAACAGACAAAGCTTTTATACGAATTCTCAATACTAATAATAATATTGTCAAAATTAATAGAAGTAAAAAAAAAACGGAAAACATTATAGATATTAATATTGTTAAAAACAATTAAAAAAAAAATCAAAGAAAACTTCAGAACTTTTGAAAATTTTGCAGAAAAATTTTCCTGAACAATTTAAAGACACATTAACACAACCTTGTGTTTCATATTGCGATATTTTTGGTTTGGAAGCTGAACCAATAACTACTAATAATTTTTATGAGCAAAAGCTAAGATTAAAAGATACAGAACCAGTATATATTAAGAACTATAGAATACCACACACACATAAAGAAGAAATAGATAGACAGGTTAAAAAATTAATAACTGATCGGATAATAGAACCTTCACAATCAGAATATAACAGCCCAATCTTATTGGTACCTAAGAAATCACTCCCAAATTCAGAAAATAAACGATGGAAACTAGTAATAGATTATAGACAAATAAACAAAAAATTAATGGCGGATAAATTTCCCTTACCTAGAATAGATGAAATTTTGGATCAATTAGGACGTGCAAAATATTTTTCATGTTTAGATTTAATGTCTGAATTTCATCAAATAGGTTTGGAGAAAAACTCAAGATATATAACATCATTCTCCACCAATAACGGTTCTTATAGATTTACTAGATTACCATATGGTCTAAAAATAGCACCCAATTCATTTCAAAGAATGATGACCCTTGCTTTCAGTGGTTTAAAACCTAACCAAGCTTTCTTATACATGGATGATTTAGTAGTACTCGGATGTTCTAAAAAACATATGCTCACCAACTTAATGGATGTCTTTGAACTATGTCGAAAATACAATCTTAAGCTCAAAAAAGTTCATTTTTCAGAAATGAAGTAACATATTTAGGACATAAATGTACTGATAAGGGAATTCTCCCAGATGATAGTAAATATTCAATAATAGAAAATTATCCAGTACCAAAAGACGCAGACAGCGCTAAAAGATTTGTAGCTTTTTGTAACTACTACAGAAGATTTATTAAAAACTTCTCGGACTACTCGAGACATTTAACTAAGTTAACAAAAAAGAGTACTCCATTTAAATGGACTAAAGAATGCGATAATGCATTTAAATATTTAAAAAGAGCACTAATGAGTCCAACATTACTCCAATATCTTGATTTTTCAAAAGAAATTTGTATAACAACTGATGCAAGTAAACACGCCTGTGGAGCAGTTTTAACACAGGAATTTTCTGGAAAACAATTACCAATAGCATATGCATCCAAGGCCTTTACTCAAGGAGAAAGTAATAAATCTACTATTGAACAGGAGTTAATAGCAATACACTGGGCTATTAACTATTTTAGACCATACATTTATGGAAATCATTTTTTAGTACGCACTGATCATAGACCACTATCTTACTTATTCTCTATGAAGAACCCAAGCTCCAAATTAACAAGAATGAGATGAGATTTAGAAGAATATAATTTTACAGTAGAATATTTTAGGGCAAAAG
Source organism: Thelaira solivaga (assembly GCA_947397855.1). NCBI lineage: Eukaryota > Metazoa > Arthropoda > Insecta > Diptera > Tachinidae > Thelaira > Thelaira solivaga. The sequence goes on from OX377614.1 coordinate 44,606,087, forward strand.
ATAACCATGTAGCTGACGCGTTATCGCGTATAACTATAAATGACTTAAAATAATTAAACATTCAAAATAATAACAATATATTAAAAGTTACAACAAGATCAATGACAAATAGAGACAAGAAAGATAAAACCTTTAAAACGCAGCATAAAAATAAAGATAAAGAAAATGAATATGAAAAGCCTAATATATATACACCATTGAATAATACTGACGTCAGAAAATATTATAAATTGAAAATTACTCCCACAAAATGTTATATTAAGCGAGGAAAATGTGTAATAACGTATATACGAATAAATGCTTTACTAATGGGAAGGTTGACTTAGGACAATTATTCCCTAGGCTAGAAGAAGTGACCGGTAAACTGAATATAGAAACATTACAAGTTGCACCTAGTGAGAAAATTTTCGAATTTGTCTCCGTTACTGATTTTATTAATATGGGCAACAGATATTTAAAGAAATTAAAAAAAAAACACTATTAAATGAAGTAAAGGAAATAAATAACAGAAAAGCTAAGGCAATTCAAGAAATGTTTCTGAAATATCATGATGACCCAATAGAAGGAGGACATTGTGGAATATATAGAACTATTCAAAAAGTAAAGAGATACTATTAATGGAAAAATATGACAAAAGATATAACAAAATATGTCAAATCCTGTCCAAAATGTCAAAGATCAAAAACAAATACACATATAAAAGGTCCAATGATACTCACACCAACTTCTACGCGCGCATTTGGCACGGTGTTAGTAGATACAATAGGACCGTTCCCAGTTTCAATGAATGAAAATGAACATGCAATCACAATAATATGTGACTTTACGTAATATTTAGTAACAATACCAATCAAAAACAAACATGCCATAACAATTGCAAAAGCAATTTTTGAAAATTTTATTCTTATCTATGGACCAATGAAGACGTTCATTTCGGACATGGGTACGGAATATAGAAATTCTATATTAACAGAACTGTGCGAACTACTAAAAATTGACAAAGTCACTTCGACATCATATCATCACCAGACCCTAGGAACAATTGAAAGAAGTCACAGAACTTTTAATGAATATGTTCGTTCATATATATCTGTTGACAAAAATGACTGGGATGAATACCACACCATCGACAGTACATAATTACTGTCCGTATGAACTAGTTTTTGGCAAAATATGTTGTGGATGGCCTAGAGCCGGAGCCATGTGGTCCGTGGTAGCATGCCGTACTGGCTGCTATCTAATTGTCTAGAATAATAAAACTGCTCATCTTTCCCTACATATCACAAAATTTGTATTTCATACAATTTAATCCGTTGTGCATTAATTCACTTCGTATATATCACTTACGAGAGCTTATAAAATGGTTATTAATATATTTAATTTAATTGAACCGTTCGACTAATTAAATTTTTGTCCATTTTTAGCATAAATTTAATAGTTCTCAATTAAGAAAAACACATATGTAGTTCACTTTCAATAAAATAACTCACCAACTTTTGTTTTATTATTTAAAAACTTTCCATCACTATCAATTTGTACAGAGGCAATATATTTAGCAACTGCATCCACAGTGTCTCGACTAATTTTGCCTGCCTCCAAAAGGGTATTTAGTAGAAAGGATAATGTAAATAAAGAATGCATTTTAATTGAATGCTTGGCTACATTGCCAGCTCCACCTTGTTCGCGATCAACAACAACAATCTTTTAAGGTATCCAAAATACTTGACCCAGATGTAACCACATCTTCTACAATAAGACATGTATCTCCAGCACTATAAATACCCTCAATTAATTTCTTAGTGCCGTAGCTTTAGCTTCCTTGCGCCATACTAACATAGGCGTGTTTTGCTGGACAGAGATCAAAGTAGCCAAAGGCAGAGCAGTATAAGGCACTCCACAGACATGTTTAGCATTTAAATTATGTTCCTGTATGTAGTCCGCTATCAAATTAGATACTTTTGCTGGAAAATATACAATAAGTCTAAATTAAAGATGGTAAATTAATTTTTAAACCAATTTAATATAATTTATCACCACTTCAGGATAGCTGACAATCATGCGAAGATCAAAGTACACAGGGGAATTGATACCGACTTTCATTTTAAAATCTGCAAATTTTAAGGCATTAGTTTCAAATAATTTTAACGCCAGGGCTTTTCTTTGTTCCGCAATAAGGTCCAGCATCTTGTATTATTTTACTGCTTAAAATAAATATATTTTGTGCAAGGGTGTGAAGATAAATTCGTAAGTTAAATACGTCCCACATCACTGTTAACTTTGTTCTACACACTGTTAAAAAAAATTCAGTTTTCTAAACTCTTTTTTTTTAATAAAAATTAAAAATATTAAATTTTTTTTAAAATAATATTAAAGAAAAAGCACCAGTTCAGTATTTTTTTTAAGAAATTGCGTAAATTTTGTACTCGTTAAAAAAATACATTGATTGAAAAATAGGGGTTTTTAGGGTATCATAGGCGGCCAAACGGACAGACCTGAATGGGGTTGTGATATGTCCAAGGAAAGCTCCAAGGGAGTAGTTTCCAAAACTGGAAACGACATATAGCCCCGTTTCTCAGGTAAGGTGAAAATGGGGGGTGGACTATACCAACATGGGTTTACAGTTTTTAGTGTAGGGGCCAAACGGACAGACCTGAATGGGGTTGTGATATGTCCAAGGAAAGCTCCAAGGGAGTAGATTCCAAAACTGGAAACGACATAGCCCCGTTTCTCAGGTAAGGTGAAAATGGGGGGTGGACTATACCAACATGGGTTTACAGTTTTTAGTGTAGGGGCCAAACGGACAGAATGGGTGGTAATAAAAAAAAATTTAAATTCAGTTAATTCATGTTTTTTTTTTTTAAATAAAAATTTTTTATTACAAAAAACTAAAATAAAATAAAAACAATAAAAAATAAAAAAGTATAAATTCAGTTAATTAATTTGTTTTTTTTTAAATAAAAATTTGAAGAGGATGTTTCAGTGTTTGAACTGCATACAATCGATTAATTCACTTACAGCTCTTTTACTTAAATTTACCCTTGCATTTATGTTTTCCAATAGGGTCTCTATAATAAATTTTTTACGTGTTATAAAAGTGTAAAGTTGTCAGTACGATATGCGTATCACATCATTGTTTTTGTTTTAAATTAAAAATCTGAGTCTTTTATTTTTGCGTTTTCTTTGTAATAAAATATTCTTTACTTGTTTGGCTTCGATCAACAAACAAAGTTACCCATTATATTTGTCCATATTTGTCCTAATTGATCTTCGTTTCCTGCCAACTGTACAATATCTCTAAAAGCTGATGATTTATATGATAGGAAAATTTACTTTAGTTTTCCTTGTAATACTAAAAAACATTTTGTTAAACATTTTAATTACATTTAATGAATTTATTCAAATCCAACTCCAGTCTACAAACAAAATGCTTTTAATTCTAAAAGATAACGATCAATCTGTACATAATGGCTACACATAATTGTAGGAGTAGTATTCCTTTGCCATTAATATTTTTTATATAATAAACTAAACTGTAAAGAAAAACTTTTTTTTTCTTTTTTTCCTGTTGGATTAAATAATTACGCAGCTTAGATCGGTTCTTTTTGTACTAGTGCTATTAATTATTAATATATAATATTTATATGTATATCTTCGGCAAAATTACAATATCAATAATTAATTTATTAATTTGTCGTCTAAAATTTTTTTTATGGAAACAAAATTTTTTAAATATTTATGACATGCAATGTGCTATTTCCATAACTCTACGGACTAATTTTAATAAACAATTTTTATGTAACAAAAACCAATGAATTAACTAAATTTATATTTTTTTTATTTGTTATTGTTATTATTTTATTTAAATTTTTTGTAATTAAAAAAAATTTGTATTTAAAAAAAACAAATTAATTAACTGAATTTATATTTTTTTATTTTTTATTGTTTTTATTTTATTTTAATTTTTTGTAATTAAAAAAAATTTGTATTTAAAAAAACAAATTAATTAACTGAATTTATACTTTTTTATTTTTTATTGTTTTTATTTTATTTTAGTTTTTTGTAATAAAAAATTTTTATTTAAAAAAAAACAAATGAATTAACTGAATTTATATTTTTATTACCACCCATTCTGTCCGTTTGGCCCCTACACTAAAAACTGTAAACCCATGTTGGTATAGTCCACCCCCCATTTTCACCTTACCTGAGAAACCGGGCTATATGTCGTTTCCAGTTTTGGAATCTACTCCCTTGGAGCTTTCCTTGGACATATCACAACCCCATTCAGGTCTGTCCGTTTGGCCCCTACACTAAAAACTGTAAACCCATGTTGGTATAGTCCACCCCCCATTTTCACCTTACCTGAGAAACGGGGCTATATGTCGTTTCCAGTTTTGGAAACTACTCCCTTGGAGCTTTCCTTGGACATATCACAACCCCATTCAGGTCTGTCCGTTTGGCCGCCTATGATACCCTAAAAACCCCTATTTTTCGATCAATGTATTTTTTTAACGAGTACAAAATTTACGCAATTTCTTAAAAAAAATACTGAACTGGTGCTTTTTCTTTAATATTATTTTAAAAAAAATTTAATATTTTTAATTTTTATTAAAAAAAAAAGAGTTTAGAAAACTGAATTTTTTTTAACAGTGTGTAGAACAAAGTTAACAGTGATGTGGGACGTATTTAACTCACGAATTTATCTTCACACCCTTATTTTATGCAGTGTATCACAACGTGCAAAGTGTGTGCATTTTTAAAACTTTTTAAAAGTATACACGTTTTTAAATATTTCTATAAATTCAGACTTTTTTTTACTTTTCGCTAAATTTAAGCAGCCAATGTTTAATTCGTGCACGAGTGAAGAAAATAAATGTTCTTAGTTTAAAAAGATGCCAGATCATAGTATAATTATTAATATAATTACACTATGCACTTAATATACTTCCACTATGCGCCAGATGCAGGAGAATAAGAAAGTGAACAGTAATTTAAATAAGTTATTGACACCCTGTACATATTGTAGAAAAAAAAAATAGTACTGCAAAACCTACACTAACAACACAGAGCGGGAGAATAAAGTAGATTGTTGTTAGGGGGGGGAAATAGGGAAAAATGGAAAATATGTACAGAAAATATGGAAGGATATAGGGAAATGGTTAAAGAAGAAGACAAGGAGGGGAATTTTTTAAATAGAAATCCTGGGGGAAAATTAGAATGAGAAACGCGCGAAAGAAGATTAAGAAAAGAGAAGCGCAACAGTTCGGATAAGTTTTGGGAGAATAAATTCCGTTGAATTAGCACAAATAGAAGATATTAAATTTTTTTTTGGTATCGAAGACCTTAAAGAAAAAAAAGAAAAGGGGATTTATAAAAAAAATAAAAAAGTAAAAAAATAAAAAACCGGTGATCTAGTATCCAAAAGATAAGGACCAAAACACATTTACCCAGAAGAAAGGCTTGCAAGAAAAGAAAAGGAAAAAGGAAAATCTTATTTAAGTATAACGGCAAAGAAGCAAAAACGGAGCTCCGCCTGTTATACAGGAAAATAACCTAACTGCTACACAGTGTTGCACACAGTCATACAAAATAAAAGAAAAAAAAAACGAAGTGACAGGATCACATGAACATTGTCATCGTATTTATGTATTTATATGTGTGTGGTGTCTTGTGGAGATTATTCTATCATTCTTTTTTTTTTGGTTCTTTTAAACTTGAGTTCCACTTAAAATTTGTTTGTGAAAATTAATTTCAATATTAAAGCCTTAAAGTAGGTGAAGAAAAAAAATATATATATATATATATATATATATATATATATATTTATATATAAAACATTAAAATTTCATCCTATTTGCCTCAAAAGAGGGCACCACCATCCAAAAATAGAGAAAAATTTAATAATAATAATAATTAAATTAATAGTAATTTGAATTAATAACCATAGGATTAAAAGAAAATTTTTTTATAATACCGTAACGTAGACAATAAGCAAAAAAAAAAAAAAAAGAATATATATGTAACGCTTGCATTTTAATTAAAGGCTCAAAATAGAAAATTAAATGATTTAACTTTAGGGAGCTCCCTCAGGAAAAGAATATCAGAGAAAAAAAAAAACGAAATTTTTTTTATATACACCTATATATATATATATCGGTATTTGCGTACGAGCGTTGGAAAAAGGATAATAGCCAACATAATTAAAAGAAGTGGTTAGGATAGATAAGTAAGGTAACCGTTAGAATTTTTTTGTCTTAAATTAATGATTGTATAAAAAAAATTTTTTTTTTGTTATTGTATAAATCTCTAAGTAGGAAATAGGATTAAGAAAAAAAAATATATATATATATATATATATACAATGTTATAGGCTAAGAAAATTCTAAATAAATTGTTATAACGTATAAAAACTATGCGTAGTTAAAATATATTTTACAGCGGGCATGATGGTGTAAAAGTAAGATAGCGTTGGAAACGGTCGGATTGGGTATGGGTTCACTGAGAAAATTCAGATTGGGAAAGAAAAAGTGACACGGTTGGGAAGGCTACCTCTGGATGAAAATCGAACCAGAGGAAACAAAACTACAGTTGCAAATTAATTCATGTGTTGTATATGTAGAATATTTGCTTATAGAGTGAAGATTTTTTTTTATGTCCAGTGTATACAGTGTGGAGGGTCGAAACCCGCTGAGAAAGCAGATGTTCTCTCTTGAGCTAGGCCGAAGCCACACTGACCAAATAAGGCTGTAACAAATACCAACAACTTTCCAACAATTTAACGAAGTAGATAGAATCGCACCATTATATAACATTGAAAATTACGCCAAAGAGGCAAAATGTAGGTTAGAAGTAGCACATAAGAGAGCTCAAACATTATTAGATAGAAATAAGTTACTTCAAAAAGATAATTATGATAAGGAAATATTAGACTATAATTTTAAAATAGGAGATTTAGTTTTACTTAAAAATGAATCAGGGCATAAATTAGACTCACAATATAATGTAACCATAACTGATAAGAAAACAAATGAAACACAAGTAGTCCATAAGAATAGATTTAAAGCATATTACAAAAATTAATCAATATATAATTTAAACGGGTACCCAATAAAATAAAAATAAATTAATATTAATAAAATATAACATAAGAATATCCATAAAAAGAATATCCATAAAACTCACGTTATATGAACATTCTTACGAAGAGTGGAGGTGTAACGTAACCAATCTATCGATCGCACCCTAATGTAGTGCACAACACATGTTTGTATTAATGGCACAAACAAATAGCAATAGCATGAACACACATAGTTACATGCATACGACTATAGCAATGCACACTCGTCTGTCGCCGCATATTCTTTAATGCTTGCGACAGTCAAGTGGTTATCAAATTACTGTAGTGCATTGTCTTTGATTTGTGTTGTGTTATTGTTATGTTGTTGTGCACACGCCGATCAATGCGTTAAACTAAACACTAAATTTTGTTAAATAATAATATAAACAAATTATTTAAAATAGATCATATTTCTTAGTTTGTTCCCATAATATTAAACACATGGGAACAAACCCAAATAAATATGAATTATTAAAACCACTCAATTATGAATTTTGGAAACCTCCTAAATGCATGACTGTCTGGTAAATTATAATACATTTAGATTATAAGTATTGTTAAGTAAAGAATTTAGAAACTGAGTGTAACTGTAAAAAGTCACTCAGTTTGAGTAGCCTAATTAGTATATAAGTTGACTAGTTTGTTTAAGGAGATCAATTATTGAATAAACTAAACACAAGGTTGGAGCTCTAGATAGCTCAACTTGAATTTCAATAATATGTAACTTTACAGATTGTAAAGGGTGTCCCAACAAGAACGCAAGATTTAAATATTAAATAAATGACTGATGCAGCAATTGAATTGTTTCTCTGGCTGCATGTGGCGCCGTCTTGTTGAAACAGCAAGCCCTCCACATTCATTTCTTCAATTCTAGGCAAGAAAAAACTGAAATGATATCACGATACCGAGCACCATTGACTGTTTGCGCTTGACCTGCCTCATTTTCATAAAAAAAAGTCCAATGATTCCTCCAGCCCAAAAACCACACCACACAGTGACACGTTGAGGATGCATTTGCTTCTCGTGAATCACTCGAGGATTATCCTCACGCCAAATGCGCCAATTCTGCCTATTGACGAAGCCATCAAGATGGAAATTGGTCTCGTCACTGAAGATGATTTTATCGGCAAAATCAGCATTTTCATGTTGTCTCTCCAATACCCAATTAACGAACTCCCTTCGCTGTCCATGGTCATTTTTTACTAACCTCGTACCTTCTACTAGCAAACAATGACACTTCGAATGACGCCAAATTTAAATCTTGCGTTCTTGTTCGGACACCCATAAAAGACGCTTATCCGCTACAAAATATTGACGGGATTTTAAGTCGTATTGACCAAACCCACTATATCAGTAGTGTGGACCTTAAATATGCCTTTTGGCAAATAGAATTAGAAGACGAGGCTAAGTACTATACTGCGTTTACGATACCAGGCAGGCCATTATACCAGTTTCGCATGATGTCATTTGGCTTATGCAATGCTGCTCAACGCTTATGCCGTCTCATGGACAAATTTATTCCAGCCAGACTTAGACAAAACGTGTTCGTTTATTTGGACGATTTGTTAGTAATTTCAGACGAATTTTCATCTCATTTGAGAATTTTGAGGGAAGTGGCGAAGTGCTTAAAAGACGCTAACCTAACAATAGGCCTAACTAAATCAATATTTTGTTTTAAACAGCTAAGGTATTTAGGTTTTATTATAGGTGGAGGTACTTTCCGAACAGACCCAGAAAAGGTAAAGGCCATACAAAAAATTTCTTTGCCTAAAACACCACGTGAAGTGAGAAGTTTCTTGGGGACTGGTGGGTGGTACAGACGCTTTATTAAAGAATTCTCTACCATATCCGCACCTCTCACAGAAAGCCTCAAAAAGGGCAAGAAATTTAGTATGTCACCTGAGGCCATAGAAGCGTTTGAAACCTTAAAAATATCATTAACTACAGCACCAGTACTGCGTCATCCTGACTTTTCAAAACCCTTTTTTATACAATGCGATGCATCCGAATTTGGAGTGGGTGCTGTTTTATTTCAGCGAAATGAGCAAGGGCTGGAAAACCCCATTGCTGTTTACTCACAGAAGCTGACAACATGTCAGAGACATTATTCTGTGACTGAAAAGGAATGCCTTGCCGCAGTCTTGGCCATAAAAACATTTAGACCCTATGTTGAGATGATGAATTTTACAATGATTACAGACCACGCCAGTCTTAAGTGGCTAATGTCATTAAAAGACCCTAGCGGTCGTTTGGCCAGGTGGTCATTGCAATTACAAGCCTATGATTTATATACATCGCAAGCGTTCTGAAAACAGTTGTCGAGAATGCCGTTAGAAGTGGCAGAAATTACTGAGCAGGACTATTCTGAACTTGAGACAACTGCTTTCGAGTCTGAAGAGTACCTGGAACTCATCAAAAACATACAACAAAATCAGGAAAAACTACCGGACTTAAGAATAGATCAGGGAAAAATTTATAAAAAAACAATATTCAACAATGGTGATAATCCTGAAGAATCTACCTGGAAGCTGTGGATTCTACAGGAAATTAATAGAAAAAGCTCACGATCCGGGTTTAGCATCACATGGGGGAATTCGAAAAACGCTAGACAGGTCGAAAAGGCTATACTATTGGCCTAGAATGACAATGCAGGTAAAACAGTATATACAACAATGTCAGGTGTGTAAAGAAACAAAGGCAATTAACATTCATACAATGCCATCTATAGGATGTGAAGTACAGACCGATCGACCATTTCAGAAAATTTACATAGATTTTCTGGGAGGTCTAAGGGAGGAAATACTTACATATTCATTGTTGTAGACCACTTTACAAAATTCGTTTTTCTCAAAGCCATGAAGGAAGCTACTGCGAAAAATGTAGTACAATTTCTTGTACAAGAAGTGTTTCAGAAATTTGGTGTACCTGAGGTTGTACACAGTGACAATGGCCAACAGTTTAACTCGACTGTATTTAAAGAACTCACAGAGACATACAACATTAAACATTTAAAGACTGCATTCTATTCACCACAATCTAATGCAGCTGAAAGAGTTAATCAATCAGTATTAGCAGCCATTCGTATGTACCTGGAAAATGATCATAGGGATTGGGATCAATATCTACCAGAAATAGAACATGCCCTTAGAACATCAGTATATGCTGCCACAGGAGCTTCTCCATTTTTTGCACTGTATGGCTATCATATTTATTCAAATGGTGCAGATTATAAATAGATTGGACACAAAATTACAATCATTTTCTGACCATGATATATTGACCTTAGATAAGAATGATAGACTAAAAATAATTAGAGAGAAAATTAAAGAAAATCTTACAGCAGCATGCGCCCTGCGGCATCCCTCTATCGGTCTGTAAAAAAAAGATCAATGGCATATTCTTGCGAAAGGCACAGTCCAGATGGAGTGACGAATGGACGTGTAATACGGCGAGGATGATCTGGCCTAGGCTGGATAGCAGTCGCAGTAGGGATTTGTTGGGGCTCGATTGAGAAATGTGGTGGCTGTAGTAACGGGACACTGCAGCTAGGAGAATGGGATTGCGTTATAATGGCTACTGTAGAAGTTGTCAGGACGAGGAGGAGGAGGAAACTGTGGAACACCTTCTCTGCCAGTGTCCGGCCCTGGAAGAGCGGAGCATGATCCACTTCGGTGAGCGACGTCTGCAGGGTCTCACTGCGCTGTCGAATGCAAGTGTCGCCATGCTATATGGCTTCATTAGAAGCAGCGGTTGGTTTTTGTGACGGACTCACTCACTTTCTTTCTCTATCTTCTTTCCTCCCCTTCACTCTTCTGTTACTATCCCTCCTCTTCTTTATTTTCCTCTATACAGGTATCACAAAGGGACCACGTCAGAGGACCCAAGTAAGCCCAGCTCTTGCTTTATTTCTTTCGGGCGACCTGTTTAACCTAACCTAACTTAACCTAACCTACAGCAGCATATGACAGAAGTGCTCGTAGGTATAATGAGAAGGCCCGCATAGTAACGTTTAAACCAGGACAGGAAATATATAGGAAAAATTTCACCTTATCCGATTTTAGCAAAAACATCAACGCAAAATTTTGTAGAAAATATCATAAATGTAGAATAGTGAAACCCGTAGGAAATAATTTGTATGAACTAGAAAATCTGCAGGGTAAATCTATAGGTATTTTTCATACAAAAGATTTAAAGGTTTAATCACATATAATATAAAAACTACAACACAAAATAGCACACAACCATGCACACGACTAAAACTTTAGATACATTCAATTTAAATTTTTGTTTTAATTCGTAACACAAACCATACTTACAAATATGCCCGGCTTGAGACCAGACAGGGTGTAGGAGTTTCCCACGTTGACACTAGGGCAGAACAACACCCGCACACCGGTCCTTCTGCCGTGAAACTTATCAGCCCCGGAGTTTTGTTGCGGGGGTACATAGTAGGCATAAATTAATAAATAAATTTTCTTTTAAATATTGATATTTTTTTATTTTGATCAAAGCAAACTTTTTTTTTGGAATGAATGTGTTGTGTTTAGTTGTCATATGCTTTTGACAAGTGACACCAATTCATTCACAGGAACCATAAAGATCATTGTGAATAAAAGAACAGAGTTGCAATATATAAAGAAGACCGGTAATAACGGACTATTAAGAGTTCTTTGGTAAGGAGGCCACATTTATAGATTTTTTTTGACAGGTCTGTCGGATTTTTTAATGTTATGAAAAGTATTAAGGTGCGTAAACATATGTTTTTGCTTTTTTTTTTTGTATAATAGTGTGGCATAAAGTTCGCTATTTTAAAGCGATTTCTTCAAGTATGACATAATTCTGTCACACATTATTTTGACATAATCGTACGATCGTGTAGGATAGTCAGTCAGTACCTTAAGTGTGTGTGGTTAAGTGGGGGACATGTAACAAAGAAAGATAGAATTCATGTTACCATCAGAACTCTGATGGCTGAAAGCTGTTTCAATTTTTTTATTATTTTCATTTAATTTTTTTTTATTTTAATTTTTGGTTCACTTCCTTTTAATTTATTTTTTTTTATTTCATTATGATTTAATTTTATTTATTTTTTTTTATTGTTACTGACTCTGGCTGCGGTTGCGGGTTGGGACCTACCCTGATAGTGTGCTCGAAATTGCTAGTCGGTGGCACAGCAACTGTGGTGCACGATAGTTAAGGGTCACGTAACACATTGAACTGAAATGCAACTCTGTGGCAATATATAAATTTTTGTATTCCTCTCTCATTTCTTTGATGGGGTTAATTGTTTGTCAAAATATTATTTTAGTATTTTTTATAGGCACGCGGAAAATGAGAAATATTGCTATTGTTCCAAAATTTATTATAAATTTTGGAGCAATTTCCTCATTTTTTGTCTTATGTTATTAAGTGTATGTGCAGTGGTAGTGGTGCAAAAAGTAGGAGAAAATGCATCCAAAAGGCATTTATGAGCAGCAAAATATGAGTATACCTGGTGGCAATTTTTACATTAGTTCAATTTTAATATTAATTTTTATACATATTTAGGAGCCGTATATGTATTGTGGGATGTCCAAAATGGAAAAATTTCATTGGCTTCCAAAGGAGCCAAAAAGGTAAATGTTTTAATATTAAAATGTGTGTATTTTAGAGTTGAAAATACAAAAAATTTCTGTATTTTGCTGCACAATATGTCCACCAAAATCTAAAATTTTCTAATGTGTTTTCTACTCCATCATCCAATTGGGCAATTGTAAAAAATGCAATTGGAAATTGTGTGTACAAAATATGTGTGTAGCTAATAGGGTGGGTTACTCATAGCCCACAATAAGAATAAAATAACTTATGTTATTGAGCTACAACATTGTACACACAATACCTAGTGATCGTACGTTTAGTCTATGTTAATGTGTTTGGAATTTTGTATATGTATATGTGTGTGTGGCCCATAGAAAGGATTTTCATATGGTGTTTTATATTTAGTGTCGTATATGGTTTTTTTTTCTTTATCAAGAAAATAAATATTTTTGGGTACGTGCTATTCATATTTTGTTAATGTGTTGAATATATGTATACCTACCGAAGAAATCAAATGGCTTAAGAAAAATATTGAAATAAACTTACAAACATAAGCCTTATGATTCAAAAATGTTTTAGAAAATATTGAATAACTATACCGTAACAATTGTAGAATAATCAAAATGGCACCCTAATAATTAAACTTAAATGTGCAAGCTTAAGGTCCCATACACGACATGTTTTCTTCATGTCTGTCAAAATTTGTTATTTTACAGAAGGTTATACTTTTTGGTCACAAACGACAACCGATGAGAAGAAAACAAACTCTTTTTCTACTACTTTTTAAGGTTTTATAAGAATTTTTTACATGGTTGAAAAACAACATAAATATTTATATATTTTTAAAATTTTGTTTGGTTTCACCTTTTTTAATGCAGTTGAAAATGCACTATTTTTTGCACGATTTGTTATGGTTTTTTACATGGCGAATGGCCGCCACGTGCATCTCATGTACCTTTTTTTTCAACCATGTAAAAAAGTTTTATAAAACCTTAAAAAATAGTAGTTTGTTTTCTTCTCATCGATCAAGCGACATGTAAATACAAATACGTCTGACATAGACTCTGTTTTTTTATAACAGCTGATCTACTCAAAAATATTACTCACTTTTATCAAATCTTTTTCCATATTTAAATACAATTGTTATTAATTTTAATATAATTAATAATAAATACAAATGCAATAGTCAACTTTATAAAAACAATATTTATTTTTATTTGTGTGCTTCTTCTTTTTAGTACATAAATACCCACGTCCTTAGTTTGAAAAATGGCTTATAGCCGCTGAAAATATTTTTCATTGCGTTATTGTAGTGGTGGCGAGACAGCTATTTTGTTTTCTTTTTAAGCTACAAAATGATAAGCTTGTACAAAAAAATTGTATATTCTTTGCTTCAATATTATTGAAAAAGCAAAACTAGATAAAAAAAATTTTATATATTTTTCATTCAATTTTTAAAATTTCTCTCATTTTTTTAACCAATACACACACTTTTAAAATTTGCTGAGAGCTTGCTTTCAATTTTTCGTTCAATTGAGTGTTTCAAATTACAGTCAAGAAAACAGCTGACTGCAGTTTTTTTATTCCAAATTTGAATTCTTATTCTGCCGCCAGTATTGTTTTGTTTTTTTTTTTAAATATGTTTGTGAACAAATTAAACAAATATAACGACGTTTTGCAGTTCATAGAGATATACAGAAGGCATGAAGTGCTTTGGAACATGAATATTCCTGCACATAGACGGAATAATTTAAAAATTAAGGCATATAACTATTGCCGCCGAAACAAAACTGTCGGTGGAAGAGGTTAAAAAAAACATCTTGTTGAAAAACTTGCTTTGAAATTGCGTGCAGCCTACGTCACAGCTTTCAATTTTTGTGAATTTTGACAAGCAGTATATGTAAATTTCTTGAAAGAGAATTGTAAAAAAACTTGATCGTGTGACTGCAGTGTAATTGAAATTTTGTCAGAAGTTTTCCTCATGTTTTTTTTTACAGAAGCAATGGTTTTGAGGGCACACACGACATGTTTTTGTTTCACAGTGTAAAAAACATGTCGTGTATAGGGAGGGACCTTTACTATAAGCTTACTCCTATAAGTGTAAAATATTGTACATTTTGTTCACTTTCAAATTGTATTTTATGTAGCCTATACTTGCTTTCATTTTCGCATTGTTTTGTCAATGCCATATTTTTTTTTCTCTTTCAGAAAATGTGGTTAACCACGTATGAATGGGTCTTTGACACCTGTCAAAGTTGCCATATCTGGTTATATATGTGATAGAACTATTGTAAATGATAGCAAGTGAGCTAATATTCATTGTGCTTATTCGTCCAAGAAGGTTGTAAAGCAAATGGAACCAATTATGCTCCTGAAAAAAAAAAAACGATAAGTCAATAACAATTTTACTCAACCATTCATTAATATATTTACGTAAATGGACATATTGGTAATATATTTACGGATACTTATTATGAACGATTTACCGACTGTACTTTATAATAACTCACCTAAGTTTAATAATATTCCATAACAAGAAAAATATTTATTTGTTTTAGTATACATATATTTACATATTGTTACCTTGTAAAAGAAGAACATATCTGAGAGTGCAAACAATTAGATGCACACTCAACCCACGTTTTAAGAACCATAATATTTTTTAATACAAAACATTTTAATCGAACTCTTATATTTAATGAGAATACGCAGGTTTCAAATATAAGTTAAAAGAATTTTATTTAAAAATGTACACAGTTTTATGTTTTAGAATGAAGTAAGTACAATATGAAAAAGTAGTAATGTAATAATCAATAGCTTTTATGATTGAAAAATAATTTCAAATAAACAAGTGTATATAAAAACAAGTGTAAATATAACACTAACAGTTAGTACTATTGTACATATATATACAAATATCTCAACAGCTAATGCAATTCATTATTTAAATCATGCTTAGACGGTTAAAAATATATGTTGTAATCATTTTCCCATATTATGAAGCACGTACAAATGTGATTTTGAAATTATAACATACGAAAACGTACAACAATTCACAATAATTGAGATTATAACACACGTGATCGTACGATTGAACGTATTATTTTTACGAACTATCTTTCGTTAACTAAATTGCTTTCGAATGCATATAAAAGTTTTTTTAATATAAAAAAATTTAAGTTTCTTGTAATTTTCTTGAAAAAAAAATTATTTTATAATTCTGTTATTTATTTAGGACTAACTACAATAAACTTAATCCTAAACAAAAGGAGGCAGAGTTCATGAATGGACACCAAAACTTGGCAAAAAAAACTTGATGCCAAATTGCGCTCAAGGGAAAGCCGCCTCCAAATGTCTGTGGCATGACCTTGCCAATCGTCTTAATTCATGACACTCACCATAATTCCATTTATTTTTCTTCAAAATACACTTATCGATGCTTCTGTGGTGCAGGCCAATGCTGACCAAAAATAGCAGGCAAAAAAACTCTCATTTAATGAATTTGTCAAAAAAACAAACTGGTGGAGGTCTTTATGAGGAAAAGTTGTTGACGCTTAATGAGGAGCTCTAAATTGAGGCAGACGAACTCGAAACAACTGTTGAAATCAAAAATTCAATTCCGGCATTTGTAAAACTTAAAATTTAGATATTCAACATGAGCCTAAAATTTCTAGCGATAGAATTTTAGATACTGAAGTAAAACTGCAATAAATTTTTTGTTTTAAAAACTAAAGATATGCATATATGTATGCAACTGAAGTACCTATTAACATAAAGTTGAAACATACATAAAATGTACCTTTTTCTTTCAAAAAACCTATTTAAATTTTTAATGTTTAAAAAAATGTAATTAATTCAATTATTTATATTTCAGTAATTTTAATTTTTTGACATATTTACAACTATTGTTAATTAAATGAATTCGCCTTGCTGTGAATAAAGAAAATAATTACGTTAAGTTTATAATCGTATGTGGTAATACCATTCAGTTCATACGATTATCGTTGCACGTAATTTATTTTCGTATGATTGCCTATACGTTCACGGATGTAATGATTCAAGCCCTGGTCAAACAGCTAAACGTCCGTCGACGCCCGTTGACGTTAAAACGTTTGTGTAGTTATAGAACATTTAAAAACGTGTTATATGCTTTTCACATAAGAAAAAAAAAACTGTATCACACTTTTTGTTGTAGTGTTTAATTATTAAATATTGTTGTTTTTAGTTGATTTTTGTTACTTTTAAAAAAGTTTTAAGCACTTTAATAATTTAAACTTTATTTTATACGCGCTTCACTTCTTTTTTTCTAATAAAAAAGTGCTTTGTCTCAGCTGTACATAAACGCCCCGTAAAAACGTTGCTAAATTCTATTTTATACAAATCTTGCCGTACCGTCAACGTGACATTTGTTTTCGATAAGCACTTTCATTGCTTTTCATATAACAAAAGGGATCAGCTGATAACGAAATCTTACGGGACGTTCGGTTAATTCTAGCTTTATCCACCACAAGCAAGGCTTGGCATGTTTTTAAATAAACTTTTTTTTATTTATTTTGTGAATTTTATTTTTATTCACGAAATAAGCAAATATTTCGGTTTTAATATTATTTACATCTATTGCAAATTCTTGTACATTTGTGGCTTTGTTTGTCCCCGTTTTCACTATGAAAGATTACTTATTATAGTTCCCTTCTTTGAACTTTCATAGTCGTTCTCACAATATAAGTTTTATGTGTATATTTTTAACACTAATGCCCAGTATTTGACTTCGCACTTAAGTGTTATTTGAGCTTTAAGTTCCATTTAGATACAAAATTGAGTTTCTAACTATAGGGTCCGCCATCGAACTTTTTTTTCAACTAGTGCTTATTTCGTGAATGGTAACACTTAGCTCATATCTGATTTGATAGATAATTAGTTTTATCCTTCCGCTGAAAGAATATGGTTTTGTTTTCGCTTCACTAAGTGAGCCTGCGATCGACTTACAGAAGATGCCGATTTTGCCAAAAAAATTATCTGACGAATTGTATTGTTTATCTTTAACAGCTGTTTCTCGCAATTTTTTTTAAGTCATAAGCCAAATTTTCTTAGCCAAGGTCACATATAATAATGCGTTCAATTATGCTGCTGTACTTTTTTTTTTGCTTTGACACAGCTGTTTTTTTGGATAATGATAATTAATTTTTAATAATTCATGATGCTGTCACACTTTTATCCCAAATAAATAAGAACAATCATTTAAGACTGAAAAACTGAACTGTATTTAAGTGCAACTTAAGTTCAAAACGACAATCAACTAATTCTCGATTTAAATACGAAGTCAGAAACTGGGGGTAAGTCTGGGAATACACGGTGATTTTAGCTTTGCATAATGAAAAAAAGGATTTAATATGTACTAACGCATTTTAAGTTTTTCAAAATTCTAAAAATTTTAATGTGACATTTTAATAAAAATCTAATGTATTAAATTAATTTCAGATGCAAATTCACGCAAAAAGAACGTATATGGACAGCAAGAGAGTGAAGAAAATCCCTTAAGTTGTCCAGTTCGTACGAATTCTATTTGTCCAAACGGTAAATAAAAATTAAAAACCAAATTATTTATTTAACATTTCAATAATAATTTAAATTTATTTTTTTTGTAAGTCCGGAATGTGTAAAAACACATGTGTACCAGATTTGCCTGTATGGTACTCTACTCAGGCTCGCAGTAAAGACGCTTGGCAGAAAATGTTCATCAGGTAAAAATGTTGAAGAAAATCAAGTTAATCATCTCAAATTTCAAAAATATGGTTCAGCAATTAAAATAAAAATTTAATTGATGCTTATAGCGTAATTTTGTATAAATACAAAATAGTTTTCATATATTTTTCCAACAATAAAGAGGGAAAGTAAGATAGAACAATATTTTTAATAAAAAATATTGTGTGTACATTATGTCAAAATAACACACAAATATTACCAACAAATCATTACTGGAAAATTAATTTTAATTTCTGTTTCACTGAACTGCCTCCACGTGGTATTCCCTGGTAATGCCGTCCGGATCACCTGATCTGGCGGTAGCTAAAGTGTGTATGCGAATATGCAGATAGTAACCCGAGAGGCATGCGAACACCGGTGCATCTCAGGCTACTACTGCAACGTTGATGAACCGGTAAATACTATGGATTTGATTTTGATTATTTATTGGAATGGGCTGACAGCTGTGGCAAATGGGCTGACAGCTGGGAGTGACATCGCGTGGAAGCGGCTTTCAGGCTAATGTCGCAGCTGCCTTCCGTCCCGGTAAAGCCGTTAAGTTGGCCGTGCAGGTTTAGTTGATACTTTAAGTTGGGACCCATATAGAGAAAAATGACATCATTAAATAAAAAAACAAAAACAAGTGAAAACACAAATGATAAGACAAACGAAAAACAGAGTAAGAACAATGCATACTATGTGTTCTCAGGTAGCATACTTAACAGCCAGGCCTGAGAATAGAACCCGCTCTTTAACGCAAAATGCGATTGTGGACACGCAAAATTTTTACGCGCCAGTTTGATAAGGTAACTAGTCCAACAGGAACCACTCCGAAGACTAAGGTTGATACACCACCACCAAAGGCAGATTCTACTCCGGCATGCACAGATACGTAACTGTTACCAAACGTAAGGCTAGTCCTAGAACTAATCAACAAGAACGCACAACTAAACAGTACAAAGGCAGTCAGGTGGATACGATACCAGTCTCCGAAAATAGATTTTCAATACTTGCACCAGTAGAACCTGCGTCTAAGGAACACAAACCTCCACCTATCTATTTGCGCGAGCAAACGCTATTGTAAATCTTTTATCAAAAATTGTGGGAAAAGATAATTTTTTACGTAGCTTCTATACGAAGGGGACGAAACGAAAATCCAAGCCCATACTGAGAAGAATTATCGTTTAATTGTTAATAGTCTTAACGCCGAAAAAAAAGAATTACTACACGTTCCAACTGAAAAGTACTAAAGGTCTGGTGGTTGTGGTAAAGGTTGTGGAAATCAAGGAAGCTTTTCAGAATGAAGGCTACTATGTGAGAAATGTTCACAACATACACAACAAAGGTAAAATTCCTCAACCAATGCACCGTATGGAGATTGCTTTTAACGCAGCTCTTCTTAAGACCAAAAATTCAACTCATCCAATTTACAACCTGAGATATCTTCTTAACCGAAGAATAACAGTAGAGGAACCACATAAGCGTATGCACCAATTGCCAAGAGTTTGGCCACACAAAATCTTATTACAAGCTAGCATCTGTTTGTGTAGTGTGTGGTAACGCTCATAAAACCACGGAGTGTACAGCACCTAAAAACGACCCCAATGTGAGAAAGTGCAGCAATTGCGATGGAAGACATTTTGCTAATTGTAGAGGATGTGAAGTATTCGAGAAGATAAAAAAATCAAAACAACCTCGAAGTCGTGCAAATGCGAAATATCGCGAACCGAACTATCCGAGCCTTCATACTGCAGCTAACGAAATACCTAATAGTGTACATGTGGATAGAGTGAATTATGCCCAGCAACTCTTTAATGGCTTACCAAAGTCAAACAGGCCCAACGTGGAAAATCTTTCTTATGCCCAACTGTTAAGGAGCAGCCCTCAAGTCTTCGCCAATAACAGTTCTAGTTCAATAGACAAATTGACGGAGACAAAGAGCAGTTTCATAACGAATATGAAAAATTTTATGAATAGTATGCAGGGAATGTTTCAGGAGATGATGTGGAATCAGGACATGATTCTGCAGACTCTTCTTAGACAAAAATAAAATGACCCAGTTGAGTATTTGCTACTGGAATGCGAACGGGTTATCCCAATATAGGTTGGAGGTAGAAGATTTCCTACACAGGCAGGAAATAGATATCCTTTTGGTATCCGAAACACACTTTACTGTAAAGAATTGCTTTAGAATTAACGGGTTCATTATATATGACACTAAACATCTAAGTGGAAAGTGTTACACGCCAAATAAGTAAGCTCTACTTCAGTGTAGAGCACAATTAGGTTTAAAGAATTAAACGATAGTGTACATTTATAAATCACAAATCATATGGCATGGTGAAGATGTCCGGCTAGCTCTAGCAGCTTGGTGTGTTTCTTGACCCGTGGTTTATAGCGTGCAAGCATATTACTGAGCTCTCCATGCCTATAGTACCAAGAGCTCAGTTAAATATCATGATAAGGAGAAAAAGAAAGAAAAGATAAGTCATATGAAGATGGTTGCTTGCTTTGCGTTGTTTGCGTGGATTTGTGTTTGTATGGCAAGCTGGAAGTGCCATACCTAGGTACTGTTGTGTTCCCTACCCGCGACCAATGACAGCACTAAATACCTAGAGATTTTAGTTAGCTGTCCCAAATAAAAAATATTTCACCCGAGCCGAGTATTCATCTTACCCAACACTTCCTCGCAGAATAAAAAGAAATTAACAAGTCATCTTGAATTTACAATTTATTGTAAATAAATTCTATATATATAAGGTTGAATTCATTTGTATTTTAAGTAGATGAATATAGGTACTAAATTAGGTTAAGGTATGTAGGTAAAATCTATAATAAGTATAAATGTAATTTTAATAATTTTAATGAAATAATAATAATAATAATATATATGTATAATTAATGATACTTAAGGTTTTATCCAGTGATTTGCAGGAGGATGTAAGTCCATGCGGTTGTTGTCTTCTTAGTGATAAATTTGTTCGAAATATTTCCGGTTCACGTGTCTCCCTTTCTAGGCTAATAGTTGCAGATGTATTTATATCTTGAGCTTTGTATATGTAAACTGCTTCATTTAATTTAATTTGCAGACTTTGCCGGGTAAATGCTAACATGGCAAATGACGTTGAGTGCGTTTAAATTCTAGGTTAGGTAATTTATATTGGCGTAAGTATATGAGAGTCTAATGTCTTATAGTGTATGTATTTATTACAAGTATTTTTAGGTTAAGTATTTTACGTAAGGGTAAGTGTGCATGAGCTTTAGTCTGTATTTTATTACAATCATTTTCAGGTTAGGTTTTCACATTAAGGTAAGTATAGTTATAAGTTTTTTTGTATAATGATTTTTTTTCTTTTATATCATAAGTTTTAGTTCATAAGTTTTAATTTTTCTCTTTAATGCTTTTCATTTACATAACGATTTATTAACTTTTTCTTTTCAGTTTACGATGATTTTAATAAGTTCATATTTCTTTGTACTAACACACATTGCATCACCCTTTTGTATCGATGACCGTAGCCATGCTCACTTTTTTTGTTTTCTTGGCAGGCATTTTACTTTCCTCGAAGAAATAATTTTAGTTTTATCAATTTAAGTAAAGGTTCTACTTTATACGGTCATGGAACACTTTTCCCATTTACTCTTTTTTTTTATATTACACTTGGGTACTGTACACCTTATTTTTTTTATTACACAAACTTCAAGCAAACGCTACTGAACGCTTCAAACTTCAAAAACCAATCCCCTTCTAAAATGCCTTCCTCAAGCTTTACAACCCACGCTATCACTTATTTCTTTTTGTTTGTCCTTCTACCTATGACTGATCGTGCTATGATTGGTCGAAGTTTATAACGGGACTTTTCAGCATTGCCAGAACTCCTAAGCAAATAGATATAAAAAGAATAGAAGACAGGGTTGCATTTTAAAAAAAAAGGAAGTGTTCGGATAGAATAATAATCCGTGTAACCATGCCAGATCAGAAACTTTTGTAACAAACCTGCTTCGTATTTCGACCCCTGATCGACAGACGAACAGGAAGAGAAAGTTTCTCCTAGTGTATAATATCCATAGAAAGCCTAACGTGTGGCTCGACCCACGAAGCCGGGCAACATGCTTGACAGATTCAATGCTTATGGGCGGATATCAGCAGCGTGATATTTCACTATGTATTTACCTTGGAGGTCTTCAATCTCATAAAGGGAATTACCGATTCTTTTCCTGATTCTACACTTGACAAATTTTGGATACAGTTTAGCATTTATGCCCTTTTTGAAATTACTTTGGGCGTGGTTCCTATAGAAAGCTTCTTGACCTTCCTTGAACGATACGGGTTTTGCTCTCATATTGTAAGTCCTCGAGGCTTTTTCATGAGCAATAGTGAGGTTCTTGTTTATCTTGTCCCGGATGTCTTGCAAATTGTCAGTTCGATCTAATATGGTGTCATCCGTTAGCATATTTAGTTTGTTTAGAATAGAATATGTAGAACCGTGTGAAATCATATTCTGTCCAAAAGCAGCATAATAAGGAGAACACTGTATTGCTGAGTGAAGGTCGCTACGCAATATCGTTAAAATTTTGTGGATGTTTTGGTCCCAGTTAGTGTGGTCTGCGTCATTCCTAAGATAGTATCGAATTTTGGATAAAATTTCCCTATTTGACCTCTCAGAGGCATTCGACTGAGGTGAATAAAAACCGGTTGTAATATGCGTAATGCCATATGCTAAAAAAAATTCTTTTATTTCTTTGGATGTAAATTGTTTCGCATTATCCGTATGGATATACTGTGGCACGCCATATGTGCAGAAAATTTCGTTTTGGAAAAAGGCTATAACACTATTAGAAGTCGCTGACTTAACAGGTTTAAGAAATAAAAATTTCGTTAAGTGGTCTACTACAACAAATAACATGCTGTTCTTTAATTTAGAAGACGGATAGGGTCCTAAAAAGTCGCAATAGAGTCTCTGAAATGGGCGTTGTGTAACGTATTGGTTTCCCATGGGAGGGCGTAGCGATTGATTTGGTGGTTTATTTTGCAAATATCACACTGGTTTACAAATGACTTGATATCTAACGTCATCCTAGGCCAGTAGTATTTCTGCCTAATTCTAAAAAGCGTCTTGGCATACCCACCATGGCATCCCTCTTCGTGAGCGGATTTGATAATGTCCCTAACAAGGCTTCTAGGAATCCATAACCTCCAAAAACTACATTCCTTATCTATCCCGTTTCGAAAACCTACTCGTTTATATATATAATTATCGGAAATACATACATCTGGCAAGGCCTGCTCGTTTTTGCGAATGTGGTCTTTCAATTCGTTGTACTCTGAACCATTAAACTCGGCTGATGTAAGGTCAATTTCAGGCAGGTTGCTACCAATATCTACTTCGTCTACATCGAATCGTGATAGCGCATCTGGTACAACATTTAAACTGCCTTCCCTATGCTCCATTACAAAATCAAAATTCTGAAGCTTGAGGCTCCATCTAGCTAGTCTTCCTTGCAGATCTTTTTGGCTCATTAACCATCGCAAGCTAGCGTGGTCCGTTATTATCTTGAAAGGAAGTCCCTCTACATAAGGCCTGAAACGCTTTACGCAAATTATGGCCGCTAGGCACTCCAATTCAGTGACCGTATAGTTGCGTTGAGCACTATTGAGTTTTTGCGATATGAACGAAATTGGTCGTTCCTTACCATCGTCATTGAGCTGGTACAAGACTCCTCCTACTCCTATTCTTGAGGCATCGCATTGGATTATAAACTCTTTAGAAAAGTCTGGCTGTGCCAGTACGGGTGCTTTAGAAAGGGCAGATTTCAACTTATCTACAGAGTCCACTGCTTCTTGAGTGAGTCTAAAAGGCTTATTATTTTTGCGTAAACAGTCAGTCAGGGGGCCTGCCAAATCGGAAAAGTTATTAATGAAGGTGCGGTACCAATTGCACATTCCTACGAAACGTCTCACTTGTCGAGGAGATTTTGGTAGGGGAAAGTCATCTATGGCCTTAACCTTATCTGGGTCTACTTCTAAATTCCCGTCACCAATTATATACCCTAGATATTTAATTCTACGCTGGCAAAATTTACTTTTGCTTACGTTTATAGTAAGATTTGCAGATTTTAAACATTGTGCAACTTCTAAAAGTAAATTAATATGACTGTCAAAGTTTTCGCTACAAACAAGAAGATCGTCCAGATAAATAAAAACATTTTCCCTGAATCTAGCTGGGATTACTTTATCCATTAAGCGGCTCATGGTCTGAGGGCCATTACAAAGACCAAAAGGCATGACTTTATATTGGTAGAGAGGCCTACCAGGCACTGCAAAAGCCGTTTTTTCCCTTGATGTATTTGTAAGTTTAATTTGGAAAAACGCATCCTTGAGGTCAATTCCGCTTATAAAGTGTGTATCTTTCAGTCGGCTAAGTAATCCGTTTATGTGAGGAAGAGGGTATGAATCCTTTTTCGTTACTAAATTCAGTTTTCTGCAGTCTAGACATAATCTTATCTTTCCAGGTTTTCGAACCGTAACAATGGGACTGCACCAAGGCGAGTTAGACTCCTCTATCACTCCTAATGCTAATAACCTATCAAGTTCTTTTTCAACTTCCTCTTGTCTAGGAGGAGAAAGTGGATAGTGGTTTGATTTGACTGGGGTTGCGTCGCCCGTATCAATGTTATGTTCGAGAAGGTGCGTGCAGCCAAGGCCTAAATTTTCATAAGCTGGAAATTTCTGAATAATTTCATCCAATTTATACTTTTGTTCTGGATTAAGATCGTGAAATGTGTTATCTGCTACATTTTCTCCCTGTAGGCTTGAAATTTGCGGAATTATATGAGGAGCAAGCGAGAAATTTCTCCAAAAATCAACTCCGAGATAACCTTCCTGTTCTAAGGATGGTGCTATGTAAAAAGTCATCACTTTTGTGATTCCCCTAAAAGTTACTGGAAGTATGGAGTAGCCTAAAATTTCATTCTTGGATCCGCCTGCGGTTATAACATTGGACCTAAATTTCTTGACCTTTATGTTGTTTTTATTTACAAAGTCTAAACTATTTCTCCCCAATACAGACACGTTTGCACCAGAATCTAAAAGACATGTTAATTCAGTGTTATATAATTTTAATTTGACAAATGGTCTGCCATCTTCTGCAGTAGTTAAACATGAGGATTCAATAATTTTCCTAAAATTCTTCCTAGCGTAATATCTAGTCCTACATTTTAAAATTCGAAAAGATGGTTTATTTACAGGCTGCTGGTTTTGAATTTGATATGATTTTTGCCTACAAGCATGTATAGAACTTTCCGTTATGTCCGGGTTTGAATAATCAGGTTTTGAAATTAATGTACTAGCTAGTTGAAAGGGTATATGAGGTGGGCTTCCCGGTGGGAGTACACACTCATTTTTAGAATCTTGTTCGGGATTTATTTCAGAGAACGGGCGTCCCCGACAGTTCGCTCGCTCCTTCGTCTGTTTTCCAAGTGTGGGTGGCTACACTTGGGTGTAGTAATACCAGTTTGACCACACTTGTAGCAGAATATGGATCGGCTTTCTGTTGGACAGTATATGTAGCTATGTCCCAATTCTGAGCAGTTCCAACATTTTATTCTGGAATAGTCTCCCTTGACATAAGGCTTGCTTATTTTTAATGCTTCTACCTGAGGGTCAAGCTCTCCATCTGAATCTTCAGGAATCTGCTCGGATAAAATTTCATTTATATGTTTTGAGCGATGTAAGTTTGAAGAAGCTTTATTTTCATTAAGACATTTCTCAGCCTTTCTTGCTAGCATGCGCAATTCCCCCATATTAGCGGGCTCCGAAACAAAAAGCATTACCGTAAGATCAGGAGTCACATTTCTCTTAATAATTTCTATTAATGACGTATCTGTCATTGGATTCCTAAGTTTTAAATTTAATTGCACGATGGCAGCATGAAAATCGTCATAGCACTCTCTAGACAATTGTTTACGAGTAGAGATCTTCAATAGTATCTCGTGATCTGTCTCAAGTGTGCCAAATTCTTTTAACAAAGACTCTTTCAGCAACAAGTAAGTCGCATTTGGGTTTTGTTTAATGAAAGTCCAGTACCAAGTCTCAGCTTTATTAGTCAGGAAAATATGAAAATTTGCCATAAGATAATCAAATGGGCATTGTGATCTTTCCCTTAGGGTGTCTATTTTAAATAAAAAGTCGTTAACGCTACTGTCACCGTTGAACGAAACTTTCCAGTCCTTTAATTTTATTGAAAAATTAGCTGACGCGTTTGAAAATGAACTGTTTGCGTTCCCGCCTAACTGGGCTGGAGTGCTGGCTCCATTACGGGGTCTATTCAGGGTTTCTCTAATAGAGGTTAACTCTCGTCTAAAATCATCCTGAGTTGTTCTCAGCATTTCTTGAAAATATGCTAATAGGTCCATATTTACGGATTGTCCCGATGCATCTTGGTTCCCTCCAGTAGCCATGTTCGATTGTATGTTAAATTTTTGGGGAATGTCAGTGAAATCTGCTGTCAGTTCTTCCGAGCTCACGTTCGTAAACTGAGGTGACTGTTTCTCGATGATGCTGGTTCCTTCTATTGTACAATCTGAGCTAGTGGAAAGTGACGGTGGTGAAGGCCGTAAGGCTCGTATACTTGTATCTGAATTTGCCTTTGCTAACTTGGTAGCACTAACTGAATTCTTTGGTATTACACCTGGTGCTTTAACTAATTTTGAAACTAACGTGCCCCTGGTGGCAACTTTCTTGCCTCTGCCTCTAGGTGATGAAACTGATGAGTCTAGATTTTGTGCAGCAGTGGTGTTTGAACGTGTGCTTTTGTGCATAATGCACCTATTCGGTGATGCATTAGATTAAAAGAAAAAGAAGAAAAAACTGTGCTCCAATTTCCGCCTTACACGAAAAAACGAATTAAAAATGATTAAAAAAAAATTATGCTTTTATGTTCATTTGTATGATGATGAGCAAGTGTGTGTATGTGCAGGAGAACTTTGTTTTTCTTAAATAATAATAAAAAAAATCTTGAATGATTTTCTTTTTTTTTTTCAAAGAATGCTTAATTGCAAAAATCTGTTATATGTTAATATGCATATATTGATATACATCTCTTTTTAATAAATTTATCAATTCTAAGGAAATATAATATATTTGAAATTTAAAAAAATTTTTTTTCTGTAAAGAAAACTAATCATTAATTATACGAGGGGTGTTGGGTTTCCGAACACCGCCGGGCAAAATAAACACATACGTGCGTACGCAGCATGTGTATGTGACAAAAAAAAAATATATATTAAAGTTGGTTGTGATGACGCTTGAAAGCTCATGTCCCCTTGAACTGCACCTGGCTAATGAATCCGTATAATAAAATATGATAAACGACAATTCATGCCTCAAGCACTATTTTCAAAGAAACAGGAGAGCTTTTGAATATACTATAAGTATGTGTATTTTAGAATGTATTATATTAAGTTATACACTTTTAACCAGGATCAAAATATTTCGCTACTTGACCTGCAATTCAGCTAAGCAAGGACTTAAATAAATCAATCCGGCATAAACTACCATTAAGATGCCGGGTCCCCGTAGCAACGGCAATTAATCGATTAATGATCGATTAACTCGGACTTACAGTTCGACGGCATACCGAATGACAATTTGAGATGTTATAAAAAGAATATATTCATATCATAGTGTCGTCTTGGAGTCGCAATTGATACTAGACTTTAGTCCAGTAATCAAGACTTACTTCCAGCCAAAACACCAGATAAACGTTAACATCACAAAACAAATAAACCCACGAAACAAGCAAAGCGTATATGATTATTCTAGTTAAATTCCCATGTTACTTCCCGTTTCACAAAGCAAGCAACACAGAAAAAAAAACCGAAATTGTTTTATCGTTGGGCCAACAAATATGTTACACCAACGATGACTTATATATGGATGTTTAAATTATTCTTTTGTTTCGCTTTCCGTTGGGCGCCAAATATGTTACACGCCAAATAAGTAAGCTCTACTTCAGTGTAGAGCACAATTAGGTTTAAAGAATTAAACGATAGTGTACATTTATAAATCACAAATCATATGGCATGGTGAAGATGTCCGGCTAGCTCTAGCAGCTTGGTGTGTTTCTTGACCCGTGGTTTATAGCGTGCAAGCATATTACTGAGCTCTCCATGCCTATAGTACCAAGAGCTCAGTTAAATATCATGATAAGGAGAAAAAGAAAGAAAAGATAAGTCATATGAAGATGGTTGCTTGCTTTGCGTTGTTTGCGTGGATTTGTGTTTGTATGGCAAGCTGGAAGTGCCATACCTAGGTACTGTTGTGTTCCCTACCCGCGACCAATGACAGCACTAAATACCTAGAGATTTTAGTTAGCTGTCCCAAATAAAAAATATTTCACCCGAGCCGAGTATTCATCTTACCCAACACTTCCTCGCAGAATAAAAAGAAATTAACAAGTCATCTTGAATTTACAATTTATTGTAAATAAATTCTATATATATAAGGTTGAATTCATTTGTATTTTAAGTAGATGAATATAGGTACTAAATTAGGTTAAGGTATGTAGGTAAAATCTATAATAAGTATAAATGTAATTTTAATAATTTTAATGAAATAATAATAATAATAATATATATGTATAATTAATGATACTTAAGGTTTTATCCAGTGATTTGCAGGAGGATGTAAGTCCATGCGGTTGTTGTCTTCTTAGTGATAAATTTGTTCGAAATATTTCCGGTTCACGTGTCTCCCTTTCTAGGCTAATAGTTGCAGATGTATTTATATCTTGAGCTTTGTATATGTAAACTGCTTCATTTAATTTAATTTGCAGACTTTGCCGGGTAAATGCTAACATGGCAAATGACGTTGAGTGCGTTTAAATTCTAGGTTAGGTAATTTATATTGGCGTAAGTATATGAGAGTCTAATGTCTTATAGTGTATGTATTTATTACAAGTATTTTTAGGTTAAGTATTTTACGTAAGGGTAAGTGTGCATGAGCTTTAGTCTGTATTTTATTACAATCATTTTCAGGTTAGGTTTTCACATTAAGGTAAGTATAGTTATAAGTTTTTTTGTATAATGATTTTTTTTCTTTTATATCATAAGTTTTAGTTCATAAGTTTTAATTTTTCTCTTTAATGCTTTTCATTTACATAACGATTTATTAACTTTTTCTTTTCAGTTTACGATGATTTTAATAAGTTCATATTTCTTTGCACTAACACACATTGCATCACCCTTTTGTATCGATGACCACTTTTTTTGTTTTCTTGGCAGGCATTTTACTTTCCTCGAAGAAATAATTTTAGTTTTATCAATTTAAGTAAAGGTTCTACTTTATACGGTCATGGAACACTTTTCCCATTTACTCTTTTTTTTTTTATATTACACTTGGGTACTGTACACCTTATTTTTTTTATTACACACACTTCAAGCAAACGCTACTGAACGCTTCAAACTTCAAAAACCAATCCCCTTCTAAAATGCCTTCCTCAAGCTTTACAACCCACGCTATCACTTATTTCTTTTTGTTTGTCCTTCTACCTATGACTGATCGTGCTATGATTGGTCGAATTTTATAACGGGACTTTTCAGCATTGCCAGAACTCCTAAGCAAATAGATATAAAAAGAATAGAAGACAGGGTTGCATTTTAAAAAAAAAGGAAGTGTTCGGATAGAATAATAATCCGTGTAACCATGCCAGATCAGAAACTTTTGTAACAAAAGGCATGTGGTGGCACGGCCGTCATTGTGCGTAAAAACGTGAGGCACTTTGTTATGCCAGAATTTTGGAAGGATTTCATTCAGGCAACCTCTATAAGTCTTACTGATTTTCATACCACAATTTCATGTGTATATTGTCCTCCAAGACACATAATTGATAGCGACAATTTCAAAAGTTTCTTCACAACATTGGGACACAAGTTCCTGGCAGCAGGAGACTACAACGCTAAGCATACCCACTGGGGCTCTAGACTTATTAGCCCAAGAGGTAGGCATCTGTACAATGCTATTACTCAAAATAGTCTAGATGTCGTATCTGGCGGTGAGCCCACATACCGGCCTACAGACTGTTCGAAAAAGCCAGACTTCACTGTTATAAAAAATATTAAACGTGACCAACTTCTGATCATCTGATCATTCGCCGACTATAATTACACTACGTAATAATTCTATCTGAACCGGTACACGAACTGGCTAAAGTATAAAATGTATGTGAGCTCTCATCTCTCCCAGAACATCCCTCTAAGGAACTCGTCTGATATACAATGTGTTGTGAACCACCTTACAAACGTTATTACTTATGCAGCTAGGAATACAACACCAATGAGAAAAACATATAGGAGGAAACCGTTCAAGTCATCAGCTGATATTGAAGCCCTCATCCGACAAAAAAGAAAATTGAGAAAGGAATGGCAGAGAAATCGTTCTCCAGCTGTAAAGACCCAATTGAATTTGTGTCAGCATTGTTCATAGATGTCTCCCAAGCATTTGATAAAGTTTGGCATGACGGTCCCCTTACAAAAGTAACAAGACTTCTCCCTGTAAACACCCACAAGCTGATTAAAAGCTATTTGACTGATAGAGAATTTAAGGAACGGTCAAAGAATGTATTTTCACCAGTTAAGAAGATTTCTGCAGGCATCGCTCAAGGAAGTATACTTGGCCCGCTATTAACATCGTCTATACATCTGACATGCTTACAAATCGAAATATTATCACGTCAACGTTTGCAGATGACACGGCATTCTCAAGTGTGAACAAAGATCCTAAAATTGCATCTGAGCACTTACAAGCTCCTATAAGCGAGCTGGAAGGTTGACTAAATAATTGGAAAATCAAAGTAAATCCATCAAAATGTGCCCATGTGACTTTCACACTAAGAAAGTCAAATTGTCCGCCAATAAAAATAAATAACGTCATTGTTCCGGTAGAAAGCCAAACTAAATATCTAGGAATCCATCTAGACAGACGCCTAACATGGTCACGTCACATTGAGGCCAAAATCGCAGCAATAAAACTAAAAACAGCTCGACTAATGTGGCTAATAGGTCCATTTTCATCTCTATCTTTGGATTATAAAGTTCTATTATATAAAGCCATTATTAAACCAATCTGGACATATGACATTCAGCTATGGGGAACCGCGTGCGCATCTAACATCCAAAAGTTACAAAGAAAACAGTCGAATATTTTACGAACAATAGTCTGCGCCCCCTTTTATATAAGAAATGAGAACATCCACAGAGATTTAGAAATTCCAACGGTTCGGGAGGAAATTGGGAAATATAGTACTAAGTACGTTCACTAACTGGGGGTTACTCTCTATTGCGATGCGAAAGAAAAACCATTCGCATCTGTATGATTTTTACATTGAGTTGCAATGCGTTTTCTTTCGCATCGCAATAGAGAGTAACCCCCCTGATGACCCATCCAAATGCCCTCGCTAGAGGCCTTTTACAGTTTTAGGGACACAGGAGGCTTAAGAGAAGTGATACCTTGCGCCTGGTTAGAAGAGATATTTAACTTTTTTGTTCATACGAATTCTATTTCTTTTATTCCTAAGATTTAAGCACAAGAAACTAGTTATTACGTTGGTAATAATTATTTAAGTTTTTTTTTTTATATTTAAGATTTGGATACTTATTGTAATTTTCTTATAAAAGAAAGATTCAATAAAAAAAAATTCTGTTTCTGTACAATTTATATAGATATGTATTTTGAATTAAAAACAGCACTACAAAAATAGTTAAATACGTTTTGCAAGAATAAAACAAGAAAATAGACGTATATATTTAAATAATACAACACAAAAATTTGATATTTGTAATGTTTATAATAATTGAAATAAACTTAGTAATAAAAAAATAATAATAATGGACTAAAAATCTATAAAAAATTAACAAAATTGGGGTTTTAAAATAAGAAAAACTATAATTCAGTTCAAAACGTACATCTGTACACAAAAAATTAATTTTATAAAAATTTTTTACATACATTTACATAAAAATTTATATATATTATTTATATACGAAAAATTTTTCCAGTTTAATTTAATTTTTGTTTTGTGTAAAGCACTATTTTATTCACTATTCCGTGGTTCTTCCTCAGCACCACCTTCATATTCAATTCATCATCTTTATTCATTGTCATCCATACTTTTATCTCTTTCGTCTTCCTCAGACGTTTGTTAAGTTGACCAGTCAATAATTAAAAGTACGATAAAATCACTGAAGACTGATTTAGTTAGCATTAACGATTTGTCAATCTGAACATGTTTTCCCTGAGGAGAAAGAAATAAGAATTAAATGTTAACAACTTACAGTATCTCATGTTTGTGGCACAAATAGTGCCGATGACAAAAAAAGAGGTTTTTAGAATCAGTAAACCAGTATGCTTAGTGTAGTGTACAATCTGGCAACCCCATTTATATGTCAAATTAGAGACACATACGTCCGTTTGATTAGACAACTTTTTTCACTCTTTTTGATAGACACCGAAATATATACACGTGCCAACGAATAGCTCGAATAAATAAGTCTTTTACTTCTAAGGAAAGGGTAAGAGTTACAACAGTTTTGGCGACGAGGACAAGCGAGGGTTGAACATTATATGAAAGTATATAGAATATAGTGCAAAATATACATCATAATGGATACAGCTCTATTCGAAACGTTTATGAAGTCTCAACAGGAGCTAATGTCGCATATAATGCAAATGGTGGTACAGGGACGAAATACAGTGCAAGGCCCTGTCACCACAAATGCTGCTTTATTACCTAATTTTGAATTCTTCGATTATTCAAAAGAATCGTTCAGGCACTATGTACAAAGGTTCAAAAACTATACGGAGATGAAAAGCATTGCGCAAAATAAAGAGTATTGTGCCAAGCTCTTATTAAACTCCATGGGAGCAAAACTTTTCAATATAGCGAGCGCATTAGTAGCACCCGGAAGCCTCAGCGACATTCCGTACGACGACTTAGTTCTATTACTAGAAAAGCACTTGTCACCAAAGAGAAATGTGTTAGTGTCACAGCACCAGTTTTTGTCGAAGCGTCAAGCCGAAGGTCAATCTATCACCGAGCTTGTGGCGGCGTTGCTAGCCGAAATAGCAGATTGTGAATTTGTGTGTAAGTGCAAATCATCTGTAGCCGAACTATTTTTACGCGCGCAATTCATACGTGGTATTTCCAATAATAATATTCGTGAGCAGGTACTTCAATCGGGTTCTGAAGATTTTGAAAGTATTGTAGCAAAGGCAGTAGCAATCGAAGCGGCGAGTACAGATTCTAAACAAATGGCCATTACAACACCAGTAAATCAAATTGTCAAGTGCAAAAATAATAAGTTCATCAATAAAGGGGCACAAGCGTCAAAAACAGATGTGGAAAAAATAATCATCATGCTAACGAGTGCAGAACTGATAAAGGAAAATTAAAGTGTATCGGGTGTAACAAGAAGGGCCACGTAGTAAAGGTATGTATTACCACATTAAATAAATCGTCACATGTAACACCAAATGAAAATGTTACAAACTACATACATCGTGAGGGAGAATATGGAGTATACAGGGTGGTTAATGTTTACCAAAATAATAATAATAGAAACAGTTCTGAACGTTGTTACACAGACATTGATATTGAGAACAAGTTGGTAAAGTTCGAAGTAGATTCTGGGCCGGGAATTACATTCTTTCCCAGGGATCAATTTAACAAACTCCAATTGAAGTCACCCATACTTCCTACCGATATTGCATTTCGGTCATATACGCAAACCACTTTTGTACCCGACGGGAAAATAAAAATTAAAGCTAAATACAACAACTCCATTATATATGACGAAATTTATATAGTTCCATCTGGCTGCTCGACTTTAATCGGGCGGTCATGGATCAGACGTTTAAAAATAAATTTAAATGATCTGAACAACAGCCGTCGCACGACAACCCCTATTAATAATAATCAAGTGAACGTGATAGATGAAATTATTCAAGAATTTTCTGAGTTATTTGAAGAGAAAATTGGCTGTACGCGTCATTATAAGATTTCATTGAAATTACGAGAAGGTGCATCACCAGTTTATAACAGGGAAAGACAAATTCCATACTCCTTAATGGAGAAGGTTGATAATGAATTGTGTACCTTAGAACGAACAGGAATCATAACCAAAACGACAAACAGTGATTGGGGATCACCCCTAGTGGTAGTACCCAAGGCTTACGGAGGCGTTAGACTTTGTGTAGATTACAAAGTTGGCGTAAATAGCCGTTTGGTCGATGCGCACTACCCAATTCGTAAGATCGAGAGTATCTTCAACAGTCTTCGCGATTCAAGGTATTTTTGTAGACTTGATCTCTACAAGGCCTATTTGCATATCCCCGTGGATGAACCATCTAGTCTTATACAGACAATTTCGACTCATTGTGGCACTTACAGAATGCAACGACTGTCTTTTGGCATTAAAACGGCGCCAGCCGATTTCAACAGAATTATCGACGAGATTTTACGAAGTGTACCCAAGGCAGAGTCATACTTCGACGACACTATTGTGCATGAAGGATCTTTAGAAGAATGCATCGCCAATTTAAAATCTTACTTCATACAACTGCAACGTTTTGATCTACACTTGAACAAAAATAAATGCTCATTTCTTAAAGAAAGCATCGAGTTTTTAGGCCACATTGTTGAATACAACAAAATAAGGAAGTCCGCAACAAAAGTTACTTCAATTCTTAATATGCCTACACCAGATACGACTGATAGCGTTAGACGGTTCTTAGGTACGGTCACGTATTATTCTCGCTTCATACCGAATATATCATCGATAACCGCCGCTTTGAAATATCTTTTAAAAAAAAATTCAAAGTTTAGTTGGACCACCAGTTGTGAAAAAGCATTTAATCTTCTTAAGAAAGAATTGGCCAGCGATAGAGTACTGACACCAATTTACAAATTCAATTGGCGTGTGATGCGAGCCCAATGGGTATTGCAGGTGTTCTTTCACACATAATTGATAAGCAAGAGAAGCCGATTTCATACGCATCTAGATCGTTGACGTCAGCTGAGCAGAACTACTCTCAGTTGAACAGAGAGGCATTGGCAATTATATTTTCTGTGCAACACTTCCACGACTAGGCTTCAGCGATATGCAGCTTATTTGTCCGGGTTTAACTACGAATTGCACGTCAGGAAAGGGCTTGACAACGTTAACGCAGACTGCCTCTCTAGAGCCCCCGATACTACTGCAAGGTATGGCGAGTGTTCTATTAATCACGAAGTACACCTAATTTTCAATGAATGTATACAACAAATTAGCAATTCAAAAATAAATTTTCAAACTCTCAGGGAGGAAACACGTAAGGACAAATATATTGCGCAAATTATTCGAAACCTTAAGACTTACAACATAAATAAGGGTAGTGACCCTGAATTTACGATCGATGAAGGTATACTTTTTAAAGGCCAGAGAGTAGTAATTCCAGTAACATTACAACCTTACGTTTTACAAGAGCTGCACTATACACATCTTGGCATCACCAAGATGAAACAACTAGCGCGTCGCTACGTATATTGCAAGGCTATTGACAGGAATATTGACGATTTAGTACGTTCTTGTTCGTCATGTGCCATGGTTAAAAATTCTCCGGCGAAAGCTGAAATCCATCCCTGGGAAGAACCAGATGAAAATTGGCAACGAGTTCACGTAGATTATGCTGGCCCATTCCAGGATAATATTTTTCTCGTAGTAATAGACGCAAAATCCAAATGGGCTGAAATTGGAATTAGTCGTGCAGTGCCATCATCATTATCAACCATTGAAATTCTCTGAGAAATATTCTCAAGAAATGGATACCCAAATATATTAGTATCTGATAACGCCGCAATATTTACAAGCGATATTTTCAAAACCTTTTGCAGAAATTGTGGAATTTTTCAGAAATTCATTGCGCCAGGCCACACGGCTACAAACGGGCTTGCAGAGAGAAATGTACAAGCCCTCAAAAACAAATTAACAACAATGCAGAATACAAACAAGTTTATTAGAGAAAAAGTTCAAGACATGCTCAAAAACAACAAAACGCCGTCTGAACAGTATTTAGGCCGTCAAATCCGTACCCGTTTGGATGGATTTAGACCAACCAAGTCTGCGAAAATGCAATTTCTGAAATGTATGGCCAGGCAACTTTCTGAGGGGGAAAGGGTCCTAGCTCTTTATTATGCAGGAAACAAAACTACGTGGAAGACAGGTACAATTACCAAGAAACTCGGTAATCTCCATTATATAGTTACGCTAGATAACGGATTTAAGTTCAAGAGGCACATTAATCAATTAATTACAACGAGTATCCAGCAACCACTTGCAGAAGACCCTGTGGAGGAAGATGTTCAAAAAGAAAACAATCAACAACCTGCTGTAAACGTTGAGGATCTGGTATAGTTACCACATCCATCGGAACAAAATTCTCAACCAACAAACTCAACCCAACAAACAATATCGTCTTACCAGCAACCAATAACACCAAGCCAACACACTCCCCTATTGGACACAGTACAACCACAACGTAAGTCTTCAAGGGTACGCAACATACCACATCATTTACGAGATTATATAGTAAAGTAGTAATAAGCAGTATTTAACAAAATAATGGATTAATATTAGAAATGTAATAGTTTAATAGTAACTAATAAGCGTGGGAGAATTGTAGTGTACAATCTGGCAACCCCATTTATATGTCAAATTAGAGACACATACATCCGTTTGATTAGCCAACTTTTTTTCACTCTTTTTGATAGACACCGAAATATATACACGTGCCAACGAATAGCTCGAATAAATAAGTCTTTTACTTATAAGGAAAAGGTAAGAGTTACAACACTTAGGTTATAGATTTCGGCCATTAGGGCAGTTATTTCTTATTAATTTTGACCACCAAAAACTTATTTGTGGTCAAATATGACAATTTAGCCAAATTTTTAGTTATCAAAAAGTTTTGTAACCATTTGCAAAAATCAGTGAACAATCAACAAGACTAGGGGTTGTTTTGTTACAATTTTGTCACCACTTTTTGATAAGTAAAAACTTGTATTGTGAGAACGACTATAAAAGCCAAAAAAAGAAACCATAATAAGCAATCTTTCATATTGGAAACGTAAAAAAACAAAGTCATATATGTACTAAAATTTGCAATAAATTTAAATATTATTAAAACCGAAATATTTGTTTATTTCGTGAATAAAAGATAAGTTTATTTAAAAACATACTAAGCGTAGTAAAACGTTACGTGACCCCGGAGTTTTCGCTATTTGACCAGTTCGCTTCCAATGTTTCATAATATGGGAAAATGATTACTACGTGTTTTTGACCGTCTAAACATAATTTAAATACAAAATTTAATTAGCTATTTAGGAATTTGTATATTTATACTAAAACAAATAAACATTACAAAAAGTATTTAACTTTCTTTTTTTATTTTGGTAGGGTTTACCTATGGGCTATTTCTGGTCAATTATTTGTTTCCAAATGTAAATTAAATAAAAATTATTTTATTTATTTATTTTTCCCAAAGTTACGTTTTTGCGGAATGGGGTATTTCATGGAGGCTGAAAGCCTTCTGATCGCTATTCACTTGGGAATAGCCAGAGGTGATTCCTTCACTGAACTGCCCAAACATCTCACTACCTCCACGTGGTATTCCCTGGTAATGCCGTCCGGATCACCTGATCTGGCGGTAGCTAAAGTGTGTATGCGAATATGCAGATAGTAACCCGAGAGGCACGCGAACACCGGTGCATCTCAGGCTACTACTGCAACGTTGATGAACCGGTAAATACTATGGATTTGATTTTGATTATTTATTGGAATGGGCTGACAGCTGTGGCAAATGGGCTGACAGCTGGGAGTGACATCGCGTGGAAGCGGCTTTCAGGCTAATGTCGCAGCTGCCTTCCGTCCCGGTAAAGCCTTGGCAAGGACTTGGAGAACGCTCTAAATCACGTTACCGTTAAGTTGGCCGTGCAGGTTTAGTTGATACTTTAAGTTGGGACCCATATAGAGAAAAATGACATCATTAAATAAAAAAACAAAAACAAGTGAAAACACAAATGATAAGACAAACGAAAAACAGAGTAAGAACAATGCATACTATGTGTTCTCAGGTAGCATACTTAACAGCCAGGCCTGAGAATAGAACCCGCTCTTTAACGCAAAATGCGATTGTGGACACGCAAAATTTTTACGCGCCAGTTTGATAAGGTAACTAGTCCAACAGGAACCACTCCGAAGACTAAGGTTGATACACCACCACCAAAGGCAGATTCTACTCCGGCATGCACAGATACGTAACTGTTACCAAACGTAAGGCTAGTCCTAGAACTAATCAACAAGAACGCACAACTAAACAGTACAAAGGCAGTCAGGTGGATACGATACCAGTCTCCGAAAATAGATTTTCAATACTTGCACCAGTAGAACCTGCGTCTAAGGAACACAAACCTCCACCTATCTATTTGCGCGAGCAAACGCTATTGTAAATCTTTTATCAAAAATTGTGGGAAAAGATAATTTTTACGTAGCTTCTATACGAAGGGGACGAAACGAAAATCCAAGCCCATACTGAGAAGAATTATCGTTTAATTGTTAATAGTCTTAACGCCGAAAAAAAGAATTACTACACGTTCCAACTGGAAAGTACTAAAGGTCTGGTGGTTGTGGTAAAGGTTGTGGAAATCAAGGAAGCTTTTCAGAATGAAGGCTACTATGTGAGAAATGTTCACAACATACACAACAAAGGTAAAATTCCTCAACCAATGCACCGTGTGGAGATTGCTTTTAACGCAGCTCTTCTTAAGACCAAAAATTCAACTCATCCAATTTACAACCTGAGATATCTTCTTAACCGAAGAATAACAGTAGAGGAACCACATAAGCGTATGCACCAATTGCCAAGAGTTTGGCCACACAAAATCTTACTACAAGCTAGCATCTGTTTGTGTAGTGTGTGGTAACGCTCATAAAACCACGGAGTGTACAGCACCTAAAAACGACCCCAATGTGAGAAAGTGCAGCAATTGCGATGGAAGACATTTTGCTAATTGTAGAGGATGTGAAGTATTCGAGAAGATAAAAAAATCAAAACAACCTCGAAGTCGTGCAAATGCGAAATATCGCGAACCGAACTATCCGAGCCTTCATACTGCAGCTAACGAAATACCTAATAGTGTACATGTGGATAGAGTGAATTATGCCCAGCAACTCTTTAATGGCTTACCAAAGTCAAACAGGCCCAACGTGGAAAATCTTTCTTATGCCCAACTGTTAAGGAGCAGCCCTCAAGTCTTCGCCAATAACAGTTCTAGTTCAATAGACAAATTGACGGAGACAAAGAGCAGTTTCATAACGAATATGAAAAATTTTATGAATAGTATGCAGGGAATGTTTCAGGAGGTGATGTGGAATCAGGACATGATTCTGCAGACTCTTCTTAGACAAAAATAAAATGACCCAGTTGAGTATTTGCTACTGGAATGCGAACGGGTTATCCCAACATAGGTTGGAGGTAGAAGATTTCCTACACAGGCAGGAAATAGATATCCTTTTGGTATCCGAAACACACTTTACTGTAAAGAATTGCTTTAGAATTAACGGGTTCATTATATGACACTAAACATCTAAGTGGAAAGGCATGTGGTGGCACGGCCGTCATTGTGCGTAAAAACGTGAGGCACTTTGTTATGCCAGAATTTTTGAAGGATTTCATTCAGGCAACCTCTATAAGTCTTACTGATTTTCATACCACAATTTCATGTGTATATTATCCTCCAAGACACATAATTGATAGCGACAATTTCAAAAGTTTCTTCACAACATTGGGACAAGTTCCTGGCAGCAGGAGACTACAACGCTAAGCATACCCACTGGGGCTCTAGACTTATTAGCCCAAGAGGTAGGCATCTGTACAATGCTATTACTCAAAATAGTCTAGATGTCGTATCTGGCGGTGAGCCCACATACCGGCCTACAGACTGTTCGAAAAAGCCAGACTTCACTGTTATAAAAAATATTAAACGTGACCAACTTCTGATTAGTCCCCTAGAAGACCTATCATCTGATCATTCGCCGACTATAATTACACTACGTAATAATTTTATAAACTCTGAAGTATCTCCTACGTTCTATCTGAACCGGTACACGAACTGGCTAAAGTATAAAATGTATGTGAGCTCTCATCTCTCCCAGAACATCCCTCTAAGGAACTCGTCTGATATACAATGTGCTGTGAACCACCTTACAAACGTTATTACTTATGCAGCTAGGAATACAACACCAATGAGAAAAACATATAGGAGGAAACCGTTCAAGTCATCAGCTGATATTGAAGCCCTCATCCGACAAAAAAGAAAATTGAGAAAGGAATGGCAGAGAAATCGTTCTCCAGCTGTAAAGACCCAATTGAATTTGTGTCAAAAAATACTTAAAGAAAAGGTGCGTCTACAGCATGAGTCAGCGCTTGCAAATTATTTAAGTAACTTGGATCCGACAACAA
The DNA here is from genome assembly GCA_947397855.1 of Thelaira solivaga. Taxonomy (NCBI): domain Eukaryota; kingdom Metazoa; phylum Arthropoda; class Insecta; order Diptera; family Tachinidae; genus Thelaira; species Thelaira solivaga. The sequence goes on from OX377614.1 coordinate 44,647,072, forward strand.
AAAAGGACCACAGCCTATGATAAGCTGTGAAGCATATGAAGTGTCCTACTTCCTCCGAACCTCTACTAAGACTTGAGGACCTTAGTTGGGCTAAAAATCCTAGTGAACGAGCAAATGCTTTTGCTAGCCATCTGGAAAACGTTTTCACTCCACATGAAATAAATAGTGATATTAATCCTCCATACATCAGCGATTCTATTGAAAACCATATAAAGATGCGGTTGCCCTCAATTAAAATGCAATCAAAAACCTTGATGCAAAAAAATCGCCCGGCGCTGATCGAATTACTAGTTCAATGCTGATGAACTTGCGAGATTGCGCTGTGAGAATTATATTATTCATTTTTAATACTATGTTAAGAGTGGGGGTTTTCCCTCTTGGAAAATTTCAGAAATTGTCATGATTCAAAAACCGGGTAAAGAAGCTACTCAAATTACGTCATACAGACCTATCAGTTTATTATCCATCCTTTCAAAGCTGTTCGAAAAGGTCCTCCTCCAGAAAATAACGCCCATCTAGCAGAGCGAAATATTATTCCAGAACATCAGTTCGGCCTCCGGGCTGGCCATGAATTACATATTTGATATAAATACATATATATAACTATATATACGAGTATACTGTTAATATACTTACTGTTATTATGTACTTATATTGTTAATTCATATATATTTTCACTGTATTATTTTTTTGTATAATATTCTTTTACATTTTTGTCAGAAAATATTTTTTTAATAAAAAATTCAATTGATAATTTATATTAATAGAATTAAATTGATATATTTATAATTAACATAAAACAATACAAATATATATATTTAAAAAAATAAAATTTAATAAAAATATAAAGATATATAAATTAAAACTTTTATTTTAATAATTATTCAAGAATTTATCTTTGAATAATTAATTGGCGCAGTCGGTTTATGAACTACCAGAATTTCAAAGGAAACGGATGTGATCTGCCTTTACACTATTGCAATTTAATTTAAAGAAATTGAGTAAATATTTAGTTTGACTTGAAGCGAAAGAAAACTTCAATCAAGATCGAAATTAAAAATCAAACATAGAGGAAATACGTAAGCATGCTGATTCATCCCTTTTATCCTTGTTTGATTTAAGAGTAAGAAATAAAATAATTTTTAAAGCTAACATAGTACTTATAAATAATAATAATCCTATAGATTGGAATCAAGTTAAAGTAATTTTACGAATTAATTTTAATATATCCGAAAGCATAGAATCTATTATAAACCAAATTAAAACTTCAGAGCTTAGAAATAGTGTTAGCAATTTATTCGAACATATGTCAGGATTATTAAATAAAATTAAATTTAAAGACAAGTATAGATAAGACAAGCGAACAATGGTACACCTGTGGAAATAACGAAGTAATGGTTTTAAAAATTTTTATATCTAAACTGCCTAATGAGCCAAGATTAATATTAAATGCAAGAAATCCACATTTATTATTAAAAGCAAAGGAATTTCTACTAGAAACAGATTTCTTTTATACAAAAACCTCAAATTTTCAATTTAATTCAAATAATACCTACAACAATTATAAATTTTACAATTCTCAATCAAATCCTAATTATAATTATAATAAAAATTTAGAAAATAATAAAAGATCAATTTCATATAATAAAAATACTAACATATCTGGTCCATCCCGCATTTATAATCAAATCAGATATAATTCTAATTATAAAAATCAACATATCCCAAATACATTTAGAAACTTTCAGCCAAATAAACATAATTTTTTAAATTCTCAAAACTCGTACGACAATCAAAGAAATTTTCATAATGAAAATACATTAAGAAATGATAATGTTTCTCATAATAGAAATTATTCAAATATATCTCGAGTAAACTCAAATAATTCAAATAGAATGGAAGTTGATAATATATTTACAGGCCTCAAATTTTCAATTACAGGCCTTAAATCTTTACCCTGTATAATAGTACAAACAAAAACTACCCCCATAAAATTATTAATTGATACAGGATCAGGAACTTCTCTCATCAGAAAAAATTTATTTCAAAGAATTTAATTTACCTGGATCTAAAATTGAAATGTAAGAAACGGAATTATTAAATGATTTTGACGGAATTTTAGGTTGTAATATACTTAAACCTTTAGGAGCAAAAATAAATTTAAAAGATAAGTTTTTAATAACTGAAATTCAAAAATTCCATTAATATATGATTCGTTTAATGTATACAATGAAAAGGATATCTCATATTTTGAATCAATTTTAACTGATGTAAACTTTAATATGCCAAAAATAGAATACTTAAACAAAAAATTAAAGACTGAAAATTTAAATAATGAAGAAATTAATAAATTAAATGCATTAATTAAAAAGTTTCAGAATATATTTTATATAGAAAGTGAAAATTTGTCAACAGTTGTTAAATACAGGCATAAAATACCAACAATTAATGAAATTCCAGTATATTCAAAAGTATATAGATTTCCAGAAATTTATAAAGAAGAAGTAAATAAACAAATAAATGAAATGCTACACTCAGGAATCATAACTAAATCATCTAGTCCATATAACGCATCAATTTGGGTTGTTCCTAAAAAAATTGATAATTCAGAGAAACAGAAATTTAGAGTAGTAACTGATTATAGAAAATTAAATGATATTACAATAAAAGATAAATTTCCTATTCCAAATATGGAAGATTTATTTTCTAAATTAGGAAATTCTCAATACTTTAGTACTATAGACTTAGCTAAAGGATTTCATCAAATTCCTTTATTGATTGAAGATAGACATAAAACAGCTTTTTCAACTTCAACTGGACATTATGAATTCACAAGAATGCCTTTTGGTTTAAAAAATGCTCCAGCTTCATTCCAGAGAATGATGAACGAAGTATTACAGGATTATATTAATAACATATGTGTAGTTTATCTAGATGATATATTAGTATTTTCTACGTCTCTTCAAGAACATATCTTGTCATTAACAAAAATTTTTCAAAGGTTGTCTGAAAGTTCAAGTAAATAAATGCAATTTTTTCAAAAGAGAATCAGAATATCTTGGATATATTATAACGCCTAATGGTATAAAACCTAATCCAAATAAAATTGATATTATACAAAAAATTCCTTTACCAAAGACAATTAAAGAAATAAGATAATTTCTAGGCTTAACAGGTTTTTATAGAAAATTTATTAAAGATTATAGCAAAATAGCGTTACCAATCATTGCATATCTTAAGAAAAGATCTCATATTAATATACATAATCAAAATTATATTGACTCTTTTAATAAATTAAAAACAATTTTATGTTCTACACCAGTTTTGGCGTATTCAAAGTTTGATAAAATGTTCATTTTAACCACAGATGCTAGTAATGAAGCATTAGGTGCAGTATTATCACAAAATGGGCATCCAATTGCTTTTACTTCGCGAACTTTAAATCAACATGAACATAATTATAGTACAATTGAAAAAGAATTGTTAGCCATTGTATGGTCTACAAAATATTTTATACCTTATTTATTTGGTAGAAAATTTAAAATAGAGACTGATCATCGACCACTTATATGGTTAAATTCATTAAAAGAACCTAATATGAAACTACAGAGATGGAAAATACAATTAAATGAATACGACTTTGATATTGAATATATTAAAGGAAAAACAAAGTAGGTTGCAGATTTTCTTAGTCACTTAGATGTAAACCACTTAGAAGATAATAATCAACAAATAAATTCAGATATAGCTACAATACATAGTAGAGAAGAAAACCTAAATGATCACTTATTTATTTCAGAATCACCAGTAAATATATTGAAAAATCAACTTATTATTACCTTAGGAAAAAGCTATAAATATGAGAAGAAAATTTTATATAAAAAAAAAATTAGACATATTATAATCATTAAAGAATATTTTGAAGAAAAAATATTAAATTATTTACAGCAAACTCTACCTATAAAATCAACTTTAGCAATTTTTTGTGAAAATTTTGATATATTCAGAAAGCTTCAACAAACTATAATTCAATACTTTTCAAATTCAGAAGAAAATAAATTTATAAAATGTTCTAAGTTTATAAAAGATATTTTTGATGAAGAAAATCTTTTGGAAGTGATAGAAAAATATCGCAATGATAAAAATCATAGAGGAATAGAAGAGACATATTTAGAATTAAATGATAAGATATATTATCCAAATTTAAAGAAAGAAATTAATAAATTCATTAATAATTGTGTTATTTGTAATATGTGTAAATTTGATAGACGGCCAATAAAACCAAAATTATGCGTAACAGAAACACCATTTCAATCTAATGAAGTAATTCATATTGATATTTGGTTTATAAATAAACAAACAACATTTTTAACATGCATTGATAAACTTTCTAAACATGTTTCAGTTTGTAGTGATTAATAAAGTTAAAACAATTAAATAAAACTTTAAGCACTACATATATTTTTATATAAAAGATATTTTTATTAAATGAATTAAAGTTATTTTATATTTTAATTTTCAATTTAGAATGACAAGAAGTAACAAATATTTTATAAAAATTAGAATAAAAAATTTAAGTTAACATGATGAAAATTATTTTATAAAGCAAAGTATATTTTTCAATGAAATATGTACAGTGTGTATACGCCACAGTATCCCTTCCCTAGTGATAACGATATTTTATGATAACTTAAAAGTAACACAATGTCCTGAACGAAGTTTGATACCATTTTCATCCTGATTTTTATCTTTTCTATTCGTAATAATACTTTTTAGTGTTTGTGTTGATTCTTCTAAGAAAACAAATGCTGGCTTTAAACGATCAATAGATATCACTTTCTCTTTACCAGATACTAGTATTTTAAAAATTTTATTATTACGACTGATCACTTTATAAGGACCATCATAAGGGCGTTGTAAAGGTTTTCTTACTGCGTCGTGTCTAACAAAAACATGCTTGCAGTTTTGTAGCGTACTTGGGACATAAATATTATTTTTACTATGATGAAATGTGGAAGAAGGTTTAATCATTTCCATTTTTTACAGAAATTATTTACCCACTCGTTGTTAATATTTTCTTTCTTACAAGTTTCAAAAAATTGACCAGGAAGTCGAAGATTTGCTCCAAATACCATTTCAGCTGGAGAAAATCCAATATCTTCAATAACTGTTGAATGCAAACTTAGTAAAACTAATGGTAAATTTTCTACCCAATTTTGTTTTTCATAACATTTCAAAGCTGCTTTCAAGGAACGGTGCCATCTTTCAATTAGGCCATTAGCTTGAGGATGATAAGGGGTAGTATGAAAAATTTTTATTCCAAGTAATCTTGAAAATTCACGAAACAATGAACTCTCAAATTGTCTTCCTTGGTCTGTAGTAATTTGTGCAGGAATACCATATCGAGAAATCCAACCAAAAAGAAAAGCAGAGGCAACTGATTCGGCAGTAATATCTTCAAGTGGTATTGCTTCTGTCCATCTAGTAAATCTATCTATACAAGTTAGAACATACCTGTAGTTTTTACAAAGAGGTAGTGGACCAACAATATCAATACTGATGTACATTAGTCGTTCGCAAGGTAGTTCAAAATTACTTAAAGGACTTTTAACATGACGTTGAACTTTTGATGACTGGCAAGGAATACAATACTTCGTCCAAGTTCTAACATCTTTATCAATTGATGGCCATACAAACCGACTTTTTATAAGCTCCAAAGTTTTATTTACACCTGGATGTGAAAGTCCATGTAGATATTCAAAAAGTGGTTTTCGAAAAGTTGGGGTTATGTATGGTCGAATATTTTTGGTAGATACATCACAATAAATCACAGTATCATCATTTGTTAATTTAATTTGTTTTAAAGACAAACTTTGTGGAGAATTTAGAATAGATTGCAACTGTTCATCTGACGACTGTTCTTTTCCAAGCAATTCATAATTTAAAGGAGAAGGCATTGAAACAACGTCTAGTCGAGATAGTGCATCAGCGACAGTATTATCTTTTCCAGGAATATACCGAATATCAACGGTATGTTGACCTATAAAATCTAAATGTCTTAACTGACGTGGGGATGATTTTTCTGACTTTTGTTTAAAAGCATAAATCAATGGCTTATGATCCGTATATATTGCGAACTGTCGTCCTTCCAAAAAATATTGAAAATGTTTTAAAGCAGAATATGCTGCTAAAAGTTCTCGATCGTAAGTACAATATTTAGCTTGTGTTTTACTTAAAGTTTTTGAAAAAAATGCAATTGGATTCCATTTACCATTAATTTCTTGCTGAAGTACACCACCCATTCCAGTATCTGAAGCATCTACCCAAAGTGATGTAGGGGCATTAATTGAAGGATAAAACAGTAAAGTAGCATCTGCAAGTTGATCTTTACATTGTTGAAAAGCATTCTTTAGTTGAGAAGTCCAACAAATTTTTTTATTGTCGTCTTTTTTACAACCAGAGTGTAATTTATGAAGAACAGCTTGATATTGTGCTGCATTAGGTATGAAACGTCTATAAAAGTTAATCATACCCAGAAAACGTCTCATATCTTTAACGGTAATTGGTTCTTTATAATTTAAAATGGCTTCTATTCGTTCTGGTAGAGGCTTTAATCCTTGTGGTGTCACTAAGTAACCAAGAAAATTAAGTTCTGTAACACCAAAAACAGATTTTGCTGCATTGACCGTAATGCCAAATTGTCTGAGTCTTTCGAACACTTTTCTCACATGCTGCTTATGCTCTTCAAAACTTTTTGACGCAATGAGTATATCATCAATATATGCGTAACAAAAATCAAGGCCTTTAACAACTTCATTAATGAACCTTTGAAAAGTTTGTGCTGCATTACACAAACCGAATGTCATAAAAGGAAATTCAAATAGACCTATAGGCGTAATGATAGCAGTTTTTTCTATGTCTTCTTTTTCAAGTGGAATTTGATGGTAAGCTTTTACCAAGTCAATTTTACTAAATATAATTTTATCACTTAACATATATCCAAAGTCGTGGATATGAGGAATTGGATACCTATCAGGAACAGTGATAGCATTTAGACGGCGATAGTCTCCACATACACGCCACTCTCCATTTGGTTTTAAGACAATATGTAGAGGACTTGCCCAGCAACTTTTTGAGGGTCTACATATGCCTTGTTTAACCATTTTCTTAAATTTAATTTTAACAATTTCTAATTTTTCAGGTGATATTCTACGGGCTTTAGAGTATACAGGAGGCCCTTTTGTCTGAATGTGATGTTGTACAGAATGTTTTATATTTTTTATAAATAATGATAGTTTAGTCAAATCTGCAAATTCATGTAGCAAATTACAGAAATAAGAGTTTTCTTGAATGGATTTTATAGTTAAAGGAATGTTTTCTGTATGTAAAGTTCCTTTGCTTTGTGAATGAGATAAATTATCTATTAAACAATTATGTTTAATATCAACTAATAATCCAAAATGACTCAAAAAATCGGCGCCTATTATTGGCTTTGATACATCAGCCAAAATAAAAGACCACTGAAAGTTTCTCTTTAAACCTAAATTTAAAATAAGAGATTTTTCACCAAAAGTTTTAATTATAGACTGATTTGCAGCAAATAGTTTTAAAGATGAAGGATTTTGTTGACGTTGAGAAAAAGTAGCAGGGCATACAGATACGTCAGCACCAGTATCGATAAGAAATTTAAAGTTTGATAAATGATCTTGAAGAAAAAGGCGACATATTTCTCGGCTATCCTCTTCAGTCACCATAAAAGAGGAGCCTAATATTTTCCTTTTTGATAACGATGAGTACTGCGATTTCGGCTCTTAGAACGGTGTTGAGATAATGCTTCAACTTGTTTAGTAAGTGCATCGATTTTCTTCTCTAACTCATTATTATTATTTAACGGTGTAAATATAGAATTAATATCCCACGATTCTGATGTATCAGCAATTTTGTCTGCCATGAGAGCTAATTTATTTAATGATTCACTACTTACAGATAATATAGCTTGCATTTGTTTTGGCAAACGTTGCATCCATAAGTTCTTTAGTAATTCTTCCGGTATAGTATTAGACGATAAATTAGACATTTCTCGAAGAAGTGCAGAAGGCTTTTTATCTCCTAATTGAACGTCTCGCAATAATTTTTTTAATTGCTTTTCTTCAGACTCAGTAAAGCAATCTTGTAATCGTTTTTTTAGAGTTTCATACATGTTATTTTGCGGTGGTTCCAATATAATATCGCTTATTTCACAAATAACATTTGCTTCAATTGAACCGACGATTGTATGAAATTTTGTAGCATCAGAAGTAATTCCAGCGGTGATAAACTGACTTTCAACTTGTTTAAACCATAAGGCAGGATTGTTTTTCCAAAATGGTGGTACTCTCACAGACACCCGTGCTATTTCATTCGTCGATGAGAGTGATGCAAAATCATCTTGAGAATTGTTGAGCGCCATACTAGCAATTATATAAAATATCTTCTAAAAGGCACAATTTAGTTGTCGGGGTCACCAATTTGAAGTGATTAATAAAGTTAAAACAATTAAATAAAACTTTAAACACTACATATATTTTTATATAAAAGATATTTTTATTAAATGAATTAAAGTTATTTTATATTTGTAATAATTTCTATTTGGAATTTAAAAGTTTAACAAAATATTAATCTTTATTTGTGCTTAATTCCAGAAATTGTGTTGGTTGTAAAATTTATTCTTTTACTCATGATATTCTCATGAGTTATTTATTCAGTACAATAAGTACTGAAGGGGAGAGCATACCTATATGGACCATTTCATCAGACGCTACTCCGAATCCTCAGTAGGTTACTCCCAACGTTTCTTGCAAACATTAGAACCTTTATATTGTAAAAGCAATTGACTAAATAAGAATTATTAATCAAAAGTCACAAAAAGATTCAAATATTCAAACAAAAAACTCAGTAAGCATTGAACTGAATAAACAAATAAATTTCCCAACCAACATTTTTAATATTGAAAACTATATATTCTATTTTTATTCTTCTCTTCTCTTTTACATTTGAATGCCCGTTGGGTATTACTGAATGTAATTAAAGAGTATATGAAAAACAAAAACAAAAAATTATAAAAAATAATAAGAAAAACATAGGGTTTTCCTACAATGAGCACTTGTATTTGTATATGTAATAATTTCTATTTGGAATTTAAAAGTTTAACAAAATATTAATCTTTATTTGTGCTTAATTCCAGAAATTGTGTTGGTTTTAAAATTTATTCTTTTACTCATGATATTCTCATGAGTTATTTATTCAGTACAATAAGTACTGAAGGGGAGAGCATACCTATATGGACCATTTCATCAGACGCTACTCCGAATCCTCAGTAGGTTACTCCCAACGTTTCTTGCAAACATTAGAACCTTTATATTGTAAAAGCAATTGACTAAATAAGAATTATTAATCAAAAGTCACAAAAAGATTCAAATATTCAAACAAAAAACTCAGTAAGCATTGAACTGAATAAACAAATAAATTTCCCAACCAACATTTTTAATATTGAAAACTATATATTCTATTTTTATTCTTCTCTTCTCTTTTACATTTGAATGCCCGTTGGGTATTACTGAATGTAATTAAAGAGTATATGAAAAACAAAAACAAAAAATTATAAAAAATAATAAGAAAAACATAGGGTTTTCCTACAATGAGCACTTGTATTTGTATATGTAATAATTTCTATTTGGAATTTAAAAGTTTAACAAAATATTAATCTTTATTTGTGCTTAATTCCAGAAATTGTGTTGGTTTTAAAATTTATTCTTTTACTCATGATATTCTCATGAGTTATTTATTCAGTACAATAAGTACTGAAGGGGAGAGCATACCTATATGGACCATTTCATCAGACGCTACTCCGAATCCTCAGTAGGTTACTCCCAACGTTTCTTGCAAACATTAGAACCTTTATATTGTAAAAGCAATTGACTAAATAAGAATTATTAATCAAAAGTCACAAAAAGATTCAAATATTCAAACAAAAAACTCAGTAAGCATTGAACTGAATAAACAAATAAATTTCCCAACCAACATTTTTAATATTGAAAACTATATATTCTATTTTTATTCTTCTCTTCTCTTTTACATTTGAATGCCCGTTGGGTATTACTGAATGTAATTAAAGAGTATATGAAAAACAAAAACAAAAAATTATAAAAAATAATAAGAAAAACATAGGGTTTTCCTACAATGAGCACTTGTATTTGTATATGTAATAATTTCTATTTGGAATTTAAAAGTTTAACAAAATATTAATCTTTATTTGTGCTTAATTCCAGAAATTGTGTTGGTTTTAAAATTTATTCTTTTACTCATGATATTCTCATGAGTTATTTATTCAGTACAATAAGTACTGAAGGGGAGAGCATACCTATATGGACCATTTCATCAGACGCTACTCCGAATCCTCAGTAGGTTACTCCCAACGTTTCTTGCAAACATTAGAACCTTTATATTGTAAAAGCAATTGACTAAATAAGAATTATTAATCAAAAGTCACAAAAAGATTCAAATATTCAAACAAAAAACTCAGTAAGCATTGAACTGAATAAACAAATAAATTTCCCAACCAACATTTTTAATATTGAAAACTATATATTCTATTTTTATTCTTCTCTTCTCTTTTACATTTGAATGCCCGTTGGGTATTACTGAATGTAATTAAAGAGTATATGAAAAACAAAAACAAAAAATTATAAAAAATAATAAGAAAAACATAGCGTTTTCCTACAATGAGCACTTGTATTTGTATATGTAATAATTTCTATTTGGAATTTAAAAGTTTAACAAAATATTAATCTTTATTTGTGCTTAATTCCAGAAATTGTGTTGGTTTTAAAATTTATTCTTTTACTCATGATATTCTCATGAGTTATTTATTCAGTACAATAAGTACTGAAGGGGAGAGCATACCTATATGGACCATTTCATCAGACGCTACTCCGAATCCTCAGTAGGTTACTCCCAACGTTTCTTGCAAACATTAGAACCTTTATATTGTAAAAGCAATTGACTAAATAAGAATTATTAATCAAAAGTCACAAAAAGATTCAAATATTCAAACAAAAAACTCAGTAAGCATTGAACTGAATAAACAAATAAATTTCCCAACCAACATTTTTAATATTGAAAACTATATATTCTATTTTTATTCTTCTCTTCTCTTTTACATTTGAATTCCCGTTGGGTATTACTGAATGTAATTAAATAAATACTGAATAAATAACTCATGAGAATATCATGAGTAAAAGAATAAATTTTAAAACCAACACAATTTCTGGAATTAAGCACAAATAAAGATTAATATTTTGTTATTTTATATTTTAATTTTCAATTTAGAATGACAAGAAGTAACAAATATTTTATAAAAATTAGAATAAAAAATTTAAGTTAACATGATGAAAATTATTTTATAAAGCAAAGTATATTTTTCAATGAAATATGTACAGTTTGAACTGTTCATTATTTAAATGACAAAAATTTTTTGACTATAGTAGAAAAATTAAAGGAAAGATTCGCTATTTTGGGAAAACCAAAAAAGATAATTGCAGACAATGAATTTAATAAAATTTCTATTAAAAAATTTTTAAATTGTGAAGAAATAAATTTTCATTTCACTGCTCCAAATACACATACTGGTAATGCAGACATAGAGAGATTCCATCTAACACTCAACGAACATATTAGATTATTAAAATTGGATCAAAAACACAAAGATTTTGATGATAAAAGCCTCGTCTTAAAATCAGTTCAAATATATAATGATTCAATTCATAGTACAACAGGATATAAGCATAATGATTTACTACATAATAAGGTGGACAAATCTATTTGGAATATGTTACATGATAAAATTCATACTAACAAAATTAATAGAACAAAAAAGATAAATGAAGGAAGGGATAAATGTCATGATTATAATGAGAGAGAATTTGTAAAAAATCTAGGGTTTTATAATTTAAAACAAAAACCCAAATACATAATAAAAGAAGTCAAAAAGAAAAATGATACAAATTTTTTAGATGAAAATGGTTGCAAAAGGGATAGGCAGTTCGTTAAAAGAAATATAACTGGAAGAAATTATTCTAAATTCTAAGAAAATTGTTAAAATATTTTTGTATATTAAAAAATTTTCACATTTATATATATTTTCATATTATGGTTCCACATTCCAGGAGCAATGTGTCATTAAAGGGTGGGAAAATTACATATTTGATATAAATACATATATATAACTATATATACGAGTATAATGTTAATATACTTACTGTTATTTTGTACTTATATTATTAATTCATATATATTTTCACTGTATTATTTTTTTTGTATAATATTCTTTTACATTTTTGTCAGAAAATATTTTTTTAATAAAAAATTCAATTGATAATTTATATTAATAGAATTAAATTGATATATTTATAATTAACATAAAACAATACAAATATATATATTTTAAATAATAAAATTTAATAAAAATATAAAGATATATAAATTAAAACTTTTATTTTAATAATTATTCAAGAATTTATCTTTGAATAATTAATTCATGGAACTACAGAGCAGGTTCACAGAATCGTTACTGCAATCAGGTCGTCCTTCGAGAAAAAGCTGTTTTATTCAGCATTGTTCATAAATGTCTCCCAAGCATTTGATAAAATTTGGCATGACGGTCCCCTTACAAAAGTAACACGACTTCTCCCTGTAAACACCCACAAGCTGATTAAAAGATATTGACTGATAGAGGATTTAAGGTACGGTCAAAGAATGTATTTTCACTAGTTAAGAAGATTTCTGCAGGCATCCCGCAAGGAAGTATACTTGGCCCGCTATTATACATTGTCTATACATCTGACATGCCTACAAATCGAAATATTATCACGTCAACGTTTGCAGATGACACGGCATTCTTAAGTGTGAACAAAGATCCTAAAATTGCATCTGAGCACTTACAAGCTCATATAAACGAGCTGGAAGGTTGACTAAATAATTGGAAAATCAAAGTAAATCCATCAAAATGTGCTCATGTGACATTCACACTAAGAAAGTCAAATTGTCCGCCAATAAAAATAAATAACGTCATTGTTCCGGTAGAAAGCCAAACTAAATATCTAGGAATCCATCTAGACAGACGCCTAACATGGTCACGTCACATTGAGGCCAAAATCGCAGCAATAAAACTAAAAACAGCTCCACTAATGTGGCTAATAGGTCCATTTTCATCTCTATCTTTGGAATATAAAGTTCTGTTATATAAAGCCATTAATAAACCAATCTGGACATATGGCATTCAGCTTTGGGGAACTACGCATCTAACATCCAAAAGTTACAAAGAAGACAGTCAAATATTTTACGAACAATAGTCTGCGCCCCCTGGTATATAAGAAATGAGAATATCCACAGACATCTAGAAATTCCAACGGTTCGGGAGGAAATTGAAAAAAATTGTACTAAGTACGTTCACAAATTGGCGACACATTCAAACGCCCTCGCTAGGGACCTGTTACAGTTCGAGGGACACAGAAGGCTTAAGAGAAGTGATACCTTGCGCCTAGTGAGAAGAGACATATAACTTTTTATTTAAACGTAGAATATTTCTTTTATTCTTAAGATTTGAGTACAAGTAACTAGTTATTAAATTGGTAATAATTATTTAAGTTTTTTTTATATTTTTTACAGTTAAGATTTGGATACTTATTGTAATTTTCTTATAGAAAGATTCAATAATAATAAATAATTGAAAAAAAATGTTTACGTTTAAATTTTTTCTTTTAAATGAAAAAGTACAACTTGTAGTACGATTTGCAGTAACGTGTATCACAAAACCGTACTACCATTCATACTTCACGAAGGTACGTATTTAAATATCGTGTATCATCATCATTATAAGCAAAAAACATTTATCTGTTCGATAACATCCTACTTTTAGTTATCGTTTAGTTGTAATAATGGCACTTACATGATAAAAAAATAATAAAATATATTTCATCATAATATAATTCCGTCAACGTCTTCCCCTATGTACTGCTATTAATAAGAAATTGACATGTGCTCTGCTGGCGTAAAGTGTAAAAACACGTAATAACGTTTTCTACTTACAACCAATGCAATCTTGTGTATCAGATTAGCCTGTATGGTACTCTATTCGGGCTCTCAGTAAAGAGGTTTTGCAGAAAATGTTACATCGGGTAAAAATGGTGAAGGAAAAACAAGTTAATCATCTGAATTTTCAAAAAGATGGTTCAACAACGAACAGCACATCAAAATAAAAATTTAATTGCTGCTCCAAGCTTGTAATTTTATATAAATACTAATTCATTTTCATATTTTTTTCCAACAATAAAGAATGAAAGTAACAGAGAACAATATTTTTAATAAAAACTATAATACACATAATTTAAAAAAAAAAAATAATTACATACTGCACACAAATATTACCAGCAAATCATTCAAGAAAAATTAATTTTAATTTCTGTTTCTGTAGAATTTATGTACATATGTATTTTGAATTAAAACACACACGCTCACTTAAGCAAATTTAAAAAAAGCATTACAAGAGCATACACTTTACAAGAATAAAACAAGAAAATAAACATACTCGTATGTAAGACTTAAGTAACACAACACAAACATTTGATATTTGAAATGTTAATAATAATTGAAATAAACTTAGTAATGGAAAAGAAAAAATAATAATTAATTACAAATCTCTAAATAATTAACAAAATTGGGGTTTTAAAACAAGAAAAAATATAATTCAGTTCAAAACGTACAGATGTACCCAAAAAATCAATTTATTAAAATTTTTTACATACATTTACATAAAAATGTATATATACTATACACCCAAATTATTTTTCCAGTGCCCATGTTCTTTAAGTCCCTATTTAGACGAAGAAACATTTGGAAGAAAAACATCTTTAATTCTCTTTTGCTTTTTCTTTCGCGGTCACACAGACGTACATGTTGCCGGCAACATTCCATTATTATTGTTATTATTTGCACACAAAACAATGAAAGAAAAGAAAAGTAAAGCAAATATAAACAAAGAATATGTGAACAAAGCGTATCGCCGAGTACCGAACACAAAAATGATTCTCTCTTCTCCACCCGTAATTTGCCTACAAACGAAATGTTTCCCTTCTAAATGTTTCTTCGTCTAAATAGGGACTAAAGGCCTCGTTATGCGAACGTTGAAATGTAGAAATGTAGGAATGTAGAAATGTAAATATGTAGAGCTCAAGTATAGAAACGTAGAAACGTATCATGTGTTTTTTATAGTAAACAAAGAAGAAAAAACAATACATATTGCGATTCTGATTTGTATTTAGAGTGAGTGTATTCATTTGCCTGCACCAGCAATATATATTTACCAACATTTGTAGTAAAAATAATAAAAGAACCACATATTTTGAACGCATGTGCATACGTACATACAAGTGTTCAAAAAATTATTTTAGATATTAATAATAAGAATAACAAATATATCATACTACATATATTTATACATATAAAATATTTTTTAGCACTTCTATATATGTATATATGTACGTAAAGTACACATATGCAGTCATTTTGTACATTTTAATACAAATCAAATGCATGTATATATTTATGTAGTATGTATATATGAAATTGACATAAGACAAATTCATACTACTAAAACTTTAAAATAATTTAATTTAATTTTAATATATTAAGCAGATATTAAGTTATTGTTTATAAATATATAAATGTGGACATAATACCCCCATCAATGTTTCAAACGGCTGTTTTGTTGTTTATTTGAAATTTTTTTTAATTCTTTAAATGAAATTATAAAAAGTAACTGTGCAAAAAAAGAAAAGAATTATTAAAAGTTATAGATAAAAAAAAATTAAAAAATAAAATGGATGACGAAAAATTAATATTGTTGGTGCAGGCAAATGAATACACTCACTCTAAATACAAATCAGAATCGCAATATGTATTGTTTTTTCTTCTTCTTTGTTTACTATAAAAAACACATGATACGTTTCTACGTTTCTATACTTGAGCTCTACATATTTACATTTCTACATTCCTACATTTCTACATTTCAACGTTCGCATAACGAGGCCTTTAGTCCCTATTTAGACGAAGAAACATTTAGAAGGGAAACATTTCGTTTGTAGGCAAATTACGGGTGGAGAAGAGAGAACCATTTTTGTGTTCGGTACTCGGCGATACGCTTTGTTCACATATTCTTTGTTTATATTTGCTTTACTTTTCTTTTCTTTCATTGTTTTGTGTGCAAATAATAACAATAATAATGGAATGTTGCCGGCAACATGTACGTCTGTGTGACCGCGAAAGAAAAAGCAAAAGAGAATTAAAGATGTTTTTCTTCCAAATGTTTCTTCGTCTAAATAGGGACTTAAAGAACATGGGCACTGGAAAAATAATTTCAAAACGCTTATTGAGTTAGCGTCGAGTTGCGCGGGCTATAAGCTCTCTAGCAGAAAATCTTTATCGAATAATATTCTACCAGCTGTCCATGCAGAAATTTTAGAAAAATTTAAGCAAGAAACTCAAAAATCCTCATCAGTTTGCTTAACGACGGACGGCTGGACATCTAAAACAGCTCATTTCATTGATAATGAATCAAAATTCAAAAGCTTTTTAATTGCTTGCGATGAGTTCGAAGAAAAGCACACTGCGGAAAATCTATCGATATATCTAAAAGAAGTGACAGCAAATTTTGGAATATCTAATAAAATAACTGCTATTGTAAATGATAATGCTGCAAATATTACTGCAGCTATTCGTCAAGGTGGATGGCGTGGAATTGCATATGGGCGAATTTAGTTGTACAAGCTGCAATTAATAAAAATTTAGATACTATAACTAGGGTAAAGCGAGTTGTGGAGTTTTTTCAAAAAAGTACACAAGGATTAAAACGTTGAAAAGAAACACAAAAACAGATGAATTTACCAGATTTAAAGCTTAAGCAAGACGTAGTGACACGGTGGAATTCAACGTATGAAATGCTGCAGCGAATAATGCAAATAAAAGATGCAGTTATAGCAACTATCTCTTTAACTCGTCCAAATCTAAGTTTATCTTTAGAAGACTGGGAGGTAATTGAAGAAATGTTACCAATACTTAAACCCTTTTATGAAATAACAATAGAATTATCAGCGGAAAAAAATTTTACATTATCAAAAGTAATAGTATTGAGTAATGTTGAAGCTTACATCACCATGCACACATGCAGTTATTATTTTATTTTGGTTGATTTAAACAACTTAATTAATTACTGTCTATAATATATAATTTATTATTTTATTTTAGTTGATTTAAACAACCTAATTAATTACTGTCTATAATGCATATTTTATTATTTTATTTTATTTGATTTAAATGACCTAATTTCTGTTTGCAATTAATTAATGTTTACAATGCAAGTTTATTATTTTGTTTGTGCTCACTTTTTGCATTAATTGCAAGGTCGTTTCCGCATTGTAATAAGTTCTTAGTCTTAATTGTTAATGAATTTTAGTATATAAGAAAGAAAAAATAAAGAAAATAGATTCAATTATTACAAGCAATACGTGTGATTCAATCATTCTCATAAAGTTCTCCAGGTTCAAGTAACTGCGAGAAGCCCAAAGAACTCCAAATTAGTAAAGTCTAGGTTATGAGCTTAGATCTGCAACTACTAATTTAAACAAACATTAAATCACACAAATATTGATTCAAATTATTCATTGGTGACCCCAAACTATCAAAAATTAATAAATTCCCCCCACAACTGGTAAGGATCTTCTGAGATTTGGTAACAGAACACGCCTCAAGCCGTAGAACATCGAAAGCTCTGAAAGGCAGTTACATCCTTCAATAATAAATTACTACAACGAGTGCTACCACACATCATGAAGACTTTGAAGGTGCTAGTAGAAATACAGGACGTAAAAGCTGAAGAATTAAATCGGGCAATCGTCAATTTATGAAAGACACCGAAGAAGAGAAGGTCAGTGGACTACTACGAGAGGAAGTCAAAGGAAATAGAAGAGTTATTTAAAGCTTTCGAACAAATCGACAACCTTATAAGAAGTGATTCGGCAGCAAAGGAAAATCATAATTATTTTCAACAAAAACTATACGAATACACGAGTCAAAAGTACAGAGGCCGAAGACGAAATCCAAAGACAAAGGAACAAGCAACAATGAAAGCAAGCACCTCAGGCAACACTGGGCAGCAGGCAGCTGAGAAAATAACAAACAATTTGATAATGACACAGTGCGCCACCATATCGACAGTTATCAGCACATTAGGTGACATATTAACAGCAGGTGTTCAGTACACGAGACAACAAATAGATGTAAAACTAAAAACAGTCGAATACAACATGAAAACGATACAGCAGTTGCTGGACAAGATATGTACAGAAAACATCGAGCATGATATATACCAATTTCTGGATAAAAAAACAGAAATAACTAGTAAAATTATGCAAATTGAAGACTTAAAATTTAGTTTGACACCAGAAGCTAACGTTCAAACAATAAGTACTCAAGATACCCAACCACATCATCTTCCTAAGGTAACATTACCAAAATTCAATGGTGATTATATGAGTTGGCAACCATTCTATATTATGTTCAACGAAATGATACACAAAAAGACAATGGCAACCATACAAAAAATGTGGTTTCTTAAAGCAAATTTAACAGATGAGGCCGCAAGGCTAATTCAAATTTCTATTTCTAACAGAAACCAATTATGAGACGGCCTGGAATACACTTCAAAGCCGCTTCAACAATAGAAGAATTCTAACAAACAATATTATAAACAAATTATTAGGCCAGCAAAAGATACCGGAAAATCTCTCTGCTGCAGCTATAAAAGGATTGCATGACACAACACGGGAATCCATTGCAGCACTAAACAATTTAAACGTCAGTACATCGACTTGGGATCCAATACTAGTCAATATGTTGATTAAAACGTTGGATCAAAGAACGCATATTTTGTATGAGCAGTCAATACAGCGTCCCAGAGCATTACCGTCATTAGAAGAATTATTGAACTTTCTGGAAAATAGATTTCAGTCACTAGAAGCTGTCGTTCGAATACAAAATACATTAAAAAGAACGGTGTCAGCAGCAACAACATCTCAAGATGTCAGTTCCTGCAAATCATGTGACACTAAAAATCATCAGCTGTACCATTGCAACCAGTTCTTATCGCGCGATTGAAATGGATCTTAGCACATCAGCTATGTGTCAACTGTTTTAAGCCTGGTTATACAGCGAGACATTGCACAACAAGCTGCTGCAGAAAATGTAATAAAAAAACTCAACACGTTAGTTCATCTCGAACCATATAAACGCAACATAAAGCCGGTGCTTTCAACATCAAATAATGTTTCTACTATGAGAAAAACACCAACAACGTATGGGTCTGCACCTTCAACAGTAGCTTCGGTTCATTTCACGGGAGCCCGGGAAGGCCACGTCCTGCTAGCTACAGCACGCGTAAAAATCACTGCTAACAATGGTCAATCTGGTCTGTTCAGAGCGATATTGGACTCAGGATCACAAATCAACATTGTGACAAATCGACTAGTAAAGCAATTATCAATTAAGCCAACAGAAACATCGCTATGCATCGAAGGTATCGACAATCAATCACGCAGAACAAATCAACGCATCAACGTAGGTCTTCATTCTACCTCAAACAGTTTCCACACAAGGCTGGAAGCATTCGTACTTCCTAACATTATTTCAGTTCAACCTTCCGAAGAATTAAATTGCACTACCTGGCCAATTCCAGAAAATATTAAATTAGCTGATCCTGAGTTTAACAAACCCAACAACATTGATGTTCTATTAGGTGCAGAGTACTACCATGATCTAAAAACTCACGGTAAAATTAGCTTATCACCGAATCTACCCACGTTAGTAAATACAAGGCTGGGCTGGATTGTTAGCAGAAGACTAGGACACGGCTCCACGCTCTCTGCTCTATGTGCAATAAATGTTAAGAGTAACCCAAATACAAACGAACTCATTGAGCGCTTTTGGAAAATAAACGATTTAGAGTCAAATAACAGCACTCTCACTGAGGAAGAACGGCGATGCGAAACACACTTTGTTCAAACTACTACAAGAAACTCCGAAGGCCGATTTGTAGTACGACTGCCATTTCGTGAGAATCCAAGTTTGGAATTAACATGGAATATTCTGCCTTAAGGCAGATATTCAAGAAAACCAAAGAGTGATAACGTGAACTGTAACATCTGATGTAGCACGAATATTTGACCCATTGGAAATCGCTGGCCCAGTAGTAGTTGCAGCAAAAATTTTTATCCAACAGATATGGCAGCTGGAACTATCATGGTATGACTCACCCAAAAAAAAATCTCTATGAATACTGGTCGGCACTTCGACAAAATTTAAAACATTTAAAAAATTTATCTACCAAGAGACATTTTTTTGATGGCCACGTTTCCAGAGACACGCAAGTACACACCTTTGTAGATGCGACAGAAAAAGCGTATGGGGCCTCAGTCTACATACGCTCCAAATTAAAGGATGGTCGAGTCGTAGTCAGATTGTTATGTTCCAAGTCACGAATTGCACCCCTAAAGAAGGTAACCTTGTCAAGATTAGAGCTATGTGCTCTCCTTGGAACAGAACTAACTAAGAAAGTAAAAAAGGAATTACGTGCTGAGAATACCCCAACATATTTATTGTCGGATTCAGAAATAGTTCTTCATTGGATTACCTCGTCAACATCTTCACTGCGCACATTCGTCGCTAATAGAGTAAGCAAAATTCAAGAAGAAGCAATGAATATTCAATGGAGACACGTTAGCTCAAAGCAAAATACAGCAGATCTCATTTCTCGAGGTTTGAGTCCCGAAGCCAATTTTTTTACACGGCAACAAATATGTTCGGCCTAAGGAATTCAGTAAAATTCAACCACCTCCTAATTCCGAAGAATTCAAACTAAACCATATAACGGCTCTATCAACCACTTCAGCTGAATTGGAAGAGATAATCTACAAAATTAACCATCACAACTCATTCAAGACTCTGCAAAGAGTAGTAGCGTATGTACACCGTTTCATCCAAAACGTGAAGATGTCAAAGGCAACCCGGCCAGTAAGCAAGTCCCTCACTCGCCAAGAACTCACTACAGCAATGAACTTACTAGCCAAGGCCATTCAGGTGTCAGAATTCAAAACTGAGCTCAATACGTTAAAAAAGAAGCGTGAAATTGAAAATTCAAGTCCAATTAGTAGCTTATCCCCATTTCTGGATGAGAATGGTATGATAAGGGTCGGGGGAAGGTTAAAAGCCTCCAATCTCTCATACAATGCCAAACACCCAATTCTCCTTCCATACGTCGACAACCACCACTGTGGTCCACAAACATTATTGGCCTTCTCAAGACAGCAGTTTTGGATCATTAAGGGGAAAACAATAGCCAGAAACATAATCCAAAACTGTGTCCGATGTACAAAATCAAGACCAATCTTAATGCAGCAAATTATGGGAAACCTACCCGCCAGTAGAGTGACTCCAACAAAGCCATTCATGATATCGGGTGTAGATTACTGCGGTCCATTCTCGGTGCAGTACAAATTAAGAGGCAAGAGGCCCCACAAGGTGTACATAGCAGTATTAATTTGTTTTTCAACTAGAGCAGTGCACTTAGAAGTTGTAAGTGACCTTACTACAGAAGCGTTCGTTCAAGCCCTCAAAAGATTTGTTTCCCGCCGAGGACGTTGTCAAACGATATATTCGGATAACGCTACAAATTTCATAGGAGCACGAAATCAGCTCAAGGAGCTAAATGAAATCATCTTTTCTGAGCAAGTGCAGGAAACAATCACTAGATCTTGCAGCAACAGTGGGATTGAATTTAACTTTATACCTCCAAGAGCACCTCATTTTGGCGGTTTATGGGAAGCAGCAGTTAAGTCCGCTAAACAGTTGCTGCTTAGAAGTATGGCAACCGAGTCACTTACATATGAAGAGTTAGAAACTGTCATAATTGAAATCGAAGCAATCCTAAACTCGCGACCACTGAATCCACTGTCAAGTGATCCAAATGACTATGCAGCTTTGATTCCTAGGCATTTTTTTAATCGGAGAGCCACTTACGGCATAAGTAGACTTAAGAGCTACTAACCCAACCAACTATTCTTTGTAAAAAGGTGGAATCATGTTTCCTAACTCAAACACGAGTTTTGGAAACGCTGGTCAGTGGAATATCTTAATCAGCTACAAGAAACACAAAAATGGAAAATATCATCTGCAAATGCAAGGGAGGGAAAACTGGTCATAATAAAGGAAGATAATCTACCGGTTATGCAATGGCAGAATTCTCAAAACATATGCGGAAAAGGATGGCAAGGTACGGGTAGCAGACATAAAAACAGAGTCAGGAGTAAAAAGAAGACCTATTCATAATCTAGCCCCGCTACTCTACGAGGACGAATTGGCAGAAAATAAATCATCCAGCCACATTTGCCAACTGTCACCTGACGAGGCTGACATTCCACCAGTCAAAAAAGTAAAAACTAGTATCCACTCAACTTTTCTCACGATGATCTTAACGATGCTTTTAATACCAGTTGTTATGAGCAATAACATCAACATAACCAAGTTTCGATCTGACCCAGGAATATATTTTTAAGGAATGGGAACAGTGAAGCTTGTCACGGCTGAATGAAAACTTATGGTGTATTATGACTTAGCACCATTTTTGTCTGAGCTCCAGGCTTTTCACTCTGGATTATCAACCTTGCAACAGCTATGTTCATCCACCAACTACCCATCAATATGAAACATTTTGGTGACCAATTTTATTCAAATTAAGGAAGAATTACAAAAGGAAGGTGCTTTTCGTCACTAGTTGAAGAAAATGAGGTGCATTCAACATTGTAGGAAATGTGGCAAGGTCGTTATTTGGTGTTCTGGACTCGGGGTATGCAAATGACATGTCAGACACCATTAAAAGGGCCAAGGGCGAAAGAGACTATCTTTTCCAATTACTAAAAAGCCAAACGTCGATTATTGATTCTACGTGTATAATTTACCAAAACGATTCAACATTAGCAACACTGGTTACGTCAAATTTATTCACCACAACTTATGGTGACAAAGTTTGGTTTCTCTCAACATGCATTGTATTTTCAACCAGCCAACATCTTTAACATTTTGAAATCATATTGAGAAGAAATTATATTCGTGCTTTCACCTAAAGCACTAAAGAAAAGTAAAACCTATTATGAAGTGTGCATTTATAAGAAAATCTTATTTGTGAAAAAATTTGTGTTGAAATCAAATGCATACCAAAGTAAACTAAATCCAAATTTTACCTAAAATCTAAATTGTGAAAAACTAACTTAAATTTACCTAAATTCTAAATACTGAAGTTTAAAACTAAAATTCTATAAATTCAAATTTGTAAAATATAAACCTAAATTTGCTTACATTCTCTTTGCGAAATATAAAACATAAAACTAAATTTACCTACATTCTAATTGTGAAACATAAAATCAAAATTTATCTTAAGTCTGCTTTGTTAAAATTAAAATTACTATTAATAAATTCCCTCATTGAATATCAACATTACCTTAGCTTTGTAAACCTAATTAAATTCCTACCACTTAAATCTGGATAAATCTGAAGTTGAAGCAGACAATTATATAAAACTGGGGAATACAATCGTCACAAGCTGGTTTTATTCATGGTCCTTCTAGAGCCTTCTTGGAACAGTGTCAAAGAACAGTGAGTAAAAGGACAAAGAGGAATACCTGTACAAAATGAGGTCAGTATAAAAATATGACTTAGTTGTGCTCCGAAGAAAAATAAAAAATTTTTTATGCGGTACGTTTACGTATGAGAGAAAGAAAAAAGAAAAAAAAATAATAATTGGCTTTAACAGTAAAATAATTTAACTGTTCTGGAATAATAAGATCAACACATACACATATATATATATATATATATATATATATATATATATATATATATATATATACGCATATAAATAATTACATACACAGTTAATTACAAAAACAAACAAAAAATAAAATAGAGAAAATTTTAAATAAAAGCTGAACATAAAACAGCAGTTACAAAAAAAAAAGCATACATACATACGTATATTAAAATAGATAGAACGCAGTCATAAACGGAGCACAAAACACATTTATATACTGCAAATACAAAACCCATTAAAATGTTTACATATTAAAGTAAACACATTACTCACATATAAAATTCATCTCACAGAATATTTTTACCCAATTTTAAAACTGTTAAAAAACAGAGACTCTGTTATAGAGTAAAATATCACTGTTAACTCAGATGTTAAAAGTGAAGTAAACAAAAGAAATACAGTCCACTTCAAAAGAATAAGGACACTTTCGAAAAATTAATAAAAACAGTCAAGCCCAAAATAAAAGGGACTCATTGACAAATAAAATTATAAATAGTAAATAAATTTACGTAGAAAAAAAAGGAGAATAAATTCGAAAGTGTCTGAAATAAAATTTCCAAAGAAAAAAGAAGGAAATCAATTGATCAAAAAAAAAAACAGAATCACATCAATTGAAATCAAATCATTAAAAGTTACAATCCGTGAAACGGAAATTCAGAAAAAACCCCACTGACCAATTTCAGTAATTACACCATTACACCATATTACTAAAACACAAGCCCAATTCATAATACTTTGTACTTTGCAATCCTATTCAATGGAAAAAATCGGGATTATATTGGCTTATCCAAATCTCCAAGGATATTAGCAATAAAATATAAGCTTCCGAGCTCAGGCTTCATTACAAACGACCTGAACAAAACCACGCAAAGAGTAGCATATCCTACGCAAAGGATATTAGTGAAAATCAAAGTAGGGTATTAGCAATAATGTTCAGATAATACAAAAAAAAAAAAAAAAAAACAAAACTAAGAAATTCCTTTCTACCTAAACAAATCAAAGAAAAAAAAACCTGTTTCGTTCCTAAACAAGTTCACTCCTTGAACAAAAATAGATCGGAATATTTATTTATTCAAAATGGCAGCACTTATAGACAAATTCGCATTTGATGTCGGTAATTTACTCTGGTTATGCAAAACAGCTAACTACCACGAGACAGCCAAACATTCCGAGTCCTTCCTGGAACTTAAAATACGAGACCTCGAAAAATGTTGGGAAAAGGTAGGCAAATCATATGAGAAACTCATGCTGTCAGATGCTGATGAGCAGTATAAAAACGATGCGCAGTCCCAATATGAAGAGTCCTTTGAATTTTATTATAAAACCGTTTCAAAGCTTTTAGATGTGAGCAGACCACTCAAGGAAAGTGTAGAAGCTCAAGAAGCAAGGAACATTACACAGCGGGAAAATTATAATACTTATTTAAAACTTCCGCCTTGTGACACTCAAGTCTTCTCAGGAAGCTACGAAGAGTGGCCAGCGTTTCGTGACATGTTCACCGCAGTCTACAGAAACCAGCCACAACTGACAAATGCCGAAAAACTCTAAGAAACAAAACGACAAATGCCTCGTAGATAACCAAATCCGGAATCTCTTTAACATTCCTGCGGCTAACATAGAAGATAGTGAATCGTTACAGAGAATTCACAGCTCAGTAACAGACTGCTTATCTGTGTTAAAGACGCTAGGCGTATCCTCTGAAGGGTGGGACCCAATGATAAATTACTTAGTATACTCAAAGCTACCACATGAAACCCTTTCTCAATGGGAACAATCCTTGAATGCTTCAAGAGATTTACCCAAATGGTCAGAATTGAGTAAATTTTTAGAAACAAGATGCGAAATAGTAGAAAGGCTTTCTACAATAGGAATATTGAAAAAACCAAGCCCTACTCATGACAGACCAAAGACCCAAATACAAACATACGCTTCTCTAGAAAAACTGAATGCAAGTTGTAAAATGTGCGATGAAGATCATAGTTTGCGCATTTATCCCAAATTCAGAAAGCTTTCGATACAAGAACGTGTTGACTTTATTTTTAAAAACCAATATTGCAACAATTGCCTTTCAGTAGCTCATACTAAAACGAAATGCAAAAGCAAACACACATGCTTAAATTGTGGAAAAATGCATCACACACTACTGCATATGACCCCACCAAATCTTTCAAAAAGGAACCTGGATCAATTGCAGCACAAGGTAACGCCAAATGTAAAAAATAACTCTTCAACATTAGTCGAAAAGGCACTTGTTGAGGATCATATGCAGCCCGAAACTACGTTACCAGCAAACGTTTTCCAACCACGCCACCTCGGACACGAAAATACTGCTACGAACAGCAGTAGTACAGATAAAAAGCAGAGGTGAATTATTTAATGTCAGGGCATTGTAATCCGAACCCTGTGGCAACTAACTCAAGACAATCAGGATCGTTTTCCTTTAGCTTCAAATGCCCTAGAAAAGGAAACATATGTAGATGACATTCTCACAGGAGGCCATTCTATCGAAAGTGGGATTACATGCCGAATACAGCTAATGCAATCTCTTGCATCGGCAGGATTT
Source organism: Thelaira solivaga (assembly GCA_947397855.1). Classification (NCBI taxonomy): domain Eukaryota; kingdom Metazoa; phylum Arthropoda; class Insecta; order Diptera; family Tachinidae; genus Thelaira; species Thelaira solivaga. The sequence goes on from OX377614.1 coordinate 44,673,642, forward strand.
ATCCTAAAAAAATTTACAGCCAACAACTCCCTGTTGTTAGAGACAATACCGAAAGAGGGTTTGTATGATTCCGAATTTCTCAAATTTTATGATTCAAGTTTAACTAAAACCCTTGGTATTCGCTGGAATGCACTAACAGACTCATTTACCTATTCCTTTGCTGCAATTCCTTTGCTTAAGCACGTAACCAAACGTCAAGTACTTTCATGGGTAGCCAAATTGTTTAATCCAGCAGGTTGGCTAGCGCCGGTGATCGTGAAAGGAAAATTTCTTATTCAGCAACTCTGGCTGGAAAAGATTGATTGGGATGAGTCTGTTAGCGAAGACTCACTTCACATGTGGAATGAACTCAATACCGACCTACAAGTAGTTGAACAAATTCGTATTCTTCGCTGGGTGCAATTTGTTCCAACCGACACAGTTCAAATCCATGGATTTTGCGACGTTTCAAAATGAGCATATGCGCGACAGTATACATTCGAGTACAAACCGCTACTCATGTATTTTCTAATTTGCTTGTCTCCAAAAGCAAAGTTGCTCCCCTAGCAACTGCCACATTACCGAGATTAGAACTGTCTGGCGCATTAATGCTAGCAAAACTTGTGCAGCACACAATCTCATCCCTTGAGCTAAAGGACTCTGAAACCTTTCTCTGGTGTGACTCATCCAAGATCTCATCAATAACAATCTCTGGTGGCATGGACCGTCATGGCTTACAAACCCACAATCTGAGTGGCCAAAACGAAATCCATTAACACCACCAGCTCCACCAACATGTACATCATCCAAATTGCCACTAATAGATCACAATGAACAAAGTATTAACTCAAACAGTGCACTCATTAATACAGGTTCAACAGCAAACGCAACGGCAGTTGATATTTTAGAGAATTACTTATCGTACACTCGTGTTCTACGAGTTTATGCCTACGTATTTCGATACATTCGATATTTCAAAAGTTCATTTGGCAATATGACAAGTCCCTTAAATTATACTACGGTGCAGCTCCATCAGGCTGAGCTAAACGCAGTAAAAGTTAGACTAATATTGCTGGCTCAGAAAAGTTTTTTTTCTAAGGAATATTCTGCTATTGTTTCACACGAACAACTACCTAAAGACAGCAGCCTCTTGCCGCTTAATCCCATAATGGACAAAAATGGTCTTTTGAGAGTAAATGGCAGGCTAGCTAATGCTCCATTATCTTATAATGAACGGTTTCCCATCATCTTGCCCCGGATTTCCAAGTTTTGCGAGCTATACCTATTCCATTTACACAAATTTCTGGCTCATCGCGAATGTAATTTGATGTGGCGCATGACCCAGACAGAATTTTACGTCCCGCGAGTAAAACTGTCAATCCGCCAAAATCATACGGCATTGCAAAACTTGTATTATATATCGGAAACGCGCCTTGCCTTCGGACAGGTGTACCTACTCATTACCATTTCATACCACCGGTGTAGATTTCGCAGGCCCTTTCGAACTGAAAAGTTCAATCCTTAGAAATTCCGCGATAATTAAAGGGTATGCATGTGTCTTTGTCTGTTTTGCTACAAGGGAAGTACACTTAGAACCATGTTCTAACCTTTCGTCTGCAGCTTTCCTAGCAACATTTACCAGATTCATTGGCAGAAGAGGGCTTCCACACAAGGTTCTCTCTGACAATGGTCGAAATTTTATTGGAGCTAATCGAACGCTTCGAAAAGAGTTCTCTCAATTTCTTCAGGAGGTCTCTCGGGACATTGGAGAAAAATATGTAACGCATGGGTTTGAATGGTCGTTTATTCCACCGCATTCCCCCCATATAGGAGGCCTGTGGGAAGCGGCAGTGAAAAGTTTCAAGTTTCACTTAAAAAGAGTTGCAGGGGCTCACCGATTCAATTTTGAAGAATTTACAACCATTCTTACTCGAATTGAAGGGGTTTTAAATTCTAGGCCTATTTCTGCCATTTCGGAAGACCCAACAGATTTTACGGCCGTAACGCCCGGCCATTTCTTACGTGGGGGACCGATTATGGCGCTCCCTGAGCCAGCTAGCGAGGATTTGTCCCTCACCAACCGATGGGAAAAACTCAAAGCCATTCATCACAAATTTGCTATTTTATGGAAGGAATCGTATATAAAGAATCTACATCAGAGATATAAATGGAAAAGATTACAGCTCAATTTGAAGGTAGGAGATCTTGTCATTATAATGGACGATCTTCTACCTCCTCACGAATGGCGTCTAGGGAAAATTGAGAAGGTTCACAAGGGACGAGACGACCAGGTTCGGATCGTTGCCCTTCGAATTTCGCTCGGAACCATTACCCGGCCGATTACAAAACTGTGTCACTTGCCTTATGATACTAATGATCATTCTGCCTCGGCCTTGTAGTATTTCCTCATTGTAAATTTAGCAATTCAACCATCATTCATTACATTACACCAAACTCACCTAATTTCTTTCAATCTTTTTCAATAAACCTCTGTACATTTGTTTAATAATAAATTCATAATATCATTCTTAGGCGTCATAGAAATCTACGTCGATCCCCGGCCATTCACCAGTGCAAGGTATGTGACAGGTTTCATCCCTTAAAATTTTATAAAAGCTTTGTGGCAATGAGCGTTGAAAAAAGAAGGCAAGTGGCCACGCAATATCGATATTGCTTAAATTGTCTAGCTCGTACTCATACGGTTAGAGATTGCGACAGCCCGAATACTTGTTCAGCATGCGGGGAACTACACAATACCCTGTTACATCTAAACCGACATACTCGCATTGAACCGCCTGTCAGAAGTGTCCGAGATCGCCTAGGAAGGGCCAGCAGTAGTACCAATCACAGCAACCATACGAACAAAACATTGAGGTCAAAACCCAGCAAAAAAAGGGGGAGAAGAAAGCAGAAGACCAATTCGAAGGACTCCACTCCAACACCTCAGCCCGATCAAAGCATTATCTCTGAAGCGATTAGGTCGTTACCCAATGTCTTGTGCGCCTCCTCTTCCAAATCTAATATTGCATAGCTGCAAGGAGTGGCGGCATGTATAATTTACCAAAACGATTCAACATTAACAACACTGGTTACGTCAAATTTATTCACCACAACTTATGGTGACAAAGTTTGGTTTCTCTCAACATGCATTGTATTTTCAACCAGCCAACATCTTTAACATTTTGAAATCATATTGAGAAGAAATTATATTCGTGCTTTCATCTAAAGCACTAAAGAAAAGTAAAACCTATTATGAAGTGTGCATTTATAAGAAAATCTTATTTGTGAAAAAATTTGTGTTGAAATCAAATGCATACCAAAGTAAACTAAATCCAAATTTTACCTAAAATCTAAATTGTGAAAAACTAACCTAAATTTAATTAAATTCTAAATACTGAAGTTTAAAACTAAAATTCTATAAATTCAAATTTATAAAATATAAACCTAAATTTGCTTACATTCTCTTTGCGAAATATAAAACATAAAACTAAATTTATCTACATTCTAATTGTGAAACATAAAATCAAAATTTAGCTTAAGTCTGCTTTGTTAAAATTAAAATTACTATTAATAAATTCCCTCATTGAATATCAACATTACCTTAGCTTTGTAAACCTAATTAAATTCCTACCACCTAAATCTGGATAAATCTGAAGTTGAAGCAGACAATTATATAAAACTGGGGAACACAATCGTCACAAGCTGGTTTTATTCACTACGATCAACATCATTAAACAAGATGAACTAAATATGCAGAATCAATTAAGAGAAATCGTCAAAAATATTAGAGATGAAGCAAATTTACTGGCCAAAAGGTCTGACCAAATCAGTCAAACACAACAAATGTAAATATATGGCACTACCCTCATTGGAATGGGCATTGAAATAGAAACTGTTATAGGTATGGGTCAATATCGTACACCGCTTCTGAAAAAAGTTATAAACTATCAAACTTTTTCAAAATGCACATATTGCTTCTATATTGGTACACAAATTATGTAGATAATTAGCATAGTTGCCAATACACCTAAAATTTTATAGATATTAACACAATTGTCAACACATATTAAAAAGAAGAAGAATTAAAAAGAAAAAATGCAAAAAAAGATTTAATAATTAAAAATAAAATATCTTCTTAATTCTAATTATGGTAAGAATGTCATAAAAAAAAATAAATAATCAATTTAAAATTTCTTTTTATAGCAATATGTTTGTGTTTTTTCAGCAACCTATGAAGACTGGTCAACAAGCAGCTGCTGTGGCAAAAACACGCACAATTATAGTTAATCCGCTTAGAGGTTATGTATTGAAGAAATGACAATGTCGGCAGCCACAACTTATGCAGTGTTGAAAAAACACAGGCCAGTAAGTGATTAAAATATACATTTGGTGTTAATGCCTGGAATGGATGAAGTACAATGGAAATTTTCGGTGCTTTATAGTGATTCACGTAAGCTCGATAATAATTAATTCTAAGAAAAACTTAATAATTTTTTTTTAATTCTTTATTTGCCTTAGAATATTTTTTTACCTGTGTGGAAAAAGAACAAACAATTTGGCCACTGTTGTCAGGGTTCGTTCGAAAGCATATGTGCGCTAGCTTCTTAACGGAACCAAACAATACTTGCGACCTTTGAGCAGCGCAATTATTAGCCAAAGCCAGACTCAGGTCATTCCAGACCTCCCCTGTCACTCGTGACATTGATTTAGCTGCCAAATTAATTAATGCTGGAGCTGCAACAGTCGGTGTAGGTGATTCCGGTGCCGGTATCGGAACAGTATTCGGTTCCCTTATCATCGATTATCCCAGAAATCCATCATTGAAACAACAATTGTTCTTTTACGCTATCTTGGGTTCCGCTTTTTCTGAAGCTATGGGTTTTTTGTCTTATGATATTTTTCTTGTTCCTTTTCGCTTTCTAAAGTGTGTATTTATGTCCTAAGACGAAGTTTATCTTATAACAAATTTAACTGATAACATCTGTACTACAACAACCGCAGCTTCATTGTCTATATTGTTTTTAAAAAACATCAAAGTAACTCTTTTTATTTAAGTTTAAAACGCAAAAAAGTGCTGCACAATCGGCTCACCACAAATAAATTTATTAGCTTCAGGTACAATTCCACATAAAAAAAGTATATATAGACAAAGAAAATGAAAAGAATCGCTTCCTCTACCTCTGTACGAATTCTGTTTGTCAATATGTTAAATAAAAAATTAAAAAAGTGGTTTATTTAACAATTCAGTAATCATTTTATTTTTTGTTGTAATAATTTTATACATATATTTAAATACAAGCTAAAATTTATTGTTAAAGATAGAAATAAGAGAAAACAATATTTTTAACAAAAACTTTAATACATAAAATTTTAAAAAAGTGTACAATACATACAAATATTATAAATCACTGAATTGAAATACATATTTTGAATAAAAATTTTACAATAAAAATTTTGTTTTTAATTAATTGTAAGAAAAAAATAATATTAACACCGTTTGAAAATTGATGTTAGTACAAGATAATTATAGGGGTAATAAATATTTGTAATATTGTTGTTTTTTGTTCAATTATAAAGATTTAAAAAAAAGAAGACGTAACTGGTGGTAGCAAATGTAGCCCTATTAACAAATTAATCATCTAAAAATAAAAAGAAAACACACATAACCCTTGATGTAAAAATTTGACAAAAATTCCTAAATTACGACTGCAATTTAAAATTTTTTTTACACCTCTAAAATATTAGCCAATTGCAATGGAAATTTCTTTCCGGCTAATAAACAAGAAGAGAATATATATTTCTGGGGTCAAATTTGCGCAAAAGAAATTTAAAAGACATAAATTTTAAATGTACATAAAAAAGCTAAGAAAAAGAAAATAATAATTTTATTATATCGGTTGTTCTGCTGGCTGTGTAAGTGGTGGCTGTTGTTGTAGTGTTGGAGGTAGTTGTTGTTGTGCTGGTGGTGTTTCTGGTAGTTGTTGTTGTTTTTGTAGTGTTTGTGGTAGTTGTTGTTCTTCTGGTGATGGTGGCTGTAGTTGGTGATCTGGTGTTAATGGTTGTAGTGGTAGTGGTAATGGTTGTTTTGGTGTTGATGGTAGCTGTTCTTGTGATGCTGGTGCTGTTAGCAGTAGTTGTTTTTGTTCTGGTGGTGACAGATGTTGTTGTGGTGCTGTTAGCGGTAGCTGTTGTTGTTGTGTTGGTGGTAGCTGTTGTTGTGCTGGCGTTGATGGTGGTAGCTCCTGCTGTGCTGGCAATGCTGGTGGTAGCTGTTGTTGTGGTGGTGGAGGCGGTGGTGGTAGTAGTAGTAGTGTTGGCAGTGACGGTATCTGTTGTTGGGCTAGTGGTGTTGGCGTTACCTGTAGTTGTGCTGGCCCTTTTGGTGACAACTGTTGTGGTGTTGGTTGTATCTGTTGTTGTGCTGGCGATCTTGCTGGCAACTGTTGTGGTGTTTGTTGTGGCGTTTGTTGTAGTGGTGGTAGCTGTTGTGCTGGCGGTGTTGGTGGCAGTAGTGGTAGCTGTTGTTGTGGTGGCAGCTGCTGCCACGTAGCTATATTTTGTTGTTGTTGTGGTGGGGGTAGCTGCTGTTGCTGTTGTTGTAGCTGTGATGGTGGTGGTAACTGTGGTTGTTGTTGTGGTGGTGGTAGCTCTGAATACTGCTGACAATATTGCCAGCAAGGTGTATGCTATTGCTGCAGTGGTGGTATCTGCTGTTGTTGTTGTGGTGCTGGTAGCTGTTGTTGTGGTGGCAACTTAATCATCTAAAAATAAAAAGAAAACACACATAACCCTTGCCATTGGGTAAATCTTCAAAAGTGAAGCAAGTAGCTAAGAATATATGGAAATTTACATTTTTGGCAAATTGATCTCTTACAAAATTTTTTAATATTTACGAAGGCTCGATGTTGATAACTAACAAATTTATATGATAACTTTATCATGTGGCTTACTAGATGATGATGAAGTGACTACAGTGTGCGATAGTGTACGTAAACATAGTTCTAACATAAAAAACCATCCCTTATTTCATATACAAAATATATTGAGATTATATTTGCAAACATTTTTCAATGATGTAAAAATTTGACAAAAATTCCTAAATTACGACTGCAATTTAAAATTTTTTTTACACCTCTAAAATATTAGCCAATTGCAATGGAAATTTCTTTCCGGCTGTTGTTGTTGTAGCTGTGATGGTGGTGGTAACTGTGGTGGTGGAGGGAACTGCTGTTGTGGTGGCACCTGCTGCCACGATGATATATTTTGTTGTTGTGGTGGCAGCTGTTGTTGTGGTGGCAGTATGGATGATGGCAAATATGGATGATACTGCCACCAAGATGTATGCTGTTGCTGCACTGGTGGTAGCTGTTGTTGTTGTGGTGGTGGTGGCAGCTGTAAATATTGCTGATATGTAGGGTATTGCTGTTGCTGCAGTGGTGGTGGTGGTAGCTGCTGTTGCTGTTGTTGTTGTTGTCGTTGTGGTGGTGGCAGCTGCTGCCACGAATGTATATTTTGTTTTTGTAGCTGTTGTTGTTGCTGATGTTTATTTTGTTGTCTCTAAAAGTAAAAAATTATTTTATTAATAATACAATAAATTAATTAATATGGTATAATACTTTTTCTTTGCTTTGGTTTGGGCGCCTCCTTCCTTCGCCCCTCTGAGGCCGACTGTTTGATATAATAAATTGTAAAATGTCCTAAAAATAAAAAAGAAATTCTAATTATTTAGAAATTATTAGAAGTTACCAATAGTTAAAATTTCAATTCTATACAAAAATTGACTTAATCATATTTAACAATTGGTAATTACAAAATTAAATCTTTATTCTTGCTTAAATAATTTAAAATTGTCCACGAGAATATCATGGAAAATAATGCATTTTGCACACCAACAAAAATTGGAATTAAGCACGAATAAATATTAAATTTTGTCATAATAAAAATGGTTATAAAATAAAAAATTAAAATTACTTGCCTGGGCTTCCATCGTTGGATCAGTTATTAACAAAAAAAATTTCAATGAAATTTAAATGCACCACACGCTTCAGTTAATTTCACCACTATATACAAAATGTGGCAGCATTAGTAAAAGTTAATTGGGCTACCATATTATTAGACATTTAAGCTGTAAGTACACAGCACGCGTCGCGCGCGTCAACGCGTTTCACGCTTCTGTCAAAAAAGTTAAAACAAGATATTTATATGAAGCAAGCTAAACAACTTTTAACTTTTCACGAGTTACAAGCATATTGACAAGTAAAGAAGCTATGTTTACATCCAATTTTATTAAAAATATTTATAATATTTGAAAAATAAAACACATATTGTAAATAATAGAGAAAAAATTAATAGAAGAAGTTAAAAAAACAAAGTTTTCTGTTCAAAATCCAGCCTTGAATACAAAAATAAAAAAAGCGTTAAAAGCGTTGTGTGTAACTCATCGCGTTAAAAGCGTAAAAAGCTTAAGAAGTATGACACGCGTTGCACGTGAGCGCTTGCTATGTACCTTCAAATTTAGGAATTCAAATAATAATTATTTAACTCTATATATATACAAATTTTAGCTAAATATCGATATTAAAATAAATTTTTTTTAAATGTTATTATAATTATTTATTTATCATTAGTTAATTACAATGTATCTTTTCATACTATGATAATAAGCAAATTTGATCAAATTTATTTCAGCATATGAAGTTTTACATTTAAAAATAAATACAACTACAAAATAAAAATTAAAATCTATTTAACCATTTACAATATTTATTCCTAACTTTTTAAATTTCTGGCAGCCCTTTTGTTCCATACCCTGGATAATAGGTAGCGCTGTTTAATAATACTGATATGGTAATCTTTTTTTTCATAACTGTAAAAGTTTATTGTGCTTTATTTGTATTTATTGGCTACTAAAATATGAAAAATTTACTAAAATTAAAAGAAATTATAGAGAATAATCTCAAAGATGTCTCCCATCCCATTACGAGGGAAATGTTGGATAGCATCCTGGTGGCATAAAATAAAAATGTGCCTCAGAGTGCTAAAATGGGGAAAACATTGAAAAATAGGAATACGATTCTCATTACCGTAAGTATTTATACATTTTAAAACAAAGTAAATTAAGACATTAATTATATATTCAATTATAGGTTAATAGATTTTTGAAAAAACGTCAAATGACGATGAAGGAAGACAAATATGACCTTAAGCCCATTGAGGTAATTTTGATAAATTTGTTTTAATAAAGTTTTTTCCGTAAACATATCGCGAATAAAAGTGAAATTCTTGTTCATTTGAAGTTGCTATTAGGAATGTTATGTGAAATTGTGTTCACAGAGTGAATGTATAATAAAGAAGAAATTAAATTTTAAAGAGATAAACAATAAATTTGTGTAATAATAACAAAATATTAAGCTTACAATGTAATTCTATATATCTATCTATACATATAAAAGAGTAACGTCACTGACTGACTGACTTATCATCATCGCCCAGCCCAAACGGCTAAAGCTACGGACTTGAAATTCGGTAAGCAGGTGCATGTCCCAATTTATAGGACGAATAAGAAGGGATTTTTGGAAATTCTAAAAGGGTGAAAACGGGTAAAATCTAATTTCTTATATACAGATAGAGCCAAAGTTCAAACTACAAAATATTCTACTAAAAAAATAAGCGGATGGGTATTTGGTACTTTTTCGATATATGTACTTTTGTGGCATAAAAAGGGTAAAAACTAATGTTGGTACGTTTTTTTAACCCAGCTTACCTTTCAAAGTAACAATCACAAAAAAAAAAAATAAATTGTATACTTCTCTTCTAAAAAGGTCTCCAATGTATATTAGCACTTTTTTAAAATTCGAGCAAATAAGGGGTAATATATGAACCCCTTTTTACTACTTTTTCTTAACATGTACTTTTATGTATGGTAAATAGATGCAGCATGTAAACATTATTACTATTTTGTAACACCCAATAAAAATCAATGTTAAATTTTTTTTTCAAGGGTAAAAAAAAGGACCAAAAGATAGATATGATTGTTACTTTATATTTACCAAAGTTTAGTAATATTTTGTATGTCATGTACAAAATATAGAATGTCGACAGTAAAATTTAACAGTACTGAATGAATATCAAGGAATAGTGAAGGGAACATTTTGGTACTTTTTATTGATTGTAATGGTACTTTTTGATTTTTTAATATTAATAACCATAGAACTACGAGACTGGGCTCAAACTACTCAGGCCAAAGTGAAATATCATTAAAGGGGCAAATGGTACTTTTTAATGGTACTTTTTGAATTTTTAATGAAACCGAATCTAGAAGTACAAGGTTAGGCTCAAAGTACAAGTGTCGAGCAAAGTGAAAAATCATTAAAGAGATAAAATGGCACTTTTAAATAATCATTATGGTACTTTTTGACTTTTTAATGTAAACGAACATAGACATAGTGAAAAATCATTAAAGGGACAAATGGTACTTTTTAAACATTTAATGGTACTTTTTGATTTTTTTAGTGTTAACAAATCTGGCAATACGATATTGAGCTCAAATGGTCCCAAGCAAAGTGAAAAATCATTAAGAGAACAAATGGTACTTTTTATATTTTTTTTGGTATTTTATTATTAAGGAATGTAAAAACAGGATTTGGCTCAAATGATCTGAAGTGAGGGAAAAAAATTTACTTTTTATTGTTTTTATTCGTACTTTTCAGTTTTTCATGCTAACACTAGAACTATGACATTGGCGTCTAACGATGTTAAGCAAAGTATAAAATTATTAACAGGCAAAACAGTACTTTTTATTGATTTCAATGGTACTTTTTGATTTTATAATATTAACGAACCTAAAACTATTAGACTGAGCTTAAACGGTTCACGAAAAGGTGAAAAATAATTAAGAGAAGAAAACTGTACTTTTTGTTAAAATACTATAATGATATTTTTGAATTTTTTAACAGTAACGAATTTATAACTATTAGACCAAGCTCCAACTGTCATCAGTAAATATGAAAATCAATAAATTGACAAAAGGGGCCCTTTTTCTATATTTTAATGATACCTTTTAATGTAATTTGTATGAAAAAACTTGGAACTGAGATTAAATAGTCTACAAAGAAATACGAAATTATAATAGCGACAGTATGGTACTTCGCTGATGAAGTAGCGAGTTAAATGCTAGTGAATAATAAAACAAATTCTAAGAAAGATATTAAATAGAAATGCAAAAAAAAATTATTTTCATTTAATTTTGCAAATTTTTGCAAACATTTTTTAACCCAAACATATTCAAAAAAAATATTTCAAATCAAATAAAGACTTTCAAATCAAAGGCAAAAATCAATACCGTAGTGCCATTATTGGCACTTGCCAATATTTTAAATTTTTCTCGGATTGTACACTGTATGCTCTAATTTTTGCAATAATATTGCTACTGTCATTTTTAATAAAACTACGTACCATGTTTCTTGTCCGTTTTAGAATATAGGCAAATTACGGAAAAAACGCAACAAAAATGTTTAAAAAAATAGAGGTAGTTGCAGCTCAGCGCATAGCTCAGCTAAATATTTATGAATGGCTTTTGCTGAATGTCAATAGCAACCTGCAGATAGGAACTTAAGAAAGATGATTTCAACTTCCACACGAACAGACGGACCCGCTATCTATAAAGTACATACCAAATTTCATTAAAATCCGTTGTAAAATAGTGCAGATATACAAAAAGTGGGCGTGTACAATAAAAAATTAAATGGCAGCTTTCTTTCGTATATACCAAATTTTGGAAAAATCCGTCATGACGCTCTTGCCTAATTGAGTAGCAAACATTCAACCATAAAATAGTACTCATGCCTATGAGTTTTATTTTGTGTCATGCTTACGAGCGAGCATAATAAATAAAAATTTTAAATTGTGCTCGTAAGCACAAGCAGCAAATAAAACTCACGAATATAAGTATTATTTTTATTCTGCCGAGAGTTAATTCCTTCTTACAGGAATGAATCAAAAAAAATATATTTTTTTTGTCGCACCGAAACGTGCACTTCTTTATTTAATAAGACTCATTACAAAATGCAATTTAACATCTATTTATACTAATTATTCTACTTACAATGATTTGTTCTTTTACTAATTAATATGTGTTTAGAAATTTCTTTGTTATAGTCATGAAACAGACATATCTTTATCTAAATTAAGGATTATCCCAAATTTACATGATTAGTTCTGGTGTCTTTTGTTCATTATTAGTATTTTCTTGTCATTAAAATAAAATAAAAGAAAAATGTTTTGTTTGTTTATTTTATTAGTTCTTTACTGCTTAACGATGATGAACCCTTGTCCCTTTTGGTTATGATAGCGAAATTGAGTATGTATTGGTATTAACTCGAGCATGAGTATTATTTTGTGCACGTAAGCACTACTCGTGCTCGCGAGCGTATTTTTTTTCCTACTCTGGTATACAAGACTCGGCACAGCCGAATTTAACTTGATTAAATTACACAGTTGGTTGATACACTACCTACCTCTACCTAAATTTCTACCTCATTGTAAATATTAATCAGAAAAACTGTTGTAAAATAAATTTAAGGCCAAATTTCGAATGTTATAAAGATTTTTATTGTTAATATTATTTGTAGCATGAAGCACCAGCATCTTCAGATTATATTGCAAACAGTCATAATGAATTAATGCTAGCAGAAAACTTCGATATACCAAAAGACGAATTAAGTGCTTTAGATGCCTTAATCGCATTATGTGATGATGTTGAATCAGCACAACAAAAACGAACAGAAGGTTGTCAAAGTGCTGCAAGCGATTCATTATTAGCAAATCGTAATGCTGAAGACTGGCATTTAACTGAAGATGAGCAGCGAGCTTTGGATGCTTTACTGGGTTTACATGACGAAACAGAAAAATCGGGACTACAAACATCTAATTTGGAAAAAAAAAAGGAGAAGGAAGTCGGAAAGAAGACAAGGAAGGAAATTTTGAAAGCCTGGAGACGCTACACACAGTTGGTAAGCAAAAAGAAAATGATTTAGATTGGGAAAATCTCCTAAAGATGGTATGTAATAGATTAGAAAGTATGTTTAATAATGCTTCTGATAAAATATTGTGTTGCATGAACAAACATAATGAGAAGAATGAAGAATTGATTAGAAATACAATTAATAATAGAAGAATAAATATAGCAAAATTGTTGTTAATAAAGTATTAGATAAAAAAGAAAATACTTTAAATCACATTTCAGAGACCTTCACAAAATTTGATACAATTTTCAATGAAAATTTCTAAACTAGTTTTAATGCTATTACCAATAGCACAAACATTAATGATATCGACCCTAACAATATTTCAAAGGAAAGTTCGAAAGGTTACTAACCAAAATGAAAAACTTAATCGAGATGTTAATATCGTAAAAGGCATGGAAACAAAGCAGTCGCAATTACTAGTTACAAAAATTTACGATTCCCATTTCCAAGTAAATCCGGAACTAATTTTTAATGCGAAAGACGATGAAAAGTTGCAATTAAGTAAAAATAAGTTTGTAATAGATGTAATCCGACAGGAATATTTAAAAATTAACAACGCGTGCTTACTAAGCTTTTATAGCACCAAAAAACTTAAATCTGGCTTACTAATTTATGCCTATTGCTATTTATAAGATTATGCAAAATATAGATTTAAACGGAAAAGTTTCTGTTATCAAATCTGGTGAAATTTGCCATGCAGAAGGAGAAAAACGAGTATCTCAAATTCGAGGTGTATCTCGTAAATTAGTAAAAAAAATTAATAGTGCATACTTATACAGAAAGGAACAAATTCTTAAGTGCGCAGGTGACGTTGCCAAATGTGGAAATTTGCAAAATGTTCAAAATCTTCCTACATTTCGCAAGTGTAAATCTGAAGGAAATTCAGATAAATGGCTTCACAAAGATCCTTTTATTGAACTTTTTTTAATGCAGCAGGAAAAGTACAAAGATTACATTCAGCATGTTGCATCTCCTTTGACCGTGTATTGTTGGGGAAAAGCCACTTTTATAACACTGGCTGTCAATCCCCAAATCCTTAAAGATGCCAAATATACGCTTAATTTTGATGCATCTGGACAAAGTGTGCGACAAATTAATTGTGCTGAGAAGAGAGTATTGATTTACAAAATGGTTATAAGAGTTGAAAAACATAAAATTATTATTCCTATTATAACCGCTATTCTCTCACGTCATACTCTTAATGATATATATTCAATTTTGGAAAAACTAAAACTTTATTGCATGCAAAATAAGTTTAAATGGCCATTCTTCAAAAGAGTCTGTACAGATGTAAGTTATGGATTATTTGGAGCGGTTTTAAACCTCACCTATTTACTATACTGCTGTATACAAAGAAAAATCACAAATTTAGAGAAAGTTACAACATAATACGTAAAAATATATTATGATGATTCCAGCGATGAAGAAGATCTAAATAACTTGGAATCTATTGCTTCACAAAGTCCTTTCAAAAAATTGTTCACCAAAATATGTGACAATATAAGGCATGAAGTAATTAATGTTCCAATGAATGGTGAAATAAATGAACTTAAAAACGATGATATATGTAACTATCATCAATAAATATGTCCGTTTCTTCCAATGTGTACAAATATAATGGGAATTTCAGTAGATCCCAGTGGATACCACATCAGCAATGCACCAGTTGAATTCAGCTTCTTTCTCCAAGAGCATATACTTCTAAAACAAAAATCATTAAGACCTGGAGATTTTATAAGGCTCGATCGAAAGGAAAATATAAGTTCATTGAAAGATCTTAGATATCGGTACAACATGTTTGACGAAATACAGGTCGATGATGAAGAACGTAAAAAATTATATTTTAAAACGCCAGAAGAATCGCAAACATTGATACAAATTTCGGAAGAACATTGTTATTCCCAATTATCGAAAAATCAAATAACAAAATTATCAGAGGATCTTACACCAGAAGAACAATGGAATAAAAAAGATCCCAAAAAACGTATATTCCCATCATTGTATCCAAAATTTAAACAGATTGAAGTGGGATTTTACAATTTCTTAGATCTTTTAGATTGGGAATCTTTAAAAGTTGGAAACTGTTTAACGAATCTGGTTTTAGACTGTGCAATTCTGTGTTGTTTAAAAGAACATAACAAAAATGCTTTAAGCTTACCATATCAAATTAATAATATTAATTTTGAAAGGGTTCAAAAACTTATTTCACTTAAGCCTGAAATGATTTTCATACCAATATTAAGTAATAATCATTTCAATCTTTGTGTCTTAAAACTGGATACAATGGAATTTTTGTTTATCGATTCCTTCGTTGATAACAATGGAATGGATCATTACAAAAAACTCAGAGCAAGTTCTAACAAAAATAAAAAATGGAAATTTGTTAGTATTGCGCAAAGAACAAAGCAGGAAGATGGAAGTAGCTGTGGCGTTTTTGTTATTTTATATATAATTAGCCTTTTAAAAAACATGCCATTGACGAACCTAGGTTGTCCCAATATGTTCAGAGACAATATAAAATCTATTTTAATTAAATATGCTGATAACACCTTTAACTCTTGTTGTAACTACAATGTTTGTTATGACTGCATAACTAATATTTATAACAATAATTTTGCTACATGTACAGTGTGTACCAATAACATTTTAAGTTTCAGAAGTGTGTAAAAATGCCAAAAAGCCGAAATTATTTATTTATACTTATATTTATATTTATTTGAATATTTTATTTTTATTTTTTAAATTTATTTATTACCAAATATATTTTATATATATTAAATTTATATTAACGTATTTATTCAATTACATATACTTATAGAGAGAGTATATTCATTATATTATTATTTATATTTATATAATGAGTGAAAAAAAAACTTTAACACTTCTGTACTCATTGAAACGGCTAAATTGCATGTAAGAATGGTATATTTTATTATTTATACTATAAATTGATATATAAAAAGCAATATCGATGGCTTAGGCCTACTGGGGATGTCAGCCATTTAAAATAATTGACAACGCGCTAAATGTAGTACCTCAATGGTAGTGTGGAAATCTACATATTTTATTTTGTAGTTGTATTTATTTTTAAATGTAAAACTTCATATGCTGAAATAAGTTTGATCAAATTTGCTTATTATCATAGTATGAAAAGATACATTGTAATTAACTAATGATAAATAAATAATTTTAATAAAATTTAAAAAAAATTTATTTTAATATCGATATTTAGCTAAAATTTGTATATATATAGAGTTAAATAATTATTATTTGAATTCCTAAAGGTGAAGGTGCACAGCAAGCGCTCACGCGCAACGCGTTTCATACTTCTTAAGCTTTTGCTTAAATATCTAATAATATGGTAGCCTAATTAACTATTACTAATGTGGCCACATTTTGTATATAGTGGTGAAATTAACTGAAGCGTGTGGTGCATTTGAATTTCATTGAAATTTTGTTTTGTTAATAACCGATCGATCGATGGAAGCCCAGGCAAGTAATTTTAATTTTTTATTTTATAACCATTTTTATTATGACAAAATTTAATATTTATTCGTGCTTAATTCCAATTTTAAATTATTTAAGCAAGAATAAAGATTAAATTTTGTAGTTTATGATTTTACCAATTGTTATATATGATTAAGTCAATTTTTGTATAGAATTGAAATTTTAACTATTGGTAACTTCTAATAATTTCTAAATAATTAGAATTTCTTTTTTATTTTTAGGACATTTTACAATTTATTATATCAAACAGTCGGCCTCAGAGGGGCGAAGGAAGGAGGCGCCCAAATCCCAGCAAAGAAAAGGTATTATACCATATTAATTAATTTATTGTATTATTAATAAAATAATTTTTTTACTTTTAGAGACAACAAAATAAACATCAGCAACAACAACAGCTACAACAACAAAATATACATTCGTGGCAGCAGCTGCCACCACCACAACGACAACAAAAACAACAGCAAGAGCAGCTCCCACCACCACCACTGCAGCAACAGCAATACCCTACATATCAGCAATATTTGCAGCTGCCACCACAACAACAGCTACCACCACAACCACAACAACAACAGCTACCACCAGTGCAGCAACAGCATACATCTTTGTGGCAGTATCATCCATATTTGCCATCATCCATACTGCCACCACAACAACAAAATATATCATCGTGGCAGCAGGTGCCACCACAACAGCAGTTCCCTCCACCACCACAGTTACCACCACCATCACAGCTACAACAACAACAGCTGCCACCACAACAACAGCTACCAGCACCACAACAACAACAGCAGATACCACCACTGCAGCAATAGCATACACCTTGCTGGCAATATTGTCAGCAGTATTCAGAGCTACCACCACCACAACAACAACCACAGTTACCACCACCATCACAGCTACAACAACAGCAACAGCAGCTACCCCCACCACAACAACAACAAAATATAGCTACGTGGCAGCAGCTGCCACCACAACAACAGCTACCACTACTGCCACCAACACCGCCAGCACAACAGCTACCACCACTACAACAAACGCCACAACAAACACCACAACAGTTGCCAGCAAGATCGCCAGCACAACAACAGATACAACCAACACCACAACAGTTGTCACCAAAAGGGCCAGCACAACTACAGGTAACGCCAACACCACTAGCCCAACAACAGATACCGTCACTGCCAACACTACTACTACTACCACCACCGCCTCCACCACCACAACAACAGCTACCACCAGCATTGCCAGCACAGCAGGAGCTACCACCATCAACGCCAGCACAACAACAGCTACCACCAACACAACAACAACAGCTACCGCTAACAACACCACAACAACATCTGTCACCACCAGAACAAAAACAACTACTGCTAACAGCACCAGCATCACAAGAACAGCTACCATCAACACCAAAACAACCATTACCACTACCACTACAACCATTAACACCAGATCACCAACTACAGCCACCATCACCAGAAGAACAACAACTACCACAAACACTACAAAAACAACAACAACTACCAGAAACACCACCAGCACAACAACAACTACCTCCAACACTACAACAACAGCCACCACTTACACAGCCAGCAGAACAACCGATATAATAAAATTATTATTTTCTTTTTCTTAGCTTTTTTATGTACATTTAAAATTTATGTCTTTTAAATTTCTTTTGCGCAAATTTGACCCCAGAAATATATATTCTCTTCTTGTTTATTAGCCGGAAAGAAATTTCCATTGCAATTGGCTAATATTTTAGAGGTGTAAAAAAAATTTTAAATTGCAGTCGTAATTTAGGAATTTTTGTCAAATTTTTACATCAAGGGTTATGTGTGTTTTCTTTTTATTTTTAGATGATTAATTTGTTAATAGGGCTACATTTGCTACCACCAGTTACGTCTTCTTTTTTTTAAATCTTTATAATTGAACAAAAAACAACAATATTACAAATATTTATTACCCCTATAATTATCTTGTACTAACATCAATTTTCAAACGGTGTTAATATTATTTTTTTCTTACAATTAATTAAAAACAAAATTTTTATTGTAAAATTTTTATTCAAAATATGTATTTCAATTCAGTGATTTATAATATTTGTATGTATTGTACACTTTTTTAAAATTTTATGTATTAAAGTTTTTGTTAAAAATATTGTTTTCTCTTATTTCTATCTTTAACAATAAATTTTAGCTTGTATTTAAATATATGTATAAAATTATTACAACAAAAAATAAAATGATTACTGAATTGTTAAATAAACCACTTTTTTAATTTTTTATTTAACATATTGACAAACAGAATTCGTACAGAGGTAGAGGAAGCGATTCTTTTCATTTTCTTTGTCTATATATACTTTTTTTATGTGGAATTGTACCTGAAGCTAATAAATTTATTTGTGGTGAGCCGATTGTGCAGCACTTTTTTTGCGTTTTAAACTTAAATAAAAAGAGTTACTTTGATGTTTTTTAAAAACAATATAGACAATGAAGCTGCGGTTGTTGTAGTACAGATGTTATCAGTTAAATTTGTTATAAGATAAACTTCGTCTTAGGACATAAATACACACTTTAGAAAGCGAAAAGGAACAAGAAAAATATCATAAGACAAAAAACCCATAGCTTCAGAAAAAGCGGAACCCAAGATAGCGTAAAAGAACAATTGTTGTTTCAATGATGGATTTCTGGGATAATCGATGATAAGGGAACCGAATACTGTTCCGATACCGGCACCGGAATCACCTACACCGACTGTTGCAGCTCCAGCATTAATTAATTTGGCAGCTAAATCAATGTCACGAGTGACAGGGGAGGTCTGGAATGACCTGAGTCTGGCTTTGGCTAATAATTGCGCTGCTCAAAGGTCGCAAGTATTGTTTGGTTCCGTTAAGAAGCTAGCGCACATATGCTTTCGAACGAACCCTGACAACAGTGGCCAAATTGTTTGTTCTTTTTCCACACAGGTAAAAAAATATTCTAAGGCAAATAAAGAATTAAAAAAAAATTATTAAGTTTTTCTTAGAATTAATTATTATCGAGCTTACGTGAATCACTATAAAGCACCGAAAATTTCCATTGTACTTCATCCATTCCAGGCATTAACACCAAATGTATATTTTAATCACTTACTGGTCTGTGGTTTTTCAACACTGCATAAGTTGTGGCTGCCGACATTGTCATTTCTTCAATACATTACCTCTAAGCGGATGAACTATTATTGAGCGTTTATGAACCCGAGTACCTCTACAATAATAAAAGCAGCTTAAGTATGCTCCCGTACTCCAACTTTGAAAATGTGTTTTTGCCACAGCAGCTGCTTGTTGACTAGTTGTGCTGAAAAAAGACAAATAAATTGCTATAAAAAGAAATTTTAAATTGATTATTTATTTTTTTATCACATTCTTACCATAATTAGAATTAATAATATTTTATTTTTAATTATTAACACTGCAGTCACACGATCAAGTTTTTTTACAATTCTCTTTCAAGAAATTTACATATACTGCTTGTCAAAATTCACAAAAATTGAAAGCTGTGACGTAGGCTGCACGCAATTTCAAAGCAAGTTTTTCAACAAGATGGTTTTTTAACCTCTTCCACCGACAGTTTTGTTTCGGCGGCAATAGAGTTATATGCCTTAATTTTTAAATTATTCCGTCTATATGCAGGAATATTCATGTTCCACAGAACTTCATGCCTTCTGTATATCTCTATGAACTGCAAAACGTCGTTATATTTATTTAATTTGTTCACAAACATATTAAAAAAAAAAAAAACAAAACAATACTGGCGGCAGAATAAGAATTCAAATTTGGAATAAAAAAACTGCAGTCAGCTGTTTTCTTGACTGTAATTTGAAACTCTCACTTGAACGAAAAATTGAAAGCAAACTCTCAGCAAATTTTAAAAATGTGAGTGCATTGGTAAAAAAATGAGAGAAATTTTAAAAATTTAATGAAAACTTGATCGTGTGACCCCCAAGTAAATCTTTTTTTGCATTTTTTGCATTTTTTTCTATTTAATTCTTCTTCTTTTTAATATGTGTTGACAATTGTGCTAGTAACTATGAAATTTTAGGTGTATTGGCAACTATGCTAAATATCTACATAATTTGTATACCAATATAGAATCAATATGTGCATTTTGAAAAAGTTTGATAGTTTATAACTTTTTTCAGAAACGGTGTACGATATTGAGCCATATTCCAATGAGGGTAGTGCCATATATCGTTTAGTTCTCGAGTAAAAGCCCTATAAAAATTGTGACCCTAATTTTGACACATTTTATGCTATAACTTCTGAACTAAGACATTTCAGAAAATGACTTATACAATTTCTGAAATGCATTTTTATACCCTATCGATTGATGGTAGTCTCTATCCGCTACTACTAAGCAACCAGAGATAAAACTTTTGAGGTTAGAATTTTGAAAAACTCAGCTTTTTATTTTGAGTTTGTATAAAAGAGACAGATATAGTGTTTTAATATTACGAATAAGAGAAAATAAGCAAAATGAAAAATTTTTTGTTTTAAAAAACATTAATTAAAAAGTTATTTCCGTAATGAAAATGCACATGCCGGAGATTCTTATATATACGTTTATTGTTATGAAGTATGGAATTTAATGTAAAAGTGATGACATACACAAATTTTCATGTTTTAAAATTTATGTTTACGAAATGTAAATAATGAAAGTGTAAATTTTTTAGGAATACGTGAGCAAAACAAAATAAAAATTTTGAGTTCGTGCAAAAAAGACAGAAAGAAAATGTATACTATATCTGCACTCTGACACCTCTGGTTGCTCGGTGCCGCTACAACAAATAGTTCAGATTTTATAGCCCAAAAACCAGGAAGTGCATTTTCCGGCCACTATTGCACGCTGAATGTGATAATGAAAATGGTGACATCTGTAAAATTAGATCTAGCACCCTTTAAATAATTAAAATATGTTTTTGTTTTTATAATTTTGTTTAATTTAACCTTTTTTAATGCAGTTGAAAATGCACTATTTTTTTCACGGTTTGTTTACATTTTTTTCTTAGAAAAAGTTTGCTAGATCGCATTACCAACCTGCAAAACTGAATTAACTACACTTGATGATTTTAGATTTTCGAAGAAGATTGTTAAGGGTATAACTTCTTTTCTAAACGAGTCCGGGTATTGACTCATACCTCAATGCCCTATCCAATGAGGGCAGTGCCATATGTGTACATATAACGGTATGGAAGTTATTAACAAAGAAAAAATTGACGTTTTTCACATTTTGAAAAAGTTTGTTGGGCTATAACTTTTTTCAGAAACGGTGTACGATATTGAGGCATACCTCTAACAATTCCTATTTCAATGCCCTTTCCAATGAGGGTAGTGCCGTATATGTACATCATTTAGTTCTCCAGCAATAGCCCTATAAAAAAAATTTACCCTAATTTTGACACATTTTATGCTATAACTTCTGAACTAAAACATTTCAGAAAATGACTTATGCAATTTCTGAAATGCATTTTTATATCGATTGGTGGTAGTCTCTATCTGCTACAACAAATAGTTCAGATTTTATAGCCCAAAAACCTTGTCCAGGAAGTGCATTTTCCGGCCACTATTGCACGCTGAATATAACAATGAAAATGATGACATCTGTATAATTAGATCTAGCACCCTTTAATTAACATAAATATTTATTTTTAAAATTTTGTTTAATTTAACTTTTTTTAATGCAGTTGAAAATGCACTATTTTTTGCACGATTTATTATGGTTTTTTACATGGCGAATGGCCGCCACGTGCATCTCATGTAGCTTTTTTCAACCATGTAAAAAAGTTTTATAAAACCTTAAAAAGTAGTAGAAAAAAAGTTTGTTTTCTTCTCATCGGTCGGTATTGTTACAAATGAAAAGTTTCTCGCAGCACAAAGCAACCAGAGATGAAACTTTTGAGGTTAGAATTTTGAAAAACTCAGCTTTTTTTTTGGAGTTTGTATGTAAGAGACAGATATAGTGTTTTAATATTACGAATAAGAGAAAATAAGCAAAATGAAAAATTTTTTGCTTTAAAAAACATTAATTAAAAAGTTATTTCCGTATTGAAAATGCACATGCCGAAAATACTTATATCTACGTTTTTTGTTATGAAGTATGGAATTTAATGTAAAAGTGATAACAAACACAAATTTTCATGTTTTAAAATTCATGTTTACGAAATGTAAATAATGAAAGTGTAAATTTTTTAGAAATACCTGAGCAAAACAAAATAAAAATTTTGAGTTCGAGCAAAAAAGACAGAAAGAAAATGTATACTATATCTGCACTCTGACATCTTTGGTTGCTCGGTGCTCGCAGTGAGAGTTACAGAACATGGGCACAGTGCACATGTAAAATGAAACAAAATACATGAAATTGAAACATATTGCTACTTTTTCTCACTATGCTGTCTGTAACTTTTTTTGTGAGATACAGCTGTCACGTAAGCGTATTATTCGCAAATTCAAAGAAAAAACTAAGTCATACATGACAATTTTTAAAATAACTGAATTTTGGCCGACGAAAGTAGTTCGGACGCCGCCGCTGAACATTTTTCAGTTTTAGTTAACGTTAAACCACCGTCGAAAACATTTGTGGTTAGCGGCCCGCCAGCTTCCTTTTGTTATCGGCTGCTCGTTATTTTATTGTGACAGTTCTAACATAACGACGTAGTTATGTGTGGTGTTTTCCGCCTAGAGCTGCAAAACTATCGATAGTGGTGCCATTCTATAGTTTTTGGTGATGCTATCGATAGTTTTCAATTCTTCGAATGGGTATGTTTTGTACATAACACTGCAGTCACACGATCAAGTTTTTTTACAATTCTCTTTCAAGAAATTTACTTGGGGGTCACACGATCAAGTTTTCATTCAATTTTTAAAATTTCTCTCATTTTTTTACCAATACACTCACACTTTTAAAATTTGCTGAGAGTTTGCTTTCAATTTTTTGTTCAATTGAGTGTTTCAAATTACAGTCAAGAAAACAGCTGACTGCAGTTTTTTTATTCCAAATTTGAATTCTTATTCTGCGCCAGTATTGTTTTGTATTTTTTTTTAAATATGTTTGTGAACAAATTAAACAAATATAACGACGTTTTGCAGTTCATAGAGATATACAGAAGGAATGAAGTTCTGTGGAACATGAATATTCCTGCATATAGACGGAATAATTTAAAAATTAAGGCATATAACTCTATTGCCGCCGAAACAAAACTGTCGGTGGAAGAGGTTAAAAAACCATCTTGTTGAAAAACTTGCTTTGAAATTGCGTGCAGCCTACGTCACAGCTTTCAATTTTTGTGAATTTTGACAAACAGTATATGTAAATTTCTTGAAAGAGAATTGTAAAAAAACTTGATCGTGTGACTGCAGTGTTACATATTATTGTTAATTTACTGTTTAGTTAGCTACATAGCATTTTGCAGTGTTGTTCTTGATGGTAAAACGTACCGAGGGTCTAGGCAACCGACAAACTCCCGAAAACCTTTGTCCTCCACTATGCTAAATGGCTGGACGTCGTAGGCAATCATAGCTATTAAAGCAGTATCAATCTTTTTTTTACGATCTGTGTCTGAACCGTATTCTTCATCTTTTTTAAAAAACGTATCCATTGTATTTAATGGCTTTAACGTTTCTTGGTAAGACGGATGAGCCCTTTTTAGGTGTTCAAACAGATTTGATGTGTTGCCACTGGTTGTGTAAACTCTACCACATGAACGGCATTTAGCGTAACGACGAAGTCATGTGTGGTGTTTTCTGCCTTGAGTTTCAGACAAAGTTTTTTCTCACTTTTCGAGAAACGATGGAATATTTTGTTTCACAACTTTTCGATGCGAGAAGTTCTCACAAAAGTTACAGAACATGGGTACAGGTAACTTCAAAAATACAAAAAAAAATCACATTATCACATTATTGTTTTTGGGGCTCCTCCTGTCAAAAATTATTTCCGGTGTATTATATTAAGAAGTCTGCTAGAGTGAAACATAAAATTTGTTTCCGCTTCTGATTTGTCTTTAACACATTGATACCTCTTAGTTTTTGACAGAACGAGCTTCATCATGCAGGATTCAGCTGGCGTCTCAGTGTCATCTGGTTTTCTTACACCATGCTTCTGACAAAATTTCAATTAGAACGTGCTCTATTTTCTCATATGGTTTATATGTCTACGCTTTGTGAAAATATTTGTCGACGTACAATAATTTGCTGTATTACTAGCCAACTGAATAAGAAAATTTCAAGAAAAATATATTAAATTTTTTAATATAGTTTTGCATATTTTATAATATTGAAGCAAAGAATATAAAATTTTTTTGTACAAGCAGCCATCACTACAATAACGCAATGAAAAATATTTTCGGCTGCTATAAGCCATTTTTCAAACGAACAATGAATATATATATAGTAGAAATAACCAGGGCTGTCATAGAATCCAATGTTGTCGGTATTGGATTTGAAACCTTTTGGAACCCCAAATAAAATATACGAACTTATAGTTTCAAGTTTCAAAAGTAGAATAATAATTTTTTATTTAAAATATAAAAAATTGTATTATGTATTTTTTATATACTACTATGTTACATTTTATAATATTATATTTAAAAGAGTAGTTTTGTTGAACAAGTAATTATTAAATCTAACATCCCCTCTCAACAAAATATATTTTTAATTAATTTTTGAAATGTAAGCAAAGGTAAAGATTTTGTTAAGAAATCAGCAAGTTGTTGATCTGAAGAACAATACACCAACTTGATAGTTCCGTTTTCTTGAAGATTCTTTGTATGGTGGTATTTCACATCAATATGTTTTGTCCTAGCACTAAACTTGGGAGACTCAATTATTTTAATACAACTTTGGTTATCTTCATACAATGGAATCGGTGTATCTATCGGAATTTCCATATCTTGAAGCAATTGTTTAATCCATAATAATTCTTGAGCTGCAAATGAAGCGGCTATAAACTCTGCTTCAGTAGACGATAGAGCAATTGTTGATTGCTTTTTGGATGACCAAGAGACAGCATTTGATCCCAAAAGAAATATATATCCACTTGTTGATTTCCTGTCACTGTTATCTCCAGCCCAATTAGCATCTGCATAACATTTTAATTTCAAATCTGATTCAGTTCTAATTATTAAATGTTTATGAATTGTAGCTTTGAGATATTTTATAACTTTCTTTGAAGCTTCCCAATCACATTTTCTTGGATTTTCAACTCTTCTGCACAAAATCGAAACTGCTGATGCTATATCCGGTCTTGTAGTTATAGAAAGATGAAGTAACATGCCAATGACCGATCTATAACTTTCATTATTTTGTAATAAATTTTCATTGTGGCAGATTTTGATAAATTCGGGATCCATTGGAATTGAACTTAATTTTGAATCATCTAGCTTAATTTCTTCTATTAACTTCTTAATTTTTTCTTCTTGATGAAGAAGGAAATCTCCATTACTATTTTTTTCTATTTGTATGCCTAAATATGACTTAACATTGCCTAAGTTTTGACATTTAAAATATTTATTTAACTGATTATTGATTTCTTCAATAATTTCTTCGTTTCTTGCACAAATGAGTATATCATCTACATATACAAGTATATAAACGATTTCATTATTTATAAGCTTATTATATAAGCAACGATCTGCTTTTCCAGCTTTAAAACCAATTTTTAATAATATAAAGTTTAATTTATCATACCATGCCTTTGAAGCCTGCTTCAGTCCATAAAGGGATTTTTGTAATTTACAAACAAGATGTTTTTCGCCCTTGACATAACCTTCTGGTTGTTGCATATATATTTCTTCCTGAATATCAGCATTCAAGAAAGCCGACTTAACATCTAGGTGCTTAACGCAATAGTTTTTAACTGCACTTATAGTCAAAAGTATTCTTAGCGTGACAAATTTTCCTACTGGAGCAAATGTTTCATCGAAATCTTCACCAAAAGATTGTGAATATCCTTTAGCTACTAATCTAGCTTTATATTTTGGCTTATTAACCGTATCGCTTTTCAATTGAAATACCCACTTACAGCCAATAGCTTTCTTTCCTTTAGGAAGATCCACCAATTTCCAGGTTTCTTTATTTTGTAAGTTATTAATTTCATTGTTAGCAGCTGCAATCCATAAATCTCTTTTTACTTTAGGTAAATTTACCATATTTTTCCACGAGCTTGGAATAATTTCATTACTACTGACAGCACTTTTAGCTATTTCTTTGTAATTTAATTTAGATTTACCTTTAAGTCGATCAGACTGACGAATATTAAATTTTGTAGTTTGTTGTTGGTTTACATTTTCATCAGGCATTTCTTCTAAATCATCAGCTGATTCATAATTTACTTCTTCCTCATCGGTTTCTAAGCTATAATCTTTACCAACAACATCTTTTATTTTATTCGCTTGCTTTATGTCAACTAGTATAATACCATCAGCTTGAGTTTTCTCTTCATTTTTTATATTAAAATCTTCAAAAAATTTGACATCCTTGCTTATAATTATTTTGCTACATCCATTTTGCATGATTCTATATCCTTTACAATTTTCTGAATAACCAACCAATATTCCTTCAATTGATACATTATCAAGCTTACGCCGCTTGCATTTAGGTATTTGAACATACGCTTTACTACCATACACTTTTAAATTACTCAAATCAGGTTTTCTTTTAAACCAAATTTCATAGGGGGTTTTGTTAACAGACTTGGAAGGTAATCGATTTTGAATGTAGTTAGCAGCAAGTACACATTCTGCCCATAGCCACCGAGCAACCAGAGGTGTCAGAGTGCAGATATAGTATACATTTTCTTTCTGTCTTTTTTGCACGAACTCAAAATTTTTATTTTGTTTTGCTCAGGTATTTCTAAAAAATTTACACTTTCATTATTTACATTTCGTAAACATGAATTTTAAAACATGAAAATTTGTGTTTGTTATTACTTTTACATTAAATTCCATACTTCAAAAAAACGTAGATATAAGTATTTTCGGCATGTCCACTTTCATTACGGAAATAATTTTTTAATTAATGTTTTTTAAAGCAAAAAAATTTTCATTTTGCTTATTTTCTCTTATTCGTAAAATTAAAACACTATATCTGTCTCTTACATACAAACTCCAAATAAAATGCTGAGATTTTCAAAATTCTAACCTCAAAAGTTTCATCTCTGGTTGCTTAGTGCCATAGCTTTTTAGGTAAATCTGCTTCATTTAACATTGCTCTAACCATTTCCACTAGCGTACGGTTTTTACGTTCGGCAACACCGTTTTGTTCAGGACAATAAGGCACAGTCGTTTGTAAAATAACTCCATTTTTCTTCAAGAACTCTTTTATTTCGTAGTTAAGAAATTCTCCACCATTATCGCATCGAAGTATTTTTAGTTTTAAAGCTGTAAAATTTTGAGCTTCTGCCAAAAACTCTTTTAACTTTTCAAATACTTCATTTTTCTTTGCAATAACGTATACCTTAGTGTAGCGAGAAAAATCGTCAATAAATGTCAAAAAATACATTTTACCTGTATTTGATTTGACCTGGAATGGTCCACATACATCCGAGTGTACAAGATCGAGCACTTTGTTTGAATTAGTACTTCTTTCCTTTGGAAATGGTGTTCTTGTTAACTTAGATTTGGCACAAATGTCACAAAAATGTTTCTCCTGACAATTTTCAATTTTAATGCCATTAGATAGCGTTTTTAACTTACTAACATCTGATAAATTACGATGACCTAATCTTCTGTGCCATAAATGAATGCATGCCAATGAATAATGGTTACTAGTTTCACTTTTATTAGTCTCGTTTAAAACATATATATTATTTTCCTTTAAACGCCCAACAGCAATAAGCTTATTATCTTTAAAAATTTCACAACTATTTTGTTCGAATATTATTTTACAACCTCTTTTTGACATAGCCTTTGACTGACATTAAACTACCATTAAGTTCCGGAACGTATAACACATTTTGAAGTAAAATCTGGTTATCTTTGCTATACATTATACCTTCTCCTATTCCAGACGCATTAAGAGTCCTACCATCTGCAATTATTACTTTACTTTGCTGTTTTTGTATTTTATTAAAAAATTTCAAATTGCTTGTCATGTGTATCGAAGCTCCGGAGTCAATTACCCAGCCTTTCTTTATGTCAGATACATTTAAAAAAATTTCTGATGATGCCATATGACTAAAATTTCCTTTTTCCTTTTTTAATTTGTAGCAGTCTTTTCTTACATGTCCAAGTTTATTGCAATGATAACATTTTACCTGTTTTCTTGTTTTTACATTAGTTTCTTGAGTTTTTAATGCTTCATTTATTTGATGTTCGGCCTCTCCACGCCGCTCAGCTTCATCTAATAACTTTTCTTGCACGTATTCTAATTTTATAGAATCCTCAGGTTGTCCCTCAATTGATGTAACTAAAAAACTGAAAGATTTCGGTAAGCTATTTAACATAATGGCTACCATCGAATTATCTTTGATCTCTTCTCCTCTATCTAACAATTGTGCCCGTATAAGATTCAGACTGTTTATGTGCTCTTGCATATTTTCCCCTTCTTGCATTCGTTTGTCATAAAGCTTGCGTAAAAGATGTAATTTCGACGTCATTGTTTTTCTTTCGTATGTTGTTTTTATCTTTAACCACATGGAATTCGCTGTTAACCATAGTGTAATTATATTAAGTGGACGCAAATCGTCAGCTGTTTTTTCTTTACACGTCTTTTTTGTTAGACTTGAATAATAATTTTTTTTTCATTTTGCTTTGCTTGTTTACGAAATAATATTTTTGTAGTACATAGTATAACTCAACAATATAAATTTTATTGAAAAGTGGTTTTGAATGTAAAATTTTATTTATTAATTCTTATGCCAAATTTTGTGAAAAATCTTATAAGAAAGTGGGAAGCAACTTTATTTAAGTGCTTATAAGAAAATTTATTTTAAGAGACGTGTTGATTCTGTGCCGCCAAAGCTTTTATATGCAAATTTTTTTAAGCATTGTTTAAAAAAATTTATTGCCTGCCCAATTATTTGTGAAAAATCTTCTAAAATTTTTATAAGAAAGTGCAAAGCAACTTTATTTAAGTGCTAAATAATAAATTGATTAAAAGAAACGAGTTGATTCTGTGCCGCCAAAGCTGTATTTGCAAATTTTTTTAAACATTGCCGCAAACAATTTTATTGCGTGCCCAATTATTTTCGTGTGCAGTGCAAACTCTAAATAAATAAAATTGTGAATATATTTATAAAAAGGGTGGAAAAGGGTCAAAACACTTTTCAAGTGCCCACAGATCCAAATAGAAAAAGGAAAAAACAGTTCAATTCCAACATTTACTCATATGTCCAAAAATAAATATAACACAATGCACTGCACAAATACTGGCCACAAAATTAATTTCTCCTATGAAATTAATTAAATTTATTGCACTATTTTTATTATTTTGTTTATTTATTACTATTTTTTTGCATTACGAATGAAAGCTATGTTGTTTATGTTGAAATATTTTCTTTCAACCCTATTTTTTGTTTATTTCTTTTGCTTCTTCTCTTTCTTCATTTTGACATTATACTATGAATAATTACACTAACAAAATACATGGTGCGTCTACTTGGTATAATTATACTATGGCTGTTAACAATGTTTGTATTAAATGTACCTGCGAATTGTCAACACACATAGCAATCGCAGCCCTCGCTTTTTGATCGGATTTAACAAACTGCTCCGTTTGTGGACTAGGCGGTGTTCTTTCAACAATACTCCATAAATCAAGTTGAATCAGATACATTTGCATTTTAAATTTCCACGTAAAATAGTTAGTGGAATTCAACAATGGGAATATACACTTTTGTTCCATTATGCACAAAATTTGCCAATTCTACGGTTTATATTATTCACGTTCTGGGCCCATAACCTTTTGGAACCCCAAATAAAATATACGAACTTATAGTTTCAAGTTTCAAAAGTAGAATAATAATTTTTTATTTAAAATATAAAAAATTGTATTATGTATTTTTTATATACTACTATGTTACATTTTATAATATTATATTTAAAAGAGTAGTTTTGTTGAACAAGTAATTATTAAATCTAACAAAACCGACAAAAAAATTACTTTGGTGTCATGAAATCCAATGATGTCGGTTTCATTTTCTAACTAGAATTAATGTCGGTTTTAGGTGTCACAGAAACCAATGTTATTGGTTTGCTATTGGATTGAAACCAATCAGTTGACAGTTGTTGGTTTGTTTAATTTGAAATAAAGCATGTAAATAAAGAGGACTTTTTTCATTACAATTTCGCCTGCAGTTATTATTTATTAAAAATGTAAGCAAATTAATATTAATTCTACAAAAATTAATTTTTCTCCATACTTTTTTTTCTTTAACAAAAAAAAAATAGCACTTAAAACTCAATAATTATGCATTTTATAGAAAAATATCCTGACATTGCCAAGAAATTTACAAAACGTGATAAGCCAACTGTATGACCCCTTTGACAACAGTTGGCTGAATCAATAAAAAGCGCAGGTTCAGCAAAAGTATGTAAACGGAAATCTTCTCTATTTAACCGGTAATTTATGAATCTTCTTTTTACTTTCTGTGAGCGTTCTTCTTCTAATAATAAAAATCCTACAACGGCAAAGTCATTTTATTTCACTACTTATTTCACTGACACTAATTATATATTTTATTAAAAAAACACGTTTTTATTTAAACGAAAACACTACGATTTATCAAAATTGCTATCAAGCATTTACATAAACAATTTCATACAAATAAACTAATGTATAGAACAACTGATTCGAACATCGGTTTTATTTGGCTTCGAAAATAACAAAAACGACTTGGTTTCATGACACCAAATGAAACTAATATTGGTTTGCAAAACAGACATGTACCAAACCCGACTTGGATTCTATGACAGCCCTGATTTTTAACCTGTAAAATAACAAATTTGGACAAACATAAAGAAAACGTGTATTTTCAAATTAAAATACAAATGTAAAAATACATCTCGTCTGTTAGTACCAAGGCGAATTCATACAAGATGATATCAAGAAAGCAGCTGTGCTCTCCAAATTCTCTCTTGATTTGTCAAAATTGTTACATTTATATGGTCAATGTATATGAGCCATGTCTGTCTTTTTTGACAAATCAAGAAAATTTTAAAAACAGATGCTTCATGATTTCGCCTTATATGAATTCGCCTTGATTAGTACGTTAGGCGAATTTTTAAAATTTTTTTCTTTTAAGTGAAAAGAGGGTAGAAAACCAGCTGACACAGACGCCAACTGAATCATGCAGGATTGAAGCTCGTTCTATCAAAAATTAAGAGATATCGATGTGTTAATGAGAGATCAAAAGAGGAAATAATTTTTTTGTTTCACTCTAGCACACTTCTAGATATCAACCACCGGAAATAGTTTTTGACAGCAGGAAGAAAATATATGTCCTTTCTGTAATGTTGTTATTTTTGTATTGTTGAAACTATCTGGTTTTATTGTACCATGATAAAATAATTATTGCTTAACCGGCTAGTACTTTGTTGAATACCGATTACTCTTAAAATGAGCATCTCTATTAATTTTATTTTACACAATGCGAAAGTTGTTAAAGTAGCTGAATGCTACATAATAAATTTTTTCTCTAAATTTATTTTGTGAGGTATTGGAAAAGTTAAAAATTTTTCTGATTAAAAATATTTTCAACACGTGCAAGCATAATGTCGGTGCATTATAAGTTTAAAAGTACTCTAGATTATGACACTATAACATTCGATGGCCTGCATATATCGGTGGCTGACTTAAAGAAAGCCATTCTTCAACAGAAGCGTCTGAGTAAAATTACTGATTTTGATTTGCAAATTATTAATGCACAAACTAAGGAAGGTAAATAACTAATCCAATAATGTTTTTAAAAGATTTGTGATTACGTGGCACTTTATGATTTTGTTTTGAACCTATTAAATGGTTGTTTTTTGCAGAGTATCAACATGAGTCAAGTTTGATACCAAAAAATACTTCGTTAATAATTTCTCGTGTTCCGGTCGCCAACCAAGCCAAAAAGTCATGGGATACAGCGGCTAGACCGGTTCAACCTAGATTACCATCTAAAGTAGAATCGGCTGAATTGGATTTGTCGAAAATGGAAGGTAGTGAAGAGGATAAGATACAAGCTATGATGTTGCAAAGTACTGCTGAATATGACCCTAAAAGGTATGATTTCATATCTATCCTAACTCATGTATGCATGGATATTTCTTAAATGTCAAACTAAATATTTAAATTTTAAAGTTACCAAAAAATAAGAGGTTACGCGCAAACTGGGGAGGTTCCCGCTTCCTATAAATGTAACAAGTGCAAAAAGGGAGGTCATTGGATTAAGAATTGCCCGTACACTATAAGTAAGGAATACACTATAGAAAAAAGAACAACTGGAATTCCAAAATCTTTTAGAGACAAAGATGAAAGGTAATAAATTAGGAAACAAAGAAAGAAATACTTTAAGTATAAAATATTTTTTTAATAAAATGTTCAGAGCGTTAATGGTCGATAGCCAAGAAGCCGTTGTGGAAGAAGATAAGAAGCAGGAAATACCCGACGATCTTATATGCGCTATATGTAATGATTTATTTATAGACGCTGTTATGATACCTTGTTGTGGCAGCTCTTTTTGCGATGATTGTATGTTAAAAACTTTAAATTAAATAAATATACTCATAAATTTAGATAACATACATGTAAGTATGTAAATGTATTTGCTTATAATAAATTCTTTCACAGGCGTGCGTACAGCATTGCTGGAATCCGAAGACAGTGAGTGTCCGGATTGTAAAGAAAAGGGTAGTTCACCTGGGTCGCTAATACCAAACAGGTTTTTAAGAAACTCGGTTAATGCTTTTAAAAACCGAACTGGTTATAAAGCTAGCGGTCAAGCGAAGAAAGGTAAATTTTTACCCAAAATTAATAGTAATAGATTTTTATAAGTAAAACAACTATTTTTCTTAGAATTAGACCAACAATCTGTGGAAGTCGTTGAAAAGAAACAAAGAGAGAAATCAATTGAGAAAGAGGAAGCCAATCATACAGTAGAAGAAAAAATATCAACTGAAATTGAAAGGCAAGTAAAAGATGAGCTAGGAACAAAAGTTATGACAACGGCCGTTTTATCGTCGGTGGAAGAGCCGTGTAGTGACATAAAAAAAGAAACTTTCGAAATAAAGCATAAAACAGCTAACACAATCAGCAGCCCTGCCAATGAAGATTCTGACTATGAAGACAATATTATTGTTACTGTTCCCTCGGCTTCTGATACTCGAACAGAAAAATATCTTGGTCGCCGCCATGTACCACATCCTAAACCTCCGGGTATTGACCAAAATTCTCCAAAGTCTAAGCATCAGGTAATTGAAGATCTGCTGCAAATTTAATTGGTTTTAGTCCCCATTTACGTTATATACATTTCTGTCCGGACAGACGAAGTGTGTAGGCGAGGGGGCAAATACGCAAGATGTGTAGTACACGATCGTCTTACTAGATATTTTTTTTGTCTTTCTTCTCAACTTTTCGTAATAATCGTCTTGTTGCTTCATTTCATTTTTGTAGACTGTTTTAATTTGCCCATACTTTTATAGAAATCAATTTTTATTTATTTATTAGTTAGTTTTATTATGTATTTATTTATTATTAATTTAATTTGGCCTGCTTCAAAAGTTCTTTTCAATTAATTTTCATACAAATCAATTAAACACGTCGCGAAAATAAATGCAAAAAAGAATTGAAAAAATTTCTATCTGGACATTAATGTCCGAAATGTAAACGGTTTAGGAAAGAGCAAAAAAGAATTGAAAAAATATCCGGCAAGAAATGTCCATAATGTAAATGGGGACTTACTGCATTAGCAGAGTTCGCAAAGAAACGACACGAAACAAATGCATGCCCTGAAAAACTACAAAACGAAACGTTTGCATTCATTTGGTTTTGTTTTTTTTTTTGTGAACTCTGCTTATAAGAGCAAATTAAAAAATTCAAATTTTTCAAAAAAAAATTTTTTTAAGGTGTCTCCATATCATTCCGAAAGTAATTCTTATAAACAAAATGAACACGCTGTTAAAGACTGGGATCATTCTCCTGAAGAGAAAATTCATGATAATACAGAAGTTATTAACAATGAGCACTATTTGTATGAAAAGAGTATAATTATGCCACCATTAAAACCATTGGACAATGTGCAACCACCTGGAGCTAATTCAATGCCCGTCCCTGTATATCCTCATCCGCCATATGATATGCAACATCAACAACAACAACGACCAATACGGCCAATTAATATCCATCCGGGATTTCACAATCATATACATCGACCGACATTATATCCTCATCCGAATATGCCTCCACATCATCCTCCACATCAAATGCGTTTACCTATGCCGCCTATTAATTCATATGACTCTACTTATAATCCGATTGGCAATGTGGCACCAGGGTAAGTGAGCTCCTTCTTTGTAGATCTGATTGATTTTGTTTAAAATTTTTCCGAGGAACAGAAATAAATCTTTATTATTTTATTTAAATAATAAAGATTAATAAAATCTACGTACTCGTTCTATATTAGCACATAAATATCAATCAATGTAATATGACTCGGATGTTCTGTAAAGAGTTGTATAATTTAACATAAAAACTCTGCCTGTAAAGTTAAAACTCAGTGTTCCAATGTAAAAATAAAGCAATCTAATATGTACTCAACGATACAGTGTTCCACCTACTGTCAGTGAAAACTTTTTATTTTGAGAAATCTATAAAGTTTTTTTCTTATGTATGCATATTCGATTTACTGTTTTACAAAAGATCTCAATAAAAAATTTGTTAAGTACATAAGTATTTTATGAGCAAAATCTTTAATATTAGCTATTAGTTACCGCTTTGAAACAGTAACCGAATTGAGTTTGCGGTAATCTCTACATGCTCTCTATGATATATCTGTCTTATTCTTCCACTGGAATCCTAATATAAAAAAAGCTGATTTTTTGAAAATGAGCTGTCAAATTTGTAAAAAAAGGAAGCAGTTGCACTTCAGAACTCACTCAAACCGATTGGCCTGAATTTAAGTAGCAACCTGCCCGTAGGTCCTTTAGGGTCTCCAAACGACAAACGACATCCGTAAATCGACCCCTCTATTTATACAGATCTGGAATATAAATATGAGCTGTTAAAGGCACTTATTTAAAGGCACTAAAGATTCCATATGCAGCAGCCTATATCTTTTGCAATTTTTAACCGATTGCAGAATTTTAAATGGAAATGGAAGCTAGACACATTGAAATATAAGAAAAAAATCATGACAATAGTGGTTTCTTTACTAAAGAACTTTTTTTAAGCAATTTATCAAAAAAAAGTCAAAAATGTGCTATTTTTTTTGGTTCACTTGAATAAAGGCACTTTAACTAATTTTAATGAAAAACAGTTTTTCTTGTTTTTTTTTTAATTTGTTTTACTTTATTTAAGAACTATTAGTAATGGGTACAACCTCCTTTGTTTTTAATAACTTCAAATATACGGGTTTTCATTGACAGATAAAGAGAATTTATGTAATCCAACGAAATTTGATTCCAAGCATCCTTAATGGCCTGAATTAGTAACTGCTTGTCATCAAATTGTCTACCTCCTTCATAGACCTTACGAGATAACCAACGCCAGACATTTTCGATAATGTTTAGGTATGGCGAATAGGGTGGCGAATCAAGAATATTAACATTTTGGCTTGCAATGAACTCCTTTACTACTCTGGCGTTGTGTATAGGGGCATTATCTTGTTGCAATATCCAAGATATGAGAGCAAATAGTTCACTAAGCTTCAGGAAAGCCGATTCCAATAACGTTTAATAGCTTGCATACAACGGTTCTCCAGTCATTTACATGACCTCTTTGCTGCACATCCCATACCATGTAGACTCTTGCGAATTGAAGCCGCTTTTCTTTACGGAAGCATTAAGTGGCGGCTTTTTTTGTAATTTTAGGTATTTAAGATACTCACAGCTCTTAATTATTCTGCGTACTGATGACTTGCTTGCTTGCACTCCAGCTTGAGCTCTTATTTTTGACAAGAATAACGCAGAATTAGAATCAATTCTGATGATTTTTCTTTTCTCATACGTAGATAAAGGCAATGAAACCCTTCCTTTGAAATTTTTTCCATACCCCTCGGGGTCTTTGATGTAATTGTCGACAATTGGGCTTCGTCCAATTCTTTTAGCTATTGCGCCGTTAGAATATCCTTCAGAACGGTAAAAATCGATTTTAGTTTTTTCCGATAGATTTAAAATTTTTTGTTTAGCCATTTTGACTCGTAAAATGATTAAGATGTAATAAATTGCAATAAACAAACGCTCTCTACGAAAAATCATCGCTTAGTTTAAAAATAATAAAAAAATAATTAAGTGGCTTTATTCAAGTGAACAAAAAAAATAGCACATTTTTGGACTTTTTTTGATAAATTGCTTAAAAAAAGTTCGTTAGTAAAGAAACCACTATTGTCATGATTTTTTTCCATTTCCATTTTAAAATTCTGCAATCGGTTAAAAATTGCAAAAGATACAGATTGCTGAATATGGAATTTTTAGTGCCTTTAAATAAGTGAACCGGAGTGTATGATAGTGGCATAAGTCCATTTTTTCATGTTTCGACATATTTAAGGTTTTGCGTTTGAGTTAATTTAAAAATAGTGGCAAATGTTAATCTATTGGAATGGTTTTTTATTGTAAAATAATAATTATTGTAATTACACCTACCAGAAAAATAATATCACTTCCCAGGTATTTGAACTTCCTTCTTTTTTGTCGCACTATGTTGTTCAAGAAAATAAAAGTTTTTTTTAACTCCAAAGGACTTATACCACTTTAAAAAATAACCACCCCTATTTAAGTTGTCGTAATCAATAGATAACGACGTCGTTTATTGTCGACGGCTTTTAATTAGTTATCGTATACGTTATTTCTCGATAAGTGTTTTTTTATAATTGATATTCTATAAGAAAATGTGAGATATTGTATTGAAACGACTATGATTTTGTCGTCACCATTTTAGGTAAAGACTAAGAAGTGTTAAAAAAATAATAAAAAAGAAAAATTTGAAAATAAAGGGACAAATATAAACCAGTTTTAAAAACTTATAGAATTGTTTAAAAAAGTCCTTCCCTTGCAGTAGGATTCAACATCCCATTTAATTTCAAAGCAAAATAAATTGCTATAAAATAAATTATGATTAAAAATTCCCCGGAAGTTTTTTCTCTTTTCCTTTTATTAAAAATACTTTTTTTTTATCAAATAATTCTCTGTGGTTTATGGAATTGTTTTTCCCAGAAAACGAAATTTTCTTTATAAAAAAATTCTAGGAAATATTCTAAATTGACCTAAGAGCCTTAGCCAGAATTTTTCAAATAATTGACCACCACAGTTCTAAATTAAAGTCGTTTTACATGCTAAGTTCATAAAATTCCTATGGTAAAAATCTTAATGTAGCTGTCAATTTAATTTTTTTTCCGATACATACGAGTACTTTCCATTCGGAAACTTGAATAAATCGGAATTCTCCTGATAAATTTTCTTTCTAATACCGGACTATCTTTTTTTCCTCATCACTTGAATTTATATTCAAATTACATGTGAAAAAATTTTATTACAAAAATTCAAAGCAAAATAAACCAGCTGAATTAAATACTAGAGATGTGTTCTTTGTCGTCGCAGTAAGACTTATAGAATACCAAATCAGTGTCGAAGTGATGACGACAACGATGAAAAGCGAAGATAAAATAAAAATGACAACGAAGTTAACGGCGGCAACTGGTGGAATAGGGATGAATAAAAGAGAAAAATGTGAAAAATTAAAAAAAAAATTAAATAAATAAAGGGATAAATATAAATAATTTAAAAAACTTGTAAAATTGTTGGGAAAAATCTTTTCCTTGCCATTACATTTAATTTTGAAGGAAATTGAGAATAAATTGCTATAAAATAAATGCAGTTTTCTAGTGCAATCAGAGGCTGAACTAGAATTTTTCAAACAATTGAGCGTGACAATCCTAAATTAAAGTCGTTTTCCACGCTGTTGATAAAATCCCTCGCCTAGAAATTTTAGCTTAGTTTCTTCCACTTACATTTTTTTAGAAATGAATGTAAATTTAACCATTTATTTAATCACATGCTAATTATTTTGAAAGAGTTTGGCTGCGATATATATATCGGAATTCTTCCTAATAAGTTTTCTTTTTAATACAAGATGCTACATCGCTTAATTCTAAAATTAAATTAAAAAGAGAAACATGTCACAAAAAAATGAAAACATTAGTACGTTTAAGTCCACATTTTTATCAATATTAGCTGTATTCAAATGAATTTTTAATGTAAAATATAATAACTAAAAAATATTTAAATGCACTTGCTTGTTTGCTAAGCTTTTTAAGGATTTATTTCAAATGTAAATTAGTTCGTTAAGATAACAAAAACTAAAAATAACATATTCATGGTAAATATGTGGTATCGTTGTATTTTTTTGTTTGTTTGTTATAAAGGGTGTTTTTTATAGACGTATATAACTTTAAGTTGGCATTACTGCTTAAGATGGCGACCGATTTAACAGCTGTCAAGTGATTTATTCTCAGTTTGGTTTGGCAATTCATCATGAATATACTCACGCCTGAACAACGCTTGCAAATAGTGCAATTTTTTTTCGAAAATAATGGTTCATAATATAATTAATTAATTTGAGCTTAGTCTTGATATTTAAAAATGTTTTTTTGCTTTATTATTTATTATTTTCAATATTTCGCTTTCCTGTGGAAAGCTTCTTCAGGAAAATTATAAATATTAATAACAAAAATAATTAATTATATATCAATAAAAAGTCTTAAATAATAATTATATAAATTTAATGGTTCATAATTTTGATTTTCATAAGCGAATTTTGTTTAGCGATGAAGCGCACTTCTGGTTGAATGGCTACGTCAACAAACAAAACTGCCGCATTTGGAGTGAAGCTAATCCTCAAGTGTATGTCGAAACACCGTTACATCCAGAAAAACTGACTGTTTGGTGCGCTTTATGGGCTGGTGGAATCATTGCTCCGTACTTCTTCAAAAACAAGACGGCGCAACATGTCACACAGCTCGTGCCACAATCGATTTATTGAAAGACACGTTTGATGACCGCCTAATTTCACGTTTTGGACCTGTGAATTGGCCTCCAAGATCTTGTGATTTAACACCGCCAGACTACTTTCTGTGGGGCTATGTAAAGTCATTGGTCTATGCGGATAAGCCACAAACGCTTGACCATTTGGAAGACAACATTCGCCGTGTTATTGCCGATATACGGCCACAAATGTTGGAAAAAGTCATCGAAAATTGGACGTCCAGATTGGACTACATCCGAGCCAGCCGTGGCGGTCATATGCCAGAAATCATATTTAAAATGTAATGCCACAAGATTATCTTTCGGATAAATAAAATTCATGTCAATCGAATAATCCATCGTTGTTTTATTGCAATTTAAAGTTCTATACGTCTATAAAAAAACACCCTTTACAAGGTGGGCTAAAAGAAGTCATCCGATGTTGTTTGTCTCTCATTTTTTTCTAAATGAAAATGAAATGTGTGCCGTTGCTCCGTCCTGTTGGAACCACTCGGTTAACATGGCCCTAAAGCGCGCACCGTCCACTGTTGTCGTTTGATCAGCCCGATGACTCCTCCAGCGTGAAGAGCGCACCATGCAGTCACTTTGAGCGGGTGTAATGGCTCCTCGTGCATCACTCGTGGATTTTCGGTGCCCCAGAAGCGATAGTTTTGCTTGTTCACATATCCGCTGAAGTGGAAATGAGCCTCGTCGCTCATTGTGATTTTGGTCGAAAAATCGTCCACTTCGATTATTTCGCGTTCTTGGGGAGTGTATCGCTCCATGTCTTGTTCACTTGTATTCTACATCTGCCTAGCTCACAAATGTCAAAACAGATTTGACATTGGCCGCCATGTGCAAAAATAGAGCATCTTCCAATAGGGTGATTTCTTCTAGCGCACCTTGTAGATCTTGAAGTTTCATACGTGGTGAATGGAATCGTTAAAAAAAATAAAAGCGAAAAATAACTATTTGATGTTCTGCAAAAAAATTGGTTTTGATATCATTCGAAGTTAAGTGTGAATTTTTTACTTAAACTTCAAATCATGTTTTTGTGTTATAAAATTAGCAAATATAGTTTGCTTTTGTGTGAAAGTAGTTGTGATTTCCAAAAAAAAAAAATTGGGGCAAGTTTGTTTATTCATGGTTAAAACGAATAAAAATATGTGAATGCTGTTTAAAAAATACCAAAAGATGTGAATTCGTTTTAAAACAAATTTTTTTTTTCCAATTTGGTTTAGAAAACAATTAATTTTGCTGAGATTTTTATATATTCCTTTTTGTTTTCAAATAAAAATATTATATTAAATGGAGTATTTTCTTAAATATTAGTTATCTTTTAATACATTAGCACCAGATAAGGTAATATCTGCTAAAGCGCAGAGTTCACGTAAATAATCTATATATATAAAAGAGTAATGTTACTGACTGACTGACTTATCATCATCCTCCAGCCCAAACGGCATGTCCCAATGTATAGGACGAATAAAAAGGGATTTTTCCAAATTAGAATATTAAGGGGGTAAAAAAGGATAAAATCGAACTTCTTATATCTCCGGACCTACTACAGATAGAGTCAAAGTTCAAACTACAAAATATTCTACTAAAAAATAAGCGGATGGGTATTTGATATTTTTCGATATTCGTGCATTTGTGTCATAAAAAGGGTAAAAATTAATGCTGGTACGTTTTTTTAACCCCATTTATTTTTCAAAATAACAACACAGCAACAAAATCTAAACTGTATTCTTCTCTTCTTAAAAAGCTCTCCAATATATATTGGCACTTTTTTAAAATTCCAGCAAATAAGGGGTAAAATATGTGCCCCTTTTTACTACTATTTCTAAATATGTACCATAATGTAAATTAATGCAGCATATAAAAATTTTATTACTAATTTTTAGCACCCAATAAAAATCAATGGTAAAAAAATTGTTTCAAGGGAGAAAAGAAGTACAAAAAGAAAAATTTATTCTTTATATATAAACAAGTTTAATGGTATTTTTAATGTTATGTGCAAACCTAAAGTTTCCACAGTAGAATTAAACGGTCCTTAACAAAATAAAAAATTATTAAGTGGACAAAATGGTACTTTTTATTGATTTTAATGGTACTTTTTGATACTTTAGTATTAACAGCCCTAGAACTACGAGACTAGGCTCAAACGGTTCAGGTCAAATTGAAAAATCATTAAGGGGCAAAATGGTCCTGGCAGTACGATATTGGGCTCAAATGGTCCCAAGCAAAGTGAAAAATCATTAAGAGGACAAATGGTACTTTTTATATAATTTTTGGTACTTTTTGGTATTTTATTATGTAAAAGTACAGGATTTGGTTCAAATGATCTAAAGTAAGGTGGAAAACCATGAATGGCGAAAAAATGGTACTTTTTATTGTTGTTATTGGTACTTTTTCAGTTTTTCATGCTAACAACACTAGAAATGGGATTGGGGCCTAACGCTCTTAAGCAAAGTAAAAAATTATTAACAGGCAAAACAGTACTTTTTATAGATTTCAATGGTACTTTTTGATTTGTTAATATTAACGAACCTAAAACTATTAGACTGACCTTAAACGGTTCAGGACAAGGTGAAAAATAATTACGAGAAGAAAACTGTCCGCCAAATAACTTTTTTTTTTTTTTTTTGAAAATGCTATAAAAACATCGAGTGTAGCTTTGGCTGTGTGGCACGTAGCGCCGTCCTGTTGAAACCAAATGTTGCCAATATCCTCCTCTTCAATTTTTCTGAACAAAAATTCGTTCAACATGGCCCGATAACGATCGCCATTGACTAACGGCCACTCCTTGCTCATTTTCGAAGAAAAATAACCCAATTATGCCTCTGGACCAAAATCCGCACCAAGCTTCATCTGAAAAGATGATTTTTTTTTTTTTGGAAAATCGGCATCTTCTGTAAGTCGATCGCAGGCCCACTTAGCGAAGCGAAAACACAACCATATTCTTTCAGCGGAAGGATAACACTAATTATCTGTCAGACATGAGCTAAGTGTTACCATTCACGAAATAAGCACTAGTTGAAAAAAAAAGTTCGATGGCGGATCGTATATAATGGTATTTTTGAATCGTTTAACATTAACGAATTTATAACTATCAGACCGAGCTCCAACGGTGATCAGTAAATGTGAAAATCAATAAATTGACAAAAGGGCCCTTTTTCTATATATTAATGACACTTTTTAATGTAATTTGTATTAAAAAATTTAGAACTGAGATTAAATAGTCTACAAAAAAATACTAAATTATAATAGCTACAGTGTGGTACTTCGCTGACGAAGTAGCGATTTAAATGCTAGTTTATAATAAACCTGCGTAGTACGTTTTTTTTTGTATTTTAGACAAAATGCGCAAAAAAAAACAAACCAAACAATTTAAAAAAATTTCCATTTATGCATATATACTTTATAGGGTGGCATATGTACTATGTACGGTGTAAAAATTACAAACGGAGTTACAAACTTACATATACTCTTTTTACTTATAGTGAAAGGTATAAAAAAAACAATGATTTTTTGTTAAAACACAGCAAAATAAAACTAACTGTTTATTGAAAATAACAAATGCAATTTGTGTTTGTTA
Source organism: Thelaira solivaga (assembly GCA_947397855.1). Taxonomy (NCBI): domain Eukaryota; kingdom Metazoa; phylum Arthropoda; class Insecta; order Diptera; family Tachinidae; genus Thelaira; species Thelaira solivaga. The sequence goes on from OX377614.1 coordinate 44,716,938, forward strand.
TTAATTTTTTTATCGAAAGACTTAAGTTTTTAGCGTTAACACTTATGCCCAGCATTTGACTTCGCACTTAAGTGTCATTTGAACTTTAAGTTCCATTTAGATACAAAATTGAGTTTGTAACTACAAACTTAAATCATATTTAAATGATTTAAATCTCGGGCATTTAAAGTTAACTTAAGTTGCACATATTAAACATATGATTTTGAGTTTTTTTTTTTGTGTATCTCGTACAAAGAAGGTTATTGTGTTTATTTAATTTAATAACTAAAGAGTGATTTTTTTGCTATTATCTTTTTGGCAACACTAGTTTTGACAGCTCACGCACGTTTTGTATCTTGTGTCACTGTCAAACATCTTCAGTTTGGTCTATAATTTAATCATGAATCGTCTTACAAACGAACAACGCTTGCAAATTATTGAATTTTATTACCAAAATGCGTGCTCTGTTAAGAAAGTTCATCGCGCGCTTCTTCCATTTTATGGTCAGTTTAATCGACCTACTGAGGCTTCTATTCGGGCTATTGTAACAAAATTTCGCACCAAATTTACATTGTTGGACATTAAACCACTAACACGCTTACGTAGAGTGCGAACTGAAGAAAATATCGCAGCCGTATCGGCCAGTGTTGGTGATGACCGTGAATTATCGATACGGCGCCGTTCGCAGCAATTGGGCCTCTGTTACTCCACTACGTGGAAAATTTTGCGGAAGGATTTGGGTGTGAAGCCTTATAAGATACAACTGGTGCAAGAATTGAAGCCAAACGACCTACCACAACGCCAAATTTTTGGTGAATGGGCTCTTGAAAAGTTAGATGAAGATCCACTTTTTTATCGAAGAATTGTGTTCAGCGACGAGGCTCATTTCTGGTTGAATGGATACGTTAACAAGCAAAACTGCCGTATTTGGAGTGAAGAGCAGCCAGAAGCATTGCAAGAGCTACCAATGCATCCACAAAAAACAACCGTTTGGTTCGGATTATGGGCTGGCGGCATCATTGGGCCGTATTTCTTCAAAGATGATGCGAATCACAACGTTACTGTGAATGGTGAGCGCTACCGTGCGATGATAACAAACTTTTTTTTGCCCAAAATGGAAGAGCTTGACTTGCATGACATGTGGTTTCAACAAGACGGTGCCACATGCCACACAGCACGCGAAACAATGGACCAATTGAGAGGCGAGTTCGGTGAACAGTTTATTTCACGCTTGGGACCAGTCAATTGGCCGCCCAGATCGTGCGATTTAACGCCTCTAGACTATTTTTTGTGGGGCTATGTTAAGGTTAATGTCTATAGGGACAAGCCCGCTTCGATTGATGCACTGGAAGCCAATATTGCCAACATTATTCGTGAGATACCGGCCGAAATGTTGGAAAGAGTATGCCAAAATTGGACTAAGCGGATGGACCATTTGAGGCGCAGCCGCGGCCAACATTTGCATGAAATAATCTTCAAACATTAAATTATATCGACCCAACTATCGATCCAAATAAATATTTCATGCATTTTTCTGAATTTTATGTGTTTTTTTTTTTAAATTTCCGATAGTTCTTATAAAATCACCTTTTATAATAAAAAACAATAAGTAATAATAATGTTTTCAATTATGCTGCTCTACTTTTTTACAGCAGACAATAAAAAGTCAACTTTAGCTGAAACAAAATTTTCAATTCTTTTCATTTGATTTAATGTTCTTTTTTTAAGTTTCAAAATGTTATATTACTTTTTTATTATAATTTTTTTTTTTTGCTTTGACAGCCGTTTTTTTTGGATAATGATCATTAATTTTTAATAATTCATGATGCTGCCACACTTTTGTCGCAAATAAATAAAAACAATCATTTAAAACTGAAAAACTGAAACTGTATTTATGTGACACTTAAGTTCAAAACGACAATCAACTAATTCTCGATTTAAATACGAAGTCAAAAACTGGGGGTTAGGGTTTTTAGAATTTTGTTGATAACGACATTAATTTTAATTGTAGAAGAAGTCTATTGTCTGTATCTAGAATTTCATCTAGTTCAAAAAGTTTTATGCCGTAGATTTATCCTTAGGTTTTCAAAAAGGGAGCTAAATTTCCCTTTAATATATATTCATTTTATTAATTATTAATTATCATTAATTTGCATAGTTACTTTATCAGTCTTAAAAAATAAAATGCATAATCTTGAAGAATAAGGCTAAAATAGAGTAAGAATTACTTCTATACACAAAAGAAATCGGCAATAGTTTTTCTCAACTACACTACAATCAAGGCCCCGATTACACAGGTCTGCGAAAAAAAATTTTTTTTCAGCTGCATGAGATATTTTTACTGAATTATATGTTTTAAAGTGCGCTGATTTCAAAAGTGATGGCCATTTTTTTCTATCACCTAAGGATTTTTTGCAAATTCAAACACAAAAAATTGGTTAAAGCACTCTTTTATTCAAAATTTTTTTAAAGCAAACGAAACATTATTTTGATACATATGTATACTTATTCATGTTCTTTATGAAACCTCTTCTTCTTTTCCTTGATACTTTGACGAGTCCTTTTCCGATTTCCATCTTCAGTTTCTCGCTTAAGCAGCCAACAGTAGTCAGCAAGCATAGTGACATCCCATCGCCCTTGGTACCTTCTCTCGATATCACGGACATCCTGGTGAAATCGCTCCTCCTGCTCTTCACTGTAAGCCCCCAGGTTTTCAGGAAAATTGTCTATGTTAGAGTGTAAAAAATGAACCTTCAAGCTCATCTTGCAGCCTTGAGGTTCGCATGCTGCTAGCATCTGTTGCACAATGGTTTTATAGTTAGGCTCCTTAGTATTTCCCAAAAACTTTCGCACTACGTCCTTGAACGATACCCAAGCTTCTTTTTCCTTCTCATTCATAGTTTCTACAAATGAAGGGTCCGTTAAAAGTATTCTTATGTCGGGGCCGGTGAAAACTCCCTCTTTCAACTTTGCTTCTGACAGCTTCGGGAATTTTCTATATAAATATTTGAAACAGTGTCCATCCTTTTGCAGCGATTTTACAAATTGTTTCATCAACCCCAATTTGATATGGAGAGGGGGCAACAAAACCTTTTCTGGTGGTACCAAGGTAGTGTTTATAACATTTTTCCAGGTTTTAAAGTTTCTAGGGATGGCCAATCACTTTTTTTTCCAGGGCTGTTCTCTAGCTCTACTATCCCACAAGCATAAGAAGCATGGGTATTTGGTATAGCCTGCCTGCTGACCCAAAAGCATTGTCAGTATTTTGAAGTCCCCACAAATCATCCATTGATGGTCTTGATACTTGATTTTTTCCAAGATAATGGCCAAATCGTTATAATCTTCTTTCATATGCACAGAATGTCCAATCGGAATCGAGGCAAATTTATTTCCATTGTGCAGTAATACTGCTTTAAGGCTAGCCTTAGATGAGTCAATGAGTATGCGCCATTCAGATGAGTCATACTTTATATCAAAGCGATGTATGAGTTCTTCCACATTATTGCAGAAAACTAAATTTCCGTCTTTTGAGAAAAACTGGGTAAATTCTTTTTCTCGGTGTCTGTACCAGTAGAAAGAAGTGCCAGGTGATAAAAGGTTTTTATTTTTTTAAATCTAGAACCTAACAGTTCGGCTGCATCTTTTGAAAGACCTAAATCTCTTACTAAATCATTGAGCTCACCTTGAGCAAATAGTTGAGGCCTTCCATCTTCGTCAAAAGATAAATCTGAGCTTGATTCACCCGGAGGAGGTAATGTAGCTTCGTCCTCCAACTCACTAGGGTATTCATCCAAACTGGAAGGTGGCTGCGGGATAGATATCTCGGAGCTATGGGGCACTGGACGTATAGCTGAGTCAAGATTAGGATAACTTAAGTTTCTTTTGTTTTTTGAATTGAATCCCTTTACGTCAACTGAGCAGAAGTAGCAGTCAGTGGTGTGATTTTTCTGCTCACGCCATATCATAGGAATTCCAAGTCGAAATGCATTTTTCTTTCCCTTAAACCAGAAACGAAGATCTTATTCGCATCTTCTACACACCTTATGCGGGGCCCATGGTTTATCTTGATGACCAAGTTTTAATTTAAAGTAGGCAAAATAAACTTTCCTTACAAAATCACTTATATTTCTCTGTTGACTTTTAATAGTGAATTCACCACAGATATAACAAAAACTGTTTGGAGAAATAACACAACTCCTTGTAGCCATGATTAACAGACAACAGCACTGTTCACTTGAATATCAGTATGTCTACTGAGAGCTTTTCTTTGTTTCAAGCGATGTAAAATAAAACACTGCTGTTTTCACTTAATGTAGAGCGGTTGTAAATTCACTCTACGACGGTTGATAAAAAACTCTGTTTATTTTTAAAAACTATCTTCCTTAAATACTAAATCTTAAAACTAATTTGGTACACATGCGTACCTGTCATTTCCCCTATTACCACACATACACATACACACGATTCTCCGGTCATCTTTTCAAATGCATATTAACATTAGGTAGTACCTAAAGTCTTAAACAGATTCCAAGAAACAATTAACACTATCTATTAATTAGTGTACACGTTTATTACTTCAAGGAAAAACAAATAATCCTTTCTGCGGAAAATACGCTAATTTGTAATAGCAGACCTTCGCTAATCGGTGTGTGAGATAATAGGGTTGGTTTTTTTCAAGGCCATAAATGTCACACATATTCGTTCAATATTGCGTACCTGCGGTAAATTGAGAATAAAATCCGCATTTGTTATTAGATTTTCATGATTTATACCTTATTTTATTTAGCTTTCAGAAAAATGTGCAAAATATAAAATTTTTGCTTTTTCTTTTTTTTATTGCATTTTTAAACTGAAAAAAAACGCGAATTTTGCAAGAAAAAAATTTTTTCCCCTCTTAAATTTTTGAATAATTCCAAAACGATAAAATATAGAAAAAAATTATAATTAAATTAAATATAATTTTGTTACGTATCTTTTGGTGTTTTGTTTATGAAAATCGGATGAGCCGTTCTCGAGTTAGGCTGAAATATGTCTTCGTACCTGACTAATTTAGGGGGAAAAAATTGCCACCCCCATAAAAAAAAAATCCCTACGTGATGTAGAAAACCCGATAACGGATTTGAGTTTAGCGCATCAAAATCTGTAAGACAATGTAAAAAAATCCTATGCAGTTTTTTGGTCGCAGACCTGTGTTATGGTTACAACACTTAACTATTTTGGTGTTGTGTGTTGTGAATTGTGATTACGGTTTACCACACTTATCAGTTGCATTGTCTTTTCAGATTTTTATTATCTTATTTAAATTCAACAAGCAGTTGCCTGAGAAACTGTCATTATTGCCGACCGCAACTTCTTCGATAACTTTAATTAGCAAAATAATAGCAAACACCGGGTTGATGATTTAAAAAAATTATCCCCTATCAACAACACCCATCTTCGCTTATGCCGAACAATTTAAAAAAAACTGAGAAATATATTGCTAACATTTAACAGTTATAATGGGTGGAAACTATTCTGAATATTTTTTGCGTGTACTGTTATTATCGAAAATAAGAAACGCGTTAATATCCATGTTTTTTTTTATTTTATTTAATTTTAACAAAATATAGTGCACTTGCTTTTTACTTTTTTTAAACGTTGGGTTTTTTCAACTTCACAGTTTTTGGCACATACGTGTGTATATTTTTAGATAAGTGCACCCGCACAATACAACATTTGTTTGTTGTGAACCATAATTTTGGGCCTAAACTTTATAATTATCTTCAAACGTCATAAGTTTAATGTGCTGTTTTATAACACAAACCATCAACTCATCTCGAAAATTTATATCAAAAGTACTCAAAATATTGAGTGTTTTTCATAAAATTTTTTTAGACGATTGATCGCTTTGTTATAAAAGCATATTGATAATGGTGAACGCGATAAAATTATTATAGATGCCTAAGTGGAATGCTGTATCCATTCAATTTAAAGAGACATATATTAAACACTCATATTATAAATTTTGTAAAAAACAAAAGAACAAATAAGAATAATAGTTATAATAATAATAAAATGCAAGATTAGAAAAAGCATTTTTTGAAATTAAAACCAATTACTGCATAATTATGTTGTAAGCATATCAAATAAAGGAATATATGTATACATAAATAGCTAAATGTACATTATTTATATAAGTACATACATACATACATGCATATATATATAACATATAGTAGACCACTTTATATACATTCATGGTAATAATTAAACTAAAATGTTTATTATTGTATTTATATTTAAACAAACAAAAAAAAAATCGCTTAAAAATTTGAATAGAATACAAAGAAATTTTAAAAACAAAAATTATAATAATAAAATATGTCTAATTGAATCATAATTATTTGTTATTGATAAACCAAATAGAGAAAATTATATCGTTTGTACAAATAATCTTAATACTAATGAAGCGGAGACGATATTAACTGGAACATAACTAGATGGAGTTATATGAAGTACATATATTCTTTGGAGTTTGTTTGTTAATTTTTAGATTGATTATGTTTGTTTCTCTGGTAAGTTATTGACGATCAAATCTGATGCGTGGGATATGAGGGTTTAACACCGTAAGTTGCACATTCTGACGTTGATTTAAAGTTTTTATTATTATTCTTAGTTGAAGTTAAATTAAATGGTGGATGTGTTATTTGTTTACAAAGATATGTTTGTACTAAATATGTGCATTATTTTTTATTTCACAGATATCAACGTTTTCCAACAACTATCCTAAATCGCTTCAGTTATCCCATAAGAGAACCGGAAGGTGCAAATCTAATGCGTCCATTTAATAGCATTGCGTCCGTTTATGAAGAAGTGGCTGCTAAAGTTGGCATTGGGTAAGAAATAAAAACTGCAAAATGATATGAATGAATATGAATATATAAATAAATTCAATATTTTTAACTATCTTTAGAATAATTGATGATCCCTTAGAAGCCTTCAATCGCATTATGAAGGAAAAAGAAAAAAAGAAAGATGAACGTCGTTCTCCGGATCGTCGCAGAAGATCAAAAGAACGTCACATTAGAGGCAATTTTCGCACATCACCATATAACAATCGTATAAAAGATCATGGGTATTATAGGGGCCGCTCACGAGAACGGGATATGGATCGCCGGTGGCCTCGTTATGGCAAACCATTAGATAAGGATAGAGAACGCGAAAGAGATAGGGAAAGATTAAGAGAGAGGGAATGTGACCGTGAGCGTGAACGTGAAAAGGATCAAATTTATAGAACAAGACGTTCAAAATCTTTTGACAGAAGTTCTAGGTAAAGATACTCGTATTTGAAAGAAAATGAGCTTAATTGTTTCTCCTTTTATATATTTTTATTTAAGATCTAGATCCAATTCTCCATCTAATAGAAGATATAAATCACCACAAACCAGTAAACCACATAGTACACATGAAATGTAAGTAGAAAGAATTTTGATACTATTTTTTAAATGTAGAAACACAATGCACAAGCATACTAAAAGTGGCTGGCTTACAAGCATTTTTAATATAATATTTTACACAAATATGTAGTGATTAAAGGGCTACACAAGTATACTTGAAACAGCATATATATTCTTCATCAACATCAATCACGCATTTGAGTTAGTTTTTTAAAATGGAAGTCACATGTATACGTTATGTGTGAATTTGACGTAAATTAAAACTAGTTTGATTTTTTTAATACGCACGCAAATGCATAATTTTATGTGTGTATCAGCAATATGTGTAGATGGATGTACATTATGGGAGGAGGGCGGATTGTGCACAACGTTTTGATTTCGGTACGATGGAACCCCTAATTTGTTGGAGTTTTTTAAAAAAAGAGAGGTGGGACTAGAAGCAATTTACTTTAATCCCCTCCCCCTTAATTTTTTGCCCATACATTATTTGACAAACTCCACAAAACTAGGGGTTTTGTCTTGTTACTAAAGATTTCCATACAATACTATTCCACCCCTAATGTACATATGAAAACTTAATACCAGAGTTTTTCATAATCACAATCTGTTCATAGCTAAGACACGACCACATAGTTTTTAATAATATCAATTCCTCTATTTCAAATTATATTGTGGTATTACCATACCCATTTATAATATTTTTCTATATTAATAATTATAAGAGATTCAGCAATACAAAACAAATAACGTAAAATTAATTAATTTATTAATAAAAATTTCAATTTTAAAGAAGATGTTTTCAATAATAAATAAATAGTATGCACCCTGTTCTATTCAACAATGTTGATTATAAATGGGTATGGTAACACCACAATACAATTTGAAATAGAGAAATTAATGTTATTAAAAACTGTGCGGTTGAGTCTTAAGGGCTCATTAGTTATTACTTTCAATTGCTATTCTGTTCCGTGACGTTCTGTTATTAAATTGATGTGGTTAGTTATTCCGTAACAATACAACAGCTGTTTTCAAAATGCAAAAATTAACAATAATTTTGATTTTGATTCAGATTCGAACAATAATTCGGATGCTGATGGCACATTTATTGTTGTTAGCTACTTAAATTTGTGTAAGCTCTATAAAAAAATTAAATTAAAAAAAGTTTATCGCAAGAGAAAATGGTACGCTCGATATATCAACATGGATTGGTTATCATCGGGCTACTACCGAAAAGTATTTAAACAAATTAAGGAGCTGGATGATGAACATTTCTTTCTACATACTAGAATGACACAGCGATGTTAAAATGAGGCTCCACTACCTGAGGCAAGTTTTCATTTTTCTTTTCCTTGCAATACCTATCGCGCAGTGAAGACCATCTTTATTGCAAAGTTCTTTTACAAATATATTTTGTTCATAGATTTGATATGCCCACTTAGTTATGTTTATATATTTACTAACCTGGCAGACCCATTTCTTCAGCTATTTTTGACCAAGCAATGCGTTTCTTTTCAGGTATTCTGTAGTCCTTATTAAACTTGTTGTATAAAATATCGTGACTCTCCACTAAACTAATGAGTTTTTCATCGTCCATTTTATTATATATGTTAGCAAAACTAAATTTTAATAAAATTTCTAGGGAAAATCAGCTTTACTTAAATTTTTTATTCTGCTGTCAAGTACAATTACGTAGCAAATTTTTGTTTTTAACAGATTGATCCATAACAGAATAGAACAGAATAACTAACTAGTCACACACATATGTATTTAACGGAAATCTATCAGCTGAATCAAAACAGAACGGAACGTAAAGACTAATTCTGCCTTTAAGTGCCTGACAGACTATTAATCATTCAACGTCAACCATGTGTGTGTGTGCGTGTTTTTTAAAAACGGACGTCACTCGTATACGTTGTGTGTGAATTTGACGAAAATCAAAACTAGTTTGATTCTTACGCAAAATTTGCTGGTCTGGCACCACTTCTGTAATCATAATTTTTTTTGGTAAAGTTCAGTACACATCGCGGAAATCTATATAAAGGGTGTTTTTTATAGACGTATAGAACTTTAAGTTGGCATTACTGTTCAAGATGCCGACCGATTTAACAGCTGTCAAGTGGTTCATTTTCAGTTTGGTTTGGCAATTCATCTTGAATAGACTCACGCCTGAACAACGCTTGCAAATAGTGCAATTTTATTTCGAAAATAATGGTTCTGTGCGGAATACGTATCGCGCTCTACGTCCATTTTATCGTCGACAAAATCGTCCATCAGAGCAGTTAATTCGATTAACTATGGAACGTTTTCGCACCACGTTTACTCTTATTGATAACTCGCATCCCCAGAGACGCCGTACGGTGCGTACAAAAGAAGCTATTGCTGCTGTAGAGCGTAGCATTGAGGAAGACCCGAATGAGTCTATCCGCCATCGAGCACAGGAATTGGATCTGTGTCCATCCACTTTATGGAAGATTTTGCGGAAGGATCTTAGTTTGCCCAAAACGAGATTGCCGTTGTTCCCGATTTTCATAAGCGAATTTTGTTTGGCGATGAAGTGCACTTCTGGTTAAATGGCTACGTCAACAAACAAAACTGCCGCATTTGGAGTGAAGCTAATCCTCAAGTGTATGTCGAAACACCGTTACATCCAGAAAAACTGACTGTTTGGTGGGCTGGTGGAATCATTGGTCCGTACTTCTTCAAAAACGATGATGGCCAGAACGTTACAGTCAATGGTGATCGGTATAGAGCCATGATTACTAACTTTTTCATTCCTGAATTGAACAACCATGATGTCCAGGAGCTGTTGTTCCAACAAGACGGTGCAACATGTCACACAGCTCGTGCCACAATCGATTTATTGAAAGACACGTTTGATGGTCTCCAAGATCTTGTGATTTAACACCGCTAGACTACTTTCTGTGAGGCTATGTAAAGTCATTGGTCTATGCGGATAAGCCACAAACGCTTGACCATTTGGAAGACAACATTCGCCGTGTTATTGCCATTTCGCTTTCCCTTAAAAACTATGCTTATCTGTCAAACATGATTTCGTTTCGTCGTTTATAAAAGCGGTTTTCACTCTTAAATGCAAACTACCCTTGCAAGTCTTGCAGATATTGCAAGTGTGGCAAAAAATTTGAAATTTTGCACCTCACAACAACAAAATATATGAAACTGAGACTTGCACCGGTTTATAAAATTCGCAAGACTGAAAATCATTGCAAAAAGCAAACTAAAAAAGTTTGCACCATCAAAACAGGTGAACGAAATAAACAACTAAAGTTCAGTTATAAAATTTTACATCGGTAGTAGGCGACATGTAAATTACCAACATAGGCTTAAATCGAATTTAGGTTTAGGTAAAAAATACTGCTAAAATAAAGGAAAACTATGGTTTTATATAAAACTCCATGAGTAAAAACCAAATTTTATGAAAGTTTATGCAACAACTGAAGCTTGTTTTGTATGGAAAATTTTAACGAGGGTCGCAGCGCAACCTTATGTTTCAAAAATTTACTGTGACTTAGCTAATATCGTACTCTCTTCTCTATACGCGTTCCATGAATAATGAAAAGAAAATAAACCAACAAAATGATGAAATTCAATTTCATTAAGAGCATTTTAAACTAGAAAATTTATGGTTTTGGTTTTTTCAGATAACTTTGGCATTGCCATTGATTAAAGGATTTAATTAATTCTCAAAAAAATATACATGAGTGTTTTGTTTATGTTATTCTCTATGAAATCAGCTCTGATGATTTTTAGCTACAGTCGTAGAAAAGGTCTCAAATTTGATTCAATTGCACATATGCCAACAAGAGTGAATTCCGCAAAAGTAATAAATGACTGTATTTATTTCAATAGGTTTTTTAACAATTTAGTATACCGGTTAACGTAATAAAGCACTGGGCCAGGCGAGACCGGGCAAAAACATCTAGTTTTTAAAATAAAAATGGAGGAATAAAATTATTTCATTAATTTTTTACTATTCTTTATCCAAATTGGTTTTTTTATTGCTAGTACCAGTGCAATAGCAATAAAAGTTTTATTATAATACATTATTTTATTTTTTTCTTGATGTGCAAATCAGAATAAAAGTGTTTTACCGACGTCAAAATGTATTATTTTTATTCAATGTGTTTTGCCGACGGCAAATAGTAAGCCTTTACACATTAAGAAAATCACATAAAAATGAGATTGTTATTAATCTATTTGATGTGTGTATCAGCCAATTTAATTTTTTCACCAACACTAATGCATAATTTAACGTTGAATGATTGATTATCTAGCACCCCCATTGGGTATGACCAGATTGTGATAATGAAAAATGAAACACTTGATATTAACAAACATACAGTATCCCGAAGTTGTTGCCATAAATGCTGCCGATGAGGAAAAATAAATTTTTCCGAGAGCATCGCTCCAGCAAACCAGTGTCTGGGAATAATTTAAATTTTTCTTATTCAATAAAATTAAAATACAATGAAAAAATTTTTTTAATGAGAATCTTAAATAACAGCAATACAAATTAATTTCTATATTTATAATAATTACCTTCACAATTTTTAATATTCTAATTTAGTATTGTAGTTTGATTGCTACATGGTTTGTTGGGTAAAGAAAAAAACAAAAAGAAAAACAAAAAACAACAACAACAAAATATCCAGCTGTAGGATGCTTTTACCTTGTAATGCTGAGTACACACTTAAAAATATATTCCGTAAACATGACATGTTTCGTTCCGTAGTGTATAGTTGTGTTTATAGTTTATTTACGCGTTCCCTTCGAGGTTTCCAAATATATAAAATTTTTTTGATATTTTGTGATTGCATTGATGTTAGTTCCATAGTCTGTATTGTTCTTTACTGTTTAGTTCACCTAAAACAGTGTGTGTATCAAACAATGGAACCTGAGCGAGAAACGTGTTCCGTAAACATGTGTACAAGTGTGTACTCAGAATAATGCGGGTTTTACACTATAATACAAGCTTTAAGATTTTCATTGGATTTTGAGACAGCAAAATCAAATGCTATTTGATACGACTGTCCAAAAATAGTACAGGATTTTTACACTTTAATACATGCTTTAAGATTTTCATTGGATTTTGTCAGCTGTTTTTGGTATTGTCTTTTAGAATGCAAAAATGCAGCCCTGGTACGATGGCAAAAAAATTTCTAAAAATGGTGAGAGCTATATGACTCAAATTTCTATTTTACTTCTTCATTTTATTTAAATTTTTGACAAGTCGTTTTACTTAGTATTATAGTGTAAAACCCGCATAAGTATTATAAATATGCCTTGGTACATACTATGCATAGTTTAATTTGACGTCACTGCCTTAAAACAAAATTTTGTCTTGAATTTCTACTTCCATACAAAACACAAGTGCTGTCAAAAATTTTTAGTCTACTATAAAAACGACACTAGAAGCTGTACTTTGTTCTAGTATACAGTATTGTATCGTATATTTCAAATAGACTTGTGCAGCCCTTTATTAGTGATGTGTGGCATTCAAGTATGCTTGTGCATTACTCTAATACAAACTATGAATGAATATATTAATAGGCATCAACATCATCATCATTCACTAAAATTTAAAACTGATGAACATTCAGAAGAAGATTATAACAGGTAAAAAAATTAACTTAAACAAAATCTCTTAATGCGAAAAAAGTAAAAATTTTTCCCCCCAGTAAAAAAATATCGAGGGAAAGCGGAACACATTTCAAAGAAACTTTTAATCGCGTTAAGGAGATTATGAAGTTTATTCATTAGCTTAATAATTATTAAATATTTGAATAAATTTAACAATTAAAATTTTATCATTAAGACAAAAGAGAAATTCTGGTAGATCATTGCCACCAAACATTTCAAAACCATTGGATTCTAGAGGTGGAAATAGACACCTAATGGACCAAGTGGATAAGAATATGGAATTACGGTAATATTTTTTTACTATTTGTAAATTTTTCTTGATCACTTTTCTAACAATTATTTTAAAGGAGGTCCTATAATATAATTGATGAAAACTCTGAACCACCGCCGCCTGGATTTGAAGTGCAACCATCTCGTAATCCATTCCTTTTGAATAATACTTCTATGTTTCCGTCTACAATACGAGAAAGAGATCGATCTCTGTGTAATAATACTCCTGATCTTTATGAAAAATGCGTTTCACAAGATATGGAAGAGAATAAATTTTATAAAATTAGTAGTGGAGCAGATCACAAATCGAAAAGTCGAACTGCATCACGTTCGAGATCACGTTCACAATGCAGCTTAAAAATCAGTGAAAAACGTCGTAAGATTCATAGAAGTACGACGCCAAAAGGAAAACCAAACGATGATCATCTAGAACGGGACAAAGATAATATATTAACTGGTAGGAGTTACTCCCATAGTACACATAAAAATGAGGAACGATATAGCAAAAATAAGGATAAAAAGTTAAATGATCACGAATCAAGGCGACGTAGTCTGACACCACCCACGCAAAAGAACGTGTTGAGTGACCAACGTCATACATCTTCAGAAACCGATCACAAGGATAAATCTGATTCAAAAAAATCTGATAAAAAACTTAAAGATAGAAAGAAGAAACGACGAGATAAAAGTGAACGTAAAAAACTTAAGAAAGAAAAGAAATCTAAAAAGGAACGCCATCGACTTAAGTCAGATGAAAAGGATAATTTAAATAAAGAGGGTGAAAATTTAGATCTGACTACAATCATTAGTAGTATTGAGAACAAAAATGAACAAGAAGACAAATCTGCAAATGAATTTAGTAATCAAAATCAAAAACAAAAAGAAGACTTAGTTAAATATCTTACTATGGAAAAAGATTTATGTGCTGAATCTCCCACTAAAAAAGAACCAATCGGTTTGCTTTCAGCAGCTAAAAGTAAACGAACACCCAAAAAGCAACACCCTATTACAACAGAGCACGAAGAAAAAACTCCTACATCCTCAGACATTAAATGCTTCGATGCTGTTTTGGATATTCACGAGTACGAAACTGACTTCGATGATACTAGTTGTAAACTTCAGGATAACAGTAATAAATTAGTTCCAGACGCTTCAAAATGGGAACTCGAAGATCAACCTAGTGTTGCAGTTCAATCACTTGAAACAAAAATAGACGGCCTACACACCCAAAATCACTCAGATATTAAAGTAACCAATGATGTTATTGTACGTGCTGAAAAGGCTATTTTTGCTCGAGCAATTAATGCTATACGACCTATAGAGATACGTACAAAATCTGTATCAAAAGAAAGATCCTCCAAATGCTTTAGTGATGACCATGAAAACATTCAAAATATACAGATAACATTGCCGGTAAATATTAATAAAGATCGTTCAATCGAAATGAAAACGGAACTCACTGAAAAAAAGAAATCAATTAAGGAACGCTTAGGTAGCAAGATTAGTCAACCAATTTACTCACAACTTGCTGAATCAAATCGAAGAGATTTAAATGATCATACATACAAGTCCAGTTTTGGGGATAACGAGCGCGGATTAAATAATGATCGGAATCGAGATCGTCGAAAGAAGAGTAACGCAGATAATAACAATAAAGATAACAGTAACGTGAAGAAAAGTGAAAGTGATAAAAATTATCGTGAACGTCAAGGAAAAAATAACAACAACAGAGATAGAAGTCATAATAAAGAAAAGGATAGGGGGGACAAGGATAGTGATAGAAGCTTAGGAAGGGGAGATAATGATAAAGAACGTGAAAGACATCGAGAAAAAAACATTATAGACAACAAGGACAGAGAATATGATAATGCAAAACATCGAGAACGTATAAAAGAGCATCATAAACCTGACAGTGTAGGTAGTGGACTTCATAGCCGCAGTAAAGATTATAAAACTTTATCAAAAACGGAACGGGAACATCGTGATCATCATGATATTAATAAAAAAAGAACTATTTCCACCAGCAATTCCGACACAGATGATGAAGATCGTAAGCGAAAACTTTCTAAGGGTGAGAAAAAAACACGTAAACGTTCAGAGTCTTTGGATAGTGACAGTGGAAAAAAATCGAATAAAAAGAAGAATAAAGCAGATAAAAAGAAAAAGAAGAAAAGTAAAAAATAAAGAAACTAATAACATACATACATACGTCGTTCCCCGGCAAGAACACAAACATACACATTGTGTATATAAATAGTACATATATTCATCATTTACTATTACAATAAACAATGTAGATGAATACAAAAGAAAATTATAAAGCAAAATACACAAACACATGTTCATAAATATACACATATGTATATATAATTAAAAAAAAACTACATACCGCGCTCGTATGTACTATATTTAAATAATATATTAAAGAAATTTCAATTTCTTTCTTAATGAAATGCATATGATCAGAACATGTTCCCGAAAATGTAATTAAAAAAAATTTTAATTGTATTTTAAGTAAGACTACTTAATTCTTATTATATTTTATATTGAATAAATAATAAACCTTATCGCAATGTATATAAATAAAATTATATTAAATTTAATTAAAAAAAAATTAAAATTAAACATAAGTATGGAGTATGTTATCATCTAGCTGTTTAACGGGGATCGATGATAATGGATTCTGAAATAAAAAAACAAAAAAATATTTAATCAAGAACTTTAACAACCTTTTTTCCGTAACTTACATTCTTTTCTGTTTGTATTATTTTATTTGCTGTTGCATACCCTTTGGCAGTGAGAAAATCTTCTAAAAAAAATAAAATGGCGACCAAAAATGTTAGACTACCCAAAATGAATGAATTCATTCTTAAGTCATTTTGAACGTATTCTGCCGAATAAAGTACCATAATGCCTTCAGGATCGATAATATGTATGTGTAATAATATACATATAAATAATAACGTTATTTATAAGCTTACCTTGCATTAAAAATATAATGAGACCAAACCGCAAGAACAATGTATGTGTTG
Source organism: Thelaira solivaga (assembly GCA_947397855.1). Classification (NCBI taxonomy): domain Eukaryota; kingdom Metazoa; phylum Arthropoda; class Insecta; order Diptera; family Tachinidae; genus Thelaira; species Thelaira solivaga. Next base: position 44,733,313 of record OX377614.1, read on the forward strand.
TAGTTAAACTTTTCTTAAAATTAATCAATCTAGAAATTGTTTGTTTTTTAGCAAAAGAAAACTTTCATTTTAATATGAACTAGGTATTATAAATATGTACACATGTATATACGTACCTATCCAATAGGCAAACCCCTATTATAAAAGTAAACCCGGCATAAGTAAATATACCAAAATCATTGCCCTCGGCTGACCATGACACATTTTGTAAAAGATACCACTCTGTAGAAGTTTTTTGATTAATTTTAAATATCATTTGAGCCTTATAATCCGTAATTTTTTTAAATATTAAAGCGGCTATGCATACAATCTAAGAAACAACACATGTACAAAAAATTATCTATAACAACAATTTTGAAACACATACCAATTGTAAAATCTTAAAAGTCATGCTTCGACTAAACTGACTCATTTCGATTGAAAAATAATACTAATTGAACATTTTATACCTCAAACAACAACTTTGCTTTTTAACAATTGTTTAAAAATTTCCCATGTACATCTACAGTTTGAGAATCAGAAGAGAAGCGGGATTGTTTTAAGAGACAAATTGTACTGTGATGTACAAAGTTTTAAGAAATTTATGTATAAAATTTTCGTTTGTCTATCATACATACGTAAATGCAATAAGTAATTGTGCACACCTTAGCGGTTTTTACGATTAGTAGTAGATTACATACATAAAAGACCTTGTAAATGTTTTCAGTTTATCTACATACATGTACTAATGTTAAAAAGAAGAAAATTTTGTTGTTTTTTGTTTGTCTGATTTTGTTTAGTTTTTATTTGTAATGGACAGGACAAACATGCATTTTTGTTGTCGTTACTCCAAGACAGACCTAAAGTTAGTCACACCTATCGGCAATAACATGTGAAATATTTTTCCCATGAGTTTTTTATTTCCCTTGAAGTGAAAAATACTATTGTGAATCTCCCATGAAATTTTTAAAAGCTGTCAGCTCACATTGATTGTTATAAAGAAAAAGATACACTCCGGTTCACTTGTTTAAAGACACTAAAAATTCCATATTCAGTAACTTGTATCTCTTGCAATTTTTTAACGATTGCAGAATTTTAAAATGGAAATGATACATAAAAAAATCATGACAATAGTGGTTTTTTTTTACTAAAGAACTTTTTTTAAGCAATTTATCAAAAAAAGTCCAAAAATGTGCAATTTTTTTTTCATTCACTTGAATAAAGGCCGTTCGTTTGTAATTGCATCACGTGAGAACGGCTAAACCGATTTAGATAATTTTTTTTCTTACATGTTCGTCATAGACGAAGACGATTTTTTTCTTATATTTTAATGTGTCTAGCTTCCATTTCAATTTAAAATTCTGCAATCGGTTAAAAATTGCAAAAGATACATGCTGTTGAATATGGAATTTTTAGTGCCTTTAAATAAGTGAACCGGAGTGTATATACGAGTATATATATATATTAGGGCGAAAATGAAATATATTGGAAAATTTTTTTTTTCCAGAATTTTAAACAAAAATGTGAAGATTCTTTTGCCACTTGGTCTAAAACTTACTTGCTGAAAATTTGAGCCAAATCGGATAACTCTATCCCGTGCACCTTTGAGGTCAAAGTTCAAATTTTAGGAAATATAGTGTATTCGCCTATATTGGAGCTAAAAAAATAGCTTTTCGATATGAATTATACCGAAATCCAATGGGATTAATGTGCCACATATGCTGTGCACCTTTGAGGTCAAAGTTCAAATTTTGGGAAATTCTGTATATATTTATAACTATAATTCATCCAAAAATATCGTTTTTTTAAGTATATTCATTTAAATTGTTCAGAAACTGGGTGTTTTAGATATTTTTAAAAGTATTCTGAAATATTATGAGTAAATTTAACCCTTTTTTGCTACGGGGGTCTAAACTACACATTTGCTTAAATTAGCTATAAATCCAATATTTAAAAAAAGTGTAAAATATTATTTCTAAAAACGAAAAACTGCAATTTTGAAACCAATATTTTAAAATATAGGTTAGGTTAGGTTAGGTTAACAGGTCGCCCGAAGAAATAAAAACAAGAGCTGGGCTCACTTGGGTCCTCTGACGTGGTCCCTTTGTGATACCTGTATAGAGGAAAATGAAGAAGAGGAGGGATAGTAATAGTAGAGTGAAGGGGAGGAAGGAAGATAGAGAAAAAGAAAGAAAGAAAGTGAGAGAAAGTGAGTGAGACCGTCACACAAACCAACCACTGCTTCTAATGAAGCTATATAGCATGTCGACACTTGTATTCGACAGCGCAGTGAGACCCTGCAGACGTCGCTCACCGAAGTGGATCATGCGCCGCTCTTCCAGGGCCGAACACTGGCAGAGAAGGTGTTCCACAGTTTCCTCCTCCTCCTCGTCTTGACAACTTCTACAGTAGTCATTATAACGCAATCTCATTCTCCTAGCATGGTTGCCAAAATTGCAGTGACCCATTACTACAGCCACCACATTTCTCAAACGGGCTCTTTGGAGCCCCAATAAATCCCTACTGCGACTGCTATCCAGCCTAGGCCAGATCATCCTCGCCGTATTACACGTCCATTCGTCACTCCATTTGGACTGTGCCTTTCGCAAGAATATGCTTTCGATCTCTTTTTTGCAGACCGATAGAGGGATGCCACAGGGCGCGTTGGCATCTTGCTCTGGTAGCCTCGACCCTTCCGCCCTGCAGTTCCCCATTGAAGTCCCATGTCGACGCACCCAAATGAGGGTGATCACCGAATGCTCTGCCATTCTATTTAAGGATGTGCGGCATTCTTGGACAAGTTGGGATGTCGAATAGACACCCGCTAAGGACCTGATTGCAGTCCGACTGTCGGTATAAATGCGAATATTCCTGCCAAATATTCCATGATACCACAGCCAGTCTGATGCTTGCTTTATAGCCATCACTTCAGCTTGTAGAGTGCTGCATTGATTAGGGAGTTTGAAGGATATGGTAGTCCCCGACTCCTCAATATAGACTCCACCTCCAACTCCAGAATTATTCTTGGAGCCATCGGTAAAGACATCCAGATCTTCTCCTGTATGAGAAGATCCCATTGAGATTCCCGTTTCGTCCAAAATCGTGAATCCAAAGTTCCTCTGAAGGAATGGTCTTGGAGTGACATAGTCAATGAGGCTGGGAATATCCCCCCAAGTACCAATTATCCCCGAATGTCCCCATGATCTATGGTTCCACTCCCGCGCCGCATGCAATCGCACGGATGCAAATAGTGCCAATTTCTCAGCTTGTAGATCAACTGGCAGCCAATTTAGCATCGTAAAGAGTGCCTTATTGGGCGTTGATCTCATGGCTCCTGTAATCAAGGTGGCCATGCATCTGAAAATCCTCTCAAATCGGGATCGGTTCGTAGTCGTGTTCAGTGCTTTCCACCACACCACGACTCCATAAAACAAGATAGGCTGAATCACCATCTTGAATAGCCAGTGAACGTTGCGAGGATTTAAGCCCCATTTCGTCCCTATGGCCCTCCTGCAGGCGTATATCGCCGCATTTGCCTTCGAGGCCCTTGTCTCTACATTCTCCTTCCATGAGAATTTCCTACCCAGGTATTTTGCACTGGCAGAAAGGCTCAATTCCGAGCCGTTTAGCCTTGGCAATCTGAATGCAGGAACCTTGTATTTTCCCGTGAATAATACAAGTTCTGTCTTTGTCGCATTGACGTTTAGTCCCACTGACTTACTCCAGTTAGTGATGATTCTAAGCGCCGTCTCCATTCTCAGGGATAATGTATCCAGACAGATTCCTGATATCGCCACCGCGACATCGTCTGCATATGCCACAGTTTTGAAACCCATGGAATCCATCCTCCTGAGGATTTTAAAATATATATTTAAGTGAATGTTTTTCGTATAGAAGCAAAAGCACTATATTTTAATTGGAATAAAAATATGTTTTTAATATAAAAAGTAAGGCAACTTGAAAGGTCTTTTTCTGTAAGTTTGATTAAATGTAATTATTTCTTAAATTATTTAAATTCGCATGCTTCGTATATTGTTGTCGATAGTTTTGAACAACCTAAAAAGAAACAATAATTATTTAAATGTAAATTAGTTAAATTTAAATATAACTTACTTTGAATAAATATTGTCGCTGCTGTTCATCTTTTGTGATCTCATGATAATCTTCAACAAGCTTAATACCTCGTTCGGCGCAGTCATTAACAACCTTTAGTTTTTGAATAATAAATTTTCCTTTTCTATAATCTTCACAATCTTTCCAGCTACTTGGGTCTTTTTGTAAAAAATCCATTGAAATTTGGAATCTCTTCAAAACACTTTTCGTATTTTTGGATACAAGTTCAATCAAAATTGATGAATTATCTTTAGCGAAGAAAGTATTAAGATTTTCTTTTTTAATTAAAAACTTTTTCAAAATTTCTTCTTCCTCAAGGTTTTCTTCTTCCATAAAAGTCAAAATTTTTTTAGCCATTTTGTTTTTTGTTTCAAAGTCTATTCTATCATCGAATAAACTGAATGCTACGCATTCTTCATTAAGATAATATAGATGATTAATAAACTTCGTTATGGCTCTATCAGCAATTTGTGCATTTATTTTTTTATAATCTAAATTTCTCAAAAATAATATGTCGTTTAAGGGAGCTTTATCTGAATTGAACCAGAAAAATGCATAGCACTTTATAACAAAACCTGCAACTTCAACTAGACCATTTATTTCCAATTCTGTGATTTCTGGGAATTGATTGCGAAACATCAATATCTTAAGGCAATATATTCCCTTAGCCATCCATCTAGCTAAATGAAGAGCACCGGGTTTAAATAATTTTATGCCACTAGGAGGACTTCCACCCAGAAATATGATAATCAATTCCAGGAACTCTTTGTAGTCATTTCGTGGAAAGTCCTCTTTAACTTTTATATTTGCAAAATCTAAAATTTTAGCGCAATCATCACCTACTATTTCTTTTATTCGAGGTATTGCTAATCCCGTCATATACTCATCCTTTTTTACGTTCGACCATTGTTTTTTGAATTTTTTAAATAAGCTGACTTCTGGGCCAGTCGAAGAACAAATTTTTGTTTCATTAAAAACAGCTGCTAAAATTATTTCAAACACATCCTAGGAACAAAATGTCTACGTATTTTTTTTCTAATATATTGCCCCTTTAAATTTGCCAGTGTTTGAGGCGGTTGTGTCAAAGACAAATGCCTCGATTCTATCCAAAACTTGATACTCTTCTAATGAATCATATACTGCAGATGCTATTTCAACTCCAGTTCCAGCCGGTATATCAGGAATATTAATTATTTGTTCAAAATCGGGAGCGGTTGCAATTATTGACAGTCGGGTTCGTTTTTTCCTGATATGCCAGATAACAATTTTGTATCCCAGTGTATCGTTAGTGGCTGAGTCTGGGCGTTAAAATTTCTTTAGATGGCCTTTTTGTGTTTAAAGTATTTTGTTTTTGTGAACTATTCAAAGTATCAGGACAACTCGTGGTCATTGGGTCTATTATATGATCATTAGCTTCCGTAGATTCACCGTTTTCTGGCTCATCTGAACTTGTTACATAAGTAGTAAATCCTATAATTTTTTTTATATGTTAATAAAAAAAATCAACAATTTTTTAAATATTTTAGGTAGAAATAATGATTTTAGTATATTAAACCCATTGCAGGGTAATAGAAGGCTTTGCTGGGTTTGTAAAAGTTTCACAGATTTATAAAAAATAGTTAATTACTATAAAAATTACCTTTTGATGTTGAAGGAGCCTCTTGATACATTTTTCTTTTAGTTTCCATGCTTCTCTCTTTTTCTTATAAATTTCGGATGTTCTGCTTTTCCGTCTATTCATTTCCCTCCACTCCTCGTGCAAGGGAGTTAATTTCTTCTCTGCATTTTGAATTGACATAGTAGGAATCCGAGCTTTTTCCCAAAAAGTAAAACACTCTATCACCAGTCGTACACTGTCTTTAATTTTTAATTTCACAGTTCTTAAATTATAAAATATAACTCTGAGACAATCCCCTATTGATGGAAGTTTACTCCCAGTTAATTGACTTTTTTCAAAACCGATGAGATAAATTTCATCTCTTAATAAAGGCATTGTTTAAAACTATTTTTTTGACAAAATACCACTTTGCACTGTTAACTCGAGCGTTTAACGCGTCAAACTGATTAAAATAAAAAGCTTTGCAATTATTTGTAATTTCCTGTAAAAAAAAGTAGATCTAGTATGCCTTGACTTTTTTATTGTAAATCCGTTAAATTTAAATATTATCGGTTTATATCTACACCAACTGATAAAAATCATGTTTTACAGGGGTTGAGTTCTGCACTATCAGGTTACATACAGGGCGGTTCATATATATTTTTATTTCGTAATGAAAACAAAATATTTCAAATGGGTAGTTTTGACCCTAGTAGCTAAAAAGGGTTAATATTTCTATTAAAAATATTTTTCGTTTTTCAGGATTAGTATATCACCTTCTTTAAATGTTGTATTTAAAGCTAAGAAATTTGGTCGTTTTGACCCCCGTAGCAAAAAAGGGTTAAATTTACTCATAATATTTCAGAATACTTTTAAAAATATCTAAAACATCCAGTTTCTGAACAATTTAAATGAATATACTTAAAAAAAAACGATATTTTTAAATCAATTATAGTTAAATATACAGAATTTCCCAAAATTTGAACTTTGACCTCAAAGGTGCACGGGATAGAGTTATCCGATTTGGCTCAAATTTTCAGCAAGTAAGTTTTAGACCAAGTGGCAAAAGAATCTTCACATTTATCATCAAAAATCCAAAGTTGATTTTTCATTCCCGAAATGCCGTTCGTTTGTAATTGCATCACGTGAGAACGGCTAAGCCGATTTAGATAATTTTTTTTTCTTACATGTTCGTCATTGACCAACTTGTGTTTTTATGAAAAAAAATTTACCACGCCCATTACTACGCCTACTTATTAAGTTTATCTACATTCAGAGAAGGCTGGCCCGACTACGAAAATTTATTCAATTGAGTTGAATTAAGGCTAGCCTGTAAATAGATGTGAGTGTCTTAAATGTGGTTCACCAGAAAGACTTTAGATACAACATAAGCACTTGGAACTTGGTTGCTGAGGTGGACGATTAATATTAGCAATTAAAAACAATTGTGGTTTCTTTTGTTTAGTTTCTTAATGTCAATTTACTATTAAAAATCTAGTCTTATATACTAAAATTTATTATATGAAATTGCAACCTAAACAAAATTCATAAATTAAAAGTAAATAGTGTAAACAATTAAAAGGTTCTTGCACCTTGTGCAAATATATATTTATTTTTTGTTTGTTTGCTTAAAAGCGACTATTATAGCCATCATTATTTTAACAAAGTGTGCTAACCAATCTGGTTTCTTGTTACATTTTTATTTTGCTTAAAAAAAAGTGAAAAAACCTTTAATTAGGTCATCATAACCCCGCAATCATTTTTGTGAAGATATGAACACGGTAAAACCCAAGTTAAGGTGGGATCACACGATTGCCGCAAATGCACCAATCTCGCACAATTTTTATTGTACTGAATTGCCCCACAATATTGAAATTGGCCCAATCAAATTCTATGCAATCACACGATTGGCTCAATTTCTAAAAGTTTTATTGCCACAAGTTGGCCCACAATTATTAAGCGTCAAAAATTGCCCTAACCCCGTCACACGATTATTCTTGTTCAGTCAACTTTAAAAACAGTTGTTGTGTTTATTTTGTAGCTGCAATCAATTGTGTGCATTTATTTTGTGAACTAAAAACTTTAAAAAGTCAATCTTAATTTTTACGTAAAAAGAAACTTAACTGCCCGGTCAGAACACAATATGTACCTCGTTTATAAAAATATAAATATAATTAAAAAAAAATTAAAATATTGTGTGTGTGTGTGCCGCGTATTGTAAACTTTGATTGCCGCTAAAGAACACAATAAATATTGGTACACTTTTGACATTTTTATTGCCACGCGATTGTATTTAAAGTGGTGACACGGTTGCCGCATCAGGGTTGCATTTAATTGGTTACAACCAACACAATATTGCCCGCGATTGCCACATGTACTAATTTAGTGTGCATTCACACGATTGGTATACAAAAAATGAAGAAAATTGGTACATTGTGGCAATCGAGTGATCCCACTTTTAGATTTTTACGGAACCAAAAATTGACCATTTTTTAAATTTAATCTTGAATCGGAGAACGACTGAATCGATTTGGTTTTTCTTTATTATAACTACATATGTTTGTCTTAACTTAACTTAGGTATATATCTTGAAGAAAAATTTACCACACCTATTTTACATCCAATTTTTTAAATTTATGTATCTAAATCGATCCAGCCGGATTTGGCAAATTTTTTTCTTATATAGGGTCCGCCATCGAACGTTTTTTTTTCAACTAGTGCTTATTTCGTGAATGGTAACACTTAGCTCATGTCTGACAGATAATTAGTGTTATCCTTCCGCTGAAAGAATATGGTTATGTTTTCGCTTCGCTAAGTGGGCCTGCGATCGACTTACAGAAGATGCCGATTTTGCCAAAAAAAATCATCTTTTCAGATGAAGCTTGGTGCGGATTTTGGTCCAGAGGCATAATTGGGCAATTTTTCTTCGAAAATGAGCAAGGAGTGGCTGTTAGTCAATGGCGATCGTTATCGGGCCATGTTGAATGAATTTTTGTTCACAAAAATTGAAGAGGAGAATATTGGCAACATTTGGTTTCAACAGGACGGCGCTACGTGCCACACAGCCGAAGCAACACTCGATGTTTTTATAGCATTTTAAAAAAAAAAGTTATTTGGCGGACCCGATATGTTCGTCATAACCTAACTGAAGTTTTTATGAAAAAAATTTACCATGCCTATTATTACTCCTTAACCCTTCTTTGCATGATGACGGATATTTCCATTTAATGAAGAAAAAAAGTACACAAAATAGTTATTCTACAAATTTTTTGTACACGATAAAACCGAGTTATTTGTGCCTCAATTGAATGAATTGGGACTGGAGGACATGTGGCTCTAACAGAACGGAGCAACGGCACACATTTCATTTTCTTTTAGAAAAAAAATGACAACAAACAACATCGGATGACTTCTTTTTGCCTACCTTGTAAAGGGTGTTTTTTATAGACGTATAGAACTTTAAATTGACATGCATTTTATTTATCCGAAAGATAATCTTGTGGCTTGCTGGCTCGGATGTAGTCCAATCTGGACGTCCAATTTTCGATGACTTTTTCCAACATTTGTGGCCGTATATTGGCAATAACACGGCGAATGTTGTCTTCCAAATGGTCAAGCGTTTGTGGCTTATCCGCATAGACCAATGACTTTACATAGCCTCACAGAAAGTAGTCTGGCGGTGTTAAATCACAAGATCTTGGAGACCAATTCACAGGTCCAAAACGTGAAATTAGGCGGTCATCAAACGTGTCTTTCAATAAATCGATTGTGGCACGAGCTGTGTGACATGTTGCACCGTCTTGTTGGAACAACAGCTCCTGGACATCATGGTTGTTCAATTCAGGAATGAAAAAGTTAGTAATCATGGCTCTATACCGATCACCATTGACTGTAACGTTCTGGCCATCATCGTTTTTGAAGAAGTACGGACCAATGATTCCACCAGCCCACCAAACAGTCAGTTTTTCTGGATGTAACGGTGTTTAGACATACACTTGAGGATTAGCTTCACTCCAAATGCGGCAGTTTTGTTTGTTGACGTAGCCATTCAACCAGAAGTGCGCTTCATCGCTAAACAAAATTCGCTTATGAAAATCGGGAACAACGGCAATCTCGTTTTGGGCCCATTCGACGAATCGACGCAATGCCAACTTAAAGTTCTATACGTCTATAAAAAACACCCTTTACTTGAGAGAAACGAGCTATTTTATTAATTTTTTTCAGAGACTAATCTGAGGTTTTGATGCTATCAAAAGTGATAATGAGTGGACAAAAGGTTTGTGTTTAGTGTTTTTTTTTTTTTTGTGATTTGTATCAAAATACAGAAATTAATCTCACTTGTATTGGGCAGGGATAATTTTTAGTAGTACTTTTTATTTTATGTTGTTTTTGTAGAGAAACTTGACAGATAAAGACATTGAATTTTTTTTTTTAATTGAAAGAGATTCAAGAAAATTACAATAAGTATCCAAATCTTAAATATGAAAAGAAAAAACTTAAATAATTATTACCAATGTAATAACTAGTTTCTTGTGCTCAAATCTTAGGAATAAAAGAAATAGAATTCGTATAAACAAAAAAGTTAAATATCTCTTCTAACCAGGCGCAAGGTATCACTTCTCTTAAGCCTCCTGTGTCCCTCAAACTGTAATAGGCCTCTAGCGAGGGCATTTGGATGGGTCATCAGCTTGTGAACGTACTTAGTACAATTTTTTTCAATTTCCTCCCGAACCGTTGGAATTTCTAAATCTCTGTGGAAGTTCTCATTTCTTATATACCAGGGGTCGCAGACTATTGTTCGTAAAATATTCGACTGTCTTCTTTGTAACTTTTAGATGTTAGATGCGCACGCGGTTCCCCATAGCTGAATGCCATATGTCCAGATTGGTTTAATAATTTCTTCATTTAATAGAAGTTTATATTTCAAAGAAAGGGATGAAAATGCACCTATTAGCCACATTAGTAAAGCTGTTTTTAATTTTAAAGCTGAGATTTTGGCCTCAATGTGACGTGACAATGTTAGGCGTCTGTCTATATGGATTCCTAGATATTTAATTTGGGTTTCTACCGGAACAATGACGTCATTTATTTTTATTGGCGGACAGTTTTCCTTTCTTATTGTGAATGTCACATAGGCACATTTTGATGGATTTACTTTGATTTTCCATTTATTTAGCCAACCTTCCAGCTCGTTTATATGTGCTTGTAAGTGCTCAGATGCAATTTTAGGATCTTTGTCATCTGCAAACGTTGACGTGATAATCAAGCATGTTCTGAAAGTCACTTTCTCTCAAAGTGATTTAAAATCACGAAAAAGGTGTTCTACGCACAAAATCATTTGACATCTCATGATTTAAAACCGGCCAGCAAACTGCCTTGCGATTTGAAATCACTTGCGACATGTTAAGCATTTGGCTTTGAATTTTTTAACAAAATGATTAAATACATTTAATTAGAATTGTTTTTTATTAGTTTTTGTCAAAAAATTAATTATTTTTCAAAACGGAACCGTAAATTTAATAATTTTAAAATACGCTTTATTTTGTGTGTAGAATTTTTTTTTACTTTTGTTTATATTTTTCGTGATTTTTAGTTCTTGTTCTTATTTTTTTGAGTAAATTTTATTGTAAACAAAACAAAAGAGCTTTAAGCTCGTGATTGAGAACAGTAAAAATCACTACTCAAAAGCTAAAATCTCGTGATTTCCAGAACACCAAAACATCACTAACGTGATTTTAAAACCGTTTGTGGTTTTCAGAACATGCCTGAATATTTCGATTTGTAGGCATGTCAGATGTATAGACGATGTATAAAAGCGGGCCAAGTATACTTCCTTGGGGGACGCCTGCAGAAATCTTCTTAACTGGTGAAAATACATTTTTTGACTGTACCTTAAATGTTCTATCAGTCAAGTAACTTTTAATCAGCTTGTTGGTGTTAGCAGGAAGAAGTCGTGTTACTTTTGTGAGGAGACCATCTTGCCAAACTTTATCAAATGCTTGGGAGACATCAATGAACAATGCTGAACAAAACAGATTTTTCTCGAAGGACGACCTGGTAGCAGTAACAATTCTGTGAACCTGCTCTGTAGTTCCATGGCCAGCCCGGAAGGCGAACTGATGTTCTGGAATAATATTTCGCTCTGCTAGATGGGGCGTTATTTTCTGGAGGAGGACCTTTTCGAACAGCTTTGATAGTATAGATAATAAGCTGATAGTTTATATGACGTAATTTGAGTAGCGTCTTTACCCGGTTTTTGGATCATGACAATTTCTGAAATCTTTCAAGAGGACGGGAAAACCCCCACTCTTAAGATGGCGTTAAAAATGAACAATATAATTCTCACAGCGCGATCTGGCAAGTTCATCAGCATTGAACTAGTAATACGATCAGCGCCGGGCGATTTTTTCGCATCAAGGTTTTTGATTGCCATTTTAATTGAGGGCAATCGCATCCTTATTTGGTTTTCAATGGAATCGCTGATGTATGGAGAATTAATTTCACTATCTATGTCATGTGGAGTGAAAATGTTTTCCAGTTGATTAGCAAAAACATTTGCTCGTTCACTTGGATTTTTAGCCCAACTGAGGTTCAAGTCTTAGTGGTGGTTCGGAGGAAGTAGGGTACTTCATATGCTTCCATAGCCTGTGGTCGGTTTTTGTTGTTGGATCCAGGTTACTTAAATAATTTGCAAGCGCTGACTCATGCTGTAGACGCAGCTTTTATTTAAGTATTTTAAGTACTTATTGTACTGAATAAATAACTCATGAGAATATCATGAGTAAAAGAATAAATTTTAAAACCAACAAAATTTATGGAATTAAGCACAAATAAAGATTAATATTTTGTTAAACTTTTAAATTCCAAATAGAAATTATTACATATATTTTATTTTTATACATATTAAATATATATTTTATACTCATATATATTTGTAATATAAAATATAATTTATAAAAATTATGTTTGGGCTTCATCCCTTTTTTTGTTTCAATTATTAATAGTATTATTAGAAGTTTTCTTTTACATCAATAGATTATTTAAAAAACAGCTTAACATTTATGTATGTATGAAGTAGTAATTTACAAAAAAAAAAAATTTTTTATTATTATTTTACTTAATATATTATATAATTATGTATAGTTGTTTAATATTAGAAATTGTTTAAAAAAATCGTAAAATATGGTGATACGCAAAGTTGTAGTAAAAATATTAACATATGATCAAAATATGAATTTTAAATGCCACAGGCTGTGCATTTTGTTATATTACATGTATTAAACATAAATTTTATATCGTTTTTTCTTATTTTGTTTTTTTTTTATAGTAATATGATTAACATGTTATGAAAACCCTATGATTTCGTTCTACAGTGCCAACTGTTTCGTGGTGATATGCTGTTGAAAAATTTATATTGATTGATCTTTAATAGTTTACATAGTTCTGATAGTTCTGTTAACGGACCAATAGTGTCCAAGACAACTATATCAAATGCTTTAATTGGTGTTGGTGTCAGAAATAGTTTTTCCTTATTGGCTGGTTTCATTTTATTCAAATTACATTTATTACATTTTTTTACAAAAGAAGCTACATCTCTCGACATGTTTTTACAAAAAAATTTTGTCTTTAGCTTAGCATATAACTTTTTCCTTCCACAATGCCCTCCTAAGAGTGGGTCATTGAGATAAATATTCATGAGTTTCTCCTTCCTTTTATTTTCAAATACTTTCTCAATAGGATCAGATAATATAATTTCTAAAGGGTGTTTTTTTTATAGACGTATAGAACTTTAAGTTGGCATTACTGTTCAAGATGGCGACCGATTTAACAGCTGTCAAGTGATTTATTCTCAGTTTGGTTTGGCAATTCATTATGAATATACTCACGCCTGAACAACGCTTGCAAATAGTGCAATTTTATTTCGAAACGAGATTGCCGTTGTTCCCGATTTTCATAAGCGAATTTTGTTTAGCGATGAAGCGCACTTCTGGTTGAATGGCTAGGTCAACAACCAAACTGCCGCATTTGGAGCGAAGCTAATCCTCAAGTGTATATCGAAACACCGTTACACCCAGAAAAACTGACTGTTTGGTGTACTTTATGGGCTGGTGGAATCATTGGTCCGTACTTCTTCAAAAACGATGATGGCCAGAACGTTACAGTCAATGATTATCGGTATAGAGCCATGATTATTAACTTTTTCATTCGTGAATTGAACAACCATGATGTCCAGGAACTGTGGTTCCAACAAGACGGCGCAACATGTCACACAGCTCGTGCCACAATCGATTTATTGAAAGACGCGTTTGGTGACCGCCTAATTTCACGTTTTGGACCTGTGAATTGGCCTCCAAGATCTTGTGATTTAACACCGCTAGACTACTTTCTGTGGGGCTATGTAAAGCCATTGGTCTATGCGGATAAGCCACAAGCGCTTGACCATTTGGAAGACAGCATTCGCCGTGTTATTGCCGATATACGGCCACAAATGTTGGAAAAAGTCATCGAAAATTGGACGTCCAGATTGGACTACATCCGAGCCAGCCGTGGCGGTCATATGCCAGAAATCATATTTAAAATGTAATGCCACAAGATTATCTTTCGGATAAATAAAATTCATGTCAATCGAATAATCCATCGTTGTTTTATTGCAATTTAAAGTTCTATACGTCTATAAAAAACACCCTTTATTTTATTGAATATTTTTATACCATGGTATTTTAATTTTTGTATTTCACAAATTTTAAAAAATATTCTATCTCATGAAAGTTTTGTTTGACGGCTTCTGTTTGGAGTCTCAAGAGCATATCGTTTAGATTCAATGTCTCGTTATCAATCAAAATGTCCAGGGAAGTTAATAATTTAAATTTTCTATAAATATTAATTCGCAATTTACTTAATTTATTATCTGTATATAAAATTTCTGATCTTCGGTATTTTTGAATTAAACTCATGGGAAAATTTGTCATATACTGGTATTTTAACATTAGTAGCATCTGTGCTATTATGTTCGATCTGAACTTGCTTTGACATACTGCGAGTTGTCATTGCCAAGATTTCACAATTCGGATTTTTCGATTCGGCAACTGAAATAATTCGCGAAAGCGCATCTGCTGCTACATTGCTTGTACCTTTTATATGTTCTATTGTAAAGTTGTATTCTGAAAGTTCCAGCCTAATTCTTGTTAGTTTGGATGAAGGATCTTTTATGTGAAATAAATAAACCAGTGGTCTATGATCTGACCTGACAGTGAATTCAGTGCCATAAACATATGGTGTGAATTGTCTTATAGCAAAATATATAGCAAGTAATTCTTGTTCGATTGTTGACTTATTTTGTTCTGCTTTATTGAAAGGTTTTGATGCAAAATAAACAGGCAAGTCGTTACCGTTAAAATTTTGGCTTAAAACTGCGCCACATCCAAATTTCGATGCATCTACTGTAATTATAAATCTTTTCGTAAAGTCCGGGTATTGTAATAGTTTTGGTGACATCAGACTCAATTTTAGTTTTTCGAAAGCTTGTTGACATTTGTCGTTCCAAATAAACTAAATTTTTTCGAGTTATAAAATTCAGTGGTGCTGCTAATAAAGCAAAATTTTCAATAAAACGTCTATAGTAATTTACAAAGGCAACGAACCTTTTAACTGCATCCTTATCCGTTAGTGTGGGATAGTTTCGAACTGTATCTATTTTTGAATTCACAGGTAGAAGACCTTTCGAAGTACACCTATGTCCAAGAAAAGGTACTTCCGGTTTAAAGAAAATACATTTGTAAGGATTTATTTTTAAGTTGAATTTTTGTAAGGTTTTAAAAACGTTTTCTAAGTTTTTCATGTGATGTTGCATACTAGAGCCCATGACAATTATGTCGTCAACGTATAGAAATGCTTGATTGGGAGAAAGGCCAGAGAAGGCATCATTCAAGAAAATGAGTTGGGCGCTATGTTCAACCCGAAAAGTAACACTTTCCATCTAAATGAACCAGTTTGTATTGAATGAGGTTATATCCCTAGAGTCAGGATGAATGGGTATTTGATGAAATCCAGAAAAGAGATCAAGTACTGAGAAAAATTTAGTACGTACGAGATTATCAAGAATAACATCGATTCTAGGGAGCGAATATTTGTCAGCTACTAATTTCTTATTCACCGCGTTGTAGTATACGCACATTCTGAACGCTTTCTGTCCGTTTGTATTTTTTTTTTTTTTTTGATACCAAAATTAAAGGACTGTTATAATTGGATTGGCTAGGTTTAATGAGATCGTTTTCTAACAAATTGTTTACTTGTCTTTCTACTTCTTACTTTTGAGAATGAGGTAATCGATAATTTTTTATATAAACTGGTGAGCTATCATTTAATCTTAATTTTTGCTCGTAAAAATTATTGATTGTCATCTTGTTCTTCTTAAGAGCAAAGATGTCAGTATATTTTTCAGATAATGGCATAAGAAAATCCTCGCATTCGCTAGGCATTTGCGTTTTCAAAAGATTCTTTAGTTTATTTTTACGTTCACTGTCAAATTTGACTTTGTCAATTGAAAATACATTGTAGTTTGAAAGTTTTTCGGTTTTTATTTTAAAATATCTAATAATTTATATTGATCAGTTACGTTTATTAGTTTCAAAATCGGTCTATTCGAGTCTATAATGCTCCTGCAAATGAATACACCCTCACAAACTTCTTGTGAGTCTACAAAATTAGGTTCTTTTATGTTTTGTAATTGAAAAATTCTAAAAACTTCACAAGGTGGTGGAATTATGCAATGGTAATTATTAACACTGTTGGATTGGAATTTTAAATTTTTTTATTAAAATGCCAAAAAGATTAAAACAAATCAGTTGGAGTTAAGGCTTAATTTCCTACAACGTCTTTCATGCCTTGTACAAATTCAGCCACAAAAATAATAATAAACTTAATCTGTTTGTTTATCATTTACAGCTTATCGCTACGCTCATTTAAAATCTATATAAAAAAAGTAGCTTTGAGTACGTATATAATTTATATGCTTGTTAATGCATTTGTATGTAACACTTTTTTCTACCTGCTTTATATTTGAATAAGAATTACATCTTTTGTTCTTTGAATGTTAAGTTTTTAATTTTATTATTTTGGTAAACTTCAATGTGAAATAAAGGTCTAAATAAAGGAAGTAAATTTTGAAACTTGTCTTTTTTATTTTTCTACATTGGTAGAATACAATTCTTGATTGACATTACTTTTTGCTTTGTGTCAGGAAAAGGCTCCTGGTTCATCCAATATCATTGTAATTAATCATGCATTTATTCGTTTTAAGGAAATCTTTTCCGAGTATTCCATCAGTAGGAATGTTAAAATCATTGCTAACAATGTGAAAGTTTTGAGGTATTAGATTATTCTGAATTATAAAGTTGGTGTAAATTATTCATAAAGTTGAAATAGATTGAGTGGTCACTCCGGTAATGTTTACTGTATTATCCTGATCGATGTTAGTATTTTGTTTAATATTTTTGACATTGAGATATCCGCTTGGGAATTTACCAGAAAAGTGACTCTGTGCAATGTAATTGTATAAAATCTGAATAATTTAAATTTAAGCTGTAAATTGATTTTGTAGGTCTTTCTTCCTTTACCGTTAATAATTGTGGTCTAGATCCCTCAACATCCTTTGCTGAGGGCCTGCCACGTTTAAAGGCAATGCGCTGGCAGTTCTATTAATTTGTCTATTATTATTGTTATTAAAATAATTCCCAGAACGATTCGAGCGAGTATTTCCTCTATATTGGTTATTTAAGTTATTATTACGATAATTGGAGAAATCTCCTCTATTTTTATTCCCACGTCTGTAATTATTACCACGAAAAAAATTAGTTCTATAGGAGTTATTAAAATTGTTGCTATTAGGAAAATTCGAGCGGTTATTTCACGATTGAAATGCTAATACTTGCTTCTCATTTGACTCGTTTGTCTGTTCTACTATTAATTTCGAGATTACATCTTTCGAATCTGTTAAAGATGTTGAAGCAATTATCGACTTCACTAAGTTTGATCTGGCATTTAATCTACATAGACTTATAGTTTACTCAATGGCCATTTCATGGGCTTTTGTTTTGGTCATTCGCTCGATAATCAAAGATCGTTCCAAGGCATCAGCTAATTCCTCCGCATCTTTTGCAAAATCTGAATAGTTATTATTTTTGATTTGCAACGCAGCAATTTTACCTGCCACTATCTTTGAGTTATCCGGTCTTATTTTAGCTTTCAATACAATTTTTATGTCATAAATAGTAGCGATATTTTCCGGTAATGCTTCTCGAGCTTAGCCTTCTAATTTAGACTTAACAAATGAGATGAATTCCTGAATCAAATTAATCTTATCTAAAAAGGATTCTAGAGCAAGAGGGTTGCCATCATAATTTTCTCTTATTATATTACTACACATTGTAATAAATGTTCTCTTTTGCTCTGCAGTAGCCATTTCAAGTATTTTATGATTTCCAGTAATATCTAGTGGAGTTGGATTTTTTTCTAATTGACTATTGTTTCATCACTATGAATACCTTCCGTTTCTACTTTGTATTCGCTATCAGAATCAGATTCAACAAATATATTTTCATCAACTAACTCAAATAATGATACATCGCTTGGTACTTTAAATTTTACAATCTAGCTTACCAAAACACCCAACTAGAAGTTCTCTATAGCGTGTAATGCTTTTGTAAATATTTGTTTTTATTTCATCTGATATATTCTTAGATTGTGAATTGCGATATAATAACACAGCGTTATAACTTTCAATCAATAAATCTATATACTTATTTCTTTTTGACTCCCTATTTGACAAAGGCCGATTTTGCAAAATTTTTTTTTGTATTTTATAAAAATCTGTAAGTAATTGTTTAAATATATCATAATCAAATTCTGACATTTAAACTCAATTATTGATTTCTTGAATTTGAACTGAATTCGCGATAAAAAAAACATTTGTGTATAAAATCTGTATGTAGATTAATTTTTTATAAATATAAAAAATTAAAATCAATTTTTTAATATTTTTTTTTCATATTTTATATTGTCTTTTTCTCTTTTATTCATTTGAAATTCATAAAATTATAGAGAAAAGTTTATATGATAATGATACTACTGTATAGTCAGTATAATTATACATTTAATAAAATTAAATTTATAAGTCTTCGTTGAATATAAGTGAAAAAAAATGTTGATTTCTTAATTATTTACAATTATGTGTATACATATCACATTTTTGTATTATTATGATTATAAAATGTGAAGTTAATGAATATAATTAATTTAACTATTAATTAACTATTAATTATGATATTATGACATGATGTTATGACATATTTGAAATTAAAGTAAAAATTAGTAATTACTACTAAATTTTAGACAACGTGTTTTCTTTTTCTTTTGATTTTTTTTCTTTTTGATTTTTATTAGGTTTTAAAATAATCTTATTATTAAAAGAAAATATGTTCTATCAATAATAGTAGAATGCCTAAAATATTTACAACTTACAACTATATCACTCACTATTTCTGAAGTTTTGTTTTTTTTCTCTTCAGTTTTTATTTTCCACTTTCACATAGGTATCTAGAGCTTTCTTATTTTGTTTTATTACTCATTTGTTTTTATTGAATTTATTTTAGATTTATGTTCTTGGTTATAATTTTGTACTGTCACGGTCGCCATGTGGTAATATTGTTGTTAGCTTTTATATATAAACTTTTAATAACACACTTCGATCTTTTTACTTCTAATCTCCAGCATAGAATGAATGCTTTATTTTATTATCTTTAAGTTGATATTAACATTACAGTTGTATATTTTAATACTAATATAAGTTGTTTGATTACGGAGTAGGCGAGTGTCAGTGATGGCACTACACACTTTCTGGAATTATTCTCACAGGACCTTCTTGGATTTGAAGATTATTCACTTTATGTTCCAAGTCGTGTAATTTTTCCTCAACAAGGTTTTGAACTATTTCGCCAACATCTACTTCTAAATTAGACATCCTTATCGTCTACTCGTTTGTTTACTACTTCCGTTATTTGGTGAACTTTTTTTAGAAACTTTTCATTATTCATTCTGGACTCTTCTTTAACTCCTTCTAAAAGCTTTTTATTATTTTCTAGAAGTTTCTGGTAATTTATTCTAGTTGTTAGCTCTAGTCTCTTCTTTTACTTTTTCTAGAAGTTTCTCATTGTTGTTCTAGAGTCTTCTTTAACTTTTTCTAGAAATTTTTCGTTATTTTCTAGAAGTTTCTTGTTGTTTGTTCTAGACTCTTCTTTTATTACTTTCTGCAGCTTTTCCATCATAGCCGAGAACATTGAGTTGAAATCTACATTACTTGCCATTGGTGAGGACGTGCATGTACTTATTTCCAGATCTTCCTTTTCTTCTAAGTCATGAGTATTGATATCCATTCCACGCCCCTCAAATTCTTCCAATAGTCGCCTCTGGAGTTCCACTTTATATCTTGCCGTTGGAAGATCCAGTTTGCTTAACTCTTTCTTCAACTGATCTACTGTTAGCTCAACAAACTTCATGATTGCATTTTATTTAATTATTATTAATTATTCAAATTTTTAGATTTATTTTACAATTTCACTTCTGACACCAATTGTTATGTTTTTACCCTATCATAAAAACGTTTAGTTTATTAAGGGTTCTTTGTTGTAAAATAAAATCACAATAAGTTTTCTTTTCCTGACACTTGTTGTAGAAACACACTTTATTTATAACAGTCACAACGACACTTTATTGTTTTTGACACACCTTGCTTACAGTTTAACAATCTCAGCACTGCCTCATATATTGTTTGCTTTAGCAAACTGCAACGGATATTTCAAATCTTTAGTTTAGCCGAGAACCGTCTACAAACTTCTAGAAGTTACTGCATACTTCTAGGTGTATCATGTATAGAACAAAAAGGCAAATGACAATGCTTAACCTAGCAAAATCAAGAACGTGATAGCTATCATAAAGCTTATACGCAGATATAAATAACACACACAAATATTACACTATAAAATTCTACGAATTAACATAAACACTAAATTGCTACATTTACACATACATAAATAACATTTCTTATTAATAATATATTAATCTTTATTTGTGCTTAATTCCAGAAATTGTGTTGGTTTTAAAATTTATTCTTTTACTCATGAGTTATTTATTCAGTACAATAAGTACTGAAGGGGATAGCATATCTATATGGACCATTTCGTCAGACGCTATTCTGATTCCTCAGTAGATTACTCCCAACGTTTCTTGCAAACATTAGAACCTTTATATTGTAAAAGCAATTGACTAAATAAGAATTATTAATCAATGGTTACGAAAAGATTCAAGTATTCCAACAAAAAACTCAGTAAGCATTGAACTGAATAAATAAATAAATTTCCCAACAAAACTGTATATTTAATAAAGAGTATATGAAAAACAAAAACAAAAAATTATTTCTGGAATTAAGCACAAATAAAGATTAATATTTTGTTAAACTTTTAAATTCCAAATAGAAATTATTACATATTTCTTATTAATAATAAAACACAGCCACTATAGACCGGAAATACGAAATTTTCCCCAACAACACTCAACAATAAGTAATTTTTAAAATTATGCTCTGATATTATTAAAAACTATGAATAGTGTATTAAAATTTTTAAATCAATTACCTTTTTGTTAAAATGAATTGCAGTATTAAGTTAATAGTGAACATTATGTTCGGCTTTTTTATAAAAGAGAAAAAACCTGATGTCCGACAGTTTTTCATAAATTATTATATTATTAATTATATTAATAATTGAGTTGTTTTAATTATTAAAAATAAATAAATAAACATTTTTAAAGCTTTTAGGTCTTTTTATATATTTTTATTATTATTAAAAGCTTAAAAAATATTTATTTATTTATTTTCAGATAGAAAAGGTCAAATAATCAAGATTTATATTTTAATTATTTTTAGTTAAAATGTACTATTTGAATCTTTTTTCTGGTATCTTTTATTTTATTTGATATTAAGTTTTGTTTTATTTATAAACTATTGATGTTAAGTTTTATTTAAATATATATGCGCATGTGAGTTTCAAGTTTAAATTATTATTGCGTACACTCCGTGACAACGTCTTTATACACCGGCTGTTGAACATCTACTGCCTGTACTTCTTCTACGCAACATCATATATCCCACAACTCGGCCGTCCTGAAGAAATTCGACTCGAATTCATTATTTGAATCCGAACACCAGGGCTTCATATACTAGGCACAGGTTGTTGTGTTTCTTGGACCTTCACTATCTCCGATACGTACAATATTATACGTGTCATTTGGCTTTGCTTTCGCAATCTGGTACGGTCCCAAATATTTTGGCTTTAACTTAAGACCAGGACCAAATTGCGTTCTTTTAATGGCGACGAGATCTCCAATCGCATATGTTCTTGCTCTCTTTCGCCTCAAATTGTAATATTTATGGTTTTCAGCTTGAACCTTAAGCAACTGCTCCTTAGCAATTCGTCTAGCTTCCTCCCTATTATCACTGAATTTTGTTACTATTTCATTCTCAATAATATCCTTAATTTTACACTCTTCTGTTGAATTCATTTTTACTCCAACTAATAGCTAAAACGGTGTAGTACCAATACTTCTAGAGTACGTTGAATAGATTATCTGCTGGACTTTCGGAACGAATTTATATCATTTAGTTGGATCATTTCAACCTAATTTTGACAAAACTGTATAAGACACTGTTCAACCTTTCAATTTGTCCATTAGCACGTGGTAAATCAGTTGTAGTGAGATGATGCTTTATATTTTCGGCTTGACAATAGTTTTTGAAATCTTCGGATGAAAATGCTGCTCCCCTGTCTGATATTATTTGTACTGGATTGCCAAAAACTGTACTCTGAGCTTCTAATTTAACTATTACTCCGTTGGATGACGTACTTTTTGTCGGATATAACCAGGAAAATTTTGTAAAGACATCTATTACGGCGAAAATATATTTATATTGCTTTGAAGTCGATTCTACGGTCCTAGATGATTTATATGGTAGGTATGTAGTGGTTGATCTACTTTATGTAGCGGATGCAACATCCCTTCTTGTTTTCCTCGTTTTCGAAATGTGATGTTAAATTTTCTCTTCCAATTTTGATATATAATATTCACGACTTATGAGGTCCTTAACCTTTTTCAATCCAAAATGTCCTTTCTCGTGAATGGCTCTTATAATTTCTCTTTGCATCCCTTTCGGAACTACTATTACTTCGTAATCGTTAACCATCTTGTACAAAATACAGCCTCTCAGAAAGTAGTCGTTGTAGGTACCTTGGTTGTTCAAAACGGCAATAGTTTTTGATAGTTCTTCGTCTTTTAATTGAGCATGTCTCATTCTCACCAAAATACTATCTTCACCTACTATCATAACCGGATACCTGCTCAAGGAGTCCACGTGTCCCATTCTCGTACCTGCAAGATGCTCTACTTCATAATCGTACTCTTGTAGCAAAAGTACTCATCTGGCAACTCTCGTACAAAGATCTTTTTCCTCTAATGTTTTTGTGAAAGCTTTACAATCACTTACAATTTTAAAATGTATCCCTAGTAGATAAACCCTAAATTTCTCTAATGCTTCAATAACAGCTAATATTTCCAATTCATAGCTTGAGTATTTTCTTTCAGCGTCGGTCGTCTTTTTGCTCATATAATAAATTGGATGTAATTTTCCGTCATTCGACGATTTTTGCATAAGCACAGCTCCGTAGCCGTCAATCGATGCGTCTGTATGAACTTCAGTTTCATTTGTTTGATTAAATATGCCTAGAACCGGTTTATTAACCAAAATACTTTTCAGTTTATTAAAAGCAACCATTTGTTTATCACCCATTTCAAACTTCGTATTGGATTTTGTTAAATCACTCAAATCCTTGTATATTAGAGAAAATTGCGGCACAAACTTACGAAAATATGCGGCGAGCCCCAAAAAACTTTGTAATTGCTTTGAGTTTTTCGGAACAGGAAGCTTCATAATGGCGTCTATCTTACCAGGCGATGGGGAAATTTGTTGATTTTCGATTATATGACCTAGAAATTCAATCTTCGTCTTCATGAACTTACACTTCTTCAAATTTAGTTCAAGACCATAATCTGCACAGAGCGTCATAACAGTATTCAGATTTTCAAAAGCTTCCTCCTCATCTTCAGCCGGAATTATTACATCGTCTAATATGGCATAGCAACACCCTTACGAGTTAGATCGCGAAAAATTGTGTTTATGAATCTTTGAAATACTGCTGGTGAATTTGACAGTCCAAATGGTACCTTTGTAAATTGGTACTGCCCCTTATGAATAACAAAAGATGTGTACTTACGGCTTGATTTTGCAACGTTGACGTGGAAAAAACCATTCTTCAGATCAATCGAACTAAATATTTTGGCGCTCTGGAGTCGATCGAGCTGATCTTCAATTAGCGGCAATGGGTATCGATATTTAACAATTACCTTATTTATTCTTCGGTAATCAATGCACAGTCTAGGTGATCCATCACGTTTTTTTACTTCTATAATTTTTCTTTCTGCCAATGGTAATCGCCTTGGTCTTGAGAATAAAGGGGTTTCTTCTCTAAGCACTATATTCATTTCAACACTGGTCATTTTGAGCTTCTTCGGCTGGTAATTTTTAACAATTTCAACAATTTTTTCTTTAACACTAGTATTAGCACACTCATCGACATCAATTTCTTCAGGAAAAATATCTATTTTCATCATTGGAAAGTCATCGTCTTTTATAAATTTTTTAAAATATATACCATCACGTCGAATATTTATCTCCGCATATTCACATAAATTTTCACCAGATTTATGTTATAAATTTCATTATCAATTTCAATTTCATATTTAAATTGTCCAACCGGTTTTATTTTACTTTGACCGAACCCTACAAGATAGAAACCAGTTTTATACAATTTTGCACCTTTTAAGTTTTTAAGTACTGCGTCTGTTATTATTGTAAACTTGCTACCACTATCGAATAGAGCTGTGTATTCTTTATCCCCGATAATTACTTTTTTTGTCATTCCTTGATTTTGCGATTTTAAGACTCGAGTATTAATTTTATTGTTTTCAGTGGAAACATTTAGTTCCCTTTGCTTTACTCGTGCACTCTTTTGATTTGTGTCCTTTAGAACTACAATTAAAACACAGACTTAACACGAGTTAAGATCAGTCTCTACGGCATCACATAATATTAAGTAGTAAGATAAGAACAGCATGCTCACACATGCATGATAATATTTAAGGGAAACAATAATAAAAGATTAAATAAGAACAAACATGTTTTCTTTATAATTCTTTTAAGATAACATGTAAAATTCCCGTAGATGATAAGGTAATTAGTAACTAGACATATAAATAACAGTTATTGTAAACATACATAAGCAACATATTATTAAACAAAGGAATAAGATATTATAAAATATCATAAAACAATTTTAAATATTGTAAACAACTAAATATTGTAAACTACCATGAAAAAAGATACCCTTTTAGAACAAAGAAGTTATGATAAGACAAATATTAGTAAATATTTAAGAAGAACATTTTTGTAAATCGAGGCAGTTAAGAAAATATTGGAAATAAAGAAAGACGCATCGCGTCGAATAAAAATATATTTTTTTAATACACCTAAAGGTGTTAAAATTAATTGGCGATCCTGCCAGGAGGAACATATATTTTGTGACTCCAGTGAGCGGACCAGCGGAATCCTGGTAAAGGACATCAACACAAAAATCTTCATAAGAGGATAAAGTAAAAATCCTTTACTCCATTAAAGATACTCCTAGTAACAAGGGAGTAATTCATGAATACATTCAAGAAAAAAAGAGAAGTGAACTTCGACGCACAGCGCCCATTAGAAATGACAACCAACGAGGAACGCATAGCAGTTCTTACTGCAAGATTGAACGAAATGGAACAATATTGCCAAGCAGAGAAAATTACAAGTATTCGAGTCAACCCGCTGATAGATACAGCACCAGCAATGAAGCTCAAAGATGTGGTAACAAATTACCAACAGAGCTCTGACATCTCCCTGGAGGTATTTAAAGCATTGCCAACATTCAGTGGTAATCAAGCAGAGTACAGGGCATGGCGAGAAGATGCCTCAAGATTGATGAGTGACATAAAAAGGTTTGAAGGGCAAAGCCGCTATTCCGAAGCCCTTTCCATAATTAAATCCAAAATTAGAGGACAAGCATCGGATATATTAACCAACAATAACACTCCATTTAATTTCGAAGCCATTCGGAATAGATTAGACTATACGTATGCTGACATGCATCCACTCTATGTCCTTCAAGAAGAAATGCGAAGGATAAAGCAAAATAAATCATCGCTGTCTGAATATCGTGATAAAATAAATGAGGCACTAAATTTAGTAACGTCAAAAATTGCAATGTCTGGTGATCATGCGACTACAATAGAAGCTATGGTAAGAAATGCTAATGATGAAGCAGTACGGGTATTTGTTTCAGATATATCAAATGCTTTCATCAGATCTACCCTATATGCCAACACTTTAAGCGATTTAGAACACGCATATGCTGTTGCTAGGACTATCGAGCATGATAACCATCACCAGAATTTACGGTTATCATATGATAACGAGAATAAACAATCTCATAACCATCACTCATCATAACTATCGCCATACGCATCATCATAGACGTCCAAATTTTACTCCACAGAGAGGATATCCACAACAATATTCCAACCAACGAAGCTACAGCAACCAACAACCAAAACCTGTCCCTATGGAAACGGACTCTAGGCAGATTGTACAGGCGCAGAGAAGAACGAACGCCCAATACAACACTTCACACCAGCCTTTCGTAGACAATCAACCATGGAAACGAGAACATAGCGCTAACCATTACATTAATAAACAACAACGAATAAACCATACATCCCAGGAAGAAGATGACAATTCAAGAATGTACGCGGAACCAGGACAAATGGTAAATAACTTAAGATTAGATCATTTAAACTAAGAGACGGGTTGCCCTATCTCACCCTAACTAGTGACCTAACAAATAAAAAATATGATATTTTAATTGATACTGGTGCAACCCATAACTATATAAATATAAATTGCGACTCTTCGGATAGGATAAAAATTAAACCTATTAAAACCAAAACCATACACGGTTATTCCATAATAAATACGAAGAGAATAATCCGATTAATGAACAGGGAAATAACATTTTTCGAATTAAGTAATATTGAATCATTTGATATGATTTTAGGATTAGAAGGACTAAAAATGTTAAATGTTAATATAAACCTTAGGGATATGACCTTAACCACCATGGGTAGTGCGAGTCAGCCAAAACTGAATTATATCGTAGGAGAAGAAAAATATAGGCAAAAGATAGATAAAATTATGAAAGTAAATAACGGCGTAGGACCATTACCTTTCACAACGACAATTGAAGCCACTATTAGAACAAAAAACGAAGAACCAATATGGACAGCGGCAAATACGAATTTATTCGAATGCCCTTCGGCCTAAAAAACGCACCTTCAATATTTCAGAGATGTGTGGATGACATTCTTAGAGATTACATAGGTAAATTTGCATATGTATATATAGACGATGTAATCATATACTCCTCTTCA
Source organism: Thelaira solivaga (assembly GCA_947397855.1). Taxonomy (NCBI): domain Eukaryota; kingdom Metazoa; phylum Arthropoda; class Insecta; order Diptera; family Tachinidae; genus Thelaira; species Thelaira solivaga. The sequence continues at coordinate 44,760,683 of OX377614.1, forward strand.
ATCGAAGAACACATGAAGCATATTGAAATAATATTTGAAGCATTAAATAAAGCTACACTGAAAGTATCTAACGAGAAATCTAAATTTTTCCAAACAGAAGTGGAATACCTAGGACATGTTATAAAACACAACAGAATTTCCACAAACCCTGATAAAGTGGAGGCCATTAATAATTATCCAATTCCTAAGACATTAAAGGACTTAAGAGGTTTTTTAGGAATGACAGGATATTATAGAAAATTCATTAAGGGATACGCCAGTATAGCTAAGCCTCTGACAGTACATTTGAGGGGAGATAACGGACAAGTAGGAAAAAATAAGAGTAAGAATACGAATATAAACCTTGATAAGCAAGCATTAAAAGCCATAGATAACCTGAAAACATGTTTAAGAGAACAAGTAGAACTTTTCCAACCAGACTATTCCAAATCTTTCGAACTAACAACTGATGCGTCTAACATAGCACTTGGAGCAGTTCTTAGCCAAAACAAGAAACCAATATATTTTTTATCATGTACTTTAAGTAACCCAGAGGAAAATTATAGCACAAACGAAAAGGAATTATTGGCAATTATCTGGTCATTACAAAAACTTAGAAATTACATTTATGGTGTAGCTGATTTAACAATCTACACTGATCACCAGTTTTTAACATTCGCGACATCTGAAAAAAACCCAAACACAAAATTGATGAGGTAGAAAAACTTTGGAGCGAAATTGGTATATAAACCAGGTCATTTGAATGTCGTAGCCGACGCCCTTTCAAGACAACAAATAAACTCATCAACTATTGGTACAGTTCACACAGCAATAAGTTCTCCAACAAATGCTATTGAAGCAGTACCACAACCTTTCAATACACATGCGAATCAAATCGAACTAATACCAAACGTTAGTACTAATAAAACAATAACAAATACAGTGTTTACAAATAAAATACGGCATCAGTTACATTTTACAAATGAAGAAAATTTAAACAGCGAATTAAAACAAGTACTGAACCCGAATAGAATAACTGCAATTTATACAAATCCTGAAACAATATACAGATTTGGCGAGAATATAAAAGAAATATTCAACGGAATAAAATTTGTTTATACACCAAAGAAACTACAAGATGTTACTGATAAAGAGGAACAAATTAAAATAATCAAAGAAACCCACGACAGAGCACACCGGGGATATAAGAACAACACTCAGGAGATACTTGAACAATTTTATTGGCCAAATTTAAAAAGAGAATGTAAAGCATACAATAAAAAATGTGTAGCATGTCTCTTTGGAAAATATGAAAGACAACCTACACGAGAACCTCTGACAGATTCAGACATACCAATAGAAAAGGGAACACATATACATGCGGATATATATTATAATGATAAGAGAGTATTTTTGGTTGCAATAGATAAATATTCAAAATACATAATAATAAGAGAGTGTGAATCAAAAGAACGAATGAGTGATAAGCTAGAAGAATTAATCACAAATAATTTTCCAAAATGTAAACGACTTATGACTGATAACGAACCATGCATTATATCACCTTCAGTAAAACAGATGTGTGAAAAATACGGCATAGAAAAAGTAGAAACATCAGTCTATAGATCAACAGCAAACGGTCAGGTTGAACGAGCGCACAATACAATATCTGAACTATCTAGAATATTCAAAATACAAAATAGTACAACAGTAATAGAAGAAATATTTAGGACGGTGAAAGCACTCAATGAATCAATACATACGGTAACAGGATATAAACCCAGCGACATACATTTTGGTAGAATAGTATACGAACAACAAGAAAATCCAAAAAAAATAAAAAATAAAAACAGCATCAGAGAAAACATTAGAAAGATTAAACAAAGGAAGAAAACACCGAACATTTCAACCAGGTGAGCAAATACTAGTAAAAATAACCGGACTAAGAAAGAAAAATAACGCAAGATATAAAAAACACATAGTAAAAGAAGACCGTGAGGACACGATTCTAACACAGGGAGGAGTTCTTGTACATAAGGACAACATAAAAACCTATACATTAAAAAATGAAGACACTCAAATTCCTAATATTACTCGTGAGTGCCGTGTTAGCAATAAAAGCGGACGTGGAAATAACAAAACTAGAAGATAGGAAATTTTTGCTAACCAAAACCTAAGACGCTCTGCTATTCAACGAATATTCATATCTTTTTCATGTAACTAACCTGACAAAAATACTTACACCATACAGAAAAATCGTTACAAAAGAATATAAGCCTACCACCCAGGAAATAGTTTGGATAAAGAAAATTGAGGCACTAGCAGGACAACTGAATGAACACAAAAGGTATTCAAGATCACTTAACTTCCTAGGATCAGCACTAAAATTCATCACTGGAAGTCCAGATCATAATGACTTCATAGAAATGGAAAAAGCAATTAATGTACTTATAAACAACAATGAAAAACAACGTTTAGTCAACTCTAGGTTTGAGAAATTAATCAATTCGCTACAAGGCCATACTGTGTAAAACCACATCATTATAAAAGAAGTGCATGAACAGCTACTTTTACTTGTTCGAACAATTAACGCCGAAAAGAATAACGAATATCTAACAGAATCCTTGAATATGGAAGATATAAAAGAAATTTTAGAACACGAATTAATCTCAGTACCAATAATAAACATCTTGGAATATGCAGATGTACACATAGCAGGTACAGGGGAATTAATCGTAGCAATGTATAAGTATCCCATACTTACTAAGCATTGTAACCTCTTAAAGTTCACACCCATAAGCTTTAGGCATGGAAAAGTTCGGACAGACCAACTAATCGCCGAATGCAATAAAGAACATATTAGAGTAAAGCTTTGCGAGAACTATCTGAGCAGAAACATATGCCAAATAAATAACGAAACAAATACATGCATAATCCAACTACTCAATAACAGAAATAGTAAATGCACAGTTGTACAAGAATATAATAAAAAATTATTGGAAATTGACGAAGGCTCGATATTACTGGACGGAGACCACAATGTCATACTGGCATAACCTTAGTAACATACACAGATGAATTCACAATAGACAACAAAACATTCAGGAATATTCATGACAGAATAAACAAAGCTATCCATATGAGACATAATGAAAACTTCGAAATTCTAGAAATAATAGAATCCGATACCGCACTAGCTTTTAATAATATAGATTCATTAAAAAAATTCACTATTCCAATTGAGGAACATCCAATTAGATCCTTCTTTTTCAGTATATTACTTATTATACTATTAACACTAATAATCTACCTTATAATAAAAATTACAACATGTATAATAGAATGCAGAAGGCAAACGGAAACTAAGAATTTTAACAGAGCATACAAACTAGAACTACAACGCATTAAGAAAGATCGGGACGATCTTGCTTAACCCAGGGGGGAGTTAAGGTCAGTCTCTACGGCATCACATAATATTAAGTAGTAAGATAAGAACAGCATGCTCACACATGCATGATAATATTTAAGGGAAACAATAATAAAAGATTAAATAAGAACAAACATGTTTTCTTTATAATTCTTTTAAGATAACATGTAAAATTCCCGTAGATGATAAGGTAATTAGTAACTAGACATATAAATAACAGTTATTGTAAACATACATAAGCAACATATTATTAAACAAAGGAATAAGATATTATAAAATATCATAAAACAATTTTAAATATTGTAAACAACTAAATATTGTAAACTACCATGAAAAAAGATACCCTTTTAGAACAAAGAAGTTATGATAAGACAAATATTAGTAAATATTTAAGAAGAACATTTTTGTAAATCGAGGCAGTTAAGAAAATATTGGAAATAAAGAAAGACGCATCGCGTCGAATAAAAATATATTTTTTTAATACACCTAAAGGTGTTAAAATTAATTCGCGCCACTATTTTTAAACTTATTTTCAGATATTTCTCGGTTTGGTTTCTGTTCATCTTGCCGATTTAATTTCACACGAGAAGTTTCGTAGGATAATAATTTATTCTTAAAAATGATTTATATTACTGGCACCATATAAAATCGATTTATTTACACTCAAGTCATTTATACCGTCAATAACATATTGTATGATCGCATTGTCGTCAATATTACCGCGCGATGCATGTTCTTTAATATGTAAAAAATACTCTTGTACTGTTTCGCCTTTTTTCATTTTTCTGTCAGATAACTGTTTATGAATTTGTGCACTATTTAATGTTGTTTTAAATTCTTCAGTTAATGCTGCTAAGTTTTTTATAAGATGTTATACCCCGTTCACTTTGTATAAATAATTTTGCTAAACCAGTGATTGATTTTTTTGCGAATACATACATTTGGAATTCATCCCAGTTCATTATAGGCGGTGTTTCTTCAAATTCCTCTAACCAGGTTTTAACAGGAAAACTTCCTTTCCCATCAAATGGTCTTATAGAATCCTCAATATCGCGAAAATTCATGGCAAATCTTGAAATTTGTGGCTGTGTCGTTCGTGCCTCGTTTCTGTTTTCATAGTTGTTATTTTCAAACGATACAAAACTGTCGTTACCTTCATTGGATAATTTATTCTGTCTTTGTTGCTCTAATACACCGTCTTTCTTGTCAACGCTTGCAACTTCGTTTTCTTCGCTGCTAACGTCATCATCGTCTTCGTCATTATAGTCTTCATTGTTTTTTGCATTAAGCAACGCACCCTTTTTTAATTGTTTGAAAATATACTGTTTTAAATCTTCGTCTTTGTAGTCTATACATAAAACATTGCAGATTAAAGTTAATTCTCCGTAGTGAGATTTTTTTTTATGTATTAAATTTTTTTTTATATTCGTCGTCATACTCATTGTAATCAAAACCTTCAAACTCTCTCAAACGTCGGCGATTTGATTAAAGCTACAATCATAGTATAATTATACGGAGTAGACGCACCATATATTTTGTTAGTGTAAAATTAGATTTCGAATGTCAAAATTAAGAAAGAGAACATAACATAATAATATTATTTCGTAAACAAACAAAACAAAATGAAAAATATTTTGATATTCAAGTCTAATAAAATACAAATATAAACAAAAAACACATGTAGAGTTGCGTCCACTTTATATAATTCCACTATGGCTACAATGTTCTCTTTTCTTGTATGGCGTATGTTCTCACGAACACTCACAAACATACCCAAACTTGTCATTTTGTCGTTTTGCTTCGTTCTTTTCTTTCTTCAATATTCAACGCAACCAAATATTTTTTTTTTACTTCTTAACTTGGGGGTCACACGATCAAGTTTTCATTCAATTTTTAAGATTTTTTTACCAATACACTCACACTTTTAAAATTTGCTGAGAGTTTGCTTTCAATTTTTCGTTCAATTGAGTGTTTCAAATTACAGTCAAGAAAACAGCTGACTGCAGTTTTTTTATTCCAAATTTGAATTCTTATTCTGCCGCCAGTATTGTTTTGTTTTTTAATATGTTTGTGAACAAATTAACAAATATAACGACGTTTTGCAGTTCATAGAGATATACAGAAGGCATGAAGTTCTGTGGAATATGAATATTAATATTAATGATTTAAAAATTAAGGCATATAACTCTATTGCCGCCGAAACAAAACTGTCGGTGGAAGTGGTTAAAAAAAACATCTTGTTGAAAAACTTGCTTTGAAATTGCGTGCAGCCTACGTCACAGCTTTCAATTTTTGTGAATTTTGACAAGCAGTATGTGTAAATTTCTTGAAAGAGAATTGTAAAAAAACTTGATCGTGTGACTGCAGTGTTATACACACGCAACAAAACGGTTTTTTTTGAATAAGTGTATTTGTGCTTATTATTTTTTCTTTGTATTCCTGTTGTTACGGTACAGTCAACCTTCAAATCACATTTAGATATTTCCTTTTCTTAGCTTCTCTTTATCCGGGACGAGCCCCCAAATTTTGTGGTATCTTTTATTTTATTTGATATTAAGTTTTTTTTTATTTATAAACTATTGATATTAAGTTTTATTTAAATGTATATATGCATGTGAGTTTCAAGTTTAAATTATTATTGCGTACACTCCGTGACAACGTCTTTATACACCGGCCACCGAGCAACCAGAGGTGTCAGAGTGCAGATATAGTATACATTTTCTGACTTTCTGACTTTTTAGCACGAACTCATAATTTTTATTTTGTTTTGCTCAGGTATTTCTAAAAAATTTACACTTTCATTATTTACATTTCGTAAACATGAATTTTAAAACATGAAAATTTGTGTTTGTTATCACTTTTACATTAAATTCCATACTTCATAACAAAAAAACGTATATATAAGAATTTCCGGCATGTGCATTTTCATTACGGAAATAACTTTTTAATTAATGTTTTTTAAAATAAAAATTTTTTCATTTTGCTTATTTTCTCTTATTCGTAATATTAAAACACTATATCTGTCTCTTACATACAAACTCCAAATAAAAAGCTGAGTTTTTCAAAATTCCAACCTCAAAAGTTTCATCTCTGGTTGGTTAGTGCCGGCTGTTGAACATATACTGCCTGTAGATCTTCTACGCAACATCATACATCCCACATATATAATATATTTGTGAAAATTGCTTTTAACACACCCATGCAGTAAGTCAGCCAAGCGAGTGGCACTCAGACGAGTACGTAAAAAATTGAGTTTTTATAAGCGACTCGTCTGGCTCTTACGCTCTTACGTTATAATTTATTACAGATAAATTTTCAGTATAAAAATCAATTTTTTTTTTAATTTTCATATGTAAAATGTTAATAATTGGGAAAAAAGATGGCAGCCCTTTTATAAGCTAATAAGACCAGGTGTTCTTTGTTTTTGTTGAACAATATAAATTTTAATTGTGAAAGTAAAATTTTATTTATTTGATTTTTTCATTTGATTATTAACATTAATAAAGAAATAAAAATAAATTAAAAATGTTTTCATCAATGACTGATTTCATGATTGATTCAAGTGATTCTACTATGGTGATGGCGTTTTTGATGCACGTTCTTGTCGTAAATATATTCGCGTAAATATCGTAAAAATGTTCTTGAATTGCCAGAAAATCAGTAAGTTTACAAAATAACATATTTTTAATGCTATTATACGTGCATTAAATGTTTTTAGGTTTGTCGGCGCATTTCGAGTCAACAAAGAAATTTTTTTAATGTTGCTTGAAGAAATGAACCCTTGGCTGAAAACTGCATACCGAAACACACACATTCCAGCACCTACAAAATTAGCTACCTTGTTGTCATTTCTAGCTACTGGAGGCTACCAAGCTTGAATTTGAATTGAACGGATTTCCTCTATGAGCAAATCTAAGGTATGCGTTATAATTAGTGAACTTCAAATTTTTTTTCGATGGAATTCATTTTGTCTAAAATTATTTTTCTTTAAAATTAATTTTGTTAATTTGTTTTCCTGTTTTTATTATTATGTACTTTATATTTTATTATTTGTATTTGTTTTTCAATAAAATTTGAATAGAAAAGCAATCACTTGTGTAGAAACAATCACTTTTTTCTGCTTGGGTGGTTTTTATTTAAATGACATTTGTAAACGAGTTATAAAAACGAAAAAATGTGAGGTAAACGTCTGCTCTACGAAGTAGAAGATAACAAACTTTTTTTACTCAATTGAAATGAAATAAGTGAAAATGAAATTTGGAGCAGATATTTGAGTATCTTTACAAATGAAGTCCTACCAATTTTGGCTTATTAGCAGGGCAAGATTTTTTTGGCATATGCTATTTTTTGCCATTTCTTAAATTTTTTCGCTAAAAAGCCAATTTTGGTTCACCGTGCCATAAAATACCTTTTGTTTAGCAACCTAGAAGAGATTTTGAATTGACATAATGGTTTTATTTACTGGAACCGCCCTGTTTTAATTAATAATTCATAAAGTTGTTAATCATACTGCCATTTAACAATATATTTGTCCTTTTTTTCCGTACATGATTTATATTTGGTAGTATTTTGTACAACATTCTATGAAACTATGAAAGTAACGTTATAATACAAAACAGTATAAAAAAAGTAAATGAGTTATGCAATTTCGTTTATTTGTTTAAAAATTTATATACATAATTGGATAAAAAATGCCCAAAGAGACGGTAAAAGAATTTAATTCACGAATGGTGAAAAAGTTTCCGGAAATAATAAAAGGAGATTCATCAGTGCAAAATTGTACAATGTTGAGCAGCATTTCTCTTCATTAAAACATAAAGCTCTAGTTCAAAAAATTAAATCACCCACGAGACAATCTTTACTCACAGACACTACAACAGAAATGAACCCATACGTTTTGAATTTGTGCAAAACTTTTTTAGCTGCAAACATTCCACTGTATAAAATAAATAACCAAGTTATCAAGGAATTTCTAACAAAATACACTAATAAGCCTGTAAACAGTGAGTCACTATTGCGTACCAAATACTTGACAACAATATTTAAAAAATGCATTAAAGAATTACAAAACAGAGCTGAAAAAAGTTTGATTTGGGTTTCATTGGATGAAACAACTGATAGCGAGTAGCTGATGGTTGCCAATTTCGTATTTGGCTTGTTAGAAAATGGTGAAGAGGAGAAGTCATGTCTATTAAACATTGTTCACATAAAAAAAGCTAATGCCAGTTCCATGGCAGCTTTTTTTTATAGATTCTTTACAAATATTGTGGCCCGGTGGTAAATTTACAATTTTATTACTCAGGGCTGTCATAGAATCCAATGTTGTTGGTATTGGATTTGAAACCGAGAAAAAATTTATTTTGGTGTCATGAAATCCAATGTTGTCGGTTTCATTTTCGAGCTAGAATTATTTTCGATTTTAGGTGTCACAGAAACCAATGTTATCGTTTTTGTATTGGATTGAAGCCAATCAGTTGACAGTTGTTGGTTTGCTTAATTTCAAATAAAGCAAGTGATTAAAGAGGACTTTTTTCATTAAAATTCCGCCTGCAGTTAGTTATTTAGTAAAAATGTAAGCAAATTAATATTAATTCTACAAAAATAAATTTTTATTCATACTTTTTTTCTGTAACAAAAAAAAAAAATAGCACAAAGCTCAATAATTATGCATTTTATAGAAAAATATCCTGACATTGCCAAGGAATTTACAAAACGTGAAAAGCCAACTGTATGACCTCTTTGACAACAGTTGGCTGAATCAATAAAAAGAGCAGGTTCACGGCAAAAATTGTAAACGGAAAGCTTCTTTATTTAACCGGTAATTTATGACTATTCTTTTTACTTTCTGTGAACGTTCTTCGTCTAATAATAAAAATCCTACAACGGCAAAAGTGATTTTATTTCACTGACACCAATTGTATATTTTATATTCACCCTTATCGCGAATCTCAAGGGAATAAATTCGAGGGAATAATTTGTTTATTCCCATGAACAATAATTTGGTATCGCCAATTGTTAGGGAATAAAATATATTTTCGAAACATATGTGGCAATTCGAACATACTATTGTGAATTGATGTTGTTCAATTGTTTGTTTTTTTTTTTTTTTTCTTAATAAATTGTTATTATTTAATAAAATGCATAGTATTTCGCTCCGATTTATGTTATTAGAAGAAGAGAAGAACTTATTGGTGAAAATAAAAAGACGGAATTTAAGAGATTCATCAAATCCATTATGCTTACCAGAAACAATGTAAATGAAAGCATGAAGAGTTGTTATCATTATGTACATATATGTACATATAAATAAATTCTTTGCAGGTTCAAAAAACATTTTCTAGCTAACAAAGCAGCTTTTAAATACCTTTTAGATATATTGAACCAGAACTGCCTACCAGAAAGTCGTCGTGTTTTGTAGCTTACAACATATCTACGGTTTTTATAGTATACAAAAAATTAAAAAAAATAAATCGCATTTGTGTTATTTTTGGTTGTTTTTCATGTATCACATAAAAAAATTTTAATAAAAAGGCAAAAAAAAATTCTAATTCATAATTAATATACGTTTTTAAAACTAAAAAATTATCACATTCTTGATTTTCAGTTTCTCTAATTCTAAATTTTATTCCCAAATAAAATATTTGTGAAAAATGTCACAATACTTTTGGGAAAAAACTCACAGGAATAAAAATCGGCTATACCAATTTTTTTTTCGAACATGCAAATTTTTTCCCATGAAAATAATGCACGATTGCAAATTTAGGGAAAAGGGAGATATTTCGAGGGAAAAAATATTCACGATAGGGGTGATTAAAAATTTTCAATAAAAAACACGTTTTTATTTTTATTTAAACGAAAACACTACGATTTATCAAAATTTTTATCAAACAGTTACATTAACAATTTCATACAAATAAACTAGTGTATATTTTTGATAGGGATTAGGCACAACAGCGTTTTGCTTGTGGTGACAGATGCTGCACTATATATGGTGTCTGCAGTCCGATCGCTTAAAACATTATTTCCAAAAATGCTACACATAACGTGCCTGGCAGATGGACTGCACTGACTAGCTGATTTTGTTCGGTTACACGTTAAACACGTTAATATCAAACTGTAAGGCTGTATTTCTCAAGGTAAATTTTAAATGAATGAATGTACACAACGTCACAGTTTTATTTTGTTGTTTGCAGGTACCTTCTCGCAATTATCTTTTAAAATCATTGTTCCAAATTAAAAATAACCTAACTCACCTTGTGTGACTCGGTGGGGAAGGTGGATTGAAGCTGCAATATATTATTGCGATAACTTTAAGGAAATCTCTGAAGTTTTAAGCAATCTTAACGAATATAACGTAGAATGTATACTATATGCTAAATTAATATTGCAAAAACCTGAGCTAAAAAATGAATTGGTGTACATAAAAAACATTTTGAATGCATCTGCTCAAGTCTGCTGAAATTGCAAGCAAGAGGGCTTCCTATAAAGAAAAGTTTAGATATTATTGACCTTGTTAAGGAAAATATTAAAGATGTCAGTAGACAAGATTTTGCCGAGAAGTTAAAAAAATTTTTAAATCGAAACACCGGACTACAAGTATTAATTAAAATAAAAACTATTATTTATTTTAATGCGAGTGAAATGGATGAGTATATTTCAAACCTTTCCCCATCTGAACTTTTTGCATTCAATTTTGCTCCAGTTACTTCTAGCGATGTTGAAAGAGTGTTTTCCCTTTATTCAACCGTTTCCGGAAACTTTTTCAACCCCCTAAAATTACGAAGTTGCATTTGACTTGCTTAAAACGCGATTCAATAACAAGAAACAATTATTCCAATCCCATTTACTTAAAATATTTAATAATAAAAAGGTCATGAAGCCAAATGTAAATTCGCTTCGTTTATTCATTGTCATGCGTGCATTAGAATCAATTGCCACAAAATAGCAGACAACACAATTCTTCACTTAATCACTACATAAAGAGTGATTTTTTTGCTATTATCTTTTTTGGCAACACTAGTTTTGACAGCTCACGCACGTTTTGTATCTTGTGTCACTGTCAAACATCTTCAGTTTGGTCTATAATTTAATCATGAATCGTCTTACAAACGAACAACGCTTGCAAATTATTGAATTTTATTACCAAAATGCGTGCTCTGTTAAGAAAGTTCATCGCGCGCTTCTTCCATTTTATGGTCAGTTTAATCGACCTACTGAGGCTTCTATTCGGGCTATTGTAACAAAATTTCGCACCAAATTTACATTGTTGGACATTAAACCACCAACACGCTTACGTAGAGTGCGAACTGAAGAAAATATCGCAGCCGTATCGGCCAGTGTTGGTGATGACCGTGAATTATCGATTCGGCGCCGTTCGCAGCAATTGGGCCTCTGTTACTCCACTACGTGGAAAATTTTGCGGAAGGATTTGGGTGTGAAGCCTTATAAGATACAACTGGTGTAAGAATTGAAGCCAAACGACCTACCACAACGCCAAATTTTTGGTGAATGGGCTCTTGAAAAGTTAGATGAAGATCCACTTTTTTATCGAAGAATTGTGTTCAGCGACGAGGCTCATTTCTGGTTGAATGGATACGTGAACAAGCAAAACTGCCGTATTTGGAGTGAAGAGCAGCCAGAAGCATTGCAAGAGCTACCAATGCATCCACAAAAAACAACCGTTTGGTGCGGATTATGGGCTGGCGGCATCATTGGGCCGTATTTCTTCAAAGATGATGCGAATCACAACGTTACTGTGAATGGTGAGCGCTACCGTGCGATGATAACAAATTTTTTTTTGCCCAAAATGGAAGAGCTTGACTTGCATGACATGTGGTTTCAACAAGACGGTGCCACATGCCACACAGCACGCGAAACAATGGACCAATTGAGAGGCGAGTTCGGTGAACAGTTTATTTCACGCTTGGGACCAGTCAATTGGCCACCCAGATCGTGCGATTTAACGCCTCTAGACTATTTTTTGTGGGGCTATGTTAAGGCTAATGTCTATAGGGACAAGCCCGCTTCGATTGACGCACTGGAAGCCAACATTGTCAACATTATTCGTGAGATACCGGCCGAAATGTTGGAAAGAGTATGCCAAAATTGGACTAAGCGGATGGACCATTTGAGGCGCAGCCGCGGCCAACATTTGCATGAAATAATCTTCAAACATTAAATTATATCGACCCACCTATCGATCCAAATAAATATTTCATGCATTTTTCTGAATTTTATGTGTTTTTTTTTTTTTTAATTTCCGATAGTTCTTATAAAATCACCTTTTATAAAAAAAGGAATATCTACCCCAACATGTGTTAATTGTAATGGAATTGGTCATGTTGCTAATTATAAGGGCTGCCCTTCATATAAATCTTATTTAAAATATAAAAAAGATTTATTAGTTAAGGCTAAAAATAATAAAGAAGAAATTAGAAAAAATGTTAATAATGCAGTAATGACTTCACAAAGTGTTAATAAGAATATTTCATTCGCTTGTCATTTTTAACCCTGTAAAAAGTAATCAGTCACATAAAGTTAGTGCTTTACCAAAATTTGTGGAAGATTTTTTAAATCTTGGTGAAAAATTTTTAGATCATAATACTCACTCCCTTGAATTAAAAATTTTAAAATTCCTTAATTCTTACAATACGATGCCTTTAGACATGGCAAGAAAAGTATATAGTGAATTATTACAAAACATTTTATCGGAATATGGCTCGAAATAATTTAATTTTTATTACATTTAATGTAAGGTCTTTAGTAGAATTAAGTAGACGTATTGAATTGGTTAAAATATTAAATTTCATAAAGTAGACGTATGTTTTGTACAAGAGACTCACTTTAGAAGAAACTCGAAATTAAGTTTTGATAATTATAATATTATAAGGGATAATTCTAGTCAAGGTACTGCCATTCTGATTAAAAAAGGTATTAAATTTTGTATCCCTAATTTATCCTCCATTAATTTTCCTAATATATTTATTGAAATTAATTTGAATTTTGCTGGTCAAATTAATAAATATTTATTAGGTAGTATTTATATTCCATCTAATTTTCCGTGTTCTGACTTTAACCAAAGCCTTAATAATATTAAAAATTTTTCTTTAAACTATGACGGTGTTTTTATTGGAGGTGATTTAAATTCCAAAAATTTACAATGGGGTGATTCTTTAGTTAATTTAAATGGTCAGAACTTATCTGACTGGTTACATTTTTCTGGAATAAATTTTACTAGAGTATGTGGTGTCAGTCCTTCATATCCTAGTGGATCATCTTTTTTGGATCATTTTTTAATTAGTACAAACCAAATAAATTTAGTTAATACAAATTATAAAATTCATAGTCTTCCTACTTTTTCAGATCACTTTCCGTTAAAATTGGTTTTTAAGTTTTCTGAATTTGATTTAATCACATCAACAAATAATTGCTTTACATCTTTTGAAAATACTAATTGGAATGATTTTCGAAGTGATGTAGATTTTAGATTACAGTTTTTAGAACTTAATTCTTAGCATAACTTAGCCGTAGATGAAATTGATGCAAGTATTTTGGAATTTAATGATTGTATAAATAATGAATTGGAAAGACACTCACAAAAAATTGAGTTAAAAAATAAACGTTTTATAATTCCTGAAAAAATTAAAAAGCTTTTTAAAATTAAATATTCTTGGCAAAAAGAAATAAAGAAAATTTTTCATAGAAATGGTAACAGAACCTCTGATGAATATCGAGTTTTAAGTGGACAAGTTCAGCTTCTTAAAACTATAATTAAGGAACAAGTTGAAATTCATCAAACTGAAGAATTTAAAAGAAGAATGCAATTTATTAAACCAGGTCCTACAGCTTTCAGAGAAATTAATAAGTTTATTGGAAATAGGAAATCTAAAAACTTTGATAAAGTAATAGTGAATGATACAGTTTATTTTGAAGATTCTGAAAAAGTTGAACAATTTAAATATTACTTTTCAGAAATTTATAAACCAAATTCTCCAATTACTACAAATTTTTCTGTAATTGATAACTCAGTAAAATTATTTGTTAACAATTTGTCTGAGTCATTCTGTCAATTTAACAATTCCATCAATGCTTTGAATATTAATCAAAATCTTTTTCTTACGAATTCATCTGAAATTCAGTTAATAATAAAATCTCTTAAATCTAAAAAGTCATCAGGTATTGATAAGTTTTCTATCTTTTTAATTAAAAAGTTACCATTTTCAGCCATTGATTTTTTGTCTAAGATTTTTAACCATTGTTTAAATATTGGCTATTTTCCAAAAATTTGGAAAATTGCAAAAATCTATCCTTTAGTTAAAAAGCCAAATAATTTTCGAATTTCAAACTCTCGTCCAATTTCTATGTTGTCTAACATTGGAAAAATTTTTGAGAAAATTATTAAATCTAAATTGGAAAATTCATTAGAACATACTATTATACCAAATAATCAATTTGGTTTTAAAAGTGGTCATTCGTCTGTTGACGCTCTTTTACTTTTTCAAAATGATGTAGTTTGTAACTTGAGAAATAAAAGGTGTACAGTAGCTATTTCTCTAGATATTGAAAAGGCGTTCGACAGGGCATGTCACTCGTATATTCTTTATAAATTGATTAGAATAGGTAGTGATCCTTTTATTATTAAGATTTTAAATAGTTATTTCGAAGATAGAAATTTTTTTGTTGAGTTAAAGAACTCTAAATCAAATTTGGGTGATATATTTTGTGGGGTTCCTCAAGGAGCCATATTATCTCCTTTATTATATAACATTCTTGTTCATGATTTTAATGATTCTAAAAGTATATTATGTGCTGATGATTCATTTATATATGCGCACGATTTTAATCCTGAAATTGCTTTAAATAAAGTTAAGAATCACTTATCAATTATATATAACTATTATAATGAGTGGGGAATTAATATTAATACTATAAAATCTGAGGCTATTTGTATTCGTAATGCTTCAGGCAAAGGTCCACCAAATACAGTTAAATTAAGTAAAACATTGAATCTCTCTTTACATGGTTTACAAATTCCATTTAAAGATCATATAAAATATCTAGGGGTAACTTTAAATAAACTATTTAAATTTAATCAACATGGTAAATTAGCCAAAAATAAAGGTTTTTATATGAAAAATACTTTCTTAAAATTATTTTTAAATAAACATTTATGCCAACGAACTAAACTTTTAATTTATAAAGTTTGCATTCGCTCAAGCATGTTGTACGGTTTTCCTATATGGTTTTCAATATCGCCATCTGTTATGAAAGAATTGGAAAAATTAGAAAGAAGTTGTTTAAGACTTTGTGTTAATGCAAATTATAAAAACTATTTTAGGAGATTTTCTAATACTGCTATTTATAAGAAAGCAAATGTACAACCTCTCTCTACGTATGCTTTGATATTACTTAATAAGTTTATAAATCGTATACAGAGTCATGAGAATAGCTTAATAAGGAACATTATTGATTCTCAAATAGAAGTCAATTGGTCAAACAACTTTTATTACTCTCCAGTGGGAATACTACACGAGGATATTAATTCTTTACTTAGCGCTATTGTATATAATTTGCCAGAGTTTTATGCTCATTCCATTAAAGGCTCTAATAGAGGCTAAATTTCTGTTTTAGTATTAAGTTTAATTTTTGTATTTTGTTTTAAGTTTAGCCTAAGTTCTCTCAAGACGTAGTAGTCTTAATAATTTTTGATTATATTTTAATTGAGCAATATAAAATTCACTTTTGATAATTTTTGTAATTTTATGTTTACTTTAAATTCTTTATTTTAATCTTGTAAGCTCGTTGCGTTTTTATTTTAAATTGTATTAATACAATACTTTATAGCTTTAAGTTTTTCATAATTTTATGTTATCTCCTGTTATATAATTTTAATAAGCTAACTTCAGAGTCTCAATAAAATTCAATTCAATTCAAAAAAGAAGTAAATTCTTCATTTATTTGAAAAAAATGTCATACATTAATTCCAATGATTTTAAGTATATTATAAGAAGCAAAATAACTAATTTAAAAATTTTTTTCAAAGCAATATTTGTGTTTTTCAGCATCAAAAAAAAAACCCCCCCGGCAACAAACTTCCTTACAAGATAAGTTTTATATTATTGCAGAGGTACTCGAGGGCGCAAACATGGCGCTGATATTGTTTTCTTCAAATCTTTAACCGCAATAATAATTCAGCAATTATGCGTCAACGTACTGAAGAAACTTAACAATGATCGCAGCCAGAAACTATGCAGCCTGTTAAAAAGCCAGATGCCAATGTGTGGTTAAGCTGCAAATTTCATTGTTAATTTCTGCAAACAATAGATTATGACTAAAAACGCCGATATTGAAAAGAGTTTGATGAGAAGACGTTCATTCAAAACAGAAGGTATTGCAAATGACAGCAGATGAGCTAAATATTCATTGTGCTTATTCGTCCAAGAAGGTTGTAAACCAAATGAAACCAATTATGCTCCTGATAATACATAATATTTAGTATTGGGTAAGATTATTTAATTTGAAAAAGGAAAGAAAAAACGATCAGTCAAAAATGTTCAGTACTCACGTAAGAAAGTTAAATACTTTTTGTAATGTTTATTTGTTTTAGTATACATATATTGTTACTTTGTAGAAGAAGAACACATCTGAGAGTGCAAACAATTATATGCACACTCAACCTACATTTTAAGAACCCTAATATTTGTTAATACAAAACATTTTAATATAACAGTTATTATTATTGTACATATATATACAAATATCTCAATAGATAATGCAATTCATTATTTAAATCATGCTTCGACGGTTAAAAAACATACTCGTATGTAGTAATCATTTTCTCATATTATGAAGCATTGGAAGTGAACTGGTCAAACAGCTAAAACTCCGGGGTCACGTAACGTTTTACTACGCTTTATCCACCACAAGCAAGGCTTGGTATGTTTTAAATAAACTTATTTTTTATTTATTTTGTAAACTTTATTTTTATTCACGAAATAAGCAAATATTTCGGTTTTAATATTATTTACATTGATTGCAAATTCTTGTACATTTGTGGCTTTGTTTGTCCCCATTTTCACTATGAAAGATTACTTATTATCGTTGTTTTCTTTGAACTTTCATAGTCCTTCTCACAATACAAGTTTTATGTGTATATTTTTAACACTAAGTCTGGGTATACACGGTGGAAAAAAGGAAAGAGTGGAAAAGGGTACTCGGTAATTCTCTTTTGTTCTCTATTCGTACCTTTTAAAGCTGTAAAAAAAAAGACAATGAATAAGAATGCTAAAATTCCAGAAATAAAATTTTTGTGTGAACACAACGCCAATTTTAAAAGAAAGTGAAGAAAAAGTTGTGCAACTAAAATTGTTCTATGTGCTCCCGGACTAACGAGTGAGAGAAGAAAACGAATTTCAAGTTCGTACAAGTGTATTGGTTTCCTCCTTTTGTCTAAAAAGACGAACTTTCATAGTGAAAAAGAGGACTTTAATATGTACTAACGCATTTAGAGTTTTTCAAAATTCAAAAAATTTTAATGTGAAATTTTAATAAAAATCTAATGTATTAAATTAATTTCAGATGCAAATCCACGCAAAAAGAACGTATATGTACAGCAAGAGAATGAATAGAATCCCTTAAGTTCTCCAGTTCATTTGTACGAATTCTATTTGTCCAAACGGTAAATAAAAATTAAAAACCAAATTATTTATTTAAATTTTCAATAAAAAGGAAAATAAATTTTTTTTCCATTTTGTAAGTCCGGAAAGTGTAAAAACAAGTAATGACGTTTTCTACTTGGAGCAAAAGCGATCTTGTGTACCCAATTCGCTTTGCAGAAAATGTTACATCGGGTAAAAATGTTGAAAGAAAATCAAGCTAATCATCTCAATTTTCAAAAATATAGTTCACCAACGAACAGCACATCAAAATAAAAATTTAATTGCTGCTCCAAGCTTGTAATTTTATATAAATACTAATTCATTTTCATATTTTTTTCCAACAATAAAGAATGAAAGTAAGAGAACAATATTTTTAATAAAAAATAATGTTAAAAAAATAATTACATACTGCCCACAAATATTACCAGTAAATCATTCAAGGAAAATTCATTTTAATTTCTGTTTCTGTACAATTTATATACCAGGTATTTTGAATTAAAAAAAGCACTACAAAAATAGTTGCATACACTTTACAAGGCAAACACAAGAAAATAAACGTATACATTTAAATAACAACACAAAAATTTTATATTTGTAATGTTAATAACAATTGAAATAAACTTAGTAATAACAAGTTAAATTCGGCCGTGCCGAGTCTTATATACCCTTTACTGTGTTAGCGAAATATTAACATTTTTCACTTTCCACATGCTTCTATAATAACAACAACATACAAAAATTTAAGGGAATGAAGATAAATATGCCGAGTTAAATATATTTTAACGTAAAACCCGAAGTTTTTTAGTATTCGTAAATTTCGGTTGTATTTTTTGATTTTTCTGGTCTATTTGTGCCCGATCTTTCTCATTTTTTGCACAAACATTACAATTGTTATTTGTGATAAAACTGTGTACCACGTTTTTTGTCCGTCTTGTAGTTTAGACAAATTACGCAAGAAACGCATCAAAAATGGTCAAAAATAGAGGTAATCGCAATTTTTGACTCATAGTTCCGCCATTTATGGACCCATAGCTCCGCCATTTATGGACCCATCTAGCTGAGTTTTGGTTACGATACTATGAATGTGATGTTTAAAAAAACTGAGTACTACTTTTTTTCAGTTTAGATAAAAAACGCATAAAAACAAAACCATAATCAAAATCTAAAATTGCTGTTGTATTTTTGATATTCCCCGGCCATTTGTGGACCGTACATGTACGGTGTAGAAATTACAAACGGAATCACAAAGTAATATATATATATATATACTTTTCTTACTTATAGTGAAGGGTATAAAAAATAACAATAATGGACTAAAAATCTATGAATAAATAACAAAATTAGGGTTTTAAGAAAAACTATAATTCAGTTCAAAATGTACACATGTACACAAAAAATTAATTTTATTACAATTTTTTACATACATTTACATAAAAATTTATATATATTATTTATATACGAAAAATTTTTCCAGTTCAATTTAATTTTTGTTTTGTGTATAGCACTATTTTATCACTATTCTGTGGTTCTTCCTCAGTACCACATTCATATTCAATATCAGATTCATCATCTTTATCCAAGTCGTCATTCTCATCGTCATTCCTCTCTTGCTCTTTCTACATTCTTTCTTTAATAAAGATGTATAGAGATTCTCTGTGTTAATGCCTGTAGCTATGAGCCATAGCTTACAAGTACCAAATCCATTTGATGTATTTGCGATTTCTGCAAATGATTTGTGAGCATAGTCGTGTACTGCATAAGCATATACGAATATATACAAACACAAAAAGCAAGCAAGCACATAGTAGACTTGTGCTCCGTAGTTCATTTTAGTGAGTTCATTTGATGTTTTGTATCTTTATCACTTATACTTTCATTGTCATTGAACGTTCCTTATTATATTAAATGATATCGAATAGGGGTTGAAAGGAATTTTTTACGAAAATACAGAGTAAAACAACAAAACAAAATTCGAAAAATTTTTAAATTTAGTTTTCGATTTCTTTTTTATAATGTAATTCAACAAGTTCTTTAGTCAGTATGGTTTAAAACAATTAAGTTTTAATTTTAAAATCTTAAAATTAAGCTTTTTAGCATGCATAATACATTATCTCTTCTTCAGTTTATTTGTTTTAAATACCATTTTTGTAAAAGAAAATAATTTGCAACTTTCGTTCCCTCATCATTGTTTTCGTTTAAGTTTAGTTCGTTCGTTCATTTAAAATAAAGGGCAAGGAAATGAATTATAGGAATTCAAAACACGGACTAGTTCGTTCATTTCAAATAAGTTGTAATGTTTTAGGTGAGTGTCGAAAAGTTGTATGTTAAAAAGGACAGACTGATTATTTGCCGGCACTTAAGAACGCCACTGGCAGTATAGACTTATAGGCAAAGAGACTACATGTAGAAGAGTTGAGAAGCAGATGAATGCTTTTTGATAATAAAAGAAAATATCAGCCGATTCAAGGCTTAGAATAAAGTTGCTTTATTTTCATATTTGCATGTCCTTATAAATAAACATAACGGGATAGCTTCCTTAATAATTACAATAATAAAAATAAACAAATTCCAGTTGAGTGTAATTTGAGTGTGACGTTACATTATTCATGTGTTAAGGACAAAGATAAATATATTTCACAAAAAAAAGAACTTGAATATTAACGGATACAGTGAAATAAAATTAAAGTGTAATAAGGCTTATAAAGTACACTACAAAGTGAATAGTTCGTTCATGTGCTACCCAAGACTAGTAGAGCCTAGGACTGACTATCCTACTTAGTCGTACGATCTGTCTAAAAACCCATGTGTGCTAAAAAAATATGATAGTGTGTATTCAACAAGCAGACTTTTTGACAGGTCTGTCCGATTTTTTAATGTTATGAAAATTTTCATAAAATAAATTTTATCTGTGAGATTAGAGTTGCATTTTCTATGTTCAAGGCATAAAAATAGCAACAATACCAAACTTGTGTTTTGTTTATACAAACATTTAAGCTATTTTTCATTGTACATATTTGTAAAAAAGATATTTTGCGGCAAAAAAGCAGAAAATGAATACTTTTAAAAGTATAAGGTAAGTAAACATATGTTTTTGCATCTTTTTTTGTATAATAGTATGGCATAAAGTTCGCTATTTTAAAGCGATTTCTTCAAGTAGGACAGAATTCTGTCACACATTCACCCTTATCGCGAATCTCAAGGGAATAAATTCTAGGGAATAATTTGTTTATTCCCTTGAACAATAATTTGGTATCGTCAATTGTTAGGGAATAAAATAAATATATTTTCGAAACATATGTGGCAAGTCATTTAATTTTTTACGTGTTTTTTTTTAATTTTCTTAATAAATTGTTATTATTCAATAAAATGCATAGTATTTCGCTCCGATTTATGTGATTAGAATAAGAGAAGAAATTATTGGAGAAAATAAAAAGACGGAATTTAAGAGATGCATCAAATCCATTGTGCTTACCAGAAACAATGTAAGTGAAAACATGAAGAATTGTTAACATTATGTACATATAAATAAATTCTTTGCAGGTTCTAACAAAATTTTCTAGCTAACAAAGCAGCTTTTAAATACCTTTTAGATATATTGAACCAGAACTGGCTACCAGAAAGTCGTCACCAAGCAACCAGATGTGTCAGAGTGCAGATAAAGTATACATTTTCTTTCTATCTTTTTTGCACAAACCAAAAATTTTTATTTTGTTTTGCTCGGGTATTTCTTTATTTACATTTCGTAAACATGAATTTTAAAACATGAAAATTTGTGTTTGTTATCACTTTTACATTAAATTCCATACTTCATAACAAAAAACGTAGATATAAGTATTTTCGGCATGTGCATTTTCAATACGGAAATAACTTTTTAATTAATGTTTTTTAAAGCAAAAAATTTTTCATTTTACTTATTTTCTCTTATTCGTAATATTAAAACACTATATCTGTCTCTTACATACAAACCCCGAATAAAACGCTGAGTTTTTCAAAATTCTAACCTCAAAAGTTTCATCTCTGGTTGCTGGTGAAGTCGTCGTGTTGTGTAGCTTACAACATGTCTACGATTTTTATAGGATACAAAAAATTAAAAAAGAAATATTCTTTAGAAAGATACGAAATCTTAAATCTAAAAAATAACTGAAATTTTTTTTTGTACTTCATGTATCACAAAAAATTATAAGCAGGCACATAAAAAAGCCAACAAAAATTCTAATTCATAATTAATATACGTTTTTAAAACTAAAAAATTATCACATTCTTACAGTCCATCATTGCTATTAGATTGCTTGATTTTCAGTTCCTCTAATTTTATTTGCCGCTGCAACAATTCTAAATTTTATTCCCAATCGAAATGTTTGTGAAAAATGTCACAATACTTTTGGGGAAAAAACTCACGGGAATAAAAATCGGCGATGGCATAATTTTTTCGAACATGCGAGTTTTTTCACTTACAAATAATTCACGATTGCAACTTTAGGGAAAAGCGAAATATTTCGAGGGAAAAAATATTCACGATAGGGGTGATTATTTTGACATAATCGTACGATCGTGTAGGATAGTCAGTCAGTACCTTAAGTACTCATTCGTGAATTTTGTTGTTCCTGAAATGTGAACTCATGTTTGTATTTACAAATACATGCACTTGCTGCAGAGTACATAAGTACTACGCAAATCCATACATTTGTGCAGATGTCTAGTGTGAACGCAAAATCATTTGTTGGTGACTTTAATGTTAAATTCAGTATTTAACTTTCAGCCTAAAAATACTATTAGGCCTTTCGCGCAAAAAATCCAATTAAAAATTCCATTTAGTAGCATGAAAAATAAAAATTATTTTTTTTATTTAAGCCACAGTCGATAAAATATTACGGTTTAAAATAATTTATAGAGCCTTTCATAATTTTTTTATATGGCCTTACGCGTGTACGTTTGTAAAAAGATTTAATAAAACTTTTTTCCTTAATGTATTCTAATGGTTGATAAAGTGGTCCCTCTGTTTCCAGAAAAATATCAAAACTGTACATAGTACGTAAAAGTTGTTTCGCCAAAATATTTGACAATGGAAATTTTGAATCAGCAAATGAGTTTGTGTAGTTTTCCATAATCTGTAATTAAAAAAAAAAGAAAAAAAAACATTCGTTTTGTAAACTAAATATTAAATAGGTATATCGTATATTAACCTTAATGGATGAATTATTTAGTGCATTGTGATGACCATTCCAATGTACTGTAATTGTCCACAAAGGTACATTTAAGGGATATTTATTTGAAATACTTATAAGACATTCCATTTTTGCTGAGCTCAATACGATTACAGCTCTGAAGAAACTGCAAGTATCGTCAACCAATTTTTGTTCTATAAATTTCATGCAAGTTTCAGAATTTTCATATTCCTCCGAAGATATTGCTGTCCACTGTACTAAAGCACAATTTGGTTTTGAGCAACCCATTTGGTTATCCATATATTCATCTTGGTTTTTGTTCATAAGCAAACGGATTTGGGTTATCAATGCTAAACGGGAATGCCAATAACTTTTAATTTTTTTTACACAATCCGAAGTAAAATCCTTTAATTGCAGTATGTTGTTGCGATCAATTTTTATATTGTTAAATAATGAATTTCCACAAAACAGTTGAAGCCACCGGTACGGCTTTCCTAAATTATGTTTCATCAATTTTTTATGAAATTCTTCCAATGATATGTTGTTTTTTTGTAGCTTTAATTTAAATTTGTTATTAGTTTCTAAAAAAAATTATTTCTTAATGTACATTTCGGGTTCCAGATGGCAAAACTCTTTTCCCTTTCGACTAGACTGCCAAAAATGTACAAAAAATTATGTAGTCTTTATAGGTCCATTAGTACAAGTAACCGATAATTAAAGTTAAGTCAAATAATAAGCTTTTTGTTGGACATTAAATTAAAAATAACGATATGTGAAATATCGGGTAGTATGTTTAACTAGCCACTCAAATTTGGTTTCAAAGTTTAGCCAAAAACCGAAAGTTTTTGTTTGGTTAGTATATCTTCATTTAGAGAAACATACTTACATTTAAGCTTGTAGTAGAAAACGGTATTGATTCTCCTAGATCATCTTCCCCTATAAATTTTAGAAAATCTTGTAGGATATTACTTTCTAAATGATTTACTTGATTCTCATTTAAGTGGATTTCACAGTTACCAGTAGCGACTTCAAGGGATGGCAGGTAAAAAATTCTTACGGTAACATAATCTTCTAAAAAATTTGCATCTATAAACTGTATGGAATAATGATTTATAGTAAATACATAAATAACTACATAAAATACATATACCTTTATTTCAAGCGATAATAGGTGAGGATGAAGTAAAGACGGCTGATCGGAACAATTGCTTAATACATTTTTCTTAATTTCTTGATATTTTAATTTATCTTCGTCTCCTACAACTATCAATTCAAATCCACCTTCCAATTGTTCTATTGCCTTCAAATTTACATACGCCAAATACAAAGGTTGTGGTAGCATATGAACCTTTTGTTCAAGTTTCCATTTTTGTTCTATAGGCATTTGTAAAGCGTCCTGTAATGGTCGCGTAGCCTTCAAAAGCGTGCGTAGTGAAGGAGCAAAAGTAGACAAAACTTCCATTTTCAATACAATTTTGTTGAAAATTGTGTTTTTGTCGCTTAGTAACTTATTGCAATCTTCAGACAATTTTTTTCTTAAATTATGTTCCCTTTCCAAACGTTCTATACGATCTTTGTGGCTAAATGTTGATTCTTCGAGTTTCTCAACATTTGGCTCATAAATGTCGATATCTTCATCTTGACTTTTAAATTTGTAGCAATGTTTTATTTCACGTTTTAAGTAATTAACTTCGTACAATAGATTTTGCAGATGTAAACGGTTATAGTCAACCAAAGTCTTCTGTGCTTGCAATTCTTCGCGGCCAGACCGTACTTTATATTTAACTAAACGATTTATTTTCTTTATCAGTACAAACTCCAAAGAGCCAATTTTTAATTTCTCATCTAAATCAATTTTCTGAGGAAAAATTTTGTTAAATTAATGCATTTTATATATTATCTACCTATATATGCATTAATTATGTATAGAATGTACTAACCGTTTCCTTTGCATTATTTTTTCCATTTAAACAATCTGTAAATAATTGCTTTAATAATTCGAAATTTTCATTTAGAAGAGAAGACATATTTAGGAAATTTTATAAGCTTTTAGTGTATCACCAGATATCCAAGCCGATGGCGCGCCGCCGCCCATGTTTTTTTCCAACACAACCGCAGCACATGATATAATAAATCAGACAGTGCAGTCCCTAAAACAACTACATTATTACAAGAAACACATGGGTTTTTTTCATATAAACAGTCTTGCGGTTGTCAAAAACAAATAATTAAAAAAGCAAAAAAAAAAAAAATTTGTTTTTTTTTATGGTTTTATACCATGGAGATGATATTGAACAATTTAAATTAATAAAATAAAATAATATTTTGCTAAAGTGACATCAATTAGACGCAGAAAAACAAAATGATATTATTATACCATGCCGCAACCGATTCCTTTGGCTTTGATCGGCTTAAAATTTGTTAAATATTCTATATAATAATACAACTTTGAATATTTGTATAAAATATAATTAATTTTATTTTCAGTAAATTGTATTGAATTGTCAAAGAATGAAAAAGAGAATGAATAAAAAAGCAAAGATTTATATTAAACGAATATTAATGTTGATAACGCCAAAGGCAGTTAAGTATGTAATACTCATCCAGTGTATTTGATATGCATTATAGGCTATTCAGGCATACACGTTAATTGATCTATTAGCATTTTACGCAATTATCGCCTCTATTGAGCTCAATTTACCATACAAATTTCCATTAAATAATTGCGTAATTAAAAATTGAATGCACGTTAATGAAGTCAAAATCGAAATGCAAGTTGTGCCGTTAAATATCAACTCAAAAGTGAGAAAAGTTGATATTTTCAGTATTGAAAACGTAATAAATTTAAAAATAAATGTCATAAAAAGGAAATGCCAGCCGAAGTTACCGGTAAATAAATTTTATAAAATATTTAACCTAGCGTTTACACAGGAAAGTATTTTCTTGAAAGTTGCAATACACTTAAACTTTTTCACTAACCCATTGACAACTTTGTTACCATCCACCTAGCTTTCAACGATATTTTCAAGAAAGTAATTTTTTTGACACTTTCTGAAAGTAAAATGACAAATAGATAACACTGTTACCAAAGACTATAAAACTATAAAGATATTCCATGTAGAACAAAATCTGAAAACAAAAATGAATAGCTGAAACAGATGCGGGGGCACTAAGCAACCAGAGATGAAACTTTTGAGGTTAGAATTTTGAAAAACAGCATTTTATTTGGAGTTTGTATGTCAGAGACAGATATAGTGTTTTAATATTACGAATAAGAGAAAATAAGCAAAATGAAAAATTTTTTGTTTTAAAAAACATTAATTAAAAAGTTATTTCCGTAATGAAAATGCACATGCCGAAAATACTTATATCTACGTTTCTTTGTTATGAAGTATAGAATTTAATGTAAAAGTGATAGCAAACACAAATTTTCATGTTTTAAAATTCATGTTTACAAAATGTAAATAATGAAAGTGTAAATTTTTTAGAAATACCTGAGCAAAACAAAATAAAATTTTGAGTTCGTGCAAATAAGACAGAAAGAAAATGTATACTATATCTGCACTCTGACACCTCTGGTTTGACCGGCGGCGGGGGGAAGTAACAAGGGAATATTTGAGCATGCGCATTTCAAATACAAGTTTCTCTCATTTAGCTACTGAGATAAACAGAGAATAAACACATACTCAACAACATATAAATGCGCATGTATGTATGTATTATAAACCAAGCATTTAAAACTTAAAATGAATTTTATTTCTTTTGTATGTTTTTTGTGTGAGATTTATAAATTTTTCAACAAAAATGTTATTGAAATCTTAGGAGCAAATAAAAATAGAACGAATATGACTAGTTGCGTTATTGTAGGGTAGAATATCTTGTTTATGATTGTAAAAATAAAATTTATTCTAGTTCATTAATTTGAACCTTTATTGAACTCTTATTATAGATTTGTAGATACTATTTTTATAATGAGAAGTAGTCCTGTTGTATATGCTTTTTAAAAGGATCTATAAGAGTTTTAAAACTCACAGACTGTTAATAATAAATAACACAGAAATTGATTTTATGTTATGAACAAAATTTATTTATAATAAAAATTTAATTATTTGGAAATTAATTTGTAAATCATAAGACATTTTTATGCCTTATTCCCATTTTTTGTTTCGTGGTATTGTCACAAAACAATTTACTTATTTATAAAAAAATTAGTTTTTAAATGCTCTACCATTGATGGATACCTATCTATATAGCGATTTCATTGCTGCTAGGTATATCAGCAGTAGACTCTACAATACTTTTCATAAAAAGTCTTGAACTTATACGTTTAATACTTATCAAACCAAATGAGAATTTCAATTTATCTAAGAAGTAGAAAGTTTTAAAAATTAAAACTTTTTTAGAAACTTAGTAAGCATTTAAAAATATTTTCTTTTTCTTCAATATTTTCACCATTAGAGATTCCAGTTCGGAAACCTAAGCTAATGTGTAAGAAAAATATTCAAAATACAAAAATAAAAATAAAAATCCAATACGTATTTACAGTAAAATGTAAAATAAATATTGAGTCGTAAGCAATATAAATATTAATCAATTAAAACATTTTTATTATTATTCCCATTTTTTGTATCTCATTGAAATAAAACACTGAAGATGACAAATTGCCGAAACCGGTCTACTACTACGGTGGGCTACTTTTTTAAGCTTAAGATAAATAACAATTTTAAAATTTTATTTTGATCATTATTTCGTTAATTCGCTGCTTAGCTTCTTCAGGATATTTATATTTGAAATTATTTCAAAATAGTTAAGAAGTTAAGCAACTAATTAACGAAATGTTGATCAAAATAAAATATTAAATTTTTTATTGACCATCTGTAATTCCATTACGGTCAGTAACGAAATTTAAGCTCGGTGTGAATTCATATACTATATGTATTAAAACAATAAAATGCATGTATTTACCTACATTAACAAAAACGGTATAAGAAGAAAACAACTTTTTCATTAAAATTTGGTACACACTGAAAAGTGAAGTTGTATAAATTCTTGCTGAATATTATTCTCTTGCATGTTATATTACTCTCTTTTAAAATCTCGCTTTCTCGTGGATATTACTAGCAATATCCATCAACAAATTTAGCACCAGAAAAAATTTACACTACGTAGAACATCTTTATAGTTTTATAGTATTTGCTGTTACCCTTTAAAAAGATTAAAACAAATGTACAGGATTGTGGTAAAATTATAATTGTACATTTAACTGGTTTTGTGTATATTGTTACGACCCGCAGGGCTTCCGGCTGCCTCAACTAGCTACACGTTTCTCACAGGCGGTTCCAACCCTGACCGTTAGTCGCGTTTCCGCACAAATAAAAACAAATGGAATATCACAACAACAAAAAAATATACTAAGAACTACCAACAGACACACACACTAGCGATTCCAATACTCCCGTCATCTCGCCAGGGGTAGGTGCTATTCCCTGTAATTGCCCTCCCATCCATGTCACAATTGTATTCCTGTCTAGTTATTTCTTTGTGACCCTTGTTCCACCAAGACTTCTCCTACCTACCTTACCTTCATGCCATCAACCTTAAAAGAAAATCTACTCCAAATGCATTTCTCTTTTTTCAATAAAACTTAACGATAACATTTATTGTAATATTTTAAATAAAAAACAAACTTAAACATCTACCAAACTGTATTATATAAAAAAATTTTTTTTCTCTAAATAATAAAAATTACATTATTAACAAAAAAAAATCACTTAACGTACATAAACATATTTTTTTAAGCTAACGGTTTTGGAGGACTTGATCATTATTTTTTTTGTATTTTTATTTATGTGAGAAAATGTTCTTTGAACGGTTTTATATCCTGATAGGACCGTTATTAAATTTTTTCCGTTTTTACGGTATCACCATATAAATATAAATATCTAATAAATATATTTTTTTTCTATCCTGAAGGAGCTCCCTAAAGTTTCTTTTTATTTTATGACACCCTAAAAGCAGAAAAAAAATTTATTTTCGCTATTTTTTTCCGTTATTATTGTTGCCGGTTATACATACAAAAAAAATATTATTCTTTTTTTCTCAAATCTCCCATATTACAGACATTGTTTTTTTTCTTTTTTTCTATAATAGGCTATACAGATGAACTTAAACTAACATAATAATAATAGAGGGTTCTCTTAACAATAGAGGTTGTTTTCAATTGCCACAAAAGCTTAATTCTCTTTCTTTGTTCTTACAATTTATATAAACTTTATTTTTTTTTCTTTTGGTTGATTCACCATGCTGTGCTTTCAATACCTAGTTCTGTTCTCTCTTTTTCCTTTTGTGGTTTACTTGCACTTAGTTTTCTTTTGGTCTTCTCAAAAAAAAAATAATCTTTAATAATACGGTCTTACCGCTTCAGAAGCTTTTTTTTTTTTTCTTTGTCCTCAGTGGAAATTTAAATTCTCCCCGTACTGTTTGGTTGTCAGCCAATCACTCGTGCTTTGGTGGGAAATAATTGGTGGACTGGTTGTTCTTATCTTACTCTTCCAACTCTGTCCTACTCGTGTTCCGATCTTGGCTATCTGCCGGTTTGCCCACTAGTTTTTTTTTTCTTTTTAGTACTCCAAAAAAATTTACGTATTATTTTGTTTTGTTTTTTTTTTGATCAACCACTTTGTCTTAATTTCAGCGCCCTTCCCTCTCTTGATCTACCGTTTCTCCTATTTATATCCTACTCTGGAATATGGCTGATTTTATTTTCCATTTTCCAACTGATTTCTGCTAACGTTCATAAAAAAAATATTTTCCCGCTTCATGATCCTTTGTCTATTGCTAGCCTTTTCCTTCTCTCACCCTTCATAATAAAGTTTCCCTTTTCTGAAAAAGCTCTTTTCGTTGCTTGTGTACAATGTTAATTGCTGTAGTCGTACTATTCTTCTATAATGCTTTGTGCTGCTGGCAATTCCTCATTTCTGACACTGACATTTAATTTTTTCTTTCTCATTTGACTAGACACATTTTTATTTTGGTCAAGTTTTTAAATTATTCGATAATAAAAAAGAATTAATATTTATTTGGATTTGATACATCAAGACCGCAACAAAACTCCGATTCCTATCTGCTTTAGCAGTAGGTAGCGGTGTGCGGTTTGTGCGCTGTAGGCTATCTAAGCTTCAATTGCCCAACGTGGGGAACACCCACCCGGAGATGGTCTCTTGCTCTCGACTGAAGAGCCGGGCTTTTATTATCTCTACTGAACAAATTGGTTTTCTCGTATTGGACTCTCCTGTTATGGATTAGAACTTTGTTCGACTATTGCATTTTCCCTCATAGGAAAACACTTAGTGATCTACCCACACTTAATTTAAATTAATTTAATTCTTGGATTTACATGGTAATTCGATTTTACCAATTTGGCACTAGGTGCTAATCTATCCAGCGCCCATAATGCTCGTCATAGAGTAAAGTATATATATAAATCGTGTATTCTCATTTGTCCTAAGTTTTCTTTTTTTTTTTCTTTTTGTTCATATATGTTTGTCTGTTAGCGAACGTGGGTTATGTCTCCTAAGTTTTTCTTCAATGGGTTCTGCAGTTCTTATCCTATTGCTTTGGTTTCCGTAATTCTTTGTTTAAAGGACGGGAAATTTGGAGTGTACAAATACTTTATTTTCCATTGCATCGTACGGGAAGTAGAATTGTAGTACTTGATATATAAGTGTTTACTTTGTGTGTGTTGTTCTTTCTTCCCTACAAAGCTTTACCATTATTTGTTCTCGCCCTAATTTTGGAACACGCATACTTTCGCAACTAAATAAAAAAAACACAGCACGAACATGAATATTATAGCTAATTATCACCGATTGCGCTATTTGATATGCTAAGTAAAAGTTATTACTACTATTTTTAAACTATTATTGCTTAGGTACTATGGTATATCACAGATGGAGATCACAGCATAAATTTCCAAGGCTATTTGTATATTTATGTATAACGAAAACGGGACAGCACATGCATTAAAAATTTTTACAACTATTCATTTCGAATAATCGGCTTAATCTCAATATTGTACTTTTTCCACGACTGTTTTATTGCTTTGCATTATGCTTTAATGTCTTTCGAATGATAGATACCAATGTTTTTGCCGTCTAATGTCTCTAGCTCATATAAATTATTTCCTACCGGTCGTACTATTCTGCATTTCAGAAACTTTCTACAAAATTTTGCGTTCAAATTTCTACCGAAATTACTCTGAACAATATTTCTTCTATACACCTCCTGTCCAGGAATAAATTTTACTAGTCGTGCCCTTTTGTTGTATCTTTCTGCGCTTTTTAAATAGGCTCTCTTCATGTTTTCTTTTATTTCTTCCCTAATTTTTTCACTTTTTTCCTCCGGTTTGTCGAGTATTCGATGGTCTGATATTGACTGTAATTTCCGGCCTAATTTATAGTCCGCGCTACTTAGATACATATGGTATCCGAATAAGGCAAAAAAGGGAGTGTGTCCTGTGGCACTATGAAATGAATTTCTCAGAGCGCAATCTATTTCGGATAGGTATAGGTCCCAATCTCTGTGGTCCTCCTTTAAATACGCTCTTATTCCGGCTAGGATACTCTGATTTACACGTTCGGAATCATTGCTGCTGGGTTGATACACTGGTGTTCTCATGTGTTGTATTTTATATGCGTCCATTAGACTTTGAAAGCTTTTCGCCGTGAATTGCGCGCCGTTATCGGTATGTATGACCTCAGGTACACCGAATTTGTGAAATATTTCCTGTATTAAAAATTCAACGACGTTACCGGCTGTTGCCTCTTTCATTGCTTTCATAAATGTATATTTTGTGAAATGATCGAGTACTAGAAATATATAGCAATTTCCTCTCTTTGATCTGGGGTATTTGCCTAGAAAATCTAAATATAATTTTTGAAAAGGTCTTTCCGTTTCTACTCTGTTTCCTATTTCTGGTCGCATATTTATATTTGCGGGCTTAATTTCTTTGCATGTCTGGCAATTTCTTACGTAATTTCCTACTTGTATTTTTAGTTTCGGCCAATAGAAGAATCTTTTCAATCTTTCCGTAGTTTTTGTGACACCTCCATGAGCTGCTGTTAAACTATTGTGTGCTGCTTCAATAAGGGCATGTGTTATATTCGTTGGGATCCATAACTTCCAAGGGTAATCACCATTTTCCCCTCTGTTAAACTCCGTTCTTTTGAATACATATCCATTATCTATTTTTAAGTCTGGTAATTTATCTTGGTTTTTGTTTATGTGTTCAATTAGATCTAAATATTCTTGACTTTCAAATTCTGTTGTCTCTAAATTTAGCCAGTCTTCTCTGTTAATTTCTTCAATGTTTGTTGACTCTGCTGGTACTCGAGAGAGCATGTCTGCAACGATGTTTTCCGATCCTTTTCTGTGTGCTATGTCAAAATCAAATGATTGTAGCAGCAATGACCAACGGGCCAACCTGCCTGTTAAATCCTTCATGGACATCAGACATTTCAGACTAGCGTGGTCTGTTACTATGGTGAATGGCATCATTTCCACGTATGGACGGAATCTTTTTACTGCCATCACCGCTGCTAGACATTCTTTTTCGGTAACGCTATAATTCCTCTGACATGAGTTCAATTTCTGGCTATAGAAAGCTATGGGATGTTCTTCATTTTCCCCGTTCAACTGATATAAGACAGCTCCAATACCGTAGTTACTCGCATCGCATTGTATCCAAAATCTTTTTGTAAAATCGGCATGTCTTAATACTGGTGCGGATGTCAAGGCCTTTTTTAAGTTCTCAAGTGCCTCTATAGCTCCAGGTGTCATCTCAAATTTTTTTGTTTTTTTCAGCATATCTGTAAGTGGTGCGGAAATTGATGCGAAATCTTTTATAAACCGGCGATACCACCCTGCTGTGCCAAAAAAACTACGTACTTCTCGTGGCGTCTTTGGTGTTTTTATTTCTCTTATCGCACGCACTTTTTCTGGGTCAGTTTTTAGATTTCCACCACCTACTATAAATCCTAAATACTTAAGTTCCTGAAAACAAAATTGTGACTTTTGCAATCCTATTGTTAGGTTTGCTCTGCTTAAACATTTAGCTACGTCTGTCAGGATTCTCAAGTGTTTTTCGAACGAGTTTGCTATTATTAAAAGATCATCTAAGTATATAAAAACATTTTCTCTAAGTTTCTGAGGTATAACCTTGTCCATCAACCTGCAAAGTCTTTGGGCAGCATTACAGAGACCGAAAGGCATTACCCGAAATTGATAGAGTGGTCTACCTGCTACCGTAAAAGCTGTAGAGGGTCTACATTCTTCCTCTAACTCAATTTGCCAAAAGGCGAATTTCAAATCGACGCTGCTGATAAAATATGTCTCGTCGATTCGGCTCAATATACCATCTATATTTTGTAATGGATACGCGTTCTTGACTGTTAAATTGTTTAGCTTCCTAGCATCAAGGCAAAATCTGGTTTTATTTACTTTTTTTACTATTGTCGTTCTATTTGACCAAGGGCTCTTGCTTTCTTCTATAACCATCAGCTCTAACATGCTATCGATTTCCTTGTATACTATGTCTTGCATCGCTGGTGACAAGGGGTAATGACGATCCTTAAAGGGTACTGCGCCATCTATCAGTTTAATGGAATGTTTTTCAAGATGCGTGCAACCTAAACCCTGTTTTTCGAAGGCTGGAAATAATTCTATTACTTTTGCCAGTTGTTCTTTTTGTTCAGAATTTAAGATGTGAGGATTTAATTTATGGTCTAATACTTCAAAATCCTACTGTATCTTTTCCTGATTCAGTTCCTCTACCCGAAATATTTCTGGTGCAAGCTCGAATTTCTTCCAGAAATCGACTCCTAAATATGCCTCTTGTTCCAAGTCTGGACATAAATAAAACAATATGTTCTGTGTCTCATTTCGAAATATCGTAGGCAGTTCTACTTTGCCTATCAATCGATGGTTTTTACCAGCTGCAGTCGAAACCACAGAAAATATTGGTTTGTATTCAATTTCCAATTTTTCCATCAACTCTCTGCAATTTTTGCCTAACAAACTAATTGACGCGCCAGTGTCTAATAAACCTATCATGGTGTAGCTTGCAATCTCTATTTGTGCAAAGGCTCTTGGGTCCCTTCTCGAATCTACGGTTTTGATTGTTTCTGTTACTAATTTATGTGTTTTGCGTTTGTTCCTAAACTTAATTCTTAATTTTTTTATTTTCCTAGATGTGGGTTTTATACATTCCCCAGGTTTCCCAAATATCCTATTTCTAATTGTTTTATAATTTTCTTCCCGCTTTTCTAGTGGGTATTGATGGCGCATTTGTGGAATAAATTTGTTAAAATTTTTAACTATATCTATTAATTTTGGTGTTTTTTCTACTCGCGGTTGGCTGGCGGGTTTTTCCTGCAACGATAACTTCCCGCCGATATTTCGTTCCGAGGACGGTTTTTTTCCTTGCAATCTGAGCAATTTGGTGCCTTCACATTCGGCTTACCGCACCTATAACAAAATAGTGTACGCTCTGTTTCCCTACAATCCATAAACATGTGGCCTATCTGCCGGCAATTCCAACAAACTATGGGATTTCTAGTTACAGGAGTCTGTACTTTTATTTCCGCCACTTCCTCATCTCGTTCCGAAATTTCTTCCTTTTCCAGCGGTCCTCCATATACTTCATTAACAAATTTCCTATAGCCCCTCATAGGCATTGATGAATTCCTTGAGTCCTTTCTAATGAAAATCTTTTCTACCTCAACACATTCGCGACGAAGTTCTTCTACTGCCTCAACCACTATAGGGTAAACTCGGCCTCTAATATCATCTCTTAAATTTTTTTTGATAATTTTAATGGTTTCTTTTTCAGACATTGCGATTTCCAATCTAGAGCGCATTTGCATGATGGCGAAGAAAAATGCATCCACCTCTTCACCAGGCAGTTGCTTTCTTTCCACCATGTCACTAATTAATTCGAAATTTGACCTGGTCGACTGGTATTGCTTCAGCAACGCTTCCTTCAGAGTGGTCCATTCAGTCACATAATTCGTCTGTATATAGAGCCAATACCATTTTTCCGCCGCACCTTTTACAAAAAGATGAAAGTTGTCGAGCACTTCATTCCAGGATACTCTGTACTGTCGCTGTAGGCGCTCTACCCAGAACACAAAATCTTCTACGGCCAACTTGCTACTATTTCCGTCAAATTGCAGTCCCCATTTATCAATACGCATTCTCTGATAACTTTGCACATAAACCTCATCAGAATTCTCAGAAGAATGACTGCCGTTTCTTGGTGAAATCTCCATTTGCTGGGTTTCATCCCTGTTTCTATTGCGTGGTATTTCCTCTCGCAGTCTTCTATTTTCCTTCTGCGCATTTTGCAATACTAAACTCATTCTCCCTACCGTATCAGTTAATTCGGCCATTTGTTTTCTTATGGCACTCATATCACTATCATTATCATTCCCATTACTTTCCGCCTGAAGGTTTTGTACTGCTCTTTCCTGTAAGGCAGCCCAAGAGGCAGCACTAGTACTTGGGCCGTCCCTCATGATGGTCTGGGACTTATCGAAAATTTGGGGTGTATTATGGTCAGGATTCTGATTCATTTCCACACCTTTATATACGCTCAGTTTTCTATTTGGGGTATTAGATTTATAATATTTGCCGAATTCTAAGGGTGTCGATCTATTTAAGTCGAAATGTACCTCCCTATTTCTTTTTCTTAATTTGGTATTATATCTATCTTGTGGGTTCTGGGACATATCCTTCCACCCAAAACAATACGTACGATGTGGCTCCTGCGCGTATAATAATGAACACTCAACTAGCAACTAACACTTAATATCAGATACTAAACTCACTATGATCACTATTTTTACTTTCTTAAAATTTCTCTATATATTTATTTATTTATTTTTTTTTTCGAAAGAAAAGAAGTATTATTATTATAATTTTTTTTTTGCTCAATACAAACAAAATATTTACTCTTAATTACTTAAATGATTCTAATCAAACTTTGCCATTAACAAATTATAAGCAAAAAAAAAGTTTTTCTTTTTCTATACCTTATCAACATTCTGGTTTTGGCATGAAGACAAGTAGCGGTGGTCGAAGTGGAATTCCGACAGGAGTGTTTGATATCGGTTGTGGTGCGCAAATCAATTTAATAGAATATTTGTTATTACTTTATTAATGCTCCCTCATACAATTCTGACTCACTTATAGCATGCCTGAGTTATGAGATCTCCCTCGTGTGTGCTTCACTCAATACTACTAACCCATGTCTACTCACTTAGAGACTGGAGGCTACTGACGTGTCACAACAAAAAGGATTTACACACTAATTCTACTATATATTGAAACTATTTACTAACTTTTACTACCGGACAGTGACACCATACAATACCGCAACTCTCCATTTATACTAGAATTGCTTAGCTACAGTTTCTCTTCCGGTTTGCATTATTCTTAAAAAAAAATTCTTTCCGTCTTCTCAAGTCTTAAACTTCTAGTTTTTTTGTACATAACAGAACCCTAACAATTACTTCGGACAACGAATCGTTACGGGCTACAAAATTACTTTTCCGTCTAATCCCGATTGGACGATAAACTAATTGGGTTATTGTACTTTTCTATTGGGCTATTGCTTCGTGTTTAGCTATGCTACACGATGATTTTATTTAGGTCTTCTGAACTATCAACTATGCTGAAGTTTGCACAAACCTCTACATTTGCTTGGGAGCCATTCTATTTGTTACGACCCGCAGGGCTAACGGCTGCCTCAACTAGCTACACGTTTCTCACAGGCGGTTCCAATCCTGACCGTTAGTCGCGTTTCCGCACAAATAAAAACAAATGGAATATCACAACAACAAAAAAATATACTAACAACTACCAAAAGACACACACACTCGCGATTCCAATACTCCCGTCATCTCGCCAGGGGTAGGTGCTATTCCCTGTAATTGCCCTCCCATCCATGTCACAATTGTATTCCTGTCTAGTTATTTCTTTGTGACCCTTGTTCCACCAAGACTTCTCCTACCTACCTTACCTTCATGCCATCAACCTTAAAAGAAAATCTACTCCAAATGCATTTCTCTTTTTTCAATAAAACTTAACGATAACATTTATTGTAATATTTTAAATAAAAAACAAACTTAAACATCTACCAAACTGTATTATATAAAAAAATTTTTTTTCTCTAAATAATAAAAATTACATTATTAACAAAAAAAATCACTTAACGTACATATTTTTTTAAGCTAACGGTTTTGGAGGACTTGATCATTATTTTTTTTTTGTATTTTTATTTATGTGAGAAAATGTTCTTTGAACGGTTTTATATCCTGATAGGACCGTTATTAAATTTTTTCCGTTTTTACGGTATCACCATATAAATATAAATATCTAATAAATATATTTTTTTTCTATCCTGAAGGAGCTCCCTAAGGTTTCTTTTTATTTTATGACACCCTAAAAGCAGAAAGAAAATTTATTTTCGCTATTTTTTCCGTTATTATTGTTGCCGGTTATACATACAAAAAAAATATTATTCTTTTTTTCTCAAATCTCCCATATTACAGACATTGTTTTTTTTTCTTTTTTTCTATAATAGGCTATACAGATGAACTTAAACTAACATAATAATAATAGAGGGTTCTCTTAACAATAGAGGTTGTTTTCAATTGCCACAAAAGCTTAATTCTCTTTCTTTGTTCTTACAATTTATATAAACTTTATTTTTTTTTTTTCTTTTGGTTGATTCACCATGCTGTGCTTTCAATACCTAGTTCTGTTCTCTCTTTTTCCTTTTGTGGTTTACTTGCACTTACAGTTTTCTTTTGGTCTTCTCAAAAAAAAAATAATCTTTAAAAATACGGTCTTACCGCTTCAGAAGCTTTTTTTTTCTTTGTCCTCAGTGGAAATTTAAATTCTCCCCGTACTGTTTGGTTGTCAGCCAATCACTCGTGCTTTGGTGGGAAATAATTGGTGGACTGGTTGTTCTTATCTTACTCTTCCAACTCTGTCCTACTAGTGTTCCGATCTTGGCTATCTGCCGGTTTGCCCAATAGTTTTTTTTTTTCTTTTTAGTACTCCAAAAAAATTTACGTATTATTTTGTTTTTTTTTTTTTTTGATCAACCACTTTGTCTTAATTTCAGCGCCCTTCCCTCTCTTGATCTACCGTTTCTCCTATTTATATCCTACTCTGGAATATGGCTGATTTTATTTTCCATTTTCCAACTGATTTCTGCTAACGTTCATAAAAAAAATATTTTCCCGCTTCATGATCCTTTGTCTATTGCTAGCCTTTTCCTTCTCTCACCCTTCATAATAAAGTTTCCCTTTTCTGAAAAAGCTCTTTTCGTTGCTTGTGTACAATGTTAATTGCTGTAGTCGTACTATTCTTCTATAATGCTTTGTGCTGCTGGCAATTCCTCATTTCTGACACTGACATTTAATTTTTTCTTTCTCATTTGCCTAGACACATTTTTATTTTGGTCAAGTTTTTAAATTATTCGATAATAAAAAAGAATTAATATTTATTTAGACCGCAACAATATATTAAAATAATTGTGGTATTTTTTTATTAAATATATATAAAGAAGTCAATAAAATATATAAAAAGACAATTTAAAACAATAAAATTTTTTTCCAACTATTGCCCTATAAATTTGTTATTGTCATAGGGATGGTAATTCTATTTATAGTGTTTTCAGACTGAGTGAATTTAACATAAATGCGGTTTTAACGTTAAATCCAACTCATAAAAACTGTATTTACCATACAAAGTGAATTTAATAAATCCACATTATATGCTTTTTTGGAATTGAATTTAAGTTGGATTTATGAAATACAAGACTATTTTTATCCGTTAAGCTTAGTGCTACCAAGTTAAAAGGATCTGAAAATATAGCAGCAGCTGATAATGTTATTGAATGAAATAATAAAATAAAAAATAAATTACAAATATTTTCCGAAGAAAATGCTTTCAATGGCAGCAGCAATAAAAGCATTTCGAAGAAAACGAAATTTTTCGACGAAAGACAAAGAAAATATGTGTATCGTAAGTGTATTTACCAAAGGTCACACATGTTGTGGCTGCTGAACAGTTGGTTAAATAAGTTTTGTACAAAGTAAAGCATCAAATGCGCTTATTTCTATGGGATTTTTTTTTTTGTTTTATGGAAACTTATATGACGCACTTTATGTTAAATACTGAATTTAAAAAATTTGTAGTGTGAACACAAAATTATCTGTTGGTGAATTTAATGTTAAATTCAGTATTTAACTTTCAGTCTGAAAACACTATTAGCTAACAAACCAAGAAAAACTTAAATTTTTTTTTAATTGTTTATTTGTTTTAGGATATTTTTACCTGTGTGGAAGAACAACAAAAAATGTGCACACTCAGTTCACCACAAATAAATTTATTAGCTTCAGGTGCAATTCCACGTAAAATAAAAATATATAAAGACCAAGAAAATGAAAAGAATTGCTTCCGTACTACAGTATCTACCTCTGTACGAATTCTATTTGTCAATATGTTAAACGAAAAATTAAAAAAGTGATTTATATAACAATTCATTAATCATTTTATTTTATGTTGTAAGTACGGAAAGTGTAAAATTTATATGATGACATTTTCTACTTAAAACCTTCGCGATTTTATCTACCGAATGCATTCTACACAGGCTCTGAGCCAAGAGGATTTACAAAAAGAGTTACATCACGCAAAAATGGTGACGGAAACTAATATAGCGCTTTTAACAAATTAATCATCTAAATTTTTAGTAAAAAAAAGCTTACCAACGAACTGCACATTAAATTAAAATCTGTGTGATTGAATTGGTGTTTAAAGTGTGTAATTTTATATATGTAGTTTAGGTTAAGTTAGGTTACACAGGGCGCTCAAATAAGAAAAATAGAAGTTGGGCTCACTTGGGTCACCGAGCAACCAGAGGTGTCAGAGTGCAGACATAGTATACATTTTCTTTCTATCTTTTTTGCACAAACCAAAAATTTTTATTTTGTTTTGCTCGGGTATTTCTTTATTTACATTTCGTAAACATGAATTTTAAAACATGAAAATTTGTGTTTGTTATCACTTTTACATTAAATTCCATACTTCATAACAAAAAACGTAGATATAAGTATTTTCGGCATGTGCATTTTCAATACGGAAATAACTTTTTAATTAATGTTTTTTAAAGCAACAAATTTTTCATTTTGCTTATTTTCTCTTATTCGTAATATTAAAACACTATATCTGTCTCTTACATACAAACCTCAAATAAAACGCTGATTTTTTCAAAACTCTAACCTCAAAAGTTTCATCTCTGGTTGCTTAGTGCTTTTGTCCTCTGACTTGGTCCCTTTGTGATACCTGTACAGAAGGAAATGAAGAAGAGGAAGGATAGTAATAGAAGAGTGAAAGTAAAGGAAAGAAGATAGAGAAAGAAAGTGAGTGAGTCCGTCACCCAAACCAAACCGCTGCTTCTAACGAAGCCATACAGCATGTCGAATCTAACATCCGACAGCGCAGTGTCGAACGTCGCTCACCAAAGTGAGTCATGAGCCACTCTTTCAGGGCTGGACACCGGCATTGAAGGTGTTCCACAGTCTCCTCCTCTTCCTCGTCCTGACAACTTCTACAGTAGTCGTTATATCGCAAGCCCATTCTCCTAGCATGGTTGACAAAATTGGAGTTCCAATAAATCCCTACTGCCAGATCATCCATTCGTCTCTCCACCTGGACTGTGTCCTTCGATTTGCTTTTTAAAGACCGATAGCGGAATGCCGCAGTTCGCATTGGCATCTTGCCCTGGCAATCTCGACCTTTGCCTTGCCAGGTTATCCACCCTGCAGTTCCCCATTGAACTCCCATGTCCACGCACCCAAATGAGGGTGATCACCGAATGCTCTGCCATTCTATTTAAGGATGTGCGGCATTTTTGGACCAGTTGGGATGTCGAATAGACACCCCCTAAAGACCTGATTGCAGTCCGACTGTCCAAATATTCCATGATACCATAGCCAATCTGTTGCTTGCTTTATAGCCATCAATTCAGCTTATAGAATTGTAGTGTGTTTGGCTAGTCGTTGTTACCATACCTTCTGTATGTAACACGAAATTCATATATTGTTGCATGAATCTACAGTCCACACTTAAAACATTCCAGCATGTTTTATGCTGAGTGTACACTATCCCACACTTTTAGTGTTTAAGTATTAATATAAATATTTTAAGTATTAGCTTAAGCTAGATTAAGAACATTTTGTAATTAAATTTTAATAAAGCTACTTAAATGAACGGTCGCACTAGCGGCCGTTCACATAAACTAAATATAAACTTTACTTTATACGATTCTATACAGTTTAGAATGCTTCATTGATCTCAGACTCCTCAATATAGAGTAGACTAAACCACCAACTCCAAAACTATTCTTAGAGCCATCGGTGAAGACATCCAGATCCTCTCTCAAAGGAGAAGATCTTATTGAGATTCCCGTTTCGTTCGAAATCGTGGATCCGAAGTTCCTCTGTAGGAATGGTCTTGGAGTGATATAGTCAATGAGATTGGGGATCTTTCTCCAAGTACCAATTATGCTCGAATATCCCCATGATCTATGGTTCCACTCTCGCGCCACACGCAATCGCCTGTATATCAACTGGCAGCCAATTTAACATCGTGAAGAGTGCCTTATTGGGCGTTGATCTCATGGTCCCTGTAATCAAGGTGGCCATGCATCTAAAAACCGTTTCAAATCGGGATCGGTTGGTAGTCGGGTTTAGTGCTTTCCACCACACTAGAACTCCATAAAACAAGATGTGCTGGATCACCATCTTGAATAGCCAGTGAACGTTGCGAAGACTTAAGCCCCATTTCGTTCTTATGGCAATTGCCTCAACATTGACCCTTATTCCTACCAGCTTAGTGTCGCTAATGATTTTAGCTTAGGATTATCGCAGCCAGTAGTGTCTAAGATAATTTCTGAGATTCTGAATATTTTAGAAAGGAAAATAGGTCCACAATGGATAAAATTTGTTATGACAGACGAAGAAAAAGCTGAAGCAAAACTGCATTACTTTCAGAAATCTGATTTTCCTGGTGTCATTGGGTGTGTGAATGGCACCCACATAAAAATAAAAAATTTTTCCATCTCCTCCACTAACTTATTGAATTGGCTAATGCTTGTAATTTTTTTTTCTCTTTTAATTTTTTAATTGAAGATTATTATTGAAAAAAATTCAAAAGGATTAAAACTGTTTCCACACCAATAAGACTGACGACAAAATCAGAGTCAATTTAAATCGATGCCGGTGTTAACGTTGCGTAAGCATACTAAAAATACATCGACGCTTATCGATAACACTTGATATTGATAAAGGGCATACCGATTAACAACAATTGATACAAAACTTTATCGTTTGGTATTGATGACGCTAAATGGAATAGGGCTGATTCTCTTTCCACGAGTTTCCCATCCACAATCACACTGACAGCCCAGCCGTACCCAGCGAGGATTCTATAACTTTCCCCGAAAGTAGTCTTCTCACGAATCGAATAATCACAGGATCAATGAAAGAGCATACACGATGGCTGCTGACTCGACTCTTTATGTAGCCCACAAGAGTGTGCAATGCCGTGTCAACCGACTTGTTCTTCGTGTAGGCATAATGAGAGGTTGGCAGCAATCGTCAATCGACATATGAATATTGATGTCGATGAGCCTCTATAGCGTCTTTAGTAAGAATGATGTCAGACAGATGGGCCTAAGGTCATTCGCAGCTACGCAAGACGTTTTCCCACCCTTAGAGAGAAAATCACCTTGCTCTTTCTTCTGCTCACTCATACATATGACCATGCGAGGAATGCGTCATATATTCCGAACAACCAAGGAGAAACTATACTAAAGTTCCTCTGTAGATCGGCAGGTATAATACCGTCCGGTCCAGAGGATTTATAAGCCTGAAAACTTGCAATGACCCATTTTAAGGAATTCGTCTGTATTCTCATAGAGGAAGATACCCTACGGTATTGAGTGTCATCGCTTATTGCGTCTGAAAGCGGAGAACATCCCGGAAAGTGGGTGTCCATCAACACTTCTGACGCCTCATGCCTACTATAATAGTCCACTCCCCATTAGTCCTCCGAATATATTCAAGTACCGCTGGTGATTTGGAGAGAATCTTGCGTAGCCGACAAGCCTCTGAAGAGCTCTTAATGTTCTCACAAAAATCTCTCCAGGACTTACGTTTTGAATTTATCACCTAATTTTTGAAACTGTTCACAGAAGCTTTATAGAGTGACCAGTTGCCTGTTCTCTTAGCCTCGTTGAATAGTTTCCTGCATCTCCTCCTAGATGCTGCTATGGTGGGGGACCACTACAGTGGTCTGTCTCTTCCCCTGTGTATGGAAGGTCTGCAAGACCTTGTAGTGGCCTATTTGAATGCATCCGACAGCTGTGCTACATTGTTATCTATGTCCTCAACGGCGCTCAGGGGTTGAGGCTCAGTGAGAATTGGGTTAAGAATGTTTCCTTGAGATTCCCAGTCCGTTTTTCTTCTATTATTGAAAGAAGTTACTGGTGTTCTCATAGTGCGTATACCAAATTCGGTATAGTGATGATCGGAGAATGGACAGTCACTCGACATTTTCCAGTTCTTCACAAGCTGAGCATAATCTGCTCTCACCAATATAATATCCAGCATTTCGTGTCTGTTAGCGACTACGAAGGTGGGCTTCGAACCTCTATTTACTACCACCAAATTGTGG
Organism: Thelaira solivaga; assembly: GCA_947397855.1. NCBI lineage: Eukaryota > Metazoa > Arthropoda > Insecta > Diptera > Tachinidae > Thelaira > Thelaira solivaga. The sequence goes on from OX377614.1 coordinate 44,804,716, forward strand.
TCTAAAATAAAGTCAAAAATGCACTCTTCACTACCCTACAGGGTGTGATGCGATGCCTCTGCTCCTCGCCAGCTGTACCATGCCCCTAGTCAAATTATTTGGTGGAAGGTCAGCACGGTCATGAGCTATATAGCTTCCTTGGATCCAGATAGTTCCATCCTTCTATGTCGCGCTTACTGTGTCTTTATCACTGTAATCAGAGAGAATGCAGATATTAATATGCTGTTTAGCTAAAATGTAGGCATGAATTGTACCTGTGCAATTTGCATATTGCAATTTATAGCCCTTTGCGCCGAGTCCAAGAACCTTGCCACTATGATACCAGAGTGAAATACCTTAGCTTGCATCTGCCGTTGTGGTGCCAAGGATTCCTCATTCAGGACCATGACCACTTTCCTCTTCTTACCTTCAGGAGCAAAAACCTTAACCACCTTCCAATCATGGATAGGTAGGATTGCCACTCCTGATGTAAGACAAGATGGTGTTGGGGTCGTGTAGCTCAGACGGAATGTTCATGATGGGTCTCGGCCTGCGATGTATATCGCAGACCGGTATCACGTCTAACCACGCGCGAGTTATGTTAACACATCAACCCCCACCAAAACCCCGAAGACTGCAACAAACAACAACAACAACATAACGGTCAGCAACAAATTTATTTTGTACTTTTTATATTATTAATAATGTTTTCCATTGAATTTTAATAGCACTACTAATTGAAAGTCAGCAGATTGAACTATTGTATTTGTATTGCTAACACAATTTAATAACATAATTTCTTTATTAAATTTACCAATATAAAATGTTGAAATAATACTTACTTCCTGTTCTTATACCCATGTACATACATTTTGATTCTTTCATTGTAAGCATTTTTAAATCAAACAAACATACTTACATTCTCAGCACTTTCGCAAAAAAAAAAGATTTTTAAACAACATTTATCTGACTCATCTATTTTTACCTTTATTTTACAAAGTTAATAAGTTATTTAAAAGAAATAATAAAGATTATTATAATTGTAACTGTTAAACGCACAAGTGTTTCTCTCGATACAAAACATAACTCGAGCGGCCGCACTTCCCCTATTGCTCTAACAGCCAACTTAAGTAAGTTGTGATTCGATAGCTTTACTGCCATGCTTAATTGTAATACGCATGGCAGTTCTCCTTTCTGCAAACCGTAATCGGGGCGTCAAATATATAAAACTATGGCCCCGATTATGGTTCACAACACAAAAATGTTGTGTTGTCTCGCTTACAACACAACATTAATTGAACATGCGATTATTTTTCACAACATCTAGCTGTTGTGTCCGTCACACAGTTGTAGTATGTTAGAAGATTTTTTCTTAAAAATACAAATGTGCATTCAGAAAGATGTCGTTGAAAGAAATCAACATTTAAAAAAAAGAAAAACAAAAAGCACTAAAATAAATCTATTTTGTTAAAGTTAAATAAAACAAAAAAAGAGATTAACGTGTTTCTATTTTTTTCGATAATGAGTACACAGAAAACAGACATGGCACGAGTTGGCTAAAAAAATCAGAACAGTTCCAACCCGTCAGAAATGCCAAATACAATGTTAGCAAACATTTTCTGGAATTAAATTTTTTTAAATTATTCCACATAAACAAGGATGGTTTTGCTGATGAAACAGACTAATTTTTTAAAACCGCCAATCCGTTGTTTTTTTTTTTTCTTTTTTTTGATGCTATTATAGTTATAAGGAAGTAGAGACAATGATATGATGCAGCCAACTGTTTGTTGCATTTGACATAAAATAATAAAAATCTTGAAAAAAAAAATCCAATGAAAATACATTCCTTACACTTTATTTAAAAATTGTTTTTCATTTTTATTTTTAAACCGACAAAGAAACTAATCACAACAAGCAGACAACACCTTATAACCAGTTGTCTATTTTTATCTGCTTTTACAACACATGACATGTTGTGAACGATAATCACCGAAAATTAACATACACAACTAAAAAGACAATAAAACAGATAAGTGTTGTAAATTGTAATCGCAATTCACAACACCAAAATAGTTACGTGTTGTGTATTTTCAGTGGATTTTTATTATTTTATTTAAAATGCAACAAACAGTTGGCTGAGAAACTGCATCATATCAGTGGCTCTACTTCCTACTAAAAACTCCGGATTGATGGTTTTAAAAAAATTAGTGTTTCACCAGAAAAATCGTCCTTGTTTATGCGGAACAATTTAAAAAATTTAACTCCAGAAAATATTTGCTAACATTGTATATGGCAGTTCTCATGGGTTGGAACTGTTCTGAATTTTTTTGGGAAGTCGTGCCATGTCTGTTTTCAGTGTACTCATCAAAAAATAGAAACACGTTTTTTCATTTTATTTAACTTTAACAAAATATATTTATTTTAGTGCACTTCGTTTTTCTATTTTTTTAATGTTGATTTCTTTTAACTTCACAGTTTTTTGCACGCACGCTTGTATTTTTTAAGAAAAAATCTGCTACCATTAATATACAACTTGGGACGTACACAACAACTAGATCGCATGTTTAAATAATGTTGTGTTGTAAGCGAGACAACACAACATTTTTGTGTTGTAAACCATAATCGTTGCAAATATCTTTTAACAAAATTATTTGTCCATTTGAAAACGCAATTTAAATAAGGAAGCAATTGATCTTATAGCGAGGATAATAATTTATCTAGACACACGTACATTTATAGGTATATCTAATTATGTAAAAAAATGATTTTGAAATTATATACTATTATAACTTACGAACTATACGTACGTACGTAGCGAAGCGTGATGCCGATGATGATGTGGCCAAGAAGTAATGGCTGGTGTCATGATGGCTACTTACACGTGGCGCAGTTGGTGTCATGTGAACGTTGTCTAGTTCTGGTAGGGTTATCTGGCTTCTTTTCTGGTAAGTATGTTTGTTGCAGGTAAGTGTGAGTTTGGAGTCACGGCAAGTAAGTGTGAATTTGGAGTCTTGGCAGGTAAGTGTGAATTTGGAGTCTCGGCAGGTAAGTCGGTGTCTGTTTTTTTAATATAACTTATAGTTTACTTTCTATAACTTAGTTTTTATTTACAACTATTTTATCTTTCTTTCAAAATATTCATGCTTTGCCTTGGAATCTAGGTTATTTGTACATTTTGATCATAGTTTATTTTAGTTTCGGTTTACTAGCAATATATACATTTTTTCACTCATTAGTTTTAGGTTTTTACTTGTTTTATTTATTCTAACGCCCATGTTCTGAGAAACGCGCATTTTCAAACCGAAAATCGTTTTGCAAAACGCTAAACTTTTTTGCTGGAAAACGCGCGTTTTGCTTCTGTTTTTCTCATAGAAAGTGAATGAGAAAACGCCAGTTTATAAATAAACTATTAACACACACAATTGACAAAATCAAAGTAAATTTTTTAAAACCATATTTTTTATGGAAAAAAGCCAATTTTTTTAGAATTTTGGTTGAAGTAAAAAAAAAATATATTTAATTTGAATTGTGCAACATTTTATTTTATCTTTAACTCTTAGTTTGTGCAAAATTCATCACTTCGCTTCAGTGTATGCTTGCGGTTTGAAAACACCAAAATTAAGCGTTTAGCGTTTTGCAGAACACCTTTTTGCGATTTCAAATCGTAATCGCCAAAGTTAAGCGTTTTGCGTTTTTCAGAACATGGGTGATAATCAGTATTTTAACTCAGTAGCAAAAAACAGTCAGCTGTCCCAAAACTTTCACTTGTAATTTGTTTAGAACTACCCGAGTAAAACAAAATGAGAATTTGATTTTTGTGCAAAAAATTTAGAAAGAAAATGTATACTATATCTGCACTCGGTCACCTCTGCTTTCTCGATGGTTTAGGTCCATATCCTCAATTTTTGGCTATCATCTCGCGAATACCATTCACGGTAACTGCTTGTCCAACCTTAGTAGCTCCTCTGCCACACTATCGTAACCAGCAGCAATGTTTTCCGTAGAACGAACCGGATGATAATACACGGGTGTTTTCACATTTCCTACAGATTCGGTTTGCGGAAATTTGCGCATAATTCTCATGATAAAGCATACATACATACACACATACATATTTTAAATTATTAAGCAACAAAAATTTTTTACTTAAAATACTGTTTTACACATAAAGAAAAATTAATGTAAAAGGTTCGTTGAAACTTCTTCTACTACGCTGAAGGCATGCATGATTTCTTCTTTAGTTAATAGACGCATTGTAGTTACACGCATGCTACAGCGTACATTATGCTTCTCCATATTATGAAGGTAACAAGCTTTAATAATAGCCACACCTCTAAAAATACACTGCAAAATATTTATGAATATGTTTTTATAATATAAAAAATAAAATTTCGACCACTTTTTACCATGTCCGAGATATTTCTAAGCAAGTTCTCTTCTTGGGCTGGATCGCTCAATGGTGTTGCAATATACAAATGTTTTATTGGAGACAACTCGTCACCCTTTATTTGCAGTTTTGAAAAATTTGAAAATATTTTGTGCAAGAGTATACAGTTCTCTTGTAATTCTTTAAAAATTTGTGGTTCTTCCTCAAAACGGTTTAAGGCAGAAATTGCAGCCTGGCAAAGCATAGGTGGTAAAGAAGCGGAAAAACAATAACCCAAACCAGAAAGGCGTTGGTGTTCTACGATAAAATGGGAGCCAACACAAAATCCTCCAATTGAAGCTGCCGCCCATTCCAAGCCAGCAGAAATTAAGTCGACATCAGCTCGCTTAAATAAAAAATTCGTAATATTTTTAAACGATATACCTATATTGTCTCATTATTTTACCTATGCTAAATAACTTACATTGACATTACAATGCTCAGTAAGACCACGTCCATTTTTACCTAAAACCCCAAAAGAGACACTTTCGTCTAGGAACAAGCGTAGTTTATATTTGGCCCTCAACTCTACCAGCTTTGGCAAAAAGCATATTTCACCCGTATTTACGTAAATACCTTCAACAACCAAGAATCGACGAATCTTCGACGATTTTTTGTGGTTCTGAAATATATATAATAAACAGTTAAGCAAGTGACGTATAATTCTCACTTTTACAACCTTAACATCTCTTATTGCCTGTTCATTTAATAAACGTTCCAAGTCATTCATATTATTATGTTTAAAATAATATATTGTACTGCGTGACGCATCAATACCTTTTTGTATAGCAAAATTACAAGCTTCATCGCTAAGATGAAAAAAAATTAAAAATATCTGTAAATATCAACTGCAAATAAGGAAATTGTAACAGCTTACACAAAAATTATATCCCCTCGCTTAGAGTACGCAGCTATTGCACTAGCGACGGTCGAAAATCCATATGAATATACAACTGCTTCTTCCATTTTCATAAATTTAGATAAACGTTCTTCCAGTTCTAAATGGACGTCCATTGTACCATAAAAACCTCTGGGTCCGCAAGAACCAACACCGTATTTTCGCAGAGTATTGCAAGCATCATTTAATATTTGTTTATCCTCTGACAAGCCCAGATAATTATGCGTGGCTAAATTAAGGCAGTCATTACCATCGACAACCACACGCTTGCCTACTTTCGTTTGGACTATGTGGGTATGTAACAATGGATGATCTGGATCTGTATTACCTACCAAAGGTTCTGGTTCATAGTTAGATATAATTTCATCTTCTTCTTCTTTGCTATAACGTTTACGACTACTATGCTTATACAATAATATCCAGATTACAGATAGCAGAAGAAAAGATTCCAAAACTATAGCGTACAAAGGTGTCTGAAATTAAAATTTTCAAGTCAATATGATGTGTACTTTAAATTGATGCATGTAAAAATTTAATACTTGCATTTTTATATATCCTTCTGACTTCATCAAATAAATATGGAATGGCAACCATTTCTGCTCCCCTTTTTACAAACTTTGTATAAATTAATTTTGAAATCACTACCAAAAATAAAAAATTCAACAATACCACTAAGCAACACAATACGTCACCAGAGATACAAGCCATGTCGGCTCAGGCGGCTAGCAACCGCGCCGCCGCCGAAATAATCGGTTCATCGGCGGCTTTTGGTCAATTCGATATCACCGACTAGCCGTTTTTGGACTACGGTTTTTTTTTTCTTGCAAAATTACACTAACCCCCAGTTTTTGACTTCGTATTTAAATCGAAAATTAGTTGATTGTCGTTTTGAACTTAAGTTTAACTTATATACAGATACACTTTTTCAGTCTTAAATGATTGTTCTTATATAATTGCGACAAAAGTGTGGCAGCATCATGAATTATTAAAAATTAATTATCATTATTCAAAAAAACAGCTGTGTCAAAGCAAAAAAAAAGTGATAATGAAAAAGTAATATAATATTTTGAAAATGAATAAAACAACATTACATCAAATGAAAAGAACTTAGAATTTTGTTTCAGCTGAAATTGACTTTTTATTTTCTGCTGTAAAAGAGTACAGCAGCATAATTGAAAGCGTTATTATTACTTATTGTTTCTTATTATATATATTAAATTAAACACAATAACCTTTTTTATACGAGATACACAACAAAACTGTCAAAATCATATGTTTCATAAGTGCAACTCAAGAGGACTCTAAATGCCCAAGATTGGCCACTTAAATATGATTTAAGTTTATAGTTAGAAACCCAATTTTGTATCTAAATGGATCTTAAAGCTCAAATGACACTTAAGTGCGAAGTCAAATACTGGGTATAATAAATTTAAGTTAAAAAAATTAATTTAATAGTGTTTTCACACTTAAAGTTAAAACCTGGTTTTAACGTTAAAACCATAAACAGCTGATTTTGTGTTCACACTGTATGTGTAATAAAATCAGGTTTTAACATACTGTCTATCCAATAAGTTTTTACAAAATAAAAAGAAAATATCGTAGAAACAAGTGCATATGTTGCAGTACTTTTTTTAATTTGTGTAACAATTATTTGACAGACTTTACATAGCTGTTTTTTATTATGCAAAAAGAAAAATTATTATAATGCGGTCTAAAATAGAAATTATTTTATACATTATAAGAGAATATTTAAAAATTGTGGACCTACTTTTACAAAGTGAAGAATTTCATTTTTAGCCAGCTCAGCAGCAATTTCTTTGATATGTGGGAGTTCTTCCTATTACCTCTTAGATAATTTATATTTTCTTCCCGTAGCTCGATAAAAAGAAGTTCGATATTATCCGTAAATAGGCTACGTTTCCTTTTGCACTTTTTTATTTTTGTTGCTGCGTCCATTATTATTATTTCAATTATTATTATTACAAACTTAGGTAAAATTTGATTTTAATCAACAGATATTTTATTTTATCAGCTGTTTTAATTTTTTAACTGGGTAGCACTTAGTTTTTGGCACTACAAACAAGGTTGTATTTTATAAAACCCCCAAAAAACCAATTCAGATATGGTTTTAAAATGGTTTTAACAGAAATTATTTTGTATGGTAAAACCAGGTTTTAATTTTAAAACCAGGTTTTATTAAAACCACCCCAGTGTGAAAACACTATAAGAAACACCGCTGGAAGAATGAAAACGGTTAGTTTGATGAAAAACTATAATAAATAGTGCAAAAAATAGTGCATTTTCAAATGTATTAAAAAAAGATTAAATTAAACAAAATTTTAAAAACAAAAACATATTTATGTTAATTAAAGGGTGCTAGATCTAATTTTACAGATGTCACAATTTTCATTATTACATTCAGCGTGATATAGTGGCCGGAAAGGACAAGGTTTTTTGGCTATAAAATCTGACCTGTTTGTTGTACCAGATAGAGACTACCACCAATCGATGGGGGATAAAAATGCATTTCAGAAATTGCACAAGTCATCGAGCTGTAGTTCCAAAACTAAACGTTGTGCATATATGGCCTTCCCTCAATTGATAGGCGCTTGATATAGGAATTGTTAGAGGTATGTGTCAATAGGACACAATTTTTCTGAAAAAAGTTATAGCCCATCAAACTTTTTGAAAATTCACATATTGGCTCTACATTGGAATACAAATTATGTAGATATTTAACATAGTTGGCAATTTCATATTTACGGTCTGCATTTTTCATTAAATGACAGTCACTTCCCTTGCAAATGCATTAAACATTTTATAACCAAATTTCTTATGCAGTAACTCCGTAGAATATCTGGGAGACCGCCTATGAATTATTTTCAAATTCTTATTTTGAATTATTTGTAATTTTTTTGAGTTCGTTTTAGCTGTTTTATGAAACCAGATTTGACAGGCGTGTGCCATGATCGGTCGAATACACATTTCATAAAGTAATATTTTGTTTTTAATGTTCAACTTTGATCTCTTGTTGAGTAAGGGATACAACGCGCATCCGCAGTTAATTGATTTTTTACAAACGTAATTAACATCTTATTTAAACATAAGTTTTTTATCTAAAATCACTCCTAGATATTTAATTTCTTCTTTTACGGGGATGGTGATTCCTTGCGAAATCAAATTAACAGTTGGCAGCCGTTTTGGTGATTTATTATATGGAAAGATAGCTTGGGTTTTAAGATCATTAACCTTAATTTTCCATTTATCAAAATATTTCTCTGCTGAATGAAGGCAATTTCGCATTCCCTTAATTATCGTATTTGAAACTTTACCACAACAAATAAAAGCACTATCGTCAGCGTGGAAAGCTACTACATGATCACTGCGTATGCCAATATCAGACGTATATATTGAATAAGGCGTGGGGAAAAATACCGACCCTTGAGGTAAGCCCGTAGGAATTTGCCTTTCGCTAGAAAATGTATTGTCAATGCAAACAATAAATGTGCGGTTGTCCAAAAAGCTTTTAATAATTCTTTGTGGGGGATAGGGTATTTCATGGAGGTTGAAAGCCTTCTGATCGCTATTCACTTGGGAATAGCCAGAGGTGATTCCTTCACTGAACTACCCATGTGGTATTCCCTGGTAATGCCGCCCGGATCACCTGATCTGGCGGTAACTAAAGTGTGTATGCGAACATGCAGTAGAATAGCCTGAACGGCATGCGAGCACCTGTGCAATTCAGGCTACTGCTGCAACGTTGATGAACCGGCAAATACATTTGATTATTTATTGGATTTGTTTGAGAATGGGCTGACAGCTATGGCATTCTGTTACCTTAGTATACGGGAGTGACATCGCGTAGAAACGGGTTTCAGGCTAATGTCGCAACTCCCTTCCGTCCCAGTAAAATCTTGGCAAGGACTTGGAGAACGCTCTAAATCACGTTGCCGTTAAGTTGGCCGTGCAGGTTTAGTTGATACGACATCCTAATTAACGCCCGACTTGGCTCTGAAAACAAGCGCCCATAAGGTCTTGTGTCAACCCTTGCGAGGACCTCACTGCACATGCAAAGGGACCCTCGGGGTTATCATGGGGGTAACTGCACTGCGGATTTAGATAACGACTTCAAGTTGGGACTCATATAGAAGAGATGACAACAATAAATGAAAATAAAAATACAAACAAAAACGGAAAACAAGGCAAGAACAATGCGTACTATGTGTTCTCAGATAGTATGAATAAGAAGACTGAAGACTGAGCATATTTTACAGCCAGGCCTGAGAATAGGACACACTCTTTAACGCCAAATACGATTGTAGACGAGCAAATCTTTACGCCCTAGTTTGACAAGGCAACTAGCAAAACAGAACCATTCCGAAAACTAAAGTTGATACACCAACATCTAATTCCATTTTTACACTGTGACTTTCGTAGCACCGACAAACTTTATAGTTTCTTTTGGTGTCCCTTCCAAAATTACAGTACAATTACACTGTGGGTTTTTTGTAGCAGGGACTTTTTATATTTAATTTGCTATTACTTTTCATTGATTCATTCGTAACAAATTAAAGCAAAAAAGGTTTTAAAAAAATAAAAATGAATAAATTAAAAGAAGAAATTATTGAAGAAATCTTAGATCTGACTGAAATGGCTATTGAAACCATTGATTTGGAATGACAATGAAGATGTGGAACATATTTGCAATTTGCTTGACTGTTTTGAAAGTGCAAATAATATTCCAAATAAAAGAAGGCGAACGGAGTGGGTGAAGCCGTGGAGAATGAAGCGAGGGGAACGAGGCTCTTTTGCATTCGTAATGGATGAGCTTTTTTTAGATTCATCATAATTTTTAAATTATTTAAGAATGAATCTTGAAATATTCAATTACATTTTAAAGGGAATAGAAAAAGATATAAAAAAATGACACGCTTTTGAGGTCATCTATACCTCCAGCAGAAAAGCTAGCTGCAACAATTCGTTATCTTGCCACAGGCGAATCTTACACAAATACCAATTGTCAAGTTCACATTTGAGCGAGACGGTTCCAAAAGTTTGTGAGGCCATATGGAATAATTTCAAACATGTATATATAAAAGTTTGCTGAATGCAATTTGTCAAATAAATTTGTAGAATAAAGTCAGGTCTTAATTTTTTGCGTTCAACACTATAAATAGAGTTATGGGACTCAAAACTTTCCTTTAGATAAGAAAACAGATCTAATTTAAATACAACCTATTTTAATAGCCAGTCATATTTTTTTGTCATAAGTCGAGTAGCAAGCGATATTCTAATATTGTCCAACCTGTCTTCAATTTTTGTTTTTTTTCCGAAATTAAACAGAAAATTTTTTTTACATATTTTACAATTTCTATTGCAGTTTCCGGCATCAACAAGCTAATGGGAATCCATAGCTAAAAATTTTGCAATAAAGTAGCAATTTCCTAACTGTTTAGGCGCATTAGACGGCAAACATATTTCGTTTCGATCCTTGCGAAGAGATGGATCTTTTTTCTACAATTATAAAGGAACGAACAGCATAGTAATTTAAAAAAGTAATTGACAAGGCGGATAAGTACTTTCCAAAAGAAAGAATAATAGGCAATGGGCGAAGGCTTCCTTACGTAATTGTTGGCGATGATGCTTTTCCATTGCAGAAATACATCATGAAACCATATTCGTATAACACAAGTGTTGAAAGTCGCAAGATATTTAATTTGAGCCTTTCACGAGCAAGACATGTGGTGGACCATGCATTTGGAATCTTATCAAACAGATTTCTCATATTTCAAAGCAAAATAAATTTGTCTGCTGAAAAAGTGGAGCTCATCACAAAAACATACTGCCTTTTACACAATTTATTAAGTAAAAGAAGCAATGATTATTTGAATCACATACCACCAAGAGACAAATGTTTCTCGGACATAGCAACCGGAAGATATATAGATTAACGAAATTGTGGTGCACAAAATATTAGAAATGGTTTCGAGGAGTATTTTAGTAATGAGGGAAAACTGCATTGGTTGGATAAAAAGCTAAGTGAATGAAAGAAGCGTACCATTCGATATAAATGTTTCATAAATTTTACAATGTTTAACAAATTTTGTATCGTATTTTACACCCAAATTGAATGGTTGATTAAGGGGGAAAATAATAAATATAGGGTTCGCCAATAAATTTTTTTTTTTGAAAATGCTATAAAAACATCGAGTGTAGCTTCGGCTGTGTGGCACGTAGCGCCGTCCTGTTGAAACCAAATGTTGCCAATATCCTCCTCTTCAATTTTTATGAACAAAAATTCGTTCAACATGGTCCGATAACGATTGCCATTGACTAACGGCCACTCCTAGCTCATTTTCAAAGAAAAATGGCCCAATTATGCCTCTGGACCAAAATTCGCCTTGGAAAAGAGGAATAAGCAAATCAAGTTTGTCGCAACAATAATGGATTCGCGCGACTTTGTTTACCCCGCAAGCTTCTCTACCCCTCTCACCAACAAACACAGTGTAGCTGACTTATGTCGCTAGTAAGAAACCCAAAATGTAAAGACGGTATATAAAGAAATACGAAATTATAATAGCGACAGTATGGCACTTCTCTGACGAAGTAGCGAGTTAAATGCTAGTATCAAATATTTCCGTAAATTTGGTTGTAGGCTGTTGTTCTTGATAAGAAAGTAAAAGCGAAATTTCAACCCAAAGGTAAACATTGTTTGTTTGTCGGATATTCAGAAGAAACGAAAGCTTACAGGCTGTACAAGAGATGTAGTTTTTCTTGAAAATGATTTTGATAAAGATGATACTGAAACTGTAAATAATGATACATTTACAGTTGATTTAGATAAAATTATCAGATAATGTTGGCGTTGTGTGTATAGATAAAGAGATTGACGTATCTTACACCATCAGAGAAAATGAAAAAGATAAAAAATCTGATAGCGACGATGATGAAAATTATGTACGCCCTGATGAATTGACAGCTAAGGAAGAAGTAGCTGACTCCTATGTAGGACCGTGTAGACCCAAGCTCATAAGAACAGGAAGGCCGAAGAAAGTTTATAATGTTTTAAATGTAGCACAAACAAATACTGATGGGATAGTACGAGTAGTACCACAAAGTGTAGAAAAAACTTTAAAGAGTGATTATTCAGCCGAATTGGTTGATGCTATGCAAAAAGAATATATAGCTCTAATAGATAAAAATACGTGGACGCTGAATAACTTAACAAAAGGCCAAAAGCCAATTGGACGTCTTAAAACAAATAAAAATGGTGAGGTGGAAAAATTTAAAGCTAGGCTGGTTGCCAAAAGCTGTTCTCAAAGATATGGGCTAAATTATTCTGAAACGTTTTCTCCTGTTTTAAAATATTCTACCATACGTTTTCTCTTAGCAGTTGCAGTTGAACAAAATATGTATTTGCACCAGATGTGTGTACCGCTTATTTAAATGGAGATTTACACAATGAAGTTTACTTGCGTCAACCTGAGCACTTTATAGACGTCAACAAACCAGAATTTGTTCTAAAGTTAAGCAAATCTATTTATGGGCTAGAACAGGCAGGCAGGGAGTGGAACACAAAACTTGATGGCGTTTTAAAGTCCATTGGTTTTACCTCCTGTGTGACCGAGTCGTGCTTACATAGAAATAATAACAAAGGTTGTGTAGATTTAATTGGACTCTATGTTGATGATAATAGTATTGGCAGTAAGTCAATCAGTAATATAACTGTAATAAAAAGAAATATATTAAGGAATTTCAAATGTGTTGATAAAGGCCATTACAATTTTTCTTGGGCATGCAGATAGAGCGAGATGGAGTTTTAGGTGATATTTATTTACATCAAAAACAATATATAAAGAATATACTACACCGGTTCGGCCTAGAAAAATACAGATCATCATCAACACTATTGGATGCAGGGTTTAAAGTATATTTCAAGGACAGCAACTGTATAAAGGTAGACTCATCGGAATACAAAAATATGATAGGTATGGTGTATATTGCTATTTCCACCAGACCGGATATTATACGCTCAATTTCGAAACTGATGAGATATCTATTAAAGTTCTGCACAATCATACTTGAAACAGATTTCAAGCACCATCCCTGATTTCAAATACTGTCAAGCACTGTTCTATCGTATATCAAAACAAATAACTCAGTGAAAAGAAAACCAGAACAAGAATACACTAGCACAAAACTGAACATAACAATACGCAGTAGAACAAGCAACACGACAGCAGAACTTTATAGAACTTTACTGTATTCACACGTATGTATGTGTTTATATGTGTACTTTCACAACTACATGCGTAACGTTTGTGCACACAAACAAGGTGCCACGCAGTCGGTGTTATACAAATATGTGTATGTATGTATGGCTTTAAAACACATGCCTAATGTGTTTGGTTACGCTCGTGTTGACTAAAGCATGTGTGTGGACGTATGTATATACATCATTGGTCGTCATCTCATAGCACAATTGTGCTAAAGCAATCACACGTATACTCTTACGCTCTTGTATTCAGTCGTGGTTTAGGTACCGATGGCTACACATGTGCGGATGCTTACGAATTTTTGCTTCAGTTTTTTTTCTCTTTTTTCAGTAATCCTTGTCCAGCGAACATTTTAAAAACATAATGATATGTGAAAAATATTTCATGATAAATAATGCATTTGGTAACATGCAATGTATTCTATGTTACCAATGTTCAAAGAAAATAGGGAATATGTTATTAAAAGACATTACGATTCTTTTCATAGTGACATGAAAAGTTTCGAAGGCAAGAAAAGAAAGGACAATTTAGACATGGTAAAAAACATTTATGTAGAAAAAATTAAAGAATGGCTACTTGTTGTTGATGAAAACAATGCAAGGGCAGAAAAAAAATACAAAAAAAATACGTATCTGTTTTATTGACAAATGGTAAAATATTTCTTAAATAAATTATATTGGAAATGCTTCATTTTGCGTTTGCTGGGTAATTCTCTCACTAATACAAGCTCATTTTTAGTTTTGACGACCACTGATATACATGCATGTATAATTCCTTTGCTCTAGTGCAGTGATATTAATTTTTAGTTGATTATTCCTTAGTTTTTTTTTTGTTATAATTAAGGATTTGTATGAATGCCTAAAAATAATTAGAAAAAAGCAAAAAAAAAAAAAAAAAAAGTAATTTATTTTTTTTTTTTTTGAGAAAAAAAAAAAAAAAAATTTGTCTGACGAAAGTAATAAAATTAATTAATTGGTTTCTTAACCTCAAGTTAGGCAAGTATATAAGGAAATCACATGAAATGGAAGAATTTAATGATATTATATTATAAACCTTATTCCTTACTAAGAGAGCTCCTTTAGGCAGGAAAGAATTACGGTTATTTATTTTTTTTTATCTATTGATTTCTTGAATAAATAGAAAATTTAACTGAGTGGATTACTTATATGCGCGCTAACAAAGAAAAAATAGAAATTAATTTTATATTTTTTTTTCTTCTCTTTCATATCCGGTTAATTACTTATACGGATAAAAAAAAAAAAAAAAAGGAAGAAAATTTTTGGAAGCTATTTTTGTTTGGAAGTATGACTTGAAGGCATTAATAATGAAGAATAATTAATGTATTAATTATAAGAAGTATCGAATAAAAATCATATTTTTTTTGTTGTTGTTAGTGTAATATATATATTGTTATTAAAATTGTTTAAAAGAAAAATGATGTGTTTGTGTTAGAAGGAAAACAGAGTTGGTTGTTGTAGGGGTAATAAAAGGGTAAGTGTGATTAAAGAATGGGTGGACATGTGATGATGAAAAGGACGATATTCATGTCCCAGGATGGGCGGGCAAGAATAGAGAGGAATTACCATCGTAACTCTCTATAATTATATTTATATGAATCCTAGCTAAGGCCTACAAGTTTTTTTTTGTTTAATTTTTATTTTTTTTTATTTTTAATTTCTTCATGATGTTTATTTTATTTATTTTAATTTCTTTATGATTTTTTTTTTTTATTTATTATTTTTTTTATTGTCACTGGCTCGGCCTACAGTTGTGGGTTGGGACCTACCCTGATAAGGTGCTCTAAATTTACTAGCCGATGGCACAACAACTGTAGGGCATGATAGTGTAGGGTCACGTAACAACAAATACTAAAAAACATAAGGAATTACATGAAAACATTTTTAACTAATCATATTTATCTTCACTCACTTCAAAAAAAGTTTGTTATTGAAATGCATACTTTGTTCAGCTTGAGGTCGTATTAAATATAAAAATGTATTTATTTATTATTGGAGGGAAATATCAATAAAAAAATTAATTTTTATAATACGACTAAAATTAACTAGTTCTAAGAAACAATCCTTTCTGACCACCTTATTTTTAAAAGCAATAAAATGTCTGCAGGCACTCAATATTTAAATTAATAAAAAAAGAAATTCTAAGAAAGATATTAAAGAGGAAAACAAAAAATTTATTTTCATTTAATTTTGCAAATTTTTTAAAAAAATTTTTAAGCCAAACATATTTAATTAAATTATTAATTATAATTAAATGACTAATTATCGAGAAAGATCTAACGATCTTTCATAAAGATGTCTGTATTCGTAATACAATTGTACTCAAGGCAATAAAAACCACACACTCACACATACACTTTTTAGGTTTCGTGTTTGTGTGTACAAAGCATTACGCACATGACAGCTAAAAAAAGTCCACAAAAAAACAAAGCAAAAACAAAACAAAAATTAATGAAAATGTGAAATGCCGGTTGTATTTTTGATTTTTCTGGTCCATTTGTGGACCGATTTTTCTGGTTTTTTGCACAGACATTACAATTATTATTTGTAATAAAACTTTGTACCAAGTTTGTTTGTCCGTCTTGTAGTTTAGACAAATTACGCAAAAAACGCACCAAAAATATTCAAAAATAGAGGTAATCGCAATTTTTGACTCATAGCTCCGCCATTTATGGACCCATCCAGCTGAGTTTTGGTTAGGATACTATGAATGTGATGTTTAAGATAACTGCGTACTACTTTTTTTCAGTTTAGATAAAATCGCATAAAAACAAAGCCATAACTTATGAAAATCTAAAATTTCGGTTGCATTTTTGATATTCCTCGGCCATTTGTGGACCGATTGCTTTCATTTTGAGCACAGGTATTATGACTTATATTTCAAACAAAACTGCATACCACGTTTTTTTGTCCGTGTCTTCGTTTAGACAAAATAGGCACAAAAAAAACCCACGCAAAAAATGGTCAAAAATAGAGGTAGTTTCGTTTTTGACTCATAGCTCCGTCATTTATGGACCGATCTGGCTGAATTTCAATAGCAATAGTCTTACAGCAACAGCTGACCGTTTGGTATGCTATACTTTCCTGTATGTGGTCTAGAGTCTTCTGAAAGTTGATTTCAACGACATCGCTAAATCGATTCCGCTACTTATAAGGATTCAGAATATATATACTTTACAGGGTGTCCCATGTAGCGTGTAGAAATTACAAACGGAATCACAAAGTTATATATACCCTTCTTACTTACAATGAAGGGTATAAAAACGTACTTAAAAGAAAATTTTAAGTTGCATTTAACACTTCTGGTATAAATTGACTTATTGTTTTCCTGGATATACGGCTTAGAAATTCCAATGACCTAAACGAGTCTCCAGTGGCCAAATACCGCAGAGTAATTACCAATCGCATTCTTGAACTTGTAGAAAATCGCATCATTGTGTTATGTTTTCTAATTTTAATATCAACCTTTAAATATTTGAAGTTAATAAATTCCACACATAAATTTTTAAAATACTTTAATTTGCAAATCTACTTATATCGGACAAACTATGTACTTAACAATTTTAGTATTTCTTCAAAATCATTAATATTTAATCGGCACAAATTCCGTTATTCCTTTTCTTCCCATAAACCATCCTTTAAGAGGTGTGCTTCTAAGGAATGGATTTCCCTTTTATATAAAAAGGGATTAACCCACATAGTGCGATTAATTTCAAATTCCTCGTCTGAAATTTCCATTAAATCACTAAGCTGCCTTAAAGCAACCAAGAGACGTAATTTTTTTCGATGTAGTCATTTTTAAAATTTAAAACAAACCGTATAGTATAGAAAATAATTAGACAACCTACACTCACTACAACAAGAAAATAATGATTCATCATAATATAAATTCATCAACGTCTTCCCCTATGTACTGATATTAATATGACATTGACATTTGCTCTGCCGGCGTTATATCTACTATTATGATAGAAATACATCAGGTATAGACAATACCTTAATACGTATGCCTTTAGCTATGTCTCTATTTAGACGAAGAAACATTTAGAAGGCAAACATTTCGTTTGTAAGCAAATTACGGGTGGAGAAGAGAGAATCATATTTGTGTTCGGTACTCGGCGATACGCTTTGTTCACATATTCTTTGTTGATATTTGCTTTAATTTTCTTTTCTTTCATTGTTTTGTGTGCAAATAATAACAATAATAATGGAATGTTGCCGGAAACATGTTCGTCTGTGTGATCGCGAAAGAAAAAGCAAAAGAGAATCCAAGATGTATTTCTTCCAAATGTTTCCTCGTCTAAATAGGGACTATATTTATGCTTATAGGATTTTTACACTAGAGCACATTTCACATCTACGATCTATTTGTTGAGATGGTAACATCTTTCCATATAAAATGCATGTTGAAAAAAATCAATAACTTTCAACATTGTTACAAGATGTTCCTATCTCATTTTGATTCACTAAATATCTTTCGATAATTTTCGTGCCATCACCAGAAAAGTGGCAGTATTTTCATTGATAAAGTTTTATCACTGATAAAGTAACATTTATTTATACATACTATAAGTACACATATTAAATAAAATAAAAATTGAAAATTTCTAAATTCATTTCTTATACATTTTTTTGTTTCTAAAAATGTTTCTCTTCTTTTCTTTTATATTTCGGCAGTTTAGTTTATGACAGATAAACAACTTTTTAGAGATGATTTCCAAGCGAAATTGTTAAACACGTATAACTCTTGTAATAACGGTGTTTTTTAAATGATTTATTTTTATATGTTAAATACATTTTATTTAAATTTAACGTGACTATGTGTGAAATATGACATCAGGCAAATGACCACCATTTTGCTCGATACAGGCATTGGCTCTTTTTAGCGCATTTTGCATTACACGGTGTAATGTTTCTGTGGTTTGTTAACATACACTCTGTCTTTTAAATAACCCCATAAAAAAATCGGGCGCAGTTAAATCTGGTGAACGAGGAGGCCAAGGTAAATCTGAATTTTTTGAAATTATGCGTTCACCAAAAATTTCATGCAACATGTCCATAGTTTGCCTAGCAGTATGCACAGTGGCTTCATCTTGTTGAAACCACAAATTAGGATGTTGCTCCACCATTGACCGCAAAAAGTTGTCGCTCATTGTTCTCTAAGGAGCCCCGGAGACCGTTTCTTTCGTTTCATTCTCAAAGAAATATGGGCCGATGATTTTTGTGGCCATAACACAGCACCAAACAGTGCATCCGATTCGGTCTAAATGATGCTGATGTATTGCCCTTGGATTTTCGGTTCCCCACAACCTACAGTTTTGTTTATTCACATAAACACTTAAATGGAAATGCGCTTCATCCGTCATCAAAAGATAATTAAAAAAATTATTTTGTGTGGCTAATTGTAGCCGTTGTTGGGGGTCTTGCGGTAGAAGCTGTTGCACAATTTGAACTTTGTATGGATACATCTTAAGATCTAGCTTTAAAATTCTCTGTAATGTTGTTCTGGGTATACCGAATTGGCCGGAACGGCGGCGAGTTGAGACAGATGGATCATTTGCAACACTCTACTGCACAGCTTCCACGTTGTCTTCAGTCGGCAACTGAACCCACCTCCTCAAAACGGCGAACTAAACTTGTAATCATGGAAAATGTGGGCGCTGATTTTACGTTAAAAAAACGCCGATAATTTCGCTGCGTCAGAACAATTGATCATTGAGAAGAATAATAAAAATCGATCATTTTAATGCGTTGTTGTGGACTGTACGTATTCATTTTAAATTTCCAAGAGTTCAGTTATAATCTGCAAAAAGAAAAAATAAATTATGTTAAAAAATAAAAAAGTTATTTGTGTTTCACATCAGCTGGTCTTATTTCGGCCACCCGTCATATACGAATGTGTGTATAAATGTACGGCAATTTTAGTTAGGCAATTCTTGATTTTCTAGGAGAGAGGATAGAAGAATGGAAAAAGGGTACAAATTTGCTCGTACTCTGCAATTTCTTTTTGTTCTCTCTTCGTAAAAAAAGAAGACAGATAGCTTGAATGCTGAATGAATAAGAATACTAAAATTACCAAAAGAAAATTGATGTGCATTACACAGCTGCAATTTTAAAAGAGAATAAAAAAAAGATTGCGAAACTAAAATTGCTGTGGGTGGTCCTGGTCTAAGCATATCGAGCCATGACTGCCAAAAAAAAACTTTACAAACATCAAATTAGATTTTCGATTTTTTATAAAAATCATTAGAATGTGACCATATGAATCACTTGTTAACAGTTCATGGGCATAGTAAAAAATAACATTAGAATCTTATTTCAAAAACAATTTTAACTTAAGTTTACATTGCCTGTTTGTTTACGGTTTGCTTACAGTAAATATATTTAAAAAACACCTTCTCCTGTAAAATTTTATACTTGTTGTTTAAGCTTTTTTGGCGGTCATGGCTCTATATGTGCATTGTGAACACTGTATTTCTTCTATTACAAAATAAATGAAATTTCTTATACTTCCTATACACAAAAGCATCCTTGTGATAAAAGCAACCATGCAAAGTATTTCATTTGCGTAAAAATGGTTATAGATAATACGTTTACTGTTCAAATTGAAAACAGTATAACAATGCCATGTAAGAAAAAGTCTGGTTACCGATTATCACAACATATTTCTTATAATTTTTATTACTTGGTTCAATTGAATTGTTTTTATAATTTAATTTTAAAAATCTGCTGCAACTAATATTTTCCAAAAAAAAAAAGGAAGAAAAGAAAACACCTTTCCTTCAATACTGCACAAATTAAATTAAATCAATGTATTCTGTGAACAAGAAAAGTGAAATTGCAAAAGATAAACGAAAATAAAATTATTAAATAATAAACACCAAAAAATTTAACAACCACCAATCAACGACCCATCCTTAAGAGTGTGGACGGGAGTAACTACAAAAAAATAGACCAACTAACAAATCTAATGAAATGGCATTAACAAAACGTATTAAATGTTTTAAATATATGGTTTATTGTTACATTGTCCTATTAGCGGTAAGTATAAAAGACTTAATTTATGAACTAATTAAACTTTTTATTATAATTTGCTATTGAAAAGTAATAGTAAAAACATGAAAAAATATATAGTGTGTACTAGATAAATAAAACAAAAACATGGTTGCGCAACATACCAATATACATACATACATCCATCATTCTAAAGCAATGCGCAAGCATACTTGAAAAACACATCAATACAAACTTGTGTAATATTATATACTTGAAAGTGCTTGTAAGCTCTTTAAAACATACCAGATGCATGTGCGTATGTATATTTATAGTTGTTTATATGAGGTGTTATTTTTGAAAACGAGTTAGCGGTAATTTCCATTAGAAGGGGTCTATATCTTACTAAAATTACCCATAACTATTTTTTTAAATGACTTACACAACGTTCAACAATAACGGCTCCTATGTACGTATATGGTACAAATTAGATATCTGCACAAATGTATTTGGATTTGCGTAGTAGTTATATACTCTGCAGCAAGTGCATGTATTTGCAAATGCAAACAAAAATGAGTTCACATTTCAGGAACAACAAAATTCGCGAATGACTACTTACTTATGCTTGCTTGCTTTTTGTGTTTGTATATATTCGTATTTGCTTATGCAGCACACGAGAATGTCACAAATCATTTGTAGAAATAGCAAATACTTGTACTTGTAAGCTATGACTCATAGCTCAGGCATTAACACAAAGAATCTCTATACATCCTTATTAAAGAAGGTATGCAGAGAGAGTGAGAAAGGGAATTTAAAAGAGAATGATTGTTTTTCATTATTTGTCGAGACTATTTTTGCCAGATCTAAGCTAATGTTTTTTTTTTCTAAAAGTCGCCACGGCTTGTGTAAATACTAAATAATTAAATTTTTACACACATATGAAGCTACATTTATTTTATATAAAAGTGTAATTTATATTATACTTAAATTTATCATTTACAACCTCAACCCCATATTTTATATGATTATAATATACAAAACAGAGTTAATAATATCTGTCGATTTGTGTTGAATGACTTGGCGATTTCGTGTTAAGAAGTGTGGTAGCTCCAGCAAAGTATTTGGTGCTCCGCAAATACAGTACAAATATGTGGAGTACTTTTTAGCTGAGTTATTTGCTTTTTCTTGTTCCTATTTTCGGAACAAGGTTTTCGCAAATGCTTACGAGTAAGAACTTGAAAAGCAACACTTCACTACTCTTCACTATTTGAGCTCTGTGAACAAGTACCTACTTGTATTTATTTTGGCAAATGTATTTACAAATACAAAAAAGTTATTTGTTGCAGATGTCTAGTACAAATGCGTTGCACATACACAAACTACAAGCACATATGTAATATTTTAATAACCAACGGATTTATAATTGTTGTGTGAGAGCAGCGTTGTTGACTTAGTGCTTTTAGCAATGTTTTTATTGCTTTTGTTTTTAGCCTTACACTGCAGTCACAATCAAGTTTTTTTACAATTCTCTTTCAAGAAATTTACATATACTGCTTGTCAAAATTCACAAAAATTGAAAGCTGTGACGTAGGCTGCACACAATTTCAAAGCAAGTTTTTCAACAAGATGTTTTTTTTTAACCTCTTCCATCGACAGTTTTGTTTCGGCGGCAATAGAGTTATATGCCTTAATTTTTAAATTATTCCGTCTATATGCAGGAATATTCATGTTCCACAGAACTTCATGCCTTCTGTATATCTCTATGAACTGCAAAACGTCGTTATATTTGTTTAATTTGTTCACAAACATATTTAAAAAAAAAACAAAAGAATACTGGGCGCAGAATAAGAATTCAAATTTGGAATAAAAAAACTGCAGTCAGATGTTTTCTTGACTGTAATTTGAAACACTCAATTGAACGAAAAATTGAAAGCAAACTCTCAGCAAATTTTAAAAGTGTGACTGTATTGGTAAAAAAATGAGAGAAATTTTAAAAATTGAATGAAAACTTGATCGTGTGACCCCCAAGTTAACTAAAGAAATGGTAATAAGCAAAACAATATTATGAGTTTTATAACTGTTCCGTAAAAATAATTTTATTGGAATTGAAGGGCTGTGAATAAAATATGTCTACTGTCTATTTTAATTCTGGCTGCAAATAACTAACAAAATAAATACCTACTTGCGACAAAAAAAAACAAATTTTTTGGATTCGTGTTCGTTTAAGTTTAGTGCTTAAAAAACGTTTTTTACTTGTTTTTTTAAATTAAAAAGTTGATACATTTGTATGTATGCATGCATATGAATAGAACATATTTGAAATATTGTAGGCAAATGACCTTAAATGTGGGTTTATAATGCAAACAAGCAAGCTCTATGGAAACAAATTTTGTTGTTTTCAAATATAAATTGCAAAATTTAAAATATGTGTGTATGTATGCTGCACATAAAAGTGTATGTTTGTATTGGCTTGTGACCATGTGTATGTGTGTGTATTGCATGTGTACATATGTATGTATGTATACTCATACTTATGCATAAAAACATTGTTAAAAAAAAAAATAATCAAATATATGTAGGTTACAGGATGTGCTCAAATTTTCTTGGGAACATCATTACTGTGGGGACATTCAGGACACTATGGCGTAGTACAAAATAGGCTTTGGGCTCCAGCAGCTTTATTATTGTGCTTGGGACCTGGTACATTTATTTTATGTTGGATAGGTTGTCAAGCTACTAACCAAAAGAAAAGATGCCTTTTGGGTATGGTAAGTACCCTTCCACACGTGTCTGTATGCACATATATATCTTCTTAAATTTCTTGTTTATTTATTTACTAAAAAAAACCAGTTTGCTACATTCCTAGTGATTAACATCTTAATACAATTTTTATTGTGCGGCTGGTCATTAGCCATGAGAGAACATTTACCATCATCTGTAGAGATTTACATTGATGATTCATTTGTTGAGTTCTTGGACAAATTTTCTAGGACCAAGGTTGACAACCAGCATTTGTGGAATAGAATGCAATCACAGGTAACCTTGAAAAAATGTGTACACACACTTATGCAACATAAAAGTGTATACATAAATATTAAAGACGTGCTCAGTTCCACTCAAATGTACCAGGAAAGACTATTAAACTATAAAGATGTTCTACGTAGAAGAAAATCTAAAAACAAAAATGAATAGCTTAAATTGATGAGGGGGGGAAATAACAAGGGAATATTTGAGCATGCGCATTTCAAATAAAAGTTTCTCTCATTTAGCTACTGAGATAAACAGAGAATAAAAAAATAAACACATACTCAACAACATATAAATGCGCATGCATGTATTACTATCACTACATATTATAAAACAAAGTCGCTTTCTCTGTCCCTATATCCCTATGTATGCTTAAATCTTTAAAACTACGCAACGGATTTTAATGCGTTTTTTTTAATAGATAGAGTGATTGAAGAGGAAGGCTTATATGTATAATCTTGGAAGGCTTAACGTCACAAATCTGCAAGGCAGGTAGCGCTATAGTCTTTATCTGACTTATTTGCCTACTACCCGTTTTTACCGGGTCTCGCAAGGTTCTTTACTCTATGAATACGATTTCTTAGTGTAAGAAGATCGAATATATAAAAATATTAAGGCAAGACAACGTTTGCCGGTTCAACTAGTGTATTTATAAACCAAGCATTTAAAACTTAAAATGAATTTGATTTCTTTGATATGTTTTTTGTGTGAGATTTATGAAATTTTTCAACAAAAATGTTATTGAAATCTTAGGAGCAAATAAAAATAGAACGAATATGACTAGTTGCGTTATTGTGGAGTAGAATATCTTGTTTATGGTTGTAAAAATGAAATTTATCCTAGTTTGCAACGAATTTATGATTCATCAATTTGTACCTTTATTAAACTCTTATTATAGATTTGTCGATATTATTTTTATAATGAGAAGTAGTTATGTTGTACATGCTTTTTAAAAGGATCTATAAGATTTTTTAAAACTCACAGACTGTTAATAATAAATAACACAGAAATTGATTTTATGTTATGAACAAAATTTATTTATAATAAAAATTTAATTATTTAGAAATTAATTTGTAAATCATAAGACATTTTTATGCCTTATTCTCATTTTTTGTTTCGTGGTATTGTCACAAAACAATTTACTTATTTATAAAAAATTAGTTTTTAAATGCTCTACCATTGATGGATACCTATCTATATAGCGATTTCGTTGCTGCTAGGCATATCAGCAGTAGACTCTACAATACTTTTCATAAAAAGTCTTGAACTTATACGTTTAATACTTATCAAACCAAATGAGAATTTCAATTTATCTAAGAAGTAGAAAGTTTTAAAAATTAAAACTTTTTTAGAAACTTAGTAAGCATTTAAAAATATTTTCTTTTTCTTCAATATTTTCACCATTAGAGATTCCAGTTCGGAAACCTAAGCTAATGTGTAAGAAAAATATTCAAAATACAAAAATAAAAATTAAAATCCAATACGTATTTACAGTAAAATGTAAAATAAATATTGAGTCGTAAGCAATATAAATATTAATCAATTAAAACATTTTTATTATTATTCCCATTTTTTGTATCTCATTGAAATAAAACACTGAAGATGACAAATTGCCGAAACCGGTCTACTACTACGGTCGGCTACTTTTTTAAGCTTAAGATAAATAACAATTTTAAAATTTTATTTTGATCATTATTTCGTTAATTCGCTGCTTAGCTTCTTCAGGATATTTATATTTGAAATTATTTCAAAATAGTTAAGAAGTTAAGCAACTAATTAACGAAATGTTGATCAAAATAAAATATTAAATTTTTTATTGACCATCTGTAATTCCATTACGGTCAGTAACGAAATTTAAGCTCGGTGTGAATTCATATACTATATGTCTTACAACAATAAAATGCATGTATTTACCTACATTAACAAAAACGGTAATGTTAGTAGAGCTATAAGAAGAAAACAACTTTTTCATTAAAATTTGGTACACACTGAAAAGTGAAGTTGTATAAATTCTTGCTGAATATTATTCTCTTGCATGTTATATTACTCTCTTTTAAAATCTCGCTTTCTCGTGGATATTACTAGCAATATCCATCAACAAATTTAGCACCAGAAAAAATTTACACTACGTAGAACATCTTCTTAGTTTAATAGACTTTGGTACCAGTTTCTGTGTTTTTCTGCTTTCAGTGCGTATTGGCGAGTTGTGTAGAGTTTATAAATAGTATGACTTTGTATTGTTATTCTTTTTGCTAAATTGAATGTGAGTGAGTATAGAGAAAATTAAAGTAACACATTCCTATTATTTCCATTTGCCCAAACAAATAAAACAGATGTTAAGGCAAATATATTGAAAGCAAAATTTACATGCATGCATATATATATTACATATGCTTCGTTCATACATTTGTATTGAAAACAAAAACAAATTTTCGTATAGGTATTTGTATTCAACAAATGTACGAACGAAGTTGTCGTACGTTTTTATGGAGCCAAGCCGTAAATATCTGTTTATACAACAAATTATTTGAAAACATTTGTAGTACAACAGTTATTTGAAGCAGAGAAACAAATAAATTCCTCACTTCCTGCAAAATGATTTATGTAATAGTGTTTTCAGACTGAGTGAATTTAACATAAATACTGTTTTAACGTTAAATCCAAGTCATAAAAACTGTATTTACCATACAAAGTGAATTTAATAAATCCACATTAAATGCTATTTTGGAATTGAATTTAAGTTGGATTTATGAAATACAACACTGTTTTTGTCCGTTGAGCCACTAAGCAACCAGAGATGAAACTTTTGAGGTTAGAATTTTGAAAAACTCAGCATTTTATTTGGAGTTTGTATGTAAGAGACAGATATAGTGTTTTAATATTACGAATAAGAGAAAATAAGCAAAATGAAAAATTTTTTGTTTTAAAAAACATTAATTAAAAAGTTATTTCCGTAATGAAAATGCACATGCCGAAAATACTTTATCTACGTTTCTTTGTTATGAAGTATGGAATTTAATGTAAAAGTGATAACAAACACACTCTCTGGTTGCTCGGTGGTTGAGCTCAGTGCTGTAAATATAGCAACAGCTGATAATGTTATCGAATGCAATAATAAAATAAAAACTATTTCAAATATTTTTAGAAGAAAATGCTTTCAATGGCAGCAGCAATAAAAGCATTTCGAAGAAAACAAAGTTTTTCGACAAAAGACAAAGAAAATATGTGTCTCGTAAGTGTATTTACCAAAGGTCACACATGTCGTGGCTGCTGTACAGTTGGTCAAATAAGTTTTGTACAAAGTAAAGCATCAAATACACTTATTTCTATGGAACATTTTTTTGTTTTGTAGAAATTTATTTGATAGACTGTATGTTAAATACTGAATTTAAAAAATTTGCAGTGTGAACGCAAAATCATCTGTTGGTAAATTTAATGTTAAATTCAGTATATAACTTTCAGTCTGAAAACACTATAAGTTGAGTTAGTGTCCAAAAACAAAACCATACCGTATTTGTTATACTTATTCTCTTCCCCTATACCAGCAGTAACAAATACTTATTTGGCATATTTGTTTGACAACATTATAGGTACACTCGTGCACGTCTTTAATTTGTGTTTTATTTTACAATAAAGAACTTTAATTAACTAATCGTTTTTATGATGAGGTAAAAACGTAACAATATGTAATACCTTTTACAATGAATGCTAATAATATTGTTTGCAGTGTTTGCTTTCTCACAACTGCTTGCCTTTTGCTTACTCCCTTTTAAATGTGCCGTTAGCAGTAATGGTGGAATTAGTAAAATCGTATCGCCTTGCTGTAGAAAAATCGATATTCATTTATGTGAAATGTATAAAGCTGGAAAACAAAATAAGCAGCAACGAAGATGGCAGGTACATCCAATTAATAAAAATTGGGCACAAACTGGATATTTCAAAAAAAAAAGCTTACGGGCGTGGAGCTATGTGTGGCTTTAGAAATTGCCATGTTGATCTCGTCGACGCACCACTTCCAGATGGCTCGATGGTTTGTCGACATTCTCTCGTGTACCATCTCGCAAAGAAGTCCACCTCCGGATCATTGCTCTTCTGCCAAAAACACATTTATTTTTACAGAAAAAATTCTAAACAATACTTTTATTAAATTTTTTCACTATACATATGTTACCTGTTGTACCCATTTCTTTGGCAATCTTTTGCCAAATTGCTTTCTTCCTAACTGGGAACTTATAATATAGGTAGGCTTTGTTGAAAATTTCTTAATTTTCTTGTATAAATAAATAAGCTTACCGTCGTCCATTTTTATTTTGTTGTTTTGAATGCAAAAATTTGTTTTTGCTTACCGCGTTTTTTTTTTGTCAAAGTTTGACGTTAGCCACGTAAAAATCTATTTTCTGTAGATTTCTACGTTGAAAACGTTGTCACTACATTTTCTATAAGCACTAACATGGTGTATGTATGTGACGGATTTTATCAGCTGGTCCGCAACCTCACGATACGGTTTTACTAATTTCACCTAAACACAAAAAATTATTATTGCTTTTGATTTTGATGCAAAGTATTCATAAAAGTTTAATAATAAGTTGAGCACAGTAAAATATCAGTGCATTAATTTGTTTTAAATAAGTTTTCGCATATTATTTCAGAAACAAAATTGGTTTTATCGTGATAAAATGAATTCCAAAATAATAAAAATATTGGAAATGCTGTTTTTCAATTTATAAAAAACATACAAAGCAAAAGATAAATTTTAATTATTTTATATTTATAAAAAATTTTTTTGTATAAAAAAATTTCTAAAGATGCTATTAGATGAATAGCGAAATATAGCGAAAGAAACGTCAACCATGACCTACTACTTGCTAAATTATATATGATAATTTATTTTCTCCAATTAGCTTATCTTGGATAAAGTCTTATCTAAATGATAGAAAACAATGTGTACTTCCTAAAAACTGTTTAGTAACGATTCAATACACATTTTTAAAAAATAAAAAAAGGCATTTGAATCGGATTCATGTACATCTCTGGTCCGGACAGAAATGTCCATAATGTAAATGGGGACTAAGAAAAGTATAATATATAAGTTTGTGATTCCATTTGTAATTACCAGGGTAGGAAAAATTTATGCTCGCGAGCACGAATAGTGCTTACGAGCACAAAATAATGCTCATGCTCGTGAGTTCTATTAAGCACGAGCACAATTTGAAATTTTTACTTATTATGCTCGCTCGTTAGCAAGAGCACAAAATAAAACTCATAAGCAAGAGTACTATTTTATGCTTGTAAGCAGTGCCCGTGCTCGTAAGCATATCGCCATAATTTATATAACATACATATGAAGTACAAATGGTTGGATGTTTGCTATTCAATTAGGCAAGAGCGTCATGACGGATTTTTAAAAAATTTGGTATATATGTACGATCTATATACCACAAAAAAGTTGCCATATAATTTTTTTTATAGCCCACGTCCCCTTTTGCGCCCACTTTTTGTATATCTGCACTATTTTTCAACGGATTTTAATGAAATTTGGTATACATGATGTACATGGCATAAGAAAGTTGCCACACCAGTTGTTACTGGCTACGCCCATTTTTTCGCCCACTTTTCAAAAAAGTACAAAATATAGTTAGAAATCTTGAATTTTTCAGTACTGATGAACTTGGATTACTTTTAGAAGTTGCACTTTCACTTCCATCTTTTCAAGTTTTGGTGCAAAATGTGTTCAGCGCTCTAGTAATTATATTAACGTAACTGAGATCCAAGTTGTCTAAGGACATAATAAATAATTTACTTTTAGAAAAAATAAACAGAAAGTTATTTAATAATATCACAATTTCAAATGAAAATATTGCCCCTATTGTGATTCACAACTAAATCGTTCGTTGAGTTGTAGTTGTCAAATTCTTGTTATAGATTACAACTCAAATTAACTTTTAATCAGCTGTTTACTAAGTTGTATTCGTTAAGTTGTTGCCCGTATTATGATTTACAACCAATCTAACACCTCGATTATGGTTCACAACAGAAAAATGTTGTGTTGTCTCGCTTACAACACAACATTAATTGAACATGCGGTTATGGTTCACAACATCTAGCTGTTGTGTACTATAATATTTTTATTTCAAAAATAAATAGACAACCGATCGTTGTGTCTGTTAATTCACGACTGTGTTTTATTATTAATTCATCTCCTTAAAATACCTTAAACATTAGTTAGACTTAAGAGTAAAGAATCAGTGATCTATACTTAAAGTTTGCAGGGCTAGCACTATACCTCCCTTTTATTTAATAAAAATTAATTATATGTATTAAAAATTTTTATTATTATTAAACATGCCTTTTTTTTAATATATATATTTATATAAGCAAACCTTCCTTTTTTTTTATAGCTTATTAATTTTCTTATTAATAGTGTATTTAATATACAAATAATTTTAATTATTTATTAATTTGGTATAATTAATTTTATTGGTAAGATTTAGTTATCTAATATTTATAGTTATTAAGATTATTTATTATAATTATAGATATTTTGTTTTTTTTTTTTTAAATTATATAATTAAAATTAAATTATTAAAAATTAAATTTTATTTAATTAAAGTAATTTAGTTTAATATATAAATTATAATTTAGATATGTTGTTTTTTTTTTTAAAGGTATTTAATTAAGTTTTATATATTTAATTACATTTAGTGAACACTAAATTAGAGTATAATAAATTAAATTAAATTTAGTTATATTTTATGTAAATATAAATATAATGATAATGAAACAATTGTGGTGCACCAATATTGTTTGATCATCAAAGCAATTTTTAAATATGATTATTTTATAGAATTTTTTAAAATGAAAAAAATTTTTTTTATATATTTAAGAATTTTTTTTTTATAATGAATATAGGGTCACCCCATTATCTGAGTTAGTCGGTTTTCTTTATACGGTTCTTATGAACTGTCTTAATTTTTCTTGTTGACTTGTTATAGATTGTTACTTTTTACGCCATTAACATTTTTTACCACATATGGACCATAGTAAACACTTTTGTGTTTGTCGTATGGTTCTTTTTTTAATAAAACGCTATCGTTTACTTGTATTGCTAAAGGCTTTGCAAATCTGTTATATAGTCTTTTGTTTCTTGCTTTATGTTTTTCGATTAAAGTTTTAGCAAGTATATGTGTTTTCTGAAGTCTGTATTTGACTTCTTTCTAAAATTATCTACGTTGTAAATGGGGCTTAGGTCTGATTTTGTATCTCTTGGCATGGTTGCATATCTACCAAAAACCAATTCGAAAGGAGTAAAGGTACAATCGAAAACAGTACTAGGTAAAATGTAAAATAACGCAAATAAGTATCCCAATCAACCATATTATATTTTATGTAAGCTCTTATATACCGATACTCTCATGATGGTAAGAACAGGAAAAGTTTAGGTTAATCTCTAACAGTTTACACAACTCTGAAAATATTTCGTTTTTAAACTCGGTTCCCTGATCGGATTTTATAGTGTTCATTCTTCCATATACTAAAATAAAGTTTTCGAATATTGCACGAGCGATAGTGTTGCAGATTTGTCTGGGACTCAAATGGTGACCAGGTATTTGGTTAAATCGCACATTAACGTTAAGGCATATTTATTGCCATAAGTGGACTCGCGTAAGGGACCTATGGTATCTAATACCACAATATCGAATGATTTTGTTTTAGTTGGTGTTAGGTCTAATTTCTTAATATTACTTGGCTTTACTTTATTCATGGTACTTTTGTCATTTTCTTCCAAAAGTATGGGATCATTGTGATAAATTTGCATCAATTTTTGCTTTATAGGTTCTGTTAAGACAATTTCTAAAGTTTTCAATATTTTAGTTCTATGATCTTTTAAGTTTTGAATAGAGCATAGGGAAAAAATCGGGTCGTCTTTCGACCATTCTGCTTTGTAAATTTTTTTATTGTTGGCCTTGGTTTGTAGCCTCAATATCAAAATTAATATTCAACAAATTCTAAAACTTTCTGAATATAAAGGGTGTTTTTTATAGACGTATAGAACTTTAAATTGCAATAAAACAACGATGGATTATTCGATTGACATGAATTTTATTTATCCGAAAGATAATCTTGTGGCATTACATTTTAAATATGATTTCTGGCATATGACCGCCACGGCTGGCTCGAATGTAGTCCAATCTGCACGTCCAATTTTCGATGACTTTTTCCAACATTTGTGGCAGTATATCGGCAATAACACGGCGAATGTTGTCTTCCAAATGGTCAAGCGTTTGTGGCTTATCCGCATAGACCAATGACTTTACATAGCCTCACAGAAAGTAGTCTAGCGGTGTTAAATCACAAGATCTTGGAGGCCAATTCACAGGTCCAAAACGTGAAATTAGGCGGTCACCAAATGTGTCTTTCAATAAATCGATTGTGGCACGAGCTGTGTGACATGTTGCTCCTGGATATCATGGTTGTTCTATTCAAGAATGAAAAAGTTACTAATAATCATGGCTCTATACCGATCACCATTGACTGTAACGTTCTGACCATCATCGTTTTTGAAGAAGTACGGACCAATGATTCCACCAGCCCATAAGCGCACCAAACAGTCAGTTTTTCTGGATGTAACGGTGTTTCGACATACACTTGAGGATTAGCTTCATCCAAATGCGGCAGTTTTGTTTGTTGACGTAGCCATTCCGCACAGAACAATTATTTTCGAAATAAAATCGCACTATTTGCAAGCGTTGTTCAGACGTGAGTCTATTCATGATGAATTGCCAAGCCAAACTAAGAATAAATCACTTGACAGCTGTTAAATCGGTCGCCATCTTGAACAGTAATGCCAACTTAAAGTTCTATGCGTCTATAAAAAACACCCTTTACTAATGCGCATTTTTTTTATTTTTACTACTTTTTTGTCAAAACTATGAGAAAACTTGTCATAAATTGTTAATTGTGGTGTTGGATTGCATTCTGAATAACTGTCACTGTGCCTCCTTAGACATTGCTTGAGTTGTCACAGCAAACAAATGTTTAGTTAAGTCCTTCACTTCATCGATTGTGATTCTCGATAATGCATCCGCGCCCACATTTTCTTTGCCTTTAATGAATTCAACTGTAAAATTATACTCCGACAGTTTCAATCTAATTCTAGTTAGTTTGGATGACGGTCTTTTATATTAAATAGGTAGACTAGAGGACGATGATCTGACCGAACAGTAAAAGGCGTACCATACACATATGGTCGAAAATGAGTAATTGCGAAATATATAGCTAAGAGCTCAAGCTCAATTGTCGGTTTCTTTTGTTTCAATTGATTAACTAATTTTGAAGCATAACAGATTGGTAAATCATTGCCGTTTACGTTCTGGCTTAATATTGCGCCACAACCAGTTTTCGATGCGTCAACAGTTATTAAAAATGGTTTTTTAAAGTCCGGGTATTGCAAGATTTTAGGCGATAACAAAGCAGATTTCAATTTTGAAAAAGAGTTTTGACATTGGTCATTCCAATTAAAATGTATATTTTTCTTGTTACGAAATTGAGAGGTGCTGCTAAATTAGGAAAATTTGGAATGAATTTTCTATAATAGTTGGCAAATGCCACAAATCTTTTAACGCTGTCTTTGTGTTTAGGTACCGGATAGTTCTGTATAACGGTGATTTTGGAATCATCCGGTAATATACCTTCTGCAGTCCATTTATGCCCAAGAAATGTCACTTTAGGACGGAAAAAATTACATTTATATGGGTTTATTTTTAAGTTATGTACCCTTAAAACCTCAAATACCTCCTTTAAATTTTGAATGTGATTTTGTTTACTATTGCCAATAATAATTACATCATCGAAGTACAGAAACGCTTTATTTGCAGCAAGCCCTAAAAAAGCAATGAACATCATCCTTGAGAACGAATTCGGTGCGACGTTAAGTCCAAATGGCAACACTTTCCAGCGAAATGAGCCACTGTCAGTGCTAAAAGAAGTGATGTCGAGTGAATCTGGGTGAAGAGGGATTTGATGCAATCCTGAAAATAAATCTATGACAGAAAAGTACTTTGCACGACAAAGATTGTCTAGAATATCATCTATTCTAGGAAGAGGAAACTTGTCTGCAATTAATTTTTTGTTTAGCGCTCGATATTCAACGCACTTCCTGTAGGATTTCTTATCATCAGAACTCTTTTTCGGTACTAATAAATATAAGAGGACTATTATAATTAGAACTACTAGGTTCGATTAAGTCATTGTCTAATAATTTTTTAGTTTGCGCGTTTATTTCTTCCTTTTGCGTGTAAGGTAATCTATAGTTTTTAATATAAATGGGTGTATGATCAGTTAAGCGTAGTTTTTGTTCACAAAAGTTTGTTATCGTCATTCTGTCATCTTTGAGAGCGAAAATCTCTGAAAATTCAAAACAAATTGGTAATAACACGTTTTCAACATCTTTTGACATTTGCTGTTACAGCACTGATTTCAATTTTGCAATACGGTCATTATTATTTTTAATTTAGTATATATGAAAATTTTTTAACTTTTCTGTTTTTATGTGATAGTCTTTAATATATTTTACCTCGTTAGTAGTGTTGACTACCCTTAAAATTGCATTTTCTGAATTAATAATTCCCTTACCTATGAACACTCCTATTGAAACTTCCTGAGAATCAATGAACATAGACTCGGTTATATTTTGAAGCTTAAATATTCTATACACTTCGCATCTAGGAGAGATTATACACACGTAACCACTTGTTCCTTGTAATATCGGTATTTCAAGTCTTGTATTTTCTACTGAAATTGATATTATCATGTTTTCAAAGTTTATTTTACACATGTTGTTTTTAAGAAAGTCTTTACCGATAATACCATTTGACGGAATATTAAAGTCGTCATTTACGACATGAAGAGTTTGTGGAATACAATAATTTGAAATCTTTAGTTGTGTATAAAGTGTTCCTAAAGTTGAAACTGCAAAACTTGTGATACCAGTAATACTTATTTTATCATTTTTGTTTAATCTTATATTAGGATTAAGACATGAAATTTTAATGAGCGAAATATTCGCTTGGGAATCTACTAAAAATGTATGGTTTTTATTTGTATTCAATAAACGTAGTGTTATGAAGTCTGCATTGCTGGGATTTAATGTATAAAATGAATTAGATATTTGTGGTTTGTCTAATTTTAATTTTCCTCCCCCAACAACCGACTTTGTTGAGGGGCTTCCGCATTTAAAAGTCTAACGGAAGCTCTATTATTATTAGCTCGGAAAGAATTCCTCCTTCTATTGCCACGATAGTTGTTGCGAAAACTACTCGTTTGAAAATCATTAAAGTTTCTGATGCTGGCCGAAAGTCCAGTCTGGAAATTATTACGAGAATTTCCACGATAATTACCGCGATGGAAGTTGTTGCTACGGTAGTGGCTAGAGTGATTTGTTTGATATTGATTGGAGTTTGTTGCTCTCTTTTTTCTGTGGCCTGTTCCACAATTAGTTTTGCTACTACCTCTTTTGGGTCAGCAAATGAAGACGATGCAAGAATTGATTTGACCAAGTCAGTTCTTGCATTCAGACGACACATACTCACAGTTTGCTCAATAGCCATTTCATGAGCTTTGGTCTTCGTGATACCCTCTATTACCAATGAACGATCGAGTGAATCAGCTAATTCCTCTGCCTGTTTTGAAAATTCGACATAATTGTTGTTTTGATATTTAGAGCCGCTATCCTACCAGCGATAACTTTTGAGTTATATGGTTTGATACGGCTTTTCAATGATATCATTTACTGAGTCAACTGTTTCTGGCAATGCTTCTCCAGCTTTACCTTCTAATTTCAACTTAATAAAAGCTATTAAGGTAGCGACCAAGTTTGCTTCTGTGAGGTTTTCGATTAGCTCAATTTTATCTAAAAATGACCCTAGTGATAGTGGATTGCCTTCATAATTATCTCGTAAGATAGATGCACACATGCTAATAAACGACTTTTTCTGCTCGACTGTAGCGATATTGCTTTCAGAGTTTGAATTAGGATTTGGTTCTGTTTCTGTTTCTGAAGATTCTGAATCTGTCTCAGTATCGGAATAGCAATTCCTGTCTACAAGCTCAAATAACTCTTTGTGTTCTGGTACCTTTACTCTACAAGAAAGCTTACCAAAACATCTAACTAAAACTTCTCGACAGTATTTTATTTTTTTTTTTAAATTTGGGCTTTTACCTCAGTTGTTTTTAACTTTTTACTATTTTCCTCAGTATATGTTAAAATTGAATTATAATTTACAATCAACAAGTCTATATATTCATTAACTTTGTTAATTTTTGTAGATACTGGCCTATTTTGAAGTATTCTTTTTTCGACCTTAGTAAATGTATCAATAAGCTCGTTGAACTTTTCTGTGTAGAATTCCGACATATGATTATATTATATTTTTATATTTGCAATTTTAAAAATGTTATATTGAAAAAAAAAAAAAATATTTAAAAATAATGTCAATTCAAAGCTGACTGGCTTTCATATTTTTTTTTTAAGTATAAGTAGGTATGTGTTACTATATACTAAATATGCTTATAATTAAGGCGGCGATATTTTTCTTTTAGAACGTATTTACATCGTGTTGAACAGCTATGTTAAATGTTGGTGTAACTTCTCTGTTGTTGTTAATACTTTACAGTTGCAGTAGCGTTATTAAATGCTTTTTAATAATTTTGTTGTAGTTAATGTTTCAATTTTATGGTTTCCGTTATTAAACATTTGTACAAGTTCAAACTGTAATATTGTATTTATTGTTTCATATACATGTGTTCAGTTTTTGTTATTTCTTTTCTTTCTGTACATTATATAAAAATATAACAGTTCTTTAATTTATATTTTATCAATAATGCTCAAAATTTTTTTTTTTTGCTGTGTAGTTATGGGTGTTTGCTTTAAGGTCGCTTTTAATTGTTTGAGAAATGTTTTTTCTTTTTTTTTGCATAATAATTTTGTAATGTTATTGGTAGTTGTTGTTGTTTTGTCGTAATTTTCTTTTCTTTTAATTTGCTAAAGAAAATTATGATTTAATGCATTTTCCAGCAGGTGAAAAAAAAGTTGGATAACAAGTTATTTTTTTCTTTTTGGTTTTTTCATCTTTCATTAAATATTTATAGTTTTGGTTTTCTGATTCTTACATTGCATTTATCAATTTCTTCTTTTGATTTAAAATTTTAACGAAAGAGCGACGTTCATACTAGTTAATTTTGTTGTTGTGTTAAAACTGTAATTTCTATTTAGGTTTTTAAAGTACTCTTATATATATATATATACATTTTTTTTTTATTTGTTGGTTACAGTTAATTTTTCCATGAACTTGTTTTTTTCTGCTTTTTATTTGTATGATAATTTAGATTATTTTTATATTACATTTTTTATTTACACAAACTGTAATTATTATAGTACTTTTTGAACGAAATGATTCGTATTTTTTTCATTTTTTTTTCTGGTATATTTTTACAAATTTTCTTTTTAACTATTTTTAATTATTCCACTTTTTCTCTTCAATATTTTAATTCATTGGCAGGATCGCCATATAACATTTTTATTTCAAAAATAAATAGACAACCAATCGTTGTGTCTGTTAATTCACGACTGTGTTTTATTATTAATTCATCTCCTTAAAATACCTTAAACATTAGTTAGACTTAAGAGTAAAAAATCAGTGATGTATACTTTAAGTTTGCAGGGCTAGCACTATAGTACGTCACACAGTTGTATATTAATGTTAGTAGATTTTTTCTTAAAAGTACAAACGTGCATGCAAAAAAACTAGGAAGTGGAAAGAAATCAACATTAAAAAAAAAGAAAAACGAAGTGCACTAAAATAAATATATTTTGTTAAAATTAAATAAAACAAAAATGAGATTAACGCGTTTCTATTTTTTCGATAATGAGTACACTGAAAACAGACATCTCACGAGTTCGTAAAAAAAATTCAGAACAGTTCCAACCCATTAGAACTGCTAAATACAATGTTAGCAAACATTTTCTGGAATTACATTTTTTTAATTGTTCTACATAAATAAGGATGGGTTTGCTGGTAAAACAAACTAATTTTTTAAAACCATCAATTTGGAATTTGTTTTTTTTTTTTTTTGCTGATGGTAGTTATAAGAAAGTACAGACAATGATATGATGCAGTTTCTCAGACAACTGCTTGTTTAATTTTAAAAAATTTAATAAAAATCTTCAAGCAAAATGCACTGAAAATATAGCATCGGTCAAAACCTAAGCACCCCTTCAGTACACTTTTTTTAAATGATAATTTTCTTTTAGTTTTTGTGAAAAACACAAACTTAAGGAATTCAGAATTTAATAAAAAAAAACGTTAATATTAAAAAAATATCTTAAGTCGCAAATATAAGCGGACTAAACTAAAGCACCCCTTAATATTGTGTTTGAAAATTTTACTACGCTACTGCGACATTACTGTATTAGTTAACGATACACTCCAAAAATGCAGCAGCTATTAAGCTGCAGTGTTAAGAAGAAAAACTTGTTAGAATTTATGCGAAAACTTTTATTGTTTTAAAGTTTTCATTGAGATAAGAGTAATGACTCAAGTGAATTTAAAATTATAATTCTTGATGATTGGAGAACCCTTATCAAGACATCAATTGAGTGTAAAATATTCGATCAACAGATCAATTAATTCTAGGCTAATTGAAAAGTTGTAGCACATCTCCTACTCATTCTGGAGGAAGACCACGTGAAACTTCTCGACATGAAGACTCCTTAGTTAAAAGGACGTTCCAAAATGATCCTACAGCATCTTCTAGTCACATACAAAACCGCTTAGATTTAAAAATTAGCGAAAGAACGATTCGCAGAAGGGCGGTAGAGGCCGGATTATTCAGTCGACGACCAGCAAAAAAACCTTTCATATCGTAAAAAAATAAAAAAGCCAGACTTGAATTCGCCAAGGCCCATCTCAACTGGAGTGTCCAAAAATGGAGGACTGTGCTGTTTTCTGACGAATCTAAGTTAAATTTAAAGGATTCAGATGGCATAAGGCGTGTACTAAGACCAAATGGACAACGGTTGAATCCTAAATATTGCAAAGGCACTGTTATGCATGTAGGCGGCAACATAATGGTCTGGGGTTGTTTCTCTGGGCAAGGGATTGGGCCAATTCATAAGATTTATAGAATTTTGGATTGTTTCATGTATCGTGACATATTAAAAGACGTGATGTTGCCTTATGCTGAAGAAGAGATGACACTTAAATGGACATTCCAGCAAGATTATAATAAAAAACATACGTCAAAAGTGGTTAAGGAGTGGTTTCAGAACAATTTGATAGAAGTTCTCCTTTGGCCTGCCCAATCCCCCTATCTTAACCCAATCGAGAACTTGTGGGAGATCGTTAACTTAAAAATCAACCGAGGAAATTGCAAAAACAAAGAAAATTTATTTGAAGCCTCAAAAATAGCCTAGGAAGCAATATCACTTGATATAATTAATAATTTAATATCCTCTATGCCTAAAAGATGTGCATCAGTCATCCAGAATAAAGGATTCGCAACGAAATATTGATTTCAATAGTTTTTTTTTTACCTTAAATTGGGGGTGCTTTAGTTTATTCCGCTTATATTTGCGACTTAAAATATTTTTTGAATTGTAACTTTTTTTTATTAAATTCTGAATTCCTTAAGTTTGTGTTTTTCAATAATAAAGATATAAAAAAATTATTATTTAAAAAAAATTATTATTTAAAAAAAATTATTATTTAAGAAAAATTTACTGAAGGGGTGCTTAGGTTTTGGCCGATACTGTACATTCCTTAAAATTTATTTAAAAATTGTTCTGCATTTCTATTTTTAAACCGACAAAAAAACTAATCACAGCAATGAGACAACACCTAATAACCAGTTGTCTATTTTGTCTAGTTTTTACAACACATAAGACAACATGTTGTGAATGATAATCGCCGAAAATTAACATACACAACTGAAAAGACAACACAACAGATAAGTGTTGTAAACGGTAATCGCAATTCTCAGCACACAACACCAAAATAGTTAAGTGTTGTAAAGCATAATCGGGGCCTAAGTTTAGTTGTGTTAACTGTCAAAGAGCGACAACTACTTTTTATCAGTTGTGTTTCTGCTTGCTGGTAATAAACATGAAGAAAACCATGTAAGTGTGTATAAGCAATTACTTTAAGTACACAAGAATAGTTTTATTGAAATTCATTTCAGAAAAATTACCAATAAACAGCAAATTTAACGCTTGGTGGACTTATTAGGAAAGAATCCTGATATTGGAAGAGACAAGTGGCACTACGGGTCAATCCGCCAGGATGTCGAAGAGACTTGGGAGCAATTCGCCGTTATATTGAATTGTATTGGGCCACCCTCAAGGACGGGACCAGAATGGCAACAGGTAACATGCCTTTTTAATGAAACTGTAACAAAAATTTATTTTTATTCTGCATTTCATTTGACATTTCTCAATTTCAGACTAACCCAATTTGAACACAATCGAGCAACGCGTTAAAATTATTCATGCTTATTATGAAAATGAAAATCAATTTTCGAAGAAAATCATCTTCAGTGATGAGGCATATTTTCACCTCAGTGGATTCGTCAATAAACAAAATTGCCGCATTTGGGCGAATGATAAACCAAGAGCGATTGTCGAAAAACCAATGCACCCACAAAGAGTGACTGTTTGGTGCGGTTTATGGGCTATCGGCATCATCGGGCCGTATTTTTTCCAAAATGAGGCCGGTCAGGCAGTTACTGTGAATGGTGTTCGGTATCGTGAGATGATAACGAGCTTTTTATGACCCGAATTGGAAGATATGGATTTGGGCGATATGTGGTTTTAATAGGACGGTTAATTGGCAGCCAAGATCATGTGATTTGACACCGTTGGACTTCTTTCTTTGGGGTTATTTGAAAGAAAAGGTGCACGTCGATAAGCCAGTAACAATTCAAGAGCTTAAGGATGAGATAATTCGGCACATTAACGACATAGCACCTCAATTATGCCTCAGCGTCATCGAAAATTTGGACCATCGGATGGAGGTGTGCCGCTAAGGTCGCAGCCATTTGGCCTATATTTTGTTCCATACATAATTGAACCATAGCATATTATCATAATAAAAAGAAAAGACAATAATTTCCTAAATAATTTGTGTTTTATTCAAAATCAACATCGGCCTTTAAAATTTAACCACCCTTTAGGTTTGGATTCACTGCAAAGCTAATTTAAAAAGGAAGTAATCAAAAAATAAAGAAAATTTCTTGGCGACCGGCGGTGGACCATCGCAAGAAATAAGTTTGATGCAAACGGAGAAAAGAGTGCGTGAGTTGACTCATGTAAATTTATCAGTCAATCCTTCCGGGTATGCGTTTGGATTGAATGTGTCTAGTGCCACCCATGAAAACGACTCCACTGTCCCACCTACTGAGCCGCCTGTTGTTGAGCCGCTCCCAAACAAAAAAAACCCAAGGCAGCGGATGCAAAAATGGTTTTACTTCAAAAGCAAGCAGGAACACAAAATGAAATTCTCCGAACCTTAAAAAAGATTGAGGAAATAAAATACAACACATACATTTAAAAAAACAAAAGCTAAAACTTATGGAGAAAAATGAAAAAAGGAAAAGTGCAAACGAAACTAGAAAATTTAAACACATATATGTTTAGAAAGGAAAATTTATATTAGAATTTAAAAAATTATAAGGACTCAATGTGATTTTAAGCTGTGGATATTTTTAGTTTTAAGTATTTTTATATCTAAATAATAAATTACTGTTTTTGTTTTTTCTTTATTTATGAAATTTTTTTAATATGCACTTATTATTTTTAGTTTTGAATAAATTAAATTAATGCAAATTTTATTGCAATGAACGCATAATATTATTCCTTATCCCTTCTGCTTCATCATTTTTTAACGGATTGCTTTCTTCTGTTACGGATTCCTGATGATCTATATCCAGAAGATCGGAAAATTGAACCTTCAAATGCTACGAAATATTGTGCAAAGCACAACACGCATTAACTACTTTAACTGCTTTACCCTGAGCGTAGTGCAAACCTCGAGCAGAAAGCAAACACCTAAACTTGCTTTTGAGCACTACAATAGTTCTCTCAACAGAATTTCTGGCTTTAGCATGAATTTTATTATATTTCATTTGCGGCGAACCTTCAGTCGTATTGCGAAATGGTGTCATTATGACTTTTCCAAGAAGATATACTGCGTCATCTGCAACAACTAGCTTTAAACATGACACTAATACCATGAACAAAAGAATAAAACAAAAATTTACCTAAAATCCAGGTGTTTGGTAATATTTACATTCTGCTCAAGATATTGCTTTAATGTGCTGACATTCCATATATGAGAGTCATGATTTGAACCAGGGTATCTAAATGCAAAAAAAAAAATGTAAAATTCTTAAATCTTAAAAAAAGTAACAAATCTCACGATCATAACCTTTAGGCTGTAAAAGCCTTTCCTGTTAAGGTACAAATGCTATACGTCTTTCTTTGGTGCGCAGATACGAACATGGGTGCCGTCAACAAATCTAATTACCCCTGGGAACCCACTACGAGTATAAACTGCTAGTTTCGAATCTTCGATTTCATCAGTAGACATTGCTGCTTTGATCCTCCGTGAATATATGTGTTGTTCAAAAATATTTAAAATTTCGTCAAGCACAATGGAAAATGTGGATTGCACAAGCCATCTGCGAAAAAGCGAAGGGCAGCGCATAGTTTAATTATTGGTAAGATTGCAGAAGTTCGGATTGACTGCTTAAAGTGGCCGTCCATCTCATTGGGCAAATATATAAATGCTTCTTTATTTAATCTAAAAAAAACTTATAAATCTAAAAAAAAGAAATATGTGTAATTTATTTGTATTTTCACAGTACTTGGCAGTTGGTAATTCCAACGAATTATTTCGACTTCTAATGCTACGCCTAATACCAGTAATATACACATTTTCTTCTTCTGAATCTTCCGAAAAATACATTTCAACGGATATGTCCATTTTTAAAAGTAAACTTTGAATATTTACACACATAAAAATTTCTAACACCTGATTCGTGTTGTCATATTAAGGTCGACAATAATTTAACGAAGACAGCTAAAATTCGTTGTGAATCATAATACAAAAAATTAGTTGAGTTGAGTTGTAACATTTACAATACAACTTAGTTGAGTTGTGAATCACAATAGGGGCATATATTAAAATATTTCAATATACTCATTAAATCGTGTTAAAAAGAAAAATTTTATTTCTGAAGAATTTACAAAATGAGTATGAATATGTGTAAACAAGTATGAGAAAAAATTTTGAAAAAGAAGAAAAATATACTTAAAATTTTCAATAAAGAATCCTTTGCCAATTTTTTTTGCTTTACACTACTGTTTACGTCTATAACATATTTCAAGAAATGTTTTTTTAAATTATTAATGACATAAACAAAAATTTTGCATTTTAAGGAAGTACTAAACAAATCTGAGAATTTTCCATTGATTTATTGTTTTAGGATTTCCATATAATTAGAATATCAAGATTCTGTTTTTAACAATTCGACGCTTAAAATTTTTCTCCATTCTATTGTATTTTACTACCGAAAACTGTTTTAATGTAAGTTAACACATAAAATATAAATTTTGTTTTGTTTATTCTACTTGCATGATTTGTTACAGTTTATTTGTTATTAAAAAGAACTATTGTAAAAATATGCTGACGATATTTCTACAATTTAAATGTTGTAAAAACAAAATATCATATTACTTACTTTATTTCGTGCTAAATTAAAATCACTTATTCTTTTTGCTTATGTTTTTATACCCTTCACTGTAAGTAAGAAGGGTATATATAACTTTGTGATTCGGCTTGTAATTTTTACACCTTATAAAGTATATCTATTCTGGATCCTTATAAGTAGCGGAATCGATTTAGCGATGTCTGTCTGTCTGTCCGTGTAGTCGTTGAAATCAACTTTCAGAAGAATCTAGACCACATACTGGAAAGTATAGCATACCAAACGGTCTGTTGTTGCTGTAAGATTATTGCTATTGAAATTCAGCCAGATCGGTCCATAAATGACGTAGCTATGAGTCAAAAACCGAAACTACCTCTATTTTTGACAATTTTTTGAGTGGGTTTTTTTCCTATTTTGTGTAAACGAAAACACGGACAAAAAAAACGTGGAATGCAGTTTTGTTTGAAGTATAAGTCATAATACCTGTGCTAAAAATGAAAGCAATCGGTCCACAAATGGCCGAGGAATATCAAAAATGCAACCGAAATTTTAGATTTTCATAAATTATGGCTTTGTTTTTATGCGATTTTTATCTAAACTGAAAAAAAGTAGTACGTAGTTTTTTTAAACATCACATTCATAGTATCCTTACCAAAACTCAGCTGGATGGGTCCATAAATTGCGGAACTATGAGTCAAAAATTGCGATTACCTCTATTTTTGAATATTTATGGTGTGTTTTTTGCATAATTTGTCTAAACTACAAGACGGACAAAAATACGTGACACGCAGTTTTATCACAAATAACAATTGTAATGTCTGTGCAAGAAACCAGAAAGATCGGTTCACAAATGGACCAGAAAAATCAAAAATGCAACCGGCATTTCACATTTTCATTAATTTCTGCCTTGCTTTTGCTTTGTTTTTTTTTTTTTTTTGTGGAAATTTTTTAGCTGCCATAAAGGCGAATTCA
This sequence comes from Thelaira solivaga, assembly GCA_947397855.1. NCBI lineage: Eukaryota > Metazoa > Arthropoda > Insecta > Diptera > Tachinidae > Thelaira > Thelaira solivaga. The sequence goes on from OX377614.1 coordinate 44,849,062, forward strand.
TATGAGGTAGCACACTCATAACTGATCAGGTGTTTTTTATTTATATTTATGTTTTGTATAGCTTAATGTCAAAATATTTTTTCATTTTGCTTTTTGTGTTTACAACTTATTAGGAAATAAAATTTATTAAAATATTTTTATTTCGAAAATAGCACTACACTGTTAGTCGTAATTATTAAAAAATAAAAATAACTTAATTTTAAATCAATGGGATTTGATAACATAGAAGGCGTGGGTGAAAATTTTGTCAAGCTAGGCGCATCAATGGGATGGAAGTGTAGTTATTATTGATACTTAAATTTTGATGATGATAAAATTATCATTTAGCCTGTCATTTTGCTACTCGAAACGTGAAGAATGTGAAGATGATTTAGATATGCATTCTTCCATGGGTGTTCGAACATATTCAACTTGTGAAGCTGACATAACTAAACCAGAGTGTGTTTCATTGAAGTACCAACCGGATTACCAAGAAGCATTACATAATTTTAAATTACTTTTACTACATCTAGTAGGAGAAAATAACTTATGATGAGCGTTGGACAATGAAAATAAGTTTTTTGTTTTCCTATTTAATATCTTTCTTAGAATTTATTTTTTTATTAATTTAAATATTGAGTGCCTGCAGACATTTTATTGCTTTTAAAAATAAGGTGGTCAGAAAGGATTGTTTCTTAGAACTAGTTAATTTTAGTCGTATTATAAAAATTAATTTTTTTATTGATATTTCCCTCCAATAATAAATAAATACATTTTTATATTTAATACGACCTCAAGCTGAACAAAGTATGCATTTCAATAACAAACTTTTTTTTGAAGTGAGTGAAGATAAATATGATTAGTTAAAAATGTTTTCATGTAATTCCTTATGTTTTTTAGTATTTGTAAATATTTTTTCAGTATTTATGATACATATACTTATAAATATGTTTAGGAGACATATAAGTACATATGTACATAGATACAAATGTGCATAAATACGTGAATTTCTCTTAGAGATTGCAATCGAACCATAGAATATTACTGATTGATATACATTTCGTTTTAAATTAGAGATCGTCTAGATTTGTAATCTATCGCCCAAGTACTCAGAAAAAACTTATTTTTGAAAACTTTTTTAAATTCTTTCATTCCCCAGTACTCTTCTTCTGAGGAATTTTTACCATTCCCCACTTTGCTGAATTACCATTCCCGATTTTGCAACAGAAACTTACTGAAATCAAACTGAAATAAAATTTGTAAATTTACGGGAAATTTCGAAGTTTTTATTCTATGATGCCAAATGGAAATTGCCAAAACCCTTCAGAGCAACAACAGAGTATATAAAAATAAAAATTTTAAATGATCCAACGTAATATCTGAATATTTGGTTCGTAGGTTACAAATATATACGATCTCCGCTAAACTATTCTTTAAAACATTTTATAATTTATGACTTAAGACTTATTTTTATAAATATGCCATTAATACTGAAAATATATTTACAAATACTAAAACATATTTAATGCGGCATACTCGTATTTATCTTCACTCATTGAATTTTTTCTATGGTTTTGATACTATAGAAGCATGTGGAAAGTGAAAAATGTTAATATTTCGCTAACATAGTGAAGGGCATATAAGACTCGGTTAGGCCGAATTTAACTTATTATTTATTGTTTTGATTGTATTTGTGGAAAAAGAAGAATTGTATTAAATAAAGAAACAACTTTTTCAATAACTCAGTCGTAGTCAAGTACTCGAACTAATTAAATCTTTTTTTAATTAACTTGTTTGTAGTTATGTCTACAAGCACAAAAACTCGCAGATTATTCAAAGAATTTGATAAAAAAAAAAGTAACACCGACGACTATCGAACAAATTGCAGCTTAAACTAATTAGGTGAAATTATAATAAGACTGGAGGAAAATTTAGATGCTGCTTTTCAGCTCTTGTTTGTAAGACATTATTCATTATTTCCATACCCTTCACAAAAAGTGAAAAGGTTATAAATATATCAGTTTGTCATTACGTGTGTAATTACTACACTGTACATGGAATACCATATAAAGTATATATATTATGGATCTTTATAGATAGCGGGGTTGATTTAGCCATGTACGTCTGTTCGTGTGGATGTTGAAATCAACTTTCTGAAGTGCCTATCTGCAGGTTGCTATTGAAATTCAGCACAAGCCATTCATAAATATTTAGCTGAGCTATGAGCTCTAAACTGTAACTATCTCTATTTTTTTATAAGAAAAATGATACGTAGTTTTATTAAAAACTACAGTAATAATATCTGTGTAAAAAATTAGAGCAATATTGGCAAGTGCCAGTGATGGCACTACAGAAATGTTATTAAAAGAGGATTTTTTGATTTTTGCCTTTAATTTGAATTTGATAAAAAATGTTTGCAAAAGTTTCCAAAATTAAACTATATATTTTTGCATTTCTATTGTATTTCTTATAATTTCTTTTTTTATTAATGCAAAAATTGAGTGCTGCAGACATTTCATTTTATTGCTTTTAAAAATGAGATTCTCAGAAAGGATTGTTAATTAGAATTTGTTAATTTTAATTGTAGATATATATGATGTGTAGATATATTTTCAGTTAAGCAAAAAATGTTCGCTGTGTGCACGAAATATGTTATCTTTCGATTTAGTTTAAATATCCTTTTAAATCAATTCTTAGGAATAACGTTATTATTTGTTTACAATATTTTAATAATTGTTAATTAAGCTTAAATATTATTTAGATCACTTCTTAGGAAAAATGTTATTATTTGGCTTGTGTGAAAGTTCAGTTTATTGAACTTGCACACAAAGCATAACTTTATTAAAATAAAATATTAATTTTATAATGAATTAAATTATGCATCGTTTTGTCTAGTGCATTGGTCTTTGAGTTGGTGTTGGTGTGATTGCTGTTGGTGTGTATATAACTCACGCGCAAAGCACGCACATATACATACATACTTTTATGATACAATATTATTATTACTAGGAAATATGTATGCCGCCACTAAAATTTATGATGCATATTCAGTCAATTATTTTTTTAATGACAATTGTTATCCATGCGCATTTTATGGAATTTTTTAGAGAAAAGTTGAAGCAGGTGGAGCTCTCTCCAAAGAAAATATTTAAATGACTAAATGAATGAAACTGAAAATGGCGAAAACGGTTAACTTTAGTAATTACGATTTCAAATCTCAAAATAAGTCTTCTGTAAAACGAAACACTAAACTTTTGGTAGTTTTAAGTCACAAGCATATACTTATAATTTAAAAGTTTTCGTATGCAGTTGATCGAATTTATCTTAGAAAAGAAAACAAGCTAAACACATGATTTTCAAAACAATTTCGGTAACCAAACACTTGCATGGGGTCTTCTCGGAATTTTATTAGCCGGGATTAGCTTAAGCCTTAAGTCCACGCATGTATACCAAATCTTAGCGATAAACTTGCCGCGGAATTCCTTATAGAACCCGTTCAAGTATTTGTTCACCCTGTAACTCCAGTGGACTTCATCGGAGTCGAGGTGCTGATTTGTCTTTGTTGGTGAGCACATAGTCCATAACGAGCTCAGCCAACCTGGAATCAATAGCACTCCATTCCATTGTAATAAGCAAAATTGCATCGCCGAGGCTGTGACGAGGTGATCTTTTTAAAACCGTTTGGAGGAGAAAGCCGACTCCTGAACTTTCCTCCTCTTAGGTATGTTACCGTTCTCAGTCTAAGAACGATTTCTATTGGCGCTTGTTTGGTCAGCGGCTTGGGAAGTGCTGGGTATATATCTTTTAATGATTTGAAACCAAATCTGTAAGTCTTAATTTTTGATTCATTTAATTTTTTTTTCTACTTTTTCTTTCTTATAGTTGCAATGCTGTGGTGTAGACGGGCCTTTGGATTATCGTCGCTTATCTTTGCCATGGTCATGTTGTTCTAGGCCAGAACACGCTTACGAATCAGCATGTGATACGCATTACAAAAGGGGTTGTTTGGCTGTAGTCTCAGAACAAATTAAATATACACTGTTAATAACAGCATTTGGAGCTGCCATCATTGCCATTTTTCAGGTTTAACTTGTAGTTTTCTTATATCCTTCACTGTAGGTATAAGCTTGTGATTCCGTATGTAGTTTTAACGGTAAATTTGCCACTATATAAGGTAAATATATTCCTTATTTTAGTGATGTCCATCTGTCTGTCCGTGCACGTATGAAAGTCCCTAGACAGGGTACAGAAAAGTTTAGCATACCAGTCTGTCAGTTATTGCCGAAAAAAATTATAATGTCAAAATAATTTTGTATTGCATTTGCATTGGCACTAGCGATAAAAAAAGAAAACAAATTGTTTGCGCATGAAATATTGCTAAACGAGCTCAAATTGAGTTGTTCTGATGATTTCCTTATTTTTTTACGGATATTTTTCTATTAGAATTTCTTATCGTGCATTTTTGTGTTTTAATCGCTATATTTTTTGCTTTTTATATTATAGGAGGTTGGCAATAAACAAGTGGTAACAGACGGCATTAAATTATTATCAAATTTTTCACAAAAGTCAAACTAATTTTGATTTTCGTCAAACTCACACACAACGTATAAGCGTGACTTCACAAATGTTTAAATTAGCACAGTCACATGCTATATTTTTTATATACGAAGGGAACGAAAAGTCTTTCACAATATCTGCTTTAATTTTTTAATAGAAATTTTTAATCTGTACATGTGCGTAACGTTTGTGCATATAAGCACGAAAATAGGCAGTCGGTCTTACAAAAACGTGTATATGCATGTGTGTCTTTAAAAAGCACACCCATCGCAGACTTAACATTTAGTACAACAAACATTGAATTATAAAAACAACTCTATTGTATGTGTAAAATAAAAAGGAGGAAATTTAATGCAGAGCGGGTCATACGATCACACACACTGCGGCAAAAAATGTACAGCTACTTTATTCGCTTTACCGTTTTAATTCTGCCATGGGTATGCCTAATATGTTTGATCACGTTTGTATTGACTAAAGCAATATGTGCGTATGTACATCTCTAGTGTATTATATATACATGCGTAGTGTAATTTGACGTCATTGCTTCAAAACAAAATTTTGTCTTGAATTTCTACTTTCATAAAAAACACAAGTACATACTATGAACTGTAAAACAAAAATTACAAAACGTGTCAATGCTTGTTTGTTGCGTCATTTATGATATAGCTTTGTGCTCTACTATAAAACGACACTAGAAACTGTACTTTGTTCTAGTGTACAGTAGTGTAACGTGTATTTCAAATGATTTTGTGTAGCCCTTTACACATTATTATCGCCGAAAATATCGAAAAAACATTCTACTGCGTTGCAAGTTGCACGAGTGTTTACAAATGAAAGTATTTATAAGCTCATTTTAAAAAGGTCGAAGAGAAAAATTTTGATAATTTTATTTGCTTTATAATTTAGAGTTACCAAGTTAATCAATTACTTATAATTATTTATATGGAAAGAGTTGGTATTAACAATATATCTTAATTTTTGGATTATTTCTGTAAAATAAAATTATATAATTTGGCTTTTATTTTAGAGAAAAATTTCAATATTTTAGTTAATTTTTTACCACAATCCAAACATTTTTGTCAACTTTTTTTAGTGATTATCTCTTTGACGTTTAACTTTCTGAAAGTGTCAAAAATTTTCTTGTAAAAGAATTTCGTTGCAAGTTCAACTTGCATTTGCATGTGCATAATACTCTCTTATACAAAGAGAATTTTTTCGATTTTTTCTGATTTTTGTCACTAATTTGAAATTCCTTAACTGAAATTAAATTAAGTTAAACTTCTTTCTCATTAAATCTTTTTTCAATACATATGTATATAAGAATAATATTTATTATATGCTTTATTTTTACTTATTGCTTATGCAAATAAGGATGCTGTATCAAAGTTTTTGTAGATGTCATTGATTCCAATTTCTTTAACTGAAATTAATTATTTATTTTAGGTTTAACAAAAAAATACACAAAGAAAATTATTTTAAACAAGATTTGCCATTTCCCTTTTGTATATATATTTAATAAGAATGCAAATTTAAAAACATAAATATTTGGCTACTACAGTGAAGGCATTTCCGAGTTTCATTTATGTTAATACTAAACTTATACCTACTTGAATGCAAAATGTTTTATTTATTTTTTTGCAGAGTCTTGGTCTTTTTTGTGTTGTTCATTTGGCCATTTTATATGGAAAACACGAAAATGGTTATGAAAATAATAAGTTAAGCAAGAAACGTCAACAACAATTTCTGCCACTCTCTATTCAGGATAAACGCCAGGATATACCTTCACCATTAAGTTTGTCACCAACAGCACCGGGTCATCGTGTGCTAAAAGCATCCTCCACCGGTGGTAAAAAATGACAGACGATTAGTTTTTAAGTATTCAATTGAATTAAAAAAAGAAAAAAAAAAGTATAAGAAAAGAGTTTTAGATTACTATTCGTAATAATATCTACAATACACTATCTACTAAACAAAAAAAGATTCTACTATTCTACTAATTTGAGATGGAAAATAATAAATGTGGCCCTCAATTTATGTTGTTGTTATTTTGTCATGTTAATGTACAAACAAAATTCTATTAAAAAAACGAAGAAAAAAAAAAAATAAAAAAAAATAAAAGAAAATTCATAGAAATAGACATTTCAATCGAATGTGCATAAATTCAATGTTTTTTCATCTGTGTGCAAATGTTTCTTTTGGTTATTTTTTTGTGTATATGTATGTATGTATGTAGGTATTCCTATTCTTGCACACTTACAATTTTTAATGCTACATTTCTCGATATTTATTTTCTTTATGTAGTTTTTCTCTTTACCATAGCAAATTAGGGCATTATTAGTCGCAACCGATATCAAATGAAAAAACCGAAATTTTAGGCAACGATTATGGTTTACAACACTTAACTATTTTGGTCTTGTGTGTTGGGAATTGCGATTACCGTTTACAACACTTATCTGTTGTGTTGTCTTTTCAGTTGTGTATGTTAATTTTCGGCGATTATCATTCACAACATGTTGTCTTATGTGTTGTAAAAACTAGACAAAATAGACAACTGGTTATTAGGTGTTGTCTCATTGCTGTGATTAGTTTTTTTGTCGGTTTAAAAATAAAAATGCAGAACAATTTTTAAATAAATTGTAAGGAATGTACAGTATCGGCCTAAACCTAAGCACCCCTTCAGTAAATTTTTCTTAAATAATAATTTTTTTATATCTTTATTATTGAAAAACACAAACTTAAGGAATTCAGAATTTAATAAAAAAAAGTTACAATTCAAAAAATATTTTAAGTCGCAAATATAAGCGGAATAAACTAAAGCACCCCCAATTTAAGGTAAAAAAAAAACTATTGAAATCAATATTTCGTTGCGAATCCTTTATTCTGGATGACTGATGCACATCTTTTAGGCATAGAGGATATTAAATTATTAATTATATCAAGTGATATTGCTTCCTAGGCTATTTTTGAGGCTTCAAATAAATTTTCTTTGTTTTTGCAATTTCCTCGGTTGATTTTTAAGTTAACGATCTCCCACAAGTTCTCGATTGGGTTAAGATAGGGGGATTGGGCAGGCCAAAGGAGAACTTCTATCAAATTGTTCTGAAACCACTCCTTAACCACTTTTGACGTATGTTTTTTATTATAATCTTGCTGGAATGTCCATTTAAGTGTCATCTCTTCTTCAGCATAAGGCAACATCACGTCTTTTAATATGTCACGATACATGAAACAATCCAAAATTCTATAAATCTTATGAATTGGCCCAATCCCTTGCCCAGAGAAACAACCCCAGACCATTATGTTGCCGCCTACATGCATAACAGTGCCTTTGCAATATTTAGGATTCAACCGTTGTCCATTTGGTCTTAGTACACGCCTTATGCCATCTGAATCCTTTAAATTTAACTTAGATTCGTCAGAAAACAGCACAGTCCTCCATTTTTGGACACTCCAGTTGAGATGGGCCTTGGCGAATTCAAGTCTGGCTTTTTTATTTTTTTACGATATGAAAGGTTTTTTTGCTGGTCGTCGACTGAATAATCCGGCCTCTACCGCCCTTCTGCGAATCGTTCTTTCGCTAATTTTTAAATCTAAGCGGTTTTGTATGTGACTAGAAGATGCTGTAGGATCATTTTGGAACGTCCTTTTAACTAAGGAGTCTTCATGTCGAGAAGTTTCACGTGGTCTTCCTCCAGAATGAGTAGGAGATGTGCTACAACTTTTCAATTAGCCTAGAATTAATTGATCTGTTGATCGAATATTTTACACTCAATTGATGTCTTGATAAGGGTTCTCCAATCATCAAGAATTATAATTTTAAATTCACTTGAGTCATTACTCTTATCTCAATGAAAACTTTAAAACAATAAAAGTTTTCGCATAAATTCTAACAAGTTTTTCTTCTTAACACTGCAGCTTAATAGCTGCTGCATTTTTGGAGTGTATCGTTAACTAATACAGTAATGTCGCAGTAGCGTAGTAAAATTTCCAAACACAATATTAAGGGGTGCTTTAGTTTAGTCCGCTTATATTTGCGACTTAAAATATTTTTTTAATATTAACGTTTTTTTTATTAAATTCTGAATTCCTTAAGTTTGTGTTTTTCACAAAAACTAAAAGAAAATTATCATTTAAAAAAAATGTACTGAAGGGGTGCTTAGGTTTTGACCGATGCTATATTTTCAGTGCATTTTGCTTGAAGATTTTTATTAAATTTTTTAAAATTAAACAAGCAGTTGTCTGAGAAACTGCATCATATCATTGTCTGTACTTTCTTATAACTACCATCAGCAAAAAAAAAAAAACAAATTCCAAATTGATGGTTTTAAAAAATTAGTTTGTTTTACCAGCAAACCCATCCTTATTTATGTAGAACAATTAAAAAAATGTAATTCCAGAAAATGTTTGCTAACATTGTATTTAGCAGTTCTAATGGGTTGGAACTGTTCTGAATTTTTTTTACGAACTCGTGAGATGTCTGTTTTCAGTGTACTCATTATCGAAAAAATAGAAACGCGTTAATCTCATTTTTGTTTTATTTAATTTTAACAAAATATATTTATTTTAGTGCACTTCGTTTTTCTTTTTTTTAATGTTGATTTCTTTCCACTTCCTAGTTTTTTTGCATGCACGTTTGTACTTTTAAGAAAAAATCTACTAACATTAATATACAACTGTGTGTCGTACACAACAGCTAGATGTTGTGAACCATAATCGCATGTTTAAATAATGTTGTGTTGTAAGCGAGACAACACAACATTTTTGTATTGTAAACCATAATCGGGGGTTAGTCTCTGTATGAAAAATTTAAAAATTTCGATTGAAGTGGTTGAATCATAAGTGTGAAGATTTGGGTTGAGAATTGTAGTAATTAAAATTGCAAGTATAAAGGTTTTCTATAAAAAATTTTAATTACATTCAGTAATACCCACCTGGCATTCAAATGTAAAAGAGAAGAGAAGAATAAAAATAGAATATATAGTTTTCAATATTAAAATGTTAGTTGGGAAATTTATTTATTTATTCAGTTCAATGCTTACTGAGTTTTTTGTTTGAATATTTAAATCTTTTTGTAACTATTGATTAATAATTCTTATTTAGTCAATTGTTTTTACAATATAAAGGTTCTAATGTTTGCAAGAAACGTTGGGAGTAATCTACTGAGGAATCAGAGTACCGTCTGACGAAATGGTCCATATAGATATGCTATCCCCTTCAGTACTTATTGTACTGAATAAATAACTCATGAGAATATCATGAGTAAAAGAATAAATTTTAAAACCAACACAATTTCTGGAATTAAGCACAAATAAAGATTAATATTTTTTAAAAACTTTAATTATCAAACAAAAGAATTTACTGGCTATTTCTATTTAAGCAGACGACAGATTTTTTGGTACATTTGTATTCAAAACAGAAACAAATTTTCGAATTTTCCTTTTGTTTTCAATACAAATGTACGAAAAAAGCTACCGTAGTTCCTTACTTCGTTCCACTTTTAATTATATTAAGAAGAGAAAGAGTAACGTTTACCAATTGTAAACGAAAAATATTATCGAACAGATTCCCTTCCAGTGCGAACGCAGATATAGGTGTCGATTGTTCTATTAAAATTTAAATTAAAATTTCTCCAAAGCTGAACGAAACATCAAAAAAGGTTATAAGATATTCAACGATCTATAATCACTTTTATAAGACATGATTTTTGTTCGCGAAGAGGCACCTAAAAGCTATAGTTTTATCTATTATATAAAATTTATTCTATGATGCACTAAATTTATGTTCTGAAGAAAGAAAAAAAAAACAAACAACTACCTAATTTTTAATACACACAGTATGTAAATAGGATGCAAATCAGAGAACCTATAGTTAAGAAGTATTAACTAACCACTCAAGCCATAAAGCTTGGTTAAATGCCTGATACACACATCCATTTCAACATAATTCATGAGTCTGTGTGCGTGTTTTTCTAAAAATGGACATCACACGTTGCGTGTGAATTAAACGAAAATCAAAACTAGTTAGATATTTGTGCAAATTTTGATGGTAATTGGATGTCGTCTGCCCCCACTTCTTCAATAATCATTTTGTTTTGCATAAAGTTGAGTGTACATCGCGGTAATTTTCAAAATAAAATGGAGGAAAAAAATTTTTTAATGGAACTACCTGACCCGGCCAACGTTGCTTTGCCTTAAGATTTTTGTATGTATATTCGATCTTCTTACTCCTAAAAATACAGACAGCAGCGCCGCCTGCCGGGTGATTTTTGTTTAGCTGAACGTTGTTGAAAACGTTCGGCAACGTCGATTGACGTTAAAACATTTGTGTAGTTATAGAACATTTAAAAACTTGTCATATGCTTTAACATATAAAAACAAATAAATTTTTTTTTTTTACAAAAAACTGTATCGCACTTTTTGTTGTAGTGTTTAATTATTCAGGGCTGTAGTCGGTATTGGATTTGAAACCGACAAAAAAATTACTTTACTGTCATGTTGTCGGTTTTATTTTAGAACTAGGACTAATGTCGGTTTTAGGTGTCACAGAAACCAATGTTATCGGTTTTGCTATTGAATTGAAAACAATCAGTTGATAGTTGTTGGTTTGTTTAATTTCAAATAAGGCAAGTGACTAAAACGGACTTTTGTCATTAAAAATTCCTATGCAGTTAGATATTTAGTACAAATTTAAGTAAATTAATATTAATTAAAAAAAAAATTTTTACTAATAATTTTTTTTCTACAAAAAAAAAATTAGCACTTAAAACTCAATAATTATGCATTTTATAAAAAAATATCCTGACATTGCGAAGGGATTTACAAAACGTGATAAGCCAACTGTGTGATCTCTTTGACAATAGTTGGCTGAATCAATAAAAAGATGTAAACGGAAAGCTTCTTTATTTAACCGGTAATTTATGAATATTCTTTTTACTTTCTGTGAGCGTTCTTCTTCCAATAATAAAAATCCTACAAAGGCAAAATTTATTTTATTTGACTACTTATTTCACCGACACTAATCATATATTTTATATTAAAAATTTTCAATAAAAAAACACGTTTTTATTTTTATTTGAACGAAAACACTACGATTTATCAAATTTGTTATCAAACAGTTACATTAACAATTTCATACAAATAAACTAATGTATAGAACAACTGATTCGAACATCGATTTTATTTGTCTTCGAAAATAACAAAAACGACTTGGTTTCATGACACCAATATTGGTTTTGCAAAACCGATTTGTTGTTAATTTTTTGGGAGAAATTTCCCTAACCTGCAGTCACACGATCAAGTTTTTTTACAATTCTCTTTTAAGAAATTTACATATACTGCTTGTCAAAATTCACAAAAATTGAAAGCTGTGACGTAGGCTGCACACAATTTCAAAGCAAGTTTTTCAACAAGATGTTTTTTTTAACCTCTTCCACCGACAGTTTTGTTTCGGCGGCAATAGAGTTATATGCCTTAATTTTTAAATTATTCCGTCTATATGCAGGAATATTCATGTTCCACAGAACTTCATGCCTTCTGTATATCTCTATGAACTGCAAAACGTCGTTATATTTGTTAAATTTGTTCACAAACATATTTAAAAGAAAAAACAATACTGGCGGCAGAATAAGAATTCAAATTTGGAATAAAAAAACTGCAGTCAGCTGTTTTCTTGACTGTAATTTGAAACACTCAATTGAACGAAAAATTGAAAGCAAACTCTCAGCAAATTTTAAAAGTGTGAGTGTATTGGTAAAAAAATGAGAGAAATTTTAAAATTTTAATGAAAACTTGATCGTGTGACACCCAAGTAAATAAGATAATTTTGCCATGCTAAAAAAGGGAAAAATTTTGTTTATAATAAGAGGAAAGGGAAAAGTGAAAAACATCCCTGTGAATTGTTTTACATACACGTAATTGGGCTGATAGTATATTTATGTCAGATATTTGGGTATTGACAGACGAACTTAATGCTACGGTAACACTGACAGGTAGAGGACAGACAGAATAAAGAGACGAAAAGAAGTAAGAATTAAAAGTTGGGCAGTTGATCAGTAGAAGCACTAAGCAACCAGAGATGAAACTTTTGAGGTTAGAATTTTGAAAAACTCAGCTTTTTATTTTGAGTTTGTATAAAAGAGACAGATATAGTGTTTTAATATTACGAATAAGAGAAAATAAGCAAAATGAAAAATTTTTTGTTTTAAAAAACATTAATTAAAAAGTTATTTCCGTAATGAAAATGCACATGCCGGAGATTCTTATATATACGTTTATTGTTATGAAGTATGGAATTTAATGTAAAAGTGATAACAAACACAAATTTTCATTAAAATTCATGTTTACGAAATGTAAATAATGAAAGTAAATTTTTTAGAAATACCTGAGCAAAACAAAATAAAAATTTTGAGTTCGTGCAAAAAAGACAGAAAGAAAATGTATACTATATCTGCACTCTGACACCTCTGGTTGCTCGGTGGTAGAAGGTAAAAGGACAAGTTGAATAAAGAGTGCAAAAGTTGTAAAGTTGTTTTATTAAAACTAATAATTAAAAGTTAAACATAATTAAATTGTTTCGGACAGACCTTATAGCTACTTATACTACTATCACCCACATACTATTATTAAAAAAAAAAAACTGAATTTCCTTTTTTTTTAATAAATAAAAGTTTTGAATATGAAATATACACCGCCGTGCTTATTATTTGAACATTCTCTCTACATTTATTGCTCATTGTCAGCCGTAAGGATAGAAGACGCAAAGAATATAGGCATAAAAAACCCCTCTCTGCTAGATCTCAAACAGTACACTCTAATGACACTTACTCCAATGCACTTAACGTGACCAGAGGAGTCCCCCAAGGATCAATTCTTGGTCCTCTTTTATTTTGCCTCTACACTAATGATATACCAGATATCCGGATCAAGAGTAAAATACATATGTATGCGGATGATGTTCAAATTTACGACAGAAGCAATATCGCTGATGTAATATCGTGCATGAATGGCATTAATTATGATTTGAACATCATAAATAATTGGGCTAATGCTAATGGATTGTGTATCAATGCTTTAAAATCTAAGTGCATTTTCCTTTCCAAATCTGGTAGAAACATCGAAAACTTTCGAATACAAATAAATGGCAATTTTATTGGTATTGTTGATACAGCCCCAAACTTAGATGTTACATTCAATAACAGGCTTACCTGGTCCAACCATATAAACCTGGCTGTGGGAAAAGTATACGGTATGCTTCGGAACCTATGGGCAGTGAAGGACTCTATTCCACTCGCCAATCGTATGCTTTTGGCAAAAACCTACCTTATCCCAGTGCTTTTATATGGCTGTGAAATTTTTGAAAATTGTGACACTGATGATTTACGCAGACTGAATGTTGCATATCATAGCATCGCTCGATTTGTGTTTATGAAATTACATTCAATCGATTGGCAACGCTAATATATTTAAAAGGGAATTAGTTAAACTATTTGGGTAAAATTTTATTTTTTTTTATATATATTGTATTTAATTTGGGCTTTTTAGTGTTACTATGATATTTAAATATTTAATGTAATCTTATGTCTTTTTTACATACTACATACATATAAAAACATATCCAACTATTTCAACCTGTATTTAAATTTTGCTTTTTAAGTATTCTTTGTAATTTCTAATTAATTTATACATATGTTATTTATTCCCTTTACCACCTGCACTTTCATTTATAAGATACTTCATCTTGTTGTGCTAGGTTACAACTTACTAAATAAATAAAAAAAAAAAAAAAATAATAATAAATGCACAATACGAAGATCTATTAGAAAAAGAAAGTACCTATCCCTAAAAAATTACAAAAATCTTCAGAACTCAATTTGAGCTCGTTTAGCGATCTTTCATGCATAAACTCTCTAATTCTTTTTAACCAGTCCTTCATCCAAATTGGTTATTTTTTCCTTTTTTTATTGGTAGTGCCAATTTGCCATTTCTCTTTTGTATATTTAACAAGAATGTTCAATCTCAAAAATATATAATTATTTGGCTATTGCAGTGCTTCAATTGTTTTAATATTAAACTTATATTTAATTGAATGCAAAATATTTTATTTATTTTTTGCAGTCTTGATATTTTTTGTGTTGTTTATTTTCATAACGAAAATGGTTATAAAAATAATGAGACGGCAAATTGTAAGTCTTTACACATTAAAGAAATTACTTAAAAGAGGGATTGATACCAATCAATTTGATGTGTGCGTCGATCAATTAAATACTTTCACTAACACAAATGCATAATTGAATTTGAAAATTGATTTGTTTATCAGCCACTTAAAGTATGAAAGATTGAGTTTTTTTTTTCTTACTGTAAAGAAATAAATTTCAATTTGAAACAAAGTAATTTGACATCCCGTATATCGATCTAGCTAGATGTCATTATCGGGATATTAGCCATTTTCTAGACTATTACTGTCTACGAATAAAATCTCCGAAATTTGATTTAAATGGTTAGAATGTAGTAAAATTTTATTTCGGGCTTAAACATAACAGAATAAATATAATTGACAAATTGCTATCATTTCAAAAATTGGTAAGTAATATAAAATCACATTTGGTTGAAGATACTAATTAGTTCTAGTTACAGATCAATAAACAAAAGGTACTATGAAAAAAAGCACAAGCCATCACACAGTGTACGAAGGGAATGATAAACGAAAGCCACAAGTTAACTTACGTCAGTGTACGATATGAACTAGAAGGAGAAAAATAATCTAGTTCATTTAGTAATTCGAAAAATTTGAACGATTATGTGCAAGTTACACCAAACCTTGGACAGACGAAATATGCTTGTTACGCGTCCTCAACAGTACACAAAGGTATACAAATTTTGCCTTGTGTATTATACTATCCAAAGTCTACATGCTTCTTTCCATCCAACTCTTTGCATCACTAATTAGCTTATTTGTCTACCTGCTCTTGTTACTGGTCTTATATATCTCTATTCATGCGTCATTCCATACACGACAACAGCATGCTGAGCCAATCAAGTGATTGCGACAGCTGATTGACCGTGTATGGGCTTGTGGTGTGATTATACCAGCTGCTGGTGGAAAATCAATATGATTTTGATGTTTTTGTGATCGTGTATTAAAAATTAAATCATTTAAAGCAAATTCTTTTAAGTGGTAACATAATGAACGCGCGGAAAAAAAATTTTTGGGGGGAATTCCTCGATTTATATGAATCGATGCCGTGCCTATGGAAAATTAAAAGCGAAGAATATTATAATCGTGAGCTAAAAAAATAAATGCTACAATAAAATGATAGACAAATTAAAAGAAATAGATCCAGTGGCAAATAGAGAAAAAGTTGTTAAGAAAATTATTGTTTTCCGCGGGATTTAAAAAAAATTAAGAAAAGCGACAAATCAGGTGCTGGAACAAATGACATGTTCGAATCTTTCTTGTGGCATTTCGCAAAATTAAAATTTTTGGAAGATCAAGAGTCTTTCAGAGAAGGTAAATGTACAATGAACTCTGACATCTTTGATGTGAGTATGTCTAAAACTTAACTATAATTGTTAAATTATGCATACAAATGTTTTTATTCGCTTATAAAGAGATCGAGTCTAGCGATAAGACACCAGTGATACCACAATGCAAAAAACGAAAAATTCTAGCAACTGAAGAAAATCTATTAAAAATGGCCTGCCAAAAACTAGCATCAACTTATAATGGCGCTTCTAATATCAAAAGGGTGGGCAGCACAATATGATGAACTATCAAAGGAAGCATATTTGCAGATGTTATTTTTCATGGGTGCCTGGATAAACTGAATGAGAAAGTTGTGGAAGATATCCACAAAATTTTACATAGAGTATCGGTACAGAATCACGCTTCCTTTCAATCGTGGACACCGACACCATAAGATGAATATACACAATCTACGTCATACTCTTCACCAAGCCAACGTTTTGAAGAAGAGATATTTTCGCCTGAGCAAAAATCGTTCGAATAATGCAGCCAGCGATGTCTCCAATTGCCAATTTTGTTGAGGAATAACTAAGAGCTGCCTTATTCATAAAAAAGTTGTTTTTTTTTCTTTAATTTTTTTTATACCCTGCACTGTAAGTAAAAAGAGTATACGAGTTAGACATCTGCACAAATGTATTTGGATTTGCGTAGTACTTATATACTCTGCAGCAAGTGCATGTATTTGCAAATATAAACAAAAATGAGTTCACATTTCAGGAATAATAAAATTCACGAATGACTACTTACTTATGCTCATTTTTGTAGTACTTTTTTGCTGAGTTATTTGCTTTTTGTTGTTCCTATTTTCGGAACAAGGCTTTCGCAAATGCTTACGGATAACAACTTGAAAATCAGTACTTTACTACTCTTCACTATTTGAGCTCTGAGAGCAAGTACATACCTATTTTTACTTTTGGCAATGTATTTACAAATACAAAAAAGTTATTTGTTGCAAATGTCTAATACGAGTATATAACTTTGTGATTCCGTTGGTAATTTCCACACCGTACATAGGACACCCTATAAAGTATATATATTCTAGATCCTTATGAATAGAACAGTCGATTTAGCGATGTTCGTTGAAATCAACTTTCTGAAGTCCCTAGGCAACGTACAGAAAAGTTTGTTACACCCAGCTGTTAGCTGTTTCTGTACGACTATTACTATTAAAATTCAGCCAGATCGGTTCATAAATTGTGGAACTATGAGTCAAAAACTGCAACTACCTCTATTTTTGATTATTTTTGCATATTTTGTCGGGATACTGGGGATATTACATCAAATGACACTAACATTTCGTCCTCTTTAACTTCTTTATTGTTAATTTTGTCTTTTAGTTCTGTCACGTTTTTTATGTTATATGTTGAATCTTTAGTGAAGTTGTTGAATATATTCACTAAGAATCCGCTCAGTTCATACGTGAATCATCTGATTCACATTATAAATACTCCAACAAATAAAAGACTTAATTATAAAACTGACACAGATAACTGCGTTCATATTTACGGATATTTAATAAACAAACATAATAACAGAGTAAAATAATAACAATGATATTATTTAGTTAAGCCTAGGACTCACTATCCTATTTAGTCGTACGATCTGTGCTAAAAAAGTATGATAGTGTGTATTGAAAAAGCATGTGTGTGCCAGACTTTTTGACAGGTCTGTCCGATTTTTTAATGCTATGAAAATTTTCATAAAATAAATTTTAGCTGTGCGATCAGAGTTGCATTTTCTATGTTCAAGGCAGAAAAATAGCAACAATACCAAGTTTGTGTTTTGTTTATACAAACTTTTAGGTTATTTTTCATTTTACAAAAATAATTTGCGTCAAAGAAAAAAATGAATACTTTTAAAAGTATTAAGGTGAGTAAACATATGTTTTTGCATCTTTTTTTGTATAATAGTGTGGCATAAAGTTCGCCATTTTCAAGCGATTTCTTCAAGTAGGACAGAATTCTGTCACACATTATTTTGACATAATCGTACAATTGTGTAGGATAGTCAGTCAGTACCTTTAGTAGACACTCAAAAATTGTTAAAGACGGTTGGTAGGTAATCTAGTTATTAAGTTTATATTTTTAGAAATGTTTTTATATTGGTTTTATTGTTGTTGTTTTTAGTTTAATGATTTTCCCTGATATTGACCAACAAAGTTTGCCGAAATATTGGAAATTTTAATAATAAAAATTAATAAATTAAAAAACCTTGTTTTTTTATTTTTTTTTTTATTTATTGTTTTTGTTAATGTAAGGACCACAAATAGCCGAAAATAACTCAACATATATAATTTAAAAAGTCCACATACAGTTAATTAATTTTAAATAATTGAAACTAACTTCTGAATATTTGTTTGGTAGGCTACAAATGTAGACGATCTCTGCTAAACTACTATAGAAGTATTTTATGACATAGGGCGTATATGATAAATATGCCATTAATACTGGAAATATATTTACAAATATAAAAAACGTAAGGATACGTTAAAACATATTTAACACGGCATATGCATTTTCACTCACTTAATTTTTTGTATGTTTTTGATATTTTAAAAAACTGCGCAAAGTGAAAAATATTAATATTTCGCTAACACAATTGAATGTAAATAAAAAAATTCTAATTAAAAATATTTCTTTCCATTTGTTTTCAAAACTAGTGTTTATAAATATGGCTGATAAAGCACCGTCTGAACATATTTACAGAGTGAATAATCAAAATATGAATAATAAATAATCTTTTTTTTTCCATAATTTTTTATTTACAATCTATCCTTATGAAGGATAATAAGCAAATTAGATGAACATAAAATAATACATTTTGATAATAAGTATAGATATTTAAAATATTTGATAATTAATTACATAACAAGAAAAAAAAAATTTTAATTTGTAAATAATGATTACCGAAATGGTAAATCAAGATTATGGTATCGTTTTAGCCTTCGAACTTCTTCAGTATCGTCTAGTAAAGATATCGCTAACGGATTAATATGTTCACTTAATCTCTTGAGATATTTTCCACTAAATTTATTGATTTCATTCTTAATCTTCGGTATAAATAAATCATTGTGTATAAACCTATTCGAAAAAAATTGAGGAGCATTAACAATTAATCTTAAAGTTTCATTTTGATATCTTTGTAGAATTTCAATATTAGAGT
Organism: Thelaira solivaga; assembly: GCA_947397855.1. NCBI lineage: Eukaryota > Metazoa > Arthropoda > Insecta > Diptera > Tachinidae > Thelaira > Thelaira solivaga. Next base: position 44,868,280 of record OX377614.1, read on the forward strand.
TGCTTGCAGTTCCCCAAAGTTTAATGCCGTATGTCCACACAGGCTTAAGTATAACTTTATCCAAATAATTTTGGTTTCTAATTTTAACTGAGAATGGCGACCTAATAACCAATATAAACGGTTTGTTTTAATTTTGAGTTGTTCCTTTTTAGTTTTAATATGATTTTTCGATGTTAATCTTTTATCAATATGAAGACCAAGATATTTCACACATTCTTTCTGAGGAATCTGAGTATTATTAATGATTAAAGGTGGACATACTCCTTTACATAATGTAAATACAACATGAACTGATTTTTCACTATTAATTTTAATATTCCACTTATTTAGCCAGTTCTCAATTTGTCTTAAAGCATTTTGATTAAAATAAGAGGCTTCTACAGGACAAGAACTAGAGGCTAAAACCACTGTATCATCTGCATAAGTTGTGTAAGTTGAATATAATTATTTTTATTCGCAGTCTTGTCCATTCGAATTGAACTCCTTTCTTTGTCAATTTTGTTAGGTGTCTGGAATATTCTGAAAAATTTTTTTTATAAATCTGCGGTAATAATTGCAAAAGGCAACAAACCTTTTCGCACTATCCGCATTTTTGGTGTTGGATAGTTTTCTATTGCAGAATATTTACTATCGTCAGGCAATATTCCTTTATCTGTACATTTATGACCGAGATAGGTTACTTCTTTCATAAAAAATGAACATTTTTCTGGGTTAAGTTTTAAATTATGTTTTCTGCACAGATCGAATACATCTTGTAAGTTTGAAAGCATATGTTTTTCAGAGCATCCTAACACGACTAAGTCATCCATATATAGAAAAGCTTGATCGGCTTTTAACCCACTAAAGGCAAGAGTCATCATCCTTTGAAAGGAATTGGGTGCTATTTTTAAACCATAAGGTAATCTAGTGAACCTGTATGATCCATTATTAGTTGAGAATGCTGTTAAGTTTCTATAGTCTTTTTCCAAACTAATTTGGTGAAATCCTGACATCAGGTCTAAACAACAAAAATATTTAGCTCTACCCAATTGATCTAAAATGTCATCTATTCTGGCTAAAGGAAATTTATCTGCTACCAACTTCTTATTTATTTGTCTGTAGTCTATGACTAGTCTCCATCTCTTTTTGTCTGAATTTGGAAGAGACTTCTTTGGTACTAACAGGATTGGACTGTTGTATTCAGAATATAATGGTTCAATAATTTTATTAACTTTTCTACTTGTCTGTTAATTTCTTCTTTATGAGTATGCGGTATGCGGTAGTTTTTTATATAGATTGGTTGTGTATCTTTTACCCTTAACTTTTTTTCGTAGAAATTGTTAGCTGTTACTGGTTGTGATTCCAAACCGAATATATCACTGTACTCAGAACATAAATTAGTTAATGTTTCTGTGAATTGAATTGGGAATTTTTCTTTTAATATTTTTAATATTTCTGTAATTATTTCCATAGTTACTTTTAACAATATCGTAATTAGTAATATTTTTAGTTTTTATATCTAAATACTTGATTTTGATGATGTGATCATTAGTGTTTAGTATACGAATGTATGTTTTGTCAGATGATACTAATGTGTTTGGTACAAATACACCTGGTTCAATTTCTTGGTTAGGTATTAGTGTATCTTTGTATGAGTTGGAAATTTTTATTTGACGTATAACTTCACACCTTGGTGGTAAAATTATGTCATGATTGTTATTAGTAATTGGTATTGTTATTGATTGTGGAATATTGAAAGGACGTAAGACAAGGTAATCACAATTTTCATTGAAATCCGAAATGCAATTATATTTTTTAATGAAGTCCATACCGATGATACCATCGCAAGGTATTGGAAAATCATTATGCACAACTTGGAAATTGTGTGGTATCAGATAGTTTTTAAATTTTAGATCGAAGAATATACTACCAATTGATTTGATTTTTCCTTGTCCTATTCCACTTAGGTTAGTTGTTTTGTTAGTGTTAATGTGTTGTTGTGTGATATTTGCTAGTTTTATTAATGAAATGTCTGCTCCTGTGTCGACTAAAAGTCTTATTGTATTACTATTGTTGTTAATGTGTATATTAATAAAGAAACATAAGTTAAGGTTCAGATTATAAATATTATTTTCTACTGTGCTGCTCCTAGAGGAAGGTCGGAGTTTTCCGATTCATTTGAGTTTGTTGCTCTAACGTAATTTTGGTTTCTACGTGAGAAATTATTGAATCTTGGTTGATCTCTGTTGCTGTTGTTATTGCTAGTGTTGGAATTGAAATTATTATTTCTGTAACCGTTATTATTGAAATTGTTACTTCTATTACTGACATAATTCCGTGATGTAGAATATCTATTTTGAAATGGTATTCTATTACGCGGCTTGTTTCCAAAGTGAAGTATGGTATTCTGTTGGCCTGTTGCTTCAGTACAACTTGTAACAAACTTACTAATAGCGTCATTCATGGTATTAAATTGACCTGCTTCCATGATAAGTTTTATTTTATGTATGGTGCAGTTTTTGATTATTGCTTTTACTGCAACTTGTGTTGAGTATTTATTTGCTGTTTCATGTGTAAGACCATCTAATATGTATGCATTTTCTAAAGATTTAGTAAGACTTTCAATCTCAGCGCAATATGCGTTGGCTTTCTTACTATTTTGCTTTATATTCATAATCTTAGCTGTCAATACTTCGACAGATTCACCTTTAACGGCGTTGTTAAGTCTTGTAATAATGTCACTGATTGTGCTTTCATTGCTTATTAGGTTCCTGGCGTTCCCTTTTAGTTTTGTTTTTATTAGGGAAATCGCTGTTGCTTCATGTGCTCCCTTTATTGAGTCCGCCAGGTACAATGAGTCAAGAAAAGAACGCAAGTTTGCAGACTTTCCCTCAAATTCTGGGATTATTTTGGAGGCTGTTGCCAAAAATTCTACCGTGGTTTGTGCCATTTCTGTTGTTTGATTAGTTTGTTCAGTATGTTTAACTATTTGGTATGGTTGGCCTTCGTGTAATGAATTTGGTAATTGTATTCTTATGCCCTTTTTTTCTGTTAGCTTTAATATTCTAGTTTGAATGTCGTAAAAGAAAGCTTCTGCTGCTATTTGATGTGCTGCTGTAAGCCTATTATAATGTACGTTAAGTATAACTCGGATCCTTTCTAAGCAATCAAAAAGTATTTGAAGATGATGTTCTATGGTTTTATCTTTTATTGGCCTGTCTATGTTTAGACATTTATAAGATCGTTCAAATTCTTCTTTTATGAACCTAACTTTTATTAAAATTTTATTCCATTCCATATGTTTAAATCTGTTTTATTAATATATTTCTTCTTCAAACTTTTATGGTGCATTGCATAGTGTAATTATATGAAGTGGACGCAACTCGTCAGCTGTTTTTTCTTTAGACTTGAATAATAATTTTTTTTTTTCATTTTGCTTTGCTTGTTTACGAAATAATATTTTTGTATAACTCATAACAATATAAATTTTATTGAAAAGTGGTTTTGAATGTAAAATTTTATTTATTAATTCTTATGCCAAATTTTGTGAAAAATCTTATAAGAAAGTGGGAAGCAACTTTATTTAAGTGCTTATAAGAAAATTTATTTTAAGAAACGTGTTGATTCTGTGCCGCCAAAGCTTTTATAAGCAAATTTTTTTAAGCATTGTGGAAAAAAATTTATTGCCTGCCCAATTATTTGTGAAAAATCTTCTAAAATTTTTATAAGAAAGTGCAAAGCAACTTTATTTAAGTGCTGAGTAATAAATTGATCACAAGAAACGTGTTGATTCTGTGCCGCCAAAGCTGTATTTGCAAATTTTTTTAAACATTGCCGCAAACAATTTTATTGCTTGCCCAATTATTTTCGTGTGCAGTGCAAACTCTAAATAAATAAAATTGTGAATATATTTATAAAAAGCAATGTCTTCCTGTATTTTATGTAAGAAAAGGGTCAAAGCACTTTTCAAGTGCCCACAGATCCAAATAAAAAAGGGAAAAAACAGTTCAATTCCAACATTTACTCATATGTCCAAAAATAAATATAACACAATGCACTGCACAAATACTGGCCGCAAAATTACTTTCTCCTATGAAACTAATTAAATTTATTGCACTATTTTTATTATTTTGTTTATTTGTAACTATTTTTTTGCATTACGAATGAAAGCTATGTTGTTTATGTTGAAATATTTTCTTTAAACCCTATTTTTTTTTATTTCTTTTGTTTCTTCATTTTGACATTAAACTATGAATAATTACACTAACAAAATACATGGTGCGCCTACTTCTTATAATTATACTATGGGTGCTGTTAAATAAAAAATGTTTTGTTTTCAATGTTTTAATATTTATTAATTTTGTTCAATGTTCAAAATGATATTTATTTTATGTGTTTGGTTAATGTTCAAAATGATATTTGTTATTTTCTTTATGTAATTCAAAACAATTATAAATTATGTGTTGGAGCACTTTAACCACGACTGGTTTGTTCAACTAATCAAAAAACAATGAATTACAATTTCAATGTTACTTAAAGGGCAAGAAACAAAGTAATAAAGTAACGTTAGGCAACTTAATAAAAGTATCGTTAGTTCTTTAAATGTATGAATTGTTAAACAGATATATATTGGCAATAAAAATAATTTAATAATTTAATAATGCGTATTGTTCTGACCGAACAGGTGCATTGCATATATTTGTAGCAAAAATTTTAGTCCTTCAGGATCGTAATAATGAATAAATAAATTTCTATTTTAGTTAAATCTATTTCCCTGTATGCTACTTCTACTTTATTAACTACGTTAGCATTGGGGTTTGCTATTTTTGATTGTTGTTTTCCCATTATTAAAATTTTTTTTTTATTTTTACTTCCTGATCATAGTTACTGACTAAGTGGTACCATTATCAAGAACCATATAATTTCATTAATTTTCATAATTTATAATGTTTTAATATTTATTTCTTATAATTAAGAGAAAAACTTGTTTTTTTTTCTTTCGCCTCGAGCGATGTTTTTCGCTTATAGGCCCTATGAATGCGGCTGAAACGCATTCAGTTAGTTATTAATAATTTTTTTTTTTTAATAATTTTACTTTTACTTTTTATTTTTGTGTTGGCCGGTTGGCCAAATACCCATTTATGAGGACCTCTATGTCGTCAACTCTCTTCCACACTGATGTGGCCTGATCCCACTTTGGCGGTGGTTGAGTATTTATCAGGCGTATCAATATCGCCTTTTCCCTTTTTAGTCTTTGTAGATAGCCTCCCCTTCTCCTTGGTTTCGGGACTCTCTTTGGATCTCTTGCAACTGGTTTTTGTGCTGTCGTCCTCTTTCAATATTCCTCCAGTGTTAATCGCTGAGGACCTGCTGACATCTATTGGCCAGATAATTTTTCACATAAGTTTTCCGCAAAAATTGTTTTTTTTTTTCTGGGTGCAACTAGGCACTCACAGAATTTGGCAGGATCGCCATGTAAGTTGAATATAATTATTTTTATTTTTGGGGTGCAGTCATAGTTGCACTCCCAATTTTGTATTTTACAATTCTGTTCTTTTTAACAATAAACCGTGTTCTTATATACTAATTAAGACTACCCCATGTGTAAATGTTTCTAGTGATCAAAATGCATTGATCAGCAATGTGTAGTAATTGTGTCAACAACAGTTATTCAGTAGTGTTCTATTCAGAGTTCACTATGTTAAGTGTGCACTTAAACATATAAGTATAATACGCAAACATTGCAGTGACCCATTTAAACTGTTTTGTGTTATTTGACACTATGTTTTGGTTATGACTGTTTGTATGGTTGATATGCACAACGCAGTCACACTACAGTTGCAATTAAAACATTGTCAGGAACAGGCATGTCAGATGTAAAAATTGTGAACAAAACAGGCCCAAGAAAACTGCCCTGTGGGACTCCTGCATTAATTTGATATATTTGTGAATTAATTTCATCAATTTTAACGAAAAACTGTCTCTCATTTAAATATGATTTGAGTAAAAGGTTGAACGGAGTTGGTAGTAGTTTTTTCAGTTTATAGAGTAATCGAATATGCCAAACTTTATCAAATGCTTGTTGAATATCCAAAAAAATACCACAACAATATTTTTTATTTTCCAAAGCTTCTCTTATATATGTTAAAATACGATGACATTGTTCAGGAGTACCATGATGGTTCCTAAAACCAAATTGATGTTCAGGAATTATGTTAAATTTATCTAATACTGGTAACAATCTATTTAATAACATTCTATCAAATATTTTGGCGAACGTAACCAGCAAACTTATGGGTCTTATGATTTAACATTGCTTTCTGGCTTATTTTGTTTGATAACCATAATTATCTGTGCACACTTCCATTGAGATGGAAAATGACTCAACCTTAGTATAGAGTTAAAAATTAAGGTAAGAAATAAAATTGCTTTTTTAGATAAAGATCTACCAGTAACTCCGTCAATTTCATCATAACCAGATGCCTTTTTAAGATTTAAATTATTTATCTCATGCTGGACTTCATTAGGTGATATATTTTTTATAGGCCAATCCATAGAACATGCAGAATTTAAAAAGGAAGATATTTTACTCATATTTGTTTCACTGCACAATTCATGTGGTTGAAATATATTCTGTAAGTGAGAAGCAAAAGCTTCAGCTTTGCACTTGTCTCTCCTGCACCAAATACCATTTGCGTCTTTTATAGAAATATTTCTTTTAACTGGCCGTTTTAAATACTTTGTTGCTTTCCATAAATTGTATTCATCTTTTTTAGAATTACCCAAATTTTTTAAAAAATATTCAATCTGCTCATTTTTAACTTTAAGTATTCTTTTCTTTAGCTGCTCTGTTAAATTGTTATTTATCTAATGGGTTAATAATATTATGCCAAATTCTTCTTAAGATTCTTTTATTTCTTATCAATCATCCAATTCTTAAATTTAGGTTTATGTTTCTCTCAATCCATGTTTTAAAAAAGCTAAAATCTGTTTGTCTGTTAACAACTTTATATTTGTTTAGTTTATTTTGCAAAAATGTATTAAAGTTTAATAAAATAGGTGAATGATCCGAGTTTAACTCATCACTTAGTTCATTTGATATATATATAAACTGACTGGAAATACCAGAATATATAAAAAATCTATTAAATCAGGTAATCTTCTCGGATCAGATGGCCAATAAGATGGACTTCCAGTTGACAAAACCGAATAATTATTATTTAAAATACATTTACGTAACTCAATACCATTAAAATCACGTACAACTATAAATCTAAGTCCTAACATAGTGAAGAAATCTTTAAAATTTTGACAACTTACTTTGAACCGAGGTGGAAAATAAATTGAACACACTGAGATAGCTCGGAAATCACAAATAATTTTAATGCATGCAGTTTTCAGAAAAGGTTGGCATATTATATCAAATACTTCATATTTAATTGTAGATTGCAGATCCAGCATGGGCATTATCTTGTGGCTGATTAGCATTAATTAAATCATATCCTCTTATTTTCAAAAAAGTTCTACTGGTTAAATGTGTCTCTGACACTAAAAGAATATCAATAAATTGTGATTTTAGAAAGAGTTCTATTTCTTGAGTATGATTAGCTAGACCATTAGCGTTCCATGTTGCTATACGAAGGTTTAGTTGCATAATTTAGATATTAAAATGGACATCATGCTTAAAAGTTTGTTTGTTAATTCAATTTGATTTTGTATTTAAACTTCAATTTTTTCTAATGAGCTACTATTTGAAATCTGTGGAGAACTTTTAATATTTTTATTAAATGAATTGAAATTAATATTCTTAGTTGATATACTTGCATCATTATTGTAATTATTGCTAATATTTTTTGGTATATTAACAACATAACCTTCCGATGTTTTTTGGCTGTAATTTAAAAAAAAAATGAAAAACTTTGATTCTTCTTGTGGATTATTTTTATTTGGTCTTTTAATTTTTTTACAGCAGGTCGAGAATATGATGTCATGTAAATGGCCGCCGCCACAGTTGATTGTCATTTGAGCCCTTTTTGTGGCATTTTCCACCACTTTGGCCAAAACTTCCGGCAATAGGTCCTCACATTCTTGACGGATATTGTCTTTAAGAGCTGCAAGAGTCTGAGGCTTGTTGACATAAACCCGCGACTTCAAAAAGCCCCACAAAAAGAAGTCTGCAGCGGTCAAATCAGGCGATCAGGCGCCCGGGAAATGCATCCTTCAGCATATCGGTTGTGGCACGTGCAGTGTGTGCCGTTGCACCGTCCTGTTGGAAACACATGTTTTCCAATCCCAATTCATCAAGTTGCGGCAAAAAGAACTCGTTGATCATTGCTCTGTAGCGCTCACCATTCACAGTAACCGTTTGGTCCGCGACGTCTTCGAAGAAAAAAGGTCCAATGACTCCTCCAGCAAAAACAGCACCCGCTAAGATGGAAATGGGCCTCATCACTCATGATTATTTTTGATGAAAAATCATCTTCCACTTGGTGGTGATTATGGATGGCTTGAGCGTATGTTAGACGTGATTGGCGCTCAGCAGCTAACAGCTGATGCACCGTCTGGACTTTGTACGGAAACATCTTCAAATCTTGTACCGAAATTCGCTGTAAAGACCGTCGACTGATACCCATTTGCGTGGCACGTCGTCTGGCCGGTGTCGGCGGCGCTTCCATGACATCCTCGGCTACAGCAGCAATATTCTCTGCCGAACGGCTACTCCGGGGTCTGCCACGCTTGGCAGCATCTCGTGTTGTGCTAGTCTCTTCGAGGCGAGCGGCTAAACGTCGCAGTGTTTCACCAGTAGGCGTTGGACGGCCAGGAAATCTGCGACGAAATTCACGTTGTGCCAAAGTCACCGACCGATTATTGGTCAAATAAATAGTCACCAATATTCCGCGTTCTGGAGCAGTGTAGCGTAGCATTGTTTATTAACGTGTATTTCGCATGTGTTTACTACACAAATGTCAAAACAGAACTGACATTAGGGGCCAATCGCAAAATTTATAGCATTTTCTGATAGGAGGATTACTTTTGCGCCACTTGTTAGTTACTCTTTATTAATTTTTGTCTTACAGTTTGTCTATATATAATACAGCCTTTATAATTAGCTGGATGATTTTTTAGGCAATTAACGCATCTAGATTGACTGTCTTTATTCTTTGTGCAATCAATAGTTAGATGTCCTAATCCATATTTAACACAATTAACAGACTTTTTGCAGTATGTTTTAGAGTGACCAAACTCTTGACAGCGATAACATTGTATAAGATCAAAATTTTTTTTAGGAGGAACAATAGTTACAATAGCATTATTAATATTTTTTACGTCATAAACATTTTTATTGTTTAAATTAGGTTCATAGTCAATAAAGAACAACGAAAGTGGTTGCTTAGTAATAATTTTACTACGAATATTATAGATATTTTTAACGTGATGTCCAAATTCTTCAATGCCAGATTTAATGTCTTGAATAGGTGTTGTGCTATGTAAATTTTTGAGCACAACTCTATATGCTCTTTCTTGCTTAATTTGATAGGTATGGAAATTAAGATTTTTGTCATTTAAATGAGTTACTAGCGTTCTGTATGACTTAATATTGTTTGTCATAATCCTTATTTGACCATCTCTAAGAGTTTTGTATTTGAACTCACCAGAACCAATAACATCAGAGAAGCTCTTAATCATTACAGTAATATTTGTAACATTAGGAATTATTATTGGTAGAGTCTTTGGTAAATTATTTTTTTCATCTTCAATAATAACACCACTTTCATTATTAACATCCTCATTATGAATACTTTCTTCATCATCGCTTAATACAGCAAATCTATTTTTACTTACTTGATTAATTGTTATTGAAGATGTTTTGGCCTGTTTTTTAGTACTAGGATTATCATTGATATCATTATTTTGAATATGTAAATTGCTGTCCTTTGGTCTTTTTAATTTATAATTTTTTGGAGATTCAATAAAATGTCTTTTTTGTAATCTAGAAGCTGAAACTATCTGCCAGCTTACATTATTATCTTCCTTATCAGTATCATCCTCCATGATAAAGACAAATAAAAGTTGCCTTTATTTTCTAAAACTGCTTTTATTAATACCGTTTCTTTTACAAATATTATTTGCAAGCACCAAAGAATGTAATGAAGTCTTTATACACACAGTTAAATGAAAAAAAAAATTTAAATATTTTATATAAATTTTTTATAGAATTTATAAATTCTTTTAATTTATTGATAAATTACAAATAAAAAAACATCTTTCTTTCTTGAAAATTTTTCAATGAATCAATAAATAATCAAAACACAAAAATACGTTTTTTATTAAGCAGCAACATTTATAAAGTAATTACTGTTAGGGCACCGAGCAACCAGAGATGTCAGGGTGCAGATATATTATACATTTTCTTATTGTCTTTTTTGCACAAACTCAAAATATTTATTTTGTTTTGATCGGGTATTTCTAAAAAATTTACACTTTCATTATTTACATTTCGTAAACATGAATTTTAAAACATGAAAATTTGTGTTTGTTATCAATTTTACATTAAATTCCATACTTCATAACAAAAAACGTCGATATAACTATTTCCGGCATGTGCATTTTCATTACGGAAATAACTTTTTAATTAATGTTTTTTAAAACAAAAAATTTTTCATTTTGCTTATTTTCTTTTATTCGTAATATTAAAACACTATATCTGTCTCTTACATACAAACCTTAAAAATAACGCCGAGTTTTTCAAAATTCTAACCTCAAAAGTTTCATCTCTGGTTGCTTAGTGGTTAGGGCTTACATATGTAAATTGTTTTGCCATGGCACAGTTTCTACCATGTTAGAATAAGCATTGAAATCATAGTCTGACTTCTTTTGCTTGATTACTTGCGTTTCTTGTCATGGTTGGTTGGTTAGTTTACGTGGCGGCCTAAACGTCTTTCAATTAGAGTCGCAAGACTCCGTTTTGAACCACCTACTCGCCAAGACCATGTAGCCGTATGGTGACCTAGATCCACCCCGTGACATTGTAGTAGACATTGACTATAATTTAATATAAAATGTATATAAAATATGAATCAATGAAATAGAAACCATTGAAATAAAAGTATATATTCTACAAATCAGGTGTGGGGTGAAAAAAAAAATATATATATATATATATATATATATATATATATATATAAAAAAAAAAATTTTCATTCCTTAAAAATTTTTATTATACTGAGAAGGAATGTCAGCGCGTGAAGAAATTGCTGCTGCATTAAGAGAACTGGGAATGGAATTTCCTGAAACAGCGTCTTTGTTGCAACTAAAAAACCTGTTGAAGCAGACTATTGGCAATCATGTCCCTGAAAATAATTTGATCTCCATGGATAATGCAGAAGAAATATTGGTAAATAATAATGCAGAAATTGCAGATGCAAGCCATGTTGAAGAAAATAATTTGGACCAAATTGAAGAAAAAATGATGCAACGTCTTCGTATTTTAAAATTGCAAAAAGAAGTGGCATTATTGGAAGCAGAAAATTTAAGTAAGTCTTAGTTTAATTTTAGTGATGTTGAAGCCGCACTGCCAAAATTTAGTGGGGATGATAATTATAATGTAAAAAAGTGGGTCTCAGATTTTGAATATAGCACGCATGGGTGTGATAATAATTCAAAACTACTTTTTGGTCGTCGAATGATTACTGGAAGTGCAAAGTTGTTTGTGCGTATGTTGTCCGTATGTAGCTGGGATGAGCTTAAAACCTTCTTAATAAAAGAATTCCATAAAGAGGAAAATATTCGTGATGTTTATAAAAAGTTGGAATCTCGTATTTGGAACCGTAATTCTGAAAATTTACATCATTATGTGTTAATTATGCAAGAGATTGCAAGCGGTTTTCAGATAAGTGAATCTGAATTGATAGAATTGATTGTTGATGGTCTGGGTGACAAAACTTCAGCGTCTACGATTTTTTGTAACGTGACTTCAGTAGCAGAACTTAAGAAACTTCTTCCGAAATATGAGAGATTGATGGTAAAACCAAATAAGCTAATCAAAACTTATGAAAGTAAAAAAGATGTACGATGTTTTAATTGTTCAAACGTTGGACATTTTTCTAATGAGTGCCCTAAGGAGAAACGGAAAAAAGGATCATTCTTTAGATGTGGAAATTTGGAACATCAGTATGCCAATTGTCCTTTAAGAACTGTTGCAGCTATAGAGAATAAGGAAGATTTAAATATTGTAAATTTTAAAGAAGTGGTAAGTGTTGCTTTGGATTTTAGATATATTGCTGATCCACAATTTGAGAATTTTCATTGTTTAATTGATACCGGTAGCCCGAGTAGCTTTATTCAGAAATCTTTTCTTAATAAAGCAAAAAGATATCAGGAAATGAAAGAGGAGAAAATGACTCCTTTTAAGGAAATTGGATCTATTGAATTTTACCCTGAAAAGAAAGTTTTTACTTTAATAAAATACAAAAATATTCAAGAAATTATTCCTTTATTTGTGTTACCTGATAAATATCTACCATTTCCGTTACTGTTGGGAAGGGATTTTTTAAAAAAAATCAATATAAATTTATATATGTGCACTGAATTATCAAATAATTTAATTTCTATTAATGATAATAAAAATATAGATAAATTCGAGAAAAATATTAATTTTCCAGTTATGAATGTTAATAAAGATAGTATTAGTAAAAAGAAGGATAGCACAGTTGGGGATATACAGTTGGCTGTTAGTGAAATGTGTAATATTCAGGTTTGCAATGACATGAACGAAATTAACATTGGGTTAGTTGGTGATGAAGGATTAGCGAAGCATTTTAAGAATTTGGTTATGAATTATAGTGATAAAAGTAAAAATATACTAACTAGGAGTAATTATGAGGCAATGATAAAATTAAGCTCTGATACTCCAACATTTTGTACACCAAGAAGACTTTATTTTAGGGAGAAAGAGGAGGTAAACAAGATTATTAGAGAATTACTTGATAAAAAAATTATTCGTCATAGTAGTTCTCCTTATGCTTCGCCTATTGTGTTAACAAAGAAGAAGAGTGGGGAAACTCGTATGTGCATAGACTATAGGAATTTGAATAAATTGACAGTACGAGATTTTTATCCTTTGCCGTTGATAGAAGACTGTTTAGAATACTTGGGAGATAAAAATTATTTTACGCTCTTAGATTTGAAATCGGGTTTTCACCAGATCAAGATGTCAGAAGATTCAATCAAATATACAAGTTTTGTGGTGCCAAATGGCCAATATGAATTTTTAAGAATGCCATTTGGCATTAAGAATGGTCCGGCTATTTTTCAAAGATTTGTGAACAATATTTTTAGAGATTTAATAAATCAGAATTTGATAGTAGTTTATATGGACGATATAGTTATTGCCACGAAAACAATTGAGGAACATTTAGATTTACTTCGTACAGTTTTAGACCGCATGCTACAGAATGGACTTGAGTTGAAATTTGCAAAATGTAAATTTGTTCACAGAGAAATTGAATATTTGGGCTATATGGTATCACAAAAGGGAATTAGACCATCTGATAATCATATTATTGCAATTAAAAATTATCCCATTCCAAAAAATATACGTGAACTTCAGTGGTTTTTAGGCTTATGCTCGTACTTTCGCAAATTTGTTAAATCTTTCTCACTTTTATCTTGTTGTTTATATGATCTTTTAAAGAGTCATGCTAAGTTTGTTTTCGATGAGGAATGTATTAAAATTTTCGAGCTATTAAAAAATAAATTGATTTCAAGCCCTGTTTTAGCGATTTATAATCCCAAAAGAGAGACTGAATTACATTGTGATGCCAGCAAAAATGGTTTTGGGGCAATTGTTCTTCAGAAGCAAGATGATGGACAATTTCATCCGATTGCATATTTTTCTAAGAAAACTTCAGATGCAGAGCAACGTTATGACAGCTTTGAATTAGAAACACTTGCAGTTATATACGCACTTCGACGTTTTAGGGTGTATCTTGAGTGGTCATCAAGGGGTAGAAAAATGCTACCAAAAGATAAGAAATAACTACTGGTTTCCAGATATGAAGACAAAGATAGACAAATATAAGCGAAATTGTATTCGTTGCATAATGTATTCTGCACCAAATAGACCAAATAATAGAAATTTATACAGTATTGAAAAGCATTCGAAACCATTTCATACAATTCATTTAGATCACTTAGGTCCATTACCAGCTTTGCAGTCGAAGCGTAGGCATATATTAGTTGTTGTTGATGCTTTCACAAAATTTGTGAAACTGTTTTCTGTATTGACTACAAGTACAAAGGAATTAATAGCTGCGTTAAATAAATATTTTGATAGTTATAGTCGGCCCATTAGATGCATAACGGATAGAGGTAGTTGTTTTACATCAACGGATTTTACTGAGTTTGTGAAGGAAAAAAATATTATACATGTTAAAGTGGCAGTACATTCACCACAGGCTAATGGCCAGGTTGAAAGAATTAATCGGAGTCTTGTTGGGATGTTATCAAAATACAGTGATCCAATAACGCATGCAGATTGGACGAAACAATTATCTAAAATAGAGTTTGCAATTAACAATACAATTAACCGATCTATTGAAATAACTCCGAGTCAGGCTTTGTTTGGTGTTACCCAAAGGGGTCAGACGGTAGATAAGCTAACAGAGTATTTAGAGCAATTCAATTCAGCTCCAGTGAGGGATTTAGAGGTATTGAGGGAAAAAGCAACTAAAAGTATTGAAAAGGTACAGAATTACAATATTGCATATAGCGAAAAGAAAAATAGAGTGGTTGATTCATATAAAGAAGGTGACTTTGTTGTAATTAAAAATATTGATACTTCAGTGGACACAAATAAAAAGCTCTTGCCGAAGTTTAAGGATCCATATAGAATTTTCAAAGTATTACCAAATGATCGGTATGTCATAAGGGATATTGAAAATGGACAGATAAGGCAAATTCCATATGATGGAATTATTGAAGCTTGTCATATCAAATTGTGGAAAAGCAAGGAAAACTTAAGCAACACTTAATTATAAAATGTATACTAAGTTAGATATGATCGTGGACGATCATATATATCAGGTTGGCCGAGTTGTAGTAGACATTGACTATAATTTAATATAAAATGTATATAAAATATGAATCAATGAAATAGAAACCATTGAAATAAAAGTATATATTCTACAACATTTAGATATCCGAGAAGGTCTGCTAACCTTACTCTGGATATCTCACGTAGTTCGGCCATCAGATGTGCACCGAGAAATCTGTGTCTTCGAAGCCATAAGAGCCGGGCACTCACAGAGAAGGTGAAAAACCGTCTCCTCCCTCTCGGGTGACCAGCAGCTGCAGCAGCTATCGTTGAAGGGCAGTCCCAGCTTACTGGCATGCTTACCGATCATCCATTGACCAGTTATCACCACCACCAATCTGGAAATGTCCCTTCTAACCCTGCTCACTAACTGAATAGAGAGTTTATCTGCCCTTTTGCCGGTAGTGATCAAAAATACCACTCCTGATACTACTAAGCGATACAGGGCTACCTTTGACATAGAAACCTCCATGTTAGGGCTAGCCCTAGCCAATTCATCTGCTTGCTCATTACCAATAAAACCACCAATGTGTGCAGGAATCCATACCAAGGATACCTCAGCCTGACGTCCAAGGTTGGATAACACAGTCTTGCATTAGTCCACTAGAGCAGAGAATGTAACATACGATTGTAATGCTAAAAGAGCCGCTTGGCTATCTACGAAGATGCCTATTGCTCCCCTGATACTCCTGTTGTACAGAGACTCACATGCCTCCTTTATGGCCAGTATCTCCGCCTGGAAAACAGTAGACCTATCCGGAAATCGGAATGAGAGTTTCGTATCAAGTTAACTGCAGTACACTCCAGAGTCCACACCGCAGATCATCTTAGATCCGTCAGTGTATACCCTGGTGTCATATCTAAAACAACTTTGAAAGACCTATCAAAGTCTATCTGGAGAACTATGTAGTCGGTAGGGACCCTTAGATCCGGATGCAATCGATTCAGGATCTTAGCATGCCCATATGTTATATGCCTCCATCAGCCGGATGCAGACATCAGATGTAAATCTATAGGAATGAGGTGCAGTACTGTATTCAGAGACGCTACGGACTGGTAACTCTTATACAAGCAGATCTCTATACAGCTGGTTTACTACGTATCCCTTCTCAGTAGCGGTCAACCATACCAAAGATCCGTATGTAAGGATTGGACGTATAATGACCTTATACATCCACAGCAACAGCCTAGAGTTAAGCCCTATTTCAAGCCAAACATCCTGCTACAGGTATAGTAGGCAACCGTTGCCCTCCTAATCCTATGCCGTACATTGACCCTCCAGGATAGTTTGGAGTCCAGACACACTCCCAGATATTTCGCACTATCCGATAAGGATAATTCCTGGTCCTGCAACCGTGGGGGATTGTAGCTCTGCATCTTGGTCTTTGTGGTGAATAGAACCAGGATTGTTTTGCCTGGGTTAGCTCTTAAGCCGCAGCCTGCTGAGTAATGCCAAGACACTGGTCATGATATCGCTTATCACGTCCATAAACATTCCCGATACTAGTATCACCACATCGTCCGCGTATGCAACAGACTTAATGCCCCTATTATGCAGCTTAATTAGGATCAAATCAATAAAAAGAGCCATAGTAGAGGAGAGATCACACCACCCTGAGATGTACCGCTTTTCACCCACTTGGTCTTCGTGCTATTGCCGAGTATCGCAGTGACATAAATTGCCTGTAGCATCTGTACTATCTAGGTTCTGATGTACTGCTCAACAGCAAAAACCCGAAGAGCATGCTCAATGGCCGTTACAGATACGTTATTGAAAGCACATTCTTTGTCTAAGAATGCTCACAAAGTATATTGCTTGTTCTCCAGAGTTCTTTCTATGACCACCTCATAAAGGGCAGTCTCCGTTATGCGGCTTTTCAGGTAAGCGTGTTGGCACATAGATAGTTTTGACGAACTCCTAAGTCTCTGCCTGATGTGTATATCGATGAGTCTCTCCAGTGTCTTGAGTAGGAAAGACGAAAGACAGATTGGTCGGAAGTCCTTAGCATTCTCGTGACTATTTTACCAATCTTTGGAATAAATATAACCCTTATCTTCTCCAACTAGTCGGAATATAGTTGAGAGAGAGGTTATATAGTTTGCTCAACCAGGGAATGATGGAGTGCTAAGCACTCTAAAGCATCTTTGGCAAGATGCCATCAGGTCCCAGTGATTTGAAAGGTAAGAAGCTATCGGTAGCCCAAGCTATTCTCTCTTGCGAGATCACATAAGGGTCCCTGCAGAGTAATGCACCCATTTCAGGTATATCCATTGCATCCGGAAAATGTGTATCCAACAGAATTCCTAGAGATTCTGCAGAAGATTCGGACCAGGAACCATCAGCCCATTTCACAAAGGTAGGACTCGAGTGACTCCCAGCCAAAACCCTACTAAGCCTTGCAGAGTCTCTAGTGCTGTCAATCGATTCACAGAATTTCCTCCATGAATCCCTTTTGGCGATTCTTAGAGCCTTCTTATATGCCCGTAGTTTATCGCGATACGGTTGCCATGCTTTGTAGTTATAGCTACTGTTGAAAGCTCTCCTCGCTTCCTTCCTAAGCCTAGAAAGTTCCGAGTTCCACCACGGAGGGTATTTCTTTCTAGTCTTAGTTACAGGGCAGGAAATCTCATACGCCCTAGCAATATTGCTGCGTAAGATGTCCTCGTTCTGTTCGAGTCCCGTCACTGTATTCTCTGTTACGGGTTCTCCTCTCAGCCGGTGCCCCAGAACCCTACTGAACTTCTCCCAGTCCTTTCTAATAGGATTCCTAAAGCACTGTTTTTTCGTGGCAGATGGTTCTAATTGCGAATAGTATCCAATTGTGATCCAGGACCTCTTCCTAACCATGAATCTGTCCGAATTCGGAAAGATAAATGTGGGAGAAGATTTGGAGTTACATATCGTAAGCCTGTGGAAATTAATAAAATCAAAGACGCACTCACCTCTATCATCACCAACTCCAATGGCCTCCATGACCTTCCTCGCTTCGTCTGGCGGGGCAGATCTGGCATGTGCCATGTAGCATGATGCCCTATATAAACTCCTCACATCAGTCAGTTCGGCAAATACTATGGATTTGAGTTTGATTATTTATTGGAATTGGTTGCAAATGGGCTGACAGCTGTGGAATTCTGTTACCTTAGTACACGTGAGTGACATCGCGTGGAAACGGCTTTCAGGCTAATGTCGCAGCTGCCTTCCGTCCCGATAAAACCTTGGCAAGGACTTGGAGAACGCTCTAAATCACGTTGCCGTTACGTTGGCCGTGCAGGTTTAGTTGATACGACATCCTAATTAACGCCCGACCTGGCTCTGTACACAAGCGGCCATAAGGTCTTGTGTCAACCCTTGCGAGGACCTCACTGCATGCAAAGGGATCCTCGGGGTCATCATAGGGGTAACTGTACTACGGATTTAGATAACGACTTCAAGTTGGGACCCATATAGAGAAAAATGACATCAATTAATAAAAAAACAAAAACAAGCGAAAACATAAATGACAAGCCAAACGAAAAAGTGAGTAGGAACAATACATACTATGTGTTCTCAGATAGTATGAATAATAAGAAGGACGACGGAGCATACTTAACAGCCAGGCCTGATAATAGGACCCGCTCTTTAACGCCAAGGTAACTAGTCCAACAGGAACCACTCCGAACACTAAGGTTGATACACCAACCCCAAAGACAGATTCTACTCCGGCAGGTAAGGAAATAGAAACCGGCATGCACAGATACGTAACTGTTACCAAGCGTAAGGCTAGTCCTAGAACTAATCAACAGGAGCGCACAAGTAAGCAGTACAAAGGCAATCAGGCGGCTACGATACCAGTCTCCGAAAATAGATTTTCAATACTTGCATCCACAGACGATGCACAAGTAGAACCTGCGTCTAAGGAACACAAACCTCCACCTATCTATTTGCGCGAGCAAACATCGAACGCAATTGTAAATCTTTTATCAAAGATTGTGGGTAAAGATAATTTTTACGTGGCTTCTATACGAAGGGGACAGATACAGGAAACGAAAATCCAAACCCATACTGAGAAGAATTATCGTCTAATTGTTAATAGTCTTAACGCCGAAAAAAAGAATTACTACACGTACCAACTAAAAAGTGCTAAGGGCCTCGTGGTTGTGGTAAAGGGCAATCAAGAAAGCTATTGAAAATGAAGGCTACGATGTGAGAAATGTTGATAACATACACAACAAAGGTAAAATTCCCCAACCAATGCACCGTGTGGAGATTGCTTTTAATGCAGCTCTTCTTAAGACCAAAAACTCAACGCATCCTATTTACAATTTGAGATATCTTCTTAACCGAAGAATAACAGTAGAGGAGCCACATAAGCGTAATGGCCCTGCACAATGCACCAATTGCCAAGAGTTTGGCCACACAAAATCTTACTGCAAGCTACCATCTGTTTCCGTAGTGTGTGGTAACGCGCATAAAACCACGGAGTGTACAGCACCTAAAAACGACCCCAATGTGAGAAAGTGCAGCAATTGCGGTGGAGACATTCTGCTAATTATAGAGGATAAAAAAATTGAATCAACCTCGAAGTCGCGCAAATGCGAAATATCGCGAATTGAACTACCCGAGCCTTCATACTGAAGCTACTGAAACACCTAATGGTGTACATGTGGATAGAGTGAACTGTGCCCAACAACACTTCGATGCCTTTCCATCGTCAAATAGGCCCAACGTGAAAAATCTTTCATATGCCCAAGTACTAAGGAGCAGCCCTCAGGTCTTCAACGATACCAGCTCTAGTTCAATCGACAAGCTGACGGACACAATGAAAAATTTCATGACCAACATGAACAGTTTTATGAATAATATGCACGGCATGTTTCAGGAGATGATGCGGAATCAGAACATGATTCTGCAGACCCTTCTTAGACAAAAATAAAATGACGCAGTTGCGTATTTGCTACTGGAATGCGAACGGGTTATCCCAACATAGGTTCGAAACACACTTTACTGTAAAGAATTGCTTTAGAATTGACGGGTTCATTATATATGACACTAAACATCCAAGTGGAAAGGCATGTGGTGGCACGGCCGTCATTGTGCGTAAAAACGTGAGGCACTTTGTTATGCCAGAATTTGGGAAGGATTTTATTCAGGCAACCTCTATAAGTCTTACTGATTTTCATACCACAATTTCATGTGTATATTGTCCTCCAAGACACATAATTGATAGCGACAATGTCAAAAGTTTCTTCGCAACATTGGGACACAAGTTCCTGGCAGCAGGAGACTACAACGCTAAGCATACCCACTGGGGCTCTAGACTTATTAGCCCAAGAGGTAGGCATCTGTACAATGCTATTACTCAAAATAGTCTAGATGTCGTATCTGGCGGTGAGCCCACATAACGGCCTACAGACTGTTCGAAAAAGCCAGACTTCACTGTTATAAAAAATATTAAACGTGACCAACTTCTGATTAGTCCCCTAGAAGACCTATCATCTGATCATTCGCCGACTATAATTACACTACGTAATAGTTTTATAAACTCTGAAGTATCTCCTACGTTCTATCCGAACCGGTATACAAACTTGCTAAAGTATAAAATGTATGTGAGCTCTCATCTCTCCCAGAACATCCCTCTAAGAAACTCGTCTGATATACAATGTGCTGTGAACCACCTTACAGACGTTATTACTTGTGCAGCTAGGAATGCAACTCCAATGAGAAAAACATATAGGAGGAAACCATTCAAGTCATCAGCCGATATTGAAGCCGTCATCTGACAAAAAAGAAAATTGAGAAGGGAATGGCAGAGAAATCGTTCTCCAGCTTTAAAGACCCAATTGAATTTGTGTTAAAAATTACTTAAAGAAAAGCTGCGTTTACAGAATGAGTCAGCGCTTGCAAATTATTTAAGTAACTTGGATCCGACAACAAAAACCGACCACAGCCTATGGAAAGCTGTGAAGCATATGAAGTGTCCCACTTCCTCCGAACCTCCACTAAGACTTGAGGACCTTAGTTCGGCTAAAAATTCTAGTGAACGAGCAAATGCTTTTGCTAGCCATCTGAAAAACGTTTTCACTCCACATGAAATAAATAGTGATATTAATCCTCCATACATCAGCGAATCCATTGAAAATCATATAAAGATGCGGTTGCCCTCAATTAAAATGGCAATCAAAAATCTTGATGCGAAAAAATCGCCCGGCGCTGATAGAATTACTAGTTCAATGCTGATGAACTTGCCAGACTGCGCTGTGAGAATTATGTTATTCATTTGTAATGCCATCTTAAGAGTGGGGGTTTTCCCGTCCTCTTGGAAAATTTCAGAAATAGTCATGATTCAAAAACCGGGTAAAGACGCTAGTCAAATTACGTCATACAGAGCGAAATATTATTCCAGAACATCAGTTCGGCTTCCGGACTGGTCATGGAACTACAGAGCAGGTTCACAGAATTGTTACTGCTATCAGGTCGTCCTTCGAGAAAAAGCTGTTTTGTTCAGCATTGTTTATTGATGTCTCCCAAGCATTTGACAAAGTTTGGCATGATGGTCTCCTCACAGAAGTAACACGACTTCTTCCTGCTAACACCCACAAGCTGATTAAAAGTTACTTGACTGTTAGAACATTTAAGGTACGGTCAAAAAATGTATTTTCACCAGTTAAGAAGATTTCTGCAGGCGTCCCCCAAGGAAGTATACTTGGCCCGCTATTATACATCGTCTATACATCCGATATGCCTACAAATCGACATACTATCAAGTCAACGTTCGCAGATGACACGGCATTTTTAAGTGTGAACAAAGATCCAGGAACTGCATCTGAGCATTTACAAGCTCATATAAACCAGCTGGAAGGTTGGCTAAATAAATGGAAAATCAAAGTAAATCCATCAAAATGTGCCCATGTGACTTTCACACTAAGAAAGGCTAATTGTACGCCAATAAAAATAAATAACGTCATTGTTCCGGTGGAAACCCAAACTAAATATCTAAGAATCCATCTAGACAGACGCCTAACATGGTCACGACACATTGAGGCCAAAATCTCAGCTATGAAACTAAAAACAGCTCGACTAATGTGGCTGATAGGTCCATTTTCATCTCTATCTTTGGAATATAAAGTTCTGTTATATAAAGCTATTATTAAACCAATCTGGACATATGGCATTCAGCTTTGGGGAACTGTGTGTGCATCTAACATCCAAAAGTTACAAAGAAGACAGTCGAATATTTTATGAACAATAGTCTGCGCCCGCTGGTATATAAGAAATGAGAACTTCCACAGAGATCTAGAAATTCCAACGGTTCAGGAGGAAATTGAAAAATATTGTCTAAGTACGTTCACAAACTGGCGACACATCCAAACGCCGTCGCCAGGGACCTGTTACAGTTCGAGGGACACAGAAGGCTTAAGAGAAGTGATACCTTGCGCCTAGTGAGAAGAGGGATATAACTTTTTTATTTTTTTTTTTATTTAAACGAAGAACATTCCTTTTATTTTAAGATTTGAGTACAATTAACTAGTTATTACATTGGTAATAATTATTTAAGTTTTTTCTTTTTATATTTAAGATTTGGATACTTATTGTAATTTTCTTATAGAAAGATTCAATAATAATAAACAATTAAAAAAAAAATCAGTCAGTTCGACCTTCCCTACTGAAAGATCCGCTGTGTTAAGGTTTGAAATGAGAAAAATGTTCAAATGCTTTCTGGCGGTAAGACAGGACCTTGGCTTACCCTTGTTCTTAGCGTACGTGGTAGCTGGAACCCACGGTTCCTGGACCCAATAGATGTCCAAGTCCTCCTCAGCTATGAAGACCTGGAGATTGTCTGGAGTGCTGCAGATTACTCTGTGCTACCTTTAGGCCCATCGTTCGACATGGTGTCCTTTGGCTTGGACAGCTTCATATCGCCTAGGAGGTTACTGGTTGCAGCAACACCATCCTGCCCTTCAATACCCGTCTGCTGGTACACTTTGATTTTGGCGTCCCTTCCGCCAAAAAACAGCTGGTGTCCCTTCTAATCCTGCTCACTAACTGAATAGAGAGTTTATCTGCCCTTTTGCCGGTAGTGATCAAAAATACCACTCCTGATACTACTAAGCAATACAGGGCTACCTTTGACATAGAAACCTCCATGTTAGGGCTAGCCCTAGCCAATTCATCTGCTTGCTCATTACCAATAAAACCACCAATGTGTGCAGGAATCCATACCAAGGATACCTCAGCCTGACGTCCAAGGTTGGATAACACAGTCTTGCATTAGTCCACTAGAGCAGAGAATGTAACATACGATTGTAATGCTAAAAGAGCCGCTTGGCTATCTACGAAGATGCCTATTGCTCCCCTGATACTCCTGTTGTACAGAGACTCACATGCCTCCTTTATGGCCAGTATCTCCGCCTGGAAAACAGTAGACCTATCCGGAAATCGGAATGAGAGTTTCGTATCAAGTTAACTGCAGTACACTCCAGAGTCCACACCGCAGATCATCTTAGATCCGTCAGTGTATACCCTGGTGTCATATCTAAAACAACTTTGAAAGACCTATCAAAGTCTATCTGGAGAACTATGTAGTCGGTAGGGACCCTTAGATCCGGATGCAATCGATTCAGGATCTTAGCATGCCCATATGTTATATGCCTCCATCAGCCGGATGCAGACATCAGATGTAAATCTATAGGAATGAGGTGCAGTACTGTATTCAGAGACGCTACGGACTGGTAACTCTTATACAAGCAGATCTCTATACAGCTGGTTTACTACGTATCCCTTCTCAGTAGCGGTCAACCATACCAAAGATCCGTATGTAAGGATTGGACGTATAATGACCTTATACATCCACAGCAACAGCCTAGAGTTAAGCCCTATTTCAAGCCAAACATCCTGCTACAGGTATAGTAGGCAACCGTTGCCCTCCTAATCCTATGCCGTACATTGACCCTCCAGGATAGTTTGGAGTCCAGACACACTCCCAGATATTTCGCACTATCCGATAAGGATAATTCCTGGTCCTGCAACCGTGGGGGATTGTAGCTCTGCATCTTGGTCTTTGTGGTGAATAGAACCAGGATTGTTTTGCCTGGGTTAGCTCTTAAGCCGCAGCCTGCTGAGTAATGCCAAGACACTGGTCATGATATCGCTTATCACGTCCATAAACATTCCCGATACTAGTATCACCACATCGTCCGCGTATGCAACAGACTTAATGCCCCTATTATGCAGCTTAATTAGGATCAAATCAATAAAAAGAGCCATAGTAGAGGAGAGATCACACCACCCTGAGATGTACCGCTTTTCACCCACTTGGTCTTCGTGCTATTGCCGAGTATCGCAGTGACATAAATTGCCTGTAGCATCTGTACTATCTAGGTTCTGATGTACTGCTCAACAGCAAAAACCCGAAGAGCATGCTCAATGGCCGTTACAGATACGTTATTGAAAGCACATTCTTTGTCTAAGAATGCTCACAAAGTATATTGCTTGTTCTCCAGAGTTCTTTCTATGACCACCTCATAAAGGGCAGTCTCCGTTATGCGGCTTTTCAGGTAAGCGTGTTGGCACATAGATAGTTTTGACGAACTCCTAAGTCTCTGCCTGATGTGTATATCGATGAGTCTCTCCAGTGTCTTGAGTAGGAAAGACGAAAGACAGATTGGTCGGAAGTCCTTAGCATTCTCGTGACTATTTTACCAATCTTTGGAATAAATATAACCCTTATCTTCTCCAACTAGTCGGAATATAGTTGAGAGAGAGGTTATATAGTTTGCTCAACCAGGGAATGATGGAGTGCTAAGCACTCTAAAGCATCTTTGGCAAGATGCCATCAGGTCCCAGTGATTTGAAAGGTAAGAAGCTATCGGTAGCCCAAGCTATTCTCTCTTGCGAGATCACATAAGGGTCCCTGCAGAGTAATGCACCCATTTCAGGTATATCCATTGCATCCGGAAAATGTGTATCCAACAGAATTCCTAGAGATTCTGCAGAAGATTCGGACCAGGAACCATCAGCCCATTTCACAAAGGTAGGACTCGAGTGACTCCCAGCCAAAACCCTACTAAGCCTTGCAGAGTCTCTAGTGCTGTCAATCGATTCACAGAATTTCCTCCATGAATCCCTTTTGGCGATTCTTAGAGCCTTCTTATATGCCCGTAGTTTATCGCGATACGGTTGCCATGCTTTGTAGTTATAGCTACTGTTGAAAGCTCTCCTCGCTTCCTTCCTAAGCCTAGAAAGTTCCGAGTTCCACCACGGAGGGTATTTCTTTCTAGTCTTAGTTACAGGGCAGGAAATCTCATACGCCCTAGCAATATTGCTGCGTAAGATGTCCTCGTTCTGTTCGAGTCCCGTCACTGTATTCTCTGTTACGGGTTCTCCTCTCAGCCGGTGCCCCAGAACCCTACTGAACTTCTCCCAGTCCTTTCTAATAGGATTCCTAAAGCACTGTTTTTTCGTGGCAGATGGTTCTAATTGCGAATAGTATCCAATTGTGATCCAGGACCTCTTCCTAACCATGAATCTGTCCGAATTCGGAAAGATAAATGTGGGAGAAGATTTGGAGTTACATATCGTAAGCCTGTGGAAATTAATAAAATCAAAGACGCACTCACCTCTATCATCACCAACTCCAATGGCCTCCATGACCTTCCTCGCTTCGTCTGGCGGGGCAGATCTGGCATGTGCCATGTAGCATGATGCCCTATATAAACTCCTCACATCAGTCAGTTCGGCAAATACTATGGATTTGAGTTTGATTATTTATTGGAATTGGTTGCAAATGGGCTGACAGCTGTGGAATTCTGTTACCTTAGTACACGTGAGTGACATCGCGTGGAAACGGCTTTCAGGCTAATGTCGCAGCTGCCTTCCGTCCCGATAAAACCTTGGCAAGGACTTGGAGAACGCTCTAAATCACGTTGCCGTTACGTTGGCCGTGCAGGTTTAGTTGATACGACATCCTAATTAACGCCCGACCTGGCTCTGTACACAAGCGGCCATAAGGTCTTGTGTCAACCCTTGCGAGGACCTCACTGCATGCAAAGGGATCCTCGGGGTCATCATAGGGGTAACTGTACTACGGATTTAGATAACGACTTCAAGTTGGGACCCATATAGAGAAAAATGACATCAATTAATAAAAAAACAAAAACAAGCGAAAACATAAATGACAAGCCAAACGAAAAAGTGAGTAGGAACAATACATACTATGTGTTCTCAGATAGTATGAATAATAAGAAGGACGACGGAGCATACTTAACAGCCAGGCCTGATAATAGGACCCGCTCTTTAACGCCAAGGTAACTAGTCCAACAGGAACCACTCCGAACACTAAGGTTGATACACCAACCCCAAAGACAGATTCTACTCCGGCAGGTAAGGAAATAGAAACCGGCATGCACAGATACGTAACTGTTACCAAGCGTAAGGCTAGTCCTAGAACTAATCAACAGGAGCGCACAAGTAAGCAGTACAAAGGCAATCAGGCGGCTACGATACCAGTCTCCGAAAATAGATTTTCAATACTTGCATCCACAGACGATGCACAAGTAGAACCTGCGTCTAAGGAACACAAACCTCCACCTATCTATTTGCGCGAGCAAACATCGAACGCAATTGTAAATCTTTTATCAAAGATTGTGGGTAAAGATAATTTTTACGTGGCTTCTATACGAAGGGGACAGATACAGGAAACGAAAATCCAAACCCATACTGAGAAGAATTATCGTCTAATTGTTAATAGTCTTAACGCCGAAAAAAAGAATTACTACACGTACCAACTAAAAAGTGCTAAGGGCCTCGTGGTTGTGGTAAAGGGCAATCAAGAAAGCTATTGAAAATGAAGGCTACGATGTGAGAAATGTTGATAACATACACAACAAAGGTAAAATTCCCCAACCAATGCACCGTGTGGAGATTGCTTTTAATGCAGCTCTTCTTAAGACCAAAAACTCAACGCATCCTATTTACAATTTGAGATATCTTCTTAACCGAAGAATAACAGTAGAGGAGCCACATAAGCGTAATGGCCCTGCACAATGCACCAATTGCCAAGAGTTTGGCCACACAAAATCTTACTGCAAGCTACCATCTGTTTCCGTAGTGTGTGGTAACGCGCATAAAACCACGGAGTGTACAGCACCTAAAAACGACCCCAATGTGAGAAAGTGCAGCAATTGCGGTGGAGACATTCTGCTAATTATAGAGGATAAAAAAATTGAATCAACCTCGAAGTCGCGCAAATGCGAAATATCGCGAATTGAACTACCCGAGCCTTCATACTGAAGCTACTGAAACACCTAATGGTGTACATGTGGATAGAGTGAACTGTGCCCAACAACACTTCGATGCCTTTCCATCGTCAAATAGGCCCAACGTGAAAAATCTTTCATATGCCCAAGTACTAAGGAGCAGCCCTCAGGTCTTCAACGATACCAGCTCTAGTTCAATCGACAAGCTGACGGACACAATGAAAAATTTCATGACCAACATGAACAGTTTTATGAATAATATGCACGGCATGTTTCAGGAGATGATGCGGAATCAGAACATGATTCTGCAGACCCTTCTTAGACAAAAATAAAATGACGCAGTTGCGTATTTGCTACTGGAATGCGAACGGGTTATCCCAACATAGGTTCGAAACACACTTTACTGTAAAGAATTGCTTTAGAATTGACGGGTTCATTATATATGACACTAAACATCCAAGTGGAAAGGCATGTGGTGGCACGGCCGTCATTGTGCGTAAAAACGTGAGGCACTTTGTTATGCCAGAATTTGGGAAGGATTTTATTCAGGCAACCTCTATAAGTCTTACTGATTTTCATACCACAATTTCATGTGTATATTGTCCTCCAAGACACATAATTGATAGCGACAATGTCAAAAGTTTCTTCGCAACATTGGGACACAAGTTCCTGGCAGCAGGAGACTACAACGCTAAGCATACCCACTGGGGCTCTAGACTTATTAGCCCAAGAGGTAGGCATCTGTACAATGCTATTACTCAAAATAGTCTAGATGTCGTATCTGGCGGTGAGCCCACATAACGGCCTACAGACTGTTCGAAAAAGCCAGACTTCACTGTTATAAAAAATATTAAACGTGACCAACTTCTGATTAGTCCCCTAGAAGACCTATCATCTGATCATTCGCCGACTATAATTACACTACGTAATAGTTTTATAAACTCTGAAGTATCTCCTACGTTCTATCCGAACCGGTATACAAACTGGCTAAAGTATAAAATGTATGTGAGCTCTCATCTCTCCCAGAACATCCCTCTAAGAAACTCGTCTGATATACAATGTGCTGTGAACCACCTTACAGACGTTATTACTTGTGCAGCTAGGAATGCAACTCCAATGAGAAAAACATATAGGAGGAAACCATTCAAGTCATCAGCCGATATTGAAGCCGTCATCTGACAAAAAAGAAAATTGAGAAGGGAATGGCAGAGAAATCGTTCTCCAGCTTTAAAGACCCAATTGAATTTGTGTTAAAAATTACTTAAAGAAAAGCTGCGTTTACAGAATGAGTCAGCGCTTGCAAATTATTTAAGTAACTTGGATCCGACAACAAAAACCGACCACAGCCTATGGAAAGCTGTGAAGCATATGAAGTGTCCTACTTCCTCCGAACCTCCACTAAGACTTGAGGACCTTAGTTCGGCTAAAAATTCTAGTGAACGAGCAAATGCTTTTGCTAGCCATCTGAAAAACGTTTTCACTCCACATGAAATAAATAGTGATATTAATCCTCCATACATCAGCGAATCCATTGAAAATCATATAAAGATGCGGTTGCCCTCAATTAAAATGGCAATCAAAAATCTTGATGCGAAAAAATCGCCCGGCGCTGATAGAATTACTAGTTCAATGCTGATGAACTTGCCAGACTGCGCTGTGAGAATTATGTTATTCATTTGTAATGCCATCTTAAGAGTGGGGGTTTTCCCGTCCTCTTGGAAAATTTCAGAAATAGTCATGATTCAAAAACCGGGTAAAGACGCTAGTCAAATTACGTCATACAGAGCGAAATATTATTCCAGAACATCAGTTCGGCTTCCGGACTGGTCATGGAACTACAGAGCAGGTTCACAGAATTGTTACTGCTATCAGGTCGTCCTTCGAGAAAAAGCTGTTTTGTTCAGCATTGTTTATTGATGTCTCCCAAGCATTTGACAAAGTTTGGCATGATGGTCTCCTCACAAAAGTAACACGACTTCTTCCTGCTAACACCCACAAGCTGATTAAAAGTTACTTGACTGTTAGAACATTTAAGGTACGGTCAAAAAATGTATTTTCACCAGTTAAGAAGATTTCTGCAGGCGTCCCCCAAGGAAGTATACTTGGCCCGCTATTATACATCGTCTATACATCCGATATGCCTACAAATCGACATACTATCAAGTCAACGTTCGCAGATGACACGGCATTTTTAAGTGTGAACAAAGATCCAGGAACTGCATCTGAGCATTTACAAGCTCATATAAACCAGCTGGAAGGTTGGCTAAATAAATGGAAAATCAAAGTAAATCCATCAAAATGTGCCCATGTGACTTTCACACTAAGAAAGGCTAATTGTACGCCAATAAAAATAAATAACGTCATTGTTCCGGTGGAAACCCAAACTAAATATCTAAGAATCCATCTAGACAGACGCCTAACATGGTCACGACACATTGAGGCCAAAATCTCAGCTATGAAACTAAAAACAGCTCGACTAATGTGGCTGATAGGTCCATTTTCATCTCTATCTTTGGAATATAAAGTTCTGTTATATAAAGCTATTATTAAACCAATCTGGACATATGGCATTCAGCTTTGGGGAACTGTGTGTGCATCTAACATCCAAAAGTTACAAAGAAGACAGTCGAATATTTTATGAACAATAGTCTGCGCCCGCTGGTATATAAGAAATGAGAACTTCCACAGAGATCTAGAAATTCCAACGGTTCAGGAGGAAATTGAAAAATATTGTCTAAGTACGTTCACAAACTGGCGACACATCCAAACGCCGTCGCCAGGGACCTGTTACAGTTCGAGGGACACAGAAGGCTTAAGAGAAGTGATACCTTGCGCCTAGTGAGAAGAGGGATATAACTTTTTTATTTTTTTTTTTATTTAAACGAAGAACATTCCTTTTATTTTAAGATTTGAGTACAATTAACTAGTTATTACATTGGTAATAATTATTTAAGTTTTTTCTTTTTATATTTAAGATTTGGATACTTATTGTAATTTTCTTATAGAAAGATTCAATAATAATAAACAATTAAAAAAAAAATCAGTCAGTTCGACCTTCCCTACTGAAAGATCCGCTGTGTTAAGGTTTGAAATGAGAAAAATGTTCAAATGCTTTCTGGCGGTAAGACAGGACCTTGGCTTACCCTTGTTCTTAGCGTACGTGGTAGCTGGAACCCACGGTTCCTGGACCCAATAGATGTCCAAGTCCTCCTCAGCTATGAAGACCTGGAGATTGTCTGGAGTGCTGCAGATTACTCTGTGCTACCTTTAGGCCCATCGTTCGACATGGTGTCCTTTGGCTTGGACAGCTTCATATCGCCTAGGAGGTTACTGGTTGCAGCAACACCATCCTGCCCTTCAATACCCGTCTGCTGGTACACTTTGATTTTGGCGTCCCTTCCGCCAAAAAACAGCTGGTGTCCATCTTTCTCTAACGCCACTGCACCGGACTCGGTATTGGCGAGGACTAAGCAGGTGCTGTTGTCCCCATGTTCCTCTACGTGGATGACCGACCAGTCATCTCTTGGAATGGTGAGATTCTGTCGCCTCAGACACTCCATCATTCTTTTGGTATCATTGGTCAATTTCGGTGACCAAACTCTTGCACGGTTTCTCATCGGACTCTCTTCAGCCGGGATAAGCTTGAGACTTCAGCCACCCCATGTACGCCTGGGGGGTTACTCTCTATTGCGATGAGAAAGAAAACACATGCTTAGGATTTCTTTAGAGAGCCCGTCCAAGTATTTGATTACCCTGTAACCCCGGTGAACCTCACCAGAGTCGAAACGGGGTGTTGGCTTGTCTTTATTGGTGAGCACGTAATCCATAACGAGCTCAGCCAACTGGGATTCGATATCACCCCATCCGTTATTGCAGGAGAAATCGCTCCATCTTCTTCTTACGCCAAGGCCATAAGGAGGTGATCCTTCACCACTTCAGTAAAGGGTCTTCTCTTGGCCACTGACATAAGAGCTTAAGGAGGAGAGACTGACTTCTGTACCTTCCTTCTCTTAGATACACTATCATCCTCAGCCTAAGAACGATTTCGCTTGGCGCTTTCGTTGGCAGCAGCCTGAGTACCACAGCCTGGTACTTCACCCGATCCTCCGCATCATGTACATGGGTAGTTCCTTTGACAGCATTCTGGTCTATCTTTTTCAAGATGAACACTGCCTTCAAGTACCTTCTCTTTAGGGACTCCCGTTCCGTCTTGCGTTTTTTTACCCTTGGACTGACCTTCAGACTTGACGGCCGGTCCTCGGGATGTTCTAGGATTGTGTGCGGTAATATGTCTGGTGCCCTCACTGTCCGAGAGGTCGATAAATGTCTCCTGACTGGAGGCAAGTAAATCGTCCTCTGAGGAAATGTCTTTTCCTCTGGTTATTATCGTGTTCGTTCTTTCCGTCCCTTTGTAATCTTCGTTCATTTTTGGTCCCACGAGTATGCATGTAAAGGGATGGACCATCCGCGCAGTGACGGGGTACGCGGACTAGACAAAAATATTCAACCGGCCCGTGTCGTGGCATCGGAGGGGAGCTGTTAGCAAGTAGTCTTCTTTAACCACTGCATAGCCATTCAGGTTCTCGCCACATCTTACAACCACCTTGACCTTACAAGTGGCCCATGGATATACCGTCCTGAGACGGTCCTCAGAGCCAAGTTTGCGAAAATTAGGAGCACCAAGTCCTAAAAAGGACAGTTAGTGAATTTGGCAATAGGAGAGGAGTGGCTGTGTATTCGCATCACTTTCCGTTTCTTGTCATTGTCGGAACTAAGTTATCCAACTTTTGTTCAGCAAAATTTGGACTCAGAACTTGGTTTTTCATATTCATGTTATAGACATCTTTTTTTTCTCTTAAAAAGTTGTGTAAATAGCAACAGTTAAAACAATAGTTGAATCTTTTGTAGAATCCTGAATCTTGACCCCAATTCCGAAAGCATTTTTCACAATTCTTCCAGCGCGCGATAAGTGGTAGTTGAATATTAGTTCCTCTTTTTTCATAGTCGAATGTCTATATGGTTTCATTTAATTTTGCATTAATCGAAAAGCATCATCGGCTACAAATACATAAGGGTCTGGAATATGTAACTCATTTTTCTTTAATTTATCAAAAAATGTCAGGTCACTAAAAAGCACAGCGTCTGACGCCCTACCACTCGTATCGACATGAACAATTAAAAATTTATAGTTTGCATTCACAATTGTCATCAAAAATTTAGAGAAAATTTTTTTATAATTAAAATAATATGAACCATCACCTGGGGGTTTTGTAATATTGATGTGTTTTCCATCAATAGCACAAATGCAGTGAGAATTCCAAATTTGGATCTGCTAAAAGCATCTGCTTCTGCCTTCCACTTGCTATTACTCGGAAGCTAAAAAGTTTTAAAATATTAACTGGTATTTTATCTTCCTTTATTTCTTTTCATTTTTACTTTTTATTCTTTAAGCATTGTATTTAATGCTTTCCAATAGTTTGTGGAGCTTTAGCTGTCAGAAATTTCAAGTCCTCAAAGCTGTTTCCACTAACTAAAAACTGCAAAGTGACGGCTGGACGATGATACGGTGAAATGGGATCCCTCATCATTGCTCGTTTCTTAATAATGAATGGAGTAACTTTCTTTAATAAATGGTAAAAATTATTTTTATCCATTCTTAAAAATAAATCATCTTTGGCACTGATTTCCAACTCTTTCAAAAGTTTATTTGAAATCACTTCTTCATCCAAACATACTTTTTCCTTTCAATATATTTTCGTTTTCTTTTCACAATAATGGCAATAATAATTGATGAACAAACTTCATTGTCATTCATTTCGGCGTCGTTTATAAACGATTTATAAAAATAATTAAGATTGTGCTGGTGTCATAGATGTTTGCGTTTGATGGTTGCCGTTTCAGCCTGAAATATTTCAAAATACCTGGAAAATGATATTATTTTTATAGTAGGTGCTGTCGAGTACAACAAGAACTTGTTTTTGAAATTTTCCAAGCTCTATCAAAGTCTTGAATTACGGGTAAAAAAGGTTTTTCATACCTTCATGCACTTATAGATCAGTAAATTAGTTGAATATCAACCGATTTTTAGTTTCTCAGAGGAAAGAAAACATTGAGGCCGTTTGAATGGTACATCTATCATTTTATAATTGTAAACTTGAGAAATCTGTGTGTATTTCTCTACAAGTATGAAGATATTTTTACACAGTATTGTAAACAGTAACCGTAAATTTTTAGAATTTATTTTCAAAATATGTTTAATTATTATTATATAATAGTAAAACAGAACTTACTTTTTATTAAAATTTTTTTTTCCAGAAATACAATTTTTGGCCATTTCAGTCAAAAGTATCAGGTTGAAGTGGCCAACAATATTCTGAAAATATTTCTATTTCATTTTTTCAACCATTTCTTGATGAAAATGTTCGTTTTGCTGATCGCTGAATTGGCTTTGGTTGTCTGAGAAGAAGTCCAACTTTGAATGCAGGAAATTTATTTTTTATGAACATATTGCAGCCCATTTCATCAACTACAGGACATAGTCGTCGCTCTGTGATTATCAAACAATTATCTTAAAATACAACAAAATTCTTCCATGTGTGTTTTTCAACGGAACTTAACTTGCTCATAAAGTTCTCATTGAGATCCAATAAATATACCTGATATTCATCAGAACAGATAAATAAGATAAAACAGTGTTAAGCTCAGATCATACGATTGCCGCAATATACCAATTATTCTCTTATTTTATATGCCAATCGTGTGAGTTCACAATTTATTGGCTCATATGGCAAGCGGCACCAATATTGTGCGTAATTGTCCCAATCAAATGTAACCGTGGTTCGGCAATCATGTGAACGTTTGATAAGCAACCATTCTCCAATAAAAATATAGCAATATTTTCTCATTCAGCAATTGCAGAAGACAATAAGCGGCAATATCTTGTATTTTTTGTATTTACTTTTTTTGTGTAACCGTAGAACAATATTTCTTTTCGTAAGTAAAATTAATTTTAATTGTTGTAAATGTTAATTATGTTGTACTTTCAGTTTTACTATGTAGCTACATGAATTGTATAGAAATTGATGATTCCATGAGCCTAATTGGATTAGAAAGCAGAGATATTGCTTCATCTTGGGCATAGAGAGGTCTGTCTGCATAGAGAAAAATATTAGTGTGTATGACAATACTCGTCCTCAGATTATAAACATCGGTACAAACGGCATGCTATAATAATAATGTACGATGAGGAGCTTTTTCCACACCGGCAGCTATATGGATCAATTTAGAGTTTTTAAATTGTTGTTTATATGCTGCAGAAAATAGTCTTAAGGGGCAGAAATATAAGTGTTGAGAAACTGTGACCGCAAAGTGCTTCAATAAAAAAGTAAGATGATGATCGGATGAGTTCTACCAATACAATGCTTTTCCTTTATGTAAAAATCTTAGTTTAAAGCTTAACAAAAATGCATATCCATAAATAAATATTTCTGTATGTGAGTATGTTATACTAACAGGCCACACATTTGTTGTTGTAATATTTGTTTCTTACTTTTAATGTACACACCAATTTTAATTGTTCCGCTACCTGCATTAATAAAGGATTTACTAACAACTATAATAGTGTTTTTACACCAGAGCACATTTAACATCTACCATCTATTCGGAGAGATGACAACATCTTCCCATATAAAATGCATGTAGAAAAAATCAACATCTTTACAAGATGTTCCTATTAGACATCTGCACAAATGTAAAGGGTGTTTTTTTATAGACTTATAGAACTTTAAATTGCAATAAAACAACGATGGATTATTCGATTGACATGAATTTTATTTATCCGAAAGATAATCTTGTGGCATTACATTTTAAATATGATTTCTGGCATATAACGTTGGGAGTAATCTACTGAGGAATCAGAGTAGCGTCTTACGAAATGGTTCATATATATAAGGTATCCCCTGCAGTACTTATTATACTGAATGAATAACTCATGAGAATATCATGAGTAAAAGAATACATTTTAAAACCAACACAATTTCTGGAATTAAGCACAAATAAAGATTAATATTTTATTTGTTTATTTTTCTTATTTTTATATTTTGTTTGTTCTTTGTAAATTATTTTTAATATAAATTAGTCTATATTTTAATAAATAAAGTCAGTCAGTAATAAGTAAAGAAAACTAGTGAGTCTCTCTTCCCATTTTCTATTTTTTATCAGCAATTATCTTGGTGAACTACCAAGATAATTTTACTAGCCTTCAAAAATACAATTGTCTTAGTGCACGACTAAGACAATTTCACCAGTCTTCAACCTTTACATTTTCTTCTTCAAATTAAGCGAGGCAAACGAGCCCGTCTTTGCTAAAGAACTTTTTTAAAGCAATTTATCAAAAAAAGTAAAAAAATTTGCTATTTTTTTGGGTCACTTGAATAAAGGCACTTTAACTAATTTTAATGAATAACAGCTTTTCCTGTTTTTTTTAATTTTTTTTTACTTTATTTAAGAACTATTAGTAATCGGTAAAACCCCCTTTGTTTTTAATAACTTCAAATATACGGGTTTTCATTAACAGATAAAGAGAATTTATGTAATCCAACGAAATTTGATTCCAAACATGCTTAATGGCCTGAATTAGTGACTGATTGTCATCAAATTGTCTACCTCCTTCATAGAGCTTACGAGATAACCAACCCTAGACATTTTCGATAATGTTTAGATATGGCGAATAGGGTGGCCAGTTAAGAATATTAACATTTTGGCTTGCAATCAACTCTTTTACTACTCTGGCGTTGTGTATAGGGGCATTATCCTGTTGCAATATCCAAGATATGAGACAAAATAGTTCACTAAACTTCGGAAAAGCTTTTTTGGCACTACTACCAATGTGAAATGGTTTAGAGTCCTCATCAATAAAACTGCAAAAACTACAATTGGGCGATAATTGAGCACTGAATAATTTCACAAATAATAAACAAAACTATATTACACAATTAAATTTGTTCCACGCCTCTTATTACTTTTTTTTTATTATTAAATTAATATTTTCTTTTTCTTTATAACAAACTTCATTATTTGTTTATTTGAAAATTTTATTTCATCCCCATTTTTTCTCTTTGTTTTGGTTCTTTATTTTGACAGTTTACTAGATATTTTACACTAACAAAATACATATTGCGCCCACCTCCTATGAATTCGCCTTGTTATAACTACACAAACGTTTTAACGTCAACGGGCGTCGCCGGACGTTTGCAACAAGGTTCAGCTAAACAAGCTGATTGATTTGCATGAAAAAAACTTTTGAAGCAAACCGAATTAAATTAATAATAAATAAATACATTTTAAAAATTGACGATTATTACGAAAAGTTGAAAAGAGAGGAAAAAAATGTCTAGTACACACGGTCATGCACTACACACCTTGGGCATTTGCCCTCTCGCCAACAAACTTCGTCTGTCCGGCAAGAAATGTTCATAATGTAAATGGGGACTTAAACATGGAACTTTGACATTTTTCTTTGGTGCTGTTGATCCTAAGTTAAACTAAAATAAGTTTCTCTGAAAAAGCTTAAGGCACTGGAATGTGATCATCAAAACTTATTAATAAATATGGAGAGAAGAGCAATTTCTTGTTTCATAAATTTATTTTCAAATTAAATACAAATTTAATTGTTTTTTCTTCAGGATTTTTTTTTTTTTTTTTGGTAAAATTGTAATATTGTAATAAGATGTAAATATGTTTATTACAAATATGCAATATATGTAGGTGTACGTGTGTGCTGGTAATATAAGCTAAAGAGGTAAGTATGTGATAGCTTTGTAAAATAAGGAGGTAAGTATCATGTTCATATTTATGTATATTTATAACAAATTTTATTTCATTTTGTTTATTCTGTTATGTATTTATATTTCACTGCTGAAATAAATTTTCAATTTTGTTTGCTGGGGTAGTATGTATGTGGCTATGTGGACGATGTAATTCATTTTAAGGGTGTTAATAAATTAATTTTATGATATTGTAAATGTGTAATTGGTAAATGGTCAAATTTTATATTACCCTTGAATGTTTTGTAAAGAGTGCGAAGGTAAGTATGTACATATGAATATATTAGATTAATTAATTAAGAGATTAGAACTAAAAGAATTTATTTCTTTATTTATAAAAAAAACTTTATTTATTCAAAACTTTATTTAGAACAACTTTTTTCTTAGCTCTGGAACTAGATTAATTATATTGAACTTATTGATTGAACATTACGAATGAACTGCACTGTACTAATATTGAGTTAATTAATTCACTTGGTTGAGTTTTCACTAACTTATATATTATTTTTTGTGTCGATCTTGCCGGTAAACAATTCTAAGGATCATCGCTATATCGAATTCGGTATACGTACTATGAGATCACCGGTAATTTCCTTCATTAATAGAAGGAAAACTCACTGGGAATCTCAGAGAAACATCCTTAACCAGTTTCTCACCGAGCGTTAACAATTTAGCGGCGTTGAGGACATAGATAGCGCTGTAGCACAGCTGTCGGAGGCTTTCAAGGAGCCCGCTACAAGGTCTTGCAGACCTTCCGTACACAGGGAGAGGGACAGACCACCGTGGTGGTCCCCCACCATAGCTGCATCTAGGAAGAGATGCAGGAAACTGTTCAACGAGGCTAAGAGAACAGGCAACTGGTCACTCTATAAAGCTTCTGTAAACAGTTTCAAAAATGAGGTGAGGAATGCAAAGCGTAAGTCCTGGAGAGACTTTTGTGAGAACATTAAGAGCTCTTCAGAGACTTGTCGACTACGCAAGATTCTCTCCAAATCTCCAACGGTACCTGGGTATATTCGGAGTACTAATGGGGAGTGGACTACTAGTAGTCATGAGGCGTTAGAAGTGTTGATGGACACCCACTTTCCGGGGTGTTCTACGCTTTCTGGTGCAATGAATGATGACGCTCAGTACTATAGGGAATCCTCCTCTATGAGAATAGAGATGAATTCCTTAAAATGGGCCATTGATAGTTTTCAGCCTTATAAATCCCCTGGACCGGACGGTATTATACCTGTCTTGCGTAACTGCGAAGAACTTTAGGCCAATCTGTCTAACATCCTTCTTGCTAAAGACGCTGGAGAGACTCATCGACATCAGAATCCGGATGTCGATTGACGATCGCCTGCTGTCAACGTCTCAGCATGCCTACACGAAGGGCAAGTCGGTTGAAACGGCATTGCACACTCTCGTGGGCTACATAGAAAGGTCATTGGAGTTCAAGAACTTCACTTTGACGGCCTTTCTGGATATAGAAGGTGCTTTCAACAATGTCAGGCCAGCAGCCATCGTGGATGCTATGATGGATGTTGGCATTGATCCTGTGATTATTGGATTCGTAAGAAGACTACTTTCGGGGAGGATTATAGAATCTTCGCTGGGTACGGCTGGGATAACCAGATCGGCTGTAAGGGGCACACCTCAAGGAGGGGTCCTATCACCGCTTTTATGGAAGATAACCATAAATGCAATTCTCAGGAGGATGGATTCCATGGGTTTCAAAACTGTGGCATATGCAGACGATGTCGCGGTGGCGATATCATTAATCTGTCTGGATACATTATCCCTGAGAATGCAGACGGCGCTTAGAATCATCACTAACTGGAATAAGTCAGTGGGACTAAACGTCAATCCGACAAAGACAGAACTTGTATTATTCACGGGAAAATACAAGGTTCCTGCATTCAGATTGCCAAGGCTAAACGGTTCGGAATTGAGCCTCTCTGCCAGTGCAAAATACCTGGGAGTGATTCTGGATAAGAAACTCTCATGGAAGGAGAATGTGGAAGCAAAGGCCTCGAAGGCAAATGCGGCCATATACGCCTGCAGGAGGGCCATAGGGACGAAATGGGGCTTAAATCCTCACAACGTTCACTGGCTATTCAAGATGGTGATTCAGCCCATCTTGTTTTATGGAGTCGTAGTGTGGTGGAAAGCACTGAACACGATTACGAACCGATCCCGATTTGAGAAGATATTCAGATGCATGGCCACAGGAGTCATGAGATCAACGCCCAATAAGGCAGTCTTTACGATGCTAAATTGGCTGCCAGCTGATCTACAAGCTGAGAAATTGGCACTATTTGCATCCGTGCGATTGCATGCGGCGCGGGAGTGGAACCATAGATCATGGGGACATTCGGGGATAATTGGTACTTGGGGGGATATTCCCAACCTCATTGACTATGTCACTCCAAGACCATTCCTACAGAGGAACTTCGGATTCACGATTTTGGACGAAACGGGAATCTCAATGGGATCTTCTCCTACAGGAGAAGATCTGGATGTCTTTACCGATGGCTCTAAGAATAATTCTGGAGTTGGAGGTGAAGTCTATATTGAGGAGCCTGGGACTAGTATATCCTTCAGAATCCCTAATCAATGCAGCACTCTACAAGCTGAAGTGATGGCTATAAAGCAAGCAGCAGACTGGCTGTGGTATCATGGAGTATTTGGCAAGAATATTAACATTTATACCGACAGTCGGACAGCAATCAGGTCCGAGAATGCCAACTGGTCCAAGAATGCCGCACATCCTTAAATAGAATGGCAGAGCATTCGGTGATCACCCTCATTTGGGTGCGTGGACATGGGACTTCAATGGGGAACTGCAGGGCGGATAGCCTGACGAGGGAAGGGTCGCGGCTGCCAGAGCAAGATGCCAATGCGCCCTGTGGCATCCCTCTATCGGTCTGCAAAAAAGAGATCGATAGCATATTCTTGCGAAAAGCACAGTCCAAATGGAGTGACGAATGGACGTGTAATACGGCGAGGATGATCTGGCCTAGGCTGGATAGCAGTCGCAGTAGGGATTTGTTGGGGCTCCAAAGAGCCCGATTGAGAAATGTGGTGGCTGCAGTAACGGGACACTGCAATTTTGGCAACCATGTTAGGAGAATGAGATTGTGTTATAATGACTACTGTAGAAGTTGTCAGAACGAGGAGGAGGAGGAAACTGTGGAGCACCTTCTCTGCCAGTGTCCGGCCCTGGAAGAGCGGCGCATGATCCACTTCGGTGAGCGACGTCTGCAGGGTCTCACTGCGCTGTCGAATGCAAGTGTCGAGATGCTATATGGCTTCATTAGAAGCAGTGGTTGGTTTTTGTGACGGACTCACTCACTTTCTTTCTTTCTTTCTCTATCTTCTTTCCTCCCATTCACTCTGCTATTACTATCCCTCCTCTTCTTCATTTTCTTCTATACAGGTATCACAAAGGGACCACGTCAGAGGACCCAAGTGAGCCCAGCTCTTGTTTTTATTTCTTCGGGCGACCTGTTTAACCTAACCTAATCTAGGCGACATGTGGGGGATATGTGCCAGCTATAGGAAGATCTTAATTATAATTGGGCTCGCGGGTATTTAGCAATTATAATTAAGTAGGGTTTATAGGGTAAGACAAAGAAACAAAGGAATTAGTTGCCTTTTGAAATTAGTGTAAGTGTGGGGATACTTACGAGTTTGTATTTACTTATTGTTAGGCTAAGTTAGTGCACAGAAAATTATGTATTTTTCACAGAATGAATTAATTTTGTTATACATTTTAGAAACTCCTTCACAATTAATTAAATTAGAGTTTAGGTTTAAATTTTGAGTAAATTTAAAATTAAGAATTGTTTTGAGAAGTTTTCTATGAGAAGTACTTTTTTTTTCTTAGTTCCATTTCATTTTATCTCACTCTCAACTTTTCATATTGTAAAACTACATATTGTAGGTACAACTTTGCTAAAAACTACTTTGGATTAAAAATAATTTTTAATCAACCTAACATTTTTATTGTTGTTCACTTTTTTCTACTGATAAAAAAAAAATACTTTACTT
Organism: Thelaira solivaga; assembly: GCA_947397855.1. Taxonomy (NCBI): domain Eukaryota; kingdom Metazoa; phylum Arthropoda; class Insecta; order Diptera; family Tachinidae; genus Thelaira; species Thelaira solivaga. The sequence goes on from OX377614.1 coordinate 44,909,449, forward strand.
TCATTTTGGTTTTCATATATTGAATTAATAAATAAATATTTTTAATTTTTTTATAAATATAAATGTCTATTCATTTATAATTGGTGACCCCGCATAAAAGAAGTAAATATTCAATTTTTATAAGTTCAGTAATCGACATGCCAGTTTTTGGAGACCTACGAGAAGTTCCAGCACGAAATATGCCGTTATTGAATGAAATACCTACAGCAAACGCAATAAACAATCCAGAGATATCATCAGCAAGAATGCCTAAGCTTCCTACCTTTTGGAAAGATGAGCCAGAAGTCTGGTTTTTTCAAGTTGAAGCATGTTTTCGTGTTTGCGGAATAACTCAAGACGCAACTAAGTTTGAACATTTGGTTATGAATTTGGATCAATCCGTATTATATTTAATTAAGGATGTAATTATTTCACCACCATCTTCAGGTAAATACGATACGCTTAAAAATCGTATCATCAAATCATTTGCAGAATCTGAAGAGCAACAGCTAAAACGCTTACTAAGTGGAATAGATATTGGTGACCAAAAACCATCCCATTATTTTTAACGGATGAAATCCCTTTCAAGCGGTAAGGTAAGCAATGATATTTTAAAAACTCTTTTTCTGGAACGTTTACCAGATAAAGTAAAGAGTATTCTGGCAGTCTGCGATACGTCTGATGTTGATAAATTAGCTGATCAAGCTGATAAAATTACAGAAGCTTTTTCATATTCAACATCGATGTTTGTTTCTGAAATATCTCCAGTTTCTCGGGAAGATAATATGTCAAAGAAATTAGATAACATTATCGCCAGAATAGATGCCCTGGAAGCTCGGCCCAGATCACGTGAACGAACAAACTCATCAAGTTTTAAGAGACGATCTCATTCACGAGATAGGTCAACAAATAGAAAAGAGTCCGGTTTATGTTGGTACCATTGGCGTTTTGCTGAAAAAGCGCTTAAATGCATACAGCCCTGCAAGTTTGTTACTCAAAAAAACTAAATTATAATCATACAAGCTCTTCGACCGCTTGTATGGATGAATTGTATAATGGTCGTTTATTTATAACCGAGAAAAATTCAAAAATTCCGTTCCTAATTGATACAGGAGCTGAAATTTCAGTATATCCTTGTAGGAATAAAAAATCCCCTCAAAAACTTTCGTTATATGCAGCAAATGGTACTGAAATAAAAACTTATGGCAACATACTACTCAATTTAGATTTAGGTTTACGCAGAGTTTTTCGCTGGAGTTTTGTCTTCGTCATTTCCATCTTCTTCCAGATCTGAAGCAACGATCTTTAGTTGATGGTACAACTAATGTTAAAGCATATGGTAATATAGTATCGCATCCTTTTGCTGGCATCAAAATGATTTCTGGTGAAAGTATCTACCATACCTTGTTGAAAAATTATCCAGATATTTTTACACCATCTGATACTTTTGAAACTAATCACAGCACATATCACCATATTGTAACTGAAGGACCTAGTATTTCTAGTAGACCAAGACACCTAGATCCAGCTAAATTAAAAGCAGCTAAAGAAGAGTTTCAATATATGTTGGAAAAAGGAATTGTTAGGTCATCCAGCAGTAATTGGTCTAATCCAGTGCACATGGTAAAAAAGTCTAATGGCCTGTGGCGTCCTTGTGGTGATTACAGGGCCCTTAATAAAATTACAGTTGCTGACAAGTACCCTGTTCCATATTTAAACGATTTCCAAATGAATCTTCATGGATCGGTAATTTTTTTAAAAGCTGGATTTAATAAAAGCATTTTATCAAAGTCCAGTTCATCCAGATGATATTCAAAAGACTGCTATCACCACCCCCTTTGGATTGTTTGAGTTCCTGAGAATGCCCTTTGGGCTTTGTAACGCTGCTCAAACTTTTCAGCGTTTCATTGATGGAGCTTGTAGAGGACTAGATTTTTTATTCATCTAAATTGATGCTGTTTGCGTTTTCTCTAAGTCTAAAGAAAAACATCTCTCCCATTTAAAAATTCTCTTCGAGAGATTTAAGCAGTATGGGATCAATATTAAGTTTGCAAAATGTGTTTTTGGTGCCCATGAAATCGATTTTCTTGGTCATCATATAGACAAAAATGGAATCAGTCCTCTTCCAGAGAAAGTAAAAGCAATAAACGAATTTCCCCTACCTAAAACCATCAAAGAACTAAGAAGATTTTTGGCCATGATAAACTTTTATCGAAAATTCATTCCAAATGGTGCCACAGCACAAGCAACCTTAAATGATTTTTTAAAAGGTAAAACACTAAAAAATGATAACCGTAACATACCTTGGACTCAAGATTCTATAAACGCGTTTAGTAATTGCAAGAAAGCACTAGTTGATGCAACTTATTTGGCTCATCCTACTCCCAATGGAATTCTGTCTCTAAAAGTTGACGCATCAAATTTTGGTGTTGGAGCAGTACTCGAACAGTTTGTTAATGAATCATGGCAACCACTTGGATTTTTTAGCAAAAGGCTTAGTGATACTCAAAGAAAATATAGCACTTATGACCGCGAACTCTTGTCTATATATAAAGCGATTCATCATTATCGATACTTATTGGAATCTCGAAGATTTACCATCTATACCGATCATCGTCCTTTAATATTTGTATTTAAGCAAAAATTGGATAAAGCATCACCCCGCCAACTAAATTAACTGAGTTTCATTGCTCAGTTCTCTACAGATATAAGGCATCTGGTTCAAAAAATTATGTAGCTGATGCACTATCCCGTATTGAATCGATTCAAATTGAAGCTATAGACTATAATAAGCTAAGTAATATTCAAAAAAATGATTCTAAACTTTCAGAGTTGTTGCAGTTTCCAGGTAAGGAAAAATTTGTCCTTATAACACTCCCAAATACAAACATTCAAGTTTATTGCGAAATGTCAACCGGTGTTGCTCGTCCATATGTTCCAAATGAGTTTAGAGAAATAGTATTTAAAAATATTCATACACTTTCTCATCCTGGCATACGAGCAACTCGAAAACTGATTTGCTCTAAATTTTTTTGGCCATCAATGAATAAGAATGTTAATGATTGGTCACGAGGCTGTCAAGAATGCCAACGCTCAAAAATAACTAGATATACTAGAAGCAAACTTGCAAAATTCCCCATAGTAAGTCACCGTTTTTCAATGATTCACTTAGATATCGTTGGACCATTGCCACCATCAGAGGGATATTTATACTTACTTACTTGTGTTGATCGTTTTAGTCGCTGGCCTGAAGCTTTTCCTATTAAGGATATTAAAGCTGAAACTATTTTCCGAACTTTCTATGATGGTTGGATATGTCGTTTTGGCGTCCCAAATACTATTGTAACTGATAGAGGAAGTCAATTTACTTCGTCTTTATTTAGAACTATATGTAAAAACCTAGGAGTTTCTCATAATTTTACTACAGCATATCATCCACAATCAAACGGCTTAGTGGAACGTTTTCATCGAACACTAAAAGCTAGACTTACGTGTGCTACTAATCAACAATGGACTGTTGTTTTAAATTCAGTTTTGCTTGGCTTAAGAGCAAGCCTTAAAGAAGATCTGGGAACATCCGCAACAGAGATGGTATATGGTGAACCAGTACAGCTTCCAGGAGAATTTTTTAAAACAGTTAAGATAAATGATCCCACTACTCATTTAGCAGCTCTTCGTCAAATAATCTCCAATCTCAAACAAACAGAAAAATCAAATCACCAGAAAATCTGCAACAAATATTTTATTCATCAGGATTTAAATAAATGCTCCCATGTTTGGATTCGTCGTGATTGTTACACAAAACGACTGCAACCAAAATATATTGGACCATATCAAGTTTTGCCACGCAATTCAAAAACATATAAAGTTTTTATTAACAACAAAAAGGATACAGTGTCCATAGATCGTCTAAAACCTGCTTTTTTTGTTAATACTTAGTTAAAAGAAAATTATTGCGAGAGTAGCAGCGAGAACAGGCAACAAATTTCAAAAACAAAATCTGGTAAAGCTATAAGGTTTTCTGAACGCCTTCGCGTCCATTGATGGGGGAGTACTTGTAGGTACTACTTTGCTAAAAACTACTTTGGATTAAAAATAATTTTTAATCAACCTAACATTTTTATTGTTGTTCACTTTTTTCTACTGATAAAAAAAAAATACTTTACTTTCATTTTGGTTTTCAAATATTGAATTAATAAATAAATATTTCTAATTGTTTTATAAATATAAATGTCTATTCATTTATAATATCTACATGTAGCTTATATTATTTTTAATTGCATAGATGTAAATAAATTGATTTATCAAAAGGAAAAAATAACAAAATATAATAAATTAAGAATAAAAGATAAAAAATAAAATTAGGAAAACTATTTTTAATTATTGTCCAAAGCAACTTTGGACAGTCTTAAAAGTTTATACTTACTTACAATTTCTTAAATTTAAAAAAAATTTTTAGATTTTTTCAGTCCAGCAATTCAGTGTCGGAGTAATATTAATTATTCAATATGTTTTAAGCAAAGCAAATATACTTGATTGACTTTCAATAAGGAAGTATTATGTGATTTTTGACCAAGTCAAAAATGAACTAAAGCGTAAATAATAAATTACTCATTAAATTTTTTTTTTTTTAAATTGCAAATAATAATTGACAATTGAATTTGTCAGCCCAATTTTAGAAACTGTTTTTTTGGAAATTTTATTTTAATTATATTAATTTATTTGGTTTAATCATAAAAAACACTTTGCATTAAATTAAAAGCTAAATCGTAATATTACAATACACAAGTCTGCTATTGAATTAAATATTTTTGAGTTGCTTGTTCCATTTTCCGAATTTACTTTCTTACACCAGATTTCTGTTCACATAGAGCTTTTATATCAATTGATTGAGTGTGCTAAAGCTGGCCGAGGTTTTGTCAATTTCATCAAAATTTTTTTTAATTTTTGACGACTCTCCAGGTAACTGCACATCAGAGGAAATTGTGAAATAACCAGTACTATCATTATCATAAATATGACTACACAAAAAGCTGGTTTGAGACTTAGTTTGGTTCGCACATTGAGCTAATAACCTAGACAATAAGAATTTTCTGCAAAATATAAACATAGAAATATTGTGGGTACATTATTTTTACAATAACGTACGTATTTTTTTCTTAGAGATTTTTTTAATTTTTACCTTAACATTATTGGCTCCGCATTTATATTATTAATGTAAGCTATTGAAATATATTTTTAAATAGAAATAATAAAACAATATTTTTAGAATTCATATGTCGGTTCATAGAATATATTTTGGTTCATAACTTAATTATTGTCCTAGTTATAATTGGCATGCCTTGGGCTTATTAAATATTTTACATAAGAATTCATGCATTTGTGAATCATGCATCATGTGAATGTAATGTATGCATGCATTAGTTCATGTATACATCCATATGTACTCATAAGTATACACAATAGCTAAATTATAATAAAAGAATTTTAATTATTAGTTAAAACTCATGCATCATGCTGTCTATGAGCTCCATTATTATTATTATTTTTTTTTTTTTTTTGCATTTTAATTAAATTCAAATTAAATGACCGCCTCCAATACTATCTAAGCTTTTTTTAGCAACAAAAGTTTTCGGATACGCATACGATAAATCATAGATATTCAAACCTCGTAAAGCGTTTAAATTAGGCCTTTGGCCATCATCATTATTATGAGGCGCAATTATATAAATGGGATAAGGATCATTAATGGAAGCCAGATTTTGTAAAGTTCCTCCACGCATTCTACCAAAATCTTCTTCAGAGGCTGTAGAATTATAAAACAAATAATACAATTCGTTTCTAGGTTTTTTATATTATTAAGACCTAGTATCAGGTACATATGTACTTACATAAAGGTGTCAATGATACCTAGGAAATAGAAAATTTACTTGAAATTAAATTTGAAATTTTTATTTTATAGTTTTTACCTTTTTAGGCATCCCCATTACTGAAGCACTGTAGATGCAAAATGAAAAACACATCAAATATATTTTCATTTTGAACTGAAGTTACTTTTAAGTCACAAATACTTTTTTTAGTAAATAGCTATTCTGCGTTCAATTGTTTACTGCATGACAATCTTTAGAATGTTTCTCCTTTTATATGAAACCTTTACTTGGCAATATATACTTATTTCACACATGTTTTAAATGCTAATAAACATATTGACAAACATAATAAACTGTAAAGTAGTATGTGGTAGTTTTCGCATAATAAAAGTAAAAAAAGTTAGTCTATATGTATGTGTGTATGTTCAATAGCTAAGGCTAACAGCAGCACTTGTCCGTATTATGCGTACTACAATAGATGTTCACTCCTACTCAACAACATTGGAGTATGGCGGTGCTATGGCTGCCTGCGTTACCAGCAACAACTGACAACTTTTGGCGGAATTTCTACATCTACCAATTTTAATCTATTAATATATATGTATGTAAATAAAATAAATTTTTTGATTGACAACAGGTTTATTCGAAATTTGATTTTGTTCCCATATACTTTTGAACCGACCAAGTATACTTTTATGCCAACTTTTTAATATAAGTTAGATTGGTCTATTAAGAATTAGAATTCGGTTTACATATTCCCTATACTTCATATACTTTTGAACTGACTTACTTTTACGGCTGTTTTTAAAAAAATAATTTAAGTTGGTTTTTTAATGATTACAATTCAAAATACGAGTATAATTCCAGGAATTTTAAAGAATTTTATTATGTATTGAATCCACCAAGAATAGCTTTGATTTCAACTGATATGCCCTTTTTTGATTATAAAAAAAACTACAATTAACAATATATCTTTGCTTTGTTATGACATAAAGTATGAGGTCATTATCTTGATGTAGCAGATATTAACTTTTTTGCTCATGGACAGTTAAATAAGTATATGCATGTCGAATGCTCCAGTATTATGAGTCAGCACTGGAGTTGCCACTCTCAGCATTCTTTTCATACATGCACCAGAAAAATAAACAAGAAATGTTATACATTCAAAGGCTCTAGATAGAGTAAAATTTGTCATTTATAAACATCATACTCTAAATCTATATTCCAGAAAGGTCGGCCATATTGACTTTTCGACAAATTAATTAATTAATCAGGGCTGTCATAGAATCCAAGTCGGTTTTGCTAATTGTCGGTTTCGTTTGGTGTCATGAAACCAAGTCGTTTTTGTTATTTTTGAAGACGATGTTCGAATCAGTTTTTCTATACATTAGTTTATTTGTATGAAATTGTTTATGTAACTGTTTGATAACAATTTTGATAAACCGTAGTGTTTTCGTTTAAATAAAAATAAATAAATTTTTAATATAAAATATATAATCAGTGAAATAAAATGACTTTTGCCGTTGTAGGATTTTTATTATTAGAAGAAGACCGCTCACAGAAAGTAAAAAGAATATTCATAAATTACCGGTTAAATAAAGAAGCTTTCCGTTTACATCTTTTTATTGATTCAGCCAACTATTGTCAAAGAGATCACACAGTTGGCTTATCACGTTTTGTAAATCCCTTCGCAATGTCAGGATATTTTTCTATAAAATGCATAATTATTGAGTTTTAAGTGCAATTTTTTTTTTTTGTTAAAGAAAAAAAAGTATGGAGAAAAATTTATTTTTGTAGAATTAATATTAATTTGCTTACATTTTTAATAAATAATAACTGCAGGCGAAATTGTAATGAAAAAAGTCCTCTTTATTTACATGCTTTATTTGAAATTAAACAAACCAACAACTGTCAACTGATTGGTTTCAATCCAATAGCAAACCAATAACATTGGTTTCTGTGACACCTAAAACCGACATTAATTCTAGATCGAAAATGAAACCGACAACATTGGTTTTCAAGACACCAAAGTAATTTTTTTGTCAGTTTCAAATCCAATACTGACAACATTGGATTCTATGACAGCCCTGAATAATTAAAAACAAGATTTTTAACAGATTCTTACTCTAAGAATTCCCTATCACAGAGTAAACAACAAACTTAGGTTAAAATATTAAGCAAAATAGTTAAATTTAACTTAATAGCTTAGTTAATCTTATTGACTTTAAATAATTCCGTGATAACTTCTATTGAAAACCATCTTAAGTATGATTAGTCACAATTTTTGATTTTCAATAAGAAATTATTAAAGGCGACAGTTTAACTAAAAAATTTATCCAATTAAATTTTGTCGCTTTTATTTTCGACTACTTTATTTGCAAAATTAGTTTTTCTTACTTTCAGTTGATAGCCTGTGTAATAATAAGTGAATTGACTTATTGTTTGTTAAAATAGTTTAAGAATTGTTAAGTTAGAATTTTTTCATTTATATAAAATTTCATTTTTATTTCAAATTTAATGCTCTCAAAATCTTTTCATTAAATTTTTAAGTATGAGACCGCTTTCTTAAAATATAAAATTAAGTAGTACATCACTTATTAGAAATACATATATATATATATATATTACTCATACGTTACGCACTTCAGCTGAAAAAAAATTTATGTGATGATTTGACATTGGCCGCCATTTGCAAAAATAAGAGTCCACCTTATACATTAAACCAAAATATAGTACATCTCTGGAAATCATACATAATGTGGTTTTGCAATTAATACGCCAAAAAAATACGACACTGCATAAGAAAATTTGAAATTTTGACTATAAAAAAATGTGAGTTAAGAAGAAGAAAATATAAAAGAAATTTAAATTAAAAGGAGAATATTATAAATAAAGAAATGAAATGAAATTTATTGCAACAAGTGAGATTTCGACTTGGTGTAAATTCACTGTAATAGTGTTTTCAGACTGAGTGAATTTAACATAAAAGCGGTTTTAGCGTTAAATCCAACTCATAAAAACCATACAAAGTGAATTTAAAAAATCCATATTATATGCTCTTTTGGAATTGAATTTAAGGTGGATTTATACTCGTAAAATACAACACTGTTTTTGTCCCTTAAGCTCAGTGCTACCAAACTAAAAATTCTGTAAATATAGCAACAGCTGCGAATGTTATTAAATAAAATGAGAAAATAAAAACGATTTCAAATATTTTCAAAAGAAAAAACCTTCAATGGCAGCAGCAATTTCGAAGAAAACAAAGTTTTTGGACCAAAGACAAAGAAAATATTTGTCTCGTAAATGTATATACGAGTACTAAAGGTCACACATGTTGTGGCTGCTGTACAGTTGGTAAAATAAGTTTTGTACAAAGTAACGGATCAAATACACTTATTTCTATGGGAAATTTTTATCTTTTTGTAGAAATTTATTTGATACACTGTATGTTAAATACTGAATTTAAAAAATTTGTAGTGTGAACACAAAATCATCTCTTGGTGAATTTAATGTTAAATTTAACTTTCAGTCTGAAAACACTATAAGTTACGCACAACATTCAATGAAAAAAAATTTTTAGTATTAACAGAAACACTTTAACATGTTTTGCAAGACAAAATAGTAAACAAATTAAATAAAACAACATTGTGGAAAAAAGTTTGAAAAAACAATTAAAGAAATGATTCTCCAAAAGCGCATTCAGTTACTACTTTGCAATCTGACATGTACTTCATATGTTGGCTTCATACATGTCTCCAGAAAACACACAGGGTTTAGACATAAGTCAAACCGATGAACCCCAGACTAATAGGTTAGTGTACTACCCACTAATCTACCAGTTAACCAGCTACAGAAAAATGCTTAGCTAACACGGCTTTTCAAAAAATACTTTATTCCTTATAATTTATGCTGTTTCGACTAGAAATTTTATATGAAAGTAATAACAAAATTTAATGTTTTTTATACAAACTTTCTAGACGAGTTGATCGCTTGTAGTATAGAAACAGCACTTTAGAATAATTTTTTTGGTGAGAGAATTAATGTAAATGAGCCTTGGCATTAATAAGTTTTAAATCTGTGTACTTAATAAAGAGCTGCACAAAATTACCTGAAATGGCTTACAAACAATTTTTATTATAAAATATTACACATGTTTGTAGTGATGTATGGTTTTCAAGTATGCTTGTGAAGTCCTTTAATACTTCATTCTGTACAAAGTGAAGTGGTACGCACGACAGTGCAAACGACTCAAATGAGTGCAAAAATGCTTCGTTTTGCCCAACACAACAATATGCATTTTGCAAACAACGTTGTGCATATTTGCTCAATGTAAATAAACCGAAAACAACAAGCACAAGAACAATTGACAGATAAAGTTAAGTTGGCAGATTTTTTTTTGGGGTTTTGTGATGTGGTATTGATTAGATTGTTTGTAAATAAAAATTTGAGAAATTTAAAAAGGACACCTACGACCTCGTTCACTATACTCAGCACTTTTGAAAAATGCAAATTCGCAGTAATATCATCATGAATACCCCTAAATATTTAATGCTGAGCTACCAACTTTTGAAATTTAAATAAGCAGCACTTGCTAGAAATAGTGCATGTGTATGTGCTAGTGCGGGTGCGTGTCGATGTATTTGTACTCGTATATGTATGTGTGTAGTGGTTTTCTCAAGTACACATTAAATGTTATTTAAATAACTGATTTAGACGTTACTATATTAAGGATTTGTTCCAGCGTGTTATAAGCCATATGATCAAACAACATCAGCCAGCAGTAACTAAGTATTTTTAGTGTACTCGACTCGTATAAACTAAAACAAATATTTATTTTTGCGGTTTTTTTTATTTTTAGCCAAATACTTAAAACTATTGTACTAAAGAATATAATGTGCGGTAAAATCAAGTCATTCGTAAACCTACAGATGTTGTAAAATGATAATGATGATGTTATTGGTTGACCAAAAAAATAAAATTTGTCTTTGCTTTAGATAACATTATGTTTAAAATTTGTTTTCATATAACATGTGTACAAAAATCATACAAAACGCAAGCAGCATGTCAATTCATTAATGCAATCATTAACATTGACTAATGGTTTAATTACATTAAACATTCCTGATGGTTGATAGTACTCGCGTAAAATATTTTTCTTAATGCCTTCATACGAACACACATGTGGTTATATAGAGAAATGAGAAATTTAGTTATAACAAATATTATTACGAGTGTTGGTGTGGTGACAAAAACAGTTGTATTTACTATGAGAAGCAATTTAGAATCTCTAAATTGTTGTCTATATGCTGCAGAAAATGTTCTTAAGGGGCAAAAATATAAGTGTTGAGAAACTACGACCGTGAAGTGTGACAACTAAGAATAAGATCATCTTTCCAAGAGCCTTATTTCATGGCACTTACAGTCAGGACGTCACGTTCTGGGAAACTGCGGTGATAAGTTTATCACTACTTCAATGTGTACTGCTGTGTTTGCGAGACACACAAATACAGCAACATAGGTTTATAAAGAATGGTACCTATTACTCTTAGGTATGTGAGAAATGGACCACAGAAGTCAACAGCACATCTAGCGCAAAGTTTACAAGGATTCAGTCGTTCTATTGGCAAGTTTCTCATTATTTGTTGTAATAGTTTTGGGTGATAACGTATGCATTGACAATACGACGACACATATTTCTTAAGTTTATGTTCCAGAATTCTTGACGTATTAAAGAAATTAAGGCTTTTGCAACAGCATAATAGTTACTAATGTGTAAATGGCGTACAAAGCATTCAAGATTAATGGATGTTCTTGACCTTCGGAAATTCTGGGCGTCTAGTTTGAGCGAACTGAAACCATTTGAAAAGTCCAGGAATGGGTTAAGGCATTTTAGAGCACCTTGCGGATCTTTCTTCTTTAGACATCTAAAAAGTATCGTCTTCTCTTTGTATGTTTAATACAATACGATTTAAGGCACTCTCCAGCTCCTGTGGCTGTAAGCAAAACCGTATTTAACATATCAACCTTTGAGCTCTGAGCAAAACGAAGCATCCAGGCAACGATACGAATGATCTTCAAATAATAGCTACATCTCCCAATCGATTTCAATATATAATTCTGCTTCGGCTAAAGATATAATATAGTCTTACGTTTTTCTTTTTCGATTTCCTCACGATTTTTATGGGATAATTCAGCTAACTTATCATTAAGCCATTCAACAGTATCTAAAGTTAAAAATTTTACTCCATTAAGCCACATCGAAATAACATCAGCATGATTGTAATGTGTGGCAACATATCACCAAATACAGTCCTTAGTAAGATCTTAAGTTTCTGACACTCTATTACCAACAAATACGGATAGAGTTGGAAAATGTTGTTTGAGCCAGTGCAGAACGATTTAAGAATCAGTCCAAAGAAAAACCTTAAGATTTGGTAGAATAGATGTGGGATAGAACGATTCCTGTCGTTTCTGTCGAGAGGGACAGGAAACGTCGGAAAGTGTTCTCTACTAGTGCCCAACGGTGGCAAGACGCAGAATTAGCTGCTTAGGTAGTGGGGACATTGGTTACACAAGATCTAGGCATGATTAATCCTACAGTAATTACGAGATTCGTAACGAGTCTCAGATTATAGTTAGGAAGTGGGCTGCACAATAGACCTTAAAGATCACGGTGCGATTATAGCCGTTGATATATAATAATAATAAAATAATAGTTTTAATGTTAAAACACAATTGTCCTAAAAGTTGTGCTGCACACAATTCTAGTTTTGGCAACGATTTTCTTTTTGTAGGAGTAACTCGAGATTTTGCAGTAAAAAGGCAAACACAGGCTTTTCCTGAAGTCTTTAAAAACGCGAAAATAAAAACAATCTCAATATGCAAGGATTGATGAGTCACAAAAACCATGAAGTTAAAATTTAGAGGTCTAAGACAAGATGCTCCTAAGCTGAATGTAATTCTTGAAGAATAGATTCGTCCCAGTCTACTTTAAGAATCCACAATTCTTGCATTATAATTTTTGCTTTAATGAGAGACCTAGAGGATCAAATAACCATAAAGAAAATTTGTTTAGTAATTTAAAAAAATTTTTTTGACCTTTGGCTGAAAATGAAAATAGAAAAACATCTTTTTCTTCATCCCAGATAATGCGAAGTGCACTGGTTACAGTACAGTACAAAACCATTGGTATTTTATAACTTCGAAAATTCGGTTTGGCATTGACTCCACAAGTTTTTTAAAATACTCTCGACCTACGTCTTCCCAGGCTTGCTTAATTTTTAGTACTAATTCTGTTTTTGTCATTATGCTTTGGTTTTGTGCACTACGCTCCTAGACTTTTTGATCCATACACCCCCACAAATTTTCCACTTTGTTTAAATGTAAACTACAGGCCGGCCAGTCCAACAAAGGAATATTATGCTCGCTGAGCCATAATTTGGACTGCTTAGAGACCTGTATTGCAGCGTTATCTTGTTGAAAGATATATTTCTTCATCCATAAATTTGATAAGAGCATTTTCTAACGGTTCATTTTAAATTGAGCTATTCATTTTTGTCGGAACAAAACATAATTTTGCCTTTCCAACAGCAGAAAAAACTACCCACACCAAGACATTGCCTCCACCAAAATAGCGTTTTAACAGTTGAAAGTCACTCGACTTTAGATCGTGCCAATAGCATGAGTATGAGTCTGGACCATTCAAATTAAATTTTTTTTTTCATCTCAGAAAATTACCTTTTCCATTCATCTGTCCACTTCATATATTTACGCTCAAAATTTAAAATATTCTTATTATGGTACTGTTTCAGCATTGGCTTACATTTTGGTTTCTTCCATGTTTTGAAGTGACAGGAAGATTAAGCTTAGTTTTTATTTGCGTGACGTTTAATTTGTTGCGAGTAGCTTCTACTTTTATCACGTTTATCTGTCTTTTGGTCAACTTTGAATTTCCATTTATGGATTTCCGTACTCCGTATTTCTGCTCTTTTTCAAAAAATTTCGAACAATTCCTTCCGAATGATAAATTTTAAGTACAATTTTTCTATTAGACCAGCATTGATCATGAAAAAATTTAATTTGAATTTTTTCCTTGTCGGTAAAAAAAAGATCCTCTAGGCATCTTTTATTATAACAAAATTTATCAATTAAAACATTAAAAAAAAAAATTTTTTTTCAGCAAATCTTACTATAAATACATGTGGTACTGGAATATATATTCTCTCAGACAGTCGAGCAGCTCTATGTGCATTGGCGGGCCATTCCTTTCGATCAAGATTGGTCTGGGACTGTTATAATAGCGACTGCGTTTATAGCAATCTTCCAGTAAAATAAGTACCTTTATTTTAACATTGCTAAATTTATGTAAACAAGAAAAAAATAATAAAAACTACCACCATCTTAGAAAAGAACCATTACTATTGAATTCTTAAATTTTGTTGTTGGTTGAGCACATAGAAGGTATTGAAGAGAAAGAAGAAAAATGTGAATGCGTTTTGAAGAATGTTGTTTCGATTTTTTTTTTATTTTGAATCATTAAAATTGCCAGACTTGTGTGTGTCAGGAAGTCTTATTTTGAAACGAGTGAACTCGCAGTATAATTCGGAAGATGTAGATGATACACCCTGGCGATTATGGGTGCCAAAGTCATTCATGGCGGTTTCATGAAAACCCTGGCCAATATTCGCCGAAAATACTTTTGGCCAACAATGATTAAGGACACTAAGGCTTATGTCGACTATTGTGAGATATGCAAAACTATAAAATCTTCGAATAGAGTTTCGCGGCCTCAAATGGGCAATCAAATTATTACGTATAGACCATTTGAGAGGCTGTACTGTGACTTTTTGGGTCCTTACCCATTTACAAAGGAACGAAAGTCTGTAATATTTATTTGCTTAGATCACCTAACGAAATTTATATTCTTGAAACCGCTTAAAGCAGCAACCACAGCGAGTGTAATTTTATTCTATGAAACAGAGCTATTTCCAACTTTTGGAGTTCTTAGATGCATAAACAGCGACAATGGCAAGCAATTTACGTCAAAGGAAATGAAGAATTTTTATGAACTATATGATATAAGTCATGTTACCACAGGATTTTATGCACCACACTCCAACGCATCAGAGCGTGTAAATCGTGAAATAATTACTAAAATATGAGCTTTTATTCAAAATCATAAGGACCACAAAGAATGGGATAAATATATACCAAAAAGAGGTGATTACCACACTGACATTAAGTGTTCCCCGTACTACGCAAATGGTGCATGGCTCAGCGTATAAAATCCTAGATAAGATAAGCAGTCTGCCTGAGGAAGATATACACATAGTCAACAATGCAGACAAACTGGTCGAAATCAAAAATAAAGTTCGAGAAAACTTGGCAATTGCTCACGCAAAGGCCACAAAAGCTTATAACCTTCGAAGTAGGCCAATAAGATATCAAACAGGACAAACTATTTATAGAAAAAATCATGTGATGAGCAACATGTGTAAAGACATTAACAAAAAGTTCATGCCAAAATATGTTAAATGCAAAATAAGGAAAAAAATTGGTACAAACTTATACGAAGTCGAAGACCAACAGGGAAAATATATTGGAAAATATCATGCGTCTGACCTAAAAACATAATTAATTGCCCGGCTTTTCGTGGGTCGAGCCACACCATTAAAAATAAATTTAATAATCAAAATAGTATAAAATGAGGAAAACATAAAATGAAAACTGCCATAATGGGAAAAAACATCTATTCCTGTTCAAACTTCAATTTTAAGCCGGAAAAGGTAAACAAATTTAAATTTCATTTAGAAGCAGGTTTGTTACGATTTTTTTTTATTTCGAATCATTAAAATTGCTAATTTGTCATTTAACACCCTACTTAGGATTTATTCCCCTTTGTTGGTTTTTATTATATGCATACTTTGAATTTCACGGTCAAAGTCACATTGAAGGATCTACATATGTAAGTACGTATGTAAATTTCACTTGTACATCTGTTTGTATTCAAACGCATTTTAGCCTATCTCTTAGAGAGTTCAACGGAATGAAATTAGTCTCTCTGTTCTGTTTTCTTTTGTGAACGGAATATGACTTAATGGTGTTATTGTTGTTTTTTTTTCTTCGTGTGTGGTTTGTCTTTGCTTTTTATTAGTTTTTTTTTTAAGTATTTTGCAATATTCCATTCCCAAATTGTCATTGATCGAACAAATGGAAAATTATATTGTAACTGAAACAAAGTACATAAACGAGACTTCAAGAGTAAACTTTAAGTGCAGCAGGTCAAATAACTATAAGTTTTGTATTTAAGAAAAAGCACATTGTGTTTTTCTTTTTCGTAGTAATTTGCATGTGCGAAGGGCATGTATACTTAAGGCGACACGAGCATTGTAATTATTATTAGAAAAGGTAAGAAAGTTATTATTTATTTTGTGTCCAAACTGAAACTTGATGAAAAATTAATTTATAGCTGCCGAAAAATTGTCCACCTGAAGTTATTACCCTGATTTTACTGGGAACTCTTTTGTTATTTCTTTTGCGAATATTGGACACAACACAATAATTTTTTTTTTTTTTTTTTGATAGGAACTGGCATCGGCCATAAGCGACCACGTGTGTTGCGACTTGGACAGTTTGCCTGGGGCTAAGTAAGGTGACAACAAGGTCAAGTTTGATTGAATTTAATTACATCCGCGTGGGGTACAGCTAAGTGACCAGGCATAGCAAGTTACTCATATATTACCTAACTTAAATGTTGATACGTAACTCAAGTTTAATATTGTGATCGCATTTGAGAACATCTAAAGATTGTTGCATAACACGCTGGATTGCATGTGAAATATAGTATAGCTCCTGTATATTCGTACTTATAGGGAGGAAAGAAAAGCATTATAGACGATTTCTGTGTTGTATCCACGAGACAGAATTTAATACACAACTGGTAAAATAGTTCAACTCCGAAAAAAAAGCTTATTTGTCCTGTACTCTACTTTTGACTCATCCATGAAAGTTTTTCTTTGTTTGCATCGTTCGTTTTCTATGTTTTCATTGTCCTTTTTTTTTTTTAATATGCCGTTAACCCAAAATAGAATCATAAAAGAGAGACATATGTAAAGGAGCAATTGGATTATAAAAAGAACATAATTACGAATTGAAAATTTAACTTTGGCAATAATGAGAAAAGGTTTTGTCGGCTTAGTGTGAAATAAAGAAAAAGAGCAAAACGTAAAGAAAACTCGAACAAATACAAGGAAATAAGATAACGAGTAAAAGAAAGAATGTATAAGTAAAGAAAAAGAAGAAAAAAAACCCATCGTTATTTAATTTTCTCTGCTAAACAAAACTCTTATTAATATTTTGCCAAACAAATTTAAATTTTAAATAATAATGCTTTGCTAAAACAAAATATAGTTTGAAGAACGTTTTACATTTGCCACTAAGAAAAACTAAAACTGAAGTGAAACAGATCAACAAAGACCACATAAACAAAATAGAATAAAGATATACGAATGCTAAAGCCTTTCCCCCAAATTCATAAAAAATATTATGTGCTTATTAAGGGCTTATTTAACAGACTTCTATGCAGTATTTGTCAAATAACCCCTTATTAAGCACATAATATTTTTTATGAATTTGGGGGTTTTTTGAATTTGGCTTTCATTTAGTCATTTATTTATTAGTAACTTTATATATAAGAAATTTAAATTTTTAATTAAATTAACACCTGATAGCTAAAGTAATTGCAACACACAAGGATTGCTGGGCCCATCAATTTATGCTGCAGTACGATGTTTAAAATGCTACAAAAATTCAAATGCAAAATTATATGTAAGTACAATTAACATTTTTTTTTACTTTAATTATTGATTATTATTGTATACTTTAAAATTATATACCATATTATATTATACTATAATTTTTTTTTTGTAAATTAAATAATTTACTACTTATTGGCATATGAATGAATTTATAAACCAAGAACAAGAAAAGAATACACATACAAAATTTATTATTATAAATTTTTTATAAATTTCATATGTAACTGCCAAATTCCATTCAATATCATTTAAGCCCACAAATAAACGGCTTATTTAGTTTTTTTTCTAATTATATTACAAAAAATATATATATATATATATATATATATATATATATATATATATATATATATATATATAAAGCAAAAAGGCATAATTATTTTTATTTAAACTTGTAAATCAAATCAAAATGAATTACTAATTTTTTTTAATAAAAAGGGTAGTGAGAACCAGTGCTAAATGAAGATGAGTGAGTGTTAATTGTCTTTATTTAAGGGACAGCAAAACAATACGGGTACTCCTTTCTGTCAAGGTGTCTGGCTGTTAGTCAGTGGGGTGGGAATCAATGTACCCAACATGGCACAATACCTGGTTTTATTGATGTATACATATATATTAGTTTATTTAATCATTTTGCACATTCTATCGGTAAACTTGGCATGTGTAGTATGTTATATGCTTGCGCGCACTCGAATACAAGTGTTAAGAACCAATATTGCCGTGAATATGGCTAACCGGGAGCTCTGTCAACATGCCACTTAATCTATATTTTATTTTCGGTTTGAATAGTGACGAATTTTGAAGCGACTACTATTTTGATTATTCGAGACTAGACGTGCGCGTAACAATATGCATGTATTGAGTTTTAAGATTACTGTCACGAGCAAATCGTCTTTCTTAAGATGCAAACCTTTTAAGAGGCAAATTTCTTGAGACGTACACTGAGCCAAAAATCGCGTTGCAAAATCAACAACGTATGTGGTCATTTTGACACCATCCCGTTGTCTATTTTATTAACAACGAGTGTTTTCAATTTTTTAACAAGCGTGTTCAAAATGACAGCGGTTGGTTGTCAACTTAGAAAAAAAAACAAAAATTTTTAATTTTTGACAACGCATGTTGTCAACTTTTTAGCGAGCGTTGCAAATTCCCAACTTAGTAGAAACCGTTATAAAATTGACATCGCATGTTGCAATTTTTTAACAAGCCTTGCCAAGTTGACAACGCATGTTGTCATTTTCTTAACATGCGTTATCAAATTTATTTTTCTTCTTCTAGTTTTTTTATTATTTCGGTGAGCGTGCTTAAAATAAGATCAATGAAGAAACTAATTTTATAAGTAATTTAAGTGAACGAATTTTTATTTCGGAAATAATTGGGTATGAAGGAAATGTTTTTGTTTTCGACAGTAACATTATTAATGAAGAAAACGAGGATGATAACAACCTAAGAGTTTTTATCCCAAATTGGTGTAGAATTCATTTTTGATTATTTAAACGGTAAGTATATAAATGAAAATTTTAGAAAGCAGATTGTAAAATTTATTTCTGTACTTGCATGTTAAGATGCTCAAGTTATTTATAGAAGTTTACCATTTTTCAAGAAGGAGGATTTAAAAGAAGCCATACCGCCTTTAGAGCTCCGTGCAGAATTCCGCGAAAAACTATTCTCCTGGAAAAAAAATAAGGTAAAAAACACTTTATATCAAATATTTAATTGGAAACACTACTTTTATTATAAATAATTATTTTGTAGTGCGGTGACACAACACACAATGATGATACAATATCTGTGCCTTCTAAAGTTGAAGAGTGGTTTAGTCGTGATGAAACTCCTACGCTTACACCAGCATCTAGTTTCTCAAAAATGTTTGGAATTTTATTGAAGGTAATATTAAAAATAAATAAAATAAGAACAATACATACGAATATGTAAATTATTTAGTAAAGTATTTTACGTTTTTTATGTATTGTAAAGGGTGTTTTTTATAGACGTATAGAACTTTAAATTGCAATAAAACAACGATGGATTATTCGATTGACATGAATTTTATTTATCCGAAAGATAATCTTGTGGCATTATATTTTAAATATGATTTCTGGCATATGACCGCCACGGCTGGCTCGGATGTAGTCCAATCTGGACGTCCAATTTTCGATGACTTTTTCCAACATTTTTGGCCGTATATCGGCAATAACACGGCGAATGTTGTCTTCCAAATGGTCAAGCGTTTGTGGCTTATCCGCATAGACTACAGAAGGTAGTCTAGCGGTGTTAAATCACAAGATCTTGGAGGCCAATTCACAAGTCCAAAACGTGAAATTAGGCGGTCACCAAACGTGTCTTTTAATAAATCGATTGTGGCACAAGCTGTCTTGTTAGAACCACAGCTCCTGGACATCATGGTTGTTCAATTCAGGAATGAGAAAGTTAGTAATCATGGCTCTATACCGATCACCATTGACTTCAACGGTCTGGCCATCATCGTTTTTGAAGAAGTACGGACCAATGATTCCACCAGCCCATAAAGCGCACCAAACAGTCAGTTTTTCTGGATGTTACGGTGTTTCGACATACACTTGAGGATTAGCTTCACTCCAAATGCGGCAGTTTTGTTTGTTGACGTAGCCATTCAACCAAAAGTGCGCTTCATCGCAAAACAAAATTCGCTTATGAAAATCGGGAACAACGGCAATCTCGTTTTGTGCCCATTTGCAAGCGTTGTTCAGACGTGTGTCTATTCATGATGAATTGCCAAACCAAACTGAGAATAAATCACTTAACAGCTGTTAAGTCCGTCGCCATCTTGAACAGTAATGCCAACTTAAAGTTCTATACGTCTATAAAAAACACCCTTTATAAGAAAAAATTGTGAACTATACTTAATTGAACACTACTCTACAAAACCATACTTACCTGCACATCAGATATCAGCCCTATCAATACTTACTTGCACATTAATTAGCAAGCTCTACAAATACTTGCCTGTTCATCAACACCAGCTCTACTATTATTCATGAGCTCTACAATTACTTATCTGCTCAACAAAAATATCATGCCAGACAGCATTTACCATGACTCATCCTGCAGTAAAAGCAACGTCAGCCAGCAAGAACGTTCTTCATCATTAGTCAGCTGTACATACAGGATCATACGTAAGTTAGTTTAAGTTTTTTTTTTTTTATTCTACTAATAATAACCATTACCTTATTATATAAACATTCTCTTTGTAAATATAATTATATATGTATGTATATTCATGCCCATCAGTTGTTACATATAACTGACTCGACTTTATGAACTTTTCCTTCAAATCTTATATATAAAAAATTTTTTTTGTTATATATTGTACATAGGTACCGGTATACTGACTATATTATATGCTTTGCTTAGGAGCAAACATATCCTGGCTATAGTTGCCTACATTCTTTTAAAAATCTACACACATACATATATACTTATATCATCCATTGTATGGCACTCAGTCCTACATGCAATATAATTTTTTTTATATAAAATTTTAAGATATCCCTATATATGTATGTACATATATATATAAAATAATGATATTGTAGTATTTATATATATATATTATCCCTCTTATTTTGCTATCTTTCATTTTTTTTTCTTATTTTATATGCATAAATAAATAAGTTTACCATGACGCTAATTTGGTAAAAACTTTCATTTGCTGGAATGCTGGGAGGAATGGGCATGGTGGGTAAAGGATTGCCACGTAGGTGGCGGGCCGGACAAGCGATATACTAATGGATTTCTTTTCTTGCCCAAAACTGGGTGTAACACTGTAATTAATTTTATGGCTTGCCTGTTTAGCTTTGCTTCGTGAATTTAATGTAGCAGCCACCATTTGTCCAAAAGCCTATGTTGCATCATTTTCTCTTTATTTTTCATTTCTTCATTGCTTTTACAAAAATCTTTAAAAGGATGTACAGCTTCCATTTCATCATATTTGTCTTTGGTTTTTTTCTCTTGCTGCACTTTGTGATATCAGTTGAACTGATATTATCTGCTTCCATTGACATTAAAATGCAGTCTTCACTGTCAAGAACTGATGTGTTACAACTTTGTAATATTGGTGGTTGGACATTTGGGTTGTTTTCTTGTACAATAATTATTGTGGTACGCACTCTCTATTACATACATATGTATATTTAAAAAAAAAATTACTATATTTATTACAAAAAAGAACATACGGTCGAGATGCAACGTGTGGTGCTAAAAACTCGAATCGGCTCATATATTGCCAACGATGATTAAAAGTGGCTCCACTACCAGATGCAAGTTTTGCAGCTCTTTTTCTCTTTGGCGTATCTGTCTCTCAATGAACTCCACCTTTTTATGCATAACTCTTCTATAAAAAGTAGATAAAACTTATTTTAAATCCTTTTAATGTCTTCTTTTTATTGTACTTACCTGGTACTCCTATTTCTTTACTTATATCTGCTCATATAACACGTTTTTTCTCAGGCAGTCTGTAGTGTTTCCTATATTTATTAAATAAAATATCATTTTCTTGCACTACAATTATAAGCTTTTTATTTTTTCTACCAAAAAAATTTCCACATAATTTATTGTAGCTGTCACTTAACAACGTTGTCAAAATTAATTTTTTTTACAGGTTTGTCCGCAACGGCACAGAACGAAACAGAAAAACTAACGACATATACACATTTTGTAATAAGCAGAATTCAATCAGCTGATTCAGAACAGAACAGAAAGTAAAGACTAAAGAGGCCTTTACGGTCTATATGTTTTTTTTTTTTTTTTTTTTTTTTTTACTTGTGTGAAAGCTACACAACAATAAAGGTCTCAACAAAAGGAGCTTTAAAAGGTAATATTTTCTTATAAACTAATTAAACCTGATTTTTTATTTCATATTTTACACCTGGCACGCAAACTCACAAATCATTTGTAGAAATAGCAAATATTTAAATGGACTTGCTACTTATATGCATCTATTACGGTTCAACGGCACAACGGAAATTTTCTGTATTTTATAGTGATTCACGTAAGCTCAATAATAATTTGTGAAAAGAAAAACTTTTTTTTTTTAATTGCTTATTTGTTTTAGAATATATTGCTACCTGTGTGGAAAAGAACGAGCCATATGTGGATTTTTAAAAAGTTTGTTGGGTGTGCCATATTGACACATACCTTTAACCTATAAATTGAGGTTAGTGCCATATATGCACATCGTTTAGTTTTCGAGCTATAGCTCTATAAAACTTTGTACCCTAATTTTTTAACATTTTACGCTATAACTTCTGAATTAACCCCCCGATTATGGTTCACAACACAAAAATGTTGTGTTGTCTCGCTTACAACACAACGTTAATTGAACATGCGATTATGGTTCACAACATATAGCTGTGTGTACGTCACACAGTTGTATACTAATGTTAGTAGATTTTTTCTTAAAAATACAAACGTGCATGCAAAAAACTGGGTAGTTGAAAGAAATCAACATTTAAAAGAAAAGAAAAACGAAGTGAATTAAAATAGTTCTTAAAATATTCGACTGTTTTCTTTGTAACTTTTGGAAGTTAGATGCGCACGTAGTACCCCATAGCTGAATGCCATATGTCCAAACCGATTGGCTTTATAGTGTTACGAAAATCACTTTATTGAATGACTGTGTTTCTACCGGAACAATGACGTTATTTATTTTTAAATGTCACATGGGCATATTTTGATGCCGTGTCATCTGCAAATAGCCACAATTAACTAAATTTGGTCGTTTCCGCGTTGTAATAAGTGCTTAGTCTTAATTTATTGTTAATTTTTTAAATTATTTATTATTATTGAATCTTTCTATAAGAAAATTACAATAAGTATCCAAATCTTAACTGTAAAAAAATATAAAAAAAACTTAAATAATTATTACCAACATAATAACTAGTTACTTGTACTCAAATCTTAAAATAAAATTAATATTCTACGTTTAAATAAAAAAATTATATCCCTCTTCTCACTAGGCGCAACCTCTTAAACCTTCTGTGTCCCTCGAACTGTAACAGATCCCTGGCAAGGGCATTTGGATGTGTCGCCAGTTTGTGAACGTACTTAGACAATATTTTTCAATTTCCTCCTGAACCGTTGGAATTTCTAGATCTCTGTGGAAGTTCTCATTTCTTATATACCAGCGGGCGCAGACTATTGTTCATAAAATATTCGACTGTCTTCTTTGTAACTTTTGGATGTTAGATGCACACACAGTTCCCCAAAGCTGAATGCCATATGTCCAGATTGGTTTAATAATAGCTTTATATAACAGAACTTTATATTCCAAAGATAGAGATGAAAATGGACCTATCAGCCACATTAGTCGAGCTGTTTTTAGTTTCATAGTTGAGATTTTGGCCTCAATGTGTCGTGACCATGTTAGGCGTCTGTCTAGATGGATTCCTAGATATTTAGTTTGGGTTTCCGCCGGAACAATGACGTTATTTATTTTTATTGGCGTACAATTAGCCTTTCTTAGTGTGAAAGTCACATGGGCACATTTTGATGGATTTACTTTGATTTTCCATTTATTTAGCCAACCTTCCAGCTGGTTTATATGAGCTTGTAAGTGCTCAGATGCAGTTCCTGGATCTTTGTTCACACTTAAAAATGCCGTGTCATCTGCGAACGTTGACTTGATAGTATGTCGATTTGTAGGCATATCGGATGTATAGACGATGTATAATAGCGGGCCAAGTATACTTCCTTGGGGGACGCCTGCAGAAATCTTCTTAACTGGTGAAAATACATTTTTTGGCCGTACCTTAAATGTTCTAACAGTCAAGTAACTTTTAATCAGCTTGTGGGTGTTAGCAGGAAGAAGTCATCATGCCAAACTTTGTCAAATGCTTGGGAGACATCAATAAACAATGCTGAACAAAACAGCTTTTTCTCGAAGGACGACCTGATAGCAGTGACGATTCTGTGAACCTACTCTGTAGTTCCATGACCAGTCCGGAGGCCGAACTGATGTTCTGGAATAATATTTCGGGTTATTTTCTGGATGAGGACCTTTTCGAACAGCTTTGAAAGGATGGATAATAAACTGATAGGTCTGTATGACGTAATTTGAGTAGCGTCTTTACCCGGTTTTTGAATCACGACAATTTCTGAAATTTTCCAAGAGGATGGGAAAACCCCCACTCTTAAGATGGCATTAAAAATGAATAATATAATTCCCACAGCGCAATCTGACAAGTTCATCAGCATTGAACTAGTAATTCTATCAGCGCCGGGCGATTTTTTCGCATAAAGATTTTTGATTGCCATTTTAATTGAGGGCAACCGCATCTTTATATGATTTTCAATGGATTCGCTGATGTATGGAGGATTAATATCACTATTTATTTCATGTGGAGTGAAAACGTTTTTCAGATGGCTAGCAAAAGCATTTGCTCGTTCACTAGAATTTTTAGCCGAACTAAGGTCCTCAAGTCTTAGTGGAGGTTTGGAGGAAGTAGGGCACTTCATATGCTTCACAGCTTTCCATAGGCTGTGGTCGTTTTTTGTTGTCAGATCCAAGTTACTTAAATAATTTGCAAGCGCTGACTCATGCTGTAGACGCAGCTTTTCTTTAAGTATTTTTTGACACAATGGTGTTAGCTATCGTGAGATGATAACGAACTTTTTATTGCCCGAATTGGAAGATATGGATGTGGACGATATGTGGTTTCAACAGGACGGTGCCACTTAGCTGTGTAACGAAAATATGGCTCTTTTGTGCGCCAAATTCAATGGCTGTGTTATCTCACGTGGTGGCGATGTCAATTGGCCGCCAAGATCATGTGGTTTGACACCGTTGGACTTCTTTCTTTGGGGTTATTTGAAAGAAAAGATGTACGTCGATAAGCCAGCTAAAGGATGAGATAATTCGGCACATTAACGGCATAGAACCTTAATTATGCCTCAGCGTCATTGAAAATTTGGACCATCGGATGGAGGTGTGCCGCCGTACCATATTATCATGATAAAAAAAATGACAATAATTTCCTAAATAATTTGTGTTTTATTCAAAATCAACATCGGCCCTTACAATTTAACCACCCTTTATAATAAAAATTGATTTTAAATCCAAAAAACGAGTAATGTGAAGTATTGTTATCCCTGAACAACCTATAATATTTTTAATACGTTTATACCAATGTTAAGCTATGTACAGACGGTTGTCAGATCTGACAATATTGTAAGGTCTGGCAATGCTCTGACAACAAAACATTGTCAGCAAAATGTAAGAAATTATTATTTTATTAGAATATTTTGTATAACAAAACTGAAAGAGAATTGCTTTATTTTATGTTTGTATTTTGTTTATATTGTTTTTTTGCTAAATATATACGCAATTGCATAGAGGAACTGGATTGAGTAGATTTGTTAACTTTCGTGTTTTAAAAAAGATTATCGGCTTGAAGTATCTTCAAGCAATTTGAAATTGCTCGTCAGAGACTTGGCTTGAATCTTTTGGTATTTTTTTTTTTTTTATTGCAACTGATGTGCGGAGATTTGCCCATTTTCCTTAGCAATTATTCAAACTTACATGGATGCAATCTACGACTTCTTGCCTTAATGATTTTTTAAAGTTTATATTCCAGCCAACCAGCATTCCATAAACTTCGCCGTACCTTAACTTCTTTTATTGGTTTGATTATATTTTAATGTCATCACATGGACTTTACTTTTTTGCTGTAAGATTTTTGTTTGTCACTTGATTTTTTCCCACATTCAGGCCTTTTTGGCCTCTGCAAAATTATATAGAGTCAATTGCTCAAAGCTGCAGTCTATGACGAAGGTGTTTTTTTTTTTTAATTAGGACCAGCACTCAGGGGATGACCCCTACTCATGCAATGCATTGTGTTGGAACTAGGAAAGTAAGTTATGGGAAGGAGAAAATAGGGAGTGGTGTCTGTGGACTTTCAATTTGAACCTTCCTACATCGAAAGTGACAGGGAAAACGTATTTAGGAAGATTATTCCACAAGCGAACGGCACGGCTGAAGAACGAATTCTCTCGGTAGTGTGTTGTGCGATTCATTGGCCATTCCACTACAAATGGATGGGATCTTCTCGAAAAACGCGTAGTTCGTATGAAGGTACGGTTTTCGGGAATATGTGCCTTAATTTCGCTGGAACACATTCCATTGTAGTAGCGATAGAACAATGAAACACACCCCACGTTACGACGATGCTCCAGTGAATCAATAGAATTGGCTACCCTACTGTCACCGATAAGCTCCTTCCGCCCCATACATGAGAGTTGTACTCCATTTTCGGTCGCATATAGGTGGTATAGATAGTAAGGAAATCAGATGAAGTGAAGTATGACTTACACCGTTTCAAAAAAACCTAGGCACTTGAATGCTTCTTTAGCAACATGAAATATGTGTTTATCCAGCGAACATCCCACTGGATCTTCATGCCAAGAACATCAAGAGCATCTGATTCCCTAATATCTAACACCACCCATACATAATGATGAAGCAGCATCTGTTGTCGTGTGTCTATGCGTGAGCATACAGCACTGGGTCTTACGTGCGTTGAAATCGACGCTGTTATTGCGACCCCGTTCAGAGATTGTCATAAGAACACGATTTAGCGAATCATTCATGTTGCGCCTCATTGCCTCAATCTCCAAAATGCTCGGCCTATTAGTGAATGACTATGAATGGCAAGTGCTGCTGTCATCTGCTAAAGAGTAGATGGGGTTAGAAGTTCGACATAGAAGGTCATTCAGAAAAATAAGAAATAGGGTAGGAGACAGAACGGAGCCTTGCGGTACCCCTGAATTAATCTTGAACTCGTCGGATGAGATCCCATCTATAACAACTCGTATAGTACGATCTCTAAGAAAGCTCGATATAAATCGAGAGAAGGTATTACCGACACCAAAAGCAGTAAGTTTCGATATGAGTGCATCATGCCACACTCTATCAAATACCTTGGAGATATCCAGAGCCACCACTTTACTTTCGCCCAGATGGTATATAGATCGACACCAGTTTTCCGTTAGAAAAGCCAGTAAGTCCCCCGTAGAGCGAGATCTGCGAAAGCCGTACTGGTGGTCGCTAAGTAAACTGTTGGTCTCTATATATCTAACAAGATGGTAATTTACCATACTTTCCATATCGCTATCCATGTTTTATTTCACTTGTTTTTTAATTTTTATTAAATTTTGGTTTGTTTTTGAAAATGTATGTGTATTGCCAATAGAAATATTTCACTGACAATGATACCATTGTCAGGTGCATTAATTTAAATACATCTGACTATAAAAAATTAGCTTACAATGTCTGACAATAGCAAGAAAGAGTGTTCACACGATTGTCAAATGTCTGACAATATTATTGTCTTACAATGTGCTGACAATGTTTTTTCTGACAACGTTGTAAAACAATAATTATAAGTTCACACGGTTGTCAGACATATTCTGAATATTTGCTGACAATAATTGTAAGATCTGACAACCGTCTGTACATAGCTTTAGTCATTACAACTAACATGCACTTTAAATTGCATCTAAGAACCCCGGGAGTGCACCAAGTACTTCAAAAATTAATTAAAAGCAAAATTTTATAGGTTTTAATACTTTCAAACTAAATTAACTGTTTTTATAATTAAAAAATAAACAAGAGATAACGAAATATAAAAGTTACCATAAAAGAATAAAATAATGTTAATCGAAACGACGAACATTGGTAGAAGTGTAATAATTATTTATCTTTTTTGCTAAAAGTATAACGTGTATAACAGGTTAACTCTCTTGATTTTGATATATAACGGGTGGTGCAAAAGTAATCAGGTGGGGCAAAAGTAATCCTCCTATCAGAAAATGCTATAAATTTTGCGATTGTTGGAATTAATTCGTAGCGTTTGATGACAGATGTCGTGGTTATTACAGTGTTCTGTTTTTACCTTCAGAAACAAATTGATCGTTAAACAGCTGTTATTAGGTACTATTTTTACGACGCATCTTATTTTTAATTGTTAATAACAACAAGTGCCAGCTATTTAATTATGTCGAAATTTATACCAAATAAAGTGTTTTTGCGGGGAGTTTTATCACATTATTTTAATATGAAGAAAATTGCTGCAGAAAGTCATCGGATTTTAGTAGAAGTTTACGGTGAAAATTACGACAATCCGAAACGCAGAAGATCATGGGTTAAGCCCGGACAACCATCATCATGAGTGGCAAAACGCAATATTCATGGATCTAAGCTCCTCCTTTGTATTTGGTGGGATCAACAAGGTGTGGTTTATTATGAATTGTTAAAACCCAATGAAATCATCACTGGGGATCGCTACCGGTTACAATTGATGCGTTTGAGTCGTGCATTGAAGGAAAAACTGCCTGAATGGAGCAAAAAGGCACGATAAAGTTATTTTACTGCATGACAATGCTCGACCTCACGTGGCGAAACCAGTGAAAACATACCTGGAAACATTGAAATGGGAAGTCTTAACCCACCCGCCGTATTCTCCAGATATTGCCCCTTCGGACTACTACCTGTTTCGATCAATGGCTCATGGTTTATCAGGGAAAAAATTAACCTCTTATGAGGATTGCCAAAATTGAATCGATTCATGGATTGCCTCCAAGGACGAAGAGTTTTTTCGCCGGGGTATTCGACAGTTACTTGAAAAATGGGAAAAAGTAGTGGCAAGCGATAGGCAGTATTTTCAATAATGTAATTTTTTATTTTCATTTCCAATATCTCATTATTTTTTAATAAAAAAACGTTACGAATTAATTAGAACACCTAATATTATGTGTGTAAGTAAAATATATACATGTTCAATAATAATATTTATTACATCTTAACTAATGATTAATTTTTTTAGTAAAAAGCTGTTAAATATGTAACGTATATGTAACGTTGCTGTGTTTGAACTTAGAACCAAATTCCCAAGTTTCTTTTTAGTTAGTTATACTTATGATGTTGTAGTGTAAGGCTGTTTCGCAATGTGCATATTTTTCAGCTGAGAAAAAACCAATTATGACAACACGTAAAATATAGGTATTTAATTTGTTAACACTGCAGTCACACGATCAAGTTTTTTTACAATTCTCTTTCAAGAAATTTACACATACTGCTTGTCAAAATTCACAAAAATTGAAAGCTGTGACGTAGGCTGCACGCAATTTCAAAGCAAATTTTTCACCAAGATGTTTTTTTTTAACCTCTTCCACCGACAGTTTTGTTTCGGCGGCAATAGAGTTATATGCCTTAATTTTTAAATTATTCCGTCTATATGCAGGAATATTCATGTTCCACTGAACTTCATTCCTTCTGTATATCTCTATGAACTGCAAAACGTCGTTATATTTGTTTAATTTGTTCACAAACATTTAAAAAAAAAAAAAACAAAACAATACTGGCGGCAGAATAAGAATTCAAGTTTGGAATAAAAAAACCGCAGTCAGCTGTTTTCTTGACTGTAATTTGAAACACTCAATTCAACGAAAAATTGAAAGCAAACTCTCAGCAAATTTTAAAATTGTGAGTGTATTGGTAAAAAAATGAGAGAAATTTTAAAAATTGAATGAAAACTTGATCGTGTGACCCCCAAGTTAAACGAAAACAATGACGAAGGAACGAAAGTTGCAAATTATTTTCTTTTACAAAAATGGTATTTAAAACAAATAAACTGAAGAAGATAAAATGTATTATGCATGTTAAAAATCTTAATTTGAAGATTAAACCTGAATTTTTTTTAGCCATAGTGACTAAAGTACTTTTTGAATTACATTATAAAAAAAAAATCTAAAACTATATATGAAAATTTTTCGAATTTTGTTTTGTTGTTTTGCTTTCTATTTTCGTAAAAAATTCCTTTCAACCCCTTTTAAAAATGTTTGAGTATTTATAAAATAAAAAATGAAAAGAAAGTCAAATTCAAAAAAAAATTTATTAGGTTATACTAAAAATATTGAACTACTCCGATCAGTGCAATCCAGTTTTGAAGTTATATAAAAATTATTTTCAATAACAATTTTATAAAATTTATTTAGCGTTAACTTCGGCTGTCATTTCCTTTTTATGACATTTATTTTTAAATTTTTTTACGTTTTTTTTTTTAATACTGAAAATATAAACTTTTCTCACTTTTGAGTTGATATTTAAGGGCACAACAAAGAGTTGAATTTTGATTTTGACTTCATTAACTTGCAATCAATTTTTAATTGCGCAATTATTGAATGGAAATTTGTATGGTAAATTGAGCTCAATAAAGGCGATAATTGCGTAAAATGCTTAATTGCTCAACGTGTGTTTGAATAGCCTATTATTACTTGAAATTTCAATATTAATATTTGGGGCTTAATAAGTTTTAGCTAATTATTGTATTAATATTAAATAAAATCAAAAAATAAAATAAAATGAGCTGACCTAAAATATCTCAAACTTGGTGTGAACGATTGTGTTTTTGTTTTAAAACATTTCGCTAAAACATACACATGGTATTACATAATAAAAAACGTTCAATGACAATCAAAAGTAAAAGTGATAAAGATAAAAAAGATCAAATGAACTAAGTGAACGAACTATTCCTTTTAATTTTTGAACTAAGAAGAAAGCTCATTAAAATGAACTACGAAGCACAAGTTTAGAACACATACAAAAAAAAATTACTAATACATTGTCCCCGTTTAGACGAGGAAACATTTAGAAGGCAAACTTTTCGCTTGTAGGAAAATTACGGGTGCAGAAGAGAGCATAATTTTTGTGTTCGGTACTCGGCGACGCGCTTTGTTCACATATTCTTTGTTGATATTTGCTTTACTTCTCTTTGCTTTCATTGTTTTGTGTGCAAATAATACCAATAATAATAGAATGTTGCCGGCAACATGTTCGTCTGTGTGACCGCGAAAGAAAAAGCAAAAGAGAATTCAAGATGTTTTTCTTCCAAATGTTTCCTCGTCTAAATGGGGACATTCATATCATGGTACAATAAAAGCAGGTACCTTCAAAAATAAAAAATATAACAACATTACCATATATTTTGTTATTGCTTTTGAGGCTCCTTCTGTCAAAAACTATTTCAGGTGGTTGATATCAAGAAGTATGCTAGAGTGAAACAAAAAATTTGTTTCCGGTTTTGATCTCTCTTTAACCCATTGATATCTCTTAATTTTTGGTACAACGAGCATCAATCATGCATGATTCAGCTGGCGTCTCAGTGTCACCTGGTTTTCTTACACCATGATTCAAGGCGGATTCATAGGTGAACTTACCATGTCTTTTGTTAGTGTAAAATGTATAATTTACTGTCAAAATAAAGAAACAAAAGAAAGAGAAAAAAATGGGATGAAATAAAGTTTCCAAATAAACAAATAATAGAATTTGTTACAAAGAAAAAGAAAATATTAATTTAATAATAAAAAAAAGTAATAAAAACTGTGCAACAAATTTAATTAATTTAATTGTGTAATATAATTTTGTTATTAGTATTTGTGCAATTATCCAGTACTCAAATATCGCCCAATTGTAGTTTTTGCAGTTTTATTGATGAGGACGCTAAACCATTACACATTTATATTTATGTATACTAAAATAAATAAGCATTAAAAAAAGTATTTCACTTTCTTGTTATGGAATATTATTAAACTTACGTGAGTTATTATAAAGTACAGAAAATTTTTGTGCTACTTCATCTAGACAGTCGGTAAGTCCTTCATAATAAGTATCCGTAAATATATTGCCAATATGTCCAAAGATATTATTGAATACCTAATGGTTGAGTAAAATTGTTATTGACTTATCGTTTTTTTTTTTTTTTTCAAATTAAATAATCTTACCCAATACCAAATATTATATATTATCAGGGGCATAATTGGTTCCATTTGGCTTACAACCTTCATGGACGAATAATCACAATGAATATTAAGCACATCTGCTGTCATTTGCAATAGTTCTGTTTTGAATGAACATCTTCTCATCAAACTCTTTTCAATATCGGCGTTTTTAGTCATAATCCATTGTCTCCAGACACCAAAATTTTGCAGATTAACCACACATTGGAATCTGGCTTTTTAACAGGCTGCATAGTTTCTAGCTGCGGTCATTGTTAAATTTTTTCAGTACGTTATTTTGCTTTTTATACTATACTTACCATCATTAGAATTAATGTATTTACTTAATTTTTTAAAATTAAACAAAAATTTCAAAATTTTGATTTGTTTTTGCTTAGAAATATATATATTAAATGACAAGAGAAAAAACCGGGCTTATATTCATATTAAAGTCATATTATTTATAGGATTTCTTTTTATAGAAGCAAAATATTAGAAAATTCACTCTGTAACATTTTATGAAATGTTCTTGTTCGTATTTTTTTCTTACTCACAGTTTCCTGTTATCCAAATTTTTGTTAGTTATTTTATAAAAATTTGTGCAGACTGGCTATGGTACCATGGAATATTTGGCAGGCATATTCGCCGACAGTCAGACTGCTATTAGGTCCTTAGTGAGTGTCTATTCGACATCCCATCTGGTGCAAGAATTCCGGACATCCCTAAATAAGACGTCGGAACATTCGCTGGTCACCCTAATCTGGGTGCGTGGACATGGGGCCACAGTAATGAACTGTAGGGCGGATAACCGGCAAGGGAAGGGTAGAGGCTGCCAGAGCAGAATTCCGATGCCCCCTGCGGTATCCTTCTCTGGCCTAAGCCTAATACTAATCGCAGCAGGGATTTACTGGGACTCCAAAGAGCACAGTTGAGAAATGTGGTAGCTGTAGTTACAGGTAACTGCAATTTTGGCAACCATGGTAAGAGAATAGGCTTGCCATTCAACGACTACTGTAGAAGTTGTTAGGACGAGGAGGAGACTATAGAACTCCTTCTCTGCCGGTGTCCTACATTGGAGGAGCAGCGCATGTTCCACTTTGGAGAGCGCTGTTTGCAGTTGACTTTCGACATGCTACATGACTTAGAAGTAGCAATTGTTTGGAGTGACGGACTCACCTTTTCTATCTGTCTTCTTATTTTTTTCCTTTCCTTTCTCTCTTCTATCTCTGGTGCTATCTTTATTCACCTCCTCCTATACAGGTATCACAAGGGACCACATCAGCGGACCCAAGTGAGCCCAGCTTCCTTTTTCTTATTTGGGCGCCCTGTGTAACCTAACCTAACCTATACAAACTTGTGATAAATCGTAATAAGTGTATTACAGTGTAATAGTACCTTTAGAAAGCAATTTACAATTTTATTTTTATACAAAACCCTGTTAATAATGCTACAAAGGTGGGTATAAAACCCGGGGTTTACTAAGGCAAAATTTTAATTTTGTTTTAATTCATAAATTAAATTATTAATATTTTTAACTGGAAATTAATTCTAAGATTAAATTTAGTTAACGAGCACTGGTAACTTTGACCATAGGCTCCTCCTTAAGAAAATATTATTGATCTTTAATGCTAAGAAGTTGTTCAGAAACTTATTGAAATGTTATAAAAACAAAAAAACACTTGATAAATTAGTAAGAATAGTTGATAATAGAGAACTAAAAAACTCGTATTTTTGGTTGATTAAAAACTTTTATGTATAAATAATCAATCAAGGCATACAAACGAGTAAAAAACGTGCACAACATATGATTAAAAACTGATTAATTTTTTGATGCTGCTCGACATGATTGAAACTAAAAAGCAAAATGCAAACATTCAAAAACACCATATGTAAAAACGCATTAAATCAACAATTACAATCTTTGAATAAATTATTGAGTTGTACATTTGGTGGGGCTTGTTTTGTGTGTATTTGTATTATTAAATGTTTTATTCTAGGCATATGCATGGTAATGCCTCTCTTTGAATTTTGCTTTTTAGTTTCAATCAGCATAAAAACAATCAGTTTTTAATCGAGACTGGAGCATGTTTTAATCAAATTTTAAGCCCAACATCGTCATACAAAAATTATTTTGAACTAGATGTTTTTGTCCGGTCTCACCCGGCCCGGTCAATATCCTTAGAA
The DNA here is from genome assembly GCA_947397855.1 of Thelaira solivaga. Lineage (NCBI taxonomy): Eukaryota > Metazoa > Arthropoda > Insecta > Diptera > Tachinidae > Thelaira > Thelaira solivaga. Next base: position 44,944,106 of record OX377614.1, read on the forward strand.
AATATTTGTATCAATTTTTAGCGACATCCCTTTACAAATAGAATTTTAATTTTTAAAAAACCAACCAAATAAATAGTCATTAATTACTAAGAAATATGTATTAGAAATAAATTATCAATTTCTATTGTAATTATGGTTCACTATTTTGACGATAATTGCTTCCACATAAGAGATAGACATATGCTGTCGCGGACTTTTTTGTAGGACTATTTATGATAAACATATCTTTCATACATTATATATGTGTGTAACTTCAACGTTATTTGCGGCGCACGCCAAAACATGGCGCTGATTGTAGAATTTTTTCTTACTTACTTGACACCTATCGTTGTATTTTGGATAATTTACACAATATCTTTATAAATTATAGCCTATGTGTTATTCTGATGTATAAGCTAAATTATTGTAAAGTTTCATTAAAATCCATTCAGTAGTTTTTGCGTGAAAGAGGAACAAGCATCCACTCTCACAAACATTCGGCCACCGAGCAACTAGAGGTGTCAGAGTGCAGATATAGTATACATTTTCTTTTTGTCTTTTTTGCACAAACTTAAAATTCTTAATTTGTTTTGCTCAGGTATTTCTAAAAAATTTACACTTTATTTACATTTCGTAAACATGAATTTTAAAACATGAAAATTTGTGTTTTTACATTAAATTGCATACTTCATAACAAAAAACGTAGATATAAATATTTTCGGCATGTGCATTTTCATTACGGAAATAACTTTTTAATTAATGTTTTTTAAAACAAAAAATTTTTCATTTTGCTTATTTTCTCTTATTCGTAATATTAAAACACTATATCTGTCTCTTACATACAAACCTCAAATAAAGTGCTGAGTTTTCCGAAATTCTAACCTCATTGCTTTGTAATCTCTTAATTTTATTTTTTCTCTCGCTCTGTTCTTCGTCAGAACATATGTTAAGTCGGGTTTTTAACTGTCATTGTTGAGTATTCTGTAGTATCTACGACATAGTCCCATTCCTGAAATAAATATTTCAGAAATATACGATGACCATACACCATTAAAATTACAAGTAAATACTTTATTATGTAAAACGATATCGAATAGGTGAAAGGAATTTTTTACGAAAATAGAAAGCAAAACATTAAAACTATATTCGAAAAATTTTTAAATTTAGTTTTCGATTTCTTTTTTATAATGTAATTCAAAAAGTACTTTAGTCACTATGGCTAAAAAAAATTCAGGTTTAATCTTAAAATTAAGGTTTTTAGCATACATAATACACTTTCTCTTTTTTAGTTTATTTGTTTTAAATACCATTTTTGTAAAAGAAAATAATTTGCAACTTTCGTTCCTTCGTCATTGTTTTCGTTTAAGTTTAGTTCGCTCGTTCATTTATAGGTCGTTCATTTAAAATAAAGACCAGGAACACACAAAGCAAGTTTAGTTGGGCAATTATTTCTCAATTCTCTTTTAAAATTGCCGTTGTGTCTACACACAGCAATGTTGTTTCGGTAATTTTAATCTTCTTATTCAATCATTCATTCAGATTCAAACTACCCGTCTTCTTTTTTTACATCTTTATAAAAGATACGAAGAGAGAACAAAAAGGAATTGATGAGTACGAGCAAGTTTGTATCCCTTTCCATTCCTCTTTCTTCTCCAACAAAATTAAGAATTGCCCAACTAAACTTGCCGTGTGTGGTCCTGGTGAAAGAGCAAGGAAATGAACTATATGAATTCAATACACGAACTAGTTCGTTCTGTTCAAGTAAGTGAATAGTACAATGTGAATAGTTCGTTCGTGTACTACCCAAAACTAGTTCTCTTGTTAAATAGAACAAATAAATTTAATTAATAAAAAAACATGAATAGGCTAATAAAATTAGCGCATTCGTCCACAAATATTTTGTATGGCCATTGGAATCAGCATATTTTAAGTAAAGGTTTACGAAATTTTGGTCATTATAAAAAGTCAAAGGTGAGCATTTTGTCCACACTAAAAAAAATTGTATTTCAGACATGAATTTGTACATATGTATATTTTAGATATTATTAGAGAATTTTTCTAATACGAAAATACATTTGAGACCATGTTGTCTTCAACAAGTTATGCCGAACGAAAAATCTGTGGGGAAATGGATGATTACTTGTGGTGGTATGGTTTATTTAGCTGTTGTACTTGGAGGTGTTACAAGGCTAACAGAATCAGGACTTTCAATGGTTAGCTGGAATTTATTGGGTGAAAAGGCACCACGAACTGATTTTGATTGGAGACAAGAATTTGCTAAGTATCAAGAATATCCAGAATTTAAAATGTAAGAAAATTTGCACACACATTTATACATTTCTAAAATGTAACTTTTCACAAACCCCAGAGTTAGTCAATCACTTTCTTTCGTTTTTCATGTATAAAAAATTTAGTTAACGTTTTGAAAACGATTAAATTGGATGTAAAAAAAGAAATGTATCCTATATGACCTATGAACTTCATGAAAAATCTTGAAACATATTTTTATAAATGTACCATTACACTTTGGCTGCATCTCTATCAAATATTAAGAAGAAATTGGTAAAAATGTGTTAGAAGAAATGTATCTATACATACTCGTGTAGTAACTTTACTGACTGACTGACTTATCATCATCGCCCAGCCCAAACGAAGACAGCTACGGACTTAAAATTCGGTGAGCAGATTACTCTCAATGTGTAGAACGAAAAGGCGATTTTTGGAAATTAGAATACGGGGTACTTTTTTTTCAACCAAATTTATCTTTCAAAGTAATAATCACAGCAACAAAAACTTAAATTATATTCTCTTATGCCCAGTATTTGACTTCGTACTTAAGTGTAATTTGAACTTTAAGCACCGAGCAACCAGAGATGTCAGATATAATATACATTTTCTTTCTGTCTTTTTTGCACGAACTCAGAATTTTTTTTTGTTTTGCTCAGGTATTTCTAAAAAATTTACACTTGCATTATTTACATTTCGTAAACATGAATTTTAAAACATGAAAATTTGTGTTTGTTATCAATTTTACATTAAATGCCATACTTCATAACAAAAAACGTCGATATAACTATTTCCGGCATGTGCATTTTCATTACGGAAATAACTTTTTAATTAATGTTTTTTAAAACAAAAAAGATGCAAAAACATATGTTTACTCAGCTTAATACTTTTAAAAGTATTTATTTTCTTCTTTATCGCAAAATATTTTTTTTTACAAATATGTTCAATGAAAAATAACCTAAAAGTTTGTATAAACAAAACACAAGCTTGGTATTGTTGCTATTTTTCTGCCTTAAACATAGAAAATGCAACTCTGATCGCACAGATAAAATTTATATTATGAAAATTTTCATAACATTAAAAAATCGGACAGACCTATCAAAAAGTCTGCTTGTTCAATACACACTATCATACTTTTTTAGCACACATGCGTTTTTAGACAGATCGTACGACTAAGTAGGATAGTGAGTCAGTACCTTAAGCAAGCAGAGATGAAACTTTTGAGGTTAGAATTTCGAAAAACAGCGTTTTATTTGGAGTTTGTATGTAAGAGACAGATATAGTGTTTTAATATTACGAATAAAAGAAAATAAGCAAAATGTAAAATTTTTTGCTTTAAAAAACATTAATTAAAAAGTTATTTCCGTAATGAAAATGCACATGCGGAAAATACTTATATCTACGTTTTTTGTTATGAAGTATGGAATTTAATATAAAAGTGATAACAAACACAAATTTTCATGTTTACGAAATGTAAATAATGAAAGTGTAAATTTTTTAGAAATACCTGAGCAAAACAAAATAAAAATTTTGGGTTTGTGCAAAAAAGACAGAAAGAAAATGTATACTATATCTGCACTCTGACACCTCTGGTTGGTCGGTGACCCAACTGCTACACAACTGTTGGCAACTGTTGAGCACAATAGTATCGTCTTAGAAACGGTGTGATCAATATGCTACTAAATCACCGAGCAACCAGAGGTGTCAGAGTGCAGATATAGTATACATTTTCTTTCTGTCTTTTTTGCACGAACTCAAAATTTTTATTTTGTTTTGCTCAGGTATTTCTAAAAAATTTACACTTTCATTATTTACATTTCGTAACAATGAATTTTAAAACATGAAAATTTGTGTTTGTTATCACTTTTACATTAAATTCCATACTTCATAACAATAAACGTATATATCAGAATCTCCGGCATGTGCATTTTCATTACGGAAATAACTTTTTAATTAATGTTTTTTAAAACAAAAAATTTTTCATTTTGCTTATTTTCTCTTATTCGTAATATTAAAACACTATATCTGTCTCTTACATACAAACTCAAAATAAAAAGCTGAGTTTTTCAAAATTCTAACCTCAAAAGTTTCATCTCTGGTTGCTTAGTGACTAAATGTAAACAATTGAAACAAATAAAAAAGGGACAATTTAATATTATAAATTATTTTTAAATCATATAGCTAATATGTTTAGCCAAAAGTATGATTTCAGTAAATATGATTTCCAATGCGGTAGTCAATCTGCAATTTTTCCATTTTTACTTTATTTTATATAAAATTTCTTACCACTAAATAAATAACAAATGCTGCAATAAAATGACAACGCTGCGCCGATAGTAAATATTTCTAATTCAACGCTAAGCTGTCACCGTGTTTAAAAAATGTATGAACATTACAGAAAATTAAATAGCACATAATATAAATAAACACATTTAAAAAAACGCATAGTAAGTGTTGTGTATTTATCAAATAAAAACGCGTTGTTCTTTAACTCATACTAAATTAATAATTCATATTACATTTTATTTTTTAAAAGAAATATATGTATATATATAAGAACGCATGTTCTTACAACGAAGTACAACAAAAGATGCTCTAAAAATATCTATATAAAAAGTACAAAAGATAAAGAAACAAATGACAGCTCCAGTGCTGCCATAGTCTACAAGTATATTATAAATATACTACAGTAAGTGAAATTATTATTATTTTAATTTTATTTTTTTATTTGGTTAATTTATGACCGTTGTTTTGTAAACTGTAAAAAATTAGCTTGCGGCAGCCACCTATCAAAGCGGCGCTGCATTAGAATTAAGTGGAATAACTATCTTCGATCAGCTGTTTATGCTTAGCACAACATGTTGACTTTAGGTAGCTAAAATATTTTATGATGGAAAAATGGCAGCAAATACGCAACTGCTGAGTTGAGCGGAATTGCTCAGCTATGCGTTTCTAAGACAAACATTCAACAGTTACTTCTTATGAACGCGCCCAATGTAAAATATTTTTTGAAAATAAATTATATTCACACCTATCGGCAATAACATGTGAAATATTTTTTCCCATGAGATTTTTATTTCCCTCGACGGGAAAAATGCGATCGTGAATCTCATGAAATTTTGATAAGCTATCAGCTCACATTGATTGCTATAAACAAGAACAAGCTGATTGCGAAAAAAAATTTTAAATTTAAAAAAACAAATTCAGTGAAATAATGTTGAGAATTGGAGCAATATTGTTATTACAGGAGCAAAAAAATAGGCAAAAACGTATTATTCGCCGACGCTTGCGCGATTCATCGAACCCCTTGGAGTTACGTGATGCCCTGTAAGTGAAACATTTAATAAATAAAGTTGTTTTGAATAAATTTTTGTATTAGATTTAAACAACATTATAGAGTTTTACAAATCCACAAGCAATTGGTCTATTATGGTGCATTTTGTTTAAAATTATATCGCTTTGGGCTTTATTAACGGATCTTGTCCTGAAGAAATTTGTATAAAAGTTTAATATGTAATACTAGTTAAAATAAATGAATACTTACATGATTGATGATACAACTCTCCCACCAAATATAAAGTGAATAAATATTAGGGAAAAGTGAACAAATCTCATGGGAAAAAATTATTTACGATAAGGGGGAATTTCTTGAAGAACACATTTTTTTATGTTGTCAATCTCAATTGAATTACTTTAAAGTAAATTTTTTATGGGAGTTATTCATGATTGCAAGTATGTGAAATGGGAAAAAATTAAAAGGGAAAAATTATTCACGATAGGGGTGATTATGTTTAATTGAATATGAGAAGTTAAGCAAAAAATGTGTTTACCATAATATTACCAAATGTAATTTCTTACATATTATTCATACAAAATTTATTTGTAAATATTATAACTTCTATAAAAGTTACTCATAGAGTAACCTAGCGTTTACACACGAAAGTACTTTATTTTTCACAACAATATTTTCAAAAAAAGTTATTTTTTGACACTTTCTGAAAGTAAAATGACAAATAGATAAACCTGTTACCCTTTCAAAAGATTAAAACAATTGTACAGGATTGTGATAAAATTATAATTGTACATTTAATTTGTTTTGTGTATATATGAAAAAGATTGTGGTGTTTTTTATTAAATATATATTTATAAAGAAGCCAATTGAAGTAGTTTATATACCATTAAACTCATAAAAAATTAACAATATAATATTTTTTCGAACTAATGCTCTATAAATTTGTTATTGTCATAGGTATGGCAACTCTATTTAGGTAACAAACAAAACAGTCAAGATGAAGACAAAATGAAATACTCAAAATACAATAAATGTATTTATTTACATCGTTTTTCTAATAGCTGTTTTCTCCTTTTTAATTTAATTTTTTCTTTTCATTTCCAATTTTTTTAATGCAATTTTTTTATCTCTTCGCTTCGACGACAGTTGAAAAATTAATTTTCATTTTCCTGTGTAATCGCGCAAGAAATTTACAAGAAAGTAGTTAATTTCATTGAAATTCTTATTTATAATACGTATACAAAAATTTGAAGAAACTGCTTTCATGTGTAAACGCAGGATAAGGGACCGTGCAAGACCGGGAAAAAACAGGTACTAGATAAATAAGCCAGATACCGACTACAGCGGCACCTACAGGTCGGATTTGTGACGCTGAACCTTCCAAAACGTAACGCAGACACATATATTCAATTAAAGATAGAATTAACCGAACGTCCCGTACGATTTCGTTACCAGCTGATCCGTTTTGTTATATGAAAAGCAATGAAAGTGCTTATCGAAAACAAATGTCACGTTGACGGTACGGCAAGATTTTTATAAAATAGAACTTAGCAACGTTCTAACGGGACGTTTATGCACAGCTGAGACAGAGTAGTTTTTTTTTTATTTAAAAAAAGTGAAGCGCGTATGAACGAAAGTTTAAATAATTTAAGTGCTTAAAACTTTTCTAAAAATAACAAAAACCAACTAAAAACAACAATATTTAATAATTAAACACTACAACAAAAAGTGCAATACAGTTTTTTGTAAAAAAAATATTTTTATTTATTTTCTTATGTGAAAAGCATATGACACATTTTTAAATGTTCTATAACTACACAAACGTTTTAACGTCAACGGACGTTTTCAACAACGTTCAGCTAAACTCCTGCCGTTTAGGAAGAGTACAATGTCAAACACACGTACAGTCGAATTGTATATAAAGATAATTAAATCAAATCATTGATTTATAATCAGTTTTTTTTTTTTTTTTTTTTTTTTTTTTTTTTAGAAAAACGTGGTTTGAAAATGACACGATTTCTATATTTCATGTTTTTTTTTTTTTAATTTCTTCGCTCTCGCACTTATTATTATCAAAAAGTTCTAAGAAATTACTAAAATTCACATATTTTCTTCTAGTTTTTCCTTTTATTAACTTGGGTGTCACACGATCCAGTTTTCATTCAAATTTTAAAATTTCTCTCATTTTTTTACCAATAAACTCTCACTTTTAAAATTTGCTGAGAGTTTGCTTTCAATTTTTCGTTCAATTGAGTGTTTCAAATTACAGTCAAGAAAACAGCTGACTGCGGTTTTTTATTCCAAACTTGAATTCTTATTCTGCCGCCAGTATTGTTTTGTTTTTTTTTTTTTTTTAATGTTTGTGAACAAATTAAACAAATATAACGACGTTTTGCAGTTCATAGAGATATACAGAAGGCATGAAGTTCTGTGGAACATGAATATTCCTGCATATAGACGGAATGATTTAAAAATTAAGGCATATAACTCTATTGCCGCCGAAACAAAACTGTCGGTGGAAGAGGTTAAAAAAAACATCTTGTTGAAAAACTTGCTTTGAAATTGCGTGCAGCCTACGTCACAGCTTTCAATTTTTGTGAATTTTGACAAGCAGTATGTGTAAATTTCTTGAAAGAGAATTGTAAAAAAAACGATCGTGTGACTGCAGTGTAATATATATATTAAAGTTTTTATGTAGCCGTCGCTTCAGCAGTTGGCCGCCGCCGAACATTTTGAGGCTCAGCCGCCGAATGTTTTGGTCGGCTTGTTTCTCTGGTTGCAAATATTAAACATGATTTTGACAGTTTTTTTTGTGTATCGTACAAAAAAAGTTAATAAATATAATAAAAGACAATAAGTAGTAATAACGTTTTCAATTATGTTGCTGTACTTTTTTACAGCAAACAATAAAAAGTCAACTTCAGGTGAAACTAAATTTTCAGTTCTTTTCATTTGATTTAATGTTGTTTTTTCCAATTTCAAATTATCAGGCATATTCTGTAAATCACTTTCCCTCAAAGTGATTTCATATCAAGATGAAATACACTTAATTTGAATTGTTTTTTTTTTTATTAGTTTTTGTCAAAAAATTAATTATTTTTCACTACTCAAAAGCTAAAATCTCGTGATTTGCAGAACACGAAGAAGAACCAGAACTAAAAATCACAAAAAATATAAACAAAAGAAAAAAAATTCTCCACACAAAATAAAGCGTATTTTCAAAATTATAAATTTACGATTCCGTTGTGAAAAAAAATTAATTTTTTTTGACAAAAAGTAATATAAAAAAAAACAATTCAAATTAAGTGTATTTCATCATTTTGTTACGGAATTCAAAGCAAAATGCTTAAAATACTGCAAGTGATTTGATATCGTAAGGCAGTTAGCTGGCCGGTGTCAAATGATTTTGTGCACAGAACAGCTTTTTCGTGATTTGAAATCACTTTGAGAGAAAGTGATTTGTAGAACATGCCTGTATATTATTGTTTTATTATCACTTTGACACAGCTGTTTTGTCGCAAATAAATAAGAACAATCATTTAAGTTTGAAAAACTGAAACTGTATTTATGTGTAACTTACGTTGAAAACGACAAACAACTAATTCTCGATTTAAATACGAAGTAAAAAAATTACAGTTCGAGGGACACAAGAGGCTTAAGAGAAGTGATACCTTGCGCCTAGTTAGAAGAGATATTTAACTTTTTTTATTTATACGTAGTCTATTTCTTTTATTCCTAAGATTTGAGCACAAGAAACTAGTTATTACATTGGTAATAATTATTTAAGCTTTTTCTTTTTTTATATTTAAGATAATTTTTTATAGAAAGATTCAATAATAAAAAAAAAATGGGGATTAAAGAAATTAAATTCGGCTATGCCTAGTCTTATATACCATTCATTGTGCTAGCAAAGTATTCATATTTTTCACTTGCCACATTCTTCTTAAATATCCAAAAAATACAAAAAGATATATAATTGAAACGGCTAGTATTTTAAATATTTATTTATCAATATCAATATAAAAATATATTTTTATAATACGACCTTAGTCTTGGCCGTTTCAATAAGAAAAGGCCAAATAAACTTACAAATAAAAAATTAAATATAATTAAAAATATTGATAAAAATAGTTTTCTTTCAATACCAATTTTTTTATTAATCTTAAATAAATAATTAATTTCAGTTCAAGAAACTAAAATTAACGAGTTCTAAGAGAATATTCTTTTTTGAGAATCTTATTTTTAAAAGCAATAAAATAAAATGTCTGCAGTTACTCAGTTATTAAATTAATAAAAAAAAAAATTTAAGAAAGAAAAAAAAAGACTAAAGCTTAATAATCATTAATTATATAAAGATCCAATAATTTAATTTATAATAATCTTGAAAACATTTTTTTAATTAAATATTTAATAACAAATAAAGGACTTCAAATTAACGGCAAAAATCATAAAATTCTCATTAAATATTTGGCGCATGTACAACATTAAAATTTCCATTAAAACAAATTAATGAAAACTTAAAATTTTGGTTGTACACTACTTGCCATATGAATAGAACCTCTAATAATTTTTTTTTTAAGTTTATAGCTTTTTTTTATTTTATTTCTATTTAAAGGTAATTTAGTTGTTATTGAACACTACCAAAATGGGTTTTGTTTTTATAAAAAAATTTTGTAAAAAAAAAAGTCAAAAAAAAATGTCTTAAAAATTTTACGTCACAAGAATAAGACACTTCTATAAAAATTTATACATTTTAATACCTTTTCAATGCCGCAAATAGCTTCCATTTTTACAGATTGTTTCGTAAATTTGATTAGGTATAGAATCATCCAATAATTTATTGTAATCGAGAGAAATGGTCGACCTTTAATAAGTTCCTCTTTGGTAGTATACTACTATCTAGAAACATACACTTTACAAGGTTAGTAAGGGCGCCAATCGAGCACATTAATATTTTGATCGCGTAGCCATGACTTTACCACTCGGACGGTATGAATTTTTTACATTTTCATTCTGGAATGTCCACATCAAGGTACGTAATGACGCGCATAAACTTTTTCCCGCGTTGCGTAAGCTCGTTGCTAAGTGTGTACCCAGTATTATATGTCAGCTTATGTACAAATAGGTTAGGTTAGGTTAGGTTAACAGGTCGCCCGAAAGAAATGAAACAGAGCTGGGCTCACTTGGGTCCTCTGACGTGGTCCCTTTGTGATACCTGTATAGAGATAGTGATACAAATTATCGTATCGAAAATTTTCCAACATTTGTGGCCGTATATCGGTAATAACACGGCGAATGTTGTCTTCCAAATGGTCAAGCGTTTGTGGCTTATCCGCATAGACCAATAACTTTACATAGCCCCACAGAAAATAGTCTAGCGGTGTTAAATCACAAGATCTTGGAGGCCAATTCACAGGTCCAAAACGTGAAATTAGGCGGTCACCAAACGTGTCTTTCAATAAATCGATTGTAGCACGAGCTGTGTGATATGTTGCGCCGTCTTGTTGGAACCACAGTTCCTGGACATCATGGTTGTTCAATTCAAGAATGAAAAAGTTAGTAGTCATGGCTCTATACCGATCACCATTGACTGTAACGTTCTGGCCATCATCGTTTTTGAAGAAGTACGGACCAATGATTCCACCAGCCCATAAAGCGCACCAAACAGTCAGTTTTTCTGGATGTAACGTTGTTTCGACATACACTTGAGGATTAGCTTCACTCCAAATGCGGCAGTTTTGTTTGTTGACGTAGCCATTCAACCAGAAGTGCGCTTTATCGCTAAACAAAATTCGCTTATGAAAATCGGGGACAACGGTAATCTCGTCTTGTGCTTATTTGCAAGTGTTGTTCAGGCGTGAGTCTATTCATGATGAATTGCCAAACCAAACAGAATAAATCACTTGACAGCTGTTAAATCGGTCGCCATCTTGAACAGTAATGCCAACTTAAAGATCTATACGTCTATAAAAAACACCCTTTACAATATTTGGTTTTTGATGTGGAAAGGTGAGCAGTTAAGTTATAAGTTTTTAATTTAAAATTAACAAATATTTGCCAAAGTCGGTATTCTCGGTAATAAGAATGTGTTTTATTCAATGGTTTTTATTTGACTGAATATAAGAACATATAGAAATAGAAATAGGCGTTGCTTATATATATATATTGGTTTTTAAATTTATTCTTTTACTCATGATATTCTCATGAGTTATTTATTCAGTACAATATGTATTGAAGGGGATAGCATATCCATATGGACCATTTCATCAGGCGCTACTCTGAATCCTAAGTAGGTTACTCCCAACGTTTATTGCAAACGTTAGAACCTTTATAAAGGGTCCGCCATCGAACGTTTTTTTTTTCAACTAGTGCTTATTTCGTGAATGGTAACACTTAGCTCATGTCTGATTTGCCAGATAATTAGTTTTATCCTTCCGCTGAAAGAATATGGTTGTGTTTTCGCTTCGCTAAGTGGGCCTGCGATCGACTTACAGAAGATGCCGATTTAGCCAAAAAAAAAGCATATTTTCAGATGAAGCTCATTTTGATCTTGCCGGGTATGTAAACAAGCAAAATTGTCGCATTTGGAGAAAGAAAACTCGCACGCATACATTGAAAAGCCGATGCACCCAAAACGAGTCACTGTTTGGTGCGGATTTTCTTCGAAAATGAGCAAGGAGTGGCCGTTAGTCAATGCGATCGTTATCGGGCCATGTTGAACGAATTTTTGTTCACAAAAATTGAAGAGGAGGATATTGACAACATTTGGTTTCAACAAGACGGCGCAACGTGCCACACAGCCGAAGCTACACTCGATGTTTTTATAGCATTTAAAAAAAAAAAATTGTAAAAGCAATTGACTAAATAAGAATTATTTGTCAATAGTTACAAAAAGATTCAAATATTCAAACAAAAGACTCAGTAAGCATTGAACTGAATAAATAAATAAATTTCCCAACCAAAATTTTAATATTGAAAACTATATATTCTATTTTTATTCTTCTCTTCTCAATAAATTTAAAAACCAACACAATTTCTGGAATAAAGCACAAATAAAGATTAATATTTTGTTAAACTTTTAAATTCCAAATGGAAATTACATATTTCCAAAAACCAATATTATTATATGTTTTAAATAAAGTACAAAATGTATTATTTTAATCCCAAGGATTTTACAAATTTATAATGTTTAACTTTTACCAAATTCTTACTCAGTATATCAGCCATCATTTCGTCAGTAGGCACATATTCCAAAATAATAATTTTCTTATTAATAAGTTCTCTAATAAAATGATATCTGATATATATATGTTTACTTCGGGAGTGGTATATCTGATTTTTAGCAAGCTGTTGAGCACTCAAATTATCTCTGAATATAACTATAGGATTCTGCACATCATAAAAGCCAATTTCACCTAGCAAACTGCGCAAGTAGACTGCCTCCTATGCTGCTGTTGTCAAGGCAATGTATTCAGCCTCCGTACTGCTTAAAGCCACACAATTTTGTCTCTTATAGCACCAGGAAAACGCACAGCTAGCAAGAGTAAATACATAGCCAGTATACGGCTTCCTATCTAATTTATTACTGCCCCAGTCTGCATTCACATAGCCTTATACCACTTTACCAGTACGTTTGAATACCAACTTCATATCGATAGTATTTGCCAAATAACTTAGAACATGTTTAATTCCTCCAATATGTCAGGTCTTGTACATTTTCATTTCTACTGCAAGAGCAAGCACCATGCGTATAGTCTCATACCTGATAATCGGTGAAAATGATTCTGTACAATTTACAACCCTTTGCAACCAAACGGTATTTAAACTTTTCGATTTTACCATCCTTATTGCGCTTGACAGTAAATACCCATTTTGATCCAATTGTCTTTTTCTTTTCAGGAAGTTTTACCAACGACCATGTTTTATTTGCAATTAGTGCATCATATTGTTTTTTCATCGCTTTTTTCCATTCAACAGCAAAACAACTATCGTCTTCTACAGTCTCAGGTACATCTACATCACTTTCATTATTAAGTATATATAAAACAATTTATAATTTCTTTGGTCGGCCAGGCCTCCCAGTGTGCCCTACTTTTGGCCTACCTCTCTTTGACGACATGCTCTTCCTCATTATGTAAATTAATATTTTTGTTGCAGTCACCAAATTTTTCATCATCATCATTATCAACTTCAAAGCCAAGAAAATCTTCTAAATTGACAATTTTTATTTTCATTAGATTTATTTTGCTCGTCGCTTACTAGAAAATCTGACATATCAACAGTTTCTTTAAAATTCGCTGTAGGTTCTACAAACATAACATCGTGTTTTTCTACAACAATACTTTTTTCTGCATCGTACAAACGATAAGCCTTTGCTCTATTCTTTTTCTTAAAAATTTACTTTGTGCCCTCTTATCTAAAGCTACAACTACAGAGCCAAAAATACGAAAATGTTTAACAGATGGTGTCTTACCGGTAAATGCTTCAAAAGGTGTAATATCTCTGAGAATATGTGTGGGCGACCGATTTTGAATATAAACAGCTGTTGCTACAGCTTCAGCCCACAAATCTTCATCCAAACTAGATTGCAATAACATAGCACGCGATATATCAATTATTAGCGCGTTCAGCCCCGCACTATACCATTCTTCTCCAAATACTCATTCGTGCATGTTCTGTATTCCACACGGATTTCAAAAAATGTGGAATTAAATTTTTTTCTTATTAAATGAAAAATTTTATGTTTTTTTAATTCTACCAATAATTTCGCACCCAAAATAAAGCAAAATCAAAATTTTAAAGATCTTAAAATGAACCACAGGGTAGTTATGAGGCGCTGAATTTTTCAATTCCGAATGAAATATTCGGATTCAGAATACAGAACAGCACTGATTGAATTGCTTATTTACGAATTCACCGCCGTTATCGCTTCTCAAAACTTTTATTTTTCTTCAAGTTTGACACTTAATCATTTCCTTAAATATTTTAAATTTTTCAGACTTCATTTTTATGTTTAAGACAATACACAAATATTCGTCGCGACTTATCGTCTATAAATGTCAAAAAATATTGAGCTCCGGCTAGTGATTTTGTTTTAAGCGGACCGCATACATCTCAGTGAATTCCGTCCAGTATTTTTTTCGACCGCGTTTCACTACTTTTAAATGGCTTTACGTGAATCTTCGCTTTCATACATATTATACATGGACTGTCTCTAGAAAAATTTATATTCAAAAATTAATTGTGCTTCTTTTTAATCTTCAACATAACGCAGTTATTTTTCCTTATTTCGGCTTCGTTCTTATTAAATACACGTTGTAGCCGTTATCATACAACTTACTGAAGGTAAGATCACACGATTGCCCCAATACACCAATTTGACACAATTTTTATTGTGCTGAATTGGCGCACAATAAAGAAATTGTCCCAATCAATTTTTTGCCGTCACACGATTGTCTAATTTAAAACAAATTTGATTGCCGGTAGTTGGTGCAAAACTATACAGTGGTAATAATTGCCACTATCACACGATTGTTCTAACTTATGGCAATTACTAGAATCAACTGTTTTGTTTATTTACATAAAAATTAAAATTTATTTGTTGGTTTGCTTATATAAATATGATTTGTTCGCTAAAGAAAAAGAAAATTGCAAAGTACATGGATCAGAGAGTGGTTCACAAAAACAAGCACTGACAGCATACGAAAAAAAAAAATACTCATGAAATTTCAGAAAATAGGGAACCAAAATTTTATATTAAATTTTTTTTATTAATATGTACTATGCAAGCTTTAAAGACTTATTATAATTAGTGTCACCATACATTAGGAAGCAAGACACAAATACAAGTTTATGGAATTTCCAATATGTACCGATGAGAAAACAATAAATATTGGCGTATTTTTAACATTTTTATTGGCGAATGGTTGCTTATTAAACGTTCACATGATTGCCGCACCAGGGTTGTATTTGATTAGGACAATTAAGCACAATATTGGCGTCGATTGCCGTATGAGCCAATAAATTGTGAAATCACACAATTGGCATATAAAATAAGCCAATAATTGGTGTTTTGCGGCAATCGTATGATCTTAGCTTAACAGACACAATTCTCTTTCATTTTTGGGTTTGTCAAATTCAGAGTACAATGGCCAACTTCTATTTTTATTTCACGTACACCTTCAGCCATTATAATGTTATCTCATGTTAAATAAATACTCTCTTTGTGCTCTTCTTGCAACATATATGTGCAGTTGCGCCGCTGTCTAAACACCAAGAATTGTCAGTTATAGTATTCAAATCTGCTGCAGCTAAAACTGTAAATTGCCGCTCGGTGATGCGTTTGTATTGGTGTAACAGATTGTCGCATAATGGCCGAGCTTACCACATTTAAAGCATTTAAAGTTCTTGTTGTTCTTTTTGGTAGAATTTTCTGCTAAATTTGTATTACTGTTACTTACCATGTATGCTTGTGTTTCCTCGTTTATATTTTCTCTTGTCATTTTTGATTCCTCCTTTCAGCCTCCAACAGCTTTATCTTCAGATTCTGGAACTAGTAATGAGTCTCTGGTCTCCATGGCCAAGTCTTCACTATCTGTCTCACGGAAATTTAGTAACTTTTTATACAACGACACTGCTAACAGGGCCAGTTGGACAATACACATTCTTTAACTTTTCCCATGCCTCATTAGATGTCTTACACAATTTTAAATGGTTCAACTGCGATGGCTTTACGTTAAGCATTATAGTGGCTAACGCCTTCTCATCCAGCTGATCGCATTGTATAGTCTCAGTAACTTCATCCTTTTCAGACTACTGCTTGCCAAATTCCACATTCCAGAGTGTATCAAAACACTTTTCATCTGGATGCACCAGGCGTCATAATTTCCATCATTCAATTTCTTTATTTGGTATAAAGAAATAATTTTTTCTTTTCTTTAAATTTTCTTATATATGTATTTTAATAGCCTGGGCCCATAACCTGTTTTATTCAATGGCTTTTATTTGACTAAATGTAAGAACAAAAAATATATTATACTAAAATATATTATACATGTATGTGTACGTTGCACAATAAAGGATAACTCCAACAAGATGAACTTCTAGATTAGTGAAATTCAATCCTGGCAAATTAGTTAATATGATCTAATGGTAATACGTAATGTAGAAAGTTGAATAAAAAATGTTTGTATGTGAACAGATGAAACTTATTTAATACATTCAAAATAGTATCAATTTAAAATAAAGTAAAATAAAGTTCTAACTGCCAAAGAACCTTTTTAAATCAACAGATTAATCAAATCTCTGAGTTAGAATCAGTTTTAGCTAGTAGTTCTTTCATTATAGGTATTGTGGAACTTGTTGGCGAAAATTGTAATACTACGTAGTTGGCATTTTGTTCAAAATGTTAGTTGGAACCCTTTTATTCTAAGGGCTTAATATGTTGGTCTGCTTTTATCGCCTTAGATAAAACAATTGAATTCTCGATTAATGACATAAATAAAAAAGTTTAATATTTTTTACACCATTCAATAACAATGTCGCAAAATAATATTTTTGCCACCGAAGATTTCCAATATTCGCCAAGAAATAATATAAATACATGTAAGTAAAACGTTGAATAATTTGTTGTTTTCTCTTTATGCAGAAAATCTTTTTCAGTGTGAACGTCTCTCAATCCGACAATAATCATAGCTTAATAATTGAATTAGTCGATGTAATAGGAAATATGTGGATGAATTTAAAGACGCCCAAAAATTTGAAACCTTTGATGTCTCAGTAAAGGAAAATGAGAAAAAACTCAAATAATATGTAAGTATAGTAAAAAAAAAAGAAAAAAAAAAACAAATAAACTAAATAATTAGTCATACAAATTAAGATTTATGGACTGAATTTTTCAGAAGGCATTTATTGCAGAAACCATAGGCGAAAGACCTTCACAATTTATAAGAGCTGCTGTTCAAAAATTATTTTTCGATGAATTAGCTTTATTGTATAGCTGGAAGGAAGGGGACACTAAGCTCAGCGCAGTAAAGTAGGTTCATCATTCAGTTATTAAAAATAAAAAAATGTGTAAATATCTCTCGTTTCAGATATTTGTCATCTTATGCCGCTATTACGGCTTACTACTCAACTCAGTTGTGTTAAAATCAAAACAACTCAACCATTTTTTGGTATTATTATTAGAACTAATTTCAGTTGAAATAGTATTAAATTTGCCAACCTACAAATTGAGGATTTAACAGAAATAAAAAAATAAATAAAATGTAATTTATTCTGTATTTTGTGTTCTAGTTAAATAAATAAATATATTTATCAAAAAGCTAATCAACAATGAAAATAAACCGGGTCTGTAGGAGATGTGCATGCTCGTACCGCTCTTACTACAGAATATATTGCTGCTGTTCGCGATAGTGTGGCTGAAGAGCCGTCCACCTCAACTCGTCGTCGTGCCCAACAATTGCACCTCACGCTCGTCGTTGATGAATATTATGCATAAAGACTTGCATTTACACGCTTACAAGGTGCAATTGACTCAAGAACTAAAGCCTCTTGACCATTCCAAACGTCGTCAATGGTCAGAATGGTGCCAAGAAATGGAAACAGTGGATGATCAATTTTCGAAGAAAATCATCTTCAGTGATTTTTCGTAACAATATTTATTTTAGGAAATTATTGTTTTATATAAGAGCTCAAAAACTCATAACGCATGTAAATAATTTTGTCAGTGAATGTTTTAGTGATTTTCCTCTTCATGCATTGTGGTTTAGCACTTTAGGACTACAGGAATGCTAAACCAAATTAATGCTTTATAGTGTTTTCAGACTGAGTGAATTTAACATAAATGCGATTTTAACGTTAAATCCAACTCATAAAAACCATACAAAGTGAATTTAATAAATCCATATTAAATGCTCTTTTGGAATTGAATTTAAGGTGGATTTATACTCGTAAAATACAACACTGTTTTTGTCCCTTAAGCTCAGTGCTACCAAACTAAAAAGTTCTGTAAATATAGCAACAGCTGCGAATGTTATTAAATAAAATGAGAAAATAAAAACCATTTCAAATATTTTCAAAAGAAAAAACCTTCAATGGCAGCAGCAATTTCGAAGAAAACAAAGTTTTTGGACCAAAGACAAAGAAAATATTTGTCTCGTAAATGTATACGAGTACTAAAGGTCACACATGTTGTGGCTGCTGTACAGTTGGTAAAATAAGTTTTGTACAAAGTAACGGATCAAATACACTTATTTCTATGGGAAATTTTTATATTTTTGTAGAAATTTATTTCACATATTTTATGTTAAATACTGAATTTAAGAAACTTGCAGTGTGAACGCAAAATAATCAGTTCTTGAATTTATTGTTAAATTCAGTATATAACTTTCAGTCTGAAAACACTATTACTTAACCCAGCAAAATATAATAGAATGGTTCTCTTCGAAGAAAAAATAAACGCGATGCACATAATTTAGCTGCGGAAGAAGTCATTTAAACCCTACTTTGTCTTCAAACATTTCATTACTACTTTGTCGCCAGTTACATTATGGACATTTCTTGCCGGACAGACGAAGTTTGTAGGCGAGGGGGCGAATATGCAAGATGTGTAGTACACGACCGTCTGTACTGAAAATATTTTTTAATTCTTTTTCAACTTTTCTAATAATTGTGCACTGTATTAATTTGGCCGTATTATTCATATACCTCTCGAAGAGTGTGGCTGTATTCATATTAAAGCGCAAGTTAGTAAATATACAACAATAAACAAAAAATAATTTAAATCAAATATGACAAAACAAAAGAATATATCACTAAAATTTTGTGTACAAAAAAAAATAAAAATAACATACTTTTAGTGCAATAAAAAAACAGTTAGGAATTTATTTTCATAAATAAGTGGAAAAAAAGAGTTACCGTGTATGAGCTCTGACAATAATCTCAATAAAGAGTGCGGTTTTTCAATAAATAAAAACGAAGTGCCATTACCTTCATTGCCTACAACGTCAACAAATACAGCAACAGAGCCTAGTAATACAAACGGTAACAATAAACAAATGTTAACCAGTATGGATCGCAATAACACAAGTACACCCCTAGGACAATAAATTTAGAACCGAATTTTAAGCTACAAAAAAAAAAAAAGACAATGAAAAGCGAAGCCGATTCGATATTCTTGGTAAGTTGGATACACAAAACGAAACTACTAATTCTGTGAAAAAGCATAAACCCCCTCCAATATATCTGCGTGAAGGTTCAACAAATATGATTATTAAATTGACGCAAATTGTTGGTAAAGAAAATTTTTACATAGTATCTCTACGCAAAGAAAATGTGCTCAAAACCAAGATACATTAATTAACAGTTTTGACGATGATAAAAAGAATTATTACACATAGTAGCTTAAAGGCGCTGAGGGTCTAATAGTGGTCATTAAAGGTATTGATAGTTCAGTGGCAACTGCTAGCTTAAAAGTTGCCTTAGAGGCAGAAGGATATGAGGCAAAATATTCCTCAATCAATTTTTAGAGTTGAAATTGCCTTTGCGTCTTCCCAATTGAAGAAAAAGGGTGACGTCCATCCCATTTACGGCTTAAAGTACCTCTTAAAAACGTAGAGGTCCACCACAGTGCCAAAACTGTCAAGAGTTCGGTCATACTAAATCGTTTTGCAAACTGCCATCAGTTTGTATCAGGTGCGGGGATATCCACAAAAGTCTAAAATGTCCACGCCCAAAAACTGATACCATTATCAGAAAATGTAGTAACTGTGGCGAAAAGCATACAATATAAAGATACCCATTTTCCAAGTTTGCCTACAAGTTCTAGTGATAAAAATATCATTGAACCGAAAACAACTTATGAAGACTTATTTTATGCCCAAACTATGAAGCAATGTACAGTACCTTCTCTGAAAGCATAAAGCGATAATAATTCTCTATCATATGCTCATGCATTAAAAGATCTAATACCAATACCGGAGCCAACAATTCAAAACCCAATTGAAAAATTAGTTGAAAACATGAATAGCTTCATGGCAAACATGCAGAATATGTTTCAACAGATGCTGGCGAACCAAAATATGCTCATGCTGATTCTGCTAAATAAAAAATAAAAATGAATCCATTAAAAATATGTTTTTAGAATGCAAACGGCCTAAGCCAATATAAAAACGAGGATTAAAGATTACTATACTTACGACACTAGGAACCTAAATGCCAAAGCAATCGGAGAGCCAGCAATAATATTTCATAAAGACATCAGTCATTTTCCAATGCCAGAATACGCAAAGCACCACATCCAGGCCACAACTGTAAGTATGTCCCATAATGGTACTACTATAACCGCGGTTTATTGTCCTCCAAAGTATAATATTTGCGAGGATCGGTTTCTGGACTTTTTTAAAATACTAGGCCCAAAATTTATAGCAGCTGGTGACTACAATGCAAAACACACTTTTTAGGGCTCGCCTTATTACGCCAAGAAGGAGACAGTTATTTGACCCAATTTTCTCTAATAAGATGGATGCCATATCTGCGGGTCATTCCACGTACTGACCTACAGACGGTAACAAAATTCCTGACGTAATTGACTTCGCTATTACTCGAAATATGAAACGTCCTTCTCTTGATCTCTCTTCAGATCACTCACCCACTTTTCTAAATGTTCTACAAGAATCTGTCAATCTAGAATACAATAGTCACTACCCTAGCAAGAGGACAAACTGGATAAAGTATAAAATGTACGTTAGCGCTCATTTGCAACAAAGTATTTCTCTATAGTATGAAAATGAAATCGAAGGTGCTGTCTATCTTTTCACAAATTTCCTGACCGAAAAGAGGAAATAGACAGCAATGGCAAGAGTCTCGGTCTCCGGGTCTAAAAATGCAACTAAATCTATGTCAAAAAAAGGTGCATACTGCGCTAAAAGATGGAAAAGAATCTAAACTTAAAAAATATCTTCAAAGCTTAGATCAAACCCAAAAGTCTGACCACAGTCTATGGACAACTGTGAAACACATGCGACGTCCTACTGCTATACGGCTTGACAACGGTGAATGGGCAAGAGTGTAGAAGAAAAACTTGAGGCATTTGCCACCCACAAACATCAGCGATGTAGTTGAACGAACCATTAAATTCAAGTTTTCCTCCAGGGGAAAGGGGTTGAACGCTGGAAAAGCTCCCGGCAGCGACAAAAATAAATGGGACATAAAAGTGAATGCTACAAAATGTGTTCATATAACTTTCGCTCTGAGAAGAATCCCTTGTCCTTCCGTTACCATAAATGGTGCAAGGGTACCCCAACAGCACCACGTCATATATCTTGGCATCCGCCTCGACCGAGGCCTAACATGGACTAATCACTTGAATTAGACCTTAAGGTACTTCTGTACAAGGCAGTTTTAAAACCTATATGGCTTTACGGAGTCCAGCTATGAAGAACAGCATCACCAACCAAAGATTGAAAAACTACAAAGAAGGCAGTCCAAACTTTTAAGAATAACAACGGGTGCTCCGTGGTACATCAAAAACTTAAATATCCATAACGACCTTAAAATTTTAACAGTTCGAGAGGAGATCAAGCAGACAAGCATCAAATACAAGCTGAAATTTTTAGCTCATCCCAATGCCCTTGAGATTTATTTTTATTTACGAGACACAGATGTCTCAAAAGAACAGAAACTTTTGATCAGGCTACATAAAAAAAATAATAATAATTTCTGAGGATGTAACGTTGAAATTGCAATGGCAACATCAATATATTTTATATTACTTATTGTTAATTTCTTACAGAACGATTCAATAATTAAATATTAATTAACAAAAAAAAATATATTTTTATCGAAATCAATTTTTAAAATGTATTTATTTATTATTAATTTAATTTGGCTTTCTTCAAAAGTTGTTTTCAATTAATTTTCAAAAAAATCAATTAAGCACGTCAGGAAAATTAATGAAAAGAAGAATTGAACAAATTTCTATCTGGACATTAATATCCAAAATGTAAACGATTTAGGAAAGAAACAAAAAAAGAAATTTCCATAATGTAAATGGGGACTTTGGTATATCCATGTTAATATGTAATAAGGAAAAACCGCTTAAATCTACTTAAGTAAAATTTAACTTGTCACAATTAACTTAATAACTTTATTGTTGTAGTTATGTTAATGAGATGATGTGAAAATAATACCGTTTGCTTTTTGCTTTAATCGAAATAATTTTATTGCTTCTAAAGTTGTATGCTTGTATTCAAAAAAAAAAAAAAAATTAAAGAAAATTTGAATTCGATATTGTGACAGATTTGTATGAAATTTTTTTAATAATTTCTACTTGGAGTCGTTATTAGTCATTTTGAATACCAGCTGTAGTCCTTTAAAATGATTTCATAAGACATTTTATTTTTGTTATGAAAAAATTATTTTATTCAATGAATGCATGGGTGTTAAAAAGTGATTATAAATCACTGAATTAATGCCAAAAATTTCAATGCTTCCATCCTGGATATTAACAAAAATTACATCTAAATAGCTGACCTGAAAAAGCTTTTAAAAAGTATACAAAAAACCACAACTTAATTTCAATGACACGCTAATGGAAATTAATTTTTCCTCAGAAGTAGAAATTCTAAAATGCAGTTGTAGTGAATTTTCTACTTCCCAGCAAAAAAAAAAAAAAATTAGGAAAAAGGAGGAACTGCAGCCTGGTGTAGTATACCATACAAGTCTATACTGCATACACAATGCATAGAACGAATATTAAAAGAGGTATCAATTACAATTTGTTCTAGGCATGGTGTATTGCTGATGAGACAATTATTTGTGTGACACACCTAATTGAGTGTAACACAAATAATGTTGGGATTAGTCAATACTTTTGTAAAACCAAAAATAACTAGATTTTAAGTACATTAAATATAAGACAAAATAGTATATAAGCTAGAATTTAAAATAATAAAGGCAGTCTGGTGAAAAGCAATTCAAATTAGAACAACTACTTTGTTTTACTTTCAAAGTTCCTTTGAACGCCTCTTCATTAGCTGAGCACCCCACTCAGCTGTTTAAAATAATAAAAAGGGCTATAGGGTCAATAATAACACAATACACCTACGCACAAACACAATACACTGGAATTAAACATTAGCATATCTTTGGAAAACTTTTTACTGAATAAAATCCGCATCTAAGAAACTATAAAATGCAATCCTCGGTGACATTTGTACGTTATTTATAATTGAGGTACTAAAATAGTAATGAATCTTTGCTGAAGAGAAGGTATTGATTTAAAATAACAAGTCATATGTGGTTAAAAATGTGTTGTTCAGCACCGAAAATTTAGCAATCGCTTTTTTGAAGTGATGTAATATGCACTTCTAAGGGAATCACTTCCATTTTTTGTTGTTGCTGTAAGTATATTATAGTTTGTTTTTAACAGACGTGCACTCTTTCGTTATAATGTGAATTGAATAAATATTCAAGGTTTTGCATATTCACGGTGTGTGTTCCCAAAGAATATAGGACAATTAATTATAGGCATTAACTGTCAGAAAAGAAGAAAAAAAATGTTTTAGTGCTTCTAATGTTCCTAAAAAAAACTTTCCATTAGGAATAAAATAAAATAAAATAAGAAAAATAGAACCTTGAAAGAAAAGTCAAGTCATTAGAAGTCGTAACAGATTCAATATCGTTATCATGCATTAAACAAGCAAGCCAAAACAGAATTGGGAATGGCAAATCACTGGAAAGAAGAGAGAAAGTGGAAGTTGATAGCCCGACTTAAGATCTTTAGCAAACATTTGAATAGAACAAAGGAACCTTGAAAGGTAGAGCACTAGAGGAGAATTAGACCAACCGATTCAAAATAGACTTTTGCAAGACTACACTTCTAATATCACATCAATCAAAATATTACAAATTATACATAATTTTTGTTTTAAGTTCGTTTTAAGCAATTTTTACAAATTTTAAACTACCCACAACTTACAATCTTCTGCAGGAAAAATCAAAATATGACTTTGGAGGAGTTTAAACTAATATACTGGATGGAATATATACACCGTATGTGGGGACGTGCCATAGGTGCTGTGTATTTATTACCTGCGGCATATTTTTGGAAAAAGAATTATTTTAATAATACAACTAAAAAGATGGTGCTATTAATGGGTACGTTAATCGGATGCCAAGGTTTAATGGGATGGTATATGGTTAAATCGGGCTTGGAAAATCGTTTTGACGATGTTAACGATATCCCACGTGTTTCTCAATATCGTTTGGCAGCGCATTTAGGTGCAGCATTTGTACTTTATTCAATATTTTTAACACAAGGCCTAAAACGTTTGCTGCCAGCAGAGACTTTTGGTGGAGTGTCTAGCAAAGCATTAAGATTTAAAAGACTTGCATACGCTGCGAAAGGCCTAATATTTATAACAGCATTTTCTGGAGCATTTGTAGCTGGCTTGGATGCTGGCTTAGTGTACAATTCATTTCCCAAAATGGGTGACAAATGGATACCAGATGATATGTTTGCATTTGAACCTATTAGCAAAAATATAACTGAAAATCCAACGGCTGTACAATTTAATCATCGTATTTTAGGTATTAGCACTTTGACGCTTGTATCCATCATGTGGTTACTATCAAAGAAAACAAAACTTCCTCGCAGAGCCTATTGGGCAATGAATGCTGCAGCTTTAGTTGGTTGGCTACAGGTTTCTCTAGGTATAACTACTCTTCTGCATCACGTTCCTGTACCATTGGCAGCTGCTCATCAATCAGGTTCGCTTTTACTTCTATCATTTGCTATTTGGTTATGTCATGAGTTAAAACTATTAAAATACATACCAAAATAAATTAAAACAAAAAAAAAAATAAGTAACTTAGTTTTTGTGTTTCCAACATTTGTTTATTAAAGCAATAAAAACAAAAATTAAACAAAACAAAAGTACAATTTATTGCAATATGGAATTCCACAATAAATTAAACTAAATGTGTATGAAGTTTGTTGGTTCACAACACTTACCTGTTGTGTTGTCTTTTTAGTTGTGTACGAGTATGTTAATTTTCGGCGATTACCGTTCACAACATCTGTGTTGTAAAAACAGATAAAAATAGACAACTGGTATTAGGTGTTGTCTGATTGTTGCGATTAGTTTTTCCGGCGGTTTAAAAATAAAAATGCAGAACAATTGTAAGGAATGTATTTTCAGTGGATTTTTTTTGAAGATGTTTATTATTTTATTTAAAATGCAACAAACAGTTGGCTGAGAAACTGCATCATATCATTGCCCTTACTTCCTTATAACTACCATCAGCAGAAAAAACAAATACCGGATTAATGATTTAAAAAAATTAGTCTGTTTCACCAGCCAAACCATCCTTGTTTATGTGGAACAATTTAATTCCAGAAAATGTTTGCTAACATTTCATTTGGCAGTTTTGATGGGTTGGAACTGTTGAATTTTTTTGCGAACTCATGCCATATCTGTTTTCTGTGTACTCGTTATCGAGAAAATAGAAACACGCTAATCTCCATGTTTCTTTAATTTTATTTACCTTCAACAAAATAGATTTATTTTAGTGCACTTTTTTTTTGTTTTTTTTTTTTTTTTAAATGTTGATTTCTTTCAACTTCACAGTTTTTTTGCATGCACGCTTGTATTTTTAAGAAAAAATCTACTAACATTAATATGAGTACACAAAAACTAGCTGACCCGGCAAACGTTGTTTTCCTTTAAATTTTATTTAAAAATTACTATAAAATGTTATTTAAAAGAAAAAATAAATAAAAGTTGGGCTTTCCGAAAATATAAAAAAAATGAGCCAAATCTGTGTAGAAGTTCTCTGATTTGGAAAAAACTTTAAAAGTCGGCGTGATCTATTTTAATTTTCATAAAAATTTAAGTTGGATTTTGACTAAAATATAAAATTTTTGTATATTCGATCTCCTTACTCTAAGAAACGCACTCGTGGAGTAAAGGACCGTGTAAGACCGGGTAAAAACAGGTATTAGGTAAATAATTAAGATACCGACTTCATCGCCACCTGTTGGGTGGATTTGTGACGCTAAACCTTTCGAGGCGTAACCCAAAGGCATACAGAGAAATTCAATTAAATAGGTCCATCCGTCATGATGAAGCCCAGTCCTTAAAAAACTCCTACATTACAAGAAATCTACAGTATTGTACACTGAAAAAAAATTTTGCTATTAAAACAAGTTTAATTAAACGATTTTATGAAAATTATTTTATTGATGAAATATGTTTCATGTTTTAATAAAATTATTCCATTAGTCTAACGAAAGGTGTTATTATATGAAAAATAATGAAATTTTCAGGGGATTAATAACAAAACTCGGAAGGTAATATGAAAAAACAATTGTGTACAATGTGTTCATTCAACTTAATCAGGGGTATTTTTTTTTTTTTTTTTTTTTTAAACAGACTAGACAGACTGTTTAAATTTTGCAGTTCCAATTGTTTGCTATTTGAAAAAAAAAACAATTAAAGCTAAAATTAAAAGCAATAAAAATTAAACGACTTATAAAACTAATTAATATAAAAAATGCTAAAATACACCTACATACTCGTGTGTATGTAATTGTTACAAAAAGAAAGAGGTACTGAGAAACTCCCTGTTCTGTACATAATTTCTTTTGTTTGATATAACTGCCAGAGCAATAATACCATGTCACAACAAAAATGCCCAACCGTCCAGAAAAAAATCAGAAGACTCATCAACATCATTATCATGGTAGTCATCATAACAACTTGCTTTGTCTGTTATAAAAATTCACTTCATTGTTCGGTCTCACTCAACTGATTTTTCTATCAAGTCCTTTAAATAAATACATACGATTAACATAAAGGGTGTTTTTTATAGACGTATAGAACTTTAAATTGCAATAAAACAACGATGGATTATTCGATTGACATGAATTTTATTTATCCGAAAGATAATCTTGTGGCATTACATTTTAAATATGATTTCTGGCATATGACCGCCACGCCACGGTTGGCTCGGATGTAGTCCAATCTGGACGTCCAATTTTTGATGACTTTTTCCAACATTTGTGGCCGTATATCGGCAATAACACGGCGAATGCTGTCTTCCAAATGGTCAAGCCCTTGTGGCTTATCCGCATAGACCAATGACTTTACATAGCCCCACAGAAAGTAGTCTAGCGGTGTTAAATCACAAGATCTTGGAGGCCAATTCACAGGTCCAAAACGTGAAATTAGGTGTCTTTCAATAAATCGATTGTGGCACGAGCTGTGTGACATGTTGCGCCGTCTTGTTGGAACCACAGCTCCTGGACATCATGGTTGTTCAATTCAGGAATGAAAAAGTTAGTAATCATGGCTCTATACCGATCACCATTGACTATAACGTTCTGGCCATCATCGTTTTTGAAGAAGTATGGACCAATGATTCCACCAGCCCATAAAGCGCACCAAACAGTCAGTTTTTCTGGATGTAACGGTGTTTCGACATACACTTGAGGATTAGCTTCACTCCAAATGCGGCAGTTTTGTTTGTTGACGTAGCCATTCAACCAGAAGTGCGCTTTATCGCTAAACAAAATTCGTTTATGAAAATCGGGAACAACGGCAATCTCGTTTTGGGCCCATTCGACGAAACTACGCCTTACTTGATGATCGTTTGCCTTCAATTCTTGCAGGAGTTGGATTTTGTAAGCACGCAAACCAAGATCCTTCCGGAAAATCCTCCATAAAGTGGATGGACACAGATCCAATTCCTGTGCTCGATGGGGGATAGACTCATTCGGGTCTTCCCAAATGCTACGCTCTACAGCAGCAATAGCTTCTTCTGTACGCACCGTACGGCGTCTCTGGGGATGCGAGTTATCAATAAGAGTAAACGTGGTGCGAAAACGTTCCATGGTTAATCGAATTAACTGCTCTGATGGACAATTTTGTCGACGATAAAATGGACGTAGTGCGCGATACGTATTCCGCACAGAACCATTATTTTCGAAATAAAATTACACTATTTGCAAGCTTTGTTCAGGCGTGAGTCTATTCATGATGAATTGCCAAACCAAACTGGTAATAAATCACTTGACAGCTGTTAAATCGGTCGCCATTTTGAACAGTAATGACAACTTAAAGTTCTATACTTCTATAAAAAACACCCCCTATTATATGAACTTGTATGTGTGTATAAAAGTACAAGGTGGGCTAAAAGAAATACTCTTATTTTTGCAAACGGCGACCAATGTCAAATCTGTTTTGACATTTGTGAACTAGACAGATGTAGAATACAAGTGAACAAGCCATTTAGCGATACGCTTCCCAAAAACGCGGAATAATCGAACTGGACGATGTTTCGACCAAAATCATAATGAGGGACGAGGCTCATTTCCACCTCATCGGGTACGTGAACAAGCAAAACTATCGCTTCTGGAGCACCGAAAATCCACGAGTGATGCACGCGGAGCAACTACACTAGCTCAAAGTGACTGCATGGTGCGCTGTTCACGCTGGAGGAGTCATCGGGCTGGTCAAACGACAACAATGAATGGTGCGCGCTATAGGGCCATGTTAACCGCAATTGAACGAATTAGGACTGGAGGACATGTTGTTCCAACAGGACGGAGCAAGGCACACATTTCATTTTTATTTAGAAAAAAAAAAAAAAAAAATGAGAGCCAAACAACATCGGATAACTTTTGGCCCACCTTATATGTTTGTTTATGTTAATATGTTAGTGCTTTTATACCATGTTCACACCTAGGTTTTTGAGCGTGTTTTAGCGAAATGTTTTAAAAATAAAAACACAACCGTTCACACCAAGTTTGAGATAATTTAGGTGAGCTGATTTTATTTTATTTAATTTTAATACAATAATTAGCTAAAAACTTATCAAGCCCCAAATGTTAATAATGAAATTTCAAGTAATAAGTCTCTAAATATTAAATTACCATTTTTTTTTGGTCACGAAATATTTTTGACGTGTCGCCATCTATTAACAAAAAATAAAACTGCCGAAAACCCACTGAATATACTCTAAATGCAAATGCAACCCTGTCCTTGAAGTGTTTTTATCAAAAACTCGTCGGTGGAGATCTTTATTAAAACATTTCAATGTATGGCAAAACCTGTTAAAATTTACTGATTTTAGCTCAAAAACACGAATGAGTCGTTAAACACGTTCAAAAACCTAGGTGTGAACATGGTATTAGGTATCGTAAAAAGAGAGAGAGGGAGAAGGCGAGAGTGTGTAGTTTGACAACACACCAGTGGTTTCATGCAATGCAAAATATGTTAGACTAGGACCACACACAGCAAGTTTAGTTGGGCACTTCTTTCTCAATTCTCTTTTGAAATTGCCGCTGTGTCTACACACAACAATTTTGTTTCGCCAATTTTAGCATTCTTATTCAGTCATTCATTGAGCCTCAAGATACCTGCCTTCTTTTTTTATATCTTTATAAAAGACTAGATATTTTTGCCCGGTCTCAACCGTCCTGGTCTTTTATTACGCTAGTCTATTATATACATCACAGGCAATAAAAGTATTTATTTTGATATAGATCAATTTGTTACTAAGAAATATGTATTAGAAATAAATTATAAATTTCTATTGTAATTATGGTTCACTATTTTGACGATAATTGCTTCCACATAAGAAATAGATATATGCTGTCCCGGACTTTTTTGTAGGACTATTTATGATAAACATATCGTTCATACATCATATACTCGTATGTGTAACTTCAACGATATTTGCGGCGCACACCAAAACATGTCGCCGATTGTAGAATTTTTTCCTACTTACTTGACATATTTTGGACAATTTACACAATATCCTTATAATTAGAGATGGGATTCTACCCGGCATTTACCCGATATGTGGGAAATGCATTTCAAATGCAACATATGTCATCACTGATTGTCAATCAGCTGAAACGTCATTTCAAATAAGTCATTTGTTTTAATGTTTTCAACACCACGTGAGCTGCATACAAGAAATATCTCCTTGTACATGGTGGAAATGTATGTGCAGGATAGCGCTTGGTGTATTGACTACTTCACGTACTTCAACAACCACTGAACGCTCATTCAGCACTCAAAGTTTTATCCACTCAAAAAAACGAAACAGATTAACTGCAGAAATGCCGGAAAAGTATATTTTATATCACATAATTGGAATCTCTGCAATAAATACATACGGCAAAAGGGTGCTTCCCAAAAGGTTTTACCGGCTGAGGATGAAATCATGAATTCTTCAAATTCATTTGAAGAAGCAACTTCCACTGGTATCACCCATTCTACATTTCACTCTTCTTTTAGATATTTTTAGAGTGAAACTGATAATGACAGTGACAGTGATTTCGATTAATGTAAAGGGTCCGCCAAATAACTTTTTTTTTGAAACAGGACGCAAAACATCGAGTGTAGCTTCGGCTGTGTGGCACGTAGCGCCGTACTGTTGAAACCGAATGTTGCCAATATCCTCCTTGCTCATTTTCGAAGAAAAATTGCCCATTTATGCCTCTGGACCAAAATCCGCACCAAACAGTGACTCATATTGAGTGCGTCGGCTTTTCAATGTATGCGTGCGGGGTTTCTGTGCCCCAAATGCGACAATTTTGCTTGTTTACATACCCGCCAAGATCAAAATGAGCTTCATCTGAAAAGATGATTTTTGTTTTTGGCAAAATCGGCATCTTCTCTGAGTCGATCGCAGGCCCACTTAGCGAAGCGAAAACGCATTGGATGGTCAGTTGGCTTCAACTCCTGAACCAATTGGACTTTGTATGGCGTCATACCAAAGTCTTTATGCAAAATTCGTCTCAATGATGTCTCC
This sequence comes from Thelaira solivaga, assembly GCA_947397855.1. NCBI lineage: Eukaryota > Metazoa > Arthropoda > Insecta > Diptera > Tachinidae > Thelaira > Thelaira solivaga. The sequence continues at coordinate 44,975,487 of OX377614.1, forward strand.
GAAATGTTCAATTGTTGAGAACGACGGTGAATTGATGTTGATCGCGCTTCACGCACACTTTCTGCCACAGCAGCAATATTCTCGGGTGTACCCACTGTTTTTGGCTTTTCACGCTTTGGTTTATCGATGAGGATGCCAGTTTCTTTCACTTTTTTCACAAGATAACGAATATACGGAGCTGACGGTGCTTCTCTTCTTAAAAAATCTGTACGCAATTTTCGCACACATTCTGCAACATTACCATGATTTTCAAAGTAATGTCGCAATAATTCACAGCGTTGTTCAAGCGTATACACAACCATATTCGTTCAGCGGAAGGATAAAACTAATTATCTGTCAAATCAGACATGAGCTAAGTGTTACCATTCACGAAATAAGCACTAGTTGAAAAAAAAAACGTTAGATTGCGGACCCTTTATAATATAGTTATTATCTTAAGTTGTTACTTTTCTTCTACTCAGTAAGTATTTTTTTTTTACTATTTATAAAATTTATTTTAAAACACACTAAATTATGCATCGCAAAGTGTTTGTTCACCAAATTTTCTACAACATAGTTTATACCCACCTTTTAGGTAAATACCTGGGTATTTACCCATTTTTACCCAATTAACCTATTTTACTGGGTATTTACCCTCTTTCCCTCTCTACTTATAAATTATAGCCTATCTGTTATTCTGATGTATAAGCTCAATTATTGTAAATTTTCATTAAAATCCATTCAATAGTTTTTGCGTGAAAGAGGAAAAAACATCCACACTCACAAACATTCGGCTTTATAATATTAGTAGGATACGGAGAAAGAACAAAAAGGAATTGCCGAGTACGAGCAAGTTTGTACCCCTTTCCATTCCTCTTCCCTCTCTCTCCTACAAAATCAAGAATTGCCCAACTAAACTTGCTCTGTGTGGTCCTGGTGTTAAATGCTCATAACATGACGTATTATTTATGAGCGTAAAACACGTGATATAGCGACACTCACGTGTGCTAAAAATGTTTTTATTGTTTCTTTTCTATTGTTGTTTTTATGACAAAAGGACTTTGGCTTTTGTTTGTTTGCTTGAGGATACCTCACATACAATCACTTACACACACACACACCGACACACCCTGACTTACAGTACACATTCGTATATTCGGATAGACTCTTGCACATAGTGAAACATGTGTGTATGGATGTAGGAAATACGAAAATGGTTTCAAGTGTATAAGTGACTATAGTACATTTGTTTGGAACATGGTAACTTTATTTCATTGTTGTTGTTTGTTTGCTAATGCTAAATGCCACAGGTAAAAGGATGTAATCAGTTATGGGATTTGGCTTTATGTTTTCAAAATGCTAATTTAACCTAAATTATTGGTAAAGGGCTAAGTAATGTTAACAACAATAATTATTAAATGGAAACTAGTTGTTATATTCTCTATTCTTGAAATAAATTAACAAGTGATTTATTATAAAACTAATAAAGAAATCAATAATATCAGTTTTTAAATAAAAATACATATTAATTTTTTTTTTATAAAACTCAGTGTCTGCTAATGCAATGCAACTTTAATGAAAGGGACGGGATTTATTACTAAAGCTGCACACATTTTTTTTGGTTGTAATTTTTAATTTTTTTTTTTTTGTGAAAACAATTATATCGTTATGCAGTTTTTAATTTTTGTTTTCGGTTAATTCATTTTACACAATAATATTTTTGCTTGGAACACTTAAAACATTTGGCTTGTGCATTGAAAAAACAAAAATAAAATTTTACAACTTCTTATTAAAAAAAAGCGAATTAAAAACACATTTTTGTCATATTAAAGCAAAATACTTTTTAAGCAAAAAGCTTCAAGCGTAATTAAATATTCAAAATGTTTTTGATTTACACAACATTTTTATAATTAAAAATATTGGTTAAAAAATATTGGGTGAGTTTCTAATCTTTTATTTGGTAACTTTTAAAAAAAAAATTAATGTGTTATATTTTGGAGTTTGATTTCTCTGGTAAACTTGTTATTGAGTCAAATTGCTAAATTGGTTAATTAGATGACAACAAATACAAGAAGCAATTAGTGATTCATCAACATAGCCCAATAGTGTAAATACCATAATAAATTCAGTATAGTCCAACCTATGCCGCTGTTTCAGTAAAATAACTGTAAATAAATAAACTAACACGCATACGTACTGGTTTCCGGTTTGGTTTTCTAATAAACTAAAACGAAAAGTAACGTAGTAGATACTCGTATACAAGTTTCTAAGCTAAAAACTAACAACAATAAATACATTTTAGTCATAAGAAAATTTTCAAAGCGTTAATAACCTCAACGTAATTTTTTTACTATAAATTTATGTGTTTGTATATGCAGTTGATGATATTTTTTATACCCTTCACTGTAAGTAAGAAGAGTATATATAGCTGTGATTCCGTTTATAATTTCTACACCCTATAAAGTATATATATTCTGGATCCTTATAAGTAGCGGAGTCGATTAAGCGATGTCCGTCTGTCTGTCCGTGTAGTCTTGAAATCAACTTTCAGAAGAATCTAGACAACATACAGAAAATTATAGCATACCAAGCGGTCAGCTGTTGCTGTAAGACTATTGCTATTGAAATTCAGCCAGATCGGTTTATAAATGGCGGAGCTATGAGTCAAAAACCGAAACTACCTCTATTTTTGACCATTTTTTGAGTGGGTATTTTGTCTAAACGAAGAAACGACCAAAAAACGTGGTATGCAGTTTTGTTTGAAGTATAAGTCATAATACCTGTGCTAAAAATGAAAGCAATCGGTCCACAAATGGCCGAGGAATATCAAAAATACAACCGAAATTTTAGACTTTCATTAATTATGGCATTGTTTTTATGCGATTTTTATCTAAACTGAAAAAAAGTAGTACGCAGTTTTTTCAAACATCATATTCATAGTATCGTAACCAAACCTCAGTTTGATGGGTCCATAAATGGCGGAGCTATGAGTCAAAAATTGCGAATACCTCTATTTTTGACCATTTTATTGCGTTTTTTACGTAATTTGTCTAAACTAAAAAACGGGCAAAAAAACGTGGTACGCAGTTTTATTAAAAATAACAGTCGTAATGTCTATGCAAAAAACCAGAAAAATCGATTCACAAATGGACCAGAAAAATCAAAAAATACAACAGAATTTTTAGATTTTCATTAAATTTTGCTTTGTTTTTTGCGTTTTTTATCTAAAGTATAAAAAAATTATATTCATAGCATATGGACCAAAATTTAGCTAAATCGGTCCATAAATGGCTGAGCTATGAGTCTAAAATCGCGACTACCTCTATTTTTTGACCATTTTTGGTGAGGTTTTTGCGTAATTTGTCTAAACTATTAAAAATAACAGTCGTAATGTCTGTGCAAAAAATCAGAAAGATCGGTCCACAAATGGATCAGAAAAATCAAAAATACAACCGGCATTTCACATTTTCATTAATTTTTGTTTTGTTTTTGCTTTGCTTTGCTTTGTTTTATTTTGTGGACTTTTTTTAGCTGTCATGTGCGTAATGCTTTGTACACACAAACACGAAACCTAAAAAGTGTATGTGTGAGTGTGTGGTTTTTATTGCCTTGAGTACAATTGTATTACGAATACAGACATCTTTATGAAAGATCGTTAGATCTTTCTCGATAATTAGTCATTTAATTATAATTAATAATTTAATTAAATATGTTTGGCTTAAAAATTTTTTTAAAAAATTTGCAAAATTAAATGAAAATAAATTTTTTGTTTTCCTCTTTAATATCTTTCTTAGAATTTCTTTTTTTATTAATTTAAATATTGAGTGCCTGCAGACATTTTATTGCTTTTAAAAATAAGGTTCTCAGAAAGGATTGTTTCTTAGAACTCGTTAATTTTAGTCGTATTATAAAAATAAATTTTTTTATTGATATTTCCCTCCAATAATAAATAAATAAATTTTTATATTTAATACGACCTCAAGCTGAACAAAGTATGCATTTCAATTACAAACTTTTTTTGAAGTGAGTGAAGATAAATATCGTTAGTTAAATATGTTTTCACGTAATTCGTTATGTTTTTTAGTATTTGTAAATATCTTTTCAGTATTTTTGACATACTAAGATACAAATGTGCATAAATACGTTGATTTCTCTAATAGATTGCAAACGAACCATAGAATATTAAGGGTTATTACACATATCATTTTAAAGAAAAGGTCGTCTAGATTTGTAATCTATTGCCCAAGTACTCAGAAAAAATTTTGCATTTTTTTTTTAAACAATTTTTGAAATTCCCTCATTCTCCAGTACCTTTCTTCTGAGGCATTTTTACCATTCGCCACTTTGCTGAGGTACCATTCCTGATTTTGAGCAGGAAAATTACAAAAATCAAAAAGGAATTTAATCTGTAGGCTCTAAACTTTCTTGAAGTGTTTTAACACTTTACAAATACTAAAAACCGTTAAAACATATTTAACGCGGCATATTTATCTTCTTTCATTTAATTTTTTCTATTGTTTTGATATAGAAAAATGTGGAAAGTGAAAAATTTTAATATTTCGCTAACACAGTGAAGGGTATATAAGACTCGGCACGGCCGAATTTAACTTGTTTTAATTTATTGTTGTTATTTTGCACGCGATTTACATTCTGCAAATACTTTCCAGTGTACTTATTGTTATTTTTTTTCTTTGTTTATGTTTTAATATGTTCTTGTAATTGGTGTTAGTGCAAGTGGAATAGTATTGCTGGAAGAAAAAAAAAAACGAAAAGAATTGTTGCCGTTGTTGTGGTTTTTTATTTTTGTTGGAAAGTTACTGAATACCGAATTCGATAAAATATCGTTATACTTGTTTTTTCGATAAAAGTTACTGAATTACACTACAGATAAATGTTCCAAAAGTTATCAAAATTTAACATGATAGAGAGAGATACAAAATCATACATGCTCTTAAGAACCGGATAGAAACTATCTATTGCACTGTGATAAAAAAAAACTCCATCTACACAATGATGATCAAATGATCTATCAAATGACAGTCATTGTTCTTCAATATAGAAATTTTATTCGATACGCAATCACTAAGCAACCAGAGATGAAACTTTTGAGGTTAAAATTTGGAAACACAGCTTTTTATTTGGAGTTTGTACTTAAGAGACAGATATAGTGTTTTAATATTACGAATAAGAGAAAATAAGGAAATTGAAAAATTTTTTGCTTTAAAAAACATTAATTAAAAAGTTATTTCCGTAATGAAAATGCACGTGCCGAAAATACTCATGTCTACGTTTTTTTGTTATGAAGTATGGAATTTAATGTAAAAGTGATAACAAACACAAATTTTCATGTTTTAAAATTCATGTTTACGAAATGTAAATAATGAAAGTGTAAATTTTTTAGAAATACCTGAGCAAAACAAAATAAAAATTTTGAGTTTGTGCAAAAAAGACAGAAAGAAAATGTATACTATATCCGTACTCTGACACCTCTGGTTGCTCGGTGACGCAATTTAGATCACGGCTGGTATAATTTGCGCATGTATGATGTTGCCCGTATGTTGTGGCTAATTATATAATTTATTGTACATTTAAAATACGCCAATCTCTTGCAATCTCACTCGAACTTTCATTATTTTTTCCTTTGAAGTAAAATTTTTACTCACTTTTTTTTAATAAATAAAAACCACATTTATGTGTTTTTCCGAAAATGTTTGCTTTTGTGGTCAATTTATTTATTATAAACATGAGCATTTCAACATATATTTAATTCAAGTGAAATTATTTATTTACTGTGCATTATAGTGGAAAAAAATTATTTTTGAATGATAATTTGTGTGTTGAAATTTAGAAATGCATTCATGAAAGTTTTATCAACATAGAGTCTTGTGAGTTTTCATTTAATATTGAACATTTTCATTTAATATTGCCTTTGACATCAACTTTTGTAATTTTGAAAAATGTTTCAGTTCATTTTTAGTAAAAGAATAATTTTTATGAATTAATGTTGTAATAAAAAACAGTAATAATAACAACAACAAAAAGCCTTTTTAGCCCGTTTATCTACGAGTATAACCTTCATAATACACACAAGCACGTTTACCTTTTACTGTAACCAGTAACTTGGGGGTCACACGATCAAGTTTTCATTCAATTTTTAAAATTTCTCTCATTTTTTTACCAATACACTCACACTTTTAAAATTTGCTGAGAGTTTGCTTTCAATTTTTCGTTCAATTGAGTGTTTCAAATTACAGTCAAGAAAACAGCTGACCGCAGTTTTTTTATTCCAAATTTGAACTCTTATTCTGCCGCCAGTATTGTTTTGTTTTTTCTTTTAAATATATTTGTGAACAAATTAAACAAATATAACGACGTTTTGCAGTTCATAGAGATATACAGAAGGCATGAAGTTCTGTGGAACATGAATATTCCTGCATATAGACGGAATGATTTAAAAATTAAGGCATATAACTCTATTGCCGCCGAGACAAAACTGTCGGTGGAAGAGGTTAAAAAAAAACATCTTGTTGAAAAACTTGCTTTGAAATTGCGTGCAGCCTACATTACAGCTTTCAATTTTTGTGAATTTTGACAAGCAGTATATGTAAATTTCTTGAAAGAGAATTGTAAAAAAACTTGATCGTGTGACTGCAGTGTAAAGTATTTAAAACCAACATCCCACCCTAACTGTACAAAAATAAACCACATTGTTTACATTTTCAAGGTGAATCAAGTACACATAACATGAATTTCTTAGAAAGTAGAAACATTATACAAACGGGTATATACACATGTGTTGTAAAAGAATATTAAAAAAATATAAAAAATAAAACGCACGAGAAGTTAACAAAATTTTCCAACAAACTTTTTTTACTCAATTAAAAAGAAATTTTGAGCAGAAATTTGAGTACATTTACAAATGAAGTCCTACCAAGTTTGGCTTATTAGTAATGGAAGAAATTTAAGTGGCAGCATTCTATAGATTTACTTTTTGGAATACTTAAGTGTGGCAGCGTCCTGCAAATTTTATTATTTGGATTGGCAATATGATGCACATTTCTGATTTCTGGCTTGGCAGTGCTGTGCATTTTTCACTTCTTTGCAATTATTTTGAAGAAGAAGAAATCGTGAAGATAACAAACTTCATATTTTATTTTAAATTAAAAATTTATAAGATATAGATGGAATATTAAAAATTTTTTTTGGAAAAATGTCTACAAAATTGAACTAAAGAAAACCTGAAATAAATTTTTTAATATTAATATACTTATAATAGAAAAAACCGTTTCAGAAGAATTCACGCAAAACACATTTTGGCCAATAGGGCCGAATTGGTACATTTCCCCCTCGAAATTTTAATAGGACTTAATAAAGTCAGGTCTTGGCTACATTTCCCCATCATTACATTTTTCAGATTGAGTTACTCTTCCGAACAAATTTTTCCAACAAACTTTTTAGTAAAAATCACTCATACCTCTTTGGCCCCTATAGACCGGAAATACGAAATTTCCCCCACCAACTTTTAATTGGCTCTAATAGAACAAGGTTTTGGCAGCACTTTTTTTTAATATGGCAATCTAATTTGTTATAGAAATATTGCCACACTAATAATAGGTTCTATTTTTAATTATGTTGCATTATTCAATGTTGAATCAATACAATATTGAATTTCACTGGATGTATTGATTGATAATTTTTACAAAAAACCCTGGTTAGAATGTAAAATACACTTATTGCACGTGAAACAATTATTTGATATGGCAATACTACTAAAACAAATAAAGCTGGGCAGCACTTTTAAGAGGGGCAATATGAAGATCATAGAGACCAGGAACACAATTTAAATCTTTTTTTATAAAAATTGTAAAATTTAACAAATAATTTTTGCGAAATAGTGAGGAAAAATTGTGCGAAATTAAGTTTCTATACAGTTTGAAAGCCAGTAAACAATTAATTGGCAAAAAGTGTATGTTGGCGTAAGTCCTAAAGAAAAAGAAAAATTTTTTAACAAAAATATTTGTACCTATTATTTTATCTGTGAGAAAATAACAGGTTAGTAAACAATTTGTTATTTGTGCCAAGAATGGGTTTTGTAACCATGCGAAAAAAGTGGAGAACAAGACACCAACACACTGGGGATTGTTTTGTTAAATTTTTGCAAAAGTTAAGAAAAATATTCTTTAATAAGAAAAGCACATTAAATTTTGATCTGCAGCATCATTAGATCGAAAGTTTTTACTTATCAAAAAGTGGTGACAAAATTGTAATAAAATAACCCCCAGCCTAGTTGATGTCTTGCCCACTAATTTTTGCAAATGGTTACGAGTATATCATTTTAAAGCTGAGGTTATAATCTTTTTCCCAAGTACTTACAAGTTACTTTGAATTATTTTCAATTTTTTTTTGGAATTTCCCATATACAACAAGACTGCTGTTCTCAAGGATTTTGGCAGTTTACGTTTTGCATCATAAAATAAAAACTACGAAGTTTTTCGAATATGAAAAATGAGAAAGCTTAGAGCCTGCAGATTAAACTCCTTTTTTGATTTTAGTAATTTTCATGGGCAAAATCGAAAATGGTACTTTGGCAAAGTGGGGAATGGTAAAAATCCCTCAAAGCAACAGCATTGTGGTATATGGAAAATTCCGAAAAAATTTTTAAAATAGTCCAAAGTAACTTCTGAGTTTTTGAAAAATGGTATATTTTTTATCCCTTAGGGCCATTAATACAACTTTCTTATAAGGTGTCAGATAGTTATAATTAACTTTAGTTGAAGTAACTTTTAAGTGATCAATAACTTTTTTCCATTATTACAAGTTCTCAATAAGATAAATATTATTATATTTGTTATGTGGCACCACTGCTGTGAATAACGATTACTTTTCGTTGCTTTAAATATATAGTGGTAACGTCATATCTTTTTTTGAAATTTATGTTTACACACACAATTAAACTGAAGAGCCAATTGTTATAATTTTAAAAATTTGTTTAAATTGTTATTTGGATATTTTTTCTTAAATAATATCTATAATAAAGTTAAATGTCTATGCTAAAAACAGAAAACGAACAAAATAATGGAAAACATGCAAAAAATTATACCTCTGAAGAGGAATGCTATTGATAGACCTTGTAGAAGAGCATAAAAACATTATAGAAAACAAAAAGTCGGACACAGTTATATGGAAACTAAAACAAGCTGTCTGGAAGAAAATAGAAGAAGAGTTTTCGGCAATAAGTGGCACAGAGAGAAATTGGAAAATGTTGCGGGATAAGTATGATTGCATAAAACGTAAGTCCAAAGCAGAAATGACTCCACCGCACACGTGGTGGAGTAGTAGCTGCAAAAGTCAGTATGGTGTGTGATAAAGTATCTGCAATGCTTAGAGACTCTGCCACTGGTGTACAAAATATGTTCGACATTGACTCATGTAAGTATATGTTACACATATGTAAATTTCGATTTCTGTAATCACTAAATTTATTTTTAAGTAACTGAAAATGTTGGCACAATATTAGAAGACTCTATTTTAGAAAATTTTACTGAAAGTGCTGACCAGGACATATTACATGATGACAAAGTATGTCTAATTGATAAAATATAAATTTTTTATTTACATCGTATTGTGTCGTTTATATATTCAGTTAGAACAAATGAGTAAAGAATAAAAATATGATTGGTCAAGCTGGCAGCCAGCCACTTTAAAGCAGGCAAAGTCCAAAGAACTTGTAGCTGGAGGCAATAGAAAACGGTTCCATTAAGAAGAGAAGATGCAGGTAACAATTCTCCAGCAGCAATTTTATGATGATGAAAATAAACGCGCCCAAGAAAAACATGAGGAAGAACTTCGATCCCTAAAGCTAAAAAACCAAATCCTTGAACTAGAATTGATGGAAAAGAAGAAAAAACCGAGTAATATAAATTTGTTTTTTATTTTTTTACTTTTTGAAAAATACAATGTGATGAATTTGTTTTTATTTCAATTTTAATTTTATTTCATATTATCTGTTCATATGCTAATTTTTATTTGTTTAATGTTTATAGTCATCTATGTATGTACCACTTTCTAGTCTTTTTTTTAATTTTTTAAAGGCTGAAATTAGATTAAATTACAAATAACATATTACAAAAATACTTTGAAAAATAGTTTTCTATTAAATTAGTTCTTGCCCTTGAGTTGATGTTGCTTGGCGTCTGCTCTGTGTAGCTTTCTGACACAAATTCTTCTTCTTCATTTGATGGAAGAAGGTCTGGCGCGATAATAGCGATATTATGAAAAACAGCACACGCTACAAGGACAGCCATTTTAGTTTCTGTTTTCAATCGCAAACCTGTTGGGAAACGTCTCTTCCAGACGCCAAAACATCTCTCAATTGTATTACGTGTTCGAATTTGAGATTCATTGTAAGGATTTTCCAGTCTTGTGTGTGGATTCAGCAAAGGCGTCATCATATATTTGCATTGCTTATAGCCCGAATCACCTAGCAATACATAATTTTGAAAATTACTGATTTCCATGCGATATTTCAAGCGGATATTTTTAAAAATATTGCTATCGTGTGCTGATCCGGGCCATCTTACAACCAAATCTTGGAACATTAACTTCGCATTGCATACTGCTTGCACGTTGAGTGAAAAATATCCTTTTCTATTGAGAAAAATTTCTCCATTGTTTCCCCCTGGTGATTGAATTTGAACATGTGTGCAGTCAATAGCACCAATGACTTTAGGTAACTTAGCAATTCTATAAATATCTGTCGCCACTTGGTTCATTTCTTCTGTGCTGCAAGGGAATTTAATATATTCTTTCGATAGAACACCCAAAGTGTTGGCACCACTGTTAGCAAGACTAAGCTGTCAAAAAGATATATGAAGGTGGCAGAAGAGTTGCGGCGGTAGAAGAGAAAAGGTTAACTTTGTGCACTTATATTTTTAGAAATTATTTCTTAAGGCTTAAATAAATGAATTCACATCTAATGAATTAAGGAAATTCCATATGTTGTTTCACTCAAACACAACACAAAGCAAACGATATTTCTCTAACTATACGTGCTACTGTAGAAACGCTTACACCGCAAAAATCAAAATGATTGACATTGCCACATCTGTAATTGAAAATACGGCAACATAAAACGCTTAAAGTTTACGTTAAAAGTTATGAGCAACACAAACATGTCTTTAGCTTATCATACACTTTTTGGTTAAAGTCTGTTTGTAATAACCAAAAATCATTCAATGGCTCGAGCGGAAGTTGCTAAAATTCTTTGGAGCAACAACACTGGGGTATATGGAATTTAAGAAAAAAAAAGTTCAAAATAATTTCTAAGTATTTGCGCAGTAGATTACAAATCTAGACGACATCCCATTTGAAATCATGTGTCCCATCCTGTAATATTTATTTCATATAATTTTTATTAAAAAAAAATATGAAAAAATGTCTTCCTATGGCGGCAATATTAATTATTTAGCTGCTACTCCTCGAACTAAACAAATGAGACAATCCTTTTAATATTATAAAGCCGAATGTTTGTGAGTGTGGCTGTTTGTTCCTCTTTCACGCCAAAACTACTGAATGGATTTTAATGAAACTTTACAATAATTTAGCTTATACATCAGAATAACACATAGGCTATAATTTATACGGATATTGTGCAAATTGTCCAAAATATAACGATAGGTGTCAAGTAAGTAGGAAAAAATTCTACAATCGGCGACATGTTTTGGCGTGCGCCGCAAATATCGTTGAAGTTACACTTGCGAGTATATAATGTATGAACGATATGTTTATCATAAATAGTCCTACAAAAAAGTCCGGGACAGCATATGTCTATCTCTTATGTGGAAGCAATTATCGTCAAAATAGTGAACCATAATTACAATAGAAATTGATAGTTTATTTCTAATACATATTTCTTAGTAACAAATTTATCTATATCAAAATAAATACTTTTATTGCCTGTGATGTATATAATAGACTAGACCGTACTTAATTTAAGCCTAAAATTATGGTTTATAAAGTATTTAATGACTGTATTTATTTGGTTTGTTTTTTTAACAATTAAAATTCTATTTGTAAAGGGATGTCCCTAAAAATTGATACAAACGCTTTCTAAGGATACCGACCAGGCCGGGTGAGACCGGACAAAAACATCTAGTTTAAATATACAGATTCAAAATTCTATTAAATTAATTCAGACATAAAATATAAAACCAAAAAAAATGTTTTTTAATTGTTCACAATTTTTACTGGGTACCATGCATTTTCTCCCAAAATATTTTCCATAATAATAAAAAAAATTCATCTATAAATTAATAGCATTTCTTAAATTTTATTTTGGAAAACCTTCCCTGCATTCAAAATTTTGTATCGGAGTGTACTAGAGTAATAAAGCGCATAGTGAAAATATGTTTTAAACTTAATGCTAAGGCAGTCCAATACAAATTAATAATTTTTAATCAGTTTAAATGGAAACAAATTTTTACCATACAAACTATACTCGTATGATGGACGCAATGTTTTTCGTACTTACACTCAGTGACTGTGTTAATTGGTATAAAATGCAAAAAAATGTATTGAATGTAATCTATTATATTGGAACCTTATTTTAAGACTGATGCTCTATTTTTTCTTTGAACTTTATCCAGCAGTTTTATAAGAATTTAACATTTCATGTGGATTTCCATTACGATGTCATGACTGCAAAAAAAAAAAAAAAAAAAAAAAACAAACGAAACATTCTGTTAAAATTCAAACTGAAACATCCATCAAATGAAATAAAACAAAAGTTTTTCATTTATTCTAAGTTTTGGTTTCCATTTAATTTTTGCACGTATTCTCAACTAAAGAAAAGTGTAAATTAAAACCAATGAAACCCAAGTTTTCATTTCCTTCCTTAACCCAAATTATTAAAAAAAGTTATTTTTCTTTTTCTTTGGCAACAATTTCATAAAAAGAAATATAAAAATATTTTAAATAAAATTAACACTAATTCCTATCAACAAAATTATCAGCAAGTGTTGCCTTCTAACTGGGATTTAGCCTAAATACCACAAAAATTATATCACACACACAGGTAATAAAAAAAAAAGAAAGTATATAAAGGGTGTTTTTTATAGACGTATAGAACTTTAAGTTGGCATTACTGTTCAAGATGGCGACCGATTTAACAGCTGTCAAGTGATTTATTCTCAGTTTGGCTTGGCAATTCATCATGAATAGACTCACGCCTGAACAACTCTTGCGTACATTCGTCGAATGGGCCCAAAATGAATAGACTCACGCCTGGACTCTCAAAACGAGATTGCCGTTGTTCCCGATTTTCATAAGCGAATTTTGTTTAGCGATGAAGCGCACTTCTGGTTGAATGGCTACGTCAACAAACAAAACTGCCGCATTTGGAGTGAAGCTAATCCTCAAGTGTATGTCGAAACACCGTTACATCCAGAAAAACTGACTGTTTAGTGCGCTTTATGGGCTGGTGGAATCATTGGTCCGTACTTCTTCAAAAACGATAATGGGCAGAACGTTACAGTCAATGATGATCGGTATAGAGCCATGATTACTAACTTTTTCATTCCTGAATTTAACAATTGCGTAAAATGCTTAATTGCTCAATTAAAGTGTATGTCTGAATAGCCTATTATTACTTAAAATTTCAATATTAATATTTGGGGCTTAATAAGTTTTAGCTAATTATTGTATTAAAATTATATAAAATCAAAAAATAAAATAAAATGAGCTGACCTAAAATATCTCAAACTTGGTGTGAACGGTTGTGTTTTTGTTTTAAAACATTTCGCTAAAACATACACATGGTATTACATAATAAAAAACGTTCAATGAGCAAACTGCCATTTGGCAAACAAAAAGTGACGTTTATAAGGACAGAACTGCAAAACAAAAGAGTTGGGAAAAACTATTAGAAAAGTATAAAGAAGTAGACAAAAGAGCTACAATAGAAACAGTGAAAAAAAATTAATAAATTTACATGTGAACGCTTATTTCTTTTTAGAAGTCATTTACTTCTTTTCTTGTTTAGTACACAAAAAAAATAACCAAAAAGAGAAATTGCGTCGTTCGCTTTGCAATTCATGTTTACTCGTCGGCGTTTTTGTAATTCTGATTTGTTTAATGTTAGTGGTGTTCATGCTCTCAACAAATCCGTGCGTACAAATCACATGTGTATGCTTAGCTTAATTCTTAAATTGAAATATCTCGATAAGTTAAATATTGCGTAGTAAAGCCCAATAAAAAACAAATCAACAAAAATGTACGGAAAATTTCGAGAATAGTCATTTTCTCTAACGTCATACCTCTATTTATTGCTTATATGTTATACGAGTATTAATACCGTATACAAGACGCAGAATAAGCTGCTTGGGTAGTGGGGCATTGGTCCCAGGAGATCTATACAAGATTTGTCCTACAGCAATTACGGGATTCGTAAGGAGTCTCGGATTTTAGTTAGGAACTGGGCTGCACAATAGATCTTAAAAGTCGCGGTGCGACTATAGCCCGTAGTGATAATAATAAATTAATACCATCTCTGCAGTCTACTTGAATCATTAATTTTTGCTTTTGTGAATAATACACTCTGATAATGTGACGTTACCAAACGCAAGTTGAGCTAAGCGATATTTTCCATACATAATTGACATATGAAACTCGCTGTTGAAATTATTCGTAAAATAAAATCTATTTTATTTTTTTCAGCGAGTTTTCTTGTGCTCTCGTTTTGAAATACAAATGATCTCAACAATATTGCCACACTTTTATAAAATTTCAAACATTTTTTAAACAAACTCAAAGAAAATTAACAAAAGAAAATCAAAACAAAAATTTTTAAGGTTCAACTAAATTTTCTAATAATTTTGTAAATCTGTAAATAAAATAATTGATATTGTTGAAAAATTAATTGAAAAAGTACATAAGCATGATTGCAGTCGAAATTCTGCAAAAAATTTTATTTAAAGCAAGACTTGTGGAAATATAAAAACAATAAATTACAGTTCGTGAAGCTGTAGTCGTCGTTTCAATAATGGGCCTATTTTCCCTTAGAGTCGCGTTTGCTTGAAGTTGCGGACGAGTTCTGTTTCATCATTTAAAGTTAATAAAAAAATAATAAATTTAAAAAAAAAAACACTTATGACAACCAAGATCGCTAATTACTTTACTGTAAGTTTTAAAAAACGTAATAATTATTTTTTTCTTCTTATTTTTTAGAGAAATTGATGGTATACGTAATGGAGCACGTCTTGAGCCAAAAAAAATTGCTAAAGCTCCAGAGGGAGAAGGATGTCCCCGATGTGGTGGTTATGTTTATGCTGCTGAACAAATGTTAGCTAGAGGCAGAGTAAGTCCGTAATCACAATAATTATTTTATTTTTTAAGAAAAATCATAAATTTATGTATAAATCAAACTGCAAACATGTACATAAAAAAGGGTTATCACAGAAGATGTTTCAAATGTTTGCTCTGCAATCGTACTTTGGATTCAACGATGCATTGTGATGGTCCCGATAAGGAAATCTATTGCAGAGGTACTTACCGTTCAGTTAGAAAAAAAAGATACTTTAAAAAAGTTCTTAATTTCCTTATTTAATTTACATATCCTATTTATATGTGTTTTTATTTTCTGTAATTTTCGTGTGTTAAGGTTAATGTGCGTTGCATGTGTTATTTATGTTCAAACATACTAAAGACATGGACGAGTGTACCTACAAGTGTTGTCAAAACAAATATATCAAATAAGTATTTGTGACTCTGGTGTAAGGGAGAGAATAAGTATAATAAATATGGTACCGTTTTGGTTTTGTACACAAACTGAACTCATACAAATAATAACTGTAGTACCACAAATATTTGTTGTATAAACAGATATTTAAGGCTCGGCTCCATATAAGCCAACGACAACTTTGTACGAAACATTTGTTGAAAACAAAAATATACGAAAATTTGTTTTTGTTTTCAATACAAATGTACGAACGAAGCATGCGCGTATGTTTGCTTTCAACATACTCGTAAAATAAGTAACTTATAGTATTTGCCTTAACATCTGTTTTATTGTTTGAGCAAAGGGAAATAATATGAATGTTTTACTTTGATTTCCTCTATTTATATTCACTCACATCCAATTTAGCAAAGAGAATAACAATACAAACTCATACTATAAACTCTACACAACTCAAAACTACGCACTGTAAGCAGAAAAACAGGAACTGCTACATTTGAGTGCAACCGTGCACGTCTTTAATATGCACATACGTTTATATATTTTTTATAAACAAAATTTTTTTAGTAACACTGCAGTCACACGATCAAGTTTTTTTGCAATTCTCTTTCAAGAAATTTACACATACTGCTTGTCAAAATTCACAAAAATTGAAAGCTGTGACGTAGGCTGCACGCAATTTCAAAGCAAGTTTTTCAGCAAGATGTTATCAAGAAAACAAATAAAATTTATTGCTTCCTTGAAATTATTGGAAGAAATAAAAAAAAACAATAGAAACTAAAGAAAAACAGAAAGCGGAGAAGAAATATTGGGTAAAACCATTATTAGTAAGAAGGTATGTATTTATTTATAAATGTTAACAAACACACATGGAGTTGGCGTAATAAATGTAAAAACAATTTTGTTTACTTAGGGGACAGGCACATGATGAAGCCATATAGCAGAAGTATAAGGTTAAGCGTGCCGCAAGAAGTGTTCAACTAGAATGGTGGTTGAGTGTGCATTTGGTCGGTTCGCCAACAGGTTCCATATATTTCACCGTCCTATGGAAGTGTAACCAAAAACAGTCAACTCCATTGTTAAGGCCTGTTGTGTGCTTCACAATTATTTGACAAAACCTCGAACGGCAACAGCAGACACAGAACCAGTGGAACAATTAATTGTAGAAGCGTTTTCCGCAATTGGAAATCAAAGCCACAAAACATACAAGCTTGTATTGGTAAAAAAATGAGAGAAATTTTTAAAATTGAATGAAAACTTGATCGTGTGACCCCCAAGTAAATGTGTCTAATTGAACATGGTATATGTATCCTCTCTCTAATGCGAGGTGTCTCTCTTTTCATCCCCCTCCCCCCACTCTTTCTCCTTGTAAATTGCTTCGGGTATACGTGCACACATACTTTGTTATAATAAATATATGATATTCAATTTGTTATTTAGTCCCTATTTAGATAAAGAAACATTTAAAAGGGAAACATTTCGTTTGTAGGCAAATTACGGGTGTAGAAGAGAGAATCATTTTTGTGTTCGGTACTCGGCGATACGCTTTGTTCACATATTCTTTGTTGATATTTGCTTTACTTCTCTTTGCTTTCATTGTTTTGTGTGCAAATAATAACAATAATATTAGAATGTTACCGGCAACATGTTCGTCTGTGTGACTGCGAAAGAAAAAGCAAAAGAGAATTCAAGATGTTTTTCTTCCAAATGTTTCCTCGTCTAAATGGGGACATTCATATCATGGTACAATAAAAGCAGGTACCTTCAAAAATAAAAAATATAACAACATTGTTATTGCTTTTGAGGCTCCTTCTGTCAAAAACTATTTCAGGTGGTTTCATTCACCCTTATTCCATTTGGTGTCGGCAACATCGTCATTAATTTTAAAACATCAGTTTTTGTCGTCGTAGGCATTAATTCACTTATAATTTGGTATTTCCTATCTACTGTCAGTTTGTTTAAAATATTTTTTTGAATTTTATTTTATGAAAAAATACGCGGCAATATTGAAAGCAAATGTTCTTACATAATTTCAACAGTCATCAATATTTATCAATATTGAAAATTTTAATACAGACTTACCAGAAACGATAAAAATTGATGTCGTTTTGTGTAGATGACACCAAAGGGAATAAGGGGGATTATTTAATTCACTTGCAACGACAATGCCTAACCCCCAGTTTTTGACTTCGAATTTAAATCGAGAATTAGTTGATTGCCGTTTTGAACTTAAATTGCACATAAATACAGATTCACTTTTTCAGTCTTAAATGATTGTTCTTATTTATTTGCGACAAAAGTGTGGCAGCATCATGAATTATTAAAAATTAATGATCAGCATCAAAAAAAAAAACAGCTGTGTCAGAGCAAGAAAAGTTATAATAAAAAAGTAATAAAATATTTTGAAAATGGAAAAACAACATTAAATCAAATAAAAAGAACTGAAAATTTTGTTGCTGTAAAAAAGTACAGCAGCACAATTGAAAGCATTATTATTACTTATTGTTTTTTATTATATTTATTAAATTAAACACAATAACCTTTTTTGTGTACGAGATACACAAAAAAAAACTCAAAGTCATATGTTTAATTTGTGCAACTTAAGTGGACTTTAAATTCCCAAGATTGGACATTTAAATATTATTTAAATTTATAGTTAGAAACTCAATTTTGTATCTAAATGGAACTTAAAGCTCAAATTACACTTAAGTGTATAGAGATTCTCTGTGTTAATGCATTTAACTATGAGTCACAGTTTACAAGTACCAACTCCATTTGAAGAATTTGATGTATTTGCGATTTTTACAAATGATTTGTGAGCATAGTCATGTACTCCATAAGCAAATACGAATATATGCAAACATCAAAAGCAAGCAAACAGTCATAAGTAAGCAGTCATTCGTGAATTTTATTGTTCCTGAAATGTGAACTCATTTTTGTTTATATTTGCAAATACATGCACTTTCTGCAGAGTACATAAGTACTACGCACGTCCAAATATATTTGTACAGATGTCTATTGTGAACCATAATAGGTGTGTTTGTTTACACCACATTGGGATCCCGCGGGATTCCAATTTACACAAAAAGCGTTCGTTTACTGCCAAAAAAAAAAATTAATAATAATACCTTCAGCTGGCGTCTCAGTGTCATCTGGTTGACTTACTCCACAACGTAATCAGAGTTGTAAGTTTTAAGATTAGACTCATGACAGAATTAACACGGTAAAGCAAATAAAGCAGCTATACATTTTTTGCTCTCCAGGTCTGCAAAGCTGTCTTTACATTCTGTGCGCGCCATTATTTTTGTGCTCATAATAAATAGAGTGTGTGCGATCTGCATTGAATTTCCTAATTTTTATAATTTAATATTTGTTGTACTAAATGCCTTACCACTAAGCAACCAGAGATGAAACTTTTGAGGTTAGAATTTTGAAAAACTCAGCATTTTATTTGGAGTTTGTATGTAAGAGACAGATATAGTGTTTTAATATTACGAATAAGAGAAAATAAGCAAAATGAAAAAATTTTTTGCTTTAAAAAACATTAATTAAAAAGTTATTTCCGTAATGAAAATGCACATGCCGAAAATACTTATATCTACGTTTTTTGTTATGAAGTATGGAATTTAATGTAAAAGTGATAACAAACACAAATTTTCATGTTTTAAAATTCATGTTTACGAAATGTAAATGATGAAAGTGTAAATTTTTTAGAAATACCTGAGCAAAACAAAATAAAAATTTTGAGTTCGTGCAAAAAAGATAGAAAGAAAATGTATACTATATCTGCACTCTGACAACTCTGGCAAGGCGAATTTTCATCGTGTTGTCAAAAACGTTTTTTTGATTTTTATTGCTTATTAACAGGCATCTTTAATCCTTATCGAATCGATGAGGCAAAATTGTAAATTTATATTTTTATTTGAAAAAATTTTACGACTTCTTCAAATTCTATCCGATACAAGCTTGATATTAAACATAGCGTAGATATAAATTAATTTAATAATTTTTGTTTGAAAAATTATGCATACCTTATTAAGATATAATAGTTTTTATGCCGTTATTAAATGTTCTTAAATTATGCAATTCGATGATGAAATTAAAAAAAAATTTAAATGTGTACAAACAAATATGAAAAAAAAAACAAAAAATAAATACAGCCTCTAACAAAAGTCTTCATACGACACAAATAGATATATAAAGAAGAAAAATGTTTAATATTTGTTTTACTTATTTATTTATTTTAATTGACTTTAATATACGTGATTTTTCCTATGAAAAGATTTTTGATTTTATATACATGATGTAAAAATTTAAAAACTTAAGTTCGGTCAGTTTAAAAAAAAAATTAATTTGTTTTGAAATGAAAATATATATATACATATGTGTCAAATCGCTATATTTTACATAAACAAAATGTCTGTTGCCTTGTGTGAATTCGCCTTGGTACCATTAGAATCATGGTGAAATTATATATAGTAATTATATTATAGTTTCACCATTGTTAGAAGTTTGAAAAACTTAGCTTTTAACTTGACGTTTGTATAAAATAGGCAGTAATAGAAGTTGATTATTAAAAATAAAAGAAAACAAGCAAAATAAGAAATTTTTGTTTCCAAAAAGTTTATATAAAAATTTATTTCTCTAATTAAAATTCATATATGTAAGTTTTTTGTTATTTAGTATGCAATTTAACGTAAAAGTGATAATAAATAATGAAAAAGTATTTTTTTAGAACTAACCGAGGAAAACAAAATAAGAGCTTAAAATTTGTGAAATAAAAACAGAAAGAAAATACATACTATATTTGCACTCTGTCACCTCTGGTTACTCTGTGTTTACACCATGTTTCACGAAATAGGCTTGAGTTTTAGCAAAATTCAACTGAAAATTTTGATAAAAATAACGATTTAATAAACAAATAAAGTTCTTACTGAAAAATCCTTCAGGATGTAAAAGAAAATATGGAAAGTGAAGTTTTGTTTGCCAATGACAAGTAAATGTAGTTCCCAGGATTTAAGACGAAAGAGACAATTTTAACCTAAATAAGCAAAGGGATTATAAGGTTGAGGAAAAAATCCTTGGAATGGATTTGCTGTAGGTTGCACAGGCACTGAAGTGGTTACATACATTGTTTGCAAAGTAGGCACTACCTGGGTTGAGTACAATGTCGTATAAGCAGTTTTAGCTCCAAATGTTAATTTTAAAACTTTGCTTTCAGTTTGGGTGATAATCGTTTGTTGTATAACGGGTGAAGTAATTGTTTGGAATTGTTGGGGTAGAGGCAACAAAAAGGGATTTATTGTTGAGGGTGATGGTAGTATGGGTGGTGGAACTGATAGTGTTGTTGTCTCAATAACAAAATCAGTCTTCTCAACAACACCCTTGGCTTTTGATAAAGTTCGGAATGTAGTTGATTGTCCATTGGTAATTGGCACCACATACGATTCCCATATAGTTTCTAATTTAACTACTGGCCTTGAATTTGTTATAACATTTTGTGTTTGTAGATTTATTAATGCAGCTGTATTAAATGTTTGTTGGTTTTGTAAAGTTGTTTTATTGTGTCTAGCTGCTGCATCTAAATCATTTTTGTTTGTTTCACCACTACCATCCTCTTGGTTACCCTCATCACCAAATTCTAAATCTAGATTTATTTCAGATCCAGCTTCATCCAAATTGCCTACAAAATCTTTGAAACCATTAAATTCTTTAGTCTCCAATTGCGGCAATGTTGTTTTTGTTATTGTTATTAAGCTGGTCACATCAATTGTTTGCACTAGAGTATGACAAGTAGTACCGTTATCGTTTTCATTAATGATGGGCAAAATTTGAGTTTTTAATTTCTTGTTTACGATACTAAACGATTCGGTTATGGTTTCTAATATTGGGGTATCAGCATCGCCATTTACATAAATAGGAGCCAATGTTGTTATGCTGCCCATTAAGATGTTGCTTTCAGATTTGGTAGTAGCTAAAATATTTTCTGTCAAAGGTTCATCGTCACTTCGTGGTTCCACAGATGGTTCTGGAGTTAAATATTTTTCAATAGTCGATGTAACGGTAATAAAACGTGTCTTTTTTAAAACTCCAGCCTGAAATTAATTAATGTTTTAAAAGAAAATAATTCAATTATTAAAATAAAAAAGTATTTAAATTAAAACAATTTAAATTCGGCTGTGCCGAGTCTTTTATACCCTTGACTGTTGTAGTCAAATATTCATATTTTTAATTGTGTTAATCCTAAAATAAATAAATTAATTTCATAAAAAAATCGGTTTTTTAGTATAATTCTAAAAGCAATAAAATGTCTAAAGGTACTCAATTTTTAAATATGAAAATAAATTTTAAGATATTGAATAAGAATACAAAAGAGCCAAAATAAAATTAATTTAAAATTATAGCAAATATGGTTTAAGCCAAGGCATAATCATTTATAGGTATACAAAAGCAAATCATTTGAAATATTGTTTTTTTCAAAAATCACCTTTATGAGTCCTAAATATTCGAACACTTTTTTTGACCAACAACTGATTAATCACTCAAAAATGATTCGCACTCATGAATAAAAAGTGTTTTGTTTAAAATACAATAACAAATTGCATTGCAATCGCAAATTAATCATCCAGGAGTTTTTTTTAACGTGTTTTGCGCATGTAGAAGATTGAAAAAGTGATTGGCCGCAAACAGACCTTACATGCGTTTGAAATGTGATATTTTTTTTTTTTTTTTTTTGCTTATGATCATATTTTGCACAGATGGATAACAAAAAACTGCTTTTTCTTAAAAATAACGATATAATTTTTGTTTCTTTGCCAAGTTAATGTCTCAATTCATTTATTAAAGCGGCATCGTGACTTTAACATCTAAAAAAATTGTGATTTATTATTATTTGAAAAAAGTGAAGTAAAAAAAAATATTTATTTACATAGTTTATTTAAAAAAGAAATAAATTAGTAAAACAGAATAATATTGCAATAAAATAATTAAGAAAAAAGACAATGTCAGCCAGGCAAATAAAAAGATTGGCTAAAAGGAAGGCATCAATTTAATTTCCCAATAAATAAAATACAGAGTAATATAAAGAGTCGAGGCAAAATATTAGTGAAAACAGTTTTGATAGTGACAGTTTTAATGATTTAAGTTATAATAGTGAAAGTGGAAGGGGACCAGCACTATGCTCGGGGCCGAAATGTGCTTTCTTATTACGACGATTACAAGTAGGTGCATATGGCTTATAATTCAGTTATTAAGAATAACAAAATTTTTAAATATTTCTCGTTTCAGATATTTGTCGCCTTAAATACAAAGAAATGAATGTTATTCTACAAACGCATTTTAAAACTTTTAATCATTTACTTTGTATGTTTACGAAATTTGTTTCATTTTTCTTTCTTGTTTATACAAAATTATACACATACATATTTTTCTTTCTTTGTGTGTGTTGATTTTGACATTTGCTTTTACATTTTACACTCACAAAATGTATGGTGAGTTCACTTTATAAAACTACACTATACAAAAATACATTTCAGTATTTTATTTTTTTTTTAAATAAATTTTATTTCCGTCCTGATGAAAATGCTGTACAATAATTTTTTAATGTTAAAAAACTTAAGCCACTTTAAAAACTGCTATTTTTCTAGAGATATTAACATAGTTTTAGTTTATTAACCGGAAGCAATACAGACTAATTGATGAAACAGAACAGAATCTATTTTATTTTGGCAGCGATTACATTTACATTATGGACATTTCTGTCCGGACAGACGAAGTTTGTAGGCGAGAGGGAAATACGCAAGATGTGTAGTACACGACCGTCTGTACTAGACATTTTTTTGTCTCTCTTTTAAACTTTTTGTAATAATCGTCTTCTGCTTCATTTCATTTTTGTACACTATATTAATTTGCTCATATTTTTATAGAAATCACTTTTTTAAATAAATTTATTTATTATTAATTTAATTTGGTTTGCTTCAAAAGTTCTTTTCAATTAATTTTCATACAAATCAATTAAAAACGTCACGAAAATAAGTGGAAAAAAGAATTGAAAACATTTTTATCTGGACATTAATGCCCGAAATGTAAACGGTTTAGGAAATAACAAAAGAGAATTGAAAAAATATCCGGCAAGAAATGTCCATAATGTAAATGGGGACTTATGCTCTCATTTTGAAACACAAATGCTGGTTGATTTCCCTTCTTGATGAGGTGCAACCATGAGGTACCTCTCTCTGATATGCTTACTAACTAATTTTTTCATTGTCTTCAAAAGAAAGGAGGTAAGACTAATCGGTCTATATGACTTGGACAGAAAGTTGTCCTTCCTGCCCAGCTTCGGAATGTACTGAACGATTACATTCCCTCCCATTTGCTAGGAATTGTTCCCCAGGCAAAACTTGTTCTGAACATATTAATCAGAGGATAATGTGAGGGATACCATTCTGAAAGAATACTGCAAAAATTCCGTCTTCTTCAGGAGATTTGAATGGATAAAAATGATCCAATAGCCCATGTTATCCTTTGCTCACAAAATATCTCATTTGCACTTATCCAATCTTGAGATCTTGCTTTCCGTCCCTTGGATAGACTGGATCTGTCCTCTGAGATAATTACGGAACATGGAAATTGGTCTCAGAGCGAGCTATCATTAAGGAGCCCTATAGATTTAGAGTGAATTTTTGATAGAACCCTGTGAACTTTGAAGTAACTGCTTAACTCCAAAATTCCACTCCAGAATTTCTTCAAAGGTTCCTTCTTAGGTCTTCTAGTCCGCATGTTGTACTTCGTAAAGACCTCTTTATATAGAGCCCGGCTACCCGTTCTTTTAGATACATTGCTGAGCATTCTTGTCTCTTGGAGAAGACGTGCTAAACGATCGTTCCACCAAGGAGTAATTCTATTACCTAATTTTTTCTTATCTGGCCAAGCTTTGGTGATACGAGTTCAATACAGCTATACTAATCGCCTCACATGCGATTTCCAGTTCATCTGGATTCCGAACCTTCTAGCTGCATCTGTTCACCTCTTCTTCTAATAAAATATTATAGGCTGTATGTAGCATTTAGCTTGATTTCAAAGTTTATATCAAGTTTCTTTCGAAACTTTCCACTTATTAATTAAATTTCTTAGAATTATAATGCATAAAGTGATATCCAAGACCTCTTCGCTAATGCTGTTCCTAAATATGGGCTTATTCCCTACATTCTATGGCTTATGTTCTGTTGAAATAATTCTGTTTGTTCTATAATCATTCATTTGGCTACTTGTTATAAAACACTTGTTTTAGTTATATTTAAAATGAACATGTATGCTTTAAAAATATTGTTTTGAGTTTTGTATCGAAAATAAAAATTACTTTATACTGTTTTATATATTTCACACAACAGCAAGCAACATTTTTTCTCTGCTAACAGGTTATGGGTTCAGATCCATAATTTAAAGAAAATAGTAATTGTTACTTCGCTTGTAATTGTTGTTTAAAAATTTTTATTGCTGCTTAAATGGAGGATTTTAAAATATCTAAGCTAGAAGGTTTGGAAGGCTGGACTTTGTGGAAATTCCAAGTAAAGGTAGTGTTAAAAGCAAGTGACCTTTGGAATATAGTAACAGGCAGTCGTTACAACTTAAGATCGATAAAACAAGACAAAGCAGCTAACGAGACTAATTACGCATTGATAGTAGATTGTGAAGAGCCACAAAGTTATCAGGAAGCAGTGAATAGCAAAATAAGAATGCAGTGGAAGAAGGCTATGAATGAGGAATATAGCTCTCTTATAAGTAATGAAACTTGGAGTCTTGTCGAATTGCCCTTAGGGAAGAAAGCTTTAACAAATAAATGGGTATATAAGATAAAAATGAATGAAAAAGGAAGTATTGAGCGATATAAGGCTAGATTAGTTCTTCGTAGCTTTACTCAGAAACAAGGCATAGACTATGAAGAGACTTTTAGTCCAGTAGCAAAGTTTACATCTATTAGAACAATTTTAGCCTTAAGTGCATCTCGCAATTTTTTCTTAACCCAGTTTGATATAAAAACAGCTTTTCTCTACTAGGATTTGGAAGATGAAGTTTATATGCTTCAACCTATTGGATATGATGACGGCAGTAATAAAGTTTGTAAGCTAACCAAGAGCATATATGGGCTTAAACAAGCTTCTAGATGCTGGAACAAAAAGTTTACATTTATATTAAAGAAATTTAATTTTAAAATAAGTACTGCTGACTCTTGTGTATTTTTCGGAACATTCAAAGGCAAGAAAATCATATTGGCAACTTACATTGATGACGGATTAATTTCATCTGAGAGTATGGAAGCAGCGAAAGAATTTATCGAATGTCTAAAAAATGAATTTGATGTAAAAGAATTTACCTCCATCTTTTATCTAGGCATGGAAATAAGCAAAGAACCAGACAAAATTATAGTTCGTCAAACGTCGTACACAAAGAAATTACTAGAAAAGTTTAACATGCAAGATTCTAGGCCAGTATATACACCAGATATATATCTCTTTATTTATTTTATTATCTCTGGTCCATTTGCTAATTCCATCCTCACGGCGACTTGATCATTGTTTGGTTTGTGTATTCTGAAATTAGAATAGTATTAAATCCTTTCCTAATCAATATGCATGATCGTGGTTTTCTTGCATTGCAGGAATCATAAAAAAACTCACCTGGTAAGGCCTTTATCTGATCCTTAGGATCTGCTATACACCACCGGCCATAATAATAAATGTTTCACCCATTTCTTATATTTTTATTAGTTTATTAATTCATTTATTATTAAATTATAATCTAGAGTACATATTATTTAATTTGCATCCGGTCCCTGCTCTCAGTTAGATGTTTTGTACCAAAATCCTCACAACTTCTCTTCTCTTTTACGTATAAGATCTTTTTGTCTCTTATTATTATTTTAATGGGTGTTGTGATTTTAGTGGTTGTCCACTCTTTTTGTATATTTGTTGTAGATCGATTTCTATGTGTATGGGGATAATTTCAACAGTCGTGGTTGGACGGATCTTAGATAAGAGCGACATCCAAGTACCCTCAATTAAATAAACGTTCCAAACCTGTCGAGGCAGGTTTGGATTGTTGGAGTTTTGCCTGGATGCAGCTTCTTAGGTCCGTTCATATCCACTTTGGTCCCTTACTTGGGTGAAGCCGGGTGTGCCCTGAGCGAAGTGCTTGGTGACCTGAGGGCTGCCCGGTGGTCTTCAAGGGTGCCTTGGGAAGTCTAGTTGCTCATTCCAAAGATGAGGGTTTCTGGAGCCGCTGTTCTCTTAGATTTGGTGACGACAACCATTGCTGTGCTTTTGGCCGTGGCTGCGGCTGTCCTTGGGTGAATGTGGCCATCTTGACCCCTGTCTTTTCCCTCATACGGATCTGAGAGATATTAAAGAATAATTTTTCCCTCTGCGCAAGGATCCTTTTTTTCGATGCGTCATAAATCAAGAAGATTGTCCCATCTTTCCCTTTTACGGTTCTTTGTTGACAGTTTGCTCAACAGTATGTTGTGTTCGAGTACGTCTTCTGGCAAATGCAGACGAACGTCTGTGACATTTCTGATCCCTCCACTAATTTTATGCTAGCATTAGGGGATGGGATATTTCATGGAAGTTGAAAGCCTTCTGATCGCTATTCACTTGGGAGGTGATTCCTTTACTGAACTACCCAAGCATCTCACTACCTCCCTGGTAATGCCGCCCGGATCACCTGATCTGGCGGTAGCTAAAGTGTGTATGCGAACATGCAGTAGAGTAGCCTGAACGGCATGCGAGCACCGGTGCAATTCAGGCTACTGCTGCAATGTTGACGAACCGGCAAGTACCATTGATATGATTTTGATTACACAGGTCTGCGAAAAAATTTTTTTTCAGCTGCATGAGATATTTTTACTGAATTATATGTTTTAAAGTGCGCTGATTTCAAAAGTGATGGCCATTTTTTTCTATCACATAAAGATTTTTTGCTAATTCAAACACAAAAAATTGGTTAAGGCACTCCTTTATTCAAAATTTTCAAACAATAAATATTTTTTTTAAAGCAAACGAAACATTATTTTGATACATATGTACACTTATTCATGTTCATTATGAAACCTCTTCTTCTTTTCCTTCCATCTTCGTCAAAAGATAAATCTGAGCTTGATTCACCCGGAAGAGGTAATGTAGCTTCGTCCTCCAACTCACTAGGGTATTCATCCAAACTGGAAGGTGGCTGCGGGATAGATATCTCGGAGCTATGGGGCACTGGACGTATAGTTGAGTCAAGATTAGGATAACTTATGTTTCTTTTGTTTTTTGAATTGAATCCCTTTACGTCAACTGAGCAGAAGTAGCAGTCAGTGGTGTAATTTTTCTGCTCACGCCATATCACAGGAATTCCAAATCGTAATGCATTTTTCTTTAACTTAAACCACAAACGAAGATCTTCTTCGCATCTTCTACACACCTTATGCGGAGCCCATGGTTTATCTTGATGACCAAGTTTCAATTTAAAGTAGGCAAAATAAACTTTCCTTACAAAATCACTTATATTTCTTTGTTGACTTTTAATAGTGAATTCACCACAGATATAACAAAAACTGTTTGGAGAAATAACACAACTCCTTGTAGTCATGATTAACAGACAACAGCACTGTTCACTTGAATATCAGTATGTCTACTGAGAGCTTTTCTTTGTTTCAAGCGATGTAAAATAAAACACTGCTGTTTTCACTTGAAGTGATTAATAAAGTTAAAACAATTAAATAAAACTTTAAACACTACATATATTTTTATATAAAAGATATTTTTATTAAATGAATTAAAGTTATTTTATATTTTAATTTTCAATTTAGAATGACAAGAAGTAACAAATATTTTATAAAAATTAGAATAAAAAATTTAAGTTAACATGATGAAAATTATTTTATAAAGCAAAGTATATTTTTCAATGAAATATGTACAGTGTGTATACGCCACACACTTAATGTAGAGCGGTTGTAAATTCACTCTGCGACGATTGATAAAAAACTCTGTTTATTTTTAAAAACTATCTTCCTTAAATACTAAATCTTAAAACTAATTTGGTACACATGCGTACCTGTCATTTCCCCTATTACCACACACACACATACACACGATTCTCCGGTCATCCTTTCAAATGCATATTAACATTAGGTAGTACCTAAAGTCTTAAACAGATTCCAAGAAACAATTAACACTATCTATTAATTAGTGTACACGTTTATTACTTCAAGGAAAAACAAATAATCCTTTCTGCGGAAAATACGCTAATTTGTAATAGCAGACCTTCGCTAATCGGTGTGTGAGATAATAGGAATGGTTTTTTTCAAGGCCATAAATGTCACATATATTCGTTCAATATTGGGTACCTGCGGTAAATTGAGAATAAAATCCGCATTTGTTATTCGATTTTCATGATTTATACCTTATTTTATTCTTGAGGTATTTAGCTTTAAGAAAAATCTGCAAAATATAAAATTTTTGCTTTTTCTTTTGAAAAAAAAAAAAACGCGAATTTTGCAAGAAAAAAATTTGTTTCCCCTCTTAAATTTTTGAATAATTCCAAAACGATAAAATATAGAAAAAAATTATATTAAATTAAATTAAATATAATTTTGTTACGCATCTTTCGGTGTTTTGTTTATGAAAATCGGATGAGCCGTTCTCGAGTTAGGCTGAAATATGTCTTCGTACCTGACTAATTTAGGGGGAAAAAATTGCCACCCCCATAAAAAAAAAATCCCTACGTGATGAAGAAAAACCGAAAACGGATTTGAGTTTAGCAAAAAAATCCTATGCAGTTTTTTGGTCGCAGACCTGTGTTATTTATTGGATTTGTTTGAGAATTTGCTGACAGCTGTGGCATTCTGTTACCTTAGTACACGGGAGTGACATCGCGTAGAAACGGCTTTCAGGCTAATGTCGTAGCTGTCTTCCGTCCCAGTAAAACCTTGGCAAGGACTTGCAGAACGCTCTAAAACACGGTGCTGTTAAGTTGGCCGTACAGGTTTAGTTGATACGACATCCTAATTAACGACCGACCTGGCTCTTAACACAAGCGCCCATAAGGTCTTGTGTCAACCTTTGCGAGGACCTCACTGCATGCAAAGGGACACTCGGGGTCATCATAGGGGTAACTGCACTACGCATTTAGAGAAAGACTTCAAGTTGGGACCCATATAGAAAAGATGGCAACAATAAATGAAAATAAAAATATAAATAAAACCGAAAAACAAATCAAGAATAATGCATACTATGTGTTCTCAGATAGTATGAATAATAAGAAGGACGACGGAGCATATTTAACAGCCAGGCCTGAGAATAGGACCCTCTCTTTAACGCCAAATGCGATTGTGGACGCACAAATTTTTACGCGCTACAATCACAATGACGTCATTGTTCCGGTAGAGACCCAAACTAAATATCTGGGAATCCATCTAGACAGACGCCTAACATGGTCACGCCACACTGAGGCCAAAATCTCAGCTATAAAACTAAAAACAGCTCGACTAATGTGGCTAATAGGTCCATTTTCATCTCTATCTTCTATTTTATAAAGCCATTATTAAACCAATTTGGACATATGGCATTCAGCTATTTGGAACTGCGTGTGCATCTAACATCCAAAAGTTACAAAGAAGAACATTTACGAACAATAGTCTGCGGCCCATGGTGTATAAAAAATGAGAATATTCACAGAGATTTAGAAATTCCAATGGTTCGTTAGGAAATTGAAAAATATTGTACTAAGTACGTTCACAAACTGGCGACACATCCAAACGCCCTCGCCAGGGGCCTGTTACAGTTTGAAGGACACAGGAGGCTTAAGAGAAGTGATACCTTGAGAAGAGACATATAACTTTTTTATTTAACCGTAGAATATTTCTTTTATTCTTAAGATTTGAGTACAGGTAACTAGTTATTACGTTAGTAATAATTATTTAAGTTTTTTATTTTTTTTTTTTTACAGTTAAGATTTGGATACTTATTGTAATTTTCTTATAGAAGGATACAATAATAATAATAACAAAAAGCATTAGGGAAGGGCTTCAGAGTCTTAAGTGTTCATCTCAGACAATAAACTTTTTTTTATCAGTGTAATCTGACTAGCATTCAGTTCCTCTTCAGGATGCTTGGAACTAGTGATGGTAACCTTGTAAATTTTCTCTACCTTCTGCCGGTGACATCAGGTTATTGGGAAAATTATTGGTCGATCTGCTGCGGTTATACGACTAAGCACCTGACACCTGGTTCTTATTAACCTGGGCATATCATGTGTGCACTTCCTTCTTCACCTCTTCAGCCGTCATGCCATCTCTGATCTTGGCTTTAATACGACGTTTTTGGACACCAGTTTCTCTTTTGGTTCGTCACTTCGCTTGATTCCTTAGCAACAGGCTTCGTTGTGTCACTATCTCTTAGTTCCACTGAACCCTGAGGGCTACTTTCGGCATTTAGCTCGAAATCTTCGATGATGGCAATTATGTCCATGACCTCATTTTCTCCGGCACTGACCGCCGAACCAAGTAGAGTATCTTCATCTGACTCCGTTATTTTGATATTTATGTTTTATCTCTATTTTCTATAAAAATAAACTTCAAAGGTGAGAATGGGTTGGTCCTTGCTATTTACGCTGCAAGGTCGCCTGGTATTCCACGGGATGTCTCCGTTTGCGATGCACATGTTTTTTCGAAATATGTTTACCTAACAATAGTTTTTAACTACTTGCTTAAAATATTTTTTATAGTTTTTAAAACTTCACTATTTTTCGTTTATTTCAAAAACTGTTCAAACTTATTTTTTTCTTTTTACTACCTTTGTTTACTTCATGCTACATATGTACAACATTGTTTTATGATTTTTCTTTTGAATAGTAAATTTGTTTTTCTATTCACATTCAACAAATTGTTCCGTTATTTCAGCTGAATTTTTCTTAACCAACTCAAAAAAAAAAAAGTAAAAACTTATTTAATTTTAATTCATAATTTTTTTTTGCTAAAGAAGAAAGAGTTTTATAAAAGTAATTTATAGAATATTATATTGTTTTCAGACTGAGTGACTTTAACATAAATGCGGTTTTAAGCTTAAATCCAACTCATAAAAACTGTATACAAAGTGAATTTAATGAATCCACATTAAATGCTATTTTGGAATTGAATTTAAGTAGGATTTATGAAACACAACACTATTTTTGTCCGTTAAGCTCAGTGTTACCAAGTTAAAAAGTTCTGTAAATATAGCAACAGCTGCTAATGTTATTGAATGAAATAATAAAATAATAAAATAAAAACCATTTCAAATATTTTCAGAAGAAATTGCTTTCAATGGCTGTAGCAACAGTTTTTCGACGAAAGACAAAGAAAATATGTGTCTTGTAAGTGTATTTACCAAAGGTCACACATGTTGTGGGTGCTGTACAGTTGGTCACTTAAGTTTTGTACAAAGAAACGCATCAAATACACTTATTTCTATGGGAAATTTTTATTGTTTTGTAGAAATTTATTTGATACACTGTATGTTAAATACTGAATTTAAAAAATTTGCAGTGTGAACGGAAAATCATCTGTTGGTGAATTTAAAGTTAAATTCAGTATTTAACTTTCAGTCTGAAAACACTATTAAGCAACATTTTGTGTGTTTATTTTAAAAGTATTCAGTGAGACAACAACGACAACAATACTCTCATTTTTTATATTTATAATAAATATTTGTTATGTTCATGTAAGTACATAATTTCATTTAAATATGAAGCAAACTGAATGTTTAATTTAATTTTTATAAACACAAATTCAAATGTATGTTTCTTATTTATGTATGTTACGTTTTTTTATTAAAATAAAACTAAAAACACACATTTATACTGCTTTTTAATGATTTGTAAGAAAGCAGATTTTTTGGCTGAAAAAGCTTTTTTCTTAGAAATTTTAAGATTTGTCAAAAAAAAAAATATGACAACACTGCTTATTTCTCATGACTTCCCAAAGATCTGCAAAATTTCAATGAAGCTGGGCCATAAATGAACGAGTTTTGGTCAAAAAGCAACCCTATAATTTCGAGCAACCTAATGATTATTTCAATTTTAATGACTACATACATATGTATGCTTTGCTAGGTTATTTTTTGTTACTTACGCTTAGTTACTCGATATTAAGCATTTTACGCAATTATCGCCTTTATTGAGCTCAATTTACCATACAAATTTCCATTCAATAATTGCGCAATTAAAAATTGATTGCACGTTAATGAAGTCAAAATCAAAATGCAACTCTTTGTGGTGCCCTTAAATATCAACTCAAAAGCGAGAAAAGTTGATATTTTCAGTATTAAAAAAAGAAAACTTAAATAAATTTAAAAATAAATGTCATAAAAAGGAAATGACAGGCGAAGTTACCGGTAAATAAATTTTATAAAATTGTTATTGAAAATAATTTTTAAATAAATAATTTCTTTCAATCAATAGCTTGCCTTCAAAACTGGATTGCACTGATCGGAGTAGTTCAATATTTTTAGTATAACCTACCAAAATTTTCTTAGAATTTGACTTTCTTTTAATTTTTTATTTTATAAATACTCAAACATAATTTAAAAATGATTTGTCAATATTTTCAGTTGTCAAATGCTTAATTGCGTAAACTTAATTGAATATGTGTGAACACCCAAATCAGTCACACAATTTAAAACTTAATTGACTTCAATAACTTTTACGTCTGAACAGGCTATAACTTACCTTAAATATGAATGGCTTTTTAATGGTTGCTATTTCATAATAAGTATCTTTAAAATCAGCCGGGGTGGATATTTCAACGTTTATAGTTTCAGTAAAAAAATTTTGTTGTTTTCCTTCTTGATCAATATTATTTAAAATGGGACCATTTTGTGAACCAGATATTTCTAAATCGCTTTGGTTGTAAATGGCATTTTGATTTAAAAAGTTGCCATTTAGGCCTTCACTTGAAGCTGCATCACCTAAAACATTCAAATTGCTATTGGCAGGTGAAGTAACATTGTTTGCACCAAGTGAACCATTTGTATCGCCACTGTCGGGTTTTCTTATATTAATTCGAGGCTTAGGCGAAGTTTTGTATTGCCAACGACCTGGTGTACGATTTAGTTTTGTTATGTGTAAATTGTTATTGCTATCCAAATCAGAGTTGGAAACTTGTAATTTTGGTTTAAAAGCTCTACGAAGCGTTTGCTCTGCAGTTGTGGTAGCGCTTGTTGTTGTTGAGTATCTTGGTTTTGATGTGCTTGAATTTTTGTGCTTATTTTTTCTAGAAACAAGAAAAAGAAAAAGTTAACTAAACTAAAGTTATTACAACAAATTAAATTTGCCTGTGCCGAGTCTTATATTCTCCTCATTGTATCTATTAGCCAAATATTAAAATTTAAATTTTAAATTTTGTATTCTTCTTAAACATTAAAAATATATATATTTTAATCCTATAATAAATATGTACTTCATTTCAGTTAAAGAGATTCAAACTAACGACATTCACAAAAAAAATCGTTTTGGGAGACTTATTTTTAAAACCAATAAAATGTCTGCAGATACACAACTTTTAAATATAAAAAAATTAATTTTAAGAAAGATATCCAATAAGAATGCGAAATAAATTAAATTAAATTTATCAGGACCTTGAATAAATTAAATTCCACGAATTTCAAATGGAGACAGCCATGCAAGGCAGTGTATTTAACCTTAAATCGTTTTGGGAGACTTATTTTTAAAACCAATAAAATGTCTGCAGATACACAACTTTTAAATATAAAAAAATTAATTTTAAGAAAGATATCCAATAAGAATGCGAAATAAATTAAATTAAATTTATCAGGACCTTGAATAAATTAAATTCCACGAATTTCAAATGGAGACAGCCATGCAAGGCAGTGTATTTAACCTTAAATTTCAGTTTATGGCAGAATTAACACCGTAAAGCAAAAAAAGCAGTTGCACATTTTTTTCTCGCCATCGTTTTGCCTTCAAAGCTGTCAAAATTTGTTTACATTCTGTGTGTGATTGTATGACTGGATCTGCATTGAATTTACTCCCTTTTATAACGGGTGGCCCAAATAAGACCAGCTGATGTGAAACACAAATAACTTTTTTTTTAACATAATTTTTTTTTCTTTTTGCAGATTATAACTGAACTCTTGGAAATTTAAAATGAATACGTACAGTCCACAACAAAGCATTAAAATTATCGATTTTTATTATTCTTCTCAACGATCAATTGTTCTGACGCAGCGAAATTATCGCCGTTTTTTTTAACGTAAGATCAGCGCCCACATCTTCCATGTTTACAAGTTTAGTTCGCCGTTTTGAGGAACTGGGTTCAGTTGCCGACCGTTCAGGAAGAGGTGTTCATCGAAATATTCGTACTGAAGACAACGTGGAAGCTGTGCAGCAGAGTG
The DNA here is from genome assembly GCA_947397855.1 of Thelaira solivaga. Taxonomy (NCBI): domain Eukaryota; kingdom Metazoa; phylum Arthropoda; class Insecta; order Diptera; family Tachinidae; genus Thelaira; species Thelaira solivaga. The sequence continues at coordinate 45,010,620 of OX377614.1, forward strand.
TTGCAAATGATCCATCTGTCTCAACTCGTCGCCGTTCCGGCCAATTCGGTATACCCAGAACAACATTACAGAGAATTTTAAAGCTAAATAGATCTTAAGATGTATCCATACAAAGTTCAAATTGTGCAACAGCTTCTACCGCAAGACCCCCAACAACGGCTACAATACGCTATTCGCTTTATACAATTAGCCACACAAAATGATTTTTTAAATTATCTTTTGATGACGGATGAAGCGCATTTCCATTTAAGTGTTTATGTGAATAAACAAAACTGTAGGTTGTGGGGCACCGAAAATCCAAGGGCAATACATTAGGATCAGTCACACCCAATCAGATGCACTTTATGGTGCGGTGTTATGGCCACAAAAATCTTCGGCCCATATTTCTTTGAGAATGAGGATGAAACGCCAGAAACGGTCTCCGGGGCTTCTTACAGAACAATGATAGACAACTTTTTGCGGCCAATGGTGGAGCAATATCCTAATTTGTGGTTTCAACAAGATGAAGCCACTGCGCATACTGCAGGCAGACTATGGACATGTTGCGTGAAATTTTTGGTGAACGCATAATTTAAAAAAATTCAGATTTACCTTGGCCTCCTCGTTCACCAGATTTAACTACGCCCGACTTTTTTTTATGGGGTTATTTAAAAGACAAAGTGTATGTTAACAAACCACAGACACTTGGACAGCTCAAACAGAATATTCGAGACGAAATACGGCGCCTGCAACCAGAAACATTACGCCGTGTAATGCAAAATGCGCTAAAAAGAGCTAATGCCTGTATCGAGCAAAATGGTGGTCATTTGCCTGATGTCATATTTCACACATAGTCACGTTAAATTTAAATAAAATGTATTTAACATATAAAAATAAATCATTTAAAAAACACCGTTATTACAAGAGTTATACGTGTTTAACATCACTAGGTCTAATTTGGGCCACCCTGTATGACACATACGATAAGGTTGTTTTTGTAATTCACTGTTTGTTGTACTAAGTGCCTTACCGTGTTAATTCTGCCCTGGCTATTACTATTACACAATTATTAAAGGACACGCATACATACACACCAATGCAGAACTATATACGGTGTATTACAAAAAAAAAGCTGTTTGGTGTGTGTCAGATAAACAGGTGGAAATTCAAAGTAGATCTGCTTATACACTAACATCGATACCTAATTTGGCGCCGCAAGGGTTTTTTATTTTTCAAAAATTCTCTTCCCCATACAAAATGTATGAAGCAGACTGAAATAACTCGCCGGCAGCGCTGAGCGGTTGGAAAATCCATTTTTAACAGCAAATTTTGGAGTGAAGTGGGCTGCAAAGCAATTATTTTTTACTTTTGTTTTGTTATTGTAGACCAGTAACGACATTTCAGCTAATTTTTTTAAATCTAGCACTTTTAACTCTATTTTTTTTCCTTTAATTGGTTTTATTAAACAAGACAATTAACACTATTGTAGAAAATATGTACCGCCAGCGCTCTTATTAAACCCATATAACACTTACTTTTTCTTGCATTGATCAATTTTTGAAGAACAGTATAAATATATTCAAATACGAGAATTTAACAGTTGAAAAGAGTGCAATTATATCAAAATAAATATGAAAATGTCAAATGTATTCAGTGTTATCGATAAAAAATTACTTTCTGTAAATTCAACTTGAAATTGACGTTTCTAACTTAAAGTCTTTTAAATGTTGCCCACTTTTTAGTTTATGTACGAATTCTGCAATTTTAAACATCGTTTTTGAACTGTTTTTTTGCTTGGCATGTTTTTTTTAAGGAAGAAAGCAGCACTTAATTTTTAATTTTTCTCGGCCGATTGTTTTAATTTTTTTGCACAAACATTATGGATGTCATTTGTAACAAACGCCAGCACAGATAGACAGACATCGCTAAATCAATTCCGTTTTTTATAAGTATATACAGGGTGTAGAAATTACAAGCTGAATCACAAACTTACATCTGTATATACAGTTCTTACTTACAATAAAGCGTAATAGGAATTTTCGAACAAAACGACTATTTAATAAAAACCGGTTTCATACATACATAAAAAACCACACAAAAAATTATTAAATTAAAACTCAAAAAACTGTCGTGGAGAACCAGAAATCAGTTGAAAAGCTTAGTCTGTCATCCTTTTATGTCAAAACACGCGAGTACGTTAAAAAATACCTTTTAGGTTTGTTTCTTGTTGTTGTAGATTTCACAATGACCACATCTTCTGGTTGAGGAGTTGTGGAAGTACTGCTTCTGTGACCTTTTTTACTGCTCTTACGTGAAGATGACGATAACGAGGACGAAGATGTATTTCGTAACGTAACTTTGCTACTTATGCCATATTTTTGAGATGTTAAGGGAGCAGCTGTTTTCAAAACTTGCAATGTGCTAGAAGCTCTTATTTTACTCTTTTTATTTTTATGAGTTCTGGATGGTAGTTTAGAGTTAGTGGCTACAATTCTAGTTGCAGTATTTTTCTCTGGTGTTATCACAACAGGAGTTTTTGAGTTTTTGTTATTTGATTTTAAATTTACAACACGATAAGTTTCTTCAATAAATTGAGGTGGTTGTCGTGACAGTAAATCATATTCAGGACCTTCTACATCATTATCAATTGCCAAAGAGGTTTGGACAATTTCATTTGAATTTTTGACCGGAACCAGTGAAGAAAATTTAATGGCAAGTGCATTAGACTTATTGGTTGTAGTATCTTTTGATTTTGATTCTACATTCGATGTTTTCGATTTTGTTGGATTAATGATGGCATCATCTGTTGAAAATGTAGCTAAATTTTCTGGTTTTGTTTTTATAACAGGCGTTATTACTTCGGGCTTGATTACTGTTTTAAAATCACAATTAAAAAGAAGAGAAAATAAAAGCAAAAATACTTATATGCGTTTTTTTTAAAGATTCATTTTTATTCACCTAATGCTGGCGCACTTTGCGGTGAAAACACCATAACCGTGTTACCAATTGTGGTGGTAAAATCCAAAAATCCATAAATAGTTTGTGTAAGTAATGGACCCTCATCATTTGTTAACACAGAGTGGGCTTTTAAAAAGTTTTACAAAATTATTAGGTAAATAAAAAAGCAACGAAAATGTAAATCATAATAAAATATTTTCATAATTTTCTCGTTTATCTTTTATAATTCGCTTATCCATAATCTTTACTTACCATTAAAGTATATTAAAAAAATTGTGATCCAAACATGCATTTTGTCTAAAAATGTTTGTGCGCAAAAAATTATTAAAAATATTTAACTTGATGGCGCAAATTTCACTTGTTTTCATGCGTTGTTTTGTTGAAACGAAAGCATAAATTAAGTTATCTAAAAATGAAAAATTTACAAAAGAAAATTTATTAGCAGAAGTTGAGCTTGCTATGGGGAATCACTCATAGTTGGTCCATGGTCATAGTTTGTGCAATGGTATTTGGATAAATAGCTGTAGTCTAATTGTAAATTGATTTATTACAAAATTTACTTAAAATTTTAATTTGGCTTGAGGCAAAGACTATAAATAATGCATAGGCTAAATTCAAATCTTCGTGCACCCAAGTGAAAAGAGCAAATTCAAACATATGCTTACGCTCATCATTAGTCGAAAGAACAGTGACCAATAATATGTGCGGATGCTAGCAGCAACCCCACCCTACAAAATTATGATATTTGCAATAAAAAATTCAACTACGTTGCCCTTTCAAATTGCTCACCTTTAATTATTTAATTAAAAATCAATAAAGTCCTGGAAAAAATTTATTTATCCGGATATTTAAACTCATATCTTTTGATATAAGTATAGTATACATATACATATACATATATATATATATATATTATATATATAGGTACGCATATGTACTATTTAGTTTTAAGGTTCTCATTTTTAGTATTTAAGTCCAATTTTTTATAATAAAAATTCAGTATTTTACAACTACCCAAAGCGTAAGCTACATCATATTACAATGAATCCACCATCCTGTACACCGCAAGATGAAGCCACAACAACTATCGAAAACTCAATGAGTCATATACCCAAGCATGATGTTACTGTTTTTGGTGTGTCTACTGATTTGAGTGATTTTAATTTACCAACCCATCTGGATATCTTGAGATATTATTTTTACTTGAGCGAACGTGCTGAAACAGACCAAAAAAAAGTTTTCTTATAAATCATTCACTATTGAAGTATAAAATAAGTTGATTGGAATATGGGAAAAACTTGGTATAGAAATATTTTCCAGAGCTTCTAAAATATCTGGAAACAATTTTTCACATTGGAACATGTAAACGCGATTTGAGGGCAGCTCCATGTGCATGCTGCTTGGTTCCAGAACGCCTCAAAGAGTTTATGCATGATCAACATAATCAGAAAGACTAACAGTGGCTGCATTTATGATGGAAATTTAAGAGCAAGGAGCAACGTCTATGTCATCAATGGCAACATACCAAGATCCCGATGATTCAATATACGCACCGCCATCGGTTCAAGAAGATATGGATACAAGCACAAGTTCAGAATACACAGAAAGATACGATTGTTTTAACTTTACCTTGATATTTCACAGATTTGGTGTGCCTGATAGAGTAGAATCAGCATTAGGAACCGCTCTTTTCCAAGATTTAAAAATGAAAGATAAGCATGGCGAGCCTCTCATCATGGATAAATCGAAAATTCGCAGAGAAACAGAGAAATGCAGACAAGAAGTGCTTCGCAAACGGTTAGATGATACCAATTTGTTAGCGTTTTCTATCGATGGCAAAAAAGATGATACTTTAACGAGACATAGAATTGATGAGAAGCATCATACTAGGATGGTAAAAGAACCTCATATTGTTATTTTGAGAGAACCGAATTCTGAATTGATTGGTTACGTAAGACTGGAACATGAAACCGCTGAATACAAAAAAAAACCCACTGAATTTAAATGATTTTTTCAACAATAAAAATATATCACTGGATGCATTAATTGGCATATGCACTGACGGTGAGCCAACAAACATTAGCCCACACCTTGGAATTATGCGACGATTCGAATTGCTGTTAAAAAGACCATTGCATTGGTTCGTTTGCCTTCTACACTTCAACGAACTTCCGTTTCGTAATTTTTTTGAAGCTTTGGATAAATCAACCAGCACTGGACCAAGATCGGCAAGCGGAAAACTGAGCTGTCAAATCGAAACTTGTGAAACTCTTCCGGTAAGTTATTGCTATCGCTCATTTATTATAATTATTTTATTATTATATATTTCAGGTGGTGGACGGCTTTCAGAAAATTGAGTTCAAACATATGCCCCCTGCTCCAGAAAAAATTGAATTATTCCACCGATTCGAAGTACTTATACAACATGGCTCATGCAATTTCTAACGGCGTGGTTTCGGTGGATCTGGCTAACATCAAAAGAGGGAAAATTGTACATTCTCGCTGGCTTACCAAGGCCGGTAGATTATTACGATTGTATGCGACAACGGAAAATCCATCCGAAAATTTACAGATTCTGGTTGAATTTATAATTAAATGTTATGTGCCAATGTACTTCAATATCACGTATTACAGCTCTGTCGTGTACGGTAGTGCATTATTTTTCAAGGACATTAGTTGGTAACGGTTTCTACAACCTCATTTACGCAGTATTGTCAATAAAGTAATTAAAGATAATTCATATTATGCGCATTCGGAAAATATCTTGCTATCAATGTTGTTTGATGATAGCAAAGAAAAGTGAGCTATCGAACCGATGTTAAACACCCAACGGAAGTTAGAGTTTATAAAAAACCAAATATAAACTTTAATTGCACAAGTTACACGGAAATATGATATAAATAACATAATTGAACCATCATTCACGCGAAGCATTCAGTACCATACATTGAAAGAATATTTAAATCAAGATGATCCACCGTTTTCTGATCCAATTGCTAGGTAGCATTTCCAAACGAGTTATTCCGGGAAATATAGAGGCTGTTATGGCGACGACATTAGAGAGCCGTGCGAAATTGCCCAGACTTGAAAGCAAAAAAGACTTTAAACAATAATTTTTTTCTATTTTCTTTTCTATTACTATGTAAAATTCATTTTTTCATTTCATTCTGACTAAATAAATTTCTAAAGAGAAAAATAAACTCCAAAAATTAAAAAAACATAGCCATTTCGCTGATTTTTTCTTGTAAAGTGCCAAAAATGGTGATTTTTTGAAATGTTTGTATGGGGAACCGCCCAGGGGTGGTTCCAGGGGATGTGCCACTGGCATAGGTGGGTCGGCCCTCCAAAATTAGTGGGGTCGATCATACATTTTGACTCGATTGAGGCACTCTAAATGGGTCAAAGTGAGATCGGACCAAAAGTCGGGACATCAAAATACATTTTAGAGGTATGGTTCCTCCGGCAAAGTTTCTTATTTTGATCAATAGAATACGCTTTTCCTTGTAATTTGTGCTATTTTTAAATCGACCCGTCCTAGTACACAATATTTTAAATTGCTCAAAGTTCTAAAAAACCGCTCAAGTTTCATTTGTAATTGCTCAAGTAGAATTTTTACCAGCTCCACTTTCGTTGATTATTGAAAAATTAAAAGTACAGTTGTAACTATGTAATGTAGGTTAAGTGAGCGTGCGCATGTGCACCGCGCATTGTCAGTCGGTGTCGGCGGGCTCAGACAATATATCGTTCAATTCGACGTCTGAATTCTGCTCCTCGGTGAATTTCTTTAAATTTATGAATTGTTCACATTACGTTATTCCACATTTACTTATTATAACATAAAGAACAGATCTGCAATCTACCAATAAATGTAAATTAATATCAATAGATCAATTAATGCAAAAAACCTTATGTTAAAATGCTTATTCTATTAAGGTAATGGCCATAGCAAGTACCATTAGTAAAATGTTATTAACATCAATACATGGGCATACTGCATTAAAAATATAATGCATTAAGGCTTTCAGTAACCAGTAAATTTTTACTGTTTACTGAAAAAAAAATCATTAACCAATAAATTTAAATTTTCACTACCAGCAAAGTTTTATTCTCAAATCGGAGAGCTTCTACATAGATTTGGCTAATTTTTGTGTTACATGTGTTACCCAATTATTTTTTTATGAAATGAAAAATTTACCACGCCCACTTTTTAAATTCATCTCAAAACGAAGAACGCCTGGACCGATATTTTTTAATATTATTTATTATATATATTACTATAAGAAAGTTACAATAAGTATCCAAATCTTAATTGTAAAAAAATATAAAAAAGAAAAAACTTAAATAATTATTACCAACGTAATAACTATTTAGTTACTTGTACTCAAATCTTAAGAATAAAAGGAATGTTCTACTGTTAAATAAAAAAGTTATATGTCTATTATCACTAGGCACAAGGTATCACTTCTCTTAAGCCTCCTGTGTCCCTCAAACTGTAACAGGCCCCTGGCGAGGGCGTTTGAATGTGTCGCCAGTTTGTGAACGTACTTAGTACAATATTTTTCAATTTCCTAACGAACCGTTGGAATTTCTAAATCTCTGTGAATATTCTCATTTTTTATATACCAGGGGGCGCAGACTATTGTTCGTAAAATATTCGACTGTCTTCTTTGTAACTTTTGGATGTTAGATGCACACGCAGTTCCCCAAAGCTGATTTAATAATGGCTTTATATAATTAAAATGGACCTATTAGCCACATCAGTCGAGCTGTTTTTAGTTTCATAGTTGAGATTTTGGCCTCAATGTGGCGTGATCATGTTAGGCGTCTGTCTAGATGGGTTCCTAGATATTTAGTTTGGCTTTCTACCGGAACAATGACGTTAATTATTTTTATTGGCGGACAATTTGCTGTTCTTATTGTGAAAGTCACATGGGCACATTTTGATGGATTTACTTTGATTTTCCATTTATTTAGCCAACCTTCCAGCTCGTTTATATGTGCTTGTAAGTGCTCAGATGCAATTTTAGGATCTTTGTTCACACTTAAGAATGCCGTGTCATCTGCAAACGTTGACGTGATAATATTTCGATTTGTAGGCATATCGGATGTATAGACGATGTATAACAGCGGGCCAAGTATACTTCCTTGGGGGACGCCTTCAGAAATCTTCTTAACATTTTAATAATAAAATTGGATATGTTATCTAAGCCAGAAAATTTTTTATTATTAATTGAATTTAAAAGAAAAGACAAGTCATCTAAGGTCGTGAGATTCTCGAATTTTCGTATGTTAGTTGGTAAGAATTGATCAGAAAAAACAAACGGAGATTGAATATCAATAATAGTGTTATTTATAGTACCTGAAATTTCTAAAATATCTCTTAATGGAGCAGAACCCGAATAAATATTGGAGAAATGATTTCTTAATTCACACAAAAGCGAAGAATATTCTTCAATAATAGTTCGATTAATAGATATAGTTTTAAAATGATTATTCTTTTTGTATCCAATTATATTAAAAAAAATTTTATGAGCATTTCAATATCTACTTGTTTTTTAATTATGATATTTAATAATTTTATTTGCTTAGAAAGATGTAAATAATTAGAACTAAACCATTTTAAATTTGATGATAAATTCTTTTTAAATCCTTTTGAAACCTGTATTTAATAATAAGCGAATGTTTAATGTTTTCAGAAATTATAAATTTTTTATTCTTTAGTTCAATTTTATTAGAATGAGTATTAATAACTCCTTGAAAAGTGTCTGCAAAATCAGTAATATGCTTGTCAATTTCCTGATTAGAGAAATTTTTATTAGAAATTGGGAAGTGGTTTGAAATTGTGTACAAAATATCATTTTTAAACTTTTGCCAGTTTGTTTTTTTTTATATGAAGTGAAAGAAGCTTGGAGTCATAATTATTTCAAAGTTCGATAATTTTAGTTGAAGTTTTAGTGGGTACGGAAGATATTTCAACATTGTGATTTACAAAATTGATATAATTTGTACTAACTAAAAAATGATTAAGAAAGGAAGAACCATTAGGATATGAAGGATCTGTGTGCGAAATACGTTTAAAAAATAAAGATTTCTGGTGGAAAACATTGAAAAACAAATTTCCATTTGCATTTGCAAATTGAATCTCCACTAATAAATGATCCACCAAAGTTTTGGGAGAAGTTACTTATAGGCAATTTACAGTGAGGCCAAATCTAGTTCATACGAGATTTTGATTGAAATCTAGTTAAATTTGACTAGATTTCCGATACAAATCAAAATGTAATTTGTTACTAGATTTTGCCAAAATCTAGTCAAAATCCTGATGTACTTAGTCATACAACTGTGGTTTTGTTATTAATACGCCAAAAAAATACGACACTGCACAAGAAAATTTGACATTTGGATGAAAAAAAAGGAAATTTAATTAAACACATTAAAATAAAAAAAATAATATTTTAAAATGGATTTAAATACATACACAAAAAAATGATAAGTGTTATTTATTATATTAATATGAAATTTAGTACAGTTTGTTCTTGTTCCGAAAATGAAATCCTGATATGTATATGTCAAAAAGAATGTAATGTAAACGGTATAGATTTAAAAAGAGATTTCATATCAAATCTAATAGATTTCATTTCAATGAAAATGCACTATTGTGAATAATAAACAATTTGTTAATTTTATTGAATTAAAATTACAGGGGATATAAAAAAAACATTTGCAATTTCTAAATTCGGTAGATCCACTTTAGTATATTTGTATAATTTTCTTAGAACTAGTATAATTATCTAGGCAAACTCTATGTACATTTTTAAAATGAGTTTCTTGCACAAAGGCAATATCAAAGTTATTTGAAACAAAAGTATTTAATAAATCAACTCTTCGACTTATCTCGATGAGAGATGTAACATTAATGGAAAATAAATTTAACACATTATGGATCACGACATTGATGTTTAGCGTATTCTATTGAAAGTTTTTTATAATTTTTGATAAATTTACCTATTTTATTTTCTAAAGAAAAAGGTTTCAGATTCACAAAGAATTTTCGCAATATCCATAAATTTTTTAGTTAAAGGATATACGAAAATAGAATTCACAGGAGTAAAAGAGCTTGAAGATTTCAATAAACTTGATAAAGTTTAATTTGGGTTAACAACCCCAGTTTTTTTTAACTCTGAAGCAACAATATCAGTAGCTTTATTATTACTCTTTGTAATTTCAAAAAGGTTTTTTTGTTTACACTGCAGTCACACGATCAAGTTTTTTTACAATTCTCTTTCAAGAAATTTACATATACTGCTTGTCAAAATTCACAAAAATTGAAAGCTGTGATGTAGGCTGCACGCAATTTCAAAGCAAGTTTTTCAACAAGATGTTTTTTTTAACCTCTTCCACCGACAGTTTTGTTTCGGCGGCAATAGAGTTATATGCAGGAATATTCATGTTCCACAGAACTTCATGCCTTCTGTATATCTCTATGAACTGCAAAACGTCGCTATATTTGTTTAATTTGTTCACAAACATATTTAAAAGAAAAAAAAACAAAACAATACTGGCGACAGAATAAGAATTCAAATTTGGAATAAAAAAACTGCAGTCAGCTGTTTTCTTGACTGTAATTTGAAACACTCAATTGAACGAAAAATTGAAAGCAAACTCTCAGCAAATTTTAAAAGTGTGAGTGTATTGGTAAAAAAATGAGAGAAATTTTAAAAATTGAATGAAAACTTGATCGTGTGACCCCCAAGTTAAGTCTAGATATTTTTTATACGCAAAGCAACCCTTATAATTAGAAGGATGACCATGCATCTTGCAATAAATACAAAATCAAAGATTGTCCTTATTAGACACAAAATTGTACTCACCAGGACCATGAGACTTAACACAAGCAAATGGTCTATTACAATTTTTTGAAATGTGTTCCCATTGCTGACAACGCCAGCATTGTATTTCTTTTGAGTTTATTTTAGGAGATTCCCAAGAAAAATGTATTTTAAACTATTTAAATCATTTTAAGATTTTGCAGGTACTAGCCACACTAAAAGTAACCCAGTGTCAAACCCGTTTTTCTAGAAAAGGGTGTAGAAAATTTCGAAACAGATTATACTATATTAGGAATTAGTATTTCAACTTCATTATGTATGATTTGAGTTTCTGTTTTGAAATAAAATCCTCTCAGAACTACACCAACACGTTTTTGTTCAATCGGCGCACTGTGGCACATTTCATGAGAAGGCGGAAAAAAAATTTTTGTTTTGTGTCACCGATTTAATTTTTTTTTATATAAAAATAAGCACACAAGAACCTCAAAAGCCAGAAATGTAAGTTTTTATTTTGATTATTTCTCTTCGAATAGGGTGATCAAAAATGCGCTTTTTCAAAGAAGTTGAAATTCAATATATTTTGGAAAATTTTTTAATTTTTTTGGAAATTTTTTTTCTTTACACAGTATAAAACAGTTTCTTAGCTTTTAATAGATATAAAAAAATGTAGTTTTATGTTGTTCCAGCGCCATATCTGGCCATTGCAATAAGGGCCTAAAATATACCCCAATCTCGATATTAAGTGGATCAGAATTTTTTTGTTGCGAAAAACTTCGTAATAAAACTTATACTGTGTTATAAATAGTACGTACTTCGAGCTGTTAATTTATTTCTGCAGGTTTAGCAACTACATCGATTTTACTGTGTGAAAGTAGGATATTTTATGTATGTGAGAGGTGTATTTCCGCATGTATGTGTTTTGCGTTTAATGGAATTAGATAAAATAATTGACTGTCATGAAAATACATTTTTGTAATTTAGGTAATTAAAAAACCAGCTTATGTATTGTTGTATTTCCACTAATTACGTTGGACTTTTCAATAAAACTTTATTGTGTACTCAGGTAGAAAATTAATAAATAAGGATGAGTATTCTCAAAACGATCTTGCTAAAAATTTTTTTGAACAAAAAAAAGTCCCGAAGACGATTTATCAAGAAATAATTAGAGAAACGTTTTTCCATCAAATAGGCCCTACACAAAATAAAAATGCAAAAATTTATATTATAGAATATGCAATGAAAGCAAGCCCTAAGCGTGTAATAAGGATCTTAGCTAGCATTCCAACACCAACTGATGATTTAAAAATTTACTCCTGAAGAAGCATTCGCAACATTTTTGGACTTATAGTTAACAAAACATCATTATATCGAATTGCGAAAGCGAGCAATTGGAAAACATTGCGCCATTTATCCAGAATATAAAGATTTAGTTTTGATCAAAAAAGATTTTTCATCACCACAAGATTCTATAGGCATTAGAGAAAGTTCAGTAGAGATGGTATTGCAAGATATATTAAATCATGAATAATGAAGACCTCTTTACCATTTTACTATGCACTTCTGATCCATATACGAGTATGTCCAGCATTCGGCAAAAATGGATTTGCACCCAAATGAAATTGAATAAAGATGCCAAGCAGCTCCTTGAAGATGAACAGAAAATATATTTAAATTAAATTTTCACAGAGATAATTAAATTGAAAATTTCTCTGACAAATTAATCAAAAATATAAGTAAAATAACACAATAAATAATGAAAATTAGTCGAAACAAAAAATTAATTTTATTTGGAATAAATTGGTTTTCTAAAAATGAAAAGTAAAAACTTTTTTTTGGATATTTGTCTCCTATCTATTGTGGATTCATGCTTAAAAAATTTAAAATTTTTCATAAAATACTACTTAAAGATATTAAATGTGTCAGTAAATTATGATCACTATATTTTCCGAATTTGGAAAATATTGATATATATCGTAAAATATATCAATATTAATATGTTTAGAAAATTTATGAGTTTGAAACCCGCATTCTAAATGATCCATTGGAGAAGGTCGAAGTAAACGGCCCCGGGTAGACGGCTTAATAAATATATTAGGTATTATCATTTTTTTAGTTCAGTTAATGTTACCATTTATAAAATACAATGTTAAATCATTGCATATATAATTTGTTAAAATAATTTTTCCAACATATAAAACTACTTAAATAAGTCTTGATTTTATAGTTAATATAATACAATCGGAAATATCGGGCAAAAATTTGAGCAAACCGGGTCTGTAGGAGATGTGAAAAGATCAGTGCATGCTCGTACAGTTTGTACTGCAGAAAATATTGCTGGTGTTCGCGGCATCATCGGGCCGTATTTTTTCCAAAATGAGGCCGATCAGGCATGGATGTGGACAAAATGTGGTTTCAACAGGACGGTACCACTTGTCACACAGCTAACGAAACAATGGCTCTTTTGGGCGACAAATTCAATGGCCGTGTTATCTCACGTGGTGGCGATATCAATTGGCCGCCAAGATCATGTGATTTGACACCGTTGGACTTCTTTGTTTGGGGTTATTTGAAAGAAAGGAAAGTCGATAAGCCAGCAACAATTCAAAAGCTAAAGGATGAGATAATTGGGCACATTAACGGCATAGAACCTCAATTATGCTTCAGCGTCCTCGAAAATTTGGACCATCGGATGGAGATGTGCCGCCGAAGTTTCAGCGGCCATTTGGCAGATATTTTGTTCCATACAAAATATCATAATAAAAAGAAATTACAATAATTTTCTAAATAATTTGTGTTTTATTCAAAATCAACATCGGCCCTTAAAATTTAACCACCTTTTAGAACTCACCTAAGATAGAAAATCTGTTTTGTGAATTTTGTGTATCTTTAGAAGACAATGATTGTATATTATCATTTTGATTTGATAAATTAAATTATAATATAAACATCTACCTTATCATTATTACTACTCTTTCATTTTTGTACCCTTTCGAACATTGTATGATCCGAAGACAATGAAGCAAATGAATCATCAAAATCCATGGAGTTGTCAAAAGTATCGCCAGTTCTATTTTATTCATATTGCCCTGACTTAAAAATTTATTGTTGTTTGAACTTGCATCAAATAATTTAACATCATTAATTGTAATGGCCTTGTTTTTCAAACTATCTCATTCATCTTTATAGTTAGATTTCTTTTTAAAATTATTTGCATCCTTTGTTTTATAAGATTCTTTTAGTGAAACTTCATCATCCAATGGTTTTCCTGAAGAATTAATCTTAGTATTTTTTTAAACATTTCCTTTGCGATTAATAATATCCTTGATCATTTCATGAGATATATCTTTTTCCGTCCTTTCAATATGCAAATTATTTTTCGTCTTATCAGGTGGCAAATCTTTTTGTAATTTATCTGGGCGCAAAGTAATCTCCCACATTTTGGAATTAAAATGCATCTTCTAATAGAATTTATTTTTTAATTTTATTTATAAACTTTGTATTCTTTTTCTTATAAAGAAATTGAAATAAAAATAATTTTGTTTTTTTTTAATATTTCATAGAATGTTTTCTAATTCGATTAATATTTTTTTTTTTTCAAATAGACAAAACACGTCTTGAATGCTCAGTTTTCAAACAAGAACTCCGTTCATCTTAAAAGAAAAATTTCATTTTTGTTGACTGTTCATTGGTACTACATCTAGATTTTTTTCTTGTTTTGTGCTCGCTAAAATATCTATAAATTTTTTTTCTTTTTCCTTGCGCTTCTCCAAACGGTAACATATTGTGTTTAATAATATTTTCCTCATGATATAATATTTTATGGACTATCGATGGCATATTCCTCCAATCATATTTTTCATTGTATAGTTTTGCTGTTGCATTAGCGTACTAACCAAGTTTCTTGTATTTACTTTTCTATTGCATGATATTACTTTGGTGATGATTTATACCGCTTTAAAAAATTATTAATTTTTTTAAATGACCCATAACAATTTGATGTTCATACTAAAGACGTGCACAGTTACACTCAAATGCACCAGTTTCTGTGTTTTTCTGCTTTCAGTGCGTATTAGTGAGTTTTGTAGCGTTTATAGTATGAGTTTCCCGTGTGGAGTTGTATATCTCCCATCGGGCGCGTCCCCAGGTGGCGGATAGGGGATCCTCTGCTCGGTTTGTTGACTACTATAGCATAGGGTCACACAGATCGGTTGGGGGTGGTGTCTGCCTCATGGGAAGGATAGGAGTCACGCATGACATAATCTTACGCGATGCGTCATCAGTGCCTCCTGACCGACCATCTGATGCAGACACTCGCGGACCAAAATATACAACCCCAATCCTATTATCCCATACCTTTCTTCCTTTCCCATCCCCCACATCCTTATCCCCCACTTGTAATGTTGTGGTGGTTGGTAGCAGTGCCCAGAACATGAATGGCTAGTAAGTGGTTAAAGAGAACTAGTCGCTAACAGCTCCCTTCCGGTGCTAGGGCACGGGCCGGTTGTAAGCTTAGTTGCCTAGTCCATGTATGCCGTCACTGCATGGATGGTCCTTATCATTACGGGCATACTCGTGGGATCTGCATGGAACAAACAAACAAAAATAAACAAAACAAAACAAAACAACGCAAAAAGCCGACAAGGGAAACCAAGTTGGCCGATTGCAGAGCACCCGCTGTAACAAGCGGGTTGCATACCACCAATATTGGCGTGGCAACCTCCGTCAATATAGGTGGATCTGACGCAGTGGAAGTATCAAAGCCAGTGGCGGGAACTTCCAAGGCGGCCAGAAAGGAAACTGCTCCTGGAGTAGTTGGTGAGGACCGACCCACAACATCCGGGTCGTGTACATCCACCAATGCCTCAGGGGTACAACCGCAAAGGAGGGCTTTTGCAGAAAGGAGAGCTGCTATGCGTATTACAAATAAGCATGGCAGCAAACCTATCGAATCGCTAACCAGCGAGCAAAAGGCCTCCTTGATATGGGCAAAAAAGCGTCTAGCTGAACTGGACGCTTCCCTCCTCTCAGCTCCTGGAGCGACAAAGCGACAGAGATCGGAGGAGGAGGCGGCTACTCAGCTGGCGTCTAAAAAGCCAAAGAGAGCGCAACCTGTAGTTCAGTGAAGTTGCGAAGAACTCACTCGTAAGGGCTATTGTCGACTACAGTGACAGCGACGGAGCAATCTCCCACGCAAAATGGGAGATAATACAGGAGAAGCTGCTAGGGGTGTACTTCAAGATTCTTGAGGAGAATCCAGGCTCCCCCCCGCAGAATGCGGATGCAGGCTGGTTACAAGGGCATATAAAGCTCTTAGCCTGCTCCAATGAGCGATCGGCCAACTTACTTAAGTTGGCTGTTACGGCAATAGGGGAAGTGTGGCCGGGTGCGCGGTTAGACGCGATACCGGTCTGCGACATACCTCGCAGGCCGAGATCAATCATGACCATTCCGTCTGAGCCACACGACCCCAACATCATTCTGTCTTACATCAGGAGTGGCAACCCTACTCTGCCTACCCATGATTGGAAGGTAGTCAAGGTTGGCGCTCCCGAAGGCAAGAAGAGGAAAGTGGTCATGGTCCTGAATAAGGAATCCTTAGCTCCACTACGACAGATGCAAGGCAAGGTATTTTACGGTTTCGTAAGTATCAAGCTGAGCATCTATCGTGGTGATGACAAGGAGGATTCTGCAAAACCAGGAGCTATGACCAAGGAAGGCGAAGCCGGGTTCGTGGCTGACGCACCCATACAGGCAGGATGCCCAGAGAATTCCCAATCTGTTACGAGCATGGTTGGGGTACTACTGGGCGACCTGAATGTTGCGGAGGACGAAGACAAGCTTCTGGGATCTGGTTCAGACGCAGAGGATGTCGACGTTACCATCAACTACGAAACGGGTGGCGACAGTGACGCAAATTAATTTGCATCACTGCAAGGCAGCATCCGCTGCACTGCTCCTTCGTCTTGCAGAGCGGGACGAGGATGTGGCGCTGATACAGGAACCCTGGTATCATGATGGCAAGGTTCTTGGACTCAGCGCAAAGGGCTATAAATTGTTATATGCAAACTGTACAGGTAGGATTCGAGCCTGCATCTTGGCTAAAAAGCATCTTAATATCTTCATTCTCTCTGATTACAGTGATGAAGACACAGTGAGCGCGACATGGGAAAAGGATGGAACAACCATCTGGATCCAGTCGTGCTATATGGCGCATGACCATGCTGACTTCCCGCCAAACAACTTGACGAGAGGCATGGTACAGCTGGCGAGGAGCAAAGGCATCCCATTGATAATTGGTGCCGATGCAAATGCGCATCACACAGTGTGGGGCAGTGGAGACGTCAACACTAGAGGTGAGTGCATTTTTGACTTTATTTTAGACCAGAATTTAGTGGTAGCAAATAGAGGTTCGGAGCCCACCTTCGTGGTCACTAACAGACAGGAGGTGCTGGATATTACATTGGTGAGCGCAGATTATGCGCATTTTGTGGAGAACTGGAAGGTGTCGGGCGACTGTTCATTCTCCGATCATCGCTATATCGAATTCGGTATACGTACTATGAGATCACCGGTAACTTCTTTCATTAATAGAAGGAAAACTGACTGGGAATCTCAGAAAAACATCCTTAACCAGTTTCTCACCGAGCCTCAGCCCCTTAGCGGCGTTGAGGACATAGATAGCGCTGTAGCACAGCTGTCGGAGGCCTTCAAGGAGGCCACTACAAGGTCTTGCAGACCTTCCGTACACAGGGAGAGGGACAGACCACCGTGGTGGTCCCCCACCATAGCTGCATCTAGGAAGAGATGCAGGAAACTGTTCAACGAGGCTAAGAGAACAGGCAACTGGTCACTTTATAAAGCTTCTGTAAACAGTTTCAAAAATGAGGTGAGGAATGCAAAGCGTAAGTCCTGGAGAGACTTTTGTGAGAACATTAAGAGCTCTTCAGAGACTTGTCGACTACGCAAGATTCTCTCCAAATCTCCAACGGTACCTGGGTATATTCGGAGTACTAATGGGCAGTGGACTACTAGTAGTCATGAGGCGTTAGAAGTGTTGATGGACACCCACTTTCCGGGGTGTTCTACGCTTTCTGGTGCAATGAATGATGACGCTCAGTACTATAGGGAATCCTCCTCTATGAGAATAGAGATGGATTCCTTAAAATGGGCCATTGATAGTTTTCAGCCTTATAAATCCCCTGGACCGGACGGTATTATACCTGCCGATCTACAGAGGAACTTTATGGTAATTTCTCCCTGGCTGCTGGGAATATATAATGCATGCCTTGCATGGTCATCTATCCCAGTGGGCTGGAGGAAGAGCAAGGTGATTTTCATCCCTAAGGGTGGGAAAACGTCTTGCGTAACTGCGAAGGACTTTAGGCCAATCTGTCTAACATCCTTCGTGCTAAAGACGCTGGAGAGACTCATCGATATCAGAATCCGGATGTCGATTGACGATCACCTGCTGTCGACCTCTCAGCATGCCTACACGAAGGGCAAGTCGGTTGAAACGGCATTGCACACTCTCGTGGTCTACATAGAGAGGTCATTGGAGTTCAAGAACTTCACTTTGACGGCCTTTCTGGATATAGAAGGTGCTTTCAACAATGTCAGGCCAGCAGCCATCGTGGATGCTATGATGGATGTTGGCATTGACCCTGTGATTATTGGATTCGTAAGAAGACTACTTTCGGGGAGGATTATAGAATCTTCGCTGGGTACGGCTGGGATAACCAGATCGGCTGTAAGGGGCACACCTCAAGGAGGGGTCCTATCACCGCTTTTATGGAACATAACCATAAATACAATCCTCAGGAGGATGGATTCCATGGGTTTCAAAACTGTGGCATATGCAGACGATGTCGCGGTGGCGATATCAGGAATCTGTCTGGATACATTATCCCTGAGAATGGAGACGGCGCTTAGAATCATCACTAACTGGAGTAAGTCAGTGGGACTAAACGTCAATCCGACAAAGACAGAACTTGTATTATTCACGGGAAAATACAAGGTTCCTGCATTCAGATTGCCAAGGCTGAACGGCTCGGAATTAAACCTTTCTGCCAGTGCAAAATACCTGAGAGTGATTCTGGATAGGAAACTCTCATGTAGAGGCAAGGGCCTCGAAGGCAAATGGGGCGATATACGCCTGCAGAAGGGCCATAGGGACGAAATGGGGCTTAAATCCTCGCAACGTTCACTGGCTATTCAAGATGGTGATTCAGCCTATCTTGTTTTATGGAGTCGTGGTGTGGTGGAAAGCACTGAACACGACTACGAACCGATCCCGATTTGAGAGGATTTTCAGATGCATGGCTACCTTGATTACAGGAGCCATGAGATCAACGCCCAATAAGGCACTCTTTACGATGCTAAATTGGCTGCCAGTTGATCTACAAGCTGAGAAATTGGCACTATTTGCATCCGTGCGATTGCATGCGGCGCGGGAGTGGAACCATAGATCATGGGGACATTCGGGGATAATTGGTACTTGGGGGAATATTCCCAGCCTCATTGACTATGTCACTCCAAGACCATTCCTTCAGAGGAACTTTGGATTCACGATTTTGGACGAAACGGGAATCTCAGTGGGATCTTCTCATACAGGAGAAGATCTGGATGTCTTTACCGATGGCTCCAGGAATAATTCTGGAGTTGAAGGTGGAGTCTATATTGAGGAGTCGGGGACTACCATATCCTTCAAACTCCCTAATCAATGCAGCACTCTACAAGCTGAAGTGATGGCTATAAAGCAAGCAGCAGACTGGCTGTGGTATCATGGAATATTTGGCAGGAATATTCGCATTTATACCGACAGTCGGACTGCAATCAGGTCCTTAGCGGGTGTCTATTCGACATCCCAACTTGTCCAAGAATGCCGCACATCCTTAAATAGAATGGCTGAGCATTCGGTGATCACCCTCATTTGGGTGCGTGGACATGGGACTTCAATGGGGAACTGCAGGGCGGATAGCCTGACGAGGGAAGGGTCGAGGCTACCAGAGCAAGATGCCAACGCGCCCTGTGGCATCCCTCTATCGGTCTGCAAAAAAGAGATCGAAAGCATATTCTTGCGAAAGGCACAGTCCAGATGGAGCGACGAATGGACGTGTAATACGGCGAGGATGATCTGGCCTAGGCTGGATAGCAGTCGCAGTAGGGATTTATTGGGGCTCCAAAGAGCCCGTTTGAGAAATGTGGTGGCTGTAGTAACGGGTCACTGCAATTTTGGCAACCATGCTAGGAGAATGAGATTGCGTTATAATGACTACTGTAGAAGTTGTCAGGACGAGGAGGAGGAGGAAACTGTGGAACACCTTCTCTGCCAGTGTCCGGCCCTGGAAGAGCGGCGCATGATCCACTTCGGTGAGCGACGTCTGCAGGGTCTCACTGCGCTGTCGAATACAAGTGTCGACATGCTATATGGCTTCATTAGAAGCAGTGGTTGGTTTGTGTGACGGTCTCACTCACTTTCTCTCACTTTCTTTCACTTTCTTTCTTTCTTTTTCTCTATCTTCCTTCCTCCCCTTCACTCTACTATTACTATCCCTCCTCTTCTTCATTTTCCTCTATACAGGTATCACAAAGGGACCACGTCAGAGGACCCAAGTGAGCCCATCTCTTGTTTTTATTTCTTCGGGCGACCTGTTAACCTAACCTAACCTAACCTAGTATGAGTTTATATTGTTATTCTCTTTGTTAAATTGAATGTGAGTGAGTATAGAGAAAATTAAAGTAACACATTCCTATTATTTCCATTTTCTCAAACAAATAAAGCAGATGTTAAGGCAAAAACTATAAGTTACTTATTGTAAATATATTGAAAGCAAACATACATGCATATATACATACATACATGCTTCGTTCGTACATTTGAAATGAAAACAAAAACAAATTTTCGTATATTTTTGTTTTCAACATATGTACGAACGAAGTTGTCGTTCGTTGTTATGGAGCCGAGCCGTAAATATCTGCTTATACAACAAATTATTTGAAAACATTTGTAGTACAACAGTTATTTGAAGCAGAGAAACAAGTAAATTTCTCAGTCGCTGCAAAATTATTTAAAACTCTGAATATGTGTGTGAGTTGAGTTAGTGTGCAAAAACGAAACCATACCATATTTGTTATAGTCATTCTCTCCCTTACACCAGCAGTAACAAATACTTATTTGGTATATTTGTTTTGACAACACTTGTAGGTACACTCGTGCACGTCTTTAGTTCATACCTAGGCTTATGAGGTTTTGCGGCTCATTCGTGTTTTAGTGCTAAAACCCATTGATTTTACGTGGTTTTACCATACATTGAAATATTTTTAATAAGCATCTCAAGCCAAGATTTTTTGATAAAAACACTTAAATGACAGAGCTAGTTTTATATTTTGTTAATAGATGGCGGCACGTCAAAAGTATTTTGTAGACGAACAATATGTTATTTAATTTAATATTTAGAGGTTATGTACTTGAATATTTTACCCGTCACAACGACACTTTATTGTTTATGCTTAACGTCTCAACTAGATCTGCACATCTGGCAATCTCAGCATTGCTTTATATGCCTTTCGCAGTTCAGCATAGAACCTTCTACAAACAGCCAAACGTTACTAAATACATATTTCTAGCTATATTAAGTAATAGAACCAAAGGTAAGCGAACATTTTTATTCTAGCTAATTCTATACAATAATGCAGATATAAACACTGTACATTTTACTTTATAACTAACACACTATAATGTGTTTTAGGGAAAGAGTAGCTTTCTTTGCGCAGAAAAGATTGATTACTAAGAAAAGATTGATTTTATTTTTTGAAAAGTTCTGACAGGATTTTAGATAATATTTTAACACTAACAACTATAAAAAATTGGTAATTTTTGAGTGTAAATAGTAACGGGTGGCCCAAATGAGACCTAGTGAGCGTATTGTAGTCGTTGTTGGGGGTCTTGCCGTAGAAGCTGTTGCACAATTTGAACTTTGTATGGATACATCTTAAGATCTAGCTTTAAAATTCTCTGTAATGTTGTTCTGGCTATACCCAATTGTCCGGAACGGCGACGACTTGAGACAGATGGATCATTTGCAACACTCTGCTGCACAGCTTCCACGTTGTCTTCAGTACGAATATTTCGATGAACACCTCTTCCGGGACGGCTGGCAACTGAACCCAGTTCCTCAAAACGGCGAACTAAACTTGTAATCATGGAAGATGTGGGCGCTGATCTTACGTTAAAAAAAAAACGGTGACAATTGATCGTTGAGAAGAATAATAAAAATCGATAATTTTAATGCTTTCTTGTGTACTGTACGTATTCATTTTAAATTTCCAAGAGTTCAGTTATAATCTGCAAAAAGAAAAAATAAATTATGTTAAAAAATAAAAAAGTTATTTGTGTTTCACATCAGCTGGTCTTTTTTGGGCCACGCTGTATAAAAATATAAAGATATAAGTAGTTATATTTATAAAAACAATTTTAACAAGCAAATTTAAATAACTGCTACTAATAAATAATAATAAGAACAATTATTTATATATATGTAAGCTAATATTAATCATTTGAATATGTAAGATATCCTACAACAAACGCATTATATTCACAAAATTCTAAGCATTAACTAACTTATAGTGTTTTTACACTAGAGCACATTGAACATCTACCATCTATTCGGCGAGATGACAACATCTTCCCATATAAAATGCATGTAGAAAAAATCAACATCTTCCAACATCTTTACAAGATGTTCCTATCTCATTGTGTTTCACTCAACATCTTTCGATAATTTTCGTGCCATCACTAGAAAAATGGCAATATTTTCGATTTTAGTGGCATCACTTATAAAGTAACATTTATTTATACATTCATAACATAAGTATGTACACATATTAAACAAAATAAAAATTCAAATTTTGAAGCCTAATGGATTGATCTTGCAAAGCAACAATAATGAATGATTTTTCAAAATTTATTTTAAGATATTTTTTGTTTTCGAAAATTATGCGTCTTCTTTTCTTTTATTTTTCGACAGTTTAGTTGATGGTAGATGTTGGTAATGTAAAAAGCATTTCATCATTTTCAACATCTTTCACGCGTTCCTCTGAGATGTGGTGTAGTGTAAAAATCCTATTAAATAATAAACTATAAATGTACATACAATTTCTTATGAATAATTACGCAGCGGTTCAACAGCATGATTTTTCGTAACAATATTTAAAAGAAAATATTATTTTAATTATACCATTATCTGTTTGACCTTTCCTTAATTATATTTTCCAGCCGTAGTCCAGGAAACTACCAGCGAATGAAATGGAATTGATTTTGTCTCAAAATACACAATTTTTTTACTTAACCCTTATCATCCTAGTGTTCCATTTTTGGAGCGGTTTCTTTTCGTACTTTTATTTCTCTTTTCGTAAAAGCAGCTGTATTTTTTTAACGTTAACGTAACACTTAAGTTAACAACAATCAATTTCTTTTACCGTTAGTTATAATTGAGCTCGTTATATTTACTTTGTTGCGGATTTTTTAGTTAATAATTTGGTGAAAAAAATGTCTCGAAAAAAAATTTAATTATTTTTATGTGTGATATTGCTATAAACTAAAACTTATTTTTAGGTTTATATTATATGTGTTGGTATAAAAAATAGTTATAAAGCATTAACAAAATAAATATATGTCTGCAGTGTTATATTTTTCTCTTTACTAAACTGTTCCATTATTGGAACAGTAGGAAAATATGCCAGCGTTAAATTCTTAGAAATTTTTATAGGATGAATTCGTGTATACACATCTGATTTTTTAGAAAATCTTGACAACCCTCTAAAATTCGTTGAGCTTTTTTTTGAAGAAGAAGTGCCATACAAAAAGGAAATCACAATTTCAAGACAACCATAGAAGAAATAAAACGCATTATAGGTATTTTATTGTTGTCAGGTTACATGAATGGTGCCAGGTATCGAATATACTGGGAACTATGTGTTGAGTGCACTTTTCATGGCGTGGCTTCCGCAATGTCAAGAAACAGATTTGAAGAGCTTTTGCGATATTTTCACGTAGCAGATAATAATGATCTTACTCCAAACGATAAGTTTGCTAAAGTTCGGCCTTTGTGAAACATTCATACAAAGTAAAATGTCATTATCTTTTTTTAATATTACTGTAACAAAAGTTTTGCATCATTTTCAAGAATAATATGTAAATTAAAATTGTTTTTATTTCGTAGAAACCTCGTAAGTATGAAAAGTGTTATTGTATAGTTACAGTGGCATATTGTCCTACTGTTCCAAAATTGGAACAGTATTAAAACTCAAAAACTAAAATTTAAAATATTATGACTTTGCTATGAATCTGATGACTTTAAGTTTGCTTGGCATGATACGGGTTAATCATATAGCCGAAATATGAACACAAATACCACCAAGCTTACAGTTGGCCGATAATGAACTCTCGATTTTCTTATCTTAAATTGAATTATTTTAAGAAGAAATATTTTTATATTGTTACGAAAATCACTTTATTGTATGACTGTGTTTTATTATTCATAAGAAATGTTATTTATGTATGTTTAAATGTAATAAAGTGTCGTTGTGACTGTTATAAATAAAGTGTGTTTCTACAATAAGTAAAGAAAACTAATTGAGATTTATTTTACAAAAAGAACCCTAATAAACTAAACGTTTTTATGATAGGGTAAAAACGTAACAATATTTTCATTTGTATATTTATTTTCAACTTTCAAACAAATTAAACGAAAGATTTATTAAGGCAAATAATTTTGTTTTATATTAGATATTACAACCAATAATAATAAATAATTATATTTCATTCTTCACATGAATTTCAACTAGTTGTCTTCAACGAATCTGTCTATTTGCTTTAGTTAATGATGTATCAGTTGAACCAAGCAATATGAAAGTTTTGAAAATCCGATCTTTTTTCTGTGTGAATCTGTGTTTATATTACAGACCTGCAAGTGTTGAACTAAAAAACATAGCGAAATGTGTCGCATCATGCAAGTGTCAATTCATGCAATGTCGCTCAAACATGTTTAACAATAACATATGAAGCACCGAGCAACCAGAGGTGTCAGAGTGCAGATATAGTATACATTTTCTTTCTATCTTTTTTGCACGAACTCAAAATTTTTATTTTGTTTTGCTCAGGTATTTCTAAAAAATTTACACTTTCATTATTTACATTTCGTAAACATGAATTTTAAAACATGAAAATTTGTGTTTGTTATCACTTTTACATTAAATTCCATACTTCATAACAAAAAACGTAGATATAAGTATTTTCGGCATGTGCATTTTCATTACGGAAATAACTTTTTTTTAAAGCAAAAAATTTTTCATTTTGCTTATTTTCTCTTATTCGTAATATTAAAACACTATATCTGTCTCTTACATACAAACTCCAAATAAAAAGCTGTTTTTCCAAATTTTAACCTCAAAAGTTTCATCTCTGGTTGCTTAGTGATATGAAGGCACTGTCGAATAAATTCATATCAAATCTATGCATAGTTTTTACAGCAACTTCGTTCACATTAACATAGAAAATGAGTATGTCAACACACATGCGACAAATGGCTCATTATATACAATAAAACTGCAAATAATGTAACGAATTAAGGATTCTTTTAAGCTTTATTAAGAAAAAATATTAAATAAAAAAAAAATTTAATAAGTGTGTAAGGAAATCGTGCATACATTTATTAAAAAAATGTCTACACTAATTTGTTATAAAACAATTATTAGCCACGGACATTTGCTGTTGACTAATATTGACTAAATATTTAGAATAAAATTTATTTAATTATTTTTAAGTAGGCCTCAGTGTTATTGATTCTTCTTCTTTCTTCTTTTTATTATAAAACATATTATGAATAATATTAAGTAAAAGAAAAACGGTAGTAGAATAGCGGACCGTTAAAATTCAAACCTGAATAAATTTTTTTTATTTAAAAACTTGTGGAATTTTTTTCCATTATTTTACTTTAACAATTAAGCGCCAGTCCAGTATATGGAAAATAAAAAAAAATTTGCATTTTTTATTTTTGTTTAACATATATGTATCTATGCGAACGTTCGTAGTTTCGATATCGTGGGACCGAGTCTTAAGTTTTAATTTTGAAATGAAGTAATTAAAAACGAGTAATATTATTTTTTGTTAAAAACTTTCAAAATATACTGTCGTTATTTTAATAAAAAATATTTTGTAAGCATTATATGGATTATAAAAATAAGGTTTTATTTTAATTTTTAAAATAAATAATTTTCTTTTTCAATCTAAACCATTTTTCATCAATTATTTATTTGATTTGTGGCTTAATTCTGTAACTTTTTGATCGTTCTGCTAACGTGAATAACATTAATTTTCTTATACTTTTCTATAGAAAAATGTATGTAATTGACGTTAAAAGAATGTTAGCAGAATGAAAAAAATTTTAGAATTAGGGCATTGATTTGGGATCTTTATTTACAAAATACAGAATAATAAATGTTTTCATACAAGGCAGGATTAAGCAGTGTTAATAACATGCTGCTAAAATAACATTAAAAGACATGCCATTAAACACAACATGGTACAACAGCTTAGGCAAGTTGCAATGACATGGTCCCTATTTAGACGAGGAAACATTTGGAAGAAAAACATCTTGAATTCTCTTTTGCTTTTTCTTTTGCGGTCACACAGACGAACATGTTGCCGGTAACATTCTAATATTATTGTTATTATTTGCACACAAAACAATGAAAGCAAAGAGAAGTAAAGCAAATATCAACAAAGAATATGTGAACAAAGCTTCTCCACCCGTAATTTGCCTACAAACGAAATGTTTCCTTTCTAAATGTTTCTTCGTCTAAATAGGGACATGCTAAGACAGTATGTTTGAATTGGCATAACATGGTAAGTAAGGTGTTAACCTTACTTATCCGAAAGATAATCTTGTCGCATTACATTTTAAATATGATTTCTGGCATATGACCGCCACGGCTGGCTCGGATGTAGTCCAATCTGGACGTCCAATTTTCTATGACTTTTTCCAACATTTGTGGCCGTATATCGGCAATAACACGGCAAATGTTGTCTTCCAAATGGTCAAGCGTTTGTGGCTTATCCGCATAGACCAATGACTTTACATAGCCCCACAGAAAGTAGTTTAGCGGTGTTAAATCACAAGATCTTGGAGGTCAATTCACACGCCCAAAACGTGAAATTAGGTGTCTTTCAATAAATCGATTGTGGCACGAGCTGTGTGACATGTTGCGCCGTCTTGTTGGAACCACAGCTCCTGGACATCATGGTTGTTCAATTCAGGAATGAAAAAGTTAGTAATCATGGCTCTATACCGATCACCATTGACTATAACGTTCTGGCCATCATCGTTTTTGAAGAAGTATGGACCAATGATTCCACCAGCCCATAAATCGCACCAAACAGTCAGTTTTTCTGGATGTAACGTTGTTTCGACATACACTTGAGGATTAGCTTCACTCCAAATGCGGCTGTTTTGTTTGTTGACGTAGCCATTCAACCAGAAGTGCGCTTTATCGCTAAACAAAATTCGTTTATGAAAATCAGGAACAACGGCAATCTCGTTTTGGGCCCATTCGACGAATCTACGCCTTACTTGATGATCGTTTGGCTTCAATTCTTGCATGAGTTGAATTTTATAAGCACGCAAACCAACCTCCATAAAGTGGATGGACACAGATCCAATTCCTGTGCTCGATGGCGGATAGACTCATTCGGGTCTTCCTCAATGCTACGCTCTACAGCAGCAATAGCTTCTTCTGGTCGCACCGTACGGCGTCTCTGGGGATGCTAGCTATCAATAAGAGTAAACGTGGTGCGAAAACGTTCCATGGTTAATCGAATTAACTGCTCTGATGGACGATTTTGTCGACGATAAAATGGACGAAGTGCGCGATACGTATTCCGCACAGAACCATTATTTTCGAAATAAAATTGCACTATTTGCAAGCGTTGTTCAAGCGTGAGTCTATTCATGATGAATTGCCAAACCAAACTGAGAATAAATCACTTCACAGCTGTTAAATCGGTCGCCATCTTGAACAGTAATGCCAACTTAAAGTTCTATACGTCTATAAAAACACCCTTTATAAGTATCCCTTTTTTTAATTACCTAAATTACAAAAATGCATTTTCAAAAATGTTATTTCCAAAATGTAATTCCTAACTTGGGGGTCACACGATCAAGTTTTCATTCAATTTTTAAAATTTCTCTCATTTTTTTACCAATACATTCACACTTTTAAAATTTGCTGAGAGTTTGCTTTCAATTTTTCGTTCAATTGAGTGTTTCAAATTACAGTCAAGAAAACAGCTGACTGCAGTTTTTTTATTCCAAATTTGAATTCTTATTCTGCCGCCAGTATTGTTTTTTCTTTTAAATATGTTTGTGAACAAATTAAACAAATATAACGACGTTTTGCAGTTCATAGAGATATACAGAAGGCATGAAGTTCTGTGGAACATGAATATTCCTGCATATAGACGGAATAATTTAAAAATTAAGGCATATAACTCTATTGCCGCCGAAACAAAACTGTCGGTGGAAGAGGTTAAAAAAAACATCTTGTTGAAAAACTTGCTTTGAAATTGCGTGCAGCCTACGTCACAGCTTTCAATTTTTGTGAATTTTGACAAGCAGTATATGTAAATTTCTTGAAAGAGAATTGTAAAAAAACTTGATCGTGTGACTGCAGTGTAAGCCCGCAAACATAAACACCGAGCAACCAGAGGTGTCAGTATACATTTTCTTTTTTGCACAAACTCAAAATTTTTATTTTGTTTTGCTCGGGTATTTCTAAAAAATGTACACTTTCATTATTTACATTTCGTAAACATGAATTTTAAAACATGAAAATTTGTGTTTGTTATCACTTCATAACATTTTCATTACGGAAATAACTTTTTAATTAATGTTTTTTAAAACAAAAAATGTTTTATTTTGATTATTTTCTTTTATTCGTAATATTAAAACACTATATCTGTCTCTTACATACAAACCTCAAATAAAACGCTGAGTTTTTTTAAACTTCTAACCTCAAAAGTTTCATCTCTTAGTGGCATAAATTAAAAAGATAAACATATTATAACACTATAATACAGTATAAGTCAGACAAAAAATTGTGGTCCACTTAACATCGCGATTGGTCTATATTTTAGGCCTTTATCGCAATGACCAGATCTGGAATTTGAAAAATGTAAGATTAATTTTTTTTAAATATATTATAAGCTAAGAGCTGAACTTGTCTGGAAATCTTAGCATTACTCTATATATTGTTTCACTTAAGGCTAGAGCCCTCTAGATTTATCTAGTAACAATGGGGAGCTGTAACGGTCAGCTCAGCATAGAACCTTCTAGACATTACTACACGATTCTCGGTATATCAAGTTATAGAACCAAAAGTAAACGAAAATTCTTATTTTAGCTAATTCTAGAACACTTAAAACTAACATGAAACTTATACACCAATACAGATGTAAACACTACCCATTTTACTTTATAGCTCACACACAAGCATAATACTTACAAGTTCTACGCATTAAATTAAATACTAAATTGCTATATATACTCGTACATATATAAATACAATTTCTTATGAATAATAACACAGTGGTTCAAAAGAATAATTTTTCGTAATAATATATTCAATTTCAGCTTCTTTTGATCACCCTATTCGAAGAGAAATACTCGAAATGAAAACTTGCATTTCTGGATTTCGGGTTCCTTACTTCTATCACCCCAGTCGTATCCTATCACCCCTGTTTTTTAATTAGATCTTTTTGCCCGGTGTCACGTGTTCAGTAAAAATTAGCGATCTTCAAACTGACCCCTGTAATAGTGAGCGTGGCCGATCCAAAATTAATAGTGACCATTCTTGTAATGTATTGATTTTATGTACCAAATTGCCCGTGTAGATTTGTATATCTCCCATCGCGCGCGTCACCAAGTGGCGGATAGGGGATCCTCTGCTCGGTTTGTTTGACTACTGTAACATGGGGTCACACAGTTTGGTTGGAGGTGGAGTCATGCATGACATAATCTAACGCGATGTCATCCGTGGCCCCTGACCGATCATCTGGTGCAGACACTCGCGGACCAAAATATACAACCCTCTTGTAATGTAAGCAGTGCCTAGAACATGAATGGCTAGTAAGTGTTAAAAGAGAACTAGTCGCTAACAGTTCCCCTCCGGTGCCAAGGCACGGGCCGGTCATGCATAGATGCAAAATATAAATAAAAACAAACAAAAAATGCAAAAAGTCAACAAGGGAAACTGAAGTTGGCTGATTGCAAAGCACCCACTGCCGGGGCAACATTCGGAAGTATCACGCTACGAATCTATCGTGGTGATGACAAGAGGTTTCCGTAAAACCAGGAGCTATGGCCAAGGAGGGCGAAGTCGGGTCGGTGGCTGAAGCACCCGTATAGCCAGGATGTCCAGAGGATTTCCAATCAGTCACGAACATGGTTGCGGAACTACTGGGTAGCCTGGATGTTGGGGAAGACGAAGATAAGCTTCTGGGATCTGATTGAGACCCAAACGATGTCAATGTCACCATTAACTACTACCCGGATGGCAACAATGACACAAACTAATTTCCATCACTGCAAGGCAACATCTGCTGCATTGCTCCTTCGTCTTGCAGAGCGGGACGATTATGTGGCGCTGATACAGGAACCCTGGTATCATGATGGCAAGGTTCTTGGACTCAGCGCAAAGGGCTATAAATTGTTATATGCAAACTGTACAGGTAGGATTAGAGCCTGCATTTTGGCGGAAAAGCATCTTAATATCTACATTTTCTCTGATTACAGTGATAAAGACACAGTAAGCGCGACGTGGGAGAAGGATGGAACAACCAATTAGATCCAATCAAGCTATACGGCGCACGATCATGCTAACCTTCCGCCAAATAATTTGACGCGAAGCATGATAGTGCTGACATCACACCGTGTGGGGTAGTAGGGACGTCAACATTAGAGGTGAGTGCATTTTTGACTTTATTTTAGACTAGAATTTGATAGTAGTGAATAGAGGTTCGAAGCCCACCTTCGCAGTCACTAAAAAACAGCCGGTACTGGATATTATATTGGTGAGCGCAGATTATGCGCATTTTGTGGAGAACTGGAAAGCGTCGAGTGACTGTTCATTCTCCGGTCATCGCTATATCGAATTTGGTATACACACTATGAGAACACCAGTAACTTCTTTCATTAATAGAAGGAAAATGGACTGGGATTCTCAAGGAAACATCCTTACCCAGATTCTCACCATGCCTCAACCCCTGAGCGGCGTTGAGAGCATAGATAGCGCTGTAGCACAGCTGTTGGAGGCCTTCAAAGAGGCCACTACAAGCTCTTGCAGACCTTCCGTACACAGGGGAAGAGACAGACCACCGTGCTGGTCCCCAAGCATCTAGGAGGAGATGCAGGAAACTGTTAGACGAAGCATCTGGTCAGTCCTGGATACACTTTTGTGAGAACATTAAGAGCTCTTCAGAGGCTTGTCGACTACGCAAGATTTTCTCCAAATCCCCAACAGTATCTTGATATATTCAGAAGACTAATGGGGAGTGGACTACTAGTCGCCATGACGGTATTATACCTGCCGACTTACAGAGGAACTTTAGAGTAGTTTCTCTGTGGTTGCTGGGAATATATAATGCATGCTTCGCATGGTCATATGTCCCAGTGAGCTGGAGAAAGATCAAGGTGATTTTCATCCGTAAGGGTGGGAAAACGCCTTGAGTGACTGCGAAAGACTTTAGTCCAATCTGTCTGACATCCTTCTTGCTAAAGACGCTGGAGAAGCTCATCGACATAAGAATTCGGAAGTCGATTGATGATCGCCTGCTGTCAACCTCTCAGCATGCCTACACGTAGGGCAAGTCGGTTGAAACGGCATTCCACGCTCTTGTGGGCTAAATAGAGAGGTCATTGGAGTACAAGAACTTCACTTTGACGGCCTTTCTGGATATAGAAGGTGCTTTTAGCAATGTCAAGTCGGCAGGATGGACTCCATAGTTTTAGAAGTGTGCTATACGCAGACGATGTTGCAGTTTTAATATCGGGAATCTGTCTGGACACGTTATCCCTGAGAATGGAGATAAGTCAGTGAGATTAAGAGTGGGGGTTTTCCCGTCCTCTTGGAAGATTTCGGAAATTCTCATGATCCAAAAATCGGGTAAAGACGCTACTCAAATTACGTCATATCATATCAGCTTATTATATATACTATCAAAGCTGTTCGAAAAGGTCCTCCTCCAGAAAATAACGCCCATCTGCAGAGCGAAATATTATTGCAGAACATCAGTTCGGCTTCCGGACTGGTCATGGAACTACAGAGCAGGTTCACAGAATCGTCACTGCTATCAGGTCGTCCTTCGAGAAAAAGCTGTTTTGTTCAGCATTGTTTATTGATATCTCCCAAGCATTTGACAAAGTTTGGCATCATGGTCTCCTCACAAAAGTAACACGACTTCTTCCTGCTAACACCCACAAGCTGATTAAAAGTTACTTGACTGTTAGAACATTTAAGGTATGGTCAAAAAATGTATTTTCACCAGTTAAGAAGATTTCTGCAGGCGTCCCCCAAGGAAGTATACTTGGCCCGCTGTTATACATCGTCTATACATCGGATATGCCTACAAATCGACATACTATCACGTCAACGTTCGCAGATGATACGGCATTTTTAAGTGTGAACAAAGATCCAGGAACTGCATCTGAGCACTTACAAGCTCATATAAACGAGCTGGAAGGTTGGCTAAATAAATGGAAAATCAAAGTAAATCCATCAAAATGTGCCCATGTGACTTTCACAATAAGAACAGCAAATTGTCCGCCAATAAAAATAATTAACGTCATTGTTCCGGTAGAAAGCCAAACTAAATATCTAGGAACCCATCTAGACAGACGCCTAACATGATCACGCCACATTGAGGCCAAAATCTCAACTATGAAACTAAAAACAGCTCGACTGATGTGGCTAATAGGTCCATTTTAATTATATAAAGCCATTATTAAATCAGCTTTGGGGAACTGCGTGTGCATCTAACATCCAAAAGTTACAAAGAAGACAATCGAATATTTTACGAACAATAGTCTGCGCCCCCTGGTATATAAGAAATGAGAATATCCACAGAGATCTAGAAATTCCAACGGTTCGGGAGGAAATTGAAAAATATTGTCTAAGTACGTTCACAAACTGGCGACACATCCAAACGCCCTCGCCAGGGGCTTGTTACAGTTTGAGGGACACAGGAGGCTTAAGAGAAGTGATACCTTGTGCCTAGTGAGAAGAGACATATAAATTTTTTATTTAAAGGTAGAATATTTCTTTCATTCTTAAGATTTGAGTACAAGTAACTAGTTATTACATTAAGTTTTTTTTTATATTTAAGATTTAGATAATTATTGTAATTTTCTTATAGAAAGATTTAATAATAATAAAAAAAAATATTTCCCAAACATAACGCTAGCAGACCAAATCCCGCCGA
Source organism: Thelaira solivaga (assembly GCA_947397855.1). Lineage (NCBI taxonomy): Eukaryota > Metazoa > Arthropoda > Insecta > Diptera > Tachinidae > Thelaira > Thelaira solivaga. The sequence continues at coordinate 45,043,917 of OX377614.1, forward strand.
AAAAAATTAAGCTAAAAAAGAGTTCAAAAGCTACAGCTTAAAACTAAAAATTTTCTTAATTCTTTATTACATTAAGAATCTTAAATTAATTTTTATAAAAATAAAAAAAAACATGAAATATCAAAACTAAAGAAAATAAGGTCGTTTGCCATACGGCTTTAAATAATTATAAGCGAATTCAGTTATTTCTTAACTTCAATGTTAAAAAATAATATTTAAAATTCCTTTTATTTTTTGATTTTTCATACGATTTTTATTCTGATATTACGCTTGCTTTGTCTCACTCAAAAGCGAGCAACCTCAGCATTACTAAACGGTAGTACTAGATAACTAAATACTAAATGCAACAGTTTATTAATCAATTTGAAATAAAGTGCATTTTTATTTATTTATATACAAGTTAGAAGCCAAATACTTTTCTTCACTTATGAAATTACCTTGGTTCAAAAAATTTATCAATTTACGAGTGCATATCAAAGTTTTATCGAAAATATTACTTTAGCTAATTTGGTTTCAGTTTCAGTGTGTTTATGTATGCTTTGTCTTAATTTTTCCAAAAAAAAACCTATTTAAGGCTTTTTTGAAAAACAAAAAGGGCTAGAAAAAAGTTAGACGCTACATCATAAATTTTGAGGCTACATGCTAGCAAAAAAGGCCACATCTAGCCTTAAAAAGGCTAAAATTGCAACGCTGGTGCGTATGGTGTAAAGTTGCATTATAAATACTTTCTTACCAACTTTTAAAAATCATGTATTCGTATTCTACTTTTGCCTGCTCTCTGTTTTAAGCCAAATTATATGTATGTGTGTTATATACATACATGTGTATGTATGTTATGTAAATGTGATTTTTATTTATACCACCAGATTTATATACTATTTTAATTTGTTTATTTACTTAAGTTCACTTTAATTCAAGGTTATCTAACATATGTTTAATGTATGCATGTATGTATGTATATCTATCTGTAAGTTAGTACTTTCGAACAGTTTTTCTAAAATTTGTTTGTTTCTTTTATTTTAAAAATTATTTTTTTTTAAATTAATTTACAATAACAACAATAAATAAGCCAACATTAATAACACACAGACATACCACCCTATTGTGTGTGTGAATTTGTATGGCTATGGGCATGGGTGTGTCCATACAGAATGTTAAAGCACGAATGAAGGTAACGGATATTGAATTGATTGTACTCGAATTTATTTTAAATTGTACGAGCCGTACGTGTACAGAAATCAGATTAAGGGATTACCTTTCATATACATACATACATATTGTTATAGTGTTTTTACACTAGAGCACATTTAACATCTACCATTTATTCGGCGAAATGGCAACATTTTCCCAATATAAAATGCATATAGAAAAAATCAACATCTTCCAACATCTTTACAAGATATTCCTATCTCATTTTGTTTCACTCAACATCTTTCGAAAATGTTCGTGGCATTACTAGAAAAATGGCAATAAAAAATATTTTAAGCGGCTATAAGCCATTTTTCAACCGAAGGACAGAAATAAAAATAAATATTGTTTTTATAAAATTGGATATTGCAAATTGGTATTTATTATTAATTATATTAAAAATAATAACAATTGTATTTAAATATGGAAAAAGATTTGATAAAAGTGAGTACCTACATATATAACTTAAAAGCTGTATTCAAATATGTAAATGTTTTTCATATTAATTATTCAGTTTGATTGGCCCAAAGAAGCTGTGATTGAAATGATTGCAATGTGGCAAAAATACGAGTGCCTTTATAACCCAAAGGACACTTTTTACCACAACAATCATGCGCGATATGCTGCCTTCAACGAAATTGGAGAAAAATTAAAAAAATTAAATTTTGAAGTGGGAGTCGCAGAAATAAAGGTAATACATATTTGTCTACATGACCTTTTAAAATTTAAAAAATACACTGGTCAACAAAATTTTGTAACAAGAAAGGTACTTACCAATTTGGAATTACCTAAATACCCTCATTTTATCACCGTATTTATTTTGATTCCATCAGTTCTAGTTTTCGTGTTACAGCTACTACCCGTAAAATTTAGAATTAACCATTTTTGTTCCACTTTTGCATTCAGAGATTTTATTTATGTGAATAGTATAGTGTTTTTTTCTATTTATTGAGTTAAGCGACTGTTAAATAATGTCAAGAAAGTGCAAAAATGATCCTGATCCTGACATTACTTTTAAAACTCAGCGAAGGAATTTGACATAATTAGTGACTAAGCTATATGAACAGTATTTTGGCTTTGCCGTCGGACAGCAAGACAAAGCGTGGGTTCCACACATCTGCTGTGTTACATGTGTGGGTCTTCTTACTGGATGGGCGAGGAGATCTCGATCTATGCCATTTGCAATCCCCGTAATTTGGACAGAACCAACGAATCACTCATCTGATTGTTATTTTTGTGTTACTGATACGAAAGGTATCACAATTAAAACAAAAAATAAAATAACATATCCTGACCTGCCATCTGCTAAAAGACCGATCCCTCATAGTGAGGAACTACCTGTACCAGAACCACCAGAAAGTTATGGACAGGAGTGGTGACGGCTTTTTATATTTGAAGGAAAAGTTTCCTAAATTGAGTGAGGCAAAAATTAAAGAGGGCATATTTGTTGGCCCACAAATCAGACAATTGATGAAAGACGACATATTTAAAGAAAAACTCAGTGATTTGGAAAAATCTGCTTGGGAATCTTTCATGAAAGTAACTTTCAATTTTCTAGGAAATCACCGATCAAATGACTATAAAACTATTGACGCGGAGCTGCTATCTGCTTATAAGGCTTTGGGTTGTAATATGTCATTGAAAATACACTTCCTTCATTCACATTTAGACTTTTTTCCTGAAAATTTGGGCGCCGTCAGCGATGAACATGGTGAAAGATTCCACCAAGACATTTCTACCATGGAAAAACGATACCAGGGCAAGTGGAGTCCACGTATGCTAGCGGATTACTGTTAGACATTACAACGAGATGTACGTGAAGCAAAATACAGCAGAAAATCATAAAATTTTATTTAAATTAATACTGTAACATAATAAAATAATTTACTTTTGTTAACAAAATCTCAAATTTTCTAAATTTATATAACATCTAATTAAAAAAAAACTATTCATATTGGAAGCATTCTAATTTTATCTATATTATCCATATCCTTGTCCTGAACATAGCAAGACAAAAGTTTTCATGTTACACACAAAAAGTTTTTTTTTGTCGACCAGTGATATTAACTTTAAGCGTTTATATTTATTTATATACAGAATAAAATGGCTTATTTGCGTGGGCAGTACACAAGAGTAGTAGCCAAAATGAAAAAGAGGAAAAGTGGATCTGGTACAGATGATATAACACTACACAATGCAATCTGCTTATTTTTTAATTCATTTTATTTTATTTTATTAAAACTCAAATTCTTAAAAAAAAATAATCAGCAAATCAATTTCACAAAATTTTAATATTTTTGATTAGAAAAGCTGTTATAAAAAAAACAGAGTCTATGTCAGACGTATTTGTACATGTCGTTTGTGACCAAAAATTATAAACCTTCTGTAAATGAAAATTTAAAATGGGCTTAATGCTACTATATAGGTGCTAACACCGTGCAATAGGCTCATTTAAAGAGTAATTTGATTTATGAATACCTTTCTCAAACATGCGATTACTTCGCAAAACTCTTGGAAGTCTGTTTTTGCAGGACATTTTATATTACCAGATATTATATTATAAGCAAACATTAAAGCCAAATAAGATCTCCGATCGCTTAACAACTGAAAACCAAGTAATTTTCTTCTGATGTTGTAGGATGGTAGTTCATAAGGCCATATTAACTTTAAAGCAGTTCTGGTAAACAGTTTTTGAACACGCTCAATACGATCTGAATTGCATGCATAAAACAAATTCCATACAACCAAACAGTATTCAAGGACACTCCTTACTAAAGATATATACAAGGATTTCAAAGTGTACGCGTCTCTAAGCTCGACAAAATTTCTTCTAATAAAACCTAACATATTGTAAGCTTTAGAAACTATTTAATCAACATGTCTAGAAAAGCTCAATTTATGATCAAAAATAACTCCTAAATCATGTACTTCAACTACCCGTTTAAGTGAGGAACTATAAATAGTTTAATCAAACATAATAGGGCTTAAAATATGAGAATACGATACTATACAACATTCAGATATATTAATCTTTATTTGATTTACAGAACACCAACTTGATAGCTTATCCAAATCAACTTTACACAATCATAAGAATGAGAAATTTTAGCAAACAATTTCAAATCGTCGGCAAATAATAGACATTTTGCAAAATGAAATAATAGTGGCAAATCATTGATAAATATTATGAAAAGTAATGGACCTACATGTGTTCTCTGAGGTAAACCAGAGTAGGTATTAATTGAAGAAGAGAAGAATGTATTTCCAATTATTACTCTAAACTTTCTGTCAGAGAGCAAACTTTTGAAAATTTTTAAAAGATTCATGGCTAAACCTAATTTCATCAGTTTTTGTAGCAAAATATCATTACTAACGGTATCGAAAGCCTTAGCAAAATCTGTGTAAATAACATCGCATTGAGATCTGTGCTCCATAGATATTACAATGTCACAAGTTAATAGTAATAAATTTGTGGTAGTGGATCTGCCTGGACAAAGCCGTGTTGACGAGAAAAAATATAAGTTGAGCATGAATAAAACGTTTTTCTTTTGAGATTTTATCAAAAATCTTAGCAAAGGACCATTGATAAACAATAGGTCTATAATTGACAACTTGGCTACGATCACCAGATTTAAAAACTGGCACAAGAGAACTAAGTTTCCAACAATCTAGGAACTCGTTATTTTTGAGACATGAATTGAAGAGAATTGATATGACAGTTGCAATATTGAGCGAACATATTTTAAAGAAAATGGGAGGATAGGATCCAATTGCACATTTATTATCGTTAGCCAATGATCCGATAGCATCTAGTATTTAACTTCAAAAAATGCCGAAAGGCAGTAGAGTTTGACTTCAGACAACAAACAGCTGATTTGCGGCTCCCTAAAAAATTTTTAAGAGAAAATTCTTATCAAAATAAAATCGCACAATACCGTAAGATTTCCTATATGAAATTGCGGCTCACTAAAAATATTGTTTCTCTTTGTACGAATACAAATGCCAAAGTCACTCACTTGCTTTCCTGTTGTCGCTTGGCTATTTTTTCTTAGAAAATTAACACAAAACGCGCAAAAACCACTAAAATTGGAAATAAATTTTTTTTTCTATCTTCTAATATTAATTTTTTAACAATCAACATGAAATTTTGTTTTTAATGTAGTATTTTTTAAAGTACATTTTCAGTTAACAGCTGGTTTTCTTTGAAACTGGCGATTAATTTATGAAACTGTTGTTGTGACAAAATAGTATATTGAGAAGATTTGGGGTAAACAACGTAAGGCCAAGCGAACGATAAGTCAAAAGTTAGTGAGCCCCCTTTTCAGTCGAAAATGAGTCACTAGTTTAATATTATTTAAATTTTTGTAAACAAAAAAACAGATGATACAATTCAAGGTTAACAAACAATAATATGATTGGAAAATTTCGGAGGAAACATCCATATCTGATCACTTTAACATTAGATTTAAAATAAATTCAGATGAGCTAGAAATCGCTTGTGAACTAAGCTTGCCCAGAAAAGAAAAAAGCAATGCTTGCTGAAACGATCAAAACATCTTCGGAAATAGACTAAAATGCTCAGCAACGTGTCTAAAAGTATGGGTAACCGGGCTCTATATAAAAAATGCTCTAACAAAGTATTACATAAAGATTAGAAGAGCTAAGAGAGAATCCTGTAAGAAATTCTGCACTGAAATTTCGAATTGGGAAGTTTTTTAAATGGTCACATGGCTCTATTGGGCTCCTTAAAAAGCCACATAAGAGAATGGGTCTGAGGAAAGTATAAAGGAGTCCATAGCCTCATTTTATTCATGTAAAAATTTATGGAGAAGACGGAATTATTCTAGTACAAAGAGTGTGATCTCTCACATTATACGAGCACTTGTGGTAATAATATTGCTTGCAGTGCTTGCTCTCCCACAATTTCTGGTCATTTGTTCAATCTCTTTTAAATATGCCGTAACATATTCAATAACACATCAAAAGTTGTTTCTTTTTTTATTTTTATTCAAACTATTCATAAACGTTCAAAGAAAAGTTGAACGCACGGTGTAAAATCAGTGCATTAGTTTTGAATAGGATTTCTCGTGTTATTTAAGAAACAAAATTCGTTTTATTTTGATTTATAAAAAATAGACAAAGCAAAAGAAAAATTTGGATTTTATTATTTTTATAAAAATTTTGTTGTTAAATATAAAAAAAATTCTGAAGATGCTATCCGACGAATAGCGAAAGAAAAAACTAAATAAATACTTAATTTTTAATATAAAAGACGTAGAGCTCGTGAATTAAAATTTAAATAAAATAGTAATATTTATCTATACATATAAAGGAGTAAAGTTATCGACTGACTGACTGACTTATCATCATCGCCCTGACCAAACGGCTAAAGCTATGAACTTAAAATTGGGTAATCAGGTTCCCAGGTTCCGGAACTACAAAATATTCAATTAAAAAAATAAGCGGATAGATATATGTTACTTTTTCGATATTTATACATTTGCGGGGATAAAAAGGGTAAAAACTAAGTTGATACATTTTTTTAACTCCATTTTCTTTTCTGCTTAAAAAGGTCTCCAATGCATATTGGCATTTTTTTAATTCGAGCAAATCGGGGTAAAATATATACCCCTTTTCATTACTATTTCTAAATATGTACTTTTATGTAAATTGATGCAGTACATAAACATTTTATTACTAATTTGTAACACCCAATAAAAATCAATAGTAAAGTTTTTTTAAGGGTAAAAAAAGGGAGAAATATGATTGGTACTTTAAATGTTTAGTAGTGTTTTTTTTTTATGTGCAAGTCTAAAATTGAACAGTACTGAATGAATAGTAAAAAGGAGATTATGGTACTTTTTATTGATTTTATTGGTACTTTTTGATTTGTTAGTATTAACAACCCTAGAACTACGAGACTGGGCTCAAGCGATTCAGGTAAAAGTGAAAAATCGTAAGGGCACAAAATGGTACTTTTTATACATTTTAATGGTACTTTCTGATTTTTGAATATAAACGAACCTGGCAGTACGATATTGGGCTCAAACGAACCTAAGCAAAGTGAAAAATCGTTAAGGGAACAAAGGGTACTTATTATTATTATTATTATTTTTTGGTACTTATTGATATTTTATTATTAAGGAATCTAAAAGTACGAAATTTGGTTCAAATGATCTGAAGCAAGGTGGAAAACAATAAATGGGATAGAATGGTACTTTTTATTGATTTTATTTGTACTTTTGAGTTTTTCATACTAACAACCTCAGAACTTTGAGAATTTGGTCAAACGCTCTTAGATAAGTAAAAAATCGTTAAGAAGCAAAATAATTCTTTTTATTGATTTGAATTGTACTATTTGAATTTTAAATATTAACGAACCTAAAACTATTATATTGAGCTTAAACGGTTCAGGACAAAGTGAAAAATAATTAAGAAAAGAAAATGGTATTTTTTTATTCATATACTATAAGAAACTTTTTGATTTTTTAACGTTTCCGAGTCTAGAACTGTCAGACCAAGCTCAAACGGTGCTTAGTAAATAGAAAAATCTCTAAACTGTCAAAATGGTACTTTTTATATATTTTAATGATATCTTTTGATTTAATTTGTATTAAAAAACCTAGAATTTATATTAAATGGTCAACAACGAAATAATAAATTACAATAGCGATAATATGGTACTTCGCTGACGAAGCAGCGAGTTAAATTCTAGTTTTTAAAGAATAAAACATTGAATTTGAAGTATTGCCTTATTTATTCTCTGAGCATCAGAAAAATATCGGAAATTTGTTTAAAATAGTTTTTCTGTAAGATAACACTATTATTATTTATAGTGCATACAACTAAATACAGTCCACAATATATTTACTTCAAAAGCTTCCTAAAATATCAAATGATTCCTGTCTTTTGTGAATAGTTCGTGCTTATAGAATTTGCAAGCAATGACATGCGCATTTTGTAATAAACCACTGGATATGGTGAATCTTGCAATGACACCACTCATTTAGTTTATGTTTGATGACAATTCAATACACATTAAAAAAAAAGGCATTTGAATCGTACTCAAGCACATCTTGGTACACACTGGAATTAATTGTACGGAACATAGAACTAATTAATTCTATACGAAAATAAACATTTTTGCTTAAAGGATCAGCATTTCAACATTGTTTTAGATGATTCCGTTAAACAATCTAGAATTCAATTTTTTTACTCGGTCTGTTTGAAGTTGCTATTTTTCTCTAGTGTATGAGCTGAACTTTTTTATTTTATTCTTTTTTAATTGTGTTCCATTGTCCATTTTGAGGAATTTATAGCATACACACAAACACACATACTCAGATACATTTTATTAGTTTTAAAAAAACTTTTTTTATATTATTTTTCTTAAAAAACCATTCTTAGTTTTTTGTTTATCATTTCTAGAAATAAATAATTTATTTTTGAAAATAAATAAATAATTTGTTTAAGAAGAAAATGTCAAATAATTTACCTTTAATAATTAATTTGCTTCTTCTTTAGCCATTAAAAAATATCGGGCCCCTTGATGTGTTTTACGTTTTTTTTTTTTTTTTTTTTTTTTAATTTATTATTGTTTAACAATAAAAAGTAATATGATTAATATTTTCACAAATTAAAATAAAAGCAGTAGACGAATGTTGCAACCAGCGTTGCCATTTTAGCCTTTTTTTCTCGCATTTAGCCTCTAGTTTTTTTCTAGCCCTTTTTGTTTTTCAAAAAAGCCTTAAATAGGTTTTTTTTTTTGGAAAAATTAAGACAAAGCATACATAAACACACTGAAACTGAAACCAAATTAGCTAAAGTAATATTTTCGATAAAACTTTGATATGCACTCGTAAATTGATAAATTTTTTGAACCAAGGTAATTTCATAAGTGAAGAAAAGTATTTGGCTTCTAACTTGTATATAAATAAATAAAAATGCACTTTATTTCAAATTGATTAATAAACTGTTGCATTTAGTATTTAGTTATCTAGTACTACCGTTTAGTAATGCTGAGGTTGCTCGCTTTTGAGTGAGACAAAGCAAGCGTAATATCAGAATAAAAATCGTATGAAAAATCAAAAAATAAAAGGAATTTTAAATATTATTTTTTAACATTGAAGTTAAGAAATAACTGAATTCACTTATAATTATTTAGTTTTGATATTTCATGTTTTTTTTTTTTGTTTTTATTTTTTTTAAATAAAAATTATACTTAAGATTCTTAATATAATAAAGAATTAAGAAAATTTTGAGTTTTAATCTGCAGCTTTTTAACTTATTTTTTTCTTTCTTTTTCTAGCTGTTTTAGGGAAATATAGCTTATTTTTTCCAGCTCTTGGTAACGCTGGTTACAACTCGCATAATAGAACGCTACACAATTTAGTTTTAAGTTAATTTGTTATTATACAGGAAATGCTTAAAAGTTAATAAAATATGTGTATGTTAAAAGAAACAAGGTAAATTCGGCAGTGCCGCGTTTTATATACCCTTCACCGTTAAAGCCAAATATTTTTATTTTTCTTTTAGCATATTCTTGATAAATATTCCAAAAAAAATTATGTCGAATTCGTTTTCGTCAAAGGCACATCACGATTCTTATTCTTTGGGTAATTAAAAAAAACCTCGCCGAAGAAACAGTAGGTCAAAAGTGAATTTCGAGCCCCTGGAATTTTCAAAACAGGTATTTTTTCCAAAATATTCAAGAATAGAGACAAAAAAATTTATTTCCCTGCAGCCATGGCTTGTATTTTTGTTTTTTTTTTTTTTTGTGGAAATTTGAGGAATATTTGACTTTCTTTTAATGCAACCTCAAATTTTAAATAGCCCAAAACGTTTAGTATTAAAAATTAAGGATGTTTTTCTTATTCACAACCTATATCGATTTCATTCAATTTAAGATTGCTTAGAAGTAAACAATATAACTTATTTTTCCAGTGTTAAAACAATATAGGATAAGAGTAATAAAGTTTAATAATAATTAACTGCGTTTGAATTTTGTTACGTTTTTACACTATCAAGAAAACGATTAGTTTACTAAGGTTCGCTATTGTAAAATAAAACACATGAAGTTAACTTTTCTTCACTCTTATTAGAGACTAGTTGACCCGGCAAACGTTGTCTTGCCTTAAAATTTTTATATATTCGATCTTCTTACACTAAGAAATCGTACTCATAGAGTGTGAGACCGGGTAAAAACAGCTAGTAGGCAAATAAGCCAGATACCGACTATAGCGCTACCTGCCGGCCGGATTTCTGACGTTAAACCTTCCAAGATTATACATATAAACCTTCCTCTTGAATCACTCTATCTTTTAAAAAAAAACTGCATCAAAATCCGTTGTGTAGCTTTAAATATCTAAGCTTACATACAGACAGACGCGGGAAGCGACTTTGCTTTATACTATGTAGTGAAACACATTTTTATTTATTATAACCGTCACAACGATACTTTATTGTTTATGACACACCTTGTTTGTATATATAAATATAACGTTGAAACATAGTCTTGCAACCGTTTGAAGCATTTACTTGATCCAAACGAAATTTATAAAAAAGTAATTCTACGACTATATATGTATGTACTTGAATATAAACTTTTAATAAATAATCTTAAAAAATATTATAAGAAAAATAAATTTTTTTTAATTTTCGTTATTTTATGCGCATATTTTCGTTTATGTGCATGAAATTCACGCATTTGTATAAGACCGAGTGCCTGGCTTCGTGTTTTTGTACACAAATATATATAGGAATGAATGAAAACCAAAATATCGGTTGTATTTTTGATTTTTCTTGGCCATTTGCGAACCGATTGTTTTGATATTTTGCACACATTCCTGTTATTTCCATTTGCTCAAACAAATAAAATAGATGTTAAGGCAAATACTATAAGTGACTTATTTTATATTGAAAGCAAACATACATACATGCTTCGTTCGTACATTTGTATTGAAAACAAAAACAAATTTTCGTATATTTTTGTTTTCAACAAATGTACGAACGAACTTGTGGTTCGTTTTTGTGGAGCCGAGCCGTAAATATCTGTTTATATTTACAACAAATTATTTGAAAACATTTGTAGTACAACAGTTATTTGAAGCAGAGAAACAAGTAAATTTCTCACTCGCTGCAAAATTATTTATAACTCTGAATATGGCTGACTTCTTAAACGTATAATTACAATGCATCAATACGGTATTAATACCAAGTTGATACATTGTGTAGTTAGTTTTCTAATACTTTGCATACTGATATTTTGCAACCCTGACATCGTTTAGGAACATTTATATGCATCGTATCATTAATTATAAAGCGACCAATGGCGGAAAAGAACATTTTATTGAAAAATATTTTAGAATTGTGCGAACAAGGAAGCTCCAGTTGCTGCTTCGCACGACGTCTTATTACGTTTCTTAATTCGCTTATATGTTGCCATGAAATTTAAAATTTTTTTTGTAAATATATGTCGTCCCAGTGTAAAAAGGAACGTTTTGTTTATGGATTTAATATTTTGTAAAATCGGTTCCAATAGCACAATACGTTTCTTTTTTTTTCGCGAAATTGCTTTTCCATGTCTAGTCTCATGTTTATTAATAATTTTTTACAGTTTTTACTGTAATAAAAAAAATTTAAAGATAAATAAGGGAATATTTAAAAATATTATATTATAAGAAAAACCGCTTACTTATTTTACTGCGACGCCAGTGTACTGCGTGTTGCATTAATTTTGCAACTAAATTTTTTTGGATGCCTTGCTTGTTTTTTCTTGCGTATTAAATGCAACACTGTTGCAAATGGGAACAGAATGCATTGTAAAAATTTTCAGGGTTGCATTTAGGAATACTCTGCAATGTATTACTACAAAGCAACATGCCCTTAGGAAGTCAGCCTATGTTAATGAGTTGAGTTAGTATTCAAAAACAAAACCATACCATATTTGTTATACTAATTCTCTTCCTTATAAACGGTATTTTTTATAGACGTATAGAACTTTAAGTTGGCATTACTGTTCAAGATGGTGACCGATTTAGCAGCTGTCAAGTGATTTATTCTCAGTTTGGTTGTTCCCGATTTTCATAAGCGAATTTTGTTTAGCGATGAAGTGCACTTCTGGTTGAATGGCTACGTCAACAAACAAAACTGCCGCATTTGGATTGAAGCTAATCCTCAAGTGTATGTCGAAACACCGTTATATCCAGAAAAACTGACTGTTTGGTGCGCTTTATGGGCTGGTGGAATCATTGGTCCGTACTTCTTCAAAAACGATGATGGCCAGAACGTTACAGTCAATGGTGATCGGTATAGAGCCATGATTACTAACTTTTTCATTCCTGAATTGAACAACCATGATGTCCTGCAGCTGTGGTTCCAACACGACGGCGCAACATGTCACACAGCTCGTGCCACAATCGATTTATTGAAAGACACGTTTGGTGACCGCCTAATTTCACGTTTTGGACCTGTCAATTGACCTCCAAGATCTTGTGATTTAACACCGCTGGACTACTTTCTGTGGGGCTATGTAAAGTCATTCGTCTATGCGGATAAGAAACAAACGCTTGACCATTTGGAAGACAACATTCGCCGTGTTATTGCCGATATATGGCCACAAATGCTGGAAAAAGTCATCGAAAATTGGACGTCCAGATTGGAATACATCTGAGCCAGCCATATGCCAGAAATCATATTTAAAATGTAATGCCACAAGATTATCTTTCGGATAAATAAAATTCATGTCAGTCGAATAATCCATCGTTGTTTTATTGCAATTTAAAGTTCTATACGTCTATTAAAAACACCCTTTACCAGTAACAAATACTTATTTGGTATATTTGTTTTGACAACACTTATAGGTACACTCGTGCACGTCTTTAGTCAGTATAAATGTGCATTGGTACTATCAAAAAAAAAACTAATTTGGATGAAGGACTGTAAAAAATAAATGAAAAAATTCTGAACTTTACGCAAAAAAAAAAAAAAAATTATTACAAAAGTGATGCCAGACCAGCAATCAAACTAGTTTTGATTTTCGTCAAATTCACACATAACGTATACTTGTGCGGCCACTCACACACAACGTTGAATGATTGATCGTCTGTCAGCCACTTAGGACAATATGAAAAAGATTCGTTAATTTTTTACGTATTTGGTAAATATGTTTTTTTGTTTTATTTATTAGCACATATTTTATGTAAATGATGCTGGATAGCTTTTATTCACCAAATACTCGTCGTAAATGTACCAAGTGATTGTGAAGTTAAATATAAAAAATGCCAGGAAATAGAATTAGAAAAAATATCATTCAATTAGTGTACTTCAATTATTATAAAAGCAAATCCCGTAGAGAAATTGCTAAAGTGTACAATATCAATAACCGTGCTGAAAAAGAAGGAAGAATTAAGCCAAAGCATTCACCGGGCACACCAATAAAGGTTATTGGACACATTGAAAACAAAATATTAAGATCTATTTATGATAAGCCATATTCTGGCACCAGAGGACTGGCACTTGATATAAGTATTGACTGTGGAATAAATGTCTCACATGAAACTGTTCGGAACGTACTGAACAAATATAAATACTGCTCAAGAACAGCTAAAAAAACCTCTGCTCTCTGCGCAAAATATTGAAAAGATTTTTAAATTTGCTATTGAGCATATCTCCTTTACTTTGGAGTACTGGGCGCAAACCTCTGACGGCTCTAGAAAATAAAAATGTAATACCCACAGTAAAGTTCGGAAAGTTGTCTGTTATGGTTTGGGGTTGTATATCAAGTAAAGGAGTTGGCGAAATCAAGATTTTGGACGATATAATGACAAAAGAAGCTTATCTTGATATTTTAAAAAACGAATTGAGTGCCAGTGCGGGAAATTTCAATTTTGTAGACGCAGAGAAACCAAAAAAATGAAATATAAATTTCATCAAGACAACGACAGCACAAAGTCCATATTGAAAAAAGATCTCCGAAAAATAAAACACAATTAATAAGATTTATAAAAGAGGAGTGGGAGAAAATACCTCAAGAATGTGATATTCGAAAGCCAATTCATTCAATGCCCAGACGATTGCCAGCAGCAATTGATGCTCAAGGAGGACACACCAAATATTAAAAGTAAAGTAATATAATTTAAGCAACTAAATTAACAATTCATTGAATTCTATATAATTTTGAAAACCCTTATATGACACTGTCAAAACTGAACTATTTTCTTTTTGAATAACGATGAAAATCTTTTAACTGAAGATAAATTTATTTTTTGGTGTATTACGTGTGTCAACATACGTGAAAACGTATATAAAGAGAAAAAATCAACAAAGGTTTTGCATTTTATTCAGCAGTAACTGTTTCTTTTTAAGTTTTTTTAATTTTTCTAATACTGAAAACATTTTTTTGACAGACTGTACATACATACGTATCTAATTCGTATCTTAAAGTTTATTATTGCGATTGCTTTAATAAATCTATTATTAATTTGTAGTGGTAGTGGTGGTAGGTTGCTGCAAGTACATTATTCGAAAAAAAATATATAAACATATACTCGTAAATTTATACAGACATACATACATATTATTAGCTATAAAGATATGGATTTATGTATGTAAGCATACATTTTTTGTAATTTTTTCCAGTGTTTTCAATATTACATTATATTTCAACATTTTTTTATGTATATCGTATACATTTTATTTAATTGATTTTATTTTATTTTAAAATATTTTTGTTATGTTGATTTAAATTTTTTTTTTATAAAAGATTTCACTTTATATTTTCTTTTATTTTTCGTGATATTTTACTCACAATAAAAATTGCATTCCTTTTTTTTTTTTTTTTTTTTTTTTTTTTTTTCAAATTGATTTGAGTTAATATTCTTAGTTTGACAAATAAATATTTTAAAGTTCACATAGTGTAAGGTATTTAAGTTACAACGCTCGTTTTCAATAGTATAATTTTCTTAAAAAAAAAAAAAAAAAAAAAAAAAACAGCAACCAAACACAAAAAAAAAATTACTTCATTTACTTTACTTTTTCCGAATGGTTACACAAAATTTTTAAAACGTCTTTGCTTTAACGAAGCTAAAATGAAACTGGTTACGTTTCAAAAGCCAAGCTTTTAATTATAAAAGTTATAGCTGCTGTTAGCTTGACTTGGCTTGCTACTTGCGACGAGTAGTTGACCAACTAAATGTCTGGCATTGTAAAAGCATATTTTACATAACATTTTGCTTTGTTTCTTTTATTTCTGTTTTATTTTTTATTGTTATTATTTTTTTTTTTCATTAAATAATTAAATGCTCTTTTGTAAAACTTATTTACATTCTTTAATAAGAAAAAAAAAACGTATGTGGGCCCGCCATTAGCATTAAAAGCTTGCGCTCTCCTGTTTTTAAGCTTTTTCAGTCACTTACAAACAAAGATTGAAATTTCTTTGGTTTTTATTATTAACCTTTGTGCAATAGAAGCATACCCGAGTATATTTTACGTTTTGAAATCACTATATTTTAAAAAATAAAAATCTGACTGCTTTGAAATTTTATGATATCCTGAACAAAGGTGCTTTATGCTATATTATTCAGAATTATTGGGATTGGACAACTAAGTTTCAAAAGTAGAATAATGGTTTTTATTCAAAATATAAGAAATTTGTATTATGCATTTTTCGTAGACTACAATGTTACATTTTACAACATTATATTGTAAAGAGTAGTTTCATTGAACAAATCTAACACCAAGGACAGATATCTGGCCACTTTTCAATTTTTGCCCCTTACATCAATGGCAGACTTACCCGGGCATGTATAGCAAGATAAATTCAAATAATTTGCTATAAAGAAGTTAAAACATAATTTTTTCCCAGTTATACTCGTACACATTCTAAAACAATAACAATAATTTAACAAAAAAATACTTATGATACTAAAAGTTATTATTATACAATAAGCTAAAAATAAATGCGTACATTTATTACATTGCGGCATATCTGTAGAATGTGCTTCAGACATCAGTATTTAGCATAATGTGAAATACTTTCTTGTTGGTCAACTTGTTGTAAATATATAGCAATTATATTTATTCGGTCAGTATCATCAAGGAGTTTCCCGCCTTCTGCCGTAACATAAACTACATTTAAAGGTCACCGCAGGAAGGATACAATTGTTAATCAACAATAACCTTGCTCATTGCGATTAGGTATATGTGCTCTGAAATTTTATGTATAGCCTCAAAAAAATATCCGTTTTTGTTGTAGTTTTATTAGTTCGCGTTATCGAAACGTTTAAAGCGATGTATTCCCCAACATCATCCTATACTCAGTAAGTAAATTTTATAAGTTTTGCTGTTGTTTTAAACAAAAATTTAATGTGAACGTTTTACAACATAGTGGAGAGACCTCCAGTCCATCGTAGTGGTCCACAACTGTAGACAGTTGACAACTATAATGTGTAGAAGTAATCTAGAACTTTTTTGGTAGGCTAGTGGACAAAATTGCTTAATTTTTACCCGAAAAATTTGTGTGTATACCCGAGTATGTCTGCCACTGACACAAGCGTTAATGCTCATTTACCACATTTTTATGTATGCTATGGCAGCAACATGATTGTTAATACCGAAATGTAACAATTTTTGTTGAAATACAAATGTGTATGATTCTATTGTCTTTAATTAATTAAAAAAAAAAAAAAAAAAAAAAAAAAAGCTGAAAACGAAAATGGTTCGACTACAATTTTATTTATACTATAATGGAAATTACTAGTTAAATGATGAGCAAGACAGAAACGTGGGAGTACAGCTATATAATTATTTGAAACGTACAACAATTACAAGATTCGTGAATAGTCTCGGGCTGGCTTAGTTGGGCATTGGGCTGCAAACAGATCTTTCAGGTCGCTGTTCTCTTATGGCCCAACATAAAAACAATCAGAGTTTGTTTCTATTAAATTGTTTTATTAATTTTTTTTATAACAACCTTTCAGAGACTTTAATCTTCCTTGTCAACATATAGAAATTTCATTCCTTTTTATTTTTAAAAAAGATTTTTAATTAATTATAGTTCTTGATACAAAATTAAAAAGAAAAAGCTATTAATCCGAAAGCAGGAAGAAAGATGTATTGCGTTCCGCAGTCACTGTAATATTAGTTCAGTTGAATAAATTCTTTATCATTTACTATACGGAAGACATCATCCCGAAAGTGCAACAAATCGTCTAAAAATCTACGACTGCTTTCATTGTGCAAGGCGGTCATAACGGGTTTAATATTTTCTATTTGAGCAGTTTCGGCCAAATCGTTGTAGTAAAAAATCTATATAAAAGATAAAAGAAAAGAAAAAGTTTGAAGGTGAATATTTTATTGCAATAAATAAAATAAACTCTTAACTAGAAGCTTGTTAAGCCTCTAGAGTAACTCCTACAAGAAGGTACAATTTCCCTAGAGCACTAAATTAATCAGAGCTTAAACGACAAGTATCTTCATTAAATAAAACTAAATGTTCAAATTATATAGGCCTCTCTCAGAGCAGATACGAAGACTACATACATAAATTTGCTATATTTTGGTCTACACAACAATCGTTATGGTCAGTGGCGGATTTAGGCCGCCCTTTTTGATTATATAGGAGTGATTATAAAAAAAAAAAAATTTTAAATACTAAAATTATTGTGTACTCATTTTTATTAATTTATATACATACATATTTATAAGGTGCTTCAAAATCGTCTGAAGAAGTCTGATTTATACTCTTCAATTCTGGATCATTGCGTATGAACCACACTAACATATGTTTCAAATTTAAGCGAAATCGAATAACGTTTTAAGATCTCTAAATATATCCATTTTTCGAATTTTTTGTATGGAAGTGTAGAAACAAATTAAAAAAAAAGTTTAAATTATATATGTAATGACTTAGGACTTCTCCATGAATTGTAAATCAAAATTATATTACCTATAAGATTGTAAAACAAACAAAAAATTGTTATAATTTTTTATTTTTACAGCCAGTGATCCTCTTGATTAAAGCTTAAAATAAAAATGAATGGCATACCCATTGCAGGAAGGATAACGATATCCTGGGGATTCTTCATTAAATATGAGTTATTTTACCTTCTTCTTAACAAACTTTTAGATAATGAACTGATTTTTTTAATTTAAACACGTTTTCGGAAATAAACTTCATATAGATAACGTTTTTTAAGAGAGTGGAAATTCTACGGAGTAAAAGTTTTATAATACTAGACGCCAAGCTGCTAAACTTTACAAAAGAAAAAACTTTTGAATCCCCATTATCACAAAATTCGCTCTTTTATTTAAAAATTTGACTTCATAATTGTAATTATCGCCAAAATATTTTACAGGTTTTGTGTATCGTGTTCTATAGTATTAAATTTAATATTAATAATTTTTAAAAATTTTAAATTTTTATTAACTTATTTTAT
Source organism: Thelaira solivaga (assembly GCA_947397855.1). Taxonomy (NCBI): domain Eukaryota; kingdom Metazoa; phylum Arthropoda; class Insecta; order Diptera; family Tachinidae; genus Thelaira; species Thelaira solivaga. Next base: position 45,062,540 of record OX377614.1, read on the forward strand.
TTTTATTAATTTAGTCTTTCGGAATTTTGCTCAGGCAAAAACATCAATTAAATCTTCATAGTTTACTTCATGCACAAGTTGGACTTCAATAGACAATATTGCAAGAGCGTTAAGTCTATCTTGGCCCATACTTGACCGTAGATAGTTTTTTACCCTTTTCAGGGTGGAAAAAGATCTTTCTGCTGAACAGTTTGTAGCATTGAATTTAGCTATTTTCCCGTCAAATCTAGCGATTTTGAAAGCAGTGGAAAAAAATTATTTTAGCTGTGTATGTATTACGAAAAAAAATAAAATGTTAAGATACACAGGTTTTTTAAGAATATTATTTTATTTCCCTTATTCAATCTGTGATCAGAATAGATAACCATCTGAATCAACTTACTAATTAAGAAGTAAATTCAACAATTGAATTACTTAATATGTATAATTTAATATAAATTTCGTATTCGTTTAAAGTAAAACTTGGCCAAATCAATTTTCGAATTTGAATTCCCCTTACATTCTTTTACCTTTAAATTTTCGCCCTTAAATTATGTCACCCTAGGCCCGGGCCTCACGGGCCTAGGCATAAACCCACCACTAGTTATGGTCCGTTATTTTCATTCTTGCTTGGTTTAATGCTGTTATACCCTTGAAATTAGCCTATTGTCGCTTTTCCGTTTGCGAGGTTTTATTATGCCTCTCGTTGGGTTGTCTCCAGCTGCCAATTTTCAGAAGCTAATTTGTCGTCCGTTAGTCTATTTAATTCTTTGGTGTGCTCCAAGTAAAAACACAAACTATTATAGGAACGGAGAAATGCAGGTAATTCTAATTTAAGCCGGAGATCAACTAGTATCCAGAATACGTGAACTTAAGTAAATATCTGTCGTTCCACTTTGGCTTAGGTTTATGCCCCTATTATGGTTTACAACTCAACTGTATGTCAGTTGAAATTTTGTATTTTGGTATTATGAATTACAACTTAACCTGTCAAAAAATTTTTAGTTGTAATTGTGTTGCCTTTCAACTTTTTTGTGGTATTACCGTTTACAACCCAATGCTAGTTAAGTTGACAAAAACACAAAAAGATTACAACTGTTTACTAGCAGTTGTTTTAAAGTTCCATTAGCCAATTGTATTTATATTATGTACCTTTGACAATGTAAAGGGTATTTTTTATGGACATATATAACTTTAAGTTGGCATTACTGTTCAAGATGGCGACCGATTTAACAGCTGTCAAGTGATTTATTCTCAGTTTGGTTTGGCAATTCATTATGAATAGACTCAACGCTTGCAAATAGTGCAATTTTGTTTCGAAAATAATGGATCTGTGCGGAATACGTATCCCGATTTTCATAAGCGAATTTTGTTTAGCGATGAAGTGCACTTCTGGTTTAATGGCTACGTCAACAAACAAAACTGCCGCATTGGGAGTGAAGCTAATCCTCAAGTGTATGTCGAAACACCGTTACATCCAGAAAAACTGACTGTTTGGTGCGCTTTATGGGCTGGTGGAATCATTGGTCCGTACTTCTTCAAAAACGATGATGGCCAGAACGTTACAGTCAATGGTGATCGGTATAGAGCCATGATTACTAACTTTTTCATTCCTGAATTGAACAACCATGATGTCCAGGAGCTGTGGTTCCAACAAGACGGCGCAACATGTCACACAGCTCGTGCCACAATCGATTTGTTGAAAGACACGTTTGGTGACCGCCTAATGTCACGTTTTGGACCTGTGAATTGGCCTCCAAGATCTTGTGATTTAACACCACTAGACTACTTCATCGAAAATTGGACGTCTAGATTGGAGTACATCCGAGCCAGCCGTGGCGGTCATATGCCAGAAATCATATTTAAAATGTAATGCCACAAGATTATCTTTCGGATAAATAAAATTTATTTCAATCGAATAATCCATCATTGTTTTATTGCAATTTAAAGTTATATACGTCTATAAAAAACACCCTTTAGTAAGCAAGTTCTGGCGATCCACAATCATAGAGTATTCTGTGTCCATAATCCTTTGCTGAGAATGAGAGCTTTCACCAAAGTTACTAGTCATTGTGATGTTGCAGGAAATATGAAATTGAACTTTTTAATGTTGATTTGCTTTATTTTATATTTATTTAGAGCACAAAACACAGGATAAACTACAATTTATTATTTTATATTTGTTTAAATCTGTCAAATTCTCAATTTTTAGGCTGGCAACATTAATACAATTTCAAGTGAAATTAGTTGTAATACATAATACAAAAAAGGGTTGATTTAATTTAAAGTTAAGTTGTGTTGATTTCAACTCAACTAGGTTGAGTTGTGAACCGTTATAGGGGCATTAATTTTTTGAGACTCAAATTTAAATGCTACGATGTTGTTTAGTAAATCTTAGTTAAGTGAATAAAAATATTTATTTACAAGCAATTTGAAAAAGCAATAAAGTATGTCACTGATAATCCACATCCTGGCTACGAAAGCACCCAAGAAAAGGAATGTACATTTTCTCAGAAATGTTATGTTGCAAAGCGACATGCCAGTTTTTATGAGATTTTTCATATGAACTGCGTATTAACAGGATTCAGAATTCTTTTTGAAATTGCTTAATGTTGACTAAAACAGACTTAGCAAAGCTGTTGAGTGAAGTCTATGACGATTTCAGCCTATCCCGATAAAAGTACTGTTTAGTTCAGTGAGATATAGCAAATGGTTTTAATAATTATGATTACATGTGACGGACACATCATCTTTACCATGTTCGTCTTTGGGCTGGCTGTTTTACTCAACCCTATTTTGAAGATGCAGAAGAAAACTTCAAGTTTAAATAAAAAATTTCTCTTAAATAAATTGAAATTGACTTATGGCGTTTTCTTTTCTAATAAAAATATTGCATATATTCTTCCATCCAAGAATGTTTACTTTCTATTGTCAACAAAAAGTAATAGTTAAAATCTGTATCACGTTCTGTTCTCAACATGTTGCATATAAAAGATGCTAAAATGATACATGTTTTGCACTCAATTCATAAGTGTTTATACAATTAAGTAAATTATTTAATTTGTATTTATATGAAAAAGAGGAATCAACATTTTTTCCGTCAAGATATTCTTCATAGAAATCCATTATTGGTCACTTTTGAAGCAAAAATTAATTTTTATTTTATTTTAGGTGCAAAGTTTCTTTGTGTCACCTGCTTATCAGTTGTTTTAACGTAATCGAATTTCGCAAATCGATCTCAAAGCGGTAAACATATAAAAATGTTGCATGATAAACTTATCTTTGTTCTATTGAAACCATAAAAAAAGGCATCACTTTGTGCAGTTTTAGGCAACCTGTTTAAAAGATTACATAATTTAGAAAAAGAATGTTTTTTGAGAAAAGAAAACGCCATTAATTTATGTGTTCAGCTTCTATAAAGTTTCGCTGAACAGAAAAATCACCTAAACTATATAAATTGCTACTTACTTACACCTTTAACATTAAAATTTATTTTTGAAAAAGTATGTTCCTTACCTGCTCTTCACCCATCATATGAGCTTGACGTTTTTTTAAGCCTTTAACAAAGCGTTGTTGCATTTTTTCTTTTGTATCGTTAAGCATTTCGTTTTCGGAAGGTATATTCTGTTTACCATTCCAAAATGCTAATACAAATCTTGCCTGTAAGTCACACATTTGTGCTGCACATACGTAATAAGGAATACCAATGAGTGCCATTGAAGGATAACGTATATTAATACACTGCTTGTAGAGATTCTTTACATAATTATCATCAACGTAAATACCACAATCCACAGATAGAAATGGAAATGCATATTTGTAGCCAGTACAGTAAAATATAATTGTGTAATGATCACAGGAATTGTCCTTGAAATAAATGTTTGAGCCATCAATGTAGGACACGTCTGGTTTTTGATTTACATTCGACTTAAAAACAGTTTTGGGTGCTTCAACCATGTGATGACTGAGTGTAACCTTTTTCGCCACCTTCGATATTTCATTACACAAATCCATGCCACTTGGCCCAGCTCCAATAATAAGAACAATTTCATCTAAACAATTCGAATATATTTTGTAATAAGATTAGCATTTCATTTCAATTGCATATAAATATTATTCGTACCTCTGAATCGGCTTGCGTTTTTATAGTCATGACTGTGGATTTGTAATCCTTTAAATGTTTCTGAACCCTTGATATTGGGATACGCGGGCGTATGATAGTGACCATTACACACTAACACAAAGTCGTAATCCAGAAAATCGACTTTCTGAGTTTTTAAATGTTTTACAATCACCTGAAAAGAAACGAAAAAAAGTTTAATTTTGAAATTAAAATGTTTTTCATACGGGATGCAGTGTCTGCCTTAAAAGAAAGTTTATATTTGTTTAACGCTTACAGATAAGTATCTGAGGGGTGTTCAGTCACCGAGAAACCAGAGGTGATATACAAGGTGGGCCAAAAGAAGTCATCCGATGTTGCTTGGCTCTCATTTTTTTTCTAAATGAAAATGAAATGTATGCCTTTGCTCCGTCCTGTTGTCCTCCAGTCATAATTCGTTCAATTGCGTCAGAAAAGACTCTGTAACATGGCCCTATAGCGCGCACCGTCCATTGTTGTCGTTTGACCAGCCCGATGACTCCTCCAGCGTGAACAGCACACCATGCAGTCACTTTGAGCGGGTGTAATGGCTCCTCGTGGATTTTCGGTGCCCCAGAAGCGATAGTTTTGCTTGTTCACGTACCCGCTGAGGTGGAAATGAGCCTCGTCGCACATTATGATTTTGGTCGAAAAATCGTCCACTTCGATTATTCCGCGTTCTTGTTGAGTGTATTGCTCCATGGCTTGTTCATTTGTATTCTACATTTGTCTAGTTCACAAATGTCAAAACAGATTTGACATTGGCCGCCATTTGCAAAAATAAGAGCATCTTCCAATAGGGTGATTTCTTTTAGCCCACCTTGTAGTATACATTTTCTTTCTAGCAGGTAGTTCTAAAAAATTACACTTCCAGAGCAGAGCTAGTAAAGAGTGTTTTTTATAGACGTATATAACTTTAAGTTGGCATTACTGTTCAAGATGGCGACCGATTTAACAGCTGTCAAGTGATTTATTCTCAGTTCGGTTTGGCAATTCATTATGAATAGACTCAACGCTTGCAAATAGTGGAATTTTGTTTCGAAAATAATGGATCTGTGCGGAATACGTATCCCGATTTTCATAAGCGAATTTTGTTTAGCGATGAAGAGCACTTCTGGTTTAATGGCTACGTCAACAAACAAAACTGCCGCATTGGGAGTGAAGCTAATCCTCAAGTGTATGTCGAAACACCGTTACATCCAGAAAAACTGACTCTTTGGTGCGCTTTATGGGCTGGTGGAATCATTGGTCCGTACTTCTTCAAAAACGATGATGGCCAGAACGTTACAGTTAATGGTAAGCGGTATAGAGCCATGATTACTAACTTTTGCATTCCTGAATTGAACAACCATGATGTCCAGGAGCTGTGGTTCCAACAAGACGGCGCAACATGTCACACAGCTCGTGCCACAATCGATTTATTGAAAGACACCTAATATCACGTTTTGGACATGTGGATTGGCCTCCAAGATCTTGTGATTTAACACCGCTAGACTACCTTCTGTGGTCTATGCGGATAAGCCACAAGCGCTTGACCATTTGGAAGACAACATTCGCCGTGTTATTGCCGATATACGGCCACAAATGTTGGAAAAAGTCATCGAAAATTGGGCGTCTAGATTGAACGCACACAAAGCAATAGTGCCCCTGTGGTTAAATGATTCTCAAAAATTGGTTATGTGTTTTATTATGTTTATTTTATATTATTAACTGTCTCTATTTCCATATTAATTATTTTAAATGTTATATTAGTATCTGCATTTATTTCCATTATTTTTGTTTTGCTTTCATTTAGTTTTAATTTGTTCATTTTTAGCCATTCATTTACTTTACAAAAATCTTGGTTTAAATTGTTATAACATGTATATTTCTTCTCATTCTCGGTAAATATCAATGCACCATCCGCATTTTTCTAATATATTCGGTAGATCATTTATATATATATATATATATATATATATATTAAATAGTAGTGCTCCCAAAATGGACCCTTGTGGCACACCATAGTTATTATTAAGTTTGTTCGATTTTACATTATTTACTTTTGTTGTTTCTTTTCTTTCCGTTAAATATGTTTCAAACCATTGTAGTTCAACTCCTTTTACGCCATATTTATTTAACTTATTTATTAGTATCACTATGTCTATAGTTTCAAATGCTTTTTCAAATTCTTAGAAAATTGCTATTGTTTTATTATTTTTCTTAATTCTTTTCCATCTATTTATCACGTAGTTTACGGCTGTTTCACACGGGTATTTTTTTCGAAAGCCTGACTGATATTTCGTAAATAAATTGTTATTCTCCAAATATCTTTCCAATTGATTCTTCACAACTTTTTCCATTATCTTTTCACATGTTTTTAATGTATTTATTGGCCTGAATTCATCACATTTGTTGATATTATGTATGTACTTTTTCTATAGGCGTTATCATAGTTTATTTCCAGCTGGTTGGAAAGATTCCTGTTTCACGAGATTTATTAATAATGTATAATAATTAATTAGCAATATAATTCCAATTGTCCATTATAATTCTTTGGCATACTTTATTAAAATCATGTTTATTCTTTAAGTTATTATATACGATTATATCTCTCAATTCCTGACTAGTAATTTTTTTTAACTTAAATGTATTATTAATTATTGGGATTTTATTCATATATTGCACATTATCTATACTGTTCCGGATTGTTTTAATACTATCTATAAAATAATGATTAAATTAAGCTATCTTATAATTTCATTTATACTTTACTGGGTTAATATTACAGCTTCTATCACAGGAGATTACCAAGTCTTTTATTTGTTTCCACATTTATTTTTGGTCTTTTGCATCGTTTATTTTCTTATTTATATAATTATATTTTTCTTGTATTCTCTATTTTGGCGATTAGATATTTAGATATTTTATCACGCTTAAGTTGTCTTAAATCATTACTAAACCAATTATTGCACGTTGTATTTCTAACTTTCTTTTTTGTTGTATGTCTTCTTATTATACTTTCTAAATGTTCATCGAATACGCTTACGTTAGTATCTAAGCCATTATTTTAGATTATAATTGTTATTATAGATATATCGTTCCTAAGTCGCATTCTGTCATATTTAAACTACTCTATAACTTTATATTGATTGGCCGCATGTACTTCATCCTGGGTTGATTTAGAGTCGCAAGACTCCGTTTTGAACCACCTACCCGCCAAGACCATGTAGCCGTAAGCTGACCCAGATCAAACCTGTAACATTTAGATATCCGAGAAGGTCCGCTAACCTTACTCTCGATATTTCAGGTAGTTTCGCCATAAGATGTGCACCGAGAAATCTGTGTCTCGAAGCCATAAGAGCCGGGCACTCACAGAGAAGGTGAAAAACCGTCTCCTCCCTCTCGGGTGACCGGCAGCTATCGTTGAAGGGCAGTCCCAGCCTGCTGGCATGCTTACCGATCATCCAATGACCATTTATCACCGCCACCAGCCTGGAAATGTCAATTCTATTCCTGTTCTTTAATTGAATAAAGCTTTTATCATCATAGCGGGGCTATAATGGACGTGTCACCCTACACGTTTGTAGACTCGGCCATCTGGTGTCTGCCCTTTCTGGGTAGTGATCAAAAATACCACTCCAAATACTACATAGAAACCTCCATGTTAGAGCCAGCCCTAGCCAATTCATCCGCCTGCTCATTACCAATAAAACCACTGTGTGCAGGAATCTATACTAAGGATACGTCAGCCTGACGACCTAGATTGGATAACACAGTCTTGCATTGGCCCAATAGAGCAGAGAATGTAACATACGATTGAAGTGCCAAGATAGCCGCTTGGCTATCTACGAAGTTGCCTACAGATCCCCTGATACTCCTGTTGTACAGAGACTCACATACCTCCTTGATGGCCAATATCTCCGCCTCGAAAACAGTAGACCTATCCGGAAGCTGGAATGAGAGTCTCATATCAAGTTCACTGCAGTACACTCCAGAGCTCACATCGCAGATCATCTTAGATCCGCCAATGTATACCCTGGTGTCATCTGATAAATCTTGGTGCTTTATCAGATGCACATGGTGAGATGTTTCACCAAGATATGTTACATATAGAAAAGCGTTATAATGGCAACCCATCAGAAGGAATGCTTGCAGATTTTTGTTGGTCGATTTGGCTAGAAATTCCAACTCACAATGTAAAAAAATAAATGTTAATTAAATAAAACTAAACCACTTTTTATTTTGACAATGTTTCTGAAATTAAAATTATAATTTACTAACAAGAAATTTGTGTTATTTTAAGCAGAAAAATTACATTCGCTGTAAAAATTTGAGTTTTTCATTGTAATTTGAAAAATATTTAATTGATGTATAAATCTAACGCAGCTGAAAAAATCTAATCAATTACAAAGAAAGTTTTAATTCCAAGAACCATACAAAACACCCTTGGCTTTTTTTCCATGCTGCTAAGCTAACGCAATCCTGCCTGCTAAGCTAACGCAATCCTGTCACCATATGTAACGTTGATTGCACACATATTCATTCAACATTGGGTACCTGCGAAAATAAAATCCGCATTTGTTAATCGATTTTCATGATTTATACCTTATTTTATTCTTGAGGTATTTAGCTCTCAGAAAAATGTGCAAAATATAAAATATTTGCTTCTTATTTTTTTTTATTACATTTTTAAACTGAAAAAAATAACGAATTTTGCAAGAAAAAAATTTTTCCCCTCTTAAATTTTTGAATAATTCCAAAACGATAAAATATAGAACAAAATTATATGGAGTTAAATTAAATATAATTTTGGTATTTTGTTTATGAAAATCGGATGAGTTAGGCTGAAATATGTCTTCGTACCTGCCTAATTTAGGAGAAAATTTTGCCACGCCCATAAAAAAGAACCCTACGTGATGGAGAAAAATCAAAAACGGATTTGAGTTTAGCGCATCAAAATCCATATAGTCCACATAGTTTTCTTTAAAGGAGGATTTTGCTGTTGAGCAATGTAATCAGTTAGTAGTCTTGGATAGTACACGAACGAAATATTCACATTGTACTATTCACTTATTTGATTTGAACGAACTAGTCCGTGCTTTCAATTCCTATAGTTCATTTCCTTGCTCTTTATCTTAAATTAACAAACGAACTAAACTTAAACGAAAATAATGATGAAGGAACGAAAGTTTTACAAAAACGGTATTTAGTTTTAAGATTTTAAAATTAAAACTTAATTTTTTTTTACAAATAGTGACTAACACTGCAGTCACACGATCAAGTTTTTTTACAATTCTCTTTCAAGAAATTTACATATACTGCTTGTCAAAATTCACAAAAATTGAAAGCTGTGACGTAGGCTGCACGCAATTTCAAAGCAAATTTTTCACCAAGATGTTTTTTTTTTAACCTCTTCCACCGACAGTTTTGTTTCGGCGGCAATAGAGTTATATGCCTTAATTTTTAAATTATTCCGTCTATATGCATGAATATTCATGTTCCACAGAACTTCATGCCTTCTGTATATCTCTATGAACTGCAAAACGTCGTTATATTTGTTTAATTTGTTCACAAACATATTTAAAAGAAAAAAAACAAAACAATACTGGCGGCAGAATAAGAATTCAAATTTGGAATAAAAAAACTGCAGTCAGCTGTTTTCTTGACTGTAATTTGAAACACTCAATTGAACGAAAAATTGAAAGCAAACTCTCAGCAAATTTTAAAAGTGTGAGTGTATTGGTAAAAAAAATGAGAGAAATTTTAAAATTTGAATGAAAACTTGATCGTGTGACACCCAAGTAAAGTACTCTTTGAATTACATTATAAAAAAGAAATCGAAAACGAAATTAAAAAATTTTTCGAATTTTGTTTTGTTGTTTTGCGATCTATTTTCGTAAAAAATTTCTTTCAACTTCTATTCGATATCATTTTACATAATAAAGAACGTTCAATGACAATCAAAAGTATAAGTGATAAAGATACAAAAGATCAAATGAACTAAGTGAACGAACTATTCCTTTTTAATTTTTGAACTAAGAAGAGCGCTCACTAAAATTAACTACGGAGCACAAGTCTATTTATATACTCGTAGTTTTATATAAAATAGTTACATTATGCAAAATATCAACAGAAATTATTTAACCCTTTGTCGACCGACGGTACTTATAAATACTATAACAATAATTACCTCACAAAATAAAAACAGAAACAATTTTTATTGTTTTTGCCCAAAGGTACTTTGAAAAACTCAATAATCTTTAAATTTATATATTTGTTTTGCGAATTGGCAACCTCGTTTGCTCAAAATAACGGTTAATTGAAATGTGCTTCTGCTGTATACATGAGGTTTTGTGACACAATTTTGAATTGCTGAATATAAGAATATTGACGCTTTGGTGCTTCCAAAAGTGTATTTCTATTGAAAAATAATTAGTTTTCTTGTACATAAAAGTGTTAAAAAAGAAAAAAGCCAATGTTTAATAAATATCGACGTAAATATCTAAAGTATGTACTGATTATTTTTAAAAGCATACAACATTGTTTCACAGCTGTTACTTTTTTCCTGTTTGTTCTTACAAACACTTCGCAAGACCAAATAATTGTTTAATGAAAAACGAAAGATCAACACATCACACAACAGCAGTTATTCCAAATTTACGATCAGACGAATTATGAATATTCCCTAGTTTCTTTTTTTTTTTTTTTTTTTTGCAAGGTAAATTTTGGTTTTTGGAAAAAAAATACTCCAAATCAGAGAAGTTTCTATTTTAACAACGGCAAAAATTAATGTATTATATTATAAATTAATAAAAGAGGAAAAGTAAAAAAAAACTACCGGCAAATTTTTATAAATAATTGTATTGAATAAGTCTTCGGCTGTAAGTCTACGTTCTTCTTTGGACAGATAAGTTATGCATTGGTGACAAGGAATTTTCTGTAAAACATTCAATATTTGTGAAACCATTTCGCAGAAAGTAGATTGTGCCATACCCACTTCATAATTTCTTGTTTCTTCCAGACTTGACTATCGTTTGAATACCAAATTATTTTTTAGGAAACGTCACATCCAGAAAATAAGAAAAGGCTTCTTTATTAACTCCATAAAGTTGTTTATATCTAACACAAAAGTTGATTCAATTATTTATTAAATTTGTCACTTACAGTTCATAAACGTAAGGACCTATTACATTTTCTTGCTCCCGTAATAACAACATTGCTGCAATTCCAAACATTATTTTACTAAATTAGTTTGTTTTAAATTTAAAAATGTTTGCACACTCAGCTTGGTCTTCTTGTTTATAACAATCAATGTGAGCTGATAGCTTATAAACATTTCATGGGAGATTCACGATCACATTTTTCCCTTCGAGGGAAATAAAAATCCCACGGGGAAAAATATTTCACATATTATTGCCGATAGGGATGAATGAGTGTAAATTTTACAAAACTTTAATTGTAGAATATTACATTGTTTTTGAATATTTTTAAAATATCTTTAAAATTAAGACCTGCAACACCTTTCCCATTAACGTAATTTAAGTCTAACAATTTCAATTATAAAAAAAGCTTCTATATAGATAATTTCAATCGAATGTAAATTGTAGTAAGTTAAATTCGGATGTGGCGAGTCACTGTGTTAGCGAAATATTAATATTTTTCACTTTCCACATTCTTCTGAAATATATAAAAAACATACAAAAAACTAAGTGAGTGAAGATAAATATGCCGTAACCACTGAAGGTTTTCAGTATTTGTAAATAACTATATATTCAGTATTAATGGCATATTTATCAAATACATGTTACGTCACTAAATACTTCTTTATATATTTTTAGTAGTAATTTAGCGGAGGTCGTCTAGATTGGTAGCCTACTGCCCAAATACTCAGAAGCTACCTTGGATTATTGAAATTTTTTTTAAATTTCCATATACGAGTACTCCAGTTCTGTTGCTCTGAAGGGTTTTTCCAATTTCTGTTTTGCATCATAAAATAAAAACTACGAAATTTCCCGTAAATGTCAAAACACTTCCAGAAAGCGTAGAACTTACAAATTTCATTCCAGTTTGGTTTTCGTAATTTCCTGCTGCAAAATCTTGAATGGTACCTCGACAAAATGGGGAATGATAAAAATCCCCATAAATAATTCAAATTTCTTTCTCAGTACTTGGGCGATAGATTACAAATTTAGACGATCTCTTCTTTAAAATGATATGGGCCTCATCGCGTAATATTCTATGCTTCGGTTGCAAATTAGTAAAATCTCTTAGAGAAATCAACGTATTTATATATGTATGTACTTATTTTCCCTATTATTTTGTACTTATTTCTCCTAAATATTGAAAATATATTTACAAATATTACAAGGGTAAGAAGTTACGTTAAAACTAATTTGACTTACCATATATTCACTCACTTCAAAAAATTATGTAATTGAAACGCCTAGTTTATTAAGCTTAAGGTCATATTAGATATAAAAATTTATTTATTTATAATTAGAGCGATATTTTAATATAAAAACAGATGTTTTTAATACGACCTCAACTTAACAAACTAGATGTTTGAAAAAAGAAAATATCAAATATACTTGCAAATAAAATACTATATATAAAAATATAAAAAATTAAATGGTATAAATACGAGTATATGTATATCAAAATAATTATCTTTTAATACTTATCTTGTAATGAATAATAAAATTAATTTCAGCTCAAAAAACTAAAATTAAAGAATTCTAAGAAAAGTCTTTTTAAAAGCCATAAAATGTCTGCAGATACTCAATTTTTAAATTAATAAAAAAAAAGAAATTTTAAGAGAAATGAAAAATATATATAATGTAATTTAATTTGGCAATATTTGCCAAAATTGTTTAAACCAAACAGATTTAATTAACGGCAAAAATCAAAAAAAATCTCTTTCATTAAAATGTCTGTATTCGTAATGCCATTAAGCGGGGGATACACACATCAAATTTCAACATCAATGATATTTTTGTGGGTTTTTTTAAAAACTGAACTCACATGTACACGTTATGTGTGAGTTTTACGAAAATAAAAACTAGTTCGTATTTTTTGATACATACCCAAATGCATAGATTGATGTTAAAATTTGATGTGCGAGAACTTCTCACATCGAAAAGTGTGAATCAAAAAATTCCACCGTTTCTCGATTTGTGAATAAAAAGTGTTTCTGTAGTTTAATGTGAGAAAATGCAAAAAAATAGAGTGAAACTCTTGTCTCATATTTTTGGAAATGTGAGATATTTTGGCAGTTCTAGTGAAGCTTTTCGCAAAATTTTGTTACAGAAACAAAGTATATCAAAATCACTAAAATGAAAGTTGCTTTTCACAAAGAATAATTACAGAAACACTTGTATTCAATAAATGACGTTTTGTTTCCATTCCCATCGTTTTATTTTCAGTTCTATGGTTGCTTGGGAAAATTTTCTCGATGTGAGAATTATAGAAACGAGGCACAGAAGGGTATAATAATTCTCAAAATTGTGTATTTAAATAAGTAAAGAACTCACTAAGGAACAGAGCATTATCTTTCCTTTCGATTCTCAATGATTCACGATACTCAATCTTAACTGTGGATAATTTCATCTTCACTGAGTTCCCTGCTACCACTGGCGTTTACTCGCGACTTTAGTAATACGCACAACCAATCAATCTACTAAATAGAGACTTAATTTTGTAATACCTTTTTACTACAAATTTACAAACCTGCCATTTGTTGTTTCTTGTTGGTGTTATTCTTATAACGTAACTTAAAAATTGTATATAATTTTGTAGTTGATGTTCTTTGCAATAATCATTTAGAAATTCCTCTACAATATGAGATGATACATACGACTTTTCTTCTGAGGGCTTAATGGGATAATCAGGATAGCCCATTACTTCTTTTGGTAGATTAGTTCTTAAACCCTGATACATACTGCTATGAACATCAGTTCCATACTCATCAGTTCCTATTTTATCCGTATAAACCCAAGTGCCGCCGACATTATTTGTTTGTTCATAAATGGTTACAGCAAAACCATCTTCTAAAGCTCTGCGTGCTGCACAAAGACCAGCTGTTCCAGCTCCAACTATACACACTTGCTTCATTATTACAACACAACTAACTATTTAAAAAAAAACAATTTTTTTGTTTAAGCAAGAGGAATATCATTAATTAATCTTGCAAGTAAAATTTTATGCGAGTGTTGTAGAAGCAACAATCAGGGTGATAAGACTCTATTCTTTGTCATAATTGATAACAATTCAGAAATAGTACATTCAAAGTATACATCCACATGTATGTATGTATAGTAAGTATGTATAGTGTACTTACCCTACAGGCAACTTGACTACCCTGTAGGAAAAGTAGATATAAAAATTATACAGATACACGATTATATTTGTCACCAGTACTACTGTCATTGAAAATCTACTAGTAATATTACACTTTAGTAATTTCACTACAGGGAATGACAATAATAAAATTGTGGTCTTCTACTAGCGTCATTGTCACTAGTATATTTTAGCCTTTCATTCTACAATACTAATCCTTTTCAGCGGGTTGCTAACCGAAAACGCATTTAAACAGTTACGTTTTTGGTTTTAATGAAATATTTAATTTTTTTTATTATGTAACCACAGTTCAAAATTTTAATACATTATAAAAAAATTGTAATATAATAAAATACAAAAATTGTTTTTAGATCATTTTCATTAATTGCAATTAGAAAAAATATTTCTATAACAAGAGGCAGAAATAACCATATTTCTTCATTTTCGTTTTGAGTATTAATTTCAATCTTATTCCTACTTTTTTGTTTTAAATCTTTGAAAAGCTGACCTCAAGGTCTTTTCTTCAATTTTGATATTATATCTAATTATTGGAAAAAGTATATTTTATTAAAAATATTAGCGAAAATAGATAAAAACTTTTTTACCTATTAAAGCCGTAATCGCGTAATGGTCTTTTGCGAAAAATTCCATCCTGTCGTTTTAACCCTGACAATAGAAAGTAGCATCATCCATGGTGATGTTAGAAACGTTTGCTCTTTTAGAACTCAAGCTAGAGTTATATGTTACTCGTTGACGAATCTGTAAATGCTATTTCGTTACTTTACTGGCGTTCGCCGCCAGTGCACATCTCTTTGAAGTTAAAGAAACATACATATATTTAAAATTTGTATAACATTAAGTTGTAAGTAAATATTATAATTACCTCTGCTGTATATCCATCCAATTCTATTTTTTTTATTTATTGCTGTTCATGTCCGTTTTTTAATTTTCTATTACTTTCACTTTATTCTTAACAAATTCCTGTAACAGCATCTACGGATTTATATGAAAATGCATTTAGATCCATTTTTTTTTTAAATAATTTGTTTTTACACTTAGCGGCACAAATTCACAGATGTTAAAATATTATATTTCGTGACGTGTATAAAATCAAAACAAATAAAAAAGTAGTGGGTAATCGTTTCTCTTTTTATTCGTTGTGAAGAGGTTACATACATTACCTATATAATTTTGTTCGTTTTTCTTTAAATTAAATAATCTTTTTATGGTTTAATAAGAAACAAATTTAAGAATAAAAAATATACTTGAGAATAATTTAGTAACCTTTTATGCACAACAATAATACACAAAATGGCATATCATTGGCAGATACAAATTTTAAAATTTTCTAAAGGGCTTATTAGTTAATAAACCTTCTTTGAATATAGAAATATTAATATAGGATTATTACCTGAAGAAGATGCCCTATAGAAACTGGTTTCTTCTTTGAATAAGGCTGTGAGTGTCTGGAGACATTTTATCGCTTTTAAAAATAAGGTTCTCAGATGGCTTAGCTTACTGAAGAAGTATTAAGAGAGTTATATCTCTAATCATAACAAAAATAAAAAATTAAAAGAAATTAACCCTTTTGAGAGCCACGTTGATAACAATGTTTTCATTAAGTAATCCCTTTGTGAATCAATTACTTGCCTCATAATATCATTCTCATGAAGTGACAATCTATTGATAGAATTTTTATTAAATTAATCACATGATGGCTCAGAGCTGTTACTCCTATATTAATTCCTTACAAATTCCCTTTCTCGAAATAGAATGTTTATTAATCCAAGAAAACAAATATTTTGTTTAAAAAATTCCGAATTTATATATTAAAAAGGGGAAATAAAAAATCATATTAGAAAGCCGTATAGTATTACTGCTCTCAAGCATGTCTTATAAATTAATAATTTTGCTTTATATAATAGTTAACGTATTATGACTTTATAAAATTTAACAACATAGTAAATTATTTGGAATCATAAGGTTTAACAAAATTCAACCTTTATTCGTACTTAATTTCAATCTGTGATGTTTTTTTTTTCTCTTAATACTTGTTGTACTAAGTAAACAATTTTTTTTGAAAATTTTATATAAAAATGTCTTGGAAAATAATGCAATTTGCACACTAACCTAAATTGGAATTAAGCTCGATTAAAGCTTACATTTTTATAAAATTTATTTAAAACAAATGTGCAATGTTAATTAAATTGGAAAAGTTTATTGAAATAAATAAATTCCAATGTACTTAAATTTGTCTTTAAAATGAATTTCAACAAAAGTATGATACTGTGAAAATAATAACTCAAAAAATACAAATAGAAATTTGACATATAGAGAACTTGCCAAGCGTTTACACTGTTCATTGCATCAGGACTGTATTTTTTTCATACGAACAAAACAATCACATATGGTTTTGATATCACACGGGAGATTTTGTGCTGTACCGTTTTTCGGTGTGATTTCATCTTTTCAGAAACATAAGAAAACAGCTGATTTTTTTTTTTTTGCTTTGACAATGAAAAACAAGCCAGATATCACAAACGAAAACACAAGAGAAAATAAAATTTTGCATGACTTATTTCATATTTTAAAAAACAACAATAAACATAGTTGCATTGTCTGGCAACTTTGTATTTATAAAAAGTTTAAGTACTGCATTATAATTGTATTTATGTAAGCCTTGTGTTATAAATTTTTCGGAGTCAGCCAACCCCTACTTTGTGCTTTCATATCACATTGACAAAATGTAATTTTCAGAACATGCTAGTTAAAAATCTGTTTGTTGTTATAAATATTTGCAGTTGATTACCAGATTGCTTGCAGAGTATGCATGAATATAAATAAGAGAATAACACAAAAGATTACCATTCACATTCATATTATTGGAAGTTTATGCTTTTGTGGTGCTAATCCTAGAGCTCTGATTAATGAAACGAAAGCAATAGATAAGTATGTATGTGATATATGTGCGTAAATTTTAACCCTAAACGACAATGAATGTGCATTACATATCGTTACTTAAAATGTATCGCTCGCTTGGAAATATTTAGTATTGAGCATATTTATTTTTTTACCCTTTAATTAAGTTGGTCATTTCGTGTGTAACTTCTACACGGTAAGGTATACACATTGTGGATCCGCAGTCCGTCCGCCTGTCCGTGTGAACGTTGAAATCAACTGTCTGCAGTCTCTAGAAAACCTACAGAAAAGTTTGGTATGTCAATTTTTTGACTCAGAGTCTTTCGGAAAGAAAAAATGTTTGCTTAAATTAAATATATTTTAGTTTTTTTTTTCATTTAAATTATTAAAATTTAAAATAATTCATATAAAATTTATTCTTTATTCGTGCTTAATTCCAAATTATATTGGTGTGCAAAATGCATTATTTTCCATGATATTCTCATGGAAAATTAAAAAAAAAAAATTGTTTACTTAGTACAATAAGTACTAAGAGGGAAAGCATACCTCTACAGCTGTTTCATCAGACGCTACTCTAAATATTCATTATACCAATCGACCAAATGAGAATTTTAGTCGGTAAAAAAAAAAGTTTCAAAATGTTTAAACAAGAAAATAAAAAACTAACAAAGTAGGCATTGAACCAAATAAATAAATTATTTTTTTTAGCCAACATTACAAAACAAGTGGAAATATTCTATTTTTATTTCTCCTTTACGTATGAACACCCATCGGGTATAAACATTAATGTAATAAAAGAGTATGAAAAACAAAAACAAAACAAAATTTGGAATTAAGTACGAATAAAGATTAAATTTTGTTAAACTTTATAATTTCAAATAATTTAATATTTACTAATTCATAATCTTTCTATAAGAAAATTACAATAAGTATCCAAATCTTAATTGTTAAAAAATATAAAAAAGAAAAAACTTAAATAATTATTACCAACGTAATAACTAGTTACTTGTACTCAAATCTTTAGAATAAAAGAAATATTCTACGTTTAAATAAAAAGTCTCTTCTCACTAGACGCAGGGTATCACTTCTCTTAAGCCTCCTGTGTCCCTCGAACTGTAACAGGCCCCTAGCGAGGGCATCTGGATGGGTCATCAGTTTGTGAACGTACTTAGTACAATATTTTTCAATTTCCTAACGAACCGTTGAATTTCTAAATCTCTGTGAATATTCTCATTTCTTATATACCAGGGGGCGCAGACTATTGTTCGTAAAATATTCGACTGTCTTCTTTGTAACTTTTGGATGTTAGATGCACACGCAGTTCCCCAAAGCTGATTTAATAATGGCTTTATATAATAAAACTTTATATTCCAAAAAAAGAGATGAAAATGGACCTATTAGCCACATTATTCGAGCTGTTTTTAGTTTCATAGCTGAGATTTTGGCCTCAATGTGGCGCGACCATGTTAGGCGTCTGTCTAGATGGATTCTTAGATATTTAGTTTGGGTTTCCACCGGAACAATGACGTTATTTATTTTTATTGGCGGACAATTTGCCTTTCTTAGTTTGAAAGTCACATGGATCTTTGTTCACACTTAAAAAATGCCGTGTCATCTGCGTGATAGTATGTCGATTTGTAGGCATATCGGATGTGTAGACGATGTATAATATCGGGCCAAGTATACTTCCTTGGGGGACGCTGCAGAAATCTTCTTAACTGGTGAAAATACATTTTTTGGCCGTAACTTAAATGTTCTAACAGTCAAGTAACTTTTAATCAGCTTGTGGGTGCTAGCAGGAAGAAGTCGTGTTACTTTTGTGAGGACACCATGATGCCAAACTTTGTCAAATGCTTGGGAGATATCAATAAACAATGCTGAACAGCTTTTTCTCGAAGGACAACCTGATAGCAGTGACGATTCTGTGAACCTGCTCTGTAGTTCCATGACGAGTCCGGAAGCCGAACTGATGTTCTGGAATAATATTTCGCATTATTTTCTGGAGGAGGACCTTTTCGAACAGCTTTGAAAGGATGGATAATAAGCTGATAGGTCTGTATGACGTAATTTGAGTAGCGTCTTTACCCGGTTTTTGAATCACGACAATTTCTGAAATTTTCCAAGAGGATGGGAAAACCCCCACTCTTAAGAAGGCCTTAAAAATGAATAACATAATTCTCACAGCGCAATCTGGCAAGCTCATCAGCATTGAACTAGTAATTCGATCAGCGCCGGGCGATTTTTTCGCATCAAGGTTTTTGATGGCCATTTTAATTGAAGGAAACCGTATCATTATATGGTTTTCAATGGAATCTAGGATGTATGAAGGATTAATTTCACCATCTATGTGATGTGGTGTGAAAACGTTTTCCAGATGACTAGCAAAAGCATTTGCTCGTTCACTTGGATTTTTAGCTCAACTAAGGTCCTCAAGTCTTAGTGGCGGTTCGGTGGAAGTAGGGCACTTCATATGCTTCACAGCTTTTCATAGGCTGTGATCGGTTTTTGTTGTTGGATCCAAGTTACTTAAATAATTTGCAAGCGCTGACTCATGCGCTTTTCCCTAAGTATTTCTTGACACAAGTTCAGTTGGGTCTTTAAAGCTGGAGAACGATTTCTCTGCCATTCCCTTCTCAATTTTCTTTTTTGTCGGATGAGGGCTTCAATATCAGCTGATGACTTGAACGGTTTCCTCCTATATGTTTTTCTCATTGGAGTTGCATTCCTAGCTGCACAAGTAATAACGTCTGTAAGGTGGTTCACAGCACATTGTATATTAGACGAGTTCCTTAGAGGGATGTTCTGGGAGAGATGAGAGCTCACATACATTTTATACTTTAGCCAGTTCGTGTACCGGTTCGGATAGAACGTAGGAGATACTTCAGAGTTTATAAAACTATTATATATTTAATATGATTTTAAAAATCAAAAGTGGAAAGTGCTCATCAAGTAAAAAAATTTTAAGTCTAAAAAGGGCACTAGTGAAGTTGTTGGTCACGCCGCAGAATGGCTCCTGGATCTATGAAGGGGGTATCCGCACCCTTTTTAGCCAGAAAATCCACCATTTCCTTGCCCACATGCCCTTCGTGATCCGCACCCAGGATAGTGTAACCGTGTTTTTCTCTGCCAAAGCATTAAGAAGCTTATAGCAGTCCCAGACCAATCTTGATCGAAAGGAATAGCCCGCCAATGCACATAGAGCTGCTTGGCTGAGTGAGAGAATATATATTCCGGTACCACATGTGCCCCTTCGTAAACATTCCTTAGCACATAGCTCTAGGCGTGGACCTCCGCCTGAAAAATGGAAGTTGCTTTTCCCATTGCAATTGCCTTACAAAAACGTGTTCCTGCACCAGCACTGTCATATTCCATTTTGGACCCATCAGTATACAATAATTGTCGATTTCGGTCCAGTATTATTTCACCGTTTCTGTAAGCAGAGCGTTCACTAATGACCACTTCAAAACGCCTAGAGAATGTGAGTATCCTATCCATTCTATCAGAGACGACAAGGCAAGGAGAATTGCAAACAGATTCTAGAATTTTCACATGCCCACTAAGATTGCCCTCTGGGCACAAAGGTAGCACAGATTAATCTGCAGCACTCCAAAAGTGCTACAGACAAACTCTAGGTATTCATAGCTGAGGAGGACTTGGACATCTGTTTGGTCCAGGAACCCTGGGTCATTGACTCAGAGGTAAAAGGGCTCCCAGCTACCATGTACAATGTTCTGTACGTTAAGAACAAGGGTAAGCCAAGGTCCTGTCTTATCGCCAGAAAACATTTGAACATTTTTCTCATCCCATAGCTTAGTACAGCGGATCTTACAGTAGAAAAGGTCGAACTGACTGATCGGAAAAGTTTTTATATGGCATCATGCTACATGGCACATGACAGATCTGCCCCGCCAGACGAAGCGAGGAAGCCATTGGAGTTGATGCTGATATCGTCCTTGGATGCGATGTGAACGCTAGAAACTCCATCTGGGGGAGTAGGGAGATTAATGATAGAGGTGAGTGCGTCCTTGATTTTATTAATTTCCACCGGCTTACGATATGCAACTCTGGATCTTCTCCCACATTCATCTTTCCGAGTTCGGACAGATTCAGTGGTTGGAAAGAGGTTCTGGATGTTACACTTACTAATGACAGATTTGGGTTTTTGATCGAAAAGTGGAGAGTGTCCAATAAGAGGTCTTTTTCGGATCAAAATTAGATACTATTCGAGATAAAACTATCTGTCACGAAAAGATAGTGCTTTAGGAATCCTAGGAGAACGGACTGGGACAAGTTCAGTAGGGTTCTTGGGCACCGGCTGAGAGGATCACCCGCAATAGAGAATACTATTACGGGACTCAAGCAGAACGAGGAAATCTTACGCAGCAATATTGCTAAGGCGTATGAGATTTCCTGCCCTGTAACTAGGTCTAGAAAGAAATACCCTCCGATAGGCGATAAACTACGGGCCTATAAGAAGGCTCTAAGAATCGCCAAAAGAGATTCATGGAGGGAATTCTGTGAATCGATTGACAGCACTAGAGACTCTGCAAGGCTTAGTAGGGTTTTGGCTGGGAGTCACTCGAGTCCTACTTTTGTGAAAAGGGCTGATGGCTCCTGGTCCGAATCTTCTGCAGAATATCTAGAAATTCTGTTGGATACGCATTTCCCGGGTGCAATAGATATACCCGAAATGGGTGCATTGCACTGCGGGGACCCTTCCAAGAGAGAATTACTTGGGCGATCGATATTTTCTCACCTTTCAAATCACCGGGACCTGATGGCATCTTGCTAAAGATGCTTCAGACTGCTAAGCACTCCATCATTCCCTGGTTGAGCAAACTATATAACCTCTACCTCTCTCTCAACTATATTCCGACTAGTTGGAGAAGAGTAAGGGTTATATTTATTTCCAAGATTGGTAAAAGTAGTCACGACCAATCTGTCTTTCATCTTTCCTACTCAAGACACTGGAGATACTCATCGACATACACATTAGGCAGAGACTTAGAAGTTCGTCAAAACTCTCTATGAGCCAACACGCCGCTCTACGGTGGTGGGGGTCATAGAAAGATCTCTGGAGAACAGACAATATACTTTGGGAGCATTCTTAGACATAGAGGGTGCTTTTAATAAGGTATCTGTGACAGCCATTGAGCATGCTCTTCGCGTTTTTGATGTTGAGCAGTACATCAGAACCTGGGTAGTACAGATGCTAAAGCCAAGGTATGTCACTGCAATAGCACGAAGATCAAGTGGGTTAAAAGGGGTACACTTTAGGGTGCTGTGATTTATACTATACTATGGCTTCTTGTTATTGATTTGATCCTAATTAAGCTGTTGCTTACGCGGACGATGTGGTGATACTAGTATCGGTAATGTTTATGGACGTGATAAGCGATATCATGACCAGTGTCTTGGGATTACTCAGCAAATGGGCTGCAGGCTGCGGCTTAGGAGTTAACCCAGGCAAAACAGTCCTGGTTCTATTCACCACAAAGACCAAGGTGCAGAGCTACAATACCCCACGGTTGCAGGACCAGGAATTATCCTTATCGGATAGTGCGAAATATCTGGGAGTTATTCTGGATTCCAAACTGTGCCTGGAGGGCCAATGTACTGCATAGGGTTAGGAGGGCAGCGGTTGAATACTATAATTGTCGCAGGATGTTTGCTTTAAATGGGGCTTAAGCCCTAGGTTATTACTGTGGATGTATAAAGCCATTATACGTCCAATCCTTACATACGTATCTTTGGTATGGTGGACCTCTACTGAGAAGAGATACGTAGTGGACCAGCTGTATAGGGTTGAAATATCTGCTTATACAGGAATTACCGGTTGCTTGCTTACCAGTCCGTCGAAGGCTCTGAATACGGTTCTGCACCTCATTCCTATAGATTTACATTTGGTGGCCATATCAGCCAGCAGTGCGACTCAGGGCATGCTAAGATCCTGAATCAATTTTATCCGGATCTTAGGGTCCCTACCGACTACATAGTTCCGAGATAGACTTTGATAGGTCTTTCAGGGTTGTTTTTATTTCCAGGTGGGAGTGGAAAAAGAGTACGTATGTACGTGGGTATGACACCAGGGTATACACTGACGGATCAAAAATGACCCGCGGTGTGGACTCTAGAGTGTACTGTAGTGAACTTGATATGAGACTCTCATTCCGACTTCTGGATAGGTCTACTGTTTTCCAGGCGGACATACTGGCCATCAAGGAGGCATGTGAGTCTCTGTACAACAGCAGTATCAGGGGATCTGTAGGCAACTTCGTAGATAGCCAAGCGGCTATCTTGGCACTTCAATCGTATGCTACATTCTCTGCTCTAGTGGGCCAATGCAAAACTGTGTTATCCAACCTGGCACGTCAGGCTGACGTATTCTTGGTATGGATTCGTGCACACAATGGTTTTATTGGTAATGAGTAGGCCCTCTTTAAGATAGGATAGACTAGGTAGCCTTAAGGCTATTCCGCTATCTACAATATCTACAATATGCAGGGGAATGAGCCCAGTGATCATACCATAGGCAAGATCAAAAATGTAAGAAAAAATAAAAAATTTCGCAAAAATAAAATGTGCTTCGGCTTAATTTTAATTAATAAGTTAGTTTTTTTTAAATCAATTCCCTATTTGTTAATATTGAAGTTGTCTGGCAACCATATGAACGTGAATGTTTCTTTATCATGCATTCCTTCCCATTGTAATTGTGTTATACTTTATTTTATTTTCTCATTCCCTTTTTAAACTTTAACAAATTAACACGTACAAATTGAATTTATATAAACAAAGATTTTACTTTTGAATTATAAGAACAACAGGTTATGGGCCCAGAAGGCATAACCATTAAAGTAAAATTTAGATATCAGAGTTTAATTTAAAATAAAATATAAAATTAATAATGCTTTTCAAATTGAAAAGTTGGATGATTCCAACTATGAAAGCTGGTCGGTGCAAATGAAGAGTGTGCTAGTACAAGGTAGTTTCTGGCAAAAGGTATCCGGCAAAATTAAAAGGGAATCAGCAACAACTGATGAAGAACGAAATAAATCGGATGGTGAAGATGAAAAGGCGCTCGCATCTATTATTTTGAGTGTGAAGCCAAGCCAGTTGAGCTATGTAAAAAAATGCTAAAACATCTTTTGAAGCATAGCAGAAGTTGCAAATAACGTACCAGCCGAAAGGCCCCTTACAGAAAGTATCAATATACAAACAATTGATAAGCCTTCAAATGAAAGAAGATACCAGTGTACAGTTGCATATTAAAACGTTTAATGAGGTAACAAAAAAACTAGCTGAATCAGGTATAGAAATTCAAGAAGAGCTTTTAAGCATTATGTTGTTGTGTAGCCTACCTAAGAGTTTTGACAATTTTGTCATTACTATGGAGACTCGAGATGAGCTCCCAACTTTAAATATTCTTAAGCAAAAACTATTGGAAGAGGCAGAACGACGAAAAGAAAGAGAAGATGACGAAGCAAACATCAAGCATTTACCGTTCGTAGCACGCAAAAACGGAAAAAGCAAAATTACAATAAAAGACAGTTCAAAGGCAAATGCTTTAACTGTAACCTAACGGGGCATTTTGCTAGTCAATGTGACAAGCAGAAACAAGTTTTGTTAATAATCGCAGCAGCAGAGCCAACGGCAAATGAAACTGTTTAATATGTAGATAGCGGTGCTACAACTCACATGAGCAACAACAAAAATATTTTTGTGCGGTTAGAAGAACAAATAGCACTGTCAGGTAACAAGTTTGTAACAGCAATAGGAAAAGGTGATGTATGCATTATATATAAAAATATTAATATTACCTTGGAAAATGTACTATATTTTCCTGAGTTGCAGAATAGTTTTATTTCTGTAAGCAGAATTGTCGATAGGGGTCTCACAGTAAAGTTTGAAAGAAACATGGCAAGAGTAAGAAGACCAAATGGCGAAGTTGTTTTTCGCGCCAATAAAACTGGCAATCTTTATGCTTTTTACGAAAAGCTAGAGACAGCGTACATGGCAAACTTAAATAACATGAATACTGTCTGGCACAACCGTTTGGGTCATTTAAATAACAAAAGTCTAAGTGAATTGTGTAAGGCCGGCATGGTAATAGGAATAAAAATGAGTGACGAAATTCCCTGCGAAACATGTATGATAAGCAAAATTCATGTTTTGCCATTCCCAACTGAAAATAATCATACATCATCAACTTATTGCAGTTGATTCATTCAGATATTTGTGGACCATTCAGAACGCCATCTATAGGCGGCGGCAAGTATTTTATTACTTTTATAGACGACAAGTCAAGGAGAATATTCATTTACTTGGGGGTCACACGATCAAGTTTTCATTCAATTTTTAAAATTTCTCTCATTTTTTTACCAATACACTCACACTTTTAAAATTTGCTGAGAGTTTGCTTTCAATTTTTCGTTCAATTGAGTGTTTCAAATTACAGTCAAGAAAACAGCTGACTGCAGTTTTTTTATTCCAAATTTGAATTCTTATTCTGTCGCCAGTATTGTTTTGTTTTTTTTTTAAATATGTTTGTGAACAAATTAAACAAATATAGCGACGTTTTGCAGTTCATAGAGATATACAGAAGGCATGAAGTTCAGTGGAACATGAATATTCCTGCATATAGACGGAATAATTTAAAAATTAAGGCCGCCGAAACAAAACTGTCGGTGGAAGAGGTTAAAAAAAAAACATCTTGTTGAAAAACTTGCTTTGAAATTGCGTGCAGCCTACGTCACAGCTTTCAATTTTTTGTGAATTTTGACAAGCAGTATGTGTAAATTTCTTGAAAGAGAATTGTAAAAAAAACTTGATCGTGTGACTGCAGTGTTACTTTATGAGAGCAAAAAGTGAAGCTCTAGAAAAGTTTAAGCAATTCAAACTTAAAATTAAACGTCAAACAGGCCGTAGTATTGTTACATTGCGTATAGACAATGGGAAAGAGTATGTGAACTAGGAATTTGAAATGTTTTTGCAGCAACAAGGTATACAACGTTAACTAACTGTGCCATACACTCCACAGCAGAATGGTGTAGCTGAACGGTGTAACAGAACACTAATAGAGATGAGTAGATCAATGCTGTTTCACTCAGGTATGCAACAAGGCTTATGCGCTGAGGCTGTGAACACAGCAGCTTACATTCGCAACAGATGCCCTATTAAAATAACTGGTAACAAAACTCCATTTGAAGTGTGATATGGAAGACAGCCTACAGTTGCAATAAACAAAACAAGAAAATCAAAGTTTGGACCAAAAGGAGAAAAATACGTGATGGTTGGCTATTCAACAGTGGCAAAAGCTTATAGATTGTTTGACAATAAAACGCAACAAATAGTTGAACATAGAGACGTTTTGTTTGATGAAAAAACTTTTGGTGGTGACAACGAAGTCAATGGTGATCAAACACAGCAGCCGTATCAACCGGAGGACTATTTTACAATATTTATAAATAATAACAATGACGTCACAGATGTGTGTGGACAACGACAGAGTGACAATTTGAACAGCGGTCTGGGAATTACAGACAAAGAGGAATTTAATACATCAGATTCTAATAGCTCCATTTGAAGGGTTTCCAGAAAAACTCAAATTAATTGGCAAAGACAGGCCGAAAATGTTAAGAATCAATGAACCTGGAAGGCCACAAAAACAGTTCAATGAGCCGAACATTATGGCTGAAATTAAAATACTTATTTTCAATTTTCGTGAGGTACGTATGTTCGATTTTCGCATTTTTTTTTTATTTATGTTGGTCTGTTATTTATGTTCACAATATCAGCCATTTTGGATTGTCAGTTTTTTTTTGACAGATAAAAAGGTTAGTCGTGTTTTGGTGTGCTCTTCGATTTTTTACTATTTCAAAAAATAGATCAGAGAAACTCTATTAAGTTTTGCGTAAAAAATGAAATTAAATGTGCAAGGACATTTGAAATGTTAACTGTGGCGTTTGGCGAGTCTACTATGAGCAGAACACAAGTTCAATTGTGGTATAAACGGTTTAAGGAAGACCGAGAAAATGTCAATGACGATGCTCGTCCTGGTCGCCCGAGCACGTCAACAACCGATGAAAACATTGAAGCAGTGAAGAAAATGATTTTAGATAATCGTCGAATCACTATTAGAGAGGTTGCTGATGATGTTGGCATATCGTTCGGCTCATGCCAAGCAATTTTTACGGATGTTTTAGGCATGAAACGTGCGGCAGCGAAGATTGTTCCAAAATTGCTGAATTTTGACCAAAAAATCGTAGCTTGTTCGTAATTTTTTGGCCAAAAACAACACCGCAATCTTGCCTCAGCCACAGTATTCACCAGATTTGGCCCCCTGAGACTTTTTTCTGTTCTGTTCTGAAGACACCGATGAAAGGAAAGCATTTTGCTACGATTGAGGAGATAAAAGAAAAATCGAAACAGGAGCTGTTGGCAATACCAAAAAGCGCGTTTCAGAAGTGTTTCGAGGATTGGAAAAAACGCTGGCTTAAGTGTATTATATCTGAGGGGGAATACTTTGAAGGGGACAAGATAGTTATTGATGAATAAATAAATACTTTTTGACAAAATTGAAAATAACGGGTATTTTTTGATCATACGTCGTATATAGTTTCTGAATATAAAAAAACACATTTTTATTCAATTTTTAAAATAAAATTTCATCTTTATTTCGACTTCACTTCTTCATTTGATCTTACAGACTAAATTCTTAAAAACTAAAATATATTGCAATAAAACAACCGCCAAATGGTATTTGTGTATGTACTCGTATGTTCTATGTTCTCTGTGCTTGTTTCTTTGTGTCTATTATATTACATTCTTTGTGCGCCGTTATATAGCGGTCTTATGTTCTTTGTATGTCTGCCGTTTGTATTTATGATCCTACATTCGTATATACCTATATATATATATAAATCAATTACTGTTAGTCTCGCTAAAACTCGAGAACGGCTGGACTGATTTGCTAAATTTTGGTTTTCAATTATTTGTAAAAGTCCTGGGAATGTTTAAAAGGTAAGTTAAAAAAAAAAATTTCGCTTTTCCTTAAAAACTATGCTTACCTGTCAAACATATGATTTCGTTCCGTCGTTCATAAATAATGGTGGCAAAAACTAGAGCTTTTTTATACAGTAGTATAAATTTATTTATTTGGATGGGTTTTTTAACAATTTAGTATACCGACCGCGCGAGATCGGAGAAAAACCATTTAGTATTCAATAAGGTACATATAATTTTTGCAACTTACTGATATCAATTGAATCACTTGTTAATTTATTTATTTTTTCTTTTTTTATTTTAATTTTAGTGTTAGTTATATTAATTTTATGAGATTGTACAACTTGATTTAAAAAAATATGGGTTTGCACAATTTGTTCCGTTTGTTGATTTAAAAAATGATGCATTTTTTATTAACTAATGTTAATTCGATGTAGTATTATTGAACACTGCAAACTGTTCGAAATTTTTTTATAGACACTCAATGAGTGTCATATTTTCTGCATTTCAATTTATTTTTCTTTTGTAGAGGCGAAAAGAATTTGAATTCTTTTATAAATACATATATTATAGAACTAACTAAAAATTTTTAAAGTTACATAGACAATATGTAAAAAAAATGTTTTTAAATTAAGGCTCTCAAGTATATACTATTATCTAAATATATAGAGATAATAAAATACTTAATTAAATATGCAATACTACACTTTGGTGGTCATCAAAATTTTATTGCATAAAGGATACTTAAGAATGATAGGAATAAAAACAAATCTCAGTACTTAATGCTCACGTGCACTACCATCTCTTAAAATACGTTTGACCTTTTTTTTTCACTAACTATCACACATCTGTACTTGCTTATTCACATCTATCCATCGCTACATGCACACTCTCATGTGCAATTGTATCCCTTTGTTAGATAACCTGTCATATCCCAATCAAATACTTTACGACTTTCTTTTCACTCACAAAATATCAAAATTCCAACAACCTGATCTTCATACTTTCAAAATACATGCACTTGATCATTACATCAAAACCAAACTCAAATACACAAATTGCATTAACAAGAAATCTCTGGCGCAATATTCCCTTATCAAATATTTTATGACCTTTTTGACAACCTTGACCAACATGATCACTTCACAAACAAAACTCAAATACACAAATTACATTCACCATCTATTTCTAACAACAAACAACCCTTCAAATTACACACACACGGAGGAAATATTTTCAAATTTATACAAAATGGAGAAAAAATTTTAAAATTGCTCCGAAGCTGAGCACAATTTTGCTCCCATTGAGCCAGTATGCCCATAATTATACTACTTTTATCTTCTAATGATAAGGACTCAGGTGGACAAATTATTTTACCAATTTTCAAGAACTCTTCAATATTGAGAGAAAGCAATATCTTTCTGAAAATGACTTGGAATTGATTTCCCTTCTTTGATATGACTACTATTATTTAAAATATTGAGAACATTATTTGAAGTTTGTTGTTTTCTTGAAATAGCATCATGTCTTATTTTTTTTTAAATCTATATATTTTATATATGCTGAACAACCTTTGTAATTAGATGGATGCAATTATTACAATTAGGTAAATTATTTTTAGTAGAAGTAAATTGACATTCGCCTCGTCAATGATTCTTGTCACATTTAATACATTTGTATTGTTTGTTACAATTGTTTGACATGTGTCCCCATTGTTGACATCTCCAACACTGAATTTGTTTTAGGACCTTACCATACAATTTTTTAGTTAAATAGATATTTTAAATTTTTTATTTCATTGATATAATACACAGAGATTCGAATTTTGATATTTGAGGTGACACGTTGTATTTTCCTTGAAAATAATTTCAATATATTAAAAAAAAATTTTGTAAATGTAATAATTTCTATTTGGAATTTAAAAGTTTAACAAAATATTAATCTTTATTTGTGCTTAATTCCAGAAATTGTGTTGGTTTTAAAATTTATTCTTTTACTCATGATATTCTCATGAGTTATTTATTCAGTACAATAAGTACTGAAGGGGAGAGCATACCTATATGGACCATTTCATCAGACGCTACTCCGAATCCTCAGTAGGTTACTCCCAACGTTTCTTGCAAACATTAGAACCTTTATATTGTAAAAGCAATTGACTAAATAAGAATTATTAATCAAAAGTCACAAAAAGATTCAAATATTCAAACAAAAAACTCAGTAAGCATTGAACTGAATAAACAAATAAATTTCCCAACCAACATTTTTAATATTGAAAACTATATTCTATTTTTATTCTTCTCTTCTCTTTTACATTTGAATGCTCGTTGGGTATTACTGAATGTAATTAAAGAGTATATGAAAAACAAAAACAAAAAATTATAAAAAATAATAAGAAAAACATAGGGTTTTCCTACAATGAGCACTTGTATTTGTATATGTAATAATTTCTATTTGGAATTTAAAAGTTTAACAAAATATTAATCTTTATTTGTGCTTAATTCCAGAAATTGTGTTGGTTTTAAAATTTATTCTTTTACTCATGATATTCTCATGATATTTGCAAGAAACGTTGGGAGTAACCTACTGAGGATTCGGAGTAGCGTCTGATGAAATGGTCCATATAGGTATGCTCTCCCCTTCAGTACTTATTGTACTGAATAAATAACTCATGAGAATATCATGAGTAAAAGAATAAATTTTAAAACCAACACAATTTCTGGAATTAAGCACAAATAAAGATTAATATTTTGTTAAATTTTGTAAATATTATAAAATAAATTTCATAAATTGTGTAAATAAATAAAAATAAGAAAAAGAAAGAAATTAAGATGTATTCTAATCCTTGTGCATCTGAATATGGTGGTAGACCTCCGGATAATTTAACAATATGGCCAAGCGGAAATGATGATGGATTATCGTTTGAAAATAAACTAAATTTTGTTACATCGAAGGAGTCATTAGATGATATTCGGTTGTCTGAATTAAGATCATCAATTCAAGAATCCATTAATTGTAATACAACTATTATTTTGGAAGTAAATGATCTCCCAATATGTGAGCAAAAAGGTATGGATTTTGAAAGTAATTGTCTGTCCGATGAAGAATTTCCAAGTGGAAAAAATAAACGAAAGAAACGTTCTTTTCAAGGCAATTTGAAAATAGATTTGTCTGATATTAGGCTCCGAAATGATTCTGGTGATTCTGTTAATCGAATTAATCGATTTTCCATACTGGGTAATTTTTAGATTTAGAGCAAAAAACTCAACTAAAAATTACAATAAAAAGACAAATATTGTAGAAAATAATATACAAAATAGAAATTGTTATTGTCCATCTGTATTTCTTCAAAGTTTTAACATAAAATCGCTAATTGAACAATAAAATTCTAAAAATATTGAATTTAAAGTTAAAAACCAAAATAACTTTAAAAGTAAATTGTTTCTCAAAGATGCATCAGTACACTGTGAAATGATGCATTTATTGAAAGAAAAAGAAATTGTCTCTTATTCATTTACTCCCAACGAACTTAAACGTCAGAGTATTATATGCAGGGGTCTGTATTATAAATCAAATGAAAATTACATATTGATAAAATTTTCCCTGATACTGTTGATTCAGTGACTAAATTTTCTACTAATTATACTAAAAAAAATGGAATTGATACAGGTTTATTTTTAGCAACCCTTAAAGAGAATAGAAATCTAAAAGAAATTTTAAGTATAAAATTTTTAATGCATCAAATAATTTCTTAGGAACGTCCAAGGAAAATACAAAGATTCTTTAAATAATTTCAATGGTGAGATTTTATCAAGCTGGCTACAAAATGAATCCTATTCTGTAACTAGAATTTGTGATTCTTATCCAACTTTTTCAAGAGGTTCTTCACACTTAGATCATTTTATAATTAGTAATAACATTATTGATGGCAATTATAAAACTTTTACACTTCCAACATTTTCGGATCATAAATTACAAATTATATTTAATGATTTAAGTTTAATACTTAATATTCCTGAAATTGTATATCATTTAAAAACACGGATTGTAATTGTTTTAAATTTGATATTAGTAATGCATTATTAAATCATTTTCCTCCGGATAATAGAAATTTAACAAATAATTAAACTTATTATTTTATTGATGAATTTGTTGTTACAGTAAACTTTATTACCAAAATTCATTCTAAAATAAATAAAAAAGTCAATCAAAAATTTATTGTATCGGAAACTATCTTAAAACTTTTAAAAATAAAATAAAATTGGCAAAAGGATCTAAAAACAAGTTAAATTCGGCAGTGCCGAGTCTTATATACCCTTCACTGTGTTAGCGAAATATTAATATTTTTCACTTTCCACATTCTTTATTAATAGCAAAACCATAGAAAAAATTAAATGAGTGAAGATAAATATGCCGCGTTAAATATGTTTTAACGTAAAACCCAACGTTTTTTAGTATTTGTATATATAGAATCCGCCAAATAACTTTTTTTTTTTGAAAATGCTATAAAAACATCGAGTGTAGCTTCGGCTGTGTGACACGTACCGCGTCCTGTTGAATGTTGCCAATATCCTCTTCTTCAATTTTTGTGAACAAAAATTCGTTCAACATGGTTGAAGAAAAATGGCCCAATTATGCATCTGGATCAAAATCCACACCAAACAGTGTCTCATTTTGGGTGCGTCGGCTTTTCAATGTATGCGTGCGGGTTTTCTGTGCCCCAAATGGGACCATTTTGCTTGTTTACATACCCGGCAAGATCAAAATGAGCTTCACTGAAAAGATGATTTTTTTGGCAAAATCTGCATCTTCTGTAAGTCGATCGCAGGCCCACTTAGCGATGCGAAAACACAACCATATTCTTTCAGCGGAAGGATAAAACTAATTATCTGTCAAATCAGACATGCGCTAAGTGTTCCCATTCACGAAATAAGCACTAGTTGAAAAAAAAAACGTTAGATTGCGGACCCTATATTTTCAGTATTACTGGCTTATTTATCAAATACGTCTTAAGTCATTAAATATTAAATGTTTTAAGCAATAGTTTAGCGGAGATCATCTATATTTGTAACCAACCAATCAAATATTCATGTATTACTTTGGATATTTAAAATTTTTTTTTTTTTAATTTTCATATACTCCAGTGCTGTTACTCTGAAGGGTTTAGACAATTTCCGTTTTGCATCATAGAATAAAAATTACGAAATATCAAGTAAATGTTAAAACACTTTCAGAAAGCGTAGAACTTACAAATTTCATTTCAGTTTGGTTTCAGTAAGTTTCTGTTGCCAAAATGAGGAATGATAAAAATTCCTCAGAGTATGAGTACCGGGGTAGGAGGGAAATTAAAAAATTTTTAAAAATAATGTAAAGTTTTTTCTGAGTACTTAGAAGATAGACGACCTCCCTTTTAAAATGATATACATCTTATCTCGTAATTTTCTATGGTTCGTTCGAAAGTTACTTTGGATTATTTTTAAATTTTCATATACCCCAGTGCTGTTGCTCTAAGTGATTTTAGGAACTTGCCGACGAACCATTAAATATTGTGAGATGAGACATATATCATTTTAAAGAGGAGACTGTCTAGATTTGTAGTCTACCGCCAAAATACTCAGAGTTATTTTGGACTATTTTTAAATTTTTTTTTTTAATTTCCATACACCCCAGTACTGTTGAACTCAAGGATTTTGGCAGTTTCCGTTTTGCATCATAAAATAAAAACTACGAATTTTTCAGAAAATGTTAAAACACTTCCAGAAAGTTTAAAAATAATGCAAAGATTTTTCTGAGTACTTGGGTGATTACAAATTTGGTGATGACCTCTTGTTTCAAATGATATGTGAACCAACCCGTAATATTCTATGGTTCGTTTGCAATCTATTAGAGAAATCAATACTGAAAAGATATTTACAAATACTAAAAAACATAACGAATTACCTGAAAACATATTTAACTAACGATATTTATCTTCACTCACTTCAAAAAAAGTTTGTAATTGAAATGCATACTTTGTTCAGCTTGAGGTCGTATTAAATATAAAAATTTATTTATTTATTATTGGAGGGAAATATCAATAAAAAAATTTATTTTTATAATACGACTAAAATTAACGAGTTCTAAGAAACAATCCTTTCTGAGAACCTTATTTTTAAAAGCAATAAAATGTCTGCAGGCACTCAATATTTAAATTAATAAAAAAAGAAATTCTAAGAAAGATATTAAAGAGGAAAACAAAAAAATTTTTTTCATTTAATTTTGCAAATTTTTTAAAAAAATTTTTAAGCCAAACATATTTAATTAAATTATTAATTATAATTAAATGACTAATTATCGAGGAAGATCTAACGATCTTTCATAAAGATGTCTGTATTCGTAATACTATTTAACTCAAAGCAATAAAAAAAAAACAAAGCAAAAGCAACGCAAAAACAAAACAAAAATTAATGAAAATGTGAAATGCCAGTTGTGTTTTTGATTTTTTTGGTCCATTTGTGAACCGATTTTTCTGGTTTTTTGCACAGACATTACAATTATTATATGTAATAAAACTTTGTACCAAGTTTGTTTGTCCGTTTTGTAGTTTAGACAAATTACGCAAAAAACGCACCAAAAATGGTCGAAAAATAGAGGTAGTCACGATTTTGGACTCATAGCTCCGCCATTTATGGACCCATTCAGCTGAGTTTTGGTTAGGATACTATGAATGTGATGTTTAAAAAAACTGCGTACTACTTTTTTTCAGTTTAGATAAAAATCGCATAAAAACAAAGCCATAATTTATAAAAGTCTAAAATTTCGGTTGCATTTTTGATATTACTCGGGCATTTGTGGACCGATTGCTTTCATTTTTGGCACAGGTATTATGACTTATACTTCAAATAAAACTGCATACCACGTTTTTTTATCCGTGTCTTCGTTTAGACAAAATAGGCAAAAAACCCATTCAAAAAAGGTCAAAAATAGAAGTAGTTTTGGTTTTTGATTCATAGCTCCGTCACTTATGGACCGATCTGGCTGAATTTCAATAGCAATAGTCTTACAGCAACAACTGACCGTTTAGTATGCTATACTTTTCTGTATGTAGTCTAGATTCTTCTGAAAGTTGATTTCAACGACTACACGGACGGACAGACGGACATCGCTAAATCAATTCCGCTACTTATAAGGATCCAGAATATATATACTTTATAGGGTGTCCCATGTAGGGTGTAGAAATTACAAACGGAATCACAAAGTTATATATACCCTTCTTACTTACAGTGAATGGTATAAAAATATATCGACAAAAGCTAAATAGAAATCATTCTGATTACTTACTTATTTCAAAGCAAATAGAATTAATTAAAATTATTATAAAAGAACAAATAGAAATGGAACAAATAGATATTTTTAATAATAAACTCACAAAAATAAAACGAGGACCATTTGTCTATAAAGAGATTTTTAAAATTGTGGGAAATAAAAATAAATCATTTGTAAAAGATCACTTTTCTTCAATTTATCAAGATTATTTTTTAAATATTTACAATGCTAATATTGAACAAACAATTAATAACATTATTCGGGAAGTTCCCAATTCTATTGTAACTTTTGATGACAATTTTAATGCATTCAATATTCATATAATCCTAATTTTACTTCAATTAATTCTGTAGAAGAAAATATGTTTTTGATTAATAGTAAGAAATCAAGTGGTTTGGACAATATTTCGAACTATTTGATTAAAAAACTTCCAAAAAATGCTTTTAAATATTTAACAATAATTGTCAACAACTGTATTAATAATTGCTATTTTCCGAAGGATTGGAAAATTGCAAAAATTATTCCAATTCCAAAACAAAAAAATAATAATGATATTGCAAACTTAAGACCAATTTCTCTTTTATCCAATTTGGGAAAATTATTTAAAAAAATTATTCGTATTAAAATGGATTTGGATTTATCAATACCTTAGATTTCTCAATATCAATTTGGATTTAAAAAAAGGTAATTCCACTACACATGCATTATTTAAATTTCAAAGCGATATAATTCACCATCTTAGGAAAAAGTAGTGCACGGTTGCAATTTCACTTGATGTTGAGAAAGCCTTTGATAAAGCATATCACAACGGAATATTGTATAAAATGATTTTAATAGGTTTTAAGGCTCCGATAGTGAAACTTTTTAGGAGTTTTTTTAATAATAGGAAGTTTTGTGTTCTCAGATCAAGGAATTGTAACTTGTGGAGTTCCTCAGGGTTCAATTTTAGCACCACATTTATATAATATTTTTATTTCTGATTTTCTCCATATTTTTAATAGTTCTACTGGCATCCTTTATTCAGACGATTCCCTCCTATATGCTCAAAATGAATCTCCAATAATTGCGCTTCAAAGAGTATCTTCGCATCTAAAAGTTGTTAATGATTTCTATTCTTTTTGGGGAATTAAAATTAATGTTACAAAAAGTACTGCAATTTGCTTACGAAATGCTTCTGGAAAATGCGATTATAACGTAGTTCCAGAAAGCAAAAGGTTAAAATTATTTTTGAATGGAAATGAAATTTATTTCAAGATAATTTTAAATACCTCAGTGTAAACTTTAATAAATTTGTAAAGTTTAATAAACATGTTTCATATAATCTTGAACAGGCTATTAGAGTCAAAGGAGCTTTTTCAAAATTGTTTAATAATAAATCTTTAACAATTTAATCTAAATTATTGTTATATAAAGTTAATATAAGATCTATTTTATTATATGCTTTCCCGATTTGGTTTAGCATATCACCAACGTTTATGAAAAAATTGGAAATATTTGACAGACATATTTTACGTATGTGTTAATAAAAATTTAAAACTCGTTTTAAAAAATTTTCAAATGATTTTATTTATATTTAGTAAGGCTTTGTTATCCCCTCTATCAGTATATGTAATTGATATGATTAAACGTTTTGTTAATGGGTTAATTGAATTTGAAGGCAATATATTTAACAATATATTATTCCATGAAACTGAATGAGTTGGTCAAACACTAATTATGTCTCTGCAACAGGTATTTTACGAGCACAAAATGAGAATATTTCTAATTTTTATTTAAAAAATACCATCGGCATTCATAGAGGGTAATTTGTGATTTAGTTTAGTTTTATTTTTAAGTTTTAGTTATAAGATTTAGTTTTTAAGTTTATTGAAAATAGATATAACTCATTGTATTTTTTAATTGATAATTTCACATAATTTTTTATTTTTTTTCTTAATAATTTTTTACGCAAGACGCACTACTTCATTTTTATTAAAATTAAGAAAATACTTTATATTTTTAAGTTAACACAATTAATGTATATTTTAAAACTTTATAATGATTTTTTGAAGACTCAATAAAAACAATAATAATAATAATAATTGTTATTTCATTTAAGCGTCTACCTAATTTTAATGTTATTAAAAATAATCCTGAAACTATTTCTATGATATCTGGCGAACATGAATCAAATTCGTTTTTAATCATTTTTGGATCAGTTTTAAAATATAATAGACGAATTAATATGTTTTGTCTTTTTTGCATATGAATAAGATTCAATTTGTTTATTTCTTAAAAGTTGCATCATTTCTTCATGAACTGATACATCTTTAAAAATAATTTACTTTTATAATAATTTTGTTTATTATTTTATAAACAACTTTTTTTGAATTAAGTTGATCTACAAGATATGCAATGTTTACATTAAATAAAAATATAGGTGGACAGAGTGAATTAATTGTCTTTGTTTTTATTATTATTTATAGGTTTATTTTTTTCTTCTTCAATGTTTATTTCTCCTAATACGGATAATCAGTTTTGTGTGGTTTTATTCGATAAAGGTAAATCTGTTTTTTGTTCGATCTGAATATTTAAATTAGATAAACCTACCTTAGTTTTATTTTCTCTTCTTTGTTTTTTTAGTTTTTATACCTTGAAATTCAGCATCATCATCTTCTAATAAAGAACATCATATTCCATACTGTTTTCGAATAAATTATTACAGCTGTGTTGATACTTAGAATTAATTTTTGAGATATCGCCAAGTGTATCAGGCTTTATTTTCTCATAATTAGAAAAATTCCTATCAATATCTACCTCGGAATTGTTTTCCATATTTGTTTTTTCCAAAAAATTTTGCTCGTTCCCAATAGAATAACCATGACTCTCACATGAAGATCCCAAAACCTTATTTTGCAAGATTTTATTTCTAGAAATATTCGGAGGTATCTTATCGTTCCATGAAGAACGATTGGAACACATTGTATAATATTAAATAAAATTATCCTCAAAATATAATTGAATTCGATACAAAAAGAAATATATATTTTTAATATTTTTCATAAGAGACACAAAATTCAAAACAAAATAATATAATAAAATATAAAAGAAACTAAAAGAAGAATTTATACAATTTCTGCGTCTGAGAGTGTCACAATCAGAGAAGAAACTATATTGCGGTTGGGGAACAGTTATTGCACAGAAGTGGTTTTGCTGAATGACTTTGATCTTGAATTTTGCTCACAGATTCATTCGCAATTCACTAAGGCAAGTTTTGCAGTTGTTGCTCAATGCTTGCCCTAAAAGAATTAAATTCGTTGACATTTTCCTCCAAAATTTTTTGTATTGCTTTATCTAAATTGTTCGTGCTTTTATTAGGTGTTTGATTTTATACAACTTCTTCTAACAAATCGTCATTCTAGTTATTCAAAAAAAGAAAATACAATTAATAAATAGAGCTGCATGTCAAAGGAGTGAGAGGATCCAAGACATATTAAGATGTTTTGTTTTTTGTTCATCATTTCATGCAATCACACAACAATTCTGCAAAACTAAATACTTCACAGGAGATATTTTATTACTGAAAATATCCAGCACGAACGGTGGTGAAATGCGCTTTTGAAAAAACAGACAAACAATTTTGGATGCCAAATTGGAAATTATTTTGTGTCTTTTAGCAATTTTAAATATCAAATTAAAATAGCACATCCTCTTCAATATGAAACAACTACTTACCTTCAGCTATGGTCATACCTAGCAAATATTAGCAGCAAATATGTTTGCTTATATTTTACCAAAGTTTTTAAATATTAGTACTAAGTTTTATTTGTGGTCGTTTTTGTTTTTTGGACAAACAGGCTACAAATAGTGGCAAACACAACTGTGCAAAAAATTTTTGCGCTGTTGTCACAAATAAAAGTATTTGCTTAAGACCTCTCCTACGGGTAGTCACTTTGACGTGGTGTAGAGGCTTGCTGTGATCTGAGGTGTGAAACATGTATGTATTAGGACAATGTATTTAGGACAAGCCTAGAATTAGGAGTATTACCTAAGCACTGGGGCAGGACAGGGGTTGCTTTTATACCGAAAGCAGGCAAAAAGGCGGATTACACGTCAAAAGCCTTCCGACCCATTTGCTTAATGTCCTTCCTGCTTAAAGTTATGGAAAAGATTTTGGATCAATATATCAGGAAGTCCATCTTAGGGACAACCCTCTTCATATTGGACAATATGCTTACCAATCAGGCAGATATACTGAGACTGCACTACACAGCGTAATGAGTAAAATCGAAAAGGCTCTGGTTGGTAAAGAAATAGCCCTCTGTGCGTCGGTTGACATTACAAGGGCCTTTGACATTCGAGTCTACTGTGAAGGTGAAGATCAAGAAGGAAATACCCCTACTGATCATTGCATGGGTTCTCAGTATGCTGAGTAAGAAGACTATAATCTTCAATGCGGGGGCAAGGAGATTATTTATTAAGGATGCCCCCAGGGGGTATTTTATCGCCACTATTATGCCTATTGGTCACCGATGGGCTACTGGAGACTCTCGGATATGAGGTTCAGGTCTTTGCGGACGATCTGGTAATCATAGTAAAGGGCAAGTTTGACTCTGTGATTGCCAATCGAATGCAAACGGCTCTTGACACCACTCACAGATGGTGTCAGGAGAGGGGACTTTCGATAAATCCGAATAAAACCAAAGTGGTTCCCTTTACTAGAAGGAGGAAGCTAAGTCTAGGGACCCTAAAATTGTGGTATACCGATAAGTCCAAAATGGAAGAATTGCAGGACCATGTTTCCGCAGGGCAGTTGCTATGGGAAAATCTTCTTCCACGCCTTAGAGTTAGGTGCTAAGGAATGTTTACGAAGTGGCACTTGTGGTACCGGAAAATATATATTTTCTCAGACAGCCGAGCAGCTCTATGTGCATGAGCGGGCTATTTCTTTCGATCAAGATTGGTCTGGAACCGATATAAGCTTCTCAATATTTTGGCAGAGAGACACATGGTTACCCTATTGTGGGTGCCGGGTCACTTAGGGCATGTGAGCAACGAAATGGCGGACTATCTGGCTAAAAAGGGCGCGGATACCACTTTCACAGGTCCATAGCCCTTCTCCGGAGTAAGCTACAACTTCACTCGTGCTCTACTGCGTAATGAGGAGAGACAGGGTCTACAAGACTGCTTTAGGGCTGAAGTCGGCATGCGGCAGTCAAAGATACTTATCAACCCCGAGCGCATTAGGGCAGATGTTGTTTTGAACCTCAGCAGAAATGACATTAAACTACGTACTGGCCATTGTAGACTTAACTATCATATGAGTAAAATCGGTATGGTATAAGTAGACTCATGTAGTTTCTGTCGCGAAGCAAAGGAAACGTCGGAACACATTCTCTGCGAGTGCCCAGCGGTGTCAAGACGCAGAAAAAGCTGCTTGGGTAGTGGGGCATTTGTCCCAGATGATCTAGGCAAGATTAGTCCTACAACAATTATGAGATTCATAAGGAGTCTCGGATTGTAGTTAGGAACTGGGCTGCACAATAGATCTTAAAGGTCGCGGTGCGACCTTTCTTCGGTGCCATCACTATGGCGCACTGTAGCGGCTGTTGGAGTAACTCATCTACCTCTTCGTATATTCGCCTTTGCATTTGCGGATTCCTTTGTGTATATCTTTGCCTAATCGGTCGGTGATCCTTGAGAATAATTTTGTGTTCGGATAAGGGTGTGGGCCCTTGTATATCGTCGAACTTCCGCAGCTCATTCTTTAGAAACAATTTAATTCTTTCGTCTTCGTCTTCCTCTTGCCCAGATGTTTTCTGCTTGTTTCACGTTGTTCCTGGTTTTCAGTCACTTCGCTAGGTTTTCACTGATGTAACTTCTCGATGCTGTTTTATCAATTGTCGCCTCACGGATCTCGTTATCTATCTGAACGTTGGCTACTAACCTGGATCCCGCAATTTTTAATGTGTTGGGGACAAAGGTTGATGTTCTTGATCTGCCACCCCCCTTTGCGACTGGCGCAGACCCCTGGCATTTCCCAGATTTCCGGTTCTTTTACAGCATTCTCTCTTCCTTATCCCTCTTTTCCCAAAACGCTTGGTTTTTGGCAAAACTGGCTACCATGGCCTTCTTTGGCACATCTTCGACATGCCAAGCTCGGATTTATAGGATCGAAATTACTGGCCTAGTATGGTAAAAAAAAATATAAGACAGTCTTCCTTAAACCCTCTCCAACATTGCCATTAAAGCCCTATCCTTAAGTATTTAATTCCGGCATGGTTAATATTTAGTTCGTATACTGCAGCCAGTTTTTTGACCATTTCGATGAACCCTTGACGGATCTCCTCTTCCATCAAAATGAAATGACCACTTTCGCACGATGTCTATCACGGCCGCGTAGGACATCTGTTGTGCCTGGTTCCTCCTACATTTCTTTTTTCTTTGACTACTACCAGCTGAGGGCTTTCTTCTACATTTCCTGATGCTAGATTTGCTACTAGCTGAGGGTTTCTAACACTACCTGATGCTGGCACATCCAACGTTGGTGTTATACACCTGCTATGCCTAATCTTGAACTCCTGTAACCTTGCCAAATCTTGTTCCTTATGTTCTCCCGAAACAAACAAGTACAGTCTTTCCGCAGTTCTTCTACTGATGCTGTAGTATCTAAATTAAACTTTTAGATATTTCGTTAACTCATCCTTCTTCAACAACAAAAATTCACGATGTATGTACCACTTTGCTGAAGGCTTTCCCTTTTAATCTATCACTAAACTTACTTTTGGTTAAATAAACCCTTCTTCTACGATTAGTGAGCAAGCTAGCAACATATATTAAAAACATTTCATTAGCGTCTGCTTCCTCGCGCTTTTGTTACCTACAATAAAGATCACTTGAATTTAAACAGATCCCATTTTTTCATATTTATCACGCTGTACCAGCCTTTTCAGTCCTGCCAGGTCCTTGAAAATCAAACACTTTCACGTTTTTTTTTTTTTCATAAACAAAATTTTACTTCATTTTATTTTATTATTATTTATAATTCAGTTATAATTTAGTTACTTTAATTTTATTTATTTATATAAACCAAAATTAAAATCTCTATAAATTCTAATTTCCTTGTTCCTAAACTAGCAATCTAAATGTTAGATTACCGTTGGATGTTATCCAACGTAATTAATCGAACATATAATCTTGAACTTTCTACCTTTCCTCCATCTGCTATAGGATATAATCCAATAATTTGTACTTGATTTAATCCAGCACACAACCTAACCCTACCAATGGTTGTAAACGACTGACAACTGCTGCTGTTTCTGCGTTGTGTTCTGCCGATCGAATCCCCCTTTACTGCATCTGTCGACGTCTTTTATACGCTTGGTAAGCTACATGCGTTTGTTGTTTTGTGGTTTGTGTACTAAACTGACCATCTCTACAAAGTACTCTTCTTCCCTCTATCAGTTCTCTCTTACATATTTCTCTCCCTGGCTGTATTTACCACATCTTGTCAATCACTTGTATCCTCCTTCTTTCCTTTCTCTGGTTGAATTCACATTTTACCTGAAAAGAGATATTCTTTGCTTGACGAATGTAGTTCACCGCGATTAGTATAATCCTTCCTGATAATTTTTTTTCTCAATTAGCCAAATATCACACATCTGTATATAAAATATTTCTTTAATTCAATATTACATATAAGTACGAGTATATACATTTAATCTTAATATTTACATATGCCCAAAATTATTTAAATGAATTTGGTCGTCACAACGTCCAATATGTATTTTTCGAACAAACTTACAATTATTTTTATTTTGAATTCAAATATTTATAGCTATTGTGTATCCGAGCATGCAAATAAAACAACAAGTCACTGGATACTTAACAACTATTAAAGTAGTTTATTTATTAAACTTTAAAGAAATAAAAAAGGTGCAAAACTATTTGGTATAAAATAATATTAAAATGCTTCAGATGTAGCTGCAAAGACGACTTTTGGTAAAAGCTTCTGTTTTCGTCTGTCAAATCTTGTAGTAGAGTTGCCAGCCGGTTTATCAAAGGAACTCCGAATTCTCGAAGCTGCCACATA
Source organism: Thelaira solivaga (assembly GCA_947397855.1). Lineage (NCBI taxonomy): Eukaryota > Metazoa > Arthropoda > Insecta > Diptera > Tachinidae > Thelaira > Thelaira solivaga. Next base: position 45,106,267 of record OX377614.1, read on the forward strand.
TTTATACTCGTAGCTGTTTATTTTTTTTTATCACCTAACGCAAATTTTAAATATCAGACTAAGTTATGAGGGATTACTCACAGCAGTCATATTTTTTTGTGTTATTTCTTTAAAACTTATAACTTTATGATTTTTATGTTAGTCTCTTAATTGTTAAAGCGTAGAATGTATGCTGGTGTGTGAATTGTAAAGTAAAATATATAGCATATATGTCTGAATTAGTGTATAAGTTTCATCAAAGACTATTAAACCAAAGACCATTAAACTATAAAGATGTTCTACATAGAAGCAAATCTAAAAACAAAAATTAATAGCTTAAACACATGAGTAGGGGGAGTAACAAAGGAATATTTGAGCATGCGCATTTCAATTAAAAGTTTCTCTCATTTAGCTACTGAGATAAACAGAGAATAAAAAAATAAACACATACTGAACAACATATAAATGCGCATGTATGTATGTATTTATAAACCAAGCATTTAAAACTTAAAATGAATTTGATTTCTTTGATATGTTTTTTGTGTGAGATTTATGAAATTTTTCAACAAAACTGTTATTGAAATCTTAGGAGAAAATATAAATAGAACGAATATGACCAGGTGCGTTATTGTAGGGTAGAATATCTTGCTTATGATGGTAAAAATAAAATTTATCCTAGTTCGCAACGAATTTATGATTCATTAATTTGAACCTTTATTAAGCTCTTATTATAGATTTGTAGATATTATTTTTATAATGAGAAGTAGTCCTGTTGTATATGCTTTTTAAAAGGATCTATAAAAGTTTTAAAACTCACAGACTGTTAATAATAAATAACACAGAAATTGATTTTATGTTATGAACAAAATTTATTTATAATAAAAATCTCATTATTTGGAAATTAATATGTAAATCATAATAAGACATTTTTATGCCTTATTCCCATTTTTTGTTTCGTGGGATTCTCACAAAACAATTTACTTATTTATAAAAAAAATTTGCTTTTAAATGCTCTACCATTGATGGATAGCTATCTATATATCGATTTCATTGCTGCTAGGCATATCATCAGTAGACTACAGTACTTTTCATAAAAAGTCTTGAACTTATACGTTTAATACTTATCAAACCAAATGAGAATTTCAATTTGTCAAAGAAGTTAAAAGTTTTAAAAATTACAACTTTTTTAGAAATAATTTTACTACTGTAACAATTTTTTCAGAATTATTTTGTAGCTACTCTTTCAGCGAAAAATGTTCTTATTCTGAATAACATAACAGTAGAACAATATCATCAAAAAATAATTTTACTCAAAGTTTAATTTTGTAACTCCCGCTCAAAACTAACAGAATTCCACACTCTAAAATCTGAGGTATGATTCTAAGCAAACAAAGTTCAATTTGGCTTACAAAAAGTTCAATTTAATTTGTTAAAGGTTCAATTTTAACTGAAAAATCTGTAATTCCAATGCGGCCAGTAACGAAATTTAAATTCGGTGTGAATTCATATACTATATGTATTAAAACAATAAAATGCATGTATTTACATACATTAACATAAACGGTAATGTTAGTAAAGCTATAAGAAAACTACTTTTTCATTAAAATTTGGTACACATACATATACAGTTTGTATATGGATAAACTGAAAAGTGAAGTTGTGTAAATTCTTGCATTGAATATTATTCTCTTGCATGTTATATTACTCTCTTACACTCTTTTAAATTCTCGCGCTCTAGTGGATATTACTAGCAATATCCATCAAAAAATTCACACTACGTAGAACATCTTCTTAGTTTAATAGTCTTTGGTTTCATGGTAGCTGTCAGTGTTGCCGAGTTGGCTAGATTTAAAATTACCATTACAGTTTGGTTTCATTACTTGATAAATCTAGGAGACTCTAGCTTTAGGTGAAACGTTATTTAAAGCAATGCTGAGATTGCCACGAGTCAGTTTTAGTTCAAACGTTAAACAGTGAACAAACATATAAAAGAGTAACGTTACTGACTGACTGACTGACTTATCATCATCGCCCAGCCCAAGACGGCTAAAGCTACGGACTTGAAATTCGGTAAGCAGGTGCATGTATAAGACGAATAAGAAGGGATTTTTTGGAAATTCGATTATTAGGGGGTAAATCGGACTTCTTATATCTCCCAATAAAAATCAACGTTAAAAAGATTGTTTTAAGGGAGAAAAAAAGTACCAAAAGAAAGATTTGTACTTTATATTTAAACAATTTTAATGGTTTTTTTAATGTTATGTGCAAACCCAGAATTTTCAGAGTGGAACTAAACGGTGCTTAACAAAATAAAAAATCATTAATCGACAAAATGGTACTTTTTATAAATTTTAATGGTACTTTTTGATTTTTTTAATGGAAATAAACCTGGCAGTACGATATTGGGTTCAAATGATACCAAGCAAAGTGAAAAATCATTAAGAGGACAAATGGTACTTTTTGGTATTTTATTATTAAGTAATGTAAAAGTACAGGATTTGGCTCAAATGATCTGAAGTAAGGTGGAAAACCATGAACTGGGAAAAATGGTACTTTTTATTATTTTTATTGGTACTTTTTCAGTTTTTAATGCTAAAAACACTAGAACTACGTGAATATATTCGGGTGAATATATTTAAATTTTAGGATTTTCCACGTATAAATGAGGTTGATGATGGAAAATTCTATTTTGTAGTTTTCACAGGTTTTTTACTTTTAATTTCGACAATTCTTTATTTATTTCTTTTAGGTATGCAATTTAATAGTTTATAATTTTATATTATAATTTATTTAGATATTTTAAGGATTTTAGATTTTAAGTATATCTACTTCAATTTTAAATTTTTATTAATTTAATTTAAATATAAGTATAGCAAATTTAAAGTCACGTAAATGAGAGCTAATGAAGTGAAGTGTTGCTCACTTAATGGTTAATTATTATTTTATTACAAAAGAGAGGAGAATTACTCATTTTAATGCAATGTGAGCAATATAAATTTTAGTAATAATTTGGCGATTTTCTCAAATTAAATTAAATTTTAATATAACGGCCATTTATTTTCTTTTTGATGATTTGTGCAAATGTTATTTGTACACAATGAGATTGGGGTCTAACGCTCTTAGGCAAAGTAAAAAATTATTAACAGACAAAACAATACTTTTTATTGATTTCAATGGTATTTTTTGATTTTTTAATATTAACGAACCTAAAACTATTAGACTGAGCTTAAACGGTTCAGGACAGGATGAAAAATAATTAAGAGAAGAAAAATTTGTATTAAAAAATTTACAACTGAGATTAAATAGTCTACAAAGAAATACGAAATTATAATAGCGACAGTACTTCGCTGACGAAGTAGCGAATTAAATGTTAGTAAACAATAAATTATCGCTGTGACGGTTGAAATAAAAGTTTGTTTCTACAATAAGTGTTGAGAAAAGTGTTCTACTTGTATTTTATTTTACAATGCGAACCTTTATAAATGAAGCATTTTTATGGTAGTGTAAAAATGTAACAATATTTTCAATATCTAATTTTGTTTGTTATTTGTAAATTAATTGGTAAGTAGTTTTAAGTGATATCAGCAAAAATTTATAAAAACAATTAATCATCAAGTACGGGAAAATGAGCAAGTTGTTAGAAAAAGGAAAGGAAGGTAATCGCACCCTGACAGATCATAATGTATATGAAAACAATGACAAGATAGTCTAACAAGCAAGAAAAGTGGGGATAGTAGTTTCATTGGTCCAGAACCATTCTGCGTGCTGCCTTACAGCTCTATTAAGCTCAGATTTAGGGAGTGCCTGGAAAGAGAATCACAACAATATTGGTTGGAAACAAATAGCATCCATTCTCCAAAGAGAAAAAATGACATACTAGAAACAGGAACATGAAGAGAAAGTGGAGTATATAATACATAACTATAATAGTCTAAAGTGGAACCTTTTTCATTACCTAGGACATCATAATAACATAAGCCTGTAATAGTTTTGTGATGCGCCTACTCAATACCTCTTCCGAAATTGAAATAGTTTTGAAATCTGTAGCATATTTTCTAAAAATTCTATTCTCTTCTGCGGTTTTGATAAACTTTTTGATCCATCATATTACATATGATAAAGCAATCGATTCCTTTATTAAAAATTATTCATTTTCATCGTACATGTTTGATATATTTATTTCAAGAATGTGACTATTGTCGTATTTTTGTAGAAATGTGGCATCATCTTTTACACAATTTGATGTGGTTATTTTTGTAGGTAAAAGCTTAGTCACAACGATGTTAAATTCATGAACCGAAGCATATTTGCTGTGCCCTCCTTTGGCACGTATATATGAAAAAACGTTTTCTAACGGATATTTATTAAATTAACTTGTCAGAATGCAGAATAAATTAGGATTTTCCTTGTGTTGATCGTTGATGGAATAAATTTTGTTACCACAATATTCAATCTGTTTCAAGTACACAATCAGCTCTTGAAGCACTTGCCTAGTTGTATTATTAAACTTTAGTCCTCGTTTCAGGAGGTTGGGGTCGTTAAACTGTATGCTGTTTAAACAATCAAAATAGCTGTCAAGTTTTGTTTTATATATAAGCAAGTTGAATTGGGTACTGTCAATGAAGAATCTTTAAAACTGACGGTTTTCATTCAGAGATGGAATGGCAGCAGCAACCGACTTGCTTAGAGTTTGAACAGCTATGCCAAAACGCATCTTTTGGAAATTATTTTGGTATATGTGTTTAGTGACTAACTTGGTGGTTTTTTCGTATTCTGGCTCAAAAAGCTTTCTAACAACATCAAATGAAAAGTGCAAAACAAAGTATCATAAAAAATGTTGTTTCAATATATCAAGTAGTTTCTATTTGAAATTTATATTGTAACCAAATTAGAGCTATATACGTAATGCACATACAAAAAATAACCTAATTCGTTGCGAGTCAATATAGTTTCATTTTATAAAAAAACAGATATTTTTACCATACATTAAATACATCATTCACATTTTTGTATGCAATGAATGTATAAAAAAAACTTATTTGTTTCTTCTGTTTTCCAAAAAAAATTAACACAATATGGCTGGTAAAAAAATAGTTAAAAGTAAATTTGCCAAAAACAAAATACATTATTGTGAGTGTAGCGTAGTAGTTGTTTTCATGTTTTATTTGGTAACAAACATATACTCGTATATATGATTTCATTTTAGAGAAGTTTTTCACTTTTACAATTAAAAATAATATTCGTAAACTAAACGAAACTTCCAAGTTTTATCAATTTTTCATATTATCGAATATTTTTGTCCTCTCTAAAAAATTTCAAGTGTAACTTAGAGCTTTAATGAAATCATATGACGATATAAATACGAGTATAAGAAAGAGAGCTTATTTCAATATGGCGATAGGATTTAATACTACTACCTATTTAAAATTTGCTACTGACAATACATGGGATCGTATTATTGAATGCAAATTGCTATTTTTCATTCCTGCGAAGTTATCTTATTATTTTGAATTGTTTCATTTAATTGTGAATTAGAAAGTTTTCTATTGTGATTGAATTGTGTTCATTTTTAAATTAACTGTTGTTCTTATAATTCAAAAGTAAAATCTTTGCTTATATAAATTCAATTTGTACGTGTTTATTTGTTAAAGTTTAAAAAGGGAATGAGAAAATAAAATAAAGTATAACACAATTACAATGGGAAGGAATGCATGATAAAGAAACATTCACGTTGATATGGTTGCCAGGCAACTTCAATATTAACAAATAGGGAATTGATTTAAAAAAAAAACTAACTTATTTTCTAAAAATAAAACAAATTAAGCCGAAGCACATTTTATTTTTGCGAAATTTTTTATTTTTTCTTACATTTTTGATCTTGCCTGGGGTATGATTACTGGGCTCATTCCCCTGCATATTTTAAGTAGCGGAGTAGCAGCTAGATCCGCCTTAAGGCTACCTAGTCTATCCTATCTTAAAGAGGGCAATCTTAGTGGGCATGTGAAAATTCTAGAATCTGTTTGCAATTCTCCATGCCTTGCCGTCTCTGATAGGTTAGATAGGATACTCACATTCTCTAGGCGTTTTGAAGTGGCCATTAGTGAACGCTCTGCGTAGAGAAACGGTGAAATAATACTGGACCCAAATCGAAAATTGTTGTATATTGATGGGTTCAAAATGGAATATGACAGTGCTGGTGTAGGACCACGTTTTCGCAGGGCAATTGCAATGGGAAAAGCAATTTCCATATTTCAGGCGGAGGTCCACGCCTAAAGCTATGTGCTAGGGAATGTTTACGAAGGGGCACATGTGGTACCGGAATATATAGAAGTATAGAACTTTAAATTGCAATAAAACAACGATGGATTATTCGATTGACATGAATTTTATTCATCCGAAAAATAATCTTGTGGCATCACATTTTATATATGATTTCTAGCATATGACGTCCAATTTTCGATGACTTTTTCCAACATTTGTGGCCGTATATCGGCAATAACACGGCGAATATTGTCTTCCAAATGGTCAAGCGTTTGTGGCTTATCCGCAAAGACCAATGACTTTACATAGCCCCACAGAAAAGTAGTCTAGCGGTGTTAAATCATAAGATCTTGGAGGCCAATTCACAGGTCCAAAACGTGAAATTAGGTGGTCACCAAACGTGTCTTTCAATAAATCGATTGTGGCACGAGCTGTGTGACATGTTGCGCCGTCTTGTTGGAACAACAGCTCCTGGACATAATGATTGTTCAATTCAGGAATGAAAAAGTTAGTAATCATGGCTCTATACCGCTCACCATTGACTGTACGGACCAATGATTCCACCAGCCCATAAAGCGCACCAAACAGTCAGTTTTTCTGGATGTAACAGTGTTTCGACATACACTTGAGGATTAGCTTCACTCCAAATGCGGCAGTTTTGTTTGTTGACGTAGCCATTCAACCAGAAGTGCGCTTCATCGCTAAACAAAATTCGCTTATGAAAATCGGGAACAACGGCAATCTCGTTTTGAGAGTCCAGGCGTGAGTCTATTCATTTTGGGCCCATTCGACGAATGTACGCAAGAGTTGTTCAGGCGTGAGTCTATTCATGATGAATTGCCAAGCCAAACTGAGAATAAATCACTTGACAGCTGTTAAATCGGTCGCCATCCTGAACAGTAATGCCAACTTAAAGTTCTATACGTCTATAAAAAACACCCTTTGCTTGTCCGTTTGTGGTACTTACATGTGGAGAGGTTTTAAAAATGTATATTCCATATTGATCTTGTAGCATGAACTTTATTGAAGTAGCTTCTAGCGATTTTTCATTGTCAACAACAATTTGTTTAGGAAAGCCAAATGAAGTTATTAACTCACGAGCATATTTAGAGAACTCCTCAATAACTGTAAGTATTATTTTATGGTTTATATAGAAGAGATCTAGGTTAACTATTTGACCGGGATATTCTGGAATCGGTGTTGCCTTCAGTATCGGACGTCTTTCATATTTTTGCTCTTTACAAACTATATATTGTTTAACTATTCTGTTAATTTTAGCTTGCATGCTAGGAAAATAGAATTTTTTATAAGTTGACATTTAATTTCTTTCGCGTTCCTGTATGTTCTTTTATTATTTCGCTTTCCTGTACTGATTCATTTGTCAGATCGGTAACAAATTCTCTTGAAAATCTTACCTTGTAATTTCTAAAATGAATAGGATAGACTCTTTGTAATCCTCCTAAAGTTCTTCCATTGGAGTGATGCCGTTAACCACTGATAGGTTAAGATATATTTTGAGCAGATACAAGTTCCTCGTTACTGCAATTGTGTTGGGTAATAGTATGGCGATGATAGGTAGGGAAAACTATTTCAAATTTATAAGTTGGAATGTCATCAGTAAGCAAAAATATTTGATTCTTAAAAATGTTTATAGGCGCATTGGAAAATGCTATCAAATCTTCGGATGAACTCTCATCGCTCTCATCAGAAACGAAGCTAGTTTTTCCTGGCCTGTATTGCAGTTCGTAATTATATTCCTCTAGGATAGCTTTCCATCTTCTTAGCTTGCTGTTAGTATTTTTGTTACTAAGAGCATGTGTGAGAGGCTGGTGGTCGGTTATTATTTTGACTTTAGCAGATCCATAGAGGTAATTTCTTAAATTTTCTAAGGCCCATATGATAGCGAGCATTTCTAGTTCATTAGTAGCATAATTCTCTTCAGGTTTTCTCAGAGTCCTGGACATATAAGCTATTGGACGATCCTGAGTAGTGAGCTGAAATTCCTTTTGAAATCGGGGTATGCCAGTACAATGTCTTGGCCAACTAAGGCGTTCTTAACCTTATTAAAGGCTTCTACTGCGTTTCTACTAAGAGAAATTAATTTTTTACTTGATTGAGTTTTTGGCAGATTGCCTTCCTCCCCCCCTTTAAAAGGGCTGTCAGCGGTTTTGCCGTTTTTTCCAATATGCTGGCGTAATATGCCGTCCAGCGTTCTCTGGAAAATTGCGAGTGCGTTCTTTAATTCGAAGGGGAGTCTTGTGAACTCATATTTGGTATTGTTGTGCGCCTCTTATAACCATTAAACTGCGTTCTATGTATATTATTGCTGAGAGCTGCTTTAAACTATCATTGGCTAATATGGCATGGAAAGATTTGAGAGTTGGAAGTATGAAGAATTTTATAGGAATTTCATTGTTTCCAAAAAGGTGTGCAAAGACATGGTGAGTTACTTTGATAGGACCTCCTATTGAATTAGCATAAAATGGATTTTCATTCTCAATAGTGTTACTTGCTAAATTTGGTTGAATGTAACTTTTATTCGAACCTGTATCTAAAAGAATTTTTAGAAATTTTCCGTCGTTAGTCCTACAACTAATTGGATTGGTTTAATCTAAAAAATGAATATCTGTAAAATTTTCTTCGGGGTTTTCAAGGTTTTCTTCTTGATATTCCGAAAAACCTTTCATGTATTCTTGTAAGGTTTCATGGGGGTTTTATCTTCTTCCATTCCGGCAAGATCGTATTTTTCTTGTTCTGCCAGAGTATAGAAATTCCGCTGTACTTTTGGAGGTGGTCTTACTTGAAGAGAAGGTTGTGGTGGTCCCTTTCCTTGTAACTGATGCATAGGTCTTGGCCTGTTCATATAGTTTATGTTACGAGTTCTTATACTCTCGTCAACTTCCATTGGTTCCGGTCGTTGAGTTGGTTTGGGAGCGAAAGGTCTCGGTGGGGGTTGTTAACTATTTTGGAATGGGCTAAATTGTAATTGACTATTTCTCGGTTGGAAGGACTGATTTCGTTGGTCAAACCTAGACTGGTAGAGGGGTAGAGAAAAAATTTGGCTGTGGTTGGCATGCCAGGTGTGGATAATTTGCCATTGGTCTATTTGAATGAGTGTTGTACCTTGGTGGAAGTTGTGGTGGAGTCACGTATTTTTTCGCACTTGAACGCGTATTTTGAACATAGTTAATTCTAAATGTTTGGTTGTCTAATTTTTGACACAAAGCATGTGCTTGCTGCAGATCTCTTGGTTCTTTTATAGCTAAGAGTCTCGGCATATCGCTATTCAATCCCCTAACGAATGTGTCGAGTGCTTTCTCTCGGTAGGTTTTGGTAAGGGCGTTCACAGCTTCATTTCCCATTTCTAACGATGACAATTTGTTAAGAATCAGTGAAAGACATCCATAGACTTCGTGGTAGAATTCCTGAATGCTTTATCTTCTTTTTACGAGTGACGTTAGTTGGTATTCTAGGGATGAAACATCTCTTTTATCCGCTTAGTGGGTAACAAGGCAGCGTGAGATACAATCCCAGTTCAGTGGTGTATTGTATGATTCCAGAACATTGTCCGCTTGTTCTACAATTTTATTCCGTATGACGCTGATAATCCCGTAATATTTGGCAGTACCTCTAATTGGTTCGTAAGTTTGGAGAATTCCCTCCACACTTTTTTTCCACGATACGAATTCCATATTATTTCCCGAAAACTCTCAAGCTTTTAACTATATCTGGAATCTTATCCAGATCACATATGTTTGCAATATGTTCCTGATTTTTTACCTGATCTATACCGAAAAATTCATCAGAATTAGTGTTTATAATTTAATTAAGGATCTTAACTCCCTCTGTTCTAAGAGTTTGTGTAACTATGTATATATGTTATTGCATTTCTAAGTTCCACTGACATGACTGTTTCTTCTCGTTCTTGTCTATTTTCGGGTGGGTTTAGTGAAGATGGACGAATTAGGTTATTTGGATTGGACATGATGGATTTTAAAGGTATTTGGGAAAAAAGAATTTTAATTTATTTATTTCACTTTTAGTGATTTTAATTAATAGGGTTTTGCGGAATTCTTTATAAAAAAAATACGAATGTTGTTAATTTGTTATATATTTTTACACTTTTTCTTTTCCTTCTATATTTAATTGGTAGAAAAAAAGGATAAAAATTATTTTTAATACACTTTTCAATCTTTAATTCATTTAGATTTCTAGATTTTTATTTTCTTGTAATTAATTCTAAGTGTATTATATATATTTTTTCTAATTTAAATTTTTATAAGAACTTATTTTATTTAATCTTCAATTCATTTAAATTTCAACTTATTTTTCATATTTTATTCTTTCTTTTTTTCCATAACTTATTTTGCATTTTTTAAATTTCGTTTTAATTTATTTCCTCAATTTTAACACTTTTCTCTTAAATATATAACTTAGAGAATAAATACGATGTGTCTCATCTCACAGCTGGTTTGGATTTTTTTCTTTTTGCTTTCAGTTTCCGCTACTGGGGATCCTCTCCAGACGTATTCGTTTAGATGTCCTGGGTTGAGCAACTCCAGGAAACGGGCTCAGGGCTGCTGCATTGTCACACTATTTCCACTATGATGTCATAACAACTATAACTTTTTTAAATAATTTGTTTTTTCACACCTTTTTTCGCGTCACGACACTGAACAAACCCTCGAACGTAGGGCGCCAGTTAATGAAAGTTTTGTTTCTTTATATAAAAAAATTAATTTTTATATTTTTATTTATGAGTATCCCTCCTTCTTTATTGAACAATAAATATAAACTGAACTTAAAAACTAACAGATACATTATTTATTAAATTATTGTTTTGTTATGTTTACCTAATTACCGAGAAATCACCTGTTTAAATATTATTGCTGGTAGATATCGTGTCAGCAGGTGGGTTACTCTCTATTGCGATGCGAAAGAGAACGCATCGCAACTCAATGTAAAAATCATACAGATGCGAATGGTTTTTCTTTCGCATCGCAATAGAGAGTACCCCCCAGTTTTAATGGAAACGGAAACTACATACAAAATTATATGGAAATCTAAATATTGCAGTTTATACACACTCGAATAATTGATTAATGTTAAAATTTTTTTTTTTTTTGTTAACTCGCATTAGGGCAGATGTTGTATTGAACTTCAGCAGAAATGACATTAAACTCTACGTTGAGCTACTTACGGGCCATTGTAGACTTAACTATCACATGAGTAAAATCGGTGTGGTACAGGACGGACAGGAAATGTCGGAACATATTCTATACGAGTGCCCAGCGGTGGCAAGATGCAGAATAAGCTGTTTGGGTAGTGCGGCATTGGTCCCAGAAGATCTAGGCAAGATTAGTCCTACAACAATTACAAAATTCGTAAGGAGTCTCGGATTATAGTTAGGAACTGGGCTGCACAATAAATCTTAAAGGTCGCGGTGCCCATAGTAATAATAATAATAATAAAATATTATACTTTTTTGACCTTTCCGTTTGCTTTCAGTGAGAAAATATAAGCAAATTTAGAAATTTATCTATATTGCGGAATCAATAACATGGCAATACCGATGACACCGGAATTGCGGCAAAATACCGCAGCTACGGAATAAATAATTGCAAAATTTTGCTTCCGCACAAAAAATGCTTTCCGCAAGCGCGGAACGGAATGAATAATTGGGCCCATTGTATGGGAGTAAAACATCTTTATATATCTATAGTCTTTGCCTTTTCATTTTTCTTTCCTCTCTCTCCTATAAATTCAAGAATTGTGCAAACTAAAATTGCCGTGTCTGTTCACCGACTAAGCAACATACGAGTAATAAAGAAAAACAAAATTTAATGTTTATGACGTGTAGAAAAACATTTTTGACCACTAACTTTATTAAAGGGCATACAGAAAGCTCTAGAAATTAATTTACCCAACTTAAGCAGGCCTACTCCTGCCAATAGCTTTTTTTTCTATTTTGTGGCGACGTTCAAATAATAAAAACTATTTTTTTTATATAACTTTATTATTAATTTCCTTTTAAGGACATCCAATGAATAGTATATGTGTATGTATGCATGAATGCATGTAGTTAAAGTTAAGTTATAATAATTTTCTTTAAAAATTCCTTATGAAAAATGTTACAAATAAAAGTATATAATTTTTCTTTTCTTTTTTTTTGATATTCAGCCATGTTCTGAAAATCACATTTAGTCAATGTAATTTCAAATGCACAAAAAGGGGTTCTGTGCATATAATTTTGTGATTTCAAAACTTGGTTATTTTCCAACTATTATAGGACGAACGTTAATATAAATTATTCAATGTGTTCTTTATTAATTTTGTTGTAAAAATTTTTTTTTTATTTTACAAAAAGACGCCATTTTTATTGTGATCAAAACAAAAATCAGCTGTTTTCTTGTGCTTTTGAAAAGATCAAATCATGGCAGAATTGTACAAGGTAATGACAGTAGCACAGTTGTACATCTCCTGTTATCTTTAGTATCTGTTTTAATTTGTTTACATTCTCTGCGCGCTGATGTTTTTACACAAATACATACATAGAAAATGTTGTAATAAATTTTTTTCTCTTTTGGTAGTATATGTGTTTGAAATATGTTTTTGCATTTTAATGTTTGTAGATTGTTCATTAAATTATATAATTCTGTTATGGATAAAATCATACCGAAAAACACAAAAGCAGTGCGGTTTACAGAAAAGCTCAAAATTATACGTGTGATTTTAAAACCATATGTGATGGCAAATCACGTGATTTTCAGAACAGACCTGAGACTAATTTATTTATATAAGTTAGATAGATGTCGAATTTTAATATTATTAACCCCGCGTGTTTCCACATGCAAGTGCAAGTTCGAAAAACTCAATACACTCACACTTTTTCACTAACACACTCACATTTTTCGCACTTGCAGCTGAAACGAAATTCTCTTGCAAGTAAATTTTTGACACTTGCAGGAAGCAAATTGACAAATGAGAAACAGTGTTAACGAGTGAGTTTTAAATTAATTTACTTATTTAATTTACGTTAGTAAAAGAACACAATCACACAGCAACACATTTAAAAGTTAAATTTATATGTCAATTTCATATTTTTGACTTAAAAAACAACAAAATTTTTAGTTGGTGTTCACGGTGTTGACAACGCGGCAACACTAATTTCATCTATTTTCATTCTCTATATCAATGGCGTAGCCATTTTTTCATTAGAAGTAAAGCCGTTGCCGATATTGTAAAAATGAACTTGAACTGTTCTATGTAGACACTCATACAATATGCAAGACTTTAGAATATTTTTTCGGCTTTTCGTAGTTAATATGTATACTCAACTTGCAAGCAATTACTTGCATGTGGAAACGGGGGGTAATTCTGTGTTTTCCACAGTTTTTAATTTTCTTTTATTTCATTTGCTGCGTTCTATTTGTTCAGCTTTCATTAATACGAAAGGGATTTAAACATTTAAATTGTAGTCGTGAAATTATGGATTTGAAAAAATGTAGTTATAGTTCTTTCTGGCTTTGTGATTTCTCCTAAAAAAAAATTAAAGAAAAAGAACAAGTGTTTCTTTGTTCATGATTGGAAAAAATTTAAGATTACTTATTTTTTATGTATTTTTTGTTGCTAATGAGTGTTCTGTTATATATTCATAAAATAAATTTTACTACAAACTTTTTTATGAAACAGCTTTTAAAACATCCTCCAACTTATATTAGAGTTAAAATACTTAGAAAAAAGTTTATCTTTTAAATATATTAATTCGTGTAAATTGCCAAAGCGCCAATTGTAACCGTACACACTGTTAGTTCAATTATGATTTCAATTGGATCGATATCGAATTTAAACTCTAAAAAGATCTTAATAAAGTTACCCAAATATATAAAAAAAGCCATTATTACAAGTTACCGATAATTAAAGTTAAGATTTTATAAGTCAAATATCAAGCTTTTGGTTGAACATTGTATGAAAAACATTGACAAGTTAAATATCCAAATTTGGTTCTAAAGTTTTAGCCAAAATGCGGTTATTTGCCCCATAAAATCTTCACCCTTGCGAATAACATGTGAAATATTTTCACCATGAGATTTTTATTTCCCTCAACGTGAAAAATGCTATCGTGAATCGCCAATAAAATTTTTATAATCTGGCAGCTCACATTGAGTGTCATAAACAAAAACAAGCTGAGTGTGAAAAAAATTTTAAATAAAAAAAAAAAAAAAAAAATTCAGTAAAATAATGTTTACAATTGCAGCAATGTTATTATTAAGGGAGCAAGAAAATAGGCGGGGACGTGTACGCGTTTCATCTTACCCCTTATAGTTACCTGACAAATTTAATAAAATTGATTTGAATATACTTTTTGGATTATATTTAAGCAACATTATAGAGTTTATAAAGAAACGTTTTCTTATTTACTGAATGTGATTAATAATTCTCTGACATATCCTAAGAAATCATTTGGTTTTCCATTGATTGAGATTTTTTGTAGAGGATACTAAAAGGGAGTAAGAGATTATATGAAGTTGGTATGGCACAATCAACATTCTGTGAAATGCTTTCACAAATCACAAATATTGAATGTTTTAGAGGAATCTATTTGTCACCAGTGGATAACTTATCTGTCTGAAGAAGAACGGATACTTACAACCCAATTATGAATAAAAATTTTCCAGGAGTTTTTTCAATTTATAACATAGAAAGTTTTTTGATTTAGGGAAGTTTTTACCAAAAACTTAAATTTTCCTTGAGAAAAAATTCATCCTCACAAATTTGAAATGTATAATGTTGTCTGATATTTCGATGATACCCACATCAATATTATAACCCCAAAGGAAAATAATTCCTCAGACAAAATGAAGTGAAAAAATATTACGGGAAAGTGAAAAAATGTTATTGGAAAAAAATTATTTCCAATAAGGAGCAATTTTCTGAAGTAAACATTTTTTCATGTTATCATTCTCAATTGAATTACTTAAAATTTTTATATTTAATGGGAGTTATTCGTGATTGTAAGTATGTGAAATGGAAAAAAATTACCAGTGTAAAATTATTCATGATAAGGGTTATTTTTTTTTTAAGAACCTGACTTTAGGGTAACTATGATTAAGATCCATTAATGATAAAAATATAAATGAAGACGTTATCATATAAGTGTAAATATGTGTGTATATGTGTTTTTGTTTTAGGGAATAAACAAGCTAACCAACACTCACTGGCTACCTGTCAATTTGTTTTATTTTTGTGTTTTCAGAAATGAATACTAAAACATTTTTATTTGAAATTAGTTACCCTCACTTTTATATATAGACTGAAAAGAAAAATTATGAATAAGGGAGGGAGGCTTTGTTGTTGTTTTTAAAGTTAAAATATTTCATATTTTAACTTTTTCTTCTTTTTCACTTATCTACGCATCGGAGCATTTAACGAAATATAGGGGGAGTAGGTCGAATACATGGAGTTCTGTTGAGCTGCTCTTTGTATAGCGCATGCATCTTGATATTGAGATTGCATATTCATAACACCCATTTGCATTGGTATTTGAGAATTTGGATAATCGCCGCTAGTGGAATATCCCGAGGAGGGGCCCTGTTGGGCAGACATTCTATAGCTGTTGATGGCGCTATATGGTGTCATTAAGTTTGGTGTGATATGAACGTTTGCGGTACGACTACTATTCGGTGAAGGCGTAGAGGGTGAAGCGGAAATATGTTGTATTGGTGCTGAAGCGGTATTGCGTACAGAACGGCTAATGCTTTGTGGTGTTGTGGTAATGGGTGCAATATTCATGTTGCTTGAATAGTACTTGTATTGTAAAGATGCCATTTGAGATTGTAACATGTTGGGGGATGTATTTGGATTTCTATTTTGTGGTACAATCAAATGGGGTGGTGGTGTCATAGAATTATTGGCCAGGCCATGTTGCGGTGGTGGGGTCATATCAACTTGACCAATTGGTGAAGTGTTACATGGCGGTATATCCAAGCCATTTGTTAATTGCTGTAATCTGGAGAGACTGCTTAAATTTCCAACAACAGCAGTTGAACCACCGGCTTGTGCACTAGGTAATGATTCTGATCTTGTCTGTTGCTGTTGTTGTTGTTGCTGTTGTTGACTCAATGAATGTTCATTTGAAGAACTAGCGGTTGAAGAGCCTCCTGAGGGTATAGAGATGGGTACTCGGGCTGCATTATTCAATGTTTCGTTTGAAGTTAAATTATTTTGTAAATAAAAATTATTGACAGCACATGATGGGGAGGACTGCTCCACACGTACTGAACCTGTATGTGAATTAATTGCGCTATTTAGAGACATTCTTTGTTGAATAGCAGCTGGCATATTGGCAATTTCATTATAGTTGGATGTATTACTGGCATAATTTTGTCCTAAATGAGAAATGTAAATATTTTCTGAACCCTGCATGTTTTGATGATGAGCATGTGGATTCAATTGGCCAAATTGTATATTATGCAATTGATCTTGATGTTGTTGTTGTGCTTGTTCTGAGCTGTTTTGATTAGAATGATTTGCTAAAGCTTGTTGTTGTGTCAAGCTGTTATTTAAAGCTTGCTGCTGTTGTTGTTGTTGCTGCTGCTGCTGCTGCTGTTGTTGTTGTTGCTGCTGTTGTTGTTGTTGTTGCTGCTGCTGCTGTTGTTTGGACTGTCTGTGTTGATTCGCAGCAGAAGAATTTGTATTACGAATTTGTTTTGGTGTAGTTGATCTTTGCACTACTGCACTCGAGCCAGTTGTAGAACTTTCATTCTATAAAACAAACAAAATTTTTAATTCTTTCATTTAAAAAAATATAATAAAAAAAATTTAAATTCAAGTGACTCCTTGTTATTTTAAACCATTTACTTAATATTATATAAATAGTATATTAAATAAAAAAAATCAAGTGTTCCGAATCTTCTATACCCTTCACAGTTGTACTAAAATATTCTTATTTTACAATTTGAATATTCTTCAAATATTTATATTTTCAGTATTGCACATTCTTCTTAAATAATAAACGGCTAGCAAACAAAAAAGCTAATGTGACCACTGAAAAAATATTTGTTTCATTTTTCAGCAAACATTTATTTGGTCTTGCGAAGTGTTTGTAAGAACAAACAGGAGAAAATAAAAGGTCTTCTGAAAGTTGATTTCAATGACTACACAGTCAGACAGACGGACAACGCTTATTACACTCCGCTATTTATAAGGATTCAGAATATATATACTTTATAGGCCGTCCCATGTACGATGTAGAAATTACAAACGGAATCACAAAGTTATATATAACCTTCTTACTTACAGTGAAGGGTATAAAAAATAAATAAACAGCTCCGGCTGGATTTACTACCCGCAGCTTAAATATCAATTTCTCACAACCACTTATAGCATATCATTTCTTTTTAATTCCTCATAATAAATCAATGCCTATGCTGCGCTACGGCTTAACAAAAGAAATACTTCAAAATTTTCTACAATAATTTCTATTATTTACGAGTGTGTGTATGTATGTGTGCATGTGGTCTTAATTGTTTTGATTATTTTTTCTAATATTTATTTGTTATCAATTATTTGTCATGTGACCACAGCGCAAATATGTTTTTACACAGTTGTGTTTGCCCCTATTTGTAGGCTGTTTGTACAAACAAAAACGAGCAAATATATGTTGGTAATGTGACCACAAATAAAACTTAGTACTAATATTTAAAAACTTTGGCAAATATACAGGGCTGTCATAGAATCCAAGTCGGTTTTGCAAACTAATATTAGTTTCATTTGGTGTCATGAAAAACCATTCAGCAAAATTAAATTCGGTGTAGCTGTAATTTTTGTAGTGATTTACATTTTTCTAAAAATTTGCCAAACTGTAGGTACTCAATTTTTATTTATAATAATAAAAAAGGCAATCCTAAAGCTCCGTTCACATTACACAAATATTTGTCGAAATAAGCGTAACCATAATTTTTTTTTTACAAATATTTTTACAGTCTGAGACTTGTATTACACAAAATTAACTCAAATAATATGAGTGCTGTATTTTAATAAAAGGTGGAACTACTCTAAGAAAAAATTTCTTCAATATGTATAGACGCATATTTACATGACATAGTGGTTACGCCTATTTCGACAAATGTTTGTGTAATGTGACCGCAGCTTAAGAAATTTTAATATGCTCTTTACAGGAAACGGACAAGTTGCTTTTAAAGCATAGGTGGGCAAAATTAAAACTATAATAGTGTTAGTGAGCGAGAAAAAAATTGAGAGAGCAACCCAAAAAGCATGATGATAAACATTTGATATGTGGTGTTATCATTGGTTTACCATTATATTACTATGATAAGTATCATAATGTCTTTTCATAATATATTCCTTCTTTATTTTAATTATTAATTATTTTACCAAATGCATTATTTACCATGAAATATTTCTCAGCAAGCATTATCAATTTTGAATATAAGCCTACGTGCTAACTAGGTTAGTGTAAAAAAATAAATAAAAAAAAACCTGCTAAGCATCCGCACATTTTCCTCGGTCGCTGTTGTATTACCGAGTCAGAGTGCAGATATAGCATACATTTACTTTGTCTGTTTTGCACAAGCCACAAATTCTTATTTTGTTTTTTTTTTTCTTATTTATTTATTTATATATACATATATACGTTCGGCGTGTAAATTTTTATTTTTATTATGCTTATAAGCAATTTACAAATCTAGTTCATACGATATTTTGATTGAAATCTAGGCTCGAATCGTTACATCCGTACACGTACAACTCGTCACGTAAAAATGTGATTTTGAAATTATAACATACGAAAACGTATAACAATTCACAATAATTGATATTATAACACACGTGATCATAAGATTGAACGTATTATTTTTACGAACTATCATCCGTTAACTAAATTGCTTTCGAATGCATATAAAAAATTTTTGATTATAAAAAAATTTAAGTTTCTTGTAGTTTTCTTGAAAAAAAAAATTATTTTCTAATGCTGTTATTTATTTAGGACTAACTACAATAAACTTAATCCTAAACAAAAGGAGGTAATGGACACCAAAATTTGGCAAAAAAACTTGATGCCAAATTGCGTTCAAGGGAAAGCCGCCTCCAACTGCCTGTGGCATGACCTTGCAAAGCGTCTTAATTCATAACACTCACCATAATTGCATTTATCGATGCTTCTGTGGTGCAGGCCTATGTTGACCAAAAATAGCAGGCAAAAAATTTCTCCTTTAATGAATTTGTAAAAAAAACTGGTGGAGGTCTTTATCGGGAAAAGTTGTTGACGCTTAATGAGGAGCTATAAATTGAGGCAGTCGGACTCGAAACAACTGTTGAAGGCAAAAAACAATTCCAGCATATGTAAAAATAAAATTTAGATATTCAACATGAGCCTGAAATTTCTAGCGACAGAAGTTTAGATACTGAAATGCTCACCTGTAGTAAAACTGCAATAAATTTTTTTTTTAACCAAAGTTATGCATATATATTTATGCAACTGAAGTACCTATTAACATAAAGTTGAAACATACATAAGAATGTAACTTTTTCTTTAAAAAAAACCTATTTCAATTTTTAATGATTAAAAAAATGTAATTAATTCAATTATTTATATTTAAATAATTTTAAGTTTTTGACAGATTTACAACTATTGTTAATTAAATGAATTCGCCTTGCTGTGAAAAAAGCAAATAATTACGTTAAGTTTATAATCGTATGTGGTAATACCATTCAGTTCATACGATTATCGTAGCACGTAATTTATTTTCGTACGATTGCCTATACGTTCACGGATGTAACGATTCGAGCCCTAGTTAAATTTGACTAGATTTCCCATACAAAACAAAATCTAGTTTGTTACTAAATTTTGCCAAAATCTAGTCAAAATCCTGATGTACTTAGCCATGCAACTGTGGTTTTGTTATTAATACGCCAAAAAAAATACGACACTGCACAAGAAAATTTGACATTTGGATGAAAAAAAAAAGAAAATTTAATTAAACACATTAAAATAAAAAAAAAAATATTTTAAAATGGATTTAAATACATACACAAAAAAATGATAAGTGTTATTTATTATATTAATATGAAATTTAGTACAGTTTGTTCTTGTTCCGAAAATGAAATCTTGATATATATGTCAAAAAGAATGTAATGTAAACGGTATAGATTTAAAAAGAGATTTCATATCAAATCTAATAGATTTCATATCAATGTAAATGCAGTATTATTTGCTTTTACTGGTAATAATAAAACTATATCTGTCTCTACCATGTAAACCTCAAATAAAACGGTGAGTTTTTCAAAATTCGAAGCTCCAAAGTTACTACTCTGGTAACTCATTGGTGCCGTCAATAACTAATGAATGAACGTAAATATATTTGTGAATATACTCTTTTCACTTGGGTACATGAAGATTTATGCCCCGATTATGGTTCACAACACTTAACTATTTTGGTGTTGTGTGTTGTGAATTGCGATTACCGTTTACAACACTTATCTGTTGTGTTGTCTTTTCAGTTGCGTATGTTAATTTTCGGCGATTATCGTCCACCAAATGTTGTCTTATATGTTGTAAAAACTTATAAAAATAGAGAACTGGTTATTAGGTGTTGTCTCATTGTTGTGATTTGTTTTTCTGTCCGTTTAAAAATAAAAATGCAGAATAATTTTTAAGTAAAATTGTAAGAAATGTATTTTCAGTGGATTTTTTTTAAAGATTTTTAATATTTTATTTAAAATTCAGCAAACAGTTGTCTGAGAAACTGCATTATATTATTGTCTTTACTTCCTTATAACTACCATCAGCAAAAAACAAAACAAAAAGCAAACACCGGATTGATGGTTTTAAAAAATTAGTCTGTTTCACCAGCGAAATCATTCTTGTTTATGTGGAACAATTTAAAAAACTTAATTCCAGGAAATGTTTGCTTACATTGTATTTAGCAGTTCTAATGGGTTGGAACTGTTCTGAATTTTTTTTACGAACTCGTGCCATGTCTGTTTTCTGTGTACTCATTATCGAAAAAATAGAAATGTTAATCTCCAAGTTTTTTTGTTTTATTTAACTTTAACAAAAAAGATTTATTTTAGTGCACTTCGTTTTTATTTTTTTTATGTTGATTTCTTTCAACTTCCCAGTATTTTTCAGGCATGTTTGTATTTTTAAGAAAAAAAATCTACTAACATTAATATGAAACTGTGTGATTTATACAACAGCTAGATGTTGTGAACCATAATCGCATGTTCAATTAATGTTGTGTTGTAAGCGAGACAACACAACATTTTTCGATTGTGAACTACTGCATATAGACTAAAGGGGTACACAAGCATACTTTAAACAACTTTCAAGCATCATCTCTTACTTCAAATACTGTCAAGCAAGGCAGTATTATACACGCTAAAGCATTGAAGACAGCTGTACATTTTTTGCTCTCCATCGTTTTGGCTTCGAAGTTATCAAAATTTATTTACATTCTGTGCGCGCCATTTTTTTTTTTTTTGTGTATGACCAGATGTGAAATGAATTTCCACCTTTGAGTCCTTATCGACACATACGAAATCGTTCTTTCTATAATTCAGTGTTTGTTGTACTAAGTGTCTTACTTGGGGGTCACACGATCAAGTTTTCATTCAATTTTTAAAATTTCTCTCATTTTTTTACCAATACACTCACACTTTTAAAATTTGCTGAGAGTTTGCTTTCAATTTTTCGTTCAATTGAGTGTTTCAAATTACAGTCAAGAAAACAGCTGACTGCAGTTTTTTTATTCCAAATTTGAATTCTTATTCTGCCGACAGTATTGTTTTGTTTTTTTTTTTTTTTTAATATGTTTGTGAACAAATTTAACAAATATAACGACGTTTTGCAGTTCATAGAGATATACAGAAGGCATGAAGTTCTGTGGAACATGAATATTCCTGCATATAGACGGAATAATTTAAAAATTAAGGCATATAACTCTATTGCCGCCGAAACAAAACTGTCGGTGGAAGAGGTTAAAAAAAACATCTTGTTGAAAAACTTGCTTTGAAATTGCGTGCAGCCTACGTCACAGCTTTCAATTTTTGTGAATTTTGACAAGC
Organism: Thelaira solivaga; assembly: GCA_947397855.1. NCBI lineage: Eukaryota > Metazoa > Arthropoda > Insecta > Diptera > Tachinidae > Thelaira > Thelaira solivaga. Next base: position 45,128,593 of record OX377614.1, read on the forward strand.
AGTATATGTAAATTTCTTGAAAGAGAATTGTAAAAAAACTTGATCGTGTAACTGCAGTGTTACCAAAAACTATAAAACATATAAAGATGTTTCATTCAATGAATGTTAAAATTTTGTGCTTCTTGTAGATGCGGGGGGAAGTGACAGGGAAAACAAAAACTGAGATAAATAAAAAGAGCAAATATTATCGGCATTCGTATTATCTTTTCATACTATTGTTTTTCGATTAAAACACTTTCAAGAGCAATAAAATTTTTAAATCCGTTTCGTAGCCAACAAAAATAATTTTTGCTTTTATGCAATTTGTATTCAAACAATATACTCGTATGGAGATCAATATTACTGATTATGTTAATGTAGGGTATAAATATGTGTTTTATTATTGCAAATAAGAAAATTATCCTGAACGCAAATATACTACGTACTTTGTGTGTATGAAAAAAAAAGGAAAGTAAAACATGTAATGCAAAATATTACTCTTTGGCTGATTTTATTGTTTATCTTTACAAAATTTAGTGGTTTAAAATTTTAATCTGTGTATCACTTATTGCTTTATATTTAGACGTTTCCCATGTAGAATGTTTCCGTAACATAACAACCTCCAAGGTCTGTTTCTTTATCATAATTTTTTTTTTAAATGAGGGAATATTTCTAATGGATATGTCAAACTTTGTGTGGGCTTAATTATATCCGTGCTACAACTAAGGCAGTACAAGTTGAGTTATTTTTATAGATAAAAGCTTAGTCACAGCGATGTCCTCCTTTGGCACGTACATATATATGAAAAAACGTTTTCTAACGGATATTTATTAAATTAACTTGTCAGAATGCAGAATAAATTAGGATTTTCCTTGTGTTGATCGTTGATGGAATAAATTTTGTTACCACAATATTCAATCTGTTTCAAGTACACAATCAGCTCTTGAAGCACTTGCCTAGTTGTATTATTAAACTTTAGTCCTCGTTTCAGGAGGTTGGGGTCGTTAAACTGTATGCTGTTTAAACAATCAAAATAGCTGTCAAGTTTTGTTTTATATATAAGCAAGTTGAATTGGGTACTGTCAATGAAGAATCTTTAAAACTGACGGTTTTCATTCAGAGATGGAATGGCAGCAGCAACCGACTTGCTTAGAGTTTGAACAGCTATGCCAAAACGCATCTTTTGGAAATTATTTTGGTATATGTGTTTAGTGACTAACTTGGTGGTTTTTTCGTATTCTGGCTCAAAAAGCTTTCTAACAACATCAAATGAAAAGTGCAAAACAAAGTATCATAAAAAATGTTGTTTCAATATATCAAGTAGTTTCTATTTGAAATTTATATTGTAACCAAATTAGAGCTATATACGTAATGCACATACAAAAAATAACCTAATTCGTTGCGAGTCAATATAGTTTCATTTTATAAAAAAACAGATATTTTTACCATACATTAAATACATCATTCACATTTTTGTATGCAATGAATGTATAAAAAAAACTTATTTGTTTCTTCTGTTTTCCAAAAAAAATTAACACAATATGGCTGGTAAAAAAATAGTTAAAAGTAAATTTGCCAAAAACAAAATACATTATTGTGAGTGTAGCGTAGTAGTTGTTTTCATGTTTTATTTGGTAACAAACATATACTCGTATATATGATTTCATTTTAGAGAAGTTTTTCACTTTTACAATTAAAAATAATATTCGTAAACTAAACGAAACTTCCAAGTTTTATCAATTTTTCATATTATCGAATATTTTTGTCCTCTCTAAAAAATTTCAAATGTAACTTAGAGCTTTAATGAAATCATATGACGATATAAATACGAGTATAAGAAAGAGAGCTTATTTCAATATGGCGATAGGATTTAATACTACTACCTATTTAAAATTTGCTACTGACAATACATGGGATCGTATTATTGAATGCAAATTGCTATTTTTCATTCCTGCGAAGTTATCTTATTATTTTGAATTGTTTCATTTAATTGTGAATTAGAAAGTTTTCTATTGTGATTGAATTGTGTTCATTTTTAAATTAACTGTTGTTCTTATAATTCAAAAGTAAAATCTTTGCTTATATAAATTCAATTTGTACGTGTTTATTTGTTAAAGTTTAAAAAGGGAATGAGAAAATAAAATAAAGTATAACACAATTACAATGGGAAGGAATGCATGATAAAGAAACATTCACGTTGATATGGTTGCCAGGCAACTTCAATATTAACAAATAGGGAATTGATTTTAAAAAAAACTAACTTATTTTCTAAAAATAAAACAAATTAAGCCGAAGCACATTTTATTTTTGCGAAATTTTTTATTTTTTCTTACATTTTTGATCTTGCCTGGGGTATGATTACTGGGCTCATTCCCCTGCATATTTTAAGTAGCGGAGTAGCAGCTAGATCCGCCTTAAGGCTACCTAGTCTATCCTATCTTAAAGAGGGCATTCTTAGTGGGCATGTGAAAATTCTAGAATCTGTTTGCAATTCTCCATGCCTTGCCGTCTCTGATAGGTTAGATAGGATACTCACATTCTCTAGGCGTTTTGAAGTGGCCATTAGTGAACGCTCTGCGTAGAGAAACGGTGAAATAATACTGGACCCAAATCGAAAATTGTTGTATATTGATGGGTTCAAAATGGAATATGACAGTGCTGGTGTAGGACCACGTTTTCGCAGGGCAATTACAATGGGAAAAGCAATTTCCATATTTCAGGCGGAGGTCCACGCCTAAAGCTATGTGCTAGGGAATGTTTACGAAGGGGCACATGTGGTACCGGAATATATAGAAGTATAGAACTTTAAATTGCAATAAAACAACGATGGATTATTCGATTGACATGAATTTTATTCATCCGAAAAATAATCTTGTGGCATCACATTTTATATATGATTTCTAGCATATGACGTCCAATTTTCGATGACTTTTTCCAACATTTGTGGCCGTATATCGGCAATAACACGGCGAATGTTGTCTTCCAAATGGTCAAGCGTTTGTGGCTTATCCGCAAAGACCAATGACTTTACATAGCCCCACAGAAAAGTAGTCTAGCGGTGTTAAATCACAAGATCTTGGAGGCCAATTCGCAGGTCCAAAACGTGAAATTAGGTGGTCACCAAACGTGTCTTTCAATAAATCGATTGTGGCACGAGCTGTGTGACATGTTGCGCCGTCTTGTTGGAACAACAGCTCCTGGACATAATGATTGTTCAATTCAGGAATGAAAAAGTTAGTAATCATAGCTCTATACTGATCACGATTGACTGTAACGTTCTGGGCATCATCGTTTTTGAAGAAGTACGGACCAATGATTCCACCAGCTCATAAAGCGCACCAAACAGTCAGTTTTTCTGGATGTAACGGTGTTTCGACATACAATTGAGGATTAGCTTCACTCCAAATGCGGCAGTTTTGTTTGTTGATAGCCATTCAACCAGAAGTGCGCTTCATCGCTAAACAAAATTCGCTTATGAAAATCGGGAACAACGGCAATCTCGTTTTGGGCTCATTCGACGACTATTTGCAAGCGTTGTTTAGGCGTGAGTCTATTCATGATGAATTGCCAAGCCAAACTGAGAATAAATCACTTGACAGCTGTTAAATCGGTCGCCATCTTGAACAGTAATGCCAACTTAAAGTTCTATACGTCTATAAAAAACACCCTTTCTTTGTGTTGGTGAAAATATTAAATCATGCACTCGGTGTTATACAAACGTATGTATGTATGTAGTCATTTAAATGCTTAATTGGTTTGGTCACAATTGTATTGCCTAAAGCAATATATGTGGTTGTATACTCGTATACATATACTAAAGGGCTGTACAAGCATACTTGAAAACCACACATCAATTCAAACATGTGTAATATTTTATAACAAAAAGTGCTTGTAAGCCATTTAAAGTATGCTTGTGCAGCCCTTACCATATACACATGTATACCGCCTTTGTTCTAATGTGCATACTATGCATACTGCAATTTGACGTCACTTTTTCAAAACAAATTATTAGGTCGTTCAAAACTAAACATTGTTACGAATTTGTAACAATTGTTACTGGAAAGTTTTCATTAACTGAAAAAATTTGCAAGGAGAGAACGTCAAGACAGTAAAAAATTAGGAGACAAAATATCTTGCGAATTCTTACAGGTAAAATTTTTACTTGCAAGAATTTTTCAAGCAGCTATTTTGTGCTTATGGTTGCCAATCAAATTTCCTAAAAGAAGTTTGAAATAATTAAATTTTGTAAAATAAAAGAAATTATAATATAGATTTTAAGACTATAAAAAGTATTAAAACAATAGGAAATCAATTTTAGTTTAACTTAGGATCAACAGCAGCAAAGTAAGATGTCGAAAGCAGTTGAACTAAGTAAGCCAGAATTTGGTACATCAAGTTTAGAAGATACAGTGCTAGATGAGGATCGTTGTCATATAATGTTGTTCGATCTTTATACCGCACACAGAATATAATGAGAGCAACAGACTATGTTGATATGTTCAGGAATGATGTGTTACCATATTCCGAAGGAAATAATGTACTCCGATTGGTCGTCCAACATCGTAAAGCCCTTATTATTACAGCCCAACATACGAAAGATTGATTTAAGAACAAGAAGATTAATGTTTTGGAGTGGCCGGGACAATTAAAGATTCTAAATTTCTGTGAGAATTTATTCAATATCGTTAAATATTCATTAAAGGGTAAGTATCCATCTAAACACAATGAGATTTGACAACACAGGGCCATGCACAAAATATTAAGCAAACTTTTATTATTTAAGTTTCCTTAATTAACTTTTTACTTCACATTTTTCGGCTTACTCGTATGCTTGTATTCAAAGAAAATTAAAGTCGACTTGAAATCGTTATTGTGACAAATTTATTTGAAAAATTTGTCATAATTTATGATTTTTTCTAAAATTTCTATTTCCATTAAAGTACACACATTCCAATACCAACTTGTAAAACTAAAATAAGATAATATATTTGGAACCTGAGCCGATGCCTATGCAGCTACCGCTCCTCACTTACATTTAGTCTTATAGGGTGACCCACGTACAGCGTAGAATTTACAGACGGAATCACAAACTTATATTAATCTTCTTACTTCAGATGCCAATACACGAGATGTGTTTTTTAAGAAATTCAAATTGTTTTTTATATTTGTCAAAATTTGTTACCTTAGCGAAGACACATTAAATTAAGTCTGACATAGAACCTGTATGTTTAACAAGCATGTTCTGTGGCTCGTTTCTGTAACTATTTATATGCGAGAACTTCTCACATCAAAAAGTGTGAAACAGAAAATTCCACCGTTTCTCAATTTGTGAGTAAAAAGTGTTTCTGTACTTTAATGTGAGAAAATGCAAATGGCGAATACAATATAAAGTGTTTACAAAATGATGAATTTTTATAAGATGAATGTACTTCTACATGACATTTTTGTGTGTTACAAAATTTTGTTAGTACAAAATGTGAATAAAAGTATTTCAAAATGGTGCGATGCCATCACCTTTAAATTTGCTATGCCGCACAAAAAAAAGAAGAAAATTTATTAACAAAGAATACACATAAAATTTCAATATTTAAGGTCTCTATACACGAAATGTTTTTTACACTGTATTTGTCAATTTTTACAATGTGAAACAAAAACATGTCGTGTGTGCCCTCAAAAACATTGCTTTTTTAAAAAAACATGAGGAAAACTTCTGACAAAATTTCATTTAGAGCATGCTCTATTTTCTCATGTATAGTCATGTGTTTTAAATCTCTACACTTTGTGGAAATATTTGTAGCCGTATCGTTAGCCGCCTGAATAAAAAATTTTACAAGAAAAATATATTGAATTTTTTTATCTACTTTTGCTTTTTCAATAATATTGAAGCAAAGAATATAAAATTTTTTGTACAAGCTTATCATTTTGTAGCTTAAAAAGAAATCAAAATAGCTGTCTCGCCACCACTACAATAGCGCAATGAAAAATATTTTCAGCGGCTATAAGCCATTTTTCAAACTAAGGACGTGGGTATTTATGTAGTAAAAAGAAGAAGCACAGAAATAAAAATAAATATTGCTTTTATAAAATTGGATATTGCAAATTGGTATTTATTATTAATTATATTAAAATTAATAACAATTGTATTTAAATATGAGAAAAGATTTGATAAAAGTGAGTAATATTTTTGAGTAGATCAACTGCTATAAAAAAAAAACAGTCTATGTCAGACGTATTTGTACATGTCGTTTGTGACCAAAAATTATAAACCTTCTGTAAAATAACAAATTTTGACAGACATGGAGAAAACATGTGTATTTTAAAACTAAAATACATATGTAAAAAACATGTCGTGTATAGGGACCTTTAGCTACAAAAAATATTCCACTACATTTATTTTATGTAATTTATTAATTTAAATGATTTAAATTTATTAATTTTCATTTTGTCATTACTTTCATAAATTTAAAAATGTGAGATGTTTTGACAATTTTAGTGAGACTTTTTTCGCAAAATTTTATTACAGACACACTTGTATTCGCATTTTTCCAAAAAAGTACGTCAAAATCACTAAAATGACAGATGGTTCTCAGAAAGAAAAATTACAGAAACACTTGTGTAATAAATAACATTTTGTTTCAATTCTCATTGTTTTTTGTTCGTTTCTATTGTTTCTTGTGAACATTTTTTGGGTGCGAGAGTTATAGAAACGAGGTACTGAAAATCACTTTTCCTCACAATTTTTTTCTTTTGTTTATATTTTTCGTGATTTTCATTTCTTGTTATTCTTTTTCTGAACAGCATTTTATTGTAAACAAAGTATAAGAGCTAAGCTTGTGATTGAGAACAGTAAAAATCTCGTGATTTGAAGAACACTAAAGAATCACTTATGTGATTTTAAAATCGTTCGCGGTTTAAAATCATCGCGATTTCAAAACATGCCTGTATAACAGCATTTCTAACACATAATTATACATAACAAAATGAAACACCTAATTTAAATTTTGTCAAAAGCTTTGGCTTATACTTTTTACATAAGCAATGTTTAAGTAGTCATACACGACATGTTGCTATTTCACTATGTGAAAGTTGACATATAGAGTATGAAAAGCCTCGCGTATGTTGACAGCTTTATTGCCTAGTTTCACTATGAAAGTATTTAAGGTTTTGTATTGTCAGTTTCTTCTTTGAACTTTCATAGTCATTCTCATAACACAAGTTTTGTTGTATGTGTGTGATTTTGACACTAACAAATGAGAGAATAAAACGAATTTTAAGCACGTACAAGTGTGTACTCGTTTCTACAGTTTTTCCCACTTTTGCCTACAAAGGACGAACTAAAGACGAGCCCGAGTGTACCCACAAGTGCTGTCAAAACAAATATACCAAATAAATATTTATTACAACTGGTATAAGGAAAAGAATGGGTATATCTGATATGGTAAGGTTTTGTTTTTGCACACTCAATTCATACACATATTAAGACACATATTAATTTATTTATTTTTCTGTCTCAAATAACTATTGATACTATAAATATTTCCAAATAATTTGTTGTATAAACAGATATTTAATGAGTGTGTAAACAAAAATTTAATTTAAAATACAGAAATCATGCATGCATTGTATTTATGTGTGTTTGATGGTAACATATAATATGTAACTTATAGAATTTGCCTTAATATCTGTTTTATTTGTTTGAGCAAAGGAAAATAATAATAATATGTTACTCTCATTTTCTCTTTACCCACTCATCCAATTTAGCAAAGAGAATAATAATCCCACCCAGTAACCAGAGATGTCAGAGTGCAATATAGTATGCATTTTCTTTGCCTTTTTTGCACAAATCTCGAGTTTTTATTTTTCATTATTTACATTTCGTCCACATGAATTTTAAAACATGCAAATTGGTGTTTATTATAACTTTGAGGTCAAGCTGCATAGTAAATAACAAAAAGCTTACATATATGTACTTCCGGTATGTGAACTTTAATTAGAGACTTAACAATGGTTCTTAAAACAAACAAAAATTTCATTTTGCTTATTTTCCTTTATTCGCAATAATCGAACTCTATATATGTATCTTAAGTGTCATTTGAACTTTAAGTTCCATTTAGATACAAAATTGAGTTTCTAACTATAAACTTAAATCATATTTACACTCTGGTTCACTTATTTAAAGGCACTAAAAATTCCACATTCAACAACCTGTATCTTTTGCAATTTTTAACCGATTGCAAAATTTTAAAGTGGAAATGGAAGCTAGACACCTTGAGATATAAAAAAATTGTGACAATAGTGGTTTCTTTACTAAAAAAACTTTTTTTAAGCAATTTATCAAAAAAAATTCAAATATGTGAAATTTTTTTTTTGGTTCACTTGAATAAAGGCACTTTATTATTTTTAAAGTAAGCGATGATTTTTTGTAGAGAGCGTTTGTTTATTGCAATTTATTACATCTTAATCATTTTACGAGTCAACATGGCTAAACAAAAAATTTTAAATCTATCGGAAAAAACTAAAATCGATGTTTACCGTTCTGAAGGATTTTCTAACTGCGCAATAGCTAAAAAAAATTGGACGAAACCCAACTGTTGTCGACAATTACATCACGGATCCTGAGGGGTATGGAAAAAATTTTAAAGGAAGGGTTTCATTGTCTTTATCTACGTGTGAGAAAAGAAAAATCATCAGAATTGCTTCTAATTCTGCCTTATCCTTGTCAAAAATAAGAGCTCAAACTGGAGTGCAAGTGAGAAAGTCATCAGTACGCAGTAATTAAGAGCTGTGAGTATCTTAAATACCTGAAATTACAAAAAAAGCCGCCACTTAATGCTCCTCGTAAGGAAAAGCGGCTTCAACTCGCAAGAGACTACATGGTATGGGATGTGCAGAAAAGAGGTCCTGTAAATGACTGGAGAACCGTTACATTTACAGAGAAGAAGTTTAATTTGGACGGACCTGATGGCTACAACTATTATTTCCATGATCTGCGCAAAGAAAAGCGATTTTTGAACTGACATCACAGCCGAGAGGGCGGTGTTATGGGTGTGGGGTGCTATTACGTACTACGGCACCATCGATCGTGAATTTCAAAGTGCAAAAATGACTAGTGCAAGCTATAAAACGTTATTGGAATCGGCTTTTCCGAAGTTTAGTAAACTATTTGGTCCCATATCTTGGATATTGCAACAGGATAATGCCCCTATACACAACGCCAGAGTAGGAAAGCAGTTCATTGCAAGCCAAAATGTTAATATTCTTGACTGGCCACCCTATTTGCCAGATCTAAACATTATCTGTCAATGAAGTTATTAAAAACAAAGGGGGTTGTACCCCCCATTACTAATATTTCTTAAATAAAGTAAAACAAATTTAAAAAACAAGAAAAACCGTTTTTCATTAAAATTAGTTAAAGTGCCTCTATTTAAGTGAACCAAAAAAAAATAGCACATTTTTGGACTTTTTTTTTGATAAATGGCTTAAAAAAAGTTCTTTAGTAAAGAAACCACTATTGTCATGATTTTTTTTTTTTATATTTCAAGGTGTCTAGCTTGAATTTCCATTTTAAAATTCTGCAATCGGTTAAAAATTGCAAAAGATACAGGCTGCTGAATATGGAATTTTTAGTGCCTTTAAATAAGTGAACCGGAGTGTAAGTGGCCAATCTTGGGCATTTAAAGTCCACTTAAGTTGCACATATTAAACATATGATTTTGACAGTTTTTATTTTTTTGTATATCTCGTACAAAAAAGGTTATTGTGTTTAATTTAAGAAATATAATAAAAAACAATAATTAATAATAATTAATTATGCTGAGGTACTTTTTTACAGCAGACAATAAAAAGTCAACTTCAGCTGAAACAAAATTTTCAGTTCTTTTCATTTGATTTAATGTTGTTTTTTCCATTTTCAAAATATTATATTACTTTTTTATTATACCTTGCCACACTTTTGTCGCAAATAAATAAGAACAATCATTTAAGACTGAAAAAGTGAATCTGTATTAATGTGCAACTTAAGTTCAAAACGGCAATCAACTAATTCTCGATTTAAGTACGAAGTCAAAAACTGAGGGTTAGTTTTTCTACATTTTAATCTCAAAATTAACATCTCTGGTTATTCGGTCCACATAAATATGAATGATAAAAATGCAATATTACGCCATCACGAACATATAATTAAAATTTTTTGCGAATGTAGCACAAATGACGTAACGCGATGGTTTCTATTGGCTAATAACACTGCTCAGCAACAAAATTCTCCTTTAAATAAAACTATGTGAACTATATTACTATTACCTGCCTGCTAAGCTAACGCAATCCTGTCACCATATGTAACGTTGACTGCACACATATTCTTTCAATATTGGGTACCTGCGGTAAATTGATAATAAAATCCGCATTTGTTAATCGATTTTCATGATTTATACCTTATTTTATTCTTGAGGTATTTAGCTCTCAGTAAAATGTGCAAAATATAAAATAATTGCTTATTCTTTTTTTTAATTGCATTTTTAAACTGAAAAAAAAACCAATTTTGCAAGAAAAAAATTTTCCCTTCTTAAATTTTTGAATAATTCCAAAACGATAAAATATAGAACAAAATTATACGGAGTTAAATTAAATATAGTATTGTTACACATCTTTTGGTGTTTTGTTTATGAAAATCGGAAAAGTCGTTCTCGAGTTAGGCTGAAATATGTCTTCGTACCTGACTAATTTAGTGGAAAAAAAATTGCCACGCCCATAAAAAAAACTACGTGATGGAGAAGCCCCGAAAACGGATTTGAGTTTAGCACATCAAAATCCATATAGTCCACATAGTTTTGTTTAAAGGAGAGCCAAAAAGTGATTTTTTGCAGAGCAGTGTAATTTACAGCTAAATAAGGGAGAGAAAAATGTATTATTTCTTCAAACAGTGAACAATCTACGGCATCTAATGGAAAATCATGCGCGTGGCGTCATCTTGTATTTTTATCATTCTTGCTTTGAACTCTACACAACTCATAAATATGCTCTGAAAGCACGCGTTTAGTACGGAGTATCATAGTAAAAACATAACCATGAAAGATATAAAAATGCTGAATTAAAATACATACTTGATTAATTTTACGATTTTGTTGGGTATTATGTTGCTGCTGTTGTTGCTGTTGTTGTTGACTATGGCCCAAATTATTAAGATTTTGAGTTGTAATGTTCATAGTATTCTGCTGCTGCTGCTGTTGTTGTTGTTGTTGCTGAATATGTGGTGTATGTATTGACATATGCATTGGAGTATTGGTGCCTTGATTTTGCATTGAACAATTAGAAAATTGTTGGGTTTGCTGGATATGGACACCAGCTCCACCAGCACCTGCCCCAGTACCTGCACCTGGACCACCACTTCCAGAAACATCCGAAGAGTTTTGTGTTATATCGCTAGCAATACTGGCAGGTGAATCCATACCCATGGGAACATTAAGGCTGCATTCATAATGATGCATTCCATTTGGATTAGCATTATTGTTGGGGTTATTACTATTATTGCTATTGTTATTGTTGTTATTGGCTGCCCCAACATTATTATTAGGGGCACCCGCTGCCGAAGTTTCGTTGTAAATCATTGGTGAAGCGATATCAGGACTAACAGTAGTTGTACCAGTAGAATTATTATTTAAAACGGCTGCGGCTGCGACTGCTGCTGACGACTTAATTTTATTGTCCTCGTTTGTTGATGGTGTTCCTGAACTAGATTGATTGAGATTCTGGTCAACTTTTGCCTTTTGACAGGATGATTGCTGCTGCTGTTGTTGTTGTTGCTGTTGCTGATGAAGTTGCTGAGCTGCTAAAAGACTAACAGCAGCATTACCTTGCTGAGGCGCGTTATTGTGATATTTATTTGCGGAAGTTTGATGATTATTGATAGCGGCGGTGCGTATATGATGATGCTCAGCTTGGGCAGTTGCTGCTGCTGCTGTCCTATTCTTTTGAGCATTAGAATAAATGATTTGATTGTTATAGCTGCAAGCAGCAACAGAATTATCTTCTCGCATCATCTCATTTACACTAGAAGCATGCACAGCATGACTTTTAAGTGTTTCTTCCTTTTTTAGGGGACTAGTTTTGCGTTCACCTTTTAATTTATCTTTCGGATGGTGTTGCTGTTGTTGTTGCTGTTGCTGCTGCTGTTGCATATGCTGCTGATGAGCGTGCTGCATGGCTAAATTAGCCGATTGATATAAATTTTGTGTAAAATTATTATAAGCCATTGATGTCGCCAAATCTTTATGGAATTTTTGATTCTTTTGCGCTGTAGCATCTAAATGAGAAAGATTATAACCATAATAATCCCATTGCCAATACTGGGATGTATGATAATTGGATAACTGATTCAAGGGGAATTGTGGAGCTATTTTATTTAAATCAATTGTGTTTAAATTATGTTCAGCTGTTGTTTTAAAATGCAATTTGTCGTGAACACCTTGAGCTCCCGATGATGATACTGATGCTTGCAACATTCTATCTTCTTCCTTTATTTGTATGGGACCATGCAAACCTTTAACGCCAACACCTTGAGTTTGGGTAAAAAATTTATTTTGTGACTCTTGTTTTTCGCGGCCAGAATGCAAAGAGGATTTGGTACTTTTGCCTTCTTGTGATAGTTTTAAATCCTGTTTATCTTTTGATTTGCTTGATGATAATGATGATTTTATATGCTTTTCATTTGGCATTGATCGTTCAGTGTTCAAAACATTGTTGACATGTTCCATGGAAGTGGTTTTCTCTGTTTTACATTTGAATTTTTCGTTACAAGTTGTTTTTAAGATGCCAGCACCAACAGTTGAATGCAACACAGTTGGTTGACGGGTTTGTGTTGTCGGTAAATGAAGTTGATGATGCGGTATTTGAACGTGTTGTTCTACAGTCTGAGGCAAAGGGGTTGGAACTAAAACTGGTTTTGTGTCTGGCAAACTTATGCTGCCATTTGCTTTTACGGCAATCTTAGAAGTCAAGTGTTCCTTTTTAAGTTGAACTTGATCTACATTCTGGGCTTGCGCTAATTCTGGTTTGACCACAGTGGGCTCTACCACATTACTTTTTACTGCAATACTCTCTAAAGTTTTCCCTTCAATTGAATTAGTGTGTTCGGTTGTTAGTGCAGTTGCGGTTTTTAATGAGTTTTTTGTAGATTTAATATCAACTAGCTGGGCAATAGAATTACCAGGTTCATTTGTAGTAGCTTTAGCATTAATTGGCTCTTGTGGAGTAGCAGCCGTGGACACTTTTTCACATCCTATGGGACTTTTCTGTAAAGGTGATAGCTGTTCTGTTTTTAAGATTTCACACTCCCTTTCAGACTGCACCACTTTAGGAGCGACCTCCTCATTTGATGTTTGCTGTTTAATGTTGTCAGATACTTCTCCAGCTTCTTGTGGTTTTTTGGGGTCATCCATTTCGAGTTTGGACTCATTGATCACCGTAATGTTATTAGATTTTTCCATTACTGATGGCTTGATATTTGTTGGGCTTAAATTTTCGCTTAGACAATCACTACTTTCATTAAAATTTTTCATTTTTAAATCCATTTCATTACTCTCATTTTTGTCAATTTGTTTTGTATTTGAATTGTTTTCCTGACCAAGAGCTGAGCTAATTTCCATTTGATTTTGAGTAGCTGAGGATGTCGTAGCTGATGATGCTGTTGTTTCCACTTCTGGTTTCACCACATCTTCCATTTCGTTAAATAAAGACTTTTTAGTTTTCTTGGCCACAGCCTCTAGAACTTTGTCTTCACTTTCTATAGATTTTATAACTGAACTGGTTGTTGGAGACGTAATAAAGCAAGGAGTAGCTGCAGCTGCAGTAGAAGTAGCAGTAACAATTTCCTGTTGATTGTATTCAACTTTAATAGTTGATTTTTTCAAGTTTTCATTTGAAGTTTCTATTTTTGCTATTTCGGGAATGTCCTCATGAGATTTTTGGATGATTATGTTCTCAGTTTCATTATGCTTTTGCTTAGCTGACTCTAATTCACTTTCATTGGAGGAGGATATCAATTCTTCAGTAATTTTTCCCGAATTTTTTGCTCTTAATTTAGGAAACAAATTCGGTACACGCTTATCATTTTTTGACTCAGTATTATTTTTTAAACATGTTTGTGTGACTTTATCATTATCCACTACTTCTAAATTTGTTTTAATTTCATCTTGTTGTTCTTTATCTTTTGCTAAATTATTAGAACTTTCTAAAGTCACAGAAGCTCTTCTTTTTTCATCAATTGTTTCTGCAACAGCATCTGTTGCAACTTGTGTTTTTGTAGAATCAGCTTTTGTTACAGTTAACTCTTCATGCTTTCTTTTAAGAGGCGGTAAAATGTTACTTTGTTTACGAATAGATAAACGCTGGGAACGATTTGAGCTACAACTTTTTGAAATTTCCAATTGTTCAGATTTTACGGGAGCATTATCTTCAAATTTTTGTGCTTGTGGTGTTTGGTGCTCCCGCTTATCCTCGTCTTTTCTTGGTATTACCTTTTCAGATGTGCAAATTTCCATGGTTTCATGTTGTTCAAAAACGTTGCAAGGTTTATCGTGAGTGTTTTGTAAAATTTCACCCTCTTTTTTGTTTTCATTTATTATCTTTTCTTTGCTATCTTGGTGCTCTACACAAGTACTATCACATCTCTTGCGCTTCTTAACAATTTCCCTTTTTTCTTTATCCTCGCTTAACAAAATTTCTTTATTTTTGCTACTAATTTTATGTGTAAGGTGGCCAACCACATTATTACCACTAGCACTACCACCACCAATACCGCTACCACCAGTAGCATCAGCTGAGAAATTTTCTCTTTTAGGTAAAATTTTATTTTCCTCTTCTTGTAATTTTTTATTAGGACTTACTGCAACTTTCTTAACGGGTTTTGGTACAGATTGCAATACTGTTGCTGAGGCAGAGGATGATATTTGCTGTTTTTGTTGCTGCCTTAGTGTTTTTGTTTTTGGTAAATGTAAATCTTCAATTTTTAAGGCGGCATTTTTTCTAGGGGATAAACTTTGTCTGGTGGTAGGATCTAATGAATGGTTTTTTACAAATGTCAATAGTGGACTCCAACGTAGTCTTTCCGGTTCAATTTGTATACGATTGTTATTTCTTAAAAGTTTCTCATGGTGTTCATTTACCTTTTGCCAATCCACTTTAATATTGATTTGATAACGTATATCATGTTCATTTTTACGAAATTTAATAAAGTTTAATAGCTCCAATGCTAAAGCTATATCCACTACTGTAAGTCCAGTTTCTAAAGCAATTTCATTGAATGTCATTTTCTGATCTTTTCTATGATCGTACATATACTCCAAGAGTATAGATTTCCAATAAGAGAAATATGAAAGTCTACCCAAATCGGATAAGGGTTTTTCTGGTGTACCTAGTTGGCCTTCTTCACGGCTTAGAAGATAACTAAAATCAATCAAAAAGCGTCCAAATCCTTTTCTTTGGAATTGTGGCATTGTTAGAATACAGGAAACATTGTATTTTTGGGCACAATGTTTTTCCTTAGAAAAATAACCCACTAAATGACAACCCTTACTGTCGTTCTTTGTTAACACATAGAAAAGAAAAGGTTCTACATCATAGTACAGCGTTTTATGATCTAGAAAAAGTTTAGCCAAGAGACATAAATTTTGACAATAGATTTTGTTAATATTTCCATCAACTTCAAACACAGATAAATCTTGATGGCGATATATTTCAGTACCGGGTGGTTGCTTCCAAGAGCACTTATTCTGATGACGATCTAATACCGCACGACTTTTGGTATACTTTAAGCAAAATTCACATAAATATAGCTTGGCCAACCTACGGTAAATAGTCAAATATGTGGCAATCAATAACAAAATATGGTTACAAAAGAGAAAATTTACCTGGCGTATTCCTGAGGAAATGGACTTGAATACCATGTTTCAATATGCCATTTACCAATTTCAATTGAACCCGGACAGCGTTCAACATTGGAATTAATAAAAGTTGGTTTTGTTAACAATTTGCTGGGACTTTCCATAGCACCGATTATTGTTCTACGTGCTCTTTCGCGTATGACTTTATAAACATCATAATCTGCTTGTGTTACACCATTCGGTAGTGGCTGGGAATCAAAAGGATTTTCATCGGCCTTTACTTCCCAGGGATGTTTTTCTTCTGGCTCTTTCGGTAATTCCTCTTCTGGTTTTTCAGGATTTTTTGCTTTATCAATATCTTCCAGCATTTTGTATTTGATAACATTTTTTTGTGATAAATATGGAATAACATCTTCTTCTTCGGCTGTTTTTTGAATAACCTTCTTTTCCAATGGCATTGATTTTAACAAAACTGCTTTTTTCTGTACAAAATTAGTTTCATTAGTTTTAGTCACATTTGTGGCAATACCATCTGATCTATATTTTAACATTATGCTTGTTTTATTTTCTACTATAGAATGTATGGTGGGAAGTACATTTGATTTATCTTTAATTTTTTCTTTAATCATTTCAGCAGATTCTTTCCGAGTATTAGGTGTATACACCTGATTAGGAGTTTTTGTTGTTGTTGTTACTGATGCGGCTGCTGGAGTTATTAAAGAAGATTTCTGTATCAAATTTTGACTTTCTAATTGATGTTTTTGTTGCTGCTGCTTCTGTTGCGGTTCTTGTTCTTGATCTTTAGTCATTAATGTAAAGTGTTCAGTAATTTTGCGCTTAACCGTTTTTAAATTTTTCGCTATGTCACTGCTACTATTACCTGTATTGCTGTTACTGTTATTAGTGAAAATATCAGGATGGCTTTTAGCTACGGCAGCAAACCCCCATTCTTCTTCCTTTTGTGGTTGTATTAAATTTAAATGCTTGTCAATGGTTCCAGCATTTAATGAACCTTCACATTTTTCTTTTTTACAAATTTGGGCCATCATAACATTTGATTTGGACTCGCTATTCTCAGAATCATAGTCATCATCATCATTATCATCATCGTTATCATCACAATCTGAGCTGTCGCTGCTACTTTCAGACGAGTCTGAGCCACTGCTGCTTGTTGATGAACATGAATCCGATGAGGAGGTATCATCATTATCTTGATCGTCACCCTCGTTATTCTGTTCATCATCACTATCACTTGAAGAACTTGATGATGATAAATTTGAAAGAGTTCTTTTGCGACTTTTAAGATTTTTTAGAGGAGTTTCCTGATAAGCAGTTATATGTTGCTTCATTGTCTCCTCAGCATTTGTATGAGCTCGAACTTTAGTTATAGCTGCTGTTGTTGATGAAGCTACCGGCTCACACACATTGGCTTCCACTTTGATAGGTGTTGTTTTATTACCAGCCTTGCCTCGTGAGGCAGTCCAAACTTTTTCTGGAGATGCACTGGATGTTGCATTTGATGTATTAATAGTGTTTACTTTTACTGATTGTAAACCTACCCCTTGTTGCTTAGCCGCTGCAGATGCACTAAAAAAGAAACATCATAACAAGCAAATACAAAAGTTGGAAGACTCTTACATACCGACTTTTAGTCAATACCATTTTCTTTTGAGCATCTTTCCCTTTAACTAAGCGAAAAACGTCTGTATTTAATTTCAAGCAAGTGCTGCATCTATAAGGATGTTTAGGCTTCTTATCGGGTATGGTATCTAAGCAATTTAAATGAAAGTTTTTCTGGCAAACGAAGCATTGCAGAAGGCATGGACCTTTGTTACCTTTACCGCAAGTACTACATTTAACGCAATTCTCGCAATACCAAGAGCTACCTTTCGTTACTAACATATAAAGTAAAACAAAAGACTGTGTTTTGCATTTTGCTGCTATGTTAGCGCAAGTTGTATGCAATGAAATGCCACATTGTTTGCAAGAACTCAAAGGCTCAGGAATGCCATTTAAATTTTTCTGAGCATTTCCGGAACAATGTTTACATGTATCGTTGCCCTGAAAAATAATAATACATAGAAAGGGTATTGTTTTTAATAATATTTTTCTTATTTTCTTACAATTTGTACAGGTATATCAGCTGAAGCATTTGAATTCCTAGGTGTAGTCAGTGAACGACCTTTTTTATACAGTTTACCTTCTTGTATTATCAAGAAGCCCGCTTCTACAGCCTTTCTTATTGATTGTTTTATAACAGTTTTATAATCGGCATCACCAATAAGTTGTATATTATTAAATTTTTGAATATAGTTTTCAATACTCTTTAAGCTAGATCCTTCGCATTCGCCTAAGTCATGTACAGCTCTGGCCACTACCTTACACAAATTGGTATTTTTTTCAATACAAATAACACGCTTCGCCATTGGAGCTTTATAAGAATGTAAACCCTTGTTATAAACTTTAATGACGGCGCCAGTTTCAACAATTTGCTCAAGCTTCTCGGCTACAATGTCTTCATGGAATTTGTGATGTGTACCAATTGCTTGGCAAATACGCTGCACACTTGGTCTTTGTTTTTGAGAACGAATTTTGGATATTGCATCCAAAATCCATTTTTGCCACACATCCAAACTAATTTCTTGGGTGGAGTCGAACATTTTGTACAAGATCTGAGAAAAAACAACAACAAAAATCTAGATAGTATATACATAGCACACACATATATACAATTATATTTTCCAAGAAAAAAATCAGATACATATCTTTTTCACATCAACTTCTTTATATTAAAAAATAACAGAACTCTACACTTTGCTACGTACATAATTTTTCTTCTGATAAGTAGTTTTTTTCTTTTCGCCTACAGCTTATTATTTTGAAAGCGATCACATTGAATAGGAATTATTTAAATATTTCTTCAACGATATTAACTTAAATTCTTCCTCCCTTCAAACACTGTTTACAAGACAAAAAGTTTGACAGCTAATCGTTACATCAAAGCAGTTATATAAATCGGCTTAATTAGTGCTGTACGCATAGACAAACGGTTATTAAATGTATACGTTTTCTTATAGCCAATTTACACTGAAGCTTCATGTAGTACATACAAGATTTTGATCGAAGTCTAGTTAAATTTGCCTAGATTTCCCATACAAAACAAAATCTAGCTTGTGACTAGATTTTACCAAAATCTATTCAAAATCATACAACTGTGCTTTTGTTATTAATACGCCAAAAAAAAAATACTACACAGCACAAGAAAATTTGACATTTGGACGAAAAAAAAAAGAAAATTTAATTAAACACATTAAAATAACAAAAAATATTTTAAAATGATAAGTGTTATTTATTATATTAATATGAAATTTAGTGCAGCTTGTTCTTGTTCCGAAAATGAAATCTTGATATATGTCAAAAAGAATGTAATGTAAACGGTATAGATTTAAAAAGAGATTTCATATCAAATCTAATAGATTTTGGTTCAACTTAAATGCACTATTAAGCGGCTGATACACACGTCCAATTTCAATCTCAATCGATGCATTTGTGTGCGTTATTTTAAAAATAAATACACAGGATGTAAGCAAATTTTGACAGATTTGCAGACAAAACGATGGAGAGCAAAAAATGTCCAGCTACTTTATTTGTTACCCGGTTTCTATACCTTACGTATTTCTGTCATGCTAAACTTCAAATTCAAATCATGATGAAAAATCACCAAGTATAGCGTTATCACAGATATAACCAGATATGGCAACTGTGACAGGTGTCAAAGGCCCATATCATACGTGGTTAACCCCAAGCCAAATTCATGAATTCGCCTTGGTTAACCCCATTTTTTGAAAGAGAAAAAAAATGGCATTGCCAAAAACAATGCGAAAATGAAAGCAGGTGTAGGCTACATAAAATACAATTTGAAAGTGAACAAAATGTACAATGTAAACAAAATATTTTGCAGAAATTTTTATATTTAGTGTTTTTTGTCAAATCTTGAATTAAAAAGTCTAAAACCAAAAGCCATTTTTGTGTGTAAATAACGTGCAAGCGGTAATTATTCATTTTATGTAGCAAAATATTCATTGTGTTTGTTGTTAGCTAACAATTTTGTTTAGTTATTTGCAGGTAAATGACGGATGGTGGTCAAGAAGCACAAGCAGATAAAAAGTATATTTAAAATGCGAATCTCGGAAAGAAGTAGATAAAATTGTAAGTGGAAGTAAAAAATATTATTTGTGTGCGTTTTACTTGTAAATTTATGTTTATTTCAAACATGACAAATATGAGTTGTTGCAGATCAAGTACTGACTGTCGTCTGTAGCAATTGGTGGTATATCCCTTGAATTAATACTACAAATACTTTAAGGTGAGATAACTGGCGTAAAAAAACTTAAAAAAAGTAAAATTATTTATAAACTAACAATTAAATTTATCTTTTTAGTTTTGTTGTCTGTGATAGATGATGAAAGACATAATTATAGAGGCAATATGTAGAGGAAACCTTTTAGAAGTATTAAATTATGTAAGAATTAACCACAAGTAAGTTTTTGAATCAAAAAAAATTAAAAACAAAAAGTGTTTTAATACATGTGTGAAAAATTGTCCGTCCATAATTTATTTGTTGTGTTAAAATTGCTTTCATATATTTGTGCGTAAAGTGTGACCAGTGCATTTCTTGTTCTATGTCATACTACGTAGATCGTGTCTGGTGCCTTAATGTTTATTATATTTTATACATGGCCTGCAGATCGTGACGAAGTCAACATAAATATGGTTTTTGCTACATATTATATAAATAACAAAATTGTTGCTATAGTTTTTATATGTTACTAAAAAAAGTTTTCTTAAAAAATTTTGATTAAAAAACAATTTGACAAATATTTTATTTGATGTACATTTTGTAATTAATTAATATAAATCTATGTACAATATAATTTAAAAAATAATTCACACTATCATATTATAAAAAATTTTATTTAAATTTTCAGAAGCTGCAAGTGATTGAAATAGTCTTCATCATCATGTTCCGAAAATTGCTACCCTGTTAAAATTAAATAAAGAGAAAATGTATTAGTGGTGTAAAGTAAAAACAATATTAAATAATATGTATATAAATATACATATATAAACATGCATGTAATTAAAGTTATTTATCCCCTGCTTTCAGGAAAGTAATTGGTAAAGACCAACTAGATGAAAAACTATGATGGATTCAAAAATGTGCGAAATCTAAGCTCAAAAAGCGTAATAAAAAGTATGTTCATTTTTAATAAAGAAAACAATAGATGCTGATGTATCAATTGTACCAATATAACAATAAAAAAATCTTAAAAATTTTTATTTATTCTTATTTCAGAATTTTGCAATTAAAAAAAAATAAAAATTTCTATATAAAGGTTAAGAAAACATTATTTTCGTAAACATATTTTACACTTATAAGAGTAAGCTTATAGGAAGCTTGCACATATAAGTTTAATTATAAGGGTGCCGTTTTGATTATTCTACAATTGTTACGATATAGTTTTCCAATATTTTCTAAAACATTTTTCAACCATAAGGCTTATGGTTGTAAGTTTCTTATTTTAATATTTTTCTCAAGTCATTTGGTCTGTTGGGTAGGTATACATATATTCAACACAAAATATTAATATTTATTTGTGCTTAATTCCAGAAATTGTGTTGGTTTTTAATAAGGGGATAGCGTATCTAAATGGACACAACGTTTCTTGTAAACATTAGAGAAGAATAAAAATGGAATATATAGTTTTCAATATTAAAATGTTAGTTGGGAAATTTATTTATTTATTCAGTTCAATGCTTACTGAGTTTTTTGTTTGAATATTTGAATCTTTTTGTAACTATTGACCAATAATTCTTATTTAGTCATTTGCTTTTACAATATAAAGGTTCTAATGTTTGCAAGATTCCTCTACTGAGGAATCAGAGTAGCGTCTGTCGAAATGGTCCATATAGATTTGCTTCAGTACTTATTGTACTGAATAAATAACTCATGAGAATATCATGAGTAAAAGAATAAATTTAAAAACCAACACAATTTCTGGAATTAAGCACAAATAAAGATAATATATTGTTAAACTTTTAAATTCCAAATAGAAATTATTACATATACGAGGTATGATCAAAAAATAACCGTTATTTTCAATTTTCGTGAGGTACGTATGTTCGATTTTCGCAGTTTTTTAAGTTGGTACACATGTCTGTTATTTATGTTGACAATATCAGCCATTTTGAAATGTCAATTTGTATTTGAAAGAGAAAAAGGTTAGTCGTGTTTTGGTGTGCTCTTCGAATTTTTACTATTTCAAAAAATGGATCAAAGAAACTCTATTAAGTTTTGCGTAAAAAATGAAATTAAATGTGCAGGGACATTTGAAATGTTAACTATGGCGTTTGACGAGTCTACTATGAGCAGAACACAAGTTCAATTGCGGTATAAACGGTTTAAGGAAGGCCGAGAAGATGTCAATGACGATGCTCGTCCTGGTCATCAAGTTCGGTCAAATGTGAAGGTTTTGCTCAGTTTTCTTTGATTGCAATGGCGTGGTGCATCATGAATTCTTACCACAAGGTCGTACGGTCAAAAAGCAATACTACCTTGAAGACACCGATGGAAGGAAAGCGTTTTGCTACGATTGAGGAGATAAGAGAAAAATCGAAACAGGAGCTGTTGGCGATACCAAAGAGTGCGTTTCAGAAGTGTTTGGAGGATTGGAAAAACGCTGGCTTAAGTGTATTATATCTGAGGGGGAATACTTTGAAGGGGACAAGATAGTTATTGATGAATAAATAAATACTTTTTGACAAAATATTAATCTTTATTTGTGCTTAATTCCAGAAATTGTGTTGGTTTTAAAATTTATTCTTTTACTCATTTTATTCTCATGAGTTATTTATTCAGTACAATAAGTACTGAAGGGGAGAGCATACCTATATGGACCATTTCATCAGACGCTACTCTGAATCCTCAGTAGGTTACTCCCAACGTTTCTTGCAAACATTAGAACCTTTATATTGTAAAAGCAATTGACTAAATAAGAATTATTAATCAATAGTTACAAAAAGATTCAAATATTCAAACAAAAAACTCAGTAAGCATTGAACTGAATAAATAAATAAATTTCCCAACCAACATTTTAATATTGAAAACTATATATTCTATTTTTATTCTTCTCTTCTCTTTTACATTTGAATGCCAGGTGGGTATTACTGAATGTAATTAAAGAGTATATGAAAAACAAAAACAAAAAATTATAAAAAATAATAAGAAAAACATAGGGTTTTTTCTACAAATACAAGTGCTCATTGTAAAGAGTGATTTTTTTGCTATTATCTTTTTGGCAACACTAGTTTTGACAGCTCACGCACGTTTTGTATCTTGTGTCACTGTCAAACATCTTCAGTTTGGTCTATAATTTAATCATGAATCGTCTTACAAACGAACAACGCTTGCAAATTATTGAATTTTATTACCAAAATGCGTGCTCTGTTAAGAAAGTTCATCGCGCGCTTCTTCCATTTTATGGTCAGTTTAATCGACCTACTGAGGCTTCTATTCGGGCTATTGTAACAAAATTTCGCACCAAATTTACATTGTTGGACATTAAACCACCAACACGCTTACGTAGAGTGCGAACTGAAGAAAATATCGCAGCCGTATCGGCCAGTGTTGGTGATGACCGTGAATTATCGATTCGGCGCCGTTCGCAGCAATTGGGCCTCTGTTACTCCACTACGTGGAAAATTTTGCGGAAGGATTATAAGATACAACTGGTGCAAGAATTGAAGCCAAACGACCTACCACAACGCCAAATTTTTGGTGAATGGGCTCTTGTAAAGTTAGATGAAGATCCACTTTTTTATCGAAGAATTGTGTTCAGCGACGAGGCTCATTTCTGGTTGAATGGATACGTGAACAAGCAAAACTGCCGTATTTGGAGTGAAGAGCAGCCAGAAGCATTGCAAGAGCTACCAATGCATCCACAAAAAACAACCGTTTGGTGCGGATTATGGGCTGGCGGCATCATTGGGCCGTATTTCTTCAAAGATGATGCGAATCACAACGTTACTGTGAATGGTGAGCGCTACCGTGCGATGATAACAAACTTTTTTTGCCCAAAATGGAAGAGCTTGACTTGCATGACATGTGGTTTCAACAAGACGGTGCCACATGCCACACAGCACGCGAAACAATGGACCAATTGAGAGGCGAGTTCGGTGAACAGTTTATTTTACGCTTGGGACCAGTCAATTGGCCACCCAGATCGTGCAATTTAACGCCTCTAGACTATTTTTTGTGGGGCTATGTTAAGGCTAATGTCTATAGGGACAAGCCCGCTTCGATTGACGCACTGGAAGCCAACATTGCCAACATTATTCGTGAGATACCGGCCGAAATGTTGGAGAGTATGCCAAAATTGGACTAAGCGGATGGACCATTTGAGGCGCAGCCGCGGCCAACATTTGCATGAAATAATATTCAAACATTAAATTATATCGACCCAACTATCGATCCAAATAAATATTTCATGCATTTTTCTGAATTTTATGTTTTTTTTTTTAAATTTCCGATAGTTCTTATAAAATCACCTTTTAGAAAAACCCTATGTTAAACTTTTAAATTCCAAATAGAAATTATTACATAAATACTTTTTGAAAATAACGGTAATTTTTGATCATACCTCGTATATATTCAACACATTAACAAAAATATTTATTTTCTTGATAAAAATAAAAAAACCGTATCCAACACTAAATATAAAACACCCATAGAAAATCATTTCTATGGGCCACACACATGCATATATATACACAAAATTCCAAACATACATTAACATAGACTAAACGCAGGATCATTTCTGCCAATACAATTAGGTATTGTGTGTACAATGTTGTAGCTCAATAACATAAGTTATTTTATTCTTATTGTGGGCTATGAGTAATCCACCCCTATTAGCTACACACATATTTTGTACACACAATTTCCAAATGCATTGTTTACAATTGCCCAATTGGATGATGGAGTAAAAAACACATTAGAAAATTTTAGATTTTGGTAGACAAATTGTGCACCAAAATACAGAAATTTATTGTATTTTCAACTCTAAAATACACACAATTTAATATTAAAACACTTACCTTTTTGGCTCCTTCGGAAACCGATGAAGTTTTTCCATTTTTGGACATCCCACAACACATATACGGCTCCTAAATATGTATAAAAATTAATATTAAAATGTAACTAATATAAAAATTACCACTAGGTATACTTACATTTTGCTGCTCTTCTTTTCTGTTGATATATGCTTTTTCCAGGCATTTTCTCCTATTTTTTGCACCACTACCACTGCACATACACTTTTCTTAATAATATAACACAAAAAATTAGGAAATTTCGCCAAAATTTATGATAAATTTTGGAATAATAGTTATATTCCTCATTTTTTGTGTGCCTAAAAAATTCTAAAATAAAACTTTGACAAACAATTAACCCCATCAAAGAAATGAAAGAGGAATACAAAAATTGATATATTGCTATCCTTCACATATTAAGCTGTTGACACAGAGTTGCATTTCACTGCAATGGCAACATTAAAATTTGCCACCTAAAATTGGTGTCGAGTCTAGTTTAGTCTATGGCAAAACCTCGCAAAATCGATAGGTTTTACCTCTTAAAACTCAAATGAGACGTAAAACACGCTCTAAAACTTGGGTGTGAACATGTTATAAAACATCTTAAGTTCGACGTGCTTACGTGTTTTAAACACAGGTAAAAATGTGGTAAGTCGATTATGCTGTGCCTAAATGCAGCTCTGCATATAATCGAAAACAGTGTTAACAACAAGCTGGAGAGTTTAATGGTATGGCAAGACTGGTGCTATTTAATCTCTTGTAGATTTTTGTGAAATCTGGACATCGCCAGCAATTTTTATTTCATTAAAATTGTGTGTGTAAAGATGGTACAAGATTTTAAATCAAGTATATACTGGCTAAATAAAAATGCTTAAAAGTGAGAAATTAAACGAATTAACACATAGTGGAAAATCGCAGGTGGTCTGCATATCCCCAGATCACCCTTCGTGTATATTTTAAGAACGAACTACTACTACTCCAAAACCCCTACCACCACTACTACGTTAATAAAGAAGTTTACTTTATTTCCACTTTAACTCTACAAAGGCAAGAAAGAAAGAACACAAATCACGAGTAAAAGGGAGATAAATGCAAACATTTTTTTTAAATTTTCCATAAAATTCAGTAGTGCAGATATATATTTATAAAAAATTTCTGTGTTACATACTACATATTTTTCATATTTATAATTAAATAATTTAAAAAAATAACAATATAATTTATATATACTGTTGTATATATATATACATGTATGTATGATTGTGTGTATGTGTATGTTAAATATAATAAGTACATTCAAATTGCTTATTCAACAAACAAAAAACATAAAACGACTTTTTAAAGATAAAAAAATATCAAGCAGCTTTTTTTTTAACAATTTGGAGGTACTAGCACTACATGAGTGTGCCTTAATCTTTCACTCGAGACTAGAAAAAAATAATAATTTTTTATTATATATTATTGTTATTGTTGTACATACACAGATTACTAACTTACAGTCCAACCAGTATCAAAAGCGGGGACGGGATAAGCAAGTAACAACAGCAACAAATATCAGATATGCGTGAATTTAAAGTAGTTGTTTTGGGGTCTGGAGGTGTTGGCAAGTCTGCTCTTACAGTTCAATTTGTGTCCGGATGTTTCATAGAAAAATATGATCCTACTATAGAAGATTTCTATCGTAAAGAAATTGAGGTATGTACCCGTCATAATATATTTTCTGATGTAAAATTACTAATTACTGAACTTTGCAATTTTTAAGGTAGAAACATTCATTCCTAATTAAATAAATAATTGTAGCCAGTTATACATACATATATGTGTCTACATACCTATGGCCTGAGTTACATGTTTGGTAAATTTTGAAAAGCAGGGAGGCTACTTAGTTTGGCAATGCTTTTCGTATAGACATTTTCCAATTTTCAATCTTTTTCGTACTTTATTATAAAAGGTAAAAATATAATGAAATTAATTCCGTTCGGTATGCTGTTAATTTCATAAATACAATTTCGTTCGGTCGGAGTTGTTTTACCTTTCACCTTTCTTATTTGCATAGAATACAAATCAACACTGGTTGTATTCGGTAGAAATTTATTGCTTTTTATATAACCAATCGTTGCAAATAAATCATATGGCTGTATAATTTAGTTGAATCCTATTTCTTTAACGTTTTAATTTGTCAAATAAGAAATTTTTGATGTTAATTTCTATAAAATTTTAAATATTTTATTTGAAGTACAAATGCTCAGTTGACCGTTAATAATTTATATTAAATAACAATGCAAGTATAGTAAAGTTGGAGCTGTCGATATTTAAATATTTTTTATTATTGTGAAAAAACTGATTTCGATAATCATTTTGTGGTAATTATATTTTTCCCACAATAAATTTGTCTTAATCTAATATAACAATTTATTTGAATAGCAAAGCGTTAAGGTACGGTCACATTAGATAAACATTTGCCAAAAACAGCAAATATTTGTTTGCTGTAATATGACTCCAAAATATGTATGTCTTATCACCAAACAGAAAAACTGCTGATTTTGAACAATTAAAATTATTTGCTATCAAACAAAAATGCTTCTAATGTGCCACTCAAGCACAAATATTTGTTTCGTTTTTCGACAAATAATTATTTGTTCTTGCAGTTTTCGTAAAAACAAATAGCAAATAACAGCTGTGAAACAATTTTGTATGCTTTTAAAAATAATCTGTACACACCTTAGATATTTACGGCTTTATTTATAAAACATTGGCTTCTTTTAAATAATTTCTGTTGCTATTCTGCATAGTGTAATAATTTTACATATAACTATATAGATACAAATAAAATCAAATAAATTAATAGCAATAATCAAAAAAATAATTTAGTAAGAATTAAGGTGGATGGAAAATTTTTATGCTTAAAATCATTTTTTTAGAGTTCACACTGAGTGGATTAAACATAAGTTCGGATTTAAAATTCAACTCATAAATTCTTTATTTATCAAACTAATTTACTTTGAATAATGACAGACACTAAAAAAACAGAAAACAAAGTGAAATTATTTTAAATTCGCACATTTATCTATTCCATTTAAATTTCTTGATTCCCTTGTTTAATGTTTTTAATTGCTCATGAGAACAAACTGTAGTATTAGTTACCTATCTAGAAAAGAAAGAAATGAAAACAAAACACCCTAATTAATTAATAAAAAAAGTTTTATTGCCTATTATTGCAATTTTGTTCTTCAACGAGCGATACACACAAGGCGAATACATGCAAGGTGATGTAAATAATGTAGCCATGGTGAAATTATAAAGGTGTGTGCATTAGGTAATTCATCCCGTAGCTGTTTTAACATGAATTATCAAAATTGATTTCCATTTACAATTAATTAATTTTAACTTACCTCTAAAGATGAATTTTCAATCACGAAGTACGTATTATTTATTTTTATTACATTATTTATATAAATAAGATAGAATATAAAAAAGTTAAAAAAATTCTTAAACAATTTTGACAGCTCGGTAAAAAATAAATTCGCCTTTATGATTTTCGGTATGCATACACCTGTATAATAATTTCTTGATTTGCCAAATTGTGTACATTTATATGGTCGGAGCAAGTCGAATTCATATAAAGTCGTCATCCAATTAATTGATATCAATCTCATTTTAATGTGATTTATTAAAATAATAATAAAATTTGTTTTGGTTTGTTTTGCTATCGAAAACTTAGAAAATTTAATAAATTCTTCTTTATTATACATTCACTTTGCACTGATAACGTGTACAAAATCTCACGTGAGATTCCCAATAGCAATTTTCCCTTCGAGGGGAATGAAAATTTCGGGGGAACAACAATTTCACTTTTATTCATGATAGGGGTGAATAATTTAAAAACTGAATGAAAATTTATTACCTAAAACAGAAAGTAAAGGGTGTTTTTTATAGACGTATAAAAATAAAACAACGAATGATTATTCGATTGACATGAATTTTATTTATCCGAAAGATAATCTTGTGGCATTACATTTTAAATATGATTTCTGGCATATGACCGCCACGGCTGGCTCGGATGTAGTCCAATCTGGACGTCCAATTTTCGATGACTTTGTTCCAACATTTGCGGCCGTATATCGGCAATAACACGGCGAATGTTGTCTTCCAAATGGTCAAGTGTTTGTGGCTTATCCGCATAGACCAATGACTACATAGCTCCGCAGAAAGTAGTCTAGCGGTGTTAAATCACAGGTCCAAAACGTGAAATTAGGCGGTCACCAAACGTGTCTTTCAATAAATCGATTGTGGCACGAGCTGTGTGACATGTTGCGCCGTCTTGTTGGAACCACAGCTCCTGGACATCATGGTTGTTCAATTCAGGAATGAAAAACTTAGTAATCATGGCTCTATACCGATCACCATTGACTGTAACGTTCTGGGCATCATCGTTTTTGAAGAAGTACGGACCAATGATTCCACCAGCCCATAAAGCGCACCAAACAGTCAGTTTTTCTGGATGTAACGGTGTTTCAACATACACTTGAAGATTAGCTTCACTCCAAATGTGGCAGTTTTGTTTGTTGACGTAGCCATTCAACCAGAAGTGCGCTTCATCGCTAAACAAAATTCGCTTATGAAAATCGGGAACAACGGCAATCTCGTTTTAGGAGTCCAGGCGTGAGTCTATTCATGATGAATTGCCAAACCAAACTGAGAATAAATCACTTGACAGCTGTTAAATCGGTCGCCATCTTGAACAGTAATGCCAACTTAAAGCTCTATACGTCTATAAAAAACACCCTTTATTTCTGATAACGCATATGTTACTCGCCAAGGTAGAAAAGTAGTTCTTCCGTGTAGATACAGGGATGACAATACATAGCCACATTTTAAAATAATTTTAATTTAATTAATTTTATGTATCGTATGTTTATTATAAGGAAAGGGAGATGTTATGTAATGTATAATTTACTTAACATACTTTAGGTTACTTCACATTATATTAATATAAGAATCACCCCATAATCTATATATATAAAAGAGTAACGTTACTGACTGATTGACTGAATGACTTTTCATCATCGCCCGGCCCAAACGGCTAAACCTACGGGCTTGAAATTCGGTAAGTAAGTTCATGTCCCAATGTAACATGTGGCGCAAAAGTAATCCTATCAGAAAATGCTATAAATTTTGCGATTGGCCCCTAATGTCAGTTCTGTTTTGACATTTGTGTAGTAAACACATGCGAAATATACGTTAAGAAACTAGTCAAGAACGCGGAATATTGGTGACTATTTATTTGACCAATAATCGGTCGGTGACTTTGGCACAACGTGAATTTCGTCGCAGATTTCCTGGCCGTCCAACGTCTACTGGTGAAACACTACGACGTTTAGCCGCTCGCCGCGAAGAGACTGGCACAACACGAGATGCTGCCAGGCGTGGCAGACCCCGGAGTAGCCGTTCTGCAGAGAATATTGCTGCTGTAGCCGAGGATGTCATGGAAGCGCCGTCGACATCGACCAGACGACGTGCCACGCAAATTGGTATCAGTCGGCGGTCTTTACAGCGAATTTTGGTACAAGATTTGAAGATGTTTCCGTACAAAGTACAGACGGTGCATCAGCTGTTAGCTGCTGACCGCCAATCGCGTCTAACATACGCTCAAGCCATCCTTAATCACCACCAAGAGGAAGATGATTTTTCATCAAAAATAATCATGAGTGATGAGGCCCATTTCGATCTTAGAGGGTACGTAAATAAGCAAAATTTACGCTTCTAGGGCACTGAAAATCCGCGTGTAACCCACGAAGAGCCATTACATCTTCTCAAAGTCACTGTATGGTGTGCTGTTTTCGCTGGAGGAGTCATCGGACCTTTTTTCTTCGAAGACGTCGCGGGCCAAACGGTTACTGTGAATGGTGAGCGCTACAGAGCAATGATCAACTAGTTCTTTTTGCCGCAACTTGATGAATTGGGATTGGAAAACATGTGGTTCCAACAGGACGGTGCAACGGCACACATTGCACGTGCCACAACCGATATGCTGAAGGATGCATTTCCGGGGCACCTAATCTCCCGTTTTGGCGATTTGCACTGGCCAGCAAGATCGCCTGATTTGACCGCTGCAGACTTCTTTTTGTGGGGCTTTTTGAAGTCGCAGGTTTATGTCAACAAGCCTCAGACTCTTACAGCTCTTAAAGACAATATCCGTCAAGAATGTGAGAACCTATCGCCGGAAGTTTTGGCCAAAGTGATGGAAAATGCCATAAAAAGGGCTCAAATGACAATCAACTGTGGCGGCGGCCATTTACATGACATCATATTCTCGACTTGATGTAAAAAAAATTAAAAGACCAAATAAAAATAATCCACAAGAAAAATCAAAGTTTTTCATTTTTTTTTAAATTACAGCCAAAAAACATCGGAAGGTTATTTTTGCGCCACCTTGTATAAGACGAATAAGAAGGAATTTTTTGAAATTCGAATATTAAGGGGGTAAAAACGGGTAAAGTCGAAATTCTTATATCTCCGGAACTACTACAGATAGAGCCAAAGTTCAAACTACAAAATATTCTACTAAAAAAATAAGCGGATAAGTATTCGGTATTTTTTCGATATTTGTACATTTGCGGGATAAAAAGGGTAAAAACTAATGTTGTTACGTTTTCTTAACAACATTTATCTTTCAAAGTAGCAATCACAGCAACAAAAGCTAATTGTATTCTTCTCTTCTTAAAAAGGTCTAACATGTTTATTGGCACTTTTTTAAAATTCGGGTAAATAATATGTACCCCTTTTTTCTACTATTTCTAAATATGTAAATACTTTTATGTAAATTGATGCAGTATGTAAATGTTATTACCAATTTGTAACACCCCATAAAAATCAACCGTAAAAATTTTTTTCAAGGGTGAAGAAAAGTACCAAGGGAGAAATATGAATGGTACTTTATATTTACCAAAGTTTATTGGTATTTTTTATGTTATGTGCAAAACTTACAATTACGACAGTAAAATTTAACAGTACTGAATGAATAGTAAGGATGGTACTTTTTAATGATACCTCTTGATTTTTTAGTATTAACAACCCTAGAACTACAAGACTGCTCAAACGATTCAGGTCAAATTAAAAAATAATTAAGGGGACAAAATGGTACTTTTTAAACATTTTAATGGTACTTTTTCACTTTTTAATGAAAACGAAAAGGTTAGGCTCAAACGGTCCTGATCAAAGTGAAAAATCATTAAAGGGATAAAATAGTACTTTTTATTAATATTTATGGTATTTTTTGATTTTATAATGAAAACGAACCTAGAAGTAACAGAATGGGGTCAACTTTCCTGAGCAAAGTGATACATAATTATTAGAGGGACAAATGGTATTTTTTATTAATTTTAATTGTACTTTTTAATTTGCTAATGAAAACAAACCTAGAAGTATAAAGTTGGGCTCAAACGGTCTGAAGAAAGGTTTAAAACCCTAAACGAAACAAAATGGTACTTTTTGAAATATTCATACTAACAACCCTAGAACTACCAAAGTAGGGTCAAACGCTCTTGAGCAAAGTAAAAAAATCATTCAGAGGCAAAACAGTACTTTTTATTGATTTGATACGTTTTGATTTTTTTACATTAACGAATTTAGAACTATCAGACCGAGCTCACACAGTGCTCAGTAAATAGAAAAATCAATAAACTGACAAAATGGTACTTTTTCTATATTTTAATGATACATTTTAATTTTATTTGTATTAAAAACCCTAGAACAGAGATTAAATGCTCTAGAACGATATAATAAATTATAATAGCGACACGAAGTCGCTATAAAATCCTAGTTGTCAGATACAATTTTAAAGAGAAATCCACAAATGCCAAGTAAAGACATTTTTACTTATCTGTACAAAGTTCTTGCAAATAGAAGTGTCAAAATTGCTGTAGTTAAATTCGACTGTGTTAGCGTAATATTACTATCTTTCTTGTTAAATATCAAAAAAATAATACAAAATATACAAAAAGTTATATAATTCTCCCTTGAAATTTATTTTTTAAATAAAATTTTATTTTGTGTTACGAATTAATAATAGAATATTCATATGCTGCAAGTACAGGGTGGGCCAAAAGAAACCAAGGGGTGTAAAAGTTTAATAACTTTTTTGTTTATTAACTTTTTTTTATTTTTTCTTTCAGATTATATAATATACAAAATGGAAATTTTTTTACACTAAGTATGAAAAATGATGTCTCTTAAATGACCACCGTTTTCAGCTTCGCACTGATGGGCTCTTTTTAGAGCATTTTCCATAACATCTTTCAAAACTTGTGGCTGTAGCGTTCGAATTTCTGCAACAATGTTTGCCTTGAGTTCAAGGATTGTCTCTGGCTTGTTCACATACACTCGCTCCTTCAAAAAACCCCAAAGAAAATAGTCGGGTGCCA
Source organism: Thelaira solivaga (assembly GCA_947397855.1). Classification (NCBI taxonomy): domain Eukaryota; kingdom Metazoa; phylum Arthropoda; class Insecta; order Diptera; family Tachinidae; genus Thelaira; species Thelaira solivaga. The sequence goes on from OX377614.1 coordinate 45,162,020, forward strand.
GCGTGATCGCCAGGCCAAATAATTTCCGAATTTCCAGAAATTATTCGCTCTCCAAAAATTTGACTTAAAAGTGCCATTGTGTCTCGGGCAGTATGGGCAGTGGCTCCGTCCTGCTGAAACCACATACCAGGTCTGTTTTCAAGAGCAGGACGTAAAAAATTTTCTATCATAAAACGATACCGCTCTCCATTTACGGTTACAGCACTTCCATCTTCATTCTCGAAGAAGTAGGGCCCAATGACATTTTCAGATGTGATCCCACACCATACTGTACACCTGATGGGGTGCAATTGGCGTTGATGAATGGCTCTTGGATTTTGAGAACCCCAGAACCTACAGTTCTGCTTGTTAACAAAGCCATTCAAATGAAAATGAGCTTCATCACTCATAATCAAATTTTCAATAAAGTTGATCTCTGGTTTAAATAATAAAATTCTATTGTTCTGGTTCTCTGTTCAGTTGTGAACCTCTCCATTATAAATTCTCCAAGTGTTGTCTATATAATCTGAAAGAAAAAATAAAAAAAAATTAATAAACAAAAAAGTTATTAAACTTCTACACCCCTTGGTTTCTTTTGGCCCACCCTGTACATATTAATAGCTGTAAAAGTTGGTACATATTTTTGCCATTTTTTTTAATCGAATTTTAAAAAAGAAGAGAATTTGTTGCTGCGATTGTTACTTTAAAAGATAAATGGGGTTAAAAAACGTATCAAAATTAGTTTATATTTTTTTTTATCCCGTAAATGTAGAAATATCGAAATATTACCAAATACCCATCCGCTTATTTTTTAGTAGAATATTTTGTATTTTCAACTTTGGCTCTATCTGTAATTATTCCAGAGATACCAGTTCGATTTTACCCGTTTTTTACCCCTTAATATTCGAATAAATTTCTTATTCGCCTACACATTGCTAGAGGAACTTACTTACCGAATTTCAACTCCGTAGCTTAAGCCTTTTGGGCTGGGCGATGATGATAAATCAGTCAGTCACTCAGTAATGTTACTCTTTTATATGTATGGATGATAACAATTTTGCTTTTTTCCATTTTTCCCTTTTTGTGAAATGTAGCTAATTTTCTAATGGAAAATAAGTAAACACTTCCACTAATGAAAAGTCCTTAAAAATGTTATTTTTTAATATGGCTGTGTGGAAAGCCACTTATTTAAACTTAAAGTTTTAGTATTGTACACATATTCAAATAACTCCATTAAACAAAAAAGTAAAAAAAAAAATTATTGAAATATGCAACTTTTACATAAATGCTATAAGAGATTTGTGAAAATTTAAAAAAGAGTATAATCAAATATTCAAACTTATAATTAAAAAAACAACCAGTACCAAATGTTATTGTCCTTGATTAATTAATTAATTTTTCTAGGATACTCTACGTATATTATAACAAAGTTATGACATGACCTGCTTTTAGAAAAAAAGATTAATTTAATATAATTTTCTAAAATATCAACGACTCTTAAAAATAAAACAATTTTACTAAAGAAAAATTATCAAGTTTAGTTTACTCTACATTCTAATATTCTAATGCCATCTTAATGTACACATTTTCATGTATCTAAAAAGAAATTTACCACAGTCCAATCACAAGTAGAAAATTTGCTACTAAAAATATAAGCGGATGGGTATTTATTACTTTTTTGATACATATTTGTACATTTGTGGGATAAAAAGGTAAAACACTGATGTCTGGTACGATTTTTTAACTCCATTTATCTTTCAAAGTAATAATCACAGCAACGGAATCTAAATTGTATTATTCTCTTCTTAAAAAAGCCTCCAATGCATATTGGCACTATTTTTAAATTCGAGCAAGTAAGGGGTAAAATACTTATTACTAATATTTCTAAATAGGTACCTTTATGTAAATTGATGTAGGCTATAATCATTTTATTACTAATTTGTAACACCCTATAAAAATTGAGAAAAGAGTACGAAAAGGGAGATACTTTATATTTAAAAATTTTTTTTATGTTATGGGTAAACCTAGAATTATGATAGTAGAATTAAACGATACCGAACGAAAAAAAAATTTAAAAGGGACATTATGGTACTCTTGATTGATTTTAATAGTAATTTTTGATCTAGAGCTCAAACGGTGCTGAGTAGAGACAAAAATCAAGAAAGGGACAAAAATGGTACTTTTTATATGCTTTAATTATACCCTTTGCTTTTATTAGTATTAACAAACCTAGAACTGAGATTAAATGATCTACAACGAAATAAAAAATTAAAATAGCGACAGTATGGTATTTCGCTGATGAAGTAGCGAGTTAAATGCTAGTGTAATTATAAAAATGTGCAATTATTAATAAAATTATTAATATGTACATGGAATTTCTTAATAATAAATGCATTATATAGGGTCCGCAAATAACTTTTTTTTTTTTTTGAAAATGCTATAAAAACATCGAGTGTAGCTTCGGCTGTGTGGCACGTAGCGCCGTCTTGTTGAAACCAAATGTTGCCAATATCCAAGAATTGGTTCAACATGGCCTGATAACGATCGCCATTGACTAACGGCCACTCCTTGCTCATTTTCGAAGAAAAATGGCCCAATTATGCCTCTGGACTAAAATCCGCAACAAACAGTGACTCGTTTTGGGTGCGTCGGTTTTTCAATGTATGCGTGCGGGTTTTCTGTGCCCCAAATGCGACAATTTTGCTTGTTTACATACCCGCCAAAATCGGCATCTTCTGTAAGTTGATCGCCGGCCCACTTAGCGAAGCGAAAACACAACCATATTCTTTCAGCGGAAGGATAAAACTAATTATCTGTCAAATCAGACATGAGCTAAGTGTTACCATTCACGAAATAAGCACTAGTTGAAAAAAAACGTTCGATGGCGGACCCTATATATTATTATTTATGTATATAAAGAAGAAAATACAATTTCACTTAGAAAAATGAAAGTGGTTTCATTCTGAAAAAATTAAATTTTCTGTGGAAGCTATTTACGGAATTGAATTCTGTAATAGGCCTGATTACTTAGCTGGTGCTAGTGTATTACAAGCAACAGTTCAAGATAACTCATATGGTAGAAAATTCTGTATTTAAAATAATATTTTTATTTTGAAATCTTATAACACAAAAACTTGACTTGAGGTTTATTTATTTACAATAACCTAGTCTGTGTAGGGCAAAATCGGTTAAAAAGTTTCTACTAACAATTCAAATTTAACTGCAAAACCTATTAGATTCACAGAACGTTACCACTGTATGAAACTTCAAGAACTATAACAAAAGAATAATACAATCACATTTTTCTAAAATGTTATTTTTGAAGTAAACAAAACACCGTGTATTTTCTAAAATAATTACAATAATAATTGTTGCACATTAAAATTGAAATGGTGTACATGCAGTGGAAAAAAACATCATTCGAATCAGAGTTGATTCGCTTTTTTCTTATGCCCAGTATTTGACTTCGCACTTAAGTATCATTTGAACTTTAAATTCCATTTAGATACAAAATTGAGTTTCTAACTATAAACTTAAATTATATTTAAGTAGCCAATCTTGGGCATTTAAAGTCCACTTAAGTTGCACATATTAAACATATGATTTTGATATTTTTTTTTTTGTGTATCTCGTACAAAAAAGGTTATTGTGTTTAATTTAATAAATATAATAAAAAACAATAACCCCCAGTTTTTGACTTCGTATTTAAATCGAGAATTAGTTGATTGTCGTTTTGAACTTAAGTTGCACATAAATACAGATTCACTTTTTCAGTCATAAATGATTGTTCTTATTTATTTGGGACAAAAGTGTGGCAGCATCATGAATTATTAAAAATTAATTATCATTATCCAAAAAACAGCTGTGTCAAAGCAAAAAAAAAAAGTGATAATAAAAAAGTAATATTTTGAAAATGGAAAAACAACATTAAATCAAATGGAAAGAACTGAAAATTTTGTTTGAGCTGAAGTTGACTTTTTATTGTACAAAAAAAAAAAAAAAAAAAGTACCGTTATAGCAGTCTGAGCTATAACGGTGTTGTTGGTTTTTATAGCAATATACATAAAAATAAGACGTTCTCTAATAAGTCGCAAAATCTACAACTTAATTTTTAAGTGTTCACTTTCACACGATACTGTATGTACGTATAGTACTGCCACGACAAAATTAAAGCCAAAAATCAACGCTATACAAATGAAAACAGAAAAAATTAAATGAAAATGGTAATTATCATTAGGCGTAACTAATTATTATTATTTAAGATCTATTATGTAGATCAGTTCCTACCTACAATCCGAGACTCCTTACGAATCTCGTAATTTGGCACGTAAATATTGCCCTTAAGGCTTTGTCAGTTATGTATAGTAAATGTTTGTTCCAAGGAAGAGTCTTATTAGAACTATTCCCAGATATTTTATATCCTCGGACATCACCAAGTGACTGTCCCCCAATTTTAGGGTCCTTCTTCTAGTAAAGGGAACCACTTTTGTTCGGATTTATCGAAAGTCCCCTCTCCTGACACCATCTGTGAGTGATATCAAGAGCCGTTTGCATTCGATCGGCAGTTACAGAATCAATCCGAGATCACCGAGAAGCCCATAGGCTACCAATTGCCATAAAAGTGGCTTTAAAACGCTCCCTTCAGGGCATTCTTTGGTTGACCTGACAACTAATCTCTTTGCCCCCGCATTGAAGATTATAGTCCTATTACTCAGCATATTGAGATCCCATGCCATGATCAGTCGGTTTATATCTTTCTTGATCATTGCTTCCTCAATTGAATGTAACTTTGTGAAAGGCCCCTGTAATGTCAACCGACGTACAGAGGGGTATTCTTTAACAGATCCTTTTCGATTTTACTCGTTAGGCTGTGTAGTGCAGTCTCAGTTGATCTGCCTGATTGGTAAGCATATTGTCCAATATTAAGAGGGTTGTCCCTAAAATGGACTTCCCTGATATATTGATTCAAAATCTTTTCCATAGCTTTAAACAGGAAGAACGTTAAGCAAATGGGTCGCAAGACTTGGCGTGTAATCCGCCTTTTTACCTTGTTTCGGTATAAAAGCAACCGTTGCTCTGCCCCAGTGTTCAGGCTTGTCCTAAATATATTAGTCAACCTAGGTGCGAGTACGTAAACACCTTGCCTCAGTAGGCCCAGATGTATGTTATCTACACCTGTACCCATGTTGTGTAACTTTTGTGAGAACTTCTCGCATCGAATAGTTGTGAAACAAAATATTCCATCGTTTCTCGAAAAGTGAGAAAAAACTTTGTCTGTAACTCAAGACGGAAAACACCACACATGACTACGTCGTTACGTTATAACTGTCACAATAAAATAACGAGCAGCCGATAACAAAATGAAGTTGGCGAGGCCGCTAACCACAAATGTTTTCGACGGTGGCTTAACGTAAACTAAAACTGAATAATGTTCAGCGGCGGCGTCCGAACTACTTTCGTCGGCCAACATTCGGTTATATTAAAAATTGTCATGTATGACTTAGTTTTTTCATGTGTTTTTTGTTTTATTTATGTTAAATTTTTTCTTAAATTTTAAAAGCAAAATATTAATTTAACAATGATAAAACTATTAAGAACACAATATTTGCCTTTTCACTATTATTATTGTCCATTTTTTTAACTAACACAATTATAAATTTAAGATTTATTGTAAAGGGTGTTTTTTATAGACGTATAAAAATAAAACAACGAATGATTATTCGATTGACATGAATTTTATTTATCCGAAAGATAATCTTGTGGCATTACATTTTAAATATGATTTCTGGCATATGACCGCCACGGCTGGCTCGGATGTAGTCCAATCTGGACGTCCAATTTTCGATGACTTTTTCCAACATTTGCGGCCGTATATCGGCAATAACACGGCGAATGTTGTCTTCCAAATGGTCAAGTGTTTGTGGCTTATCCGCATAGACCAATGACTACATAGCTCCGCAGAAAGTAGTCTAGCGCTGTTAAATCACAGGTCCAAAACGTGAAATTAGGCGGTCACCAAACGTGTCTTTTAATAAATCGATTGTGGCACGAGCTGTGTGACATGTTGCGCCGTCGTGTTGGAACCACAGCTGCAGGACATCATGGTTGTTCAATTCAGGAATGAAAAAGTTAGTAATCATGGCTCTATACCGATCACCATTGACTGTAACGTTCTGGCCATCATCGTTTTTGAAGAAGTACGGACCAATGATTCCACCAGCCCATAAAGCGCACCAAACAGTCAGTTTTTCTGGATGTAACGGTGTTTCAACATACACTTGAAGATTAGCTTCACTCCAAACGCGGCAGTTTTGTTTGTTGACGTAGCCATTCAACCATAAGTGCGCTTCATCGCTAAACAAAATTCGCTTATGAAAATTGGGAGCAACGCCAATCTCGTTTTAGGAGTCCAGGCGTGAGTCTATTCATGATGAATTGCCAAACCAAACTGAGAATAAATCACTTGACAGCTGTTAAATCGGTCGCCATCTTGAACAGTAATGCCAACTTAAAGTTCTATACTTCTATGAAAAACACCCTTTATAAATAAAATTCTTAGACACACTTTTTCTTTGAATTTGCTTGTAACACGTTTACGTGACAGCTGTATCTCATAAAAAAGTTACAGACACAGCATAGTGAGAAAAATCAGCAATTTGTTTCAATTTCATGTATTTTGTTTCATTTTACATGTTTCAAGTGAAAAGTTTCTCGCAGTGAGAGTTACAGAACATGGGCACTGAAGACTTAAATTGTCTAAACGTAAAAATAGCCCATTTAGGTGTATTGACGGTAAAAATTTTACCGGCGTAACTTAATTAGCCCAAAATTCGGTCATTTATGACCAGATTTTAATGAAATTTTGCACAGATATTTGAAAAGTAATTTCTCATAAGACTGCATTCCTCAATTTTTTTAATTTTGCAAATTTGTAAATTACGAGTATAACATGTTAATAATCATGACCCTGTAACGCTTATTTGCCGATAACTGAAATTGCGTTTCTAGAAGCGATCTAAAATTCACACCAAACTGTCACTATTTAATCGCACTTACCTGTATAGATGCGGCTGGATGTGGTAGAAGTTGTGACGAAAAACAAAGTATTTTTTATGCAAAGTCTTAAAATTTTTAATTTTAAACAATTTTTTTGAAGTAGTAAGTCAAAAATCTACCAAAATTTGACTTGAATTTGTAAACTTGTGTAATTAAACGATTTGTATCCATTAAGATTTTATACCAAAAACATACTATTTTAAACATCATTTAATAAATATAAATTTTTTATGGTTCAAAGGTTGATAGTTCGCCATGTGTGCTAGAAATCCTAGACACCGCTGGGACAGAACAATTTGCTTCAATGAGGGATCTCTATATAAAAAATGGACACGGATTTATTGTTATGTATTCGTTAACAAACCATCAAACATTTCAGGTAATTAAAAATTATATGCACGTGTTAATTAGTATTTTTATTTTGTTTATGATTACGTTTGTATTGTGTGATGTATGGAAGTTAAAATAAACTTCCTGAAGTCCCTAGGTAACGTACAGAAAAGTTTAGCATAACAATCTCTCAGTCATGAGTGAAAAACCGCGACTGCCTCTATTTTTTTTTTTTTTTTGCCATTTTTCTGAGTGAGTTTTTTTTTTGTCTAAAGTGCAAATCGGACAAAAAAGTGGTATACAGTCTTGTCAGAAATCACTACAAAAAAAGCTGAGCAAAATGGACGTGAAAATTTTAGATTTTCATTGGGTCATATTATTGATTCCTCACGGAAAGGAAGATTTAGCGGAAAGAAGTATCAATCGATATGCGAATTGCTATTATTCATTTCTGCGGAATTATCTTATTATTTTGAATTGTTTCATTCAATTGTGAATTAAAAAGTTGTCTATTGTGATTGAATTGTGTTAATTTTTAAGCTGATGGTAATAAGAAAAAATTAATATTTCTTAACATCAAAGTATATATATTTTTTTTAATTTATATAATTATTTATTTACCCCCTTATCCAAAAAAATTAACGTAGACTTTAAAGTCAACGTTATCGAAATTTTTCATATAATTTTTTCATAAATTTTACTTTAAAGTCTACGTCAACTTTTTTTGGATAAGAGCATTAGACTTTTATGTTGATATACTCGTACACTCCGGTTCAATTATTTAAAGGCACTAAAAATTCCATATTCAGCAGCCTGTATCTTGCAATTTTTAACCGATTGCAGAATTTTAAAATGGAAATGGAAGCTAGACACTTTGAAATATAAAAAAATCGTGACAATAGTGGTTTCTTTACTAAAGAACTTTTTTTAAGAAATTTATCAAAAAATGTCCAAAAATGTGCAATTTTTTTTGGTTCACTGAAATAAAGGCACTTTATTATTTTTAAAGTAAGCGATGATTTTTTGTAGAGAGCGTTTGTTTATTGCAATTTATTACATCTTAATCATTTTACGAGTCAACATGGCTAAACAAAAAATTTTAAATCTATCGGAAAAAACTAAAATCGATGTTTACCGTTCTGAAGGATTTTCTAACTGCGCAATAGCTAAAAAAAATTGGACGAAACCCAACTGTTGTCGACAATTACATCACGGATCCTGAGGGGTATGGAAAAAATTTTAAAGGAAGGGTTTCATTGTCTTTATCTACGTGTGAGAAAAGAAAAATCATCGGAATTGTGTCTAGTTCTGCCTTATCCTTGTCAGAAATAAGAGCTCAAGCTACAACTATTATTTCCATGATCTGCGTAAAAAAATTGCAATATATATGGCTGCTATAGCTGCCATATCTAAAATCGAAAATATAGCAACTTTAAATTCTTAAAGTTCTTGTTAAAAGTTATGGACAACACCAAACATGTCTTTAGCTTATACACTTTTTGGTCAACGCCTGTTTGTAATAATCAAAAGCCTTTTATCTGTTCGATAACATCCTACTTTTAGTTATTGTTTAGTTGTAATAATGGCCCATAATCTAATTTAAAATTTGTCAAACCAAACATATTTAATTTGAAATAAAGGATTTCAAATTGACGGCAAAAGTCAACAACTATCTTCTAACAAATTTCCTGTATTTGTAGTTCTATTACATACATACACACGCTTGTATAAGACCGATTGTCTGGTTTCGTGTTTGTGTACAGCTTAAAAATTTTCATAAAAAAACAAAGCAAAATTTTATGAAAATGGAAAATATCGGTTGTATTTTTGATTTTTCTCAGCCACGTTTTTTTTCGCTTTATAGTTTAGAAAGAAACCCACTCAGAAAATGGTTAAAAATATAGGTAGTCGCTGTTTTTCGTCTCATAGCTCCGCCATTTATAAGCCTATAGTAACTGACAGACAGAAGCAACTGGTAGATTGGTATGCAAAACTCTTCTGTATGTCTGCTAGGGGCCTAAGAAAGTTAAAGGGCTAATAAGAATAACGTTACTGATTGACAGACTTACTTGTCATCATCACCCAGCCAAAACGGTTAAAGCTACGCACTTGAAATTCGGTGAGTGAGTTCTTCTCACAATATGTACGACGATCGGAAGAAATTTTTAGAAATTCGAATATTAAGGATAAAAAAGGGTAAAATTGGATTTTTTTATATCCTGAACTACTACAGATAGAGCCAAAATTCAAACTACAAAATATTCTACTAAAAAATAAGCGGATGGGTGTTTTATACTTTTTTGATATTTTTACATTTCTGGAATAAAAAGGGTAAAACACTAAAGTTGGTTTAACCCCATTTATCTTTCAAAGTAACAATCACAGCAACAAAAACTAAATTATATTATTCTCTTCTTAAAAAAATTTTCAATGTATGTATATTTGGCAGTTTTTAAAACATTCAGCACTTTTGTTTTTTGAATAACACATATCCGCGAAGCTTCTTGGCTTCTCAAAAACCAAGTGTTTTACATTTGGTTCGTGCCACATATTCAGAAAAGAACTTGATGTTAATTTGTAATGTCGCATAAATTTTTTGTTTACTTTTAATGCCTCTCGTCAATCTACTTATATATTTTTATTATTTTTTTTTATAATAATAGGATATATCCAGCATGAAAAATGTCATAACACGTGTTAAAGGAAGTCAACCAGCACCTATATTACTAGTCGCCAATAAATTAGATTTAGATTGCCAAAGAGAAGTTTCGACGGCTGAAGGTTGTATACGTTTTTTTATTATATTTGTATATATATTTTTTATAATTAAAACGACTTGAATCGATAGTATAATCTCGGTTTCAAAATAAACAAACAGCATCAATTTCTTTTCCACACTAAAGTCTAAAAATTTTTTTTCTGATACAATGAAATATGTAAACGTCTATAAAATTTTCTAAAAATTATGAAAAGCATACGACTGTCAAATTTTTATCCATATTTTTTGATATATTGTTTTTACACTGTTATACATTTTCATTTGATTTTAATTTGTGACAAGACATTTTAATCAGTATTAAGTGTAAAAGCCCCACATACAATCAGGGCTGTCATAGAATCCAAAAAAAAAAAAAAAAAAAAAAAAAAAAAAAAAAAAAAAAAAAAAAAAAAACTTAAAACGTGATAAGACCTTTTTGGCTGAATCAATAAAAAACGCAGGTTTACGGCAAAAATATGTAAACGGAAAACTTCTTTATTTAACCGCTAATTTATGAATATTCTTTTTACTTTCTGTGAGCGTTCTTCTTCTAATAATAAAAATCCTACAACGGCAAAAGTGAGTTTGTTTCACTACTTATTTCACTGACACTAATTGTATATTTTATATTAAAAATTTTCAATAAAAAACACGTTTTTATTTTTATTTAAACGAAAACACTACGAATTATCAAAATTGTTATCAAACATTTACATAAACAATTTCATACAAATAAACTAATGTATAGAACAACTGATTCGAATATCGGTTTTATTTGTTTTCGAAAATAACAAAAACGACTTGGTTTCATGACACCAAATGAAACCAATATTGGTTTGCAAAACCGACAATTAGCAAAACCGACTTATATTCTATGACAGCCCTGAATATTCGGATTTATAATATAGAACAGTACTTAATGCCCCAATTATGGCTCCCAACTCAACTCAGTTGAGGATTTCATCCTACTATCCTACTAATATGTATTATAAAGCCGAATGTTTGTGAGTGTGGATGTTTATTCCTCTTTCACGCAAAAACTACTGAATGGATTTTAATGAAACCTTACAATAACTTAGCTTATACATCAGAATAACACATAGGCTATAGTTTATAAAGAGTAAGTAGGAAAAAATTCTACAATCGGCAACATTTGGCGTGCGCTGCCAATATCGTTGAAGTTACAAACATAGATAATGTATGAACGATATGTTTATTATAAATAGTCCTACAAAAAAGTACGCGAGAGCATATGTCTATCTCTTATGTAGAAGCAATTGTCGTTAAAATAGTGAACCATAATTACAATAGAAATCGATAATTTATTTGTAAAGGGATGTCGCTAAAAATTGATACAAACGCTTTCTAAGGATACCGACAGGGCCGGGTGAGACCGGACAAAAACATCTATTTTTTTATATTTTTGGTAACTGTGCGAGCACAGAGTTGTAACCAGTAATAACACAAACAGGTTGTAATATCAAAATTACAACTAAAGCTGAATTGAAGGGTGAATTTTAATATTCTTAATATATCAATTAATTTAACACGTTTTAGTGTAGCATTTATTTAAATACGAAATGTGTTTAATAAATAAAGCGAAAATATGTGGACTATAAATTCGTCCAATATATGTTCATGACGTCACAGATCCTTGTTATTTAGATAACAGACAAATAGGAAAAAAAATTTTTAAAATTGTCTAAAGAATTTTCGCATACAAAATTCGTTGTGGATGGATCTAATTATTAAGAACCTCTAATTATTTACAATTTCACATCGTCTTCAACACTGGTCAACAAAATTTTGTAACAAGAAAGGTACTTACCAATTTGGAATTACCTAAGTACCCTCATTTTATCACCGTATTTATTTTGATTCCATCAGTTCTAGTTTTCGTGTTACAGCTACTACCCGTAAAATTTAGAATTAACCATTTTTGTTCCACTTTTGCATTCAGAGATTTTATTTATGTGAATAGTATAGTGTTTTTTTCTATTTATTGAGTTAAGCGACTGTCAAATAATGTCAAGAAAGTGCAAAAATGATCCTGATCCTGACATTACTTTTAAAACTCAGCGAAGGAATTTGACATAATTAGTGACTAAGCTATATGAACAGTATTTTGGCTTTGCCGTCGGACAGCAAGACAAAGCGTGGGTTCCACACATCTGCTGTGTTACATGTGTGGGTCTTCTTACTGGATGGGCGAGGAGATCTCGATCTATGCCATTTGCAATCCCCGTAATTTGGACAGAACCAACGAATCACTCATCTGATTGTTATTTTTGTGTTACTGATACGAAAGGTATCACAATTAAAACAAAAAATAAAATAACATATCCTGACCTGCCATCTGCTAAAAGACCGATCCCTCATAGTGAGGAACTACCTGTACCAGAACCACCAGAAAGTTATGGACAGGAGTGGTGACGGCTTTTTATATTTGAAGGAAAAGTTTCCTAAATTGAGTGAGGCAAAAATTAAAGAGGGCATATTTGTTGGCCCACAAATCAGACAATTGATGAAAGACGACATATTTAAAGAAAAACTCAGTGATTTGGAAAAATCTGCTTGGGAATCTTTCATGAAAGTAACTTTCAATTTTCTAGGAAATCACCGATCAAATGACTATAAAACTATTGACGCGGAGCTGCTATCTGCTTATAAGGCTTTGGGTTGTAATATGTCATTGAAAATACACTTCCTTCATTCACATTTAGACTTTTTTCCTGAAAATTTGGGCGCCGTCAGCGATGAACATGGTGAAAGATTCCACCAAGACATTTCTACCATGGAAAAACGATACCAGGGCAAGTGGAGTCCACGTATGCTAGCGGATTACTGTTGGACATTACAACGAGATGTACCTGAAGCAAAATACAGCAGAAAATCATAAAATTTTATTTAAATTAATACTGTAACATAATAAAATAACTTACTTTTGTTAATAAAATCTCAAATTTTCTAAATTTATATAACATCTAATTACAAAAAAACTATTCGTATTGGAAGCATTCTAATTTTATTTATATTATCCATATCCTTGTCCTAAACATAGCAAGACAAAAGTTTTCATGTTACACACAAAAAGTTTTTTTTTGTCGACCAGTGATATTATTGCAGTATTTTTAATAATAGTTTGTTGGGAGAAATTGAATTCAATTAAACGGGGAATCCCGTGGATTATTGGATGGTATACTAACTTAGGGATCCAATTCCTGTCTAGGCTCTGGGTGCTTGGCTGTAAGAGATCAATTGATTCATGGTACATACGGGGTCTGTTCAAAAAATAAGGTGAATTTTCAAATTCCGCGGGCTACGTACAATCGATTATCGATTTTTTTATTTTGTTATGTTGGTACACTCGTCTCGAACATATGTTCACAGTTCTAGCTATATAGCACATTTAGTTTTTTTGTGAGAGGCATAAAAGTTAGAAGTATTTTGCGTGTTCGTCGATTTTCTGCTGTCGAAAAACGTGGATCAAAGAGTTTGCATTAAATTTTGTGTGAAAAATGGAATCAAGTGCTCCAAAACACTTGAAATGTTGAAAGTGGTATACGATGAGTCTACTTTAAGCCAAAAAAGTGTTTACAAGTGATACAAGCTTTTCACAGAAGGTCGAAGAGATGTGAATGACGACGCTCGCCTTGGACACCCGAGCACATCAACAACCGATGAAAATGTTGAGGAAGTGAAGAAAACTGTTATGGAGAATTGTCACTGTTATGGAGAGAATCACTATTAGAGAAGTTGCTGAGGATGTCGGCATATCGGTTGGCTCATGCCATGCAATTTTTTCGGAAATTTTGGGAATGAAGCGTGTAGCAGCGAAGTTTGTTCCAAAATTGGTAAATTTTGACCAAAAAAATCGTCGCTTGTTCGTAATTTTTTGGCCAAAAACAACACCGCAATCATGCCTCAGCCACAGTATTCACCAGATTTGGCCCCCTGAGACTTTTTCCTGTCGTATAACTACGAAAAAGTCGAAAGTCTTGTACAGAACAGTGCAAGTTCATTTTTAAAATATCGTCAAAGCAAAGACTATAAAACATAAAGATGTTTCACTGCCATACAATGTGTTGTAGCAAATTTTCAACGGGCAGTAGCTTTAAGTCCCATCGCCATAGTAAAATAAACTCTCTTCAATCATCTCTCAGCAAATCTTTCTCATACACGTGTTTGTATCATCATATGATTTCATTTAAACAATTTTAAAGAAGCTTAAAATAGTCGATAATATGAAAAATTAATAAAACTTTTTGAATTTTTATTTAGTTTAAAAATATTATTTTTAGTTGTAAAAGTGAAAAACTTCAAAAAGTTTGATAATTTTTCAAAGTTTTTTAAATGTAACTTAGGTCTTTTATAAAATCATATAACGTTCGTTCAAATTATCAAGAGTGAGATAGAAAAATATTCAAATTAACAAGAGCGTAATTAAAATTTCAGATTTTTTATTGTGAACTTTCTTACAGTTATATTGTATAAGTACATAATTATAATGAAAAAAAAGACTGTAAATTTCTTTTGAGTGAACGATTTAAATCTGTCTTTTTCCAAATAATTTTCAGTTGTGATTATCGCGGAAAAGAAATCGTCATTTGTACCCGTTCTGAGAGCGTAGGAGCGTAATGTAGTGAGAGTTGTCATCACTACAATTAATGAAACTGGTGGCTGCTCATCTTCCTCTGCTTCATCTTTCTCATCCAAAGAATTCAAATTCAACAGTTCAGCGTCGGTTGGGTACCGTAGACGCTGATATTATTGTCTACTTGAACATAGTTTTCAAAACTCACCTCTTTAGAGTTAGACAGAAGTTGCCATCCTGGATGAGAGTGCTGGTGGCTTTGATAATTGAGCTGAAGACACTTTCTGCAGCAGATATTAAGAGTTGTAGAATTGACATTTTCCAGGCTTTCTTAATCATGATTATAACTGTTAAAAGTTTTATGACCGCTTTCTGACCCTTCTCAATGCTATGCAACATATTAGAAAAAATTTCTCTGCGGTAGAGGGTTTTAAAATTTGAAATAATGCCCTGGTCTAAAGACTGCGATTTAAATGTTGTGTTGGCGGAAAATAAATCAATTTGCGTTTTTCTCTTCTAAACCATGATTTTTTGTTTGACCGGTAAGTTACGGGCATCGTTTTTATACCTTTGAAACAGCGTGGTTTCCTAATAACGAGGGGTTTCAGGTTTTTAGATCCACCCATGTTACATGCCGAAAGTACAGTTATTCTTTCTTTGCTGAGTTTGTCTCCATGGCACTTTTCATCTTTGAATGTCAAAAAAAAAGCCCAGTTTCGTCTGTGTGTTTTAATCAGAACAAATTGAGTTATTCACGCTCGCATTAAACCCGTTAATCCGGAGAGACTGCATAAGACTTGGCTTTCTCCTTCAATATGAAACCACCTATAGGAACGTTTTGGTCTCTGCACTGATGAATCCATGCTATTAAGCAATTTTCAAGATGGGGAAATTCAGCCGGACGTGACCGTGTTCTACCTCCACTTAAGGCAGATTTGGTAGTGCGATTTCTGTTTTTCAAAATCATGGATAATGTTGATGACAAAAGCCGGAATTTTTGGACAACACCTTTCTTTAACTGTCCATTATCTAAAGCTCCAATCACAAGTTTTTTCTCCTTGATGGAAAGACACTTGTTCTTTTTTGAACTCATTTTAAATAATTAAAAACACAGCTTGCTAATATCCAGTATGCAAAATGCTGGCTAAACAATTGTAAAACATTTTTA
The DNA here is from genome assembly GCA_947397855.1 of Thelaira solivaga. NCBI lineage: Eukaryota > Metazoa > Arthropoda > Insecta > Diptera > Tachinidae > Thelaira > Thelaira solivaga. The sequence goes on from OX377614.1 coordinate 45,177,905, forward strand.
TCATTGTAACAATTAATGTGCATACAATCAAAGTATACAAGATGTGACTGATGTCTTTAATGTAGGGTAAAAATATGTGTTTTGTTTTTGTATAATATGAAACTATATCGACTCGCAACGAATTATGCTACCCTTATTTAAATTTTTTATATGTGCATATACGTATGTAGTTATAATGTGGTTACAATAGAAACGAATAGAAACTTCTTGCTACATTAAAGCAACATTTTTTATTTAACATATACTTTTTGTAAAATTCTCATGAAGAAAGATAGATCACCAAATGCTCCTTGGAATGATCATGAAAAAACATTTGTTCAAACGATATACCACAGATCCACATCTACGTACTTATTTTTACTGCGTCTTTAAGTCGATGAAGCAGTATAAAAAATTTGCACCCAGGTAACAATTTGTGTACACTCGCAGAAAAATTCGTAAGATACAACCTCTTGAGCATGAGTGCATATTAATTTTTGACAGCTATTTTAACAGCTTAAACAGCATGCAGTTAAACGATCTCAACCTCCTGAAACAAGGACTAAAGCTTAATAATACAACTAGGCAAATGCTTCAAGAGCTGATTGTGTACATGAAACAGATTGAATATTGTGGTAACAAAATTTTTTCAATCAACGGTCAACACAAGGTTAATCCTAATTTATTCTGCATTCTGACAAGTTAATTTAATCAATATCCGTTAGAAAACGTTTTTTCATATATACGAATACGTGCCAAAAGAGGACACAGCAAATATGTATCGGTTCATGAATTTAACATCGCTGTGGCTAAGCTTTTATCAATAATTTTTATTATTATTATTATTGAATCTTTTTATAAGAAAGAGGGCGTTTGGATTTGTCTTCAGTTTGTGAATGTACTTAGTACAATATTTTTCAATTTCCTTCCGAACCGTTGGAACTTCTAAATCTCTGTGAATATTCTCATTTCTTATATACCAGGGGGCGCAGAATATTGTTCGTAAAATATTCGACTGTCTTTGTAACTTTTGGTTGTTAGATGCACACGCAGTTCCCCATAGCTGAATGCCATATGTCCAAATTGGTTTAATAATGGCTTTATATAATCAGGGCTGTCATAGAATCTAAGTCGGTTTTGCAAACCAATATTGGTTTCATTTGGTGTCATGAAACCAAGTCGTTTTTGTTATTTTCGAAGACAAATAAAACCGATGTTCGAATCAGTTGTTCTATACATTAGTTTATTTGTATGAAATTGTTTATGTAAATGTTTGATAACAATTTTGATAAATCGTAGTGTTTTCGTTTAAATAAAAATAAAAACGTGTTTTTTATTGAAAATTTTTAATATAAAATATATAATTAGTGTCAGTGAAATAAAATCACTTTTGCCGTTGTAGGATTTTTATTATTAGAAGAAGAACGCTCACAGAAAGTAAAAAGAATATTCATAAATTACCGGTTAAATAAAGAAGCTTTCTTTTTGCCGTGAACCTGCGCTTTTTATTGATTCAGCCAACTGTTGTCAAAGAGGTCATACAATTATCACGTTTTGTAAATTTCTTGGCAATGGCAGGATATTTTTCTATAAAATGCATAATTATTGAGTTTTAAGTGCTATTTTTTTTGTTAGAGAAAAAAAAAAGAAAAAAGAATGAATGTGTTTGGCATTGTAGTCGCCTGCTGCCAGGAACTTGTGCCTCAGTGTCGCGAAGAAGCTTTTGAAGTTGTCGCTATCAATTATGTGTTTGGGAGGACAATACACACATGAGATTGTGGTATGAAAATCGATAAGACTTACTGAGGTTGCCTGAATGTAATCTTTCCCAAATTCTGCCATAACAAAGTGCCTCACGTTTTTACCACACCACATGCCTTACTACTTGGATGTTTAGTGTCATAATTAATCAACCCGTTAATTCTAAAGCAATTGTTTACAATAAAGTGTGTTTCGGATACCAAAAGGATATCTATTTCCTGCCTGTGTAAGAAATTTTCTACCTCGAACCTATATTGGGATAACCCGTTCGCATTCCAGTAGCAAATTTTTGTCTAAGAAGGGTCTGCAGAATCATGTTCTGATTCCGCATCATCTCCTGAAACATGCCCTACATATTATTCATAAAATTGTTCATGTTGGTCATGAAATTGTTCATTGTCTCCGTCCGCTTGTCGATTGAATTAGAGCTGGTATCGTTAAAGACTTGAGGGCTGCTCCTTAGTACTTGGGCATATGAAAGATTTTTCACGTTGGGCCGGTTTAACGTTGGTAAACCATCGGATTGTTGGGCATAGTTCATTTTATTTCCAAGTACACCATTAGGCATTGCATAAGCTTCAGTACGAAGGCTCGGATAATTCGATTCGCAATATTTCGCATTTGCACGACTTCGAGGTTGTTTCGATTTTTTTATCCTCTCGAATACTTCACATCGTCTATAATTAGCAGAATTTCTTCCACCGCAATTGCCGTTTTTAGGTGCTGTAAACTCCGTGGTTTTATGCGCGTTACCACAAGCTCGCAAACAGATGGAAGCTTGCAGTAAGATTTTGTGTGGCCGAACTCTTGGCAATTAGTGTATTGTGCGGGGTTATTACGCTTATGTAGTTCCTCTACTGTTATTTTTCGGTTAAGAAGATATCTTAGGTTGCAGATTGGATGAGTTGAATTCTTGATCTTAAGAAGAGCTGCGTTTCTTCAACAGGGACGGAACTGTCAATGCCCTTTACCACAACCACGAGGCCCTTAGCACTTTTTAGTTGGTACGTGAGTATTTCTTTTTTACGGTGTTTAGACTATTAACAATTAAGCGATAATTTTTTTCAGTATGGGTTTGGATTTTTGTTGGATTTGTGGTGACAGATACAACCTTCGTATAGAAGCTACGTAAAAATTATCTTTTCCCACAATCTCTATTAAAAAATGTACGATGTTTGCTCCCGCAAATAGATAGGTGGAGGTTTGTGTTCCCTAGACGCAGGTTCTACTAGTGCATCGTCTGTGGGTGCAGGTATTGAGACTGGTATCGTATCCGCCGGACTGCCTTTGTACTGTTTAGTTGTACGCTCCTGTTAATTATTTCTAGCACTAGCCTCAGCTTTGGTAACAGTTACGTATCTGCGCGTTCACAATCGCATTTGGCATTAAAGAGCGGGTCCTATTCTCAGGCCTGGCTGTTTAATATGCTCCGTCGTCAGTCTTCTTATTCATACTATCTGAGAGCACATAGTATGCAATTTTCCTACTTTGTTTTCCGTTCGTTCTATCATTTATTTTTTCGCTTGTTTTTGTTTCCTTATTTAATACTGTCATCTTTTCTATATGTTTCCCAACTTGAAGTCGTTATCTAAATCCATAGTGCCGTTACCCCGACGGTTCCTTTTGCATGCATGCTTGTGTTCAAAACCAGGTCGGGCGTTAATTAGGATGTCGTATCCACTAAACTTGCACTGCCAACTCTACGGCAACGTGATTTAGAGCGTTCTCCAAGTCCTTGCCAAGGTTTTATCGGGACGGAAGGCAGCTGCAACGTTTTTACCCGATGTCACTCCCGTATACTAAGGTAACAATAAAAATAACTCAATTTAGTACCACGTCAAATTGTGCAAAAAATGATGCCACATTTCTACGACAATAATCACATTCCTGAAATAAATATATCAAAAATATACGATTAAAATTAACAATTTTTAATGAAGAGGCCGATTGCTTTAACACATGGGCTGAAAAGTCCCGGGCCTAACAAAGAAAACACAGTTTTTTTGGTTCAAAATTAGTTTATTCATCAACGTAATCTCCATCAAGAGCAAGGCAATCATTTCAGCGCCGCTCTAACATTTCAATACCACTTTTGTATAACGATTTCATTCGTGCGAAATTTCTTACCGGCGAGCATTTTTTTCAGGTCTGCTAACAGCCAGTAGTCGCTGGGAGCCAAATTTGGCGAATAGGGTGACTGTGGGTTTCCAAACACTGCTCAGAATCATCAACACGTTCTCGTTTTTGGTCAACAGTGAGCGAACGCGGCACCCACTTTGAACAGAGCTTTCTCATAGTCAAATGCTTTATTGTTGTTTCTGATGGAGCGGAGTCCCCATAACACTTTTCAATTAAAACACGAAATAGTTTTTGATCCATTGTTTTGAAAATAACAAAAGTAGCGTCACTCTTAGCACAATAACTCACAAACTAATGAATAGAATATCATGAAATTCTAACAGCTGTCTTTTGAAGGTTAGTATTAACTGAAAAAAAGGTGACTGCAATAAAACTAGTGCCATCTATGTGTTAGGCCCGGGACTTTTCAGCCCATGTGTTATGTCCGACAATGTGCTAATAGAATTCACATCAAGTCGGTATTTCGTTGATTACATAACACAGCGTATACTTTGTCTTAATTGTAGTACGGATATAATTAAACCCACACAAAGTTTGACATATCTATCAGAAATATTCCCTTATTCAAAAAAATTATGATAAAGAAACAGACTTTGGAGATTGTTATGTTACGGAAACATTCTACATGGGAAACGTCTAAATATAAAGCAATAAGTGATACACAGATTAAAATTTTAAACCACTAAATTTTGTAAAGATAAACAATAAAATCAGCCAAAGAGTAATATTTTGCATTACATGTTTTACTTTCCTTTTTTTTTCATACACTCAAAGTACGTAGTATAATTGCCTTTAAAATGGCAATATAATTCGGTGCGAGTCAGGATAATTTTCTTATTTACAATAATAAAACATATTTTTACCCTACATTAACATAATCAGTAATATTGATCTCCATACGAGTATATTGTTTGAATACAAATTGCATAAAAGCAAAACTTATTTTAGTTGGCTACGAAACTCAAAAAAAATTTTATTGCTCTTGAAAGTGTTGTAATCAACACACCAAAATTTACATACATACGAGGTATGATCAAAAAATAACCGTTATTTTCAATTTTTTCAAAAAGTATTTATTTATTCATCAATAACTATCTTGTCCCCTTCAAAGTATTACCCCTCAGATATAATACACTTAAGCCAGCGTTTTTTCCAATTCTCGAAACACTTCTGAAACGCGCTTTTTGGTATTGCCAACAGCTCCTGTTTCGATTTTTCTTTTATCTCCTCAATCGTAGCAAAATGCTTTCCTTTCATCGGTGTCTTCAGTTTTGGGAACAGAAAAAAGTCTCAGGGGGCCAAATCTGGTGAATACTGTGGCTGAGGCAAGATTGCGGTGTTGTTTTTGGCCAAAAAATTACGAACAAGCTACGATTTTTTGGTCAAAATTCAGCAATTTTGGAACAATCTTCGCTGCCGCACGTTTCATGCCTAAAACATCCGTAAAAATTGCTTGGCATGAGCCGAACGATATGCCAACATCATCAGCAACCTCTCTAATAGTGATTCGACGATTATCCAAAATCATTTTCTTCACTGCTTCAATATTTTCATCGGTTGTTGACGTGCTCGGGCGACCAGGACGAGCATCGTCATTGACATTTTCTCGGTCTTCCTTAAACCGTTTATACCACAATTGAACTTGTGTTCTGCTCATAGTAGACTCGGCAAACGCCACAGTCAACATTTCAAATGTCCTTGCACATTTAATTTAATTTTTTACGCAAAACTTAATACAGTTTCTTTGATTCATTTTTTGAAATAGTAAAAAATCGAAGAGCACACCAAAACACGACTAACCTTTTTATCTGTCAAAAACAAACTGACAATCCAAAATGGCTGATATTGTCAACATAAATAATAGACATAACGGTTATTTTTTGATCATACCTCGTACATACAAAGCTAGTAAGATAAACATAAGTATGAGAAGAGAATACGAAGACCTACAATTTTATGCTCTTTTTATTTATCTAATTTTTTATTTTCTCAAGCGTCATTCATCGAAAAATCGACAGATATTAATAACTCTGTTTTGTATATTATAAGCCTATAAAATATGAGGTTGTAGATGATAAATTATATTTAAATATAATATAAATTACACTTTCTTTAAAAAAAAATTTTGCTTCATATGCGTGTAAAAATTTAATTTGTATTTCCATAAGCCGTGGCGACTTTTAGAACATTATTACCGTAGATCTGGCAACAACAGTCTCGACAAATAATGAAAAACAATAATGCTCATTTAAATTCCCTCTCTCCCTCTTTCTACATACTTTCTTTAATAAAAATGTATAGAGATTCTCTGTGTTAATACCTGTAGCTATGAGTCATAACTTCAAAGTACCAAATCCATTTGAAGAATTTGATGTATTTGCGATTTCTACAAATGATTTGTGAGCATAGTCGTGTACTCTATAAGCAAATACGAATATATGCAAACATAAAAAGCAAGCAATCATAAGTAAGTAGTCATTCGTGAATTTTGTTGTTCCTGAAATGTGAACTCATTTTTGTTTGTAAATACTTGGTGTAGATTCTACACTGTAGAAAATAAAAATATATAAACAGAGTGTTGTTAATATTTTTTTAAGTCAAAAATATGAAATTGATATTTAAATTTATCTTGTAAATGTGTGAAACGGGTGATACACATCAAATTTCAACACCAGTTTAAGTATTTTTATGCGTATCAAAAAAATTAAACAAGGTTTTTGTCTTCTATTTTCAAAAAAGCCAACACAAATGGAGGCAGGAACCACGGCATTAAAAAAATACAAGGTTTTCAATATTTTCTTTCGGCAAGAACCAGAACTTGTAAACAATATTTGACAAGGAACTTCTAACATCCAAAAAAAGTACCAGAAAGCAAAATATATTGCCACCATAAATATGCATATACATACATATGTGCACACATACAAATAAAAAGTAAACAAATTTTGACATTTCACTTCAAAACAAAAAATAAAGAGCTGAGCCTCTGCGATGATTTCGTGTTCTTACATTATGGTTAACTAGCAAAAATCAAAGTTCTCTATAACTCTCTATTTCTCACTGTGCTAAAAAACATTTAAAAAAAATTAAAGTAACTGACAGAGATTATTGTGAAAGGGACATGATGAGGAGTTAAAGAAATACCTATATGCACTGCGAGCTCGATTTTCTCAACACCCGATTATGGCAACAGTTAAAGGAGTCTCAATAAGTGCAACATTTTTTTTAAATACCTTTTAATGTTTTTGTCTTTTTGTATAGCTGGTTAGGAAACGTAGTTTTATCATAGTGATCATATTTAGCCAAACAATCCCATTTCAACAACATTTCTTTTCCGTTACTGCTATCGCAAAAACCTTTTACATACATAATACATACATATGTTTAAAGTAATTTAAAAATGTCATTATTTTTTAAGAAAGTTGCATGCTACGACAATATTACAAAACTAAGACCGTTTAGTCCAGTAATTTTTATGTTTTGTTTTATTCTACTTTGTAACCCCCCAGTTTTTGACTTCGTATTTAAATCGAGAATTAGTTGATTGTCGTTTTGAAGTTAAGTTGCACATAAATACAGTTTCAGCTTTTCAGTCTTAAATGATTGTTCTTATTTATTTGCGACAAGTATGGTAGCATCATGAATTATTAAAAATTAATGATCATTATCCGAAAAAACAGCTGTGTCAAAGCAAAAAAAAAAGTGATAATAAAAAAGTAATATTTTGAAAATGGAAAAAACAACATTAAATCAAATGAAAAGAACTGAAAATTTTGTTTCAGCTGAAATTGACATTTTATTGTCTGCTGTAAAAAAGTACAGGAGCATAATTAAAAAACATTATTATTACTTATTGTTTTCTATTATATTTATTAAATTAAACACAATAACCTTTTTTGTACGAGATACACAAAAAAATAAAAACTGTCAAAATCATATGTTTAATATGTGCAACTAAAGTGGACTTTAAATGCCCAAGATTGGCCACTTAAATATAATTTAAGTTTATAGTTAGAAACTCAATTTTGTATCTGAAAGGAACTTAAAGTTCAAATGACACTTAAGTCCTAAGTCAAATACTGGGCATAAGAATTTATTTAAAATTTGTTTAATTGGAGTGCAGATCATTATTTAAACAAAAATATTGGTTTTGCGAAAACGTTTGTAAAGTTGGCAATGAAACAAAAAATATGCGATAAAAAAGGTTTTTTTTTAATTAAAAAATGGGATGTTTTCAAGTATAATAAACAATGGTCAATCATTGCACATTTTCGGCATTTTTTCGAGTTGAGAAAATTGAGCTCATACTATAATAGTGTTTTTACACATCTAACCATCTATTTGGTGAAATGACAACATCTTCCCATATAAAATGCACGTAGAAAAAATCAACATCTTCCAACATCTTTACAAGATGTTCCTATCTCATTTGGTTAATTTTCGTGTCATCACTAGATAAATGGCAATATTTTCGATTTTAGTGGCATCACTTATAAAGTAACATTTATTTATACATACAGTATTGTTACGAAAATCACTATTAAATGACTGTGTTTTATTATTCATAAGAAATGGTATTTATATATGTGTAAATGTAGCAATTTGGTGTGTTTGTTAATTCTTAGAATTTTATAGTGTAATGTTTGTGTTTGAGCTGTGTGTTATTTATAACTGTGTTAGTGTATAAGCTTTATGACAGCTTTAGTTCTAGAATTTGCTAGATTACGCATTTTCATTTACCTTATTGTTCTATACATGATACACTTAGAAGTATGCAGTAACTTCTAGAAGTTTGTAGACGGCTCTCAGCTAAACTAAAGATTTGAAATATCCGTTACAGTTTGTTAAAGCAAATAGTATATCAAGCAATGCTGAGATTGCCTGACTAGTTCAGTCAAGTTCAGTTCTGGTTGAGACATTAGACTGTGTGAAAAACAATAAAGTGTCGTTGTGACCGTGATAAATAAAGTGTGTTTCTACAACAAGTGTTGAGAAAAGAGAACTAATTGAGTTTTATTTTACAACTAGTTGGCCCGGCAAACGTTGTCTTGCCTTAATATTTTTATATATTCGATCTTCTTACACTAAGAAATCGTACTCATAGAGTAAAGAACCGTGCAAATAAGCCAGATACCGACTATAGCGCTACCTGCCGGACGGATTTGTGACGTTAAACCTTCCAAGATTATACATATAAACCTTCCTCTTCAATCACTCTATCTATTTAAAAAACCGCATCAAAATCCGTTGCGTAGTCTTAAAGATTTAAGGGACAGATAAAGCGACTTTGTTTTATACTATGTAGTGATGATGCGAACCTTAATAACCTAAACGTTTTTATGATAGGGTAAAAACGTAACAGTACGAGTATGTACACATATTAAACAAAATAAAAATTCAAAATTTCAAGCCGAATGGATTTGATCTTGCAAAGCAACAATACTGAATGCTTTTTCCAAACTCATTTTCATATATTTTTTTGTTTTCAAAAATTATGCGTCTTCTTTTCTTTTATTTTTCGACAGTTTAGTTGATGGTAGATGTTTGATGTGAGTGTAAACAACTTTTTTTTTCATTTTAAACATCTTCCACGCATACCTCTAAGATGTGCTGTGGTGTAAAAACACTATAATTGTTTTTTTTTTATTGTGTAATATTAAAATTGCCTTCATTTGTTAAACACACTGCTACCATGAAAATGTGTACTGAAGACCATGCCGTGAACGCGTTATTTTTTAAATGTGGAAGTTTTTTTTTTATGTAAATGCGTTTTTGTGGATAGCTATCGATTTCGTTTAAATAAAAAATATTTAAAATAACAACAAAAAAAAACTTATGAATTTTTTTTTTATTCATTTAGGTAATGCGCTAGCACAACTCTGGGAGTGTCCATTTATAGAAGCCTCTGCTAAAGATCGTATTAACGTCAATGAAGTATTTGCTACAATAGTACGTGAAATGAATATGACCCAGGATAAAAGACAAAAAAAAAGTTATTGTTGTTGTGCTCTTTTATAGAAGGATTTTTCTATTGCTAATAATTTATACAATTATGCACACACGTACATATTATTATAATATAATTTTACTAATAATAATAATATGAGTACTACAATAATTGAGAGAATAATATTTAATAATAATAATAATAATAATAATAATAATAATAATAATAATAATAATTATAATGTTAATTAAATATGAGGGTCAAAAATTATAAAAAAGAAAACAAACACAAACAGACAAACATAAGAAAATTATTTAAAAATGATAATGAACTTCTACTTCATCGTATCTCAACTCCTATTCTTTTGTCATTAACTATTTGTTTTGGCTAATGATAAATATACATTTACATACATACATACACCCATTCATACGTAGCAAGGCATATTCATTTTCAAGGTAACTGCGAGAATACAAAAACAAATTATTTACCTCTGCGATTTCAGAATTTATATGCAATCTGTAGTAGTGAAAAGAAAATTTAACATACCCAACAAACCAAATCACTTCAGAAAGATATTAACAATAATATTAAAAAAATATTTTCATTTGCCTTAAGCAGAATTTTAAACAAATTTTATTTATTACAGACATATATTTATATTTCATAAATAAATAATAATAATTACCTTCAGAATTTTTCATATTCTCATGCTGTATATTGTATGTTAATTATTATATGGTTTGTTGGATAAAGGAAAAAAAAGAAAAACTAAAAATATTTGACAGTTCCCAGTACGACAAAGGAAAAAAAAAATTCAGCTGTAGAATTGTTTTTACCTTGTAAGTAAATATGCCTTGGTACGCACGTACATACATATATTATACATTTTTTTTATAACAAAATTATTAAAAAAAAGTGAATGAAGCACGAAAACAACAAAATATTTGAAAAGTTTCAATTTGAATAATTTACTTAAAAATAAGTAACTCTATATACATTTATACATGCATACATACATACAAAATAATTTATATTTCTGAAACTTAACCAGCAAGTAAGAAAAAAATTAATATAAAATACTTGTTGGTCAGTTCAGTTCAGTTGCGTGCAGTTGAAATATTTCTGTGCTAATAGGGAACAATCGCTTAACGCAATAAATCATGGCAATGATTGTTTTCGGATAAATCAAAAATGTAAGAAAAATACAACATTTTCTTAAAAGTAAAATGTGTTTCAGCTTAATTTAATTTAACAAAATATATTAATCTTTATTTATGCGTTGGGATATTTCAAATTTATTGTTTTACTCATGATATTCTCATGAGTTATTTATTCAGTACAATAAATAACTAAGGGGATAGCATATCTATATGATCATTTCATCAGACGGTACTCTGAATCCTCAGTAGATTACTCCCAACATTTCTTGACAAACATTATAACCTTTACATTATAAAACTATTGACTAAATAAGGATTATTTGTTAATAGTTCCAAAAAGTTTCAAATGTTCAAACAAAAAACTCAGTAAGCATTGAACTGAATAAACAAACTTCCCAACCAACATTTTAATATTTATTTTGTGAAAATAAATTAATTTTATTTATTGTAAATTAATTTTCTTTTTATTTATTTAATATTTATTTTGATAATAAAAAATATATTTTTTGTTATCACCAAAAGCTGAAACATTAACACAATTCATTCACAATAGGCAATCTTTTAATTCACAATTAAGGGCCATTATTACAAATTACTCATAAGGTCTTAGATAGCTATAAATAACCTTAGTTAAAGTAACTGATAAAGTGATTAATAACTTTTTTTCATTATTACAAGTTCTCAATAGGTTAGGTTAGGTTAGGTTAAACAGGGCGCCCAAATAACAAAAACAGAAGCTATGCTCACTTGAGTCCTCTGCCGTAGTCCCTTTGAGATACCTGTATAGAGGAAAATGAAGAAGAGAGAGAATTGTAATAGTGGAGTGAAGGGAAAGGAAAGAAGATGAGTGAGTCCATCACCCAAACCAAACGCTGCTTCTAACGAAGCCCTATAGCATGTCGACCCGTACATTCGACAGCACTGTGAGACTGCAGAGGTCGCTCACCGAAGTGAATCATGCGCCGCTCTTCCAGGGCTGGACACCGGCAGAGAAATTGTTCCACAGTCTCCTCCTCCTCGTCCTGACAACTTCTACAGTAGTCGTTATATCGCAAACCCATTCTCCTACCATGGTTGCCAAAATTGCAGTGTCCTGTTACTACAGTCACCACTTTTCTCAATCGGACTACTACAATTGCTATCTAGCCTAGGCCAGATCATCCCCACCGTATTACACGTCCATTCGTCTCTCCACCTGGACTGTGCCCTTTGCAAAAATATGTTCTCAATCTGCTTTTTACAGACCGATAGAGGGATGCCGCAGGGCGCATTGGCATCTTGCCAAGTTCTCAATAAGATAAATATTTGTTATATGAAACCACTGCTGTGAATACCGATTACTTTTCGTGGCAACGGAATGCCTGTTTTTTGATAATTATTTTTCAAATAACTAAGCAATTCTTTACTTTTGAAATTTTATTGTTTTATTTCTGTTTATTAATAATAAAAAATATTCAATATCTATGGCTGCTGAGGTTTTCATATCTAAAATCGAAAATATGGCAACTTTAAATGCCTGAAGTTCAGGTTAAAAGTTATAAGCAACACAAACCTATCTTTAGCTTATCAAACACTTTTTAGTTAAAGTATGTTTGTAATAACCAAAAAGCATTTATTCTTTCGATAACATCCTACTTTGAGTTATCGTTTAGTTGTAATAATGGCCCTAAATGAAACAATTCAATATAATAAGATAATTGCATATCGATCGATATTTCTTCCCGGTAAATTTTCCTTTCCGTGCGGAATCAATAATTAGACTCAATATTTTTGTGTTTCTAAAGTTCTAGTTCTCTAAAATGATTTAATATTACCACAGAATTACTGCTGCTGTATTAAACAATAATAAAAAACGATGTTTTTTTGTTGCTTTACATTCACTACCTAACGATGTCGTAGTAAACAGACAGGTGGATGTCAATTATTAAAAATAAATGCATTCCCCTCTTTTATGTTTTAAAATGTAAGTTTAAAAATGAGAACAATTCTCCAACATTTCTAAAGCATTTTTTTTTTTGTCATCCTCTTAACCAGCGATGGTATTACTAACACATTTATTTTTCTCACACAATTATTTTTTTTTTTTTTTTAATAAGGGCAATATTATTTTATTATTATGTATTAATATTATTGTAAGTTGTATTCTTTTTTAACCTTAAAGCGATTCAAAATATTTAACTTAACGCTTAATAACAAACAAAAAAATCTAAACGCTTCCGTTCTAGCTAGCTACTAATCTTGACTTAATTTTAATATATTTTTTCTTAACAAACGGCCAATTAGATCAAGAAATTGTAAAATTAAAAAAACCAAAAGTAAAAAAGGAAAGGTTTTAATAATAATAATAATAATAAAAAAAGAAACCAACAACAATTTTGGCTTATTGTCCAATTTTAAATCGTTTAAAATTTATTCAAAATTTTATTTTAAAAATATGTTAGCAAAAATAAGAACAAACAACAAACGTAAAAGATCTATTAAATCATTCGCTACAACAAACAATATTTCTAGGCCTGAAAGTGTTTGGCAGCACGATTCACTTAGTTTTCAAATCGAAAATCAAAAATCTGTCACATGAAATATTACGCTTGATTACGAGTGTCGCTATCGTAGTCGAATTTACGTCAAGCAAATATAAATTATATGGCCGGCGTTGCCACATATAATTGTTTTCATCACGACAATGACACTCATAATCACGCCTATTTATTTGACTTTCAATGTGGAATTGTTATGGGACTATTGAAAGCCAAAATATGAACATAAGCACGTTAATAATATAAATTATATCCGGACAAAAAACTAATATAATTTATCTTTCTCGCAAACTCAAACTACACAGAAATATTTTCTCCGAAACATTCATTTGAACTGCCAAATTTATATTAAAAACTAATTTTCTGTAGTGCTATTCTGTAACTTTTGAGATATTGTTATTGATTTTAAGAACACATTTTGTTGTTTGCACTGTCGCATGTGCGGTTCAGTAATTATTTGTTGACGTTAATAGTTAAAAATGAAATTCAGTAGCAAGAAGATATAAAAAAACTACAAAGACCAACAACAAAACGTTCAAGAATCACGTTAAAAATAAACAATTCCAATAGATTGTGTGCTTTTACATAACAAAAGCAAATATAAAATATTTTGTAGAGTAGCAGAATCGACACTTTTTTTAATTATCCTTAACTAGACGATTATCATTTAAATTTAATAGTGAATTAAACTAATGATTAATTAAAAGTTTATTTAACTAATATGCCTAGAGAATTTGTTTAATACATTTTTATATAAAAAAATAATTGACTCAGACTTAAACTAGACGCCTTACAAAATGTTATTAAAAGAATTAATCATAAAGTCTGTCATTATTTTTTAATATATTTGGATACAATAAATTTATGTGTTTGTAACTGCAGTTATTTACCGAGCTAACCTCAGCACTTCAAATTAAAAGTAAACTGTTCTTACTTTTTATTTCGTACTGAAAGTAAAGTCACGGCTCGAATTTATTTTTCATTAAAATTAAAATACACGTAAAAAACATTTTGTCTATTAGTACCTTTAAGCTTCAGCTTAATAATGCTATTTTTAATTGTTGGAGTGAAAAACTTCAGAAAGTTTTGTTGCAACGATATGCTGATTTCTGAGCGGGCCAAGCTGAAACATATTTTTTGTAACACTTATTAAGTTACTGCTTGCCGTTGCTTATCTTATGTAGTGAACAAACTTTTAATAGTGACGTAACTGTTGACATTTTTTACACAAATGCGAATTAATTTTAATTATTCTTCGTTAAGATTTAACCTTTTTTAATTTGAAGAACGTTTATTTTCTACATATCCATTAGTAACGAATTATTTTAATTTTAATACAAAACAAAAATATTCTCATTTATGTAAGTATGTGTGTGCAAACGTATATGCCCAATACATACATACATAAATAATTTCCTTTAATAATTAATTTTTTAAATATTAAATATTTACACACTCGAACACACAAACCCATAATCACTCTTCTACATACATAAATATTTTACAGTTTGTAATGATTTTTAAATTATCAATTTGATTAAAGTCTCTTAAAATGTAAGTCTTAAGGAGAATTATGTAACATATTTTTGTAAAATATCTGTAAAGAAAAAGTAAAACGACAAAAAAATGTAAGAATGAAAACAAAATAATATTACACCTAATTTTACACATCTTTATGATGTAAATATTACAACTGAAATGCAGGATTTTTAAATTTTTATACCCATGTATGTCATCATTTTTATAAAGAAAACAAAAAAGTACTAAACAAACGAAAGTATGGAAAAAGTAAACATCATTTAAAATTAGTAAAAATGCTGTAGATCTTGCAGAAATAATAAAGAAAATAATTTTTTTTGACGAAAATTAATAAAAAAAAAAAGGAAACAAAAAAAAAAAAAGCAAAATATGCCATAATAAACTACATACATATTTGTGTAATTTTGATATGTGAGTTGCATAAATATAAAATTTATATACACGAAACACATCTCTACTTTTATACTTCTAATTAAAGTAAAATATTAAAAAAAAGTATTAAACAATAAGAATTTAATTAAAATGTTTCCATATTTTTCTGTTGTTCTTCCTCTTTGTGATCCTGTGATTCATTCTTATTCAGCGCAATTATGAATATTCACGAGAAATATATTTTGATAAAAATTTTGGTTCTCGAAAAAATATTAATTTCATTAAAAATTTTTGGGGAGAGAAATAACAAGAAAAGCCAAAATCTAAATTTAATGACATTTAGGCTCCGATTATGTCGCTTACAACGCAACATTCATTGAACATGCGACTATAGTTCGCATCTAGTTTTTATGTGCGTCACACAGTTAGTAGCCTTATCCATAAAAAAACACACGTGCATCCAAAAAACTGTGAAGTTAAAAGATAAAAACGTTTAAAAAAGAAAAACGAAGTGAATTAAAATAAATATATTTTGTTAAAATAAAAAAAAAAACTTGGATATTAACGTGTTTCTATTTTTCGATAATCAGGGTACACAGAAAACAGACATGGCACGAGTTTGTAAAAAAAAAAATAGTTGCAACCCATTAGAACTGTCAAATACAATGTAGGCAAAAAGTTTGTGGAATTACGTTTTTAAATTGTTTCGCTTAAACAAGGATGGGTTTGCTGGTGGAACAGCAACCCGGTGTTTGCTATTCTTTTGCTGATGGTGGTTATCAAAGAAGTAGAGATCGCAATGATATGATGTAGTTTCTCAGCTATTTGTATGCTGAATTTAAATGAATTAATAAAAATCTTAAATATAAAATCCACAAGAAATAAATTCCTACAAATGTACTTAAAAATTTTTCTTAATTTTTAATTTTAAACTGACAGAAATTAATAGCAACAATTAGATAACACCTAATAACCAACATACAATTGAAAAGACAACACAACAGATAAGTGTTGTGAATCAAAATCGGGGTTCTAGTTCCAGTTCCTAACTGCAATCCGAGACTCTTTACGAATCTCGTAATTGTTGTAGGACTAATCTTGCCTAGATCTCCTGGGACAAATGCCCCACTACCAAGCAGCTTATTCTTCGTCTTGCCACCGCTGGGCACTCGCAGAGAATGTGTTCCGAAGTTTCCTTTGCTTCGCGACAGAAACTACAGGAATTCGTCTTGTACCACACCGATTTCACTCATGTGATAGTTAAGTCTACAATGGCCCGTAAGCAGCTCAACGTAGAGTTTAATGTTATTTCTGCTGAGGTTCAAAACAACATCTGCCCTAATGATGCGCTCGGGGTTGATGAGCCTCTTTGACTGCCGCATGCCCACTTCGGCCCTCCAGCAGTCTTGTAGACTTCGTTTCTCCTCCTTGCGTAGAAGGGTACTAGTGAAGTTCTTGGTCACTCCGCAGAATGGCTCTAGACCTATGAATGGGGTATTCGCGCCCGTTATAGCCAGATAGTCAGCCATTTCATTGCCCACATGACCTTCGTGACCCGGCACCCACAATAAGATAACAGTGTTTCTCTCTGCCAAAGCATTGATAAGTTTATAGCAGTCCCAGACCAATCTTGATCGAAAGGAATAGCCCGCCAATGCACATAGAGCTGCTCGACTGTCTGAGAGAATCAGCCTTATTACGGTTCTCGTATTCGAGTACTAAATTTTTCGTTTTTTCATTGTGGTACTACGTTTGTCGAATACTATCAAAATACAACTCTGTTACTCTTACAATTTGTGGTATTATGATATTCGAATTCAAATGTCAAAAGCACAAAAAACAGTCGTTCATTTTATTTCATTCGATTAGAAAATATAAATAGAAAAACAAAACGATGAAAGCTTTAAAAGAGTAAGTATTTTTGTTAACAAACTTGATTAAAAGTTTAACGTTGTGAAAATTATAGAATAAAAATTACCACGCGGAAGCAATTTGAAAAAATGGTGGAGTTGCTGGAAAAAATTCCACGGTTGGCGCAGTCCTATCGTACAGGCATACATAAAGTGGATACCAAGGCAGCATGGGCAGAAATAGGCAACAAACTGAATAGTTTAGGACCGCTTTTTCGTACGGGACCCGAATGGATGAAGGTTTGGGCTGATTATAAGTGCTATTTAAAGAAAAAATTACTTCATAACAAAAGTGAATGGCGCGCAACCGGAGGAGGTGCAAACATCCAATAAATTTTGACATCAATAGAAGAAGCTGCCTCATCTTTATTACAATTAAACAGCATCATAAGTCCCGATGGTAGGGAAATAGATATTAGCTCTTCTAAAGAAACCGGAGATATTTGCAATGATGTAACACTTAGCTCATGTCTGATTTGACAGATAATTAGTTTTATCCT
This sequence comes from Thelaira solivaga, assembly GCA_947397855.1. Classification (NCBI taxonomy): domain Eukaryota; kingdom Metazoa; phylum Arthropoda; class Insecta; order Diptera; family Tachinidae; genus Thelaira; species Thelaira solivaga. Next base: position 45,195,752 of record OX377614.1, read on the forward strand.
TCCGCTGAAAGAATATGGTTGTGTTTTCGCTTCGCTAAGTGGGCCTGCGATCGACTTACAGAAGATGCCAATTTTGCCAAAAAAAATCATCTTTTCAGATAAAGCTCATTTTGATCTTGGCGAGTATGTAAACAATCAAATTGTCGCATTTGGGGCACAGAATACCCGCACGCATACATTGAAAAGCCGACGCACCCAAAACGAGTCACTGTTTGGCGCGGATTTTAGTCCAGAGGCATAATTGGGTAACTTTTCTTCGAAAATGAGCAAGGAGTGGCCGTTAGTCAATGGCGATCGTTATCGGGCCATGTTGAACGAATTTTTGTTCACAAAAATTGAAGAGGAGGATATTGGCAACATTTGGTTTCAACAGGACGGTGCTACGTGCCACACAGCCGAAGCTACACTCGATGTTTTTATAGCATTTTCAAAAACAAAAAGTTATTTGGCGGACCCTATATATTTACCCCAAATTCATCAAAAAGTAAGCCAAAATTACAAAAGGTTACAAAAAATGTCTTAAGCAAACAAGACCTAATAGAAAAACCACTACAAGTTCAAACAGATTTGTATTTATAATGAAGTAAAAGAATCTTTAAAACAAATTGAAAGATATGCTCGCAAGCAGCACAAAAAAAAAAAAGAGGAAACCATTGACCTTTATAAATAAAAAATAAAAAAGAGAAGATTTATAAAAAAGAAATAAATAAAAAAGGTGAACACAGAAGACGTTTACTACAATTGAGAACATATGAAATTGATATTCAAAGACGAAGAGTTGAACTTGAGGAATACAAATATCTATTATTGTTATTCCCTCCAACTAAAGATAGGTAAAAACAAGTAAAACCCATCAAATGTGATCTCAATTTTTAAAATGATTTTTAACCTTTGAACGTGTACCAAATTAAAGAATATTTATTATAAGTTTAATTTTGAATATATTTAAATCAGATATGATGCAAATCGACCGATTCCAAAACGATCGTTTTCTAATGCTTTACCTAACTTCAATCGTTATTAGTATTTTGTTATTGATACTTACATACGTATGTAAATCCAATGAAATTAGATATAATTTGTTTTAGTTTTACTTTATATATTTATTTTCTCATTTGTTTTATACACGTACACGTGTGCCTTGAATTAAAATCAAAAAAATTATAAGTGGTCGCGTATGATCAATATTAAACATTCATAGCTTGCATTATTTTAGCTCTAATATTTGAAGCTGCTAAGTTTTCGTTTGAATCTATATTAAAAGAATCTACCATATCATTATCTATACTTATTTCAAGCAATTCCATTTACTATTTAATACAAATGTTGTGTAAGGCTGCACAAACATTTGTAATTTTCGCAGCCGTTTTTGGTGTATAATGTAACTGTCTTGCTCCTAATATACTTCGAAATCTATTCTTTAGTGCGTTCAACGACATTTCTGGTTTGGGAGTGATATAATTAAATCGCCTTTCGCCCGCTGATCTAAATGGCGTAATTAAATATGCCTCTAGAGGATAGCCCGCATCACCTTTGGAAAAAAAATATTGTTTAATTATGGATCTTACTGAATTAAATTGGTCTTACCTAAAATCCATGTGTTTTTATCACCATTACTTTTTAAAAATTGTTTTAATTCGCTAGCATTCCACACTAATGCATGATGAGCTGATCCCGGATAGTGCGATGAAATATACCTGATCTGTAGCTTATGGTCACATACGTGCAAAAATTATTGTATATTTAGATTTTTCTTAAATAAACTTTAAAATTACATTCAAACTAGAAACCTTTTCTGTTGTAGTGCTTAAAACATTCGACAACTTTTGGTGCTAAAATTTTAATATGTGTGCCATCAATGCAGCCGATGACACCAGGGAAACCAGTTTTATTATAAATATGTTCTTTTATTTAAAATTTTTTATTATCTGTCATGTGGAAGGAAATCCAGTTCTTGCAAAGTACAACGTTCATTGCATTTATGAATTCTTTGAAGGCTTTACTGACAGAGGACTGGGAAAGACCTACATTATAGTCATTACCAGCTCCTTTCTGGTAGCTGCTTTCCGCAAGTATGCGCATTGTTGCCGCTAATTTAAGTATAGTTGGCACTGCTGATGTTCTTTTTGTTTCTTGCAATTCTGGTTCAATCATATCCAAAACGTACTTAAAAGCAGATTTGTTTATTCTAAAATAACTAACAAATCTAAGAAACAATTTTACTACATATACATTTATTTACTTTGAATTTGGAATAGAAAAAATATTCGACGATTGTCTGATTTCTCTCTGCAAAGCATTCAATCCTGCCACTATGCTCATCATCGTCATCAGAGGAAAAATATATCGCAACACATAGATTTTTTTTAATATTTTATAGCACTTCTGATGAACAATCAAAATTTAATTTTTATTTCTTGTTACCGCGAATTTTTTAATTTTCTGACAATTTACGACAGCCTTCTTCATAAAATATTTTATTTTTATTTTTACTTTCAATCACCCTGTTCTTTTTATTCTCTTATAAATTCTTTGCAGACGAATAACTTACGTAGTATCATGAAATATAAAATTCGACAACTAACATGAATGTAGTCGAAGCTCGTTTTCGAGAACCGTAATAAGGCTGCCCTTCGTAAACATTCCCCAGCACATAGCTCTAAGGCGTGGACCTCCGCCTGAAAAATGGAAGAAGTTTTTCTAATATTAACTGCCCTGCGGAAACGTAATCCTGTAGTTCTTCCATTTTGGACGTATCAGTATATTACAATTGTCGATTTCGGTCCAGCATTATGTCACAATTTCTCCAAGCAGAGCGTTCACTAATGACCACTTCAAAACGCCTAGAGAATGTGAGCATCCTATCCATCCTATCAAAGACGGCATGGCATGGAGAATTCGAAACAGATTCTAAAATTTTTACATGCCCACTAAGATTGCCCTCTTTAAGACGGAACTAGCTGCTACTCACATATGCAGGGGAGGGCACCAGTAATGATTAACTTCACGAGTTGTTGATCGATTGATAATAATTGCATTTATTTTTAGGTTTTTCTTTTACTTATACTATTTCAACAGTTAATAATTTTGACAAAAAACAAAGAAACAAAACAATTCTCAAAAAAGTTAAAAGTGACTTAAATGTATAATGCAATTATGCATTTTTATTAGTTTACAGTTTTAGTTTCTATTAAAATTAAACAAAGGGGAACAATTCTTGGAAAAGTAAAATTGACTTAACTCATATTATTCACTTTTGATAAATAAAATACTTTTGGGAAATTGTTGTTACATTATAAATTCATATTATAAATATTAATATTTGTGCAATTCAAGCATATAATACCTTTAAAGGTTTTGACAAAAGAAACAATTTGGAAATAATTCTTGGAAAAAGTTAACAAAATAAATATTTAGAACAATAAATGCATACGTGTGTGTATATAAAGGGTGTTTTTTATAGACGTATAGAACTTTAAGTTGGCATTACTGTTCAAGATGGCGACCAATTTAACAGCTGTCAAGTGATTTAGTCTCAGTTTGGTTGGCAATTCATCGTGAATAGACTCACGCCTGAACAACGCTTGCGTAGACTCCTAAAACGAGATTGCCGTTGTTCCCGATTTTCATAAGCGAATTTTGTTTAGCGATGAAGCGCACTTCTGGTTGAATGGCTACGTCAACAAACAAAACTGCCGCATTTGGATTGAAGCTAATCCTCAAGTGTATGTCGAAACACCGTTACATCCAGAAAAACTGACTGTTTGGTGCGCTTTATGGGCTGGTGGAATCATTGGTCCGTACTTCTTCAAAAACGATGATGGTCAGAACGTTACAGTCAATGGTGATCGGTATAGAGCCATGATTACTAACTTTTTCATTCCTGAATTGAACAACCATTATGTCCAGGAGCTGTGGTTCCAACAAGATGGCGCAACATGTCGCACAGCTCGTGCCACAATCGATTTATTAAAAGACACGTTTGGTGACCGCCTAACTTCATGTTTTGGACCTGTGAATTGGCCTCCAAGATCTTGTGATTTAACACCGCTAGACTACTTTCTGTGGGGCTATGTAAAATCATTGGTCTTTGCGGATAAGCCACAAACGCTTGACCATTTGGAAGACAACATTCGCCGTGTTATTGCCGATATACGGCCACAAATGTTGGAAAAAGGCATCGAAAATTGGACGTCCAGATTGGACTACATCCGAGCCAGCCGTGGCGGTCATATGCCAGAAATCATATTTAAAATGTAATGCCACAAGATTATCTTTCGGATAAATAAAATTCATGTCAATCGAATAATCATTCGTTGTTTTATTGCAATTTAAAGTTCTATATGTCTATAAAAAACACTCTTTACAAACATGTGTTGTGCACTATCTGTAACAATTAAGTTTATTGAGCTCGTATCAGCTGTTGGTAGGTATTAGCTCGGTGGACGGTTTCCATCGGTAATTCTGGGTTGCTGCTGGTTGGAAGGTGATCATCGGTAACTCACGACTTCATCGCCCCCGTTATACCCAAACAGGCTATTCGATGCATCTTGTTGAGGATTATCTGAGCCTGTTTTTGTTCTACCTTTGGCCACCATACCAAGGAGGCATAAGTGACCATCAGTACTATTATGGTTTTGTAGGACCATGCCATCATTTTTGGTCGTAGGCCCCACGTTCTTTGGCACGCAAATATTGTCTTTAAGGCTTTGTCACTTATGTATAGTAAATGTTTGTTCCAAGTAAGAGTCTTATGTAGAACTACTCTCAGATATTTCACCTCTTCGAACATCACCAAGTCACTGTCCATCAATTTTAAGGCCCCTATACTTAGCTTCCTCCTTGTAGTGAAGGGAACCACTTTGGTTTTATTCGGATTTATCGAAAGTCCCCTCTCCTCACACTATATGTGAGTGGTGTCAAGAGCCGTTTGGATTCGATTGGCAATCACAGAGTCAAACTTGCCACTGATCATGATTACCAGATCCTCCGCAAAGCCATGAACCTGGAATCCGAGTGTCTCCAGTAGCCCATCGGCGACCAATAGGCATAAGAGTGTCGATAAAATACCCCCTGGGGGCATCCTTTCGTTGACTTAACAAATAATCTCCTTGCTCAGCATACTGAGAACCCATGCAATGATCAGTCGAGATATTTCCTTCTTGATCATCACCTCCTCAATAGACTTGAATGTAATGTTGTCAAAGGCCCCTGTAATGTCTCCCTTTCTAGGGCTATTTCTTTACCAACCAGAGCCATTTCAATTGTACTCGTTAGGCTGTGTAGTGCAGTCTCAGTAGATCTGCCTGATTGGTAAGCATATTGTCCAATATGAAGAGGATAAATTGATTGTGGCACGAGCTGTGTGATATGTTGCGCCGTCTTGTTGGAACCACAGCTCCTGGACATCATGGTTGTTCAATTCAGGAATGAAAAAGTTAGTAATTATGGCGCTATACCGACCACCATTGACTGTAACGTTCTGGCCATCATCGTTTTTGCACAAGTACGGAACAATGATTCCACCAGCCCATAAAGCGCATCAAACAGTCAGTTTTTCTGGATGTAACGGTGCTTCGACATACACTTGAGGATTAGCTTCACTCCAAATGCGGCAGTTTTGTTTGTTGACGTAGTCATTCAACCACAAGTGCGCTTCATCACTAAACAAAATTCGCTTATGAAAATCTGGAACAACGGCTATCTCGTTTTGGGCCCATTCGACGAATGTACGCCTTACTTGATGATCGTTTGGCTATGCATGATTAATTGCCAAGCCAAACTGAGAATAAATCACTCGCCATCTTGAACAGTAATGCCAACTTAAAGTTCTATACGTCTATAAAAAACATCCTTTACAATGACCAATTAGTCTTTCTAACATTACTTATCGCGAAAGTGTCTTCAACTTCTCCCTTCAGGTCAAATTGAATATATCGATGATCTGACAGGGAAACTTTTTCCAACACTCCAATTTGAAAGGTTGTTTGAGATAAATGCACTAGCCAGGGTGAGCTCTAATACCTCCCCCCTAATCGCATTTACAAAAGTTGGCTCATTACTTCTGTTTACTATAACAATATTATTAGTTATACTAAAGTCAAGAAGTAATTCACCTCGTGTGTTGATGTCCGTTCTGCCCCATAGGGTGTGATGCGCGTTAAGGTACTGACTCACTATCCTACTTAGTCGTACGATCTGTCTAAAAACGCATGTGTGCTAAAAAAGTATGATAGTGTGTATTGAACAAGCAGACTTTTTGACAGGTCTGTCCGATTTTTTAATGTTATGAAAATTTTCATAAAATAAATTTTATCTGTGCGATCAGAGTTGCATTTTCTATGTTCAAGGCAGAAAAATAGCAACAATACCAAGCTTGTGTTTTATTTATACAAACTTTTAGGTTATTTTTCATTGTACATATTTTTAAAAAAATATTTTGCGGCAAAGAAGAAAATGAATACTTTTAAAAGTATTAAGCTGAGTAAACATATGTTTTTGCATCTTTTTTTGTATAATAGTGTGGCATAAAGTTCACCATTTTAAAGCGATTTCTTCAATTAGGACAGAATTCTGTCACACATTATTTTGACATAATCGTACGATCGTGTAGGATAGTGAGTCAGTACCTTTAGCATCACAGCATACCACCCACCGTAGGTTACGCTTTCGGCAGTACTCCGTAAGCTGCTGAAGCTTACTCGATACCACCTCTTCTGCGTCACCAGGGAGGTAGACGGAGGCCAGCACAACAGTTCTCGACCCATGGGCACTAGGCACTTCTGCTGAGATAGGCAGAATTTTAATGTTCCTTTTGACCATTAAAGCTATTCTAGGTCGGTCAACGCTTTCGTGGTAGATAAACCTACAATTTCTTGTCTGCAAACCGTTTATCTGTCCGTTTGCGGCCCACGGTTCCTGAATAGCCACAAAGTCCAGACATTGTTGTTCCACCAGAGCACTGAGTCTGTACGAGGTCTGTTTTAGTTAGATCGGACCACACTGTCAAGAACATGCTCCGACAGTATAGTGTGGTCAAATCAAACCGAAGTGTTTTGCCGTCTCCCCTTGCACGACTATCGGCGGCCCAAAAGCAGCAGAGACATGACCTAACTGGTTGTTAGTCATTGGTCAAAGATAGAGTTAAAACAATGACTCTAGTTAGCCTAACGTCTAACCAGGAATTCCAAATGGTTTCAGCCTACGCGTTGGGGTAGTTCTTAGTATAGACCTTAAGTATGATCCATGGTTGTTGCCATGTTTCACACCTTGTTACATGCCAAATAAGTCAGCTCTATTTCAGTGTAGAGCACAAATAGGTTAAAAAAATATTAAAATCAAATGGCATGGTGAAGATGTCCGGATAGTTCTAGCAGCTTGGTGTGTTTCTTGACCAGTGGTTTATAGCGGGTAAGCATATTACTGAGCTCTCCATGCCCATAGTACCAACAGCTCAGTTAGATATTATAATAAATAGTAAGAGAATTAAATAAATCATATGAAGATGGTCGTTTGCTTTGCGTTGTGTTCGTGGATTTGTGCGACCAATGACAGCTCCAAAATGCCTAGAGATTTTAATTCGCTGTCCCAAAAGAAAATATTTTACCCGGCCAGAATATTCATTTTACACAACACTTCCTCGTAAAAGAAAATAAATTTAGCAAATCATTTTAGATTTAGAATTTATTTGAAAAGGATTCTATACATAAGAATAAATTCATTTTTCTTATGTATATAATTGGTTATATACTTAGATGTATATATTTATATACTAATTAAAATAAGGTAAGTTAGGTAAAGTATAGTCTAAAGAATAAATGTAAATAATAAGTACAAATGTAGTTTTAACAATATATAATGATACTTAAGGTTTTATCCAGCGATTGTGCAGGATGATGTAATTCCATGTGGTTGTTGTCTGCTTCTGATTACTGTTAAATTTCCTTGGAATATTGCCGGTTTCGGATGTCTCCCTTTCTAGGCTAATCATTGCAGATAATTTACTTTTTAGGTGGTTAAATTTTAAGGGCCGAATTTGATTTTGAATAAATCACAAATTATTTAGGAAATTTTTGTCATTTCTTTTTATTATGATAATATGGTATGGTTCAATTATGTATGGAACAAAATAGCGGCAGCACAGCTCCCTCTGATGGTCCAAATTTTCGATGACGCTGAGGCATAATTGAGGTTCTATGCCGTTGATGTGCCGAATTATCTCATCCTTTAGCTCTTGAATTGTTGTCAAATAACCCCAAAGAAAGAAGTCCAACGGTGTCAAATCACATGATCTTGGCGGCCAATTGACATCGCCACCACGTGAGATAACACGGCCATTGAATTTGTCACACAAAAGAGCCATTGTTTCGTTAGCTGTGTGGCAAGTGGCACCGTCCTGTTGAAACCACAAATCGTACACATCCATATCTTCTAATGCGGCCCATAAAAAGTTCGTTATAATCTCACGATAGCGAACACCATTCACAGTAACTGCCTGACTGGCCTCATTTTGGAAAAAATACGGCCCGATGATGCCGCCAGCCCATAAACCGCACCAAACAGTCACTCTTGGTGGGTGCGTTGGTTTTTGGACAATCACTCTTGAATTATCATTCACCCAAATGCGGCAATTTTGCTTATTGACGAATCCACTGAAGTGAAAATGTGCCTCATCACTGAAGATGAGTTTCTTCGAAAATTGCACAATATGCATTTTGATTTGAACGCCCATTTTCATAATAAGCCTGAATAATTTTAACGCGTTGTTCGATTGTGTATCTTTACATGGTTCAAATTGAGTTAGTCTGAAATTGAGAAATGTCAAATGAAATGCAGAAAAAAACTTGACACCTGGGCACTGCCAGAGGGAGAGTCAAATTTAGTTGAAATGGTAACCCTGCAATACTATTTCATAATGCGTTAGTACTAATGTATGTCCCTATTTAGATGAGGAAACATTTGGAAGAAAAACATCTTGAATTCTCTTTTGCTTTTTCTTTCGCGGTCACACAGACGAACATTCCATTATTATTGTTATTATTTGCACACAAAACAATGAAAGAAAATAAAAGTAAAGCAAATATCAACAAAGAATATGTGAACAAAGCGTATCGCCGAGTACCGAACACAAAAATGATTCTCTCTTCTCCACCCGTAATTTGCCTACAAACGAAATGTTTCCCTTCTAAATGTTTCTTCGTCTAAATAGGGACTATGTAAAATTTATTGTTAAAAGCATTCATGGAATTTAGAACTGTTATGTTTGAAAACACGTGTGTAGTAACGATTTAAAACGTAAATTTTACGTACATTAGTATTGCAGGGTTAAATAGTAAGCAAGATGTGTCCTAAACGATATAGTGCCATTTTGACGGTTAAAATAAAAGTTTGTTTCTACAATAAATGTTGAGAAAAGTATATTACTTGTGTTTTATTTTACAATAAAGAACCTTAATAAATTTGACGTTTTTATGATAGCGTAAAAACATAATATCCATAGCACTCGTAAACGTCAATAGTACCATAACTCAAAATTTGTGTTTTTTGAGTTAATGGGTCTAATTATTCATACCGTTCCGGGATTTGCGTAAAGCATTTTTTTGCGCGGAAGCTAAATTTGCAATTATTGATTCCGCAATAAATATAAATCTCTACATTTTGCTTACGGTTAAATTTTCTTACGGAAAAATCAAAAATTTAAAGAAAAATACAAAATTTCGCAAAAATAAAATGTGTTTTAGCCGAATTTGTTTTATTTTCGGAATAATTTTTATTAAATTATTTAGAATTATAAAGTTTAACAAAATTTAATCTTTATTCGTGCTTAATTCCAATTTTGTTGGTGTGCAAAAATTTTCTAAAATTCTCATTTGGTCGATTGGTATAATGAAAAAAGTATTCAAATGTTTGGGCACGAATTTAACAAGACTTGTGAGTAATCTACTGAAGTTCAGAGTAGCGTCTGTATAGATATGCTTTCCCTCTTAGTACTTATTGCGTTAAGTACACAATTTTTCAAAATTGTGAGAATAATGCATTTTGCACACCAACATAATAAGAATTAAGCATGAATAAAGATTATATTTTGTTATTTTTAATTTATTTATTGAAAATTCATTTTTTGTTTGTTTAAAATATATTTTTATGCTAAAAATGCAATCAGATTTATTACATTTGGAGTCGGTGACTCAACAAAACATCAATTTAAAGCGTTTCTTGGTGTTTATAGAATTTACATAAAAGTCCTTGAAAAGATATTCTCCAAAAACAAGCAAATTAAAAACAAAAAAATATATTATAGAACAATGTGTAAATTGTACCAAAAACTAAATATTTTTTTGGTTCGAAGAGAATAACGTTTGTTACATGCACAGGATATCCATTCTAAACTTCCTGGTCCTTGTAATATCACGGACACATTCTACATGGGAAACGTCTAAGTAAAGGCTGTTTTTTATAGACGTATAAAACTTTAAATTGCAATAAAACAACGATGGATTATTCGATTGACATGAATTTTATTTATCCGAAAGATAATCTTGTGGCATTACATTTTAAATATGATTTCTGGCATATGACCGCCACGCCACGGTTGGCTCGGATGTAGTCCAATCTGGACGTCCAATTTTCGATGACTTTTTCCAACATTTGTGGCCGTATATCGGCAATAACACGGCGAATGCTGTCTTCCAAATGGTCAAGCGCTTGTGGCTTATCCGCATAGACCAATGACTTTACATAGCCCCACAGAAAGTAGTCTAGCGGTGTTAAATCACAAGATCTTGGAGGCCAATTCACAGGTCCAAAACGTGAAATAAGGCGGTCACCAAACGTGTCTTTCAATAAATCGATTGTGGCACGAGCTGTGTGACATGTTGCGCTAACACAACTGATAAACAGCTGACACAAAAATAAATTTGCACCTAAAATAAAATAAAAATTAATGTTTGCTTCAAAAGTGACCAATAATGAAGAATATCTTGACGGAGAAAATATTGATTTCCCTTTTTCATATAAATACAAATTAAATAATTTACTTAATTGTATAAACAAGTAGTTGACAAAGTTGTAAAAAAGACACTTTTATTAAAAAAGAAAACACCATAATTTTAGTAATATTTTTTTATGTAATGTGCAAACCTACAAACTGAAGGATATAAGAAATCAAATTGAAAAAAAATTAACAAGGGGACAATATGGTACTTCTTATACCTAGAAGTACGATATTGGGGTCAAAAGGTCCTGAGGAAAGTAAAAACTAATTAGAGGACATGTGGTACTTTTTATTAAACATTCTAAAAGTACGAAATTTGTCTCAAATGGTTTAAAACCATAAATGAGACAAAATGGTACTTTTTGATTTTATTTGTATTAAAAAATCTAGAATTGAGATTCTAGATTGATTGGTCTGCGACGAAATAATAAATTACAATAGCGGCAGTACGGTACTTCGCTGACGAAGTAGCGAGTTCAATACTAGTATCAAAATAATACAAATTAACGGCGATTTCTGTATTAGTTGTTATATTATATACTCGTATATGTATAAAGCGGCTGCTACATTATCATTCATTCAACGTCAAATTATGCATATGTGCTAGTGAAAAAATTTAATTGAATGATACTCACATCAACCTCGTTTTTATGTGATTTTCTTAATATGCAAACACTTACAATTTGCAGTCGGCAAAACACATTAAATAAAAATAGTACATTTTGCCGTCGGTAAAACATTTCTATTTTGATTGCACATAAAGAAAAAAATAGGATTATGTCACAAAAATTTTTTTAGTGCTAATGCATTGGTACTATATAAAAAAAAAAATTATTTCTTCCATTTTTATTTCTAAAATTTCCGCAATGTGCACTCAACCTTAAGCTAGGTATACACATGTGATTTGTGCGCACGGATTTGTTGAGAGCATGAACACCATTAACATTAAACAAATCAGAAATACCAAAACGCCGACGAGTAAACATGAATTGCAAAGTGAACGACGCAATTTCTCTTTTTGGTTATTTTTTTGTGTACTAAACAAGAAAAAAAAAAGAAAAGAAGTAAATGGCTTTTAAAAAGAAATAAGCGTTCACATGTAAATTTATTAATTTTTTTTCACTGTTTCTATTGTAGCTCTTTTGTCTACTTTATACTTTTCTAATAGTCTTTCCCAACTCTTTTGTTTTGCAGTTCTGTCCTTATAAACGTCACTTTTTGTTTGCCAAATGGCAGTTTGCTCTTTTAAAATTTCAATAAATTCTATTAAAAATTCTTTGCTCGCCATCTCCGCGATACACACACTGACGTCTCGTAGCACACTAAAATAAAAAAATGGCGAATGCTCGCGTACCAGCCCATTAACATCCAACAAATTTATTGTAATTGAAAATTTTCAAACTCATTCTGACATGTTTGCTAACAGCTCTATACCACAGATATAGAGTCTATGGCCATACACATCCAACAACTCAAAAATCAGACACACAAATCAAACGTGTATGGGCAGCTTTACCCAAAAAAAAAAAAAAAAATTATGATTACAGAAGTGGTGCCAGACCAGCAAAATTTTACAGTTGTGCCAGGCCAGCAAATTTTGGCCAAAAATTAAACTAGTTTTGATTTTCGTCAAAATCACACACAACGTATACGTGTGACGGCCATCTTTCACAAACACGTACACAACCTCATGTTGAATGAATGATCGTCTAGCAGACCTATAAGACCGATTGCAGATGTACAGCTTAAACATTTCCACAAAAAAAGAAAAGAAAAAATAAAACAGAAATTAATGAAAATCTAAAATTTTCTCGAGCATTTGGGGATCAAGTGCTCTAATTTTTTGCACAGACATTACCATTGTGATTTCTGAAAAACTGTATGCTACGCTTTTTTCCATTTTGTATTTTAGAACAAATAGGAACAAAAATAATCAGAAAAATGGTGAAAAAATAGAGGCATGCGCGGTTTTTCACTTATAGCTCAGCCATTTACAGACCGATCGGACAGAATTTGACTAGCAACCGGAAGACAGCAACAACTGATAGATTGATATGCTAACTCTACTTTCTGTCAGTTGCCCAACGACTTCAGAAAGTTGATTTCAACGATTATATAAACAGGCAGACGCTTAATCGACTCCACTATTTATAAGGATCTAGAATATATAAACTTTATATGGTGGCACATGTACCATGTATGAGTATATGTAGAAAGTACATATACCGCTCCTACTTAAACTTAAGGGTATAATAATAATACGAGAAAGAATAAAGTACAATTTCTTGGGGAAATGCATATTTTCCGTGTATGAACGTCGAATGATGAAAAAATTCTGAAAAAAATAATATAATGATTAGAGAGAAAAACGAGTATCACATACTCTGCTTATTCAACCCCTCGCCCAGAAACTTCGTTCGTGTTATTTTCAATGCCCAATATCTAAAAGGCGACGAGTCATACACACAACAAAAAAATGTCCACCAACCATCACCATACAATTTCTGTTTTTAAGCCTTTATTTTCAAAGTATTTGTTAATAATATATTTTAAGTTCCTTAAGTAAAACTACGTGTATGTACGCACTTCATAAAATTTAGTATAAAAATATTAATTAATTAATTCTAGCTAGTACATGTTTATGCATGTACGCAGTATTTAAACGAGTCATACATGCATTCGTGGGCTTGTTTGGCTATATGGTACATTAAATTTATTTATATTTATTAACATTCTTATGTATCTCTTAAATATTTTATGGTTAACTATAATAAATGTATGATGCATTTTTAATCAGGTTTGATTCTATAATAAAATATGTAAAAAAAATATATATATGTATATATATATGGACATATATATATGTAGTATATAAAAAATTATTATTATATATATAAATAGTGTATTATAATACATAAATACATATGAGTATGTGTGATTCTATATACATATACATATGTGTACGTAATTATAACTCGTAACGATTCGTTTCATAAAGTTTCTCAACAAGAATTAGATATCTAGTTTTACATATATATTGCTGCGTTTTATATAAGTTCGTTAATGAGGGGTCGTAACTTCCATTTATTTAATGTTGGCATAGATTTAAAATACGTTTAATTATTATTAAATGTTTTTTCATCTTTTTTTTTTATAATATCGTTTGTTCGTTGCATTAAGTTTTATTTTAAATCTACTTAGTTTTTCTTTTGTTTCGTTTCTTTTTATCATTTTAACGTTTTTCGTCGTTGTAGTGGTATGGTATTTTTGTTTTTGTGGTAGGCGATTAGAGTGGAAATGCTTTTCTTTTTCTTTTAATTTTCTGTCGTTTAACACTTAAGCCATAGTCAAAGTACCAGCACCCAAGCCGTAACCAACACCTTTGGGACCAAAGTTACGACCATAACAAGCTCTGCAATATATATCACCATCAGGACCATCATTCAAGTTTGTAGAATCTAATGATTTCCGACAATCGGAACAATGGAAACATCTCTTATGCCAAATACGGCTTTTGCTGATCATTTGCTCAGCGGCGAAAACAGCGAATCCACAGCGTGGACAACCTCCGGATGAACGGGCACCAGTTAAAGGTTTACCATCGGGGCTAAATTTTAGTACAGTACATTTTTATTTACATAGAATATAATTGTTTATTTGGTTTTTTAAGCGGACTTACTATTGAATGGTAGATTCGCCGGTCGTTGACACCAATGTTGGAGTGTGACCGTAGCCAAAACCTTTTGGTCCAAAGTTTTTGCCATAACAAGCCTTGCAATAGATTTCCTTATCGGGACCATCACAAGCAAGCATAGAGTCTAGGGGACGATGACATTGGCAACAGTTATAACATTTCTTGTGCCACATTCTACCCTTGGATAATTGCTGTTCTGCAGCAAATACAGCACCACCGCAACGGGGACAACCCTCACCCTCAGGGGCTTTAATTGAAGTCGTATCGGGTGCTGCAAAAGGTCGGTTGGCAATAATTTGCTCCTCTCTTTAAAAAAAAAAATACACAATTGAAACCCTTTCTCACGTTTTACATAAGAGAACGTTAATTGACAAAGGCTTACGTTAAACCATCAGTTTGCAGAAATCCCGAACCACAAGCAAAACCATAACCGTGAGGGCCCCACTTTTTGCCATAGCAAGTTCTGCAATACACTTCTTTATCAGGACCATCGCAAGCAATGATCGAATCTAAAGTCTTAGTGCAGTCCCTACACTTGAAGCATTTCCTGTGCCACTCTCGTCCTTTGGAAAGAACTTGTTCAGCTGCAAAAACAACTCCACCACAACGTGGGCAACCCTCACCCGGACGGGCCTGAATTTTACTTACATCAATTGAAGCCGTACGTGGAGCCATTTCACTGAAAAAAATAAAAAAAAAATATACACAACACATACATGTTACATACATGAGCAACTATACTAGTAGTAGTGTTAGTGATGACAAACATTTGATTGGGTTTACTACTATATTACTATGAAAAGCTTTTCAGTATATATACCGTCTTTATTTTAAATACCTATTAGCATAAAAGGCATCGCATATTGTCAAATGCATTATTTGCTAAAGGGTTGCACAAGCATACTTGAAACAACTTTCAAGCATCGTCCCTATTTCAAATACTGCCAAGCACTGTTATATCGCATATCAAAACAAATACTTCAGTGACACTTTCCGACAAAAGCAAAAACTATTTTTTGATTTTATAACAAAACAAACTTGACTTGACGTTTAAGTAAAAATTCAAACTTAACTTCGAATAGCTATTTTTTGCTTCTAAACATTAAAAATTATCGGCCAGGCTTCCTATGAAGAAAATTATCGATCGCTTCGACTTCAGACGACAAACAGCTGATTTGCGGCTCCCTAAAAAAATTTTACAAGAAAATTCTTATGAAAAGAAAATCTAACAATAACGTAAGCATTTCTACATGAAATTGCGGCTCACTAAAAAATATTCTTTCTCTCTGTACGAATACACATGCCAAAATCAGGCACTTGTTTTCTTGTTGTCGCTTGGCTATTTTTTCTTATAAAATTAACACGAAACGCACAGAAATCGCTACAATTAGAAATACATTTTTTTTCTATCTTCTAATATTGATTTTTTAACAATCAAAATGGAATTTTCTTTTTAATTGAAAAATACATTTTTTAAGCTTTTTTCTTTACAATTTATTTTTGTGAATGTATGTGTCTGTGTTTTATATTTTTCTTTCCGCACTCTGTTTTTTAAAGTACATTTCTAGTTAAAAGCGGGTTTTCTTTGAAACTGTTGTTGTGACAAAAGTTGCGGTAAACAACGTAAGGCCAAGCGAACGATAAGTCAAAAGTTAGTGAGCCCCGTTTTCAGTCGAAAATAAGTGACTGGTTTTCTTTCGCCTTCGCTTCGCATCAAAATAGGGAGCATAGCAGTATAGTTTTAAAAGTGGTATAAGTTAATTTTTTCATGTTTCGAGATATTTAAGAGTTTGCGCTTCAGTTAGTTTGAAAATCTATTCGTGTGATGCTTTTAACTGTATGCACCTTTTACTAAATTGTATTCTGAAATAATATTATAGTTATTAAAATTAATGAAGAAAAACAACGATTTTTTTCACTCCAAAGGACTTGTATCACTTTCAAAAATAATATTTCATAATAAATAAAAATATAATAACTAAAATGAAAATATTTTAATAAATTAGTAACAAAATTTATTAAGAATCAATTTCTGTTACATTAAAAAAGCGACATAAATTAAAATTTTGGCCAAAATGCTGTTTTCACTTAAAAATGGTTCCAACTACGCTCTATTACAATTTTTGGCAAAAACAGTCTTATATTATCTTAAAATGAAAGCACTCTAGCTAAAATTGTTTCTAATTCATCTGTTGAATTAAAAAAGCCTATTTGGCAGTTAGAACTTTGTTTTACTATTAAATAAGTTGCAGTGCACATACAAACATTTTTTATTCAACTTTCTACATTACGTATTATCAGTAGGTCATATTAACTCATTTACCATTGTCGAATCTCACTACTGCAGAAGTTGAACTAATCGAGAATACTTAGAATCTGCTCTGAATTTGACAAAAATGTATGAATTTTACCTTGAAAAATGTAAAAAACGAGCAAAGAATCCTGTTAAAAATTCTCTACGAAGAATAGATTTTGCGAGAGAAGAAGAAGAACTAAGTATGAGGAACATATGATTAAGAAGAAGGTTATCCGTTCGGAAAGGGTAAAAGACATGATGAATTGTGAAATTTTGTTCTGTGCTTTGACTTGCAGAATGTTGTACGATTCCCACGAGCAGACATATTTAAGTTCGTTTTTTGAAAAAAAAATAAAAATACATTTAATAACTTAACTACTCATCTCTATACATAAAAAAAAAAAACAAATATGGTGCAATATGGATAGAGTGCGCATCAGGTACGTTTGTCAGTGCTAGTGCATTCAAAAAAATATTGAATAAAGTTGCTGAAGAAAATCACTTTACAAAAACCGATTACTTGGAAATTCATATATGAGCTCAGCAGTCTTACACTTCCTTCGAAATAATCCCCGTATATCTGAAATTACTATGAAATATTCCACCCCAGCACATTGCTTTATCCAAGAGGTAGACAGTGCTCAGAGTGCTATTGAAAAGGCTATGTCATCAGCTGAGATTTACTCACCTAATAAGGTTATTCAAAAAGATAAATAACAAACACCCTTTTGGTATTATGGAAATTTTTAAAGTTATGCTGCTGTAGCAAAGTCGATGAATTTTAAAAATGTTCATTTTACAACTGTATGCTGCCTGAAATTCACAGAAAATTCGGTTCAAATAGGTTTTCTAGCCTCCTTCACATATAAAAGTTTTAAAATATGCAATTTTAGAGCAAAGGATAAATGCACCACAAGCCAGAAGTTTTCTCAAACTAACATTGATCTAACACCTAAAGCGGGCTTCAGACTATTATATTTAGTATTAATACATGTCAAAAATTCGTGTATTAAGTAAAAATCCAATAGTTTGAAAACAAAATGTTAAGCAAGTGTGGTGAATGGCAGTATTATGGTTTTTGTCATTTTTAGAACTTTTTCTAAGCTATCACATTTGCTTTGTACAAGCAACCAAAGAAAAAGTTAGAAATCAGCTGTGAAATTATTTTCCGCGTTTTGTATTTTATTTGAAGTGCGATGGTAGATTTTTTGACAGTCTATTTGATTTGCATCTGATTTCGGTCTCACTAGATCTAATGAAAATGTTAATACCATACAGAAAAGTGCAATCATTGCGAATGATAATTTAAATATTAAACGATGTTTAATATTTAATTAAAAAGTCTTAAATAAAATTACAAAAATGGATTTTGTTTTGTGGACCTTATAATAATTAGGAAAAAATTATTAAAATTATTTCTTGGGATTATGACATATAAGGGTTCTATTTGCGTTTGTAACCTGTTTACATTACAATTTGTCTTAAAACTTGATTTAAAAAAATTCTAACTCGCATTTCGAATTTTTCAAATTGCTAATATTTAGAAAGCAAATTTTACATAAAATATATAATAATAACCAATAGCATAAGTATATTGATTAATATTCAAAAGAAAAAAATATTCAAATTGCATATAAAATAAAATTTAAAAAAAAATTTAAAAAAAAATTTTAATTTAAATTTTTTGTATAAATAAAGTTTTTTTATTCCATTGATTTTTCTTTTCTATCAATTTGTATTTATTTAGTACATAATACAGCGGGTTTGAATTTTTTTTTAAATTTTAGTTGACTCTACCAGGGCTCGAACTTGCAAACACTTAGTTAAGAAGCATTAACTCGCCACTCAACCACTTCAGCGACAAGGCTCAGTTGAGTTTGAACGATTAAGTTTTTATTTTTTTATACTCACTTTATTAATATGGTTGCAGAAGTGACAAAATAGAAAGCAAGTTACATTCAACCATATTTTTATCATTATTATGTTTGCTATGAACATATTTATGATTTCAAGTCAAATTTTATTAAACAAAATATGATAATTATATGGTTGATATAAGACACTAAACATAATATGGTTAAAAATAACTAGAAACATGTTTATCGTGATCAGAATAATGTTTAGATGCTTCAAATTAATAATAATATTTTTGTGAAGAACAATATGTTTGCGGTGACCATATTCAACCATCTTTTTTCTTTGCGTGCAGAACACCTTTTTTGTGTTTTCAAATCACATTGACAAAATATGATTTTCAGAACATGCCTGTATATTTCAAACTTATTTATCCTTTACATTTCGCATAGTGAAGTAATTATGATCAATAGGTGGTATGTAAAGCACTAAATTCATAATTATTTATGTATTATTTATACAGTGGTAACGTTTGACACTATTCTTGAAATTAAATTGGTTTGAAAAATTAAAATTTTTTAAAACCGAAAAAATGGCTATTTGATGTTCTGCAAATCATTTTGATATCATTCGCATTCAATTTGAAACTTATTTAAAGCCCCGATTATGGTTCACAACACTTAACTATTTTGGTCTCGTATGTTGTGAATTGCTAATGCCGTTTACAACACTTATCTGCTGTGTTGTCTCAATTTTTAAGCAAATTTGTAGGTATGTATTTTCAGTGGATGTTTTTGAAGATTTTTATTACAGTTACTCACAGAAATATTTTGCTTTTGTAAAAAAAAGTAAAAAATAAAAAAAATGCTTCATAAAAATATGTTTAAAAAAAAATTAATGTATGTTTTATTATGAAGATTAATTAAGGAAAACTTAAACTTTAATTCATTATTGTAAAAGTTTAAAAATCATTTGTAGTTCATGAGATCTTTAAATTAATAGTTGCTAATTTTTTAGGTCACAAAAGTATTTTGCTTTTAAATTTTTATTCACTCTTTGGTTCGTCTAAGAAAAAAATTTAATTAATATTTTGTATGGTATCCATTGTTAGCTATAACTGATTCCAGGCGTCTAGGCGTTGATTCCACTCAATTCCTAAATTTTTCAGCAGATATCTTGTACCATTTTTCTTCCAATATTTTTTTCAACGTTTTTCGGATGAAATGCTATGTTCCCGAACTTTTTCATCCAAATAAGCCCAGAGGTTTTCGATGGGATTTATATCGGGACTTTGTGGTGGTGTTGGAAGATGTTTGGTGTTATATAAAAGCCATAGTTTAACGTCTAAAACTGTATTTTTAGGGTCATTATCATGTTGAAAGTAGTACCCATTTCTAGATAACCCCATTTTTTCAGCACTGGCGTGAAGATTTTTTTTTAAAAAGATAAATATGGAAGCTTATCCATAGTGCCGTCTATATATATCAACTTTCCGACTCCTAACACAGACATACCACCCCACACCGTAAGAGAACCACCACCATGTTTTACATTTGGTTTTATATTTTTTATATTTAGGCCTGCGGCACACCATACGTCGTCCGTCCGACCCAAAAATATTAAATTTTTTTTTGTCACTGAATATTATAGTCTTCCAAAACTCAAAAGTCTTAGTTTTATGGAGCTCAACAAATGAAAGGCGTTTTTGTCTATTGATTTCAGAAATAAAAGGCTTTTTTCTTGCTATGTGACCGTTAATATCATTATCTCTTAGAACTCTACTAATCGCGTCGTCACTTACACTTGTTCGTAGCGCCGCGCTAAGCTTTTGATTAATTTTCGGCGCTGATAAATGCGCGACTCTTTCGTGGAATATTTCCGATACTACCGTTCTCTTTGGCTCGTTTTATCACGTTTTCAATTGTTTGCCGACATCGATCAAATATATCACAAATTATTTTTTTTCTGAAATATTTATATAATTCCTTTCCTTTTAGCATTTTTAGATCAAAAACTTTACGGCTGCTCACAAAATTAACGAGTTTGGAACTAATGATGCAAACACATATAAAATAAACGCTATTTCAAGAGAAAGGAATAAAAAAAAAACACAAATTAAAAAAAGTAACGGTAGTCTTCAAAAAGCAAAATACTTTTGTGACGTTAATATTACGCATTTGTAAATAAAAAGCCATAAAAACAATAGCCAATTGAAAGTTGTTGTTGTTTTCTTTTTTTGCAAGCATCATTTGACAGACTGCTTTATTACTACAAAAAAAAATTTATATATCTAGTACCTTCCATATTATTTATCTATAAAAATTTTTTTTTATTAAAAAAATTTAAGCAAAATATTTCTGTCAGTAACTATATTTCATATAAAATGAGAAGCTGCATCATTGTCACTACTTTTTTATAACTAACCTCAGAAAAAAAAGCAAAACCCGGTTTGATGGTTAAAAAAATGATTTGTTCCACTAGCAAAACTATCCTTGTTTATGTGAAACAATTTAAAAAATTTAATTCCAGGAAATTTATTTGGTAGTTCTAATGGGTTGATAATATTCTGATTTTTTTATTTTTGCGAACTCGTACCTTTTCCGTTTTCTGCGTGCTTTCGTTATTAAAAAATGTTTATTTTAATTCACTCCGTTTTTCTTTTTTTTAAGCGTTGTTTTATTTCAACTTCACAGTTTTTTTAAGGAAAAGTCTACTAACAGTAATATGCAACTGTGTGACATAATCATAATCGCATGTTCAATTAATGTCGACATAACACAACATTTTTGTGCTGTGAACCACAATCGCGGCCTAAATGTCAAGCTTTTGTGTTATAAAATTAATACTGTTTTCGGACTGAAAGTTAAATACTGAATTTAACATTAAATTCACCACTGCAAATTTTTTAAATTCAGTATTTAACATACAGCCTGTCAAATAAATTTCCATAAAAAAAATAAAAATTTCCCATAGAAATAAGTGTACTTGATGCGTTACTTTGTACAAAACGTATTTTACCAACTGTACAGCAGCCACAACATGTGTGACCTTTGGTAATACTCTTACGAGACACATATTTTCTTTGTCCCTGGTCTAAAAACTTCCTTTTCTTCGAAATTTTTTTATTGCTGCTGCCATTTTCTTCGGAAAATATTTTAAATGGTTTTTATTTTTTCATTTCATTCAATAACATTAGCAGCTATTGCTATATTTGCAGAACTTTTTAACTTGGTAGCATTTATGTTAAATTCACTCAGTCTGAAAACACTATAACAGACATTATTTACTACTGTCATTGCTCCGGCTCTTGTTGGGATCTCTATAAATTTTTTGTATAAAAAGTCAAAGAAAATAACACTCGGAACGAAAATTTAAAGAAATTTCAGTGTTTTTTTAAACGTACAAGCAATTTTTTTAAAAGGAATTAAAAAAAATTCTCAAATTTTATGTCTTAATTACTGTTTTCGTGTTTTTTTTAGTCACTTACAATAACAATAAGCCATTCGATTTGCTTAGAGAACATCAAAATATGTAAATGTGTAAGCGAAATTTTTTTTTTTTTCAAATTTGGTTTACAGAACAGGGCTGATTGAATTTTCTGAAGATTTTCCTTGTTTTCCAAACAAAAATATTATTTTAAATCAGGCATTTTCTTGTAAAAATGTTGCCTTTAATACAGTAGCACTATCTAAGTAACAATAATCAGAAAGTTGTTTTAATTATAATTAGGTTTAGCAAATTCCACTTAAAAAATATTTTTGCTCACAGCTCAAAATTAATTTATCAATTAAAAACTTATCTCTACATATTATGAATTCGTTATACAAGAATGATTTACATACACACAAAAGATATTAGAAAATTATTATTAAAAATAATTTTAATTTGGCAATTATCTAATAAAAATATCAGATACGCACACACATTGTGTTCTAATTTTGTATACTTTGAACATTTAATACATTTTTAATAACAATGAATCGTACACATTTTTTGTTTTGTTGTTCTCGCGCCCATCTACAATAACACACAACAGACTCATTAAATTTGATCCGTGAAGTATAAAAACAAACAAATTAATTAAATTTATTAATAGAACGGACTGTATGTAGAAATGCTAAAACAAAAACAAAACAAAAAAAATACCTTTGCCATTCAACATCTTTTATATCAGACATTAGACCTAATGAGGACATTCCTATATGACCATAGCCTCTGGCACCAAATCTTTGGGCATAACAACCTTGAAATAATTTAATAGTTGAATGAGTTTTCTCTTTTAAATACTCAATTAACAATAATGATTAAAAGGGATAATTATATTTTTCGTTAAAAATTAAAAAAAAAAAAAACAAAATACAATTTACGTTATAATAAAAACAAAACCATAAACTCCTGTTTGTATATGTGTAGTGTATACATGAAAACATAGTAAAACTATTTAAAAACACTTACCCATTTGCATAGGAGTCGGATTGAAGGGCACCACCGCCCTGGCCATAACCGTAGCCTTTGGGACCAAACTTTTTTGCATAACATGCTAAATGTTCGAATCAGTAATAAATAAGGAAGACATAAATAAAAATATCACGTTAGTCACGTGTAACGACATACAAACAAGTTTTTGTGCATGACAACAAAAATACGAGAACACACGAGTGTATACGAGTAGTTTTCTAAAATAAATTGTGCTGTAGCTAACATTAATTTGGGAAGATTGTTTGGCGAGCGCAATCATTTCACCATATTTTAATGCGCTCGGTCGATTATTAAGGTTAAATTGTATTTGGTAACGATCGTGTTGGAATATTCTCAATAAAATTAGAATAAGGAGTGGAAACAAGTCACCTGGTCACTGCAGCTAACAAACAAAGACCCTACTCTCAAGTTACAAGAACTTTCAAGTATAAATGCAAACAAGTACACATGTAATGTTATGTGTTTTTCAAGTATATTTGTGCATTCTTGTAGTTCGCGCCTAAGTTTTTAAACATGTTTAACGGCTCATTTTTGTTTTAGAGCTTAAACACATCTATTTTCAGATGTTTCACCATAATTTGAAGTGTTTTGTTAAGCATCTGAAATTCATTACAACCTAAAGACAGCAACAACTGAGAGATTGGTATGATAAAACATTTTTGTACGTTGCTTAGGGCTTCAGAAAGTTGATTTCAACATTTACACGGACAGACTGATAGATGAACATCACTAAATGGACTCCGATATTTATAATTAAATACTTTAACGGGTGGTACATGTGCGGGGTAGACATTACAGTAAAGGGTATAAAAAAGACCACCATTTATTTCATTATACATTTGAGTTACTCTCCATCTAGTCATAATTCTTAATACAATACTAGTACACTGTACGCGTGTAAAGTATCACCGATTTCTGAAGGCGATCTTGTTATACAATTACTAGATAGATTTCAATTTAATGGAATACTCGTATATACACTCGTGTGTATACAGTGCAATCTCTCAAAACAGATATACTCCATAAGCAAACACTTCTTTGTAAAGTGCGATGTTGCCAGATGCCAGCAACGTTTTAATTAAAACGTTTAGATTTCAATTGAAAGGGCACCCTGCTTCATTATTGATCCAAGAGAGATTCCACTGTAGACATGTATGCTGGTTTTTTAATCTTAAATACTTTACCTTTGCAATAAATATTTTTATCTGGTCCTTCACAGCACAAAATAGAATCTAAGCCCTTTGAACAGTTACCACATTTAAAGCACTCTTTGTGCCAAGCCTACATACAGATACAAATAGAAACAATAAAATTACACAAAATAAAATTAACAACAAAACAAAGCAATTAAATTTATATTACACATGTATGCCGAAGGGCTAATAGTGTTAAACAGCTAATTGGGCTTTTACACTGTAGTACTAAATAAAACGACTTGTCAAAAAAATATGGGTAGAAATTTAACAGTAATATAATTGTCATAACTCTTAGAACATTTTTTAACCGCTTATACTTTTCATTGTATTGGGGCTGTATTTTCTGTACACGAACAAAAAAATAATAAATCTAATGAGAATCTTAACACTTGTATTACAGTGTAAAGCCCATTCAGGATTTTTCAACAGCTGTATTAAATTAAATTGATTTTGCTCTATCAAAATCACGTGAAAATCATAACACTTGTATTATAGTGTAAAACTTATTAACTGTATTGTAATATTTGAATGGCGATCCATTTACTAAAGTTTCAATATTTATATACGTGATTCAAGCTACATATTCGATAAATGCCATTCTAATTGGATCCACACACACTCAAGTTCAATGCCTGTTTTATTTTACTGCGTTTGTGAATGTGGCTGTTTTTTTATAATCTTAATCTGATTGGATTATCCTGAAAGCTCGTACACACACTATACTTCAAGAAAAATTATCATCTACTTATGGACAGATCACTCCCACTTTTCCAAAGAATTTTTCTGAAATTTTGTACAAATGCTCTCTACGCTTGAAGGTTGCATTTAGCTTTAAAACTACCATGCAAACTTTTACTGCTTTTTTTAACCCTTTAACGCCCAAATCAAAACCATGAAAAATTTTACTAATTCAGTTTTTAATAAATATCTGTAACAAAACTCATTTCTTAAAATACTTTTAAGGAAAAAAAACAAAAAATAATCCAAAGTTGTGTTTTTAGAGTTGTACTAAGTTTAGTACAATGGGCGCTCAGGAGTGGTATTTACCAAAACATCCTCTTTGCAAACATAGCGTTTTCAAGCACTTTACACATGACGTTTTAACTCGATTTGAACATATAACACATCTAAGTTGGCTCGGTATTTTTTGGGGATTATGTCCATTATTTTTCTGTCTAGTTGTATTGCTTTTTTTCCGCTCAAATATGTGCAAGCTATATGTCTGCGAAACGAAAGCTGATCCATACGATCATCAGGGCTGGAAATGCAATATAATTTCAATGCGTTTGACATAGTCATGTCCACTGCGTAAATAAACAAAACCCACCACCACTTCTTTCCTTTAATTGCAATCCGATACAGTCCTATAGACTGCTCCATTTGATCTACCCCTCCCATTCCTTTATTATAACTTTGAAAAACGTGAGGTATGTCTACATCAACTTTGTTTCTTCATGGAACACCATCTTTTAACTTTTCCGAATGGCTCTAAAGTGTCAAAGTTCGTTCCAATCGTGCAAACATTATTATCTTTTCATCTAACTACAAGAATTTCGTTTATCTTATCAAACATATATCCTTTGATGAAATCAGTGGACACCGTTTCGTTCTGTTTTCGCGCATGGTTCCGGTAGCTCTGTATCCAAGGCTCTTTAGGTCCACAAGTAGGTAGTAATTCGTAAAAAAGTTATCAAAGTAAGCCACATGTTCTTCTGGTTTGGTTGGCGCATTTGTAAGCAAACTCTTGACAACGCGAGAGCCAAAATACTCAACCATTGATTCGTCAATCGATAAGTTTTCATGTAACATGCCGAATTGACAAAACTTTTTTTGCAACACATCATAAAGCGGACGCAATTTAAACATCTTATCTGTAAGGGATGCTGCCAAAGAATTATCTGCGAAATGCAGGTTCCTTTTAATTTCTAAGAATCTGTTTCTAGACATGCACTCTGAAACTAATGGCACACCTAGATCATCATCTAAGCTCCAATATGACCTTTCACTAGGTGATTTATGATATCCAGTAAATACGAGTATGCCCAAGAATTTACGGAGTTCCTCTTTGGTAAAAATATTATCGTGCCTATTGTTTTGTCCGGCATATATAGTGCTTTGTGTTACGATAAGCTCTAACATTTCATCGTCAAAAAGATACTCGAAGACTTTAACAGGAGTCATATCTTTTAATATATCTGAAACATTAGCTCGTCGTTCTTCAATAGACTTTTGGTCTAGAGTAGACTGAAAAACTGAATAAAAAGGCTCACATTTTCTCCAAGTTGGCAATTTAGCACTAGTCTCAAATTTTGTTCTGCTTGGCATGTTCCGTGCAGTAGAAGACACGAATGCTGCAAGCGGTTCATCGTCATCGCCACTCCATTGATCCTCAATGGTCGTGGTGTGTCTGCGAGTAACAACTTCGATATTACCGGGGACATCTTGAGGTAATTTGTTTCCATACAAGTTGTCATCTCCACCTCCTTCTTCATCGGTGATAACGCCTGGATTCGGTGGCAGCATAAATATATCGTATGTAGCACCATCATCACTATCTTGGCTAATAATGTCATGTATCGCCTCTTCTAGCCCAAAATAGTTTTTGTTGTGTTTAAAAGTATATCGATTTGCCATTTTTTTGGATAATTTTTTCCGAGAAGCACGTTAAGAAAAGGCCACTAATCGAAAAAGGCAAACAAAAAGTAAAAATACAATCAATCTGCTAATTTATCTTACCTCAAGTACCAGTTAGTACAGCAGCACTTCAATAAATTTTTTCGAACTAAACTCTTTTATATATTTTTTGTTAAAATGTTTCGTTATACAGAAAAAAAAAATACTTCTGAACACTTTCTAAAGCCAAATCTTGTAAAATAAACTAAAAACGCACTTACACTCTAACAGCAAAAAAAAAGTCTTGAATATAACGGGATCACTCTCATTAGTATTTCATATCTTTGAGTGATTTAAGCTGTATGCATACCACATGTACTCTAATTGTCAGATAGAAAACGTTACTAGAGTGCAAAACTGCACGAGTTAATTTTTAATTTAACCTGAAGTTGTGTACTATTTATAGTACAGCGGGCGTTAATGAGTTAAATAAAAAAATTTTAGTTGATTTTTTAATGATTAAAATTAAAAAATTCAAGATATGATTCCAGGAAATTCAAAGGCATATAAATCTAATGATACAGAAATGGTCCCAGATTAATCTGTTGTTTATCGAATAGAATTTTTAAATTCATTAAATCTACCCAGAATGACTTCGCAAAAACTTTTTTTAAAAGTTTACGCGGCAGTTGTATTTCTAAGGCCCGTTTTTACAACTTCAGTTGGAATTTTGTTGAGCAAATAACTTGAGAGCCAAATTTGGATGGATAGCTAAGGACGCGCTATCCGATATTAACTTATGGATATTTTTTATTTAATGCCCAGCCAAAAGTTTGATATTTGCCTTATAAAATCTTAACATTAACTATCGGTAACTTGTAATAGTGACCTTAAGAAATATTGATTCCATTTTTCAATGATGTAACACTATTGGTCTTATCAAATATTTTAGAAGAAATCATACTGATTAAAATAGAAGCGGTGAAAAATGTTTTTGTAGGATTGATTTTAACTGACTAAAATTTTCAGTTTGTCTTGCATTTGCTTTGCAATGACAATTAATAACGCAGAAGCACAATTTCTTAAAACGCCATTTAATAACTTAGAGACTGTTTGTTTTTCTTATGGATGGTTAGTTACATGTCGACTGCTCCATAGTTGGAAGAAAATCTTTAAGAATATATAACAAGTAAAAACCTGAAATGTTGTATGTATATCGCACTCTAAATCTATATTAAAGTACAGCCTCTACAGAAAGAAAGGTCGCCATGTACTTTTATGTCGGACATGTCCACTTTGCAATAAATTAATTTAAATTGTTAATTTTTTACTACTTGACTAAAAATCTCTAAGACATCCCACTCATGGAGTTGGCAAAATATTTTAATAGATACTTCACAGTTCGTTAGAAAGTCCCTCTGGAAGTTCTCTAACAGCTAGTTGGCAAGAGTTTAGAATGTACATTTTGAATAAGCTCTACGCTGGTCAGCTGCTATTTTTTGCTATGAATAAGCCCGCATGTCTTATAAATTACAGCATTAGAATAAGATAAAGTTGCCCATACACGTCATGTTTGTTTTAATGTGTTTTTGAAATTTATTTTACGGAAGAATTGTACTTTTTCCGTCACAAATGACTTGTACAAATACGACTGACATAGACCTATAGTATGATTCAGTAACTTTTTACGATGCAAATATTCGAAATATGTATCGACGAATTTATTCGATTGCAGTATCAATAGCGTGACTCTGCAACTTATTTATATCGATGTTTTTTCTATTAAATTATGCCCTAAAACAAAGCACAAAGAAGAATAGAAAAAAAAAACAAACGAATTTGTGTTGTGAATGAACTTTTTTGTGTAAATATTTTATAATGTTGAATAATTTTTGTAACTACTCTATATGTACTCGTATTAAGGTAAGTGTACTGTATAATTTATTATTTGTTTTTTTTTCTTCCATCCAAGTTAACAGCACATAAATATTCATAGTTGTCGCCAATTGGCTCATAGAAACTTATATATTTTCATTTATTTTTATTGTTTAATTTATTTATTGGTTTTATTATAATACGTGAGTGTGAACCTCCCTAATGATTCAGTTATTTATTTATTTGTGTTTCATGTGTTACAAACATTTATACATATTTACAGACTGTTATTCATTTTTATATGTAACGCAGTTACTTTAAATTTATCCGTTAATCGGTATTGTTAAATATACGTACGTATGTACATTTACAGGTATATAAAACCGATTAACGTTGGTTCTATAAAATTATATATTTATGTTTAAACTCAGTTTGTGAGGAGTCACTGCGGTCAGGTCTTATTTTTTAAATGTAATTAATTTGTAATTTTTTTAGAAATAAACACAATTACAAGCACATAATTTTAAAAAAAATTTTGTGGTTTATTTTTGTGGAAGTTAAATTCGCATCTCGAAAACTGCAGTCGCAGCCAGCGACAATAGTTTTTGTCGGAATGTTACTGAATACCGAATTCGATGATATATCGATATATGTACTTGTTTTTTCATTCGAATTAATTGTAATAAAAGTTACTGAATCGCACTACTGATCTACTCAAAAATTTAAACATTTCGTGAAATTTATTTGCTTATATTTTACTACAGCATTCTTCTATTTAATTTTATAATTAGCAATTTACGATGACCAATTATTGAATTCTTTTTATTTTTGCGCTTCCTATTTTTCGCTACATAGAATCCAGGCCATTCGTTTGAAAAATGTCATTGAAGTGGTCGACAAAACATTTTTTTAAAGTTTTTTTTCTTTTTTAAACTAGAAGATTGTATAAAAAAATTATATATTGTTTGCTTAATTGTTATAAAAAAAAAAAACTGTATGGAAAAGTTTAATATTATTTTCTTGTAAAATTTTTTTATTGAGCCGGCTACTGATACAGGCAATTATCTTTAAAATATATAAAACGCTCAATTGTCACGTCAGAAGTTTTTGTTTACGCCTATTATGGGGGTGTTAGACAATCTATCATTTAAAGTCAACTTATGCATTTATGTTGGTGAAAAAATTAAATTGGCTGATACACACATCAAATTGATTGATATCAAACTTATTTTTATGTGATTTTATTATGTGTAAAGACTTACAATTTGCCTTCAGTAAAACACTTTTGTTCTGATTGTACATCAATAAAAAACTAAATTATGTAAAAAAATTGCATTTGCATTGGCACTAGCAATAAAAGAAAAAGAAAAAAACCATTTGGATGAATTATTGGTTAAAAAGAAAGAATAAGTTTACGCATGAAATATTGCTAAACGAGCTTAAATCGAATTGTGCTGATGATTTTCGTAATTTTGTAGCGATGGGTATTTACTTTATATATTTCTAATAGAATTTCATATTATGAATATTTGTTTTTATATTCCATATGGCTGGCAATGAACGATACACTCTATTAATTATATTACAAAACTTTGTTCCTCCATTTTTATTTAAAAAATTTCCATCATATACATCGAATTACCATTAAATTTTACACAAAAATCGTACTAGTTTTGATTTTCGTTAAATTCACACACAACATATACGAATGTGGCGTCCAATTTAAAAAAAAAACACGCACACACACTCATGATTGATGTTGAAATGATGATGTGTATATCAGGCACTTTACACCAATAGTAAAAACTATTTTAAATCTATTTCACAATATAAAAGCTGACGTATACAGTGTAGATAACACCTCGTGTATTGGTCGCTCGTGTATTGGTGACTGACAGACTTTCAAATTTTAAAGGCGATCATGAGTGTGTGTGCGTGTGTGAATTTGACGAAAATCTAAAGTAGTTTGATTTTTGCGCGAAATTTGCTGGTCTGGCACCACTTCTGTAATCATAATTTTTTTTTAGATAAAGTTCAGTGCACATTGCGGAAATTTTAAAAATAAAAATAGAGGAAAAATTTCTTTCCAAATTGGCTGTTATTGCTGTTATTTTGTTACATAGTCTTATTTATTTCTTTCTTGATGTACAATCAGAGTAAAATCGTTTTAGCACCGGCAAAATGTATTATTTCTATTTAACGTGTTTGCCGACGGTAACTTGTTAGTCTTCATGAATGAAAAGTCACATAAAAATGAGATTGATGTGTGTATCAGCCAATTTAATTTTTTCAACACAACTGCATAATTTGACGTTGAATGATTGAGAGTCTAGCACCCACTTTAGTTATAAATAGTATATATCTGTGTATGATGCACAAAAATGTTTAAGTCCCTATTTAGACGAGGAAACATTTGGAAGAAAAACATCTTGAATTCTCTTTTGCTTTTTCTTTCGCGGTCACACAGACGAACATTCCATTATTATTGTTATTATTTGCACACAAAACAATGAAAGAAAATAAAAGTAAAGCAAATATCAACAAAGAATATGTGAACAAAGCGTATCGCCGAGTACCGAACACAAAAATGATTCTCTCTTCTACACCCGTAATTTGCCTACAAACGAAATGTTTCCCTTTTAAATGTTTCTTTATCTAAATAGGGACTAAATAACAAATTGAATATCATATATTTATTATAACAAAGTATGTGTGCACGTATACCCGAAGCAATTTACAAGGAGAAAGAGTGGGGGGAGGGGGATGAAAAGAGAGACACCTAGCATTAGAGAGAGGATACATATACCATGTTCAATTAGACACATTTACTAAAAAAATTTTGTTTATAAAAAATATATAAACGTATGTGCATATTAAAGACGTGCACGGTTACACTCAAATGTAGCAGTTCCTGTTTTTCTGCTTACAGTGCGTAGTTTTGAGTTGTGTAGAGTTTATAGTATGAGTTTGTATTGTTATTCTCTTTGCTAAATTGGATGTGAGTGAATATAAATAGAGGAAATCAAAGTAAAACATTCATATTATTTCCCTTTGCTCAAACAATAAAACAGATGTTAAGGCAAATACTATAAGTTACTTATTGTACGAGTATGTTGAAAGCAAACATACGCGTATGCTTCGTTCGTACATTTGTATTTAAAGCAAAAACAAATTTTCGTATATTTTTGTTTTCAACAAATGTTTCGTACAAAGTTGTCGTTGGCTTATATGGAGCCGAGCCTTAAATATCTGTTTATACAACAAATATTTGTGGTACTACAGTTATTATTTGTATGAGTTCAGTTTGAGTACAAAACCAAAACGGTACCATATTTATTATACTTATTCTCTCCCTTTCACCAGAGTCACAAATACTTATTTGATATATTTGTTTTGACAACACTTGTAGGTACACTCGTCCATGTCTTTGGTATGTTTGAACATAAATAACACATGCAACGCACATTAACCTTAACACACGAAAATTACAGAAAATAAAAACACATATAAATAGGATATGTAAATTAAATAAGGAAATTAAGAACTTTTTTAAAGTATCTTTTTTTTGTTTTCTAACTGAACGGTAAGTACCTCTGCAATAGATTTCCTTATCGGGACCATCACAATGCATCGTTGAATCCAAAGTACGATTGCAGAGCAAACATTTGAAACATCTTCTGTGATAACCCTTTTTTATGTACATGTTTGCAGTTTGATTTATACATAAATTTATGATTTTTCTTAAAAAATAAAATAATTATTGTGATTACGGACTTACTCTGCCTCTAGCTAACATTTGTTCAGCAGCATAAACATAACCACCACATCTGGGACATCCTTCTCCCTCTGGAGCTTTAGCAATTTTTTTTGGCTCAAGACGTGCTCCATTACGTATACCATCAATTTCTCTAAAAAATAAGAAGAAAAAAATAATTATTACGTTTTTTAAAACTTACAGTAAAGTAATTAGCGATCGTGGTTGTCATAAGTGTTTTTTTTTTAAATTTATTATTTTTTTATTAACTTTAAATGATGAAACAGAACTCGTCCGCAACTTCAAGCAAACGCGACTCTAAGAGAAAATAGGCCCATTATTGAAACGACGACTACAGCTTCACGAACTGTAATTTATTGTTTTTACATTTCCACAAGTCTTGCTTTAAATAAAATTTTTTGCAGAATTTCGACTGCAATCATGCTTATGTACTTTTTCAATTAATTTTTCAACAATATCAATTATTTTATTTACAGATTTACAAAATTATTAGAAAATTTAGTTGAACCTTAAAAATTTTTGTTTTGATTTTCTTTTGTTAATTTTCTTTGAGTTTGTTTAAAAAATGTTTGAAATTTTATAAAAGTGTGGCAATATTGTTGAGATCATTTGTATTTCAAAACGAGAGCACAAGAAAACTCGCTGAAAAAAATAAAATAGAT
Source organism: Thelaira solivaga (assembly GCA_947397855.1). NCBI lineage: Eukaryota > Metazoa > Arthropoda > Insecta > Diptera > Tachinidae > Thelaira > Thelaira solivaga. The sequence goes on from OX377614.1 coordinate 45,229,189, forward strand.
TTTATTTTACGAATAATTTCAACAGCGAATTTCATATGTCAATTATGTATGGAAAATATCGCTTAGCTCAACTTGCGTTTGGTAACGTCACATTATCAGAGTGTATTATTCACAAAAGCAAAAATTAATGATTCAAGTAGACTGCAGAGATGGTATTAATTTATTATTATCACTATGGGCTATAGTCGCACCACGACTTTTAAGATCTATTGTGCAGCCCACTTCCTAACTAAAATCCGAGACTCCTTACGAATCCCGTAATTGCTGTAGGACAAATCTTGTATAGATCTCCTGGGACCAATGCCCCACTACCCAAGCAGCTTATTCTGCGTCTTGTATACGGTATTAATACTCGTATAACATATAAGCAATAAATAGAGGTATGACGTTAGAGAAAATGACTATTCTCGAAATTTTCCGTACATTTTTGTTGATTTGTTTTTTATTGGGCTTTACTACGCAATATTTAACTTATCGAGATATTTCAATTTAAGAATTAAGCTAAGCATACACATGTGATTTGTACGCACGGATTTGTTGAGAGCATGAACATCACTAACATTAAACAAATCAGAATTACAAAAACGCCGACGAGTAAACATGAATTGCAAAGCGAACGACGCAATTTCTCTTTTTGGTTATTTTTTTGTGTACTAAACAAGAAAAGAAGTAAATGACTTCTAAAAAGAAATAAGCGTTCACATGTAAATTTATTAATTTTTTTTCACTGTTTCTATTGTAGCTCTTTTGTCTACTTTATACTTTTCTAATAGTCTTTCCCAACTCTTTTGTTTTGCAGTTCTGTCCTTATAAACGTCACTTTTTGTTTGCCAAATGGCAGTTTGCTCTTTTAAAATTTCAATAAATTCTATTAAAAATTCTTTGCTCGCCATCTCCGCGATACACACACTGACGTCTCGTAGCACACTAAAATAAAAAAATGGCGAATGCTCGCGTACCAGCCCATTAACATCCAACAAAATTATTGTAATTGAAAATTTTCAAACTCATTCTGACATGTTTGCTAACAGCGCCATACACATGCAACAAATCAAAAATCAGACACACAAATCATACGTGTATGGGCAGCTTTAACAAAAGGCTGGCCCAACCTTAATCATTTGTAATTTATAATAATGGACTTTAGGCCATTTAGACCTTAAGTTAAATGTTGGATCAACTTACAAAAGCTTAACACTAAATTAAAGTTTTAAAGTCTAGTCAACAATCAAAATTCTAACTATTGTTAACTTATATTAATTAGTATTAAATCTTTTTTTTTTTTTTAGAAGTATAAAATAAAACAGTATAAAAGGTTTCCTATTATTTACTATTGTCAGTTAGGAAAGAGGAATGCGACGCAGAGAATCTTTTGTATAACTGTTTCAAAGACAATTGTTTTATACAAAAGAACTTTGCTATTTCCCTAGGAGTAAGCAAAAACTGTGCCAGACAATAACGGCGAACAGTCAGAAAATGCATGTGCTGAGCTTCAACAAAAAAACGCTAATAGTGTACAAAATTAATATTTGAATTTGTAAGCAATAACAGTTTTCTTAAAAAAAATTAGCATATGAAGGACTGCATCAGACTGAACCAGCAAGGTAGATGTAGACGAGCACGCGTTAAGAAAACTTGTAGGAGGTTTCGAAAGAGTTTGGCCAGACTGGGAACACTTTAAGTGATTTTGAAATAACAGAACATGATGGATAACTCTTGTTGTCAAGTGGAGTGAATGAAGAAATGAAAAAAGGTGCTTCACAGAAAAATATTTTTATTGCTTTATTTTCCTCACTCTTTTGTGGAAGAAGACTTTCACATTTAACAAGTAATTTGCGAAAGTCTCTTGCTCAACTCTTGTGTTTCGGGTCAAAAGCCGGGACATTAAAATACATTGTGGAGGTATGGTTCCTTCGGCAAAGTTTCTTATTTTGATCCCTAAAATACGATTTTCCTTGTAATTTGAGCGATTTTTTTGCCTCCATACAAATCGGCCCGCCCTAATATACATGTAATGCTGTAACGGACATTTTCTCCAAGGCCGCTAGCTTTTGAGTGCATACTATGACTGACATTTCATGATCAGCTGATCTATTTATATTCTTAATAATTGCATTATTCAACTAACATATGTGTCTCAATTTTCGCCAATAAATAAAATTTCAATTACATATTTAATTGGTGCAGCCACATTTTTTAATACAAAATGGTACGCACGCGCAGTAATTTGGGGCGTCAATCACGTAATGCTATAAATGTTGCGGCATCTAGAGCATCTCAAAGTGACGAACAGCGTGCAAATAATACTTTGGTTGCTCGAAATGTCATGGCACGTGGCAGGGCTGTGCGAAATCCAGCTCCATGTCTGTATGTGCGACGTACTTTGGAGCGTGCTGCATTCAATTATAATGCAAACTTTGATTACGTTTCTCATGGCAAGGTTTCAATTGGACCAACGACTTCAGTTTGCAGTCATTGCAAGGCATTTAAGTTGCATAATTTGATAACTGGTGATATTGTACATTCAGTAGGTATGAGAATAGGTTTATAACTAATTTTTATACTCCTAAGTGAGGGGGCGGGGTTGGTTCACCCCAAAATTTTTTTTTTAGTTTTTCAACTTAACCGATTTTGATGAAATACTCTAGAAATAATTCATATGGCAAAACAACATTTGCCGGGTCAGCTAGTTATTAATAATGCCGCCACATCATCCATTTTGCCGTGTATGTTTAGTAAACATTGTTTACTTTTCAAATTTTTCTTTTAAATGAAAAAGTACAACTTGTAGTAACGAGTATCACAAAACCGTACTACCACTCATACTTCGCGAAGAACGTATTTAAGTATCGTGTATCAGTAGCATTACATAGACTCTGCTTGTTTATAACACCTGATCTACTCAAAAATATTAATAATTTTAATAAAATAAAATAAAATAGATTCAAGAAAATTTAAATTTCTAATTGAAATTTTGTCAGAAGTTTTCCTCTTGTTTTTTGACAGAAGCAATATTTTTGAAGGCACAGGCAACATATTTCTCTTACATAATATTTATAAAAGCTGGCATTTACAGTGTAAAAAACGTGTCGTCTATTAGGTACTTAATTTATGTACTAGAATTTTTATTAAACTTCAAAAAATATTTTATTTATCTTGTTGCTTACACTGCAGTCACACGATCAAGTTTTTTTACAATTCTCTTTCAAGAAATTTACATATACTGCTTGTCAAAATTCATAAAAATTGAAAGCTGTGACGTAGGCTGCACGCAATTTCAAAGCAAGTTTTTCAACAAGATGTTTTTTTTAACCTCTTCCACCGACAGTTTTGTTTCGGCGGCAATAGAGTTATATGCAGGAATATTCATGTTCCACAGAACTTCATGCCTTCTGTATATCTCTATGAACTGCAAAACGTCGTTATATTTGTTTAATTTGTTCACAAACATATTAAAAAAAAAAAAAATAAAACAATACTGACGGCAGAATAAGAATTCAAATTTGTAATAAAAAAACTGCAGTCAGCTGTTTTCTTGACTATAATTTGAAACACTCAATCATAGTGTAATTATATAATTACACTATGCACTCAATTGAACGAAAAATTGAAAGCAAACTCTCAGCAAATTTTAAAAGTGTGAGTGTATTGGTAAAAAAATGAGAGAAATTTTAAAAATTTAATGAAAACTTCATCGTGTGACCCCCAAGTTAGTTAAGATTAAAAATATTCATCCTCGAAACCGTTTGACGCCAGTGAGTAGCAGGCCCAATAAAAACAATTTTATTTGTGACCGAAACTGTATTTTAAATTAATTATCTATGTGCCTATAATAATTAAATATTTCCTCAACAACATTTATATTATTATTTTTAATACATAACCATATTGATTAACTCTTGATTGCTGATAATTAAAATAAGCTAACAATTTTTTTAAGAAGTTAATCGAAAAGTTTTGAGATTAAATCTCTTTTTGTCCTTTTTATTCATTAACCTTTAAGTTTATATTTACATATAAAATGTTTCACAAAATTTTCATATTGAAATTAATTTATTTGCGTAAAAATATAATTATTAACTAAAATTCATTTTAAAAAACTTTACTTTTCATTAATATTCTTATTATGCCATCTGATTTGTAACAAATAACTTTTTGTATTTGTAAATACATTTGCCGAAATTAAATACGAGTACGTACTGCTCACAGATCTCAAACAGTAGCCACCGAGCAACCAGAGATGTCATAGTGCAGATATAGTATACATTTTCTTTCTGTCTTTTTTGCACAAACCCAAAATTTTTATTTTGTTTTGCTCGGGTATTTCTAAAAAATTTACACTTTCATTATTTACATTTCGTAAACATGAATTTTAAAACACGAAAATTTGTGTTTATCACTTTTACGTTAAATTTCATACTTCATAACAATAAACGTATATATAAGAATTTCCGGCATGTGCATTTTCATTACGGAAATAACTTTTTAATTAATGTTTTTTTAAACAAAAAATTTTAAATTTTCCTTATTTTCTCTTATTCGTAATATTAAAATACTATATCTGTCTCTTACATACAAACCCCAAATAAAACGCTGTTTTTCAAAATTCTTATCTCAAAAGTTTCATCTCTGGTTGCTTAGTGACAGTAGTCTTAGTTAGTACACGATCGAACTATTCACATTGTACTATTCACTTATTTGAAACTGAACGAACTAGTCCGTGTTTGAATTCCTACGGGTCATTTCCTTGCTCTTTATTTTAAAAGAACGAACGATCTAAACTTAAACGAAAACAATGACGAGGGAACGAAAGTTGCAAATTATTTTCTTTTACAAAAATGATATTTAAAACAAATAAACTGAAGAACTGCATGCTAAAAAGCTTAATTTTAAGATTTAAAAATTATTTTTTTTTTGCCAGAGGGACTAAAGTACTTTTTGAATTATATTATAAAAAAGAAATAGAAAAGTAAATTAAAAAATTTTTCGAATTTTGTTTTGGTGTTTTGTTTTCTATTTTCGTATAGAATTCCTTTCAACTTCTATTCTATATCATTTTACATAATAAAGAACGTTCAATGACAATCAAAAGTATAAGTGATGAAGATACAAAAGATCAAATGAACTAAGTGAACGAACTATTGCTTTTTAATTTTTGAACTAGGAAGAGCGTTCACTAAAATGAACCACGAAGCACAAGTTTATCAACAGTGAAGAGTAGTGAATTAGGGCAGAATTGACACAGTAAGGCATTTAGTACCACAAACACTGAATTGCAAAAACAATATTATCGTGTGTGTGAAATAAAAAGTAAGAAATTCAATCACACACACTGTAAACAAATTACAAAACGATGGAGAGTAAAAAATGTACAGCTGCTTTATATGCTTTATGCTGAGTACACACTTGTAAACATGTTTACGGAACACGTTTTTCGCTCAGGTTCCATTGTTTAATACAAACACTGGAACCAACAAGTAAACCACAAATGCACCATCTGTTCTGTATTTTGTATTATAGCATGAACATCACGGGTGAAACACATTTGAAAAAATATATACTTTTATTTTTGTAATTGTCACTTTTCACATTCCATAATTCTGGTAAATTTTTATATAAATTAATAAAATTTACCCAACTCTCATTTCTTTTAATCGCCATTTTTCTTTTTCTTTACTTCAATTAATTTTTTCAACGGACGACAAAATCCTACATGTTTACAGCTTGCTTGTTTTAGGTGAACTAAACAAGTAAAAACAGTAAACAACGATACAGACTATGGAACCAATATCAATTCAACCAGAAAATATCAAAAAAAAAATTGATATTTTGGAAACCTCGAAGGGAACACAAAAATAAACTATAAACACGACTACACTCTACGGAACGAAACGCGAAACATGTCATGTTTACTTAATATGTTCCTAAGTGTGTACTCAGCATTACAGCGTTAGTTCTGCCATGGAAAAAACCAAGGCGAATTTATACAAGGTGATATCAAGAAATCAGCTGTGCGCTTCAAATTCTTTCTTGACTTGTCAAAATTGTTACATTTATATGGTGAAAGTATATAAGCCATGTCTGTCGTTTTTGACAAATCAAGAATATTTAAAAAAAAGAGATGCTTCATGATTTCATCTTATATGAATTCGCCTTGGGCAAAAACCTTATTCCGAAAATAAGAATAAGAACTCAGCGAAAAAGTACTACAAAAATGAGTACTGTATTTGCCGAACACCAAATACTGATGATAACTAGTCTTACGTAGTATACGAACGAACTATTTATATTGTACTATTCACTTATTTCAACTGAACGAACTAGTAGATGTTTTGAATTCCCATAGTTCATTTGCTTGCTCTTCATTTTAAATGAATATCCTATAAATGAAGGAACGAATTTTAAAATTTTTCAAATTTCGTTTTGTTGTTTTGCTTTCTGTTTTCATAAATCATTCCTTTCAACGCCTATTTGATATTATTTTACAATCACAATCAAAAGTATAAGTGATAAATGTGCAAAAGATCAAATGAACGAAATATGTAATGCAAAAACAGCAGTCGTCTCCTATGTGCCAAACACATATACTACTAAAACGGGTTTCACATTATAATACAAAGTATTAACATTTTCATTAGATCGAGTGAGGTAGAAATCAGATGCAAATCAAATAGACTGTCAAAAAATCTAAAGACATATATTTTTTGTCTTCATACCATTGCACTTCAAATAAAATACAAAACGCGGCAAATAATTTCACAACTGATTTCTAGTTTTTTCTTTGGTTGCTTGTACAAAGCAACCCTGATAAAATGAGAAATGTGATAGCTTAGAAAAAATTCTAAAAATGACAAAAACCATAATACTGCCATTCACCACACTTGCTTAACATTTTGTTTTCAAACTATTGGATTTTTGACATGTATTAATACTAAATACAATAGTCTGAAACCCGCTTAAAGGAGAAAACATTAATGGAATGCACTCATACACTCAAACTTTCTACGTGTGTATGGGTATAAAACATCGGATGTTCTAGTCTCAGACCTTGCATTATTCTGCCATGCAAATAAATACTGTCCTTAGAAACACACTTCTTACCACAAAATCGGCAAATCATTGAACAAAAAATCGACAGATGTTTTGTATATTCTAAGCTTATAAAAAATGAGGTTGTTAATGATAAATTATATTTAAATATAATATAAATTAAATTTTTATACAAAAATAAAACAAAAAGGGCTGCACAAGCATATTTGAAACAGCTTTCAAGCATCATCCCTGATTTCAAATACTGTCAAGCACTGTTCTATCGCATATCAAAACAAATAATTCAGTGAGAAAATGTTTTGCACTGCAGTAAACATTAGAACCCCTAGCACATGAGAACAACCAGAACACAAATACACTAGCACAAAACTAAACATAACAATAACGCAGTAGAACAAGCAACACGACAGCAGCACTTTATAGAACTTTGCTGTATTCATACGTATGTATGTGTTTATATGTGTACTTTCCCAGCCTTGTGTCAAAGACTATTAAACTATAAAGATGTTCTACGTAGTGTAAATTTTTTCTGGTTCTAAATTTGTTGATGGATATTGCTAGTAATATCCACGAGAGCGCGAGAATTTAAAAGAGAGTAATATAACATGCAAGAGAATAATATTCAATGCAAGAATTTACACAACTTCACTTTTCAGTATATCCATATACAAACTGTATATGTATGTGTACCAAATTTTTATGAAAAAGATGTTTTCTTCTTATAGCTCTCCTAATATTACCGTTTTTGTTAATGTAGGTAAATACATGCATTTTATTGTTGTAAAACAGTGGTCGTCGTCCCATAGCACAATTGTGCTAAAGCAATCACACGTATACTCTTACGCTCTTGTATTCAGTCGTGGTTTAGGTACCGATGGCTACACATGTGCGGATGCTTACGAATTTTTGTTTCAGTTTTTTTCTCTTTTTTCAGTAATCCTTGTCCAGCGAACATTTTGAAAACATAATGATATGTGAAAAATATTTCATGATAAATAATGCATTTGGTAACATGCAATGTCTTCTATGTTACCAAATGTTCAAAGAAAATAGGGAATATGTTATTAAAAGACATTACGATTCTTTTCATAGTGACATGAAAAGTTTCGAAGGCAAGAAAAGAAAGGACAATTTAGACATGGTAAAAAACATTTATGTAGAAAAAATTAAAGAATGGCTACTTGTTGTTGATGAAAACAATGCAAGGGCAGAAAAAAATACAAAAAAATACGTATCTGTTTTATTGACAAAGGTAAAATATTTCTTAAATAAATTATATTGGAAATGCTTCATTTTGCGTTTCTGGGTAATTCTCTCACTAATACAAGCTCATTTTTAGTTTTGACGACCACTCTTGTAAAACATATAGTATATGAATTCACACCGAATTTTAAATTTTGGCCGCAATGGAGTTACAGAATGTCAATAAAAATTTTAATATTTTATTTTGATCAACATTTCGTTAATTAGTTGCTTAACTTCTTAATTATTTTGAAATAATTTTAAATATGCTCGTAAATATCCTAAAGAAGCTAAGCAGCGAATTAACGAAATAATGATCAAAATAAAATTTTAAAATTGTTATTTATCTTAAGCTTAAAAAACTAGCATGTGCATTATCATAACAGTAATTTAAAATTTTTTCGAAATGTAAAAAAGTTTCGTTAAAAAAATTAAGCAAAGCAATTTAAGTGTATTTAAATATTATTAGTATTGTATACTTTTATCTTATAAATACATTAACCATTGAGTTTTTTTTTACTTTATAGGTATTTATTTTATTAAAAGGAAAACTGTTACTTTTAATTTTTATTTTGCAAAAGTTATAAATAAACCATAATAAAACATTTTTATTTGGAATGAGTTTACGTCATCCCGCATCAAATTTGGTTCTTTAACAGACCGATTTCGGCAATTTGCCATCTTGAGTGTTTTATTTCAATGAGATACAAGAAATAGGAATAATAATAAAAATGTTTTAATTGATTAATATTTATATTGCTTACGACTCAATATTTATTTTACATTTTACTGTAAATACGTATTGGATTTTTATAATTTTTATTTTTGTATTTTGAATATTTTTCTTACACATTAGCTTAGGTTTCCGAACTGGAATCTCTAATGTAGAAAATATTGAAGAAAAGAAAATATTCTTAAATGCTTACTAAGTTTCTAAAAAACTTTTTACTTCTTAGCCAAATTGAAATTCTCATTTGGTTTGATAAGTATTTAACTTATAAGTTCAAGAATTTTTATGAAAAGTATTGTAGAGTCTACTGATGATATGCCTAGCAGCAATGAAATCGATATATAGCTATCCATCAATGGTAGAGCATTTAAAAGCAAATTTTTTTTATAAATAAGTAAATTGTTTTGTGAGAATCCCACGAAACAAAAAATGGGAATAAGGCATAAAAATGTCTTATGATTTACAAATTAATTTCCAAATAATTAGATTTTTATTATAAATAAATTTTGTTCATAACATAAAATCAATTTCTGTGTTATTTATTATTAACAGTCTGTGAGTTTTAAAACTCTTATCGACCCTTTTAAAAAGCATATACAACAGGACTACTTCTCATTATAAAAATAATATCTACAAATCTATAATAAGAGTTTAATAAAGGTTCAAATTAATGAATCATAAATTCGTTGCGAACTAGGATAAATTTTATTTTTACCATCATAAGCAAGATATTCTACCCTACAATAACGCAACTGGTCATATTCGTTCTATTTATATTTGCTTCTAAGATTTTAATAACATTTTTGTTGAAAAATTTCATAAATCTCACACAAAAAACATATCAAAGAAATAAAATTCACTTTAAGTTTTAAATGCTTGGTTTATAGATACATACATACATGCGCATTTATATGTTGTTCAGTATGTGTTTATTTTTTTATTCTCTGTTTATCTCAGTAGCAAAATGAGAGAAACTTTTAATTGAAATGCGCATGCTCAAATATTCCCTTGTTACTTCCCCCCTCATCTGTTTCAGCTATTCATTTTTGTTTTCAGATTTTCTCTACGTAGAACATCTTTATAGTTTTATAGTCTTTGCTTGTGTCTTTAAAAGACATGCCTAATGTGTTTGGTCACGCTCGAGTTGACTTAAGCTGCCCATACACGTATGATTTGTGTGTCTGATTTTTGATTTGCTGGATGTGTATGGCGCTGTTAGCAAGCATGTCAGAATGAGTTTGAAAATTTTCAATTACAATAAATTTGTTGGATGTTAATGGGCTGGTACGCGAGCATTCGCCATTTTTTTATATTAGTGTGCTACGAGACGTCAGTGTGTGTATCGCGGAGATGGCGAGCAAAGAATTTTTAATAGAATTTATTGAAATTTTAAAAGAGCAAACTGCCATTTGGCAAACAAAAAGTGACGTTTATAAGGACAGAACTGCAAAACAAAAGAGTTGGGAAAGACTATTAGAAAAGTATAAAGTAGACAAAAGAGCTACAATAGAAACAGTGAAAAAAAATTAATAAATTTACATGTGAACGCTTATTTCTTTTTAAAAGCCATTTACTTCTTTTCTTTTTTTTTTCTTGTTTAGTACACAAAAAAATAACCAAAAAGAGAAATTGCGTCGTTCACTTTGCAATTCATGTTTACTCGTCGGCGTTTTTGCAATTCTGATTTGTTTAATGTTAGTGGTGTTCATGCTCTCAATAAATCCGTGCGCACAAATCACATGTGTATGCCTAGCTTAAAGCAATATGTGGAGATGTATGTATATACATGCATGTATATTTCCTTTACTCTAGTGTACATACTATGCACAGTTTAATTTGACGTCACAGCTTTAAAAATAAAATTTTGTCTTGAATTTCTACTGCCGTACAAAATACAAGTACTGTTAGAGCTGTAAACAAAATTCAAAAAGTGTCATTTTTGCACAGAACTTTTTGATCTACTTTAAAAAGGACACTAGAAATTGTGTTTTGTTCTAGTGTTTAGTAGTGTATTGTGTATTTCAAATAGGATTGTGCAGCCCTTTATATGCTACAGCTCAAAGCATATTGATGTATTAGGTAAAAGCAATCCTACAGCTGGTAATTTTGTTTTTCGTTTGTTGTACTGAGATCTGTAAAATATTTTACTTTTTGGCTTTTTTTTCTTAACCCAACAAACCATGTACCAATCAAACTACAATACAACATGAAAATATTAAAAATTATGAAGGTAACTATTATTATTTATTCATTAAATATATGTCTGTAATTAATAAAATTTATTTAAAATTTTGCTTAAGGAAAATTAAAATATTTTTTTTAAAAATTATTATTTTAATATGTGGTACTCTACAAGAAAATACAACACTAAAGACGATAAAAATAGAAGTTAAAATCAAACGGTATTTTTTGGGCTTGGCGTCTTTTATTTATTTTCTTTTCATTCATTCTATTGCCTGCGCTAGAACTAAGAAACCATTTTTGATGAAACATTAAAACTTTTGCATTAACTTCAATAAATGAATTCCTTTTATATACATATACTCGTATATATTAATAATACGCGTGTTTTAAAAACACATTCAGAACAATATGTTTCTCAAGTGATTTGGTTTTCGGGAATTGTTAATTTTTTTCACTACTCCATGCACATAATTCTATAACTCTAACATTCCAAAGATAAAATAATTTGTTTTTGCATTCTCGCAGTTATCTTGTAAATTAATATGCCTTGGTACAGCTCAAGATATATTCAATTATTAGGCGGGAAGCAGATACGATAATTTCAGTTGCGCAACTCTATACCTTATAAATAAGATAGGGAGGAAAGAAAGTCTTGCACGCCCTTTCATTTTTCTTTCATCTCTCTTTCTCCTATAAACTCAAGAGTTGTGCCCGTCTAAGCTAATTGCAAGAATACCACAACAACTCATATCGATTTTGAGATGTTCGAATTATATGCCCGTAGTAGTAGAAACATGTGCCTGTACAGTAAAAAATAAAAATGAATAAGCCCAACAAACCACGTAACTTGAGAAAAATATTAAAGTTTGACTTAAGCAAAATTTTAGAAAAAATTTAAATAAATTTTTTAAGCTAATTTTATTATTATTATTATTCTCTAATTGTATTGTAGTTTGTTTGCTACATCAAATGAAATAAATTTTGACAGTTTCAAGTATATATCCTGCAGACAAATCTAATTATTTCTCGAGATTTAAATTTAATATAGTTGAATAATGTGAATATTTAATTAATTTTTTTTTATAAAACTATGCATATAAATTGATTTGAATTGGGGAAAAAAGTACAACAAACGAAAAAAAAAAAACATCCAGCTGTAGGATTGCTTTTACCTTATCATCAATATGCTGTTAACTCATGTTATGGTTATGTTATATTGTGTTAATATTTTTTTATTGAAAATTAAAATTAATTATTGTTTGCCAAGCCATGCGATTCATTTTTGGTTTAGTATGTGACAACCAACTTTTTTCTCACCGTTTATCTTTTGTTTAACATCTAAACAAATACAACAAATTAATTACAATTCCACTTTTTTTTCTTTCTTTTGTTTTTTGTGTGTGTGAGTTTATTTCTTCTTCTATTTTTTATTTGACAATTTCATTTCATAACAAAAATATGTATATGTATATATATTTTATATGTATAGCTTTCATTATTTATGTATAAAAAAAGAGACGCAAACTAATAATTTTTATTTTTTGGTTTATGTTTGTTTCTTTGTCTTGTTTTAAATAATAATAATAATAAAAATTATTAATTAATATAAAGTTGAAACCAAAATACATACATACATTTTAATAATTTCGTTTTGTTCATATTTTCTTTTTTTTTATTGGATATCATCACATTTAATGCAAAAAATCATTACAAAAAAGGGGTAAAACTTTAAATAAATAAATGACAAATAAACTTGCTGATGGAATAAAAAAAATAAACTAATGAAAACAAAACAATATGTAACATTTAATGATTAAAATAAATTAAATTATTAAATAAATATTTAAATATATATAAAGAATATCAATACCACTTCATATAATTTGTTCTGAGTTATTTTTTAACTTTTTTGTTTGTTTTTCAAATATTTATGGTACAATTTAGGGTAGAACAACGGTAGTACAAGTACAAGGTGGTAAAAGAAGTATGTAGTGGTAATAATAGTAGTAGTAGTAGTAGTAATAGTAGAGTAGTAGTGGAGTAGAGTGGTAGTAGTTAACAACAAATGGACTAATTGAAACATAACATTGAAACTGAAACAGATCAAATCCTGAATTCCATCGTTGTTGCGTCTAGAATTCGCCAGTAAGTAATTTAGTTGCTGTGATAATACGAAAAATTTGTACTTAGTATGTGTATGTGATATTTTGTATTATAAACTAAAAACTAACTGTTATACATATACGAGTATATAGTATATAGAAAAACTAAAAGAAAACATAAACAAATAGATATGTATACATACATATATACTATTTTTGTGCACAAAATGAAAAAGTTGTGTGTGCGTCTTTGGGGATGTATAAGTGTAAGTGAGAGAGTATGTATGTGTTTATATATGCTTTACATATTACGTATAAATGTTTTTCTTTTTCATTTTTTAGTTTATTTTTTGCTTTTTACTCAAAAGTAACAAAAAAAAGTGTTGAAACAAGACAAGAGCGGGAAAAAGTAATTAAAAATAAACGGTGACACAGTTATCTCTAAATACATACATACATACATATATATGTGCATAACAACTTGCGGCTGGCATGGTTGGTATTGGTGAGTGTATTAAAAAAATTAAATAAAAGTGTAGGTGTACAATGTGTACATACGTATGTAAGTATGTATGTATAGGTATATAAGTTCACATGCACATGCATATGTAAATTCATATCCTCAAATAGATACATATATAGATACTAGAGCACTGCACAAGCATACTTGAAAGCCACACATAACTACAAATATGTGTAATATTTTATAATAAAAAGTGCTTGTAAGTCTTTTCAAGTGTGCTTGTGCCTTGCTGTAATAGATACACACACAAATTTTTTAACTTGAAATTTTATGTTTCATTAAATCCATGACATAACAAATCCATCTACTACTTTTAATAAAAAGTTTGTAAATTAACAAAAAAAATATTAACAACTTCAATTAAAAATTAATACATATTAATACGTATTATATGTACATAAATACATACACATAAGGTAGAAGACAATTCGATTTTAATTTTAATTTTATTGAATTCAGCGTTTAGGTCGTGTTTTAAATTTTTTAATACTGTGAGAAAAAATTTTACTCACAAAATTTAAATCGCAGTATTTTACATAACAGCTTTTAAAGTGTTACCTCGTTAAATGCAAATCACTTCATTAAACAATTCAAATCTATCAACAGTTTGTTATCCAAAATGTTTTATTTATTTTTAACATGCAAGAAAATTTACGAGAGAGATGGGATTCTATCTGAGTGCTATCTCATGTTTATTGAGGTTATCCTGAATAGGCTGCCCAAAAAAGATTGACACAGTGTAAAATTTCAAGAGTTGATTTTTCAGAAAGCTTTTAATTCTTATTTAGATTTAATTGTATTACTTTAGAAGTAAATTAACAATATTCTCTTCTGTATTAGTTTTTTCTTCCCTTTACTAAGACAAAATTTTATTTATTTATTTTTTTTTAAGTAACGAATTTCGAAATATATCCAAAATAAAATGGAATCCCGAACAGTATTTTTTGTTACATTTATAAGGGTATTCATGCTTTGAAGTATTTTTACAATTAATGTATTTTTGCGTGAAATTATAATTACAAAGATTGACTTTTTTCTAATAATTCTAAGCTAATAAAATGTAAACAACTGTGATGCTACCATACAGATTTTTCAAGATAAACTAGTTTTCAACACTTAAAACATAAACTACACGTTTTATCTTAAACTAAAAATTGGAACCATTTAGCGAAACCTGTTCTACACAAATGTAGAACATATTTAAATTAGATTTTCATATTGTAATTATGAATTGTTGTAGAAAATAGTAGTATTTTTACATTTGAATACTCGATACTGGGGACTTTACACTGAAGCGTGAACTCCGCTAATTTTATAAGTCATTGTGCTTATACAACAGTAAGGGATAAGTATAAAATAAAAACAATATACTATTGATGTTCCAGTTTTTATCACAAGAATTAAATAAAATAAATTTTTTGTCGTGTATGTTCTGTATTCCACACAGATTTGAAAAAATGTGGAATTAAATTATTTTCTTCTCATTAAATGAAAACTTTTAGGTTTTTTAATTCTGCCAATAATTTCGCACTCAAAATAAAGAAAAAACAAAATTTTAAAATAGACGACAGAGTGGTTATTACTGTCTGAATTTTTCAATTCTGAATAAAATATTCGTATTCGGAATACACATTTTTTTTATTTGTTAAATAATCACTTTTTAAATAATTTTTTATCTCATACTAAACTCTCTTTTCTTAACTCTTGCTTTCATCTCTTTCCTATGGTCTTCTGCATCTTTCCCTGCAGGAATGGGATAGAACCATTAAGTGAGCTCTTCTTTGCGGTCTGTTTAACCTAACCCCCTAAGCTTTATAAAAAATAATAGATTTGAGCTGAAATATATATGCAATTATTTTTATTAAAAATACAATTCTGTGACGGAAATTAAACTATTGAATACATTTTCTACTAAATTGAACTATTGAATTTTTTTATTATAAATATAAGGATACCTGATATTTTTGTATTACTAGCAACATAAAAATTTTATCAAAAAAGTATACATACGAGTATTAAAATGCTTAATCATAAATATTTAATGACATGCAATTCACAAACAACATCAGCATTGTATACATACATATAATACATACATGTTAATAGTCTGCACAAGCATAATTGAAAGCCACACATATGGAATATTTTATAATAAAAAAACGTTCTTGTAAGCCATTTAATTATGTTTGTGCAGCTCTTTAATACATACATACATACATGTTTTTTTTTTCTTTTCACAAGCGTATACGAGCTAATTTTTTGTGTATCTGAATTCTTTGATGTTCTTAAACGTCTTGTAATAATTAATTAAAAGCAATCCATAGGGAGAATAGTCTCCCTTCTATGGGAGGAGATATATTTTCTTTCGACCTTAGATACGCGCTTGCTTGCTGATATAATTAATAACGATTGACTTCGTAAGCTTTATAATTTTTTTTTTTTTATAATTTTTATAATTTTTTTTTTTTTTAAAGAAAATTAAATGACCTTTAATTCGTATGGTCACTTGAAAGTTTTTTAATAAAATTGTAATACATAGGTATAATGGAAACTAAATTGGAAATTTTAACCTTTTACAATTCCTTTTGAGTTTCTAAGTTGGGTGAAGTGAGGTAACACTTTTCAATTGCTTTCTTTTTTTTTTATTGAACAAGTAAACCAAATTTGTTTTTATTTAAATATTTTTGAAACATTATATGTACTTGGATGTAAAATGAAAATTATATTGGAAACTTACTCTCTGTTCAAATGAGCACCAGTGTCCATGGATAGGCAACCAGCACCACCACCAAAACCATAACCTTTAGGTCCATATTTGCGGGCATGGCAATTTTTGCAGAATAATTCCTTTTCATGTTCTGTGCAGTTTGTGGAATCAAGAGCTTTATTACACATTCCTATATTAGGGAATACAAACGCAATATATTTTTAAATTAGTTGCACTTCTGTTAATTAAATAATTTAAATTTTTTTCTATTTCTTTAAACAATTTAAAATTTATATGGGAAAAATGTTACAATACACATACCACATTTGAAGCAGGTCTTGTGGAATTTGTATCCTCCGGCAACGCGTTCTTCGGCAGCATATACGGATTTACCGCACTTTGGGCATTTTGGAGTTTCGACGGGAGTGAAAGGCATTTTATTTGTTTAAATCTATGAAGTATTAATATATTACAGAGCAAATTAATTATTTTATATTTCAATTTCTTCCTTTTTTTGTAATAGGAGTAATTAAAAAAATTTTCAAACAAATTTTTAATGGTATTAATTTACAAATAAATAAAGAAAATTATAAAAATGATTGGAATCAAAAAATTCACTTTACCGCACTGAGGTACCACTACGTGAAAAATACCGATTTAAAATGAACTTCACTGATGCTCAGCGCAGGTAGTCTTTATTTCATACTGCACACGGCACAACACATAATAGATACTAAATAGAAAAAGATAGCTAGAATAAAAGAGAAAGAGAAAAACACTTTCAAATTCCCTTTTTTCAACAAATTTTTAATTGTTCGTTTTTGTTTCTGGCCTGTCTCGATATCTTCACCAATTTGCTACAATATCTTCTTTAACTATGCAGTATGTGCTCCAATGAATGCACAATGAGCATTTTTGTTTACGCATTACTTGATCTGCTCTGCTTTGCGCTCTCATGAGCAAAAATCTTTTATTTTCTGTGAAATATTTTTGTTTGTTTGTGATTTAAACTTTGAGAATGTGTAAATTTCATGCAACACCAGAATTTACCTAACCCTTCTCTTCGTTTCACTCTTATACTTGTTTTGTTTTTTTTTTTTCAAATTTGCCTGCAGCTTTTGGAGTTATCACAATTTAAAGAAATTTATTTATTTTTTTTTTTACTTTTTTTTTGTTTTGGAAAAATTAAAATTTTAATTAAAACTACAACAAATTCATGCGGAAGAAAAATTTGTTTTTCTTGTTGTTTTTTGTTGTTGTTGATAGTTGCCTAACATATTTTTTTTTTGTTTTTTATTTATGTATGTAGAAATAACAAATCTATTTTTATTAATAAACACTCATTTTTGTATTAAATAATATTTCTTTTTGTACATAAACACAATATTAATTTATACATCGGTATGTATGTATGGATGTATACATCCATACGTAAATTCATATGAAATGTTATAAATTTAGAATGCATACGTGGTGCTCATTTGGACTCAATGCAATATAAAACATACTCATACTTAAATTTATGAATCCAAACTAATTTGATTTTAATTGTATATAATTGCAAATGCTTTAACACAAAAAAAAATTTGTTTTTCTTTTTTTCTTATTTTTTAAATTCAATTGTTATGAGAACGTATGAGCAGTTAATCCAATTAACAATTAACATACGCTGACAGTATAGTATATGATGCGAGCAATCGTAGTGGCATTAATACAGTAACACCAACAATTTACTATCTTATTTAAAAATAATCAATGTTGACATAAACTAAATTTAAAAAGAAGAACTTTTATTACTTTTTTTACCTAACGGTTCAGCAATTTGTGGTTGACTTTTTGAAGGTGTTGTATCCCTTGATTACATGACGTACATTAAAAACTTATTAAATAATTTAATGATTTGAAAAAGCAATTACAATTGCTGTGACAAAATAAATAAATTAATTTTCCATAATAATACCAGATTAATATTTTATGAAAGAAATAAATAAAAATAGCACAAATTACAAGGAAAATCATATTCTAGGGATCAAAATAAGAACCTTTACGGAAGGAACCGTACCTCTAAAGAGTATTTTGATGTCCCGTCTTTTGATTCAAAGCGTCAAATTTTGAAAAATCTCACTTTGACCCATTTAGAGTACCTCAATCGAGTCAAAATGTATGACCGACCCCCACTATTTTTGGGGGGCCGACCCACCTATGCCAGTGGCACACCCCCTGAAAGCACCCCTGGGGAGTTCCCGTACAAACATTTAAAAAAATCACAATTTTTGGCACTACAAGAAAAAATTATCGAAAGGGTTTTTTTTCTCCTTAGAAATTTATTTAGTCAGAATGAAATAAAAAAATGAATTTTACTTAGTAGTAGAAAAGAAAAAAAAAATTATTGACCCTTTGGGTCAAAAGTCGGGACATTGTAGAGGTATGGTTCCTTCGGCAAAGTTTCTTATTTTGATCCCTAGAATACGATTTTTTTGCCTCCATACAAATCGACCCGCCCTAATGTACATACATATGTATGCATGTAGCCATACTATGAAAGACGTTCTTCTTTTCTCTTTGGTGCTGGACAACTTCTTCACTATTTTCATAAGTTCATGCTTCTATGGGAGATTTTATCATTGTATTATAAAATATCAATTTTTCTATATTTCAAATAAAATATGGACTTGTTATGGGATTATTGAAAGTCAGAAATATTAACTAATGCGTGACTAATATAAATTACTCATATACTTACGTTAAATATAAAGTTCCACTAATATACACTAAAATTTATAATACAACAATTTATAATATAAAAATAGTTGTAATCCGACCTTGATCTTAAAAAAACAATCCATTTCTACTATGAAGAAAACAAATCAAATAAACTTACAAATAAATACCACAAATTTTAAAATTCCTTTCAATTTATAATAGTGCATTAATATTGAATCGAAATCTAATAGATTTGATGTGAAATCTCTTTTAAAATCTATACAGTTTACATTAGCTTTTTTTTTACCATATCAAGATTTCATTATCATAACAAAACAAGCTGGCATTAAATTTCATTTAATATAATAATTAACGCTTATCCTTTATATGTGTATGTATGTATTTGAGTTATTTTAATATATATTCTTTTAATGTGTTTAAATTAATTTTCTTTTATATACCCTTCACTGTAAGTAAGAAGGGAATGTGGAAAACCCCTCAATTCCTCAATTAAACAAGCTTAATTTATTTAACTCAGAACTCAAGTTTATTTCTCGATTGTTCTCTCTCTTACAGTTCACTCCTCACCATTAGTAATTCTTTTTGATAATGAATGACAAATCAAGTACACTTCAATGACAAAATGTCATATATCAATACGATGTAATATTAATAAAGGTCACCACAAAAGGGAGTTTAATAATTAGTATTAAGAAAGAGAATAATGAATAATTTAATGATAGGGTTGACATATAATCTTTTTTTTCTTAGTAGGACATAAGAATGTTAACATTCGGCCATTCTGATATAAAATCGCCCTCGATTTAATTTTTCCGTTCGACCTTTTCTAATAAACGACGGCTTTTTCGAAGTATAGGTAGATTTTCATCATCTGTGTGTATGTGTCTTTTATGTCGTCTGTATCATTTCCTTCATCATCAGGGGCTAGCACCCGCTTTATCTGATCTATTGCCACAACGCCTTCATAAAATTTCTGGGTTCGTTGTATACCTGGAATATCAGCGACTCGGTATCGTTCATATGGCAGGACTTCTGTTATAACGTATGGACCCTTATAGTGAGGAAGAAGCTTAGAAGATTCTCCAACTCCAGGAATTGCAATTCTTTTAATCATAACATAATCACCAGGGAGATATTTTTCGGCTTTACAACGCGCCTTGTCGTATCTTATCTTTTGTTTATTTTGTTGTTGAATATTATTTTTCAATGCTTGCTCACGTTCGGCTTGGATATTATTTGATGTCATATTTTCTCGTACCGCATCTTCTAACGGACCACCTGAAGCATTTCTAGGATTATAATTTAACAATGACTTAAAAGGTGTGGTCTTAATCGCACGGTGGTATGTATTATATAAACTGTATTGGGTAATACATACAAAATTATCCCAATCTTTGTTGTCCGCACGCTTACTCATTGTAGCTATCATTGGTGTTATGCTCCTATTTAATCTTTCTATTTGGCCATTGGCTCTAGGCGTAGATGTTGCATTTTTAACATGTATAATATTATTAGATTTGCAAAAATCAACAAAGTGGGAACCAGTAAAACTTGTACCAAGGTCGGTAATTAATCTGGTCGGATTTCCGAATATTGAAATCATTTCATCCACCGCACGAACTGTTATAAGTGATTTAGTATTTCGCACAGGTTTTAAAATACAGAATTTAGTGAAACCGTCTATAGCTGCCAAAATATATGAATTACCTCTGTTGCTTTTTACAAAAGGACCCAAATGATCCAAGTGTACCGTGTGAAACGGGATTCCAATTTTATCAATAGGATGTAACATACCTGTTTTTTTCCTCCTGCTTGTTTGTGATATAAACAATCAGCACAAGCACCGATGTAATTTTTGATATAATTTTTCATCCTGGGAAACCAATAATATTCTCTAATTTTTGCAACAGTTTTATCTAAACCAACATGGCCAAAATTATCATGATAGTTGTTAACAATTTTCCATCTTGCCTTACGAAGGACATACATTCTTTCTTCAGCACCAACTGTTCTAAATACAATGTTACTTTTCAATACGTAGTTTGATTTTATTTTCCTGTCGAACTCATCCAAACTATCTACTTTTTTTAAGGATTTAATAATTTCGTTCACTGCTATATCTGTTTGTTGCAATAATATTAACCAATCATTTTCGCTTAGCGAATTGTACAAAACATCAACATCAGCCACTGTTTTCACTTCTCGAGCGTCGCCAACTGGATTTCGACTTAGGGAGTCTACATGCTGCATTTTACATCCAGATCGATGTGTAATATTAAAATGAAACTCTTGAAGACGAAGCCACCATCGGCCAATACGAGGAATAATATCTTTTTTTGAAAATGTGCTTCTGACAGAATTACAGTCTGTGACTACAATAAAATCTATCCCTATTAAATATACACGAAGTCTTTCCATTGCCCATACTACTGCAAGGGCTTCGAGCTCTGTTGAATGGTATCTACTCTTCCGGTGTTGTTTGTTTGCTAATGTAGATAACTGGGTGTAGTTTGTTATCAGGTTGCTCTTGAAGTAAAATTGCACTAAGACCAATTTGACACGCGTCAGTGTGTAGTTCGGTTCTTGCACTAGGGGAGTACATTGCCAATATAGGACGAGATGTTAACTTTTTTTAATAGCTTTGAATGTGTCCTCTTCTTTTTTTGTCCAACCCCAAGGTGCATTTTTACGGGTTAACATCGTTAAAGGCTGAGCCACAATACTAAAATCTTTTACAAACTGGCGAAAATAGCTCGCCAAGCCAAGGAACTGTCTAACATTGTGCACGTTTTGTGGAGTAGGAAACTCAGCTACACTTTTAATTTTATCAGTAGATGGTCTTAAAATTCCACACTCTATCTCAAAGCCCAAATAATCTATTTTATCAAAAAGAAATTTAAATTTTTTTTAAATTGAATTTTAAATTTGCTCTGAATACTTCAAGTATTATTTTTAAATTTTCCAAAGCTTCTTCTTCGGTATCAGCAGGTATAAGAATATCATCGAAGTATGCCAGCGCAATAGTGAACCTCAAGGGACCAAGCACTTTATTTATCAGTTGTTGGAAAACTGCTGGCCCATTGCAAACACCAAACGGCATGCGCAAAAATTCAAAATGTCCATCAGGAGTCACAAATGCTGTAAGGTGTCTCGATTCTTTTTCTACAAGGATTTGATGATACCCACTTTTCATATCTAAAGCAGTAAAATATTTTTATTCTTAAGACGATCAATATTGTCGTGTATTAGAGGGAGTGGATATTGCATTTTCTTTGTCACACGATTCAAAGCTCTGTAGTCCCCGCAAATACGTTTTTCACCATTCTTTTTGCCAACAAGTAAAATAGGACTTGAGTAGCTTGATTCAGAGTCACAAATTATTCCCGCATTCTTCATCACATCAATTTCTTTTCGTACAAATTCTATTTCAAAATAGCTCAAACGGTACGGGCGAAACGTAATTGGATCTTTGCTTGTTACTTCAATTTTAAATTCAACATTCTCTGTTGTTCCCAAATCACTCAAACTGTAAGAAAAACATGAAACGTTTTCTACCACAATATTTTTAAGTTTTTCTCTCGTTTCGTCACTGACTTGTTCACCAATTTTAATTTCATTAAAATCAAAATTTATTGTATTTGTTGTTGCTACTATGAAATTATTACTAATTTCATCATTTTTGTTCGCTTCACTATTATTTTCTTCTTCTGTAATTTTTTGTTCAATGCAAATTTCACCACTCGCTATTCTCTCATTTTCTTTAAATGATATGGCATGCTTAGTAACATTCATAACAGGGATGGGAAATTCAACAGTATCATTATTAATAATACAATTAGGTATAATTGCACCAAACTTATTTTGTCGATTTTTTATAAATAAAGTGGTAGCACTGGTAAAATTATTATAAGATGAAATAAACCCGACATAATTTGATGGAATAACTGTGGCTTCCTTAGCCCACAGTTTTACATCGTTTTTTGGTAAATCTTGTACTTCCATATTTCGTAAACAATCATCTGGCTTCTCATCAATGTGTTCTTCGAAAAATCGTAATGTTTTGCCTCGTCGTACCATGGTTATGTATTCTTTCTCAGTGAATGGTTGGCCAACTAATAATGGGATATTTAATTCTGTATCTCTGATGACATATATTTCTACATCAGCAGTTGCCTGATCAACCTTGAGACTGGCTTTTAAAACGCCAATTAGGATTACACATCCATTACCAAAACCTTTAATACGAATAGTTGTTTTGGGCTCGCTAAAAACAAGTTTTAAATTAGTCACTGCAGATATTGTCATCATATTTACGGCACTGCCCGGATCAATGTATGCTTGTATAACTTGTCCATTGACATATGCTTCCTGAAAATACTTACTGTTCGTAGTGCTATCCATGGTCGTTGCAGCAACGGTAGCATTTTTGTTATTTCGAACTTGCGACGTTGTTAGCTTTGATAATACGTGTGCGCCTTTGAGTGGGCACGCGTTTTGCATATGACCCTCTTGATGACACTTAATACATTTTACAGCAGCTTTGCAAAACTTCTTCATGTGACTAATACCTTCGCAGCGGTAACACTTTAAAGCAGACACTTCAATATTACAAAAGCGCGCAAAATGACCATGTTTTCCACACTTATTGCAGACGATGACACTATCGGCTTTCCTCTTTTGACAAAAACGTTGTGACTTATTTGTTGTCATATCCTCTGCACATCCTACATCAATATAATCATGTTTATTTGATATGATGTCATTAAAAGTAGTGTGTTGCTTCTGTAAAAGAAATTTTCTTAAATCAAGTGATTTTATACCCTTAATTATGAATTTTCTAGAATCTTCAAAATCTAAATTCAGTTGTTGTGTTAGACGTAATTTATCAAAAAAATAGTCTATGAAATCTTCACCATTACTCTGGTATCTTTCGGACATTTTTTCCCATAGTTCAGCAGTTGATTGCCGACCAATGAATGTGTCCTTAAACTCTTGCTCGAATTCGGACCAACTTTTAAATTCGCCCGCGTTGTACCAGTTCAGGGCTGCACCCTCTAGATTAGCTCAAGCACATTGTAAACGAAAGAATTAGGCCAGTTGTTCATATTTCCTATACCATTGACGGCTGCAAGCCAATCTCTGGCTTCTGATGACGATCTCTTCCCGTTGAACTTTTTTATTGTGTTGTTATGATCTGGCATAACATGATACGAGTTTCTCTCAGTTCGTAGGGCATTTATTAGGGCTTGATTTTGTTGAAGTAGTAACGACAAGACTGAGTTTTCATCTGTGGTGACTCTTATTCCACTGTCTTCACTCATTAAATTAGATGGGGCATGCGGTGCATGTAAAATCGGCAAACTTGCTGCACCCTGATACTCCAATTGGTTCTCGTTCTCACTCATTATTGGACGTAGAAATAAGAAAAATATAATTAAAAAATTTTCTTATTATCCCACTTCTGAAATGTGGAAAACCCCTCAATTCCTCAAGTTAATTAAATAAGCTTAATTTATTTAACTCAGAACTCAAGTTTATTTCTCGAGTTTAATAATTAGTACTAATAAAGAGAATAATGAATAATTTAATGATAGGGTTGACATACAGGGTGGGCCAAAAGAAACCAAGGGGTGTAAAAGTTTAATAACTTTTTTGTTTATTAATTTTTTTTTATTTTTTCTTTCAGATTATATAGACAACACTTGGAGAATTTATAATGGAGAGGTTCACAACTGAACAGAGAACCAGAACAATAGAATTTTATTATTTAAACCAGAGATCAATTATTTTAACGCTCATTTTCATTTGAATGGCTTTGTTAACAAGCAGAACTGTAGGTTCTGGGGTTCTCAAAATCCAAGAGCCATTCATCAACGCCAATTGCACCCCATCAGGTGTACAGTATGGTGTGGGATCACATCTGAAAATGTCATTGGGCCCTACTTCTTCGAGAATGAAAATGGAAGTGCTGTAACCGTAAATGGAGAGCGGTATCGTTTTATGATAGAAAATTTTTTACGTCCTGCTCTTGAAAACAGACCTGGTATGTGGTTTCAGCAGGACGGAGCCACTGCCCATACTGCCCGAGACACAATGGCACTTTTAAGTCAAATTTTTGGAGAGCGAATAATTTCTGGAAATTCGGAAATTATTTGGCCAGCGCGATCGCCAGATTTGACAGCACCCGACTATTTTCTTTGGGGTTTTTTGAAGGAGCGAGTGTATGTGAACAAGCCAGAGACAATCCTTGAACTCAAGGCAAACATTGTTGCAGAAATTCGAACGCTACAGCCACAAGTTTTGAAAGATGTTATGGAAAATGCTCTAAAAAGAGCCCATCAGTGCGAAGCTGAAAACGGTGGTCATTTAAGAGACGTCATTTTTCATACTTAGTGTAAAAAAATTTCCATTTTGTATATTATATAATCTGAAAGAAAAAATAAAAAAAAGTTAATAAAAAAAAAGTTATTAAACTTTTACACCCCTTGGTTTCTTTTGGCCCACCCTGTATATATTTGTATATAAAGGGTGTGTTTTTATAGACGTATAGAACTTTAAATTGCAATAAAAAACAACGATGGATTAGTCGATTGACATGAATTTTATTTATCCGAAAGATAATCTTGTGGCATTACATTTTTAATATGGTTTCTGGCATATGACCACCACGAGTTATATGTTCTCTACAAACCTATATTATTATTATTAAATATAATATTAATATATTTTATTATTGTAAATTAATACCTTAATGTTTCAAAACTTGTTTTCATAAAAACCTTTTTAATTTGATCATAATAATTTTTATTTTTAATCAAGAAATTTTGTTAAAAAAAAAAATAGAATAATAAAAAATTTGAAAGAAAGAAAAACAATAAAAATTGTATTTTCTAAAAAAAA
Organism: Thelaira solivaga; assembly: GCA_947397855.1. Taxonomy (NCBI): domain Eukaryota; kingdom Metazoa; phylum Arthropoda; class Insecta; order Diptera; family Tachinidae; genus Thelaira; species Thelaira solivaga. The sequence goes on from OX377614.1 coordinate 45,255,351, forward strand.
GATTTAAAAATTTAATATTAATTTAAATAAACTTATTTTAAAAATAAATAAGTAAATAAAATTACATTATAAAAAAATACCAAACGAAAGTTTGGATTTTTACCCAACATTTAATTCACGGCTGGCTCGGATGCAGTCCAATCTGGACGTCCAATTTTCGATGACTTTTTCCAACATTTGTGGCCATATATCGGCAATAACACGGCGAATGTTGTCTTCCAAATGGTCAAGCGTTTGTGGCTTATCCGCAAAGACCAATGATTTTACATAGCCCCACAGAAAGTAGTCTAGCGGTGGTAAATCACAAGATCTTGGAGGCCAATTCACAGGTCCAAAACGTGAAATTAGGCGGTCACCAAACGTGTCTTTCAATAAATCGATTGTGGCACGAGCTGTGTGACATTTTGCGCCGTCTTGTTGAAACCACAGCTCCTGGACATCATGGTTGTTCAATTCATTAATGAAAAAGTTAGTAATCATGGCTCTATACCGATCACCATTGACTGTAACGTTCTGGCCATCATCGTTTATGAAGAAGTACGGACCAATGATGCCACCAGCCCATAAAGCGCACCAAACAGTCAGTTTTTCTGGATGTAACGGTGTTTCGACATACACTTGAGGATTAGCTTCACTCCAAATGCGGCAGTTTTGTTTGTTAACGTAGCCATTCAACCAGAAGTGCGCTTCATCGCTAAACAAAATTCGCTTATGAAAATCGGGAGCAACGGCAATCTCGTTTTGGGCCCATTCGACGAATCTACGCCTTACTTGATGATCGTTTGGCTTCAATTCTTGCACGAGTTGGATTTTGTAAGCACGCAAACCAAGATCCTTCCGCAAAATCTTACATAAAGTGGATGGACACAGATCCAATTCCTGTGCTCGATGGCGGATAGACTCATTCGGGTCTTCCTCAATGCTACGCTCTACAGCAGCAATAGCTTCTTCTGTACGCACCGTACGGCGTCTCTGGGGATGCGAGTTATCAATAAGAGTAAACGTGGTGCGAAGACGTTCCATGGTTATACGAATTAACTGCTTCCGCACAGAACCATTATTTTCGAAATAAAATTGCACTATTTGCAAGCGTTGTTAACGGGGGGAGTCTATTCATGATGAATTGCCAAACCAAACTGAGAATAAATCACTTGACAGCTGCTAAATCGGTTGCCATCTTGAACAGTAATGCCAACTTAAAGTTCTATACGACTATAAAAAACACCCTTTACATTGTGCTATTACTCGTAAGCACTTGCATTTGGTTGTTCAATTGGTTACACTACACACACATTTACTTACAATTGCTTATAGATACACTACACCATAGAGGACGTATAGAAAGGTATAGCATAACCATCTGTTAGTTGCTTCTGTCAGTTTTTGTTATTGTAATTCAGACTCGTCGATTCATATATGATGGAGGTATGAGTCAAAAAACGCAACTACCTATAATTTTGATCATTTTCTGAGTGGGTTTTTGGTGTATTTCATCTAAAATACATAACGGACAGAAAAACGTGATACGTAGTTTTATTAAAACTAAAAATCAATAATGTCTGTACCAAACGTCAGTACTATTACTTCACTAATGGCCAAGAAAAATCAAAAATACAACCAAAATTTTTAGTTTTCATTAATTCTGCTTTGTTTTTGTTTTCATTTTGCTTTGTTTTTTATGGAAATTTTTAACCTATACATGTGCGTAAGCACAAACACGAAACCCACAAACGTTTATATGTGTGTGTGGCTTTTAAATGGCTTGAGTGGAAAGGTGAAGATACACAGCACGCGAGTTACATATATAAATGCAAATACACACACTTATATTAAAAATGACACGATTGATGAATTTATAGAAAATATAATAAGCACAAAATAAAATAAAAATAAAAAATTGTAACAGAAAACAAAATTATTTATCGGTCGCAATTCCAGGATTTGCACCTGTTTAATTTTAATATAAAAGAATTGTGTAATAATGTCAACATTTTGCATAAGTAAACAAAAATTGTAAAATATATTTTAAGCCGAATTAACAGAAAATTATGTTAACAATAAGTTTGATTATAATTAAAAAAATTTAATAAAGTCAGTTGCTGAATATCCACGGTTGAGAATTAACTGCATTCCATTTAATAACTGTTTTTTTAAAAACACTCCCAAGAAATCCCATTTCGAAAGTGGCGCAGTCGGTACTCCTTTTTTTTAGAAAGGAGCGTGAAACGAAATAAATAAATAGTAGCGCAGTGACGACACACATTAAATCGGTGTACGAACCATTAATTATTTAAATAACAAACATTTGTTTTCCATAATAGCGCGGTAACGACACACGGCAAATCGGTGTACGAACCACTATAGGAAAAAAGAAAAAATAAAATAGCTATCAAAAATCTTGTGAAAGTGCAGCAAACACTTAGTATTAGTGAAAGCCACAGAGGCAAGAAAAAAAGCAAACGTCAAAATTCGCTATATATTATAAAACCATCCAAGGTGAAGCAAAAAATTCAATCATCAATATCCTCGAGCCGGATAACTGGAAACTTATCAAGGACACATTAAAGTTAAGATACAAGCCGGACACGGAACCTTATCAGATCTACAGAAGAATTGCCAATTTACTAGTTAATACAGTAAGTGAATTAATTGATAAGATTCAAAGTATTAAATACAAAACTGATGAGTTGATAGTATATTATAATGGTGAATTTGGCATAGACTTAACAAATATAGATAACTTGTTAGTAAATACTATTAAGGAAATAACGCAAGGGACGTTATTGGACAAAATTTATGAACAGAAGGAATTAAAGAATATTTTATACATAATGAACCAAAGACGATTTGAAGATACGTGTATAAGACCGGAATACAAGACATATTTGAAAGAAGAAAGACATAGAAATCAGTACCACAATAAACAAAATATTGACAGGGCATATTATAATAGGGAAGCAATTAATAAGCGACAGTATCAGGATAGAAGAATGGAATCCAAATTTTTATAGACATTTAGAACAAAACAGTTTTAATAAGAATAACAATAATAATAAAAATAATAATTCTGGAAGATACAGATTTCAAAATAATGTAAGAGATAGCAGCTTTTCAGAACAATTTCAACAACTAGGGAACCCAAGACCAAACTCCAATCAATTTCGTTAGAATCCTCATAAATATAACCAACCAGAACCCATGGAAATTGACAATGTAGAAATAAATTACAGTAATCCTCAGGTGGGAGGACACCCTAACCACAAGTTTGGCCAAAATCGCTTAAACTTGGGTAGGCAAAGCCCAGAAGGACCTGAAGTTAATAATACCATTTTTTTACGAGGCAGCCACAGAATGCCTGCCAAAGATAAAATTAAATATCGAAAATAAAGAATACGTAGCATTAATAGATACAGGTGCTAGTCTTAAATTAATTAATAAGTAAATAAATGATTTTAAAATATATAAATTGAAATATCCCATAACATTTAATACATTGACAAATAAAGATACAATAAATTATGAAATACACACAAAAAGCCCGGAGCAATTAATTTAGCTAACAATGCCAGGATTCGTTGGAAGATCACCCCATTAAAAGGAAGAACTTATGATTTCAATAAAGGTATCGATATATTAAACTTTTTAAATGCACAAATAAATATAGAAAAAGGACAAATAACACTAAATGGAAAGATATCCCATTTTCTTAATAACCCATATAAATTTAATCAAGTTTACACGCTTGAAGCCGGTGATCCTAAATTCGAAAGGCTTAAATTAAATCATTTAAATAATGAAGAACGTAGAGAAATTATAAAATTATTAAACCGATATAACAAATTATTGTTTAGAGAAGGCGATTTATTAACTAATATTTACAACAGAAATTCAACATGAAATAAAAACCATTACACAACAGCAAATTTATTCAAAGCTATATAGATACCACCTCAACACGAAGTAGAAGTAAGAAAACAGATCAGAGAAATGGAACAAGGTATAATTAGAAAAAGTCATTCAAGATATGCAAGCCCACTTATAGTCGTACCAAAAAAAAACGGATAATTCAGGTAAAAGAAAATATCGAATAGTAATAGACTATAGAAAGTTAAACGAAATAACTCTAGATGACAAATAGCATATTAAAGCATTAGGAGACATTTTCAAAGTTCTCGAAAGTAAAAATTTAAAGATACAAATTGATAAATGCAACTTTCTGAAGAAAGAAACAGAATTTTTAGGGCACATTTTAACAAAGGATGGAATAAAACCAAACCCAAATAAAATTGCAATTATTCAAAATTTAGAATTACCAAAAACCGAGAAGCAGATAAAAAAATTTTTTTTGGGAATAACAGGTTATTATCTCAAATTCATTAAGGATTATGCGAAAGTAGCTCAACCTATAACAAAATACTTAAAGAAAGGTGCGAAAATTAATGTGAAAGATCCAACATACATTGAAGCTTTGGAAAAGCTAAAAACATTGATAAGTACACATCCTATTTTACGTTATCCCGATTTCCATAAACAATTCACATTGACGAAGGACGCATCTAACTACGCGATTGGTGCAGGACTATCACAAGAAGGTCACCCGGTGTGCTACGCTTCAAGAACATTTAATAATCATGAAAAAAACTATTCTGCAACGGTAAAGAATTCTTAGATATAATGTGGAGAGTAAATTATTTTAGGCCTTACATCTATGGTAAAAAATTTAAAATTCTTACTGATCATCAGCCAATCAAATATCTCCATTCCAAATACAGAGGAAAAGACATGTCGCCGAGGCACCAGCGATGGCTATTAAAATTAGGTGAATACCAGTTCGATATAGAATATCTAAAAGGAAAGGAAAACAAAGTAGCAGATTTTTTGAGTAGATTAGAAAATAGTGAGGACACTATTTCAGAAAAGGAGGGAGGTAAAGATTCTGATAGTTTTTCAATTAATAATATTGAAGACGACGTAAGTATGGCAACAATAAACTCAGCACAAGAAGATTTAGGTGATAATTTTTTTATAAAAGAAGAAATTGTGAATAAATATAAAACTCAAATAATTTTAACCCTAGACACCTAACCTTCGTCAAATTGACGAATACGCGTTAAAAATACCGTTATTTATTTTTTTGTATGTATGCTGATCGCTGCAAGCTTGCTTGTCAACTCAGTATTCAACGAGCTGAGTTGAGAAGCAAGCGAGTACGGTGTGTAGGTGATAAATTTTTCGAGTTATTACATACTTGTACGTCAATACGACGAATGGTTAGTATATGTGTACTTTTTTTACGATTGTGAATAGATATTTGCAATTGTTTAGCTTTTGTTTTATGCAGTATTTTCAATGACTTCGGGACGATTTTAGACTGATGAACCTATTTTGTGTTTATTATTGAAAGAAGATATCAGTGCATTGGAGGACACATCTGAGAGTGAGCTGGAAGACAATATGGAGTTTGATGGCGTGGAAAGCGATGCTGTATATGATCCTTCCGACAAGGAAGACAATCGCTCTAAAACACCACCTGTTCCACTGGAAACTTCACTTCAGCCACAAACGCCTCAAGTTCAACCTCTACAGACATCAGCAAATAATTCATATATCTTGAACTTTTCGAAAAGCAACGTCCGTAGTCGTTCCCGTTAAAAAAGAACAGCTGCAATAAACACTGTTCGTGTTGTCAGAGGACCTGCTCGTTCCGTGAAAAATATAACTGATCCACTATTGTTATTTGATCAGTTCATAACTGATGAAATATTAGAAGAGATTGTAAAGTGGACAAACTCGGAGATTGCGACAAAGAAGCAAAACTATGGGCAAAATAAATCTACACAGTCTGAAACTAGCAAAGAGATTAGAGCATTAGTTAGCATTTTAGTGTTAACTGCAGCTTTAAAAGATAATCATTTGTCTGTCGACGAATTGCTTAACACAGAATATTCTGGTACGAGATATATATCATGTATGAGCAAAGAAAGATGCGACTTTCTTTTGCGATATCTACGTTTTGATGATAAGACTACTCGCCTACAAAGTCAAAAAGATGATCCTTTTACACCTATAAGATATATTTGAGATTTGCTCTTAAGTCAATGCCGCCAAAATTATATTCCTGGTACAAATGTAACAATTGACGAACAATTATTGGCATTTCGCGAAAGATACAAATTTCGTATGTATATTCCAAATAAACAAGCTAAATACGGTATATTGGTAATGATGTGCGACAGTGGCACCAGATATATGGTAGATTGTGTGCCATTTATTGGAAAGTACTTGGTCAAGAAACTTACTCGTAGTATACATGGAACAAACAGAAACATTACCATAGATAACTGGTTTACGTCAATACCTCTGGCGAAGGAATTACTTCAGCAGCCTTATAAGTTGACGATTGTAGGAACGCTGCGGGCAAATAAAAGGGAAATTCCAGAAGAAATTAAGAACAATCGATCCCGAAATATAAATACGTCGATGTTTTGTTACGACGGACCACTAAAACTTCTTTCGTATAAGTCTAAGCCCTCAAAAATGGTATATCTAGTATCATCTTGTGATGAAGAAGGTTCAGTCAATCGCGAAACAAAGAACATATTAAAATTAAAGAACGTTGAAGACCATGTTCAACATCAACCATCGTGCAGTAATAATCTTGAACCGGCAGAAAAACTAAATTTGAATAAGAGAAGAATCTGTGGTCTCTGCTCATATAAAAAGAGACGTATGACAAAGTCATTATGCTCAAAATGCAAAATTCCGATTTGTGGTGAGCATAAAGTTGATTTTTGCCCTGAATGTGCTAATAAAAATTAAATATAAATATTTTTTTTGTAAATAATAGTATTACTATTGAGTTTTGCCAAAGAAAAAAAAAAGGCTTTTTTTGTTGTTGTTTTTTTAATTATGTACTTAAATATGAGATTTCAAAAAGTATTACTTTAAAAAAAATGAATTACTGAAAATATATTTTAGAATGAAATAAAATACATATGTGTACTGTGCCTTTTTATAATAAAATACTTTGTTAATGTAACCATGTTTGAAAAATTTTAAAAAATATATATTTATAGCCGATATTATATATCCGAAGAAGCAGTCGTCGTAACGACGAATGGTTATGCTTAAAGGGGTAGCTTACAAGGTTAGGCTTCTAGGGGTTAACGAATAATAAAACAGAAGAATCTAAAGAAATACATGGGAAGAGAATTATTTTTTTTGCAGAATGCGACTTCGAACTGATGGGAGATATTTTTAGAAGATATATTTCCAAAGGTAAAATAGGCATTTATTCAGAGTTATCAGAGCATAACTATAATTTGGTGCAGAAAAAGTTAATAGAGATGTATTCAAATGATAAAATCTCCCATGAGAGCAATAGACATTGAGACAGAAGTTGAAGCCATAAAACAAATTTCATTCTATCATGTTAGGGAAATAGAAACTTATAACAACATTAAAAATAAAATATATTACCCACAACTTATTGAACTAATCCAAATTGTAACAAACCAATGCGACCTCTGCCAACAAATAAAATACGATAGACGTCCGATTAAAAATAAATTTCAACTTACAGAAACACCATCAGATAAAAATCAAATCTTACACATCGATACATATGTAATTAAGGGTAATCGTTTTTTACCGACAATAGACAAATTCTCAAAATTTGGGGCAGCTTACTCGCTGAACAATAGAAATCCGATTACAATAATCGAACAATTTGAAGAACATTTTGCAAAAATTGGAAAACCAGATAAAATTATAGCTGATAACGAATTTAAAGCAGCACGAATTCAAGAATTTTTGAGCCAAGAAGGAATTCAACTGCATTTGACAAAACCCAATAGTCATACGGGTAATGCAGCTATAGAAAGAATGCATAGTGCACTAGCAGAAAAATTTAGAATTTTATACCAAACAAACAAGGAACTTCCGATAAAACAATTAATCCAAAGAGCAATAACAAATTATAACGATCGTTATCATTCAAGTACCAAGTATACCCCGAATGAAATGCAATACGGAAAAATAGAGGAAGAAAAAGTTAGGAAGAATCTAGAAAGTAACAAAAGAAAGATTTTACAGAGACTAAATAAAACCAGAGAAGAATACAAAGAAATTAGAGAAGAGGGATATATTAGAAACTATAGGGCAGTCAGACACAAAGAACAACCGAAATATAAGAAAGCAAAATTACACAAAATACACCCATGTAATATTAAGCGACCCTTGAAATTTTTAGATACGGGCAATACTAATGACAATACTGATTTGGATACAAATGACTAGAGGGATGATGACTACAGAATTTTTGACAGATCAAACAGGATTTATTGATATTTACGTAAAAAACCAGGAAATTGTTTGTGAATCAGATATAATATTACATATGGTTAACTTAAAAGAATTAAGAGATTGTAGAAAACATAACTGAAAACATAAACTTAATGGATGTGGAAAATAAAAATTTACTTCAGTTAGAGTTAATAGACACTAGAAAGAAATTAATGACATTAATACCAAAATAGAATAGACATAAACGTGGACTTATAAATGTAATAGGAAGTATGTCCAAATGGTTATTTGGTACAATGGACGAAGAGGACAGACAGAACATACAAAACCACCTATTCAAAATTAATAACATAACAAAAAATAATAATCAGCAAATATTGATTAATGACTATTTCAATGACACTCTGAACCATTTAAAATCAGTTATAAGTAATGATAGAGAAATAATAGAAAACGAGATAAATTCTATAAGTAAATTTTTAAAGATAGAAAATAAGAGAAATATATATTTAGAACAAATGACTAATATACAATTATTGAAAAATAAAATAGAACAAATACAAGATAATGTAATCTCTGCCCAACACAATATTGTACATCCAAATATTTTAACAAGCTATGAAATACAAAAGTATGATATTGATTATAATAAACTTAAATATATACAACTTGGACCGGCATTTTTAAATAACTCTTATTTAATTTTCGGTATTAAAATACCTAAAACATTTGAAATTGTAAAATTAAGAACAATTGTACCCATACCAAATAACGAGAAAAAAGAAATAGACTACAGCATAGAACAAGTTTTTGAACTCAAAAGTAAAGTCTATACATTTGAAGAAAACAAACACTTAAAAGACTTGAAAATAAGCACTCATTGCGTAGTTAAGAATGATTGTAAATTAATAAAACAAGAAGATTTTCAAGTAATAGAAATAAACATAGACACAATTATAATTAAAAATGCAAAAGACATTTATATTAACAAAACTTGTAACTCTGAAAAAATTTTATTAAATGGAAACTACCTAATTAGCTTTAACAATTGTTCAATTAGAATAAAAGATTATTACCTCTCGAATATGGTAGAGAATATAGAACAAAAACAAATATTTAAAAGTTTTGCAATATTGAAAAATTTTACGAATAAAATAACATTTGAGCAAATTGAACTGGAACACCAATCAAACATAAAAAATATTAAAAATTTACATTACCATAAAAAAATAACATACAGCTGTAACATTTTAATTGTAATTCTAATAATTGTTATAATCAATATAATCTTTATTAAACATAAAAATATTAAAATAAAATTAAATAACAGAGTTCAGCAGAATTCTAATTTAAAGGGGGGAGAAGTTACATATATAAATTCAAATACACACACTTATATTAAAAATGACACGATTGATGAATTTATAGAAAATATAATAAGCAAAAAATAAAATAAAAATAAAAAATTGTAACAGAAAACAAAATTATTTATCGGTCGCAATTCCAGGATTTGCACCTGTTTAATTTTAATATAAAAGAATTGTGTAATAATGTCAACATTTTGCATAAGTAAACAAAAATTGTAAAATATATTTTAAGCCGAATTAACAGAAAATTATGTTAACAATAAGTTTGATTATAATTAAAAAAATTTAATAAAGTCAGTTGCTGAATATCCACGGTTGAGAATTAACTGCATTCCATTTAATAGCTGTTTTTTTAAAAACACTCCCAAGAAATCCCATTACGAAAGTCGCTTTCACGCGTGTTACAGAAACCCCCATATCACCACCAACAAAACCACCCAGGTCAACAACAGCTTTAACCATTCATCAATCTACCTAACGTCATCAATTTATTTATTTTTTACATTTTATTTGATTTATTTTACTTTTATTATTTTATGACCTATTTAAAGTTCATTATTAATTTTCTTATTTTTGTTATTAAACATTTTATTTAGAAATTAATTTCCTAGAATTAGTAACTTGCAATTTTCTTGTACCACGCATTAAATTAGGTCAAAACATTTGCATTGTTACAAGTATAAATACGACAAATAAAAATTATGAATTATTATTATTTATCCAGCAGTCAAAAGAAAGTGTGTGTCTTTTATTTTTTTTATATTACGTTCGGTCCAACAACATAATTCGCGTGAGTTACATATAAATCATCAAATGATAATATTTACAAATTTTTAGAAGACATAGGTAAATGAACATAAAGTTCGTTTACATTTACAATAATAATTAGGTCAGACTTATTGCGAAATAAAGTTATTCAACCTTATCTCGAATCTCAAGGGAATAAATTCTAGGGAATAATTTGTTTATTCCCATGACCAATAATTTGGTATCGTCAATTGTTAGGGAATAAAATACATTTTCGAAACATATGTGAGTTTTTTCCCAAAAGTATTGTGACATTTTTCACAAACATTTTGTTTGGGAATACAATTTAGAATTGTTGCAGCGGCAAATAAAATTAGATTAACTGAAAATCAAGCAATCAAATAGCAATTATGGACTGTAAACATGTAAAAATGTGATAATTTTTTAGTTTTAAAAACGTATATTAATTATGAATTAGAATTTTTGTTACCTTTTTTATGTGCCTGTTTATTAAAATTTTTTTGTGATACATGAAGTACAACCAAAAATAACATAAATGAGATTTATTGTTTTTTAGATTTAAGAATTCGTATCTTTCTAAAGAATATTTCTTTTTTAATTTTTTGTATGCAGTTCTGGTTCAATATATCTAAAAGGTATTTAAAAGCTGCTTTGTTAGCTAGAAAATGTTGTTAGAATTTATTTATATGTACATATATGTACATATATGTTAACAATTCTTCATGTTTTCACTTACATTGTTTCTGGTAAGCACAATGGATTTGATGCATCTCTTAAATTCCGTTTTTTTTATTTTCTCCAATAATTTCTTCTCTTCTAATAACATAAACCGAAGCATTTTATTAAATAATAACAATTTATTAAGAAAATTAAAAAAAAAAAAACATACACAATTAAACTACATCAATTCACAATAGTATGTTCGACTTGCCACATATGTTTCGTAAATATATTTTATTCCCTAACAATTGACGATACCAAATTATTGTTCATGGGAATAAAAAAATTATTCCCTTGAGTTTCGCGATAAGGGTGAATATAAAATAATAAATAAAAGTTCATTTACATTTCAAATTAGAATAAGCATACCGTTGCAATTTTGGCGATATGTATATTAAGTTAATAAAAGCAATAATTGTTAAATAAAACTCTGTCAATTGTAAAGCTGATGTGTTGATGAAATACAGTGTTTTTATTCAAAAGAAATAAAGTAATTTTTTAAATAAAATAAAAAGAAACTTTGTTTTTTTTTATTATTCTGAGTACTTCTGAATATCTTAATCGTGCTGTGTAACTTCAGCTATAGGCTATTCAGACCAGAGATGTACAGGAGTTGATTCCCTTTTTTTTTATATAAATTTACTTACTGCTTGTGTTGTGTTTTCAATCATCAACATGTGCTAATAATATTGCTTGCAGTGTTTGCTTTATCACGACTGCTTGCCTTTTGTTCAGTGTTGCTACTGTGAGCAAAATAGCAAAAGTTTAAACTAATACGCAGTTGCTTTGAGCGACAGTTTTTTGTTCAAAAAGTCAACTCTCGCTTTCGCTTCTGCTTTGCAAGTAAATAGCAACTGTTGAAAAGTCTTTTATTTATTTTTGCATTCGTACAGTTTTGTGTTGATTTTACTTCGTACTGTAGACGAGTAAAATCAAAGCAACAGTTCTTAAACAAAATTAATCGCTTTGCTTCTAAGTAACTGTGCAGTTGTCAACAGCCTAATGTGTTTGGTCACGCTCGTGTTGACTAAAGCAATATGTGTGGATATATGTATATACAGCATGTATAATTCCTTTGCTCTAGTGTACATACTATGCATGGTTTAATTTGACGTCACAGCTTCAAAACAAAATTTTGTCTACTGCCATACAAAACACAAGTACTGTTAGAACTGTAAAAAAAATTCAAAACATGTCAATGCTTGTTCTGTTGCGTCATTTTTTCACAGAACTTTTTGTTCTACTAGGCACCAGAAACTGTACTTTGTTCTAGTGTCCAGTAGTGTATAGTGTATTTCAAATAGGCTTGTGCAGCCCTTTATTAAATTTTTGATGTTTTTGCGTAGTCTCGCCCGCACCGCTCCTTTATTACGTGTGTCACAGTCGCCTGCCCTCACGCAAGTTACGTCAGAAACTCCTCCAACTCCAATTAAAGTTAACTTTAAAACATAAAAGGTCAATAGCACAACAAATTTGTGCAATTGATTGACAAATGCAACCCAAGCATTTCCCGCTTATTATTCATAAAACAAAAAGAGATCAATAACCCAGGGTTGTTCAACACAAACCTGTGCAATTGATTGACAAATGCAATCTAAGCATTTCCTGTTTATTATTCAGTTTTGTTGAAAACAAATTTATGCAACCGATCGAAAAACGCAATCTAGCAATTTATTCTTACATTTTTGTTCGTAAACACTTTTACCTTTACTCAACATTATATAGTAAACTGTAAAAATTATTATTAAGTTAGTCAATAATGAAGTTCAATACATAAAGGTTTATATAAAAATAAATAAAAAATAGTTTTTTTTCCCCCGTTTTGATACGATTGAAATAACTCGCGTCTGTCCGTTCGGGTAATCCCACTTAGCGATATTTCCTCACCTACCCCCGCTCCCCGCCTCCTGATGCGGCGTATCGCAGGCACAGATCCTGGTGCACAGTAGCGCGGCGCTTGGCGAGTTTCTTAACGTGTTAACTTTAGCTCCTTGGTTTTTGTGACGGACTCACTCAGTTTCTTTCTCTATCTTCTTTCCTCCCCTTCACTCTTCTGTGAAGGAAGGATATTCCTTTTCTTTATTTTCCTCTATACAGGTATCACAAAGGGGCCACTTCCGAGGACCCAAGTGAGCCCAGCTCTTGTTTTCTTTCTTTTCGGGCGACCTGTTTAACCTAACCTAACCTAACTTTAGCTCCGCAAAGTAATGAATCCGTAAATGTGTTATCCGCTATGTTTATTTTACACACATTTTTACAAACTGTGAATGCCATATTTATTTATAACTAGCTGTTTTGCCCGGTCTCGCCCGGCTCAGTCCTTTATTACGTGAGTTGGTATGTACCAAATTTCAGACAAATTCATTGGAAAACAAAAATGTATATAATTGCAACTTCCTTTTCAAAATATTAAATTGAAAATATAGTTTTAATTTATTCATTAATTTTTATTAATTCTGGATGTTACTTTCTAATCTATCGTTTATAAATAAAAAACTCCCAACTATTTGTTGCATTTCATTCGATTACACTTTACCATTAGGGGCATAACAATTAGTAATAAACCTATTCGCAGACCTACTGAATATATATACTGTAGAATATACACTTTTATTTCAATGGTTTCTATTCAATTGATTTATATTTTATATACATTTTATATTAAATTATAGTCAATGTCTACTAAATACAATACATATTAAATTTCATAAAAATTCGCTGCTAAAGCTACGGTCACATTAGACAAATATTTGTCGAAATAAGCGTAACCACTATTAACATGACTTGTATTACATAAAATTAATTCAAATAATATAATAATGTAAGTATGTTATCTTTTAACAAAAAATTAAACTAATATAAGCGAATATTTCTTCAAAAGATATAAACGTATATGTAGATGACATTGTGGTTATGCTTTTTTCGACAAATATTTGTCTAATGGGACCGTAGTTTAAGTCTTACAAAGCAAAAATTCGACTGTGGTACTGCTTCACAGTTTTGTATTTTGAAAATAAAAACTACAGCAAAAGTTTTCATACATTTATACTTTAAGTCGATTGTACAGCAACTGCGTGAATTAACTAGTAAAGAAAACACATGGAGATTTGATGTGGTTGATTAACAATGACAATTTTATTTATTAGCTTAATTCTATTTATACTATTAAATTGTTTATAAAAATAAATGTAATACAATAAATGCTGAAATGCATTTTATTAAAGTTATACAAAAACAAATTCTTATTAATTATAAGAAATTGAAAGTATTAAATAAAAATGCTTACATATGTCTGTCACAATTTATGCCGATGACTTTTGTAGTTGTTGTTGTTGTTTAGTGTCAGGCCGATGACTTTTGTAATTGTTGTTACTTTGGTTGGTGAGTAGTTGTTGGTTTGGTGGTTGACTCTCGGTAGCTTGGGTGACCATCGGTAACTCGTGCGTTCTTTCAACTTAACATTTTACTTTTGCTATTGACGACTGCACATTTACTTAGAAGCAAAGCGATTAATTTTCTTTAAGAATTGTCGCTTTGATTTCGCTGTGCAATATTACAAAGTTAAAGCAAAATAAAACTGAACAAAAGCAAAAATGAAAAGACTTTTAAACACTGCTTTTGCTTACTCTCTTTTAAATATGCCGTTAGCAGTAACACATCAAAAGTTATTACTGCTTTTTATTTTCATGCAAAGTATTCATTAAAGTCCGACTTCCAGATAGGTCTACTGTCTTCCAGGCGGAGATACTGGCCATCAAGGAGGCACGTGAGTCTCTGTACAACAGGAGTATCAGAGGAGCTATAGGTATCTTAGTAGATAGCCAAGCAGCTGTCTTGGCACTTCAATCGTATGTTACATTCTCTGCTCTGGTGAGCCAATGCAAGACTGTGTTATCCAACCTAGGACGTCAGGCTGACGTTTCCTTAGTATGAGTTCCTGCACACAGTGGTTTTATTGGTAATGAGCAGGCGGATGAATTGGCTAGAGCTGGCTCTAATATGGAGGTTTCTGTGTCAAAGGCAGTCCCTGTATCGCTTGGTAGTATCAGAAGAGGTATTTTTTAACACTATCGGAAAAGGGCAGATATCAGAGGGCGGGGTATACAAACGTGTAAGGTCACGTAGCAATTATGGCTCCGTTATGATGGTAAACGCTCTATTCAACTAGTGAGCAGGCCTAGAAGGGACATTTCCAGACTGGTGGCGGTGATAACGGAGGAAACGGTTTTTCACCTTCTCTGTTAGTATTCGGCTCTTATGGCTTCGAGACACAGATTTCTCGGTGCACATCTGATGGCCGGACTACCTGAGATATCGAGAGTAAGGTTAGCAGACCTTCTCGGATATCTGAATGTCGCGGGGTGGATCTAGCTCACTTTACGGCTACATGGTCTTGGTGAGTAGGTGGTTTAAAACGGAGTCTTACGACTCTAATTGATGTCCGTTGTCCAAAATAATAAAAATATTGAAGACGGTGTTTTTAAATTTATAAAAAATATACAAAGCAAAAGAAAAATTTTAATTTTTTTATATTTATAAAATTTTGTTGTTTTAAATATAAAAAAAATTTCTAAATATGCTATTAGATGAATAGCGAAATATAGCGAAAGAAAAATATATATACTCTTTAATTACATTCAGTAATACCCACCTGGCATTCAAATGTAAAAGAGAAGAGAAGAATAATAATAGAATATATAGCTTTCAATATTAAAATGTTGGTTGGGAAATTTATTTATTTATTCAGTTCAATGCTTACTGAGTTTTTTGTTTGAATATTTGAATCTTTTTGTAACTATTGATTAATAATTCTTATTTGGTCAATTGCTTTTACAATATAAGGGTTCTAATGTTTGCAAGAAACGTTGGGAGTAACCTACTGAGGATTCAGAGTAGCGTCTGATGAAATGGTCCATATAGGTATACTATCCCCTTCAGTACTTATTGTACTGAATAAATAACTCATGAGAATATCATGAGTAAAAGAATAAATTTTAAAACCAACACAATTTCTAGAATTAAGCACAAATAAAGATTAATATTTTGAAAAAAATAAATAAATATTTAAATTTTTTATACAAAAGACTGGGATTAATATTTAAATAAAGTAGTATATAATAAAAACATAATAAATAATATATTGAATTTGAAGTATTGCCTTATATCTTCTCTTAAGATCTGAAAAATGTCCGAAATTTGTTTAAAATATTTTTTCTGTAAGATAACAGCATTATTATTTATAGTACATACAACTAAATACAGTCCAAAATATATTTAGTTAAAAGCCTTTACTTAAAAAGCTTTAATATTATTAATTGATTCGCTGCTTTAGAAAATGCAAACATGACATGCATTTTGTAACAAACTACTTGATGTGGTGAATCTTGCTATGACACCATTCATTTAGTTAATGTTTAGTGACGATTCAATACACATTTTTAGAAAATAAAAAAAACATTTGAATCGGATTCATGTACATTTCTGATTCAGACATACGCGTTAATTGAGATTTTTCGCAATTATCACCTTTATTGAGCTTAATTTAACATACAAATTTCCATTAAATAATTGCGTAATTAAAAATTGATTGCACGTAAATGGAATCAAAATCAAAATGCAACTCTTTGTTGTGCCCTTAAATATCAACTTAAAAGTGAGAAAAATTGATATTTTCAGTATTAAAAATAAGAAAACGTAAATAAATGTTATAAAATTTCTATTGAAAATAATTTTTAAATAACTAATTTCTTTTAATCAATAGCAGCAAAATCAAAGAAAAACAGGATTAAGTGGACGGAGTGCAGTGAAATAGCTCTGCTTGATTTGTGCCAAGAGCGAATTGATTTTCCAACGCCAAATAGCTCAGAAACTACTCTATACTCCCCAGATGAACTAAGTGTAAGCAATGCGATGGTTATACGCTTTGGTAATGGAATCGCACTTCGCCACGTTGTATCCATTTCTTGCAAATTGTTAAGCAAGCCACATAATAACTTAAAACTGACACGGGTTATACGAAAATTACTTTTAAAAAAATTATCATCATTGCAATTGCAATTGACTTCCCAGAATAAAGACTCACGTTTCTTTCAATTCAAAAATATTTTTGATTAAAAAGAAATACAAAAATATTGCAATTAATTCTACTCACCAACTTCCACAAAGACCTTTGAGTTGCGTTGTACTCTAAAACTGCAGAGGCAATAGTTGCTGTTTTCTTAAATTAGGAAGAACTAACTCGTTTTCTTTTTTTTTTACTTAACAAAGCTAATTTGCCTTCCAAACTGGATTGCACTGATGGGAATAGTTCAATATTATATATATCCGTACGCGTACAACTCGTCACGTAAAAATGTGATTTTGAAATTATAACATTCGAAAACGTATAACAATTCACAATAATTGAGATTATAACACACGTGATCGTAAGATTGAACGTATTATTTTTACGAACTATCATCCGTTAACTAAATTGCTTTCGAATGCATATAAAAAATTTTTGATTATAAAAAAATTTAAGTTTCTTGTAGTTTTCTCGAAAAAAAATTATTTTCTAATGCTGTTATTTATTTAGGACTAACTACAATAAACTTAATCCTAAACAAAAGGAGGTAATGGACACCAAAATTTGGCAAAAAAACTTGATGCCAAATTGCGTTCAAGGGAAAGCCGCCTCCAACTGCCTGTGGCATGACCTTGCAAAGCGTCTTAATTCATAACACTCACCATAATTGCATTTATCGATGCTTCTGTGGTGCAGGCCTATGTTGACCAAAAATAGCAGGCAAAAAATTTCTCCTTTAATGAATTTGTAAAAAAAAACAAACTGATGGAGGTCTTTATGAACAAAAGTTGTTGACGCTTAATGAGGAGCTCTAAATTGAGGCACTCGGACTCGAAGCAACTGTTGAAGGCAAAAAATCAATTCCGGCATTTGTAAAAATTAAAATTTAGATATTCAACATGAGCCTAAAATTTTTAGATACTGAAATGCTCACCTGTAGTAAAACTGCAATAACATTTTTTTTTAAAACCAAAGATATGCATATATATGTATGTATACACCTGAAGTACCTATTAACATAAAGTTGAAACATACATGTAACTTTTTCTTTAAACAAAACCTATTTCAATTTTTAATGATTAAAAAAATGTAATTAATTCAATTATTTATATTTAAATAATTTTAATTTTTTGACGGATTTACAACTATTGTTAATTAAATGAATTCGCCTTGCTGTGAATAAAGAAAATAATTACGTTATCGTATGTGTCAATTCCATTCAGTTCATACGATTATCGTAGCACGTAATTTATTTTCGTACGATTGCCTATACGTTCACGGATGTAACTATTCGAGCCCTGACTTTCTTTTCATTTTTATTTAAAAAATACTCAAACATATTTAAAATAAAATGTCATAATATCTTCAGTTGTCAAATACTTAATTGAATATGTGTGAACACCAAATTTACGCAATTTAAAACTTAATTGACTTCATTAACTTTTACGTCTGAACAATTTATAGTATACTAGCATTACGAATACAGACATTTTTATAAAAGATAATTTTTCTGATATTTGGCGTTAATTTGAAATATGAAATATATTTGGTTTGAAAAAGTTTGCGAGTGTTTACAAAATTACATTAAATTAAATAATATTTTTTTGCAATGCTATTGGATATCTTTCTTGCAATTTCTTTTTTTATTATTTTAAAAATTGAGTGCCTGCAGACATTTAATTGCTTTCAAAAATAAAATTCTCGGAAAAGATATTTTCTTAGAACTCGTTTTAGCTGCTTTTATGTTATAGAGTCTCCCACTATTCCCTATTTATTGATACACACATACAGTGCAACAGTTAACAAAATGTACCATTAACCCCAAATAATTTAAATAATTTATTAGGTTCAATAACTTTATTGATTTCATAACAATTATCATGCAAACAATTACTTTATTTCTAAAATGCAATAATAGATAAAATAATAGTATTTAAGAGAGTAGAAAAATAAAGAACGTGGAATTGTTGATTATTCACTTGAACCTTAAACTTGGTTGTTTTATTTTTTTTCGTACTTTTCCGTTTCGGTAAAAAAAGTGGCGCAGTCGGTAGGATACCGTAAATCCTATCCAACGTAAAGAAATAAAAAAGATTTTATTTGTTGTGCGCGATAGGACCTGGATTTTTATCCTTAGTACGGTATCAAAATTTTCTTTTTTTTGATGCAGAAGACTGTTTCGGAAAATAAATAAAAATAAATATCCTTTAAAAGATTAAAGGACATACGAATATTTGCGAAGAAAAATAAATATCATTTAAAAGATTGAAGGACATACAAACATTTGTGAAAAAAAAACAATCAACAACAGCATCAGAAACACGTTCTGATCAACTGCATCCTAATCAACTTTCGATTCAACATAACGCATCCTGATGAACTTTAAACTCAACACAGCGCAGCCTTATCAACTTTAAACTCAACACAGCGCATCTAATCATCTTTAATTTCAACACAGCGCATCTTAATCAACACAGCGTCTCCTGATGAACTTAAATTCAACATAACTCATCCTAATCAGCTTTAAATTCAACAACTCCAAATTCAACTTTAAACTCAACATAGTGACAATTCTCCCATCAGAAACACATCCCAACAGTGGAAACTACAATCCTCAACAACAGCATCAGAAAGTAAGAATTTGTTTAACTATATTATAATTATTTTTAAATGTATAGAATCAGAAATCAAAAGAAAATTACTATATACGTCTAAAGACCAGGAAACCAAAAAATTACAAGATTTCCTACATAAAATAACTTTGGTAAAAACCAAGGCAAAGAAGAAGTACCGAAAACATAAAAATAAAAGAGAAGAACGCATTCGTGTATAAGAAAGAATTTCTTTTTTCCTTTCCCCAATTCTTATAAAATTAATTAATCTTTCTATAATTTTTATAATTTTCTATAAAAGAATTTCCATTTTCCTTTACCGAATATATAGAAAAAATAGCAGTACAAAACCCATTGAATAGACGAACTATAAATCCCTTGAAATATCTAAACAACTTACCCGAATTCTGTGGTGACTCAAGAGACCTACAGACATTCATCCCACTAATCGACTGTATACACCCACATTCACAAACATACGACGAACTGTCCCAGCTACTTTTCTCGGACGTGATAAAATCAAAACTGAAGGGCAAATCAAGACAGACACTAGAAATAAACTGCCACGTGACCTCATGGACAGAGATTAAAAACATTACAGAATAATTTTGGAGATAGGCGTCCCTGCGAGGAACTCTTCGACAAATTACAAAGCGTGACCTTCAAAACAAACACGTTAGATTTTTACAATGACTTGAAAAACAGATTACACAGATTGAATAACAAACTAGTAGTAATTTTAGGAGAAACCGAAGCAACTAGAGGGAGTGCGATAAACAACAAGCGCACTGCCCTCAATCTCTTTAAAAGTAAAATCCCCGAGCTCATTGTTTTGAAGAAACCCAGGAGAATTAGAAGAGGCTATGGATATCTTATTCCAGGCTGGATACGCTTATATCGAAAACAGTAATAAAACACAGCCCGATGTACATCCTAATAAACGTGGAAACCATCAGCTTAGAAACAACACACAGTACAGAAATTCCCAACATTTATCCTCAAACCATGGAAGAAGTTTCCAACAACCACCCCAAAACCATTAGAGAAATTTCCAGAGACCATCCCAAAGCCATGACAGAAATTTCCAAAGATCATCCCAAAATCATGAGAGAAATTTCCAAAGATCATCCCAAAACCATGAGAGAAATTTCCAGAGATCATCCCCAGATCAAGAGAGAAATTTCCAATTTCAACAAATAAACACGTACAGCCATGTTCCACAAAATCCTCCATTTCAAATAAACAGACCAAATTTTAGGAATCAACCCGAACCAATGGCCATAAGGGAAATAGAAATAGCCGAAAATTTTCAGGAATCGGCCTCACAAACAAACTACCATTTATAACTATAAAAACTAAGCTAGGATTTATAAGACTAATAATAGATACAGGCGCCACAAATTCCATCTTAAATCCAGGAATTTGTGACAAAAAAAAAAAAATCCTTTAACAAACCCACTTTTAATAAAAACCCTTCAACATCAAATTTTTGTTAACGAAAAGGCAGTAGTACCCATTTTCAAAGAATTTATTGAAACCGAAAGCAACGAAATGCTTGAATTTTATATAGTTAAATTTCACAATTTTTATGATGGTTTAATAGGTAAAGACATATTGGGACCACTAAGCGCCTGTATAGACTATAAGAAAAAAGAAATTACCATGAAATTGGAAAACTAGAAGAAAAAACGATAATACCATCGAATTCTGATATATGTTATTTTAAGGAAGAATATAGTAGAAATTTTTTAAGGGAAGATATTTCAACAATAAATCACGAAAATTCCAGCATAATTAAAAATAAGGAATGCAAACCCCTAGCAGAACAAATTCAAACAGAACATCTTAACACCGAAGAACAAACCGAATTTCTTAAATTAAAAAAAAAAATATTCAGATATATTTTACCAGGAAAACTCAATACTTACTTTTACTTCTGCCATTAAGCATGCAATTAGGACCACAAGTAATACCCCCATACATACTAAGTCTTACCGGTACCCCTATATACATAAAAAGGAGGTCCAGTCGCAAATTCAAGAGATGCTCGACAATAATATTATTAGGCATAGTAATTCACCTTACTCTGCACCTATTTGGATCGTAGCGAAGAAGGCCGATGCAAGTGGGGAAACTAAATGGAGGCTTGTTATCGACTACCGAAAACTGAATGAGGTAACCGTGGATGACAAGTACCCAATTCCTAATATTGACGAAATCCTTGACAAACTGGGAAGATACCAGTACTTTACCACGCTTGACTTAGCAAAAGGGTTCCACCAAATTGAAATTATAGAAGAAGACATTCATAAGCCCGCCTTCACTGTAGAAGGAGGACACTATGAATTCCTACGAATACCGTTTGGACTGAAGACATCCCCAGCGACGTTCCAAAGGTTAATGAATCACGTGCTCAAGGACTATGTAAATAAAATATGTCTATTATACCTAGACGATGTCATTATATTTTCGACTTCATTACAAGAACACATAAATTCTATAAAACTCGTGTTTGACAGGTTACAGGAATTCAACTTAAAGATTCAGTTGGATAAATCTGAATTTCTAAAAAAGGAAACCGAGTTCCTTGGTCACATTGTGACACCCGAAGGCATAAAACCCAATCCCAAAAAAGTAGAGTGCGTAGTCAACTTTTCCATTCCTAAAACACCAAAGCAGATCAAACAATTTTTAGGGTTAACGGGTTATTACCGTAAATTCATAAAAGACTATTCACTTATAGCAAAACCCATGACAAGGTATCTTAAGAAAGATGCAAAAATAAACATCTCAAACCCTGAATACCAAGAGAGCTTCACTACACTAAAAACCCTTTTGACTCACGATCCAATCCTGGCGTACCCCGACTTTACAAAACAATTTACTTTAACAACAGACGCTAGTAATTTTGCACTCGGAGCAGTACTTTCACAGGAAACCACCCGATTTGCTACGCTAGCCGCACTTTAAATGAACACGAAACCAATTACAGTACCATAGAAAAAGAACTCTTGGCAATTATTTGGGCTACAAAATACTTTCGCCCATACCTATTTGGACGCAAATTCCTAATTGAAACGGTTCATAAGCCGTTAACTTGGGTTTTTTTCAATTAAGGAACCAAACTCAAAATTAGTAAGATGGAGACTATGAAATTAATTAAATACAAAAAGGGAACGAAGAACAGTAATGCGGACGCATTATCCAGAATTGGAAAAGAATCTGCCAACATTAATTCCCTGGAAGCCATCCAGCAAAATTTAATAGAAACAGCTTCGCCTATAAATTTGTTTAAGAACCAAGTCATCATAAAAAAAATCCCTTCTGGATCAGCGCGGATAAAAACTGAAACCATTTTTAAAAAAATTAAAAAAAACAATAGCGATTAAAGAATTAGATAGAGAATACTCAATTATGATCCTAAAAAGCCACTGCCACCTTACCCAGGTAAATGCAGTCCTAATAGAAAATGAATTTTACAATATTTTTGAAAATACATATAAAGAATTTTTCTCGAATAATAACGGATTTAAATTAGTTAGGTGTTTTAGAAAACTAGACGACGTAGAAGACGAACTTGAACTTACAAAAATAATTGAGGAAGAACACTTAAAAAAACCACAGAGGTATTCAATCAGTGTTCGAAGAACTGAAAACAAAAATCTATAATCCAAATCTGAAAATAAGAATAACCCAGTTTATTAACAATTGCGAAATATGTACTGTAGAAAAGTACGACAGAAGACCACCCAAACTACCTTACAAAATAACAGAAACACCCACAAGACCCAGAGAAATATTACACAAAATTAATGGAAGATCGTGGGTGGACTTTAAAATGAAATTGATTCAATATAATAACACATTTGGGAAAATGGAAAGAATCGTCGTTGATAATGAATTAGAATTTAAAGCAATTCCTATGCAGGAATACTTAAAAGAAGAGAATATTAGTATACATTACACTTCAAATAGTAACCACACATCAAATGCCGACATCGAACGACTACATAATACACTAAATGAACATTTAAGACTACTACGACACGACGAACGGTCTAAACATGAATCAACAGAGGAGAAAATATCTCGTATTATAGGATTTTATAATAACACTATTCATAGTACTACGAAAATGAAACCAATAGACTTCGTCAACGGTAAAGTAAATGAAGAACAATGCATGGTGATACACGACCTAATGCTAAAGAAAAAAGAGAGTTTTATTACTAAGCTTAACAAAAATAGAAATGATATAGAAATAGATGAAGGTACTAACTACATAAAAGAAATTCGAGGAGGCAAAAACCATAGAAAGTATAGAAAGATAGAATCCAGGAACACACATAAGACCGCAAAAGAAATACCAGAATAAAAATAGCCCAAAAATTCAGGTAAACATTAAGTAACTTCATTTTCGTTTTAGATGATTAAATGGGTTATAATAGTAACTATTGCCATAACCGTCAGGACTCAAACCATCGACATACAGGACCTATCGTACAATAACGGTTACATACCAATCAAAACAGGGGAAACCAAAATTATTGAAAACTATATTAAAGTACTGCACATAATAATACGATCATACTTTAGAAATAATTAAAACCAATATGGACATCCTTAAGACAACAAGTACAGAATCAAAAAAATTAATGGAAACAATAAACAAGAACTTTATACTATTAAAGGCAAAAATAGAAAACTTCAACCCTCATTTCCGAAAGAAACGGGCTTTACTAAACCTTGTAGGTAAAGGCCTATAATTTATCGCAGGTACAATGGACAGCGACGACGAGGAACAAATAAGTAAAACCATTAAATTGCTACACACAAATAACGAAAATTTGACAGATAAGATGAAAAACCTAACACATATTAACAATGTCATGAACTCCCAAATTCGGAATATTACCAATCATATAAACTACCAGCAAAACGCAATTGGAAATTACTTAACTAAACTCAAAGATAATATAGGAAATAAAATTTCAACCATAGAAGACGAGATAAGATATATAGAACACATATACCAGATTAACAATGACATTTCACTATTACGCCAACATGTAGATGACGTCGGACAAATTATTTTCTCCGGAAAATTGGGCATTAACCCACAGATATTCTAACCCAAACCGAACTTAATCAAATCGCGGACCTTTGACAGTTACACCAACATTAAAGTAGCCATAGCACTTCAAGAAGGTAACATTATTATTATCCTCTCTATTCCACAATTTTCACAACACCCACTATCCATGGTGACATTCGTACCAATACCTGACAAAACTAACAAATCCATAAAACTTAACTATTCTTATGTTCTCATAGATTCAGAAAACAACATTTATAAAGGGTGTTTTTATAGACGTATAGAACTTTAAATTGCAATAAAACACCGATGGATTATTCGATTGACATGAATTTTTTTTATCCGAAAGATAATCTTGTGGCATTACATTTTAAATATGATTTCTGGCATATGACCGCCACGGTTGGCTCGGATGTAGTCCAATCTGGACGTCCAATTTTCGATGACTTTTTCCAACATTTGTGGCCATATATCGGCAATAACACGGCGAATGTTGTTTTCCAAATGGTCAAGCGTTTGTGGCTTTTCCGCATAGGCCAATGACTTTACATAGCCCCATAGAAAGTAGTCTAGCGGTGTTAAATCACAAGATCTTGGAGGCCAATTCACAGGTCCAAAACGTGAAATTATGTGTCTTTCAATAAATCGATTGTGGCACGAGCTGTGACATGTTGCGCCGTCTCGTTGGAACCACAGCTCCTGGACATCATGGTTGTTCAACTCAGGAATGAAAAAGTTAGTAATCATGGCTCTATACCGATCACCATTGACTGTAACGTTCTGGCCATCATCGTTTTTGAAGAAGTACGGACCAATGATTCCACCAGCCCATAAAGCGCACCAAACAGTCAGTTTTTCTGAATGTAACGGTGTTTCGACATACACTTGAGTATTAGCTTCCCTCCCAATGCGGCAGTTTTGTTTGTTGACGTAGCCATTCAACGAGAAGTGCGCTTCATCGCTAAACAAAATTCGCTTATGAAAATCGGGAACAACGGCAATCTCGTTTTGGGGCCATTCGACTAATCTATGCAAGCGTTGTTCAGGCGTGAGTCTATTCACGATGAATTGCCAACCAAACTGAGACTAAATCACTTGACAGCTGTTAAATGGGTCGCCATCTTGAACAGTAATGCCAGCTTAAAGTTCTATACGTCTATAAAAAACACCCTTTATAACACAAGCAATCAATTCGTCTACATTCATACGTATGTATGAATACATGCTTTGTTTTTTTTAATGCAAACAAACACGATGCTAGGCAATCGGTGTCTTTAAAAGGCATGCGTAATGTGTTTAGTCACGCTCGTGTTGGATGTATGTATATACAAGTTACGGTTCTCTTGCACCAGAGCCAAAAAAAAAAGAGAAAAGAAAAATATTAAATAAAACACGACACTTTTATTCACAACATCAACATCAACTGACTGTAAAATTTTATTGATAATATTTTTATAGTTTACAAATAATTACTTAGCTTAAATGATATTTTGAATGGTAAGATTTATTAAAATATTTATTAAAAGATATTTTGCAAAATAAGTTTATTGTTTGCTTATTAAAATGATTACTTAGCTTAAATCATATTTTGGACAGGAAGTTTTATTTTCATCAATTTAATTACCAAAAGGTATTTTGCTTACAAATAATGAAATGAGTGTATTGAACTGCTGAACTTTAATATTCGCTTGTTGCGACATACAAATAAAACAATAGTCATCAATATTTAGTTGGCTCGTGGTTAACAGTGGGCTTAACTTGGGGGTCACACGATCAAGTTTTCATTCAATTTTTAAAATTTCTCTAATTTTTTTACCAATACACTCACACTTTTAAAATTTGCTGAGAGTTTGCATTCAATTTTTCGTTCAATTGAGTGTTTCAAATTTCATTCTAGAAAACAGCTGACTGCAGTTTTTTTTATTCCAAATTTGAATTCTTATTCTACCGCCAGTATTGTTTTGTTTTTTTTTTAAATATGCTTGTTACGGTTAGAATGGCCAGTGTGGCCATTTTCCTGTGCCTGGTGGTGTCACCCTCACTAGCTCAGCTGTTCTCGACGTGAAGGTTCCAACCTGTTCACCACCGGCCGTGGCTCGTAACTTAAAAAAAAAGGTAATAATTCACTTACATTGACAATGGTACGGTCGAGCTAGAAATGACCTAACATACTTCACCTAAACGCACCGAATACTTTTAATACGAACAAAAAAAAAAACTTAAATACACCGAGGTACACACCGCGTGATTCATGGAAGGGTTGGTATTATAACCCTCATATGTTGCCCACCCAACCTGGATCACCCCATAGTCCTCTTTACATTTCTGGGTGATCCCCTTTTCTTATCAGCCCGTGGCTGTCGACGGTTTACTCACGCACCCACATGTAATGAATTTACTACACAACCATGATCATCTTCGATTGGTATTTAGAGGTTGTTTTTGACTTTATTTATAATTCACTTAAATGTATTAATATAGATATGAACAATTATTTTTTTACGAGACATGACTATATAAAAAAATATATCAAAAAAAAATATATATGTATGTACATATATGTGACCATATATATTGTCACGTCTATATATATATATATATATACATATATCTATAAATATGTATGCAAACACAAAAAAAAAATTCTTTTTATTTGTGGAATGTAGGTATGCTTAACCCGAACCTACTCGTGCGTATGACGGCCTTTATATTTGAGAATTTATCAATTTTCATATAATATACGCAAGTGACCAAAAAAAAACACACACAAAATACCACGGAAGTTTAATTTCGATTGGAACTCGCATAAACCTTAGAATTTGCGACCGCGAAAACGTCCTTAAATTCACACATATACGTATACATAAATACCTTCGTGTCCTCTCCTCTTTCTCTTTTTTTTTTTTTGTTCTTTTGCGTCTTACCGACTCGATGCTGATGACCCTGTTGATGATGGTGTTGAGGGTTGTGCTGATGGCTATATAGATGGTTATGTTGATGCCGATGCTGATTGCTATATCGCTGGCTATGCTGATGGACAGGCTATATGATTGGCACGTTGATGGCTATGTTCATGGGCAGGTGATGTTGACGCCCTATGAATGGCTATGTGGAGGACGATGCTGATGGCTATATTGTTGGCTATGCTGGTGGACAGGCTGGTCTGATGGCTATAGGGATGGGCAAACTGATGGCCATGCGGATGGCGGTGCCGATGGTTGTGTTGATGGGTACGCTGGTGAAAGCTCGTCCCTAATTCTTGAAGCAAGCATGTATGTCTTGTGGCTTTGATTTCCAATTGCGGAAAACGCTTCTATAATTAATTGTTCCACTGGTTCTGTGTCTGCTGTTGCCGTTCGAGGTTTTGTCAAATAATTGTGAAGCACACAACAGGCCTTAACAATGGAGTCGACTGTTTTTGGTTGCACTTCCATAGGACGGTGAAATATACGGAACCTGTTGGCGAGCCGACCAAATGCACACTCAACCACCATTCTTGCCCGACAAAGCCTATAGTTGAACACTTCTTGCGGTACGCTTAACCTTATACTTCTGCTATATAGCTTCATCATGTGCCTGTCCAGAGCAAAAGCGTCGTCTCCAATAAAGAAATAAGGAATCTTATTTCCTTCACCGGCAATAAGTTGGGCTGGCTCCGGTATATTTAAACTGCCATTCTGCAAAGCCTGACACAAGAAGCTATCGCTGAATATTGTATTATCTGACGACTTACCATTGCAACCGACGTTTATATACGTGAAGCGGCTATGTGCGTCAACAGCAGCGAACAAAATTATGCTGAAGTACCCCTTAAAGTTGTAAAACTGGGAGCCTGTGTGCGCCGGAGCTTTAATCCGGATATGTTTTCCATCTAGTGCTCCAAGAGTATGCGGGAACTGCCAAAATTTTTCAAAATCTTCACTTATTTCTCTCCATTCGTATTGAGTGTTCGGCATCTTGAAAGAAATGAAAAATTTTTAATATACAAACTAACTTACAAACATTGATATTGAAATTTTTTTATTTTATTTAATAGGGAGACTTTTCAACTATAACGGAGACATGTTTGGATTCAGAGCCAAGCGATGCTACTTCTTCTCAAAAACAAAACTCTAGTACGCCACCAAGCTCCAAAAAAAGGAAACATGCGCCAGAGCCAAAATCAAAGCTAGATGATGCTTTGGAAAAACTAATTGCGATTAACAAAGAAGTAACAATTTTTGAAACTTTTGGCGAACATGTTGGGAAACAAATAAAAGAATTTCCGGAAGAAGATGCATATGAGATAATAGCAGAAATACAAGCTGTAATCTCGAAAAGAAAAGTGGATATAATAAGAAAAAAAAATTTGTGCATCCCTTTGTCGCAAATCTCAGGATCAGTCCCATCGAGCGATGTACTTTTTAACGCAATTTCAGATGCGGAAATATTAGAAGAAGAATGTTAACTTTTATTTTATTCAAACTTTTATTCCTTTTTATGTTATGATCTCGTGAAATGTTATGATCTCATTTTTGTTTATTTTTTATTTAAATTAAATAATACTAATAATAAAATAAGTGTTTTTGAAATGTTGTTGTACATAAGCGATATAAATTTACTCTGAGGAGTTCAATGTAACTTACTTTTAAGTAGTTCTTCTGCAGACTTTTGTAAATTGCTTCAAGAACTTCAGGCACAAAACAGCCAATTGTGTTCCTAGCAAACTCTAGATAGGAACTCCAATAATTTATAGGAGTCTCCTGTGGCTATAAATCTTAAAATGATACATAGTTTAAATCGCGGAGTGATAGCTTTCCGCATTACTGTGTCAGTTTTTTTTTAGCGATCCATGTAGCTAGATAAAGAAAGAGGATACATTGAATTTTATTATTGCTAGACACATGCATATGTATGTGTGCTTATTGAATACACTACCATTTTTAAAAGCTCCTCAAACTTGACCACATCGATACGTGCAAAATTTCTGAATTCGGCATCATCGTTTTCCCACACCAGATCTTTTAACATGTGCGCCTCCAAATCATGCTCCCCCCTAAGTAAACAAAATTGTTTTTACATTTATTACGCCAACTCCATGTGTGTTTGTTAACATTTATAAATACATACCTTCTTACTAATAATGGTTTTACCCAATATTTCTTCTCCGCCTTCTGTTTTTCTTTAGTTTCCATTGTTTTTTTTATTTCTTCCAATAATTTCAAGGAAGCAATAAATTTTATTTGTTTTCTTGATAACATCTTGCTGAAAAACTTGCTTTGAAATTGCGTGCAGCCTACGTCACAGCTTTCAATTTTTGTGAATTTTGACAAGCAGTATATGTAAATTTCTTGAAAGAGAATTGTAAAAAAACTTGATCGTGTGACTGCAGTGTTAATTTGACGTCTCAGCTTTAAAACAAAATTTTATCTTGAAATTCTACTGCCGTACAAAACACAAGTACGGTTAGGACTGTAAAAAAAAAAAATAAAAAAAATGTCAATGCTTGTTCTGTTGCGTCATTTTTGCACAGAACTTTTTGATATACTGTAAAAAGGGCACTAGAAACCAAGGCGAATTCATACAAGGTGATCTCGCTTTGACAACAAACACAACAATACAGAAGCAACAGGCATGTTGTTTGTGTAAAATATAGCCAGTTGTCAAAAGAATGTAGAAAACAAACGGCGAATACAAATAAAAATAAGTAAATTGTAAATAAGTTATTTGAAAATAATCTTTTAGCTACATCATTTTTAAATTAAAGAAATTTTATATGTAGGTTTTTGCAATAACTAAATATCTTTGTAGAAAAGATTGGTTTATATCAGAAGCACAAAAAAAAAATTGTAAGCAAGAGAAACCGACTTTGCAATAGATGAAAAATGAAACAAAGTTTTAAAGTATATGTTGGACATTACCGCGATACGTAAACAAAATGATACTGTCGCCAATATACGAATTTCCAGCTTTGATTTGATATTGTGTGTTGATTTTATATTGACATAAGCAGATTTTTCCAAGGCGCCAAACCAGGTGGAACTTATAGAAGATACAAATGGGGTTATTAATAAAATAAGATTAATTTCAGTTATCGATGAAGCTGATACTGTTCTAGTGGAAACATTAAAGGATATGTCAACCAGTTTTATAATATATAATGCACTAAAAGCTATATAAAAATAATTTATTTCGGATTATGTTAGCGGTACTAAAACATAGATTCTATTAACTTTACTTTATCCGTATGCAAGAAAAACTTATATATCGAACAATAGGTACTAAATAACTTATAAATGGTAACATAGATGGCATAAAGATGTGCATGTGTTCGCTTATGCCAGAAAAATGGGAAGCAACACGACATTACATTTTACATCCATACATTATGAATTTGCATGGTTCTAGACCAGAGAGAGATGGAATGCATATAAGTTTAAATACAAGCAAAATTACAGATATATTAGAACTATTTAAAAAGCCATGGAGGCAATCAGGGCTAATTGTCGGTTTTGCAAACCAATATTCATTTCATTTGGTGTCATGAAAACAAGTCGTTTTTGTTATTTTCGAAGACAAATAAAACCGATGTTCGAATCAGTTGTTCTATACATTAGTTTATTTGTATGAAATTGTTTATGTAAATGTTTGATAACAATTTTGATAAATCGTAATGTTTTCGTTTAAATAAAAACGTGTTTTTATTGAAAATTTTTAATATAAAATATAAAATTAGTGTCAGTGAAATAAGTACTGAAATAAAATCACTTTTGCCGTTGTAGGATTTTTATTATTAGAAGATGAACGCTTACAGAAAGTAAAAAAGAATATTCATAAATTAGCGGTTAAATAAAGAAGCTTTCCGTTTACATCTTTTGCCGTGAACCTGCGGTTTTTACTGATTCAGCCAACTGTTGTCAAAGAGGTCATACAGTTGGCTTATCACGTTTTGTAAATTCCTTGGCAATGTCAGGATATTTTTCTATAAAATGCGTAATTATTGAGTTTTAAGTGCTATTTTTTTTTTGTTGTTAAAGAAGAAAAAGTATGAATAATAATTTATTTTTATAGAATTAATATTAATTTACTTAAATTTTTATTAAATATCTAATTGCATGTGAATTTTTAATGACAAAATTCCGTATAGTCACTTGCTTTATTTCAAATTAAACATACCAACAACTGTCAACTAATTGGTTTCAATACAATACAAAACCGATAACATTGGTGTCTGTGACACCTAAAACCGACATTAATTATAGTTCGAAAATGAAACCGATGTTGTGAATCACGTTATTGAATTATTAGCATAGTTTTAGTGCAATGACTTATTGCGAAATATTACTTATTTTGCAATGATCATTAGTAAGAATTATATTTAAAAAGAAAATGCAAATTAGGTCAATAAACAATAGCTATAAGTAATCATAAGATTTACATTACTAAGCAATAATTTATTATAAGTAATAATAATATGTAAATAATTATTTGTAGTGTTTACTATAAAAAGAAATGTTAATTTGAATAAAGTGTGAGTTAAGCTAGTGAGTTAAGTGAGTTAATCAGTAACGAACAGTAAAACTCAAGTATTTTCCTTTATACTACAAAGTAGAACCCACAACACCGACAACATTGGATTTCATGACACCAAACTAATTTTTTTGTCGGTTTCAAATCCAATACCGACAACATTGGATTCTATGACAGCCCTGAATATTTTGTTTGTCGTCCTTTTGACTTAACTACGGCCTCTAATCTTCTAGGCATCGATTGAACATGTTTTTTGGTAATTTCAGAATGTGCCTGCATATAATTTGCAACAGAATATTTATTCGTGAAGATATTGAAATGAAATTTGTATTAGATCCTAAAATTCCCAAAACATGCTCTAAAAATCCCAAAATTGAGACTTTATACTTTTGCCCATAAAGTCCACATTTGCTACTAGGGCTTTTTTAATCCTGCTTCAGGTTGTGGATAGGCTTAAAATTAAAAATTTTTATATAAAATATACTAAATTGAAAAGCGTCCAGGTGCAACTATATTGAGAAATTTGAATCAAATTTACCTTCACAATCTTTCGCATAGAGATTACTTTTAGAATAAACTGAAATTTGCATTTATTCTTCAAGAAAATTTTTTGTTATTAAAAAAATATAATAAAGGGGGAAACCACACAAAAATGTAGCCTTTTTTAAATCTACAAATAAAAAACCATTATCTTGAAACTCAAAAGAAATTTTAAACCGAAAATTTTTGTGCATGCTTAATAATTTTGTTGACTAGCTAGCTAACTAAAAGTTTTAAGAAGTTCTCATAAAATTTTCAGTTTTCAATTTTTAAGCGCGTATAACTCGTTAACATGCAAGCATGTTTTTATATTACTTCACTAGGGCTTTAAGACAGTATACGATTTTGCAAAATCCAATGAAAAATTAAAAATGGTTAGTGTTATAAAAAATTACATGTACGAGGTACCCTACTTTACAAGCTCACAGCGACTCCTCTGCTATGTCTGTATAATATTTTATGCATTTTAGACCGGCTATTTGGAAATGGCTGAATTATTTCACAAAATATTTTGATTCTGCCTCACTGTGAACCGTTCACAATTAATGGGAAATAATTATAATTGCACAAATTTACAATCTCAAACTCTCAAAAACACGAGCACTGTTAAACTGTAAGAGAAAATATTAAAAACGTGTCAATGCTTGTTGCGTTCCTAATTTTGCACATAACTATACAAACGAAACTAGAAATTGTGATTTGTTCTAGTGTACATATGTCATGGGAGTTTCAAATGGTTTTTTTTTGCAGCTCTTTAATAAATAATAAACAATTTTGTTTTTGTTTTTTGAAGTCATATTTAACATGACGGAAACCACCTTAAGGTGTAATTATGCCTACACTGGCAACACTGCATTTTTCGGGATGCGTTAACATCTTGTTTCCTTCATTCCCTTTTTGTATTATAAAAATTCTGTTGTAAGGTAGCTCTGTTAGAACAATTTACATCATTGGTTGACTTATTTTTGGCCAGATTCAACTTTAGTTTGTCTTTTGATGATTTTTTTCTCTCAAGCTTTTAGGCCTACATTTCCTTATGAAAATAAAACACAATTTTTATTTCATATTGTCCCCTTGTCAAGGGTAATAAAACAGTGGTATTATAAAAGGTGATTTTATAAGAACTATCGGAAATTAAAAAAAAAAAAAACACATAAAATTCAGAAAAATGCATGAAATATTTATTTGGATCGATAGTTGGGTCGATATAATTTAATGTTTGAAGATTATTTCATGCAAATGTTGGCCGCGGCTGCGCCTCAAATGGTCCATCCGCTTAGTGCAATTTTGGCATACTCTTTCCAACATTTCGGCCGGTATCTCACGAATAATGTTGGCAATGTTGGCTTCCAGTGCGTCAATCGAAGCGGGCTTGTCCCTATAGACATTAGCCTTAACATAGCCCCACAAAAAATAGTCTAGAGGCGTTAAATCGCACGATCTGGGCGGCCAATTGACTGGTCCCAAGCGTGAAATAAACTGTTCACCGAACTCGCCTCTCAATTGGTCCATTGTTTCGCGTGCTGTGTGGCATGTGGCACCGTCTTGTTGAAACCACATGTCATGCAAGTCAAGCTCTTCCATTTTGGGCAAAAAAAAGTTTGTTATCATCGCACGGTAGCGCTCACCATTCACAGTAACGTTGTGATTCGCATCATCTTTGAAGAAATACGGCCCAATGATGCCGCCAGCCCATAATCCGCACCAAACGGTTGTTTTTTGTGGATGCATTGGTAGCTCTTGCAATGCTTCTGGCTGCTCTTCACTCCAAATTTTGTTACAATAGCCCGAATAGAAGCCTCAGTAGGTCGATTAAACTGACCATAAAATGGAAGAAGCGCGCGATGAACTTTCTTAACAGAGCACACATTTTGGTAATAAAATTCAATAATTTGCAAGCGTTGTTCGTTTGTAAGACGATTCATGATTAAATTATAGACCAAACTGAAGATGTTTGACAGTGACACAAGATACAAAACGTGCGTGAGCTGTCAAAACTAGTGTTGCCAAAAAGATAATAGCAAAAAAATCACTCTTTATAAAGAAGAATAAAACACCAAAATTTAAAAGCTATTAGAGGATAGAAACACTTACAAAGTAATTAGAACCGACCCTACAAATAAATTGGTAAAAATCAACAATAATATAATAATAGACTTGCTTAAAAAAGGATGTATTGATGGATTTAAAAAACGCGTACTTCACTGTTCAGCTGGAAATGCCCCTAGAATTTATGGCTTATCCAAAATACATAAGAATGGCATACCCCTATGGACCCATTGTGGAATCGGTGAAAGTCCCATGTTACCAACTTAGCAAACAAATAGGGAAAAATATTAAAGAACATAATATCGGACAAATGCAATGTAAAAAATTCTAAAAATCTAAAATCCACACTAAAAAACTTTAAAATTGATGAACAAGATTCTTTGGTTTCATTTGATGTGGTTTCCCTGTTAACTAACATACCAGTACACACGGCAATAAAGAACATAATGGAAAAATTGAACATAATAGAAGAAAATGCCAAAATCCCAATTTATAGAGATTTTAAAATTCTGCCTTTATGAAAAGAACTATTTTATGTTTAATGAGAAAATTTACAGCCAAATCTTCGGCACGCCAATGGGCAATCCTTTATCACCAACAATAGCAGATATCTTATTAGACAACATATTAGACGAAGCTATTAAAAATTTAGAAAAGGAGAATATACATATCAAATACGTTGCCAAATATGTATATGATATCTTGGCCGTAATAAATATTAATAATGTGGAGAGAATATTAGAAACATTAAACGGCTTTTACCCAAAAATTCAATTCACAGTCGAAATTGAGGAAAACAGAAAATTAGCATATTTGGACGCAAAATTACATCTAAAAAAAAAACAAAATCATATTTGACTGGTATTCAAAAGAAACAGCCTCTGGATAAATAATTAATTTTAATGCTAATCAACCAAAAACACAAATAGTAAACACAGCGAAAAACTTTATACGAAGGATACTAGACATTAGTGATGAACAATTTCACATACAGAATATACAGAAAATTTCAAATATATTAAAAAATAAGAGTTTTCCGAATGGATTAATAGAAGCATTAATAAAGGCGAATAAGCCTATGAACAACAAAAAGGATGGTAACAAAAACAAAATTGAAAACAAATACTGCAGTGCGAAATACATCCCCGGCCTTACGAACAACAAACGTATCATAAACACATTAAACAAAAATAAAATAACATTAAGTTATAAACCAAATACAACAATAATCTCTATTTTCAGAAGAACAAAAACACCTATACAAAAATTACCGATCATATATGAAATACCTTGTAAAGGCGACGATAAAAACAACTGTGATCTAGTATATATCGGAACTACAAAAAGAAATTTAGAGACAAGAATAAAAGAACACAAAACAAACATAATTAATAAAAAAGACACAACACACAATACAATATAAACATCAACCTGATTTTAAAAATGTCAGAATTTTGGACAAAATAAGTAACGAAAGAAAACGGTTTACAACGCAAAGTTTAAGAATACAACAAAAAATCAGAAAAACAATGAACAAAAAAGAAGACACTGACAATTTAAGTGCAAGTTACAAATTGGCAATTTTATAACATAACAACACAGACGAATTTGGTAAAAACAATATTATCAATTAATAAATTTACAGATTATATTAATATATATTTTATATTATAAAACAATAACTTCAATGGAATACACATACATACTTTATATTGTAAGTAAAATGTTTTCTTTATATAAAAAATAAATTGTTTAATGTTTTCTGTTTATTAAATAGACAAGATCCCTTAAAAAAGTGAACATAAAATTCACGAAACTTAGGAACAATATGAAATAAAAATTGTGTTTTATTTTCATAAGGAAACGTAGGACTAATAACTTGAGAGAAAAAAATCATCAAAAGACAATTTACATCATATTGTCCTTTTTGGGTACATTTAGCTGTTGTCAGCTAACGATAAAATTCATAGTGTAATTTTATCGAGTGGAAGCAAGTCTACATGTGATTTTTTGTTTGAATTTGTATTTTATTAGATTTTAATATCAAAATTTTTTTTTTCATTTTGCTTTGTTTGTTTACGAAATAATATTATTATGCTATGTTCTCTTTCTTCATTTTGACATTCCATATCTAATTTTACACTAACAAAATATATGGTGCGTATACTTTGTATAATTATAATCACCCCTATCGTGAATATTTTTTCCCTCGAAATATATCCCTTTTCCCTAAATTTGCAATCGTGAATTATTTTCATGGGAAAAAATTCGCATGTTCGAAAATAATTTGGCATCGCCGATTTTTATTCCCGTGCGTTTTTTCTCAAAAGTATTGTGACATTTTTCACAAACATTTTGTTTGGGAATAAAAAAAGACTCCGGTTTTATTGTTATTTTTTAAAATAGTTGTTTTTAATTTTTTGATTTGATTTTTAAAAGGAGTGGAAGTGCAAACAAGCTACAGCTGGCTACTTTGGTGGAAACAATGTGTGGAAATCCCGACATTGCCAAAGGGTTGCATAAAGTGAAGAAGGAAACTGTGACGGAGTTCTGGAAAAACGTAGAAACACAGCTAAATAGTCAAGGTCCGCCTTTGAAATCAATAGCGAAATGGAAAAAAGTAAGAACTTTTTCATTATTATATGTTCATAATAATATTCAATTGCACTGATATATTAATAGGTGTGGGTTGATCAGAAGCGCTATGTTAAAAAGAAAGCCATTCAAAACGCGCAAAATCGAAGAAAAACTGGTGGCGGCCCAAATAAAGAATACAGATTTTCTGAGACAGAAGAGGCAATATGCAGTTTACTGTCGCTAGACGAGAGTGTTGAAGGCGTAAAGGAAGCTCGAGTGTTTGGGTTGGAAAAAAAAATGTGCAAAACGAAATGCACTTGCAACTTAAATATAACACATGCTTGCAAAAAAACTAATACAAATGCAACAGGTTTGCTAGTGGATGAGTTAGAAACTGAAAAAAAATTTTATAGCCATTATGGTGAAGCCGTGGACGACGATAATGCACCAGCAAACTCAAATATAAAGCATCCTTGCAAAAAAAGCAAAAAAAAAAAAAAAACTGCAACAGATTTTGCTAGCAGATGGTTAGGAACTCAGATTTAGAAAAATAAGCACGAAATACGGGACGGCCAGAATAAATTGCTTGTAGAAACAATTCGACACAACAATGCGATGGAAAAAATGAGAGAAAAAGAATTAAATAATAATTTAAAATTGTTGCAGCGGCAAATTCAATTAGAGGAGCTTAAAAATCAAGCAATTTAATAGCAATGATGGACTTTATAAACGTGATAAATTTTAGTTTTAAGAACGTATACTAATTATGAATTAGAATTTTTTAGTTTTAAGGGTATGTGCCTTCTTATTAATATTTTTTTATGTGATACAACTGTGCTTTATTGTTTTTTTAGATTTAAGACTTAAGCATATATTTCCAAAGGATATTTCTTTTTTTATCCTATAAATTGAAGCAATATATAATAAACACAATTCGTATTACATGTCTGCTTAGATGTTTAAGAAATTTTGTTTATTTAATAAAGTTTTTATATGAATATTGTTATTGTTAAGTAAATTAATTAATTAAAAGGCTATAATGAGTTTCCAATTTGCAACCGAATCTGTCCTGCTTGAGCGTTGTATGATGTTTCCAATGTGACGTTATCATCTAACACTGGTATTTGGTCATTTTCGTCGATTATTTCGCTTAACTGCGAGTCATTGTAACCATAGTAATAACATACATATATTGTGCAAGGCACAGCAAACATTAATAATTTGAATTGCTTTTTTTGACGAATAATGCAATTCTCGGGCCCCAAGTAAGCACCTCCATCTATTTTTTAATATACCATTAGTTCTCTCTATGACATTTCGTACTCGCGAATGCGTTTCATTGAACTTCATTTCATTCGATCATACACTGGGAGTTCTGTGTGGTGTTAGTAGCCATAGTTCCAATGGATATCCAGCATCTCCTAAGCAATGAAACTAGTTACATACTCCCACATTATTTATTTTTTCTAATCGTACCCAGTAACCAGAATTGCTTCTGTCCATTTAAATAATCGTCCTCCATTTTGTTCCTTAGCTCGCTACTATTCCAAATAGCAGAATCATGACACGCTCCATCATGAAGAGCATCTACAAATCGTATCCT
Organism: Thelaira solivaga; assembly: GCA_947397855.1. NCBI lineage: Eukaryota > Metazoa > Arthropoda > Insecta > Diptera > Tachinidae > Thelaira > Thelaira solivaga. The sequence goes on from OX377614.1 coordinate 45,294,559, forward strand.
TGTTTTATTGTTTGATATCTAAAAATGAATTGTAAGTAATGATATGTGTATGTATGTATATACATATATATGAAAAGTGTAAAACCAACATACCAGCATGACATTTAAGCTATTAAATCCTTTCCTATTATAGAACAAATGCTTGTTAGGTTTTGGGCTGATAATCCTTACATGCGTTCCGTCAACACACCCTATAACGCCTGGGAAGCGATATTTTTAAAAAAATTCTCTAGCAATAGCTACTTTTTCTTCTATAGTCGGCTAACAAATCCATCTCGGGCAAAGTGTGTTTTCCAAAATCTCTAAAACTTCTGCCAACAATTCATTAAAAGTGGATTACGCTACACCAACGTCCATTTGCCGCCCAACGCCTTTTTGATAACTTCCTTCTGCAAAATAGCGTAGAGATGATGTTAGTTTCACAACCGATGGAATCGTTGTCCACTTTCTATTTTGTAAACAATTCTGATCCAATATAACTAAAAGGTATTTAAAACCTGCTTTATTCACTCGGAAATATTGTTGGAACCTGCAAAATATTTATTTTTATGTACATACTGCAAAGAAGTCGTCATGTTTTTACTTGCATTACTTCCGGTAAACACAATGGATTTGATACATCCCTTAAATTACGTCTTTTTATTTTCTCCAATAATTTTTTTTTCTTCTATGCATTTTATTGAATAATAAGAATTTAATAAGAAAATCACATAAAAACACTTAAAACATTAATATTACATCAATTCAAAATAGTATGTTCGACTTGCCACATATGTTTCGAAAATTAATTTTATTCCCTAAGAATTGGCGATACCAAATTATTGTTCATGGGTATAAACAAATTATTCCCTCGAATTTATTCCCTAGAGATTCGAGATAAGGATGAATATGGTAAAATCGCATGATCTTCAACTCGTTTAATGAAACAAAATACAAAGAAGGTGTTAGCAACACCCTGTGCTATTCCCTACAAAATAAATTTCTTGTGCTGTATACTATTCCTAACAGCCTGAGAGAGAAACAAAATTTTTTTTATATAATATAGTGACTCCAGTAAATTAAGGGAACATACCTTAATATATATATATTAATTAGTGAAAGGAAATCTAAGTGAATAGTGTTTGTGTTGTAGCTCCTGTTGGACAGTTGGTCCCTATTGGTAAAATCCGGTCTGTCCAGGAGTGTGGTATCTTTTATTGTGCCAGTGTTTTCTTGTGGGTTGAGTAGATTCGCGGGAAAATTGATACCACCAACATAAGCACGCGGTTAATCACACAGCAACGCCACACGTTAGTACCTGGTCAACTATGTATACCCTCAACAAGAGGGTGGAAATTTGAAATCAATACGAGATTTTATTTTTGGTACTGCGCAGCTATCCACATACATACTTTCTGGTCAGCGGTTACCTACTCTTTTCTATTCCGGCTTGGCCAAGTCCAGAAAAGGGAGGAAAAAATTCTATTGTGCGAGCACGAGGACAATAAACCTGAGGCTTTCCTCTAGTTACTGCCTGTGACGGTACTGGACCTGTAAAATCAGTGAATTCTTCTTCAAGGGTATATGGTGAGTGTACTTTCCGAGTTCACTAAAAGCACGGTGAGGCGCAGAAACGGGTGTCAGCTGAGAGCAACGGTGTTCCGGTATTATATAAATATAGGTTACAATTTTGTTAAATATTTGACACCTAGTGAAAACACGTAATCAATTATCGGATAAATTTAATTAAACCTTTGGTAATTAAAACAGAGTTTGTGAAAAGGTATCAAAGGAACACAGGTATTCTAGCCATCTTATTCTTTTTCAGCTTTATCAAGTTCCGGAGGCCTATGTGAATCTCGATGCAAGTAACAGGATTACCTGGTGAGTCACATTTTTCTTATTTTATTTGATCCCACTATCAATTATAATTGTCCTAAACTTAAAATGTAATATCATTTAAATTAAAATTTTTTTTCATATTTATCTCTCTGATTAAATTAAGCCGAAGAGACTCATTAGACGTGAGCATATTAAGGTATATGTTGTTTTAAACCTCAGAAGAAATAAGATACTTTGTAAACTTAACTATCACATTGGTAAAATCGGTGCGGTACAGAAGGACTCCAGTCTGTTCTATCGGAAAGAACGAGAAACGACGGAACATGTTCTGTGCAAGTGACCAGCGGTGGCAAAACTTAGGCATGATTAATTTTACAGCAATTACGAGATTCGTAAGGAGTGACGGATTATAGTTGGGAACTAACTGCACAATAGATTAAAGATCGCGGTGCGATTATAGCCCGTGATGATAATAATAATAAGTCAAAAGTCATTAATAATTATTGTATGCTTGAAGAATTCAATTAGATTTTTTTATGAATATGGTCGTAATATTGCTTTTAGCCAAATGGAGCCACAATACGGTAGTCGCATATGCCATGTAGTTCTGAAGTCGACAAAGTGATCGTTTTCAGTCAACAGTCTGCTATTTGGTTAATGCTTGATTAAGAGTTGTATAATTAAAAAAATAATCGGATATTCCATACTGCAACCCCGTTTCCATAACACAATTTTTCTACATAAATTACGGGGAATTTACATTTTTATTTCTTTCTATTTGTGATACGGTGTTGTTAAATACATTAAATCCACCAACTGCTGATTTTACCTTCACACTGCAAATTTAATAAATTGAGTATTTGACATTAATAAATTTATACGAAATAATATTAATTTCTTACAAAAATAGGTATATTTGATACGTTATTTTATACAAAATTTATATGACAACTGTACAGCAGTTAGAACATGCGTGCACTTTGATAAATAGACTTATATACAAGACATATATTTTCTTTTTCCTTCACTCAAAAAATTTGTTTTCTTCGAAATCATTTTATTGTTGCTACCGTTGTCAACATTTTCTTTAAAAGCTCTATTTGGAATGGTTTTATTTGTTTATTTCATTCAATAACATTAGCTGCATTTACAAAACTTTTTAACTTGGTAGCACTGAGTTTAACGAAGAAAAAAAGTGCTGGATGGTAAATAAATTCAGAATTTATGAGTTGGATTTAAAGTTAAAGCCGCATTTATTTTAAATCCACTCAGTCTAAAAACACCGTTACAATGTAATACAAATATTAAATATTAAAGCCCAACTATAATAGGCATAAGCTAGCTTAAACAATTGTGTGATTACATAGAAACTGTATATGCAAACTATTTATAATAGACTTAACAAACTGGTCGCACATTCCGTACGTAATCTGATGCTTTTACATGCATAAATAAAAAATGCCTTCAACTGCACATTTTAACAATTTTATTGTCTTCGAATGTTTTAATTTTAATCATTTCTAACGCAAATCACTTGTAATATTTAAATTTTAGTTTTGTTTATTTAAAAACACACGTTTGCATATTTTAATACTTTTTGGTATTTCGTGGATATGAATAAAAAAAGCAAATCTCGGTGGTTTCTTAAAATAATTAAAAATAATAATAAATCTTTATTTATTTATGGTATGATACAAATCAATTATGATCATTTAATAACATATTGGGTACAATTTTCATTAATTTAGGATATAAAAAAAATTGAATATTTTTCCAATAGTGCCAAGATTCTCTAGTTTGCAATTGTGACGAAAGTTCATAAGTACATTATAGCCATTTAATAGTGTTTCAGACTAAAAGTTAAATACTGCATTTAACATTAAATTCACCAACAAATGACTTTGCGTTCACACTGCAAATTTTTTAAAGTCAGTGTGTCAAATAAATTTCTACAAAACAATAAAAATTTCCCATAAAAATAAGTGCATTTGATACTTTGACCAACTGTACAGCAGCCACAAAACGTGTGACCTTTGGTAAATACACTTACGGGACACATATTTTCTTTGTCTTTTGTCGATAAACTTCGTTTTCTTCGAAATGCTTTTATTTATGCTTTCAATGGCATTTTCTTCTGAAAATATTTGAAATGGTTTTTATTTTATAATGTCACTCAATAATATTATCAGTTGTTAGTATATTTACAGATCTTTTTAACTTGGTGGCACTGAGCTTAACGGACAAAAATAGAGTTGTATTTCATAAACCCAACTTAAATTCAATTCCAAAATAGCATTTAATGTGGATTTATTAAAATCACTTTGTGTGGTAAATACAGTTTTTATGAGTTGAATTTAACGTTAAAACCGCGTTTTTATTAAATTCACTCAGTCTGAAAATACTATAAGAGTTTCTTTTAAATTGATTGAGCAATTGACAGACGTCTCGTTCAATTTTGATAGTATTTTTACCATTGATACTATACTTATAAGAAGGAATGATACAGTAGTACTAGATTGGTATCAAAAACCAACATCTTCAGGAAGAATAATTAATTATTATTCCAAACGTCCTAAAAGTATTATAATAAATACTGCTAATAATAATTTTAGTAATTAGTGATAAAGAATTTCATTACAAAAATAGGGAAATAATTAAGAATATTTTAAGAAATAAGGATAATAGAAACAAGGATAACAGAATTAGAACACAAGAAAATAAAATTTATAAATCTTTAATATATGTACCAGGAATATCAGAAAAATCAAATATATTTGATAGAGATGACTACAAAATGGCACACAAAACATACAACAGATTAAATAAATTATTTACTAAAATGAAGGATAAATTAAATAAGCTAGAAGCGTCCAATATAGTATATAAAATACCTTGTGGTGGAAATAACACAGAAAATTGTAATAAAATATATGTAGGTACCACCAAAAACAAACTTAAAACTAGAATAGCTGCACGCAGAGAAAAAACAGCCGAAAATCAACAATTTCCACCTTGAATCAACAAAAAATAGCTATGAAATACGACTACGAGGGTTGCCTTTTATATTTCGGAATTTGGCAACCCTGGTGTTGCAACCTGGCAACTGACAGCTGTATCGTAAAGTTGGACATTTTTGAGGTTATACGTACTCAGAACGTTTTGACATACGAGCGCTATTTGTGTTCTATACAGTAACTTAAAAAATTCATTTCGGCCCAAGCATGGAATTAAGTCGTGAACATTTTCGTGCGATTATTTTTTACAACTTTCGACGTGGATTCACTCAGCAACGGTGCATGTATGAACTTAATTAAATTTTTGGCGATGAAGCTCCATCAAGGACCAGTGTTTATCGATGGTATTGTGAATTCAATCGTGGTAGTAGTTCACTCTACGACGAATTTCGTGAAGGTCGTCCAAAATCAGTTGTTGTTCCGAAAACCATTGATGCTGTGCGCGAACTGATATTGCAAGATCGTCATGTGACCTATCGTGAGATTGAGACAACCTTAGGCATTAGTGGGACCAGCATATATTCAATATTGCATAAACATTTGACTGTAAAAAAAATTTGTTCGCGTTGGATCCCACACAATTTGTCAATCGCTCTAAAAAAGGCTCGTGTCAGAGTGGCAAAAGTGCTTCGACAATTGGTTTGAACGCATGCAAAAATGTATAGATCTTCATGGGGAATATTTTGAAAAACAATAAAGTGATTTTCGATGATTAATATTTGTTTTTGTTTTCTAATCCAGAAATATAAAAGGCAACCTCGTAAGTTTTGTTATGTATACTATAGTTAGGCCTTTACGATTTGGCACAAAGTTGTAAAAAAAAAAAATGGCAAATATACGGATAAAAAACTTTACAATCCGACCGAAATTATCATCATTTAAAATATTTTATAAAATGGCAGACTAGTCGCAAGCTACAACCTTTTAAGGAGAAAAATGTTTTGTTTTGTATATCAAACCAAAGCTATTCTGTCTACAATTCATATAATGCGTACATACGTTTATACTTATCCCTCACTTATTACAAGATTTAAACTATGAATATACAGTTTGTTTGAAAAAATCTTTGACATTATTTTTGTTTGTTTTATGTGTTAAAATAGCGGTAGTTAAATTATTTTATAGTGCATTTGCACCAAATCGAAATATAGTTTCGAGGTTTTGAATGAATTTACTTGATTTTTTGAATTAATTTTCCATGAAAAACAAAATGTAATTCGTGACTAGATTTTGCGAAAATCTTACTATTTACTCGTATCTAGTGATGCAGTTGTGGGTTTACTATTCAATAATACGGCACAAAATCCTACACTTCACAAGAAAATTTAACATTTTTATTTAAAAAAAAAAATGTGCCAATTAATAATTAGTTAAAGAGATTTTACACTATAATACTGAGTAAAACGGCTTGTCAAAAATTTAAATGTGAAAACAATACATCAAAAAATACGCATAACAATTTGACAGTTACATGGCTCTCACCACTTTTATAAAATTTTCTAAACGTTTATACTTTTCATTGTATCATGGTTGCATTTTTGCATACTAACACAGAAATAACAAAAGCAGCTACTAAATCCAATGAAAATCTTAAAGCTTGTGTTATAGTGTAAAGTCCGAATTAATATTATCATATTAATAAACGGAAATCTTGGTAAATGTGAAAAAATTCTAATATCAATGGTCTAGATTCTGAAAGAGATTTCATATTAAATCCACTAGAATTCGTTTCGGTGTAAGTGCATTATTATGTGCTTGTTCTATATTAAAATTATTTCAATCAATATCATCCATGCTTTTTTTGTTCATATGAATGTAATGGTTTTTTGTAACGTGCAAATATTTCTTTTTTAAAAATCTCAAAGCGTTTGCTGTTAAATGTATTCTGTTGTTCACGCCACGACGGACGAGCATTTTTCTTTTGTAGCCCCCAATGGCAGGTGAATACAGGAGTTAAGACGTAAAATGAGTAACCAGCAACATACATCTCATAGACCTTCAAAGGTGCACAAGTATGCAAGCAAATCCAAATATATATTTGTTGTTAGGACAGACAGATAGAGAGACGAACGCACAGACAGCCATGTAATATATAATGAGAAAAGAAAAATATTTATTCAATATGTAATTATGTATCTAGTTTTGCATTTAAATTATTTATTAAAAAGCAGAAAAAAAAAACAACAGAAAAATTAGAACCTGTGAGTTTCTTGTAAAACCATAGCCAATAAAACGTTCATCGTGAGGGGGCACATTATCCAAAGCCACATAAAAAGGTTCATAAAAAAACTCATAATTTGTCACTTGGTGACTAATACCGATCTGTTGGTCATCTGTAGGATTGTTGTTGGCAAACCAACTGCAAGCAAAGAAAATAAGTAAAAAATAAAAAGGGATTAAAAAAGTGTAAGTAGTAAAAGGGAATACAAATCTAGAGATACGGACATATGTAATGAGAGAAAAAAAAACAGAAAAAAACATGAATATGAAAAGCAAACAAACAGCTATTTACTAAAGAGATAGAGAAACTGAAAAACAAACAGACTGATAAATAGATGGCCATATGGAGCATACTTATGAAATAAATAAAAAGAGAATGTGTATGATTCATATTGAATAAAATTAAATAAATTGAATTTAGTATCAATGTACTAAAGTATATAAATATATGTATGTATGTATGTTAAAAATTCTTACAGGGATCGCAAATTATCATTACGAGCATTTTTCAAATTTCGATGAAATAAAAATTATAATGAAATTTAAATATCACGGTGATTAAGGAATAGACGAAGGCATATTGATGTATAAAGTAAAAGCAATCCTACAGGTGGATTTTTTTTCGTTTGTTGTACTGGAGACTGTAAAATTGTTTTTCTTTTTGTTTACCATGTAAGAATCAAACTACAATAAAAGAAGAATATTAAAAAATTCTGAAAGTAGTTATTATGTATTTAAACTTTTGCTTAAGGCAAATGAAAACATTTTTTTAAAATTATTATTTTAATATTTTTCTCAAGTGATTTGGTTTTCAGGGATTTTTTTATTTTTACTACCGCAGGCACATAATTCTACAACTACATGCATATAACTCTGGCATCTCAAAGTTAAAATAATTTGTTTTTGTAGTTACCTTGGAAATTAATATGTCTTGAAATAGATCATACAGCTCTGTTCTGAAAATAACGTGATATCCAATCACATGTGGTTTTGAACTCACACGTGTGATTTTGCGCTATTCTGTAACCACACTGTTTTTAGGTGCGATTTTTTGTTTTGATCACAAGAGCAAATACAAATTTTACAGCAAAAAAGGCGTCTTTATTTTTTTTTTATCTTTTAAGTGTTTTGCTTTTATAAAACAACAAATTGTTCAACAAAATTAATGAAAAGAACACATTGAATAATTTATTTAAAAATTCGTCCAATAATAGTCGCGAAAATAACGAAGTGGTTTGAAAACGTAAAGGCCTAACTATAATATGCATAACAAACCTAGTCTCAAAAGTTAACGAAAAGTCTGTCAACTGCTTAAGCAATTTAAAAGAAACTTTTAGGTGACTATAATGTACTTATTGGCACTTTTGGAGAAATATTCACCACAACTTGTATGTTATTCCCACCTGGGGACTAAAGTGGTTTAAACGTCGAAATAGCCCATTTATTTCTACTCACGGCAAAGATTTTATGAGCCAGTAAAAGTTCCCTTCGTGTAAAAGTCAAGTACCTAAAGCATTGTTCAAACAAAATCCGGTCGCATAAGCAATTGAATATATGTATACCTAAAGGAAAAAGCAATTACAAAACTATTGTTCATAAAAACGTATTTATTTATTACTTTTTCAGATATATTAAAAAATTAATTAATGGTTCCCATTAGTTTCTGCACAATATTATCATCTACCTGCGCTGTTGTTCCAAATTTTTAACATATTTTTGGCGTCAGGAACAACAGTATCACTTTTCTTTAATTTGGCTTTGACAATAGCCCGATTTGGCCGAAGGTAGAGTTCACATTTTTTGCCACTATTATATTTGAATAATGAAAAGACGCTAAATCAGCCGAAACTTTACTGGGGATTGGTGGCAAGCATTCTTCATCGTCCATAATCAGGCATTTGTTGAATTTTGCAATGGCATTCTGCTTTTCACTCATTTTGGATATTTTATTGAACGACAGCTTCTGTAGCCAGCATCCAGACGCATTCTTCTTGCGGTACTTATACTGGTGCTATAATTTTTTGAACGATCATTATCAGAGAGATCCGGGTTTTGCTGTATTGAGCGTATTATACATTTTGTAAACTCTGGGTTTTTTTTTGCAACTTTTTTCTTTTCTTTTTGCTTGCGATCTATTTAAGGTTTGGTTAAATTTCTTTTTAAAAATTCATTTACAGTGTTTTTTGGAAACTGTAGTTTTTTTTAAATCATTGCACCTGACCATGTCGGTTTTTCTAAATATTTGTGAACAAATTTTTTTTTTGTTTTTCCATGACTAACCACGCTTACAAATAAACTAATACTAAAAAATTTTTTTTACAAAATAACGGTGAATATTTTTACAATAAATTTTTTTTAAATTCAAGTTTTGCCACTAGGTTTTTCTAAAATGCTTTTGTAAAGCAGTCAGATTTTGCGTGAACAATGCTTTAATGACCTTGACATCTTAATAACCTGCGCTCATACCTGTATGGTGCGAAATTGGTAAGAATCTCTACAAATCATCAGCCTTTGACATACGCTCTGGGAAATAAAAACCATAACGCCAAACTTAAGAGGTGGAAGGCGATAAAGTAAAAGTATAACCCAGATAAATCAAATGTGACAGACGCTCTTCTAGGCTACGAACGGAAGTGAATATATTGAATGTGAACCAAATTCAAATACGATTACGGCAGCAGAGGGAAGCGATAGAACAATAACCGCAAGCGAAACAAATTCAGTGGAGGTTTACAGTGCGGATCAAGATGCATCAGACCAAATCCCTAAAGCAACTGGTAATAAAAGAAGGTAAGGATTTATTTAGTTTCGAAACCTCACATGTAGGGCTTACTCGACACTACAGTTCGTTGGAAAACATATGTAAAGAAAGCCTTACTAACGCATATAAAGAACGTTTAAATTCTTCAGTAATTAATGGAATTAAAATTCCAGGAAACTTTTGCAAGACATTTTTTGAGAACACTTTTTCTACTATAAAGCAAAAATCACGAAAAGATTGGTGAAAGACATCAACAATGAAGACAAAATATGCGAAATAATCTAGGAGACACACAAAAGAGTCCATAGGAATCTTTTGGAAAACAAGTATCAGATTTTGGAAAATTATTACTTCCCGAGAATGACAAGTAGAACCAGGCAATATACGTACTAAGGCCTGTAAAATTTTCCGTCTAAATAATTAAGACATACATCCTTTTACTGCAAATCTGAAAGAAACACCTACACGAAATTCAAAGAAATAAATTTTTGAGTTATATTGACAGTGTTCCCAGGAGCTAGCAAAAAATAAGTTATATTTCCCTAAAAAACGCTATATGAGCTAGAAAAAAGTTAAAAATCTATAGCTTAAAGTTAAAACTTTATTCTTTATTATGTTATATTAGACAATCTTAATTATAATTTAAAAAAAACCCCCCAAAAAAACATACAATATCAAAAACTAAAGAAAATACTTATAAGCGAATTCAATTATTTAAAATTCTTTTGAGTAATAATTAATTTTTTGATTTTTAATGCGATTTCTATTCTAAAATTTCGCTTGCTTTATCTTCCTCAAAAGTAAGCAAACGCATCATTACTAAACGGTAGTACTAGATAACTAAATACTAAATGGAACAATTTATTAATCAATTAGGAATAAAGTGCATTTTTATTTTATAAGTTAGAAGCCAAATACTTTTCTGGGGTATGGGGTATTTCATGGAGGTTGAAAGCCTTCTGATCGCTATTCACTCGGTAATAGCCAGAGGTGATTCCTTCACTGAATTGCCCAAGCAACTCACTACCTCCACGTGGTATTCCCTGGTAATGCTACCCAGATTACCTGATCTGGCGGTAGCTAAAGTGTGTATGCGAATATGCAGATAGTAACCTGAAATGCATGCGAACACTGGTGCATCTCAGGCTACTACTGCAACGTTGATGAACCGGCAAATACTATGGATTTGATTTTGATTATTTATTGGAATTGGTTGCAAATGGGCTGACAGCTGTGGCATTCTGTTACCTTAGTACACGAGAATGACATCGCGTAAAAACTGCCTTCAGGCTGCCCTCCGTCCTGGTAAAACCTTGGCAAGGACTTGGAGAACGCTCTAAATTACGTCACCATTGATACGACATCCTAATTAAAGCCAGACCTGGCTTTAAGCACAAACGCCCATAAGGTCTTGTGTCAATCATTGCGTGGACCTCACTGCATGCAAAGGGACCCTCGGAGGCATCATAAGGGTAACTGCAAGACGGATTTATATAACGACTTCAAGTTGGGACCCATATAAAGGGTGTTTTTTATAGATGTATAGAACTTTAAATTGCAATAAAACAACGATGGATTATTCGATTGACATGAATTTTATTTATCCGAAAGATAATCTTGTGGCATTACATCGGCAATAACACGGCGAATGTTGTCTTCCAAATGGTCAAGCGCTTGTGGCTTATCCGCATAGGCCAATGACTTTACATAGCCCCACAGAAAGTAGTCTAGCGGTGTTAAATCACAAAATCTTGGAGGTCAATTCATAGGTCCAAAACGTGAAATTAGGTGTCTTTCAATAAATCGATTGTGGCACGAGCTGTGTGACATGTTGCGCCGTCTCGTTGGAACCACAGCTCCTGGACATCATGGTTGTTCAATTCAGGAATGAAAAAGTTAGTAATCATGGCTCTATACCGATCACCATTGACTGTAACGTTCGGGCCATCATCGTTTTTGAAGAAGTACGGACCAATGATTCCACCAGCGTACCAAACAGTTAGTTTTTCTGGTGTTTCGACATACACTTGAGGATCAGCTTCACTCCAAATGTGGCAGTTTTGTTTGTTGACGTAGCCATTCAACGAGAAGTGCGCTTCATCGCTAAACAAAATTCACTTATGAAAATCGGGAACAACGACAATCTCGTTTTGGGGCCATTCGACTAATCTACGCAAGCGTTTTCAGGCGTGAGTCTATTCACGTTGAATTGCCAACCAAACTGAGAATAAATCACTTGACAGCTGTTAAATCGGTTGCCATCTTGAACAGTAATGCCAACTTAAAGTTCTATACGTCTATAAAAACGGCCTTTAGAAGAGATGAGATCACTAAATGATAAAACAAAAACAAACGAAAAAATAAATGAAAAGACAAACGAAAAACAAAGTAGGAACAATGCATACTATGTGTTCTCAGATAGTATGAATAAGAAAACTGACGACGGAGCATATTTAACAGCCAGGCCCTAGAATCTGCTCTTTAACGCCAAATGCGATTGTGGATGCGCAAATTTTTACACGCCAGTTTGACAAAACAACTAGCCCAACAGGAACCACTTCGAAATCTAAAGTTGATACACCAACATCAAAGACTACCAAATTCCACTCCGGCAGGCAGGGAGATACAAACTGGTATGCACAGATACGTAAGTGTTACCAAACGTAAGACTAGTCCTAACACTAATAAACAAGAGCGCACTACTATACACTACAAAGGTATTTAGGCGGATACGATACCAGTCTCCGAAAATAGATTTTCTATACTTGCACCCACAGACGATGCACCAGTAGAATCTGCGTGTAAGGAACACAAGCCTCCACCTATCTACAGGGTGGGCCAAAAGAAACCAAGGGGTGTAAAAGTTTAATAACTTTTTTGTTTATTAAGAGATTTGCCTCGAACCGGTAGACCACGTTTAAGTCGCACTGCGGAAAATATTGAACGAGTACAGCAAAGTGTTAACGAAGCACCAGAAACATCTGGCAGAAGGCGTTCTGCTCAGCTAGAAATGTCTCGTAAGTCACTACGGCGCATTTTAAAAAAAGATTTACAGTTATACCCATATAAGGTGCAATTGGTCCAAGAATTAAAACCCGCAGATTATCGGCAACGTCTAAATTTTGCAGTTAAATTTCAAGAGTTGGCCAGAAATGAAATCAACTTTATTGAAAATTTGATTATGAGTGATGAAGCTCATTTTCATTTGAATGGCTTTGTTAACAAGCAGAACTGTAGGTTCTGGGGTTCTCAAAATCCAAGAGCCATTCATCAACGCCAATTGCACCCCATCAGGTATACAGTATGGTGTGGGATCACATCTGAAAATGTCATTGGGCCCTACTTCTTCGAGAATGAAGATGGAAGTGCTGTAACCGTAAATGGAGAGCGGTATCGTTTTATGATAGAAAATTTTTTACGTCCTGCTCTTGAAAACAGACCTAGTATGTGGTTTCAGCAGGACGGAGCCACTGCCCATACTGCCCGAGACACAATGGCACTTTTAAGTCAAATTTTTGGAGAGCGAATAATTTCTCGAAATTCGGAAATTATTTGGCCGCCGCGATCGCCAGATTTGACAGCACCCGACTATTTTCTTTGGGGTTTTTTGAAGGAGCGAGTGTATGTGAACAAGCCAGAGACAATCCTTGAACTCAAGGCAAACATTGTTGCAGAAATTCGAACGCTACAGCCACAAGTTTTGAAAGATGTTATGGAAAATGCTCTAAAAAGAGCCCATCAGTGCGAAGTTGAAAACGGTGGTCATTTAAGAGACGTCATTTTTCATACTTAGTGTAAAAAAATTTCCATTTTGTATATTATATAATCTGAAAGAAAAAATAAAAAAAAGTTAATAAAAAAAAAAGTTATTAAACTTTTACACCCCTTGGTTTCTTTTGGCCCACCCTGTATTTGTGCGAGCAAACATCGAACGCTATTGTAAATCTTTTATCAAAGATTGTGGGAAAAGATAATTTTTACGTAGCTTCTAGACGAAGGGGACAGATACAGGAAACGAAAATCCAAGCCCATACTGAAAAAAATTATCGCTTAATAGTCTAAACGCTGAAAAAAAGAATTATTACACGTACCAACTAAAAAGTGCTAATAGCTTCGTGGTTGTGGTAAAGGGCATTGACAGTTCTGTCCCAGTTGAAGAAATCAAGAAAGCTATTGAAGATGAAGGTTACGATGTGAGAGATGTTCACAATATACATAACAAGGATAAAATTCCCCAACCAATGCACCGAGTGAAGATTGCTTTTAACGCAGCTCGTCTTAAGACCAAGAATTTAACTCGTCCAATCTACAACCTGAGATATCTTTTTAACCGAAGAATACACTAATTGCCAAAAGTTCGACCACACAAAATCTTAATGCAAGCTTCTTTTTTTTGCGTAGTTTGTGGTAACGCGCATAAAGCCACGGAGTGTACAGTACCTAAAAGAAAGTGCAGCAATTGCGGTGGAAGACATTCTGCTAATTATAGAGGATATGAATTATTCGAGAGGATAAAAAAATCGAAACAACATCAAGTCCTACAAATGCGAAATATCGCGAATCGAATTATCTGAGCCTTCATACTGAAACAAATGCAATGTCTAATGGTGTACATAGGAATAAAATTAACCCAACAACACTTCGATGGTTTACCAAAGTCAAATAGGCCCAACGTGAAAAATCTTTCATATGCTCAAGTACTAAGGAGCAGCCTTCAGATCTTCAACGATACCAGCTCTAGTTCAATCGGCAAGCTGACGGAGACAATGAAAAATTTCATGACCAACATGAAAAATTTTATGAATAATATGCAGGGAATGTTTCAAGATATGATGCGGAATCAGAACATGATTCTGCAGACCCTTCTTAGACAAAAATAGATTGACCCAGTTACGCATTTGCTACTGGAATGCGAACGGGTTATCCCAACATAGGTTCAATGTAGAAAATTTCCTACATAGGCAGAAAATAGACATCCTTTTGGCATCCGAAACACATTTTACTGTAAAGAATTGCTTTAGAATTAACGGGTTTATTACTTATGACACTAAACATCCAAGTGGAAAGGCATGTGGTGGCATGGCCGTCATTGTGCGTAAAAAGGTGAGACACTTTGTTATGCCAGAATTTGGGAAGGATTACATTCAGGCAACCTCTATAAGTCTTACTGAAGGGAATGACAGAGAAATAGTTCTCCAGCTTTAAAGACCCAATTAAATTTGTGTCAAAAAATACTTAAAGAAAAGCTGCGTCTACAGCATGAGTCAGCGCTTGCAAATTATTTAAGTAACTTGGATCTAACAGCAAAAACCGACCACAGCCTATGGAAAGCTGTGAAGCATATGAAGTGCCCTACTTCCTCCGAACCACCACTAAGACTTGAGGAAATTAGTTGGGCTAAAAATCCTCGTGAACGAGCAAATGCTTTTACTCGCCATCTGGAAAACGTTTTCATACCACATGACATAAATAGTGATATTAATCCACCACACATCAAGCGATTCCATTGAAAATCATGTAAAGATGCGGTTGCCCTCAATTAATGGCAAACAAGGGACTTGATGCGAAAAAATCGCCCGGCGCTGATCACATTACTAGTTCAATGCTGATGAACTCGCCAGATTGCGCTGTGAAAATTATATTGTTCATTTTTAACGCCATCTTAAAAGCGAGGGTTTTAACGTCCTCTTGGAAGATTTCAGAAATTGCATGATCTAAAAAGCGGGTAAAGACGCTACTCACATTACGTCATATAGACCTATCAGCTTATTATCCATCCTATCAAAGCTGTTCGAAAAGGTCTTCCTCCAGAAAATAACACCCTTTCTAACATCAGTTCGGCTTCCGGGCTGGCCATGGAACTACAGAGCAGGTTCACAGAATTGTTACTGTTATGAGGTCGTCCTTAGGGAAAAATTTGTTCAGCATTATTCACAGATATCTCCCAAGCATTTGCTAAAGTTTAGCAAGACTATTTGACTGATAAAACATTTAAGGTACGGTCAAAAAACGTATTTTCACCAGTTAAGAAGATTTCTGCATTGTCTGTTCATCCGACACGCCTACAAATCGAAATACTATCACGTCAACGTTTGCAGATGACGCGGAATTCTTAAGTGTGAACAAAGATCCAAGAGTTGTATCTGAGCACTTACAAGCTCATATAAACGACCTGAAAAATTGATTAAATAAATAGAAAATCTAAGTAAATAAATAAAGTCATTGTTCCGGTAGAAACCCAAACTAAATATCTAGGAATCCATCTAGACAAACGCCTAATATGGTCACGCCACATTGAGGCCAAAATCTCAGCTATAAGGCTAAAAACAGCTCGACTAATGTGGCTAATAGGTCCATTTTCATCTCTTTCTTTGGAATATAAAGTTCTATTATATAAAGCCATTATTAAACCAATCTGGACATATGGCATTCAGCTATGGGGAACTGCGTGTGCATCTAACATCCAAAAGTTACAAATAAGACAGTCGAATATTTTAGTCTGGTATATAAGAAATGAGAATATCCACAGAGATTTAGAAGTTCCAACGGTTCGGGAGGAAATTGAAAAATATTGTACGAAGTACGTTCACAAGCTGACGACCCATCCAAACGCTCTTGTTAGGCGCCTGTTACAGTTCGAGGGACACAGGAGGTTTAAGAGAAGTGATGCCTTGCGTCTAGTGAGAAGAGACATATAACATTTTTATTTAAACGTAGAATATTCCTTTTATTCTTAAGATTCGAGTACAAGTAACTAGTTATTACATTGGTAATAATTATTTAAATTTTTTTTTATCCTTTTTTACAGTTAAGATTTGGATACTTATTGTAATTTTCTTATAGAAAAATTCAAAAAAACTAAACAAAAAATTACTTTTCTTTACTTATGAAATTATTTTCGTTCGACTAATTTAGCAAAGTTTTATCGAAAATATTACTTAAGCTATTTTGGTTTCAGTCTCAGTTTGTTTATGTATGATTTGTTTTCATTTTTCCAGAAAAGGCTATTTTGAAAAACAAAAAAGGCTAGGGAAAAAGTTAAGAGACTGAATCATAAATTTTGAGGCTAAGTGCGAGAAAATATGTTTAATCTAGCCTTAAAAAGGCTAAAATGGCAATGCTGTTGACAAATTAAAAAAATTCGATAATTTCTTCCACATTAAAAAGCAAATCTGGGCTCGAATCGTTACATCCGTACACGTACAACAATTCACAATAATTGAGATTATAACACACGTGATCGTAAGATTGAACGTATTATTTTTACGAACTATCATCCGTTAACTAAATTGCTTTCGAATGCATATAAAAAATTTTTGATTATAAAAAAATTTAAGTTTCTTGTAGTTTTCTCGAAAAAAAATTATTTTCTAATGCTGTTATTTATTTAGGACTAACTACAATAAACTTAATCCTAAACAAAAGGAGGTAATGGACACCAAAATTTGGCAAAAAAACTTGATGCCAAATTGCGTTCAAGGGAAAGCCGCCTCCAACTGCCTGTGGCATGACCTTGCAAAGCGTCTTAATTCATAACACTCACCATAATTGCATTTATCGATGCTTCTGTGGTGCAGGCCTATGTTGACCAAAAATAGCAGGCAAAAAATTTCTCATTTAATGAATTTGTAAAAAAAAACAAACTGATGGAGGTCTTTATGAACAAAAGTTGTTGACGCTTAATGAGGAGCTCTAAATTGAGGCACTTGGACTCGGAGCAACTGTTGAAGGCAAAAAATCAATTCCGGCATTTGTAAAAATTAAAATTTAGATATTCAACATGAGCCTGAAATTTCTTGCGACAGAAGTTAAGATACTGAAATGCTCACCTGTAGTAAAACTGCAATAAAAAAAACTAATTATTTGCAAATACATATATGTATGTAACTGAAGTACCTATTAATTAATATAAATGTGATATATATACATAAAATTGTACCTTTTTCTTTAAAAAAAACCTATTTAAATTTTTAATGATTAAAAAAATGTTATTAATTCAATTATTTGTATTTCAATAATTTTAATTTTTTGACAGATTTATAACTATTGTTAATTAAATGAATTCGCCTTGCTGTGAATAAAGAAAATAATTTCGTTAAGTTTATAATCGTATGTGGCAGCACGTAATTTATTTTCGTACGATTGCCTATACGTTCACGGATGTAACGATTTGAGCCCTGCTTTACACTTAAGACATAAAATAGCAAAATTAATTACTTTACAATTCCAAAAATGATTGTGATAAATAATGAAGGATGATTTTGAAGTGCACTTGTATTGAACTATATGAGAAGCCTAAATATCAGAATATATCAAACTACATCCCAGAGAAGTAAAGTAAATGGCCAAGTGAAAAGGTTGTGTACTAAGTTATCAACACTGCAATAATGCGACTTAACTAATCAACAATGGCATGACATACTTATAATTACGAGACAGGCAGAAATCAAGAGAGTTGAGTTGTGTTCCAGACGTGGAAGAAGTAAGACCGGTCATCAAACCGCTTACAGAAAAGAGTTGAGTTGTGCTTAAGACGGACAAAGAGTAGATCGGTCATCAAACCGTGTGTAAAATATTAAAACTGTGAATAAGAACTATTGAAAGTTATTAATTAGACATTAAAAACATACCAAAAGTTATTTATAAAAATACGAAACGTTTTTCTAAAAAAACCCATTAAACGTTTGCTAACCTAAGCTTGACTTTATTAAATTAATTATAATAAAACTATTTTGAAACTTACAAATAGGGGCTCAACCGGGATGGAACTTAAAAAAGAAAAAGCAATTTATTTTCATTTTAATAACGAACTGAAAAGTGGACACAAAATAATTCTTTTTCCTTGAGTAAATTTTTAAATAGAAAATATGTACACCAATACTCGTACATATTTCTAAAAAGAAGAAAAATTTTGCAAAATTATAAAACGGTAAAATAAATTAAAAAAAAAAAAAACTTTCAAAGTTAAAGGAAGAACGAGGCAAATTGAAAGTGAAACATAGTGAAGCTAAAAGAACTTAAACAAAGTCTATTTAAAAAGAAGTATTTTTTACAAAAACAAAAAAAAAACTTATTTTGGAACTTTTAAAACCATTAAGTTTAAATTAGAACGAAAGGAAAATTTAATTCCATGGCAAAATTATACAAGAAATAAAAGGCAAAGAAAGAAGTGATAAGATGGAAAAGATGAATCCATGAGAAGATGGAGGAGATGAATCCATAAGACGATGGAAAAAATTAATCCATGGAAAATGGAGGAAATTAATATAGGTGAAAATAGAAGAGATGAATCCACGCGAGGATGGAAAAGATGGAGTAAAGGACAAATTCGTAAAGGTTACGATTTAATACAAAGATGTGAATTGTGAAAAAAATTTAATAAACCGTACGGTAAAACATCAGCAAAAGCCTTGAAGAAAGAATTGACAGTGAAATCAGAAAAAAAGAATAAATAAAAAACAAAATTTAAAAAGAAAGAGAAAAAATATTTTGGGTATAACTAAAGCACAAAGTATTGGACAAAGAACAGAAGGTGATATTATAAGCAAATACAATAAAGTTGGAATCTAAAAAGAAATGATTTAACTAATCAAAATTGGAAAAAAGTATGAGTAAAAAGACTAAAAATATTTTTTTTTGTAACCGGCCAAAATGGCAACAAAAAGAAAATTAAAGACACAAAGAGAGTTAAAAAGCGACAAATGAAATAAAATTGTGCGTGAAAAAAAGCCGTTACTAAATATTAAAGTGGTTAAATCAACAGTATCAGAAAACTTGAGTGTTGTCGACAATAACAACAAGAACTACATCAATAATACTTGTGTGCAGAAAATAAGGGTTGAAAATAAGTTTGTAAAGCCGATAATTGAAGTTGCGATGTGTATGAGTGAGTATCATCTGAAAGCCGGCAGATCATGGCCAGAGAACATAAGAGTGACGTCAACAGAAAAAAGAAGTGAAGTAAAGCAGAATAAATGAAAGAAGAACATTTATTGATGATACGAGTTTGATTTGTAGTGGTACGTTAAGACGGTGTTGAAGACACAAGTGGTCGAATTAGCTAGTGGTTTGCTGATGCAGTTTGTTAAGAAGATAATTTGTATTTTAATTATTAAAAGTAAATATTAGTTGTGGTATATACAGTGGTGGACACGAATTTAAGACACGACATGTCACCAGCTTATTTACGATAATTTTTACAATCCTGCAATATCAAATTAGATTTTATTTATTTTTCACTGTATCCTATAATGTCAAGAAAAAGTACCGTTATTTGGTTTTGCTTGTTTTTAAGTTTTGTTACTATTTTTACTAAATTATTGTAAAAACGTGAATTTGATGCTGGCCACGAATTTAAAACATTTTATAAATATCTGTTTCTTAAGTGATTGTTTGGTGTTTTTTGAATCTAAAAGGTAAGTTTAAGTTGAGATATATCAAAATATTTCGTTAGAAATGGCCAGATGTACTTGGAGTACGGATGCCGAGCGAAGACTGATTAAACAAATAAAAACTGATGGAAAACACATAATGGAGATATTCAAGGTACTTAAATGTTCCAGATCTTATATTTACAACGCCCTGACACATATTAAGCATCATGGTACCACCAAAAATGTCAAATAGTCCGAAAAACTACACCCAGATAAATATCCTTTCACGAGGTCAATTAAAATTAAAAAATTAGATTTCATCGTATTTTGGTATTAATATATCATCCAGGACAAAAAGAAGACGTCTGAATGAGAAACACTTACGTGGGTGAATTGCACAACATAAACCACTTGTGTCAAAAAAATATTAGAGCCCGACTAGCATTTTCAAAAGAACATCTCAATAAACCAATGACATTTTGGAAAAATATACTTTGGAGCGACGAGTAGAAGTTTTTCCGCTTCGGTTCTGATGGTAAACAGTACGTATGGTGCCCTCCAAACCTGAAGCATCACCCAAATTACACTCCTCAAACAGTTAAGCATGGTGGTGGCAATTTCATTGTGTGGCATGGCATTTTCCTGGCATGGTGTAGGTCCCATTCACAAGATTATCACTAAAATGGACCAGCATATTTACAAAAATATACTGACCAGTATTATGATGCCAATTGGTGAAGACAACATGCCTCTAATGTGGAAATTTTTTCATGATAATGACTGTAGGCACACTGCACGCCTAGTGAAGAGTTGCTTAGAAGAAAAAAATTTCACTGTTCTGAAGTGGCCAGTTTAATATCCGGACCTCAATCCAATTGAGAACTTGGGAATGATGTTGAAAAGCATGTACAAGCAGTAAAGCCAAAAGATTTAACCGATTTATGGGAAGAAATCCAAAAAGCTTGGTATGCGATTTCAAACGAACGTTGTATGGCATTAGTTGAAAGTTTACCCAGAAAATGCGCTGCTCTCATCCAAAATATTAGATTTCCCACCAAATACTAAGATTTCTTTATGAAGCTGAGCTTTACTTTAATGAATTAACTTTTATTTTGCCTATGTCCTAAATTCGTGGCCAGGCTTAAACTTGCCTTAATCTGCATAAAATGTAAATAAAAATTAATAAAGAAATATAGGTAACAAACTATTGTTAATTTTTTTGCATAACATTACTAGGATCTTTAAAAAATAATTTGCGATTGAAAATTTTTTCGAAAATATGTAAAAATTATCAGAAATATACAAGTGAAACGTAGTGTCTTAAATTCGTGTCCACCACTGTATATATAAATTTTTTAATTAAAAAATATATTCCATTATTTTTGGTTGTTGTATGTATATTAAAGTGCTGCGACAAGATACTCATACAAAAATATGCCCATGTTCTCAAAAGACAATACAAGTACTTGCCCACTCATAACACAAACAATATCATTTTGTCTTGTCTCGGTAAAACAAAATAACTTATTATCTTGCATTTTTAAGAAATGATAAACTCGGTAACTCATCGATAGGCTCATTCAACCAAGATTTTGAGCATTCTGAGATGTCAAAACCGAATGATTTACTCATTGGCTCAAGATAAACGAAAATTAACTGGTTCTTTAATACAAAACTCGAAACTTTTTCAAGTTGAACATCATAAAGCAAGTGGCTGTGTAAGAAAACATTTACATATTTTGATTTTGAAAAAAAATTAATTTAAGTTTTTATATTTCTTATTTTGTTGTTGTTTTGGTATTTTTTTTTTTCAAACACTACTTGAAATTTTATTTTCATTGGAATTCTGGGATTTTGTTGTTGTAGCTTACAAGTATACATACGTACATCGTTATAATAAAACGAATAGTTCTGACGCGCGCACACACATTCACCTTTTTTATGTCATCTGCATACATACATACATACATAAAGAAATGACCAATATTTACTCAAGCAAAACGAGATCACCATCGATCTCGCTTTTCACATCTAGCGAGCAAATGTTCTCAACTGTTTCGGTATTGACAATTACTCACATTTTGAGAACAATAAGACAAGCAGTAAAAATTGAATGAGATAACCGAGACCATTTTTTGTATGCTCATGTAGACGTTTAATGTATATAATTTGATTTTTACATTTTTTATTGAATTTATTTCTTTTTTTTAAAATGTGATTGGTAATTTTGTTTTTGTATTCTTCTTCTCATACAAAAAGTTACGGGAAGTTGATAACAACATGGTATTTAGAAATTAGTATGTTTAGTAATTTAGGAACTGTTAAGAAAGAAAATTAGTTTTTGGAGAAGTGGAGAGACTAAGTGTAGAAATATTAAAATAACTTGTTATAATTTTGAATTTTTGAATTGAATTAGGAGGATAGTAGGTAAAAAAAATAAAAGAAAAAAAATAAAACTAAAATGATTAAAAAGGCAAGGATAAAAAGAAAATTTTGAGGGATAGAAAAAGAAGATATAAATAGGAGAGAAAAGAGAAAGGAGAGATCTTTTGATATAAAGTCATGAATAGAATAACTTCAATTTTTTTAAGAAGATAAAAAAATTTATGTGAAATATAATTAATTAATATATAAAAAAAATGTTTCGAAATAATTTAAACGATATAATTTAATCGTGAACTGAAATTAAATATTATAAAGAAAGAAAAGAAATAAAATAATAAAAAAAACTATAAGACTATAAATTGAAAATAAATTAATTGATATTTCTAAGGAGAGAAAAATATAAGTTGTGAAATATAGAGAGTATTTCTTCTAATAAGATGAATAGAATGTTCCTGGATGTTGAAGATGATGAAAAATGAATAGAAAAACTATGAACTGAATACTTTGGTATTGGAAGTGAAGGAGGTGTCTTGAATAAATGAGATATTGACTATTAAGGATTATGTATCTGGGTGAGAAAGTAACAGAAGGAATATATGTTATATATAAAGAAATATTAAGGAGGTAAAAGAATATATAAGTTAACACCCTTAATAATTACTTATAATTTAAAGTAGGTTTATTGAACTTGTATTGTGAAATCATGTTGCAATACAGCACAACTATGTCGCGCGTGTTGTAACATGATCCGCATTTATTCGCAAATAAATTATTTTATGTGAAAACGCAACATACGCATTTTCCCACATAATTTTATAATTAAGAACTTTCAATAAACCAGAATTGAATGACTAAAAGCAATTCAATTCTGGTTCCATGCTGGTTAAGTTGAATAAAATCATTATCGCAAATTAACTAATAAATTGTTTCCTTAAAACTAAATTTTGCCGTGTGAGTACACGAGCAGTCAGGCACCCCTTGGGGGCCTGACTGCTAACCCTTTTTTTTATAACAAGGAACAATCCTTGTTTAACTTATATAATATTTTTTTTTTGTGCGACTGAAATGAGAACTACAAATGATGAAGAAACAGTTTGCAGATTTATTTTTTTTTTATTTCTTGATTAAATTAATATTTTTTTATGTAAATGCTATAATAAGATTGATTTCATAAAGAAAAGTCAAAATTGAGCATTTGGACAAGAAATTAGTTTATAACGCAAACTACTCGTATATTAGGTGAGCTCATTTGTGTAGGTAGAGTGGTGTGGATTTTTTTTTATTAAATATGGATTTCATTTTTTACTTTTATTTGAATGCAGCATACTTTTATGATGAATGAATTTGCTATATTTAAGCACAATTTTTTTAAATATTTTGTTTAATTAATGGATTTTGTTTTGTAAGAAAAAAAAAATTATCTTTTTTAATAATTTAAAGTAAAATTTGTCATAAGTTTCTTATTAAAGAACGTTTATATAAAAAAAATGAATATATAAATTATTAAAGGGTGTTTGGAGTAAGAGAGGGTAGGAGGGTGAAACAGAGAAGAGCATACTGTTTCGAATATATTTACAAAAAAAAAATATGGAAACTCGGACAGACAGTTATTTTTTTTTTTATGTGGATGTTAATTATGTTTATAGTATTTTTTTATTTAATGTATTTTTCTTGTGATGATCTGTCCCTGCTTGATAATTGTGGGTTGGGACCTACCTTGTGAATGACGTATGAGCTAGTCGGCATCATAATTATCAAAGGAAATATAAAAGGGGATAAGAAACATAACATATTTTTATTTAAAATTACTTTGGTTAAAGAGAAGAAATTTACGGCCAGGCTCCCTATGAAGAAAATTATCGTTCGCTGCGACTTCAGACGATAAACAGCTGATTTGCGGCTCCTTAACAAATTTTTACAAGAAAAATCTTATGGAAAGAAAATCGAACAATAACGTAAGCATTTCTATATGAAATTGCGGCTCACTAAAAAATATTCTTTCTCTTTGTACGAATACAAATGCCAAAATCACTCACTTGTTTTCTTATTGTCGCTTGGCTATTTTTTCTTATAAAATTAACACGAAACGCACAGAATCCACTAAAATTAGAAATGAACATTTATAAATAAAAATTAATTAATATTGATATTTGAACAATCAACATGAAATTTTGTTTTTAATTAAAAAATAAATTTTTGAAGCTTTTTTGTTTACAATTTGTTTTTGTGAATGTATGTGTCTGTGTTTTATATTTTTCTTTTTGCTCTCTTTCGTTGACAGTTTAAGTAGTGTATCATGTAGTGTTTTTTTAAGTACATTTCTAGTTTACAGCGGGTTTTCTCTGAAACTGGCGATTAATTTATGAAACTGTTTTTGTGACAACATAGTATATTGAGAAGGTTTGCGGTAAACAACGTAAGGCAAGCGAACGATAAGTCAAGGGTTAGTGAGCCCCGTTTTCAGTCGAAAATGAGTGACTGGTTTTCTTTCGCCTGCGCTTCGCATTGAAATGGGGAGCCTAGTAGTTAATTTATGTAATTGTTTGATGTAAGCTAACGTAAAAGATTTTAGATTTGATTAATGTTGTTTTGGATTTTAAATAGATTTTTATTTGATGAATTGAAAAAAATTGAATTTGACTTAATTGTTTTAAGAAAATTCGATGTAATTGATTTTGTAAATTTTGATATCATTAATTTTGTGGTGAAAAGCTTATTTGTTTTGAATTTATTTAATTATTTTAAGAAATTTCTATTTAATAATTTTGTTTATTATTATTTCAATAATTTTAGATGTAACTATTATTTTATTGTAATATATTAATCGGACGAATAGACATGGACAGAGACAATTTTTTGATATACATGATTAATGAATGGAGAGAGAAGTTAGAGTAAATAAAGGAGTATAATTAGATTCGTTTTAGACCAGGGTCATTAAACCATGGACCAAAAAGAAAACCGTTGAGTAAATTGCCCACTATGGAAAAGAAAAAATGTTTAGAAAAAATCAAGATGTATAGAAGAAGTTCTGAAAGGAGTTAGAGAGAAGCAGTTCAAGATGGACTCAGAAAGAAGTTCAGATGAACTTAGAGAGAAAAAATTCGAAATAAACTTGGAGAGAAGTTGGAGACTAAGGAAGTTCTGAATGAACTTGGTAGAGAAAAGGTTCTGGAGGGAACCTATAGAGAAGTTCTGGAGGAAACTTATAGAGAAGATGTTCAAGAGGAAGTTCTAGAGTGAACTTATAGAGAATCAGCAAAGTAATTATTTTTTTTTGTCAACGTTATTTGATGAATAAAATGTTTGCATTATTGGTATCAATAAATACTATTGTTGATTTTGAAGTATGACTTCGGAGCGAAGTCATCGTCGGGAAGGCCGAATGTAGGAATGGGGTAATTACGTACTAAGTTATCAACACTGCAATAATACGACTTAACTAATCAACAATGGCATGACATACTTATAATTACAAGACAGGCAGAAATCAAGAGAGTTGAGTTGTGTTCTAGACGTGGAAGAAGTAAGATCGGTCATCAAACCGCTTACAGAAAAGAGTTGAGTTGTGCTTAAGACGGACAAAGAGTAGATCGGTCATCAAACCGTGTGTAAAATATTAAAACTGTGAATAAAAACTATTGAAAGTTATTAATTAAACATTAAAAACATACCAAAAGTTATTTATAAAAATACGAAACGTTTTTCTATAAAGCCCATTAAACGTTTACTAACCTAATCTTGAATT
The DNA here is from genome assembly GCA_947397855.1 of Thelaira solivaga. Taxonomy (NCBI): domain Eukaryota; kingdom Metazoa; phylum Arthropoda; class Insecta; order Diptera; family Tachinidae; genus Thelaira; species Thelaira solivaga. Next base: position 45,320,881 of record OX377614.1, read on the forward strand.
TATTAAATTAATTATAATAAAACTCTTTTGAAACTTACAGTTGCATTCCACTATCATTGAAATTTTGTAGACGTCTATAAAGAGAGATGAGAATCAACAAAGCAGTCGATCGCTACAATAACACTATTCATTCGGTAACCAAGGTGAAACCAAGCGTTGTATTTTTCAAACAGAAGCCAGCGCATTAATTATCAGAATTTAGCAAATTATCATCAAAATCTAACTCATCAGATAACTGCAAGAAGAAACGAGAAATGCACGAATTAACAAAAAGAAGAAAGACCCTAAACAATATGAACAAGGCGATATAGTTCACATCAAGGACACACAAATTAAGTCAAAACGAATTGTAGTAGACAAGAGCAATAGTTACTTTAATTACTAAGTCCATGTTAACAACACATCACAATAAGACTCAATAACTTAGTAAGTTAAAAATTAAAAAAATATATCACATACTATATTTTGTATAGAGGTTACTATACTAATTTTTCCTCTAGACACATCGCATTATATAAAATATTATTGATTTATATTTTATTTTGTCCTAATAACAACAAAGCTATTAATTTCTGAAAATTTCACTGTTTTTCTGTATTTCTATCGTGCTAAATGTCAAATTCATATCATGATAGAAAATCAGCAGGTATGGACTCCATTTATTAGTGTTATCGTAGCGTTATGATAGAAAAAGCATGCTATGCGGTATGCTGAAATACATCAGGTATAGACATACCCCCAAATTCATAAAAAATATTATGTGCTTATTAAGGGCTTATTTGACAGACTTCTATGCAGTATTTGTCAAATAACCCCTTATTAAGCACATAATATTTTTTATAAATTTGTGGGTTAGTGTTAAGTTGCGTTGTCAGTTGCCAGATTGATATTACAGAAAGGAACTGGCAACTAAAAACTGTCAATTTCAGTTGATATGTGAAATATTTTCGGCAAACGATTTTTTGTGGAAATAAAAGTATTTTATACACTGAATACTACGCATTAATTTTGATAAGCACGTTTTTATACTTTTTTAGGCTAAATAATGGTTAAAATTACTACCAAACAACAAGTTGCAGCTTAACCCAAACGTTGTCCGTGCGGTTTTGGCCAAACAAAAGCCACAACGGTAGAGATGTGGAAGAAAATCGTAAAAAATTAAATAGCTATGGTCTACTAATGCGAACACACGCCGAGTGGCAGTGAATTTGGATCCACTTACATTCCAAACTGAAAACTATAAATTATGTTGTAGAAAATGAGCTGCAGAGACAAAGCAGTGCACCGAAACAAATAAAGCCTACTAAAAAAAGAGAAAGGGGAGATAGATGACCTAGTCTACTTCCAGATCGAACTGATTTACCAAAAAACCATCTTTGTATATTAAAAAAAAAAATTATCAAAGAAATGCAGTCGGTAGCTTAAGAGGATTAGGATTAGCTACGTCAAATAGCAGCCACATTTCTTGATCGTCTTCAAAATAAAATTCGAGGGAAGACCAAAATTTCAATAGTTTTTCTTAAATTGTTTATATTAAAAAAACATGTTTTGTTTATTTTTATTTTTTCAATTTGTGAAAATAGAATTTTCGATAACTTCTTGGCAACTAAAAATCGTTGGCATTTATAACAACGATTTTAATTTCAGTTGCGTTGCCCAGTGAAAAGGCAACTGAAGTTTGGTTGCTATCCATAATCGACTTATTAGTTTTTATTTTATTTATTTACAATAAGCTACCCTGTATAGGCCAAAATCAGTTAAAAAGTTTTTCGTTAAGCTGACCATACACATATGATTTTTGTGAGTTTTGACTCTTGGATGTGTATGGATCTGTTAGCGAACATGTCAGAATGAGTTTGAAAATTTTCAATTACAATGGAATTGTTGCATTTTTCTCATTTTAGAAAATATAAATAAATCAGCGTGTGTATCGCGATGATGGCCAGTAAAGGTACTGACTCACTATCCTACACGATCGTACGATTATGTCAAAATAATGTGTGACAGAATTCTGTCCTACTTGAAGAAATCGCTTTAAAATGGCGAACTTTATGCCACACTATTATACAAAAAAAGATGCAAAAACATATGTTTACTCACCTTAATACTTTTAAAAGTATTCATTTTCTTCTTTGCCGCAAAATATTTTTTTTACAAATATGTACAATGAAAAATAACCTAAAAGTTTGTATAATAAAACCCAAGCTTGGTATTGTTGCTATTTTTCTGCCTTGAACATAGAATATGCAACTGTGATCGCACAGATAAAATTTATTTTATGAAAATTTTCATAATGTTATAGGGTTAAATATAGTCACAAACAAAGCGGTCTGGCATCCCTATTAAAAGACAGAGGCTGAACACGCTTATATATAAAAACACACACTTACATATATATAATTTAAGTTCTTGAGATTTAAGAAACTTCGTGAATAAAGAGGTTGTGAATTCTAAATCATTTAAGCCGCTTGATTTTTATTTTTTGTGTTTGAATATAACACATAACATTAAAAAATCGGACAGATCTGTCAAAAAGTCTGCTTGTTCAATACACACTATCATACTTTTTTAGCACACATGCGTTTTTAGACAGATCGTACGACTAAGTAGGATAGTGAGTCAGTACCTTAAATAATTAGTGGAATTTATTGAAATTTTAAAAGAATAAACTGCCATTTGGAAAACGAAAAATGAAGTTCACAAAGACAAAACTGTAAAACAAAATTGTTGGTTATTTCTTTTATTTTTTTCTTTTTAAGTACACAAAACAAGAACCGAAAGAGAAATTGCGTCAACGTTTTTGTAATTCTGATTTGTTCGATGTTAGTGGTTGTTATATTTTCAACAAATCTGTGCGGACAAATCACATGTGTATGGCTAGCTTTAACAATGTGGAATATATTTGTCTCCTTCAGCAATTCGTTACAATCAGCTCTCTTTGCATCACTCATTTTTTTCATGCCTGTATTATAACGGAGTAGCCAGAGATGAAATCTTTGAGGTTAGAATTTTGAAAAACTCAACGTTTTACTTGAGGTTTGTATAAAAGAGGCTAAATACTTTCAGAAAAAAAAGGTTAGTTTTATTTTTTTCTATTTCAATTACATATTTTTATTTTTTATTTATTTTTGCATTAAAAATTATCTTTTCCATCACAAAAAAAATTTTCTTAGGACGGATTTTCTTCTTAATCAAATAGAACAAACCGTTTTCAATTAGTACTCACATGAGCGACATACATGTGACGCGCCTGTTCCACCATTGAGCAGATAACAGTATTCTCGGAAGCTAGAGGCTATAAAAAAGGAAATCCAGATTTGAAATAAACGCAAACACTCTGATCGCAAACTGTGTGTGTACTTTCTTAATATTAAAAAAAAATTAAAAACGTTTGAGATCCCTTAATATGTTGTATGTTCTATATGTATTCATTCTTAATAATTCTCTTAAATAAATATTCACACCTGGAGAAATTTGTAGCATATTGATTATAGATGAAAACTTTTTCATGGAAAGGCCTTGCCAAACCTCTTTTAACTAAACGCAATAATTCAGTTTTACTGGATGGAAATCGCACACGATCATCTATTTCAAGTGTAGGTATGACGTAAGCACATAAGCCTGATGAACATCTGGCGGTAGTAAGAAAATCATTAAGCAATGGCACAATATTATTACTTGGAATTATGTCAACATCTGTGAGAAACACGTATTTTGTTTGACAGCCTTTACGCGCAAAATTACGCAAATGATTTTGTGGATAAAGATTTCGTAAACGCCACCTTATTGTTTCTGTAGATCTCATTTGCAGCATACTGTGCAGTGTTTTTTGAGGATTACGGCAATCAAACATTTGCAGCATTTTGTATGAATCAACCGTTTTATGTTGTGGCTTGCGATCGTGGGGAAATGCCAAGTGAAAAGTAACATTTGTGCGTACAAAATCAAAACACAGCCTTAAATAGGTAACATAATGTTTTAATATAGTGAATTCATCGCTACTCGAAACAAATACAGCAACTGATATTGGACCCATCCATTTCCGTGCAACTTCAGCTACAGAAAGGAGACGTTCAACAGAGGTTTGTGTAGCCAAACACACCAGCCCACTTAAGGATGACTCTTCATAGGTATCACCAATCAATGCAAAATCAAATAATTTATACAAACGTTGATTATCCCATCTGCCCAAATTGAGGGCCACATTTTGAAAAGCTAAACCAAAAGAGTCTAGATTTTCACTCGAATGTTTCTCATTAAAACTTGGAAGGTCTTTGGCTCTTAAGCGAGTTTCTTCCAAACTTGCAAAATGTAAGGGGCTGGTATTTTTAATAAAATTATGAGAACCGCTAGATAGCGTGTTTTCCGTTATACCATGACTTAAGAAGTACAAATGCATTGACCACACTATATTACAGGTTAAAAATATTATGGTTGAAGTCTTGATAGTTGTATACTTTTTAATCAACTGCAAATAAGAAATAAATTTTAATTTTAATAAAATGTTAGTCAAAATTTAATCTTTGTTGATACTTATTCCAATTATGTTGTTTTTCATTTATTCTTTTTCTCATGATATTTTCATGAGTTATAGTTTATTCAGTACAATTAGTATCAATAAAAACAATTTAATGGAAGCAACTCCATTTCAGTATACTACTCTCAACATTTTTTGGCAAGAATAATCATCCTCTTATGGTAAAAACTATTAGCTAAATAAGAATTTTTTGTCAATAGCAGAGTTCGGAAAGAAGCGAAATAAATGAAAACATTTCGTTTTGTAGTTTTCCATAATAATACTCTGAAAAACTACAAAACGAAACGTTTCAACGTTTGTTTCGTTTCGTTTTTTTGCGAATTCTGGTCAATAAACAAACTTTCCGATATTTAATAGCATGTTCACACGAGAAAAGATTCGCTCTCTTTTGAGGGTTCACATGCAAAGCTCGAATGAAACAGAAAGATTCGTTATACAAAATTAAGTGAGCGAATCTGCAGGTTTCATTTTAAAACTCTTGCCGAAAGCATGAAAATTTAGTGTCATGAAACATTAGCTGTCATACAAAACAAATTATAAACAAAGAAAAACTATTTTTTAGCAAGCACTTCATTCTTATTAATAAAAAACAAATAAAAATTATTTCAATTGGATTAATAGTTATAAAAATTAACATATAAGATAAAATAAATTACACCATGTGACTGCTGAACACAAAACGCAAATTTGGTATAAATAATTTATAAGTTATTAATTAAAAGGAAAAACAGACACTACCGACCCCCGATTTACAATGAGAAATGGTATACAGATGTGGGCTCAGCCCAGTCAGAAGAATATGACCAAGTGCTACATGATGTTATAGTACGCAAGATGTAACCAAAATACCTGAATCTATTAACCCGCAATATTTTAGCCACAAAAGCGCGTGTAACACGATTCAAAATCAATTGGGATGATACACCTTCAAATGACTTAGCAAACAGCACCACTCATGACGACGGACACGATATGAAAAGTGGTGATATGAAGCCACACATCTATAATAATACTTTAGCAAATGGAGTGGCTGCTTTAAATCAAAATGAAAATTCACTGGGCACCATGTTACGTTTAATTTGACAGTGATTTTTGGTCTATGTAAGTGTATCCCAAAGAAAACAGTGTAAATCTAATATTAAAAGATCAATAAATTCACTTTACTGTAAAAACTTCCATCACATGCAAGCATGCATAAAATATAAACTTTTAATTTTTGTTATAGGTAGTTGATTGTTTAAGAAATATTTATTTGAAAAAAAAAAATTACTGTAAATGTGTATGTATAAAAAAAAGAACTGTCAAATGAAACTCATCATGTGTCGTTTGAACGACAAGTTTCACAATCCAGGTTCAAAGAGCGAAACCAACATTGAAACTCATCCTGTGAACATGCTATTATATACTCTCATACCCCACGGAAACCCTTTCTACTAAAGAGTACGAAAATGGACAGGCAAACAACAATATTAAAAAGACACAGCAGTCATCATGCATTAATGGCATGTTTCTAGAAAACAATCGTTTGCTCAGACAAGCAAGAGCTACACAAGCAAGTACGTAAAAAAATGGGATTCTATAACTGAATTGTCTGACTTACTTACTGTTACGTAGCATATTTGAGTTATTGAATGCCATGCTTGCCAACATGTTAAATTGGTTATATTGTTTATTTTTTTTCATATGAAGATCCTGTATTTACAATAAAAAAAGGCAACTCTTTTTACGACAAGAAAAACAGCTGTATTGTTGTAAACAAACAAATACCAAAAAAAAAATCGGGAGTGAAAAATTTACAATTTTAGTATAATATATTAAAAATGTTTCCTTCAATTGTACTAAACGTTGATAGTGACTCCAGTGGAAGTGAAAGTGAGGACAATCGCTTAATCCGCAGAAACATACGAGATGCTTTAAATATATTAGATTTATCGGAGGATCAGTACGTATGAAAGTAAATCCAAAAGTAATATGCTTAAGTTTTTAAAACATTTTTCAGTTTTATTGCTGCATTTCGTGTTGTTGAACCGTGTTCAACAGTAGCTTATATTTTGCTCTTAATTTATCTTAAATTTCTCAATAATTTAGCCTCATGAAGAGAGCACAATTTAATCTTTTTTTTGAATTCTTGTTCTTGTTTTTTTTCTATATGTACATACATACGAGTACATTCCTATCAAATATGAATTTTTAGTTTTAAGTTGGAAAAAGGCTGTTGAATAAAACACATCGCAAGAGGCGAACAATCGAATCCAACTTCAGCATTTTAAACTTTTATTGGAGTAAACACTCCCACATTTTGGTCCTTCGACAAGTCCTAGAAAGGCTAGGACTCGATTACAACTGGTGACCGGGAGTCTAAGAGCTGGCATAAGCGGTTGTCCTTTGAAAGCGACAACTCCAGGTGTTTAGACAAGGGGTCCATTACAAACGAAGAAAACTGGCATAAGCGATTGTCCTTTGAAAGCGACAACTCCAGGTGTTTAGACAAGGGGTCCATTACAAACGAAGAAAACTGGCATAAGCGGTTGTCCTTTGGAAGCGACAACTCCAGTGATTGGGACAACAGACAATTAGAACAAGAGGTCCACTAGACAAAATATAAAAAAGAAGTCAGCAAACGTAGGTAAAATTTCAAAGTCATATGAAAGGTAAAGGTATGTACAATGAATTAGAGTTACAACGGCATAGTGTCTCTGGTATCTAAAAAAAAAAAAAAAAACAGTAACAGTAACCTTCTTGATCAGTGAAGGTCAGAAGATAGGTATATAACAACGAAAGTCGCAGTGAAGGTTAAACATTAAGCTGTAGATCATTTACATATATACATACAATAAAGAAACGGTAAACTTTTTATTGTTAACATTCATACGTATGTAATAAAGCGAAAGAATAAAAATAACAATTTTGATGATAACAACTCTACTTACAGTACGTGCTAAATCAAGTTGTCAACTTTACATGTAAATAGAATTTTTTTTCGCCTCAATACGCTAATGAGCAACGTTGGTCATTTCAATAAGAGCAAAGAAAAAGTGTGGAGTAGCAAAGAAAACAAAAAAAGTTTCAATTATAATTTAAAAATCTATTAAAACATTTACACGACGAAAACTGAAGAGTAAAAAATTTAAGCACACAAAAAAAAAAAAAAAAAAACAAAAATCAACACACAAAGGTAAACTACTACTTAAACGGTAAATAACAAATAATAAAAACAATTTCCACACAGATTGAAGAAAAGAACGAGCAATTGTTAAATAGGGTTTCAGTAAAAAAAAAAAGGGGAAACGGTAAGTGTGGGAATTAATTATTAGAGCTTATTTTGTGTGGTTGGAATTTGAAAAAGTAATTTGAGCACCACAATCAGGAAACAAGGTATTTTTTATGACCATATAGTGAAGAAAATAGCGCAAAAATTTATTATTGAAAATGACAACAAGGAGAAAATGCAAATTTGACATAATTCAACTGGAGAATTTTGTCACAAATTTTGGAAATATTTCTGCAGAACTATTAACAAAACCTTTACTTGAGGTAAAACAAACTGAATTGGAGAGGAGATGGGAGCACTTAACAGAAAGTTATGCAACCTTCATGATTGAGGAAAACAAGGAAGAATCTGATGAAAGTAAAAACAGGGTTTCTGCCAAATATGAAGACATTGCTGAAAAATATCAAAACTTAAAGGCAAGTATAATAGATATAGTAAATAAGCAAAACCAATCTGAGAGGACAATCAAACTAAATCAAGAGGAAACTACAAAAAGTCGCCAAGTGGGCACTACGCTGAAATTACCGCCATGTGATATGCCGCACTTTGAAGGTGGGTATACAAAATGGCCGGAATTTAGAGATTTATTTCAATCACTGGTCTCTAAAAACAGTGAGATTTCTCCAGTAGAGAAATTACAATATTTGCGAAGCAAAGTGAGAGGGGAAGCTCACCAAATCGTGAAGAGATTCGATTTGGTGGGAGAGAATTTTGAGTTGGCATGGAAAGCACTACAGGATCGATTCGAAAATCCACGAATAATCGTTCATCAACAGATCAAACAATTGTTTACAATTCAGGCCGTACAAAGTGAAACATCAAAGGCAATACGACAGATTCAAACAACAATCGATGAAACCTTAGCTATTTTAAAAACGTGCAAAGTGAACGTATCAAACTGGGATCCAATTCTTGTTTACATATGCTCGTCCAAGCTCCCAGAAGAAACGTTAAGGTATTGGGAAAATTCTTTAAATAATCATAAGCAACCACCTACATGGCAGGAAATGAGTGATTTTCTCAAGGGGAGAATTGAAATGCTAGAAACTGTTTCTGACTTAAGGAAACCCAATTACAGGGAAGTATCAAAATCACAAACATTTCATGCGCAAGCAGATAATAGAAAGAAAAATGAATATTGCAAAAAATGTAAACAATTTCACTCTTTAAGGAGGTGCAAAGCATTCACAGCATTATCCATTAAAGAAAGACTAAATTACGCATTTGCTAATAAATATTGTACAAATTGTTTATCTTCAGATCACTTTAAGTCCAAATGTCCTAGTAAACATGTGTGTTTCCACTGCCATAAGAAGCATCACACACTGTTACATTTTGAAGCAGGTGGAAAGGAAATTGAAGGAGAGATTGCTCAAAGAAATCATTCACCATCATATCAGATCAAGGATGAAATGCCATCCACTTCTAAATATCAATCTGAGATTATTTCCTACAATACTCAGATTAATAATAGGAAATTGAATTCTACCTCCACTAGTGGTAATTTATTCAAGGGTAGCACGACGATTTTACCAACGGCTCTCATATATATAAGACATGCAGGAGAGCTATTTACAGTTCGCGCACTATTGGATGCAGGCTCGGAGAAAAGCTTTATATCCAAACGACTTCAGCAACAATTAAGTATTTCGACCAAAGCTTACAGTACAACAATTTCTGGTTTAGGAGGAACCGTTGTTAGTAGCTCAAGAGGCGTATGTAATATTATCTTACAATGTAGAACATCCAATTTTCAAATAAAAATTAGTGCAATAGTTATATCAAAACTATCCCATTTTTTGCCTTCAAGGCCCGTTAGAACTAATCAACTAGACGATATTAAAACTTTAAATCTTGCAGATCCCCAATTTTATCACCCGGGTCCTATTGATTTGATAATCGGAAGTGACTACTTGCCACTTATAAATATGAAAGGCGTAAAATTCATCGCAAATAATTCCATAGAGGCAAGAGAATCTAAATTTGGTTGGTATTTATTTGGTGCTGAATCAAAAGTTGAATCTCATCATGAGATCAATTCTTTTTGTACGACTGTGTCAGCTGATGACATATCGCTTGGAGAGCAAATACGAAAATTTTGGGAATTAGAAGAGGTGGAGCACAATAAGATAGAATCCGAAGATGATCTCTATTGCGAACACCTTTTTCAAAGTACAACTACTCGCCAATCTAATGGCAGATATATGGTAAGATTACCATTTAAGCAAAATTATCCTGAGGAGATTTTCTTAGGCTCCTCAAGGAGTACAGCATTTGCCCAGTATTCCCGAATGGAAAAAACACTAAAAGATCCAGCCTTTAAAAGGGAATACAACAAAGTTCTACAGGAATATATCGACTTAGAACACATGGAACAATCATTTTTTAGTGAGCATAAGACTAACAAATTGTTTTCATTTTTTCTTCCTCACCATGCTGTCATCAAATCTGAGAGTAAATCAACCAAGCTACGTGTGGTTTTCAATGCCTCAAAAAAAAGCAACAGCGGGTTCTCATTGAATGATGTACTTCTAAAGGGACCCACTCTACAAAAGGATTTAGTTCAAATAATTTCAACATGGCGAAATTATAAGTATGTTTTTACGGGTGACATACAAAAAATGTATAGGCAGATTTTGGTACATAAAGACGATAGACCATATCAACAGATATTTTTCCGGGACACAACCGATGGAGTTATAAAAACTTATCAGCTCAAAACCGTTACCTTTGGTGTAAGTAGTGCTCCTTATTTGGCAATAAGGACTCTTCTAGAGCTAAGTAAAGATTGTGAGTACTCACTGCCACTCGCTTCTACGATCTTGAAGAATGAAATGTATGTTGACGACATTCTATCAGGAGGACATAATATTGCAGAGGCAAAACAAAAACAATATCAACTTAATAAGGCTTTAAATGCAGCAGGTTTTCCATTGAAGAAAATAACAGCCAATAATAGATGCTTGTTAGAGCATCTGGCGAGGGAGGATCTTCTAAACGAAGAATTTTTAAAGATCGACGGTTCCAGCACTTTGAAGACTTTAGGAATACGTTGGAACGCCAAGGAAGACGTATTCTATTATGTGGATGCACCTATAGAAATAGAGCAGCACATGACAAAAAGACAAATTTTGTCAATTATAGCAAAACTGTTCGATCCACTCGGTTGGTTAAGCCCAACCGTGATAAAAGCAAAACTTTTGATGCAAGAATTATGGATGGGTAAGACAGACTGGGATGAGAGTATTCCCCTTGCAATCTCAATTAAATGGAGAGCATTTATCACAAATTTAGAGGATATATCTCGGATCAGAATTCCCAGATGGGTACAATTTTCACCATTTTCTTACAATCAAATACATGGGTTTTGCGACGCCTCCGAAAAAGCATATTGTGCAGCAGTTTACTTGAGAACTGTAAACCGAGAAGGAGAAATATTTTGCTACTTGCTGATATCAAAAACCCGAGTTGCACCAATCAAGAGAACTACAATACCCAAACTTGAACTCTGTGGAGCCTTGCTATTGGCAAAACTAATGACGAATATCACAAGCAATTTAAATTTCTCATATGACCGTTTTTTATGGACCGACTCATCTATAGTATTGAGCTGGTTGCAGAAGTCGCCTCAGAAGCTAAAAACGTTTGTGGCAAATCGAGTTACGAAAATTCTCGAACTTACCGAATGTACACTTTGGAACCATGTCCAAACATGCGACAACCCGGCTGATATTGGTACACGGGGCAGCTCACCACGAGAATTGGAGCAGTGTAATTTATGGTGGCATGGGCCCACCTGGCTATTAAATCCTGTCGAATTCTGGCCAAAGCCAAAAACATTTGAATCTACAAATTTGGAAACGAAGCCAATTCTTAATTTTCATATGATGCCTCTTTCTGAGGACATTCTGAAAGATTTTTCTTCTTTGCCAAAGGCCTTAAGGGTAATAAGTTATTGTTTTCGTTTTATTAATTTTATTCTTAAACGTCCTCGTTCAACAGAACAATTTATTACCACAGAAGAAATACGTTTTACTAAATCTCGTCTCATTACAGCTGTTCAAAAAGAGCATTTTTCCTCAGAATACATAAATCTTGAAAATAATAAACCATTACATCAGAAAAGCCGTCTTTTATCCGTAACTCCTTTTTTGGACCAAGAGGGTGTCTTACGAGTGGGCGGGAGGCTCAACAATTCTGGGCTGAGTTTTGAAGAACGTCACCCAATCATTATACCGGAAAGGTCTCATTTTGCTGTGCTATTCATTGAATACACACATAAAATATTACTCCACGCAGAGCATCACATAATGCTGCGGGCTATAAGACAAGGGTTTTATATACCACGAATTAGAAATCTAATTAGAAAATGTATACGAAGCTGTAGAGCATGTACCATATACAAACATAAGTTTCAGCATCAGATAATGGCTGCGCTTCCCCCTGAACGAGTAACTTTCTCATTGCCGTTCACATATACAGGAGTAGACTTTGCAGGTCCATTCCATCTAAAATCATCGACTTTACGCAATGCCAAGATCATAAAGGGTTATGCCGCGGTATTTGTCTGCTTTTCTACTCGAGCAGTTCATTTAGAAGTCTGTTCAGATCTTTCCTCTGATGCCTTTTCAGCATGCTTTACGCGATTCACATCACGAAGAGGATTACCGAAAACAATGTTCTCCGATAATGGACGGAATTTTCTTGGAGCCAGTTATATTCTTCTTAAAGCTTATAATGCCTTTCTGAAGGAAGCAGAGAAATGCCTTATTGAAAAATACGCGACACATGGATTTTCTTGGTCGTTCATACCACCGTATGCGCCACACATGGGCGGAATATGGGAAGCAGCCGTCAAGAGCATGAAATCACATCTCCGCAAAGTCGCCGGTACAACTTCTTTTACATTCGAGGAGTTCTCCACTCTGCTAGCACGTATAGAAGCAGTTTTGAATTCCCGGCCACTTGGAGCATTGACTGGAAACCCATCAGAATTACTTCCCCTCACACCGGGTCATTTTCTTCGAGGTGCTCCCCTGATATCAGCTCGCGAGACGCCTCAGGAGATTTTGGCCAAGCCCCTGTCATTATTAAAACAATGGGATAGACTCAAAGTCCTTCAACAAATATTTGCTCGTCGTTGGAAAAACGAATATATTCTAGAACTGCAGCGACGAGTCAAATGGAAGACTACACAACAGAATATAAAGCAGAATGATTTGGTAATAATAAAGGATGATGGCTTACCAGCCACTGAATGGCGTCTTGGACGAATACAACGGACATTGCCCGGACGTGACGGCAAGGTCCGCGTAGCAGAAGTCCTTACACAAAATGGTCTTATAACTCGACCAATTGTAAAGTTATGCATTCTACCTACAGACGACCATGCTTCCAACACAAACCAACAAGAAGCATAAATTGAGATTTATACCCACAAGATATTAAGAGATAAAGTCGTATATTAATTCTAATTTAGTTGTATATATTCTTTTCATTCACAGTTCAACATGTTCAAAAAACCTCGCTGCTATTTATGCTCGCACAATCATCCCGTGAAATATTGTGTCACCTTTCGTGCAATGAATCCGGAGGAAAGGAGATCGTTCGCTAAAGGAATGGACTATTGCCTAAATTGCCTAGCGCAGAGCCACCAGAGAGCGTGCTGCGAGTCCACTAATAGATGCGATATCTGTTCAGCAAAACACCACACCATGATACATCGAAGCCCCTTTGAGGGTAATCTCTCGTCATCGAGCTATGAAGAGGATATACCGGCCCCCATGGCTGAATCCGCAACAGGTCTCCCTAAGTTCTACGATCCCACTCCATACGTCCCACCTTTAATTGAAGTCCGTCTCTACAATAACGGCATTTGTTTGAATGCCACTCTTTTATTGGACCATAACTCCAACCATTCTTTTTTAACCCGTCAAGGAGCGACCAGATTTCCGAATCTAATTTCAAACAGAACCAGCACTGGCCAAGAATATTCAAGTTTCAAAATAGCTGCTGCTCATCAATTAGGCACCATGGAGTCATTACCTTCATGGCGGCTCCAAATACGCGATAATATCATATTCACCTTACCAGAGCCGATTTGGGACCCTCTAATAAGGGAGCATTTTCATAACCTAAAGCCACTGGCTCACTTTCGGTTTGCAACTTGCCGAAAAGTGGACGGAGTACTAGGAGCCAAAACAATCAGATCAATTTTAACGTCAAGGGCCCAGCAATCTCCACCGGGGCTACCAAAGGCTCAGAATACTATATTCGGATGGGTAATATATGGACCGTGGAATGGATGCTTCTGCAAAACCCATGCGGGCGTGGGAGAATGTTGAACCGTGTTCAACAGTAGCTTATATTTTGCTCTTAATTTATCTTAAATTTCTCAATAATTTAGCCTCATGAAGAGAGCACAATTTAATCTTTTTTTTGAATTCTTGTTCTTGTTTTTTTTCTATATGTACATACATACGAGTACATTCCTATCAAATATGAATTTTTAGTTTTAAGTTGGAAAAAGGCTGTTGAATAAAACACATCGCAAGAGGCGAACAATCGAATCCAACTTCAGCATTTTAAACTTTTATTGGAGTAAACACTCCCACACGTGTTAATAAAGAAGTGTTTTCAATGTTGCTTACGGAAATAGCGCCAAAGTTAAAGGTAGCGTATCGCAACACCCACATACCATCTCCAACAAACATTTCTAACTTTTCTGGCTACTGGAGGCTATCAGGCGTCAGTTGGAAACGAATATGTCTCATCAATGTCAAAGTCACAAGTATCCAAAATTATAAGTGAAATGCTAAAAATATTTAAGGAACATCTAGGTCCGAAATGGATAAAATTAGATAGAAGCTTAGAAGAAGAGCATGCAACAAAGGTATATTTTTTTGAAAAAAGTGGTATTCCCGGGGTTGTGGGATGTGTAGATGGGACACATGTCCGCATAAAAGCACCTGGCAATGACAAAAATCATCTATACTATAATAGAAAAGGTTACTATAGTATAAATGTTATGTTGGTGAGTATTATAAAAACCAAAAAAAAATCAATTGCTTTTTAATTAATATGTTTGTGTATGTATATATGTATTTTCTTAGATTTGTGATCAAAATATGGTCATTACATATGTGGATGCAAGACACCCTGGTGCTAACCACGATGCCTTTGTCTGGGACCAGAGCGCAGCCAATCACTTCTTTAAAACTAATTATTGCAATGGAAAGCGAAATTCATGGCTTTTAGGTAAATTATATAGTTAAATTGATATTTCAATGTAAGGAAATGACATGCATTTTCAAAATAGGTGACTCTGGCTATAAGCTGCAACTTTATTTGATGACCCCTTTAAGATATCCTATTGACGAGCGCGAAAAAAAATACAACGAAAAACACATCGAAATTAGAAACGTCATTGAAAGATGCAATGGCGTTCTAAAAAATCGTTTTAGGTGCATGATAGGGTCGAGGGGACTACACTATAGTCCTGAAAAAGCAACACATATAGTTAATGCATGCTGCATTTTACATAACATCTGCATTTTTTATAAAAACAATTTGGAGCCGTACAGTTATGAAATTAACAATACAACAAGAAACAAAGAAGACAATGCTGACAACACGGAAGATCTTACCGAAGAAACAGTTGCTAAAGCAACAAGAGCTGAAATTATAAGAAATTTAAGTTGAAAAATAAAAAATCTAATAATATGTTTAATTTTAAAAACATTTATTTACATAAAAAAACTTCATTTTCATAAATTAAATATAAATAAATAAAATATATAGGAAAGACCTATCTTTTAATAACATTTATTTCTAGTATTAATAACAAAACCTAAAAAAAAGCAGATTTAAATAACATAAATAAAAAAATATTTCATTGGAATAAGGTGCATAAAAATTAATTTTGTTGTTAATGGCAAAAAGTTGGAATAAGTACTTCGAACTGAAAATTGAAAAAATACTAATCAATTTACAAAACAAAATGTTTTAAAAATGAAGTAACTTACCTTATGGTTTGAAATTATAAATCTTCATCCCTAAAATGTTTTAGAATATTAGCTAAGCACTGCCCCATAAATTTTGTTGATTCAGCGATTTCTTTTAGATATATAGCCTGGTTTTTCATAGTATCAGCTTGGCTTTTGGCTGCTTCAGCTTGAATTATCGCTGCTTCAGCTTGTGATTTGGCTGCTTCCGCTTGCTTTTCTATTATAGCAATTGTTTTCTGTTGAATTTCAACTTGCTGTCGTACAAGTTCTATTCTGTCGGTAGTGGTTTCGGAGCACTTTCGTTTTTTGTTAGTGTGTCGTGGTTGTATTACTTGCTCTGGAGTGAAAGTTTTTACTAATTGTTTTGATGGGTGATGCGATTGCTGTGGTAGTTTTTTTGAGGTCAGCGGCGATGTAGATGAGTAACGCTGCACAGTACATAAACTATTTGGTGAAAATGCATTCGTCTCTTTTGTATTTTCTTTTGCTTGCTTTGAATTAGTGGAAGTTACAACCGCTACTCTTGTGTATGTCCGTGGTGGTGTCGTCTGTAATATTTTATGGGCAGATTCCAGGCCCAAAACAGTACCTGTAGGTGCTGCTGCCGACGTTATATGGCATATTCTGTCAATATGTACCTCCAGTTCCGTCAAGTTGTTTGCAGTGCATGGACCGCCACCAGTTGCATGGATACTTTTGTTGTTTTCACCTATTTTTTTTTTTACTCTGCACTTTAGATCATGCCATACCTAATATAAAAAAGTACATTTACGTATATTGATGAATTACTAATTCACCCTTTTCCATTCCGTTGCGCTAATTATTGGAGGTCCCAGAGCATTTATTTTTTTTTGCGACACTGTCCCATGTGTCATCTACCTCAACTCTGCTGCTCCCGAAAACAGGACTACTTGTAGCCAGTTGCGGATGCTCTTCCATCAGTTCCACCAATTTTTGGAACTGAGTACTGTTGGTTTTCTTTACCCTAAAATTTTATGAAATTCTTTATTTCATATATATAAAAACTTAAATATTGTTTATACTTACTTCTTGTTATTTAAATCCATGTTAATATTGCGTGGTCACCGAAATTTAATAATAAAATAAAAATAATTTTTTTTAACAACACAAAATAAAACGAACGAGACAAAATTATCGTCGGCTACGTCGCCGCAAAATTTGTTTAATATTATACACAAGCACTTTTTTCTGTTTGTGTGTTTTTGACATCAGTGGCAAGTGAAATTGTAATATAGAACCCACAGAAAGAGCAAGCTGACAACAGCTGTTACGTTTTTACTCAAAAATCTTGCCACTTGTTTTGTAGAATCGCAAATCAAAATTTTTTACTCAATTTGACACAACTTGTGTGTCAATTGTAATGTGGAAACATGCCATAAGCACATTGAAGACAGTAGGATGCCGACTACACGGCTACAAATGTGAATGTAAATACATAGTTGTTGGTTACAGAAAGACATATTTCAGTGATACCATGTTCAATTTTTTAATATGTGTGAAAATAAAATTATTTGTTCAAACTCACAAACAAAGATAAACACACACAGCCTTATTCAGAGAGACTTAAAATAGCTTTGCAAACCGTTATTAAGTTATATTTAGAGACGTTTTTAATCTTAATAATTCTATGGTAAACCTTTATTAGATTCACAAATTTTAAAGTAGGTATAGCCCTACTTTAAAGCTATATTAAGCTGTAACAGCTGCTTGTTTGTTTTTGTTTTTTTATTACATTAGGTCCGTTTGTTTACTTTTCTAGTAAAATCTAGTAACTGAGTAATTTTTAACATTTACTCTCAAAAAGAGCTGATTGGAAATATATTTAGTACTGAGAGATATTTTTGCTTTTGAGTACTTTACTTTATTTCTACTTGTCCAAAATTGCTTTGGCCAAAACATCAAAATTTGGTTTTCTTATATTTATTAAACTTCGTGATGAAATCATTACTTTATACGCATGCAACTGGAAATATTTGTAAACTACATGTCAATATGTAGTGCGATAAAATGAGAAGTTGAGAGTTTAGCTACACAAAATGGAATCGTAAGCTACACAAGCACCCTCTTTACAACCGTCTAAACGACTACGTGTGTCTCTCCCTTTTGAAATTTATAATTTTGTTAATATCCAAATCAACCAATACTGAAATAAACGAAATACAAATATACTTATAAGAATATTTCTTAAAAGAAAAAATCAAATAAAACCAAACAAAACGTGCTCTAACAAAAAATCAACCTTAATTGGATAATCTGCCACATTGGGAAACGGAGGAAAATTATTGGTTTACCTTATCTTATCCTTATCAATCCCTAGTTCAATTGAACCCCTGTAAGTATTAACCAATTAATTCCCAAGCTTATCTTTGAGGTTCTAAACCCCAACTTTCTTACCCCGCTTAATAAACCCCATTAATAATATTTGCCCTTGTTCTGGAGCAAATATTATTAATAGTTTCTTTGCTGGAACGCAAGGAAACCTTATAAATAAAACCCCCAGTTTTATTCACTACTAATAAATAGTATCACTCTGTTTACTTATGGAAGTTCGAGATAATTTAAAGCGATCTGACAAATCACTAAAGCTACAAGCTTCGTGACCAGCAAACCACAAAAAGACAAGAATATGCAAATATTCCGGTAGTCTTTTATCAGCTCGAAGGTTTTTATAAATCTCTGAATCTGCAAATTTTTTACTCAAATTTTCGTACAAACATCTTGATATTCTAAAATGTATTCGGAATTCGGCTTCTGTATAGCGTGGCACCATTTCGTGAAAATAGTTTTTGATGGAATTACGTGGCACCCTTTCATTTCCCGAAAGCATTTCCATAGGATAAACGTCATCGTCAGTCCTTAACATTCTAACAATGACTAATTCATCTTCATCCTCACTTTCGGATGATGAATCCATCAAAACTATTATTGCACTTAAAATGACAGCATTACGTCTCTCCAAATGCATACTTCCACTTGCGCCTCAAATAAATATTAGTTTTGAATTGAATATAAATGTATGTATGTAAAGCACTCCATACATGTTTCAATTTAATTGTCAATTGAATTCATAAACTGATCAAGAGACACACACAGACTTACTAGGCAACTTGAAAATATCAAAAACCTTTGTTTTTCTTCAACCAACTCGACAACTGGCTAACTAATCAATTGACAGAGCCAAACATACCTTGATTTGGACAAACACCAATCAGTTGCCAATTGGATTGAAAAGTATATGGGATTCTTATAATTAAGTACATATCGACGCTACCACACTAAACTGTACTAATCGAAAATGCTACTTTTTCAGGAGAAGCTTTTGAAATTACAATTACAATTTGTATTGCTTTTAACATTTTATCAGATTAGTACCAAAGTTGGTCACAAAGTTGGAGCTTATAAATGCTACAAATATAAACAACTTTAATCCATGCTAAGTCGACTTGACCTATATAGTTTAGCTTAGGAGCATTAATATATGTATGAACATGTAGCAGTGTCCGACACAGATTTCTTTATCAGTGGACATCGAGTTTTTTCACAACCACAGATAATTTCACCGAAAACGTTTATACTTTTAAATTGAAGTTATTTCTTTTTAACAATTGTGTGTTTTTTTAAATACAAAATACAACACGTTTAGTAATTATACTTCACTTTCCTTTTCATTTTGAAAATATTTTATAAAAAATTTGCCTTATAAATTGTTTGTTTACCTTTTGAAATATGTTTTTCATTTTATTGGATTTTACTAGCAAAAACTTGTGCAGTAAATACTTAGTAAAGAACTGTCACTTTACTCTCTCAATTATGGTTCTCATTTACTAGATTTTGTATACGCAAACGACTTCCAGTAAAATCTAGTAAACTCCAGTAAAAAATTGTAAAAACTTACGCGTTCTCGAACGGAGCAAAACAAAATGTTCATATAACTTTCTTATTTTACTGAAAAAACTAACACAAATTCACAAATTTTAAATTTTAATTTTCAGTGACGTGTATAAAATCAAAACAAATAAAAAAGTAATGGGTAATCATTTCTCTTTTTATTCGTTGGGAAGAAGTTACATAAATTACCTATATAATTTTGTTACTTTTTTTAATTTTTTTAAAGATAAACTAGTAAACATGTTGTAATGTACACCGTTCTTTAAATTAAATAATTTTTTTTTTCAATTTAATAATCATCCTTTATTTAAATTTTTACCTTATTACTAACTAAAATATTACAGCAAATGCTTAAATCTGTACATTAATCTATGATTTATTTTTCATTTGTAAGTTTGACGTTACTAAAGGTAAAATGGGGGAAAAACCTTTATATGAGTATTTCAAACATTATGGGAAAAGATTGCATGATTATGACATTACTATTATATAGAATAGTTATCCATAAAACATGTCTTTTCGGTTTGTTAATTTTCAATAAATTTTATATAAATTCCGAACATTCTCTTATCACCGGATAAGTAGAACTTTTGTTTTTGCTAAAGTAGTTATTATTTAACCTTTTAATGTGGTCGATGATTAGTTCATAGCCAGTTTCTTCGTGAAGGAGAAATGTTGGGTATCTCCAGTGTCGGTTGTATATCATTTTTAGACATTTGTTCTGGATGACTTGCAGTCGTTTTAAGTGGCAATTTGGGGCAGTACTCCATACAGGGCACGCGAATGTTATTATTGGCCTTATAACATTTTTAAAGAGGAGGTTCTTGTTTTTGAGGTTTAGGTATGACCGTCGATGTAATAATGGCCATAAATCTCTAAATTTTCTTATTGATTTTTGACACGTTTCATTTATGTGTTTCTTGAATATTAGTTTTTTGTCTAAATATACGCCCAGATATTTAGCTTCGTTCTTTATATTGATAGAGTTGTTACCGGTCAACAATGGGCGTAGTGGTAATCTTTTAGGGGAGTTATTATTAAATTAAATAAACTTTTTGTGGCTTAATAAGAAAAAAAATGTACTATTGAAATATATATTTTTGCGAATACCGAATAATTTAGTAACCTTTTATGCACAACAATAATATAAAAAATGTCAAATCAAAACAATAGTATTGCCAGAATCGAATTTTAAAATTTGCCAGGGGGTATATTAGTTAATAAACCTTCCTAGAATATACAAATGTTAATATAGTATTATTAGCTTAAAGCCTTTATTAACTAAAGTAGATATCATATAGAAACTAATTTTCTTCTCTGAATAAGACTGTAAGTCATTGGTGTATATATAATAGATATACTTATAATATGTAATAATTTTTATTTTTATTATACTGGCAACACTAAATTGTTCGTTGCCGCCAACGAAATTAGAATCTAGCCTACAATAGTGGTCGTGTAGCCATGTATCCGTGCTGTAGTGAAAATAATAATTTTCATATAAACACATGTATTCTATTTTTGAGAGGTTATAGTCAGTAGCCTGCTGTCTCGAATGTGCTTAAAGCATCAATGCCCCTATTACGGTTCACAACTCAACTCAGTTGAGTTAAAATCAAAACAACTCAACTTTAAAACAACTCAACCCTTTTTTGGTATTATATATTACAACTAATTTCAGTTGAAATTGTATTAATGTTGCCAACCTAAAAAATGAGAATTTGACAGCAATCACCAAAAAAATAATAATAAATTGTAATTTATTTTGCTTTGTGTTCTTAGTAAATAAAAATAAATTTTAATTTAACAATATTATAAGAATTCATATGTGTTCTAAATAAACAAATCAACATTCAAAGCTTCAAATACACATTTTCTGGCAAAACTCTCATTCTCAGTATTGGATTTTGGACCAAAAGTCTTTATATTCTTGGTATTTAAGCTTTAGGAGAACAATTGAACCTTCGCCAGCAGGTTATTGCCACTGAAACTATATATTTCAAGTGTTTTTATGCTAGAAATTCCCTCAAAAACATCAATTCGTAATTGGCTTCAAAAGTGGAAAAGCTTGGTGTAATTTGATGTGAGAATTTGCAAAAAAAAAAAAAAAAAAAAAAAAAATAAAGACATTTTTGTGAACTTTTGTGTGTTTTTTTTAATAGTAAAATGGATATTAGTGTGGACTTGTTTTTATTATGATGAACAAGATATTGACAAAGTTAATTTGATGCGCATAAGGAAAAGACTTCGGGATCACTCTAATCCGCTATAACTTCCAATGTATTAAAAAAATTTAATGGATTTTTAAAACTTGTTTTTGCAGATTTAAAAATTATTTTCGTTTAAATAAAGAAGCATTTTGTTATCTTTTGAACGAAATGAAGCCATATTTCAATCAAAGTGTAAGAACCACGGGTGTACCACCGATTCTGAAAATAAGTGCAACTCTACGATTTCTTGCTGATGGCAGTTATCAAAAATGCAGCGGAAACGACTTTAATGTGTCGCAACCTGCAATATCAAAAGTAATTAAAGAAGTTCTAAATATCTTCGAGCGCCATATTTGCGGGAAATGGATACAAACAGAGATGAGTGAAGAGGAGAAAAATGCTTCGAAGCTTGAATTTATTCAAAAACTTGGTTTCCAGGAGTACTGGGATGTATTGATAGGACACACATCCGTATAATTTCACCAAAAAAAGAGAGGCAATATCTGTATTTAAATAGAAAAAGCTACTATAGCTTAAACATTATGATTGTAAGTAAAAAAATACATATTTAAAAAAAAAGCAAAAATAAAACCCATGTTTTGATTTTCAGCTTTGCGATTACAAAATGGTTATTCGGTATGTGGATGCTAGGCATGCAGGTGCAAACCATGATTCTTTCGTTTTTAATACAAGTGAATTGAACTTGTATATGGAGGGAAATGTACGCACTAATTGCTGGATATTAGGTAAATATTGACTTTGTATTTATTTAATACAGAAATAAATAGAGAAAAAAATGTATTTAAGGTGATGCTGGCTACCCACTAAAACCTTTTTTAATGACCCCTTTCCGTCTGGCAGAAACTGGTTCACCTCAATCACATTACAACACCATTCACTCAAAGGCCCGAAATATAATAGAACGGACAATTGGAATACTAAAGAGCAGATTTCGTTGCCTTTTATCTGCTCGGGCATTACATTATTCGCCAGAATAGGCTACACATATAGTGAACACGTGTTGTGCTCTGCCAATACTTTAAAGCAGATCTTCCCGAAGAAATATTAGCAGCTTCCATTACAGAACTAAACAATGAAAACCCAAATATTGAAAGGGAAGATTAATATGCTGCAAGCAGAATCCGGAATAATACCATGCTCTCTCTGTAATATACATACATACATAGGTGCATAGGAAAATACATGCAAACATATTTATGGGAATTCAATTTGATTTTTTTATTTTTTATAAAAACCTTAAAACTAAATAAAAAGGCACGAAAAAATATCACTTCAGTTAAACTTAAAAGTGTTTTGAATTCATATAAACAAAAATTGCTTGAAATAAAGAAGAAAATTTTGATTATTGTACATTAACTGGCCTCTCATTTTCGTAATTTTTAATTTTTGAACTTGTATTTTCAATTCATGCTTGTCTTTCATAAATTTCAAATTTTCTTTTTTTCAGTTCAAGCAATTTTTTTTTGCACTTCATAACTTTTGTAAACAGTCTTTTCTAGCTTATCAAAATTTTTCAACAGTTCTTTTTGCGTTTGAGCTTGTGTTTTTAGCAACTCTAAACGCTCATCCTCCACATTTTTCTTTTTTCGGCAATTCTTCGATTTTTGGGATGCTGAGGAAGTAGAGCGATCTACATCGATTTCTATGTGAGGCACATCAGTGATTAAAGAAGCTGCATTCTCATCCATCGCTGGTGGTATATTTTCTAACCCAAATGGATAGCCAGTAGGAGCAACTTGATCATTTATTTGTATGAGCTCGGCTACACTTTCTTCCAGTGGATTTAAAGATATTTCTTGCGAGGGACCACCACCAGTTGCAAGAAAATTGCGCGGTTGTTGGCAAGCTTTCTTTTCAAGTTTGCCTTGTAATGTATCCAAACCTTTAAAAATTAATCAGCATTGGAGTTATATTGTATAGCTATACATAATTACTGATTTCTACTTACTCGTCCCCATTTCTGGCTGGTGGTCCTAAGCTATTCTGCTCTACTGCAAATTGCTCCCACAGCTTTCACTTTATTTTTACTGCATCCAAATTGCGGTTTGCCTGGACCAATTTCTGGATGCATACCCATAAGCTCAATAAGCTTTTCTAATTGTTTTTTTTTTGTCGTAACTCTATGCATTCCATAGAAATAGAAATAAATAAATAGATACAGTAAAAAAATATGTACTCACCCGTTCTCCATTTTGATTTCTTTTTAATTTTTTGTTTGAAACAACTGCTATTGATGAGTTGTAATTTTTTCATGTTTTTGTCAACCGCACTAGCACAGAGTTGTAAACCGTAATATCACAAAAAGTTGAAAGACAATATAAATACAACTGAAAATTTTTTGGACAGGTTAAGTTGTAATTTATAATACCAAAATACTAGTTTTCAACTGAAATACAGTTGAGTTGTAAACCATAATAGGGGCACAAATCTTTGTTACACATTAAAACTTATAAACGTTTAAAATCTTTATATTTAATTAAAAAAGAAAAATTATATTCGTAGACTAATTAAAATGTGATAAGTACGTGACATTATTTTTATTATTAGGGTCGGTGGTGAGTATCAGATTCTTCTCTTTTACATTCGAATGCCTTTTGGGTATTACTGAAATGTAATTATAGAATATAGAAGAGAAAAACAAAAATAAAATAATAAAAGTAGAAGGTTTAGCAACAATCGCACCTGTATTTCTATTTGTATAATAAACTTATTTGAAATTCAATAGTTTAACAAAAACACTAATCCCTGTTGGTGGTTATTCAAATTATGTTGAGCTTCTTTTTATTTATTATTTTTTCATTGTTTATTCAGTACAACAATTACGTAGGGGATAAAGGTTTTTGACAGATACTAAAGATTCGATTCGAATCGGAAAATTTACAAATTCGTACAAATAGCATTACATAGTTAACTTACGAAAAGCAAAAAAAATCTCCCCAAATGCTAAAAGTGTTATTAACGTACACATTTCTTTCGAATGGCATTTTGTTATCGGAAATTTGTATACATAATTTACTTACATTTAAAAGTGTAGGTATTTTCATTTTATATTAAACTAGCATTAACCCGCTACTTCGTTAGCGGATGTGCTTTGATACACTTCTAAAATGTTATTGACAAAAAACAACAAAGCTTTTTATTTAATTTCGTAGTTATGGATTTATTACTTTGCCCCTTAACGATTTTTACTTTGCTCAAGACCGTATTGTCCTCTACTGATAAAAATATTTAGGCATTTTTTCATTTCAGCTTTCTGTGCTCATGTGATTTTTTTTTCAATTAGTTAATGCTTCAGTATAAATGTGTTTTTTTTTTTTTGCTCTTTTATATTTTTGTTTGCTGGGTTGTCTAGTTAGTTACAGGTAATTCCAAACATAACAGCAAAATTTAATTGTTATTTTTGACCTTATATTTATAAAAAACTAGCACTTAAATCGCTACTTTGTTAGCAAAGTACCATACTGTTGTTAATATAATTTATTGTGGCCCATTTAATCTCAATTCTAGGTTTTTTAATACAAATGAAATCAATAGGTATCACTAAAATATAGAAAAAGTACCATTTTGTTGTCAGTTTATTGATTATTCTATTTACTGATCACCGTATGAGGTCGGTTTGAAAGTTTTAAATTCGTACATGTTGAAAAATCAAAATGTCTATTTCAAATCAATAAGAAGTAATGTTTTGTATCTGAATGATTTTTTACTTTGCTCAAGAGCGTTTGACCCCAACTATAAGTTGTTAACATGAAAATTCCAAAAGGTACCAATAAAAAGTACCATTTTGTCCCACTTATGGTTTTCCACCTACCTTCAAATCATTTGATCCAAATGTCGTACTTTTGTATTTCTTAATAACAAAACGTACCATTAAAATTAACAAAAAGTGTCATTTTGTCCCCTTATTGATTTTCACTTTGCTCAAGACCGTTTGTTATACTTCTAGGCTCGTTTTCATTTAAAAAGTAGTATTTGTCCCTTTAATGATGTTTTTCTTTGCTCTGGACCGTTTGAGCCTAACCTTGTACTTTGGTAAATATAAAGTATGGCTAAAAATGAAGAAAAATTACAAAAACAAGCAAAAAAAATTTTATTTTTTTTGTTTTTGTAATTTTTAGCCATTTTAAGATTGATTTTTATTGGGTGTTACAAATTACATAAAAGTACATATTTAGAAATAGTAGCAAATTTTAAAAAAAGTGCCAATGTACATTTTAGACCTTTTTAAGAAGAGAAGAATACAATTTAGTTTTTGTTGCTGTAATTGCTACTTTGAAAAATAATAGAAAAACGAACTACCATTAGTTTTTACCCTTTTTATCGCGCAAATGTACAAATATTGAAAAAGTACCAAATACCCATCCGCTTATTTTAGTAGAATATTCTGTAGTAGTTCCGGAGATAAAAGAATTTCAATTTTACCAATTTTTACCCCCTCAATATTCGAATTTCCAAAAATCCTATACATTGGAACCTTTTTACCGAATTTCAAGTCCGTAGCTTTAGCCGTTTGGGCTGGGCGATGATGATAAGTCAGTCATTCAGTTACGTTACTCTTTTATATGTATAGATAATTAAAAAAGTTTTTGATTTAATTTTGAATTAAAGAAAAACAAAAAAAAAATCTTATACAGGAAGCCAAGAAAATATGAAATAATGAAGGCGAGGCAAAAATAAAATTTCAATTAGCAAGAGTAATAGGAAACAATAATATTCATATATGTATGTGCGTAGAAATTCCTTGTAGGAAATATTAAAATTATACCGATACACTATTGAACTTGTCACCACACAATACTCTTTGTTGTAGACATTAAACATGTGCTTGTCATTGAATATCTACTAATAATAGTAAAACAACTGACTACGTATTGACTAGGTAGTTCTTGTGGGATCATATGGAGACATTCGAACCAGAAATTAAAAAAAAAATACATTTGCTCTATTACGATTACACACAAATAACGTTGTTCGTAAACAGCGTTGCCAGGAGCTAGAAAATAAATAACCTACATTGGCTGAAAAAGGCTGCAAAAAGTTAATCACAAAAATAGCTAGAAAAAGATTAAAAAATTAGAGCTTAAACTTCAAAATTTTCTTGATTTGTTAAATATCTTGGAATCATACTTGATTCCAAAATTATGATCAACAAAGTTAACGTTCTTACACGAACACTATAGAAATTCCATGGTGTTATGTTTTACGCAGCACCGGTGTGAGCAACAAATGCAAAGTGTCATTTTAAAAAAATGCTAATTTCTCAAAATAAGCTGCTGAAACTAATTTATAATCTTTCATGTCATTTTTCAACTAGACGTCTTCATTCGCTAGCGAAAACTGATCTAGTTACTGATAAAATTCTTACTGCTATGCTCCCTATTTTGATGCGAAGCGAAGGCGAAAGAAAACCAGTCACTCATTTTCGACTGAAAACGGGGCCTACATGATACATTACTTAAACTCTCAACGAAAGAGAACAGAAAGAAAAATATAAAACACAGACATATTTATTCACAAAAACAAATTGCACACAAAAAAGTTTAAAAAATTTATTTTTTAATTAAAAAGAAAATTTCATGTTGATTGTTAAAAAATCAATATTAGAAGATAGAAAAAAATTTTATTTCTAATTTTAGTGGTTTCTGCGCGCTGCGTGTTAATTTTATAAGAAAAAATAGCCAAGCGACAACAAGAAAACAAGTGAGTGATTTTGGCACTTGTATTCGTACAAAGAGAAAGAATATTTTTTAGTGAGCCGCAATTTCATATAGAAATGGTTACGTTATTGTTCGATTTTCTTTTCATAACATTTTTCTTGTAAACATTTTTTAGGGAGCCGCAAATCAGCTGTTTGTCGTCTGACGTCGAAGCGAACGATAATTTTCTTCATAGGAAGCCTGGCAGTAAACGTAACATTCTGTGGCCAGTGAATTTTCATTTTCATGTAAAGCAGCCACTCCATTTGCTAAAGTATTATCATTACTGCTTCTGGCGGATGCATAGATGTGATTCATATCACCACGTTTCATATCGTCATCATGAATGGTGCTGTTTGGCAAGTCATTTGAAGGTGTATCATCCCAATTGATTTTGAATCGTGTTACACGCGCTTTTGTGGCTAAAATATTGCGGGTTAATAGATTCAGGTATTTTGGTTACATCTTGCGTACTATAACATCATGTAGCACTTGGTCATATTCTTCTGACTGGGCTGAGCCCACATCTGTATACCATTTCTCATTGTAAATCGGGGGTCGGTAGTGTCTGTTTTTCCTTTTCATTAATAGCTTATAAATTATTTATTCCAAATTTGCGTTTTGTGTTCAGCAGTCAGATGGTGTAATTTATTTTATCTTATATGTTCATTTTTATAACTTTTAATCCAATTGAACAAATTTTTATTTGTTTTTTATTAATAAGAATGAAGTGCTTGCAAAAATATAGTGTTTCATTGTTTATAATTTGTTTTGTTTGACAGCTAGTGAAGATAAGCTAGCGATAGAAATTAGGGATGACACGTAACGAAAACAATTGTTAATTAAGTTCAATAATTTTTTTATTCACTTTTTGATTTCCCACTAATATGTTAATTAGTCATGCACTAATGAGTAATTTTCTTTGTATCATTTTAAATCAAATGAAATGTAATAATTCTTTAAGAGAAAAACCGCTCAATTAAATAAAATAAGATAAAGCTCTCAATTAAATAAACATTAAAAGATAAATCTCCTTACTAAATGTTAACTGTATCAAATTCTAGAAATTTCTTAGTTTGTAAACAATAATAATATGTGTGTAAAGATAAATACGTCTAGTTAAATACGTTTTTTAAGAATAAAAAAATGTCTACACATATTCATCACAGATGTACTGAATAAATAATATAAAGGGATTTATAGAGAGATGGAGCCATTCTGGCCAAACCCTCCTATCTCAAGGAATGGGACCTAATGGAAAACAGCCACAATGGATAGCGCTATCATCCTGACAATACAGTTTCTCCCAATTGTATTTGTGAAATTTTTTACAAAACGTTGAAAATTTCACTTAGTACACAAATAGCGTATATATGGTATGGTCTCTGAGGGAGACCACATTTACTAAAAAAAACACGGTATTGAAAAACTCTTGTCGGAACTACTAAATGGCTCTGAATCCCAAAAAGATCTAGAAATACCTTGCGGCGTTGTAGATGAATTAAATTTATCATAAATAATACAAACTATTGAAAATAACACAGCATCAAATTTTACAATTTTAATACCCGTAGATAATATTCCTTCCCCTACCTTCACGACTCTTGATATGGAGGTTAAAGAAATTAACTCTACAAAAAATTACATCTGATATAAACCATACAACCATACTGTTTTAAGAAAAAAAATACCCCGGTCGCGTTCTACAAACCAGAAAACAGCCATTGAAAAAACCTGCACCAACTTTTGAACCACATAATTCAAAAAATAAAAAATACTGTTTCACTGAAGGAATTTTTTTGTAATTTCAAAATGTTTAAACACAAATCCGCGTAGCTTCTTGACATGTCTGCAGAAAACCCCTAGATCTAGGCAAGAATCGAACCTGCGACCCCCAGATTGATAGGTTAGTACGATTCTTAGAAGAATATTTTGTTAGAGATAGAAGAATAAAACGTAAATCTGGATTTAAAAAATACTTAGAAGACCTAGTTCATTAAAATTTTAAAGAAATAAATAACGTTCGTCCAATAAACATAACAAGCCATGCTTACACAAGAAAATTTGATTATTTTAAGAATTTATAGTAGGTACTTGCTGGAAAAAGAAGGCTGTAAAAAATATAAATTTGTGGTAACGCTAACCGATACACGGTACTATGTAAAAATATTTTCAATAGTATATTTCACACAAATTAAAAAAAAATCACTAGATTTGTGCAATAAGCCGCGTAGTTCGTAACAATAAAACGCAAAATCAGTTGCCATCATTAAAACAATCCAAGTCGTTAAGATGGAATCCATACCATCCTCTGATGCTATGAGAAAACTTGAAAACGAAGTTATCCAAAAGTTCAATAGAAGTAAAAATGTAATAATGGATTTAATTCTTATGTAAAGAGAAACAAATGGAAAGAATTTACTTAGCTAGTATCGATTCCGCAAGAAATTTGTTTATTCTCTGAGCATTAGTTGACTTTGCCAACAAAATATAAAGGCAAACTTCTGACAAAAAGCAGGAATCCTCTATTTATAGATGCAACAGGAGGTATAGCTAAAAAGTTTAATGACAGCTCGAAAAAAGTATTTTGGTACAGCATCATAATGCACATATCTTCCTCTAAAGGAAAAGGAATAGTTATTCCAATTATTCTGTTAGCACGTCATTACGAAGACTATATTAGAAAGTTTTTAGCATTGAGAAGGAAATTAAGAAGCCTTTAAGTAAGCGATTTTGTATGGATTTTAGTTTTGCAACAATTAATGCAACCATTAAATGACTCCATTTTATCTTACATCCAAACATGTTTTGAAATTATAGAAATTGATAAAAAAAAAACTGCCTTCGAAATTTGTTATACTACAAATTTGTTACTGCCATTTTCTAAAAATTTGCTTAAAAGATATTGAAAACGTGTCACAATCGCAGGAACAATGCGAGTTTAAAAAAAATAATAGGAAAAGGAATAAACATAAATTCTATTGGTGATTTTTGGAGTTGGTAGAAAAACGTTTGTATAATTTTACTTTCTCCAAATACAGATGAAAGATTTTTAATGGCTAAGAATTATTTTGAATTTTCTTCTTGGCAAAATGAGGACAATTTAGACAAGAAAACAAAATGAAGAAAACCACAACTTTGGGACGCAATATAAAAAAGAGTCCCTTTTATAAAAAAAGTGTTAATATTTTTAATGCAATAAAAAACAATATTACAAAACCCAATGAAATTAAAAACATTTTGAAAAATGACGATTTTGTTAAAATAATTTAAAAAATATATATTACTTATGCTGTTGTAATGGTACGGTGTACGAGCTGCTACTGCCCGTTCGTCACAACCGCTAACGCTCCCAAAAATACTAACGTTTTTGCACGTGCTTGCTTGCAGGGTCTAGCTCGTCGTATGGGGGAGGGGCTTTGTTAGTACCTTTTGGAAACCGCACTTACAAAAAGATATCACGTGCTACAAAAACAATAAGACAATAGGTGCTGTTTCAAAAGATGTTGATTTCTTTGTTTTCTTTATAAGGCTTTAGGACATTAGATGTTCTTATCCTTTAGCCCAATCCCTACCATGTTACCACTTTCTCCAATAAATGTTAAGACAGAAAGAAATGGTTTGGTTACATTAGGTTATTTAATTTTTTTATTTCAATACATGTTATCTCTTATCACACAAAGTTAATACAAAAAAATTCACATAACAAAAAATTAAATTCTCTTAAAGGTTAAATTGCTCAATTTAGCAAAATGACGGTTATTCATATACATATAATATATTGGATCAAAATTATTATTTTTAATGTCACTTATTTACAAACGGTTTTTTTTTCTTTTAATTAAGGGGAAATACGAGTATGTATGTCAATATTTAAGTCTTACAGAACAATATTAAAATTGTATATACATACATACAGGGTGTAAATTTTATCATTAATCTTAGTACAGTTATTATTAATATTTAAAGAATCTTAATTTACTTCCACTATATAGAATAATAGGTACCAAGGTATATCAGTGTAGGTATTTATATATATTTTTAAAGCTTCATCATTCTTACTTTAAAGCTACGTCTTTCTTATTACCACAAATAAGAAAACGAGCAAAACAATCATGAATACTAAAATAACTATGCATGTAAACTGTACCTACAAATGTTTTTACCTTAGCAAGTATTTAAATATTTTTTATTTATTTACAATATTAATGATGTGTTTTCTTTTTTTTTTTTTTTTTTGTAATTTTTGTTTCTTCGTTTTCTATAATTGAATTTTTTTTTATTAAACTGTATGTTACCCAAAAAGGCAGTTAAACTGGGTATTAATCTATTTAGTTTTTACCACTTGTTAATGAAATATATATATATATATATATATATATATGTATATATGTAGGTATAGATTTAAGAAAACACTAGTGGGTTTTATTATTAATCCTTTTAGAAAATAAATTGTTTTATTATTGATTAATTTTATTATAATTCGATAATGTTTTAATATGTTTTTCAATATGTAAATTAGTGTATTTGTATTGTATAAAAAAAATGTCCGTCCGCACAACTTCACAACGTTTTAATTTTAGAACTTCTTCTTTCAACTGTCTGTTTCTGTTCTCTTTGTATTTTTTGCTATTGTTATGTCTGTCAGTTTTGCAATATATCGTATGTTGGTATGTTTTTGTTAAATATCGTGTTCCCACATTCGGCCATCCGACTAATCATCCGCCTCGGATGAGCTGCACCCCTCATCATCGACCTCCGAGAAATGCCATAGTTTCATATAATCGTTGCTGGTTGTTGTAGAAATCGGACCTTCAAATGACGCTGCTTTTCGGACCTGGTAACGTCCATTTCGTTTAATCTGCACAATTTCATATGGACCTAAGTATTCGTTGGCCAATTTTTTGCCGGCAACAAATTGCGTCCTTTTTATAGCCACCAAATTGCCAACTTTGTAGCCTACGTTTTCCTTTCTTTTCCGGTCAAAATTCTTCTTATATTCGGCTTGTACTTTCGTTACTTGCTGCTTTGCTTCATTTCTAACTTCATCTCGTTCTTTATCAAATGCTATATAGAGTTCTTTTTCAATGGCTTGAACAATTTCACTGTTATTTGCGATTTTCATTTTTACACCAAATAACACTTCAAATGGTGACCGGCCTATTGATCTATGATAATTACTATTAATGCCTTTTTGTTCATTGCCTACGTACTTATACCATTGTTGCGGCTTTTCTGCTGAGAGTTTAGATATTACTTGTAGTATTGTTTTGTTCACTCGTTCTATTTGGCCGTTGCCTCTTGGTACCCCCGTTGCTATCTTAATATGCTCTATACTCCTACTGCTGCAATATTCTTCAAATATTTTCGAGGTGAATGTTGCGTCTCTGTCACTAATTATGCGTTGCGGGTCTCCAAATATTAGTACTCTTTGTTGGGAAGAGCCACACAAACTTACTAAAGCCATCTGCAACTGCAAAAATATATTTATACATTTTAGACGTTGTATCCATTGGTCCTAAATGATCAATGTGAATTGTCGATAGTGGTTGATCGCCTTTGTCAATACATTGTAAGAAGCCTTCGAGCTTTCCTTGCTTCTTGTTGAAAGGAATACACTTTATACAAATCTGTATAACTTTATTCACCTTGCTTTCTAAATGTGGAATAAAGTAGTTCTGTTTTATTTGATGCATTGTTTTAACTGTAGCAAAGTGACCAATCTCGTGCGCTTTTGTAATAATCTCCCTTTCCATACAACGCGGAACAACAAAAAGCTCATTTCCATCAACTTCTTTACATAGAACGCCTCCTATCACCTTGTAGTTATCGTAAGGACGAATTTTTAAAATTTCAATTATTGTTTTTAAATTATCATCTGTATCTTGTGCTCTTTTTAAACGACATTTCAGCTCAGATTCAACGCTAACAATGTTTATTGAATGTCGACTTAGGGCATCTACATGCTTCATGCGTTCTCCTTTTCTATGTTTTAAATTGTAATTAAAATCTTGCATATACATTACATATCTGGATATAGATGGTAACAAATCATCTTTTCTGTATCTTTGCTGGAATGCCAAACAATCTGTAATAAGGTCGAACTGTATACCCAAGAGATAATGTCGTAACTTTTTCATTGCAAGAAATGCAGCTTTGATTTCTAAATGTAAACTGTGTAATTTCGTTTCCGAATCGGACGTTTTCTTGCTATAAAAATAAAGTGGATGCCATTGTTCATCAAATTGTTGCATTAAAATAGCGCCAAATCCAAACTTTGATACGTCAGTATGTAATTCTGTCTTAGCTTCTGGAGAAAATGTTTTTAGCACCGGTTGATTCGTCAGTATGTTTTTCAATGTTCTGATTGCTTCCAAAGCATCTTTACTCAAAAAAACTGTACATCTTTCTTTTAAAGGTTTGTTAATGGATTTGCAACTACTGCGTAGCCTTGTATAAGCTTGCGAAAAAATCCCGTAAGACCAAGAAATGATTGAATATCCTTTATATTGCGAGGCATGGGAAAGTTTTTTACGGCTTTTATTTTTTCTTCGTTTGGTCTAATGGAACCTTTCTGAATAATTACACCCAAAAACTTAACACAGTTTTGCAAAAATTTACATTTCTTCCAATTAATAATTAAATTATTTTCGGCTGCAACACTAACAAATTTCTCTAAATACTTCATGCCTGTTTCATTGTCCTTAGAATACACTATTATATCATCCATATATATCTGTATAATACCTTCGTTGACCAATTCGCGAAATATTGTATTAATGAAACGTATGAAAACAGCCGGAGAATCACAAAATCCGAACGGTGCGTAATTAAATTCAAAAATACCATGTTTGGTCACAAAAGCCGTATATTTTTTACTACCTTCTTCAATTGGTACATGCAAAAATGCATTTTTTATGTCTAACGCACTGAAAACTGATGATCCAGCTAAATTATCGATCAAAGCTTCCATATGTGGCACTGGCAACCGATCTTTCAAGCAAACTTTGTTAAGTCTTCTGTAATCGACACATATTCGTTTAGAGCCGTCTTTTTTATTCGCTAACACCACTCGG
This sequence comes from Thelaira solivaga, assembly GCA_947397855.1. NCBI lineage: Eukaryota > Metazoa > Arthropoda > Insecta > Diptera > Tachinidae > Thelaira > Thelaira solivaga. The sequence continues at coordinate 45,355,607 of OX377614.1, forward strand.
CTGCAATATTGTGAAGTTGATTTTCTAATTATACCGCTTTTCAACCATTCTTCGACCTGCGCCTCAACAATGTTCTGCTCCTGTTGTGATAAACGGCTTGGTGATGAATATATTGGCTCTTCCTTTTCCAATAGTATCTTCATTGTAATAGGGCTTTTTCTTTTATTTATTGGCGTATAATTGTTTTTTATTTTTTCAATTCTTTCGACATATTCCGACGGTGCAACGACTTCCGTTTCTTTATTTATACAAATATTCAAAATCTTTTTCATTTCTATATTTTCGTTATTTTCAATTACAGAGTGAAATTTATAACCATTTTCATCTGAAGAATATCTAATTCTACTTAAAACGTCACAACCAATCACAATATCATAATCAACCGAATTATCTGGTATTATTATAAGATTATGTTCAATATCAAGTCCATCAAATATCGAATTAACTTTAATAATTCCTTTAGGAATTGTTATCGAGTGACCGAAACCAATAATTTTTTGTGTATATTCTCCACTATCTATTTTGAAATTTTTTCGGAAAACGCTCTCCTTTATTACCGAAATTTCCGCACCACTGTCAATAAAACATTTTAACTTTTTGTTATTTATTATTACATTTATTAACTGTGCCTTATGTATTGTACAGTTTACAGTATTTGTTGATGTACAGTCTTTAGATATATGTCCACTATTATTACATTTAAAGCACTTGGGTGCGTCTAATGTGCACTCGGCACGTTTATGATCCGGAGATCCACAATTGAAACAATGAAAATTTTTTACGTTGCTTTTATTATTGTTTTTGTTTACTATTTTGCTTTTATATTTATGATATGTTTTATTTCTGCTTTTATAAATTCTATCATAAATTTCATATTGTTCTTTAAGTTCTTTATAATCGCGTGCACTATACAATCCTATCTTCCACTCAGCACTACCTTTAATACCATCCACGATGTAGCGAATTATTGACCGCTGGTCTACCGTACCGAGAGAACCTATACGACGCATCTCTAACACGTATTCATTAATATTTTCATTGTCTTTTTTCTTACGCTCACGTAGCTGCGAATGAATTTCCGCACTTGTATATTCTTTTTCAAATTCCTCTATTAAAAGTTCTTTCAAAGTTCCATAGTCACAAACCGACACCGATTGTAAAAACAAATCTGCACTTTTTCTCATTTTATTTCTTGCGAAAACAAACTTTTGTATATCAGTCCAACCGTATGCTTCTGCAAATTTTTCAAAATTCTTTATCCACATATTTATTGTCATTCCCGTTTCACCTTCAAATACCGGTAGGGTTTTTTCAACGTTAGTAGCAGAAATTATACTACAAAACATGTCATTATTTTCTGCCATTTTACCACCTTCTCTTATAACTTCAATTTTATGTATATCTTCTTCGTTTATTTTATTATGATTTACTTTTTGTAATTTATTTTTATCGTTCACTTCGTCTGTTACCCCTGCTTCACCTTTTTTGTTTTTTCTACTGTATTCTTAGTTTCACTTTCTTGTTTTTTTTACTTGATCTTGTTTGCACTCTATCTATATTCTCATTTTCCATATCCAAAAGCACTAAAGAAATAAAGAAACTGTAAGGGCTGCTGTTGTTGTTGTTTTTATTCTTTGGAATGTCTACCGTTATTATTTAAGTACTTATGTATGTACATATGTACATTAAATTTAATAATTTCTGTCGTTTTGACTAATAGATTTCAATGTTAATTTTAATCCCATTTTATTCTTTTTATTTTTTTTGAACAACACACACTTTAATATTAATTTATTCACCACTTTTTGTATTAATGTAATTTTAGCTCAAAGTGGACGAGCCCCCAAAATGTAGGTATAGATTTAAGAAAACATTAGTGGGTTTTATTATTAATCCTTTTAGAAAATAAATTGTTTTATTATTGATAAATTGGTTATAATTCGATAATGTTTTAATATGTTTTTCAATATGTAAATTAGTGTGTTTGTATTGTATAAAAAAAATGTCCGTCCGCACAACTTCACAACGTTTTAATTTTAGAACGACTTTCCGGCTTGACTTCTTCTTTCAACTGTCTGTTTCTGTTCTCTTTGTATTTTTTGCTATTGTTATGTCTGTCAGTGTTGCAATATATCGTATGTTGGTCTGTTTTTGTTAAATATTGTGTTCCCACATATATGTGTTAAACATCTGCAGGAGTTCATAAGTATGTGCCAGTTAAAGATGTTTAATAATAATGAAAATTGTTTTTTTTTTATATTTTTTTCTGTTTTCCAAAATCTTTGTACAAAATATTTAAATATTATTGTTCTCTACTTTTAACTTGAATTTTTTTTTTCACAGACAATAAACGATGGAACTTGGTGACAATAACAGTAATTTGAAGTCTTCTAGCTTGTTCAACGATTTCTTTTATATTGACCTAAAAAAATAAAAGTTTTGTTAAGCTAGGGTCCCGTGGACCCTGTGGTAATAAAAAAGACTCACCCCTGCAACAAATAATATGTAATATATATATGAGAGAAAGAAACAACTCTATGGTTGTTTTAATTCTGTAAGAAAAACTCTCAATAATTAAGCCTCTCCTAACCTTTTCTTCTTCTTTTATTTATTTTGTTGTTCTCTTAGCTTGTAGGGTTATCGAGATGCTAAACTCGGTTTATCTTTAGTTCAACCACCACACTGTTTAATGGACAAATTTGATGCGAACTATGGTAGAACCTAACAACAACACTAAGATGTCCAACAGCCCTGTTGAAAGCTATTTCAACATAAGTAACAACGTAACACTGAAAGTAAGACATAAATTTTTTTACGTAACAGGCAAAAAAATACGTTCAAGCAAAAATTGAAAATAATACCACAAAAAATAAAAAGCGATTCCCTAATAGAAGATAAATGGAAAACAACCCCAAAAAAAGTCAAAGAAAGCATCAATTCAATAAAAATGAATATCGAAAAACTATTTCTATTAACCGATGAAAATTATAAAACAAATTTTTTTTTTGTTATTATTATTGAATCTTTCTATAAGAAAATTACAATAAGTATCCAAATTTTAACTGTAAAAAAGGATAAAAAAACTTAAATAATTATTATCAATGTAATAACTAGTTACTTGTACTCAAATCTTAACAATAAAAGAAATATTCTACGCTAGGCGCAAGGTATTACTTCTCTTAAGCCTCTTGTGTCCCTCGAACTGTAACAGGCAGGTGAGTGCGTTTGGATGGGTCGTTAGCTTGTGAACGTATTTAGTACAATATTTTTCAATTTCCTCCCGAACCGTTGGAATTTCTAAGTCTCTGTGGATATTCTCATTTCTTATATACCAGGGGGCGCAGACTAAAATATTCGACTGTCTTCTTTGTAACTTTTGGATGTTAGATGCACACGCAGTTCCCCATAGCTGAATGCCATATGCCCAGATTGGTTTAATGATGGCTTTATATAATAGAACTTTATATTCCAAAGAAAGAGATGAGTATGGACCTATGAGCCACATTAGCCGAGCTGTTTTTAGTTTTATGGCTGAGATTTTGGCCTCAATGTGACGTGACCACGTTAGGTGTCTGTCTAGATGGATTTCTAGAACAATGACGTTATTTATTTTTATTGGTGGACAATTTTCCTTTCTTAGTGTGAATGTCACATGGGCACATTTTGATGGATTTACTTTGATTTTTCATTTATTTAGCCAACCTTCCAGCTCGTTTCTATGAGCTTGTAAGTGCGCAGAGAGGAAAATTTGTTTCTTAATGTAGTGTTCTCCTTAGCTCAAAATAAAAACTTGTGTGTTCTGTTACGAATTCAATTTCTTAATGCCTAAAGTTTTATTTGTTGAAGATCATCTGTACAATCATGTTAACAATGTTACAAACATAGAAGTGTATAATGATAATCATGAACAGTTATTCATTGTGAGTAATGGATAATCTGTTACATTGTTTTATACATATTTTTATTATATTAGAGTAATACTTATTTGTATCTATAATACTCTACATGCTACCCCTTAAGCTGTTGTTAACACAGGTGTGCATATGCTTACCTATATTATTAATAATACACTTTTAGTTCAATAATATTAATAAAGTACAAAAAATTAATTGATTTGTGACTCTGGTAATTTCAAGTTTAATTCTGATTTCTTTACTATTCTACCTTTTTCTCGTGGTCTGAGTTCTCTTCTAGTGTGTAAATCACTTTCCAGAGATTGCAACTTTTCTTTGGATTCAGGGTTGAGGTTGTTATTAGAAAGGATTTTTGTGTTTGGTTCGATAGCCGGACTTGTGATATTTAAATGACGTTTTATTACGTGATTGTTGTGAGAAAATACACAAGAGTATGACTGAAATCCATGTTTTTCTTTTATTGTAGCCAATTTCCAACTAGGTTTGTTAGGGTTTCTATAATCTCGTACTTTCTGTCCATTATGGAAAGATTCGTTTATGTTGCCTTTATGGTTGATGATGTTTGTAATTTGAGAACGTATTATTTTTTCTTGTGTTGTTGGTGGTTTGAGATTACTGAAACGCGTTTTGAGTTTTCTACCGAAAAAAATTTTAGCCGGAGATTCACCTGTGCTGCAATGTGTCATATTGCGGTAGTCTATTAAAAATCTACATAATATTTGATCTAAGTTGGCGTTTTTATGTTGATCCAAGTTAGCTAAAATTGATTTTTTGAATGTTTTAACAAAGTTTTCGGCTTGTCCATTTGTAGCTGGATGACCTGGAGCCGTTAAAATATGCCTTATTCCATTTATTGATAGAAAACTTCGAAATTCACTTGAAGTAAATTGTCGACCATTGTCGCTTACTAATGTATCTACCAATCCATAACGTGAAAATAGTTCTCTTAATTTATCCACCGCAAAACTCGTGGTTAATTCCTTGGTTTTATATATTTCAACAAATTTGGAAAATGAATCGATGACGATAAAAAAGTAAAAGTTTTTTATTGGACCAGCAGAGTCAATATGTATTCGACTCCACACGCGTTCACTAGGCATCCAAGGTATTAAGCTGCTTTTTCAGGACTGGATTGTAGTGTCTGACAAGATTCACAAGATTTAATTAAATTTTCAATGTCTTTGTCAAGTCCAGGCCACCATATATACGATCTAGCCAATGCTTTGGTTTTTACAATTCCCAAATGGGAACGATGCAACTCATTTAAGATTTTAGTTTTATATTTTTGTGGAATTATTGTTCTGTATCCCCACATAATACATCCACTTTCAACACAAAGTTGGGTATGTTTTTCTCGATAATATGTGAAACTGTCACCTTTCAATTTATCTAAAGTGCCCTCTAAAATGCATTCTGCTACCTTGGATAAGATAGGATCTCGTCTCGTCTCTCGAGCGATATCTTTAAAATTTATGTCAAAATAATTTTCAGTCTCAACGAAATTTATGTAAGATTTTTCCATAGTTTTCTCTTTAAAAGTTAAGTGAGGCATTCTTTAAATGCTATCAGCTTCGTTTTTAATACCTTTGATATATTCAACGGAATAATCAAACCCGGACAATATAAGTGCCCAGCGTTGCATTCGTGCTGAAGCCATGATTGGCAAACCTTTGTTATTGCCAAAAATTGTAACCAATGGTCGATGGTCAGTTCTCAAAATAAACTTGTTTCCTAATAAATACTGCTTAAGTTTTAAAACACAAAACACAATAGATAGAGCTTCTTTCTCTAAAGTACTATAATTTTTTTCAGAATGGGACAACGCTCTCGAGACGAAAGCAACTGGCTTTATGCAATCTGAAAATTTATGTGATAATATTCCGCCAACAGCTGTATTAGAGGCATCTGTGGTCAATAATAATGGCAATTATGGATTGAAATGGACTAAAACTTGGTCTGATGTTACTGCATCCTTAATTGTGCTATATGCGTTCTGGCACTCTTTTGTCCATATAAATGGTACATCTTTTTTTAACAAGTGATATAACGGAGACATGATATTTGAAAAATTATTGATGAATTTTGAATAATAATTTACTAGACCAACAAATGCTCTTAATTCTGTAATATTATTTGGAATTGGTGTTGAAGTAATACTTGATGTTCTGTCCGTATTTTTACTTAACCCATTTTTGTCAATATTGAAACCTAGATATGAAATTTTTTGTTGAAAAAAAACTGACTTTTTGACATTTAGTTTCAAATCTGCATACTTTAACTTTTCAAGAACCATCTTTAATGTCTTAACATGATCTTGAAAATTTTTACCGGTGATAGTTATATCATCCTGATAAACAACTACAAAGGGAATGCTTCGTAATAAATTCTCCATTGTTTTTTGAAATATAGTAGCGGCTGTTTTAACTCCAAAAGGCAAACGTTTTACTTTAAGTGTTCCTACGTGTGTACTTAATGTACATATCATTTGTGATTCCTCGTCGAGGACAAGCTGGTTGTAAGCATTAGACAAATCTAATTTTGTGAAAAGCTCGCCTCCTTCCAATGATGCGAAAATTTCATCAATTCTTGGTAGGGGGTATTTAAAATCTGTTAAAAATTTATTTATGGTGACTTTGTAATCACCGCATATTCTTAAGTCACCAGAAGTTTCAACTGGCTCTAATACTCCAGTATTTATCAACTCACGTAATTGTTTCTCAACTTTATTTATACTGGCACTCAGTGCCTTTGAGATAAGATCGAAACTGGTCTGGGATAGCCTAGAACTTCTAAAAAGACTAGCATCCAATAACAGGGTTCACTTGGCCGAACTGATGTTCTGGAATAATATTTCACTTTGCTAGATGGGGCGTTATTTTCTGGAGGAGGACCTTTTCGAACAGCTTTGATAGGATGGATAATAAACTGATAGGTCTGTATGACGTGATTGGAGTGGCGTCTTTACCTGGTTTTTGGATCATTGACAATTTCTGAAATCTTCCAGGAGGACGGGAAAATCCCCACTCTTAAGATGGCGTTAAAAATGAATTTAATATAATTATCATAGCACAATCTGACAAGTAATACGATCAGCGCCGGGTGATTTTTTCGCATCAAGAATTTTGATTGCCATTTTAATTGAGAGCAACTGCATCCTTATTTGATTTTCAAAGGATCCAGAAGACTAGCAAAAGCATTTATTCGTTCACTTGGATTTTTAGCCCAACTAAGGTCCTCAAGTCTTAGTGGTGGTTCGGAGGAAGTAGGGCCCTTCATATGCTTCACAGCTTTCCATAGGCTGTGGTCAATTTTTCCTGTTGGATTCAAGTTACTTAAATAATTTGCAAGCACTGACTCATGCTGTAGACGCAGCTTTTCCTTAAGTATTTTTTGACACAAATTCAATTGGGTCTTTAAAGCTGGAGAACTATTTCTCTGCCATTCCCTTTGGTAAGACTTATAGAGGTTGCCTGAATGTAATCCTTCCCGAATTCTGGCATAACAAAGTGCCTCAACTTCTTACGCACAATGACGGCCATGCCACCACATGATTTCGACTTGGATGTTTAGTGTCATAAGTAATGAACCTGTTAATTCTAAAGCAATTCTTTACAGTAAAATATGTTTCGGATACCAAAAGGATGCCTATTTTCTGCCTATGTAGGAAATTTTTTACCTCGAACCTATGTTGGGATAACCCGTTCGCATTCCAGTAGCAAATACGCAACTGGGTCATTCTATTTTTGTCTAAGAAGGGTCTGCAGAATCATGTTCTGATTCCACATCATCTCCTGAAATATTCCTTGCATATTATTCATAAAACTGTTCATGTTGGTCATGAAATACTTCATTGTCTCCATCAGCTTGTCGATTGAACTAGAGCTGGTATCGTTGAAGATCTGACAGCTGCTCCTTAGTACTTGAGCATATGAAAGATTTTTCACGTTGGGCCTATTTGACTTTGGTAAACCATCGAAGTGTTGTTGGGTTAATTTTATTCCTATGTACACCATTAGACATTGCATTTGTTTCAGTATGAAGGCTCAGATAATTCGATTCGCGATATTTCGCATTTGTACGACTTTGAGGTTGTTTCGATTTTTTTATCCTCTTGAATAATTCATATCCTTTATAATTAACAGAATGTCTTCCACCGCATTTGCTGCACTTTCTTACATTGGAGTCGTTTTTAGGTGCTGTACACTCCGTGGTTTTATGCGAGTTAAAACAAAAATTAGCCAAATAAAATTATCAAAAAATATTAAGTTAATATAAACCCTATCATGAATAAAAGTGAAATTGTTGTTTTCCCGAAATTTTCATTCCCCTCGAAGGGAAAATTGCTATCGGGAATCTCACGTGAGATTTTGTACACGTTATCAGTGCAGAGTGAATGTATAATAAGAAGAATTTATTAAATTTTCTAAGTTTTCAATAGCAAAACAATACATTTTTGTAAATTACGAATGGTTCTTGTAATAAAGGAGTCAATTTTTATTGTTAAGCAGTTTTCAGTGCATATAAATAAAAAATTTCCGTAATTTTATAAGATTTTAAGAGCAAAAAATAAATTTTTTTGATTGAAGCAATTTATGAATGGTTCTTGAAGTAAAGGTGTAACGGTTGTGGATAAACGATTTTATCAGAAAATAAATGAATTTTTTATAGGTGGACAGCCAACTTTTTAATTCTTTTTTGTTAAAAAATTGCTAAATTCTGCTTGTTAAATTAAATATTAAGAAAAACACAAACAAAAATATTTATGTTTGCCCGCAAAAAGTAATTGAACAGATTAAAGCAAAAAAGTGAACAAAACAAGGGAAAAAAATTATTTACGATAAGGGGAACTCCCAGTGAAAGTGAACAAAATTCGAGGGAAATTATATTCATGATAAGGGTGATTATATGATTACTTGTAATAACACCAAAGATTAAACAAAGATATACCTGATTTTGGGCGCTGTATTTATTTACACGAATTTTAAGCCTTAAATCCAAGAAAAGAAATTTTTAATAACATTATTGAAATTTACTGCTACATATTGTTTTTAAAAAATAATCTAATATATAAAAATACAAGTATATATATATATATATATATATATATATATATATATATATATATATATATTAGGGCGGGTCGATTTAAAAATCGTACAAATTACAAGGAAAATCGTATTCTAGGGATAAAAATAAGAAACTTTGCCGAAGAAACCATACCTCTAAAATATATTTTGATGTCCCGACTTTTGATCCGAAGGTCAAATTTTTAAAAATCTCACTTTGACCCATTTAGAGTGCCTCGAGTCAAAATGTATGACCGACCCCCACTAACTTTGGATGGCCGGCCCATCAGTGCCAGTGGCACACCCCCTGGAACTACCGCTGGGGGGTTCCCCATACAAACATTTAAAGAAATCATATTTTTGGGAGTTTATTTTTCTCTTTAGAAATTTATTTAGTCAGAATGATATGAAAAAATGAATTTTACTTAGTAATAGAAAAGAAAATAAAAAAAATTATTGACCCTTTGGGTCAAAAGTCGGTACATCAAAATACATTGTAGAGGTATGGTTCCTTCGGCAAAGTTTCTTATTTTGATCCCTAAAATACGATTTTACTTGTAATTTGAGCGATTTTTTTGCTTCCATACAAATCGATATATTGATCCAATGACAGCAGGCAGAAATGAGTGTGACTGCAAATTCGAAATCTTTCTGCAGTGTTTAGAAAATTCAGAAACTGAATGGAAACTAGAAATGCCAAGCTACTACATCCAGAAAGATTTTTATAACTGTGGTACTTAAGCTAATTGAAGCAATTTTAATTAAAAAATCTTTGCACGATATAATTCACCCTGATAAATATCGAACTATTATCAAAAATTATAATATTTAATTAAGTTTGACAATAGTGAAGGTGGTACATTAAAAAATAGAAAAGTACCATTAAAAGCAATAAAAAGTACCAAAAGTCCCTTTCACGATTCCTTATTTCATTCGGTACTGTTTAATGATATTGTCATAATTCTAAGTTTGCTCATAACATAAAAAACCACTAAACTTTTTTTAATTTATAAAGTACTAGTCATATTTCTCTCTTTTGGTACTTTTTCCCTTGAAAAAATTTTTTTGCGATGGATTTTTATTGGGTGCAACAAATTACTAATAAAGTGTTTATATGTTGCATAAATTTACATAAATGTACTTATTTACAAATAGTAGTAAAAAGGGATACAAATAAGGGCTAAATTTGCTCGAATTTAAAAAAAGTGCCAATATATGTATATTGGAGATTTTGTGAGGAGAGAAGAATACAATTTAATTTTTGTTGCTGTGATTTTCACTTTGAAAAAAAAAAGCTGGAATTAAAAATATCAAAACAGTACTAAATACCCATCCGCTTATTTTTTAGTAAAATATTTTGTAGTTTGAATTTTGGTTCTATCTGTGTAGTTCCGGAAATATAGAAGTCCGATTTACCCTTTTTTATCCTCTAATATTCGAATTTCCAAAAATCCCTTTTTATTCGTCCTACATATTGTGAGAGAAACCTACTCATCGAATTTTAAGTTCGTAGCTTTAGCCGTTCGGGCTGAGCGAAAATGATAAGTCAGTTCACTTGTAGGTATAGATAAATTTTCTTTTTATAATATTTGATATTTTTTTAAAGAAAATTCCAACAAATTTTTCTTAAAGAGTTGTGGTTGTTTTATTTTAGGTCCCATTCCTTGAGATAGAAGTGCTTAGCCACAATAGCCTTCATTCCTCAGAGGCCACAAATAAGCTACTTTCAACGCTTTCTAAAAAATTTCACAAATACAATTGGGAGAAACTGTATTCTCAGGATGATAGCGCTATCCATTGTGGCTGTTTTCCATTAGGCCCCATTCCTTGAGATAGAAGGGTTTGGCCAGAATGGCTCCATCTCTCTATAAATCCCTTTAAATTCAGTACATACGAGTATGTGAAGAATATGTATGGAAATTTTTTTGATCGCATACGATATTTTTAAAACATGTATTTAACTAAATGTATTATCTTCACATACATAATAATAATCAGCCTTATCAAGAGTGTCGTAGTTGTAAGGTTTTTGTGTCAAATATGACAGATTTTCATTTAAAGCAATTATGAGTGTCGTATACAACAAAAATGCAACTCTACATGCAGTTCTATTACAATTTTTGGTACCATGAGTGTCGTTATACGACGCCAAATATTAAAAAAATAGTCGTATACATTTTTGTTCACGAGTTATAAAAAAATTTTTTTTTTAAATATACTCGTAAAATGTTATTCTATTCTCAAAAATAAATGAATTTATGTTTGACAAACAAAAACTATAAATTTTTTTCGCATTTAAAATACAGAATTAAAATCACTAATACTAAACAGTTTGAGAAAATATTGGAGCTTTTGCAGGAAAATCTTAATTTGGCCAGAGGGTTTAATAATACGCACTCTTTGTTTTAATTAGTGTCATTCTGTGTCATTTATTCTTTCTTCTAGTGAACATTTTTATTTCTCGTAAAAGTGATGGCTTCTACATCTGGCATCAGAAGTAGAGGTAGAGACAAAATTTTTCTAATTGACTATCCAGCTCATCAGATAACTGGATGTAAGCTGCCCTCCAATCGACAAGTTCTAGCTACTATGTTCTACAATTTGGGTACTGTGAAGTTAAATGTGAGAAACTCTGCCACAACTACTGTTGACGAGGTTTTCGTTTTTTGGACAAAAGCTCGAGTTCCTTCAAAACAAAAGAAAAATGTCATAGTAAAAATGGAAAAACTGTACGATGATTGGAGAAAAATGCAAAAGTACAAGGATAGAAAAACGGAAAGTGCAAGAAATGCTGTAAAAGAGTTTACCCTAAAGTTGGATGATCTCTTTGATATTGCCCACCAAGATGCCCTGACGATGATGACTTCAGAAGAAAACAAGGAGTTTCTGTTGAAAAAAATACAAAAAGGAAGACCAGGCTCCACGCTCGGAGTTGACCTGAAGTTGGCCCAAGCTGAAGAAAGACTACTACAGAAACAATGGAAGGTCTTGGACAAACAACTTGAAACGGCAAATTTGGGTAAGCTCCTGTACGTAGCGTGCCAACACCACGTTTTAGAAGTCTTGTTGAGTGGGGTTTTTGACTGCAAGTTTGGAAGCACATCGGGACCTCAACCGGACATATTCAAGAGATTTTAAAAAGAATGGTCCGCAACGAATAAGTCCAAGTTCGATGTAGGCGAGAATGTTTTGAAACTACTGCCCAAAGAAGAAATAGAGAATATCAAAGAAGAACTGCAAAGAAAACTAATGGAATGCCAGCCAAGAGACGACTACAAAGAGCTGTTACAATTGGCATTGATATATCTTGGTCATCTTGACAGAAAAGATGTGCGCTTCAGGTCTCCAGGTCCAGTACACCATGCCCGGTGGATGGCAGAAGCTATTTACTGTCTGAAAATACAACTCTTCCGTGACCAGTTTACGCTGATTTCCCAAGAACAAAAGGCCCTAGAAGCACTTTGTGTTTTCATCGTTAGAGTCTACTGTAAAACCTGGTTTAACGCCCCCAGAACGTATTTAGCACCAAAACCTCATTGACCTCATTGAAAATCTACTGAAATACGAAAGCATTGACAAAAAAATATAAGAAAAAGCAATTAACAAAATGATAAATCACCTGTGGTATCTTAGTCCTGAACTTGTTGCCCTGGCATTGTTTGATCCGACAGTGCAAAACACCGTAAAGAGCCAAATAGCTACAAAAATCTTAACAAATCAAGCAGAAGAAAATGAAAAGTGCTCCAGAAATATGCGACCCAAACTAAAAAAAACCACTGCCGAAATTCCTAGAAAAAGGTCTCCCAGCCCTAATTACATGTGCAAAGGATTGTAAACAACTTGAAAGTTGCGAAAGACATTGCAGAGCGAGGAGTCAAGCTCATCACAGATTACAACCAATTACTTACAAAGGACGAGCAACAAAAACAGTACATTCTCCAAGTAGTCAGCAGATGCCACCAGCTGTATCCAGATAGCTCCAAAACAGCATTATGTCAGTCCTTTGAATAAATTTAAATAAGAATAAAATGAAAAAGACATTTATTATACTTGATTTTTTAAATACATAATGGTTTTCATTCCAAAAATTTATAATATACAAGGGAAAATGGGTTTTTTCACAATAGGTTCCATCTTCGCTCTAAGAGGTACCTAGTCACGTTTTTAAGGACATTAGCTTCATTATCTTGAATTCAGTACTACTTGCGTATTTTTTTCTTGCATATTAAATATAATAAACAGTATCGCCTTCAATTTGATGTATGACACGGGCAAATATATTAAACCGTTCTAGAGATATGGGTCAGCAAAGTCGTCAAACTGGCAAAAAATCGAGATTTTCAAAAGTTTGAGGTTCCAGTGGCACGTGTTAACATCTTTCAATTGTACTCAAAGCTGGGCAATTCTAAAATCTGACAGAAAGAAACATTTTAGGGGGGTGCCCCCAAAAAAATTCTGACATTTTTTTTACCCTATGAGATAAAACCGCCCTAATGTAGCATATATGTTTGCTACTTTAATATATTAGCAAATGGAAATAATAGGAATGTGTAACTTTAATTTTCTCTATACACACATTCAATTTATCAAACAGAATAACAATACAAACGCTACAAAACTCACTAATACGCAATGAAAGTAGAAAAACACAGAAACTGGTGGATTTGAGTGTAACTGCGCACGTCTTTAATAATCAGCGTCTCCTAAAAAATTTAAATACGTGAATTACATACAAACATATATAGGTACATGACAATGTGTGAATTATAATTACCTATAATAATAACCAAGAATTTCTATCACCATTTTCATAGTTTTCATTTATATGTTGCTTTTCCTCACTAAGGAATCATGAACAGATCCAGGATGGTGAGCTGATATATACCTTGTTCTAAGCTTATGATCGCATACCTTTAAAATAAAAGGATGTAAGTAAAAAAATACTAACTTCTCTTATAATTACTACTGCAGCATTTATGCTAAGGTACCTCTTTCTGTTAAAATATTTAAAACTCTCCTCCATTTTCGGTGCTAAAATTCTAATATGGGTTCCATCAATACATCCTATTATTTATTAAAATTTTTTATTTTATTTTATATTTTTCATCCTCATTCATGGGAAAAGATATCCATATTGGACAAATTTCTTCATATAACACGTTAATGTATTCATTAAAGACATTGCTTACAGCGGATTGTCCCCAGTTAACATTATAGTCACTTCCAGCACCCATTTGATAGCTGCCTTCAGCTAGAATGCGCATTGTTACCGCTAGCTTTGTAACACATGTTAGATCTCGCTTGTGTTCCTAATTTTTGTGAAATTTTCTTCAGAACATACGAGTACTTAAATGCATCTTTATTTAGTCTAAAGTATTTTACGAACCTTAAAGCAAAAACATTTTTTAATGTATTTACAAAAAAAATTATAAAATTTACTTACATAGAATCCGGTATTGAAAATATATTTGAATGCAGTCTTTGATGTTTTCGCACTGCATTTATCTCACTAATATTGTATTCTTCGTCCTCATCAGACGATGAAAATAAAGCCTAACTTAACATTTTAATTAAAAATTTATTAGAAAATTAGAAAACCGTTTTCAAAAAAGCAAACAAAATTATTAATTTTGAAGACGGAATGATTCTTTAATATATATTTTTTTTAATATTTAGTGTCACCTTGCTACTTTCAGTCTTTTACAAAAATTGTCGTTGTCGTAAATTTTACATCGTACCAAAAAATATTAAAAACGAGTACGTCTACGGCAACTGTCGAAATACGACTACGACACTCATGATAAGGCTGAATTACTGTATAAATTTGGGAATTCTGGTTACTTGTTGTATTGAACTGAAATAAAGAACACCGTTTTATTTTATTATTACAATTCGTTTCACCTTTTTTGCATTTGTGTATAAAAAACAATATAGACTGAAATACATGTCACTAACACGATCAAGTTTTCATTCAATTTTTAAAATTTCTCTCATTTTTTTACCAATACACTCACACTTTTAAAATTTGCTGAGAGTTTGCTTTCAATTTTTCGTTCAATTGAGAGTTTCAAATTACAGTCAAGAAAACAGCTGACTGCAGTTTTTTTATTCCAAATTTGAATTCTTATTCTGCCGCCAGTATTGTTTTTTCTTTTAAATATGTTTGTGAACAAATTAAACAAATATAACGACGTTTTGCAGTTCATAGAGATATACAGAAGGCATGAAGTTCTGTGGAACATGAATATTCATGCATATAGACGGAATAATTTAAAAATTAAGGCATATAACTCTATTGCCGCCGAAACAAAACTGTCGGTGGAAGAGGTTAAAAAAACATCTTGTTGAAAAACTTACTTTGAAATTGCGTGCAGCCTACGTCACAGCTTTAAATTTTTGTGAATTTTGACAAGCAGTATATGTAAATTTCTTGAAAGAGAATTGTAAAAAAACTTGATCGTATGACTGCAGTGTTAATGATTACGAGTTAAGTATATAAAACCAAGCACTAACACTTACATTAGGAACGACCCTATAGACGAATTTATTGCAAACATAATTAAAGACAAAGTGTAATATTAAACCCATTTCCGCTTTGTTTAAAAAAAATTATGATTAAATCAAAACTATTTTTCGGTCGCAATTCCAAGAATTGCAACCGTAATTTGCCAATAGTTATTAACAATATAATTAATACAAAATAAATGTAAAATTTATTAATTATTTTTCGGTCGCAATTCCAAGAATTGCAACCGTCCCAATTTAATATAAAAGAATTAACTTCATTAATAAATTAAAGCACTAAATGCAGAAATGTAACAAAGTATATTTTTCGGTCGCAATTCTGAGAATTGCAACCGTCCCAAATTTACTAACTTTTCACTAAGAAAGCAATTTGCAATAGATATTGTCAAATAGGCATTCCCGTTCCCAAACGAAAATGCAATATTCAATAAACTTATTAACAAATAATACAATAACTTTAAGATATAAGAAGATCTTGTAATTAGAATAAGTCAGTCTTGTTTCTCCCATTCGGTCAATAAGTTGTCAAATTAAATAAAATTTATAAACCAAACAAAAAACAAATTTAGTTTTTTTTATAACAACCGCGACACGGTTACGAAATTGGCGCAGTCGGTAGGATCCTTAAAATATAAGGATCTAGTGATACGAATCGTACGAAAAGTGATAAAAACTCTGAGTATCCTGCTAAGAATAGGACCAGAGAAAAGTTTTGAAAAAAAAAAGAAACAAAATTTTTTTTTTACAAATCACTACAACGATAAACTTAATTTAGTTGACATTGAAAAATAAAAATCAGTGGACACAATTAAGATACAAAAAATTAATTTAGTTGACATTGAAATAAAAATCAGTGGACACAATTAAGATACAAAACTTAATTTAGTTGACATTGAAAAATAAAAAAATCAGTGGACACAATTAAGATACAAAATTAATAAAAATCAGTGGACACCGATAAATAAAAGGCAAGCTGTATTCAAAAAGGCAACAAGCATACGACCAACAAAGAAGAATGGAGGAACGGTCTCACATCGCATCTGTGAACGTGGCCGAAGAATTGGCCATAAAAGACCAACAACTGGAGCAATTACGCCAAGCGTATATAAATTTGCAACAACAAAATGAACAGTTACAACAACAACGAAACCAACAGCCACAACAAGAACAACCATTAAACCAATCCAGCCTTATGAGGGACAACATTTTTAAGATGGTAAATCATCTGCCAACCTTTACTGGAACAGGGGAGGTGACTATAAATAGTTTCTTTAGCAGCATCGAGTATTTGCTTTCGACAATTTCGGACGAAAATCTTAAAAAAGAAGTGGTCCGAATAATATTCTATAAAGTCATCCAAGGACAAGCCAAGGACATCATCATCAATATACCTACACCAGACAATTGGAACGTAATAAAGGAGACACTAAAATTAAGGTACCGACCCAACGTGGAACCACACCATCTATATAAAATAATAACCAACCTAAAGGTACACTCGGTAAGCGAACTTATAATAGAGTTACAAAACATTAAGTATAAAGCAGATGAACTAATCATATATTACCAGGACGATCATTACATTGACTTATCGAACATAGATAGCCTTTTAGTCAATACCGTGAAGGAAATGACGCAAGGTGTATTGTTGGACAAAATTTATGAGGTGGACAATATTAATGACATACTTAGAATTCTGACGAGAAGAAGGTTCGAAGATGCCTGCATTAGGCAAGAATATAGGAAATTCAAAAATACTAAATACGATTCAAATATGAACCAAAGCTACAAGAATAAACATAATAATTATACGCAGGAACATATAGAAAACTACAATCGTAATAATTATAATAACGTTAGGAAATATGATAATAATAATAATAGGAATAATAATGACAGGAATAATAATAATTGGAATAATTGGAACAAACAATTTAATAATTCAGGACGCTATAGAGTTCCACAAACTAATAATAATAACAATTATAATAAAACGTCAGGAAAATTCCAAAGGTTTAATCAAGCAGGAAATCCTAGGCCATACGAAAGTCAAAACCGTTGGAATCAGGCCAGGCAAAGGCAAGATGAACCTATGGAAATAGATAATATTCAATTTAATAAGCAAGTGAATGAAGTAAATTATAATAATCAAGTAAATACTAATAATCAGAGAACCGCCCAGTTAGGAAACCCTAGAATTGACGTCAGCCAATATCGCTTGACGCAACCTAGGCAAGAACGAAACGGATTCTTTGAAGGTAATAATCAAAGAGAAGAATATGATCAATTGGCAGGACACTCGGAACCCGACAAATGTTGTAGTAACATGGCTCAACCCCGACAAATCCAGGATCAGTTTTTTTCAAAACGACCTCAGATTTTTTACCCATCATAAATATTAAAATAAGAGGAAAAATATATGACGCATTAATAGACACAGGGGCGAGTATTAGTTTAATAGACAGTAACGTTAAAGACTTTAGAAAAAATTTATTAAAAGAACCAATAAAGTTTAGTACCATTAACAAAAAAGATTTTATTAGATATGAAGTCGTGACGGATGCACCCGACGAATTTAATATACCCCATTATGCGAAGATTAGATGGAAAGTAGCTGAATTAAAGGGACAAAGATATAAATTTATAATAGGAATCGACTTGTTAAATTGTTTGAAAACAATGGTAAATTTGGAGGACGGATATATCTCATTTAATGATAAAGTAACAAATTTTCTAATAAATCCACATAATAAGAATAGAGTCGCCGATTTTCTAAGTAGATTGGAACATGTTAATGAAAAAAATGTTCGGGAAAACTGGGATAACGAATCAGATTTTAAAATAATAGATAATATGGAGGACGAAAATGTTTCTATGGCAACAATCCATTCAGCAGATGAAAATTTGCACGATCATTTCTACATTAAGGAAGAAATAGTAAACAAGTATAAGACACAAATTATATTAACAAACAATAAAGTTGAAGAACTACAGGAATTACATGGAAAAAGGATAATATATATTGCGGAAAGTGATTTTGAAGAAATGGGACAAATATTTAGAAGGTATATCACTAAAGGTAAAGTAGGAATATTTTCTGAACTTTCAGACAGAAGCTACAACATAGTTCAAGAAAAATTAATAGAAATGTTTTCCAACGATAAACAAATTAATTTCACTAAATGTACTACAAGAGCTAGAGATATAGAAACAGAAGTAGAAGCAGTCAAGCAAATATCATTGTATCACGTTAGGGAAAGCATGCATTCAGGGATAGTCGAAACATATAACCAACTTAAAAATAAAATTTACTATCCAAAACTCATGGAGGTAATTCAATTGGTAATTAATCAATGCGAGATATGCCAGGAAATAAAGTACGATAGAAAACCAATAAAATCTAAATTTTTAGTCACAGAAACACCCTCAGAAAGGAATGAGATCGTTCATATAGACACGTATGTAATGAAAAGGAACTATTTTCTAACGGTAATAGACAAATTTTCTAAATTTGGGGCGGCATACCCGCTAAACGACAGAAACCACGTGACTCTTATCGAGCAATTAGAAGATCATTTCGCCAAAATAGGAAAACCAAAGAAAATAGTGGCAGACAATGAATTTAAAGGAATCCGAATAAAAGAATTTTTAGAAAAAGAAAACATTGAATTACATCTAAATAAACCCAATAGTCACACGAATTTCGTAACCGTGTCGCGGTTGTTATTAAAAAAACTAAATTTGTTTTTGTTTTGTTTATAAATTTTATTTATTTTATTTAATTTGAAGCTTGACAACTTATTGACCGAATGGGAGAAACAAGACTGACTTATTCTAATTACAAGATCTTCTTATATCTTAAAGTTATTGTATTATTTGTTAATAAGTTTATTGAATATTGCATTTTCGTTTGGGAACGGGAATGCCTATTTGACAATATCTATTGCAAATTGCTTTCTTAGTGAAAAGTTAGTAAATTTGGGACGGTTGCAATTCTCAGAATTGCGACCGAAAAATATACTTTGTTACATTTCTGCATTTAGTGCTTTAATTTATTAATGAAGTTAATTCTTTTATATTAAATTGGGACGGTTGCAATTCTTGGAATTGCGACCGAAAAATAATTAATAAATTTTACATTTATTTTGTATTAATTATATTGTTAATAACTATTGGCAAATTACGATTGCAATTCTTGGAATTGCGACCGAAAAATAGTTTTGATTTATGGATTTAATCATAATTTTTTTTAAACAAAGCGGAAATGGGTTTAATATTACACTTTGTCTTTAATTATGTTTGCAATAAATTCGTCTATAGGGTCGTTCCTAATGTAAGTGTTAGTGCTTGGTTTTATATACTTAACTTCTCCCTCCTTTAGATTAGAATTCTCCTGAATTCTTTTATTTAATTTTATTTTTATCTGTTTATGTTTAGTTAAAATTAACACAATTAAAATAAGTACTACAAATATTATAAAAAAGTTACATCCATATGTTAATTTTGTATGATAATTTAATGCTTTAATATTCTTTACATTATTTTTTTGTTGTAATTCAATTTCTTGAAAAGATAATTTATGTGTAAAATTCTGAGCTCTATTTTGATTTTCGATAATTTGTTTTTCTTTTATATTTTCGATAGTGTTTGAAAAATAATAGTCTTTAATTCTTATTGAACAATTACTGAAATTTATTAAATAATTTCCGTTTAACATGACCTTTTCGGAATTACAAGTTTCATTAACACTGATGTTCATTGCATTCTTAATTATAATTGTGTCTATATCTAATTGTACAATTTCAAAATCTTTGTTACTTACTAGTTGACAATTATTTTTTATTATACAATGAGTGCTTAATTTTAAGTCTTTTAAATGCTTATTTTCTTCAAATCTATATGTTTTATTTTCAAACTCGAAGCTTTTTTCTGTAATAGCATCTATTTCGTTATTGTGAATATTGGGTAGTGGAACAATAATTCTTAATTTAACAATTATGAAATTTTTAGGTATTTTTACTCCTAAAACTAAGTATGAACCATTAACAAATGTTGTACCACACTGTATATATTTCAACCTGTTATAATTGATATTGTATTTTTTAATTTCGTTACTGGTTAGAATACTTGGATGTACTAAACCATGTTTTGCAGAAATTACATTGTCTTGCAAATGCTCTATTCTACTCTTTATTAGTTGTATATTACTTAATTGCTCTAAATATCTACTTTTATTATTTTCTATTTTTAAAAACTTATTTATAGAATTTAGTTCTTCTTGAATTTTTTGTCTGTCATTTGTAATTACCCTCTTTAAATGATTTATAGTTATATTAAAATAGTCATTAATTATAATTTGTTGATTGTTGTTGTTAACAATTTCATCAATATTAAACAACTGTTTTTGTAAGTTTTGCCTGTCTTCGTCGTCCATAGTCCCAAATAACCATTTTTGTATGCTTCCTATTCCATTGATTAGTCCTCGTCTTTGCCTATTTTGTCTTGGCAATAATGTCAATAATTTATTTTTAGCGTCGCTTAGTTCTAAATTAAGCATTTCTTTATTATCAATCTTCATTAATTTTATGTTTTCTGTCATGTTGTCTAAAATGGTTTCCATATCATGCAAGTTTATAATATGTAATACTATGTCCGTCTCCTTGACTATTTCCTGACTTTTGATATAAATGTCTACAAATCCTTTTTGTTCTGTAATTCGTTTTGTGTTCATTATTCCTTCAATCGGTTGTGTCCATAAGAGTATCATCAGTATTGTCACTAACTGTAAATTTAAGAGGTCGTTTGATGTTACAATGATGCACTCTCTCTAATTTGGATTTTTTATATTTTGGTTGTTCTTTATGCCTAACTGCCTTGTAGTTCTTAATGAATCCTTCTTCCCTACTTTCGCTGTAATCTTCTCTAGATTTGTTTAATTTCTCAATTATTTTTCTTTTATTTTCCTGTAAATTCCTTTTTATTATACCATTTTCAATTTTTCCCAAATGTACGTCACTAGGTGTGCATTTAATGCTTGAATGGTAACGCTCATTATAGCTTCTAATTGCTTTTTGAATCAATTGTTTTATTGGAATATTTTTCTCTAATTTATATAATATCCTGAATTTTTCGGCTATTGTGTTATGCAAACGCTCTATGTCTGCATTACCCGTGTGACTATTGGGTTTAGTTAGATGTAATTCAATGTTTTCTTTTTCTAAAAATTCTTTTATTCGGATTCCTTTAAATTCATTGTCTGCCACTATTTTCTTTGGTTTTCCTATTTTGGCGAAATGATCTTCTAATTGCTCGATAAGAGTCACGTGGTTTCTGTCGTTTAGCGGGTATGCCGCCCCAAATTTAGAAAATTTGTCTATTACCGTTAGAAAATAGTTCCTTTTCATTACATACGTGTCTATATGAACGATCTCATTCCTTTCTGAGGGTGTTTCTGTGACTAAAAATTTAGATTTTATTGGTTTTCTATCGTACTTTATTTCCTGGCATATCTCGCATTGATTAATTACCAATTGAATTACCTCCATGAGTTTTGGATAGTAAATTTTATTTTTAAGTTGGTTATATGTTTCGACTATCCCTGAATGCATGCTTTCCCTAACGTGATACAATGATATTTGCTTGACTGCTTCTACTTCTGTTTCTATATCTCTAGCTCTTGTAGTACATTTAGTGAAATTAATTTGTTTATCGTTGGAAAACATTTCTATTAATTTTTCTTGAACTATGTTGTAGCTTCTGTCTGAAAGTTCAGAAAATATTCCTACTTTACCTTTAGTGATATACCTTCTAAATATTTGTCCCATTTCTTCAAAATCACTTTCCGCAATATATATTATCCTTTTTCCATGTAATTCCTGTAGTTCTTCAACTTTATTGTTTGTTAATATAATTTGTGTCTTATACTTGTTTACTATTTCTTCCTTAATGTAGAAATGATCGTGCAAATTTTCATCTGCTGAATGGATTGTTGCCATAGAAACATTTTCGTCCTCCATATTATCTATTATTTTAAAATCTGATTCGTTATCCCAGTTTTCCCGAACATTTTTTTCATTAACATGTTCCAATCTACTTAGAAAATCGGCGACTCTATTCTTATTATATGGATTTATTAGAAAATTTGTTACTTTATCATTAAATGAGATATATCCGTCCTCCAAATTTACCATTGTTTTAAAACAATTTAACAAGTCGATTCCTATTATAAATTTATATCTTTGTCCCTTTAATTCAGCTACTTTCCATCTAATCTTCGCATAATGGGGTATATTAAATTCGTCGGGTGCATCCGTCACGACTTCATATCTAATAAAATCTTTTTTGTTAATGGTACTAAACTTTATTGGTTCTTTTAATAAATTTTTTCTAAAGTCTTTAACGTTACTGTCTATTAAACTAATACTCGCCCCTGTGTCTATTAATGCGTCATATATTTTTCCTCTTATTTTAATGTTTATGATGGGTAAAAAATCTGAGGTCGTTTTGAAAAAAACTGATCCTGGCTTTGTCGGGGTTGAGCCATGTTACTACAACATTTGTCGGGTTCCGAGTGTCCTGCCAATTGATCATATTCTTCTCTTTGATTATTACCTTCAAAGAATCCGTTTCGTTCTTGCCTAGGTTGCGTCAAGCGATATTGGCTGACGTCAATTCTAGGGTTTCCTAACTGGGCGGTTCTCTGATTATTAGTATTTACTTGATTATTATAATTTACTTCATTCACTTGCTTATTAAATTGAATATTATCTATTTCCATAGGTTCATCTTGCCTTTGCCTGGCCTGATTCCAACGGTTTTGACTTTCGTATGGCCTAGGATTTCCTGCTTGATTAAACCTTTGGAATTTTCCTGACGTTTTATTATAATTGTTATTATTATTAGTTTGTGGAACTCTATAGCGTCCTGAATTATTAAATTGTTTGTTCCAATTATTCCAATTATTATTATTCCTGTCATTATTATTCCTATTATTATTATTATCATATTTCCTAACGTTATTATAATTATTACGATTGTAGTTTTCTATATGTTCCTGCGTATAATTATTATGTTTATTCTTGTAGCTTTGGTTCATATTTGAATCGTATTTAGTATTTTTGAATTTCCTATATTCTTGCCTAATGCAGGCATCTTCGAACCTTCTTCTCGTCAGAATTCTAAGTATGTCATTAATATTGTCCACCTCATAAATTTTGTCCAACAATACACCTTGTGTCATTTCCTTCACGGTATTGACTAAAAGGCTATCTATGTTCGATAAGTCAATGTAATGATCGTCCTGGTAATATATGATTAGTTCATCTGCTTTATACTTAATGTTTTGTAACTCTATTATAAGTTCGCTTACCGAGTGTACCTTTAGGTTGGTTATTATTTTATATAGATGGTGTGGTTCCACGTTGGGTCGGTACCTTAATTTTAGTGTCTCCTTTATTACGTTCCAATTGTCTGGTGTAGGTATATTGATGATGATGTCCTTGGCTTGTCCTTGGATGACTTTATAGAATATTATTCGGACCACTTCTTTTTTAAGATTTTCGTCCGAAATTGTCGAAAGCAAATACTCGATGCTGCTAAAGAAACTATTTATAGTCACCTCCCCTGTTCCAGTAAAGGTTGGCAGATGATTTACCATCTTAAAAATGTTGTCCCTCATAAGGCTGGATTGGTTTAATGGTTGTTCTTGTTGTGGCTGTTGGTTTCGTTGTTGTTGTAACTGTTCATTTTGTTGTTGCAAATTTATATACGCTTGGCGTAATTGCTCCAGTTGTTGGTCTTTTATGGCCAATTCTTCGGCCACGTTCACAGATGCGATGTGAGACCGTTCCTCCATTCTTCTTTGTTGGTCGTATGCTTGTTGCCTTTTTGAATACAGCTTGCCTTTTATTTATCGGTGTCCACTGATTTTTATTAATTTTGTATCTTAATTGTGTCCACTGATTTTTTTATTTTTCAATGTCAACTAAATTAAGTTTTGTATCTTAATTGTGTCCACTGATTTTTATTTCAATGTCAACTAAATTAATTTTTTGTATCTTAATTGTGTCCACTGATTTTTATTTTTCAATGTCAACTAAATTAAGTTTATCGTTGTAGTGATTTGTAAAAAAAAAATTTTGTTTCTTTTTTTTTTCAAAACTTTTCTCTGGTCCTATTCTTAGCAGGATACTCAGAGTTTTTATCACTTTTCGTACGATTCGTATCACTAGATCCTTATATTTTAAGGATCCTACCGACTGCGCCAATTTCGTAACCGTGTCGCGGTTGTTATAAAAAAAACTAAATTTGTTTTTTGTTTGGTTTATAAATTTTATTTAATTTGACAACTTATTGACCGAATGGGAGAAACAAGACTGACTTATTCTAATTACAAGATCTTCTTATATCTTAAAGTTATTGTATTATTTGTTAATAAGTTTATTGAATATTGCATTTTCGTTTGGGAACGGGAATGCCTATTTGACAATATCTATTGCAAATTGCTTTCTTAGTGAAAAGTTAGTAAATTTGGGACGGTTGCAATTCTCAGAATTGCGACCGAAAAATAATTAATAAATTTTACATTTATTTTGTATTAATTATATTGTTAATAACTATTGGCAAATTACGATTGCAATTCTTGGAATTGCGACCGAAAAATAGTTTTGATTTATGGATTTAATCATAATTTTTTTTAAACAAAGCGGAAATGGGTTTAATATTACACTTTGTCTTTAATTATGTTTGCAATAAATTCGTCTATAGGGTCGTTCCTAATGTAAGTGTTAGTGCTTGGTTTTATATACTTAACTCACGGGTAATGCAGACATAGAGTGTTTGCATAACACAATAGCCGAAAAATTCAGGATATTATATAAATTAGAGAAAAATATTCCAATAAAACAATTGATTCAAAAAGCAATTAGAAGCTATAATGAGCGTTACCATTCAAGCATTAAATGCACACCTAGTGACGTACATTTGGGAAAAATTGAAAATGGTATAATAAAAAGGAATTTACAGGAAAATAAAAGAAAAATAATTGAGAAATTAAACAAATCTAGAGAAGATTACAGCGAAAGTAGGGAAGAAGGATTCATTAAGAACTACAAGGCAGTTAGGCATAAAGAACAACCAAAATATAAAAAATCCAAATTAGAGAGAGTGCATCATTGTAACATCAAACGACCTCTTAAATTTACAGTTAGTGACAATACTGATGATACTCTTATGGACACAACCGATTGAAGGAATAATGAACACAAAACGAATTACAGAACAAAAAGGATTTGTAGACATTTATATCAAAAGTCAGGAAATAGTCAAGGAGACGGACATAGTATTACATATCATAAACTTGCATGATATAAAAACCATTTTGGACAACATGACAGAAAACATAAAATTAATGAAGATTGATAATAAAGAAATGCTTAATTTAGAACTAAGCGACGCTAAAAATAAATTATTGACATTATTGCCAAGAAAAAATAGGCAAAGACGAGGACTAATCAATGGAATAGGAAGCATACAAAAATGGTTATTTGGGACTATGGACGACGAAGACAGGCAAAACTTACAAAAACAGTTGTTTAATATTGATGAAATTGTTAACAACAACAATCAACAAATTATAATTAATGACTATTTTAATATAACTATAAATCATTTAAAGATGGTAATTACAAATGACAGACAAAAAATTCAAGAAGAACTAAATTCTATAAATAAGTTTTTAAAAATAGAAAATAATAAAAGTAGATATTTAGAGCAATTAAGTAATATACAACTAATAAAGAGTAGAATAGAGCATTTGCAAGACAATGTAATTTCTGCAAAACATGGTTTAGTACATCCAAGTATTCTAACCAGTAACGAAATTAAAAAATACAATATCAATTATAACAGGTTGAAATATATACAGTGTGGTACAACATTTGTTAATGGTTCATACTTAGTTTTAGGAGTAAAAATACCTAAAAATTTCATAATTGTTAAATTAAGAATTATTGTTCCACTACCCAATATTCACAATAACGAAATAGATGCTATTACAGAAAAAAGCTTCGAGTTTGAAAATAAAACATATAGATTTGAAGAAAATAAGCATTTAAAAGACTTAAAATTAAGCACTCATTGTATAATAAAAAATAATTGTCAACTAGTAAGTAACAAAGATTTTGAAATTGTACAATTAGATATAGACACAATTATAATTAAGAATGCAATGAACATCAGTGTTAATGAAACTTGTAATTCCGAAAAGGTCATGTTAAACGGAAATTATTTAATAAATTTCAGTAATTGTTCAATAAGAATTAAAGACTATTATTTTTCAAACACTATCGAAAATATAAAAGAAAAACAAATTATCGAAAATCCAAATAGAGCTCAGAATTTTACACATAAATTATCTTTTCAAGAAATTGAATTACAACAAAAAAATAATGTAAAGAATATTAAAGCATTAAATTATCATACAAAATTAACATATGGATGTAACTTTTTTATAATATTTGTAGTACTTATTTTAATTGTGTTAATTTTAACTAAACATAAACAGATAAAAATAAAATTAAATAAAAGAATTCAGGAGAATTCTAATCTAAAGGAGGGAGAAGTTAAGTATATAAAACCAAGCACTAACACTTACATTAGGAACGACCCTATAGACGAATTTATTGCAAACATAATTAAAGACAAAGTGTAATATTAAACCCATTTCCGCTTTGTTTAAAAAAAATTATGATTAAATCAAAACTATTTTTCGGTCGCAATTCCAAGAATTGCAACCGTAATTTGCCAATAGTTATTAACAATATAATTAATACAAAATAAATGTAAAATTTATTAATTATTTTTCGGTCGCAATTCCAAGAATTGCAACCGTCCCAATTTAATATAAAAGAATTAACTTCATTAATAAATTAAAGCACTAAATGCAGAAATGTAACAAAGTATATTTTTCGGTCGCAATTCTGAGAATTGCAACCGTCCCAAATTTACTAACTTTTCACTAAGAAAGCAATTTGCAATAGATATTGTCAAATAGGCATTCCCGTTCCCAAACGAAAATGCAATATTCAATAAACTTATTAACAAATAATACAATAACTTTAAGATATAAGAAGATCTTGTAATTAGAATAAGTCAGTCTTGTTTCTCCCATTCGGTCAATAAGTTGTCAAATTAAATAAAATTTATAAACCAAACAAAAAACAAATTTAGTTTTTTTTATAACAACCGCGACACGGTTACGAAATTTACGTTTGTCCAATGAGAAGCAGTTCTCATATAAAAAATTTGTTATCACCTCAAAAAAGCAGCACACATAAATTGTCAGAGCATAAGACAATCATCAGATTTCTCTAAGCTTGATGAGTTAAAATGTATTTTAAATGATACTGGACTTCCCCCCAGTTTTTGACTTCGTATTTAAATCGAGAATTAGTTGATTGTCGTTTTGAACTTAAATGGCACATAAATACAGTTTCAGTTTTTCAGTCTTAAATGATTGTTCTTATTTATTTGCGACAAGTATGGTAGCATCATGAATTATTAAAAATTAATGATCATTATCCGAAAAAACAGCTGTGTCAAAGCAAAAAAAAAGTGATAATAAAAAAGTAATATTTTGAAAATGGAAAAAACAACATTAAATCAAATGAAAAGAACTGAAAATTTTATTTCAGCTGAAGCTGACTTTTTATTGTCTGCTGTAAAAAAGTACAGCAGCATAATTGATAACATTATTATTACTTATTGTTTTTTATTATATTTATTAAATTAAACACAATAACCTTTTTGGTACGAGACACAAAAAAAAAACTTAAGTGGACTTTAAATGCTCAAGATTGGACATTTAAATATGATTTAAGTTTATAGTTCGAAACTCAATTTTGTATCTAAATGGAACTGAAAGTTCAAATGACACTTAAATGCGAAGTCAAATACTGGGCATTAATGTTTTTGCTATCTCCGAGACATGGTTAAAGCCACATATATCAAATTGCTTTATTTCTATACCAGGCTTCAAGTTGTTTCGTAATGATCGTGTTGGCTTTAGAGCGGGCGGTATAGGTATATATATTTCTAATAAAATTAGCCATAAATTAGTGCTTAAAGAGTCTGTGACCGGCTCATCTGAACTCTTATTTGATGTAGTCTGCCTGCCATATGTTGATATTAATGCCTTTAAAGAGTCGCACCAAGATTTGCTACTAAAATACACTAATATAATAATTATTTTGGATTTTAATTTCAACCTATATAACTTTAAATTTCTCAGTAAACCGACACACATTGACATTGCCCACGAATCTATAATACATCTCTTATTGATTATTAGATTTTAAGTGGTCTTTCAGTTTCGTGCTCTGACCAAATCCAATATACTTCTTTTTCACATGATGCTCTAATTTTTGCCTCATTCCCCATAAATGCTGACAACTCTGTGGAGAAGGTTGAATATATTGATGTTAATGCAACAAACTGCTTTGGTACTCTACACTTTTTATGATATTCCAACTTCTCAGTCGAATTCATTTGGAATTCACACACACTGGTGTGTGGCGAATTCTAAGAAATGCAGGTTGTTCTATTAACAGTGACATAGATATTGATTTGGATGTCAATTTTATTAATGATTTTTTGGTATGTAATAATGCGTCAAACAGCAATCAATCATCGGACTTTGATGATTCTATTTACAAAGTTACGATGTTTTCCTGTGTGCACTATTAACATCTTGATCAAATTTATTAAAATAGTTTTTCCCCATATTTCTAATTATATTCTTGTAATTTTTAATAACATTCTTACTACGTCGGTTTTCCCTTCGGCCTGGAAAAACGCCCGAGTTGCAGCTATCACAAAAACAAAAAGTATTCGCGGACTCGATGACCGAAATATCTCAGGCAATATTTAAATAATGATATCACTGGATATTTCCAAATCGTTTATTTCAATTAATCATCAAATCATGAAACTTCGTAGGGAATTTAATTTTTCAAAATCCGTAAGTAAGTTGATTCTTTCATATTTAAGTATATTAATAGCCTGGTTGATTTTGTAAGCACTCCCATTTGCAGAATCTTCATTTATGCTTAAATTTCTGATGTATTAGTTAATAATATAAATTTTTCACTTGACATCCTAAAGCTCTCTGTCTATCAAATTCAACCACAGTTTCGAACATTGATGTCAAACTTAATGGTATCCAAGTTTAAAGTATTATACATAATTGATTGCAAACTCTCTTTTGCTGTTCATTTTGATATTACTCATGGCAAAGTATTTGATGTTTTAGGCAATGTAAATATTATATATTCAACAAATATTTTTCCTCTGCAACATATTAGAGAAAAATTTGCTCATTCTCTGCTTGTCCTAATGAATTTGAAGTTGTCACTGGTACTAAAGCATATAATTTTTAACATTGGTTATATTCCTTGGGTGTACCTTTGACAGCTTCATAAAATAAGGTACTTCAACAGTGTAATAAAAATGATTTCCCAGCTGCTCTACGGAGAAATTTTATTATCTCACGATCAGTGAGAACCCCGCAGATAATTATTCCCAGGATATCGTATCTTGTGCTTGAGAAATAATTTCTGGTGCGTATTATCGTTTTTTTTTATTATCTACCTTTTTCCTTAAGAAAACTATTGGACCATATCTCCAATTCTCAGTAAGCTGTCTCTCGTTTGGACTCAGTACTTATTGTACTGAAAAAAAAACTCATGAGAATATCATGAGTAAAAGAATAAATTTTAAAACCAACACAATTTCTGGAATTAAGCACAAATAAAGATTAATATTTTGTTAAGCTTTTAAATTCCAAATAGAAATTATTACATATGTAATAATCGGTTCTTTTTGTAATGGTGCTATTAGTTATTTATATATAATATTTATATGTATATCTTCGGCAAAATTACAATTTCAATAATTAATTTATTAATTTGTCGTCTAAAAAATTTTTATGAAGACATAAAATTTTTTAAATATTTATGATTAATTTTTATACACATGCAATGTGCTATTTCCATAACTCTATGGAGTAATTTTAATAAACAATTTTTATGTAAAAAAAAACCAATGAATTAACTGAATTTATATTTTTTATTACCCCCCATTTTCGCCTTAACAGAGAAACGGGGCTATATGTCGCTTCTAGTTTTGGAGTCTACTCCCTTGGAGCTTTCCTTGGACATATCACAACCCCATTCAAATCTGTCCGTTTGGCCAGCTATGATACCCTAAAAACCCCTATTTTTCAATCAATGTCATTTTTTAACGAGTACAAAATTTACGCAATTCCTTAAAAAAAAATACTGAACTGATGCTTTTTCTTTAATATTATTTTAAAAAAAATTTTATATTTTAAATTTTTATTAAAAAAAGAGTTTAAAAAACTGAATTTTTTTTTAACAGTGTGTAGAACAAAGTTAACAGTGATGTGGGACGTATTTAACTAACGAATTTATCTTCACCTCCTTACTTACTTGCACATATTTTGGTGTTAATATATAATAAGTTCTTTTGGCTTTACAGGATTTATTATTACATTAATGAAAGAATAAATAAATAAAGAGTCTTTGAGGCCCTGAGTTAAGAAAATTTATTATTTATTTCCTTCTTCGAATTCAATTTTCTATCATCTGTGATAATTTTTTCTTAATTTTCTTTAGCCAATAAAGTAAATTTAAGTCTAAATTCAAAAAAAATCCAACATAATTAGAATAAACTGTTAAACTTTAAAATTCCAAATGATTCGTTTACTTTAATTGAATTCTAATTTTACTAAGAAACGATTTAAATATTTTACTTACCATTTTCTGTAAAAATTATCCAAACATGTACGAGTATTTATTGTCCTTCGAATTGTATTTTCTTTTACTTTTTTGTACGAAATAGGAACATGAGCCTTGTGTACTTAATTCTCCAAATGAAAGTATATTTTTAAATAAATATCCATTTGATTTAAAATTACAATTGTTGAGAAATTTGGAAATGAAAGTAGTTATAAAAATAATTTATATGGCTGTCATCTATTTATTGATAGAACTTTAATTCAATTTAAATTTAATTGTTAATTTCACTATATTTTGGGTTCTAAATTATTGTTTTTATAGCACGAATTATTTATAATATTCTTTGACTATTGATTGAAAACTGTGTGAAATAAATTTTTTGTAACACCATTTCAAGGAATAATTTTTTTATTTTGTTGGATTTTAATACGTAAACATTAGATGTGTACTTAGCAAAATGTCTTATTGAACATTATTTCAATTTACTTATATTTGTAGGGGGTACATTTGTAAGTGTCTCTTGTTTTTTATAAAAAAAAAAAATGCTTAATTGTTGTTAAACTTTTTAATTGTGCAAAATACTTCTAATATTTTTATATTTTGTTAGCACTTTTGCTTTTTAATAAAGTATCCTTTATTTATCATCTGCCTTCCATATGAAACAACAAATCAAAAGAATCAACCCCCAAAAATTCACAGGCAGCTTTGAAACTTTACTTTTTAATGAAAGAAAAATTAGTGATGAACAACAATGTGAAAATTTTTTGAAGGGTTGCAAAAGGTACCACGCTTCAGTAAATATCCCTTTTCTAAGGATGTGTTCTATATTTCAGTCATATATTTTATTTTATAGTGTTTTCAGACTGAATTTAACATTAAATCTACCAACTGCTGATTTTGCGCTAACACTGCAAATTTAATAAATTCAAAATTTGACATTAATAAATTTGTACAAAATAATATAAATTTCTTATAGAAATAAGTGTATTTGATGCGCTACTTTTTGTACAAAGCTTATTTGTCTAACTGTATAAAAGCCAGAACATGTGTGGACTTTGGTAAATATATTAACGAGACACATATTTTCTTTGTCTTTCATCTAAGAACTTAATTTTCTTGGAAGTTCTTTTATTCCTGCTGCCGTTGAAAGCATTTTCTTCTGAAAATATTTGAAATAGTTTTTATTTTTTTCATTTAATTTATGGCGTTTTCTTTTCAAAGAAAAATGTTTCATCTATTCTGCCATCCAAGAATGTTTGCGTTCTATTGTCAAAAAAATGTAATAGTTAAAATCAATATCACGTTCTGTTCTCAACATGTTGCATATAAAAGATGCAAAAAGGGTACATACTGCCCTTTTTTACAACTGTGTCAACTACTTTTTTATAAAATTAAGTAAATTATATAATTTGCAAACATTAATTTTTATTTTATTTTAGGTGCAAAGTTTTTTGTGTCAGCTATTTATCAGTTGTGTTAACGTAATCGGATTTATATGCTCTGAAAGCTGTAAACACATAAAATTGTTGCATGATAAACTTATTTTTGTTTTATTGAAAACATAAAAAAGGCATCCCTTGTGCAGTTTTAGGTAACCTGTTTAAAATATGACATAATTTAAAGGGAGAATATTTTTTGAGAATAGAAAACTTCATTAATAACATTAGTAGCTCTTTCTACATATGCAGAGCTTTTTAACTCGGGAGCACTGAGTTTAACGTATAAAAACAGTGATGTATTTCATAAATTCAATTCCAAAATAGCATTTAATATAGATTTATTAAATTAATTTTTTTGTGATAAATGCAAATGAAAACACTATTACTGACTGAAAATAAATAATATCGTTGGTTAGCCAATGAAAATACATACTTGTTTTTTTTTTAATTTACCTGACTTTATTATAACTCAATATGGTAAATAAAGGAATTTTTCAACAACTTAACATAATAGCGGCATTCAGCCTTATTACGGTTCTCGAAAACGTACTTCGACAATAATTGTCGTGTTGGTTCTCTATTTTTTTGTTTGTTTGTGGTACTACGTAAAATATTGTGACGAGAGATTGTCATAAAAAAGTATTATGAAGCAGTCTGTTGTGAACTGTCAAAAATAATAAAAATAAAAATAATTGGCGACAACAAAAATAAAAGAACTTCATTATTATACCTTTTACTGTGAGGAAGCCTAATTGGACCAGAAATGGTCTAAAACCATGACTACCTCTATTTTTGACAATTTTGTCAGTGGGTTTTTTGCGTATGTTGTACGGTAGCAACGGAATATAAATACTGCTGTAGAGAGAGGCCTTATTTATAGATTTAAAAATTTTTTAAATGAGCAGGTCGAAAAACATGAAGCTATTTATCCATTTTAAATATTTTTAGGAAAAGCAGGCAAAGTAGTTGAAACTTTAAAGGTGAAACTGGAAGAAAAATAAAAGATATAAATAGGAGTGAAAAGTTAGAAAAGATCTCTTGTGTAGCAGATCAAGTTTGAGAGACAGTGAAAAGTGATAAGGGGAAAGTGTCTAAGAAAAATTGTTCTTTTTATTAAAGCTGAGTCCTTAAAAAAAGAAAAAAAGGACGAATACGAGTAGTGGTAAAACTTAAAACTGTCCGACTAAAAAGTGTAAAAGTGTGAGTCTTTATAGAAAATTTTAATAAGATATTAAATTTAAAACTTTCGAGTGAGCCCTTATGAAAGGATAATAAAAGCAAACTTTATTTATATTAGTAAAAAATTCTCCTGAGTGAGAAATAAAAATATTTCGGACAAAAATGTATTTTCACTGGACATATAAGAGAGAAAAATACTTTTAAATAATAATGTCCTTATAGAAAGATAACCCATCTGTAGAATAATAAGTAAAAAAAAAAAAATATTTGAAAACCGTGACGCATTTTTTGAGAAGAGGTAGTTGAACAGGACGAGTGTCTGCAAGGGAGCAATTTGTCAAAACATTATTTATTATTTGTGACGATTAAAGTATTTTTTTGTTTAAAAAGAATAAGAAAAATATTGTTACGAAAATCACTCTATTGTATGACTGTGTTCTATTACTCATAAGTAGCAATTCGGTGTGTATGTTAATTCGTCGAATTTTATAGTGTAACACTTGTGTATTATTTATATCTGTGGTAGTGTATAAGCTTTATGATACCTTTAGTTCTAGAATTTGCTAGATTAAGCATTTTCATTTACCTTTTTGTTCTATATATCATGTATATGCAGTAACTTCTAGAAGCTTGTAGATGGTTCTCGGCTAAACTAAAGATTTGAAATGTACGTTACAGTTTGTCAAAGCAAACAGTATATAAGGAAATGCTAAGATTGCCAGATGAGTTCAGTTAAGTTCAGTTCTGGTTAAGACACTAGACTGTGAACAAGTTGTGTGAAAAACAATAAAGTGTCGTTGTGACGTTTATAAATAAAGTGTGTTTCTACAACAAGTGTTGAGAAAAGATAACTAATTGTGTTTTTATTTTACAACAAAGAACGTTTAATAAACTAAACCTTTTTATAATAGCATAACGAATAGACCGACAGATGTGTTAAACTAATATTGTTTTTGCCATTTTTTGTGGTAATAACTTTTGTAAAATGCCACAAAATAAATAGAAATGTAAATTTTTCGTTTCCGTTAACACCTTTATTTTGGGAGAGAAAAGTAAAAACTTGTCCTGTGGGATAAAATAACTAATGAAATTTTAAATTACAGATGAAGGTGTTATTTTAAATCATTCTTGATAGTATTTAATTCTAGTAGTTATAAGAATTTTGTGTTTTTTTTTTGTCTATAATTAATATAAAAAAGAAAAAATATTAATTTATTGTTGTTATGGAATATTTTCTTTGTTAAATTTAGAATCAAGTTGGATTCACTGAATTTTTATTAATTTTAATGAACAACAAAGGATGTAAAATTTTGTTTTATGCTTACAAGAACAAAAATTTGTATATGTTAAAGGAGCAAAAGAGCTGGTGGGTGTCTGGTTGAGTGGGGGACTTAAAATAATGGAAATGTATAATCCATGTTCCAGGATGCGTGCGCAATTATGAGGAAAATTACCACCAGAACTCTCGATAGTTACGTGCCCTGGTTGAAGTATGTTTTGACTTGTTTTATTGTTTCATTTATTATTTTCTTTTTATATTTTATTTTCATTTCTTTTATTTTAATTTCTTTATACTAAATAATTGTTTATATTTTTTATTGTTACTGCTCAAAATTTCTTTTTGTTAGTTGGTGGCACAACAACTTTAAGACATGACAGAGGTCGCGTAACAGAATACGTATCGTCGGCGCTCTTATTGAGATTTTACATTTCATTGGTAAGCATATCTGAGCGCTTTTTTTAATTTTTTAGTTTAACAAAATATATTTATAAATATTTGGCTTAGAATTTCACTTTCACTAAATATTTCTTTTATATAATCCTATATTTTTCTAAAAATAATAATTTGCAGCATAAAGGTTATGCTGTAGACGGATGAATGTGATCTGAAACTCAGTGGCTTCCGTGAACTAGGTAACATTAGTTGGGACTAAAGGACATATGGATAATGATATTAATAATGTGACACCTGATATCACAAAGGGAATAGGCTGCGTCGTTTTGTGAACTGTGACTCCGTTTTGAACATTGATAGATTGGACTGTCGTAATTTTTTTTTTTTTTTTTTTTGGAGACGCATGAAAATGTGTACATTGATTTGCCAATAGAATATTAGAATGTAGAATAAACTAAACTTGTAATTTTTCCTTAGTAAAATTGTTCTATTTGTATGAGTCGTTGATAAATTTATATTTAAAAAAATTATATTAAATTAATTTTGATTTTTTTTAAAGCAGCGCATGTCTTAACTTTGCTATAATATGCGTAAAGGAGTATCATGGAAATTACAAAAATGTTAATTAATGTGGACAAATATATTTAGTCTAAAGTTGATTTTTCAAGGCCATC
This sequence comes from Thelaira solivaga, assembly GCA_947397855.1. Lineage (NCBI taxonomy): Eukaryota > Metazoa > Arthropoda > Insecta > Diptera > Tachinidae > Thelaira > Thelaira solivaga. The sequence continues at coordinate 45,391,894 of OX377614.1, forward strand.
GCATCGCATTACAATCTATTATTTTCACATTGACTAATTAAACGGGGGATAAACATGCATTTGAGTGCATATCAAAAAATGAAAATAATTTTGATTTTCGTCAAATTCACACACAACGTATACGTGTGACGTCCCTTTTTAAAAAACACGCGGTTGTCTCAGCCGCTTACAAACATTTTTACAGACAATGACTGTTAAAAAGGGTGAGGAAAAATTTGAGCTCCGACCGCTAGCTAAGCTGAAGAGAGCTAAGTTCGGGCTACTTCTTAAAAAACAAGAAAATTACAACGAATACTTAACGAAAAATGAAGGTCACATGTATACGTTGTGTGTGAATTTGACGAAAATCAAAATTATTTTGATTTTTGTGCAGAATTTGCTGGTCTGGCAACACCTCCCTAATCATTTTGTTTTTGTGCAAAGTTCAGTGCACATCGCATTTTTATAATAAAATTTGAGAAAAAAATTTTTTTGCTGTCTTGGTTCAGCAACAACAGATGAATATTTATAATTTTTTATATTGTTTATTTAAAAATCTAACAAGAACATAAAAAATAAAATAAAGATGCGTTTAGGCAAATGAAAAAAGTAAATGACAGCGTCAGAATTTAGGAACTGCCAGCATTGAAAAACATTATAGACTATAGAAATTAACAGGGTACACAAAAAAAAGAGCTTTTACTAAAAAGGAAAACTTTAATGATGTCAGAAAAGCATTAAGGCCAGCTATAGAAAAAGAAACAATATGAACGTTAATGGATAAAATTTGGAAAATGCAAATTAAGATCATCCATATTCCAAGGTAGTAAATATAAAAGGGAAAAAACGGTAGGTCAAGGAAAAGAAAAGGTCGAACAACGAACAAATTAATAGAAAAAGCAAACAACAAAGTAATAAAGAAATATAATTATAATAAAGAAACATAAGCTGATAGAAGTAGAAAAGTGAAGACTATTAAATTCAGTTGTCCAAGAACAAACTCGATTGGTTTAAATGATGTTCATTTAGAGACTAAATTCTTTATTAAAGTAAAAGTTACAAGCTTAACTATTGTATCAAATATTATCGTATGATTATTTTACAGTTAGATTAATTTATATTGAGAATTAAAGAAAACAAGAAATAATTAATTTATGAACGAGGGTGGCTTCAAAATTACTAACAACAAACAAATATTTTTTATAAACATTTCCGCCAGCCTTGAACAAGGTTCAACGATCTTTAGGAAGTGGATATAGTTTTGTGATAGGCCTTATGAAAGTTGAATTTTCTGTTTTAATGGTAACTACTCTTGCAAGACCGTCAGACCCAGAATAAGTTTTGATAACACTACCCAACTTTAAACAGGCGGGGGGTAAATTATCTTCATGGAGCAAGACGATGTCATCAACAGCCACGTTATGCTGCTCCTTGAGCCATTTAGATTTGGGTTGTAGAGAGAGTAAATACTCACTTGACTTAACACTAATCTCCATTTAGATAATGATAAGGTATTTAAATTTGTAACGTCTTTTTCTGGCAAAGCATTGAGAATATCATCAGAATCAGCTTGGACCAGAGGTCGAGAATTCAACAGGGCTTTAATTCGAGCTAGTAGTGTCGATAGTTCTTGAAAATTAACAGCGAGTCCCTCAATATCGAATATTTTCGTTTGCTTGCTTTTTAAACGACAAACAACTATTTTGCGTCCCACAAGCTACCCAAATAAGACCAGCTGATGTGAAACACAAATAACTTTTTTATTTTTTAACATAATTTATTTTTTCTTTTTGCAGATTATAACTAAACTCTTGGAAATTTAAAATGAATACGTACAGTCCACAACAACGCATTAAAATGATCGATTTTTATTATTCTTCTCAACGATCAATTGTTCTGACGCATCGAAATTATCGCCGTTTTTTTTTTAACGTAAGATCAGCCCCCACATCTTCCATGATTACAAGTTTAGTTCGCCGTTTTGAGGAACTGCGTTCAGTTGCCGACCATCCAGAAAGAGGTGTTCATCGAAATATTCGTACTGAAGACAACGTGGAAGCTGTGCAGCAGAGTGTTGCAAATGATCCATCTGTCTCAACTCGTCGCCGTTCCGACCAATTGTGTATACCCAGAACAACATTACAGAGAATTTTAAAGCTGGATCTTAAGATGTATCCATACAAAGTTCAAATTGTGCAACAGCTTCTACCGCAAGACCCCCAACAACGACTACAATACGCTCACTAGGTCTCATTTGGGCCACCCATTAGAAAGAAAATGTATGTGAGCGATAACGTATGCATTTCAATACAAATTTGCGTCCCACTATAATTATTTTTTGTTATCTATGCGAACTCAAATGTCAAAAGCAGTCACTTGTATATTAATTGTCGAACAGCAAATAAGGAAAAAAAATTGTTTAAAGTGCAGAAAAAAATTAAAATTAGATAAAAATTGAAAGTAAATGGTAAGTAAACTATTGCTATTGTTTGCTAGTAGAAGGTACAAGGTTAGTAAAAATGGAGCGCTACACGAATGAACAACGCATTCTCATTGTGAAATTGTTTTACCAAAATGGTGAAAGTTTTGCGGCTACAGTTCGCAAATTGCGATCAATTTGGGGTCACAATAATGCTCCAAAAGAGTCAACTGTAAAGAGATTAATGGATAAATTTGACGAAACTGGGTCTGTTAGTGATGTAAAGACAACAACGCGCCTTCGACCAGGTCGATCGACCAAAACTGTCGCAGCTGTACGTGATGATGTCGCTCAAACTCCATCCACCTCAATTCGACATCGAGCTCAGCAAATTGGTGTTTCCAAATCCACTATGCAGCGAATTTTGACGAAAGATTTGCATCTTCATGCATACAAAGTTCAATTGACTCAGGAACTGAAGCCAGCTGACCATGGACAGCGAAGGGAGTTCGTTAATTGGGTATTGGAGAGACAACATGAAAATGCTGATTTTGCCGATAAAATCATCTTCAGTGACCATTTCCATCTTTTTTAAATATCTGTGTTTTATTTAAAATTTAAATCTTGCTTTCTTGTTGATACACCCTTTATATTTATATACATTGCAACATTAAAAAATCTACAGGCTTTAGTTGACTATATGGTGCAACACCCAGATTTTGCAAGAGGAAGTGCTATCTACGGCAGCAGTAAAATGACGGTAGAAGAGCACTGGATAGTTTTGGTAAAACAACTAAATACACTTAAGCCACCTAGGCGTTCCATTGCTGAGTGGAAGAAGGTAAATGCCTTTTTATTTTGTAAGTGTGTATTTTCTTATTATAATTATTTATTTGCAGTCCTGGGCTGACTTCAAGTCACGCACCAAAAAAAAAAAAATTGCTGAAAACAGCAAAAGCTTGCGCGAAACTGGTGGTGGACTCTATAATATGAATCCACTTTCTGAATTGGAGCAAGTAGTGGACAGAACATTGTTGTCTAAAGCTGCAGCACCTAGTGGCAAGGTGTTTGGATTTTTAGATAAAAAAAGTGTTCCCTATAAATCTGCAATAGATGAATGCTTTGAAGCTATAATAGATTCACCACCCAGGAGTAGCAAATCGGTGGCTGTAATAACCCCCAACAGACAGCAAGATCATTTTAAGAACACACAACAAAAGCACGTTTCCACAATCAATAACAACACGGAGATCACAAAACCTCGCCAAATTATTGTTGACCCAAGAACAGTTACATCAAAGTTGCCAAAAGTCCCGACGCACACGCTGCCAAATAATGTCAGTTCGGGGTCGTATGTGTCAACCGAAAATTGCTTCCTTGACACAATAGCAGACCAGTTGACAAAAGAGTCAACTAGGCAACCACTTCAACGCCAAAAACGGCAGTTCACTGACAGTGACGATGAGTTACATAGTTGTTCTTCAGCGAAAAAAAGAAAATTTGAGACTGAACCAGTTTCACTTATTCCTCGCCAATTGAGAGTTAATGAGAGCTTAGCTGCTACAGCCAAGGAACAAGTTGAAGCCACAAAAACATTAGTTGAAGAAACTGAAGTTATTGCTGCAGCTGTTCAGCGAATGGCAAATGCTGCTGAGGCACAGGCGGAAGCTGCCAAAAAAAAAAAATGCCGAAGTGCAATCAGAAATTTTTTATGACGCTTCAGGCATTACGTTCTGAGCTGGCTCAGCACATTTTTAAAAAGTAACAAACTATCATATTTTAAATATTATTTTTATGTTGATTTTTATTTTAACTACCTAATTTATAAAACTTAAAAAAAAAACAATTTAAATAAATTCTAACGAAAAATATCAGATGTATTTGAAATTCTTTTTTTCTTAGGCTTTATTGTTCAAAGTATTTATGAATTATTTACTTTTTTATTTATTATAAATTTATTCCTATATTTCTTCGTATAGCCACTGCAGTAGCCTCTTCGTCATTGCCCCTTTCAGCGTCGTCTGTAGAGCTATCATCTTCAAATTCCTCAATTGTTTCCACAGCACAATTGTATTTTATGCACATATGTACGGCACAACATGCATTAATAATTTTGGTCGCTTGTTCAGGGCTATAGTGAAGCCCTCGAGAGCCAAGTATGCAACGAAATCTATTTTTAAGTACATCAAAGCACCGCTCCGCCACATCGCTTTTCATAGGTTTCTTTTGGACTCCTGAATGGCGTCATCAGAAACGGTTTTAGTTTGTACCCGCCATCCCTTAAAACAAATAAGAAATTTACATATATACTTACATATGTATATACAAATGTAATACTAGTTTTTTTACCCAGAATCCAAGAGTTTCGTTTTCCGCCATCAAAGTCATTTTGCAGCTTTTGGTCGACCACACCATGCTCGTGATTGCATCGTGATTGCAGCCGGGATGCCTAGCGTCAACAAACATTACGGTCATTTTATGATCACAAATCTGTTAATAAGCAATTTTATGATGAAACAGAATACGTCCGCAACTTCAAGCAAAAACGACTTTCAGAGAATACATGAACATAATTGAAACGACGGCTGCAACTTCACGAACTGTCATTTAATATTTTTGCATTTCATGTGCACAAACAAATTAAAAAATTAAAAAGTTTTCGTAAAAACAAACAATCATAGTTATTGAAAAATATAAAAATGACCACAACGAGCGCATTATTTGCACTAAAAAGTGTTTTTAATATTGTGGAGAGTGAGTTTTCTATATACAATGTGTGTGAAGAATCTGAAACGGTATGCTGCCGGAGATGGTGGGTAAGACCAGTTAACTTGTCCAGGGATTCTCTTGAGTTTTTTAAAAGCTGCATAGAACAAATTAAAAACAAAGATGAGGAACATTTTTTTAAGGTCACAAGAATGAATGTCTCCAAATATAATATGTTGTTGACCTTACTGAAAATAAAGTTATCAAAGTTTTCAAGGAGAAAACCTATTGATCCAGAACAACGTCTAGCCATCACATTACTGTAAGTACAACTATTGATTTAAAAACATAGTATATTTACTTATATGTATATTATTATTATTCTAGATACCTTGCCCACGGTTGCAGCTTCCAAGTATTGGCCTGGGCATACAAAATAGGATATTCTACAGCAAGGGAAATAATTTATGAAACTTGCGAAATTATCTGGGACTATTTCTTCATCATTTTTTCAACAAATTGGGCTTCCTCACTGCTTAGGCGCCATAGACGGGAAGCATATCCGCATAAAGTGCCCACAACAAAGTATATCATTATTTTATAACTACAAAAAATACTTTAGTATTGTTTTGTTAGCTGCTTGTGGTGCTGATTATGCCTTTACGTATGTGGACGTCGGAGCCTTGGGGAGTCAGAGTGATGGGGGTGTGTTCCGTGAAAGCGTTTTTGGTCAAAAAATTCTTAAAAATGAACTAAATGCTCCACCTTCAACTCCATTACCAAATTCAAATATTGTATTTCTATACTATTTTGTAGCAGATAATGCCTTCCCACTTTTAAAAAATTTTATGAGACCATACCCTGGAAAACAACTTATAGATGATAAACGAAACTTCAACAAAACGCTGTCAAAAGCTAGGAGCAGAATTGAAATTTCTTTTGGAATACTTGCCAACCGCTGGAGAATTCTCCACACTACAATAAACGCCGCACCAAAAAATGTTGACAAAATAGTTTTAGCAATAGTCATCTTGCACAATTTTTTAATTTTCCATAAGGACGCACAATATTTTAATCCAGCGGATATTGATGAACATGTTGATGAGCTAAATCGTATACAATTACTGCCATCGAATCATTCATCTAATGATGCTTTTACCCTACGTAATACGCTAAAAGACTATCTGTTTTCAAATAATGCATACAATTTTAGTATGAAAGAAATAATTAATTTTATTCATTTAAAACTTTTAAAGTACATATCAATAATTTACATACAAATTACATAAAATTAAATTAATAAAAAAACATTTTGTACTTTTAGTAAAAAAACATTGGCTTAATTCATTTGGTAATTAAGGAACAAAAAACACTTTTAATCACGTTACTTCTAATTTGTACTACGTATTAGGTGATAAAAACAAATTATTCACTTGTTAAATTCGTTTAGTTTTGTAAAAGGTGATTTTATAAGAACTATCGGAAATTTTAAAAAAAAAAACACATAAAATTCAGAAAAATGCATGAAATATTTATTTGGATCGATAGTTGGGTCGATATAATTTAATGTTTGAAGATTATTTCATGCAAATGTTGGCCGCGGCTGCGCCTCAAATGGTCCATCCGCTTAGTCCAATTTTGGCATACTCTTTCCAACATTTCGGCCGGTATCTCACGAATAATGTTGGCAATGTTGGCTTCCAGAGCGTCAATCGAAGCGGGCTTGTCCCTATAGACATTAGCCTTAACATAGCCCCACAAAAAATAGTCTAGAGGCGTTAAATCGCACGATCTGGGCGGCCAATTGACTGGTCCCAAGCGTGAAATAAATTGTTCACCGAACTCGCCTCTCAATTGGTCAATTGTTTCGCGTGCTGTGTGGCATGTGGCACCGTCTTGTTGAAACCACATGTCATGCAAGTCAAGCTCTTCCATTTTGGGCAAAAAAAAGTTTGTTATCATCGCACGGTAGCGCTCACCATTCACAGTAACGTTGTGATTCGCATCATCTTTGAAGAAATACGGCCCAATGATGCCGCCAGCCCATAATCCGCACCAAACGGTTGTTTTTTGTGGATGCATTGATAGCTCTTGCAATGCTTCTGGCTGCTCTTCACTCCAAATACGGCAGTTTTGCTTGTTCACGTATCCATTCAACCAGAAATGAGCCTCGTCGCTGAACACAATTCTTCGATAAAAAAGTGGATCTTCATCTAACTTTTCAAGAGCCCATTCACCAAAAATTTGGCGTTGTGGTAGGTCGTTTGGCTTCAATTCTTGCACCAGTTGTATCTTATAAGGCTTCACACCCAAATCCTTCCGCAAAATTTTCCACGTAGTGGAGTAACAGAGGCCCAATTGCTGCGAACGGCGCCGAATCGATAATTCACGGTCATCACCAACACTGGCCGATACGGCTGCGATATTTTCTTCAGTTCGCACTCTACGTAAGCGTGTTGGTGGTTTAATGTCCAACAATGTAAATTTGGTGCGAAATTTTGTTACAATAGCCCGAATAGAAGCCTCAGTAGGTCGATTAAACTGACCATAAAATGGAAGAAGCGCGCGATGAACTTTCTTAACAGAGCACGCATTTTGGTAATAAAATTCAATAATTTGCAAGCGTTGTTCGTTTGTAAGACGATTCATGATTAAATTATAGACCAAACTGAAGATGTTTGACAGTGACACAAGATACAAAACGTGCGTGAGCTGTCAAAACTAGTGTTGCCAAAAAGATAATAGCAAAAAAATCACTCTTTATAAACTAAGGAACAAACAGCTCTTTCTATTAAATTAACTTGGTTCTTTGTCAAACCAGCTTCTTGTACTTTTTTTGCTTAAGATTCGAACAACTGTTCTGTTGAGTTCACTTTTATTTGAGAGGCTATATTCTGGATAGACTCAGTTGCAGCATATAAAAATTTTTCCATTTGGTTTTGCATGCCCACATGTTTCCTTTTTCTTCTGACTGGAGTCAATTTGGTTTCAGCATCACTGGAGTCATCAATTGTTTCTACTGAAGAATCAGCTACATTACAAACAGTGCTGGAAAAAATAAAATCATAGTGAATAAATCAAATCATAATTATACATTTTGTATGTTTGTATACTTTCTTTTACTTTGGATGTCGTCTAGAAAACGTAAAGAGTCAGCATATTTATATGGCTTGAAGAACATAGTTTCGCTTCCAGATGGCTGGTTTTCTTTTTGTTTGTACCTTTTATATGAGTCGCAGACACTTTTCCATTTCTTCCTTGCATCATCCGCTGAAGTAAAGAAAATAACAAATACATTTTTGGAAAATAATAAAAAATATCAACACAATTTGTGCTCATAATTGCACCGACCTGTAATGCCGACAACTTTTCCAATTTTTATCCACAAGTCTTGCTTCAAATAAAAGTTTTTATATAATGGAGACTGCAGATTATATATGAATTCATACTTCTGCACTTCTTCAATTAATTTTTCCACAATATCGTCCATTTTAATGTAAAATTTACAAAACTATAATTATAATTGCACTTTGAATATTCTTTTGATTTTCTTTTGTTTTTATTTTTCTTAGCGCCATAAGTTCAAAAACATATGTGTTTGTTTACAAAATGTATGAAATTAAATAAAAGTGTGGTAATATTGTTGAGAGCATTTGTGTTTCAAAATGAGAGCATAAGAAAAAACGCTGCCAAAATAAAATAGATTCTATCTCACGACTGTTTTCAGCAGCGTCTTTTATATGTTAATTTGTATGAAAAACATCGTCAAGCTCCAGTTCTGTTTCATCATTTTGTTAAACTTGAAGTCAGTTATAGTTTATATACTTACAATCATTGCATTTATGCTACAATATCCTTTTCTGTTATAATATAAGCGCCTTATGTTTTCACCTGGCGATTTGATCCGGATGTGCGTCCCATCCACACATCCTATTATACCTGGAAAGCCATTTCGTTCAAAAAACTGTTCCATTATTTCACGCTCTTCTGCAAGGCTAGGCATTTTTATCCACTGATTGCAAATCCAATCCTCAAACAGGCTTAAGCTTTCGCTGATAATCCTGTTTACACATGATTTTGCTGTAGAGGATATATTTTCATTTCCTATCGTTCTCTGATAGCTCCCCATGGCCAAAGAGCGCAAAAACGTTGCCGAATTTGTGTACTTCGGAATCCGGGTTTCCATTTATGCTCCAAAGTATCTAACATCATAACAAATATGTCCTTTGACACGCGGAAATTTGCTATAAAGCTGAGCATGAGGAACCACTTAAATACAATCATATGTAAAAAAGTATATTAATATTTACTTACTCGTCGCCGAGGCACTTGCTCCTGCCTCCTCAATCTCGTCTAAAAAATGTACTGCGACCGACAAATCCATAAAGTTGAATTTATTTTACCACAATTTCAAATAACTATAAAAATTCTCAATGCTAGCGCAAAAAAATTAAAATATTTAAGAAATAAACAATGAACACTTTTTAAACTTTTACTTCACAGTTTATTTGTTTATAATTTTATATGCAATAATTTAAATATGAATAATGTAATTGAAACCAATTGTTTTTAAATGTATTTTCTGTTTTGTTTACAATTCCGCGGTCAGTTGTTGAATGCTCAAGTAGACAGAGCTGCATTTTTTACGTCCGAAATTACCAATTATAGCGATTTCTTTTAAAACTAGAAATTTTTTTTTAGAATTATTTATGTGACAACATAGTGATTTGACAATAGAAAAATGGCTTACGTTCCAAACGTAAAGCCATGCGAACGATGACTCGAAAGGTAGTGGGACGCTCTTGCGAATGAATATGAGTGACTGATTTCCTTTCGCTTTCGTTTGCGTTCGATCTCAAGGGACTGGCTGTAAGAGTAGTTTGACAAAATATTCTACGTAAGTGAAACTTCATGGACTTGCCAGTCGACTCCCATATGCCTCCGAAATGGGAGGCACTTGGGGGTATAAAGTGCCACTGTAAATGACAAAAAGTTGCAGATTTTAGCACTAGATTTAGGATTTACCATTTGATGCAGTTCATTAAGTTTCCTAGCGGCACCACAAAAGTTCTTGCCATTTTCGTTATGTAAATGTTGAATGTGAACCACACCTAAACGTCAAGTTTTTTTCTGCATTTCATTTAACATTTCTCAATTTTACACTAACTCAATTTGAATTATGGAAAGATACACAATCGTCAATGGTCAGAATGGTGGCAAGAAATGGCAACAGTGGATGATCAATTTTCGAAGAAAATCATTTTCAGTGATGAGACATATTTTCACCTTAGTGGATTCGTCAATAAGCAGAATTGCCGCATTTGGGCGAATGATAATCCAAGAGTGATTGTCGAAAAACCAATGCACCAACAAAGAGTGACTGTTTGGTGCGGTTTATGGGCTGGCGGCACCATCGGGCCGCATTCTTTCCAAAATGAGGCCGATCAGGCACTTACTGTGAATGGTGTTCGCTATCGTGAGATGATAACGAACTTTTTATGGCCCGAATTGGATATGTGGTTGCAACAGGACGGTGCCACTTGTTACACAGCTAACGAAACAATGGCTCTTTTGTGTGACAAATTTAATGGCCGTGTTATCTCACGTGGTGGCGATGTCAAATGGCCGCCAAGATCATGTGATTTGACACCGTTGGACTTCTTTCTTTATTTAAAAGAAAAGGTATACGTCGATAGGCCAGCAACAATTCAAGAGCTAAAGGATGAGATAATTCGGCACATCAGCGGCATAGAACCTCAATTATGCCTCAGCGTCATCGAAAATTGAGACTATCGGAGGGAGGTGTGTTGCCGCTATTTTGTTCCATATATAATTGAATTATACCATATTATCATAATAGAAAGAAATTACAATAATTTCCTAAATAATTTGTGTTTTATGCAAAATCAACATCGGCCCTTAAAACTTAACCACCCTTTATATGGGCAACAAATCGATCTAAGGCAGCTAAAAATCCTTCAGAGCTTAAATCGGAGACAAGCTCCAAGTGGACAGCTTTGGTTACTAAACAGATAAAGACAGTGACATAAGCCTTAACAATAGGAGAGTTTCGGCCAGAACTCTGTCTGTACAAAACTGGTCCGGCATAATCGCAAAACCACTTCATAAATATAAGTTGCTCTTGCGGACTCGTACTATAACGAAGACAAATTCCACATTGCCGAGTAATAAGTTTAACGATTTCTCGTGCACCAATGATCCAATATGGAATAACAAAGTAATTCCAGCATGGAGATTTATAGAATGTAATTCATGAACTATTTCTCGAACAATAGGCATATCCTTATGAAGAATAACTTGATGTTGGCTATCGTAGGGTAAATCAGCTTTAGTTAATCTTCCACCAACACGCAGTACGTTAACAGTATCTATACATGGTGAAAGCTTTCTGAGTTTCTTATTACCTAAAACATGTTTACCATTCTTAAGTAGCTAATAAACTTCCTCAAACGCAGGTTGATTGGTAATATTTATAAATTGTAGATTCAGCCTTTGTTAGCTCTTCTACTTTGAGGGGAGAGCTGTCTTTAGCTTTGAACTTAATATTGTTTATAAATCGAAGACAGTAAGCTAGTACTCGTACCATTTTAGACCAAGAAGATATTCTTTCGTTAATTGTTTCGATGGCATTAGAGTCATACAGTATTGAAATAAGAGCTATTTGGGCACCTGCACGGTATTCTTCGTTGTTAGTAAATTTTGTAAAGTCTTGGGCTGGCCAATAAGTAGCTTCTCGCCGCAACCAAAGTGGACCGTTACACCACATATTATCTTTAATAAGACAACTAGATTTGACACCTCTACTTGCACAATCTGCTGGGTTCTGTTGGCTGGGAACGTATTTCCAATTTGCTGTTGGAAGTATATCTAATATATAAGAAGTTCTATGGCTTATAAAGGTTTTCCATTTTGAGGGGCGTGACGATAGCCAAGCCAAAACTTTTTTGCTGTCAGACCAGCAGACCACATCGTCTAGTTTGATGTTTATAGCAGATGACAGATATTCAAAGAGCTGAGCAAATAGATATGCTGAACAAAGTTCCAGCCGGGGAATCGAAAGCATAGTTATTGGGGCTATCTTCGTCTTAGAAATTACCAAATTTGTCTGCAGACATCTAACGACAATAAATTACTGCAGCGTAAGCATAGCTAAAAGCGTCACAATAACCATGAAAGGATACAATTTTTACTGTAGAGAAAATAAATCTTGGTATATTATTTGTATTAAGTAAGTAAAATTCTGAAAACAATAGTTCAAATGCATTTAGGATATTCTTAGGTAAATTATCATCCCAGTCAAGATTTAAAAGCAATAAGCGTTGAATAATTATTTTTCAGATATTATTGCAGGTGATATACAAACAAGTGGATCGAAGATTTTATAAATCTCAGAAAGCAAGTTCCGTTTAGTACTAAGGTAAAAGTTTTTATCTTCAACTTTGTAAGAAAAGCAATAATTTTTTGGATTCCAAATAACCCCCAGCAGGCACACTGTTATCTCTAATGGCATGTTTATTATGCTATGAATTTTGTCGCTACCTGGAATATTAGCAAGAACCCGACTATAATTACTGGCCCACTTTTTTAAATAAAATCTGCTAGCTCCTGAGCATCTTGTATCGTGCTTGCACCTGCCATACAGTCATCAACATAAAATGAGGTTTTAATAGTTTCACTGTCAATAGGGTATCGATCACGTTCATCGTCATTAAGTTAGCACAGCGTACGGATTAAAAGATATGGCGCAGGTCGTGTGCCATATGTTACGGTCGTAAGGCGATAATGCTGAACCTCTTCGTTAAAATGTTCACGTCATAATATACTAGTATGTTGATAGTCTTGATCACAATCTTGTATATTGATCATTCTGAACATTTGTTTAATATCTGCAGAAAAGCAGTACTTCTTGCATCTAAAACGTAATATAACTGCCACCAAATCTTATTAGTGTTTGGCCTTTAAGTAGACTTGTGCTCCTTAGTTCATTTTAGTGAGCGCTCTTCTTAGTTAAAAAATTAAAAAGGAATAGTTCGTTCATTTAGTTCATTTGATCTTTTGTATCTTCATCACTTTTACTATTGATTGTCATTGAACGTTCTTTATTATGTAAAATGATATCGAATAATGGTTGAAAATAGAAATCAAAACAACAAAACAAAATTCGAAAAAATTTTAAATTTAGTTTTCGATTTCTTTTTTATAATGTAATTCAAAAAGTACTTTAGTCACTATGGCAAAAAAAAATTAAGGTTTAATTTTAAAATATTATAATACAATTAAGCTTTTTAGCATGCAAAATAACGGGTGGCCCAATTGAGACCTAGTGAGCGTATTGTAGTCGTTGTTGGGGGATTTTAAGAAAAGTTTGAATGATTAATCCACTAAAAGAAGAAAAAGTTTTAATACTTGTATTGCATATTAACACCAACTTATAAAGCTAGAAAAAAAAATAAAAAGAAAGAAGGTTGAACTTTTGTGACAAAAAGGTACATTCTACACACCTATAAATAAGTTAGATGTAAGCAAATTTGTCCTCCTAAAAATAGGCAATTCAAATTAAAAAAAAAAGAACAAGGTAACGTGAGTTGTTTTATTTTTGTTGTGTAGCCCTGTTAGGTAACAAATTTTTTGACTAATTTTTCTAATTGGTTTTTTTTATTGCTAGTACCAATTGTAAGTTTTTACACGTTAAAAAATCATCAGCCAATTTAATTTTTTAATTTGACGATGAATATTTGATCGTCTAGCACCCACTTTAAACATTGAATTTATGATTGGGTTAGCGAAAAATTGTACATGATGCATTAACATATTTGAGACAGCAGTGCCCATGTTCTGCGAGAAACTTTTCACTTGAAATATGTAAAATGAAACAAAATACATGAAATTTAAACAAATTGCTGCTTTTTCTCACTATGCTGTGTCTGTAACTTTTTTTGTGAGATACAGCTCTCACGTAAGCGTATTACTCGCAAATTCAAAGAAAAAGTGTGTCTATAAGAATTTTATTCGAGAAGTTCTCAATTTAAACTGTCAAAAAACTCACAAATAGAAAGTCGGTGAATTGAAATTAGAAAATATAAAATATTATAAATCTTAAATTTATAATTGTGTAAGTTAAAAACAAAAATGGACAATAATAATAGTGAAAACGTAAATTTTTAATATAACCGAATGTTGGCCGACGAAAGTAGTTCGGACGCCGCCGCTGAACATTTTTCAGTTTTAGTTTATGTTAAGCCACCGTCGAAAACATTTGTGGTCACCGGCTTCGCCGACTTCCTTTTATTATAAGTTGCTCGTTATTTTATTGTGACAGTTATAACGTAACGACATAGTCATGTGTGGTGTTTTCCGTCTTGAGTTACAGACAAATTTTTTTCTCACTTTTCGAGAAACGATAGAATATTTTGTTTCACAACTTTTCGATGCAAGAAGTTCTCACAAAAGTTAAAGAACATGGGTACAGGCTACCGAATACATGTGTTTATATGAAAATGATTATTTTCACTACAGTATGGGTACATGGCTACACGACCAATGTTGTAGCTGTCGCCAACTTAGACTAATGCTGATGATAGACGTACTTCGCGAAGTATGAGTGGTAGTACGGTTTTGTGATACACGTTACTAGTCTTGGGTAGTACACGAACGAACTATTTACATTGTACTATTCACTTATTTGAAATGAACGAACTAGTCCGTCTTTTGAATTCCTATAGCTCATTTGCTTGCTGATCATTTAAAATGAACGACCTATAAATGAACGAACGAACTAAGCTTAAACGAAAACAATGACGAAGGAATGAAAGTTGCAAATTATTTTCTTTTACAAAAGTGGTATTTAAAACAAATAAACTGAAGAAGAGAAAATGTATTATGCGTGCTAAAAAGCTTAATTTTAAGATTTTAAAATTAAACCCTAATTTTTTTTGCCATAGTGACTAAAGTACTCTTTGAATTACATTTAAAAAAGAAATCGAAAACTAAATTTAAAAATTTTTCGAATTTTGTTTTGCTTTCTATTTTCGTAAAAAATTCGTTCAACTTCTATTGGATATCATTTTACATAATAAAGAACGTTCAATGACAATCAAAAGTATAAGTGATAAAGATACAAAAGATCAAATGAACTAAATAAATTTTTGAACTAAGAAGGCGCTCACTAAAATGAACTACATAGCAGAAGTCTACATGTTACTACAAGTTGTACTTTTTCATTAAAAAAAAATTTTAAAGGTAAACATATACGGCAAAATG
This sequence comes from Thelaira solivaga, assembly GCA_947397855.1. Lineage (NCBI taxonomy): Eukaryota > Metazoa > Arthropoda > Insecta > Diptera > Tachinidae > Thelaira > Thelaira solivaga. The sequence continues at coordinate 45,407,279 of OX377614.1, forward strand.
GATGATGGGTACCATTATAAATAATTAGTGAAGTACTATTTGAAACAAAGAAGAAAAAAGAAGGAACAAGAAGAAAAACATGGTGTACAGAATGGTTAAAAGAAAAAGATGAATTGTAAAAATATGTTTATTAATATTTTCACTTTTTTAACTTACAATATTCGGTAAAAAAAATTTATTTTTATAAGCACGACGCTCTCCGCTGTTCTAAAAAAATTTGTAGTACAACAGCATGATACACTATACTTTTTATCATACTTATATGTACAAGCTCCGCCCATAAAAATCAAAATATTTTGATTTTCATACTTCGAAGTATACTTTTGTAGTACGACAGCATGCTAGACGATACTTATTTCATACTTGTACGAGTTATCGTACGATTTGTAGTAACGTCTATCAGTAGCATAATTTCTAATTTCTTTGGCGGCAATGTATAATTTAGTGCTGCCAGTATAATAAAAAATTAGCGTTTGAAAATATTTCATTTTATTTGACAATCAAGACCAGTAGTGCGATTCAGTAACTTTTAAAGATTCAACATGCTGTTATTTTTAACTACATATTTTTTGTTTGCACTAACGAATGTGTGATTCAGTAATTTTGTGTTTATTTTAGTAGTTAAAAATTCACCACTAATATGAATACTGACTACAACAACCAAAAAGATTACAAATTACCATGTACAACAACCAAAAATGACAATATATTTTTTCATTAAATATTTTTCGATAAAATAAACACCACAAAAATTTTTGGCTTTTATTTAACCACAAAGCTGACAATTAAAAATTTTTACTGAATCACAAATTCTTTAATTTTATTGTTAACTATTTTTAACCAAACATTTTTCGTTAAAATTGAATAGTGAATCGCACCACAGTAGTGCGATGATGAGTGATTTATTCTCAGTTTGGTTTGGCAATTCATAATGAATAGACTCACGCCTGAACAACGCTTGCAAATAGTGCAATTTTATTTCGAAAACGAGATTGCCGTTGTTCCCGACGTCGTCCGTACTTCTTCAAAAACGGTGATGGCCAGAACGTTACAGTCAATGGTGATCAGTATAGAGCCTTGATTACTAACTTTTTCATTCCTGAATTGAACAACCATGATGTCCAGGAGCTGTGGTTGCAACAAGACGTCGCAACATGTCACACAGCTCGTGCCACAATCGATTTATTGAAAGACACGTTTGGTGACCGCCTAATTTCATGTTTTGGACCTGTGAATTGGCCTCCAAGATCTTGTGATTTAACACCGCTAGACTACTTTCTGTGGGGTTATGTAAAGTCATTGGTCTATGCGGATAAGCCACAAACGCTTGACCATTTGGAAGACAACATTCGCCGTGTTATTGCCGATATACGGCCACAAATGTTGGAAAAAGTCATCGAAAATTGGACGTGCAGATTGGACTACATCCGAGCCAGCCGTGGCGGTCATATGCCAGAAATCATATTTAAAATGTAATGCCACAAAATTATCTTTCGGATAAATAAAATTCATGTCAATCGAATAATCCATCGTTGTTTTATTGCAATTTAAAGTTCGATACGTCTATAAAAAACACCCTTTACATGCGAATTTGTAGTATTTTTGGTTTTTGATCTTGGTATTCATACTAATGGTGAACTTTTAATTCTACAATATACCCAAAATTACTGAATCACACATTCGTTAGTGCAAACAGAAAAATAAAACTTATAGTGCATTTACATTGAACTGCTACTAGATTTGATAGGAAATCTCTTTTTAAATCTATACCGTTTGCATTACCTTTTTTTTTTAACATATAACAAGATTTCACATTCGAAACTAAATTTCATATTAACATAATAAGTAACACTCATCATTTTTTGTGTATGTATTTCCATTTCCATCTTTGTTTTAATGTGTGTAATTTAATATAATTTTTTTTTTTTTTTTTTTTACCATCAAAATGTCAAATTTTCTTGTGTAGTGTCGTATTTTTTTGACATATTTATAACAAAACCACAGGTGTATTACTAAGTACACCAAGATTTTGACAAACCTTTTTTTTTTTTTTTTAATTATTTATTATTATTGAATCTTTCTATAAGAAAATTACAATAAGTATCCAAATCATAACTGTAAAAAAATATAAAAAAATTAAATAATTATTACCAATGTAATAACTAGTTACTTGTACTCAAATCTTAAAATAAAAGGAATATTCTACTTTTAAATAAAAAAAAAGTTATATCCCTCTTCTCACTAGTCGCAAGGTATCACTTCTCTTAAGCCTTCTGTGTCCCTCGAACTGTAACAGGTCCCTGGCGAGGGCGTTTGGATGTGTCGCCAGTTTGTGAACGTACTTAGTACAATATTTTTCAATTTCCTCCCGAACCGTTGTAATTTCTAGATCTCTGTGGATATCCTCATTTCTTATATACTAGGGGGCGCAGACTATTGTTCGTAAAATATTCGACTGTCTTCTTTGTAACTTTTGGATGTTAGATGCACACGCAGTTCCCCATAGCTGAATGCCATATATCCAGATTGGTTTAATAATGGCTTTATATAACAGAACTTTATATTCCAAAGATAGAGCTAAAAATGAACCTATTAGATACATTAGTCGAGCTGTTTTTAGTTTCATAGCTGAGATTTTGGCCTCAATGTGGCGTGACCATGTTAGGCGTCTGTCTAGATGGATTCCTAGATATTTAGTTTGGGTTTCCACCGGAACAATGACGTTATTTATTTTTATTGGCGGACAATTTTCCTTTCTTAGTGTGAAAGTCACATGGGCACATTTTGATGGATTTACTTTGATTTTCCATTTATTTAGCCAACCTTCCAGCTTGTTTATATGAGCTTGTAAGTGCTCAGATGCAGTTCCTGGATCTTTGTTCACACTTAAAAATGCCGTGTCATCTGCGAACGTTGACGTGATAGTATGTCGATTTGTAGGCATATCGGATGTATAGACGATGTATAATAGCGGGCCAAGTATACTTCCTTGGGGGACGCCTGCGGAAATCTTCTTAACTTGTGAAAATATATTTTTTGACCGTACCTTAAATGTTCTGTCAGTCAAGTAACTCTTAATCAGCTTGTGGGTGTTGGCAGGAAGAAGTCGTGTTACTTTTGTGAGGAGACCATCATGCCAAACTTTGTCAAATGCTTGGGAGACATCAATGAACAATGCTGAACAAAACAGATTTTTCTCGAAGGACGACTTGACAGCAGTAACAATTCTGTGAACCTGCTCTGTAGTTCCATAACCAGCTGATGTTCTGCTAGACGGGGCGTTATTTTTTGGAGGAGGACCTTTTCGAACAGCTTTGAAAGGATGGATAATAAACTGATAGGTCTGTATGACGTAATTTGAGTAGCGTCTTTACTCGGTTTTTGAATGATGACAATTTCTGAAATTTTCCAAGAGGACGGGAAAACCCCCATTAAAAATGAATAATATAATTCTCACAGCGCAATCTGACAAGTTCATCAGCATTGAACTAGTAATTCGATCAGCGCCGGGCGATTTTTTCGCATCAAGATTTTCGTTTGCCATTTTAATTGAGAGCAACCGCATCTTTATATGGTTTATAATGGAATCGCTGATGTACTTTCTGTTAGCAACACCCTGTGCTATTCCCTACAATCCACATACTTTATTATCTGTCAACCTGTATACTATTGTAATCTAGTTATAAGTAAAGCTTAAATAAAATCTTAATCTTTGTTTGAACGAATTAACTGTAGTAAGTGAAGACCCGAAAACAGTTGAAGAAGCCATGTATACTGAGAATGCAAAAGCGTGGAAAAGTGCTATGCAATTAGAATTTAAAACTTTGCAAAACAACAGCACATGGGAGCTAGTGGAGAGGCCCCACGATAAAAATATTATAGGTCATTATAGGACATATTAGTGTCATGTTCATCTGAAACAGTTATGAAGAAGATTGTGCAGAAGCTTAATGAGCATGTTGATGTTGTGGATAGAGGTCCAGTTAAATATTATTTAGGCATGGAAGTAGAACGAGATGGTGTAAGAGGTGAAATAAAAGTGCACCAAAATAAGTTTACAAGAGAGCTTCTTCATCAATGGAAAATGGAAAATTGTAAGCCGATAAATACACCCGTTGCAGCTGGAACAATTTTAGAGAAATGTATAAAGGGAAATTGTAGTGGTTATGAAGCAAAAACGTATCAGTCCCTTATCGGTTCCTTAATGTATCTAGCTGTTATATCTCGCCCTGATATTGCGCATATTGTGTCGAAGCTGTCGCAATTTTGTACACATCCTGAAAAAGAACACTTTGTTGCAGCCAAAAATGTTTTAAGATACTTGAAACAACATGATAAAGGTATGTTATGCTATAATTCTAAAGATGATTTAGTCTGTTATACAGATGCTGACTGGGGCTCGGACAGATCTGACCGTAAGTCATATAGTGGATTCGTTTTATTTCTGGGTAGTGGACCAATATCATGGGAATCTAAAAAACAAAATATGGTATCTTTGAGCTCCATGGAAGCGGAGTATGTGGCGATGTGTCATGGTACTAAAGATGTAATTTTTCATCGAAACATTTTATCTGAGATTGGTTTAACTGAGTACATTAAAACTCCAACAACGATAATGTGTGACAACCAAAGCGCGATGTTTCTTGTACAAAACCCAGTAGCACACAAACGAAGTAAACACATAGACATTCGCTACCATTATATTCGGGAAAAATTTGAATCAAAAGAAATAGATATTCAATATATAAGTACAAATGAAAATATTGCTGATTTATTCACTAAATGCTTAGCTAAAGGAAAGCATGTAAAATTTTGTAAAATGATGAATATTAATTTGTAAAACATATTTCTTGAATATTGTAAAGTTTTTGTTTTTTGTAAATATATTAAAGTACATAAAGTCTTTGGATTGAGGCGGAGTATGTTAGCAACACCCTGTGCTATTCCCTACAATCCACATACTTTATTATCTGTCAACCTGTATACTATTGTAATCTAGTTATAAGTAAAGCTTAAATAAAATCTTAATCTTTGTTTGAACGTCATATAGAAAAGTTCGTCTTTTGTCTCGTGTACTTAATTAACAATTCACTTCCAGGACACTCACACTTTCTTCATATAGTATTATTTGATGTCAAGTCCAAAATTCCTCACAGACATCATATACGGAAAAAGTTAACTTTTTGAAAATTAATCGAAAAATTCACAAATTCCTTTCAGCTATCTAATTGCTATTTTTCAATAATAACATCAATGCTGTCCACTCCCCATATAGTGGTATTTATTCAGATTGAGAAAAATCTCTCACATTCATTTATTTAGTCTATGGAAGTTTCTTTACAGACATTTCGAAATGCAAACATTATTTCTCCCTTTATAACATTAATATTTGTAGAATAATCATTGAATCTGTAGAGTTGATTAAATGTGTTGCATATCCTTCTGAGCGGATCGGCATAATTAATTCTATAAGCCGAAACTGAAAGCGGTATAAAACATCAAAATAATCGTTTATCAAAAATCTGAATTGTTGAAAATCCATTAAGTTTTATAACATCACAACACGCTTTAAAAATCAATGCTAATAGTTGGTGTTATTCATATTCATATAATAAATTTCTCCTCTGCTAAAATTCAAGTTTTTGTAAAAGGTTGTTGTATGGGAAGCTCTTCGTAATCGCTCTTCATTTGCTTGCGTTTTAAGGGTGTTTACTATGCGATATTGCTTCATATTCCATTCTTCTAAAGTTGCACTGGCAAGCAAGTTTTCCCCAAGGTTATTGCAAAGTTGATTTAAACTATTGGCCCAAAATATTCCTCTTTCCAATAGCTTTTTGCTTAATTTATGTGGAAGGCGTGTTGAACAGACTTAAAAAAGGGTTCGTTTTAACTAATTTTGGCTTAACTTAAGAGTATATAAATGGCAATCATACAAACCAGATTCCAACATAAGTGCAGTCTAAAAATTCGTTTTAAAAAAAGCGCTGTAGAGTATCTACCTCCTCGAACTGTGTATATCCCCAAACTTGCGCTCCGTATGTTTGAATAGAACGACTTACAACTTCTAACAAGAGATACTTGGTTTCTACAGCAATTTGGTTCTTGGTTAGAAATGATGTTCATTTTAAATTAAAGCTGGATTTCGCCATGCCTTTTCTGTTTGCCACATGTTTTGTAAACGTCATTTTTGGGGTTAATATTATTCCTAAATAGTTGTATTCATTAACTACTTCAACATCTGACTGCATATAGGTTCATTTTTCAGAGCTAGCCAATCGTCCTCCATTTCTAAGTACTATTATTTTCGTTTTTGTGAGATTAATTTCTAGATTCCAGAGATAACAATATGTTTCCAGCTTTCCTATCATTTGTTGTAAAACTTCTACTCTGTCAGCCAAGATCACAATTTCGTCTGCGTACATAAGTAGCCTTATATTTAGTTTTCCTATGAAGAGACCTCCTTCTAAATACTCATGTAAATCATTAATATGTAATTTGTATATAAGGGCATTACGTGATATCTTGTCAAACGCTGCCTTGAAGTCCGCAAAAAAAGCTGGGGCTCTAGACTTACTAGCCCAAGAGAAAGGCAGTTATACAGTGCTATTGCTCAAGATAGTCATCATGGTTGTTCAATTCAGGAATGAAAAAGTTAGTAATCATGGCTCTATACCGATCATCATTGACTGTAACGTTCTGGCCATCATCGTTTTCGAAGAAGTACGGACCAATGATTCCACCAGCCCATAAAGCGCACCAAACAGTCAGTTTTTCTGGATGTAACGGTGTTTAGCGGCTTATGCTCACTAATATATTCTATATTAATTGAGTACACAAATAAGAATAAGATTAACTATAGATAAAAAAGATTATTAGCGTAGGTATCAACAGGGCTTTTGGTACTGTTTGTTCTTTAACTGTCCTTCGCCGAATGATGAAAGTATTATATACACAAAAATATTTATATATAAATATGTGCATATGTATATGCAAGGAACAAAATAACTTGATATATTATAGAAACAGTTATCTCTTTTTGTTTTGTTCCAAAGAGAAATAAAATATTGAACAGTTGGAATTTATTGTAAACTTTTAAATAGGGATGCCGCTACAACCAGCCCCCCTCCAGTCTGTGGCTATAGGCACAGACGGTTAGGAAAGCGAACTCTACGTCCTGATCTTGTTGTAGTGGCTGCTGGTTTATCATCATAGGTGTTTTTATTTTTGACTTGAGACGTATTGGCTATGGGAGTTCTGTCTGGTGGTGGTACGGAATCTATAAAAGCTGCTTTTAAACGGTCGATGGAAATAGCTTTGGTTTTTCCATTTACACACACATTGAAAAATTTTGAAAAAAGTTTAATGACCTTAAAGGGTCCATCGTATGGTTGTTGTAAGGGTGGTATTACGTTGTCATTTCGCACAAATACATGGCTGCAGTCTTGTAGTTCTTTTTGTACGAAAGCATCGGGCTTATTGTGGTGCGCCGTTTGTACGAAACGTAACTTACTCATTACCTTCTCGAGTGTTTTCATGAATTCTGTTGTATTTTCTATTCCTTTGGGCTGCGCGAAAAATTCTGCTGGCAGCCGTAAAGATTTCCCGTACACCATTTCTGCAGGGGTTGCCTTTATGTCCTCTTTGTATATAGCGCGTAAGCCTAACAACACCATTGGTAATTCTGTTGACCAATTGGTGGAGTCCTTACACTTTAAAGCTACTTTTAAAGTGCGATGCATACGCTCAATAATACCATTGGTCTGTCTGTGAAAAGCTGCTGTTCGGCAATGTCTAATCTCAAGTCGCTTGGTGAGCTCGTGAAATAATTGGCATTCGAACTGGCGCCCCTGGTCCGTAGTGATTTTCGAAGGTACGCCAAATTGCGATATCCGTGTACTTAATAGAACGCCCGCCACTGTCTCACTGTGAATATTTTTAATAGGGATTGCCTCTGGCCACCGGGTAAATCGATCAATAATGGTTAAAAGGTATCTATACTCGTTCGATGGGGGCAGCGGTCCAACAATATCTATATTTATGTGGTCGAATCGTGTTTCATTACCAAGGTATCTTTCTAAAGGCGCTTTGTTGTGTCGTTGAATCTTTGAATTTTGGCAATCTTCACAGGTTCTTGCCCACTTTGCAATATCTGACGTCATCAATGGCCACACAAACCTCTCTTTGATGAGCCTGTTAGTTCCGCGTATTCCAGGATGCGACAGCTTGTGTAAGGAATTGAAAATTATTTTTCGGAATTTTTTTGTTACGAAAGATTTTGCTTTGCCGTTTTGAATATTACACCAAAGTAATTGTTTTGAATTTGGTATTTTTACGGCGGTCAACTTAAGGTTAAAGCTTTTGTTGTTTAACGTAGTTTTTAATTCTGCATCACCTTGTTGATCAGTCGCCAGTGCATCGAAATCGATCTCTGTCGCGTTAATTTCTTCTATACGTGATAGAAAATCGGGAATGATATTGTCGGTACCTTTTATGTAACGAATGTCTATTGTGAATTGGCTTATGTAGTGAAGCTGTCTTAAATGTCGTGGGTCAGCCTTTTCCGGTTTTTGCTTAAAAGCAAATGATATAGGCTTGTGGTCGGTATATATAATTAGCTTCCTACCTTCTATCTGGTCTTGAAAATGTTTTACGCCTTTATAAATTGCTAAAAGCTCTCTCGAATAAGCGCTCCACTGTCTTTGTGATTCTGTCAACTTTTTTGAAAAAAATCCGAGGGGTTACGCGTGACTATCAACAATTTGATTTAACACTCCTCCTATCGAGCTGTTGGATGCGTCGACCGATAGAACCAAGGTAGCATTTTCGCGAGGGTGTGCTAATAGAGTGGCTGATGATAGGTCCGACTTGAATTTATTAAAAGCCCCTCGTGCTTCGTCGGTCCACTTTACGGTGTTTTTATCATTTTTTATGTTACCAGGTATAAGTTTTTGAAGAAGATTTTGTGTTTCAGCAGCCGCCGGAATAAATCTTCTATAAAAATTGACCATGGCTATGAAACGTCTTAAATCTTTAGCGACAGTTGGCTCTTTAAAAGATGCAATGGCTTCAACTTTTTCTGGAAGAGGAAGTATACCGTCAGGTGTAACTAAATGACCGAGATACTTTACCTGAGTCTGACCAAAAACACATTTACTAAGGTTAATGGTCATATTGTAGTCTTGCAAACGTTGAAAAACTTCTTTGAGATGCTGTTCGTGCTCGGCTTCATCTCGTGATGCTATACATATGTCGTCTAAATACGGTACGACGAAGTCTAGTCCCCTTAGTACTGTGTCAATATGCCTTTGAAATGTTTGGCCTGCATTGCAGAGGCCGAACGTCATATACCGAAACTCAAACAACCCGAAAGGCGTTGTGATGGCTGTTTTGGGAACGTCTTCTGGGTTGATCGGTATTTGATGGTATGCTCGCTCCAAATCTATTGTAGAAAAAATCCTCTTATTTGCCAGAACATGGTGAAATGTTTGAATATTTGGTATGGGGTACCGATCCCTTTCTGTGATGGCGTTTAAAGCTCGATAATCGCCGCAGGGACGCCAGGTGCCATCTTTTTTGGGTACCATGTGGAGCGGCGACGCCCATGCGCTCTTGGACGGTTGACAGATCCCCTTTTTTATTAAATATTCGAATTCACTTTTTGCTATTTTTAATTTCTCTGGCGTTAAACGCCGGGGCTTTGCGTAGACTGCGGGGCCGTTTGTAATTATGTGGTGCAATGTGCTATTATTTCCGTTTTTGTTTTCTGACGTAGTGAGTAGGCTTTTGTAATTTTGTAACAGAATTTGAAATTTATTTTTGTTATTAATAACTTTAACAGTTGGCACGTGCCATGAAGTTTTTGTTGCTAGAATTTTAAGGTTTGTTGTGCTATCGATAAGTTGGCCGCCGGCTAAATCCACGCTTAGTTTGTAGTGCTTCAAAAAGTCGGCGCCGATTATCGCGGTGTTTACTTTAGCGATGAGAAATACCCATACGAATTCGCGTCGAAGGTTGAGATTCAATTTTCACGTTTTTTTGCCATATACATTTATAGGAGAACCATTTGCTGCAAAGAGGGTTCCTGTTATTGAGTTCTTTTGTATGTCTTCTGCGGTGGCCGGGATGATGGAAATATCGGCGCCCGTATCGATTAAAAATCGTTGGCCACTGTGTGTGTTTGTTACAAAAAGGCGTTGTTTTTTTGATATCGGACGCACTGACTTTTTCGTGCGCCCGGCTTGCTAGTTTTTTGTTGCACATAGGTTAACATCATACTTACATGGCTGCCTACATTTTTTAGCTTCGCTTCCGAACTTGTGGTGATAGTAACATATGTCGTAGCTTTTTCGTGCTCTAGAGCTACTTCTAGCTGGCGTGGATGAGCGATAGTTAGACCTAAAATTTCTTGCCAGCGGACGTGACCTGTGTACGTCCCTAATTTGTCTAGAAAGCTCATGTATTTGTTGTTGTAGGCGTTCGAATTGACTACTACTAACCTCTGCGACTTCGTTTCCAATTGCATATGTGTTTGTTGTATTAGTTTTTATGGCCTCAACAACCCTATCTGCCATCGTAGCAGCTGTGGTTAAATCTATTTTATCATCAGCAGAAATAATTGCTCTGACTTGTTGTGGCAGATTCCGCTACCACAATTGCATCAAAAGCTCGTTTGTTACTGGTGTTTCGGCTGCTCTGCTTCGCATTTCGGCTAGTAACTGTGATGGTTTTCTATCCCCTAATGACAATTCGCTTAGCAGTTTTGTAATTTTTGTCGGGGTGCTATCCGAGAATTCGGTTACTATTCGTTTCTTTATGGTGTCGTACATAGTACCTTTAATAGGCGGATTTGTGCGCAAGTCGGCCAACTTATACATAACGCGTGTCTGCAATTGACCAATTATGGTAAAATATTTTTTCTTATCAGAGGTTATGCCTGCTGATTCAAAAGCTGCTTCAACTTGCCAAAACCATAAATCTGTGTATTCTTCGGTAAATTCCGGTAGTTTACATTTGGCCATTTCGGCTCCCATAGTGGCCTCCACTACGGCTTTTTCGGCCGCGTCTACCATATTGTTCTTTTGGTTGCTGTCGTCGGGGTCACCAGTTTAGCGGCTTATGCTCACTAATATATTCTATATTAATTGAGTACACAAATTTTGGTCTTTTATGGTTTTTATTTAAAAACAGCTTATAAGAATAAGATTAACTATAGATAAAAAAGATTATTAGCTTAGGTATCAACAGGGCTTTTGGTACTGTTTGTTCTTTAACTGTCCTTCGCCGAATGATGAAAGTATTATATACACAAAAATATTTATATATAAATATGTGCATATGTATATGCAAGGAACAAAATAACTTGAAATATTATAGAAACAGTTATCTCTTTTTGTTTTGTTCCAAAGAGAAATAAAATATTGAACAGTTGGAATTTATTGTAAACTTTTAAATAGGGATGCCGCTACAGGTGTTTCGACATACACTTGAGGACTAGCTTCACTCCAAATGCGGCAGTTTTGTTTGTTGACGTAGCCATTCAACCAGAAGTGCGCTTCATCGCTAAACAAAATTCGTTTATGAAAATCGGGAACAACAGCAATCTCGTTTTGGGCCCATTCGACTAATCTACGCAAGCGTTGTTCAGGCGTGAGTCTATTCATTATGAATTGCCAAACCAAACTTAGAATAAATCACTTGACAGCTGTTAAATCGGTCGCCATCTTCAACAGTAATGCCAACTTAAAGTTCTATACGTCTATAAAAAACATCCTTTATTTCTCACCTCGTTATGGAAGCTGCTCTCTTAAGCAATTTGGCTAATCGCTCATTGGAGCAGGATAGGAGCTTTATAACTACCTAAAACCAGACTGAATCTGAGTTCTGCGGAGGGGAGCCCGAATTCTCCTCAAGAATCCTGAAGTGTACCGCTAGCAGCTTCTCCTGCATCATCTCCCATTTTGCATGGGAGATGGCTCCGTCACTATCACTATAGTCGGCAATAGTCTGCACAAGTGAGTTCTTCGCAACTTCACTGAATGGCCTATTGACAACTACGGGTTACACTCTCTTTGGCTTTTTTGTCGACGGTTGATTCCTCCGCTGATTAGCTGCCTCATCCCCCGATCGCTGTTACTTCAAGAACTGAGGAAGAGGCACTCAGTTCAGCTAGACGCGATTTTGCCCATGCCAAGGAGGACTTTTGCTCGCTTGTTAGCGATTCGATAGGTTTACTGCGATGCTTATTTATAATAGGCATGACAGCTCATATTTCTGCAAAAGTCCTCTTTTTCGGTTGTGCCTCTAAAGCAATGGTGGATGTACACGACCCTGATTTAGTAGGTTGGTCCTCACCAACTGCTCTAGGAGCAGTTTTTTTTTCTGGCCGCCTTGGAAGTACCCGCCGCTGGCGTGGAGACTTCAACTGCGTCAGATGCACCTTTGTTGATGGTAGTAGATAACCCGCCTTTTACAGCGGGTGCTCTGCAGTCGGCCAACTTCGGTTTCTCTGATTGACCTTTTGCGTTTTCATTTGTTTTAATGTTTTTTGTTTTATTTTGCAAAACTTCCATGTAAATCCCACGAGTATGCCCGTAATGGTAAGGACCATCCATGCAGTGACAACATACATGGACTAGGTAACTAAGATTACAATCGGCCCGTGATATAGAAACTTAGGGGAGCTGTTAACGACCACTTACTAGCCAAACATATTCTGGGCACATTACAAGTGGGGGATTAGGAATTGTGGAGGGTAGGAAAGGAAATAATAGGTAATGGGATAGTAGTATTGGGATTGTATATTTTTGTCCGCCGGTGTCTGCATCAGGTGGTCGGTCAGGGGCTACGGATGACACAGTGCGTTAGATTATGTCATGAGTGCCTCCTATCCTTCCCATGAGGCAGACACCACCCCCAACCGATCTGTGTTTCCCCATGTTATAGTAGTCAAATAAACCGATCAGAGGATCCTCTATCCGATGCCTGAGGACGTGCCTGATGGGATATAGATAACTCCTGCTTAACACTCAGGCAGATCAACTGTGACTGTACTGCACAGCCTAACAAGTAAAGTCGAAAAGGCTCTGGTTGACAAAGAAACAGCCCTCTATACGTCGGTTGACATTACAGGCGATTTTGTCAACGTTACATTCGAGTGAATTAAGGAGATAATGATCAAGAAGGAAATACCCCGACTGATCATGGCATGATTCTCAATATGCTGAGTAACAGGACTATAATTTTCAATGCGGGGGCAAGGAGATTATTTGCAAGGTCAACGAAATGATGCCCCCAGGGGGCCGTTTTATCGCCACTCTTATGGCTATTGGTCACGGATGGGCTACTGGAGACTCTCGGCGATCTCGGATACGAGGTTCTGGGCTTTGCGGATAATCTGCCAATCATGGTTAAGGGAAAGTTTGACTTTTTGATTGCCAATCGAATGCAAAGGGCTCTTGACACAACTCACAGATGGTGTCAGGAGAGGGGACTTTCGATAAATCCGAATAAAATCAAAGTGCTTCCCTTCACTAGAAGAAGGAACCTAAGTCTAGGGACCTTAAAATTGGGGGACAAGTTACTGTCCGAGGAGATGAAATATCTAGAAGTAGTATAGATAAGACTCTTACTTGGGACAAACATTTACTTTACATAACTGGCTAAGCATTAAAAGCAATATTTGCGTGCCAGAGAATGTATGGTACAAAATTGGGACTACGACCAAGAATGATGGCGTTGTCCTACAATACCTCATAGTACCGATGGTCACTTATGTCTCTTTGGTATGGTGGCCAAAGGTAAGACAAAAACGGGCATCGGACAGCCTTTTTGAGTGTAACGGGGCGATGAAGATGTGCCATATACTAGCCTTGGGTATGATCACTGGGCCCACTCCCCTGCATATTTCAAGTAGGAGAGTAGCAACTAGTTCAGCCTTAAGGCTACATAGTCTATCCTATCTTAAAGAGTGCCATCTTAGTGGGCATTCTCGAATCTTTCTGGAATTGTACATTTCTTGCCGTCTCTGATAGGATGGATAGGATACTCACATTCTCTAGGCGTTTTGAAGTGATCATTAATGAAAGCTCTGCTTGGAGAAATGGTGAAATAATACTGGACTGAAATAGACTATTGTTGTATACTGATTTGTCAAAAATGGAAAATGGCAGGGCTGGTGCAGGAATTGCAGGATGACGTTTCCGTAGGGCAGTTGCAATGGGAAAAACAGCTTCCATTTTTCCATGGTACCTGCCTTAGAGCTTTGTGATAATGAATGTCTACGATGGGGTAGATGTGGTAGCAGAATATATATTCTCTCAGACAGTCAAGCAGCTCTATATGCATTGGCGGGCTATTCCTTTCAATTAAGATTAGTCTGATATACAGTTTGAATCGGAGTAACGGGTATACTAAAAATCAGTTTTAGCTTTGGTGGTACCAAAGCCATTGTAAGCCTGTGTTATTATCAGGACAAGGACATTCATGCACTCAAAAACGCAAAATATGAGCACAAAATATGCATAAAAATCACAAAATAAACAAAAACAAAATTAAAAATATGAATAAAGAACATAAATACATTCCACTCAGTCTTAAAAAGTGAAAAAATAGTTTAAAAAGTAGTAGCAGATAAAGATTTATATAAATAAATAATTTATTTTTAAGTTATCAAATGTAAAACTCATTCTATTTGGTCACATTGAAAATGTTCGTTCGGCATCAACGGATGTAATAGGTGCATATTTAAAAGTGCTCAACTCCTTTGTAATATATTCTTTTTCTACAATATTTTCTTTACTGGAAGATAAATTAAAAATATTAGTAATTTCTTTAACTTTTTTAAATCCGAGTTTGGCTTTTCTTTTTTTTTTTATTAGCCAAACACAAAATATTCACTACAAACTACAAGTCCGTAAAACTAGCAACAGAAAACAGCATAATATTTATATCATAAAGTGTAGGTAATTCTGTACCAAACTAAAATGTTATACGATTTGCTCCTTGAAAATGTTAAAGAAAACAGAGTATCCCACACTATTTTGACTATTTGACAGCTCAGGGCTCAAACAAACCACTGACTACATACATCTTATAATGAAATCGCCTTGAACAGAAAAATATTTCTAAATCAAAAATTAAGAAAAGAGCAAATTTTTTTATGAATCATAGGAAATATGAAGAAAAATGATGCCAAAAAAAGTATACACGATATTGCGAAATGTGCATTTAAGGCAAAATTTCCAAAAATCAGTGCCATTTTGGTGTATATATTCTAATTCGCAAAGATATTAACTTTAGGTAGTTCTCAGAGTAACGACAACAAACATGCATTTGTATGAAGTCGCTTGCCCTGGTTATTATTCATATTAAATACTTTTTAAAAATTATTTTCGTAAAATATCCCGACCTACTTCATGCAAAATTTGTCAATATGTTATTTATTTAAGTTTATATATGTACTTTATTGGCAAAATATCATGTTTTTTAGCCATTTATATGGCCAAACATATGTAGGTTAGATTCCGTTACATCAATATATGTTACTGTTGTTATGGTGACCAAATATTTATTTGCACACATCAGTAATATTCCAACGGAGCAATAAAATTTACAAATTTAATAAATTAGTAGCAAGTTAATATTGAATAAAAGTGGACATTCCGAAATAAGACGCAAAGGAGGAACAGTTTGATCCCTGTTTAACAGTATGTAAAATTTAATTTTAATAAAATTTAGATTCAAAGTTGAAAGCATTTCTATGTGGGTAATTCCACAAAAAAATCATAATCAGTAAAGCTAAAGTCATATTTGTACAAATGGACGTAGCCACTAATTTTTGTCAAATATTTTTTTAGACTTCTGTTATATAAAATTAATTCAAATAATAAGCTAATGATTTCCTAAACTGTTTGAATGAAAGATTTATCTACTTTGAGCCAATATTTCTTCAAAATATATAAGCCATTGGATTAATGGATACAATGGTTACGTTATTAATATTATCATCATGGGCTATATCCGCACCGCAACCTTTAAGATCTATTGTGCAGTTTACTTCGGCAAATAATTGTGTAATGATAATTTTTTTTTAATTTTTCAAATACAACGTGGCCTTAAAGAAATCACCCTATTGAAAGATACTCTTATTTTTGTAAATGGCGGCCAATGTCAAATCTGTTTTGACAGATGTAGGATACAAATGAACAAAACATGGAGCGATACACTCCCCAAGAACGCGGAATAATCGAAGTGGACGATTTGTCGACCAAAATCATAATAAGCGACGAGGCTTATTTCCACCTCATTATTATGACTTTAAGATCCAAACAAATCAACATTATAGCCTACGTTGCGACCATGGCCTTTTTTGATAATTGAAATTTACGTTACGTTAATTAATAAATTTACGTTACGTTAAATGTTAAATTGATATTAAAGAACTTCTATCAAAATATTCCAGTTATTTCATGCAAAAGACTAAAATTTTAATCAATTTCTTTCGACATCGAATAATAACTATTTGGACCCTAATGCTGTCCGTAAATGAATCATCTTTACTTATATATATTCATGCATACATAAGTTTATTAAAGGGGGCCAAATTATAAGAATAAAAAAATTATCTATACAGTATCGTTACTGACTGACTGACTGACTGACTGATTATCATCATCGCCCAGCAAAAACGGCTAAAGCTACGGACTTTTTTTTTTATTGAATCTTTCTATAAGAAAATTACAATAAGTATCCAAATCTTAAATATAAAAAAGAAAAAACTTGAATAATTATTACCAATGTAATAACTAGTTTCTTGTGCTTAAATCTTAGGAATAAAAAAAGTTAAAAATCTCTTCTAACTAGGCGCAAGGTATCACTGTGTCCCTCGAACTGTAATAGGCCTCTAGCGGTGCAATATTTCCCAATTTCCTCCCGAACCGTTGAAATTTCTAAATCTCTGTGGATGTTCTCATTTCTTATATGTATACCAGGCGGCGCAGACTATTGTTCGATTGTCTTCTTTGTAACTTTTGGATGTTAGATGCGCTCGCGGTTCCCCATATGTCCAGAATAGTTTAATAATGGTTTTATATAATAGAACTTTATATTCCAAAGAAAGGGATGAAAATGGACCTATTAGCCACATTAGTCGAGCTGTTTTTAGCCTTATAGCTGAGATTTTGGCCTCAATGTGGCGTGACCATATTAGGCGTTTGTCTAGATAGATTCTTAGATATTTAGTTTGGGTTTCTAACGGAATAATGACGTTATTTATTTTTATTGGCGGACAATTTTCCTTTCTTAGTGTGAATGTCACATAGGCACAGTTTGATGGACTTACTTTGATTTTCCATTTATTTACCCAACCTTCCAGCTCGTTTATGTGAGCTTGTAAGTGTTCAGATGCAATTTTAAGATCTTTGTTCACACTTAAGAATGCCGTGTCATCTGCAAACGTACTTCTGCAAGTATACTCCTTGGGGAACGCCTGCAAAAATCTTCTTAACTGGAGAAAATAAATTTTTGACCGTACCTTAAATGTTCTATCAGTCAAATAGCTTTTAATCAGCTTGTGGGTGTTTGTGGGGAGAAGTCGTGTTACTTTTGTAAGGAGACCGTCATGCCCAACTTTATCAAATGCTTTTGAGACATCTATCAACATTGCTGAACAAAACAGCTTTTTCTCGAAGGACGACCTGATAGCAGTAACAATTCTGTGAACCTGCTCTGTAGCCGAACTGATGTTCTGGAATAATATTTCGCTCTGCTAGATGGGGCGTTATTTTCTGGAGGACGACCTTTTCGAACAGCTTAGATAGAATAGATATAGACCTATCATATGACGTAATTTGAGTAGCGTCTTTACCCGGTTTTTGGATCATGACAATTTCTGAAATCTTCCCAGAGGACTGGAAAACCGCCACTCTTAAGATGGAGTTAAAAATTAATAATATATTTCTCAAAGCGTAACCCGGCAAGTTTATTAACATTGAACTAGTAATTCGATCAGCACCGGGCGATTTTTTCGCATCAAGGTTTTTGATTGCCATTTTAATTGAGGGCAACCGCATCCTTATTTGATTTTCAATGGAATTGCTGATGTATGGAGGATTAATATCACTATCTATGTCATGTGGAGTGAAAACGTTTTCCAGATGGCTAGCAAAAGCATTTGCTCGTTCACTTGGATTTTTTGCCCAACTAAGGACCTCAAGTCTTAGTGGATGTTCAGAGGAAGTAGGGCACTTTATATGGTTCATAGCTTTCCATAGGCTGTGGTCGGTTTTTGTTGTCGGATCCAAGTTACTTTAATAATTTGCAAGCGCTGACTCATGCTGTAAACGCAGCTTTTCTTTAAGTAATTTTTGACACAAATTCAATTGGGTCTTTAAAGCTGGAGAACGATTTCTCTGCCATTCCCTTCTCAATTTTCTTTTTTGTCGGATGAGGGCTTCAATATCAGCTGATGACTTGAACGGTTTCCTCCTATATGTTTTTCTCATTGGAGTTGCATTCCTAGCTGCACAAGTAATAACGTCTGTAAGGTGGTTCACAGCACATTGTATATCAGACGAGTTCCTTAGAGGGATGTTCTGGGAGAGATGAGAGCTCACATACATTTTATGCTTTAGCCAGTTCGTACTTCAGAGTTTATAAAACTATTACGTAGTGTAATTATAGTCGGCGAATGATCAGATGATAATTTCTCTAGGGGACTAATCAGAAGTTGGTCACGTTTAATATTTTTTATAACAGTGAAGTCAATAAGGTCTAGCTTTTTCGTACAGTCTGTAGGCCAGTTTGTGGGCTCACCGCCAAATACGACATCTAGACTATTTTGAACAATAGCATTGTACAGCTGCCTACCTCTTGGGCTAATAAGTCTAGAGCCCCAGTGGGTATGTTTAGCGTTGTAGTCTCCTGCTGGCAGGAACTTGTGTCCCAATGTTGCAAATAAACTTTTGATATTGTCGCTATCAATTATGTGTCTTAGAAGACAATATACACATGAAATTGTGGTATGAAAATCAGTAAGACTTATAGAGGTTGCCTGAATGAAATCCTTCCCAAATTCTGGCATAACAAAGTGCCTCACGTTTTTACGGCTGTGTAGGAAATCTTCTACCTCGAACCTATGTTGGGATAACCCGTTTGCATTCCAGTAGCAAATACGCAACTGGGTCATTCTATTTTTGTCTAAGAAGGGTCTGCAGAATCATGTTCTGATTCCGCATCATCTCCTGAAACATGCCCTGCATATTACTCATAAAACTGTTCATGTTGGTCATGAAATTGTTCATTGTATCCGTCAGCTTGGCGATTGAACTAGAGCTGGTATCGTTGAAGACCTGAGGGCTGCTCCTTAGTACTTGGGCATATGAAAGATTTTTCACGTTGGTCCTATTTGACCATGGTAAACCATCGAAGTGTTGTTGGGCACAGTTCACTCTATCCACATGTACACCATTAGGTGTTGCAGTAGCTTCAGTATGAAGGCTCGGATAGTTCAATTCGCGATATTTCGCATTTGCACGACTTCGAGGTTGTTTCGATTTTTTTTATCCTCTAGAATACTTCACATCCTCTATAATTAGCAGAATGTCTTCCACCGCAATTGCTGCACTTTCTTACATTGGGGTCGTTTTTAGGTGCTGTACACTACGCAAGTAGATGGTAGCTTGCAGTAAGATTTTGTGTGGCCAACTCTTGGCAATTGGTGCATTGTGCAGGGCCATTACGCTTATGTGGCTCCTCTACTGTTATTCTTCGGTTAAGAAGATATCTCAAATTGTAAATAAGATGCGTTGAATTTTTGGTCTTAAGAAGAGCTGCATTAAAAGCAATCTCCACGCGGTGCATTGGTTGGGGAATTTTACCTTTGTTGTGTATGTTGTGAACATTTCTCCCATTGTAGCCTTCATTCTTAATAGCTTTCTTGATTTCGTCAACAGGGACGGAACTGTCAATGCCCTTTATCACAGCCACGAGGCTCTTAGCACTTTTTAGTTGGTACGTGTGGTAATTCTTTTTTTCGGCGTTAAGACTATTAACAATTAAACGATAATTCTTCTCAGTATGGGTTTGGATTTTTGTTTCCTGTACGTAAAAATTATCCTTGCCCACAATCTTTGATAAAAGACTTAAAATAGCGTTCGAAGTTTGCTCGCGCAAATAGATAGGTGGAGGTTTGTGTTCCTTAGACGCAGGTTCTACTGGTGTATTGTCTGTGGGTGCAAGTATTGAAAATCTATTTGCAAAGACTGGTATCGTAGCCGCCTGACTGCCTTTATACTGTTTAGTTGTGCGCTTCTGTTGATTAGTTCTAGGACTAGCCTTACGTTTGGTAACAGTTACGTATCTGTGCATGCCGGTTTGTATTTCCTTACCTGCTGGAGGAGAATCTGCCTTTGGTGTTGGTGTATCAACCTTAGTCTTCGGAGTAGTTCCTGTTGGGCTAGTTACCTTGTCAAACTGGCTAGTAAAAATTTGCGCGTCCCGAAGGTCCCTTTGTATGCAGTGAGGTCCTCGCAAGGGTTGACACAAGACCTTATGGGCGCTTGTGTTCAGAGCCAGGTCGGGCATTAATTAGGATGTTGTATCAACTAAACCTGCACGGCCAACTTAACGGCAACGTGATTTAGAGCGTTCTCCAAGTCCTTGCCAAGGTTTTAAAGGGACGGAAGGCAGCTGCGACATTAGCTTGAAAGCCGTTTCCACGCGATGTCACTCCCGAGTACTAACGTAACAGAATTCCACAGCTGTCAGCCCCTTTGCAACCAATTCCAATAAATAATCAAAATCAAATCGATAGTATTTGCCGGTTCGTCAACGGTGCAGCAGTAGCCTGAATTGCACCGGAATAAGAAGTGATTTTCTGAAATTCGAATATTAGGGGGTAAAAAAGAGTAAAATCGAACTTCTTATATCTCCGGAACTACTACAGATAGAGCCAAAGTTCAAACTACTAAATATTCTAATAAAAAAATAAGCGGATGGGTACTTGGTACTTTTTCGATATTTGCATATTTGTGGCATAAAAAGGGTAAAAACTAATGTTGGTACATTTTTTTAACCTCATTTATTTTTCAAAGTAACAATCACAGCAATAAAAACTAAATTGTATTCTTCTCTTCTTAAAAAGGTCTCCAATGCATATTGGCACTTTTTTTAAAATTCGAGCAAATAAGGGGTGAAAATTGTATTAAGGGAGAAAAAAAGTAGTAAAAGAAAGATTTGTACTTTATATTTAAACAAGTTTAATGGTATTTTTAATGGTATGTGCAAATCTAGAATTTTCACAGTAGAATTATACTGTCCTTAACAAAATAAAAAATCATTAAGGGACAAAATGGTATTTTTTATATTTTTTGGCACTTTTTGGTATTTTATTATTAAGGAATGCAAAAGTACAGGATTTGGCTCAAATAATCAGAAGTAAGGTGGAAAACCATGAATGAAAAAAATGGTACATTTTATTGTTTTTATTGTTACTTTTTCAGTTTTTCATGCTAACAACACTAGAACTATATAATTGGGGTCTAACGGTCTTAAGAAAAGTAAAAAATCATTAACAGGCAAAACAGTACTTCTTATTGATTTCAATGGTACTTTTTGATTTTTTAATATTAACGAACCTAAAACTATTAGACTGAGCTTAAACGGTTCATGAGAAAGTGAAAAATAATTAAGAGAAGAAAACTGTACTTTTTATTCATATACTATAATGTTATTTTTTGAATCTGTGTTACATTAACGAATTTATAGCTTTCAGACCGAGTTCCAACGCTGATCAGTAAACATTAAAATCAATAAATGAACAAAAAGTCCCTCTTTCTATATTTTAATGATACCTTTTAATTTTATTTGCATTATTATGTATAAAAAATTTAGAACTGAGATTAAATAGTCTACAAAGAAATACGAAATTATAATAACGACAGTATGGTACTTCGCTGACGAAGTAGCGAGTTAAATGCTAGTAAATTATATAGCAAAAAGAAAATACAAAGATTTCCCATCAGTTTTCCTCACGTAACCTTCATATTCCTATTAAATCGACAATAATTTTTTAGTAAAAATTAAAATTTTTGTGATACCGAAAATTTACTTCTTCAAAACTCAATATTCCGGGTTATTAAAGATAAGTTGTTAGAAAAAAATTAAATTTTTGAAAAGTCTGAAACACTTACAAACTAATTGAACTAATAAAATAGAATAGAATTTAAAATGGGTCTAAAATTAAACCTTTGGTTTCCTAGAAAAATGTGAATAGAATTTATTCTAGTTTAATTCACATGATTTATGTGAATAATAATATTCATATTTTTCATTTGGCACAGTCTTGTTAAATATTCAACAAACAAAATATATAAAAAAATATTCATATTTTTCATTTGGCACAGTCTTGTTAAATATTCAACAAACAAAATATATAAAAAAAAATTTTAAGAAATTTCAAATATTGATTAAAATAATTTTTACAAAGTATTTTATATTAATAATAATTTTAGTGCATATTAGTTGAACCGTATTTCTGTATTGCAAATATTTAGTGCATTTTTTTTTTTCATTTCTTGTTAATCATAAAATAAATAATGAATTTCTGTTCAAGAAATTCAAATTAACGACATTTACGAAAAATCCGTTCTAAGATCCTTTTTAAAAGCAATAAATCTAACCATATATATTTTTAAGTCAAACATATTAAAAATATCTTTCAATTGTAGATGTGGCGGTTCAACCCCCGGTCAAGGCAAAATTTTTTTAAATACATTTTTTATATAAATATTTAAAAAAAATTTTAATGTAAATTTTTTGTATAAATAAATTTTCTTTTATTCCATTTGCTTCGTTCCATTATTTTATATTTATTTACTACATAATACAGCGGGTTTGATTTTTTTTTCAATTTTATTTGACTACCAGGATTCGAACCTTGGAATATTTAATTAAGAAGCATTAACTCGGCAACCACTTTAGCCACAAAGCTGAGTTGTTTGAAGGATTAAGTTTTTATTCTATACTCACTTTATTAATATGGTTGCGGAAGAGACAAAATAGAAAACAATTTACATTCAATCATATTTTCTCATTATTATATTTACTATAAGCATATTTATGGTTTTAGTTAAAATTTCATTAAAAATAATATGATAATGATATGGTTGATCTATGACGGTAAGCATAGTAGGGTTAAAAATAATTAGAAACATGTTTATAGTGATCATAATAATGTTTAGATACTTCAAATTAATAATAATATTTTTGTGAAGAACAAACTATATTTGCGGTGACCATATTCAACCACCTTTTTTCTTTGCGTGTCTTTAAGACGGTTATAATAAAGCTGGGTGTCTATGAAAAGTGTGAGAAACTGAACTTCTTGTTCATTTTACAATAACGAACCTAAATAAACTAGATAAATATTTTTGATAAAAAATTAAAAACCTAATTGTATGTATCGCAACCAAAGTCTTTCAAAATAATTAGCATGTGATTTAAAGAATGGAGTTAGATTTATATTCAAATCCAAAAAAATTAAATAGGAAGCTACGTAAGATTTTCAGCCTATTGGAAAACGACCTTAATTTAACATTATCGCAGCCAATTGTTGGAAAAATTCTCTTTCAGGTTCTGATTGCACAAGAAAATTTTATTTATTTTAAATCAATTTATTTTCCATTTGCTTTCAAATTAGATGGAAATGTAAAGGAAGGATTTTTTACAACAATTCCACAAGTTTTCAAATTGGCTTATATTTGTCCCTTTATTATTTTTTTAATTTTTTACATTTTTCTTTGTTATTATTTTTTAATACTTTTTAGTCGTTAACTAAAATGGAGACGACAAAATTATACTCGTTTCAATATAAAATCGCAGCCGCATTTTCTTATAGAATACCAATTATAAGCAAATATTTATTAATAAATAACGATTACGACAACTAGAATACTAATTAAAAATTAGAAAACAAAGACTTGGTTTGAATAATTTTTAATATTTAAAATAATTTTGAATAAAGGACTATAGGAAGTAATCATTTTAAAAGTTCCCACATCCATTCACATTCAAAAATATTAGTCTTTTTCTTTTGATGGAAACCGAACAATAATTTTTACAAAAAATTTCAGCAAAATGTGTGAAACGTACATCTCTTGCTGCTTCCATGATTCCTGTTACTCCTTGTGTTCACAGCATTATTGTTGCTCCCACAATCATATAAAACTGTATTGTCGCTGCAGTCGCCATCGCCACTGTTACTGTTATTGCTGGAAAAGAAAATATTTATTGTAAGCATAATGATCCAGACGATATAAAAAATATGCACTAATAAGTATGTCATTAGAGATGCCTCTTTTTATTTTCTTGTAAACATATAAACGCTCTGTAAAATTTTTAATAATTAAGTAATAAAATAAAGTTAAATACCTTTTACCCGTCCATGTTTATTATATTCCTTTTTAAAGTGAGATTAGGTAACAACACAAAAGCACGTGTTGTGCTGACGAGCATAAGACTTTTGAACGTTGTTTTGCAATAGTGGAAAAAAAAAATAAAACACGTTCTTTTTCGTTTTAATCATAAATTCTTTCTGCTTTATTATTTTAAAAAGTCTTATTAAATACTAATTATTAAAAATACAATACAGGAAATACAAAAAAACTGCAAGCTTGCGTCTGCAACTTGCGTTTACAAAAGTTTGGCAATAAAATAACAACAACAAATCCAAAGAAATTTAAGTAGTTGCAAAAAATGAAGTTAATAAATGAAAATGATAATATTTAATTAATAAAAACAATTCTAAAGAAATTTAAGTAATTGCAAAAATATAAAATAAAAAAAAAATGATTATACTTAATTATTACAGGAAATCATATCATGTGTATGTATGTGACATGTATGTCGCAACACTATCTGCTGATTCAGCGATGTCACAAGAAAACCTAAGCGAACGAAAGCAAAGCACTCGAAATCGAATAAATTTGAGTTCAGGGATAATAGCATGTTCACACTAGACAAGATTCGCTCTCTTACGTGTATCTGGTGATGCCAAGTTGATAAATTTCAGTTTTTGAATGGTTGTCAGAAATAGGTACTACTAATATGCTTTGTGCATGTATATTATAAACACATAACAAACATAACAAGTTAAATTCGGCAGTGCCGAGTCTTATATACCTTTCACTGTGTTAGCGAAATATTAATATTTTTCACTTTCCACATTTTACTAAAGGGTGTTTTTTATAGACGTATAGAACTTTAAATTGCAATAAAGCAACGATGGATTATTCGATTGACATAAATTTTATTTATCCGAAAGATAATCTTGTGGCATTACATTTTAAATATGATTTCTGGCATATGACCGCCACGGCTGGCTCGGATGTAGTCCAATCTGGACTTCCAATTTTCGATGACTTTTTCTAACATTTGTGGCCGTATATCGGCAATGACACGGCGAATGTTGTCTTCCAAATGGTCAAGCGTTTGTGGCTTATCCGCATAGACCAATGACTTTACATAGCCCCACAGAAAGTAGTCTAGCGGTGTTAAATCACAAGATCTTGGAGGCCAATTCACAGGACCAATGATTCCACCAGCCCATAAAGCGCACCAAACAGTCAATTTTTCTGGATGTAACGGTGTTTCGACATACACTTGAGGATTAGCTTCACTCCAAATGCGACAGTTTTGTTTGTTGACGTAGCCATTCAACCAGAAGTGCGCTTCATCGCTAAACAAAATTCGCTTATGAAAATCGGGAACAACGGCAATCTCAAAATTGCACTATTTGCAAGCGTTGTTCAGTCGTGAGTCTATTCATGATGAATTGCCAAACCAAACTGAGAATAAATCACTTGACAGCTTTGACACCCTTTATAATATCAAAATAATAGAAAAAATTAAATGAAAGAAGATAAATATGCTTTATGTATTTTAGTATTTGTAAATATATATTCAGTATTAATGGCATATTTATCAAATACGTCTTACGTCGTTAAATATTATTATCTATATTTGTAACCTACCAACCAAATATTCAGATATTACTTTGGATATTTAAAATTTTTTTTGAAATTTTCATATACTCCAGTAGTGTTGTTCTCAGGGATTTTGGCAGTTTCCGTTTTGCATCATAAAATAAAAATTAAAAATTTTTCAGAAAATGCTAAAACACTTCCAGAGCCTACAGATTAAATTCCTTTTTGATTTTAGTAATTTTCCTGGTACTTTAGCAAAGTGGGTAATGGTAAAAATCCCTCAGAAGAAGGGTCCTGGGGAATGAGGGAATTTCAAAAAAATTTTTAAAAATAATGCAAAATTTTTTCTGAGTACTTGAGCGATAGATTACAAATCTAGACGACCTCTTGTTTAAAATGATATATGCACCAACCCGTAATATTCTATGGTTCGTCTGCAATCTATTAGAGAAATCAACTTATTTATGCACATTTGTATCGTAGTATGTCAAAAATACTGAAAAGATATTTACAAATACTAAAAAACATATTTAACTAACCATATTTATATTCACTCACTTCAAAAAAAAGTAGGTATGTAATTGATACGCATGCTTTGTTCAGCTTGAGGTCGTATTAAATATGAAAAATTTATTTATTTATTATTGGAGCGAAATATCTATAAAAAAAATAAATTTTTATAATACGACTAAAATTAACGAGTTCTAAGAAACAATCCTTTCTGAGAACCTAATTTTTAAAAGCAATAAAATGTCTGCAGGCACTCAATATTTAAATTAATAAGAAAAAAAATTCTAAGAAAGATATTAAATAGAAAAACAAAAAAATTTTTTTCATTTAATTTTGCAAATTTTTGTAAAAATTTTTAAGCTAAACATATTTAATTAAATATTTAATTATCCAGAAAGATCTAATGCGCTCTCTTTCATAAAGATTGCTGAATTCGTAATACTATTATACTCAAGGCAATAAAAAACACACACATACACTTTTTTATTTTTTGTGTTTGTGTGTACAAAGCATTACGCACATGACAGCTAAAAAATTTGAACAAAAAAAAAAAAAAAACAAAACAAAATTTAATGAGAATGTGAAATGTCGGTTGTGTTTTTGGTCCATTTGCTGACCGATCCATCTGATTTTTTGCACAAACATTACGGCAGTTATTTGTAATAAAACTGCGTACCACGTTTTATTGTCCGTCTTGTAGTTTAGACAAATTACGCAAAAACCCCACCAAAAATGGTAAAAAAAATTGAAGTAGTCGCGATTTTGGACTCATACCTCAGCAATTTATGGACCGATTTAGCTGAATTTTGGTTCATATACTATGAATATTATATCTGAAAAAACTTGCAACTAATTTTTTTATACTTTAGATAAAAAACGCAAAAACCAAAGCAAAACTTAATGAAAATCTAAAATTGTTGTTGTATTTTTGATTTTTCTGGTCCATTTGTGGACCGATCTTTCTGATTTTTTGTACAGACATTACGACTGTTATTTGTAGTTTAGACAAATTACGCAAAAACCCCACCAAAAATGGTAAAAAAAAAAGAGGTAATCGCAATTTTTGACTCGTAGCTCCGCCATTTATGGACCCATCCACCTGAGTTTTGGTTACGATACTATGAATGTGATGTTTGAAAAAACTACGTACTACTTTTTTTCAGTTTAGACAAAAAACGCAAAAAAACAAAGCCATAATTAATGAAAATCTAAAATTTAGGTTGCATTTTTGATATTCCTCGGCCATTTGTTGACCGATTGCTTTCATTTTTAGCACAGGTATTATGACTTATAAATACTTTCAATATAACTGCATACCACGTTTTTTTGTCCGTTTCTTCGCTTAGACAAAATAGGCAAAAAACCCACTCAAAAAATGGTCAAAAATAGAGGTAGTTTCGGTTTTCGACTCATAGCTCCGCTATTTATGGACCGATCTAGCTGAATTTTAATACCAATAGTTTTACAGAAACAACTGACCGTTTAGTATGCTACACTTTTCTGTACGTTGTCTAGATTCTTCTGAAAGTTGATTTCAACGACTACACGGACAGACAGACGGACATCGCTAAATCGATTCCGCTACTTATAAGGATCCAGAATATATATACTTTATAGGGTGTCCCATGTAAGGTGTAAAAATTACAAACGGAATCACAAAGTTATATATACCCGTCTTACTTACAATGACGGGTATAAAAAGGGGTTGTGAATAGATTGTGCACATATACATATGCAAATACATTTTTGGATTGATCTATACACTGAAGTAAATATATGTGTGAATAAACATTTTATCTACATAATTGTTTATGTATACAAACATATTTTTTAATTTTATTGCTTTGAAAAACTTATTTTTTTTTGTTAAAACAACAAAACAAAAAACAACAAGTGACTGATTTTGGCTTTTGCGTTCGCAATGATGCCATTGCTTTCGATATCGCTGAGTCAGATTTTGTATGAAAGTACTCACGTTTTCTTTCTTGTTGTCGTTCGTATGATTATTCGCGTAGAAGTAAGTTAGCTGAAGCCAAATCAACTTTCTTTCGCTTGGAATACGAACGAAGATGTTCTTTCGAAATCGCTGAACAGGCCCTTAATTTACATACCAAAATGGTAAAAAATAGTTTTGGCAAAAAAATGTAAATATTCAAAGAAATAAAATTAAAAAAAATTTTTGTATAAATAAACAATTATATAGAAAAAAATTATGGTTACTCCCACATATACTTCAGTGTAAATATCAATCCAAAAATGTATTTGCATATGTATATGTGCAAGTTTTAATTCCGTTTTAAATAAAAAACAATAACTTAAAATATATTGTTTAAAATCAAAATTTTAAACATTTTTTTTAATTATTTATTATTATTGAATCTTTCTGTAAGAAAATTGCAGTAAGTATCCAAATCTTAACTGTAAAAAAATATAAAAAACCTAAATAATTATTACCCATGTAATAACTAGTTACTTGTATCCCTCTTCTCACTAGGCGTAAGGTATCACTTCTCTTAAGCCTCCTGTGTCCCTCGAACTGTAACAGGTCCCTGGCGAGGGCGTTTGGATGTGTCGCCAGTTTGTGAACGTACTTAGTACAATATTTTTCAATTTCCTCCCGAACCGTTGGAATTTCTAAATCTCTGTGGATATTCTCATTTCTTATATACCAAGGGGCGCAGGCTATTGTTCGTAAAATATTCGACTGTCTTCTTTGTAACTTTTGGATGTTAGATGCACACGCAGTTCCCCATAGCTGAGTGCCATATGTCCAGCTTGATTTAATAATGGCTTTATATAATATAACTTTATATTCCAAAGATAGAGATGAAAATGGACTTATTAGCAGTCTTCCAAGACGATGGAAAAAGCCCCACTCTTAAGATGGCGTTAAAAATGAACAATATAATTCTCACAGCGCTATCTGGCAAGTTCATCAGCATTGAACTAGTAATACGATCAGCGCCGGACGATTTTTTCGCATCAAGGTTTTTGATTGCCATTTTAATTGAGGGCAACCGCATCCTTATTGGATTTTCAATGGCATCGCTGATGTGTGTAGGATTAATATCACTATCAACTAAGGTCCTCAAGTCTTAGTGGAGGTTCGGAGGAAGTAGGGCACTTCATAGGCTTCACAGCTTTCCATAGGCTGTGGTCGGTTTTTGTTGTTGGATCCAAGTTACTTAAATAATTTGCAAGCGCTGACTCATGCTGTAGACGCAGCTTTTCTTTAAGTATTTTTTGACACAAATTCAATTGGGTCTTTAAAGCTGGAAAACGATTTCTCTGCCATTCCCTTCTCAATTTTCTTTTTTGTCGGATGAGGGCTTCAATATCAGCTGATGACTTGAACGGTTTCCTCCTACATGTTTTTCTCATTGGAGTTGCATTCCTAGCTGCACAAGTAATAACGTCTGTAAGGTGGTTCACAGCACATTGTATATCAGACGAGTTCCTTAGAGGGATGTTCTGGGAGAGATGAGAGCTCACATACATTTTATACTTTAGCCAGTTCGTGTACCGGTTCGGATAGAACGTACGAGATACTTCAGAGTTTATAAAACTATTACGTAGTGTTATTATAGTCGGCGAATGATCAGATGATAAGTCTTCTAGGGGACTAATCAGAAGATGATGAAGTCAATAACGTCTGGCTTTTTCGTACGAACTGTAGGATCTGCACTCCAGTATGTCGGCTCACCGCCAGATACGACATCTAGACTATTTTGAGCAATAGCATTGTACAGCTGCCTACCTCTTGGGCTAATAAGTCTAGAGCCCCAGTGGGTATGTTTAGCGTTGTAGTCTCCTGCTGGCAGGAACTTGTGTCCCAATGTTGCAAATAAACTTTTGATATTGTCGCTATCAATTATGTGTCTTAGAAGACAATATACACATGAAATTGTGGTATGAAAATCAGTAAGACTTATAGAGGTTGCCTGAATGAAATCCTTCCCAAATTCTGGCATAACAAAGTGCCTCACGTTTTTACGGCTGTGTAGGAAATCTTCTACCTCGAACCTATGTTGGGATAACCCGTTTGCATTCCAGTAGCAAATACGCAACTGGGTCATTCTATTTTTGTCTAAGAAGGGTCTGCAGAATCATGTTCTGATTCCGCATCATCTCCTGAAACATGCCCTGCATATTATTCATAAAACTGTTCATGTTGGTCATGAAATTGTTCATTGTATCCGTCAGTTTGGCGGTTGAACTAGAGCTGGTATCGTTGAAGACTTGAGGGCTGCTCCTTAGTACTTGGGCATATGAAAGATTTTTCACGTTGGGCCTATTTGACGATGGTAAACCATCGAAGTGTTGTTGGGCATAGTTCACTCTATCCACACGTACACCATTAGGTGTTGCAGTAGCTTCAGTATGAAGGCTCGGATAGTTCAATTCGCGATATTTCGCATTTGCACGACTTCGAGGTTGTTTCGATTTTTCTTATCCTCTGGAATACTTCACATCCTCTATAATTAGCAGAATGTCTTCCACCGCAATTGCTGCACTTTCTTACATTGGGGTCGTTTTTAGGTGCTGTACACTACGCAAGCAGATGGTAGCTTGCAGTAAGATTTTGTGTGGCCAACTCTTGGCAATTGGTGCATTGTGCAGGGCCACTACGCTTATTGGGTTCCTCTACTGTTATTCTTCGGTTAAGAAGATATCTCAAATTGTAAATAGGATGCGTTGAATTTTTGGTCTTAAGAAGAGCTGCATTAAAAGCAATCTCCACACGGTGCATTGATTGGGGAATTTTACCTTTGTTGTGTATGTTGTGAACATTTCTCAATAGCTTTCTTGATTTCTTCAACAGGGACGGAACTGTCAATGCCCTTTATCACAACCACCAGGCCTTTACCACTTTTCAGTTGTTTCGTGTAGTAATTCTTTATTTCGGCGTTAAGACTATTAACAATTAAACGATAATTCTTCTCAGTATGGCTTTGGATTTTCATTTCCTGTATCTGTCCCCTTCGTATAGAAGCTACGTAAAAATTATCTTTTCCCACAATCTTTGATAAAAGATTTACAATAGCGTTCCTAGTTTGCTCGCGCAAATGATAGTTGGAGGTTTGTGTCCCTTAGACTCTGGTTCTACTGGTGCATCGTCTGTGGGTGCAAGGATGAAAAATCTATTTTCGGAGACTGGTAATGTATCCGCCTAACTGCCTTTGTACTGTTTAGTTGTGCGCTCCTATTGATTAGTTCTAGGACTAGATTTACGTTTGGTAACAGTTACATATCTGTGCATGCCGGTTTGTATTTCCCTACCTGCCGGAGATCTGTTAAAGTCTTAGATGTTGGTGTATCAACTTTAGATTTCGGAATGCTTCCTGTTGGGCTAGTTGCCTTATCAAACTGGCGCGTAAAAATTTACGCGTCCACTATCGCATTTGGCGTTAAAGAGCGGGTCCTATTCTCAGGCCTGGACGTTAAATATGCTCCGTCGTCAGTTTTCTTATTCATACTATCTGAGAACACATAGTATGCATTGTTCTTGCTCTGTTTTTCGTTTTTTTTTTTAATTTTTTATTTTCATTTATTGTTATCTAAATCCGTAGTGCAGTTACCCTTATGATAACCCCGAGGGTTCTTTTGCGTGCAGTGAGGTCCTCACAAGGCTTGACACAAGACCTTATGGGCGCTTGTGTTCAAAGCCAGGTCGGGCGTTAATTATAATGTTGTATCAACTAAACCTGCGCGACCAACTTAACGGCAACGTGATTTGGAGCGTTCTCCAAGTCCTTGCCAAGGTTTTACTGGGACGGAAGGCACCTGCGACATTAGCCTGAAAGCCGTTTCCACTCGATGTCACTCCCGTGTACTAAGGTAACAGAATGCCACAGCTGTCAGCCCATTTGCAACCAATTCCAATAAATACTCAAAATCAAATCGATAGTATTTGCCGGTTCATCAACGTTGCAGTAGTAGCCTGAGATGCACCAGTGTTCGCATGCATTTCAGGTTACTATCTGCATATTGGCATACACACTTTAGCTACCGCCAGATCAGGTTATCCGGAAGGCATTACCAAGGAATACCACGTGGAGGTAGTGAGATGCTTGGGCATTTCAGTGAAGGAATCACCTCTGGCTATTCCCAAGTGAATAGCGATCAGAAGGCTTTCAGCCTCCATGAAATACCCCATTCCCCAAAGTTAACGATTGATATGAGTTTACAAAAATTAATTGTACTAGGAAATTGAATATATATACACAAAAGTCTCTCCAGGACTGACGCTTTGCATTTCTCACCTCATTTTTGAAACTGTTTACAGAAGCTTTATAGAGTGACCAGTTGCCTGTTCTCTTAGCCTCGTTGAACAGTTTCCTGCATCTCTTTCTAGATGCTTCTATGGTGGGGGACCACCACGGTGGTCTGTCCCTCTCCCTGTGCACGGAAGGTCTGCAAGACCTTGTAGTGGCCTCCTTGAAAGCCTCCGACGCCGCTCAAGGGTTGAGGCTCGGTGAGAAACTGGTTAAGGATGTTTCTCTGAGATTCCCAGTCAGTTTTCCTTCTATTAATGAAAGAAGTTACCGGTGTTCTCATAGTACGTATACCGAATTCGATATAGCGATATAGCACATAATCTGCGCTCACCAATGTAATATCCAGCACCTCCTGTCTGTTAGTGACCACGAAGGTGGGCTCCGAACCTCTATTTCTGGTCTAAAATAAAGTCAAAAATGAACTCACCTCTAGTGTTGACGTTTCTACTGCACCACACTGTGTGATGCGCATTGGCATCGGCACCAATTATCAATGGAATACCTTTGCCCCTCGCCAGCTGTACCATGCCTCTCGTCAAGTTGTTTGGCGGAAGGTCAGCATGGTCATGCGCCATATAACACGACTGGATCCAGATGGTTGTTCCATCCTTTTCCGATGCCGCGCTCACTGTGTCTTCATCACTGTAATCAGAGAGAATGAAGTTATTAAGATGCTTTTTAGCCAAGATGCAGGCTAGAATCCTACCTGTACAATTTGCATATAAAAAATTATAGCCCTTTGCATTGAGTCCAAGAACCTTGATATCATGATACCAGGGTTCCTGTATCAGCGCCACATCCTCGTCCCGCTCTGCAAGACGAAGGAGCAGTGCAGGGGATGCTGCCTTGCAGTGATGCACATTACTTGTTACAGCGGGTTCTCTGCAATCGGCCAACTTGGTTTTCCTTGTCGGCTTTTTTCGTTGTTTTGTTTTATTATTTTGTTTGTTTCCATACAGATCCCACGAGTATGCCCGTAGTGACAAGGACCATCCATGCAGTGACGGCATACATGCGCTAGGCAACTAAGGTTACAACCGGCCCGTGCCCTAGCACCGGAGGGGAGCTGTTAGCGACTAGTTCTCTTTAACCACTTACTACCCATTCATGTTCTGGGCACTGCTACCAACCACCTCAACATTACAAGTGGGGGATAAGGATGTGGGGGATGGGAACGGAAGGAAGGTATGGGATAGTAGGATTGGGGTTGTATATTTTGGTCCAAGAGTGTCTGCGTCAGATGGTTGGTCAGGGGCCACTGATGATGCATCGCGTTAGATTATGTCATGCTAACCGATCTGTGTGACCCTATGTTATAGTAGTCAACAAACCGACCAGAGGATCCCCTATTCGCCACCTGGGGACGATTTCGTTTGAACAAAAACGCATTTCTTTATTTACTAGAAGAAATAAATTTAAAGTATTTGGATATCAAGCAATGCCTCCAGTATTGCAGTTAGCAGCAACGTTATCCATTTTGGGAACGCGTGGTTACCAGCCTTCCATTGGAAGTGACTATCTACTTGGAATGTGCCAAAGTGCGGTTTGCAAAATTGTGTCGACTGTTATAAAAGAAATGGAAACTAAGTTATGTGCGAAGCATATAAAGTTTGTTCCAAACGGTTCATCTGAGTGCAAGCAGTGGTTTTACGAAAAACATAAAACACCAGGCGGTAAGTTTACAATTTTTTTATAATTGTATAGTACTTAAAATCAATACGAATTAATATAAAATATATGTACATATGTGCGTTTTTCATTTAAAGTAATAGGATACGTTGATGGTACCCATATTGGACTGCAAAAACCTACAGACAATGAGCATATGTATTTCAACAGGAAGGGTTTTCACAGTTTAAATGCAATGATAGTAAGTACTAAGTAATTGAAATTAAATGAAAAATATAATAATAATATGATCAACAGATTTGTGACCACAAACATCGAATACTCGCTTTTAACTGCCGCTATGGACGAGCAGTTCATGATTCCTTCGTTTGGAAGCATTCGGACTAAAGGATGGTACTGGAAAATTAATTTCAATCAAAAAGAAATGAAAACAGTTGGCTTTTAGGTATATACTCGTAGATTTGTTTATTGTTTTACGTTGCAAAAGGAATTACATAGTAAATGCTTTTATTTCAACAGCAGATTCTGGGTATACTCTAGAACAGTGGTGCATTACCCCTTATAGAAATGCTCTTAATGCTTTTCTTGCGAGTTTGTCTGCCTTCTCATTGCCTACATATCCACTATGACATGGCAAACATACCAAGTGAACCCTGTTATTAGATGCTAGTCTCTTCAGGCAATCCCAGACCAGTTTTGTTTTATTTCAAAAGCACTGAGTGCCAGTAATGCCGCTCTACTCTCCGAGTGAATATAGATGTGCCTGTTACTTGTGTCTCTTTCTAGTTTCTCTCTTAGGTAGAGCTCTATGGCATGTATTTCGGCCTGAAGTTGTCCTTCCTACCCAGTTTCGGAATATACAGAACGATTACTTCCCTCCATTTGCTAGGCATTGCTCCCCAGGCAAAGCTCGCTCTGAATATATTAATCAGAGGTCGCATAATATGAGGAATCCCCTTCTGAAGGAGTGCTATAATAATTCCGTCTTCTCCACGAGATTTATATGGATAAATTGAGCCTATGGCCCATGCTATCCTTTCCTAAAAAAATATCTCCCTAGCTCTTATCCAATCTTGAGACCTGATAGACTGGATGGATCCTCTGAGATAATTACGGAACATGAAAAATGAACTCTAGCCAGCAGCTCTAAGGTCTCAGAGCTTTTGTTTGTAAATGACCCGTCCGGCTTTTTAAGAAGCCCTATAGAGTTAGAGTGCATTTTAGATAGAACCCTGTGAACTTTGGAGCAACTGCTTAACTCCGAAAGTCCACTACAGAATTTCTTCCAGGATTCCCTCTTAGCTCTTCTAATCTCTATGTTATACTTTGTAAGGGCCTCCTTATATAGGGCTCAGTTACCCGTTCCTTTAGACACGTTGCTGAGCCTTCTTGTCTCTTGCCGAAGACGTGCTAAACGATCGTTCCACCAAGGAGTAATTCTATTGCCTGATTTTTTCTGCTCTGGGCAAGCTTGGTGATACGAGTTCAATATAACTATACTAATCGCCTCACATGCGATTTCTAGCTCATCTGGACTCCGAACCCTCTTGCTATATCTGTCCACCTTTTCTTCTAATAGGCTATTAAAGTTTTGCCAGTTCGTCGATCTAGGGTCCCTGTATGTAGCATTTAGCTTGATATCAAAGTTTATATAAAATCTAATGTGAGAGTGATCAGACATGGATGTTTCTTTTGTAACTGTCCACTTATTTATGAAATTTCTTAGGAATGTATTGCATTAAGTGATGTCCAAGACCTCTTCTCTAATGCCGTTCCTAAATGTGCGTTTATTCCCTACATTCATAATTTCTAACATGTTACTGTTAATAAATTCGAATAAGCACTCACCTCTATGGTTTATGTTCGTGCCAACCCCAATGTGGTTATTCTCTCTTCTACTGTGATCCATCCTATCGTGAATATTTTTTCCCTCGAAATATTTCGCTTTTCCCCAAAGTTGCCATCGTGAATTATTTTTAAGTGAAAAAACTCGCATGTTCAAAAAAATTATGGCATCGCCGATTTTTATTCCCGTATTTTTTTCCCAAAAGTATTGTGACATTTTTCACAAACATTTTGATTGGAAATAAAATTTAGAATTGTTGCAGCGGCAAATAAAATTAGATTAACTGAAAATCAAGCAATCAAATAGCAATTATGGACTGTAAACATGTAAAAATGTGATAATTTTTTAGTTTTAAAAACGTATATTAATTATGAATTAGAATTTTTGTTACCTTTTTTATGTGCCTGTTTATTAAAATTTTTTTGTGATACATGAAGTACAACCAAAAATAACATAAATGAGATTTATTGTTTTTTAGATTTAAGAATTCGTATCTTTCTAAAGAATATTTCTTTTTTAATTTTTTGTATGCAGTTCTGGTTCAATATATCTAAAAGGTATTTAAAAGCTGCTTTGTTAGCTAGAAAATGTTGTTAGAATTTATTTATATGTACATATATGTACATAATGTTAACAATTCTTCATGTTTTCACTTACATTGTTTCTGGTAAGCACAATGGATTTGATGCATCTCTTAAATTCCGTTTTTTTATTTTCTCCAATAATTTCTTCTCTTCTTCTAATAACATAAATCGAAGGGAAATACTCTGCATTTTATTAAATAATAACAATTTATTAAGAAAATTAAAAAAAAAACACACAATTAAACTACATCAATTCACAATAGTGTGTTCGACTTGCCACATATGTTTCGAAAATATATTTTATTCCCTAACAATTGACGATACCAAATTATTGTTCATGGGAATAAACAAATTATTCCCTAGAATTTATTCCCTTGAGATTCGCGATAAGGTGTATTATCTCTGGCCCATTTGCCACCTCCATTTTCACGGCGACTTGATCTTTGTCAGTGTGCTCTGAAATAAGAATGGCATTAATTCCTTTCCAAAGCAGTATACACGATCGGGGTTTTCCTGTATTACAGGAATAATAAAATAACTCAACTGGTAAGCCGTTAACCTGATCCCTATATATGAGAGGCTCTTGGATAAGAGCGACATCCAGGTGCCCCCGATTAAACAGACGTTCTAAAACTGCCAAGGCAGCTTTGGAGTGTTGTAGGTTTTCCTGGATGCACCTGAGGCCCATTAACTTTTAGGAGGCCGCTTTTTAGACCCCGCTCGCATCCACTTGGGTCCGTTGCTTGGGTGAAGCTGGGTGTACCCAGAGTGAGGAGATCGGTGACCTGAGGGGTGCCTGGTGGCCTTCAAAGGTGCCTTGGCAAGGCTGGTTGGCCGTCCCGAGGATGGGCTTTCTGGAGCCGCTCATCGGCTGCGGATGCTGCTTTGGACGTCGATGGCGTGATGTCCTCTTCTCTGATGGACACCTTTTCTTCGACTTTACTTGGATGGATGTGGCCGGCTTGACCATTGTCTTCACCCTCATACGGATTTGCGAGAAATCAAGAAACAATTTCCCTCTCTGCGCAAAAATACTCTTCTTCGATGCATCATCAATCGAGAAGGTGACAGATTGTCCGCCATACGTCTCTTTTATGGTTGGAAGAACCCGCCAACTCCTTGTTGACAGTCCTACGTTCTACTTTGTCAGTCTGCTTAACAGTGTGTTCTGATCGAGTACATCTTCCGGTGGCAGGTAGGCAATGCAGACGAACGTTTGGGGCATTTCTGATTCTTTGACTAACTTTATGCTAGCATTAGGGAAGAGTTTTAGAGTCTTAAGTGCCTCTGACAGCCAAGTCTTGGTTTGGCTGTTGTGGCACGTAAGAGACAGCCACCTGTCCCTATTTATGCAGCTGATAAATCCTTTTGGGCTTTAGCCAGCAGTGATGTAGTTTTATGGGTTACTTTTTCTCCACCTTCTGCTGGTTTTCTAGATTTTTTCGCAGATCTGCACCGTTTTGACTACTGAGCACCCGACGCCTAGTTCAGTTTTTCTTTCACCATCTTCGCTCAAAAAAGTTTTTAAAAGCAGTGCTCTCTGGTCTTGGTCTTTTTGGTGTGTTGGAGATGAATGGCGATTCAAGTCTTCTTTTATGCCTAATTCTATTCCCGATACACGATCTACCCTAATTTAATTCCAGACAGTTGTACTGTAGTTATTGCTTCCTCTGTTTGTGTCAGCTTGAATTTGTTCAATGGTCCACCGCCAGTTGCTTGAGATTCCACTTTGTTATGCGCTAATTTCTTTGTTATTTCGCTCTTCCATTCTGTTCATATCTGTGTATGTATAAATATATAATAGTGTCACATTTTAAATTATATTTAAGAAATTTTAACAATTCACCTTTTTCCATCCGTTAACATCCTTACTTGGTGGTCCAGAGCTGTTTAGAGACTGAGCCAACTCTTGCCAAAGAGACTCAATTAGCACTTTATCTCTTTTTGTGTATCCCCTTGCTATATCCTGTGGCTCGTTTCTGTAACTATATGCGAGAACTTCTCACATCGAAAAGTGTGAAACAAAAAATTCCTTCGTTTCTCGATTTGTGAGGTAAAAGCGATTCTGTATATAAAAGCGAAAAGAGGCCATACTTATTACGTTGTTATTGGAATATTCCATTTAAATGTCAAAAAAGTGCAAACAAAAAAGAAAAAGAGTACTTTGTGCGCGTAATACAAATTTATATTTATTTATTCTTTAATGTAAAAAATTGTGAATTTATAATAATTAAAATATCACAAAATAATTGTGTTTTTAATCAAACTTAAAAATTCCTAAAAATAAGTTGTTGGTGTATATCCTAAAAAAGGTAACATTATTTAATTTACCAAACAATAGGAAAGATATTGAAATTAATTTAATACTTTTATAAACTTTATTAAAATTTTTAGTGTTATAAATAAAAATGTATAGCGTGGCATTATTGTCCGGTGAAGAACATTATCAGAGTAACATGTTGCGGACTTATCGACGTCAGTTAAGAGATGCAACTGACCCTCTTTCCATTCCGGAGCAGCG
Organism: Thelaira solivaga; assembly: GCA_947397855.1. Classification (NCBI taxonomy): domain Eukaryota; kingdom Metazoa; phylum Arthropoda; class Insecta; order Diptera; family Tachinidae; genus Thelaira; species Thelaira solivaga. Next base: position 45,446,626 of record OX377614.1, read on the forward strand.
TTTTAGGGAGCTATACTGTTTAGGTAAGGATGCAGCTATGGCACTATTAAGCGAGATAAGCCCGTATATGTCCAATGGAAAGAGAAATACATTCGTCCCCCAAACTGTGCGAATGTGTTCAGCACTACATTTTTTTGCTACCGGTTCATTTTACAGAGATACTGGGCAGGATTTTGCTGCCTCAGACAGTAAGACTGTTGTTTGCCGCAATGTACACGAAATTGCAAACATTTTGGAGCAAAAAGTAATGTCCGAGTAGATTAAGAGATATCACTCTAAAAATGTTCAACTGGTAAGAATGTACATACGTACATGAGTACAGAGGTACGAAGCTGATAGAAGGAACACATCTTGGTTGTTGGGTATGTAGACATGTGATTTTAAATGGCTCTTTATGATTTCTTAATCTTTTTTCAACTTCTACAGGTGACTCTGGCTACCCTTTACGACCTAGGCTAATGACACCATGCCGTACCGCAAGTGAAGACGAAAGACGCTTCAATAAAGTTCATGCTAAAGCCAGAAATTGTATTGAGCGTTTAAATGGTGTGTTGAAGGGGGCTTTTAGGTGCCTGCAGGTTGGACTGAAAACATCTCCACAAATGGCTGGAAAAATAATAAATGCCTGCACGGTTTTACACAATTTTAGACAGGCACATGGCTTGTTAGTAGAAGATGACATTATTAATACAGAGTCTGCTAGCGAAATAACCAGTCAAGATGAGGAACAGGTTCCCGAGCCATTGAGAGAAGCTTGCTACCTTCGCGACAGGCTTAAAATTAATATTTGCAGCCAACATCAACGTTCAAATTTTTATTTATAATTTTTTAAATTACTTACCGCCTGTTTTTATTTTGCTTTTAAAATATTTTGTTGTCTAAACGAAAATTTTCAAAATAGCTTGATTATTTTCATTTTAATGTTTCATGTTTTAAATTAAAAAAATTAGTAAATAATTACTTTGCAAAACATTTATATCTTTAATTGATTTTTCTTTTATTTGAAATTACCATCTCAATTTTAAGAATTCAACAAAGAGAAAAACAAAATATCAAATAAAAATTATAATTTTATTTCTTTGTATGGAGATGTAATATAAATACAACAAAATAGAACAAAGAGCAAAAATAATAAATTAAACAAAATAAAAAACAATTCAAACAAAAACTGCAAAAATTTATATTAGAACTAAAAAAAAAATTAATCAAGAAATTATGAATGAAAAACCACAAATAAAACTAATAATTAAAGAAAACGAAAAATTATTTTTATACATTTAATCTTTTTTTCAATATCGATTTACTTAAAACTATTTAAATGGTTTTTAAAAGTAAAACATAACATAACATAATTCAATAAAAATAAACATCACAACTTAAATAATTCAAAAACAAATAATTTAAACAAAAGAAAAGTATCACAATTTTGGAAAAAAAAGGTATACTGGTATGGTGTATAAAACAATTACATATAGTTTTTTTTTATTCAATATTGTTAATTTTACATAAAATTATTTCAATATTGCACAATTTGTTGATTGTATTGCTTGATTGTATTTTGACGTATTGACTGTTGGATGTTGAGAGGGGCGATGAAGTTGAAGAAATTTCTTTTCGTTGGAATATACATTTCCTGGTCCTCCAAAAATTCTACAGATAGGAAATCCTAAAAAAATTTTCAATTAACATAATTCATTGTCTTTGCTGCAATAAAGTCAATTCAAAAAAATTTATTTTGTGCTAAACGTGTTTTATGTTGCTAATTTAAATTTGAAAAATGTCTATTAGTATTGTAAATTATTCGAATTTCTTGTTCAATTGACAATCTTAGTACCTTTGTGGTATATACCCACGTATACTCAAGAATAACTACATACCTGTAAAGGGACACCGGATTCTGCGGTACTTGAATCCCCATCAACAGCATCCACAGTGATGACCTTAAGAATTTCTTCTTCTAGGAGATTTAAGTCGCGGGGAACTGCTGCCCAACTACCTCCCCCTGTCTGATTCATAAATTTTCATCGCGCGTTTACAGCTTTCTTGACGCCACACTTTAAATCTATCCAACACTAAATTAACAAATATTTGAAAGTCATACACATTTTATAAATACTAATAACAACTAAAACCTACTTTTTTTCCACTGCTCTACTGTCACTACCGCCTAGTGCATTTAAAGTGTTTTTAGTGACACCCATTGGTCCTTATAGTTTACGTTGGAATTAATACCACTAAATTGCCCTCTTGCAAACTCCAAATTTTTCAGTCATAAATTGCACTAGTTTCTCTTTTTGGTTTTTTTTAAATCCTTTCCGTTTTCTAAAATATGTATAAAATGTGTAAAATTTATATTAATAAATAATAAAACAAATAAACTTACATTTTCGGTGTGTTTGCAGTCCATTTTTAACAATTATATTATTTTATGCCCTAACAAATTTTCAGTCTCGCTCCTTTATTTCTTGTGAATTGTTTGACAGCTCAATCATAAAACTTTTCACAAAAATTCTTTAGAGCAACACTCTTACTCACAACTTTCCAATATCTTACGTCAAAAAAGTGCAAATGACGAAAAGTTTTCACAAAGTAGAATTACAGAAACAATTGCTTGTGAGAAACGATTTTTATTGTTTCATGTGTCATTTTTTTCAATTCGAGATTTATAGAAACGAGGTACTGATGTTCTTCCATCAACTTCAAAAATATTCCGTTTTGTGTCTGGTTTCTATGTATTCCCCTACTTGTTTTTTAAATGTATTTATTATAAATTATAATTTATTATTTATATTGCACGCACTATGTTTTTATTTAACCGCCAAAACAAAAATGAAAACAAATCTGCAACTTACCAACTGATCAGATTATTTCTCACAAAAAAACTATAAAAACATATTCTATAGCACCAATTTCTGAAAGCAATTCCGATTCGAACACCAAAACAATTTTTTTATCGATTTGAATTCAGATTCTGACAACAATCAGATTCCATAAAAACCCTGATTATATATAGCACTTGGTCATATTCTTCTGAATCGGTTGAGCCTACAAGTGTATACCACTTTTCATTCCAAATCGGGAGTCGGTAGTGTCTGTTTTTCCTTTTAATTAATAGCTTATAAATTATTTGTACCAAATTTGCATTTTGTGTTCCGCAGTCAGATGGTGTAATTTCTTTTATCTTATATGTTCACTTTTATAACTATTAATCCAATTTAACAATTTTTTATTTATTTTTTATTAATAAAGATAAACTGCTTTTTTTTTGGTTATAACACAGAATACAGAATAGCCTATGGTTTATAATTTGTTGTGTATGACAGCTAATAAAGATAAACTAGCGATAGAAATTAAGGATGACACTACATTTTCATGGTTTCGGCAAGAGTTTTAAAATGAAACCTGCAGATTCGCTCACTTAATTTTGTATGGCGAATCTTTCTGTTTCATTCGAGATTGGGGTGTGAGCCCTCAAAAGAGAGCGAATCTTTTCTCGTGTGAACATGCTATTATATACCTTCCGCAGTTCAGCCTAGAACCTTGTACCATCAGCCAGACGCCATACCATACTTCTAGAAATATCAAGTAATACAAGCAAAGGTCAACAAACATTTTTATTCTAGCTAATTCTAGAACACCTAAAACTAACATGAAACCTATAGCTACACTAATACAGATACAAATACTACACATTTTACTCACAAATTCTACAATTTCTTATGAATAAATACTAAAGGGCTGCACAAGCATACTTGAAAGCCACACATCACTACAAACATGTGTAATATTTCATGTTAAAAAGTGCTTGTAAGCAAATTCAAGTATGCTTATGAAACCCTTTAATAAATACATATATACAGTGGTTCAACAGAATGATTTTTCGTAACAATATTTTGAAAATAAATTCAAAAATTGCACGGCTCCTTTATAAAATACTGCATAAATATGGCGAAAAAAATTATTTGCTGGAGAAATATCTACGCACAGATTTTTCAAGTTTACTTAAGGTACTGACTGACTATTCTACACGATCGTACGATTATGTCAAAATAATGCGTGACAGAATTCTTGAAGAAATCGCTTTAAAATGACGAATTTTTTTCCACACTATTATACAAAAAAGATGCAAAAACATATGTTTACTCACCTTAATACTTTTAAAAGTATTCATTTTCATCTTTGCCGCAAAATACTTTTTTTACAAATATCTACAATGAAAAATAACCTAAAAGTTTGTGTAAACAAAACACAAGCTTGATATTGTTTCTATTTTTCTGCCTTAATCATAGAAAATGAAACTCTGATCGCACAGATAAAATTTATTTTATGAAAATTTTCATAACATTAAAAAATCGGACAGACCTGTCAAAAACTCTGTCACACACATGCTTTTTCAATACACACTATCATACTTTTTTAGGACACATGCGTTTTTAGACAGATCGTACGACTAAGTAGGATAGTGAGTCCTAGGCTTTAAATAATATACCATTTAAACGGCCTCAATTTGTATACCCTTCACAAAAAGTGAAAATCGTATATACAAGTTTGTCATTACGTGTGTAATTTCTGCACCATACATGGTACACCCTATAAAAGAAATATGTGACGCGCAAAATAGAAAGGGACCTATGGGTAAAAACCAGTTTTGTTCAGGAGAGCCATTTTAAAGATTTAAATATGTGTATCTTTGGTGTACCATCACTGAGCGTGTTGGTATTCGTCTCATTTGAAAGCGACACATCTCATGACGTCAACGCGCGTAGGTTATCCCTACCTCTTGTTTTGTGTAGTTGGTTTTTACTGTTTTCTACCTAGCGCGCTGTTTCCATGAGTTTGATATCAATTTTGCTCGCGTTTTTTCGAATCCAGGTTTATTTTCTGAAATTATTAATTGTGAATTATAATAAATACTCATTTATAATTCTTTTAAATCGTGAATATCACTCTGTTAGTACGAAAATTTTTTCATATAACCTTATTATGTTATTCGCGAAAATAATTTAAAACTAATAACATTCTTACTGACTGTTTTAGGATGAAATGGTGGACGAATTCGAAGAAGTAGATTTACTTTATCGCTTCCCTGATGACGAGGATGATGACGATCACTTCTCAGAATTATCGGATAGTGACTCTGAAGATAATACCGATAATATGTACCTTGATAAATCTGATCTTGATTTACGCGAAGAAAAGGTAGTTGCTAGACTGTATGGTTCAAAAATACCTCCGTGTTCAAATCAATGCAATGAAGTGATCCCTAAGAAGATGGCTGTGGATTTTCGCACGTTTTTCATGAATTTAGATAAGAAATCCCAAGATTTAATTATTCTCGCACATCTGGCAGCTCACCATGACGATGCAATGCTCAGGTCAAAAGTTGGTGATCGATCGCGAACTATGAAGAAACGGTACAATCAGATATATTATTTTCGAAGTTTGCCGATATGCCGTGATATGTAAATACTTCTTCCTGTATACAATGGGAATTAAACAGTTGCTTTAACTACTTTGGAAAAAAAAGAAATTCTTTCATTTATCTGCCGTTTTGCTGAAACTGTTGCTATCACTTTACCTGAACGTCAACCAAATCATTGTGATTATCGTTTATTGAAACTTCCAACTACTGAAAGTAAGACTTCTGTTTACACTAGATACACCAACAGCGTCGAACCGGGTGGTAAAATCGTAAAACTTCGCACTTTCCAAACGCTGTGGAAGAAATATTGTCCCTACATCGTCACTATGAAGCCGGCATACGATTTGTGCGAATTGTGTCGAAATCTTGCAAAAGATGCTGTTAATACAGCAAACGTTAGTGAAGTTGAAAAAGAAGCAGCATTGAAGGTGTATTCTGATCATTTGCAATCTGCCAGCACTCGCGAGAGTACTACAACGACTTGAGAACATTAGTCAAGCCTGATCCAAATGCCATGTATCCAGGTATTCCAGAGGAGGATTATCTAGTAATATCTATGGATTATGCTCAAAATGTAAGCTTTCCGTCGGGTCCACAGCAAATAGGAACTGCATACTTTAAATCAGGTCGCAAAACAGCAATTTTCGGAATTACAAATGAAAGTCAAAATGTTCAACACATCTTCTGTATTGACGAAAGCTACTCCAATGGAAAAGGTCCGAATTCAGTAATATCAATGCTTGATTACTACCTACAAGAAGTGCATTCAACTAAAAAATTAGTGATATTCGCTGATAGCTGTGTTTCACAAAATAAAAACAATGCGATGATACGATATTTACAACACTTGTCGATACTTCCAAATGTGAGTCAGTTGAATTGAAGTTTTTGTTAAGCGGACATATTAAGTTTTCACCTGATCGTTTATTCGGAGTTTTCAAATCAAAATATGAACAAACTAATGTCGACTGCTTAATAGATGTAGTTGATTGTGTCGTTTATTCGGAGTTTTCAAATCAAAATATGAACAAACTAATGTCGACTGCTTAATAGATGTAGTTGATTGTGTCAGAAAATCATCTGGTAATGGATTTAATGTTCCTGTACTTATTCGACTACCAAACTCAAGTGAGCCTGTTGTTGAGTGGAGAAAATGGGACGAATACTTCTCCACTAAATATAAAACTTTAATTGGAATATTGAAGTATCATCACTTTGTATTTATTGCTCAGTGACCAGTGCAATGTAAACTGTTTGCGAATTCAGCCAGCATAAATGAAAACATACATCTGAGTAACAATACCAGTTTTGATGACAAACCAATTATAATTCCGTCACCAGGGTTATCGATGAAGCGTCAATGGTACTTGTATAAAGAGATCCGGGGCTTATATTTTGACGATTCAAAAAAAGATTCGGTTGCTCCTCTTCCTTTAGTTTCTGGAAATGGAAACGAAGAGGAAGATTCGGTGGAAGTGGACAATCTTCAAGAAGTGGAGGCAGCAGACGTTAAGAAGAAATCGAAAAAAAAATAAAGGACCGGTACCGTCAAGTTCTAAGGTACCAATTCGCAAGAACCGTCGATTAAAATAATTTTTCTATTTTTTTAAATTGTTCATAAGGAAAAAAAAAATAAATAAATGAAAATAAATAAATTTTACCGTTAGGTCCCTTTCTATTTGCGCTTAGAATCGTCGACTTCACTTTCATAAAACGCGCATATCTCTGGGAGGGAACACTTTTGGGGCATGGGATCGGTCTCATTCGATGCTCAGATATTGTCCACGTCAAAAAAAAGTGAAAATTGATTTTTTTTTTTACCCTTAGGTCCATTTCTCTATGTGTTGTCACATATATATATTCTGGATTCTAATATATAGCGGAGTCGGTTTAGGAATGTTATTTTGTCGGCGTGAATGCTGAAATCAATTTTATAGTCTCTAGAGTAGTTTAGTATCCCAATGTTTTGGAAATTCCTGTCTTCAGTTTGCTATTTAAATTCAGCGCAATCCATTCATAAATTTTTACTGTGTTTTTTTTGTTGCGGAATTTGCCTAAAATACAAAACGAAAAAAAATGTGGTACATATTTTTTTAGAAATGACAGTCGTAATATCTTTTGCAAAAAATAAGAGCGATTCGTTCACAATTGGCTGAGAAAAATCAAAAATACAACCTAAATTTTAGATTCTCATTAATTTCTTTTGCCTTTATTTTGTAAATGGAAATTCTTAAGCCGTGCATTGTGCATAATGTTGTGCACACAAACACAAAACCAGACAGTCGGTCTTATACAAACGTGTATATGTATGTGTGTAATATATATATCATGTGTGTAGTGATGGCACTACAAAGTAACAGATTTCAGAATACAGGAATCATATTGAAAGAAAATTTTTTGGTTTTTACTGTTAATTTGAAGTTCTTTATTTGATATTATATATTTAAGTAAATATGATTGGTTTAAAAAATACTTATAAATATTTTAAATTAAATTAAATTTATTTTGCATTTCTATTGGGTATCTTTCTTCGAATTTCTTTACTATTAATTTAAAAATTGAGTGTCTTCGGATGTTTTATTTTATTTTTTCATAGAACTCGTTAGTTTTAGTTTCCTGAAGTTAAATTAGTTATTTATTATTATAAAAAAATGTTACTCAAATAAAATTATTTTTATTAATTTTCGTCATTCCTTTTTTTATTTTTATATAATTTTTTATTTGTAAGTTTATTTGATCTTTTTTTATTGAAACGGCTAGTTTATTAAGATTGAGCTTGTATTATAAAAATTTAGTTTTATATCGATATTTCGCTTCAATAAAAAATAAATAAATATTTATTATACGACCTGAAGCTCAATAAACTAGCCGTTTCAATTATATAATTTTTTGTATTTGAGAAAAAGGTGGAAACTGAAAAATGTGAAGAGTATATGAGACTCATGCCGAGTATATAAGATTCTGGATCCAAAGTCAATTTTGCTTTGTCCGTATGTCTGTTCGTCTATCTGTGTAGTTGTTGAAATCAATTGTCTAAAGTCCCTAAACAACGTACTGAAAAGATTAGCATTGCTGCTGTTGTCTTCAGAATGCTGTTGAAATTCAACCCGATCGCTTCATAAATGGTGGAGCTTTCAGTCAATAACCGCGACACTGTTTTTGACAATTTTTCTGGGTATTTTGTCTAAAATACAAAACGGAATAAAAACGTAGTATGGAGTTTTGTGAGAAATAATTTCTGTGTAAAAAATCAAAATAATCGCTTCGCAAATGGCCGAAAAAAATCAAAAATAAAACTGAAATATTGATATTTCATTCATTTTTATTTGGTTTTTTATGTAAGTTTTTAAGTCACACATAATCGTAATGTGTATGCACACAAAAACAAAACCGCGTAGATAGTCAGTCTTATACTGACGTGTAAATGTGTGTGTGTCTTTTAAATGCATTTTCTGATAGAAATCTTATTGAAATTACGATGCTGAAAAGGCCTTTTTCACTTTTGCTATTAATGCCCAGTATTTGACTGACTATCCTACACGATCGTACGATTATGTCAAAATAATGTATGACAGAATTCTGTCCTACTTGAAGAAATCGCTTTAAAATGGCGAACTTTATGCCACACTATTATACAAAAAAAGATGCAAAAACATATGTTTACTCACTTTAATACTTTTAAAAGTATTCATTTTCTTCTTTGGCGCAAAATATCTTTTTTACAAATATGTACAATGAAAAATAACTTAAATGTTTGTATAAACAAAACACAAGTTTGGTATTGTTGCTATTTTTCTGCTTGAACATAGAAAATGCAACTCTGATCGCACAGATAAAATTAATTTTATGAAAAATTTCATAACATTAAAAAATCGGACAGACCTGTCAAAAAGTCTGCTGGTTCAATACACACTATCATACTTTTTTAGCACACATGGGTTTTTAGACAGATCGTACGACTAAGTAGGATAGTGAGTCAGTACCTTAAGTGTCATTTGAACTTTAAGTTCCATTTAGATACAAAATTGAATTTCTAACTATAAACTTAAATCATATTTAAGTGGCCAATCTTGGGCACTTAAAGTCCACTTAAGTTGCACATATTAAACTTATGATTTTGACATTTTTTTTTGTGTATTTCGTACAAAAAAGGTTATTGTGTTTAATTTAATAAATATAATAAAAAACAATAAGTAATAATAATGCTTTCAATTATGCTGCTGTACTTTTTTACAGCAGACAATAAAAAGTGAACTTCAGCTGAAACTCAGTTTTCAGTTCTTTTCATTTGGTTTAATGTTGTTTTATCCATTTTCAAAATATTACTTTCTTATTATAATTTTTTTTTGCTTTGACACAGCTGTTTTTTGGATAATGATCATTAATTTTTAATAATTCATGATGCTGCCACACTTTTGTCGCAAATAAATAAGAACAATCATTTTAGACTGAAAAACTGAAACTGTATTTAAGTGAACTTAAGTTCAAAACGACAAGCAACTAATTTGCGACTTAAATACGAAGTCAAAAACTAGGGGTAAGTGTGTATTATTTATTTAAATACGTTTGGTTTAAAAATTGTTGCAAACATTTAAAAATATTTTATTTTGTATTCTTACTGAATATCTTCCTTAATTTTTTTTTTATATTTAAATAAGTAAATATTATAAACAGATTTCTTCTTGGACTAAAATTAACTATTTATTTTAGGACTAACTAAAAATAAATAAGAACTAAAAAATAATATATCCTACTTATATTATAAAGCCGAATCTTTTGAGTGTGGATGTGTGGATGCTTGTTCCTCTTTCACGCAAAAACTACTGAATGGATTTTAATGAAACAATAATTTAGCTTAACATCAGAATAACACATAGGCAATAATTTATAAAGATATTGTGTTAATTTTCCAAAATACAACGATAGGTGTCAAGTAAGTAGAAAAAAATTCTACAATCGGCGACATGTTTTGGCGTGCGCCGTTAATATCGTTGAAGTTACACATAAATAATGTGTGAATATATGAACGATATGTTTATCATAAATAGTCCTACAAAAAAATAATGTGTGAATATATGAACGATATGTTTATCATAAATAGTCCTACAAAAAAGTCCGCGACAGCATACGAGTATGTCTATCTCTTATGTGGAAGCAATTATGGTCAAAATAGTGGACCATAATTACAATCTAATACATATTTCTTAGTAACAAATTGATCTATATGAAAATAAATTGCCTCTGATATATATGGTTTTAAATATTTTATTTGTTACTTTGGTTGGCGTTACTGAAAATAATGCTAGCAAAAACATGAGCCACTTTATAAAGTATTTATTTGGTTGTTTTTTTTTAACAATTAAAATTCTATTTGTAAAGGGATGTCGTTAAAAATTGATTCAAACGCTTTCTAAGGATACCGACCGGGCCGGGTGAGACCGGACAAAAACATCTAATATATTTCTTATTTGAATAAGAATGTGCAAAATTAGTATTTGACTACTACAGTCAAGGGTATACAGACTCACTCAACAGCCGAATTTAACTTGTTTATTTTCTTGTTTCCATTTTTTAAAGCTTTTTTGTTTGTCTATTGCCTCAATTCTTATATAGTCAATTAGTGTAATAATATAATTATTCAAATAACTGGCCAGGAGTTTAAAGAATTTAAGTGGGAGTAATCCGCTGAATATCGGAGTAGCTTCCGCGAAATGATCTATATAGATATGCTAACCATTTTAGTACTTATTGTACTAAGTACACAATAAACACATTTTCAATGAGAATATTATTAAAAATAATGCACAAAAAGATTATAATTTATAAATTTTTGTTCTCATTTTTAATAAAAAGTTTATTTAAAAAAAAACTTTTCAATATACCTATGTAGATACATATTTTCTAATTAAATTATTTTTTTTTCTAAATAGACAAAGCACTCCTGATTTTGTTATTGCTGTTGCTATCCATTCTGTTAATAGTTATTTCCATTGGTAGAAATCAAAAAATGTGTTAGATCGAAACTCAAAATGCTCGATTCACTTATCCATCTATTTTTAACACACTGTTAGGTTTTTTTTGTCTTTTTTTATTTGTACACAACTTTCGACTTCAATCATGCCAAGGTGAATTCGCCTTGAATCATGCAAAAACACATTAAACCGGTGTCTTAGTGTCACCTGGCTTAATTCCAATATGAAATATACTTTTTCGCGCTGCCAACCCAAAAGAATATTTCTTATTATAAGAATTGCTAACTTATTTGTTGACATTAGCACTTTTGCTATTTGATTGTTTTATATGTAGTGCTATTGTTTGAACATACTAAAAAATTGTAAATTAAAGAAAATAAATAATGAAAAAATGACAAGAATTAACTTTTGCTTGTTTTATTAAAGTAAAACATTTTTAATATACATTGGTGTATCATTTCGTATAGTATTATGGGAAAATGTGTAGTATTTGATGACGAAAAGGTGTGAACAACAAAATAGTGCAGAGAAAAAGTCTGTATCATAAAGTAGTCAATATGTATCTGTGAAGAATGTTGATGATTTTTCATTCATCTGTTAAAAATTGTTCCCTAAAGTATAAATTTGTTTCTTTGGTGTAAAATAAAAATTATCTATTCAATTGTTAATTACGATCAGTTTAGACAAAATAAAACCAAAGTGAAATGAAAATTAAGTTATTAATTTGCCTCAACCATATAATAAATATATCTGTATCTTGTAGTTGTCATACATACATAAGTTTGAATGTGCGTATCTAGTATGTAATTAAAAAAAAGCAATGAAAATTGGGTGAATCGTATCCCTCTAAAGTTCAAAGAAAATATTCATGACAAGTAAATTCATATGAAAAATCCAAAACCGAAGACATTAAAAATGGACAACACAAATAAAATAAATTATATGACCAATAATGCTGGTGTCATTCCAATGGTCGATGCTTTAAAACAATTGGATGAATTTAATGAGCAAACAATTAATAACCATCAATTTCATAATAATATGATCCCTAATGGCGAGGTAACTCCAACCCAGAACAAGGCCATTATTGGAAATAATGATGCTAATGCAGGAGTTGTTGCTACTAGTACTTTTAACATTAGCAGAGATATATCGTGCCCACAAACCTTACGTAAAACACCTCCTCAATTCAAAAATAGTAGCTCCAGTGATGTTGAAGTGGCTTCAAACCATTTGGCCGACATGACGGAAAATCAAAAACGTAAATCACCTATTGAATCAAATGTTGACGGTAGCCATTTGGCAAAGAAACAACAAATATGTCACTTAACAGAGGAAAAAAAAAAGTCAAGTTTAAGAAAAAATATAAGAGAAGTAATGGACACTAATCAACTGGATACGAATACTTTAAGAGCTCAACATGAAGAGTCTGAACGTTTGGCGCGTGTTGCTGAGCAGCAAAAACTTTTAAGGGAATATCAGCAAAGAGAGGCAGTTTTAACGCACTTTGATCGATTTGTAAACGAGCATAGAGTGCGAGACCCCGCTGATCTTATACCCGTTCAGAAGAAGTCCAACTTACAAAAATGTTCACAACAAAATCACATGTCAATAAACGCTAAATACATGGACCAGAGTGTCGAATCTGATTTAGAGGTGGTTAAAAGTGCTGAAGAAAAGGATGATATAGTACCACCTGAAATTGTTACCATTGAAGATAGCTCCGATGAAGATGATTGTATTGTCTTATCAGATGATGAAGCAGATATTGAAGATGACACCGAAAATGATGATCCCAATAATAGTGGTATGCATGTCAAGGATGAATTTAATGTACAGGATCACTTGGGAAGAGTTGTTATTAATGTAGGCCATCCTGAAGACGAAGAAGATATATTTATAGCACCACAAATAGCTCGTACCATTAAACCCCATCAAATCGGTGGAGTACGATTTCTTTTTGATAACATAATTGAATCCATTAAGCGATTTAAAAGTTCAAGTGGGTTTGGCTGCATTTTAGCCCATTCCATGGGACTGGGCAAGACTCTACAAGTCGTCTGTTTCTGTGATATATTCCTACGCTACACTGATTCACAATACGTAGTATGCGTAATGCCCATTAACACCCTACAAAACTGGCATGCTGAATTTGATATGTGGATTCCAAAACATTCTGACAATCCAGAATATATTCGACCTCGTCATTTTGACGTTTTTGTACTTAACGACCAACAAAAGACTTTGACGGCCAGATCCAAAGTGATTTTGCAATGGAAAGAAAGAGGTGGTGTATTACTAATTGGTTATGAACTTTATCGTCTCTTGGCACTTAAACTGAGCACAGCAGGCAAGCGGCGTAGTAAAAAATTTCAAGCTGTAAATGAAAATTTTACTGAATCTCGTAGTCGTGTTATGGATGACGTATACGAAGCTTTGGTAAAACCAGGCCCAGATTTAATAATATGCGATGAAGGTCACAGAATAAAAAATGCTCAGGCCGGCATTTCACAGGCCCTTAAGCAAATTCGGACAAGAAGACGTATTGTTTTAACTGGCTATCCATTACAGAATAACTTATTAGAATACTGGTGCATGGTTGATTTCGTGAGACCAAACTATTTGGGCACAAGGACTGAATTTTGCAACATGTTTGAAAGACCTATACAAAATGGACTCTGCATAGACTCTACACCAGATGATATAAAATTAATGCGCTATAGAGCGCATGTATTACATTCATTACTTGTCGGCTTTGTTCAAAGAAGATCGCACACAGTACTGCAACAATCATTGCCTGAGAAACAAGAATTTGTTATTTTGACTCGTATGACAGATTTACAAAAACAGTTGTATGACACATTCATGAATGATATTGTAAGAACCAAGAATGTACCCAATCCGCTTAAGGCATTTGCAGTTTGTTGTAAAATCTGGAATCATCCGGATGTTTTGTATGATGCAATGAAAATGGCCGACTCTGGTTTGGATTGGGATATTGAAGAAGTAGATGATATACCTATTACTACAAGTATAAATAAAAATGGTTTTCCACCGCCTGCAACAACTTCTGCCACTGCACCTCCCCCTGTTGTAAGCGAAAATCCTTTAATACAGCCACAAACACAAAACTGTCAAGATATTAATAAATCAGTATCTAGCCATAATCATGAAACTGGTACCATCCCTTTGGCAACGAAACATTTTCAGAATGATTTCAAAGAAACATCGGTAACGGAAACAAAGACTGTTTCATCTATATCCACAAAACCTAACAGCTATGAAGGGTATGCATGACTTCTAAATTAAATTTAAATTTAAATAATTAAAAGTTTGTAAAAACATTTGCAATGCATTCGTGTATTTTTTAGGCCCCCTGCATCACTATTTTCAGAAATTAATCAATTTGAAAGCCCTACTCTCAACACTGTTGTGAACTACAACACTCAAGATATACAATCATCATATTTTTCCTATCCATCTATGATGAGTACCATAGGCAGACCGCTGCAACCAAACTATGTAGGTTGTATGCTAAAGCAGAACGCTTTTGAGACCAATAATACGGATAATACTCATCACAATTCATCTTCAGAAATAGTAGATTTAGATACAAATGAAATACGTACAATAGAAACGGATATCGATATGGATAAAAATATTTCGGTAAATAAAGACGAAAAAAACGAAAAATCTTCTACCGCTTTAAATGATATCGACAAATCAGAAACCGATAGCCATTTTAGTAGCTCAATTGGACTTTCAGAAAATATAGATAATGAACAAAGAAAGGGATCTGAAAAAATAACATACGACTGGGCAATGAAATTCATGAAGAAATATGAACCCGGCTTAATAACAAATTCACCTAAAATGGAAATATTTTTTTGTATACTTAATGAAAGTATTTATATAGGCGATCGTGTTTTATTGTTTAGTCAAAGTTTGCTAACATTAAATCTAATTGAAAAATTCCTGCATGCCAACAAGATTCCAAACGAAGACTCGTATTGGACATATAACAAACATTATTTCCGTAAGTAATTGTGATTATAATAGATTTATAATAAAATTCTCAATTATTATTTTACTATTAAAGGCTTAGATGGTTCAACAACATCTCAAGAAAGAGAAAAGTTTGTTAACGAATTCAATTCAAACACAAATGTCAAATTGTTTCTAATATCAACGAAAGCTGGATCCTTGGGCATTAATCTAGTGGGAGCAAATAGAGTTATAATCTTTGATGCAAGCTGGAATCCTTGTCATGATACCCAAGCTATTTATAGGATTTATAGGTGAAAATTTATAAAACAGAAAATTTAATAGTAAAACAATTAAAAATTTTTTTTAAGATATGGCCAACGTAGAGCATGTTTTATATACCGTTTAGTAATGGATCGTTGTTTAGAGAAGAAAATATATGATAGACAAATAAAGAAACAGGGCATGTCTGATCGTGTGGTGGATGAATGTAATCCTGATGCCCACCTGTCTATAAAAGACGTTACAAATTTATGTTACGATTATGATGATGACGATGATAAAACAAATACCTTTGAGTATATAAAACCTTTGGATTCTTATACGGATTCAATAATGAAGAAAATTTTAACTGAATATAAAACATGTTTAACCAAAGAGCCATTCTTCCATGAAAGCTTATTAATTGATCAGAAAAGCAATAAATTATCTCAGGCTGAAAAAAGATTAGCGCATCGTAGCTATGAAATGCAAAAGAAAACGTCAGCAAAACAAACAATTTATTCCAATTCGAGTAGGATTCAATATCAGACAGTGCGTAAGGATGGTTCATTAATAACAAGACCTGTGGCTTCGGTAATCGATGGAATTAAATTATTTTCGATTTACAATAATGTTTTTTTTTTATTTTATCTGCAGGTACGTCCTATGCAGGCCCCCAGAAGCCAAACAACACAAAAGCATAGCAGTGGCCTTAGAACAACGAGATGGATACCAGCTGAAGTATGGCAAAAACAAGGCATGACTGCTCAGGAAATGTCTTTGCCTTTAGGTAATAATTTAAAAATACTTTTAACTGAATGATACTTGGCGGTTCTACAATTTACATAAACTTATTAAAAAATTAAAATAAAAATTATTGACAAAATATCAAATAAATAAAAAAATGTACATAAACTTTTTCATAGATGTTGTCATACCAACCAACTCAAGCAGTAAATCAAAAATTATAATTAAGGCTGGGCAGAGAGTGATGGTACTGAAATCTGCTAAAGGCATTTACATGCAACTAGATAGTGGCAAAATTATAGCTATAAGAACATTAAATAAACCAAATGTTAATGCAACAGAAAAGAATGACGTAATTGATATAACTGGCGAAACGGAAACTACACCATCAAAAGAGTCGCCAAAGACTGAAAAATCTGACACAGAAAATATAACAACTTCAACCTCTGTCAATAAAGGTAAGTATACCCAAAATTATCAAAATAAAAATATCAGCTAAGTAATGAACGACAAAACTTACGTTTCTTAATTAAATTTCCTAAAAATGTTCACATAACACTCTAACTTAGTTTTCTATTTTGATGAATTACTTAATAATGCAACTTATATTCTTCCCTTTTTCTTTTAGATTCCGATTTAAAGGTGAAGAATGGAAAACAAAATGATGAAGTACCACCACCCACTGAAACATCCAATCAATTAAACATTTATAATAGTTATTCCAATGTAGAAACCACAAACGTTTACAATAATACCACAACTTTGGAAACAGAAAATAAAACAAAAACAAATCATACCATATTATCAAACAGTGATAATAACCAAGAACAACAAAATGTGTCTTCTCTACATTTCATCCAGCGACAACATACACAAATGCAGCAACAACAAGCACAAACTTTACAGCCACAACAACAGCAGCAACATCAACACCAAAATTCACATGTTTCTCATACTCAAACACTAAACGAACAAATTCAAGCTTCAACACATTCGCAACCAACTCCAACACAAATAATGCATTCCCAACAACCTGCAACAACTTACAATACACATCAAGCTTATACTTACACACAACATCCAACATTGCGTAATGCGGCCACTCACTATTCAACTATACGACCTGGTGACATTAATTCGTATAATTCTTATCCCCAAACACAATATCCAGACTATTCATCTTACGGATCTCAACAACAAACTGCACGTTATCATTCAGTTAGTGGTAGTGGTTCATCACATGCAAGCATAGCTCCCGTTATACACCAACCACCAACTCCTCCTGCTCCTACAAGTACTCACACAGCAACAACCTCGCATCCACCATCGCTTTCTGATTTTTATGGATCATATTATCCGCAATGGTCAACATTTATGTTAACAACTCCTACACAATCAGCCAATGAAAATCCTCATTTATTGCATAGCGCATATGCCCCACTTGCAGCTCAGCCTCATACACATTCCCATCATGCCAAATTGCAATCTAATTCTCATCCCTGGTCACAATATCATCCATAATAGTAATCATTTCTGACTGCAATGCATGTATAAGATTATAATCATACAGAATTTATACAACAACAAAAAAATACAATTTATAAATAAATTGGAATAAAATAATTTTATTTTAAACAAACAAAATAAGCAAAAATATAATAAGAATTACTTTCAAAATAATAATATTTAGCTTAGTAATAATTGAAATTAAATAAAAGTTTAATTTTAAAAGATACAAATGAGGACATTTTATTTAATAGAAATTAAAATAAAAGAGTAGGTGACAGAATTAAGCTCTCTCCTAGGCTAAAAAGTAACAATAATTACTAAAAATAAATAAATAATCACTGCAAAGGCGAATTTATTACAAGGTGTAGTTACTTGGGTGGAAGAGAATCGGCAGGTTTTATCGAGTTGTCAAAAATTTTTTTTTATTTTTTATTGCATATTATATATATATTTAATCCTTATCGAATCGATAAGGAAAATTGTATATTATTCAAAAAAATTTTACTTTTTAAAATTCAATCCGATCCAGCTTGATATTAAAGAAAACAGATATGTATATAAATTAATTTAATAATTTTGGTTTGAAAAATTATGCATATATTATTAAGATACAATAGTTTCTATGCCGGTATGATATGTTTTTAAATTATGCAGTTCGATGAGGATTAAAAACATGAAATTAAAAAAAAACAAATTTGAAAATATTTATATACAAATTTGAAAAAGGGAAAACAAAAAATGAATACAGCATTTAACAAAATACAAATTTTAGCGAGTAATAGGTAATTTTAAATAAGCAAAATATGTAAATTTGAAATGTGTTAATTAAAGTCTCAACTATGGTAAATAAAAAGAAATGCCTATTGTAAATTTGACGAAAGTCTTTTTACGGTCAGTTTTGAGCAAAAGTTCCCTTGCTTAGTATTTATTGTATTTATTGATTTATTTTATTTGACTTTAATAAACGTGGTTTTGGTCTTATGCAAATGCAAAAATTTTAAGGTTTTAAATATACATTTTATTTATTGCTCACTGTAATTAAGTTAAATGTAATTCGTCTTGAAATAAAAATATGAAATCAAAAAAAATATGTTTGACAAGTCGTTATATTTTACAAAAATAAAATGCCTGTTGTGTCTGCATTGATGTGTTTTAAAGGGTTGCACAAGCATACTTGAAAGCCACACATCACTACAAACATGTGCAATATTTTATAATAAAAATTGCTTGTAAGCCATTTCAAGTAGCTTGTGCAGCCCTTTAATGTGTTTGTTATCAAAGCGAGTTCACCTTGTATGAATTCGCCTTGGTATGTACATATTTTTAATTTTTTTAATTTCATGTTTTTAGTCCTCATCGGACTGCATAATTTAAGTCCCTTCTGCCTGCAAAGCTCTAAAATGTAATATGTCTCTTGAAATTCATTTTTTGGAGTCGTATCTAGATTTTTTTCAGGAAAATCTTGGTGCTGTATCAGATGAACATGGTGAGAGGTTTGACCAAGATATGTTACATATAGAAAAGCGTTATAATGGCAACCCATCAGAACGAATGCTTGCAGATTTTTCTTGGTCGATTTGGAGAGAAACTCCAAGTGACAATGCAAAAAAAAATAAAAAAAGAAATGTTAATTAAATGAAACTAAGCTACTTTTTATTTTGACAATGTTTCTGAAATAAAAATTATAATTTACTAACAAGAAATTTGTGTTATTTTAAGCAGAAAAATTACATTCGCTGTAAAAATTTGAGTTTTTCATTGTAATTTGAAAAATATTTAATTGATGTATAAATCCAAAGAAGCTGAAAAAATTTAATCAATTACAAAGAAAGTTTTAATTCCAAGAACCATACAAAACACCCTTGGCTTTTTTTTCCATTACCTGCCTGCTAAACTAACGCAATCCTGTCACCATATGTAACGTTGATTGCACATATATTCTTTCAATATTGGGTTCCTGAGGTGTTAAGCTCTCAGAAACATGTGCAAAATATAAAATATTTGCTCTTTCTTTTTTTTTATTGCATTTTTAAACTGAAAAAAATAACGAATTTTGCAAGAAAAAAAAATTTTCCCCTCTTAATTTTTGAATAATTCCAAAACGATAAAATATAGAACAAAATTATGAGGAGTTAAATTAAATATAATATTGTTACGTATCTTTTGGTGTTTTGTTTATGAAAATCGGATAAGTCATTCCCAGGTCAACCTGAAATATATCTTCGTACCTGTCTAATTTAGTGAAAAAAAATTGCCACGCATGTGAAAAAAATCCCTACGTGATGAAGAGAAACCGAAAACGGATTTGAGCTTAGCACATCAAAATCCGTATAGTTTTATTTAAAGGAGGATTTTGCTGCTGAGCAGTGTAATCATTCGTGTTGCCACAGGGCTTATTCACGTAAACTTTTGATTTTAAAAAACCGACTGTTCTGTTTATTGTGAGGCATTGGACGATTAGGATATTTTTGACGCAACGTTCGATGCCGCTGAGTAGCAATAATGGTATGATTATTTTCAATAAATATTTCTGCTCGTTCTTGTGGCGTATTTTTATCCATAATGATATAATTTGGACATATGCACATCACAATGGTTAAAACGAAACTGAGCTAAACGTCACATAACCAAGATGGCGCAATCAAAATTGTAGCGGGACTTTTCCAGCACCCGTTACAATAATTAACTGCATCCACGCACATATTTAAATTTCTTTTCCTCTTGATGAGCACATATACATATATTTAATAATAGTTCTTGTACGTCTTGCAATTAAAATGTTTAAAAAATGCACTGACGCTTTTGAAGAAATTTAATCTTTTATTCACACTATTCCGCCATGTTTAATTGCAAATTGCAATCGTTGCTAATTCTTCTTACACAATTCAGAAGGGAAAATCCCACATAGCTCTCTAAGATAAGATTTCCTTTTCTTATTTTTCAACAACCGTTGACAAGACACCCTTTAATTCTTTTTTTACAAAAGTTTTTTTGCTAATATTTATATTTTTTTCTAAAAAGAAAGTGATAAGTTTCTTGTTGTCGCACGTACGACTTTATCCACTGACTGCACGTTACAGGGTACCCAGAGATGTTAAAGACAGAAAGAGATGGAATATATATCTGTTTCATGCATCCATGAGATCCCAATTTACAATTTTGTTTTGATTCTCCTTTTCAACGTGTTTTGTAAACAAGCAAAAAATAAACAAAAAAACAAAGAACATAGACCACAAAGTCTTTTGAAGTGATTGATAATTTTTATTTTGAAATTTTCATAATTGTCAAATATTTTATCTAAATTAAAAATTTTTTGTGTGTTATTGCAATTAAAATAAAAACTATTTAGAAGAAGTTTATTTTCAACAACAAAATGTGAGTGTTAGCCTATAAGATATACAAAATTGGAAATTTTTTTTTATGAATTTGTGTTACTTTTGTGTTTTAGGAAATGTATTAAAGGATACTTAGTCCTAAAATGCAATTTTTCATATCACCGTCCATATCGCCATTGTGTCGATCAATTTGAAATGCATATATTATACCTAACCAAATCGTCATCAATAACAACAACTCTCACAACTAATGATATTTATTCCAAAAATGTAATTTTTCAAAATACCGTCCATATCATCACTGCTGTCAAAATCGTAATTGCCATCATTACACCAGGACCACACACGGCAAGTTTAGTTGGGCAATTCTTGATTTTGTAGGAAAGAGGAATGGAAAGCGGTACAAACTAGCTCGTACTCTGCAATTCCTTTTTGTTTTCTCTTCGTATCTTTTATAAAGATGTAAAAAAAGAAGACAAGTAGCTTGAGGCATAATGAATGACTGAATAAGAGTGCTAAAATTGCCGAAACAAAATTGCTGTGTGTAGGCACACCTACAATTTTAAAAGAGAAGTGAGAAAGGATTGCCCAACTAAACTTGCTGTGTGTGGTCCTTACTAGATAAGAATACAAATGCAGATCAAACTTTAGCAGAAGACCAAGAAAATTTTTATAAGCCTACAACAAGTCGTAGCTCGATGTAATTACTGCAAGAAGAAGTTAAGACAAATAAGCGACATGATTTCGTACAAATACTGTACGAAGATGAAGAGAGTCACATCCGGAGTTTTGGACACTTATGAAATAAGCTCAGCTAACCTACGGCCAACACAGAAAACACTACGTGTTTTCTTTTTTGAAAGGGGGAGGTGTGTTGTGAATCACTATAGAATTAATTGTTAACCTAATTTTATTAATTATTTCGCAATAGTCATTAATAAGCATTAATTTTTATCAATATTAAATATAGGTCACTAATTATTATAAGTAAGTAAACATAATAATTACTAAGCAATAATATGTAAATAATTATTTTTAGATTTTATTATAAAAAGAAAACAAAAGGTAAATAAAGGGTGAGTTAAGTGAGTTAACAGCATCTAAAAATATTTTCCTTTGTAGTACAAAAGAATCCACAACAGACTACATAGTGCTGGAAAGCTTACAACTTCTGTTCTAGTAATAAAAATTTTTGTAAATTATCTTTTTGCATTTTTTAATGTACTCGTATTTGTTTCCTTACTCGTTTTCATTTGAGGTTAAGATGTTAACATAAGCAGCTGTCATTCATTGCATGAATATTATTTTCAGAAAAAATTTTAAAATTCTGCAAATATTTTAAAAATTCATTTACAATTAGAAATCATACCTTCAAAATATGACTAGAATAGAATACCAACACACTCATGGTACAGTTGATTGCCGAAACCATATTTATCATTGTAGTCTTCCTTCCTTGGGCTAAAAAATATCACCCTATTGGAAGATGCTCTTATTTTTTCAAATGGCGGCCAACGTCAAATCTGTTTTGACATTTCTGAACTAGATAGATGTAGAATACAAGTGAATAAGCCATGGATCGATACACTCCCCAAGAACGCGGAATAATCGAAGTGGACGATTTTTCGACCAAAATCATAATGAGCGGGTACGTGAACAAGCAAAACTATTGCTTCTGCGGCACCGAAAATCCACGAGTGATTACACCCGCTCAAAGTGACTGCATGGTGCGCTGTTCACGCTGGAGGAGTCATCGCCATGTTAACCGAGTGTTTTCTGCCGCAATTGAACGAATTAGGACTGGAGGACATGGGGTCCCAACAGGACGGAGCAACGGCACACATTTTATTTTCATAAAAAAAAAAAAACGAGAGCCAAACAACATCGGATGACTTGCTTGGGCCCACCTTGTACAAAGTAGAGGTTGTGCTGATACTGTCAATGTTTTCATCAGCCAAATTACCTTTTAATAAACTTGCTTGCAGAATAAGCATAACACAAACAAAATTATTTAATATACAAATTTTTTATCTTCAAACTTACCTTGCCACTCAATAAATCTGTAATCCTCTGTTGTAAATTTTGTATAAGTGTCAACCGTTATGATATCATTAAACAAGAGCTAAGGATGAATATCGTCACTGCAGAATGTGTGATGGTTGTGTGATATAATTTGATTGCGACATGAACACAGCCATATCAGCCACAAGTTAGCGTATCAGTGGCGAATTCAACCACAAAATTGGGAACGTTATAAGCAAATTTCATAATCTTCTAACATATCCTTAGGATTTTTTGTTTTACATATAAGCAAAGACTATTAAACTAAGAAGATGTTCTACGTAGTGTAAATTTTTTCTGGTGCTAAATGTTTTGATGGTAATATCCACGAGAGCGCGAGAATTTAAAAGAGTGTAAGAGAATAATATTCAATGCAAGAATTTACACAACTTCACTTTCCAGTACATCCATATACAAACTGTATATGTATGTGTACCAAATTTTTATGAAAAAGTTGTTTTCTTCTTATAGCTCTACTAACATTACCGTTTTTGTTAATGTAGGTAAATAAATGCATTTTATTGTTGTAATACATATAGTATATGAATTCACACCGAATTTAAATTTCGTTACTGGCGGCAATGGAATTACAGATTTTTCAGTTAAAATTGAACCTTTAACAAATTAAATTGAACTTTTTGTAAGCCAAATTGAACTTTGTTTGCTTAGAATCATACATCAGATTTTAGAGTGGGGAATTCTGTTAGTTTTGAGAGGGAGTTACTAAATTAAACTTTGAGAAAAAATTTTCGCTGAACGAGTAGCTACAAAATAATTCTGGAAAAATTGTTATTACTGTTTTTAAAAATATTTTTTCTTAAATTCACAGACACAAGCGTGAAAAATTTGTATATTACCTATTTCATGTCAAGCACACGCTTTAGTTTCTTATTTTATATCACAATAAAAACTTTCCATAGCAAAGTCATCCAATATACATCCATAGAAACTTAGTAAGCATTTAAAAATATTTTCTTTTTCTTCAATATTTTCTACATTAGAAATTCCAGTTCGGAAACCTAAGCTAATGTGTAAGAAAAATATTCAAAATATAAAAAAAAAAAATAATAGAAATCCAATACGTATTTACAGTAAAATGAAACCGCTATATAGATCAATGGTAGAGCATTTAAAAACAAAATTTTTTTTATAAATAAGTAAATTGTTTTGTGACAATACCACGAAACAAAAAATGGGAATATGATTTACATAAATTTTCAAATAATTAGATTTTTATTATAAATAAATTTTGTTCATAACATAAAATCAATTTCTGTGTTATTTATTATTAACAGTCAGTGAGTTTTAAAACTTTTATAGATCCTTTTAAAAAGCATATACCACAGGACTACTTCTCATTATAAAAATAATATCTACAAATCTATAATAAGAGTTTAATAAAGGTTCAAATTAATGAATCATAAATTCTTTGCGAACTAGGATAAATTTTATTTTTACAACCATAAGCAAGATATTCTACCCTACAATAACGCAACTAGTCATATTCGTTCTATTTATATTTGCTCCTAAGATTTCAATAACATTTTTTTTTTAAAATTTCATAAATCTCACACAAAAAACATATCAAAGAAATCAAATTCATTTTAAGTTTTAAATGCTTGGTTTATAGATACATACATACATGCGCATTTATATGTTGTTCAGTATGTGTTTATT
Organism: Thelaira solivaga; assembly: GCA_947397855.1. Taxonomy (NCBI): domain Eukaryota; kingdom Metazoa; phylum Arthropoda; class Insecta; order Diptera; family Tachinidae; genus Thelaira; species Thelaira solivaga. Next base: position 45,471,594 of record OX377614.1, read on the forward strand.
TTTTTATTGTCTGTTTATCTCAGTAGCTAAATGAGAGAAACTTTTATTTGAAATGCGCATGCTCAAATATTCCCTTGTTACTTCCCCCCTCATCAGTTTCAACTATTCATTTTTGTTTTCAGATTTTCTTCTATGTAGAACATCATTATAGTTTAATAGTCTTTGATATAAGTATAACCTGCAATTTTTTGCCACAGGTTTTAAACACGTTTGCCTCTCCGACGGGTAGTTACCTTGACGTGGTGTAGAGGCCTGCTGTCATCTGAGGTGTGAAACATGGTAACAACCATGGATCATACTTAAGGTCTATACTAAGAACTACCCCAACGCGCAGGCTGAAACCATTTGGAATTCATGTATCTGGTGGTTTTGGGTCGCCAATAGTCGTGCAAGGGGAGACGGCAAGACTCCTCGGTTTGATTTCACTACACTATGCAGTCGGGGCATGGTCTTGACAGTGTGGTCAGATCTAACCAAAACAAACCCCCCAACCCGCGGTGGAATAGCTATGCCGGTGGCTTGCTTGGCGGGGTAGAGCTAAGCTTAATAGCGAAGTCCGTTCAAGGTCTGGCGAACCCATGGTTTAACTTTAGCCTTCCTATGGGGGCACTCAAAGGTGATTAAAATGCATACAATATAAATATATATATATTCATGGAATTGAGTGGAAAGAATGAAAATATGGACGGCACACCTTCAAAGGTGCAGCATATAGCTTATGGAGGCCAACAATTATCATTGGGGGTAGGGGTAATTGGTTCCGACGACAATGATATCATGCACAATCTCCGTTGTCTGCAAATCAATCTTCATCGGGCGATAGTAGCCTCGTACAGGCTCAGTGCTTTGGTGGAACAACAATGTTTGGATTTTGTGGCCATTCAGGAACCGTGGGTCGCAAACGGACAGATAAGCGGTTTGCAAACAAAAAATTGTAGGTTGATCTACGAAGAAAGCGTTGACCGACCTAGAGCAGCTTTAATGGTCAAAAGGAGCATTAAAATTCTCCCTATCTCAGATCTTATGCAACGAGATCTTGTGGCTATACAGGCAGAAGTGCCTAGTGCCCATGGGTGGAGAACTATTGTCCGGGCCTCCGTCTACCTCCCTGGGGACGCAGAAGAGGTGGTATCGAGTGAACTGCAGCTTACGGAGTACTGTCGAAACTGTAACCTACAGTGGGTGGTATGCTGTGATGCTAACGCGCATCACACGGTATGGGGGAGCACGGACATCAAAACATGAGGTGAGTTTACTTTAAGATAACTAACTCTCAGGAACTAGATCTTGAAGTTAACAAGTTGGAAACCATCATAGCCTCAGCCTATGAAAATAGCTGTGAATTGGTTATAAAGAAACGTTCCAGAAATGTTCCCTGGTGGAATAAAGAGCTGGGCACCCTGCGAAGGACTGCCCGCCAGCTCTTCAATAGAGCAAAGACCACTGGGGATTAGCCAATTTATAAAAGTGCCTTAACGGCATATAACAACGCCTTGAGAAGATCAAAGAGAGATTGATGCTAGACTACATAAATCTCTTACGAAGGATCACTCAAATGGCCTTTCTACACTTAAGAAGGCTGATGGAAGTTTTACGGAGAGCCTGGAAGAAACGGGACAGCTTCTGCTGGACACACATTTTCCGGGCTGAGCCTACAGTGAAGGGGACAGTGAAGATGTCAGGGGCGTAAGGTCTTTCATTTCTACGCGAAGGGAACTTTCACTGGCCCGTAAAATCTTTACCGTTAATAAAACTAAATGGGCTATTTCTACGTTTAGACCATTTAAGTTGTCGTGCTCGCACCTAGGTTGACTTATATATTTAGGACGAGCCTAGAATTAGAAGTATTACCTAAACACTGGGGCAGAGCAAGGGTTGTGTTTATACCGAAGGCAGGTAAAAAGGCGGATTACACGCCAAAAGCCTTCCGACCTATTTGCTTAACGCTATGGAAAAGATTTTGGATCAATATATTAGGGAAGTCCATCTTAGGGACAACCCTCTTCATATTGGACAATATGCTTACCAATCAGACAGATAAACTGAGACTGCACTCCACATCCTAACGAGCAAGATCGAAAAGGCTCTGGTTGGTAAAGAAATAGCCCTCTGTACGTTGGTTGACATTACAGGGGCCTTTGACAATGTTACATTCGAGTCCATTGAGGAAGCGATGATCAAGAAGGAAATATCTCGACTGATAATTGCATGGGTTCTCAATATGCTGAGTAACAGGACTATAATCTTCAATGTGGGGGTAAGAAGATTATTTGTTAGGTCACCGGAAGGATGCCCCCAGGGGGGCTTTTGGTCGCCGATGGGCTATTGGAGACTCTCGGCGATCTCGGATACGAGGTTCAGGGCTTTGCGGACGATCTGATAATCATGGTCACGTTCAAGTTTGACTCTGTGATTGCCATATGGTTTTCAATGGAATCGCTGATGTATGGAGGATTAATATCACTATTTATGTCATGTGGAGTGAAAACGTTTTCCAGATGACTAGCAAAAACATTTGTTCGTTCACTTGGATTTTTAGCCCAACTAAGTTCCTCAAGTCTTAGTGGAGGTTCGGAGGAAGTAGAGCACATCATATGCTTCACAGCTTTCTATAGGCTGTGGTCGGTTTTTGTTGTTGGATCCAAGTTACTTCAATAATTTGCAAGCGCTGACTTATGCTGTAGACGCAGCTTTTCTTCACAAATTCAATTGGGTCTTTAAAGCTGGAGAACGATTTCTCTGCCATTCCCTTCTCAATTTTCTTTTTTGTCGGATGAGGGCTTCAATATCAGCTGATGACTTGAACGGTTTCCTCCTATACGTTTTTCTCATTGGAGTTGCATTCCTAGCTGCACAAGTAATAACGTCTGTAAGGTGGTTCACAGCACATTGTATATCAGACGAGTTCCTTAGAGGGATATTCTGGGAGAGATGAGAGCTCACATACATTTTACACTTTAGCCAGTTCGTGTACCGTTGCGGATAGCACGTACGAGATACTTCAGAGTTTATAAAACTATTACGTAGTGTTATTATAGTCGGCGAATGATCAGATTATAAGTCTTCTAGGGGACTAATCAGAAGATGGTGAAGACAATAAGGTCTGGCTTTTTCGTACGAACTGTAGGATCTGCACTCCAGTATGCGGGCTCACCGCCAGATACGACATCTAGACTATTTTGAGCAATAGCATTGTACAGCTGTCTACCTCTTGGGCTAATAAGTCTAGAGCCCCAGTGGGTATGTTTAGCGTTGTAGTCTGCTGCCAGGAACTTGTGACCCAGTGTCGCGAAGAAGCTTTTGAAGTTGTCGCTATCAATTATGTGTTTGGGAGGACAGAACACACATGAGATTGTGGTATGAAAATCAGTAAGACTTATTGAGGTTGCCTGAATGTAATCCTTCCCAAATTCTGGCATAACAAAGTGCCTTACGTCTTTACGCACAATGACGACCGTGCCACTACATGCCTTTCAACTTGGATGTTTAGTATCATAAGTAATGAACCCGTTAATTCTAAAGCAATTCTTTACAATAAAGTGTGTTTCGAATACCAAAAGGATGTCTATTTCCTGCCTGTGTAGGAAATCTTCTACCTCGAACCTATGTTGGGATAACCCGTTCGCATTCCAGTAGCAAATACGCAACTGGGTCATTTTATTTTTGTCTAAGAAGGGTCTGCAGAATCATGTTCTGATTCCGCATCATCTCCTGAAACATGCCCTGCATATTACTCATAAAACTGTTCATGTTGGTCATGAAATTGTTCATTGTATCCGTCAGCTTGTCGATTGAACTAGAGCTGGTATCGTTGAAGGCCTGAGGGCTGCTCCTTAATACTTGAGCATATGAAAGATTTTTCACGTTGGGCCTATTTGACGTTGGTAAACCATCGAAGTGTGTTTGGGCATAGTTCACTCTATCCACATGTAGACCATTAGGTATTACAGTAGCTTCAGTATGAAGGCTCGGGTAGTTCAATTCGCAATATTTCATTGGGTTGGGGAATTTTACCTTTGTTGTGTATGTTGTGAAGATTTCTCTCATCGTAGCCTTCATTCTCAATAGCTTTCTTGATTTCATCAGATGGGACGGAACTGTCAATGCCCTTTACCACAACCACCAGGCCTTTACCACTTTTCAGTTGTTTCGTGTAGTAATTCTTTTTTTCGGCGTTAAGACTATTAACAATTAAACGATAATTCTTCTCAGTATGGGTTTGGATTTTTGTTTCCTGTACGTAAAAATTATCCTTTCCCACAATCTTTGATAAAAGACTTACAATAGCGTTCGAAGTTTGATCGCGCAAATAGATAGGTGGAGGTTTGTGTTCCTTAGACGCAAGTTCTACTGGTGCATCGTCTGTGGGTGCAAGGATGGAAAATCGATTCTCGGAGACTGGTATCGTATCCGCCTGACTGCCCTTGTACTGTTTAGTTGTGCGCTCCTGTTGATTAGTTCTACGACTAGCCTTAGGTCTGGTAACAGTTACGTATCTATGCATGCCGGTTTGTATTTCCTTACCTGCCGGAGTAGAATCTGCCTTTGATGTTAGTGTATCAACTTTAGTTTTCGGAGTGGTTCCTGTTGGGCTAGCTACCTTGTCAAGCTGGCTCGTAAAAATTTACGCGTCCACAATCGCATTTGGCGTTAAAGAGCGGGTCATATTCTCAGGCCTGGCTATTAAATATGCTCCGTCGTCCTTCTTATTATTCATACTATCTGAGAACACATAGTATGTATTGTTCCTACTCAGTTTGGTTTGTCATTTATGTTTTCGCTTGATTTTGTTTTTTTATTTAATAATGTCTTTTTTTCTATATGGATCCCAACTTGAAGTCGTTATCTAAATCCACAGTGCAGTTATCCCTATGATGACCCCGAGGGTCCCTTTGCATGCAGTGAGGTCCTCGCAAGGGTTGACACAAGACATTATGGGCGCTTGTATTCAGAGCCAGGTCGGGCGTTAATTAGGATGTCGTATCAACTAAACCTGCACGGCCAACTTAACTACAACGTGATTTAGAGCATTCTCCAAGTCCTTGCCAAGATTTTACCGGAACGGAAGGCAGCTGCGACTTTAGCATGAAAGCCGTTTCTACCCGATGTCACTCCCGTATACTAAGGTAACAGAATGCCGCAGCTGTCAGCCCATGCACAAACAAATCCAATAAATAATCAAAATCATATCAATGGTATTTGCCGGTTCGTCAACGTTGCAGCAGTATCCTGAATTGCATCGGTGCTCGCATGCCGTTCAGGCTACTCTACTGACTGCAGTCAGTGCTATTACTTTTACCGGTACTGTATGATATATACCCTTCTTACTTACAGTTAATTTATGAATTTTTGCAATTAATATACATAAAATTAATAAAAATTAAATATCAGAATTTAATAAATATTTAGGGAACTCGAACGAACTTCGACCAACATCATATCAAAATCTCTATGTCATGTCATGTGGAAATATAAAACAAGTAAAAGAAATTTTCAATAATTTAACAGCCATAAAAAACACCTTTCAGCTGTGGCACGTTCTATTGTTTATCAGTTGGTTGAGTTCTACGAAAAAAAATTAAGATACACACATTGCAACATGTTAAATTTAAATATAAACTGATCATGTGCATTAGCATGTACATATTTAAAGAAGGGTAGGAGAAGAATAAACATCAGTCAAACGTGTGTGCAGTGTATGGAAAGTAAAAGGTAAACAAACCATGACTACTTTACACTCAAAATTTTTATTTTGTAACGTAATATATCCTACAACTTGAGCATATTTTATTGTTTCAATAATTCAAACAATTCATGTATGTCCATACATACATACATGTTTATATACAATATGATTTAGACATCTACATTTAATTCTTTTTGAAAACAAAAAGAAACAACCACCATAAAACTAAGCCATACACATTTCATGTAGTAAATATGCACTCAAATAGAGAAGTTTACATACAACAAATTCCCATAAAACAACAAAAAAATATCAGGTGCGATCCCAAACTCTAATTTGAGACCTCGCGAATTCTGAAGTCATTAAAAATATTTTGCTCATTAGCTGCCCGAGCGTGCCCAAACTTACCCTAAACTGTTCCTTACACAAAATTTTGGGAAGTGAGAGGGGAATATTTATCTTCTCCCATCCCGAAACAGCCCGCAAAATTTCTTCGGGCTGAAACACTGAAATTATTATTTTTTGGTAAAAAATTTGGTTTTGGTGTTCCCGCACTTTTAAACATTTTATTCTCTAATTGAGGGTTATTTGTCTTTACTCTCATTTACCCGAACTTTACCTAAAAAGTACGGAATCGGAGCTAATGTGTGTAAATTTTCTTGTAGACATATTTTTGTTATTTGCTGTATAAACTGTATATACATATCGCCATCTAAAATGAAAAATTACAAATTTATTTAACATGTTAAGTAAGAGTGTGGGAGATTCCTTGTTGAATCCTAAGACATAAAAATTCTGCGGGTCGCTTAATTGATAATAAGAAGCAAGGCTAGAGAGACTAAATATTGCATTAACAAATACCTGTTGTTCCTGTATTGTGGTATTTGTTGTCAAAATGAGTTTATCTCATGAGTGATAGACACATGATTTTCCATTATGTGACATAATTTGAAGAAAAAATAATAATTTTCTCTACAGTTATATTTGCATTTCTTATTTATTAGAACATTTATATTTTATGTGCGTAATGGCGTAATCTTGGGTCTATAAGAAGTAAATCAACTACTCGATTTTTTACCAAAATTGTTTTTCGAATATTTTTGATTTGGAAAAAAAGGTTGTTGCTTTCAAAAAGGTATATTGATGTATCTGCCTTGGTTTTCAAGAAAATAATAAAGAAAAATAAAATCATCATTTAATTTAAAAATCCGAAAAATTTAATGGAAAAACAAGCTAATCATCCTTATTATTATAAATAAAATATAACAGCCAAACATAGGCAAATTACTGCCTACAAAGTCGATTAAGGAAATATGTAAGCCATATCGTATAAAAAATGTATTTTAATTATTATACTTCCATACAATACGTTCACAAATCGGATTAATGAGCACGAGCTAAATTCGTAGCCAAATAATCATTTTTTAAATTTGTAAATTTTTGTTAAATACTCAACAAAGAAAAACAACTATGTATATTATAATTTTATTATTTTTATTTCGATATTTCGCTACTTCTTTTTGTATCATCTTCAGGAAATATGTATAATATTTAAAAATTTTATCTATGTATATATTTCTTTATAATAAAAATTTTTAAATACATATTTTCTGAAGATGCTACACAAAGAATTATCGAAATATCGAAATAAAAATAATAAAATTATAATATATTTTATAAAAAATAAGTAATAAAACTGATCTCAAGCTCATGCTAGAGTACACCACAGATAATTCTTAAGGTGAAGGTACACAGCACGCGTTCACGCACAACGCGTTTCATAGTTCTTGAGCTTTTTACGCTTTTAAAGCAATGAGTTACACACAACGCTTTTAACACTTTTTTTATAATCAGCTGTTGAAAGAAATTATGTTTTTATTTGGTAGAGTGACACAACAAAATGGATAACAAAATAATTTTACTTCAAGATTTTTTGGATTTCATACTTACCATATTTACGAAGAACGCGTAAAAGAAGATTTTGGGTACGTGAAATATATTTAGAAAGAGATGTTGCCCGCTTTTTTTTATTTTTATAATCAATGTATCCCTTGGCTTTTTTCCTCTTCCATTAATTTTTCATCCATTTTCTCAATTTAAATGTTGCTTTTTATAACAACAAATGTCACTTGTCAGCTGTCAACCGCCTACAACGCGTGAAAAGTTAAAAGTTGTTTAACTTTTTGCGTCACACGCGTCATTATGTAACATGCTTCATATAAATACATTGTTTTAACTTTTTTTGCCAGAAGCGTAAAACGCGTTAACGCGTGTGACGAGTGCTGTGTAACTTCAGCTTTAACGAATGCGCGCAGACAGTAGTGCGACATTTATAAAAATAAATCCTGGAAAATTTTTAAGAAAAATTATTTATTAAAATTGTAGGTTTCTTTCCTTTTATGGAATTTGTATTTATTATCTACTAACATTACATTTTTAAAAGTGAATTATTTATTAGTTATCAAACAATTTAATTTTAATTTCTTTATCTCAAATTAAATAATTATTTTAAAGAACACTGGCCAACAGCAAATATTTTTTTAATGCTATTAAAAATTTAATAAATTTTTACAAAGTTCGTCTGAGTTTCAGGCTTACAAGCACTTTATTGTAAAATATTACACATGTTTGTAGTGATGTGTGGCTTTCAAGTATGCTTGTGCAGCACTTTAATATGTACGAGTGTGTGGACATATTTAGGGACATGAAACCAACATCATATAAGTAGATAAATTAATGTAAGCTTAACATTTTCTTGTTTTTAAATTTGTTTTTTCTCTGTCTATCTCAATTTAAATAATATTTTATATTTATTTGTATAAAACACTCAAAATGAGTAATAAAACTGGTGCCATATCAGATGTTCTTCCTTTTTGACCAACAAACAAAACGTTTGTGCAGTACTATGGCATGTCCAAAGCAAATGTTCATTGTACTCGCTATTATGGTATGATTTTTTTATACCCTTCACTGTAAGAAAGGTATATTATAAATTTATAATTCCGTTTGTAATTTATACATCGTACATAGACCACCCTGTAAAATAGTCGGTGAAATCAACTTTCGGAAGTCCCTAAACAGTCGTTGCTATTGAAATTCAGTCGGTTGGTCCATAAATGACTGAATATGAGCCAACAACCGCGACTATCTATATATTTTTAATATTTTCTGTGTGGAGTTTTTGCTTATTTTGTCTATACTAAAAAACGGACAAAAACGTGATATGCAGTTTTGACAGATATGTAAAAAAATCAGAAAGATCGGTGCACTAATGGCTGTGAAGAATCAAAAATTCAACCAAAATTTTAGATTCTCATTAATTTCTGCTTGTTTTTTTTTATGGCAATTTTTAAGCTGTACATGTGCGTAATGTTTATGCACACAAACACGAAACCAGTCAACCAATCTTGAAGAAACGTGTGCAGCAAGAGATATACTAAAGAAGTTTTTTTGAGTATTTTAGTTTCTTTATTAGAAATTAGAATTTTTTTAAAACTGTTTGCAATCATTTTAAATTAAATTTACGCTGTATTCCTATTGGACATCATTCTTATAATTTATTTGTTTATTAATTTAAAAATTGAGTGCCTGATGACATTTTATTGCTTTTAAAAATAATGAACCCAGAAATAATGATCTTAGATCAAACAAAAAATGGGCATTCAAAGAAAATTATTTTATATAATACTTGCCATTTCTTTTTTATAACTTTTTTTTTAATATTTAAGAAGAATGTGAAAAGTGAAAATATGAATAGTCACGTATGCGGCTACTACAGTGAAGGGTATATAAAACTCGGCACAGCCGAGTTTAACTTGTTTTGTATTTATTTATATATAATACTCGTACACAAACGAGTATATTTTGTTTATAAATACATACTTAAACTTCTTGCGTTTTTGCTTTTTTACGCTCATATCGTTAGACAGTCAGGCAGTCATATTTGCGCCAACGGTTTTGCTGGGCAGCCAATTGGAACGAACTGTACGTTATTTTTGTATCGCACTCAACACGACATAAGCGAAGACAACATACAAACAAACATTTTCGCTCACTAATTTTGTAGTTCAAATTTTTATTTATTCCCCTCAGTACGTTTAAATATTTAGTCCAGCCAGCTTTGTTTTTCAATATTTTTTAGAAATTTAAAAACGAATAATAATAATATAAAAGAAATAAAAAATCGAGCTTCTATATAATATATTTTATTTTCAAATAATTTTGTTTATTATATTCCAAAAAAAAAAATATAATTAGAAAAATGAAATTTTTTTTTATATTTTTAGTTTACATACAAATTTTATTCGCTCAAGGTATTTTTTTTTTAAATTCAATATTCATAATTCACATAAAAATTTCAAAATATTAAAAATGTGTAATTAGTGTGTGGCATGTGCTTCTGTTTATATTTTTTTTTCCAAATTTAATATATTTTTTTTTAAATTGAAATAAATTTTTTTTCAACTTTAAAAATTTCTTCGCAACCGAAGTGAAACGCAAACAAAAGCAATTATTTTGAAATGAATCATTTTTTTTCTGATGCGCTGTGGTCACCTACATAATTGTATAAATTTTGAAATTCTGTTTTTTGTTAAGAATTTTTTTTTTAATTTTGAATTTAAATAATTTGTATTTACATCACTTTTTTAGTGCAACTTTATATTTCGAGTTATTGAGAAAAATGTTTTAAAAAATTATGAAATTTTTGATTTTTAAAAATTAAAAAAAAATAGCGCCGGATACTTAACGGTTTTATTACTAAGTCTCAAAACCACATGTAACAGAAATAATTTAATATATTTTTTAAAATTCCAATAGTTGATCTATGTACCCCACATAGAAATTTTGTAATTAGCAAAATTAATAAATAACAAGTTATATTCGACAGTGCTTGATTGTTATTATAATTGAGTACGAAAAGGGGGGATAAAAATAATATCATCATTTTGAAAAAATATTTGCATTATCCTTGAATTCGGTTTTAAATGAAAATAGGTGATTTGAGTGGGTTGAATTCAGTTTCAAGCTGGTATAAAATTTTTTTTTTACATAGTGATCTTTTTTTTTATATTATAATATTTCGATATGTAATATTCCTGATGATGTTAGTGAAATAGTAATAAATAAATATTTTAATGTTTAAAAGAAAGAAGAAAGACTTATTAAATAATTTTCCTTAATACCAAATTTTTAGGTATATAAATTGAGACAGTTAACAAATTTAAGTTCGAAATTAAAAATAATAGAGTGCATTCGTATCACGCAAAGCCATGTTCAAAACCAATACTTAGAGAAAGATAAATTTAGGTCTTTTATGAAAAAGAAAACTTAAATTAATCTGTTTTTCTTTGTAATAAAACATAAAGTAATAGTAATAAAACCAAAAAATTTACAAAAATAAAAATTAAAAAAAATTCAATTTTAAGCTTTACACATTAAAAATTGTATAAAAAACAATATGTACTACACGGGTAATAGAAGAAAGCATGATTAATAGAGATGTAAAATAAAATGAACTGCCCGCCGTTTAATAAAAGCACGACTAATAAACCGGTAAAATAAAACGAATTATGAATTTGAATTTTTTCAGTGTGATTTATTAAATAATTACAATGGGCCGCCTAAGCACCTCTTGTGATATAAAGTAAAAAAGGAAAAACTGCAGAAGATAAAGCTCCTATTACGGTTTACAATTAAACTCAGTTGAGCTGGTATTAAAATAAGTGGTATTGATGAGCAGCGTTGTCACTTTTCAAGATTTTTTTTTTTTGCAAATTTGTTTGAGATGCTAGAAGTTTTTAAGTTTTTCCTCTCAAATAAAAGATTTTAGAATAGTTTTTAACTATTTTTTTAAAATATTTTTTATATTTATTTTACAAACTCACTATTTTTCGTTTATTGCAAAACCTATTAAAAGTAAGACGTTGTGACGGCTCTGGAGTTTTCCCGTTTTAAAAATAATTAGTTTATACGGTTCTGTTGGTTTCTAAATATATCCACAGTCAGCGTAGACCGAATATTTTCAGAAATTAATTTAAATAAAAATAAAATAAGAAATAAATTGAAAATTTCAACATTATGTGGTAAAAGACTTTTTAAAAATTAATAATAGCAATTGTATTTACAAGCTTCGTTTCATCTTAAGAAATTATTTTAAAATTTAATAAGACAATGTACGACTAACATCTTTTATAATACATACATATATACATACATATGTATTTATTTATAAAAATACTCTCATTTTTTATGAATTTTTATTATGTTCATTGTAAGTTCATAATTTCATATTAAATATGAAACAAACTGATTGTTTAATTTAATTTTTATAAACTCATATTCGAATGAATGTGTGGTATTTATGTTACGTTTTTTTTTTAATAAAATCAAGCTAAAAACACTGTACTGATTTTTAATGATTTGTAAGAAAACTAATTTTTTGGCTGCAAAAAGTTTTTGTCTCAAAAATTTTAAGATTTACCAAAAAAAAAAAGACAACACTGCTGATGAGTTGAAATATTTTTTTCAACCGCGCTAACACAGAGTCCGATATAGAAAAAAAAAATTCAATATCACTAAAATTTAAAATTTTTATAAATTTCGAATGCCTTTAGTGAGTAGCATTGTGAATATTAGTTACATATATTTTGACAGGTCTGTACGATTTTCTCCTTTTACAAAAAGTTGCATAAAGGGGGTTTTATACTGTAATAGTGAGTAAAACGACTTGTCAAAAATTTAAATCAAATGAAAAATTATAACAGCGTGAAACCAATACATTAAAAATACAGATAGAAATTTTACAGTCGTTTTTAGAAAATTTTCTAAATTTTTATATCATGTCAGAATTATGCACAGTAAAGCATTTAAGACATATGTGCATTTTTTTACTCTCCTAGTTTTGGCTACGCATCTGTCAAAATTTGCTTACATTCTATGCTCGTCATTGTTTTTATGCTATTAATATATAGCGAAGCTTGAGTGTATGACCGGATCTGCATTTGTAATTCAATGTTTTTCGGCAATCATATCAAATACCATTTGATTTTCCTCTTTCAAAATATAAAAAAAATCTTAGCATTTGTATTATAGTGTAAAACCCGCATAAATAATATTTTCTATATGATCCGAGTTGGTTTTTTTAATGAGCGATGAGAAAATAGTAACAAAGTACACACTTGTAAACATGTTTACGGAACACGTTTTTCGCTCAGGTTCCTTTGTTTGATACACACACTGGAACCAACAAGTAAACCACAAATGCAACATCTGTTTTGTATCTTGTATTATAGCATGAACATCACGGGTGAATCACATTTGAAAAAAAAAATTTTATTTTTATATTTGTCACTTTTCACATTCCGTAATTCTGGTAAATTTTTATAAAAATTAATAAAATTTACCCAACTCTCATTTCTTTCTCAATCGCCATTTTTCTTTTTCTTTACTTCAATTAAATTTTCAGCGGTCGACAAAATCCTTCATGTTTACAGCTTGCTTGTTTTAGGTGAACTAAGCAAGTAAAAACAGTAAACAACGATACAGACTATGGAACCAACATCAATGCAACCAGAAAATATCAAAAAAAATTTGCTATTTTGGAAACCTCGAAAGGAACACAAAAAAAAACTATAAACACTACTACACACTACGGATCATGTTTCTAAGTGTTTACTCAGCAGAGTAGTGCGCCGTAAGCGTAGCCATTTTGAAGCAATTTTTTAAAGTTGGATGAGGAACAGACACTTCAATTTCAGTTGTGCAGCACTTGAGTTTATGGGAGAGAGCATGGTGTAAGAAAGCCAGGTGACACTGAGATGCCAGCTGAATCATGCATGATTGAAGGTCGTTCTGTCAAAAATTAAGAGATGTCAATATGTTAAAGAGAGATCAAAAGAGGAAACATTTTTTTTGTTTTAGCACACTTCTTGATATCAACCACCGGAATAGTTTTTGACAGGAGGAGCCTCAAAAGCATTGCACCTATTTCTATTCTTTCCTCTCTCTCTCTCTCTCTCTCTCTCTATCTCTCTCTCTTATAAACTCAAGAATTGCGCAACTAAAATTACAGAAAAATCTGTCATAATGTTTTTTCCATAAAATCGTACGTTTATGTAAGATAGTGAAGCACTGCCTCAAACACATTTTTCGCGCATTAGTGCTTCTACTAAGCACATTTACATATTTGACAATTTTATACACAAAAAATATTAAAGGTCAGATAACGATAAAAATTATGTATTAAACAAATTTTAGAGAAGTATTTGTTGTAAGAAAACTTTTTTTTTTTTTTTTTGCTTTGCTGGAAAACCTTCAGCAATCAAATACAAAACGTAGCCACAAAGTTATAGAATAGATAAAATACATATAAATAACATATGTAAATATTTTTAGCAAACACATAATTTAAAATATATATGTGTAAATAATTCAAATCCGGATATTATTTTATTTTTTCAGTTATAAACTGTATTATATTGAACGAAATTGACGTACCAGAATTGGTCAAAATTGAAAAGAATGACGAAAATGAAAAAGAAATGGCCCCAATCAAATTGGATTGCAATTATGAGCTAGTGAATGAACCTTCCTATTTAGTTGTCAAATGGTTTATGAATGATAACAGCATATATCAATGGATACGTGGACAAAAGCCATCAGTGCTAGTAAGTAAATTATAAAATACATATGTACATAACATGAGAATACAAACTATAAATTTTAAGATTTTATTATAGTAAAATGTGAATTAACCGGCTAGCTGGCCATGAGCGCTTTTCAATACTTTTAGTTTAGCGAAATTTTCGTTTGTTTTAATTATAGCACATTGTGTAAAATATACAACATTTTTACTCAGTCTATGATCTCATTTTGAAATACTTATAAAAACATTTAAACAAATGGCAGGCAACATTCTGTGAAAAATACATAATTTCTTATTTAAACACACATGAATATAAAATACAAGCATATATACATATTTATTTTATTATAATATAGATAAATATGCATGTTTGTATATAAATATTTGTCTACATATCGTTGGCTTACGTGAAAGATTATGTCATTAATAAAAGTTCAATCAGTTTTAACAGCCTTATTCATAGCAAATAATGTGGCAGCACGGTAACATATAATTTATTCACAATGTACATTATAAACTCTTGCCAGAGAACTACTAGCGACCTAACAGTTACCCGTTAGTGAATTTTCAAGCAGTTCTACCAAGTCAAAAAAAAAAAAATTAAAAATTAATAAAAAAGTGATTAAAAAAGAAATTTTGTTAAAAATTTTATAAATAATAAAATAAAAGAAAAAAGATTTCAAAAAATACATGTGTATGCAGATGGGCTGCACAAGCCCATTTGAAATACAATTGACACTACTGTACAAGAGAACAAAGTACAGTTTCTCGTATCGCTTGTATAGTAGAACAAGAAGTTCTTTTTAAAAATGACGCAACGGAATAAGCATTGACACGTTTTGAAAATTTTTTTTAAAAGTTTTGAAGTAAAAATTCAACACAAAATTTTGTTTTAAGGCAGTGACGTCAAATTAAACTATTCATAGTATGACCACTAAAACAAAGGCTTATGTACATACATCCATACACATTTATTTAGTCAATACAAGCGTAACACACACAATCATACCCAAATTAACGCGGCAAGCGTTTTTTATCTGTCAAAAATTCTAATGCCCATACAAAGTGTACAGAGCATACCGAAATAGCACGGTGGCAATGCTGAGCAATTGGAAAATTACATTTTTACATCTCATTTTGTAGTGAAGTTGGCTGCAAAACAATGGTTTTTTTATTTTCGTTTTGTTATTTTTGACCAATAATGACACTTTAGTTAGTTTTTTTTAATTTTGAGTTTTCAACTATATTTTTGTTTGTCTTTTATTTATTAAACAAGTTAATTAACAGTTCAAATTAAATTGGAGCGGTTCGTATCCTTTAGAGTAGTATTAATCATCTTGTTTAATAAGTCCCATTAAATGTAAATTAAATTTTATTTAAAATATTCTAAAAAAGAAATTAAAATATCCAAAAAATTCTCTCTTGCTGTAAGATTTTTTTATATGTAGTTTTTTTATGAATGGTGGTTAAATTTTAAGGGCCGATGTTGATTTTGAATAACACACAAATTATTCACGAAATTATATTCATTTCTTTTTATTATGATAATATGGTATGGTTCAATTATGTATGGAACAAAATATCGGCCAAATGACCACCGCAACCTCGACGGCACACCTCCATCCGATGGTCCAAATTTTCGATGATGCTGAGTCATAATTGAGGTTCTATGCCGTTAATGTGCCGAATTATCTCATCCTTCAGCGATGCTGGCTTATCGACGCACACCTTTTTTTTCAAATAACCCCAAAGAAAGAAGTCCAACGGTGTCAAATCACATGATCTTGGCTGTCAATTGACATCGTCATTGAATTTGTCGCTCAAAAGAGCCATTGTTTCGTTAGCTGTGTCGCAAGTGGCACCGTCCTGTTGAAACCACATATCGTCCACGTCCATATCTTCCAATTTGGGCCATAAAAAGTTCATTGTCATCTCACTATAGCGAACACTATTCACAGTAACTGCTTGACCGGCCTCATTTTGGAAAAAATGTCAAATGAAATGCAGAAAAAAACTTGACGTTTAGGTGTGGTTCACATTCAACATCGGCCCTTAAAATTTAATCACCCTTTACAAAAAGCATTTAAAAAATATTTTAGAAAAAATATATTTACAAAAAACCCACTCAGAAAATGATTAAAAAACAGAGGTAGTCGCGGTTTTTACTCATAACTCAGTCATTTATGGACCGATCCGGCTGAATTTCAATAACCACCTGAAACCAGTAACAACTGACAGATTGGTATGCTAAAATTTTCTATACGTTACCTAGCGAAGTCAGAGAATTGATTTCAACGACTACCAGGACACACAGACTGATAGACAGGCAAATGAACTCGCTTATTCTACTCAGTTATATATAAGGATCCAGAATATACATATATACCCTATAGAGCGCCTCATGTAAGGTGTAAGAATTACAAACGGGATCATAAACTTATATATACCCTTCTTACAGTGAAGGGTATAAAAATATGTGTAGTTTGCCGAAAAAAAATTTATTTTTATTAAAAACAACATTATAACTATTCACACCATTTGTTTTGAATTCATTGTGAGTGTTTTGAACAATTAAAAGAAAACACTCATTATTACATCCTTCACTGCAAGTAAGAAGGGTATATATAACTTTGTGATTAGGTTTTTAATTTGTACACCGTACATGGGACACCCTATGAAGTATATATATGCGGATCCTTATAAATATTTTAGTCTTCAGTCTTGTACGGCTCGCTTAGAATACCTATATCTATGCTCTCTTCTACAACATTCCTCAGAAAGAGGCTCTGTGCCGTTTCGCAGTGGTCTCATGTTCTAGTCGGTCTTATGCAAATGTATTTATTTTGTGTGTAGTGATGACACTACACAGAACAGATGGCACTATAGTGTAACAAAACTTCGAATACAGAAATCATACTGAAGAGGATTTTTTGATATTTTCCGTTTATTTGAAATTTTTTATTTGATATGAAATATTTAATTAAATATGTTTGATTAAAAAATGTTTATAAACATTTTAATTATTTTGATTATTTATTGGAATTGGTTGCTCTGAATACAAGCGCCCATAAGGTCTTGTGTCAACCCTTGCGAGGACCTCACTGCATGCAAAGGGATCCTCGCGGTCATCATAGGGGTAACTGCACTACGGATTTAGATAACGACTTCAAGTTGAGACCCATATAGAAAAGATGACAAGCGAAATGCATACTATGTGTTCTCAGATAGTATGAATAATAAGAAGGACGACGGAGCATATTTAATAGCCAGGCCTGAGAATATGACCCGCTCTTTAACGCCAAATGCGATTGTGGATGTGCAAATTTTTAAGAGCCAATTTGACAAGGTAACTAGCCCACCAGGAACTAAAGTTGATACACCAACATCAAAGACTGTAACAGATTCCAATCAGGCAGGTAAGGAAATACAAGCCGGCATGCACAGATACGTTACTGTTACCAGTCCTAAGGCTAGTCCTAGAACTAATCAACAGGAGCGCACAACTAAACAGTACAAAGGCAGTCAAGCGGATACGATACTAGTCTCCGAGAATCGATTTTTCATCCTTGCACCCACAGACGATGCACCAGTAGAACCTGCGTCTAAAGAACACAAACCTCCACCTATCTATTTGCGCGAGCAAACTTCGAACGCTATTGTAAGTCTTTTATCAAAGATTGTGGGAAAGGATAATTTTTACATAGCTTCTCTACGAAGGGGACAGATACAAGAAACAAAAATCCAAACCCATACTGAGAAGAATTATCGTTTAATTGTTAATAGTCTTAACGCCGAAAAAAAGAATTACTACACGAAACAACTGAAAAGTGGTAAAGGCCTGGTGGTTGTGGTAAAGGGCATTGACAGTTCCGTCCCATCTGAAGAAATCAAGAAAGCTATTGAGAATGAAGGCTACGATGTGAGAAATGCTCACAACATACACAACAAAGGTAAAATTCCCCAACCCAACGAAATATCGCGAATTGAACTACCCGAGCCTTCATACTGAAGCTACTGCAATACCTAATGGTCTACATGTGGATAGAGTGAACTATGCCCAAACACACTTCGATGGTCCAACGTGAAAAATCTTTCATATGCTCAAGTATTAAGGAGCAGCCCTCAGGTCTTCAACGATACCAGCTCTAGTTCAATCGACAAGCTGACGGAGACAATGAAGAATTTCATGACCAACATGAACAGTTTTATGAATAATATGCAGGGCATGTTTCAGGAGATGATGCGGAATCAGAACATGATTCTGCAGACCCTTCTTAGACAAAAATAAAATGACCCAGTTGCGTATTTGCTACTGGAATGCGAACGGGTTATCCCAACATAGGTTCGAGGTAGAAAGTTTCCTACACAGGCAGGAAATAGACATCCTTTTGGTATTCGAAACACATTTTACTGTAAAGAATTGCTTTAGAATTAACGGGTTCTTTACTGTAAAGAATTGCTTTAGAATTGACGGGTTCATTATATATGACACTAAACATCCAAGTGGAAAGGCATGTGGTGGCATGGCCGTCATTGTGCGTAAAGACGTAAGGCATTTTATTATGCCAGAATTTGGGAAGGATTACATTCAGGCAACCTCAATAAGTCTTACTGATTTTCATACCACAATCTCATGTGTGTTCTGTCCTCCCAAACACATAATTGATAGCGACAACTTCAAAAGCTTCTTCGCGACACTGGGTCACAAGTTCCTGGCGGCAGACGACTACAATGCCAAGCACACCCACTGGGGCTCTGGACTTATTAGCCCAAGAGGTAGGCAGCTGTACAATGCTATTGCTCAAAATAGTCTAGATATCGTATCTGGCGGGGAGCCCACATACTGGCCATCAGACTGTACGAAAAAGCCAGACCTTATTGACTTCACTGTTATTAGAAATATTAAACGTGACCAACTTCTGATTAGTCCCCTATAAAACTTATCATCTGATCATTCGCCGACTATAATAACACTACGTAATAGTTTTATAAATTCTGAAGTATCTCTTACGTTCTATCCGAACCGATACACGAACTGGCTAAAGTATAAAATGTATGTGAACTCTCCTCTCTCCCAGAACATCCCCCTACAGAACTCGTCTGATATAGAATGTGCCGTGAACCACCTTACAGACGTTATTACTTGTGTAGCTAGAAATGCAACTCCAATGAGAAAAACATATAGGAGGAAACCGTTCAAGTTATCAGCTGATATTGAAGTCCTCATCCGACAAAAAAGAAAATTGAGAAGGGAATGGCAGAGAAATCGTTCTCCAGGTTAAAGACTAAATTGAATTTGTGTCAAAAAATACTTAAAGAAAAGCTGCGTCTACAGCATGAGTCAGCGCTTGCAATTTTTTTAAGTAACTTGGATCCAACAACAAAAACCGACCACAGCTGATTGAAAGCTGTGAAGCATATGAAGTGCCCTACTTCCTCCGAACCTCCACTAAGACTTGAGGACCTTAGTTGCGCTAAGAGTCCAAGTGAACGAGCAAATGCTTTTGCTAGTCATCTGGAAAACGATTACACTCCACATGACATAGATAGTGATATTAATCCTACATACATCAGCGATGCCATTGAAAATCCAATAAGGATGCGGTTGCCCTCAATTAAAATGGCAATCAAAAACCTTCATGCGAAAAAATCATCCGGCGCTGATCGTATTACTAGTTCAATGCTGATGAACTTGCCAGATTGCGCTGTGAGAATTATATTGTTCATTTTTAACGCCATCTTAAGAGTGGGGGTTTTTCCATCCTCTTGGAAGACTGCTAATAGGTCCATTTTCTGGACATATGGCATTCAGCTATGGGGAACTGCGTGTGCATCTAACATCCAAAAGATACAAAGAAGACAGTCGAAGATTTTACGAACAATAGTCTGCGCCCCCTGGTATATAAGAAATGAGAATATCCAAAGAGATTTAGAAATTCCAACGGTTCGGGAGGAAATTCAAAAATATTGTACTAAGTACGTTTAACAAACTGGCGACACATCCAAACGCCCTCGCCAGGGACCTGTTACAGTTCGAGGGACACAGAAGGCTTAAGAGAAGTGATACCAGCGGGGTATATAAGAAATGAGAATATCCACAGAGATTTAGAAATTCCAACGGTTCGGGAGGAAATTCAAAAATATTGTACTAAGTACGTTTAACAAACTGGCGACACATTCAAACGCCCTCGCCAGGGGCCTGTCGCAGTTCGAGGGAGGCAGGAGGCTTAAGAGAAGTGATACCTTGCGCCTAGTTAGAAGAGAAATTTTCTTTTTTATTTTTATACGTAGTTTATTTCTTTTATTCCTAAGATTTGAGTACAACTAACTAGTTAATACATGGGTAATAATTATTTAAGTTTTTTATATTTTTTTTAAAGCTAAGATTTGGATACTTATTGTAATTTTCTTATAGAAAGATTCAATGATAATAAAAATCAAAAAAAAATTATAGCGTAGAGCCTCCATTTTTACAAATTGCTTAGAAAATTTGATTTGGTATAGAATCATTTAATGTAGTCGAACTAAATTGTGGACTTTTATGTCTTTTTAATAGTATACTGCTTTCCAGAAGCTTACACTTTACGAAGTAGTTATCCCTAAACATTTGCAAAGATGTTAACGTCCGGTTAGTAAGTCATTTATTACAATAATTAGCCATTCGATTTACTTTTGACAAGTTTGTTTACGAGTATTCGGTTTTAAAACAAATAAAATTATGTGATTGCTTTAGAGAAATGTGAATTCGTTTTAAAACAAAATGTTTTTTTTTAATTCGGCTTAGAAAACAGGACAAATAGTAATTTTGCTGAGATTTTTATATTACGTTTCATACACTAACACCAGCTAAGTAATATATACTAATGCGCAATTGCAATAAGAAAGTTGTTTTATTCTACTTTCAAAAATAATATTTTTCGATAACATTATATGGCTAAATTCGATTGATTACTTTATGAAGATATCGTACTCCTTTGAAGGTGTGACTATAAATATGGATACCAAAAATACCAATAACTAATTTTTTTTTAAGTTTACTTATACCACTATCAAATACAACAGCTTATATATTATTATAAAAATAAAATATTAAGGTATATTAAATATGAGTAAAAGATATTATGGAGTTTTATTAAATTGATAACTCAATGTAGACCAAAGAGATGAGCAAAGAAGGGCCGGCAGACATCTAAATCAAATTATGTACCTGCCAATATTTTTATAAGTTAATTAATTTGATTTTATTTTACAATTAAATTTTTACAGCCATACTTTAAGCATCATATTGGTGAAATAGAATCAACTTCGACAGACGAAAATTACGCGTATCGAGGTCTTACACTCGTCAATCCTTCTATAGAGTTAAGTGGAACATACAAGTGTTTGGTTCAGACAGAGCACGGATCAAGGGCAATGGAAAAGCAACTTCATGTAGTTGATATAAGTAATAGCACAATTGTGTTTGATAATCATCCCATGCAAAACGAAACGTATTTGGAATGCAGTGTGACAAACATATTTCCCAGACCAAGAATACATCTAGTGTAAGTTCTGCAAGCTTATGCAACTTTTAATATTTTGTTATTGGTTTTTAAATGTTTTTTTTTTTAATTTTTAGGTCTACTGATGAGAATATCGTTTTATCCAGCAATGAAACTCACATAGAAAAGCTTAGCAACAATTATTATGATGCTTCTATGACGGCTATAGCACAAAATTCAGATGATGATTCCGATGATTTCTTTTGTTTCGTAACATTTGATGGTTTAAATTTAAATTTTACGGCCAATACTGTAAGATCTAACGTGTGTAGAAATTCTATCAGCTATAACTACATATGGCCAGCAACAGTTGTTATAGCATTTTCTTCAAAACTAATAAATTTGTTGTTTTAGTATTAATTATTTGTTATTCGTTTTTAATGTAATTAAATGTTTTTGTTAAAATTTAGGATTCAAACTCATTAAAGATCAAAGAAAAAATAGATTTTTTATAACATTCAAATTGTTTGTATATTAATAAATTGTATATGTTTATAACGTAAACCAAGGCGTATGCATACGAGTATATTCCTTATCTTATTCGGAATACAATCTCTTTGTATAGTTTCCTTTAATTTCAATAAATTATTAAAGTTCCAATAATTACAATTTTTACTTTGAAGAAAATGAAAACATAACAAATAATATTCAAAATTTTCGTCCCTATCAAAGCAAATTTACAAATTTTATGCACCACAATATTAATAACAAAAGAAGGACTCTCGTCTTGGGCATGGTGTAATTATACTGGTGTGTGCATCCCGAAAATGATAACAAAGGCTAATTCTTTTTCTTGCATGCTGTCAAAATATTTAAAGAATTTTTTTAAACTTTTTTTTGTACATTTTTACTTATATAAATAATAATAAATTATATATATTGTTACGTTATTATATAATACTATCATAAAATTGTTTAGTTTATTAAGGTTCGTTATTGTAAAATAAAACACAAGTAGTACACTTTTCTCAACACTTATTCTAGAAACACACTTTGTTTTTAATCTGTTAAACAAATTTGAGACAGCAGGATACTGACTACAACGCTACAAATGATGTGGGCTGCAAATGTTGCCGTGTAGCCAACTAATTAATTATTTTGGAAGAGGCAGCAGCAATTGTTTAAAGCGGGTGCTACATTATCATTCATTCAACGTCAAATTATGTATTTGAGTTGGTAAAAAAATTAAATTGGCTGATACACACATCAAATTTATTTACATCAACCTCAGACTTACATCGGCAAAACACATTAAATAAAAATAGTACACATTGCCGTCGGTAAAACACTTTTATTCTGATTGTACATAAAGAAAAAAAATAAGATTATGTCACAAAAAAATTTTTATTGCTATTACATTGGTACTAGCAATAAAAAAACCAATTTGGATGAAGGACTGTAAAAAATAAATGAAAAAAATTTGTTCTTAAATTTTTATTTCTAAAATTGTGCACTCAACCACTAAGCAACCAGAGATGAAACTTTTGAGGTTAGAATTTTGAAAAACTCAGCTTTTTATTTTGAGTTTGTATAAAAGAGACAGATATAGTGTTTTAATATTACGAATAAGAGAAAATAAGCAAAATGAAAAATTTTTTGTTTTAAAAAACATTAATTAAAAAGTTATTTCCGTAATGAAAATGCACATGCCGAAAATACTTATATCTACGTTTTTTGTTATGAAGTATGGAATTTAATGTAAAAGTGGTAACAAACACAAATTTTCATGTTTTAAAATTCATGTTTACGAAATGTAAATAATGAAAGTGTAAAATTTTAGAAATACCTGAGCAAAACAAAATAAAAATTTTGAGTTCGTGCAAAAAAGACAGAAAGAAAATGTATACTATATCTGCACTCTGACACCTCTGGTTGCTCGGTGACTCAACCTTACCCAAAAAAAATTTGATGATTACAGAAGTGGTGCCAGATCAGCAAATTTTGACCAAAAATAAAACTAGTTTTGATTTTTGTCAAATTCTCACAAAACGTAAACATGTGACCGCCATGTTTAAAAAACACGCACACACCCTCATGATTGACGGTGAAGGAATGATCGTCTAGCACCCCTATACGAAAGACAGTGGTGCCACGTTTAATTTTTTAATATGTGTAAAAATAAAATTATTTATTCAAGCTCACAAAAAAACATTCATTTGTGTGTATAGATATACCTATAACGCATAATAATATAAAAACAATTCAATTCATATCTTTAACAAATAAAATGAAATATTTTCAAACGCTCATTTTTTATTATACTGGTAGCACTAAATTGTTCATTGCCGCCGACAAAAATAGAAAATAGAAGTTGGCGACAGCTACAACAGTGGTAGTGTAGCCATGTAGCCGTGCTGTCGTGAAAATAATAATTTTTGACAGATTGTAGCCGGTAATGCATAGGCATACCTATAAACATCTCCATAGTTATTCACATATTCATCCGTTAGAAGAGTAAGATTAATTAAAACAAACAAAAATTTTATTATATAGTAGAAACATTATATTTTTGTTAAAAAAAGAAGATTTCAATAGTTTTGATAATAATAATTAATCTCTGTTTACAAAATTTGCTGATAAAACGATAAATTTGAATAACATACATACTCGTATATCTTAATATATAAAATTGACATTGTACTCTGCCTAAACGGCTGGACCGATTTAATTTAATTTCTGTGTATGCCTTTGACTTACGCCTTGGAAGGGTTAGGCGGCAGATGGCGCTGCAGTGGGTATTTAATTACTACCTGTTTTTAACCGGTCTTGCACGGTCCTTTACTCTATGAGTACGATATTGTACTCATATATATGTTTAGATTTACCTATGTACAATTACACTGAAGTTTATCTAAATTCAGATATATAATTAAATACAAAAATATAAACATAGTTGATTTACATATAAGTTTTATAAAAGTCAAACTGTTTTGCTTTTGGTTGAATAATTGAAAAAAATTGAGTCAGAATGAGTTCACCTCAAGGAGAATTTTTTGAATAAAATTACCAATTTTGAGTATCTAGAAAAAGAATAAGAAAAGAACAGAAGAACAAATATGTTTATTCAAATTAAATATTTTTAATAATTTAAGAAAATATTAATCTTTATTTGTGCTTAATTCCAGAAATTGTGTTGGTTTTAAAATTTATTCTTTTACTCATGATATTCTCATGAGTTATTTATTCAGTACAATAAGTACTGAAGGGGATAGCATATCTAAATATATGGACCATTTCATCAGACGCTACTCTTAATCCTCAGTAGGTTACTCTCAACGTTTCTTGCAAACATTAGAACCTTTATATTGTAAAAGCAATTGACTAAATAAGAATTATTAATCAAAAGTTACAAAAAGTTTTAAATATTCAAACAAAAAACTCAGTAAGCATTGAACTGAATAAATAAATAAATTTCCCAACCAACATTTTAATATTGAAAGCTATATATTCTATTTTTATTCTTCTCTTCTCTTTTACATTCGAATGCCAGGTGGGTATTACTGAATGTAATTAAAGAGTATATCAAAAACAAAAACAAAAAATTATAAAAAATAATAAGAAAAACATAGGTATGCTATCCCCTTCAGTACTTATTGTACTGAATAAATAACTCATGAGATTAGTAAAAGAATAAATTTTAAAACCAACACAATTTCTGGAATTAAGCACAAATAAAGATTAATATTTTGTTAAGCTTTTAAATTCCAAATAGAAATTATTACATATATTTTTTTTAATGTTATGTTTATTAGAATCTAAAATAAATGTGTAACTTTAAATTTGAAAATTGTTACGATTTATTTATTTCATGGTGTGAAAGTTGCTAAATTAATAAGACAAGATCACCACAAATTCTCGCATGATAGAAAGTATTTTTAATATGTTGCCATCAGTGGCTTCTCAAATGAAATGAGCGCAATAATTTGCATTTGTAATGTACTCTACGATCAATTACGCTCAATTAAGATAAGACACGCATTAAATCAATGCCAACGTGATATTACTTGCCTTTTCTTACGATTGAAAAATGTTTCATCGAGCAACATTTTTTCATTCACTCACCAATTTTTTTATGATCTTGATTTAACTTTAAAAAGATCGAAATAAGGTCATTCTGGGAGTGGAAAGCAAGCTGAACATGTCTTATTGGATTTTGTCTTTTACTTTAACTTAAAACAAAAGAAATATAATAAAAGTTAAGAAAAAAAAAAAATAGTTACATAAAACAGCAACCAAAAATAAAAATTGTTTAGCTGTTATGGCCATATAATATTAAAAAAAAGGAAAAATTTTACAACAACGATAATAATTAACTTTCGTGCCGTAAATACGGAGAAGCCAATGGTCTTTACCTTTGAAGTCACCACAAGAAAGTTGTAGAACGCCAGATACGCCATATTCGCTGCTGTGTATGGGTCATTTTGGGTAAGACTGTCATCATCATCTACCAGTCTAATTAGAGAATAGCAGGTTAACACGCATTTTACTCACAAAAGCACAAGGCGTTTTCGTTTGACTACTATTCCATAATGGGAATATTAGTAAAAGAAATTTTTTTTTTGTTTTTTAAATTAGATTGTTTAAAAATATTACTTATTAACTAACTAAACCTATTTATTTTCCATTAATGCATACGATAAATGTTAATTATTAACAAAATCTTTTTTTTTTTGTTTGCTGTAAAAACTACATCTACCATGAATTATGCCTAAAATTCTCATTATTGAAAAGCAAAATAATTGTGAAGAAAGAAATTGTTAATCAACCTTCAATTTTTATAGAAGAAGAAAAACCAAAAACAACAATAAGCTGATCATCATCGTGTATGGATTGCTGGCCCGACAATCGCAACATCGTGATTGAGTTGATTTTGTTTGTAAGTAACATTGTATTTTTTTGTATGAAGATTATCATTTATTTTAGAATGGTAATTATATCGTATATGTACTCGTACATACATATTCATTCATAAAAAAGGTTGATTTTTTCCTTCTATTATTTCATTGTAAATCGCGTAATTTGAATGAAATGTAAAGTAAATAATAATAATAAATTTGTAAAATCTTTTTTTTTTTTCAATGAATTGTAAAAGAAAATAATGATTTTTTAATTTAACATTCAGAAGGGACAACTAGAAATAGGGCCAAAATAGTTGTCAAAGGAGTAAAGAAATTGAGGAAATAGTACCCATCATGGTGAAATTTTGTCTTCGTCAACTTTTCTTTTAAAATTTACATATTACCCTTAGTGTCATATAAATGTAAATTATATGCTTACGTGTGGAATAAACTGGGCTTAGAACCACAGCTAGGTGGACACCACCTTTTATGACATTAGACCTATTTATTTCTTTCTTATTCCTAATAGAGAAGATGACACGTAACAAAATGTAAAAGCAAAATAGTTTCACTGTAGGAGGGAAGGAGTTGTTAACCACAGGTAGGAATAGGGGCATCCTGGTACTCCACGGATGTCACGGTGAGGGTGGGATGAGTCCGGCATAATATCAGCCTGTTTCAGACCCCTAAATTATCTATGAAGAAACGTAAAAGTAAGTTAAAGTTTATTGATTTCGTGGTTAGTTCCCATCGAAGGCTGATATGATTTTTTTGTAGTGGCATAGTGGACCAATAGGTTGGCAAGAACCACTCCAATATCAGCGCCGTCAACTGCTTAGCCACCAAATTACAACTTCTGGACACTTTCTAAAGTAATCCATTACTACCAAAACGTAGCGGTTACTAGTATGGTTGCTGTGGCGCAAAGTTATAAAAAGAGGAGTTTTGTAATTTATGTTAACTAGAAGACTGACTGTTACCTTATTTATTTAATATAATAAAGCTACAAACTAAAAGCTTACGACAAAAGAAGAGAGAGTAAGTTCATTATACGTCTCTACATGTATTCATTGTAATATAGAGATCTCTACATTCTTACGTGACCCCTGTTCTCCCCTACAATTGTTGTGCTACCGACTAGCAAAAAAAAAACTTGAGCACACTATCAAAGTAAGATCCCAACCCACAACTGTAGACAGAGCCAGTAACACATTTTTTCTTTCTTTATTCGAATTAAAATGTCTTTTTTCACACGGGCTTAACCGGAAAATTTTTATTTACTTTTTTTTATTTTTTTGCTTGGATAGGGTACCGTAAGTAAGTGATGTACTCAATTATTGTGCTCTTTAATATTAAGGACGTGATAAATTTACCGCAGGAAATTCACAAAAAAATATTCCCAACCTAAAGGAGCTCGCTTAGGAGGTTATTTAGGACAGTATTTACGTTTTCCTTTTATTTTATTACTTTATTTTTATCTGCCGCTTATGTATATTCTTTAAAAGTTGTTTACATTCACAACTTCTAACATATACCATCAACTAAACTGTCGAAAAATAAAAGTAATGAATTTTTGAAAACAAAAAAATATATGAAAATGAATTTAGAAGAATCATTCATTATTGGACTAATAGTGTTTTCAGACTGAGTGAACTTAACATAAATGCGGTTTTAACGTTAAGTCCAACTCATAAAAACAAAGTGAATTTAATAAATCCACATTAAATGCTATTGTTACGAAAATCACTCTATTGTATGACTGTGTTTTATTATTCATAAGAAATGGTATTTATGTTTGTGTAAATGTAGCAATTCGGTGTTTATGTTAATTCATAGAATTTTATAGTATAATACTTGTGTGTGAGCTGTGTATTATGTATATCTGTGTTAGTGTATAAGCTTTATGATAGCTTTAGTTCTAGAA
Source organism: Thelaira solivaga (assembly GCA_947397855.1). Lineage (NCBI taxonomy): Eukaryota > Metazoa > Arthropoda > Insecta > Diptera > Tachinidae > Thelaira > Thelaira solivaga. The sequence continues at coordinate 45,500,227 of OX377614.1, forward strand.
CTTGCGATTAAGCATTTTCATTTACCTTGTTGTTCTATACTTGATACACCTAGAAGTATGCAGTAACTTCTAGAAGTTTGTAGACGGTTCTCGGCTAAACTTAAGATTTGAAATATCATTTACATTTTGCTAAAGCAAACAGTATATAAAGCAGTGAAGAGATTGTTAAAGCAGTTAAGTTCAGGTTGAGACATTAGACTGTAAACAAGGTGTATGAAAAACAATAAAGTGTCGTTGTGACGGTTATAAATAAAGTGTGTTTCTACAACAAGTGTTGAGAAAAGAGAACTAATTGTGTATTTTTTTTTACAACAAGGAACCCTTAATAAACTAAACGGTTTTATGATAGGGTAAAAACGTAACACTATTTTGCAATTGAATATAAGTTGGATTTATGAAATACAACACTGTTTTTGTCCCTTAAGCTCAGTGCTACCAAGCTAAAAAATTCTGCAAATGTAGCAACAGCTGCTAATGTTATTGAATGAAATGAAAAAATAAAATCCATTTCAAATATTTTCAGAAGAAAATGTTTTTAATGGCAGCAGCAATAAAGGAATTTTAAAGAAAACGAAGCTTTTGAACGAAAGACAAAGAAAATATGTGTCTCGAAAGTGTGTTTACCCAAGATCACACATGTTGTGGCTGCTATACAGTTGGTCAAATAAGTTTTGTACAAAGTAACGCATAAAAAGTTTTATTGTTTTGTAGAAATTTATGTAGGATTTGGTTATCTTACGTGTGTAGGCTTGGATACCTTGAGTTATGGAAGGTTTGGTTACCTATTGTTTTGTCATAATAAAACAATCGAAATCGTTGCTTATTTAACAAAGTTTATTTACGTAGTATTTATTTTAACACTAGTTTTAAGGGTAAGTTTAAATAGGATAATAATTCAATGTTAGTTTTAGATAGAATAATGAATTCAGTGTTTAATGCTAGTTTAGATAGGATAATAAATTCACTATTAAATGTTAATTTTAGTTTCAATTCAATTAGGTTTAAACTCCACACAAAATCACTTGACAACAATTAGTTATTCTAACACCTAAAATCACTTTCCGACTGACGACTCTCTTCTTTCACAATCAAACACGAACTCCCCTCTTTTTTGTTTTATCGTCCATCATCGCTTTTCTGTATCTGTTGAGTGTTGCTAACTTTGTCTTTTAGTTACGTCTTGTTTCGTTGCTGTGCTTGTCTGTCTGACCTTCTTAGCTGTTGTGGGGCCAATCCTACATTTATTTGACACACTGTATGTTAAATATTAAATTTAAAAAATTTGCATCATCTGTTGGTGAATTTAATGTTAAATTTAGGGCTCGAATCGTTACATCCGTAAGCGTACGACTCGTCACGTAAAAATGTGATTTTGAAATTATAACATACTGTTACGTTTTTACCCTATCAAAAAAACGTTTAGTTTATTAAGGGTTCTTTATTGTAAAATAACACAATAAGTTTTCTTTTTCTTCGATACTTGTAGAAACACACTTTATTTATAACCGTCACAACGACAGTTTATTGCTTTTGACCAACCTTGTCTAATGTCTCAACCAGACTGAACTGCTTTAACAATCTCAGCACTGCTTTATATACTGTTTGCTTTAGGAAACTGTAACCGATATTTCAAATCTTTAGCTTAGCCGAGAACCGTCTACAAACTTCTAAAAGATACTGCATACTTCTAGGTGTATCAAGTATAGAACAACAAGGTAAATGAAAATGCCTAATCTAGCAAATTCTAGAACTAAAGCTTTCATAAAGCTTATACACTAACACAGATATACATAATACACAGCTCACACACAAGTATTACACTATAAAATTCTATGAATTAACATAAACACCGAATTGCTACATTTACACAAACATAAATACCATTTTTATGAATAATAAAACATAGTCATGCAATAGAGTTATTTTCATAACGCTGCCGCCCGCTTAAGCCTTTTCATCCCGAATAGGCGTAGACTTCCCTTTACAATAGTCCGCTGGGCGTTCAAGGTGTACAATCTTCATTTTTGACCTTGGGCTATTATCTTTTTGTGTTCTGTAAACCACATCATTTATTCGCTTAATTATTTTATAAGGTCCATCCAAAAGCGTTTGAAGTTTGGGAAATAGTCCTTACTTTCGTTGCGGGTTGTATAATAGAACCAACTGATGCTCTTTGAAGCCCTCAGAATTTGCAGCTTAATCATATCTAGCTTTCATTTTGTCGCTTGTCAATTTAATTTTCTTTCGTACAAATTCATGGAGTGCATCAAGGTTTTCTCTCTCCTGGGAGAATTTCCTTCATTTTCAGACACGGGCTTAGTGCCAAAATCGATATCGCCAGGCAATTTCAGCTCGGTACTGAACACAATTTATGCTGGTGGTCGTGAAGTGGAATCATTGACAGCTGACCGATATGTCAAAAGAAGTTTTTGTATATGCTCATCCGAGGTTTTTTGATGATCGCTAACCACCTTCCTCAAATATTCCTCTAAGGTGAGGTTAAATCTTTGACCATGCCATCGGATTGAGGGTGCATGGGTGTAGTCCTCGTCTTCTTTATTAAATACACTTCGCACATTTATTTAAATATCGCAGACTCAAAATTTCTACCTTGGTCAGAATGTAGCTCTAATGGAACACCATAGCGACACACCCAGTTGCTCACAAATGCATCTGCAACAGTTTTCGCCTCGTGGTTTGGTATAGCATATCCCTCTGGCCACTTATTACCAAAACGTAACGGTTACCAGCATTTTTGACAGGGAAAAGACCTGCTACATTCATTGCAATTCGTTCAAATGGAGCACCTGAGTTGTATTTCTGCAACTGCTCACGACTTCTTCTAACTGAGCCTTTGGCTGCCATACACTGTGCACAATTTACTATCCAATCCGCTACGGTTTGTTGACAACCCACCCAGTAAAATCTTTTACCTTATTTTCTCTAGAGTCTTTGTCACTGCCAGATGCCCACCACTGAATCCATTATGAAACTCTTTCACCACATCGCTCATTTTGGATGATGGCCCGACAATTATTTTAGATGTCGTCGTCCCGTCCGGACTTTACCACATGCGATACAGGCATCCATTTATCAGTGAGAGGCTATTCCACTGTGCCCAGCATGATGTCACCAGTGGGCTCTCAGCTGATATCTCTTCACGCAGTGGTTTCTTGTCTTCTTCTTTAGCCAAAATAATTTTTGCCAAAACGGAATCATTTCTTTGTGCCGTAGACCAGTCTTCAGTGGATTCTATATTCATTAAGCGAATGTCAATGATGCCTTCTTTATTCTCAGTCTTAGCACATTGTTTGCACTCCAAGCTACATGGTCGTCTTGAAAGAGCATTCGCATTGCCGGGTTTTAAGCCTCTTCTATGTTCGATAGAGAACTCATAACTTTGAAGGCGTTCGATCCAAGGGGCAAGTTGGCCTTCAGGGTTCTTAAACTGCAGCAACCACCTAAGTGCAGAATAGTCTATTCTAAGTGTAAAGTGTTGACCATACAAATACTTGTGGTAATGTTTCACGCACTCTAATACCGCTAAAAGCTACCGGCGAGCCGCACCCCACTAATATTGTCTGGATTTCTTGGTCAGCTCGTGAAGACTTGCTGCGATGTTGGCAAAGTTCGGAACGAATCGTCTGTAGTATGTGCACAGTCCCAGACAACTGCGTCTCTCATGTAAGTTTTTTGGGCGAGACCAGTCCTTTACTGCTCATATTTTCTCCTCATCGGTAGATATGCTGTGAGATGTTACGCGGTGATCCAAATATTTAACTTCTTTCCGGAACAATGCACATTTCTTTACACTGAGCTTTAGTCCAGCTGTTGTTATGCGTTTGAAGACATATTCGAACACGTGAATAGGTGTTCATTGAATGTCTTTCCCATCACGATAATGTCGTCGAGGTATACCAGACAAGTCTTCCAATAAAGTCCCTTTAGTACATGCTCCATTAAACGTTCGAATGTGGCAGGAGCGTAACACAGTCCAAATGGCATTACTTTAAACTGCCATCATCCATCACAAGCACTGAATGCAGTTTTCTCTTTTTGCAATCTCCACTTGCCAATATCCGCTTTGTAAATCTAGTGTGGAGAACCATTTTGTTCCGGCAAGTGTGTCCAGGGTGTCATCAATCCTGGGTAGTGGATAGCTGTCTTTTTTGGTGGCATCTTTAAGCTTCCTGTAGTCTACACAAAATCTGATGCCATCTTTCTTCTTCATCAGTACTACAGGCGAACTCCAAGGACTTGACGATGGTTCGATTATGCCATCCCGCTCCATCTCGCTGACTAGCTCTTTCACCTCATTTCGTTTTGCCAGAGGAATGCTTCTAGGCGCTTGCTTTATAGGCCTCGATTCACCAGTGTTGATTGAATGTTCCACTATAGCCGTCCTACCTTGGCTTTTCTTACTCATGGCAAAAACAGAAGCGTGCCTCTTAAGCAGCTGCATGGCTTTGTTTTGTCTGCTGGCGATAGTCCTACTACCCATTTCTGTGAAGAACTCCTTTTCTTGGCTAGTTATATTGACAGATTCCCGTTTTACATCTATACAATTGACGACTGCCTCCACTGGTGTACATTGACCAATTTCGTGATGTTGACTTATGATTTTCTCGCCGCTAGATAAATAAAGGACCCCCACAGGAATTTTTCCCTCATTATTATTTGTGACTAGGGCCTTGGCTTTTAAAATATCACTGTTTATGTCTGTTGGCTCTACAACCCACAATCGACTGTTCACACAATCTCCCTTCATTTGTGCTCTTATTATAGTTTCTGTCTGCGGTGGTAATATCTGGCGCTCTGCTACAGTAAGCTTTCTTACCTCTGCTCTATTTTTATAGCCAATATCCAGGGGTATTTCTACGTCTGTCCAAACCATTATTTGTTGTCCCATGTGCAGGTTAATGCCGTGACTTATCATAAAATTTGCACCGATAATCACTTCATTCACAATATTCGCACACACGTTGGCAAAAGAAGCTTTAATTTTACTTTTCCATAGACTGTAGCAGACTCCCCAGTAGGAGTCCGTAATCTTACATTTCCTAGAGGCTCGATTTTGGCCTTAACCAAATCAGGCCTAATAATAGACCGCGACGCCCCTATTAGTAAGAACGTGACTTCTTCCACTAATACTTCCTCTAGTGGTAAGATTGCTGTTTTTCTGCTGCACAAGAGAGATCGAGATTGTGGGGCTCTCGATTGTAGGAGCTAGTGCTTGCCCCATGGCGCTAGCTCGTTTTAGTTTAACGGCGACTCCAGAGAGCCTTGATGGTTCACCCAGTTGTTGTTGTTGGTTGCTGGAGAATTGGATCTACTACGTTTTCTTGGTGCCTTGAAATTTCTCTGTAGGTGGCCAACCTTACCACAATTGTAGAATTTTACGCGTACCTTGCTTTGTTTCTCCTTCCTAAGTGCTCGCATAAAAGCCTCAACAATGTCGTCTACGGTGCTTCCTTCCTTATCTTCACGCACTTCAATATTTCGTACCTTATACGTTTGCAACTTCGATATCAATTTCGCAGTTTCTTGTGCTAGCGAAAACGATACTGTTCTGCAAACGGTTAACTTGGGTAGAGCGCACGCTGCTTGAAGCACATCAAGATCGCGAAGGCCGTTCACAAATGCCTTAATTTTTATTTGGTCCATTTTTACAGGATTTTTTACAGGATACGTCAGCTGCACCAATCGTTCTATCTCCGTGGCAAAATCTTGGAGTGATTCTCCTCCTTTTTGTGTTCTGCCAAGCAGCTCTATTCGGTAGATATCTTTCTTATGCTCGCCACAGTACTTACGTGGAAGTGCCACCATTAGGTCATCATAGCTTTTCTAGAAATTGGCTGGCATACTTTCCAAGATTTCTGCTGCCGTTCCCTTCAATGCCAAAATCAGCTCAATAGCTTTTTGCTCGTTGCTCCACATATTTTTGTCGGCCACTGTTTCAAACTAGAACTTGAAGATATTGAACGGTATGCCACCATCAAACGTAGGCGCCTTAGTCTGCTTGCACCTTCCGACACCATTCGAACAGGTACTTCTTGGATTTGAAGATTATTCATTTTGTGTTCCAAATCGTGAAATTTTTCGGTAACATCTATATCGAAGTTTTGCAATTTTTCGACAACATCTTTTTCTCAGTTAGACACTCTTGCTTCAATGCCATCTACTTGTTTATTTACTACCTCCGATATTTGTTGAAGCTTATCGCTGGTTACTCTAGAAACTTCTTGAACCTTTTCTAGAAGCTTTTTATTATTTTTTTTAGATTCCTCGTTAAAGGCTCTAGACCCTTCTTTCACATTTTTTTTGCTGACACAGCTGTTTTTTTTTTTTTTTTTTTGATAACGATCATTAATTTTTGATAATTCATGATGCTGCCACACTTTTATTTATTTGCGATAAGAACAATCATTTAAGACTGAAAAATTGAAACTGTATTTATGTGCAACTTAAGTTCAAAACGACAATCAACTAATTCTTGATTTAAATACGAAGTCAAAAACTGGGGTTCAGTCTGAAAACACTATAAGTGTTGCTTTGCAAGATCAAATCCATTTGGCTTGAAAATTAAAATGGGGTATTTCATGGAGACTGAAAGCCTTCTGATCGCTATTCACTTGGGAATAGCCAGAGGTGATTCCTTCACTGAACTGCCCAAGAATCTCACTACCTCCACGTGGTATTAGCTGGTAATGCCGTCCGGATCACCTGATCTGGTGGTAGCTAAGGTGTGTATGCGAATATGCAGATAGTAACCTAAAAGGCATGCGAACACCGGTGCATCTCAGGCTACTACTGCAACGTTGATGAACTGGCAAATACTATGGATTTGATTTTGATTATTTATTGGAATTGGTGGCAAATGGGCTGACAGCTGTGGCATTCTGTTACCTTTATACAGGGAGAGACATCGCGTGGAAACAGCTTTCAGGCTAATGTCGCAGCTGCTTTCCGTCCCGGTAAAACCTCAGCAAGGACTTGGAGAACGCTCTAAATCACGTTGCCGTTAAGTTGGGCATGCAGGTTTAGTTGATACGACATCCTAATTAACGCCTGACCTGGCTCTGAATACAAGCGCCCATAATGTCTTGTGTCAACCCTTGCGAGGACCTCACTGCATGCAAAGGGACCCTCGGGGTCATCATAGGGATAACTGCACTGTGGATTTAGATAACGACTTCAAGTTGGGATCCATATAGAAAAAAAGACATCATTAAATAAAAAAACAAAATCAAGCGAAAAGATAAATGACAAACCAAACTGAGTAGGAACAATACATACTATGTGTTCTCAGATAGTATGCATAATAAGAAGGACGACGGAGCATATTTAACAGCCAGTCGTGAGAATAGGACCCGCTCTTTAACGCCAAATGCGATTGTGGACGCACAAATTCTTACGAGGCAGTTTGACAAGGTAACTAGCCCAACAGGAACTACTCCGAAAACTAAAGTTGATACACGAATATCAAAGACTGTAACAGATTCCAATCAGGCAGGTAGGGAAATACAAGCCGGCATGCACAGATACGTAACTGTTACCAGACCTAAGGCTAGTCCTATCTATTTGCGCGAGCAAACTTCGAACGCTATTGTAAGTCTTTTATCAAAGATTGTGGGAAAGGATAATTTTTACGTACAGGAAACAAAAATCCAAACCCATACTGAGAAGAATTATCGTTTAATTGTTAATAGTCTTAACGCCGAAAAAAAGAATTACTACACGAAACAACTGAAAAGTGGTAAAGGCCTGGTGGTTCTGGTAAAGGGCATTGACAGTTCCGTCCCATCTGATGAAATCAAGAAAGCTATTGAGAATGAAGGCTACGATGAGAGAAATCTTCACAATATACATAACAAGGATAAAATTCCCCAACCAATGCACCGTATGGAGATTGCTTTTAAAACAGCTCTTCCTAAGACCAAGAATTCAACTCATCCAATCTACAACCTGAGATATCTTCTTAACCGAAGAATAACAGTAGAGGAACCACATAAGCGTAATAACCCCGCACAATGACTAATTGCCAAGAGTTCGGCCACACAAAATCTTACTGCAAGCTACCATCTGTTTGTGTAGTTTGTGGTAACGCGCATAAAACCACGGAGTGTACTGCACCTAAAAACGACCCCAATGTGAGAAAGTGCAGCAATTGCGGTGGAAGACATTCTGCTAATTATAGAGGATATGAAGTATTCGAGAGGATAAAAAAATCGAATCAACCTCGAAGTCACGCAATTGCGAAATATCGCGAATTGAACTACCCGAGCCTTCATACTGAAGCTACTGCAACACCTAATGGTGTACATGTGGATAGAGTAAACTGTGCCCAACAACACTTCGATGGTTTACCATCGTCAAATAGGCCCAACGTGAAAAATCTTTCATATGCCCAAGTACTAAGGAGCAGCCCTCAGGTCTTCAACGATACCAGCTCTAGTTCAATCGCCAAACTGACGGATACAATGAACAATTTCATGACCAACATGAACAGTTTTATGAATAATATGCAGGGTATGTTTCAGGAGATGATGCGGAATCAGAACATGATTCTGCAGACCCTTCTTAGACAAAAATAAAATGACCCAGTTGCGTATTTGCTACTGGAATGCAAACGGGTTATCCCAACATAGGTTCGAGGTAGAAGATTTCCTACACAGGCGTCAAAACGTGAGGCACTTTGTTATGCCAGAATTTGGGAAGGATTTCATTCAGGCAACCTCTATAAGTTTTACTGATTTTCAAACCACAATTTCATGTGTGTACTGTTCTCCCAAACACATAATTGATAGCGACAACTTCAAAAGCTTCTTCGCAACACTGGGTTACAAGTTCCTGGCAGCAGGAGACTACAACGCTAAGCATACCCACTGGGGCTCTAGACTTATCAGCCCAAGAGGTAGTCAGCTGTACAATGCTATTGCTAAAAATAGTCTAGATGTCGTATGTGGCGGTGAGCCCACATACTGGCCTACGAAAAAGCCAGACCTTATTGACTTCACTGTTATAAAAAATATTAAACGTGACCAACTTCTGATTAGTCTCATAGAAAACTTATCATCTGATGATTCGCCGACTATAATAACACTACGTAATAGTTTTATAAACTCTGAAGTATCTCGTACGTGCTATCCGCAACGGTACACGAACTGGCTAAAGTGTAAAATGTATGTGAGCTCTCATCTCTCCCAGAACATCCCTCTAAGGAACTCGTCTGATATACAATGTGCTGTGAACCACCTTACAGACGTTATTACTTGTGCAGCTAGGAATACAACTCCAATGAGAAAAACATACAGGAGGAAACCATTCAAGTCATCAGCTGATATTGAAGCCCTCATCCGACAAAAAAGAAAATTGAGAAGGGAATGGCAGAGAAATCGTTTTCCAGCTTTAAAGACCCAATTGAATTTGTGTCAAAAATTACTTAAAGAAAAGCTGCGTTTACAGCATGAGTCAGCGCTTGCAAATTATTTAAGTAACTTGGATCCGACAACAAAAACCGACCACAGCCTATGGAAAGCTGTGAAGCATATGAAGTGCCCTACTTCCTCCGAACCACACTAAGACTTGACGACCTCAGTTGGGCTAAAAATCCAAGTTAACGAGCAAATGCTTTTGCTAGTCTTCTGGATCCATTGAAAATCAAATAAGGATGCAGTTGCTCTCAATTAAAATGGCAATCAAAAATCTTAATGCGAAAAAATTACCCGGCGCTGATCGTATTACTAGTTCAATGCTGATGAACTTGCCAGATTGCGCTGTGAGAATTATATTGTTCATTTTTAACGCCATCTTAAGAGTGGGGGTTTTTCCATCCTCTTGGAAGACTGCTAATAGGTCCATTTTCTGGACATATGGCATTCAGCTATGGGGAACTGCGTGTGCATCTAACATCCAAAAGTTACAAAGAAGACAGTCGAAAATTTTACGAACAATAGCCTGCGCCCCTTGGTATATAAGAAATGAGAATATCCACAGAGATTTAGAAAAATATTGTACTAAGTACGTTCACAAACTGGCGACACATCCAAACGCCCTCGCCAGGGACCTGTTACAGTTCGAGGGACACAGGAGGCTTAAGAGAAGTGATACCTTACGCCTAGTGAGAAGAGGGATACAAGTAACTAGTTATTACATGGGTGATAATTATTTAGGTTTTTTATATTTTTTTACAGTTAAGATTTGGATACTTACTGCAATTTTCTTACAGAAAGATTCAATAATAATAAATAATAATAAAAAATAAAAAATTTTGTTTAATATGTAAACACACTTTTGGTATGTATGCATAAATAAATAAATCGAAAATATTGCCATTTTTCTAGGGATGGAACGAAATTTATCAAAATATGTTGAATGAAACAAAATGAGATAGGAACATCTTGTAAAAAAGGTATTGGAAGATGTTGATTTTTTCTTCATGCATCTTGTATGGGAAAATGTTCTGATCTCACCAAATAGATGGTATTAAAGATTTTAAATGTGCCCTAGTGTAAAAACACTAAATTTTTTTTTACTAGTCGGTGGCACAACAATTGTAGGGTAGAACAGGGGTCAGGTAATATATATTTAAATAATATTAGGGCAAGTTTCCTTCCACATCCTTTCTTAAAGAAAAATGTTGAGTCAAAGCAGTTGAAAAAGCAGTTTTTATACTTATTTACCAAAAATTAATTTTTTTTTTTTTATAAAATAATTATATACAAAATGGCATCACTGTAATCTTGTTCGGTTGTTTTTTTTTCTTACTGCCACACAATTGTTCTGTAAATTATAAAAACTTTTAATGAAAATAACTTTTACTTCCCGCTAAACCTGTGATTTTGATATTGCTAGTTGCAGTGAAACAAAACATTTTATTGTGTTGCTTTTGTTTGCTGTTTTTGTTTTGCAATTAAATATTTACTTTGGTGCTCATTTATGTACAACAACAATTCCATTGCATTTTTTGATTTCTTGGGCATTGCCGGATTTTATTTTAAACAATAATTAACATTGAAAAACACATACATATTTTTGGCATTTTTATTATATGTTTTGGTTATCATCATATTTTGTTGATACTTCTAGATCTGGTAATATCATCATTTAGTCAGGTTTGTGTCTGTGATAAATATTTATTTATTAGTACTGCCATACAAACACACTGATCATTAAATCCTTGAGTGCCCAATGTTAAATATGGAGTGTGCATATACTAATTGCCTAACTACTATTCTTAATGAACGGATGGTGTCATGTTGGTTGTGTGTTAAACATTTTCATTTAAAGTGTAGTGGCTTTAAGGCTAGCGTTGCTGATTCGCTAGCTGATTCTCAAAAATTTCTGCATTGAACTTATCCTACTTGCAGGAACATAAGTATTGAATTTTATAATATATTTAACAATTCTAAAGAAGAGTTTGACAAAATTGGTTTTGCAAAATAAACTCAAATTCTTCACCTAAGCATAAAAAGCCTAACTTCTGAAATTGTCACACTCATTGATAAAAATCTTACTTCACCGTCTGTTGATGCTAGTTGTTTTTTCTCACAATTTAATGCTGTATCTATTTTTACACTTTCACCATCATTCACTACGTTAAACATGTTGGATCCATATAAACCACTTCCTGCTATTTCTGAGACTTCAACTGATCAAAATCTAAATAATGCCGAATCTGTAAGAAGCTGTTTCTGTGCCATGAAACTACTGCCGAGAATGTCACGTTTTATATTAAAGAAAAATTGGAAATGGACTTAAGTGCTTCTGTATATGAGTAAAACTATGTTTTTTCTGAGGCAAGGTCGATAACTTCTTTTAAAATTAGTATTCCTGAAAATTTATTTCCTACTATAGTTGATCCCAGCTCTTGGAAAGTTAATACATTCGTTCGCGAATTCACACATAATAGAAGAATTCCTGCACTTTTACCATCAGCTGACCTGAAAATTGCAAAAATCTGAATAGTTTATCTGATCATGTTTCTATAATTTATTAAAATGTTCGTGGTTTAAATACGAAATTAAGTACAATATACAATCAAATAATATTAAAGGTGGTGGAGTTCTGATTGCAGTGACCAATCATTTGCAATTTAGTATTTAAGTTAATGCGTAGAATTTGTGAGTGGAATGATTGTGTGTTAGTTATAAAGTAAAATGTATAGTAATTATATCTGTTCATGGTAGGCTTAAGTATTCTAGAATTAAATAGAATAAGAATATTTTTACCTTTTGGTTCTATAACTTGATATACCTACAACTATGCAGTATTATCTAGTATTGTAGAAGGTCTATACTAAGCTGCGAAATGACCGTTACAGTGAGGCATTGTTATTGCATAAATCTAGATGGCTCTAGGCTTAAGTGAAACAGTATATAAGGCATTGCTGATATTGCCAGACAAGTTTAGAAATAGTTGAGTCATTAAACTATAAGCAAGGTGTGTCAAAAACAATAAAGTGTCGTTGTGACGGTTCTAAATAAAGTGATTTTCTCCAATATGTGTTGAGAAAAGTGAATTTCTGGTAGTTTATTTTACAATACGATTTATGATAGGGTGAAAACGTAACAATTGGTGTCAGAAGTGGGATTGTAAAATAAAATTAAAATAAGTTAATATTGAAAAAAAAAAAACAAAAATTAATAAGCTACAATTATGAAGTTTATAAAACTGAAAGTAAAACAGTTGAACAAAAAGTTGAGCGAAGTGAACCTTCCCACGGCTGGAAATGGAGCAGAACTCCAGATGCGACTATTGGAAAAATTCGAGCTGCGTGGCATGGATATCAATACTCATGAATTCGAAGGAAAAGAAGACTTCGAAATAAGTACATGCACGTCATTATCCAGTGCGAGTAATGTAGATCTCAACTCAATGTTCTCGGCTATGATGGAAAAGTTATAGAAATTAAGTGAAGAACCTAGGCCCAACATGAAGAAGCTTCTAGAAGAAGAGTCTAGAGCGAATAATGAAAAGCTTCTGGAAAAAGTTCAACAAATATCAGAGGCAGTAAACAAACGAGTAGATGGCATTATGGAATGCGTATCCAACTTAGAAAAAGGCGTTAACGAAAAATTGCACGATTTGGAACATAAAGTGAATAATTTGTAAATCCTGTGAGAATAATTAAAGAAAATGTTAGCAGAACAAAGTCACCTACGTTTGATGGTGGCATATCATTTAATATCTTCAAGTTCTAGTTTGAATAGCGGCCAACAAAAATATGTAGAGCAAAGATGTAAAAGCTATCCAGCTAATTTTGGGCTTGAAGGGAACGCTAGCAGAAATTTTGGAACCAGCTGCAGAAAGAACTACGATGACATAATAATGAGACTTCAACGTAAATGCTGCTGTGAGCATAAAAAAAATCTACCGATTGGAGCTGCGTGGTAAAATAAAAAAAAAGACAGTGAATCACTCCAAAATTTTGCAATGGAGATAGGAGCTTGGTGCAGCTGACGTATCCTGTAAAAATGAACCAAATAAAAATCGATGTGTGGCAAGAAATGTGTGCTTCGATTGCGCTTGCACAAGAAACTGCGAAAGTTATATCTCCATGGAACAACAGAGAAACAGCAATCTGACAACTATAGGAAGCATCAGTGGAAGAAGTCACGTCCTCACCGTTGACACAAGGGCTTCGCTATCTATTATTAGGCCTCATTTGCCAGGAAAAGTAAGATTACGCATTGTTACTGGGTCATCCGCTACATTCTAAAAAAAAAGTAAAATTAAAGCTTCCTATTACCAACGTGAGTGTAATATGAAAATAAGGTAGAGGTGAGAAACTTATTATAGCAGAACGCCATATACTACCACCGCTGGCAGAAAAGATAATATGGGTACAAATGAAAGGAGATTGTGTGGACAGTCGATTATGGGTTGTAGAGCCACACACACAACGGATATTTATTTATTTATTTTTATTTATTAACAGTAAATAAATTTACATATTAATAACATTATAGGAACTGGCTGCTGTGGCCTTCGTCCTTACCTATTTTTAAATTATACTAATTACATTATATTATTACTGTATATATACGTACATGTAATTATTTTCTATTACTATAAACACATACGTATAATTATATTGTTCTATGATATATTTAAAATTTTTTTAGAATATCTATAGGTAGGTGTTTTCTAATTGTGGAATAATCTAAAGTTTTTATTGACTCCAGCAGACTGGCTGGGAGGGTTGTATCATTATAACAGGATAGTAGATGGGACATCGTGAGTGGGCTTTTGCATTTTTGGCACAAAGTTTGGTTTTTCTTTTCCAGAATATGTTAGTGTGTTAATTTACTATGGCCAAGTCTTAACCTGATTATGATGTTTTTTTTTTTTGGTATTTTTGTAATTTTGTAGCATATATAATGTTTCGACAAGATGGGTTGATTAATTTGTAATATCTGTTTAGAGTTTGATGATTTTGTTCCTTAATTTGTTTATTAATGTAACTTTTGACGTCTTTTTTGGTATGATTATTGTGCATTATTGTTGGATATTAAACTGCTTCTTTGGCCGCCTTGTCGGCTAACTCATTACCTAAAATACCTACGTGTCCTGGGGTATAAAGTAGTTTAGTGTTTCTTTGCATCAATAAAGTTTTACGGACATTATTACATGTGTTTTTAAGGGCATTAATTGATGATAAACTATCGGTACACAAAACAACTTTATTTTTTGAAAATTTTATTTTTAAAGCTTCCTCAATAGCAGTCATTTCTGATGTAAAAATTGAGTTATAGGGAGGAGAATACCTTTTCTTATTAAAGCACCACTGTCTCCGACAATAGCAAAACCATTACCTGCTCTTGATTTCGAACCGTCACAATACCAGGAAGTCCAGCCGTTTAGTTTTAATTCGTTAATAATTTCAAGATGGTATTGCTTTAATACGTTTGTATTGCTTTGACTTTTTGGAGGCATGTTAGATTCAATAAAAAAGGAGGAATTATTTTTCCACGTTGGATGGTGGCTTATCCATGTAAATTGCAAATTCTTTGGCAGAGTCATGGATAACTGATTTTGAGATTTAGATAGCTCTCAGAGTCTTCAAAAATAATATTAGCTTTGTACTGCGATATTTTGATAAATTGGTTGCAGATGAGTTTCTTATATCGATCTTCTATTGCGATCGGTGTTATTCACCGAAGAGCAGCATGGTAATACTTTTTGATCGGACTTAAATTTGAGTTTGCCGCTTTGCCATATATAACTAGTCCATAATCAATTTTATCTAAAATCATGGATTTTAAAATGTTCCTTAGTGAGTTTATATGACTTTGACTTGTGGATCCATTAAGAGACCGTAGGATGCTTAACCGTTTCGAAAGATCAGATGAGAGTCGTTTAGTCTTTTATTAAAAATTACGCCGAGAATTTTGAGTTGCAACACATTTTGGAAATTGTAATCGTTTATTTTAAAACTTGGGGAAAGACAGTTTTGTTTCCGACAAACATGGAAATGTTTTGATTTTGGTTTGGATATAGTTGCACCAGACGTGAGCACCAACTATTTAAGTCTGTTAATAAATAATCCAGTTTATTTTGAATATTATTATGATCGTCTATTTTTGTAAAAAAATAAAAATCGTTTGCATAAAGACAGTAGGAAAATTGATTATGCTTTAACATAATTTAGTTGATTTTTTCGAAAGCTATAAGAAACAAAATTACCGACAGTGGTTATCCTTGCGGAATACCATTATCGAGTTTTGTGGCATTGTTTTTGACTGTGAAAAATCTATTTGTCAGAAAGCTTTTGACATATCGATATATATTTCTACCAATATTCCATTCTTTAAGTTGATATAAATAGAGCAGTGGTGCCGTGATAAACATTTATTTAGCAAGATGATACTCTAGATGTATTAACATATCAATTGCATTGCTATTAGGTTTGAAACCTGTTTGCTCGTTGCTAATGAGCTTATTTTAAAATATATGCCAAGAAATTCTTTTCGCTACCATCTTTTCTAAAAGTTTTCCTAGGCAAGATATTAGTGAATAGGTCTATATGAATCACATATTGTTTGGTTTTGGTATGCAGATAACCTTGGCTTTTTTTCAATTATGAAGTAATACACCGGTTGAAAAAATTTTATTATTAATTACTCGCATTTTAATATTATTTGATGAGTTTTTTATCATTGTGTATGATATTTTATCAGCACCAGGGCTTTTATCTTTTGTTCCCTTAAGTGTCCTAATTCGTAAATTGTAAAGGGGGTTTCAAGCTCTTTAGTAGACTTAGTTATATTTTTCGGCTTATATTCAAAGGTTGTCGAAAGGCTTTTACAGTTTAAGAAATTTGTGCTGAAATTTGCATTTGATGATGTGGTTGCAAACTTTCTAGCAAGTAGGTTTACAATTTCTTGTGTTTCCGTTGTAATAGAACCATCTGGCTTCTTTATAGCATGAATATAATGCGCATTTGACGTTTTGTCGGTAAAACCTCTGACGGTTCGCCATATTTGTTGGATTGAAGTACTGGGAGATATATTTGAAGTAAAGTCTTTATAAGACTGAAGTTTTGAGTCTTTGATTTTCCTTCTAAAAAGTGCGTTGAGTTTTTTGTATTGGATTATATTGAATAGAATTGGGTTTACTTTGATTTCACTGGTCAACAAAATTTTGTAACAAGAAAGGTACTTACCAATTTGGAATTACCTAAATACCCTCATTTTATCACCGTATTTATTTTGATTCCATCAGTTCTAGTTTTCGTGTTACAGCTACTACCCGTAAAATTTAGAATTAACCATTTTTGTTCCACTTTTGCATTCAGAGATTTTATTTATGTGAATAGTATAGTGTTTTTTTTCTATTTATTGAGTTAAGCGACTGTTAAATAATGTCAAGAAAGTGCAAAAATGATCCTGACAGGTTTTGTTATATTTGTGGTAACATTACTTTTAAAACTCAGCGAAGGAATTTGACACCATTAGTGACTAAGCTATATGAACAGTATTTTGGCTTTGCCGTCGGACAGCAAGACAAAGCGTGGGTTCCACACATCTGCTGTGTTACATGTGTGGGTCTTCTTACTGGATGGGCGAGGAGATCTCGATTTATGCCATTTGCAATCCCCGTAATTTGGACAGAACCAACGAATCACTCAGCTGATTGTTATTTTTGTGTTACTGATACGAAAGGTATCACAATTAAAACAAAAAATAAAATAACATATCCTGACCTGCCATCTGCTAAAAGACCGATCCCTCATAGTGAGGAACTACCTGTACCAGAACCACCAGAAAGTTATGGACAGGAGTGGTGACGGTTTTTTATATTTGAAGGAAAAGTTTCCTAAATTGAGTGAGGCAAAAATTAAAGAGGGCATATTTGTTGGTCCACAAATCAGACAATTGATGAAAGACGACATATTTAAAGAAAAACTCAGTGATTTGGAAAAATCTGCTTGGGAATCTTTCATGAAAGTAACTTTCAATTTTCTAGGAAATCACCGATCAAATGACTATAAAACTATTGTCGCGGAGCTGCTATCTGCTTATAAGGCTTTGGGTTGTAATATGTCATTCAAAATACACTTCCTTCATTCACATTTAGACTTTTTTCCTGAAAATTTGGGCGCCGTCAGCGATGAACATGGTGAAAGATTCCACCAAGACATTTCTACCATGGAAAAACGATACCAGGGCAAGTGGAGTCCACGTATGCTAGCGGATTACTGTTGGACATTACAACGAGATGTACCTGAAGCAAAATACAGCAGAAAATCATAAAATTTTATTTAAATTAATACTGTAACATAATAAAATAACTTACTTTTGTTAACAAAATCTCAAATTTTCTAAATTTATATAACATCTAATTACAAAAAAACTATTCGTATTGGAAGCATTCTAATTTTATTTATATTATCCATATCCTTGTCCTAAACATAGCAAGACAAAAGTTTTCATGTTACACACAAAAAGTTTTTTTTTGTCGACCAGTGTTTCCTTCCATAAATTCATCTTTTTCTCCCGTAGTTCATTTAACTTCTTATTCCACCAGAAAGTAAAGTGAGTAGACTTGTGGGGGCGGCTGATTGGAATGCTTTTGTTTGCTGCTGTTATTATTGCTTTTATAATTAATGGCGTTTCTTTATTGACATTAGAAGACTCAGGTATTGTTGAGGTTTCTTCGTCAAGCCTTGTTAAAAATGAAGTTCAGTTAGCCCTGTTTGTCTTAAATTTAGGAGCCAACACCGTCATGTTCTTATTTTGCTAACATTGAATTATTATTGAATTGTGATCACTACCATGTTGATCGTCGTCCACATCCAAAGATAATTTTGTTAACAGATTTGGACTACAAAGACAAATGTCTACTGCTGTAAATGTGTAATGAGTGGAAAAATGTGTATTTTTTTCAGTATTAAGAATGCCGAAACTATTATTATTTATGAAATTTTCTATAGCCTTTCCCCTATGATTTTGATTTGTTGTGGATGATCCCCACAAAGGACGCCACCCATTCGCCGAGTATTATAATATTAGGTGGTGTTGTGCTTATGCTGTTCTCCAGTAAAGATGTTGAAATCTTTTCACCAGGTGGTATGTATACATTCTCCATATAGAGTTAAGAATTTAGGTTTATCTCCAGCGATGCCACTTGAAAATTACCAGTATTATATGTTGATAAGTATTTATGAGGAATGTTATCTTTTATGAGAAACGCTATATCCTCTTTATTGGAAAAATGAGTATTATGAAAATAAGAATTGTAGTGTCGTAGGGACTTTTCTTTATTATTTATCGCAATGTGAGTCTCCTGCAGTACAAAGACGTCAAAATTATATCTTTTATTAAGTAATTGTAAGTTTGAAAAATTGTGCTTATAACCATTTATATTCCACTGTAGAATTTTCATGAAAAAAGGGTGGTTAGGTCATAAATTACTACAGCTGAGGAATCCGTTGTTTATCTTAAAAATCCATATCGTTAAAAGTGTTTGTCTTTTGCAGAATTGCTTGGAGTTCTGCCTGCAAGCTTTATTTATAATTAGGGTTCTGATTGATATTTATTGAGCTTGTTGGTTTATCGAGAGAGTTTTTTTTTTTTAATTTTATCTTGAATCAATTTTTCATTGTTATTTAGTTTTTTTGTGACGGTGGTTTGATTATTTTTTATTGTATTTCTTTGGTTTTCTTTTTCTATTTGTGTATTATTTGTTTCAGGGGTTTGAGGTAGTTGTTCAACTGGGATACTTTTAATGAAGTGATCACGAGAGTACTTTGTGTTTATAAATTTCCTTGATTCAGATATTGATGTTCTATTAATAGTAGTGTTTAATTATTTCTTGTTGTTTTAAATATGTTGGACATTGTTTGTTTGTAGATTTGTGATGAAAATTACAGTTAATGCATTTTATTTCTTTGCATTTCATTTCATCATCATGCAGTGGCGTAGCGCATGTTTTACACTGTACCCATGTGCATCCTGCATCTGTTTTTAGTATGCCCAATACGGTGACAAGATTTGCATTGCATTAGTTTTGGAAACCTATATTAATTTCAGTTGGCAGCTTGTATAAATCAAAGGATAATATATGAAGGGGAGAGTTTTCGATCTTGCCATCTACGAGTTTTGTAATTTTTTGTACCTCAGTAACGTATTGATCTGCTAAACCGTTAGTTATCTCCGTTTCTGAGAGGTTTTGCAGTTCCGGACAGTATATTACCCCTTTCACGGTATTCAGCTTGTCATGATAGGAGCATGTGATTTCGCATATAATAGAAAGTTTTTTTGTTTTTATTATCTTTATTATTTATTGGGAAATAATTTAAGCTTGGGAAATCATTGTTTGACATATTTCTGTTCGTATTTGTTTTTTTCCTTGGTGGGGAAGCATCGTCCACGGTGCCCTCACCCGCAGGTGGTGCACTGTTCAATTTTTGTTTATCGAAAGCTTACTCAGTGTGTAACACAATAAGATCACGCACAAATAGGAATGAAAACGAATTCTTTGTAGTATATAAAAATTGAGTGATTAAAAGGTATCAGCTATTTGTAAGAGCGCAATTAAAAACACAACTAATTACAACGATAGCTGTCGAAAGACTCCCAACAGATATAAATAGTGACCTTTTAACAGCTAAAGCCCTCGTCACAAATTACAATGATGGAAGAGTTCCTGTGAGGGTTGTTAATTCATCCAGTAGCGAGAAAGTCTTCAATTGTATAGATGTTACATTCAAAATCGAGTACCTTGTCATCGAAATGTTGTTAATGTGGATCACGTCACTCGTTAACGTAACGTATTTACTAGAAGTTGCACTCGATTGGTAAACTAGCACTAAAAGTAACTAAGAAAGAAAATATTTTTCTGATATTTTCGACAATACGTTTCCAAGTATGTCTTGACCACTTTTTTTTTACAGCGGACAACACTTGACCTTTTGGTTTCACAAGTAATTGTGGTATGACAATTTATGAATGCATAACCCGACTTTATAACAAAAAATATACTTCATAACAATATTTATTGTTTAACTGCATTTCATGCATGAAAGTGCAGTTAAATTAAAAATACTATATTATACTTTTTAATTCCAAGAACCATACAAAAAACCCTTGGCTTTTATTTCCATTACCTGCCTGCTAAGGTAACGCAATCCTGTCACCATATGTAACGTTGATTGCACATATATTCTTTCAATATTGGGTTCCTGAGGTGTTTAGCTCTCAGAAAAATGTGCAAAATATAAAATATTTGCTTTCTTTTTTTTTATTGCATTTTTAAACTGAAAAAAATAACGAATTTTGCAAGAAAAAAAATTTTTCCCCTCTTAATTTTTGAATAATTCCAAAACGATAAAATATAGAACAAAATTATGAGGAGTTAAATTAAATATAATATTGTTACGTATCTTTTGGTGTTTTGTTTATGACAATCGGATAAGTCATTCCTGAGTCAACCTGAAATATGTCTTCGTACAAAATCCATATAGTCCATATAGTTTTATTTAAAGGAGGATTTTGCTGCTGAACAGTGTAATTGGCATGTATGCAATTATGAATATTCCCAAGGATTTTTTCCCTGGGAAAATTTTTGTTTTTGGGGGAAAATTCGTTAAATCAGACGACTTGCTATGTTAAAAATGGGAGAAATTTTGTTTATAATAAAAGAAAAGGAAAATGTAAAATTTCATTTTCGTTACAAAAACAAGCTGGCAAACTAGCTTCCTTAAATTTCATTTAATATAATAATTAACAAATCCTTTATTTTCATACATATGTATTTTCGTTCATTTTAAAATATTTTCTTTTTAATGCGTTTAAACTAATTTATTTTTTAATCAAAATGTCAAATTTTCTTGTTGTATTTTTTCCATATTAATAACAAAACCACAGTACAGCAAGATTTTGACTAGATTTTGTCAAAACCTAGTAACAAACTAAATTTTGTTTTGTATGGGAAATCTAGTCAAAATGAACCAGATTTCATTCAAAATCTTGTATAAACTAGATTTTGCTGCAGTGTAAATGCCCTATTGCTCTAAGGGAGAAAAAACACACACTCATATCTGTTATTACATTTAAAAGAAAAAAATTAACAAATTAAATTTACAAAAAATGCTCTAACATTTTTTATTTATTTGTTTTGACAGTTTTTATAACATTTATTTAGTAAAGTATAATCTTTTACATTTCAATTACAAAATCGTCGTAGGCGAAAATTTTACAAAAAAAACATTCAACTTTAAGTTCGACAACAAATACGCCCGTAGTCGAAATACGGCTACACCAAACACGATAAGGGTGACTACTCTGTAACAAAAATTATTTTACTTAGTATTATCTTTGTTGTGCTTAATTTCGCAATATCTTTTCAGCATACTTTCTTCCTTGTATTCAATTTAGTGCACAATAAATGAACGTAAAATGTGAGAAAAAAATATGTAATATGTGAATTGCGTAAAATATTATGGTGTGGATTTATTATCCTTTCCGACTTAATGAAGAGTCTTTTAAAAATATATTCATTCATTTTAGTTTCTTTTTATCACTTTTGGTATTAGCATCACGAGCAATATTATTAACAATAGTTTTTGTCGTTTCTGAAAGGTAAATACGCCAAACACGATACCGTTCTAACGAAGGGTGAATAATTAAATTTCTTAGAGGCCAATACAACGCTCTTTCAAATGTTTGTATTAAAAAATTGTATTATTTTGTTTATTCTACAATTGTTACGATATAGTTAGGTGCTGTTTCAATATTACAGGTGAAAATTCGTCTAGAAAATTTCTATGAAAAAAACTTATAATATAATTTTTCAATTCCATTTATTATCTTGATTCTGGATTTTCAATAAAATTGTGTTTTTCTTTCATTTGGAAACTTTTTTTTTAAGTCATAAGCCACCTTTTCATAGGCCGGGTCACATATGATCCATTAAACGATCAAATGTTGTAGGAGCGTTGCATAAGCCATAAGCAATCTCAAAACCTAAATGCAGTTTCCTCTTTATACTTGTCTGCAATCTCCACTTGCCAATACCCGCTCTGCAAATCTAATGTGGAGAACCATTTTGCTCCGGCAAGTGGGTCCAGGGTATTATCAATCAAAAATTTTAGTACCATCATTAAGCTTCCTGGGGGATGGGGTATTTCATGGATTTTTAAAGCCTTCTGATCGCTACTTACTTGGGAATAGCCAGAGGTGATTCCTTCACTGAACTACCCAAGCATCTCACTACCTCCACGTGGTATTAGCTGGTAATGCCGTCCGGATCACCTGATTTGGCGGTAGCTAAAGTGTGTATGCGAATATGCAGATAGTAATCTGAACGGCATGCGAACATCGGTGCAACTCAGGCTACTGCTGCAACATTGACGAACCGGCAAATACCATTGATATGATTTTGATTATTTATTGGAATTGGTTGCAAATGGGCTGACAGCTGTGGCATTCTCTTACCTTAGTACACGGGAGTGACATCGCGTCTAAGGAACACAAACCTCCACCTATCTATTTGCGCGAGCAAACATCGAACGCTATTGTAAATCTTTTATTAAAGATTGTGTGAAAAGATCATTTTTACGTAGCTTCTATACGAAGGGGACAGATACAGGAAACGAAAATCCAAGCCCATACTGAGAAGAATTATCGTTTAATTGTTAATAGTCTTAACGCCGAAAAAAAGAATTACTACACGAAACAACTGAAAAGAGGTAAAGGCCTGGTATTTGTAATAAAGGGCATTGACAGTTCCGTCCCTGTTGAAGAAATCAAGAAAGCTATTGAAGGTGAAGGTTACGATGTGAGAAATGTTCACAATATAGATAACAAGGATAAAATTCCCCAACCAATGCATCGTGTGGAGATTGATTTTAACGCAGCTCTTCTTGAGACCAAGAATTCTACTCATCCAATCTACAACGTGAGATATCTTCTTAACCGAAGAATAACAGTAAAGGAATAACCCTGCACAATGCACTAATTGCCAAGAGTTCGGCTACATAAAATCTTTTTGCAAGCCTCTATCTGTTTGCGTAGTTTGTGGTAACGCGCATAAAACCACGGAGTGTACAGCACCTAAAAACGATTCCAATGTAAGAAAGTGCAGCAATTGCGGTGGAAGACATACTGCTAATTATAGAGGATATGAAGTATTCGAGAGGATAAAAAAATCGGAACAACCTCGAAGTCGTACAAATGCGAAATATCGCGAATCTAATTATCTGAGCCTTCATACTGAAACAAATCCAATGTCTAATGGTGTACATAGGAATAAAATGAACTATGCCCAACAACAATTGAATGGTTTACCAACGTCAAATAGGCCCAACGTGAAAAATCTTTCATATGCTCAAGTACTAGTTCAATCGACAAGCTGACGGAGACAATGAACAATTTCATGACCAACATGAACAGTTTTATGAATAATATGCAGGGCATGTTTCAGGAGATGATGCGGAATCAGAAAATGATTCTGCAGACCCTTCTTAGACAAAAATAAAATGACCCAGTTGCGTATTTGCTACTAGAATGCGAACGGGTTATCCCAACATAGGTTCGAGATAGAAAGTTTCCTAAACAGGCAGGAAATAGACATCCTTTTGGTTTTCGAAACACACTTTATTGTAAAGAATTGCTTTAGAATTAACGGGTTCATTACTTATGACACTAAACATCCAAGTCGAAAGGCATGTGGTGGCACGGCCGTCATTGTGCGTAAAGACGTAAGGCACTTTGTTATGCCAGAATTTGGGAAGGATTACATTCAGGAAATCTCTATAAGTCTTACTGATTTTCATACCACAATTTCATGTGTGTACTGTCCTCCAAGACACATAATTGATAGCGACAATTTTAAAAGCTTCTTCGCAACATTGGGACACAAGTTCCCAGCGGCAGGAGGCTACAACGCTAAGCATAACCACTAAGGCTCTAGACTTATTAGCCCAAGAGGTAGGCAGCTGTACAATGCTATAAGAGTATAGAAGTCGTATCCGGCGGTGAGCCCACATACTGGCCTACAGACTGTACGAAAAAGCCAGACCTTATTGACTTCACTGTTATTAGAAATATTAAACGTGACCAACTTCTGATTAGTCCCCTAGAAGACTTATCATCTGATCATTCGCGACTATAATAACACTACGTAATAATTTTATAAACTAAATTATAAAATATATGTGAGCTCTCATCTCTCCCAGAACATCCCTCTAAGGAACTCGTCTGATATACAATGTGCTGTGAACCACCTTACAGACGTTATTACTTAAGAATAGGATGGGCTATGTGCAGGATTCATGAGAAGAACACGCCCAGGAGATGCTTCAAGTGCTTGGACTTTGGGCATGTGGCGGCGAACTGTAGGAACGGGAATGATTACAGGGACACGTGTATAAAGTGTTGGGAGAGGGGGTACTTGGGGAGGACTTGCCGGAATAAGCCAAACTGTCTTCTTTGCGAGGAGAACAAGGGCATTTTACTGGATCTTCAACCTGCCCAAGGTATAAATTGGCTCTAGAGGCTGGCAAGAATAGGGCATGAGACTTCTTCAGTTGAACCTAAACCACTTCGAGACGGCACAGAACCTACTCAGGAGGAGTATTAAGGAGGA
The DNA here is from genome assembly GCA_947397855.1 of Thelaira solivaga. Lineage (NCBI taxonomy): Eukaryota > Metazoa > Arthropoda > Insecta > Diptera > Tachinidae > Thelaira > Thelaira solivaga. The sequence goes on from OX377614.1 coordinate 45,525,319, forward strand.
AAAAATACATAAAGCTATCTTAAGTGAATCGTGCAGGATTAACGATACTTGGGTGTGGACCGACAGGACGAAGACTGCCGCAGTTTGGGTGGCGAGTGGGAGGATGCCAAGGGACCAGATGACTACGGACGTTGGCTTTGTAAGGGTCACTATGGCTTGTTTGACCATATACAGTTGCTATATTCCACCTACATATCGCATTGAGGAATTTAAGAGCATTGTAGACAGGATTTCTCTGGACGCGGCTAGCTATGAGAGGGTTTTGATTGCTGGCGATTTTAATGCGTATGCTATCGAGTGGGGTTGCCCACGGACAAACCTTAGGGGAAGGGCATTACTTGAAGCTTTTGCAAGCCTGGATGTGGTGTTATTGAACCAAGGCAGCGAGCATACTTTTAGTCGAAACGGAGGCGGATCCGTTATAGACATAGCGTTTGCCAGCAATAGAATGGCCGGTCGCGTACGGTGGAGCATTAGCGGGATCTATACACAAAGCCATCACAGGGCCGTTCTCATGGACCTTATGGAAGTTATGGTTCTCTTGCACCAGAGAACCAAAAAAAATTTATATTAAGTTAAATTAACACACGACACTTCTTTGTCTCAACATCAACTGAACTTTCGAATTTTATTGATAATATTTTTATAGTTTACTAATGGTTACTTAGCTTAAATCATATTTTGAATAGTAAGCTTTATTTTGTTAAAATATTTATTAGAATATATTTTGCATACAAATAACAAAATGAGTTTATTAAAATGATTACTTAGTTTAAATCATATTTTTGGTTGTAGGTTTTATATTTATTAATTTTGCTTACAAATAATATAATAAGTTTAATGAACTGCTTAACCTTATTATTCGCTTATTGCGACATACAAATAAAATAATGGTGAGCAATATTTAGTTGGCTCGTGGTTGACAGTGGGCTTAACTCGGATAGGGAGCATGATGGAGCGGGTCTGTATATTATTGGCGCACAGGGCTGGAAGTGTAACAGTTTTAACCGCGAGATGTTTCGGGTTTGCATAGATGGTGGGAGTATAGCTGGGCTACCAGACGAAGCGACAAGGGAATTTATTAGCCGAGTTTCGACTGCTTGTGATATGTCGATGAGAAGAAGGCGCCCAGGATTCAGAAAGGATCCCGTATATTAGTGGAACGTGGAGATTTCGGGGCATAGAGCTGAATGTATAAGGGCTCGTAGGAGACTTACGAGGTCTAGGGGACGACCAGAGGAGTTAGTACTCCACGAGGTCTTTCGGACGAAGAAAAAGAAGCTCAAGAAGGCCATTAGGGATAGCAAGAGGCAATGCTTCATGAACATTTGCACCGATCTGGACAATAATCCATTTCTACTAGCGTACAGGATCGTTACAAAAAGACTCAAGTCCTACAACATGGCGATGCCAACGTTACTTGGGAGTATTGTTTAACACCTCTTTCCACTACAGAGGGTTATTACCTGGGACAGAACAGCTGGGGAACCTTTTCGGGGTATTCCACCTGTCACGTATGAGGAGATTCAAGATGCTGTGGCTGGACTGCAGGATGGAAAGTCGCTAGGGCTGGACGGGATTCCGAACGTTGTGGTAAAGGAGGGAGCTGCGACACGACCGGACTACCTAGTGCACCTTTTCGATGATTGTTTCCAGTATTCTGTCTTTCCATCAATATGGAAGAAACAGAAGCTGGTGCTGATTCCTAAGGCGAATAAGCCGTCGAGGGAGCGTAGGCTAGTCTATAATGATAACATGTCTAGGGAGGACGCACGGACGGAGACTATTAGGACCTGGCAGAGTAGATGATCAGATAGTAGCAAAGGCAGGTGTACATATAGCTTAATTAGGGACTCGAAGAGCTGGATGGAAAGGAAACATGGCGATGTAGGGTACTACATTACCCAGTTTCTTAGCGGACATGGTGCCTAGAGGCAGTACTTGAATAGGTTCCGACTGATAGACTCACTGAACTGTCCACAGTGCCACAATGTGGTCGACGACGCCGAACATGTGTTTTTCGTCTGTCCGAGATTTGAAGCCGCAAGAGCAGCACTGCAACGACAATTGAATAATGAGATTGCATTTCTCAATGTGACCCAGCTAATGATGGAAACACCTGAAAACTGGGGATACATTTCGACGTACGTACGATTGATTCTTTTGGAACTTCGTAGAGCTCTAACTAGAGCACAGTAGGGTTGACTGGAACAACCCATCTCGGCGAAGTAATGCCTTCACGGTGTACCGCCGGGATCGAGTGAATATTGTGGTGGTGTGTTTTAGTACGTAGGCGCCCTAGCTGCGAATCATGCATACGCAGTGTACCGGGATGCTCACTGGGTATCTATGAATTTGAAGATCACACACCCCATTGCCCGCAATGCAAAAAAAAAAAGACGTTAATACTTGTGCAGCTATGAATGCAACTCCAATGAGAAAAACATATAAGAGGAAACCGTTCAAGTCATCAGCTGATATTGAAGCCCTCATCCGACAAAAAAGACAATTGAGAAGGGAATGGTAGAGAAATCGTTCTCCAGCTTTAACCTTCTTATACCCGCGCCAATTTTTGTAACACACGGTCTCACAGACCGAAAATTTGAACTAGATGAAATACTAGTTTTTTTGAAACAAAATTTAAAAAAAAAACGATTTTTACTTAAACTTGATGATATAATAAAAAAAACCATTCATTAAATTAATATTCAGTAATTTTATTGATTTTCAGTCGTTAACATATTAGTCTTCAAAATCGATTGTTTTTTCTTACATGCTACAAAAACAAAACAAAAACATTTTTTTTTTCTTCAAATAAACGAAAATTAATTTTAGAATTTTAAAAACACTCCTTGTGCAATACATAAATCACAGGTTGATTTAATTATCAGCCTTTGAATAAAAATTAGGGCATATCACATTTCATATAAAAAACAGCCTTAAAAAACGTTAGTGTTGCTGCAAAAACAAAACTTAAATTTTTTTCCTTTATATATATGAGATCTTCAATCTCATCAAACTCCTCGTCGTATTCTTCATCATCTTCCTGCTCGGTATCATAAGTTTCTATATCTGCCTCAACAAAATCTTCAACCTCGCTGTCATTTTCATCCTCATATTCAGAATTCGACATTTCTTCCTCCAAAAGTAGTCTGATTTGCTCTTGATTCATTTTGATAATTAAAGGTACCTGCAAAATAATAAAATACACAACAATAAAGAAAAAACACAAACAAAAAAAAATTTTTTACCTGCACAAAAAGTTACACATATACCCGCGCCGGTCTCACAGACCAATTGGTATCAAAGCTTGCAAAAAAGCGGCAGCTAACAGAAAGCTGTGAAGCATATGAAGTGCCCTACTTCCTCCGAACCTCCACTAAGACTTGAGGATCTTAGTTGGGCTAAACATCCAAGTGAACGAGTAAATGCTTTTGCTGGCCATCTGGAAAACGTTTTCACTCCACATGACATAAATAGTGATATTAATCCTCCATACATCAGCGATTCCATTGAAAATCACATAAGTTAAGAAGATTTTTGCAGGCGTCCCCCAAGGAAGTATACTTGGCCCGCTATTATACATCGTCTATACATCTGACATGCCTACAAAACGAAAGATTGTCGCGTCAACGTTTGCAGATGACACGGCATTCTTAAGTGTGAATCAAAGTAAATCCATCAAAATGTTGCCAAAATCTCAGCTATAAATCTAAATCAGCTCGACTAATGTGGCTAATAGGTCCATTTTTATCCCTTTCTTTGGAATATAAAGTTCTATTATATAAAGCCATTATTAAACCAATCTGGACATATGGGGAACTGCGTGTGCATCTAACATCCAAAAGTTACAAAGAAGACAGTCGAAGATTTTACGAACAATAGTTTGCGCCCGCTGGTATATAAGAAATGAGAATATCCACAGAGATTTAGAAATTCCAACGGTTCGGGAGGAAATTCAAAAATATTGTACTAAGTACGTTCACAAACTGGCGACACATCCAAACGCCCTCGCCAGGGACCTGTTATAGTTCGAGGGAGACAGGAGGCTTAAGAGAAGGAATACCTTACGCCTAGCGGGAAGGGACATACAACTTTTTTATTTATACGTCGAATATTTCTTTTATTCTTTAGATCTTCTTTAAATCTGGTGCCGCCATCTTTCTTTTTTACCAGTACTAGAGACGAGCTCCAAGGACTTGACGATGGTTTGATTATCCATTTCGTTGAGTATCTCTTTCACCTCATTTCGTTTGCCAGAAGAATGCTTCTATTAGACGCTTGCTTTATTGGCCTTGCTTCCCCAGTGCTTATAGAATTTTTTCACTATAGCCGTCCTTCCTTGCCTTCTCTTACTTACGGGAAAACCAGAAGCATGCTTCTTAAGCAGTTGTTTGGTTTTATTTTTGTCCTCTGGCGCTAGTTCCGCTACCCATTTTTCCACGTTCGAATAGAGAAATATTTAGATAGCTAATATATTTTGGATCACGGTATTCGATCGTAATTTATACTTTTTACATTGCTGTAACCATATGACAATATGAAAAACAAAATAAAAGAGAAAAACAGAAAATGAATAAATGGGTGAAGCTGTAAATTTGTTAAAAAATTCACAAAACTTCAATGAAAATTAAGTTTTTTAAGCTAATTTGTCGAAAATATCAGAAAAATACTTTCTTTCTTAGTTACTTTTAGTGCTAGTTTACCAATCGAATGCAACTTCTAGTAAATACGTCACGTTAACGAGTGCCGTGATCCACATTAACAACATTTCGATGACAAGGTACTCGATTTGTAATGTAACATCTATACAATTGAAGCCTTTCTCGCTACTGGATGAATTAACAACCCTCACAGGAACTCTTCCATCATTGTAATTTGTGACGAGGGCTTTAGCTGTTAAAAGGCCACTATTTATATCTGTTGGCTCTACAACCACACAATATCCTTTCATTTGTACCCATATTATCGTTTCTGTCTGCGGTGGTAGTATATGGCCTCCGCTATAATAAGTTTCTCACCTCTACCTTATTTTCATATGCAATATCCAGGGGTATTTCTACGTTTCTCCAAACTATTATTTGTTATTCCATGTGCAGGTTAACACCATGATTCATCATAAAATCTGCACCAATAATCACTTTCTCCACTATATCGGCAACAAGCTTTAATTTTATTTTTCATAGAATGTAGCGGACGACCCAGTAACAATGCGTAATCTTACTTTTCCTAGATGTTCGACTATTAAGCAAATCGGGCCTAATAATAGATAGTGAAGCCCCTGTGTCTACGGTGAGGGCGTGACTTCTTAAACTGATGCTTCCTTTGGTTATAAGTTTGCTGTTTTTCTGTTGTTCAATGGAGATATAACTTTCGCAGTTTCTTGTGCAAGCGCAAACGATACTGACTTTGGTGAAGCACACACTGCTTACCTGCCGCACGTCGAATCACGAAGGAAGCTTAGAAATGCTTCAATCGAATCGAAATGTCAATTCGAAAGAAAAAGCTAAGCCTTTCGAAAATCCAGCAGGGTTTTATTAACAGTTTCGAAGGTCATTTTAAAAATGTTAATTTTTTTTTTCAAATTTTGCGTATAATTATTTAATTTTTTTTTTCAAATTGAAAATTCTCTTCGAAGTCCTTATCGATTTGAATTGAAATACATAATAATCTCCCAGGAATTACATATATATTTTAAATAATAAAATTTAATAAAAATATAAAGATATATAAATTAAAAGTTTTATTTTAATAATTATTCAAGATTAAATAATTTAAATAATTAATTCAGGATACGTCAGCTGCACCCACCGTTCTATCTCCATTACATAATCATGAAGGGATTCACTGTCATTTTGTGTTCTACCACTCAGCCCCATTCGGTACATTTCTCTTTTACTGCCGTACTTACGTTGAAGTGACATCATTAGGTAATGATAGTTTTTTTTTTTCTGTAGAAGTGTGCCATTTCCAAAATCAGCTGATAGCTTTTTGTTCGTTGTTCCATTTATTTTTGTCGTCCACATTTCCAAACGCAAACTTGAAGATATTAACCCGATTTGTCCACACATCTTTTGAATTGTATTTATTTATTACTAAATTAGACTTAGAGGTAATTTTTGACTTTGTGATTAAGAACCTTACACAAAAGCCAATGTAGTTGGTGGAAAACTGATAACTCTCACGCATTTTGAACGCAAATATCAATTAATTATGTAAAGATTACTTACCATCACTTTTTTATTTTTATGCGATATATTTTGATCCAAAAGAAATTTATTATAAAAAGGGGGCGTGGTACACCCGTCTTCATTTATATTTATATATTTTCCATAAAAACTTCAAAATTTACCAGATAATCTTAAGGTATGCATAATTTTAGCTAAAACACGTTAGCTTTCTTTGAAATGTTAGTAAAGAGAATATAAAATTAAAAGTTTTGTTGAAATAATAATAACTTGCATGTTAAATTATTTTACATGAGTATACGAGGTATAATTAAAAAATAACCGTTATTTTCAGTTTTCGTGAGGTACGTATGTTCGATTTTCGGATTTTTTTTTATGTTGGTACACGTTGTTATTTATGATGACAATATCAGCCATTTTGGATTGTCAGTTTGTTTTTGACAGATAAAAAGGTTAGTCGTGTTTTGGTGTGCTCTTCGATTTTTTTACTATTTCAAAAAATGGGTCAAAGAAACTGTATTAAGTTTTGCGTAAAAAATGAAATTAAATATGCAAGAACATTTGAAATGTTGACTGTGGCGTTTGGCGAGTCTACTATGAGCAGAACACAAGTTCAATTCTGGTATAAACGGTTTAAGGAAGGCCGAGAAGATGTCAATGACGATGCTCGTCCTGGTCGCTCGAGCACGTCAACAACCGATGAAAACATTGAAGCAGTGAAGAAAATGATTTTGGATAATCGTCGAATCACTATTAGAGAGGTTGCTGATGATGTTGGCATATCGTTCGGCTCATGCCAAGCAATTTTTTCAGAAATCGTGGGCATGAAGCATGTGGCAGCGAAGTTTGTTCCAAAAGTGCTGAATTTTGACCAAAAAAATCGTCACTTGTTCGTAATTTTTTGGCCTAAACAACACAGTAAACATGCCTCAACCACCGTATTCACCGGACTTGGTCCCCGCTGACTTTTTTCTCTTCCCAAAACTGAAGACACCGATGAAAGGAAAGCGTTTTGCTACTATTGAGGAGATAAAAGAATAATCGAAACAGGAGCTGTTGGCGATACCAAAAAGCGCGTTTCAGAAGTGTTTCGAAGATTAGAAAAAACGCTGGCATAAGTGTATTATATCTGAGTTGGAATACTTTGAAAATTGAAAATAACGGTTATTTTTTTATCATACCTCGTATATATATATATATATATATATATATATATATATATATATATATATATACAGGGTGGCCCAAATAAGACTAGCTGATGTGAAACACAAATAACTTTTTTATTTTTTAACATAATTTATTTTTTTCTTTTTGCAGATTATAACTAAACTCTTGGAAATTAAAAATGAATACGTACAGCCCACAACAACGCATTAAAATGAGCGATTTTTATTATTCTTCTCTGACGCATCGAAATTATCACCATTTTTTTTTAACGTAAGATCAGCCCCCACATATTCCATGATTACAAGTTTAGTTCGCCGTTTTGAAGAACTGGGTTCAGTGTCCGACCGTACAGGAAGAGGTGTTCATCGAAATATTCGTACTGAAGACAACGTGGAAGCTGTGCGGCAGAGTGTTGCAAATGATCCATCTGTCTCAACTCGTCGCCTTTCCGACCAATTGGGTATACCCAGAACAACACTACAGAGAATTTTAAAGCTGGATCTTAAGATGTATCTATACAAAGTTCAAATTGTGCAACAGCTTCTACCGCAAGACCCCCAACAACGACTACAATACGCTCACTAGGTCTCATTTGGGTCACCCGTTATATATATATATATATTGGCATTTTCAAAAAGTAAAAGACGATGTTCGTTAATTCGACGAAGAAAGTGCAGTGGCGTTAGTCTGTATTGCGATGCAAAAAAAAAACGGTACGAAATTGAATCTTTAATGTGTTTGATAGTTTACTTTTTTCATTTGTCTGGTAGTATCCCGCTCTGTAATGTGTAAGTGCATGTCAACGTCATTTTATACACACAAATACAAATATGTATGTATCTTGCGATAAGCAAAGAGCAAACGCAAAACATTTAGCTTTCGCATCCCAATGCAGAGTAGCCCCCCAGGATTGTATATATATGCAAGATCTTCTACCTTTGATGTACCAAATTTTGTCTGATATAGTTTAATTAATTATAACATCTTACTTTGCTGTTGTTGATAATAAGTTAAACTAAAATTGATTTCTTATTGTTGTCTTAGAAATTTATATTTACTTCCAATTTCTTAAATTAAACAAAATATTTTTATTTTAAGCTTCTTTTAGGAAACATGATTTGTAAACATAAACACAAAACAGCTGTTTCAAAAATTCTTGCAAGTAAAAATTTTACCAGCAAGAATTGTTTGTCTCTCAATTTTTTACTCTCTTTTAACGCTCTCTCCGTGCAAGCTTGAGTTAATGAACAGTTGTTATAAATTCGTAACAATTTCTACCACTAAGCAACCAGAGATGAAACTTTTGAGGTTAGAATTTTGAAAAACTCAGCTTTTTATTTTGAGTTTGTATAAAAGAGACTATCTGTCTAGTGTTTTAATATTACGAATAAGAGAAAATAAGCAAAATGAAAAATTTTTTGTTTTAAAAGACATTAATTAAAAAGTTATTTCCGTAATGAAAATGCACATGCCGGAAATTCTTATATATACGTTTTTTTGTTATGAAGTATGGAATTTAATGTAAAAGTGATAACAAACACAAATTTTCATGTTGTAAAATTCATGTTTACGAAATGTAAATAATGAAAGTGTAAATTTTTTAGAAATACCTAAGCAAGACAAAATAAAAATTTGAGTTCGTGCAAAAAAGACAGAAAGAAAATGTATACTATATCTGCACTCTGACACCTCTGGTTGCTCGGTGATTTCTACTTATTGAAGAGATCTATTATATACTCCAAAAAAAAATTTTTTTTAAAACATAAGGGGAAACATATTTTTTTTATAATTTATTTATTTACTTTTCATATATATGCACATATTACTTTGCATATGTATATGCATATATGTATAATTTATAGAATTACTTTTTGTTTTCTGGCAAATACTTTTATGTTTATAATAAATAAAATATAATATTTCACTATGACTGAGTACACACGTATGTAGTATGTACATACATATGTACCACATTTTGGTATTTTAATTCATTGTTAAGTTAGTACATACATATACATATACACACACTCAACATAATTAGAGGTAAAGATAGATAAAGAGATAATATATAATAGGTATTTTGTTGGATTTTTTTTTTTTTAATTTTGTTCCTTTTACTTTTATTAATTCATTTGTTTATTTGCTTTTTTTTTTTATTTGAGTGTTTTTGTAAATTTTTTGTTCCTTATGGTTTGTAAACTGGTGCTGATCATCTAAATTACACAATATATTTTTTTTTTATTGTAGGAAGTAGAAGTACTGGTAGTAGTAGATTCACTTATAAGATTTAATTTTTGAGCTCAGTGTGCTGATCAATCAAATCAGATATAGATGATTACCACTTGTCAACGACGACTTCAGGAACTATAAAATGTTATGGGTAAAATAATAACAACAAAATATTATTATCAATTTTCTATAATTTGCTAAATCTATGAAATCAATTAACGGTTAGCAAATCCTTTTTGAATAAATTTGCTGTAGGTGGGATTGGGGCAAAGCTGTAAGGAGAAAGATGCTTAAAGGTAACAACTGCAAAAAGTATAGCTGTAACACAAATACATATTTATATATGTATGTATGTATAAATCAAGATGCTTTCATATGGTGTATTCTTTAATAAGTCTTTGGGTGTATTTAAATTCTCTTGGACGCATTCCTTAAAAATAGATAAAACGTTGGATTTTAGCAGCAGTAGTAGTAGTAGTGTTGCAGGGATAGATGTAGTAGTAATGGTAAACTTTACAAGGTGTGAAACGTATGATTTCATTTAAATTTTTGTTATGTGTATAACTCGTAACCGTCACGAAGTTTAAAGTTTAATGCATAAGAGGCCATTATAGTGAAATTAAATTATCCCAAGTAATCTTTTCCTGCGAACAAAATTTTTGGCAAAGAAAAAAATTCTTAGAATACATTTAAATTGATCTGAATGGATTTATATGCGTGTATGTGTATAGATTTAATTTAATTGCACTTTCTTGATTTTACAATTTATACTTTTCAGCATAAAACTGTCATCAATTAAAAATTATTCAACAAGTGAAATTCGGCTGTGCCGAGTTTTATATACCCTTTACTGCAGTGCCCATATATTCATATTCTTAATTTTGCACATTTTACCAAATAAAATTTTTTTTTTTTAATTTGTAATAAAATTACAAATATTCAGACATGTTCTGAAAATCACTTTTCCTCAAAATAATTTCAAATCACGAAAAAGGAGCATTTTAAGCATTTTGCTTTGAATTCATTAACAACATGATTAAATACACTTAATTTGAATTGTTTTTATTAGTTTTTACAAAAAAAAAATATTATTGTACAAAAGAGAAAAATTGTCTACAAAAAATAAAGGTCTTTTTAAATTAGTAAATTCTATGGTTTCTTTGTGTAAAATAATTAATTTTTTTACAAAAACTAATAAAAAAACAATTCAAATTAAGTGCATGTAAATATTTTGTTAACGAATTCAAAGAAAAATGCTTAAAAGAACTAAGTGATTTAATATCGTAAGGCAGTTAGCTGGCTGAGTTTAGATCACTGCTTGATATGTTACACACGTTTGTATAAGACCTACTGCATGGTTTCGTGTTTGCACATGCACAGCTTAAAAATTTCCATAAGAGAAAACAAAGCACATATTAATGAAAATCTAATCTAATCGATCCATTCGTGGATCGATTATTTTGATTTTTTTTTCAAACAAACGCACTCAGAAAAATGATTAAAAAAATAGAGGTGGTTGCACTTCAGAACTCGTAGCGCAGCCATTTATAGACTGATTAGACTGAACTTCAGAAAGGTGATTTCAACATCCACATGGAAAGACGGACATCGCTAAATCGACTTCCATATTTATATGAATCCAGAATTTATAAGGTGACACATGTACGGTGCAGAATGACAAACTATATATGTACCATTTTCACTTTTTGTGAAGGGTATAAAAAAAATATATGTATGTACTTATGATGTATATAAAGGGTGTTTTTTATAGACGTATAGAACTTTAAGTTGGCATTACTGTTCAAGATGGCGACCGATTTAACAGCTGTCAAGTCATTTATTCTCAGTTTGGTTTGGCAATTCATCATGAATAGACTCACGATCATCAAGTAAGGCGTAGATTCGTCGAATGGACCCAAAACGAGATTGCCGTTGTTCCCGATTTTCATAAGCGAATTTTGTTTAGCGGTGAAGCGCACTTCTGGTTGAATGGCTACGTCAACAAACAAAACTGCCATATTTGGAGTGAAGCTAATCCTCAAGTGTATGTCGAAACACCGTTACATCCAGAAAAACTGACTGTTTGGTGCGCCTTATGGGCTGGTGGAATCATTGGTCCGTACTTCTTCAAAAACAATGATGGCCAGAACGTTACAGTCAATGGTGATCGGTATAGAGATTACTAACTTTTTCATTCCTGAATTGAACAACCATGATGTCCAGGAGCTGTGGTTCCAACAAAACGGCGCAACATGTCACACAGCTCGTGCCACAATCGATTTATTGAAAGACACGTTTGGTGACCGCCCAATTTCACGTTTTGGACCTGTGATTTGGTCTCCAAGATTTTGTGATTTAACACCGCTAGACTACCTTCTGTGGTCTATGCGGATAAACCACAAACGCTTGACCATTTGGAAGACACCATTCGCCGTGTTATTGCCGATATACGGCCACAAATTTTGGAAAAAGTCATCGAAAATTGAACGTCCAGATTGGACACCCAAGCCAGCCGTGGCAGTCATATGCCAGAAATCATATTTAAAATGTAATGCCACAAGATTATATTTCGGATAAATAAAATTCATGTCAATCGAATAATCCATCGTTGTTTTATTGCAATTTAAAGTTCTATACGTCTATAAAAAATACCCTTTACAAGAATGATAGACACAAGATTGCGCTATTACACACATAAAATTTAAATTTTATGCAAATGTAGCACAAATGACGTCACGCAATGTATTCCTATTGGCTAATAAATAATTACAGTAGAGAAATTTATTATTTCTTCTTCAAACAGTGAACAAACTACGTTATCTAACGGGAAATCATTCGCTTGTCGTAATGTTGTATTTCAATCATTCTTGGTATACGAGTATATATATATATATGTGTGTGTGTGTATGTATGGCTGACTTATTGTACAAAATGAAATTACATGGTTCTTTTATGTTTTTCGGTTGCCTTTTTTTTTTTTGGTATCTGTTTTATTACTTAAGCAGCTAGGATCTTAAAAAAATTAATTTATATTTTTGTTTTATGAAATACATCGGAGGTTGGGTTGTTTGCCTTTTTTCGTTAATGGAAGTCGGGGTTAACTAAAAAGGGGAAATTGGTGGAGAAAAAAAAGAAAGAAAGAAATATTAGATGATATAAGAACTAATACAATGTTGTTCATTTGCGTAATTATATTGACTCATTCCAACTATGTCCAGCGAGCGCAATTTGGAAACAGCATTTTAAAACATGTAGTAGTTTCTATCAATATAAAAAAACAACAAACATAGAGCGATGCGGTAAGTAAGAGTTAGCACGTCATAAATAGTATTGTAAAATTTTATCTCGCTACACTGGTATACAAAATAATAAAAAAATTAACATTTTAAACTTGGAAGTACATTTTTAAAATACAAACATTTTTTATGAAAAATTTTAGAAATTAGTAAAAAACAAATTAAAACTACTCTTCCAAGCCGGGGTAAAATTCTGGCTCTTGATAAAGATCGCATTATCACACAAATATAATTTAAATGAAAATTTCGTATCCTGTTGAATACCATAATTTTTTTCAATTTCCTTTTTTACTACTTCGCCTGCTTTATATATTTTATTTTTTTGTATACCGTTACAAGTGTTTTAATAGCTATTTTAGGCTTTTTTTTCGCAAAAAGATTGTATTCTAAAAAATCTTAGTATTTAGAAGCCAGCAGATTTTAAGAGCAAGAAAAATGATAGTTTATGTAAAATGTAATATTTAAAATCTGATACGAAAAGTTATGTTTATTGAGGTACAACAAGATACAATGCAATCTCAATGAACCTGTGTTGATTACCTAAGTCTAGTTTAAAATTTTAGTTTGCTAAATTTAATTTAAAAAAGTGGTTAGAGTCCCCAACATTTAAAAAAAATTAACACTTTAAATATGTTATTACAACTTCCAATAGTTAAAGTTGGAATTTTGTAGGGCAAATAACAGAGTTTTGGCTAAAACTTTGGAACCAAATTGGGGTGGAAAGTGAACGAAGATATTTAACATACCGATATTTTGATATTTGACTTTTAAACTCTTTAACAATCGGTAACTTGTAATAATGACCCTTAGTGTTTTATTTTTAAATTTGATTGAATAATATGTAAATAATGTAGAACAAATTCAAGCTCTCAAAAATTATTTTAGCCAATTTAATTAATTTTATTTAGGGCCCCTATTATGGTTCACACTCAACTCTACTTTAGTAGTAATTTTCATATTACAACCTATTTTTGTTATTACTGATTACAACTTTGTGTTCGTGTTATTGAGAAAAACATATTATACAAAAATGATAACTCATCAATAGCAGTTGTTTCAATTACAACTCATAGTAGAAAATTCACTGATAATATCTGATGATTAAAAAACAAATACGAATGATTTATTTTTCGAATCGAAATTTACTGGCCTGTTGTATTCAAAGAAAATTAAAGTAGACTTGAAATCGATATTATGACAAATTTTTATGAAAAATTTTTCATAATTTATACTTGAAGTCGTTATTAGTCTCTTTGAATACCAACCTAAAATTTCTAGCAATTTAATTGCTGGGGTTGGAGCTCTAATTTAATAAATTATTAAGCTCTCAATTTGTATTTCTGTACATTTTTAAGTTGAATCAGGTACATGATGGAAATCGATTTTAAAAATGTTACACTATTTAAACTAATGGAAGTTGGGATGGAAAGGCATATGTTCTATTTACCACTTTGTTTTGTGTAAATTTGTTCCCATAACTTTTTTTATTTTTTTTTTTTTTATTATTTTATATCTGTGGCAATCGTAAGTAATTTTAGAAGTCTACAAATTTGGAAACCTTAAGTTTTTTTTATAAAATTATTGCGAGTCTAGTAAACGGTATTGTATTCCTTAGCATCCCGTTAATTGCGGAATATGTCGCTACGTCATCCTTAAGCCACAATAATAGTCACAGAGTTAATTGCGAACAGTCTAATTTAACTTAAGTTTACTTAAGCGATTTTTACTTACTAGCATAGAAAAATATGCGCAACTTTAAAGAAAAGTTTACTTTTGTTACGTCATACTAGAGTTTAGTGTTCTTATCCAAAAAAAAAAAAAAAATCACCTAGACTCTTTCAGGTTAGGTGGTTAGTTTTCTAACCACGTATTTTTTTATGTCTTAAAATATGTTTTTGTGATATTTATTGCAATTTTCTTTATTCAGGCATGTTCTGAAATCACGGTGATTTTAAACGACGAACGATTTTAAAATCAAGGTAGTGATTTTTTGATGTTCTGGAAATCACGAGATTTTAGCTTTTGAGTAGTGATATTTACTGTTCTCAATCACGAGCTTAAAGCTCTTTTGTTCTGTTTACAATAAAATATGCTCAGAAAAAGAAGAACAAGAAATAAAAATCACGAAAAATATAAACAAAACAAAAAAATTCTCCACACAAAATAAAGCGTATTTTAAAATTAATAAATTTACGATTCCATTGCGAAAAATAACAAAATATTAATCTTTATTTGTGCTTAATTCCAGAAATTGTGTTGGTTTTTAATAAGGGGATAGCATATCTAAATGGACACAACGTTGCTTGCAAACATTAGAGAAGAATAAAAATGGAATATATAGTTTTCAATATTAAAATGTTGGTTGGGAAATTTATTTATTTATTCAGTTCAATGCTTACTGAGTTTTTTGTTTGAATATTTGAATCTTTTTGTAACTATTGATTAATAATTCTTATTTGGTCAATTGCTTTTTCAATATAAAGGTTCTAATGTTTGCAAGAAACGTTGAGAGTAACCTACTGAGGATTCAGAGTAGCGTCTGATGAAATGATCCATATATTTAGATATTCTATCCCCTTCAGTACTTATTGTACTGAATAAATAACTCATGAGATTAGTAAAAGAATAAATTTTAAAACCAACACAATTTCTGGAATTAAGCACAAATAAAGATTAATATTTTGTTAAACTTTTAAATTCCAAATAGAATTTACATACATATACAAATGTTGTGAAAAATATTTAATTTTTTTGACAAAAACTAATAAAAAAAAAACAATTCAAATTAAGTGTATTTCATCATTTTGTTACGGAATTCAAAGCAAAATGCTTAAAATGCTGCAGTGATTTGATATCGTAAGGCAGTTACCTGGTCGGTTTTAAATCACGAGATGTCAAATGATTTTATGAACAGAACAGCTTTTTCGTGATTTCAAATCATTTTGAGAGAAAGTGATTTTCAGAACATGCCTGATTAATTACGTTTTTTAAAATGACAGTTAATTGTTTGTTGCAAAATTCTGTTAGAGAACTCTGGTTGCATTATTATCAGCCATTACGAAGATGTTCTAAATGCAGCTTCCTAAAAAACCCATCGATATGGCAAAGTTCCTCTTTGCACAAGCAAAGATAAAACCTGGTTTTTATGATTATCATCAAAACTTATTTTATTTGTGATACTTTTCTGGGTAATTAATTAAATAAAAAAAAATGCAATTGTTTTATTTATTAACTTCCATATGTAAAACTGTGGCTGAAAGGGTTGAAGTAAAATTTATAAAAAAAATTATGCCAAAAATTTCGATAACGTTAACTTTAAAGTCTGTATAAAATAATTAATTTTTAATGAGTAATTTATTATTCACGCTTTAGTTTATTTTGACATATTCAATAATGTATATTTGCTTTTGTTTGAAATATATAGAAAAATTAATATTGCCGGATTGATCAATTTTTTTACCGAATGCAAAGCAAAATGCTTAAAATGCTTTGATATTGTAAGACAGTTAGCTGGCCGGGTTTAAATCACGAGATTTCAAAAGATTTGAAATCTCTTTGAGAAAAAGTGATTTTCAGAACATGCCTGTATATAGAAAATTTGTATAAATATAACCCAAAAATATTTAAAAAATTAAAAATCAGTGTTTTTACATAAAATATTTCTAGAGGAAACATTCATTTTGCCAAGATTGTTGGATTTTTTATAGCTATTAAAAATAATATGGACTTTATTAAGTACGTGCATATTTTTTTGAGAAACTGGAGAAAACAGGGCAAGATATGCAATGTTCTTGCTTTTTTTTAGATTTTTTTAACTCATTCTATACCAAGTGTAATGATTTTGTTTTAATATATAATGAATAATACGTGTAAATGCATTCTTTTCGTTGGTTAATTGAAATTGCATTGATCACAAAAAATGATACAATAACAAATTACTTTTCTTTTTACTATTCTTATTATTCTTTTCTATGTAGTACAGAATCTTAATTCATTTTGTTTTCTGCTAATTACCACTATATATTTTTCTTGTAACTAATTTTACTTGTTTTTTTTTTTTTTTTTTTTTTTTAGTTTATGCTTGTTTTGTGTTTTCTAAATTAACTTCTATTTAAACAGAAGGCTATTTTATTATTATATTATACACATGTTTTGTATGTATTTAAGTTTGTTTGTATGTATCATATTTAAGTCACAATAATACTACTAAAACCTACACATTTGATTTACTTATGTTAATTGTGTTATGTCAGTATGTTTATGTCCAAATTCATAAAAACATTTTTGTTTAATAATGGCTTATTAAATAAATTTTCTATGGGAAATTCTTTTAATAAATGCTTATAAACCAAAAATATTTTTTATGAAATTGGCTGTTATTATTTTTTTTGTCCGAATTCAAAAAAACTTTTTTTATTTATAAAGAGTTCATTAGACAATCTTCCATGGAAAGTTGTTTAGTAAACATTTTTATAAATTAAAAATAGTTTTTATAAACTTACATTTTTATTTATTATTTTTAACATTAAAAACATTTTTAATTTTCCAATTCCAAAAGAAATTATAATAATCAGGTCTGCCACAAAATTAAATACCGACTTTGAGGGGTTCGGTTTCAATTGCAAAAGTTATTTCTGCAGAAAAGGTAAAACGAAGTTCATGTTTAAATAAAATCACTTTGACAAGACCAATTTATAGTGGCTTGATTTGTATTCACAACAAAATAAATTTATATATTTGCAGCTTTCAATTTCGCAAATCAAACGAAGTAATTTGAGTGAAGTTTTAGAAGTTATGCAAACCGAATGATTGAAATCTACTCGAAATTTTATTTGCAAAATTAAAATTATTTTGTTTGGTATGTGTGGGATAGTCCTGTAGTGCGATTCAGTAACTTTTATTACGAACATTCGTATCGAAAAAAAAGTATAACGATATTTTATCGAATTCGGTATTCAGTAACTTTCCGACAAAAAAAATTCGGTAGGATAAAAATCGTTATTTGCGATGATTATTTATATGCTGTTAACTTCCGCAAACTGCATTGTTTATATGAACTTTCCGACGAATATTTTTGTCGGAAAGTTACTGAATACCGAATTCGATAAAATATCGTTATACTTTCGTTCTATACGAATGTTCGTAATAAAAGTTACTGAATCGCACTACTGAATTAGTAAGCCCTTTGTTTAATTTAGTTGGTTGGCTGTTAGGTCATATTTAAAAATGTTTTTATTGTTGAAATTTTCTTATTATCAATTATTTATATTACGTGCTATATATCATTTCTATTTAACTGTAATTTATTTTTTCTTTTGCTGATAAGTACCGAATGTCTTGTTAAAAGAAAATTAAAAAAAAAATTTTTTTAATGAAAATCTAATTTAATTTTTATGAACTTTTATATACACTGAAAAAAATTTGAAAAGCATTAAATTAATTTTTATTTCGTTAATACTTCATTCGCACTTTAAGAAACTTTTTATCAAAAAACATGAAATATCAATGAAATTTAACAAAGAAAATTGGGAATAAATTGCACTAATTAAATTAAAATAGGGTAAAAAAAGAGAAATATAAAAGAAAAATAAACATATATAAGTAGCTAAATTATTAAAAAAAAAAGGTATACAATTAAAATATTGTATACTCATTCTCAAAATATTAAAAAAAATAATAATATAGCAATCAATTGATCTACATATGTGTTTGTGTATAGATACTAATTTTGTTTGTTTAAATTTCACCAATTCGAGTCATTCAAATGAAATAACACATAAAATACGAAAAACGCATGTATGAGAAACAAGTATTAAAATAATGTTTCCAATATTTTTTCACATTATTTTTAAAGCTATTATGTGTAAAAATTAGGTTAGTAAACAAGACAAAAATTATAAAAGATATAATTTGAGTTAAAAAAAACTTTTAACTCTTTTTTCACTATTTTTCTCTGTTATAATAAAAGGGTTTTTGATTAACTTTGACTTTTTGTCGTTTTAGTTTTTTGCATTAGAAGTAGATATTTGTATAAAAAATGGATAATAAAAAGAAGCGTAAGAAAAAAATATTAGTGGTATGCATAACGATGATTATTTTTTTTAAATTAGAGGGCTTTGTTAAAAATTGTATTATTTATATTATTATTAAACTTATATATTTAAGACTGCGTAACAAACAAAAGGCCGAAAAATACGGCCCACATTAATATAATCCCGTGAACTTTATATATGGGATTCTCACCGTCAGCGATCTTTCTAGCTACAAATTTAAGCGTTTCATCTAATAAAACTACGGGAATTGAGAATTTCATCACAGTAATCCATTCATCCGGGCCCAAAGGTGTCACTTGGAACACAGTCTATATATTGGAAAAATAAATAAATCAAACAAAATAAAAAGGGAAAGTAGAAAAAATTTGATTCGAAATTTTTGTTTCACTTTTACCGTCAGTTTTTAACTTAATTTTTAACTTAAATTCTATTTAGGTAGGAAATTCAGTTAAACAGGGCAAATTATAGTGGCACAAAATATTTACTTATAAAATGCAATTTTTTTTTTGCTGTTTTGTTTAGAAATATCAAATGAATGTTTGGATACAGTATTGCCATATTTTGATCACAAACAAACGCAAAATTTAAATATTTCACTAATTGAGTATTTAAAAACTGACATTTGGCAACATGGCTTAAAATTTTTTTCACTTACAGAAAGTACTTCCACATGGAGAATCACAAAGTGCAATGAGAATGATAATGCCATTGAACCAATCAACCACATATTGGACCATGGAGGCATAGATATCAAAGATTGATTTTCAGATAAACTAAAAATAAATTAAAGAAATATTATAAATTATTTGGAATCAAAAAGTTTAACAAAAAGTAATATTTTCCGGTGCTTAATTCCAATTACATATGTTGGTTTGCTAAATGCATTATTTTCCATGATATTCTCATCTCGCAGTGACAATACTATTTACTTAGTACAATAATTAAGAGGGATAGCATACCTATATGGATCATTCCATCCGATCTTTGGATTACTTCCAAGTTTTGTTAATTCTTGGCAATACATTTGAATACTTATAATGTTAGACCAATTGCCTAGTTTGTTAATTTTATATTTTATTCTTTGAATTTTTGAAACTCTTTTGTTTGCCTCTTGACTCAATTCACATTTAGTCAATTGGTGTAACCATATAAGAATTCTAATGTTTTGCCAAGAATTGACGAAACTTGGGAGTAATTGACTGAAAACCGGAGTAGCTTCCGTGAAATGGTTCATATAGTACAAATTGTACTAAGTAAACAATGTTGCCATTTTCAATAATGTACTTAGCAAAGCTTAACTGCAATAAGCACCAAAAAAGATCTTTTTTTTTTTTAAGAAATATTAAGTAAACAAATAAAAACTTAATCGATTATATTTTGCATTCGAAATTGAATCAAAACCTGTCAAACTACACTTTTTTAAGCCCTTCACTGTAAGTAAGAAGGGTATATACTAAAGACGTGCACCAGTTTCTGTGTTTTTCTGCTTTCAGTGCGTATTAGTGAGTTTTGTAGCGTTTATAGTATGAGTTTGTATTGTTATTCTCTTTGCTAAATTGAATGTTAGTGAGTATAGAGAAAATTAAAGTAACACATTCCTATTATTTCCAAACAATTAAAGTAGATGTTAAGGCAAATACTATAAGTTACTTATTGTATATTGAAAGCAAACATGCATGCATATATATATACATACATGCTTCGTTCGTACATTTGTATTGAAAACAAAAACAAATTTTAGTATATTTTTGTTTTCAACAAATGTACGAACGAAGTTGTCGTTCGTTTTTATGGAGGCGAGCCGTAAATATCTGTTTATACAACAAATTATTTGAAAACAGTTATTTGAAGCAGAGAAAATAAATAAATTCCTCACTCGTTGCAAAATTATTTATAACTCTGAATATGTGTATGAGTTGAGTTAGTGTGCAAAAACAAAACCATATCATATTTGTTATACTCATTCTCTCCCTTACACCAGTAGTAACAAATACTTATTATTTGGTATATTTGTTTTGACAACACTTGTAGGTATACTCGTGCACGTCTTTAGTATATACAGATAAGTTTGTTATTCCGTTTGTATACCGTAAACTAGCAGAGTCGATTCAGCGATGTCCGTCTGTCCTTCCTGTTGTTGAAAGCAACTTTTTGAAGTCCCTAGAAGATCTACAGAAGAGTTTAGCATACCAATCTGTCAATTGTTTCTATTTTTCAGTTGCTATTGAAGCTCAACCGAATCGCTTTCTAAATTGTTTTCTTTTGACTAAACTACGAAACGGACTAAAAAACGTGGCATGCAGTTTTATCAGAAATAACCGTCATCAGATATATCGGTCCAAATATGCCCGAGAAAAATAAAAAATACAACCGAAATTTAGGTTTTTCATTCATTTGTTTTGTTTTTTGCGTAATTTTTTTTTTTTAATTACAAAGCGGAAAAAACGTACACTGTTGTCAAATATTACAGTCATAATATCTGTGCAAAAAATTAAAGCAATCGGCCCACAAATTTTAGATTATTATTAATTTTTGCTTTGTATCTTATGTAAATGTGTGTGTGTCTTTTAAATGTCTTGCGTGAATCAGCATTACGAGTACTAACATCGTAATGAAAGAGAATTTTTTGATTTTGCCGTTAATTTGAAGTTATTTATTTAATATGTATTTAATTAAATATGTTTGGTTTAAAAAATGTTTGCAAACAGTAGAAATTAATTTTTTTTGCACTCCTATTGAATATCTTAATTAGAATTCCTTTTTTTTATTAATTTAAAAATTGAGTGCCTGCAGACATTTTATTGCTTTTAAAAATAGGGTTCTCAGAAAGAATTTTTCTTAGAATTCGTTAATTTTAGTTTCTTGAACTGAAATTAATTATTTATTTCAGGATTAATAAAATAATAGGTATTCAAAGAAAATTTTTTTTATCAATGTTTCATTTCTTTTTTTTTATATCTAATTAATTATTTATTAAGGAGTTTATTAGACCTTTTTTATTGAAACGCCTAGTTTATTAAGATTGGGGTCGTATTATAAAAATTTATTTTTATTTCGATATTTTGCTCCAGTAATAAATAAATACGACCTCAAGCTAAATAGCGTTACATGTATATAATTTTTTTTTTTGATATTTAAGAATGTTGAAAGTGAAAAATATGAATACCAAGACGCTCGTAACTTAGAACTTATAAATTTCAACCAACGTTTTTAACACATTGCTTGCTCTGAAATTCGAATCATCAGTTCTATTTTTTGAGCGTTTTTATTTTTTACACTTTTACATAGTAAAAAAAAGAGGAATCCCATGTTACTTATATAATTTTCATTGTCAGTTCCTTTTTGTTCAATAGCGAGTGAATTTTTTTCCACACAAATATGGGAAGTTGGATAGCTAACCGTATTGGCCTTAATTGGTATATTTTTTCTGGTGGATAGTGCAAGAAAATTTTTTTATAATTTTTTAAAAAAATAGCAAAGGGGGTAGTCCATGGTTTTTTTTGGGCGAAAAATAATTTTTTCGCACTATCTGCAAGAAGCAAAATTCAAATTAAAGCCAATACGGTTCTCTATACAACACAGTAGAAATCAAGTCGATATCTAGAAAAGTAAGCAAGTTATGACCATAAAGGTAAGCAGTTCTACTACTGCCTGTTTCCGTCCACTTTTTAGTAGAGCTGGTAACCTTTTTGGTTATAACTTCCTAAGTTTTCAATATATCGACTTGATTTCTTTTGCGTTGGATAGTACACTACTCACTCATCTACGGGGCATTGTTCGAGTGAAGCTTGAAAGCTGTATACATAAAGTCTTGGTCTTTTTTACAAAATGCAAAAAAAATACTCTGTCATTAGAAACCAAGGTAAAGATATTAAAAAAAAATTTTTTTGTTAAAAAAATCTTTGGAAATTAGAACTTTCCGAAAATTAGACCTATTCCAGGAACAAAGTGGTTATAATTTACGAACGTCTACTGCATTTGACTAACACAGTGAATAGTACATTAGACTCGGCACAGCTGAATTTAACCTGTTTTTTACTAAAATAAAAAAATTATCTTTATAACTTCCACAAACTTATTCTTCCCCGAAATAAAAGCAAAAATAAAGCAGTCCAGTCTCAATAAAATATTTTGGATTAGGAATACAAAAAATTTACCTATTCATGGCATTCAACATTTCAATGGTAACTAATACAGAAAGAGCCATAGTCATGGCATGGGGATCACTGAAAATTTTGCAATCGACACCCTTGAAATCATCACCACCACCCAAGCATGCTAAATGATGTGTAAGCTGCCAGTATGACAAATGGGGACCAGTTTCAGCAAACAAGAACCACCAGGCAGCGGAACCAACAGTAGCAGCGCCAACGTAGCCGCCAATAGCCATGTAACTGAAAAGAGAGTTTAAAAAATAATTAATAACGAAAATTATATATTAATAAATAAAAACATTTGCCCTTTTTACGGTTGTCAAAGATGTAGTCGAAAGTAAAACATATGAGAAGAGTTAGCACTTTTCTGTGTTCTTATAACGACAAGGGTAAGAAGGCAGATTAACTTACCGGAAGAACAACCAACCAGAAATTAGCCCTTCATCAGCTTTACGCGGTGGTTTTTCCATAATATCTAAATCAGGAGGATTGAAGCCAAGAGCTGTGGCTGGAAGACCGTCAGTTACCTATTAACATTAGAATTTATAAATAATTAGCTTATCTCACAAAAAAAAAAAAAAATAAGAATAAAAATCTTACCAAATTGACCCACAACAATTGTACAGGAATCAAGGCTTCGGGAAGACCAAGAGCAGCTGTCAAGAAAATAGAAACGACTTCACCAATGTTGGACGAGATCAAATAACGGATAAACTGTTTCATGTTATTGTAAATAGCACGACCTTCTTCAACGGCAGCAACAATAGATGAGAAGTTATCATCAGCCAACACCATCTCAGCGGCAGATTTAGCTACGGCAGTACCAGAACCCATAGCAATACCAATTTCAGCTTTCTTCAAAGCAGGTGCATCATTGACACCATCACCAGTCATAGCAGAAATTTCATTCATGCTCTGTAAGTACTCAACAATCTTTGACTTGTGTTGAGGTTCCACACGGGAGAACAAACGAGAACGAGCGCAGGCAGCCTTTTGTTCAGCGGGAGATAAGTCATCAAATTCACGACCAGAGTATGATTTGCCAGTAGTGTCTTCATCTTCACCAAATACACCAATACGGCGGCAGATGGCTTCAGCAGTGGCCTTGTTGTCGCCAGTTATGACGATGACACGGATACCAGCAGCACGACAGCGTACAATTGAGTCGAAAACTTCTTTACGTGGAGGATCCAACATACCGACAACACCAACAAATGTTAGATTGACTTCATACTGATAGAATTTATTAGAATCACCCAAATCCATTTCATCGGGACGCATTGGGCTATCGGCAACAGCCAAAGCCAAACAACGCAATGTATCTCTGCCAGTACCATATTGACCAGTTAAGTTTAGAATTTTAGATTTCAAGCCGCTTGTAAGAGGTACCTTTGATGAGCCGACGCGAGCGTGTGTGCAACGTTCCAAAACACCTTCTGGTGCACCTTTAACAAACAATTTTGGACCAGTTCCAAGACGAGATGACTTAAGTGGCACACAATATGAAGACATAGATTTACGATCGCGAGAAAATTCCAAAGTAAATTCTTTCTTCCACTTAGTTTCAATTTCTTGACGAACAGCAATGGCAGCTGAACGACGATCTAACCCGGCTTTATTAACACTGAAAGGATTCAATTTTTCGGCCAATACAATCAAAGCAGTTTCAGTAGCTTCACCGACCTTTTCGAAACACTGTTTGAATTCATTGTAATCAATGGCTGAGTCATTGCACATGATACAGATGGTGGCTAATTCTTGCAAAGTTTCATATTCGGAAGCCTTCACACGTTGGCCATTAAGGAAAAGTTCACCAATTGGTTCATAGGTGGAGCCAGTCAATTCGAATTCTAAAAAGCTGCTATCATTACCTTCAACCTTGTCAAAAATAAACATGCGAGAGACGGACATTTGGTTAGTGGTCAAGGTACCAGTTTTGTCTGAGCAAATTACTGAAGTGCAACCCAAAGTCTCAACAGAGGGCAGAGAGCGCACAATGGCATTCTTCTTAGCCATACGACGAGTACCCAAAGCCAAACAGGTGGTGATGACAGCGGGTAGACCTTCTGGTATAGCGGCTACAGCCAATGCTACAGCAATCTTGAAGTAGTAAATTGCCCCCTTAATCCAGGAGCCACCATGGGCGGGATCGTTGAAGTGACCAATATTAATGGCCCATACGGCAACGCAAATAATAGAAATTACCTTTGACAATTGCTCACCAAATTCATCCAATTTTTGTTGCAAAGGTGTCTTGATTTCTTCAGTTTCTGACATTTCGGTTCTAATTTTGCCAATGGCAGTATTGAGACCAGTACCAAGTACAACACCACGAGCTTTACCAGCTGCTACATTGGTGCCAGAAAACAAAATATTCTTTTTATCTTGATTAACAGCGCGAGGATCGGGTATAGCATCAGTGTGTTTTATCACAGACACTGATTCACCAGTCAAAATAGACTGATCAATACGTAAGGTCGTCGAATAAATGTGTGTAATTCTAATGTCTGCTGGAATTTTATCACCAACAGAAACCTCGACTATATCGCCGGGTACAATTTCCTTTGCTCTTATTTTTTGAATACCTGATTTATCCTGACGAACAACTTTACCCATTTCAGGTTCATATTCTTTAAGGGCTTCAATAGCTGATTCGGCATTTCTTTCTTGCCAAACACCAACAACAGCATTGGCTATTAAAATAAGTAAAATTACTAAAGGTTCTACAAATGCAGTAAACGTATCTTCATGTTCTTCAAACAGTGCTAAAACCTAGAAAAAATAAGTACAACAACCACCAAAAAATATAAGACTTGAGTTAACAAACTTGTATAATTTAAAATATATAATGTATCTTACAAATGAAATAATAGCAGCCAAAAGCAAAATCTTAACCAACAAATCATCAAATTGTTCTAATACGAGCTGCCAAATAGATTTGCCTTCTTCAGTAGGTAACTCTAAAAATTAAAGAAAGGTTTTGTTTTTGGGAATATAAAAGACCATTAATTTTTCTTAAATTTTGTGCTTGTTTCTGCTACAAATCGTCTAGAAATTTTATATATTAGCACAGAGTTTATTCACAGTGCACATTTTAATCTCTTATTAACTAGCTTCTAGCGCGCCGGCAAGCGCTTCTTCAATTACGAGAATGTACTTTACTAGCAGAAACCAGGCAACGCGAAACTAAAAAGAAATTTTGAAAATTTATCTCAAATACGTTAAAAAGTAAATGAACACCTTACCTGTCAAAAAAAATTTAATTCTAAGTAGAATATATAATATAAAGGGTGGTCAAGTATAATTCACGATGTTAATTGTGGGTCACACCTTCACTTAAGTTTTTTGTCCAAATTAATTTGACATTTCTTTTTTTGTGTTTGACAAATTCAATCATGGCAACAAAGTAAAAGAGAGAGAATTAAAAAAAAATGTTTTGAAGGCAAGTTATTGATTAAAAGAAATTAGTTATTTAAAAAGTATTTTCAATAACAATTTTATAAAATTTATTTACCGGTTACTTCGGCTGCCATTTCCTTTTTATGACATTTACTTTTAAATTTATTTACGTTTTCTCTTTTTAATACTGAAAATATCAACTTTTCTCACTTTTGAGTTGATATTTAAGGGCACAACAAAGAGTTGCATTTTGATTTTAACTTCATTAACGTGCAATCAATTTTTAATTGCGCAATTATTTAATGGAAATTTGTATGGTAAATGGAGCTCAATAAAGGCGATAATTGCGTAAAATGCTTAATTGCTCAATTAACGTGTATGTCTGAACATTAAAAGAACAAAAAGTACCATTAAAATTAATTAAATGTACTATGTTGTCTTCTTAATGATTTTTACTTTACGCAGGCACGCTTTACTCAAATATTTTACTTTTGGGTTCTTTAATAATAAAATATCAAGAAGTACCATTAAAATCAATAAAAAGTACCATTTGTCTCCTTAATGATTTTTCACTTTAATCAGGAATGTTTGAGCATAATTTCGTAATTCTATGTTCGTTTACATTAAGACATCAAAAAGTACCATTAAAATTAATAAAAAGTACTATTTTGTCCCATTTATTGTTTTTTACTTTGCTTGAGATGGTTTGAGCCCAATCTCGTCCTTCGAGGTTAGCTAATAATAAAATATTAGAAAGTTCTATTAAAATGTATAAAAAATATTATTTTGTCCCTTAATGATTTTTCACTTTGAACCCAGTCTCGTAGCTCTAGGGTTATTAATACTAAAAAATCACAAAGTACCATTAAAATCAATAAAAAGTACCATAATGTCTCTTTTACGATTCATTTTTTCATTCAGTACTGTTTAATGCTACTGTCACAATTTTAAGTTTGGACAGAGCACAAAAATACCAATAAACTTTTTTAAATATAGAGTATAAATATTTCTCAATTTTGTTACTTTTTTTCTCACTTGAAAAAATTTTTTTTATTGATTTTTATTGGGCGTTACAAATTAATAATAGAATGTTCACATACTGCATCAATTTACATAAAAGTACAAATTTAGAAATAGTAGTAAAAAGGAGTACATATATTTCCCCCTATTTGCTCAAATTTTAAAAAAGTGCCAATATACATTGGAGACCTTTTTAAGAAGAGACGAATACAATTCAGTTTTTTTTCGCTTTGATTGTTACTTTATCCTTTTTATCCCGCAAATGTAAAAATATCAAAAAAGTACCAAATACCATCCGCTTATTTTTTTAGTAGAATATTTTGTAGTTTGATTTTTGGCTCTATATATAGTAGTCCGGAGATATAACAAGTCCGATTTTACCCGTTTTTAAACCATTAATATTCGTCCCCTTCTTATTCGTCCTACACATTGTGAGAAGAACTTGCTCACCGAATTTCAAGTCCGTAGCTTTAGCTGTTTGGGCTGAGCGTTGAGGATAAGTCAGTCAGTAACGTTACTCTTTTATATTTATAGATTCACATCATGCGTGTTAGTTGGACCACACTATATAAAGAATTACTGACTGGACCTAGACAAGCAAAGCGCTTCATCACACTTAATCCCAATCAATAAGAACTCAGAATCCTAACGGGATGGTTTACAGGGCATTGTAGTCGTAGATAGGGAATATTAAGAGAGCCTGTTTAGGTTCTGTAGTTTACTTGACGAAACCTCAAAACATGCACTTTGTGACTCTCCGGTCTTACGGTCTGGTAGGGCAAGAATTCATAGAGACTTTTTGTTGACTCCCAAAAAGGTAGGAAAGCTTTCACTGAATAAGTTAATTGGTTTCATTCAAGGCCTAGATTTGCGAAGGTGACTGCATGGGTTGTAAAGGGTGTCCCAACAAGAACGCAAGATTTAAATTTTAAATAAATGACTGATGCAGCAATTGAATTGTTTCTCTGGCTGTATGACATGTGGCGCCGTCTTGTTGAAACCACAAGCCCTCCACATTCATTTCTTCAATTCTAGGCAAGAAAAAACTGGTTATCATTTCACGATACCGAACACCATTGACTGTTTGCGCTTGACCTGCCTCATTTTCGTAAAAAAAAGGTCCAATGATTCCTCCAGCCCAAAAACCACACCACACAGTGACACGTTGAGGATACATTTGCTTCTCGTGAATCACTCGAGGATTTTCCTCACCCCAAATGCGACAATTCTGCCTATTGACGAAGCCATCAAGATGGAAATGGGCCTTGTCACTGAAGATGATTTTATCGGCAAAATCAGCATTTTCATGTAGTCTCTCCAATACCCAATTAACGAACTCCCTTCGCTGTCCATGGTAGTTTTTTACTAACCTCGTACCTTCTACTAGCAAACAATAACAATTGTTCAAATGTCAAGCAATGACACTTCGAATGGCGCCAAATTTAAATCTTGCGTTCTTGTTCGGACACCCTTTATAAAAGATGCTTTGGGCCGCTGTACATATGGACTAGTAATAATAATAAGGTATATACTCGTATATACATACAAAAAAATGGAGAGAAATTTCTAAATTGCGGATGATTTTTATAAATGTAACTTGGCATGATTAAATTTCTCGAAGTTAGAATATTAGCGACAAACAATGCTTACAAACAGTGCAAATGAGTCAACACGACAACAAAATGTACACGTTTGCATTTTGCTTCATTTTCCTCCGTTTGCACTGAAAATACTTTGAGCATACGCGTCGCTGTGCATATTTGCGCCAATGTCAATAAACCGAAAACATATACAATTGACAGATAAAATTAAAGCTGCAAGATTTTTTTGGAGTTTTTTGATCTGGTAACATTGGTTTTGGTGTTTGCAAGCAAAAATTTGAGAAATTAAAAAAGGACACTTACGACCTAGATCATATGCTCAGCATATTTTGCACAAATATTTACGTAATTACCCTTATTGTGTTATAAATAAATTCTATTCCAACGAGCTGCCACACAAAATTTCTAGACGATTAATCGGCTGGGTTACAAAAACTGCACATTAGCCATATTTTTTAAATTTTAGATAAGTAACAGAGAATGTGTACATACCGTTTGGTCCATATTTTTTCTGATTATTTTTCACTTGGTCAAGAGTAAGACCTTTTTCTCCATCTGTACCAAAGTATTGTAATACTTGTTCGACGGTTTTAGCATGACCGTCTTCCATGGCTTATCGGCAAGAAGCACTTAACGTAACTATAAAAAAATAAATATAAAATAAAAATAAATAATTCTATTAGGTTGCAAAATTTTAAATCCAAAACTGCTGATAAATTTAGATGCCAATAAGTATTTATAACAAAATCGTCGTAACACAAAAATATAAAATTTTTCCGTTTTAAAGTTTTCAATTTAATCTTCTTAAGTTTGTCTATCAGGCATGTTTTGAAATCACGGTGATTTTAAACAACGAACTATTTTAAAATTACATAATGATTTTTTAGTGTTCGGGAAATCACGAGATTTTAGCTTTTAGTAGGGATTTTTACTGTTCTCAATCACTAGTTTGAAGCTCAGAAAAAAAGAACAAGATATGAAAACCAAGAAAAATAGAAACCAAAGAAAGAAAAAATTGTCTTTTGAAATTAGTAAATCTTACGGTTCAAATTAAATATATTATTATTTTTTATTATAAATATTATACAAGCTTAAGATCTTATTATTTTAATTATTATTCTCTAA
This sequence comes from Thelaira solivaga, assembly GCA_947397855.1. Lineage (NCBI taxonomy): Eukaryota > Metazoa > Arthropoda > Insecta > Diptera > Tachinidae > Thelaira > Thelaira solivaga. The sequence goes on from OX377614.1 coordinate 45,555,554, forward strand.
TATTTAAACTTTCTTGTATTGAAAGTCTTCTTCAGGCATGTTATAAAAATCACTTTCTCTCAGTGATTTCAAATCACGAAAAAGGTCTTTGGCGCAGAAAATCATTTAACATCTCGTGATTTAAAACCGGCCAGCTAACTGACTTACGATATAAAATCATTTGGAGCATTTTTCTTTTAATTCCTTAACAAAATGATAAAATACACTTAATTTAAATTGTTTTTTATTAGCTTTTATCATGATACAATAAAACTAGGTAACTTCAAAAATACAAAAATAGCAACATTACAAAAATCCCATTTATTTTGTTATTGCTTTTGAGGCTCCTCCTGGCAAAAATTGTTTCCGGTGGTTGATATTAAGAAGTGTACTAGAGTGAAATAAAAAATTTGCTTTTGCACATTGATATCTCTTAGTTTTTGACAGAACGAGCTTCAATCATGCAGGATTCAGCTGGCGTCTCAGTGTCACCTAGGACCACACACGGCAAGTTTAGTCGGGCAATTCTTTCTCAATTCTCTTTTAAAATTACCGCTGTGTCTACACACAGCAATTTTGTTTCGACAATTTTAGCATTCTTATTCAGTCATTCGTTCAGCCTCAAAGCTTTTTCTTTTTTTACATATTTATGCAAGATACGAAGAGAGAACAAAAGGCAATTGCCGATTACTAGCAATTTTGTATTTCTTTCCATTCTTCAGTCCTCTCTCTCCTACAAAATTAAGAATTGCCCAACTAAAATTACTGTATGTGGTCCTGGTCAAACAAGTTTTTTACAAAATGCTTACGAATAAGAACTTGAAGAGCAACAGTTGAATATCCTTCACTATTTGAGCTCTGTGAGCAAGCTCGTATTTAATTTTGGCAAATGTATTTACAAATACAAAAAGTTGTTTGTTGCAGATGTCTAATATGTACCGATATTAAATTACAATTAAAATGTGTTGAAAAATTTTTAGGAAAAATTGTGATTCACAATATATTTATTTCAAATAAAATTAAATTTACCTGCCAAGTTTTTGTGTTATAAAATTAACATTATTTGGCCAATAAGTTGCATTAATTAATCGAACTAATCTTTACATATGGTGCAGAAATTTTAGGAAATTTCAGTGTTTTTAAATTAATTTTTTTAACTTAATTATAAATATTAGGTAAGAGTATGTAATTATACTAAAATGAAAAAAGAAATTGTTTCCAATTTTACGTGCTAATTGTTTCTTTTCTTTCATAGTTTTTAGTCATTTAGTTTGTTTACCAAAGGCCTAACAGTAATAAGTATAAGCTAGCTTATACAATTGTGTGATTACACAGAAACTATATATGGCAAACTATAATAGACTTAACAAAAAGTTTCGTCAAATTTCATTTGCTTAAGCAAACTGCGAAGCTGGTCGTACCTTCCGTACGTTAGCAGATCTTTTTACATTTAGTATACATGCATAAATAAAATATGCCTTCAACTGCAATTTGTAACAATTTTATTGTCTTCAAATGTTTTAATTTTTATCCATTACACGAATTTTAATTTCCAAAACAAATCACTTGTAATATTTTAAATGGAACAAATTTACTTTACGAACGCACAGTACATTGGAAAAAATTATCAGAGGTCATAGCAAATTGAATTCTAAGAAGAAAATATTAAGTAAAACTTATCGGGGAAATTCGTATTTTCCGAGTGATGGGCCTCCAAAGTTTTCATAGATTTCATTAAAAAAATAATGCAAGAGAAAATTTAATTTTAAGATAAATATGTTAAGTAAATTTTACCATTTAAGCCTACATTTTCCGAGTTATTGGCCTCCAAAATTTGCATATTATCCACACAAAATTTTTAATTTTTTACGAAATAAAAAAAAATATAAAAAACATTTATTGTAATAGTAATAGTAATAGAATTCTTAATTTTAAGAAAAAAATATTAAGTAAATTTTCTATTCTATATAAAATTTTTAATTTTGCACGAAAAATAAACAATTTTACTTTATGCACGCACCGCAAATTTAACAAAATTTATCAGAGGTGATAGAAAATTGAATTCTAAGTAGAAAATATTAAGCAAAATGTCAGAAATTTGTATTTTTGGAGTTATGAGCCTTCAAAGTTTTCTTAGGTTAAACACAAAATTTTAAATTTTTCATTCGCAACTATTTAAAAACATGTGTGCCCGTACTTCATTTAAGCCTAAAGTTATGCTATGCTGTCCAAAATTAAATTGTGTAGCCGGCCTTCGGTCGGACTAAAGGATTACTTCCCCTTTATGGAAAAGTTTTCTCGTGTAGCCGGCCTTTGGCTGGACTTAAGCATTACATCCTTTGGGGAATGGCGAAAACCGTGCAAAAGTTTTCTTGTGTAGCCGGCCTTAGGCTGGACTAAAGTTGTACATCCTTTATGGAATGACGAACACCGGCTTTGTTTGCAAAATTAGGCCAAACTCGAAAGAACAAAATTTACTAAATATTTTCTTCTTAAAATTAAATTTTCTATTAATTCCATTATTTTGTTTTTATTATTCGTGAAAAATTAAAAATTTTGTGTTTAACCTATGAAAACTTTGAAAGCACATAACTCGGAAAATAGGGACTTAGGTGCTGTTTTGTAACACAAGCGATCAACTCGGTTTATATGAAAAGTACTAAAAATATTAAGTGTTTTTCATATATGTACTACTATTATAAATACTAACAGCACATTAGTCGAAAAAATGTACTTAATATTTTCTTCTTAAAATTAAATTTTCTTTTACTTGCAACATTTCTTTTTTAAATTTTCGTGAAAAATTAAAAATTTTATATGGATCATATGAAAATTTTGAAGGCTTATAATTCGGATTTTCCGGAGAAATTTTACTTAAGAAAATATCTTCTTAGAATTAAATTTTCTATCACCTGTGATACATTTTTTTAATTTGAGGTGCGTGCGTAAAGTAAATTTAAGCCTTAAAAAGAAAGCAATCTTTACAAGCAAATTAGCACAAATTAATTTATATTAAGAATTATAAGAAATTCAGCAATACAAAAATAATAAGCAAAGAATCTTTAAAAGCAATGCAAATTAATTTCTATATAAGTACAGTAGAGCCTCGTTATACCGGACACATATAGTTTCACCCTTTATCCGGATTACTGAATCGTCCGGACTAGTTAAAAAAATTTTTTAACTCAATACATAATTATAAGTAATGGGCCATAATTCTCATAGTCACAAACACAGTAGGCTTTTATTAAGAACTGACTTTTGTTCATAAGATGAATATGAAGTCGTTTTAAAAAAGATACCGACTTTAGTGTGACTATGATTATGGCCCAATATTTCTAATTGCCTAAAAATTCAGTTAAATAACAAAACAAAAAATATATATTACCAAGACTTTTCATTTAACAAATTTACAGAAAACTTTTACATGTTATCCTAAAAGTAAAAATATTCACTGTGTAAAATTATAACTTACGTTTGTTGGAATACACATATCGTTATGTAATTTATTTGCTCTAAATTCTTTTTAAAAGAAAAATATCTTTTTGTCACTTTTCTTTATTCAGCCCATAAAATAACTTTTAAAAACTGCTCACTAGTTTTTTTATTTGAAACATTTTATTTTTTTGAAACACTCTCAGATTCAACCAAATAACTATCAAGTTCTTCAAAATTTTGGTTTGCAGTTACCGATTGAACTATACTGACTCACTATCTTACTTAGTCGTACAATCTGTCTAAAAACGCATGTGTGCTAAAAAAAAGTATGATAGTGTGTATTGAACAAGCCGACTTTTTGACAGGTCTGTCCGATTTTTTAATGTTATGAAAATTTTCATAAAATAAATTTTATCTGTGCGATCAGAGTTGCATTTTCTATGTTCAAGGCAGAAAAATAGCAACAATACCAAGCTTGTGTTTTGTTTATACAGGGTGGGCCAAAAGAAACCAAGGGGTGTAAAAGTTTAATAACTTTTTTGTTTATTAATTTTTTTTTATTTTTTCTTTCAGATTATATAGACAACACTTGGAGAATTTATAATGGAGGGGTTCACAACTGAACAGAGAACCAGAACAATAGAATTTTATTATTTAAACCAGAGATCAATTATTTTAACGCAAAGAGCATAACGTCGACATTTTAGTCAGAATTTCGCCCTCTGAAGCGATGATTCGTTGCTTAGTTAATCGTCATCACCAACATGGCAGCGTAAGAGATTTGCCTCGAACCGGTAGACCACGTTTAAGTCGCACTGCGGAAAATATTGAACGAGTACAGCAAAGTGTTAACGAAGCACCAGAAACATCTGGCAGAAGGCGTTCTACTCAGCTAGAAATGTCTCGTACGTCACTACGGCGCATTTTAAAAAAAGATTTACAGTTATACCCATATAAGGTGCAATTGGTCCAAGAATTAAAACCCTTAGATCATCGGCAACGTCTAAATTTTGCAGTTAAATTTCAAGAGTTGGCCAGAAATGAAATCAACTTTATTGAAAATTTGATTATGAGTGATGAAGCTCATTTTCATTTGAATGGCTTTGTTAACAAGCAGAACTGTAGGTTCTGGGGTTCTAAAAATCCAAGAGCCATTCATCAACGCCAATTGCACCCCATCAGGTGTACAGTATGGTGTGGGATCACATCTGAAAATGTCATTGGGCCCTACTTCTTCGAGAATGAAGATGGAAGTGCTGTAACCGTAAATGGAGAGCGGTATCGTTTTATGATGGAAAATTTTTTACGTCCTGCTCTTGAAAACAGACCTGGTATGTGGTTTCAGCAAGACGGAGCCACTGCCCATACTGCCCGAGACACAATGGCACTTTTAAGTCAAATTTTTGGAGAGCGAATAATTTCTCGAAATTCGGAAATTATTTGGCCAGCGCGATCGCCAGATTTGACAGCACCCGACTATTTTCTTTGGGGTTTTTTGAAGGAGCGAGTGTATGTGAACAAGCCAGAGACAATCCTTGAACTCAAGGCAAACATTGTTGCAGAAATTCGAATGCTACAGCCACAAGTTTTGAAAGATGTTATGGAAAATGCTCTAAAAAGAGCCCATCAGTGCGAAGCTGAAAACGGTGGTCATTTAAGAGACATCATTTTTCATACTTAGTGTAACAAAATTTCCATTTTGTATATTATATAATCTGAAAGAAAAAATAAAAAAAAGTTAATAAACAAAAAAGTTATTAAACTTTTACACCCCTTGGTTTCTTTTGGCCCACCCTGTACAAGCTTTTAGGTTATTTTTCATTGTACATATTTGTAAAAAAAAAAAGAAAGAAGAAAATGAATACTTTTAAAAGTATTAAGCTGAGTAAACATAAGTTTTTGCATCTTTTTTTGTATAATAGTGTGGCATAAAGTTCGCCATTTTAAAGCGATTTCTTCAAGTAGAACAGAATTCTGTCATACATTATTTTGACATAATCGTACGATCGTGTAAGATAGTGAGTCAGTACCTTTAGAGAAATGGAAAGCGTATTTATTTGTTCAGCTACTTGTTTCATAAGTTTTCAAGTATGAATTGTGTCTAAATTTATAAATTTAGTGTCGTTTATTTGCAGGAGACATGATTACGTCTTAACTCCACGAACATTTCAGTAAACTAAAATTGTTTTCGCATTCTTTTAATCTTGTTCATACTCAAATGTGTTACACCTAACGGTAAAATATTAAAAAAAAACGCTTGTACGGACTACAGAGGTAGAATATCTAAGCTGTCCGAAACATTGACTTGTCCGGATTACTGGATAGTCCGGACTATCGAGTGTCCGGATTATAGAGGCTGTACTGTATATGAATTAGGTTTATAGAACACAAAAAAATTTGAATTCGTTTTAAAACCAGAAATTTTACCAAATTGGTTTATGCTTATATCCATAATTAAATACATAAAAGAAATTTTAATATAGTGACCCCATTCAAACGTGATGCCAGTATATTTTTACAAGCGATACGATAATACATTTATTGATAAGATTCTGCAAAGTAGAAACTTCTCTTATCTTGTACTTTATTCATAAATATGTTTGTATATACATACATAGGAATGTAGTGCAATTTCTAAATTGCATATCACATATATTTAAAGAATACTAATTAATTATACATACATGCATAAAATGCATTAAATAGATATACACAAATTTCTTTTAATGAATTGAACAAATTAGGTTGGAAAGTTAATGAAGACGTGCTGCATATCACGGTGGAGATGACTTTCTAAAATGTCGAAACGAACACGTGGAATATAGAGATTTTGCAGAAGAAAAAATTATATACGTATGTACATTACCAAATCTTTGTCTACGTTGCCGCTCACCCTGAAATAAGTATAACCACAGAATGATTTGTATGTAAGAAATTTTTTACATTTCTAAAACGAACAACCACATAAAATAAAATCATTACTGCGAGTTCTGCTGTAATTTTAATAGCATTTTTAAAATTGCAATTTCAATTATTTAAGAAAATATCACTTAACACTTTCAATAAGTTTAAAATTATTTTATAGAAAATGTGAAATAAAAATCTTTCAATTCAATAATTCTACACGTGATGAAAAAAATATTTTCTTTGCCTTACAGACGAATTAAGTATTATTATATACCTGTTACTTTATTAATACAACTTTTAATATATTTTAAGATTATTCTATTAGTAAATTTTCTTATTGTATAAAATATAACTTATGATTTGAACAATATTGTTGGTTTTTTCACTTTTCTTTCTTCTTTTTACCAATTTGGTTATTATTCAGTGACTTGCTTTCCTTACTTTTGATATGACATGATAACATAGGAGTAAAAAATATTATGTGTTATAATACAACTCTGAAATTTAAAGTGAAAACATGGTAGCTACAAGCGTTACTACACTGAGCGATATGCTATCTATTATACATACGCATATATAATTTAAATTAAATTATTTATTCTTCTCATATAGGTATTTCAAAAATACAAATTAAGGTTAGCTTTAAACAACTCATTATTTTCTAATAATAAAAAATAATTATTTTAGTCTCTAATAGAGGCAAACTTATTAATGTGGTTCATCTCAGAATGGCTCCCAAAATTTTTACCACTTAAGACCTCTTGTTTGCTGGGTAATCGCTGTATGAGAGCATGCATACACATATTAACGTTAATAAATTTGTCAAAAATAATCAATTATGCAATAGAAAATAAGAAGAATCAAAAGTATCCCAGCAGTTTTACCTCTTTTATATTTAAAAAATATTTATACATGCATACACACAACTACTAAATAAATTCGTCACAAGTAAAAAAAAATTTTGATACCTATGTATGCCTTGACAACTAAATTTTAAGCTAATTTTCTTAAGTTGATCATTGAATAACTAAAATTATAATTATTAAAAGGCGAAATAGTTTTTTTTTGTGAAGCGTTTGTTTTTTGCTTAGAAACCTCGAAAATTTTCGAGGTGGTACAGCTACATATAATAGATGCGGACACATGAACACACACATGCATTAGAACATACAAAAAATACTTGCTAAGTATGTACATAAATACATATTCATGGGAATAATATATATATATATATATGTATATATATGCACCTTAAAACAAGTAAAACTGTGTGTATTAAAAGATTTTGAAAACCTTGAATATATGGTTTATTTTTAATTTTTGTTTTTTAATTTATTTATGGGAGAGTGTCTTTTTAAAAATATAAATGTATTGTAAAAATAGGTGCTGCCAATAATTTTTGAGCAAATCTCATGCTAAAATAAAATAAGTTTATAACATACGGTCTACAATAGCAATAACTATTGCAAGCGTCAAAGTTACGCTATGTCACAATAGTTGTTAACAAATTTTCGGTAGCAATTATTGCTGACATAAAACGTCAAATTCTGATGTCAATTTCATTTGACATTAAAAAAAATGGAAGCCAACTAATTAATTAAGCATATATTATGTAGCAAATGCAAATAAAAGAGGAATATAATAATTTTAAATTGGAATTTTTTAATAGTTTTTTTTACTAAAACCTAAATAATAAGTGCAACTTTTTGTTCATTAACGACATGTCGCACCGAATTGGCATGTCTTTGACTCTTGATTTCTTTGAAATTGTGGATCATATACCCATAAACCAAGCAATAAACATTAATTTTCAGTTATTCTGCCAACGTTATTGCTCCCTAAGATATTTATTGTTAATATAGATGGGGGTAAGGATTGAGCTTTTTTGAGTTTGTCATATTTTCGACGTCCATAAAAACACTATTAGCATCACTGACACAAATGTATTATATGTAGTATGTGCATATGCAATTATTAAATAAAAATTAAAATATAAATAGCTTGCACACACATAGCTGCATTTGGATATAATATATGCATTTATAAATATTTTAATAAGTTAATGGTTTATTAGGGGATATTTTTTTTTTACCGTTTTTTTATTTTTCAAAAATTTAATACCTCTCGTACAACGTAATTTTACATGGCACAGTTACAGCCATACATACATGTGCTTATATATAAAAAATTATGTACTATATATAACTACGCACGGATGCATATACATAAGTACTTAAACAATCTAGATACACATATATATGGGTATGAAATCGTTTACATAACAGCTTTTTTATATTAACTTGATCTATTATTTAGTGGATACCTATAACAGGTTTGTATATAGTTACATAGGCTGGCAGGTAAGTACTTGAACTTTTATTTTTTACGTTATTTTTGTTCTTTAATTTCAAGTTATATTTTTCCTCTTTGGGGAATGTTAAAAAATTTTTTTATTGCGTAGGTATATTTTTTATTTATTTTTTTGTGTTTAATTTATCCTTAACATAATGAAGCACTTAATGACTTTTTAATGCAAATAATCATTATTTTATTGTTTAACTTGCTAAATAAAAATATATTACAACCAACTGGAACACTCTTTATGTATGTAAATAGGTATGTATATCCTTTGTTTTTTATATTTTGCGTTGTTTTTAGTCTTTTATTTTTAATTTTAACAATTATTTTATTTGAAACTTACAAAAATAATTGTTATTAAAATGCTGTGCGAACCGAAATTTTTATATAATTATATTTATTATATATATGTATTAGGTATATATATTTTTTTGGCCCAGCCAAAAAATTAAGAACTAAGGAAAAGATCGCGCTTTTGAAACGATCGACGGCGACTAAACACAGGGAGAAAGTGCTTGATGAGAGTGTCTATCTGAATTACAGAATTTGTTGCTTTTGGCAAAATTCCCAGACAGACATAAACTCTCAACTGCCCGGGAAAATACTTTTAGCATATTAGAAAGAATCATCATACACCGTACATTTTGTACATACTTATATGTATGTACATTCGTTTGGCTTGTGTGCATGTAAGTATATATAGATGTACATACATATATGCATACATAATAGAACATTGAAATTATACTAAACCAAATGAGCAAAGACAGCCCGAAAGTCAGCCAGGCTAGGTAGGTACTTATAAAATTTTGTAGCTGCTAGTGTGCTTTCAGCTAAGGCTATTTGTTATAGCTTTTTAGAATTCTAATGCATAATACGTATATAAATATGTATGTACATGCATACATACGTACCTACTTCTGTTCAAACATATGTATATTCCTGTAGCTGATGCTTATTAAATGTTGTATTTTCTAATTACATTCATAAAGCTACCAAAAACGAAATATTTATGCCTGTATGTACGTATAGTATAATAATGATAGTTTCTTCTATTTATTGCCACATCTAGTGGACATGTGGACATGTTCATACATTTGTACATATATAAATAGTGAGGAAAAAGAAGTAAAAAAAATCACTGCATCTACAGAATAGAATTTTAGAAAATCAATTTAACATTACCGTATAATTGGCACGAAGTTGTTCTTATATACCTACTTCACTATAAAGGCTTGTTTAGAGGAACATTGTGGAAAACGTCCCGCGATTCTCCTTACAGCTAAAACGTTTGAGTAGTTATAGAACATATAAAAAATGCCATATTCTTTTGACATACATAAGAAAACAAATAAATATAAAAAACTAATTAATTTTTCTTTTTATCAAAAATAAAAATATCAACAATGGATATGGAAGAGTTTTGGTTTTAACTTTTTAAAGTTAAGCAAAATATTAATCTTTATTTGTGCTTAATTCCAAAATTGAGTTGAGTTATTTGAAATTTATTGTTTTCCTTATGATATTTATTCAGTACAATAAATACCGAAGGGATAGCATACCTATATGGACCATTTCATCAGACGCTACCCTGAATCCTCAGTAGATTACTTCCAAAAATTCTTGCAAACTTTAAAACCTTTATATTGTAAAAGCAATTGACTAAATAAGAATTATTAATCAATAGTTACAAAAAGATTCAAATATGCAAACAAAAACCTCAGTAAGAATTGAACTGAATAAACAAAACCCAATCAATATTTTAATATTGAAAACTATATATACTAATTCTATTTTTATTCTTCTCTTCTCTTTTTACATTCGAATGCCATTTGGGTATTACTGAAATGTAATTAAAGAGTACATGAAAAACAAAACAAAAATAATAATTTATAAAAAACTCTTAAACTTTTTTAAAGTTATGTAAAATGTACAAAATGAAAAAAGAAATATATTATATCAGCTGTTCACAAACGTCCTGTAAAAATGCTGCCAAATTCTATTTTATACAAACCTTGCCGTGCTGTCAACGTGACATTTAATTTCGATAAGCACTTTCATTCCTTTTCATATAACAAGCGATCAGCTGATAACGAAATCTTAAACGCCTATCAGATGATCCTACGCCGCATGACAGCACGGAATGATGAGAGAGAGAGAGAGAGCGCTTTGCTATTACACTATCATGCACGGCATGTCATTCATCAGTATGCAAACACTAAGCAACCAGAGATGAAACTTTTGAGGTTAGAATTTTGAAAAACTCAGCTTTTTATTTTGAGTTTGTATGTAAGAGACAGATATAGTGTTTTAATATTACGAATAAGAGAAAATAAGCAAAATGAAAAATTTTTTGTTTTAAAAGACATTAATTAAAAAGTTATTTCCGTAATGAAAATGCACATGCCGAAAATACTTATATCTACTTTTTTTTATTATGAAGTATGGAATTTAATGTAAAAGTGGTAACAAACACAAATTTTCATGTTTTAAAATTCATGTTTACGAAATGTAAATAATGAAAGTGTAAATTTTTTAGAAATACCTGAGCAAAACAAAATAAAAATTTTGAGTTCGTGCAAAAAAGACAGAAAGAAAATGTATACTATATCTGCACTCTGACACCTCTGGTTGCTCGGTGATGCAAGTAAGCAGTGAATGGTAGACTTCGTTTATTATGCTGCGTAAATTTGTTTCTGCTTTGATAATTGATGCGCTAATGGACATGACAATGAGAAAAAAATGAAAAAAACGAATATGGACAAAAAATTGGTTTGCTAAAAGCTCAAATGGTTTTTCATAAGCCCTTTGCTTTACGTTTTTGTTATGATATATTTCACTTTTTAAGTGCCACAATTCTGGCAAAATTGCATATACAGGCATACTTCGCTTATCGCTCATATTGCATTTCTGAAAATTGAGCGTTAACAGAAACAACGTAAAATAGGTTCTATTTACACTAAAATATGGGGTTACAGTAGAAATATGTTTTACAATTGAATTAGTTTTTGGTTTTTAAGTCATTTATGTTTATGAATTATTAATCATTCTGAAAAAATGTTTGAAGCAATTAAAGGTTATTTTTTATAAGCTTTGCTTTTCATTTCTTTTGAGTTTTGGAATTGTAATTAATAATATTACAATAGTTATGTTTCTAACTACGGCACTTCGAACTATAGTTCGAAAAGTTACTGAAGTCTATATATTTTCATCTCCAATTCAAGCTTTTTCTAAATTGCTTAGCATCAGGAGTATTTGGTTCAATAAATTTTTTATTTCATGAATTTTATTTATTTAATCTAAATTACTGAGGTCTAAATCTACAATATCTGCATTTCGAATGAACAGTTTAATACAAATTTTCACATTTTGGGAGTCCCCGAATTAAAATTATTTTTGATATTTTTTTTTCAAAAACAAGTATTCCAAAATTTGTAAACTAAGTTTCACAAATTTTCATACGAAATTCTTTGCTCGTTACTTACGAAATTAGAAATGATATTTGTACTGTGTGTGATAGAACTGCTATTAAACGAGCATGATGGCATGATGACAAACAGAAAATATTAAAATTGAGAGACAAAAGTGACGAGAGAGAATGAAAATATCAAACATTTTTGAAAACCATCATGCGCGGCATGTCAAACAGCAATTTTGCCTATTACACGAACATGATGGCATGTCATCATAACGTGCTATCATACCGCGCATGATCGTCTAAAGGTGCTTTATAGGAGGACAATCGCCTAATTCTAGCTTAAAAATAATGTGTGTAATAGGTATGTATACATTGATAAGTTTGTAATTTCGTTTGCTATGTCTACACAGCAGATGTGCCACCCTATAAAACAGGTATATTCTGGATCCGTATAAATAGCGAAGTCGATTTAGCGAGTTCATATGTCTGTGTAGCTGTTGAAATCAACTTTTTGAAGTTCCTACTTAACATACGTAAAAATTTAGCATATCAATTTCTTAGTTGTTGGTATCTACAGGTTCCTATAGAAATTCAACAACGACGGAGCTATAAGTGAGAAACCGTGACTGCCTTTATTTTTTTGACAATTTTTCTAAGTGGGTTTTTTTTTGCGTTTTTTGCCTTATATACAAAGTGGACAAAACACGTGGTATGCAATTTTTTTATAAATCACAATGATAATGCGATATGGACAAGCGGTCAACAAATGACTGAGAAAAATCAAAAGTATAACCGATTTTTGGGTTTTACATTAATTTCAATGGTTTTTTTATGGAAATTTTTAAGCTGAGATACATGAATACGACTCAAGTGGCATTTTTTTATTTTGGAAAAATGAATATTGAATCATCATTGTACATTGAGTGGTTTAAGAGGAAAGTGAAGAAGGATAGCAATAAAGATAGAAGGGTGAAATGAAGTAGGGAGATAGTAAGAAAAGAAGAAGATGATAAGCCCGTAACCTAAATCAATTGCTTCTTCTATTGAAGCTATCAATTACAATTATGAATTCATTATTATGTTTAAATGAATACATGGAAAAATCAATGAATGTATGAATGCACACTAAAAACGAATGTATTCATGCAGTTCTCTGGTGCACACACGAAACCTAGCAAACGGTCATATACGGGTGGGCTAAAGTCATGCATGTGTGTAAAAATTGAATAACTTTTTTGTTTATATTATTTTTGGTTAAATTTTAATTGCTGGGTCGTTCAATTTAGTATAGTGGTGTAACACGGTTCAAAGAATAAAATCTGAAAAATAAAATAAAAAATAAATATAAGCAAAAAAGTTAAAAAAAATTTTACACGCATGCTTGACTTTTGGCCCACATTATATAATCGTGTGTATTTGTGTTTGTGTATATAAATATTGAAAGAAAATTATGTTAATTAATATTCGCCGTATTACAAAAAATCTTTTTTGTAATTGTTTTTTGTTGAATATATAAGAGCAATCAACGTGCAAAATTTAAAATATGAATATTTGGAAGGAAATATGAAGGGTATATAAGACTCCGCAACAGCCGAATTTTACTTATTTTAATTATTGTTTGCTGATTTGTACTAAAGTCCATCCCGCACATAAAATTTAAATTTTCTGCACATGTAGCACAAATGATGTCACGCGATGTATTCTTATTGGCTAATAATTTACAATTAAATAATTAACAGTGAAGAACTTTATTATTATATTCTTCAACAGTGGACAAACTACGTCAGCTAACGGGAAATCATGCGAATGGCGTAATCTTGTGTCTATCATTCGTGGGTCGATCACTGTATTTAATGCACATATTCAAATCATATCTATTATATATGATTGTAACCTAAAATAAATTCCCTGAAAATTTTTCTAGGAAACCATGGGTCTAATTTTAGACCCATTTTAAACATTTTCAAAAATTTAAATTTCATCTAACGATTTTATAATCCTTCATTGGAGTGCACAGCATTCTCAGGATCGTAGTACTCAGATATAATAATAGGTTATCCTTAGTTACCTGTATTATTGAAGAAAAAATTTTAATTTTGACTAAAACTTATTTTCGACTTAAAAATAATACATATACGAGTATAATTATTTTGTACCCATGAATTCGTCAGAAAAGCTTCTGCCGGCCTTGAGGCCCGGGCCTAGGGCGGCATAATTTAAGGTCGAAAATTTAAAGGTAAAAGAATGTAAGGGGAATTCAAATTCGAAAATTGATTTGGCGAAGTTTTACTTTAGACGAATACAAAATTTATATTAAATTATACATATTTGAATTTACTTCTTAATTAGTAAGTCTATTTAGATGGTTATCGATTCTGATCACAGATTGAATAAAGGAAATAAAATAATATTCTTAAAAAGCCTGTGTATCTTAACTTTTTATATATGAAATACTTAAGTATTTTTGGCAGTATTATGGTTTTTGTCATTTTTAGAAGTTTTTCTAAGCTATCACACTGCTCATTTTATCCGTGTTGCTTTTCTACAAGCAACCAAAGAAAAACTAGAAATCATCTGTGAAATTATTTGCCGCGTTTTGTATTTTTTTTGAAGTGTGATGGTATGAAAACAGAAAATATTTTCCTTTAGATTTTTTGACAGTCTATTTGATTTGCATCTAATTTCGGTCCCACTCGATCTAATGAAAAGGTTAATACTTTGTATTACAATGTAACCCGCTGTACCAATCTTTAACTTGACCACAGGGACATAACTGAAGACGCATTATATATTCGCCATTATGATGGTGGATGATGCATCACTGCGACCGCCTAATGCTTCATTATTTTCTATAGTTATCCAGTTGTTAAAATTTGGTAATTCTTTAGGAATTGCACAGCAATTTGGACTGCTGTTGCCTGAGACGACGAAAAGGTTTTGGCATAGAAATTTGTGGTTGGTCACTTTGTGAAAGAATCATATATTTCTTTTCTAAATACATCCTATTACGAAAAATCATGCCGTTATAATTTTTTTCATAAAAAACTATTTATGTATATATGGTACATATAGCAAATTGTTGTTTAAGTTATAAATAAAATGTATGTATTTATGTTAGCGTATAGATGTCATATTAGCTTTAAGTGTCCTAGAATTCGCTAGAATAAAAATGTTCCTTTACCTTTGGTTTTATTACTCGATATATCTAGAAACATGTAGTAAAGTCTGGCTATTTGTAGAAGGTTCTAGGCTGAACTGCGAAAGGTATATAAGCAATGATAAGATTGCCAGAAATGTGCAGTTTTAGTTCAGACATTACACTCACAGTACACAAGGTGTGTCAAAAACAATAAAGCGTCGTTGTGACGGTTATAAATAAAGTGTGTTTCCACAATAAGTGTTGAGCAAAGTGTACTACTTGTGTTTTATTTTACAATACGAACTTTAATAAACTAATGGCGTTTTCTTTTCTAATAAAAATGTTGCATATAGTTAACCCGGCGTTTACACAGGAAAATACTTTCTTGAAATTGTTGTATACGTATTATGAATAAAAATTTCAATAAAATAAGTTACTTTCTTGTAAATTTCTTGCCCGATTACGCAGGAAAGTGAAAATTCATTTTTAAAATGTTTTCGATGCGAAGAGTTAAAAAAAATTGCATTAAAAAATAGAAATAAAAAGCCAAAATAAAAACAATAAAATTTAAAAGAAAAAAAAAAGGATTAGAAGAAGGTTATTTATATATATACATATATTGTATTTTGAGTATTCAATTTTGTCTTCATCTTTACTGTTTTGTTTGTTACCTATATAGAATTACCATTCCAATGACAATAACAAATTTATAGGGCAATAGTTGGAAATAATTTTTATTTTTAATTTTTTACGAGTTTTTGCTATAAAAAGACTTCAATTGTCTTCTTTATATATATTTAATAAAAAAATACCACAATAATTTTAATATATACACAAAACCAGTTAAATGTACAATTATAATTTTACCACAATCCTGTACATTTGTTTTAATCTTTAGAAAGGGTAACAGTGTTATCTATTTGTCATTTTACTTTCAGGAAGTGTCAAAAAAATTACTTTCTTGAAAATATCGTTGAAAACTAGGTGGAAAGTAACAAAGTTGTCAATGTGTTAGTGAAAAAGTTTGAATGTATTGCAACTTTCAAGAAAGTACTTTCCTGTGTAAACGCTAGGTAAAATCAGTATTACGTTCTGTTCTCAACATGTTGCATATAAAAGATGCTAAAATGGGATATGTTTTGCACTCAACTTATAAGTGAGAGTGAGATACAGCTCTTTTTTACAACTGTTTATACAATTAAGTAAATTATTTAATTTGTATTTATATGAAGAAGGAGATTCAACATTTTCTCATTTTTCAAGATATTATTCATAAAAATTCATTATTAATCACTTTTGAAGCAAAAATTTAATTTTATTTTATTTTAGGTGCGAAGTTTTTTTGTGTCAGCTGCTTATCAGTTGTGTTAACGTAATCGGATTTGGCAAATCGCTCTAAAAGCGGTAAGCATATAAAAAAGTTGCATCATAAACTATATTTTTGTTCTATTGAAACCATAAAAAAGGCATCACTTTGTGCAGTTTTATGCAACCTATTTAAAATATTACATAATTTAGAAGCAGAATGTTTTTTGAGAAAAGAAAACGCCTAAATCGTTTTTACGATAGTAACAATATCTAAGTTAAAGCTCTTTTTCCTCTTTCACTCAGGTAAACTCGACACACTATCTGGGACAACATTTCGATGCATATACGCATAATTTTGAAATCTGATGGGCTGACGGTCTTAACGAGTTGAGTGTTGTTTTGTTGAGTCCATTATTATTCAATATTTGTTGAACCGTTTATTTATTGTGTTTACCTGCGTACTCTGTTAGCCGTCACCGATAATTAATTCTTATTTTCTCCAACTCTAACTTGTAGCTTATTAACAGGGGACGATATTCTTTGCAGAAGTCATTTATTTATTTTAGTTAAGTCTATGGACAATATCCTTACAGATTATATTACAATATTTATATACTATAGAACCAATTACATTAGAACAATTATACGATTCAAATAGCTATATTTAATCAAAGTATAGTTACACTAGATTAAAACAACGGTATAAATACGCTCTTATATTGCGCAGTGCGTATTGGTGAGTGTTGTAGAGTTTATAGTATGAGTTTGTATAGTTATTCTCTTTGCTAAATGGAATATGAGTGAGTATGGATGAAATTAAAGTAACACATTCCTATTATTTCCATTTGCTCAAACAAATAAAACAGATGTTAAGGCAAATACTAACGGGTGGCCCAAATGAGACCTAGTGAGCGTATTGTAGTCGTTGTTGGGGGTCTTGCGGTAGAAGCTGTTGCACAATTTGAACTTTGTATGGATACATCTTAAGATCCAGCTTTAAAATTATCAGTAATGTTGTTCTGGGTATACCCAATTGGCCGGAACGGCGACGAGTTGAAACAGATGGATCATTTGGAACACTCTGCTGCACAGCTTCCACGTTGTCTTCAGTACGAATATTTCGATGAACACCTCTTCCTGTACGGTCGGACACTGAACCCAGTTCTTCAAAACGGCGAACTAAACTTGTAATCATGGAAGATGTGGGCGCTGATCTTACGTTAAAAAACGCCGATAATTTCGCTGCGTCAGAACAATTGATCGTTGAGGAGAATAATAAAAATCGATAATTTTAATGCGTTGTTGTGGACTGTACGTATTCATTTTAAATTTCCAAGAGTTCAGTTATAATCTGCAAAAAGAAAATAAAATTATGTTAAAAAATAAAAGTTATTTGTGTTTCACATCAGCTGGTCTTATTTGCGCCACCCTGTATAAGTTACTTATTGTATATTGAAAGCAAACATATGTACATTCATCCATACATGCTTCGTTCGTACATTTGTATTGAAAACAAAAACAAATTTTCGTACATTTTTGTCGTCGTTCGTTTTTATGGAGCCGAGCCGTAAATATCTGTTTATAAAAGGTCTTTTTTATAGACATATAGAACTTTAAGTTGGCATTACTGTTTAAGATGGCGACCTATTTAACAGCTGTCAAGTAATTTATTCTCAGTTTGGCTTGGCAATTCATCATGAATAGACTCACGCCTGAACAACGCTTGCAAATGGGCACAAAACGAGATTGCCGTTGTTCCCGATTTTCATAAGCGAATTTTGTTTAGCGATGAAGCGCACTTCTGGTTGAATGGCTACGTCAACAAACAAAACTGCCACATTTGGAGTGAAGCTAATCCTCAAGTGTATGTCGAAACACCGTTACATCCAGAAAAACTGACTGTTTGGTGCGATTTATGGGCTGGTGGAATCATTAGTCCGTACTTCTTCAAAAACGATGATGGCCAGAACGTTACAGTCAATGGTGATCGGTATAGAGCCATGATTACTAACTTTTTCATTCCTGAATTGAACAACCATGATGTCCAGGAGCTGTGGTTCCAACAAAACGGCGCAACATGTCACACAGCTCGTGCCACAATCGATTTATTGAAAGACACGTTTGGTGACCGCCTAATTTCACGTTTTGGACCTGTGAATTGGCCTCCAAGATCTTGTGATTTAACACCGCTAGACTACTTTCTGTAAAGTCATTGGTCTATGCGGATAAGCTACAAATGCTTGAATATTTGGAAGACCACATTCGCCGTGTTATTGCCGATATACGGCCACGATTTTTGGAAAAAGTCATTGAAAATTGGACGTCCAGATTGGACTACATCTGAGCCAGCCGTGGCGGTTATATGCCAGAAATCATATTTAAAATGTAATGCCACAAGATTATCTTTCGGATAAATAAAATTCATATCAATCGAATAATCCATCGTTGTTTTATTGCAATTTAAAGTTCTATACGTCTATAAAAAACACCCTTTATAAACAGTATTTGAATATACAATACGTCCGCAACAAACCATCAACATATTGACGAAAATATAACAAATTTTGAAGGTAATTATGTATTATTATTATTTATTTATAAATTATAAATGTAGTTACGTTTTTACCATATCAGAAAAACGTTTAGTTTATTAGGGTAACACACTCCTTGTTTACAGTCTAATGTCTCAACCAAAACTGAACGGCTTTAACAATGTCAGCACTGCTTTATATACTGTTTGCTTTAGGAAACTGTAACCGATATTTCAAATCTTTAGCTTAGCCGAGAACCGTCTACAAACTTCTAAAAGCTACTGCATACTTCTAGGTGTATCAAGTGTAGAACAACAAGGTAAATGAAAATGCTTAATCTAGCAAGTTCTAGAACTAAAGCTATCATAAAGCTTATACACTAACACAGATATACATAATACACAGCTCACACACAAGTATTACACTATAAAATTCTATGAATTAACATAAACACCGAATTGCTACATTTACACAAACATAAATACCATTCTTATGAATAATAAAACATAGTCATGCAATAGAGTTATTTTCATAACGCTGCCGCCCGCTTAAGCCTTTTCATCCCGAATAGGCGTAGACTTCCCTTTACAATAGTCCGCTGGGCGTTCAAGGTCTACAATCTTCATTTTTGACCTTGGGCTATTATCTTTTTGTGTTCTGAAACCACATCATTTATTCGCTTAATTATTTTATAAGGTCCATCCAAAAGCGTCTGAAGTTTGGGAAATAGTCCTTTCTTTCGTTGCGGGTTGTATAATAGAACCAACTGATCTTCTTTGAAGCCCTTAGATTTTGCAGCTTTATCATATCTCGCTTTCATTTTGTCGCTTGTCAATTTAATTTTTTTACTCACAAATTCATGGAATTCATCAAGGTTCTCTCTCTCCTGGGAAAAATTTCCTTCATTTTCAGATACGGGTTTAATGCCAATGCCGAAAACAATTTTTGCTGGTGTTCGTGAAGTGGAATCATGAACAGCTGACCGGTATGCCAGAAGAAATTTTGGTACATGCTCATCCCAGTCTTTTTGATGATCGCTAACCACCTTTCTCAAATACTCTTCTAAGGTGTGGTTAAATCTATACCATGCCACCAGATTGAAGGTGCATCTTTATTCCTCACACTTTACACATTTATTTAAATATCGCAGACTCAAAATTTCTACCTTTCTCAGAATGTAGCTCCAATGTAACACCATAGCGACATACCCAGTTGCTCACAAATGCATCTGCAACAGTTTTCGCCTCCTGGTTTGGTATAGCATGTACTTCTGGCTACTTACTAAAATAGTCCATTACCAGCATTACTGACAAGGAAAGGACCTGCTACATCGATTGCGATTCGTTCAAATGGAGCACCTGAATTGTATTTCTGCAACTGCTCACGACTTCTTCTAACTGAGCCTTTGGCTGCCATACACTGTGCACAATTTACTATCCAATCCGCTACGGTTTGTTGACAACCCACCCAATAAAATCTTTGCTTTATTTTCTCTAGGGTCTTTGTCACTCCCAGATGCCCACCACTGAATCCATTATGAAACTCTTTCACCACATCGGTCATTTTGGACGATGGCACGACAACTAAATTAGATGTCGTCTTCCCGTCCGGAATTCCCCACATGCGATACAGGCATCCATTCATCAGTGAGAGGCTATTCCACTGTGCCCAGTATGATTTCACCAGTGGGCTCTCAGCTGATATCTCTTCACGCAGTGGTTTCTTGTTTTCTTCTTTAGCCAAAATAATTTTTGCCAAAACGGAATCATTTCTTTGTGCCGTAGACCAGTCTTCAGTGGATTCTATATTCATTAAGCGAATGTCAACGATGCCTTCTTTATTCTCAGTCTTGGCACAGTGTTTGCACTCCAAGCTACATGATCGTCTTGAAAGAGCATCCGCATTGCCGTGTTTTAAGCCATATCTCTGGAGGCGTTCGATCGAACGGGCAAGTTGGCCTTAAGGGTTTTTAAAGTGCAGCAGCCACCTAAGTGCGGAATGGTCCGTTCTAAGTGTAAAGTGTTGACCATACAAATACTTGTGACAATGTTTCACGGACTCTAATACTGCTAAAAGCTCCCGGCGAATTACGCAGTAATTTCTCTCAGGCTTCGAATTTATCCAGCTGTAATAGCCTATAACCTTTTCCTTGCCATCGATCACCTGAAAGAGGACACCCACTATTCCAGATCCACTTGCGTCAGTGTCTAGTACAAACTTTTGGTCAGCAATCGGATATGCCAAAACTGGTGCCTTACACAACAACTCTTTAAGGCTTTGAAACGCTTTTTCTTGAGCCGCACCCCGCTGACACAGACCATTTGTTATTATATTTTATACCTAAATTAGAATGTTGTAATAAACAAAGGTTTCTATATTTTGTTTTTTGTTCAAAAATCGTTCTGATATTATTTTTAACATAGGATAATAATATAT
This sequence comes from Thelaira solivaga, assembly GCA_947397855.1. NCBI lineage: Eukaryota > Metazoa > Arthropoda > Insecta > Diptera > Tachinidae > Thelaira > Thelaira solivaga. The sequence goes on from OX377614.1 coordinate 45,577,068, forward strand.
AATTTAGAAGGACATCTTACAATCAAAGAAATAGAAGAATTTTTTATATATATTAAGACAGATTAACAACGATTTATAAGACAATATAAAACAAATATGACTGTTAATAACTCTAATAATAGAATAGAACTAACAATATATAAATCAATGACTTATGTATCTAGCATATCTAAACGTTTTAAGTCTTACAACACATTAATGCCCAATTTTTAACTTGGTATTTAAATACAGAATTAGTTAAATGCTACTTAAATTTAAGTTGTATTTTTAAATACACTTTGAGTTTTTCAGTTAATAGTTAAGCAACACATTTATTTGCCATAAAGTATGGCAGCATCATCAATTTATCAACAAAAACAGCTGTTAAAATCAGCGTGAAATATTTGTGTTACAAGTCATTATTGCTGGAAGAGAATTAAGAAGAATTTGTTTAAAAGTGCTTTATATTAAAAATTAAAATATATAAACGATATTTTAAAAAACTGTGCTTCTTATTTAAAAAAAAAAAAAAAACAATAAAATGAGCGGACAGCAGCAGATAGAGAAAAAAAGTCCCAACTTCACTTCAATAGAAGTTTACTTTTTATTGGAAGCCGTAAAAAAATATAGAAGAATAATAGAAAATAAAAGAACTGATAGGGTGGGCGCTGAAGAGAAGGTAAATGCCTGGAAAAGTGTGGAGCGTGAGTTTAATAGTAAATTTACTCACACGTTTCGCAGCCACAAAGTACTGAAAACAAAATACGGGAACATAAAGGCAACTGCAAAACAAAATTTTGCCTTTGATAAGAGGCAACGTTATGCAACTGGTGGTGGAGGGTCTGCAAGCAAGCGCAACCACAAAAACGGATGAGGTGATATTAGAAATATGCCAAGAGGCTCAAATTTTGGTAAATTCATCGATTTATGACTGCGATGCAGACAATAAAAGTAAGTTTTAATGTTTAATGTCAAGTCAAAAATATTTCAATATAATATATTTTTTTAGACTTCTGTGAAATCTTGAGCGATGTAGACGGTGCAGTTGTTGTTGAAAGTGAGCCTGACAGTGATTTAAAGGAAGAAAATACTAGTACAGTCAGTAAGTTTTTAAAACTTTCAAATTTCAACAATATTTTTTTATTTGATACACCTTGGGGCCAAGTATACTGCGAAAATGCTAAAAAAAAAACCAATTCGTAAAGCTCTTAAAAAGGAAAGGAAGAGCGATTCGTGGACAAATGTTGCTGAGGCCAAATTAGAAAGACAAAAATTAGAAATGGAGTTTCTAAAAGAAAAACAAAGCTTAGAGGTCGAAAAGCTTCGATTAGAAATCGAATATATTCGGAAAAAAATCGAATTGCTAAATTAAGTTTCTTATACTGCAGTAGAAGCCACTACAATTTGTTCCCGTATTTTGTTTTTAACCTTTTATGACTGCGAAATATGTGCGTGAACTTGCTGTTGAACTCAAGTTTCATACTTTTTCAGTCATTTATCTAACCTTCAGCGCTCACCCTATCAGTTCTTTTACTTTCTATTATGCTGCTATATTTTTTTACGGTTTTCAATAAAAAGTCAACTTCTGTTGAAGTGAAGTTGGGCTTTCTTTTCTCTATCTGCTGCTGTCCGCTAATTTTTGTTTGTTTATTTTCAAATGAATTTTTTTTGTACAAATTATTATTTTTCTCTGTCAACTTTTTTTGTTTGTTTGTTTTTATACCCTTCACTGTAAGTAAGAAGGGTACATATAACTTTGTGATTCCGTTTGTAATTTCTACACCCTACATGGGACACCCTATAAAGTATATATATTCTGGATCCTTATACGTAGCGGAATCGATTTAGGGATGTCCGTCTCTCTGTCCGTGTAGTCGTTGAAATCAACTTTCAAAAGAATCTAGACCACATTCAGAAAAGTATAGCATACCAAACGGTCAGTTGTTGCTGTAAGACTATTGCTATTGAAATTCAGCCAGATCGGTCTATAAATGGCGGAGCTATGAGTCAAAAACCGAAACTACCTCTATTTTTTACCATTTTTTGAGTGGGTTTTTTTTGCCTATTTTGTCTAAACGAAGACACGGACAAAAAAACATGGTATGCAGTTTTATTTAAAGTATAAGTCGTAATACCTGTGCTAAAAATTAAAGCAATCGGTCCACAAATGGCCGAGGAATATCAAAAATGCAGCCGAAATTTTAGATTTTCATAAATTATGGCTTTGTTTTTACGCGATTTTTATCTCTACTTTAAAAAAAATAGTACGCAGTTTTTTTAAACATCACAAATATAGTATCCTAACCAAAACACAGCTGGATGGGTCCATAAATGGAAGTGCTATGAGTCAAAAATTGCGATTACCTCTATTTTTGAATATTTTTGGTGCGTTTTTTGCGTAATTTGTCTAAACTACAAGACGAACAAACAAACTTGGTACGCAGTTTTATTACAAATAATAATAATTGTAATGTCTGTGCAAAAAAACCAGAAAAGTCGGTCGACAAATGGACCAGAAAAATCAAAATATGCAACCGAAATTTTAGATTTTTATTAATTATGGCTTTGTTTTTTTGCGTTTTTTGTCTAAACTGAAAAAAAGTAGTACGTAGTTTTTTCAAACATCACATTCATAGTATCGCAACCAAAACTCAGGTGGATGGGTCCATAAATGGCGGAACTACGAGTCAAAAATTGTGATTACCTCTTTTTTTTACCATTTTTGGTGGGGTTTTTGCGTAATTTGTCTAAACTACAAGACGGACAATAAAATGTGGTACGCAGTTTTATTACAAATAACTGCCGTAATGTTTGTGCAAAAAATCAAATAGATCGGTCCACAAATGGACCAAAAACACAACCGGCATTTCACATTCTTATTAATTTTTGTTTTGTTTTTGCTTTGTTTTTTTTTTTTGTTCAAATTTTTTAGCTGTCATGTGCGTAATGCTTTGTACACACAACCACGAAAAATAAAAGAGTGTATGGGTGTATGCGTGGTTTTTATTGCCTTGAGTACAATAGTACGAATACAGACATCTCTATGAAAGAGAGTGCATTAGATCTTTCTCGATAATTAAATATTTAATTAAATATGTTTGGCTTAAAAATTTGCAAAATTAAATGGAAAAAATTTTTTTGTTTTTCTATTTAATATCTTTCTTAGAATTTCTTTTCTAATCAATTTAAATATTGAGTGCCTGCAGACATTTTATTGCTTTTAAAAATTAGGTTCTCAGAAAGGATTGTTTCTTAATTTTAGTCGTATTATAAAAATTTATTTTTTTTATAGATATTTCGCTCCAATAATAAATAAATAAATTTTTCATATTTAATACGACCTCAAGCTGAACAAAGCATGCGTATCAATTACATACCTACTTTTTTTGAAGTGAGTGAATATAAATATGGTTAGTTAAATGTGTTTTTTAGTATTTGTAAATATCTTTTCAGTATTTTTCACATACTAAGATACAAATGTGCATAAATAAGTTTATTTCTCTAATAGAATATTATGGGTTGGTTCACATATCATTTGAAACAAGAGGTCATCACCAAATTTGTAATCACCCAAGTACTCAGAAAAATCTTTGCATTATTTTTAAAAAATTTATGAAATTCCCTCATACCGAAGTACTCTTCTTCTGAGGGATTTTTGGGCAGGAAAATTGCTAAAATTAAAAAGAAATTAAATCTGTAGGCTCTAAGCTTTCTGGAAATGTTTTAACATTTCTGAAAAATTCGTAGTTTTTATTTTAAGATGCAAAACGGAAACTGCCAAAATCCTTGAATTCAACAGTACTGGGGTGTATGGAAATTTCAAAATAATCCAAAGTAACTTCCGAACGAACCATAGAAGATTACGAGATAAGATGTATATCATTTTAAAAGGTAGGTCGTCTAGATTTCTATCTTCTAAGCACTCAGAAAAAACTTTACATTATTTTTAAAATATTTTTAATTTCCCTCTTACCCCAGTACTCATACTCTGAGGAATTTTTATCATTCCTCATTTTGGCAGCAGAAACTTACTGAAACCAAACTGAAATGAAATTTGAAAGTTCTACGCTTTCTGAAAGTGTTTTAACATTTATTTGAAATTTCGTAACGCAAAACGGAAATTGCCTAGACCCTTCAGAGCAACAGCACTGGAGTATATGAAAATTAAAAAAAATAAAAAAAAATTTAAAATATCCAAAGTAATATATGAATATTTGATTGGTTGGTTACAAATATAGATGATCTCCGCTAAACAATTGCTTAAAACATTTAATATTATTGACTTAAGACGTATTTGATAAATAACCCATTAATACTGAAAATATTTACAAATACTAAAAAACGTTGGGTTTTACGTTAAAACATATTTAACGCGGCATATTTATCTTCACTCATTTAATTTTTTCTATGGTTTTGCTATTAATAAAGAATGTGGAAAGCGTAAAATATTAATATTTCGCTAACACAGTGAAGGGTATATAAGACTCGGCACTGCCGAATTTAACTTGTTTTTAATTGTTTTTGTAAATAATAAGCGAAAAAGATTTATTTTTAATTTTTAGTTTATTTTCAAATGTATTTTTATGTACAAATAATTATTTTTCTGTTAAGTTTTTTGTTGTGAATAAAGACTGGATTAAAATTTTTATTATTACAAAAATAAAATGTATTGAACAATGAAAAAAAGCCATGCACTATGTCATAGAATATTTTTACAGTAAACGTTTAAAATAGTTATTTATTAAATTTCACCGAGCAGTGCTGTTTTTATTAAAGTTTCCTGTTATGACATTATTGGGTACATCATTTACAAAATTTACAGCCGCTTCTAAGCTATCTTGTAAAGACGGAAGTTCCTGTTCTTTATTTAAACAGCATATATTGTTCAAAACAGCAGTAGCCACAATAATACCTTCGACCTATTTGATATTTAATCGAATGCCTAGGGATAAAATGGCAAATCTTCTTTTCCAAACGCCATAACTTCTTTCAACACAATTACGTGTTGGTATTTGCAACTGGTTGTATAAATTTTCCTCAGCGTGATTATAAAATCTTTGCCAGGATACCCACTGTCAGCTACAATAACACTGTTAGCAAACTCACCATTATAAAATCTGGAATATATTTTTGAATTTTTTAAAATATTAGAGCCGTTCCATGAGGCAACAATATCTAATATCTTAAGATGTGCATCGCACATCGTTTGCACGTTCATGGAGAAAAAACCTTTTCTATTTCTATACAATTCGGCATCCTCTCCACCTAGAAATTGGAAAACAATATATAATTAATATAAATAATAAAATTTTTTAATATTTACCTGGAGATAATATTCTAACATGAGTACAATCAAGTGCAGCAACAACATTAGGAAATTTCGCAATATCATAAAAATCATGCTTCGTATTTAAAAGTTCTTCACGACTTTTAGGAAATACAACAAAACGGTCTCGTAGCTTGGCTATATAATGGGTAACTTTGCCAACAATATTGGAGACTGCCGTAGTTGATACACTATACACATCACCAATTGTTTACAGCATTCCATCTGTTGCGTAAACCCTCAATGTTATCAGAAACATATGCTCCTCACTAATTGCTTTTTAGAATTACCTATTTGCTTTATACGTAAGTATGTATACACAGCCTTTGGACTTACCAAGTGGTTGGGTTTTTTATGTGTGGCCCAATGAGCTCCAAAATACAGTATGCCGATTTTTTGGACATGTGAAATCTTTGGTAAAACTCTGTCTCCTAATATAGTAAAATGATTGGGTCGTGCTCTTATTGTACGTGGCTTTCGTACAACTGCTGCGATAATCAATACTTCAGAGATTTCAGCATCACTCATGTCTTCTTCATCAGAACTCATTTTAATTATTTTTCTTTAGTTGTTTGTTTTTGTTTTACTTTTATTATTATCATTTATTATATTTATTAAATTAAAAACAATAACCTTTTTTGTACGAGATACACAAAAAAAAAAACTCAAAATCATATGTTTTATATGTGCAACTTAAGTGTACTTTAAATGCATAAGATTGGATATTTAAATATGTGTATCTCGTACAAAAAAGGTTATTGTGTTTAATTTAATAAATATAATAAATGATAATAATAAAAGTAAAACAAAAACATTATTGTTTTTTTTTTAAGTTGTATTTAAATACAACTTAAATTTAAGTAGAATTTAACTAATTCTGTATTTAAATACCAAGTTAAAAATTGGACATAAATGTAACTTAAAGTTCAGATAACACTTAAGTGCGAAGTCAAATACTGGGCATAAGGAGGTAATTTAGTGATCCAGAAGATAAGCTAAACAAGCTAGATATGTCTAATATAGATATTGGGGTTTGCCTTTGAAGTCACCACAAGAAAGTTGTAGAGTGCCAGATACGCCATAGTCGCTGCTGTACATGGGTCATTTTGGGTAGGACTGTCATCATCATCTACCAGTCTAATTAGAGAATAGCAGGTTAACACGCATTTTACTCACAAAAGCACAAGGCGTTTTCGTTTGACTACTATTCCATAATGGGAATATTAGTAAAAGAAATTTTTTTTTTGTTTTTTAAATTAGATTGTTTAAAAATATTACTTATTAACTAACTAAACCTATTTATTTTCCATTAATGCATACGATAAATGTTAATTATTAACAAAATCTTTTTTTTTCTGTAAAAACTACATCTACCATGAATTATGCCTAAAATTCTCATTATTGAAAAGCAAAATAATTGTGAAGAAAGAAATTGTTAATCAGTGTTAATTGAATTAAATTCATACATTTATTAAACCTTCAATTTTTATAGAAGAAAAAAAACCCAAAAAGCAACTAAAACAACAATAAGCTGATCATCATCGTGTATGGATTGCTGGCCCGACAATCGCAACATCGTGATTGAGTTGATTTTGTTTGTAAGTAACATTGTATTTTTTTGTATGAAGATTATCATTTATTTTAGAATGGTAATTATATCGTATATGTACTCGTACATACATATTCATTCATAAAAAAGGTTGATTTTTTTCCTTCTATTATTTCATTGTAAATCGCGTAGTTTGAATGAAATGTATAGTAAATAATAATAACAAAATATTAATCTTTATTGTTTTTGAATATATAGTTTTCAATATTAAAATGTTGGTTGGGAAATTTATTTATTTATTCAGTTCAATGCTTATAGTGTTTTTACACTAGAGCACATTTAACATCTACCATCTATTCGGCGAGATGACAACATCTTCCCATATAAAATGCATGTAGAAAAAATCAACATCTTCCAACATCTTTACAAGATGTTCCTAGCTCATTTTGTTTCACTCAACATCTTTCGATAATTTTCGTGCCATCACTAGAAAAATGGCAATATTTTCGATTTTAGTGGCATCACTTATAAAGTAACATTTATTTATACATACATAACATAAGTATGTACACATATTAAACAAAATAAAAATTCTAATTTTGAAGCCTAATGGATTGATCTTGCAAAGCAACAATAATGAATGATTTTTCAAAATTTATTTTAAGATATTTTTTGTTTTCGAAAATTATGCGTCTTCTTTTCTTTTATTTTTCGACAGTTTAGTTGATGGTAGATGTTAGATGTTGGTAATGTAAAAAGCATTTCATCATTTTCAACACCTTTCACGCGTTCCTCTGAGATGTGGTGTAGTGTAAAAACCCTATAATAGGGTTTTTTGTTTGAATATTTGAATCTTTTTGTGACTTTTGATTAATAATTCTTATTTAGTCAATTGCTTTTACAATATAAAGGTTCTAATATTTGCAAGAAACGTGTTACAGCCGTATTTGGTCAGTGTGGCTTCGGCCTAGCTCAAGGGAGAACATCTGCTTTCTCAGCGGGTTCCGACCCTCCACACTGTATACACTGGACATAAAAAAAATCTTTACTGAATCACTCTATTCACAAATATTCTACATATACAACACATGAATTAATTTGCAACTGTTTTGTTTCCTCTGGTTCGATTTTTATCCAGAGGTAGCCCTCCCAACCGTGTCACTTTTTCTTTCCCAATATTAATTTTCTCAGTGAACCCTTGTCCAAACCGACCGTTTCCAACGCTACCTTACCTTTACACCATCATGCCCGCTGTAAAAGATATTTTAACTACGCATAGTTTTTATACGTTATAACAATTTATTTATAATTTTCTTAACCTATAACATGGTACATATTTCCTTTTTTTTTTTTTCTTAATCCTATTTCCTACTTAGAGATGTATACAGCAACAACAAAAAAAATTTTTTTTTTTTATACAATCATTAATTTAAAACAAAAGAAAAATCTAACGGTTACCTTACTTATCTATCCTAACCGCTTCTTTTAATTATGTTGGCTATTTTCCGTTTTGCAACGGTCGCACGCAAATACCGGTGTATATAAAAAAATTTTCTTTTTCTTTTTTTTTTTGATATATTTTTTTTTTTTTTTTGAGGGAGCTCCCTAAAGTTAAATCAGTTGATCTTCTAATTTTGAGCCTTTAATTAAAATGCAAGCGTTACATATATATTCTTTTTTTTTTTTTTTTTTGTTTTTGCTTATTTTCTACGCTACGGTATTATAAAATAATTTTCTTTTAATCCTATGGTTATTACTTCAAATTGCTATTATTTTTCTCTATTTTTGGATGGTGGTGCCCTCTTTTGAGGCAAATAGGATGAATTTTTAATGTTTTATATATGTGTTTCTCCTTTTTTTTTTTTTTTTTGTCGCCTATTTTAAGGCTTTAATATTGAATTAATTTTCATAAACAAATTTTAATTGAAACTCAAGTTAAAAATAATCAACAATCTCCACAAGACACCACACACATATAAATAATATAAATACATACATACGATGACACTGTCATGTGATCCTGTCACTTCGTTTTTTTCTTCTTTTCTTTTGTCTGACTGTGTCCAACACTGTGTAGCAGTTAGGTTATTCCCCGTTCTTGGCCGTTATCCTTAATTGAGATTTTTACCTTTTCTTTTCTAGCAAGCCTTCTTCTGGGTTATTAGGATTTGGTCCTTATCTTTAGGATTCCAGATCACCGTTTTGTTCTTTTTATAAGTCCCCTTTTCTTTGTTTTTTTTTTTTTTTTTTTCTTTAAGATCTTCGAAAAAAAAACTTTTTTTCTTTTTTTAATTGTGCTAATTTACGGAAGTTGTTATTTCAAACTGATCCGCACTGTTACGCTTCTATTTTCTTAATCATCTTTCGCGCGTTTCTCATGTTAACTTTCCCCCCCAGGATTTCTATTTGAAAAATTCCCCTCCTTCTCTTCTTTTTTAACCATTTCCCTATATCCTTCCATGTTTTCTGTACATATTTTCCATTTTCCCTATGTCCCCCACTAACAACAATCTACTTTCTTCTCCCGCTCTGTGTTGTTAGTGTAGGTTTAGCAGTACTATTTTTTTTTTTTCTACAATATGTACAGGGTGTCAATAACTTATTTAAATTACTGTTCACTTTATTATTCTCCTGCATCTGGCATCTTTTTGAACTAAGCACATTTATTTTCTTCATTTGTGCACGAATTAAACATTGGCTGCTTAAATTTATCGAAAAGTCAAAAAAAATGAGTTTATAGAAACTTAAATAATAAATATTTAAAAACGCGTATACTTTAAAAAAGTTTTAAAAACTCACACTCTTTGCACGTTGTGACAATATGCACAAAAACATACCCATTACAAGTAGTAACATAGTACAAGATGCTGGACCGTATTGCGGAACAGAGTAAAGCCTTGGCGTTAAAATTACTGGAAATTAATGCCTTCAAATTTGGAGGTTTTAACATGAAAGTCAGTAGCAATTCCCCTGTGTACTTTGGTCTTCGCGTGATTGTTGGCTATCCGGAAGTGGTGAAAAATTATATTAGATTAGTTTAAAAATTAATTTACTATCTTTAATTTAGGATTATTGTGTATTTTCCAGCAAAAGTATCTAATCTGGTGGCGGACTACATACAGGAACATAATTTAAATGCTAAACATGTCTGTGGAGTGCCTTATACTGCTTTGCCTTTGGCTACTTGGATCTCTGTACAGCAAAACACACCTAGGTTAGTACGGCGCAAGGGAGCTAAGCATACGACACTAAGAAATCTATTGAGGGTATTTATAGTGCTGGAGATACATGTCTTATTGTAGATGTGGTTACATCTGGGTCAGTATTTTGGATCCCTTAAAAGATTTGACTAGTGAGGTGTTTTGGTGACTGATGCCGTTGTTGTGTGTTGATCGCGAACAAGGTTGAGCTGGCGATGTAGCCAAGCATTCAGTTAAAATGCATTCTTTCTACTAAATACCCTTTTGGAGGCAGGCAAAATTAGTCGAACACTTCAATTAAATTATATATATTACTAACCATTTTTATAAGCTCTCGTAAGGTCTATGTACGAAGTGAATTAATGCTCAACAGATTAAATTGTATGAAATACAAATTTTGTGATATGGAGAGAAAGATGAGCAGTTTTATCATTCTAGACATTTAGATAGCCGCCAGTGTGGCATGCTAGCATGTACCACATGGCTCCGGCTCTAGTCCATCCACAACAAACGTTGGGAGTAACCTACTGAGGATTCAGAGTAGCGTCTGATGAAATGGTCCATATATTGAGATATGCTATCCCCTTCAGTACTTATTGTACTGAATAAATAACTCATGAGAATATCATGAGTAAAAGAATAAATTTTAAAACCAACACAATTTCTGGAATTAAGCACAAATAAAGATTAATATTTTGTTAAACTTTTAAATTCCAAATAGAAATTATTACATATGTAAATAATAATAATAAATTTGTAAAATCTTTTTTTTTCAATGAATTGTAAAAGAAAATAATTTTTTTATTATTTATTATTATTGAATCTTTCTATAAGAAAATTGCAATAAGTATCCAAATCTTAACTGTAAAAAAATAGAAAAAACCTAAATAATTATTACCCATGTAATAACTAGTTACTTGTACTCAAATCTTAAAATAAAAGGAATGTTCTTCGTTTAAATAAAAAAGTTATATCCCTCTTCTCACTAGGCGCAAGGTATCACTTCTCTTAGGCCTTCTGTGTCCCTCGAACTGTAACAGGTCCCTGGCGAGGGCGTTTGGATGTGTCGCCAGTTTGTGAACGTACTTAGTACAATATTTTTGAATTTCCTTCCGAACCGTTGGAATTTCTAAATCTCTGTGGATATTATCATTTCTTATATACCAGGGGGCGCAGATTATTGTTCGTAATATATTCGACTGTCTTCTTTGTAACTTTTGGATGTTAGATGTGCACGCGGTTCCCCATAGCTGAATGCCATATGTCCAGATTGGTTTAATAATGGCTTTATATAACAGAAATTTATATTCCAAAGATAGAGATGAAAATGGACCTATTAGCCACATTAGTCGAGCTGTTTTTAGTTTCATAGCTGAGATTTTGGCCTCAATGTGGCGTGACCATGTTAGGCGTTTGTCTAGATGGATTCCTAGATATTTAGTTTGGGTTTCCACCGGAACAATGACATTATTTATTTTTATTGGCGGACAATTTGCCTTTCTTAGTGTGAAAGTCACATGGGCACATTTTGATGGATTTACATTGATTTTCCATTTATTTAGCCAACCTTCCAGCTCGTTTATGTGAGCTTGTAAGTGTTCAGATGCAATTTTAGGATCTTTGTTCACACTGCAAACGTTGACTTGAACAGTTTCCTCCTATATGTTTTTCTCATTGGAGTTGCATTCCTAGCTGCACAAGTAATAATGTTTGTAAGGTAGTTCACAGCACATTGTATATCAGACGAGTTCCTTAGAGGGATGTTCTGGGAGAGATGAGAGCTCACATACATTTTTTACTTTAGCCAGTTCGTGTACCGGTTCAGATAGAACGTAGGAGATACTTCAGAGCTTATAAAACTATTACGTAGTGTAATTACAGTCGGCGAATGATCACATGATAAGTCTTCTAGTTGACTAATCAGAAGTTGGTCACGTTTAATATTTTTTATAACAGTGAAGTCAATAAGGTCTGGCTTTTTCGTACAGTCTGTAGGCCAGTATGTGGGCTCACCGCCAGATACGACATCTAGACTATTTTGAGCAATAGCATTATACAGCTGCCTACCTCTTGGGCTAATAAGTCTAGAGCCCCAGTGGGTGTGCTTGGCATTGTAGTCGTCTGCTGCCAGGAACTTGAGTCCCAATGTTGCGAAGAAACTTTTGATATTCTCGCTATCAATTATGTGTCTTAGAGGACCATATACACATGAAATTGTGGTATGAAAATCAGTAAGACTTATAGAGGTTGCCTGAATGAAATCCTTCCCAAATTCTGGCATAACAAAGTGCCTCACGTTTTGACGCCTGTGTAGGAAATCTTCTACCTCGAACCTATGTTGGGATAACCCGTTTGCATTCCAGTAGCAAATACGCAACTGGGTCATTTTATTTTTGTCTAAGAAGGGTCTGCAGAATCATGTTCTGATTCCGCATCATCTCCTGAAACATACCCTGCATATTATTCATAAAACTGTTCATGTTGGTCATGAAATTGTTCATTGTCTCCGTCAGCTTGTCGATTGAACTAGAGCTTGTATCGTTGAAGACCTGAGGGCTGCTCCTTAGTACTTGGGCATATGAAAGATTTTTCACGTTGGGCCTATTTGACGATGGTAAGCCATCGAAGTGTTGTTGGGCATAGTTCACTCTATCCACATGTACACTATTAGGTATTGCAGTAGCTTCAGTATGAAGGCTCGGGTAGTTCAATTTGCGATATTTCGCATTTGCGCGTCTTCGAGGTTGATTCGATTTTTTTATCCTCTCGAATACTTCACATCCTCTATAATTAGCAGAATGTCTTCGTCGTTTTTAGGTGCTGTACACTCCGTGGTTTTATGCGCGTTACCACACACTACGCAAACAGATGGTAGCTTGCAGTAAGATTTTGTGTGGCCAAACTCTTGGCAATTGGTGCATTGTGCAGGGCCATTACGCTTATGTGGCTCCGCTACTGTTATTCTTCGGTTAAGAAGATATCTCAAATTGTAAATAGGATGCGTTGAGTTTTTGGTCTTAAGAAGAGCTGCATTAAAAGCAATCTCCACACGGTGCATTGGTTGGGGAATTTTACCTTTGTTGTGTGTGTTGTGAACATTTCTCACATCGTAGCCTTCATTCTCAATAGCTTTCTTGATTTCGTCAACAGGGACGGAACTGTCAATGCCCTTTACCACAACCACGAGGCCCTTAGCACTTTTTAGTTGGTACGTGTAGTAATTCTTTTTTTCGGCGTTAAGACTATTAACAATTAGACGTTAATTCTTCTCAGTATGGCATTATGGAATGGGTATCCAACTTAGAAAAAGGCGTTAACGAAAAATTGCACGATTTGGAACATAAAGTGAATAATTTTTAAATCTTGCGAAAATAATTCCAGAAAATGTAAGCAGAACAAAGTCACCTACATTTGATGGTCGCATACCATTTAATATCTTCAAGTTCTAGTTTGAAACAGTGGCCGACAAAAATATGTGGAGCAACGAGCAAAAAGCTATTGAGCTGATTTTGGCATTGAAGGGAACGGCAGCAGAAATCTTGGAAAGTATGCCAGCCAATTGCAAGAAAAGCTATGATGACCTAACGGTGGCACTTCCACGTAAGTACTGTGGCGAGCATAAGAAAGATATCTACCGAATGGAGCTGCTTGGCAGAACACAAAAAGGAGGAGAATCACTCCAAGATTTTGCCACGGAGATAGAACGATTGGTGCAGCTGACGTATCCTGTAAAAAATCCTGTAAAAATGGACCAAATAAAAATTGAGGCATTTGTGAACGGCCTTCGCGATCTTGATGTGCTTCAAGCAGCGTGCGCTCTACCCAAGTTAACCTTTTGCAGAAACAGTATCGTTTCGCTAGCACAAGAAACTGCGAAATTGATATCGAAGTCGCAAACGTATAAGGTACGAAATATTGAAGTGCGAGCAATTAGGAAGGAGAAACAAACCAAGGTACGCGTAAAATTCTACAATTGTGGTAAGGTTGGCCACCTACAGAGAAATTTGAAGGCACCAAGAAAACGTAGTAGATCCATCTCTCCAGCAACCAACAACAACAACTGGGTGAACTATCAAGGCTCTCAGGAGTCGCCGTTAAACTAAAACGAGCTAGCGCCATGGGGCAAGCACTAGCTCCTATAATCGAGAGCCCCACAATCTCGATCTCTGTTGTGCAGCAGAAAAACAGCAATCTTACCACTAGAGGAAGTATTAGTGGAAGAAGTCACGTTCTTACTAATAGGGGCGTCGCGGTCTATTATTAGGCCTGATTTGGTTGAGGCCAGAGTCGAGCCTCTAGGAAATGTAAGATTACGGACTCTTACTGGGGAGTCTGCTACAGTCTATGGAAAAGTAAAATTAAAGCTTTCGTTTGCCAACGTGTGTGTTAGCCACGAATTTATTATTGCGGATATTGTGGATGAAGTGATTATCGGTGCCGATTTTATGATAAGTCACGGCATCAACCTGCACATGGGACAACAAATAATGGTTTGGAGAGACGTAGCAGAGGTAAGAAAGCTTACTGCAGCAGAGCGCCAGATATTACAAATGAAGGGAGATTGTGTGGACAGTCGATTGTGGGTTGTAGAGCGAACAGACATAAACAGTGACATTTTAAAAGTCAAGGCCCTAGTCACAAATAATGAGGAAAGAGTTCCTGTGAGGGTCCTTTATTTATCTAGCGGCGAGAAAGTCATAAGTCAACATCACGAAATTGGTCAATGTACACCAGTGGAGGCAGTCGTCAATTGTATAGATGTAAAACGGGAATCTGTCAATATAACTAGCCAAGAAAAGGAGTTCTTCACAGAACATGTTGAAAAATGGGTAGTAGGACTATCGCCAGCAGACAAAACAAAGCCATGCAGCTGCTTAAGAGGCACGCTTCTGTTTTTGCCATGAGTAAGAAAAGCCAAGGTAGGACGGCTATAGTGGAACATTCGATCAACACTGGTGAAGCGAGGCCCATAAAGCAAGCGCCTAGAAGCATTTCTCTGGCAAAATGAAATGAGGTGAAAGAGCTAGTCAGCGAGATGGAGCGGGATGGCATAATCGAACCATCGTCAAGTCCTTGGAGTTCGCCTGTAGTACTGGTGAAGAAGAAAGAAGGCACCAAAAAAGACAGCTATCCACTACCCAGGATTGATGACACCCTGGACACATTTGCCGGAAGAAAATAGTTCTCCACACTAGACTTACAAAGCGGATATTGGCAAGTGGAGATTGCAAAAAAAGATAAAGAGAAAACTGCATTCAGTGCTTGTGATGGCTGATGGCAGTTTAAAGTAATGCCATTTGAACTGTGTTACGCTCCTGCCATATTCGAACGTTTAATGGAGCATGTACTGAAGGGACTTTATTGGAAGACTTGTCTGGTATACCTCGACGACATTATCGTGATGGGAAAAACATTCAATGAACACCTATTCAGGTGTTCGAAGATGTCTTCAAACGCATAACAGCAGCTGGACTAAAGCTCAGTGTAAAGAAATGTGCATTGTTCCAGAAAGAAGTTAAATATTTGGATCACCGCGTAACATCTCACGGCATATCTACCGATGAGGAGAAAATATGAGCAGTAAAGGACTGGTCTCGCCCAAAAAACTTACATGAGAGACGCAGTTGTCTGGGACTGTGCACATACTACAGACGATTCGTTCCGAACTTTGCCAACATCGCTGCAAGTCTTCACGAGCTGACCAAGAAATCCAGACAATATTAGTGGGGTGCGGCTCGCCGGTAGCTTTTAGCGGTATTAGAGTGCGTGAAACATTACCACAAGTATTTGTATGGTCAACACTTTACACTTAGAATAGACTATTCTGCACTTAGGTGGTTGCTGCAGTTTAAGAACCCTGAAGGCCAACTTGCCCCTTGGATCGAACGCCTTCAAAGTTATGAGTTCTCTATCGAACATAGAAGAGGCTTAAAACACGGCAATGCGAATGCTCTTTCAAGACGACCATGTAGCTTGGAGTGCAAACAATGTGCTACGACTGAGAATAAAGAAGGCACCATTGACATTCGCTTAATGAATATAGAATCCACTGAAGACTGGTCTACGGCACAAAGAAATGATTCCGTTTTAGCAAAAATTATTTTGGCTAAAGAAGAAGACAAGAAACCACTGCGTGAAGAGATATCAGCTGAGAGCCCACTGGTGACATCATGCTGGGCATAGTGGAATAGCCTCTCACTGATAAATGGATGCCTGTATCGCATGTGGGAAAGTCCGGACGGGACGACGACATCTAAAATAATTGTCGTGCCATCGTCCAAAATTACCGATGTGGTGAAAGACTTTCGTGAGCAGTTGCAGAAATACAATTCAGGTGCTCCATTTGAACGAATCGCAATGGATGTAGCAGGTCCTTTCCTTGTCAGTAATGCTGGTAGTAATGGACTATTTTAGTAAGTAGCCAGAAGTACATGGCATACCAAACCAGGAGGCGACAACTGTTGCAGATGCATTTGTGAACAACTGGGTGTGTCGCTATGGTGTTACATTGGAGCTACATTCTGACCAAGGTAGAATTTTGAGTCTGCGATACTTAAAGAAATGTGCGAAGTGTGTGGAATAAAGATGTACCTTCAATCCGGTGGCATGGCCTAGATTTAACCACACCTTAGAAGAGTATTTGAGAAAGGTAGTTAGCGATCATCAAAAAGACTGGGAAGAGCATGTACCAAAATTTCTTCCGGCATACCGGTCAGCTGTTCATAATTCCACTTCACGAAACCAGCAAAAATTGTTTTCCGCTGTGAATTTAACATAAATGCGGTTTTAACGTTAAGTCCAACTCATAACAACTGTATTTACCATACAAAGTGAATTTAATAAATGCACATTAAATGCTATTTTGGAATTGAATTAAAGTTGGATTTATGAAACACAACACTATTTTTGTCCGTTAAGCTCAGTGCTACCAAGTTAAAAAGTTCTGTAAATATAGCAACGGCTGCTAATATTATTGAATGAAAAAAACAAAATAAAAAAGATTTGAAATATTTTCAGAAGAAAATGCTTTCAGTGGCAGCAGCAATAAAAGCATTTCGATTTCGATGGATTTTCATATGTACTCGTACGTTAAAATTTGCATTTTACATACGGTTTATAATTTTTGTGTTCACATACATATATGTTATGTGCATATGACATAACCTCTAATTTACGAAAACAAACAAACATTTATTAAAGCAGCTGCTTTATAAAGTGTTTCTAGTAGTGTTAATCATACAGCATTTGATATTTTGTTGCGTAATAAACGTTATACACAATTATGTTAAATGTTTTTTGGTGATTTTTTTTTATTTTTTTAACAATACGTATAAAAAAATGTTTAAATATAAATAAAGCGAGTAATAATATCAACAAAAATTATATACTAAAAGCTTAAAGAAGGAAACTATGGTTAAAATAATCTTTTTTGTACGCTGTCGCCTTAAATTTTGTTTGAGCTGAAATTTGAAATGAAAACTTGACATCATTCAATACATACGCTTTTTCACATCAAATAGAACGAGCTCTAAATAAAAAAAAAATAACATTCCTATCACACATAAGAAAAACACATATGTTATATTTCAAGAGGATCACACTAATGTTAAATTTTAACATTACATATGACTTGTACACATAACGTGAACACAGCTTTACGGATAAGAACTTGAAAAGCAACACTTCACTACTCTTCACTATTTGAACTCTGTGCACCGAGCAATCAGAGGTGTCAGAGTGCAGACATAGTATACATTTTCTTTCTGTCTTTTTTGCACGAACTCAAAATTTTTATTTTGTTTTGCTCAGGTATTTCTAAAAAATTTACACTTTCATTATTTACATTTCGTAAACATGAATTTTAAAACATGAAAATTTGTGTTTGTTACCACTTTTACATTAAATTCCATACTTCATAACAATAAACGTATATATAAGAATTTCCGGCATGTGCATTTTCATTACGGAAATAACTTTTTAATTAATGTCTTTTAAAACAAAAAATTTTTCATTTTACTTATTTTCTCTTATCCGTAATATTAAAACACTATATCTGTCTCTTACATACAAACTCAAAATAAAAAGCTGTTTTTCAAAATTCTAACCTCAAAAGTTTCATCTCTGGTTGCTTAGTGCTCTGTGAGCAAGTAACTACTTGTATATACTTTTGGCAAATGTATTTACAAATACAAAAAAGTTATTTGTTGCAGATGTCTAATTTTTATTAAAGAAAGTATGTAGAAAGAGCGAGAGAGGGAACTTAAATGAGAATAATTGTTTTTCATTATCTATCGAGACTGTTGCTGCCAGATCTAAGGTAATGATGTTTCTAAAAGTCACCACGGGTTATGTAAATACATATTAATTTTTTACACCATATGAAGCTACATATCTTTTTTTATTAAAGTATAATTTATATTATGTTTAAATATAATTTATCATTTACAATCTCATATTTTATAGGCTTATAGAAACTCTGTTATTAATATCTGTCAATTTTTGTTGAATGATTTGCCGATTTTGTGTTACGAAGTGTGGTAGCTCCAGCAAAGTATTGGGTGTTCCGCAAAATATAGTACTAATTTTTTTAGGACTTTTTTCGCTGAGTTATTTACTTTTTCTTGTTCCTATTTTCGGAACAAGATTTTTGCAAATGCTTAGTCCCCATTTACATTATGGACATTTCTGTCCGGACAGACGAAGTTTGTAGGCGAGGGGGCAAATACGCAAGATGTGTAGCACACGACCATCTGTACTAGACACTTTTTTGTCTCTCTTTTCAACTTTTCGGAATAATCGTCTTGTTGCTTCATTTCATTTTTGTATACTGTATTAATTTGCCCATACTTTTATAGAAATCAATTTTTAAAATGTATTTATTTATACAACATATTAAATAATTATTTGGAATAATAAAGTTTAAGAAAATTTAATCTTTATTATAAAGGGAGTTCATATGTAAAAAAGAAAAGAAGCAACTAAGCCACCTAGTCCGGATGGTAACAGGAAAATGCTAGTTAATGTGGACTGCAGGAGTCTTTGAATTCAAGTGGCTAGCTACCGGTCGGCTCGGGGAGAACTCGGTCCACATGAACTACATTTTCTTTTTCTCTATAGTCCTACAAGGTTTATTATAGACTGCACTTTTATTTAGGCTATTAAAACAAAACAAAATATGAACGGAAAGTATCTAGAGCTGCGTAATGTAGTTGAATCACTTTTCGAGTAAAAACTAACGTCAGCAAACCGTAGAAGAAGAAGAGTACAACATAATTTATTCCATGATTAGAATATAAGATTTCTTTTATTCACATAAAATGCAATAAAGAATTTTTAATTATAAACTAAAGTTAACAATTTAAATCATTTCGCTATTCAAATATATCGAATCTGAGAAAATTATGCATTCGACAAAATAATCACGACAACCAAAAAAAAACAATTTTATCTTTTAGGCCATTTACACTGAAGTCAAATCTAGTACATACGAAATTTTGAACTAAATCTAGTTCATTTTTACTGAATTTCCCACACAAAACAAAATCCAGTTCGTTACTAGATTTTGCCAAAATCTTGGTGTACTTAGTAATACAACTGTGGTTTTGTTATTAATACACCAAAAAAATACGACACTACACGGTATAGATTTAAAAAGAGATTTCCTGTTGACTTGACATTGTTAAAAGTACCAAAAAGGCGGTCAAAGTGAAATTCTTGAACTCCAATGACATCTCTATGTAGCCCACAAGAGTGTGCAATACCGTTTGAACCGACTTACCCTTTGTGTAGGCATGCTGAGAGGTTGACAGGAGGCGATCGTCAATCGACATCCGAATTCTGATGTCAATAAGTCTCTCAGTGGTTCGCTACCAAAGAAAAAAATTAAACAAGCACCACGATCATAATAATAGCCCTACTCACAATCTTGTGCAAATGGTCTTGCATCATAGCATTTGCATAATGTTGTAGTATATTTTTGCTCTACACTAACAAAATATACATAAGTGCCTTGCTTCACATTTGCAAATAAGCAACACATTTGCAAGACCATTTGCACAAGATTGTGAGTAGGGCTATTGTATATTACGTATGCAACATGTCCAGTCAGCGTTACCATATATATATTTTTCTTAATTTCTTATTTCTTCAAAAAGGACTTTTTTACAAAAGTGCAAAATTTTAAAAGAACTTATAAAAATGTAATTCGAATTTATTTTATTTAAAAATATTTTTTATTTATTAATTCTCTTAAATTACAATTATAAATTATAAGGTAAGAGGAAAAAAAAGGGGAGAGCAATGGCATCTTAGCTTACAAAGAACTACTTATTATAAAAAAACATGAAATAAAACTGACATTATGAAAGTATCCCATATATTAATATAATAATTGCATTTGTTATTTGCAAAAAAACTTATTTTTAGCCAATAAATTTAAATCTTTTTGGCATCTCAAAAAACTTGCAAACTGAAAACTTGACAAATTTTAACAAGTATTGCAACTAAACCAAAACACACCGTTCACAATTGATGGGACATATTTACAGTTGCACAAATTTGCAAATCTCAAATGCACAAGATTGTGAGTAGGGCAATTGTATTTTATTTTTGGCAAATTTACTTTTAATTCTTTTTTTTTTTTTTGGATCAGCCACAATGTTATTTTTTTTTTTTTTTGGAAAGCAGAGGAATGATATTAAAAAACGAAAATAAGTTTGTTTTATATAATTTATGTGCATACAATCAAAGTATAGAAAATGTGACCGATGCCTTTAATGTATGGTAAAAATATGTCTCTACTTGCAACGTATTATATATTTGAATGCAAAAAAACTATTTAAAGTAGAAACTACTTGATATATTGAAACAACATGTTTTATGATACAGTCGACTCTTGATTAATTGAAATTCGTAAATCGAAACATTGTATAACTACATCTTCCGAGCACTGCGTCTTTGAATCGATGGAGCAGTATTAAAAGTTTGCAGCTACTATAGGTAAAAATGTGTGTCTATATAATGCACTCGCAGAGAAAATTCGAAATATTGTGGTAACAAAATTTTTTCAATCAAATTCAAACAACGAATGCCATCTTATCTTTATCAACACAAATGTTTAAAGAAAATCCTAAACTATTCTGCATTTTGACAAGTTATTTTAATCACGATCCGTTAGAAAACATTTGAGATTCGCGATAAGGGTGAGTATAATATTATTTTTGGTTCGAAGAGAATAACGTTTGTTACATTTTAAACTTTTCTGGTCCTTGTTATGTTACGGAAACATTCTCCATGGGAAACGTCTAAATATAAAGCAATGAATAATGAAAAAATTTAAATTTTAAACCATTAAATTTTATATTAAAAAAAAACAGTAAAGTCAGCCAAAGTGTAACATTTTGCATTACATGTTTTACTTTCTATCATTTCATACACACAAGGTACATATTTAGTATAATGCCTTAAAAATGGCATTATACTAAATAAAATCTACAACAAACATTAAAATACAAAAACAGCACTACTACTAAAAGAGAAAATATACTACTAAAAGAGAAAATATCAATGTAATCCACTCATACACTTACAAAACATAGGCTCGCAAACAAATTTTGACGTTTACTAAAGATAGCAGGAGATGTATGCTGTTCTACTGTCATTACCGTGTTAATTCTGCCATGTTTATAGTCTTTGGTCATAGTCTAATGTTGGTATATTTTCATTATTAAGAGACATTGTACAGGCCAACTTTTACAAGTCTTCAGCTTGCGCAGCCGCTGCTGCTTCAACTCCAATTTTTGTATTTGCATCCTAAATGCACAGAGTAAAAAAAGTTACCATGATTTTGAGATAAAAAAATTATAAACGGAAAGATAAAAGAAAAAACCAGGGACTAGAAGGAATACAAATTATTTAAATTTGTTGCATTTTTAGTATTTCATTTTGTCTTCATTGTTACTGTTTCGTTTATTACCTAATTATGTAAAAGAGAAATAAAAATAGAATATTTCTATTTGCTTTGTAGTGTTGGTTGAAAATTTTGTTTATTTGGTTCAATGCCTACTTTGTTAGATTTTTATTTTCTTGTTTAAGCATTTTGAAACTTTTTGTTTGCCTATTGACTAAAATTCTCATTTAGTCGATTGGTATAATGAAACAAGAAGAATGTTATGGCAGGAATTTAACAAGACTTGGGAGTAATCTACTGAAGATTCAGAGTAGCGTCTGATGAAACAACTGTATAGATATGCTTTCCCTTTTAATACTTATTGTGCTAAGTAAACAATTTTTTAAAATTTTCCATGAGAATATCATGGAAAATAAGGCATTTTGCACACCAATATAATTTGGAATTAAGCACGAATAAAGAATAAATATCGTTGAAAGCTAGGTGGAAAAATTGTGAATGGGTTAGTGAAAAACTGTGAGTATATGCAACTGTCAGGTGTTTACTTTCATGTGTAAACGCTAGGCCAGCTGCAAGTTCGAAAAATGAGTGTTAGTAAAAAATGTATGTATTTAATTTTTCCAACTTTCACTAGCATGTGAAAATGCTAGTTAAACAAATTTTGAGATAGTAAAAAAAACAAGAGACGTGCAATTGCATTAATGTTGTTTCTTGTATAATTCTGCCATGTTCTGAATTACCAACCTTGCTTCAACACCAGGTAAAATTTTGATCGTCTCTTGAAAATAGTGCCAAGCATGTTTCAATTTCCTTGTGAAATCATCAAGCATCTCTGTGATTAAAATATTCGTGCATTGCCAAGAAAAACAGAGATGGCTTATCTACTCCGACCATGTAAATGTAACAATTTCGACAAGTGAAGAAAAAGCTTGAAGCGCACAGCTGCTTTCTTGATATCACCTGGTATGAATTCGCCTTAATTGAGCAATTAAGCATTTTACGCAATTATCGCCTTTATTGAGCTCAATTTACCATTAAATTTCCATTAAATAATTGAGCAATTAAAAATTGATTGCACGTTACACTGCAGTCACACGATCAAGTTTTTTTATAATTCTCTTTCTAGAAATTTACATATACTGCTTGTCAAAATTCACAAAAATTGAAAGCTGTGACGTAGGCTGCACGCAATTTCAAAGCAAGTTTTTCAACAAGATGTTTTTTAACTTCTTCCACCGACAGTTTTGTTTCGGCGGCAATAGAGTTATATGCCTTAAATTTTAAATTATTATGAATATTCCAGAATATTCATGTTCCACAGAACTTCATGCCTTCTGTATATCTCTATGAACTGCAAAACGTCGTTATATTTGTTTAATTTGTTCACAAACAAATTTAAAAAGCAAAACAATACTGGCGGCAGAATAAAAATTCAAATTTGGAATAAAAAAACTGCAGTCAGCTGTTTTCTTGACTGTAATTTGAAACACTCAATTGAACGAAAAATTGAAAGCAAACTCTCAGAAAATTTTAAAAGTGTGAGTGTATTGGTTAATAAAGTCAAAATCAAAATGCAACTCTTTGTTGTGAGAAAAGTTGATATTTTCAGTATTAAAAAAAGAAAACGTAAATAAATTCAAAAATATATCTCATAAAAAGGAAATGGCAGCCGAAGTTACCGGTAAATAAATTTTAAAAATTGTTATTGAAAATAATTTTTAAATAAGTAATTTCTTTTTATCAATAGCTTGCCTTCAAAACTTGATTGCACTGATTGGTGTAGTTCAATATTTTTAGTATAAGCTACCAAAATTTTTTTTAAATTTGACTTTTTTCATTTTTTATTTTATAAATACTCAAACATATTTAAAAAAATCACAATATTATCAGTTGTCAAATGCTTAGTTGCGTAAACTTAATTAAATATGTGTGAACACCCAAATCAGTCACACAATTTAAAACTTAATTGACATCATTAACTTTTACGCCTGAACAGGCTATAACCATATTAAATACTTGAAAAAAAAATACAATAATTGTTTAATCTAAACTATTTTTTTTTTCTTTGGCCGACTGCAACTTGTTTTTTTTAAACTTCATACTTGTTATTACTTTTCCTTTTGAAAATTTCTTGAAAAATGATAATCGAAACAAAATTGTTTCTTTCTGTCACTGCGTGTATAAGAGCAAACATCAAATTTTTTTCTTCAGTGTTTTATTAATTCAGTATTTCCTGTTAAGACGATTTTACCTGCTGTTCTTATGCTATGATATTGCCATCACTTAATCACAAATTTTAATATCTAGAAGCCACCCTGTGTTGAAAAATTTTTCATGTAATTTTTTTATTGTGAAAGGAATTTGAGGACGTATTATTTTTAAGAAATTGTATGAAAGTTGTCATAGCGTATTTAAATAATAAATAAGTAAGTACTTATTGTGTTTGTGAAAGAAATATTAAATAGAAGATATTTATTCTTGGTCACGGTCCTTTTGAATGTTTTTATAAATTAACATTAAATGCATTTGTTCGTATACATAGATAAAGCTAAATGTCGGATTCTGAAGAAAGTAATATGTCGGACAGTGGGTCTGAAGATGGATCCGTTGTATCAAACAAATCGCAAAAAAGTGGTCGTTCGCGCTCGCCTATAAGATCCATATCTGGATCAAAGTCTAGATCTGCATCAAGATCCCAATCAAGGTCAAGATCACGTTCTCGGTCCCGTTCACGATCGGTAGCTTCAGAATCCGGTTCAGAAAATTCTGTTAGGGGGCACAAGCAACGGTCTAGGAATATCGATGACGAGGATGAAGACGACGTGGACGGCGATGACGTAGACTCTGAGGAATATGAAGAAGATGAAGATGATAGACCAAGAAAAAAGAAAAAGAAAGATCGTTTTGGTGGATTTATTATTGATGAAGCTGAAGTAGACGATGAGGTAATTATTTCAAATAGGTAATTAAAGGAAATATATAAAGAAGTGATTGGATAAATTAGGTGGACGAAGACGATGAATGGGAAGAGGGTGCCAATGAATTGGGTATAGTAGGAAACGAAATTGACGAATTAGGTCCGACAGCTCGTGATATTGAAATTAGGCGACGTGGTACTAACCTTTGGGAGTAAGGAATATTATAAAAAATTGTATTTTGAATTAAAAAGTTAAATGTAATATATTAAATATTTAAGTACGCAAAGGGAGGATGAAATCGAAGAGTATTTAAGAAAAAAGTATGCCGACGAATCAATTGCTAAAAGACACTTTGGGGATGGAGGTGAAGAAATGTCTGATGAAATAACTCAGCAAACATTATTACCTGGTATAAAGTAAGTTTCCACGGTATGATACAGAAATGAATTCAAATTAATTGCAACAAATTTAAGTTAGTAATATGGATCCAAATAAAAAAAAAATATTTGAGGATGTAGAAAATTAAATTTAAAGAAGAGAAAATTAAGTATATTTTTTTGTGGAAATTCGTATTTTCCGATTTATAGGTCTCCATAGTTTCAATACAAAGTATGTAATTTTGCACAAATTTTTTATTACCTCACATTTTTTATGCAAAATCAAAAATTTTGCATTGAAACTATGAAAGCTCATAATACGAACATCCAAAAAAATTTCTTTCTTTTTTTTCTTAGAATTTAACTCTATCATATACATTTTTTAATATAGCCTAACGTCACTAAGATAAAAATAAGCTAATTAATTTAAGAAAATATGCATTTCTAAAGGGATCCCAATTTATGGATGGTGAAATGTCGAATTGGCGAGGAGAAAGCAACTGCTTTACTGTTGATGAGAAAATATTTAACGTATCTAAATACAGATGAACCATTGCAAATTAAATCTGTAGTTGCTCCTGAAGGAGTTAAGGGATATATTTACATTGAGTCGTACAAACAAACTCATGTCAAAACTACCATCGAAAATGTGGGTAACCTTAGGATGGGGAAATGGAAACAGGAGATGGTACCTATTAAGGAAATGACAGATGTCTTAAAAGTAGTTAAAGAACAAATTGGTTTAAAAGTAAAGCAGTGGGTGAGATTGAAAAGAGGTCTTTATAAAGATGATATAGCTCAAGTGGACTACGTTGATTTGGCTCAGAACCAAGCACATTTAAAGCTATTGCCCCGCATTGACTATACACGCATGAGAGGTGCTCTTAGAACAACGACTAATGTAAGTGACTCATTTCTTGGAAAATAACTATATTTAATAATACTTTATAATAAAAAAAGGAATCCGATGATAGCAAACGAAAGAAAAAAAGAAGGCCTCCTGCAAAACCTTTCGATCCAGAAGCCGTTAGGTAAGATTTTTACATTCTTTAAAATTAATTTTTCAAAAATATTATAAAACAGAGCCATTGGAGGTGAAGTACATTCCGATGGTGACTTTTTGCTGTTTGAAGGAAATCGTTATTCCCGCAAGGGATTTTTGTATAAGAACTTCACCATGTCTGCTATTCAGGCCGAGGGAGTTAAACCTACTTTAGCAGAATTAGAAAGATTTGAAGAACAACCAGAAGGTAATTTTTAATTGTTAAAGAAATGAAAAGTTTCTTTATTTTTACTTTTGTTATATATATGTATGCGTTGTAGATGTAAATTTGGAAATTGTGAGTGGAGCTAAAGATGATCCTGCAGCTGGTCATTCATTCTCTATGGGTGACAATGTTGAAGTATGTGTAGGTGATTTGGAAAATTTGCAGGCTAAAATTATTGCTATAGATGGCGGAATGATTACAGTTATGCCAAAACATCAGGATTTAAAAGTAACTAATTAATAAATATCTTTTAATATATAAAACTTCTAATTTAATTTGGCTGTAATTTTTAGGATCCTTTGGTATTTAAAGCGAATGAATTACGGAAATATTTTAAAACAGGTGATCATGCTCGCGTTTTAGCTGGACGTTATGAAGGAGAAACGGGATTAATTATTCGTGTTGAGCCAACAAGAGTTGTTCTTGTATCCGATTTAACAAATCATGAATTGGAAGTATTGCCAAGAGATTTGCAGTTATGTTCTGATGTAGCTACTGGCGTTGATTGTTTGGGACAATTTCAGTGGGGTGATTTGGTTCAACTAGAGTAAGTTCTTTATAACGATTAAAATATATTCTTAAAAAAAATTTTTCTATAGCGCACAAAATGTAGGCGTTATTGTACGTTTGGAACGTGAAAATTTTCATGTGTTAGGAATGCATGGCAAGGTAATTGAATGTAAGCCTACTGCTTTACACAAAAGACGTGAAAATAGAAATACTATTGCTCTCGACGCTGATCAAAATCAAATAAGAAGACGCGATATCGTTAAAGTAATGGAAGGTCCCCATGCGGTAAATATGAACTATGAGATTTATATTTCTTAATGGCTTTATAATTTAATTATTTTGTTTCGCTTACAGGGACGATCAGGGGAAATAAAACACTTATATCGTAGTTTAGCATTTCTACATTGCCGCATGTACACGGAAAATGGAGGAATATTTGTATGCAAGACGCGTCATCTTCAATTAGCTGGCGGAAGTAAATCACAAAATAATTTTGGGCCCCTTGGTGGTTTAGGTTTTATGTCTCCACGTATACAATCGCCTATGCATCCATCTGGTGGACGCGGCGGCCGTGGTGGAGGAAGAGGTGGTCGTGGTGGTTTTAAAGTCACCCGAGATCGTGAACTTTTAGGAAAAACTATTAAAATTAGTGGAGGTCCCTACAAAGGTAACTTATATTGTAGTAGCTTGTATGTAGTTCAACAATATTCTTTTTTTAAGGTGTCGTTGGTATCATCAAAGATGCCACCGAAAGCACAGCTCGTGTGGAATTACATACATCGTGTCAAACAATATCTGTTGATCGTAACCACATTGCCATAGTTGGACCAGCTGGCAAGGATGGTAGCCTCTCCTCATATGGACGCACTCCAGCTCGTACACCAGGTTATGGATCTCATACGCCAATCTACGCAGCAGCTGGTTCGAAGACACCTTTGTTGGGCAGTCAAACTCCTAATTGGGATTCTGAAGGTCGAACTCCATACAGTAGCTCAATGACACCATTACATGACGGCAGTATGACGCCACGTCATGGAGCATGGGATCCAAATGTAACAAATACCCCAGCTCGCAGTAATGATTTCGATTATTCACTTGAAGAACCCAGTCCTAGCCCTGGCTATAATCCCAGCACACCCGGTTATCAGATAAATACACAGTTTCCACCACAAACTCCAGGTACACTTTATGGCTCCGATCGCAGCTACAGTCCTTTCAATCCGAGTCCAAGCCCAGCGCCTTCACCGTACCCTGTCGGCTATATGAACACACCATCTCCTTCGAGCTACTCTCCTAACACTCCTGGTGGTGCTCCTAATTCACCTTATAATCCACAAACGCCGGGCGCAAGCTTGGAATCTCCAATCGGTGATTGGTGTACCACAGATATTGAGGTAAAGATTCGTACTCATGACGATGCAGATTTGGTAGGACAAACTGGTATTATACGCACCGTTTCCAATGGCGTTTGTTCAGTTTTCCTACAGCAGGAAGACCGTAGTGTCTCAGTAGATAGTGAATATTTAGCTCCAGTAATACCAGAAGTTGATGATGAATTTAAAGTTATTTACGGCGACGAACGCGAATCGGTTGGCAAAGTTGTTTCCCACTCTGAGAAAGACACTACCATTTGCCTATTAAATGGCGATATTAAAATGCTACCAACAGCTTATTTGTGCAAAATGAAATCTATTGACTAAACCGTTCATTATGGCAAGCAGTTAATGTTTATTCAAAGATATAAAATGATTTATAACAAAAAGTAATGATAAACAATAAAATACAGATTTTTTTCAATTCTTAAAAATAATATTTTTTATTTATATAGAAAAAATATAAAATAGTACATATAAAATAATTTTAGTAACATGGAATATGTAGTGCCCCTTTACCAATTAAATTGTTTTCCTCACTGTTTGATCATCAATAATTTGTTTTTTTTTTTTTTTTACATATGAGTACGAATTAGATTCTCTAAAACTACAGTA
Source organism: Thelaira solivaga (assembly GCA_947397855.1). Lineage (NCBI taxonomy): Eukaryota > Metazoa > Arthropoda > Insecta > Diptera > Tachinidae > Thelaira > Thelaira solivaga. The sequence goes on from OX377614.1 coordinate 45,606,091, forward strand.
TCAAGAGCAAATTTTCGTATGCCTTCCGAAAGTTTATCAGTGGCCATGGCATCTTCGTTAAGCATCCATCTAAATGTAGGCTCATCAACGCTAATCTTTATTATATTTACTTTAGATGCTTGTTCAACATTCAATTGCGGTACAATCTCATCAGCATCATTTTCAAGTTCTTTAAGTAGAGAAGTTCCTATTGTAAGCAAATCGCAGCCTGCCAATGCTTTGACTTCACCAATGTTTCTAAAAGAGGCACCCATGACGAGAGTTTTATATCCAAACTTCTTATAATAATTATAAATTTTTTTAACAGAGGTTACGCCTGGATCTTCTTCAGGTTCATATTTCTTTTTGTCTGTGTTGGCAACATACCAATCTAGAATACGACCAACAAAGGGGGAAATAAGTGTTACATTTGCTTCGGCGCACGCTACAGCTTGAGCAAATGAAAACAATAAAGTTAAATTGCACTTGACATTGTGTTGAGATTCTAAAATTTTAGCGGCTTGTATTCCTTCCCATGTAGAGGCCAATTTAATAAGAATACGGTCCTTTCCTACTCCCATGTCTTCATACAATGAAATCAGCTTTAAAGCCTTTTTAACACTTTTCTCAGTATTAAACGATAAACGGGCATCAACTTCGGTTGACACACGACCAGGTACAATTTTTAAAATTTCACAACCAAATAAGACGCATAAATAATCCATTGCTTCTTCAATCCTTTCATCAGTAGATCTGCAAGTAAATTCAATAATTTTCGTAATTAATTTCTTCAAAATTCATAGATATTAGGGATGACAATCGTATCGTTTTTGTTTTAAACAGTATATTTTCTTAAAGTTTTTTCTAATTTCAAATCTGGCTAAACTAATAGATACTAACACTCCCAATTTTTTTCCATACTCCACAGCTTTTTGTACGATGTCCTTGTATCGGTCCATTTTTGCAGCATTTAAAATGAGAGAAGGATTTGTTGTAGAATCGGTGGGCTTATAAATCTTCATATCTGGAAATATTTAGAAGTTACTAGTACATATACATACATATGTATATGTATGTACTTAAAAGCTGCACTTTCAAATATACTTGTGCAGCCCTTTAGTATATACTAGAGCAATGCACTAGCATACTTGAAATAACTTGTAAACACATTTATAGTGATGTATGGCTTTCAAGTATGCTTGTGCATTGCTCTAGTATGTACTAAAGCGGTGCACAAACCCATTTCGAATACACAGTACACTATTAGACACTAGAGCAAATCACAGTTTTTAGTGTCGTTTTTACAGTAGATTAAAAGTGCTGTGCAAAAATGACGCAACAGAACAAGCATTGACAGTTTTTGATTTTTTACGGTTTTAACAGTACTTGTGTTTTGTACGGCAGTAGAAATTCAGACAAAATTTAGCTTTAAAGCTGTGACGTCAATTTAAACTATGCAGAGTATGTACGAGGTATGATCAAAAAATGACCGTTATTTTCAATTTTCGTGAGGTACGTATGTTCGATTTTCGGATTTTTTTTATGTTGGTACACATGTCTGTTATTTATGTTGACAATATCAGCCATTTTGCATTGTCAGTTTGTTTTTGACAGATAAAAAGGTTAGTCGTGTTTTGGTGTGCTCTTCGATTTTTTTACTATTTCAAAAAATGGGTCAAAGAAACTGTATTAAGTTTTGCGTAAAAAATTAAATTAAATATGCAAGAACATTTGAAATGTTGACTGTGGCGTTTGGCGAGTCTACTATGAGCAGAACACAAGTTCAATTCTGGTGTAAACGGTTTAAGGAAGGCCGAGAAGATGTCAATGACGATGCTCGTCCTGGTTGCCCGAGCACGTCAACAACCGGTGAAAACATTGAAGCAGTGAAGAAAATGATTTTGGATAATCGTCGAATCACTATTAGAGAGGTTGCTGATGATGTTGGCATATCGTTCGGCTCATGCCAAGCAATTTTTACGGATGTTTTAGGCATGAAACGTGCGGCAGCGAAGATTGTTCCAAAATTGCTAAATTTTGAGCAAAAGCAACGATGCTTGTGCGTGAGTTTTTGGCCAAAAACAAAACCGTAATCCTGCCTCAACCACCGTATTCACCGGACTTGGTCCCCGCTGACTTTTTCCTCTTCCCAAAACTGAAGACACCGATGAAAGGAAAGCGTTTTGCTACTATTGAGGAGATAAAAGAATAATCGAAATAGGAGCTGTTGGCGATACCAAAAAGCGCGTTTCAGAAGTGTTTCGAGGATTGGAAAAATCGCTGGCATAAGTGTATTATATCTGAGGGGGAATACTCTGAAGGGGACATCGCAATAGAGAGTAACCTCCCAGAGAAATTATACATGAATGTATATACATACATCCATACATTTTGCGCAAAGAAATTAAGATCGATATGCAAATTGCTTTTATTCATTTTTGCGGAATTATCTTATTGATTTGAATTGTGTTAATTTTTCGGAAAAAAATCTACTTTACGCACGCACCGGAAATTGAAAAAAAAATTATCAGAGGTAATAGAAAATTGAATTCTAAGACGAAAATATTAATATAATTTATCAGGAAAATTCGTATTTTCCGAGTTATGGGCCTCCAAAGTTTTCATAGATTTCATAGAAAATTTTTGTTTTCACAAAAAATTAAAAAAAAAAAAAAATAACGGAAGTAATAGAAAATTTTATTTTCAGAAAAATATGTTAAGTAAATTTTATCGTTTAAGCCTATATTTTCTGAGTTATGGGTCTCATATGATCTACACAAAATGTATTTATGAAATATATAAAAAACAAATATTCTAATAGAATTTTTAATTTAAAAAAAATTTGTTGTTTAAGTCCCTATTTTCCGAGTTATGTGCCTCCAAAGTTTTCATGGGTTCTATATAAAATATTTAATTTTGCACGAAAAATTAACAAATTTACTTTATGCATGCACCGCAAATTACATAAAAAATTATCACAGGTGATAGAAAATTGAAAATTAAGAAGAAAATATTAAGAAAAAGTTCGCGGGGAAATTCGTATTATCTGAGTTATGAGCCTCCAAAGTTTTCTTAGGTTAAACACAAAATTTTTCAAGGACTTAAACAACAAAATGTTTTTAATATTTTTTTCTTAAAATTAAATTTTCTATTAGTTACAATATTTTTTTTTAAATATTTCGTAAAAAATTAAAAATTTAGTGTGTGGAACCTTTATAAACTTTGGAGACCCATAACTTGGAAAATAAGGGCTTTCCTTTGTGTCAGTGGCAGTATACCCGGGTATATTTTACGTTTTAAAATCGTTATATTTTAAAAAATAAAAATCTGGCTGGTTTGAAATTTTATGATATCTTCAAAAAGTGTTTTATACTATATTCTTGAGAATTATTGGGATTGGACCACTAAGGACAGATATCTGGCCACTTTTCAATTTTTATCCCTTACGCCAATAGCAGACATAACCGGATAAGTATAGGAAAGTGAACTTAAATATATTTGTATAAAGAAGACAAAACATAATTTTTTCTCCCAGTTTTACACATTCTAAAACAATAAAAATAATTTAACAAAAAATATTTGATACTAAAAGTTTTTATGTAATTATTTAGCAAAAAGTAAAATATATACAAAAAACATTGCAGCATATCTGTAGAATGTCCTGCAGATATCAGTATTTAGCATAATGTGCTACACTTTCTTGTTGGTCAACATTTTTTACATAAAGGGTGGTTAAATTTTAAGGGCCGATGTTGAATGTGAACCACACCTAAACGTCAAGTTTTTTTCTGCATTTCATTTGACATTTCTCAATTTCAGACTAACTCAATTAGAACCAGGGAAAGATACATAATCGAGCAACGCATCAAAGTTATTCAGGCTTATTATGAAAATGGGCGTTCAAATCGAAATGAATATCGTGCACTATCATATTCAGTGATGAGGCACATTTTCACCTCAGTGGATTCGTCAATAAGCAGAATTGCCGCATTTGGGCGAATGATAATCCAAGAGTGATTGTCGAAAAACCAATGCACCCACAAAGAGTGACTGTTTGGTGCGGTTTATGGGCTGGCGGAATCATCGGGCAGTATTTTTTCCAAAATGAGGCCAGTCAGGTAGTTACTGTTAATGGTGTTCGTTATCGTGAGATGATAATGAACTTTTTATGGCCCGAATTGGAAGATATGGATGTGGACGATATGTGGTTTCAACAGGACGGTGCCACTTGCCACACAGCTCACGAAACAATGGCTCTTTTGTGCCACAAATTCAATTGCCGTGTTATCTCACGTGATGGCTATGTCAATTGGCCGCCAAGATCATGTGATTTGACACCGTTGGACTTCTTGCTTTGGGGTTGTTTGAAAGAAAAGGTGTACGTCGATAAGCCAGTAACAATTCAAGAGCTAAAGGATGAGATAATTCGGCATTAAACCTCAATTATGCCTCAGCGTCATTGAAAATTTATATTTATTCGGGCAGTATCATCAAGAGATTTCCTGTCTTCTGACGTAACATACACATTCACATGACCAACGCAGAAAGGATACAATTGTTCAATAACAATAACCTTGGTCATTGCTATCTAGATATATGTGATCTGAAAATGTATGTATAGCTTAAAAAAAATATCCGTTTTTGCTGTAGTTTTGTCAGTTTATTTACGATTCTATTGTGTTTGCGTTATTTAAACGTATAAAGCGATTTATTTGCCTACATCATCCTATACTCAGTAAGTAAATTTTAAAGGTTTTGTTGTTGTTTTAAACAAAAAAAAAATACTACAAGACAGTGAATAGACTTCCAGTACTTTGTAGTGGTCCACAACCGTGGACAGTTGACAACTATAATATTTACTACAGTTGTCTAGAAGTAATCTAAAACTTTTTTTGTTTGTCGAGCGGACAAAATTGCTTCATTTTTACGCGAAAAATATGTGTGCAACTACGAAAGCATAATTTTTATGCCACTGACACAAAGGTTAAGCGACAAAATTTATTTAATATTTTCTTCTTAAAATTAAATTTTCTTTTATTTAAAATATTTTTTTAATTTTTCGTGAAAAATTAAAAATTTTATGTGGATCACATGAAAATTTTGGAGGTTCATAACTCGGAAAATACGAATTTCCCCGAAAAATTTTACTTAATATTTTCTTCTTAGAATTTAATTTTTTATCACCTGTGTACCTTTTTTTAATTTAAAGTGCGTGCGTAAAGTATATTTAAGCCAAATTAATTTTCAATAAATAAAATGAAATTATTTTCAAAAAATAAAACAAAATAAGCTGAAACACATTTTATTTTTGTGAAATTTTGTATTTTTTCTCACATTTTTGATCTTTACGTTTGCTTTGCGAGAAAATTTAAGCGTAAGCAAAATGTAGAATTTTGTCTATATTGCGGAATCAATAATATAGCAATACCGCCACGGTTAAGATGATACTAAAGGGCTGCACAAGCATATTTGAAACAGCTTTCAAGCATCATCTCTGATTTGAAATACTATCAAGCCCTGTTCTATTGCATATCAAAACAAATACTTCAGTGACAAAATGTTTTGAACTGCAGTAATGCTGAGTACACACTTGTAAACATGTTTACGGAACATTTTTTTTGCTCAGGTTCCATTGTTTGATAAACACACTGGAACCAACAAGTAAACCACAAATACAACATCTGTTTGCATTTTGTGTTTTATTTATAATAGCATGAACATCACGGGTGAAACACTTTTGAAAAATTGAGCTTACAGCTCAGTGAAATAGCAGCAATTTTTTTTTTTTTTTGATGAATTGTTGTATGAAGAGGAGGTACAAACAAAAAAAAAATATGGTCAAAAAATTGGTATTTTTCTTTACTTCAATTAATTTTTTCAGCCTACATGTTTACAGCTTGCTTGTTTTCGATGAACTAAACAAGTAAAAAGAGTAAACAACGATACAGACTATGGAACCAACATCAATGCAACCAGAAAATATCAAAAAATTTTGATATTTTGGAAACCTCGAAGGGAACACGAAAATAAACTATAAACACGACTACACACTACGGAACGAAACATGTCATGTTTACGGAACATGTTTCTAAGTGTGTACTCATCATAAAAATTAGAACCCCTAGAACAGAACAACCAGAACAAAAATACACTAGCATAAAAGTGAACATAACAATAAAGTAGTAGAACAAGAGACACGACAGCAGAACTGTATAGAACTTTGCTGTATTCACAAGTATGTGTACTTTTACAGCCATATGCTTTGTTTTTTTTAATGGAAATTTTTAAGCATGATGACAGGTAATCGGTGTTATACAAAAGCGTTTATGTATGTGTGTCTTTAAAAGGCATGCCTAATGTGTTTGGTCATGTTCGTGGGGATGTATGTACGAGTATATATTATAAATGCATGTATAATTTCTTTGCTCTAGTGTACACACTATACACAGTTTAATTTGACGTTACAGCTTTAAAACAAAATTTTGTTTTGAATTTCTACTGTCGTACAAAACACAAGTACTGTTAGAACTATAAAAAAAATTAAAAGGTGTCAATGCTTGTTCTGTTACGTCACTTTTGCACAGAACTTTTTTATATACTGTAAAAATGGCACTGGAAAGTGATTTATTATAGTGTCCAGTAGTGTATGGTGTATTTAAAATGGGCTTGTACAGCCCTTTAGATGATACCGTACCTACGGAAGTATACCGCAGCAACGGAATGAATAATTGCAAATTTTGCTTCCGCACAAAATATGCGGAACGGAATGAATAATCAAATCCAATATAAATTTCAGTATACTTTTGGAGATGAAGTTGACCTTTCTGTACATAAACATTGTAAAATGCGACTCATGCAAAAAGATGAATATTTTTACCATAATTTATAGATCCCTACAATAACTAAAAATTGTTACGAATTTGTAACTGTTGTTACAAGAACATGGTCATAAACTCAAAAAATTTGCAAGGGAAAGCGGTAAAAGACCGTAAGAAGTTACTGGCAAAATTTTTACTTGCAAGAATCTGTTTTGTGTTTATGTTTACGAATTATGTGATCTAAAAGTTTAAAATAAAAATATTTTGTCAAATTTAAGAAATTGTAAGTAAATATAAGCTCTTAAGACTACAAAAACAATAGGAAATCAATTTTTGCTTATAAAATAAGAATTTCAACCATTTTTTAATAATGCTTTATCCCCTAACCACACGAGCAATACGAGTATGTTTGGCAATTATTGCCGGGGCAACTGTCATATTTTTTTTCCAACACCAAATATTAACGTGGGGACCGTATGAATACACTCCGGTTCACTTATTTAAAGGCATTAAGAATTCCATATTCAGCAACCTATATCTTTTGCAATATTTAACCGATTGCAGAATTTTAAAATGGAAATGGAAGCTAGACACCTTAAATTTAAATTTAAATTTAAAAAAAATCATGACAATAGTAGTTTCTTTACTAAAGAACTTTTTTTAAAGCAATTTATCAAAAAATGTGCTATTTTTTTGGTTCACATGAATAAAGGCACTTTATCACTACATAGTAAAGGGTGTTTTTTATAGACGTATAGAACTTTAAATTGCAATAAAACAACGATGGATTATTCGATTGACATGAATTTTATTTATCCGAAAGATAATCTTGTGGCATTACATTTTAAATATGATTTCTGGCATATGACCGCCACAGCTGACTCGGATGTAGTCCAATCTGGACGTCCAATTTTCGATGACTTTTTCCAACATTTGTGGCCGTATATCGGCAATAACACGGCGAATGTTGTCTTCCAAATGGTCAAGCGTTTGTGGCTTATCCGCATAGACCAACGACTTTACATAGCCCCACAGAAAGTAGTTTAGCGGTGTTAAATCACAAAATCTTGGAGGCCAATTCACAGGTCCAAAACGTGAAATTAGGCGGTCACCAAACGTGCCTTTCAATAAATCGATTGTGGCAAGAGCTGTGTGACATGTTGCGCCGTCTTGTTGGAACCACAGCTCCACATCATGGTTGTTCAATTCAGGAACGAAAAAGTTAGTAATCATGGCTCTATACCGATCACCATTGACTGTAACGTTCTGGCAATCATCGTTTTTGAAGAAGTACGGACCAATGAATCCACCAGCCCATAAAGCGCACCAAACAGTCAGTTTCCTGGATGTAACGGTGTTTCGACATACACTTGAGGATTAGCTTCACTCCAAATGTGGCAGTTTTGTTTGTTGACGTAGCCATTCAACCAGAAGTGCGCTTCATCGCTAAACAAAATTCGTAAAATACGTATTCCGCACAGAACCATTATTTTCGAAATAAAATTGCACTATTTGCAAGCGTTGTTCAGGCGTGAGTCTATTCATGATGAATTGCCAAACCAAACTGAGAATAAATCACTTGACAGCTGTTAAATCGGTCGCCATCTTGAACAGTAATGCCAACTTAAAGTTCTATACGTCTATAAAAAACACCCTTTATAAAACAAAGTCGCTTTCTCTGTCCCTATATCCCAATGTATGCTTAAATCTTTAAAACTACGCAACGGATTTTGATGCGGTTTTTTTAATAGATAGTGATTGAAGAGGAAGGTTTATATGTATAATCTTGGAAGGTTTAACTTCACAAATCCGCCCGGCAGGTAGCACTATAGTCGGTATCTGGCTTATTTGCTTACTACCTGTTTTTACCCGGTCTCGCACGGTTCTTTACTCTATGAGTACGATTTCTTAGTGTAAGAAGATCGAATATATAAAAATATTAAGGCAAGACAACGTTTACCGGGTCAACTAGTTATTTTTAAAGTAAGCGATGATTTTTTGTAGAGCGTTTGTTTATTGCAATTTATTACATCTTAATCATTTTACGAGTCAAAATGGCTAAACAAAAATTTTTAAATCTATCGGACAAAACTAAAATCGATGTTTATTGTTCTGAAGGATATTCTAACCGCGCAATAGCTAAAAAAATTGGACGAAGCCCAATTACATCAAGGACCCCGAGGGGTATGGAAAAAATTTTAAAGGAAGGGTTTCATTGTCTTTATCTACGTATGAGAAAAGAAAAATCATCAGAATTGCTTCTAATTCTGCCTTATCCTTGTCAAAAATAAGCGCTCAAGCTTCAGTGCAAGCGAGCAAATCATCAGTACGCAGAGTAATTAAGAGCTGTGAGTATCTTCAATACCTGAAATTACAAAAAAACAGCCACTTAATGCTCCTCGTAAGGAAAAGCGGCTTTAATTCGCAAGAGACTACATGGTATGGATGTGCTGCAGAGGTCATATAAATAAATGGAGAACCGTTCTATTTACAGATGACAAAAAGTTTAATTTGGATGGGCCTGAGGGATAGAACTATTATTTCAATGATTTACGAAAAGAAAAGCGATTTTTGAACCGACATCACACCTGAAAGGGCGGCATTATGGTGTGGGGTACTATGGCACCATCGATCTTGAATTTCAAAGTGCATTAATGACTGGTGCAAACTATAAAACGTTATTGGAATCGGCTTTTCCGAAGCTTAGTGAACTATTTGGTCCCATATCTTGGATATTGCAACAGGATAATGCCCTTATACACAACGCCAGAGTAGTAAAGGAGTTCATTGCAAGCGAAAATGTTAATATTCTTGACTAGCCACCCTATTCGCCGTATCTAAACATTATCGAAAATGCCTGCGGTTGATTATCTCGTAATGTCTATGAGGTAGACAATTTGATGACAAGCAGTCACTAATTCAGTCCATTAAGGATGTTTGGAATCAAATTTCGTTGGATTACATAAATTCTCTGTATCAATGAAAACCCGTATATTTGAAGTTATTAAAAACTAAGATGGTTGTATCCATTACTAATAGTTATTAAATAAAGTAAAACAATTTACAAAAAAACAAGAAAAACTGTTTTTTATTAAAATTAGTTAAAGTTCCTATTTCAAGTAAACCAAAAAAATGGCACATTTTTGGACTTTAGTAAAGAAACCACTATTGTCTTGATTTTTTTAAATCTCAAGGTGTCTAGCTTCCATTTCCACTTTAAAATTCTGCAATCGATGAAAAATTGCATAAGAAACAGGCGGCTGAATATGGAATTTTTCGTGCCTTTAAATAAGTGAACCGGAGTGTATATGTGGAAACATTCGTTGAGCAATAGTTGTTATAATATATTGCTCCGCAATTATCTTGGAGATATGCTGTCAAATCGAATTGTAATTTTTTGTAAAGAATTAAAAACGTGTGAAGCTAATAATAAATTAAATAATTCTTCAACGACATATATCCACCACATTAATAATATCAATTAATTGCTTTAAAGCAATAAATAGTTTAATAGTGTTTTCAGACTGAGTGAATTAAACATAAATGCGGTTTTAACGTTAAATCCAACTCATAAAAACTGTATTTACCATACAAAGTGAATGTAATAAATCCACATTAAAAGCTATTTTGAAATTAAATTTAAGTTGGATTTACGAAATCAGTTAAGCTCAGTGCTACCAAGTTAAAAAGTTCTGCAAATATAGAAATGAAAAAATAAAACCTATTTCAAATCTTTTCAGAACAAAATGCTTTCAATGGCAGCAGCATTAAAAGAATTTCGAATAAAACGAAGTCCTTCGACGAAAGACAAAGAAATTATGTGTCTCGTAAGTTTATTTACCAAAGGTCACACATATTGTGGCTGCTGTACAGTTGGTCAAATAAGTTTTGTACAAAGTAACGCATCAAATTCACTTATTTCTATTGGAAATTTTTATTGTTTTGTAGAAATTTATTTGACTAAAAAATACTGAATTTAAAAAAATTGCAGTGTGAACGCAAAATCATCTGTTAGTGAATTTAATGTTAAATTCAGTATTTTACTTTCAGTCTGAAAAAACTATAAGAATACAAAAATAACATTACAAAAAAAAACATACTTTTCGTCATTGCTTTTGGGGCCCTGCTGTCAAAAGTTAATTCCGTCGGTTGAATTCAAATAAGATGATAAAGGGAAACGCAAAATTTTTTATCCACTATTGATATCTCTTTAAAAAGATTTTACACTATAACACTGAGTAAAACAACTTATCCAAAATTGAAATCAAATGAAAAAAGAATAAGTGTGAAAGAGCTGGACAATAGATATTCCTAAAAATCGCGGTGCGATTATAGCTTACAGTGATAATAAGTGTGAAAACAATACATAAAAAATGGAAATTTGAGTCATATGGCTCTCACAATTTTTGGAAATTTTCTACACATTTATACTTTTCACGACAGCATTTTTGCACACGAACAAAGAAATAACAAAAACAGCTGACAAAATCCAATGAAAATCTGAATTCTTGTATCAATGCAGAAATAGCACGGTAAAGCAAATAAAGCAGCTGTACATTTTTTTCTCTCCATCGTTTTGTTTGCAAAGCTGCCAAAATTTGTTTACATTGGTTTGAAAAACCGACTTGGAGTCTATGACAGCCCTGATTGTTACAAATAAACGAGAATTTTACACAATCATTGCTGTCATAGAATCCAATGTTGTCGGTATTGGATTTGAAACCGACAAAAAAATTACTTTGGTGTCGTGAAATCCAATGTTATCGGTTTCATTTTCCAACTAGAATTAATGTCGGTTTTAGGTGTCACAGAAACCAATGTTATCGGTTTGCTATTGGATTGAAACCAATCCGCTGACAGTTGTTGGTTTGTTTAATTTGAAATAAAGCAAGTGATTAAAGAGGACTTTTTCATTAAAATTTCGCCTGCAGTTACTTATTTAGTAAAAATGTAAGCAAATTAATATTAATTCTACAAAAATAATTTTTTATTCATACTTTTTTTTCTCTAACAAAAAAAAATAGCACTTAAAACTCAATAATTATGCATTTTATAGAAAAATATCCTGACTTTGCAAAGGAATTTACAAAACGTGATAAGCCAACTGTATGACCTCTTTAACAACAGTTGGCTGAATCAATAAAAAGGTAGGTTCACGGCAAAAAGATGTAAATAGAAAGCTTCTTATTTAACCGGTAATTTATGAATATTCGTTTTACTTTCTGTGAGCGTTCTTCTTCTAATAATATAAATCCTACAACGGCAAAGTCATTTTATTTCACTGACACTAATTATATATTTTATTTAAAAATTTTTAATAAAAAAACACGTTTTTATTTTTATTTAAACGAAAACACTACGATTTATCAAAATTGTTATCAAGCATTTACATAAACAATTTCATACAAATAAACTAATGTATAGAACAACTGATTCGAACATCGGTTTTATTTGTCTTCGAAAAACGACTTGGTTTCATGACACCAAATGAAATCAATATTGGTTTGCAAAACCGACTTGGATTCTATGACAGCCCTGAATATTTTAAATTTAATTTTGCTTATTTACAAACGCTAATTTGCTAATTAGCGATGACAAGATATTTTTCTATAAAATGCATAATTATTGAGTTTTAAGTGCAATTTTTTCGGTACAGAAAAAAAAAATTATGAGTAAAAATTAATTTCTGTAGAATTATTATTAATTTACTTAAATTTTTAATTAATATCTAACTGTATGTGAATTTTTAATGACAAAAGTCCGTTTTAGTCACTTGCTTTATTTGAAATTAAACAAACAAACAACTGTCAACTGATTGGTTTTAATCCAATACAAAACTGATAACATTGGTTCTGTGACACCTAAAACCGACATTAATTCTAGTTCGAAAATGAAACCGCCATTGGATTTCATGACACCAAACTAATTTTTTTGTCGGTTTCAAATCCAATACCGACAACATTCTATGACAGCCCTGAATATTTGATTTTCTATGTATGTAATTTAACCTTAATGCTATTGAAGGTTAAGTTTTTTTAAATGTTAAAAAGCTTATCTGGCAAATTATATTTTGAATCATACACTCCACAAATGCATACATAAGTATATACAAACCGGACTTATTCCAAAAATGTTTGCTTACTTTCAAAGTCACCAGTATCTGCTACTATGGTTGTGTACTTTTTCAATTGCTCCAAAGCTGACATCTTCGACCTTTTTACTTCGACTTTAGTTTCCATTTTAAAAGCAGTGATTGTACAAATTCTCTACTTGGAAATCTCTTAATTATCACGTGTTACAAAGTTCTTTAAAAAGTATTAAAATTAATTATATACTAAAATTTATCAATTATGTATTTTAAAGTACTTTGGCGTAGTGCAAGGCGAATTCATACAAGGTGAAATCATCAGCATCTCTGTGTTTAAAATATTCGTGAATTGTCAAGAAAAACAGAGATGGCTTATCTACTCCGACCATGTAAATGTAACAATTTCGACAAGTGAAGAAAAAGCTTGAAGCGCACAGCTGCTTTCTTGATAGCAGGTGAAAGCAGCAAGAAAGGTGACACTGAGACGAGAGCTGAATATTTTTATTGTGTGATTGACGCCTCTGCCACAAATATAACCCCGTGCTGTCAAAAGCTAAAAGAGATTAATATGCCAACATATACATAGAATCTTTGATATATTTTTCATCTGTTGCAGTCAGATTTTGCTGCTTGACTTAAACTAATCTTTTCTACAAAGATATTTAATTATTTCAATTCTTTTTACTTGGTTTGATTTCATCCAATTGCATATTATAAAGAACTTAATATATTTGTCTATAATATTAATTTTATTAAAAAATATTTTGTATTCGCCTTGTTTTTTCTCTACATGCTTTTGTATGTTGCTCTTGACAACTGGCTATATATTACACAAACAAAATGCCTGTTGGTTTTGTATTGTTGTGTTTGTTGTCGAAGCGAGATCATCTTGTATGAATTCGCCTTCGTACTATACACGCACAAAACAAATTAGTAACCAAAGCGAATTCATACAAGATGATATCAAGACAGCAGCTGTGCGCTTCAATGTTTTTCTTGACTTTTCAAAATTGTTACATTTATATGGTCTGTCTTTTTTGACAATTCACGAATATTTGGAACTCAAATGCTTTATTTCACCTTGTATGAATTCACCTTGGTAGTACCCATGATCCCTACAAGAACAGTGAGAGTCAATTGATGGGTCATTTGACTAGCAGTGTTGACATAAATATGTGTCACAGCGTACAACAAAGTTTCTATCAAGGTCTTAAGGGCATTTTGAAAAATGTGATGGAAACTTTGTGTACGTGTGATTTTGTGTCTCACTCTTACTCATGGATGTCAACATAAAAAAGACGTAAAAGTTTTAGTGAAAAAAATGAGTATGTTAGTTTACATCACACATTCTGACAGGGATGTAATTACACAGGTGTGTGCAAGGCGAATTAATAACAGGTGAAATTTTTGGGGCAACTGAATTAAAATACTGATTATGTTTGTACCAATGAGAAGAAAACAAACTTTTTTTCTACTACTTTTTAACTTGGGGATCACACGATCAAGTTTACATTCAATTTTTAAAATTTCTCTCATTTTTTTATCAATACACTCACACTTTTAAAATTTGCTGAGAGTTTGCTTTCAATTTTTCGATCAATTGAGTGTTTCAAATTACAGTCAAGAAAACAGCTGACTGCAGTTTTTTTATTACAAATTTGAATTCTTATTCTGCCGTCAGTATTGTTTTGTTTTTTTTTTAATATGTTTGTGAACAAATTAAACAAATATAACGACGTTTTGCAGTTCATAGAGATATACAGAAGGCATGAAGTTCTGTGGAACATGAATATTCCTGCATATAGACGGAATGATTTAAAAATTAAGGCATATAACTCTATTGCCGCCGAAACAAAACTGTCAGTGGAAGAGGAAAAAAAAACATCTTGTTGAAAAACTTGCTTTGAAATTGCGTGCAGCCTACGTCACAGCTTTCAATTTTTGTGAAGTGCAGTGTATTTCAAAGCAAGTTTTTCAAGATGTTTTTTTTAACCTCTTCCACCGACAGTTTTGTTTCGGCGGCAATAGAGTTATATGCCTTAATTTTTAAATTATTCCGTCTATATGCAGGAATGTTCCACAGAACTTCATGCCTTCTGTATATCTCTATGAACTGCAAAACGTCGTTATATTTGTTTAATTTGTTCACAAACATATTAAAAAAAAAAAACAAAACAAAACAATACTGGCGGCAGAATAAGAATTCAAATTTGTAATAAAAAAACTGCAGTCAGCTGTTTTCTTGACTGTAATTTGAAACACTCAATTGATCGAAAAATTGAAAGCAAACTCTCAGCAAATTTTAAAAGTGTGAGTGTATTGGTAAAAAAATGAGAAATTTCAAAAATTGAATGAAAGCTTGATCGTGTGACCCCCAAGTAAGGGAACAGATCAAAGCAAAAGTGAACAAAACAAAGGGAAAAAATCTATTCAGGTTAAGAGGAATTCATTCATGATTGATATCTTAGTCACTAAGCAACCAGAGATGAAACTTTTGAGGTTAGAATTTTGAAAAACAGCTTTTTATTTGAAGTTTGTATGTAAGAGACAGATATAGTGTTTTAATATTACGAATAAGAGAAAATAAGCAAAATGAAATATTTTTTGTTTTAAAAAACATTAACTAAAAACTTATTTCTGTAATGAAAATGCACATGCCGAAAATACTTATATCTACGTTTTTTTGTTATGAACTATGGAATTTAATGTAAAAGTGATAACAAACACAAATTTTCAAGTTTTAAAATTCATGTTTACGAAATGTAAATAATGAGTGTAAATTTTTTAGAAGTACCTGAGCAAAACAAAATAAAAATTTTTAGTTCGTGCAAAAAAGACAGAAAGAAAATGTATACTATATCTGCACTCTGACACCTCTGGTTGCTCGATGTCTCAATGAAAGTAAATAAAATTCGAGGCAAACGTTTTTCATGATAGGGATGATTGTTCCGAAAACATTTTTGTAAAGTATATCACTCATACCACTTCGTGCCGAAATTTCTGCCACCGTTTTGTAGCAATAGGTATTTTTTAATATCAATCTCTAGTATTACTAAAAACCATTATATGTATTAAAATTTTGAGATCAGTAAGCTTTTTATTAAAATTAATTGCAGTAATAAGCTGCAAGTAAATATTACGTTTGCTTTTTTGCTATAAATTCGACTTGGATATACCTACTGGAGCATTGGACAACCATATTTGAAAGCCACACATTACGACAAATATGCTATTTCAAGTATATTTCTGCATTGCTCTAATACCTACAAGCCATTGTCAGCAAACATTTCTTTTATTAAAATAATTAAAAATTTATAAAAAAAGATTTCACAAGAAAAAATTTTCTTTTTCTTTTTATGTATTTACTATCCGATTTATAATTTTACTTCAGTGAAACTAAATAATTTTTCACAATATTTATGACATCAGCTTAGGAGAAAAATAATAACACCAGTTTTTAACAATCTAAAAAGTTAGCTGCCATCAAAAGTTCCAAAGCTATTTCAGGAGCAATCGGAAATTCTGGAATTTCTGTTGAACTATTTGTATAACGTACTTTATATGTGAAGTAAATGCAGACCTTTTGCAAGATGTGAGAACTAAAAGAAAAATAATATAAAAATAACATAGGTACTTAAATTATTTTTACAGCTAAATGAATTTAATTTTAATATATTATTTTAGCCAGTTAAATATAAAACAACACTTAAAACTCCAATTAATAACAGTTTCTATAAGAAATAGGGGAATACTAATCACCCTTATTCTGCGTTTAGATTACGTACCCCCATTTAGCTACCTTACGATCGAGATGGTACTCCAACAGAACTGAATCGAAAGAAAAAGAAGACAAGAGTGTCTGCAAATCAGTTGTTCTGCTATAAAACGTTTCAAATAAGAACAGAAAAATAAGTAATTTTGTAAACATTTTAATAAATATTTAAATTTTGTGCAAAAAAGACCATTGATAAATAAAACCTAAATTTAGTAGAAACTTTAATTTGTTTTTGACCTACAATAAATTAAAAATTTAAAATTTTAGTAAAAATATAAATTTTTCTTTGAAATCTTTCTCACTGCATTTTCTACTTCCATTTTCTTTTTTAATTGCACACTTTTTGTATTGCAAAAACAAAAATCGAAAAACGTAGGTACGATAGAAATACAGAATACATCCAATCGTAAGTGTTTTTACACTAGAGCACATTTAACATCTACCATCTATTCAGCGAGATGACATCTTCCCATATAAAATACATGTAGAAAAAATAAACATCTTTAAGATGTTCCTATCTCATTTTGTTTCACTCAACATCTTTCGATAATTTGCGTGCCATCACTAGAAAATTGGCAATATTTTCGATTTTAGTGGCATCACAAATAAAGTAACATTTACTTATAAAGGGTGTTTTTTATAGACGTATAGAACTTTAAGTTGGCATTACTGTTCAAGATGGCGACCGATTTAACAGCTGTCAAGTGAACAACACTGGCAAATAGTGCAATTTTCTTTCGAAAACGAGATTGCCGTTGTTCGCGATTTTCATTTTGTTTAGCGATGAAACGCATGGTTGAATGGCTACGTCAACAAACAAATCTGCCGCATTTGGGGTGAAGCTAATCCTAAAGTGTATGTCGAAACACCGTTACATCCAGAAAAACTGACTGCTTTATGGGCTGGTGGAATCATTGGTCCGTACTTCTTCAAAATCGATGATGGCCAGAACGTTAGTCAATGGTGAACGGTATAGAGCCATGATTACTAACTTTTCCATTACTGAATTGAACAACCATGATGTCCAGGAGCAGTGGTTCCAACAGGACGGCGCAACATGTCACACAGCTCGTGCCACAATCGATTTATTGAAAGACACGTTTGGTGACCGCCTAATTTCACGTTTTGGACCTGTGAATTGGCCTCCAAGATCTTGTGATTTATTACCGCTAGACTACTTTCTGTGGGGCTATGTAAAGTCATTGGTCTATGCGGATAAGCCACAAACGCTTGACCATTTGGAAGACAACATTCGCCGTGTTATTGCCGATATACGGCTATAAATGTTGGAAAAAGTCATCGAAAATTGGACGTCCAGATTGGACTACATCCGAGCCAGCCGTGGCGGTCATATGCCAGAAATCATATTTAAAATGTAATGCCACAAGATTATCTTTCGGATAAATAAAATTCATGTCAATCGAATAATCCATCGTTGTTTTTTTGAAATTTAAAGTTCTATACGTCAATAAAACACACCCTTTACATACATAAAATAAGTATTTTCACATATTAAACAAAATAAAAATTAAAATTTTCAAGCCAAATGGATTTGATCTTGCAAATAGACTTAGGCATGACCGTTCACATTTTTCAATTCAATTAAATCATTTTAATCGTTCATTTCGGACACTGTACGATGACTTTTGGTTTTCGTTCATCGTTCACTTCGGCCACTGCACGACGACTTCTGATTTTCATTCATCGTTCTTTTCGTACACAAACTTATGACTTTTGTTCATTGTATTTTTTATACACCGTAATACTTTTATAATGATATATTATTACAACTGATTATTGAATTTAAGCATGTGTAATTTTAAATTAACTATAAATTTTTTATGTTTAAGTCTGCAATAAAATTTTGCTACATTTTAACTAAAAATTTTTTTTGGTTATTTTAATCCTAAACAGTCAGTGAACGATGAACGAAATAATTAAAAAAAATGTGAAACGTCCGAATCGTTCAATTTGCTGAATCGTTCATATGAACTAGGTCGAACATGAACGCCACAAGCCTACTTGCAAAGCAACACAGTTAAATAATGAATGATTTTTCGAAATGCATTTTCATATATTTTTTGTTTTCAAAAATTATGCGTCTTCTTTTCTTTTATTTTTCGAGTTTAGTTGATGGTAGATGTTAGATGTTGAGAGTGTAAACAACTTTTTTCATTTTCAACATCTTCCACGCATTCCTCTAAGATGTGCTGTAGTGTAAAAACACTATAAAAAAAAGTTCCATTCAAACAGAGTAGAACAGAACAAAATGAAATAAATAAATAAAAGCTGCCAAAAGGAGAAATTTCGATACGAATAGAAAAGCAGAATAGGGGTGAATAAATTGAGCTAAATCCTGAAATAAGGAACCGCTTGGAAGAACAATGTCCACTAGATGTTGTACTTTGGAATACAAGTATACTCAAAATTTTCATAAGAAATGCTCAAAAAAGTAATTCAGGGATTCAAAAGCATGACTGACGCCTAAAAAAACATTACTGGTCATGAATCACGGTCTATTACTCAAAACTACTATGCTACTTTAACAAACTATAAAAATGTGTATGAAACTCTTATTTTTTAATGCATGTATAAATTTACTTATATATTATACACATAATGTTGACTCACAGTGTATGTATATCCACACAATATATAATTAATACCTATCTGGAAAAATACTCCATTCAGGTAAAAATGCATAGGTGCAAATCAATGCAAATATGTGTTCAATTCAATTTTAAATGAAGCACAATATAAACTTCAAAATCAGTGAACATACGTATAATGTTAATAAACACTTACGGTATCTCCCGAAAATGTACTTCATTGGCTTCATTTTCAGCAAACTGTCCTGGTCCCGACAGCATCGCTTTTATGGTTCCAGAGGTTAAAGCGTGTTCCCGTTTTACTATAAACTCGTGACCATCTGAAGATATAAGTTTCACATACATGGCATCCGGCCCTTCGCATCCTCCATATAATTTATCACTTCGTTGATCTTCCATAATTATTTCATATATATATATTTATTTTGTTAACTAATGCCGTCTCCAATTTGTTAAAAATGTAAATACGTTGCCAGATAATTATAATTTTTAGAAAATTATTGAGAGAGCAGAGGTGGAACTTACCAAAGCGAATTCATGCAAGATGATATCAATGAACCAGGTATGCGTTTCAAGTTTTTCCTTGATTTGTCAAATTGTGAACATATATCAAGACAAATTCATACAAGATAGTCTCAAAACAAAAAAAAAACAAAATTTTTCTAACTTGAATGTCAAAAACATTACGCACAGATATAAAACATTGTACACGTACATTTAAAATGTACACTAATCAATGAATTAGCACATACACTAATAGTTATTAGATTTCAAATTTTGTTTATTTTGTGTGTACATTCTTTAAAAAATAATTATTTAAAATAAAAAGTGTCCTAATTAACGTGATTATTATTTACCTTGCAAAAACAAATTAATATAAAATGATAAAGGTTTATTTATCAAAACAATTTTAAATTGCATAGAGCACAGGCACAATGTCACCGTACAGGCACCGAGCAACCAGAGGTGTCAGAGTGCAGATATAGTATACATTTTCTTTCTGTCTTTTTTGCACGAACTCAAAATTTTTATTTTGTTTTGCTCAGGTATTTCTAAAAAACTTACACTTTCAATATTTACATTTCGTAAACATGAATTTTAAAACATGAAAATTTGTGTTTGTTATCACTTTTACATTAAATTCTATACTTCATAACAATAAACGTATATATAAGAATCTCCGGAATGTGCATTTTCATTACGGATATAACTTTTTGATTAATGTTTTTTAAAACAAAAAATTTTTCATTTTGCTTATTTTCTCTTATTCGTAATATTAAAACACTATATCTGTCTCTTTTATACAAACTCAAAATAAAAAGCTGAGTTTTTCAAAATTCTAACCTCAAAAGTTTCATCTCTGGTTGCTTAGTGGTACAGGGTCAAAGCATAGAGTAACGTGCTTATGTGGCTTAACCCAGAACAATTAGAAGGAATTACATGAAAAATATAGTGCCAAATGTTAGGTTAGGTACACATGGCGCCCAAATAAGAAAAATAGACGCTGGGTTAAAAGAAAAATGTTTAAAAATATTAAATTTTCCTCACAATCAAGTTGTATCTGAAATGCCAGAGTAATGGAGAGGTTACGGTTTGTCACAAGGTAAAAACAATTCTACAGCTGAATATTTTCTTTTCGTTTGTTGTATTGGGACCTACAAATTTTTTTCTTTTTGTATTTTTTTTTCTTTACCCAACAAACCATATAACAATCAACATGAAAATATTAAAAATTCTTAAGGTAATTGATATTATTTATTTATGTAATATAAATATATGCTTTAATAAATAAAATTTATTTCAAATTCTGCTTAAGTCGAATGAAAATATTTTTTTTTATATTATAATATTTTTCTCAAGTGATTTGGTTTGTTGGGTATGTTAATTTTTTTTCACTACAACTACATGCATATGAATTCTGACATCTCAGAAGTAAATAATTTGTTTTTGTATTCTCGCAGTTACCTTGTAAATGACACTTAGACGCCAGCTGAATCCTGCATGATTAAAGCTCGTTATGTAAAAACTGAGAGATATCAATGTGTTAAAGAGAGATCAAAAGCGGAAAAAAATTTTTTGTTTCACTCTAGTACACTTCTTAATATTAACCACAGGAAATAATTTTTGACACGAGGAGCCTCAAAAACAATAAAAAAATATATGGGCTTTTTCTAATGTTGTTATTTTTGAAGTTACCTGGTTTTATTATACCATGGTCGGAGTATATAAGCCATCTCTGTCTTTCTTGAAAAATTAAGAAAATTTTAAAAGCATATATTACATGATATATTGTATGAATTCGCCAAATTGATAAAAGGTAAAATCATTTGCTGAGTACACACTTAGAAACATGTTCCGTAAACATGACATGTTTCGTTCCGTAGTGTGTAGTCGCGTTTATATTTTATTTTCGTGTTCCCTTCGAGGTTTCCAAAATATCAAATTTTTTTTCATATTTTCTGGTTGCATTGATGTTGGTTCCATAGTCTGTATCATTGTTTATTGTTTTTACTTGTTTAATTCATCGAAGACAAGCAAGCTGTAAACATGTATAATTTTGTCGACCGTTGAAAAAATTAATTAAAGTAAAGAAAAAGAAAAATGGCGATTTAAAGAAATTAGAGTTGGGTAAATTTTATTAATATATAAAAATTTACTAGAATTATGGTATAATAATTTTTGCTATTTCACTAAGCTGACCACTCATGCTATAATACAAAATATAGAACAAATGTTGCATTTGTGGTTTACTTGTTGGTTCCAGTGTGTGTATCAAACAATGGAACCTGAGCAAAAAACGTGTGTACTCATCATTATAAGCATAGAACAGACAAGCTCAAAACAACAGTTAAAGGCGAATCAATAGAGGTACTGACTGCTAAAATAATGAAGATGTAACAAAATAATAAAAATTCAAACATTTATTACATAACGATCCTAAAATCTACTGATCCAGTAAAAATAAATATTTGCTGCCAGTTGCAGAAGGAAGAAATTGCCTGAATGCGAAAGGCAACAGCAGATACAACAATATCAAGATACAACAACAGGTTTAACAAAAAGAGGTCGAACATCAATAATCAATATCAGAAGCTACAACAGTAGCAAGAAAAAATTTTTTTTTCAAATTTAATTTTTTATATTTAAAAGGAGTGCAATTAGCTTGCACCCTCAGAGTCTATAAGCGTTAATCGCTTGAGGCAACAAAAAATATTTTTTCTTTAATTTTTAATTATTGATATGTCGTTAGTGGGGCGAAAACCCTTACGATCGAAGAATATAAAAGGAACGCAGACTCAGAAAAGAAGAGACATACTCAAAAGAAGGAGTGGCTGCAGCAGTAAGCTAAATAGGGAGAAGGCTCTATTGTTGAGGGAGATGAATGACACACCACCATCCACCTGGAAAGTGGCTAATAAAATATGGAAAAGAATTGATAGAAAAAATTCTTGACAGTTTGAAAAAAAAATTATTAAACAATGATAAATAACAAGATTTTTTAATAAATAAAATTTATAAAAAATTAACTTGGTACTATAAATAATGAACTTTTTAATTATATGGTCCTCCATAGGAGTCAAGTTTTAATTAATTACTATTATCAATATGAATAAGAAAAAAAATAAAATAATTTTTACAACAATTTAATATATTTGATAGTATGTCGATTTGTAGGCATATCGGATATATAAACGATGTAAATTAGCGGGCCAAGTATACTTCCTTGGGGGACGCCTGCAGGGTTAATATTTTGGTGGTGTGTTTTAGAACGTGTTCCGGGATGCACACTGGGTATCTATGAAGATCACACACCCCTTGACCGCAAAGCAAAAGAAAAAAAAAAGCATACCACCCACTGTAGGTTACAGTTTCGGCATTACTGCGTAAGCGGCTGAAGCTCACTCGATATCACCTCTTCTGCATCCCCAGAGCTGTAGACGGAGGCCAGGACAATAGAGTTCCACCCATGGGCACTAGGCCTGTATAGCCACAAGATCTCGTTGCATAAGCTCTGAGATAGGGAGAACTTTAATGTTTCTTTTGAACATTAAATCTGCTCTAAGTCGGTCAACGCTTTTGTCGTAGATCAACCTACAATTTCTTGTCTGCAAACCATTTATCTGTCCGTTTACGGCCCACGGTTCCTGAATGGCCTCAAAGTTCAGACATCGTTGTTCCACCAGAGCACTGTACGAGGCTGCTATCGCCCGGTGAAGATTGATTTGCAGATAACGGAGAATCAGAACATGATTCTGCAGACCCTTCTTAGACAAAAATAGAATGACCCAGTTGCGTATTTGCTACTGGATTGCGAACGGGTTATCCCAACATAGGTTCGAGATAGAAAATTTCCTACACAGGCACGAAATAGATATCCTTTTGGTATCTGAAACACACTTTACTGTAAAGAATTGCTTTAGAATTAACGGGTTCATTATTTATGACACTAAACATCCAAGTCGAAAGGCATGTGGTGGCACGGCCGTCATTGTGCGTAAAGACGTAAGGCACTTTCTTATGGCAGAATTTGGGAAGGATTACATTCAGGCAACCTATATAAGTCTTACTGATTTTCGTACTACAATTTCATGTGTATATTGATAGCGACAATTTCAAAAGCTTCTTCGCAACATTGGGACACAAGTTCCTGGCGGCAGGAGACTACAACGCTAAGCATACCCACTGGGTCTCTAGACTTATTAGCCCAAGAGGTAGGCAGCTGTACAATGCTATTGCTCATAACAGTCTAGATGTCGCATCTGGTGGTGAGCCCACATACTGGCCTACAGAGTGTACGAAAAAGCTAAACCTTATTGACTTCACTGTTATTAGAAATATTAAACGTGACCAACATCTGATTAGTCCCCTAAAAGACTTATCATCTGATCATTTGCCGACTATAATAACACTATGTAATAGTTTTATAAGCTTTGAAGTATCTCCTACGTTCTATCCGAACCGATACACGAACTGGCTAAAGTATAAAATGTATGTGAGCTCTCATCTCTCCCAGAACATCCCTCTAAGGAACCCATCTGATATACAATGTGCTGTGAACCACCTTACAGACGTTGTTACTTGTGCAGCTAGAAATGAATCTTAAATGAGAAGAACATGTAAGAGGAAACTGTTCAAGCCCTCACCCGAGAAAAAAGAAAATTGAGAAGGGAATGGCAGAGAAATCGTTATCCAGCTTCAAAGACTCAATTCAATTTGTGTCAAAAAATACTAAAAGAAAAGGTGCGTCTACAACATGAGTCAGTGCTAGCAAATTATTTAAGTAACTTGGATGCGACAACAAAGCCCGACCCAGCCTACGGAAAGTTGTGGAGCATGTGAAGTGCCCTACTTCCTCCGAACCTCCATTAAGACTTGAGGACCTCAGTTGGGCTAAAAATCCAAGTGAACGAGCAAATACTTTTACTAGTCATCTGGAAAGCGTTTTCACACCACATGACATAAATAGTGTTTTTAATCCTCCTTACATCAGCGATTCCATTGAAAATCGTTACTGCAATCAGGTCGTCCTTCGAGAAAAAGCTGTTTTGTTCACCATTGTTCATTGATGTCTCCCAAGCATTTGATAAAGTTTGGCATGACGGTCTCCTTACAAAAGTAACACGACTTCTCCCTACAAACACCCACAAGCTGATTAAAAGTTACTTGACTGATAGAACATTTAAGGTGTGGTCAAAAAATGTATTTTCACCAGTTAAGAAGATTTCTGCAGGCGTCCCCAAAGGAAGTATACTTGGCCCGCTTTACATGGTCTATACATCCGATATGCCTACAAATCGACATACTATCGCGCCAACGTTCGCAGATGACGCGACATTTTTAAGTGTGAACAACGATCCAGGAACTGCATCTGAGCACTTACAAGCTCATATAAGCGAGCTGGTAGGCTGGCTAAATAAATGGAAAATCAAAGTGAATCCATCAAAATGTTCCCATGTGACTTTCACTTAGTGTGAATGGCAAATTGTCCGCCAATAAGAATAAATAACATCATTGTTCCGGTAGAAACCCAAACTAAATATCTAGGAATCCATCTAGACAAACGCCTAACATGGTCACGCTACATTGAGGCAGCTCGACTAATGTGGTTATAGGTCCATTTTCATCTCTATCTTTGGAATATAAAGTCTTGTTATATAAAGCCATTATTAAACCAATCTGGACATATGGCATTCAGCTTTGGGGAACTACGTGTGCAAAAGTTACAAAGTTACAAAGAATACAGTCGAATATTTTACGAAAAATAGTCTGCGCCCCCTGCTATATAAGAAATGAGAACATCCACAGAGATTTAGAAATCCCAATGGTTCGGGAGGAAATTGAAAACTATTGTACTAACTACGTTCACAAGCTGACGACCCATCCAAACGCCCTCGCCAGAGGCCTATTACAGTTCGAGGGACCCAGGAGGCTTAAGAGAAGTGATACCTTAGAATATTTCTTTTATTCCTAAGATTTGAGCACAAGAAACTAGTTATTACATTGGTAATAATTATTTAGGTTTTTTATATTTTTTTTACAGTTAAGATTTGGATACTCATTGCAATTTTCTTATAAATAGATTTAATAATAATAATATTAAAAAAAAAAAAGTTTAAAAGAAAATAATTGGCAACTTTCGTTTCGACCACACACAGCAAGTTTAGTAGGGCAATTCTTTTAAAATTGTCGTTTTGTCCACACACGAATTATTTGTTTCGGTAATTTTAGACTTTAGGTAATTTTACCTGTCTTCTTTTTTTACATCTTTATAAAAAATACGAAGAGAGACCAAAAAGAAATTGCCGAATACGAATAAACTATTGCTTTTTAATTTTTGAAATAAGAAGAGCGCTTACTAAAATGAACTACGGAGCACAAGTCTGTGCGAAATATTTTCATTAAAAAATACTTTGTACTTTATTATTAAAAAATTATATATCTTAATAGTAGATATCATTGACTTAGTTGATAATATTTTTTAAAAATTAATATTAAGAATTAATTGTTTGTGTGTATAGTTATCTCTAATCCCAAATATTTGTTTTGGTAAATTAAAAAATTTTCTTTACAAAAAGAAATTAACAATTTCAAGTTTATTGCTTGACGAATTTCAAGAAAGTAATAAATATTAAAAAATTTGAAAGTTTCTGACAAAACTTTCAAAAACTTATTTATTTGATTGCTTTATTTCACAACACCTCCTCTCAATCAGATAGCCCCATTTGCGTTCTAAAATTCTGGAAATGAGTTACATCTGTAACTTTTGTAAACATGTCTGCTAATTGCTCATTAGTCCCGATATGCTCGATCTTGATTTTGTTGCTTGCTACACTATCGCGAACAAAATGGTGAGTAATGTCAATGTGTCTTGCTCGTTTACTTTCCAAGTTCGTAGCCATTCCTATGCAACCACGATATCTTTATATACGACGGCGGATTGAAATTGAAGCTACCTAGCGCTAGATGGCAGCACAAGCACAAAAACTATTTTTTTTAGAAATTGCGACCCGTCAAACGTCAGCTGTTAAAATGTCACCCAAATTCATTGATTAGCTTATTTGTTGTAGTCGTTTGAAGTAAGCAACTTTTGTGTTTCTTGAAAAATGGAAAAAAGTGAATTTCGTGCAGTGATTAAACACTATTATTTGAAAGGGAAAACGGCGAAAGAGAAAAGAAAAGCTCGATAAACATTACGGTGAGGTTGCTGCGTCAGATTACATGGTAAAATATTGGATTGCTGAATTTAAACGCGGCCGAACACGCACTGCAACAATACCATCAACAGGAAGGCCAAAAGAGGTGGTTACTGAAGAAAATATCAAGAAAATCTTCGATATCGTTATGAATTATCGCCGAGTCAAGTTACGTGAGATTGTTGAAATGGTAAACATATCATATGAACGTGTGTTCAACATTTTGCATGAACATTTGCATATGAAAAAGCTATCGGAAAGATGGGTGTCGCGTTTGCTCTTTCTTCAAGATAACGCACCGGTTCACACAGCATTAGATACGATGCTAAAATTACGTGAAATACACTTCGAATTGGTTGATCATCCACCTTATAGTCCAGACTTAGCTCTTACTAAGTGTATTGAGCTAACCCCCCGTTTCCACATGCAAGTGCAATTTCGAAAAACTCAATACACTCTCACTTTTTCACTAACACACTCATATTTTTCGAACTTGCAGCTGAACTGGCAACCAAATTCTTTTGCAAGTAAATTTTTGACACTTGCAGCAAGTAAATTGATAAATGAGAAACAGTGCTACCGCGCATGAGTTTTAAATTAATGTATTAGTCTGTGGAAAAATAGAAGTTACGTTAGTAATTGATATTTAGTATATTTAACAAAATTAATAAATAAAAAAAGAACATAATGACCCACCAACACATTTGAAAGTTAAATTTAATTATCAATTTCATATTTTTGACTTAAAAAATACTAACAACAAAATTTTTAGTTGGTATTCACGGTGTTTGCAACGCGGCAATACTTCATTCATATTGTTTGGGAATTTTTCCCCACACGAAATTAAAGTATTGGAAACCCTAACTGACTTCACACTAACTTAATAGCGATTAACTGAATAACACCTTAATGTGAAGTCACTCAATTATATATAAGCTACAACCTCTGCTTACGTATGTATACATTAAGCACATATAAAATATTTTTTTTTGTACTATTTTAAAAAGACCTATCGGTAAATTTAATTTTTTTGCCTGCTGTAATATTAAAAAAAGGTTTTTTTTATAACAAGAACATTTTGTAATTAACAGAAGATTGACTTCTCAATCTTAAGCGAAAGAGTAAAGAAACTTCTGAAACTAGCGGAATATATTTCTAATTGTACTAAAATTAATTAAATAAATAAAGTACACACATTGGAATATATTAAAAAGTAACGTTTTGTCTACTGAATAACTAAACTCCTACTAAACTCCTCCCGGGAACTGTCCAATAGCTGACGAATTTCCGTTATAAAAATCTACATTAACTACTAATTGCTGCTACCGTCTGGTCTACAGTGTTCTTATTTGAAGATATCATTATTTCTACCCTGTTTTATACAAAATGGAATTGATTGTTGCTGTCATTGAAAACCAGAAAAAGTTATTTCGTCGTATTGAACGAATGGTTTGCGCTTTTGAACTTAAGCCAAAAGAATGCTTGTCCAAAGGGTATGTCCAAACAGTGCTAGAAGATTTGGAGCTCAGCTTTAAAAACTTTAAAAGTGGACATAGTGAAATAATGGATACTCTTCACGAATCTTCACTGAATGAAACTGATTTACCGTATCTCAGTAATGATGAGTATTACAAATGCTATGATAATTATATTTCTTTTAAATCTGTACTTCTTGATTTATTTTATGAACTTGAAACTCCTCGAGATTCTACAATCCAAGCAAGTACTTTTGCAGGTTCAAATAGTAGACAAGAATCGCTTAGCAGTGGTGTGCGACTTCCGAAAATAAACCTTCCAACATTTTCAGGCGATTATCTGGACTGGATTGCTTACCGTGATATGTTTTTATCGCTTGTACACAACAATCAATCATTGTCAAACGTACAAAAATATTGTTTTTTAAAGGGGTCATGCACAGGTACACCTCTAGATATAATAAATGAATTTCCAGTTGCAGATACTACCTATGAATTAGCTTGGGATTCATTGCAAAAACGCTTTCATAATGAACGAAAATTAGTGGAGCAAATCTTGAATCCAATCCAATGGAACTTTTAAAAACATCAAGGACTTATTAGATACTACTAGGAACTGCCTAGCCCAGCTCAAGGCTTTAAAAATTGATACATCCACTTGGGACTGTATTCTAGTGTATATGACAACTCAGAAGCTCGACATTCAACTTCGTAAGGAGTGGGAGAAATCACTAAATGCCAGTACTACAGTACCAGCAATGTCGACTATGCTTTCGTTTCTAGAAACTGCTTTTAGAACTTTAGAATCTGTAGAAGAAGAAATATATACAAGTGCTAAACCAAGAACAAATGTCTTTTCTAAACCACAGAAAATTCAACCAAAAATAATTCGTGCTCATATGGTTAATATGAACCAAGATGACAACTGTCCATGTTGTTCTAAGAGACATCCTCTTTATAAATGCTTTCGTTTCTCGTCATCTAAAAGGAAGGAACTGATAAACCAAAAAAGATTATGTCGTAATTGTCTTAATGCTGGACACCTTCAATCGGCGTGCAAACTAAAGACTAGATGTCAGATTTGCCAAGAACCTCATCACACTATTATTCATCAAGAGTTTGCTTTACCAGCTGATAACATATATTCGCCTTCAACCAAAATGCAAAATACCACAATAAATCAAATTGACTCGTTCGAGAACCCGTCAACTTCATCGACTCCTCAAATAATTAATGTAAGTACAAACACTTGTAATTCTAAAGAGAAGCAGCTCGTTTCGTCATTACTGCCGACTGCAAAAGTAATCATTAAATCATCAGGTCATATTTTTAATATCAAAGCTCTTCTTGATCACATAAGCATAAAACGCATGTAGACATTTCTGGAATTGGAGGGGCGTCTGTTTTCACGGCAAAAAGATATGTTCATCTTTCAATTTTCTCCAACTACTATCCACAATTTGAACTTTCCCTATCTGCTATTGTTGTGCCTTGTGTAACTTCATATTTTCCAGATAAAATTGTATCTACCCAATTTCCCAATCTTTCACAATATAAACTTGCAGATCCTAACTTTTTACTGATAGTTTTTTATTGCAAGAAACCTACTTAGGTTGGGTGGTTTCAGGCCCACCTGGTACCTCATCACTTACTCCCCGCGTATCTGTTAATATATATTCATTAGATAACCAGCTTCGTTTATTCTGGGAGCAAGAAGAATTACTGGATAACACTTCTAATATTGATGAAGATGAGCTCTGTGAAAAACTATTTACGGAAACGCATTACCGTGACAACATAGGCCGTTATACTGTAAGTTTACCTTTTAAAAAGCTAATTCAAGGTCAAGAGCTACCACAATTCACTCATACAGATTATAATGCTTTGAAGAGATTGAAACAGTTGGAACATTCTTTCAAAACTAAACCAGTTTTTGAAAGCGAATATAAAACGTTTATGAAAGAGTACGAGTTACTGAACCATATGAAAAACTTAGGTGAATACCCACAAGCAATTCCTATAAATGCATACTTTTTACCACATCATGGAGTATTACGAGAAAGCAGTTCAACGACCAAATTGCGAGTTGTATTTGATGGCAGTAACCGAAGGCCACCTCAGACATCCATTAATGATGAACTAGCAGCTGGACCAGCTCTACAAAATGACCTTGCTACGATTTTAATGCGATGGAGAAGGCACTATATAAGTTTTGCAGCTGACCTTGAAAAGATGTTTAGACAAATTAATGTAAATGAGGAACACCAAAATTTTCAATGTATTCTCTGGAGAGATGAACAAAGCAAGAAAATTTGTGTTTACAAACTTCGTACCGTTACTTATGGCACAACATCTGCACCACATTTAGCTATTCGTGTTCTTCACCAACTTTCTATGGATGAGAAAAAACATTACCCATTAGCCAGCGAAATACTTTATTCGGATACCTATGTCGATGATGTGATTTCCGGTGCTGATACGTTGAGTGCAGCATTACTTTTACAACAACAGCTTATATCTCTTTTACATTCTGGTGGTTTTTATTTGAGAAAATGGAATTCTAATTCAATGGAAGTTTTACACAATGTGCCTAACGAAGATTGTGAGAAGTAGAATCGTTTCATATTCAGCAATCACAAAATATGTCAAAGGCATTAGGAATTTCGTGGGATACAATCAGTGATTGTTACTGCTTTACTATAAATTTTTCTTTTTCAAATCCTATAACTAAAAGTGGTCTACTTTCAGATGCAGCTAAACTATTTGACCCTTTAGGATGGCTAGCACCGACTACTATACTAGCTAAAATTCAATTTCAAAATCTCTGGAAATTGAATCTTAATTGGAATGATGTACTATCGGAAGAACTTCAAAATAATTGGTTGGAATTTAGAAGTAGTCTAAAAATGCTGGAAAAAATAAGAATACCCAGATGGATAGGATACAAGTCCTCGAGACTTGTCGAATTACATGCCTTTTGTGACGCCTCAAAGACAGCTTATGCAGCAGTCGTATACTCGCGAATAGTGACAGATTCAGGCGAAATTTTAGTAAATCTGTTACAATCAAAGACAAAAGTCGCGCCGTTGAAAATTGAAACAATACCCCGTTTAGAACTGTGTCCAGCTACACTGCTTGCTAAGTTAATTTCTAAGATCTACAACAATATTCAGCTGGATATTAAAAGCATCACCTACTGGACCGATAGCACCATAGTACTAGCTTGGCTCAAAAATAAAACTCTTAAACAAGAAATCTACGTTAAAAATCGGGTAGAAATAATTCGCAACATGAGTGACATTAACAAATGGAATTATGTACCATCCGAAGAGAATCCGGCAGATTGTGCATCCAGGGGTTTAATGCCCAAAAAATTAGTAAATCATTACTTGTGGTGGCAAGGACCACCATGGCTAAAATCTTCACCAAATAACTGGCCGTCTCTAGAGATAAATAACTCCTTACCAGAAACCGAACTAAAGGTAGCTTCGCTTACTTTATTCGAGAATACTATAGATACGAGTACCTCAATTGGAATTAAGCAAGACGTCATAGCAGAAATATTGATAAAGTTTTCATCTCTTTCAAAAATGATTCGTGTAACTTCATATATTCTTCGTTATTTTTTCAACTTAAAACAAAAAATAAATCACAAAGAAAGGGAATTTGGTTTTCTCAAAACATATGAACTTAATAGAGCTTTAAACAATTTAATTAAATGCACACAATACCAATCGTACAAAAAAGAAATTAATTGCTTAAAGTTTGAAAAACCCCTGCCAATCAAAAGTAAAATAAGACAGCTTTACCCTTTTTTGGATGAAATGGAAATCTTAAGAGTTGGTGGTCGTTTACATTATCCACTACTACCATATAAAACGAGACACCCTATATTATTAACAAAACATGACTTACTATCTATATTAATTTTTCAGGATGCTCATGAAAAGACTTTACACGGTGGGGTACAGCTTATGCAATCCTACGTAATGCAACGCTATTGGGTATTATCCGGACGTGATATTGCAAAATCAGAAAATGTATCGTTTGTACCAATTACGCAGCAAAAACATGTCAACAATTGATGGGAAATCTTCCGGCTGTTAGGATACAGCCTTCTCGAGCATTCCGACACAGTGGGTTGGATTACGCTGGGCCTATAATAGTTAAAAACTCATCATTGCGTACGGCTTCAACCTCAAAGGGATACATTTGCCTTTTTATCTGTATGTGTACTAAAGCTATACATTTGGAGGCAGTAACCAGCTTAAATGTAGATTCATTCATTGCTGCGTTTCAGCGTTTTACTTCACGCAGAGGAATCTGTACAGATTTATATTCAGACTGCGGTACTAACTTCGTCGGCGCTAATAAAGAACTGCAAATTATGTACCAGCGTAGTAAAGCTTCGCTTCCAGAACACTTAATAGAAAGCTTGGCTAATCAGGGCACTACTTGGCACTTCATACCACCAGCTTCACCCCATTTTGGAGGCCTTTGGGAGGCTGGGGTGAAATCCACTAAGCACCATCTTAGACGAATAATGAAAGATCGCCATCTTACCTATGAGGAACTTAGTACCTTATTGACGCAAATAGAAAGTTGTTTGAGCTCACGTCCATTGTGCCCATTATCGCCAGATACAGCAGAACCTCAAGCACTCAAACCTGCGCATTTTTTGATAGGCGAGCCTACTACCTGCATTCCAGATGAAAATCGTTTGGACATTAATATTAATCGCTTAATCCGCTGGAAGCTTGTTGAACGAATGAAACAACACTTTTGGTATCGTTGGAAAAAGGAATACATGTGCCGTTTTCAATCCCGTCCTAAATGGAATAAAATTGAGCGGAATGTAAAGAAAGGTGACATAGTACTATTGCTTCATGAAAAAAGTGCTCCTGGCCAATAGCCATTGGCAATAGTTGAAGAACTACATCCTGGTTTCGATGGATTAGTAAGAGTGGTAACTTTATACTGCAATGGCAAAAGAATAAAACGCCCAATCTCCAAAATTAGTTTTTTACCTGTTAATGATGTTTCAACAGATCCTAAAGAATATTAATAATAATCAGGGAATTAATATTCTTTAGGGGTGGGGGGGGGGGGGGGGGCTAGAATGTTTGGAAATTTTTCCCCACACGAAATTAAAGTATTGGAAACCCTAACTGACTTCACACTAACTTAATAGCGATTAACTGAATAACACCTTAATGTGAAGTCACTCAATTATATATAAGCTACAACCTCTGCTTACGTATGTATACATTAAGCACATATAAAATATTTTTTTTGTACCATTTTAAAAAGACCTATCGGTAAATTTAATTTTTTTGCCTGCTGTAATATTAAAAAAAGGTTTTTTTTATAACAAGAACATTTTGTAATTAACAGAAGATTGACTTCTCAATCTTAAGCGAAAGAGTAAAGAAACTTCTGAAACTAGCGTAATATATTTCTAATTGTACTAAAATGAATTAAATAAATAAAGTACACACATTGGAATATATTAAAAAGTAACGTTTTGTCTACTGAATAACTAAACTCCTACACACATATATTTTTATTCTCTATATCAATGGCGCAGCCATTTTTTCATTAGAAGCGAAGCCGTTGCTGATATTTTAAAAATGAACTTGCACTGTTCTGTATAGACACTCATACAATTTGCAAGACTTTCGACTATTTTTTCGGCTTTTTCGTAGTTAATACGTATACTCAACTTGCAAGCAATTACTTGCATGTGGAACGGGGGGTAAAAGGAGACTATGTTGAGAAATAAATGGTTTTTGAAAAAAAAGAATGTTTTTTTTTACTTAGGTAGCTTCAATATCAATCCGCCCTCGTATGGTAACTGGTTCTTTTTCAGGCATAACGTACAAATCGCAAAGTAGCCCTTTTAACCAAAATGCTTCGGTAGTTGCTAAACTTAAAGCTATGAATATATAGCTTCACTCGACGATTTTGCTACAGTTGGTTGTTTCTTGCTACAACACGAAATTGTACAGCCAAATACTTTAAAAATGTATCCACTTATGGATTTTCGATCAGTGATGTCAGATGCCCAATCACCATCAACATGTCCAACTAGTGGTTGGTCATTTAAATCTTTGAATTTTAAATTAAATGATGATGTTCCTTTTATATATCTTACTATTCGCTTTAAATGTTATCAGTGTGTTTCAGATGGATTTTGTTGATATCTTCCCATATATCCGACAGGAAAACAAATATCAGGTCTTGAACACGGCATTAAATACATTAAGCTACCAAGAAGTTCTTGATATAGTTGCTCACATACAGATTCGGAATTATGTTCCAATTTAATCCCTTTTCCATTGGTGTCTTAACAGCATTGCATTCAGCCATACCAAACTTTATTAACAACTTTTCAACATTTGCTTTTTGTGATAGAAGGATCTCATTATTATTTTGTTGTATCTTCATACCAAGGAAACATTTTAATACTCCACAGTCAGACATTTCAAATCGATTTGACAAATCTTGTTTTAACTTCTGTATACTTTCCAAATTATTTCCGGCAATAAGTAGATCATCAACATATATAATTATAATAAGATCATCATTAAGAGCTGGAGACATTTTTGTACAAAGACAATAGTCAAGTCTGGATCGTGTAAGTCCCAATGAAACAAGAAAATCGTTAATTTTATTATTCCAGCATCTTAGTATTTGCTTTAAGCCATATAAAGATTTGATTTGATTGCATTTACGCCATCTCGTAATGCCATATATACATTTTCCTCAAGATCGTCATACAAAGATGCTGTTTTTATATCCAGTTGATGGAATTTATATTTACGATGTAAGCCAACTGCCAAAACTACTCGAATTGTTGTCAATTTTGCCACAGGAGCATAAGTCTCAAAAAATCAACACCCTGTTTTTGTTGAAAGCCTTTAGCTACAAGTCGAGCTTTATACTTTGTAGGATTTCCCATTTCATCTTCCTTGACGCGAAATATCCATCTTGATTTTATAAGCTTTATGTTCTTAGGAGCTTCTACAAGCTTCCATACTTTATTTTTATCTAACGCCTTTAGTTCATCACTTACTGCTTTAAGCCACTTATTAGCATCATCAACGGATCAAATATCGTTATAATTATCTGAATTTGTTTTTCTTGAAATATTAGTTTCTAGACCAGTCACATAACTCAAAAGCTTTCCAGGCAAATGTATTTCTCTATTATTACGCCGAAGTGGAACTACTGCTTCAGAACTGAAATCTCTAGTTAAATTTCCATCAGTACTGCGACAAATTGGAACTATTGCTTCAGAGTTGGAACTTCCGGATAAATTTTAATTTCTTTCATCACTGTTTACTTCAGGTGAATAATTGTCAACATCGCCATCATTATTTACTATATGCAAATTGTTCTCTTCAGACACAGCAACCTCATTTTCAGTTTCCTCTTAATGCTCGTAGCTTCTTTTAATTATAATTATATTGTTTTTGGCCTCATTGTGTGTTGATTGAAATGGAAAACTATTCTCTTCAAATTTGACATCTCTATAATATAGGGTCCGCCAAATAACTTTTTTTTTTTTTGAAAATGCTATAATAACATCGAGTGTAGCTTCGGCTGTGTAGCACGTAGCGCCGTCCTGTTGAAACCAAATGTTGCCAATATCCTCCTCTTCAATTTTTGTGGACAAAAATTCGTTCAACATGGCCCGATAACGATCGCCATTGACTAACGGCCACTCCTTGCTCATTTTCGAAGAAAAATGGCCCAATTATGCCTCTGGACCAAAATCCGCACCAAACAATGACTCGTTTTGGGTGCGTCGGCTTTTCAAAATATGCGTGCGGGTTTTCTGTGCCCCAAATGCGACAATTTTGCTTGTTTACATACCCGCCAAGATCAAAATGAGCTTCATCTGAAAAGATGATTTTTTTTGTCAAAATCGGCATCTTCTGTAAGTCAATCGCAGGCCAACTCAGCGAAGCGAAAACACAACCATATTCTTTCAGCGGTAGGATAAAACTAATTATCTGTCAAATCAGACATGAGCTAAGTGTTACCATTCACGAAATAAGCACTAGTTGAAAAAAAACGTTCGATGGCGGACCCTATATAATTTTTTGTTTTTGCATATCCCATAGTCTATACCCATTTGGTGCATAACCAAGCATAACAGTTTTCTTGATTTTAAAATCAAGCTTTTTACGACATTGGCTTGGTATCCAAGCATATGCTTTGCAGCTAAAAACTCTAATTTTATCAAGTTTTGGCTTCACTCCGAACCACATCTCTGCTGGAGTGTTTAAATTGTCTAGGCTTCTTGTTGGACGTCGATTAAGTATGTAAACAGCATTCAGAGCAGCGTCAGACCACATGGACTTAGGGGCTTTGGATTCTATTAACGTTGCTCTTACCTTTTCAATTACAGTACGATTGAACCTCTCTGAAACTTTATTTGCTTGAGGGGAATATACAACTGTTGGCTCAACCTGTATTCCTTTCATTGTGTACCACTTTGATTGTTCTTTGGAAAAATATTCTCCCTTGATCTACTGTTAACTTGGATATTGATACACCACAAAACATGCTTGTCACCATTGCTTCGTACTCTTGAAAAGTTTTGAATACATCAGATTTTCTCTTCAGGGCATATATAATTGCAAAATGAGTGTAGTCATCTATAAAGCTCAAAAAATATTTGCATCCATTCCATGCTATTGGATCAATAGGTCCACAAATATCGGAGTGTATGTGCTGTAAAACCCCAGTAGCATTGTTATTGGAACATGAAAAAAACACATACATTTTTTACAGCAATGTCTATTTCATGGAAATTTCCTCGCAATTTGGCATAAGCAATTACTTTTTTATTTTTAAATATAATTGCTTTATCTCGTACAAATTTGACTTCGATATTGGCGCTCAAAAGTTTTCTAATTGATAGTATATTATCACGTAGGTCTGGAACGTAAAGTACGTCTTACATTGCCATCGGAACCCCCGTATTACTTACGTCGTTTATTTCAACATACATTTTTGCAACAATAAATTCATTATTCTTAGTTACATTTATTTCTACAGGGCTGCTTAATAACTTAAGATTTTCAAAACACCATCTTTCATTTGATAAATGGTCACTTGCCCCAGAGTCTAATTTAAATGTAACTTTATTACCTTCTTTTTTTGAGTTTGTTTGAATTTGTGCTAACTATAAAGCCGAACGTCCGTAAGATTTCGTTACCAGCTGAACCGTTTTGTTATATGAAAAGCAATGAAAGTGCTTATCGAAAACAAATGTCACTTTGACGGTACGGCAAGATTTGTATAAAATAGAATTTAGCAACGTTTTTACAAACCGTTTGTGCACACCTGAGACAGAGTAGTTTTTTATTAAAAAAAAAAAAGAAGTGAAGCGCGTACAAACGAAAGTTTTAATAATTAAAGTGCTTAAAACTTGTCTAAAAATAACAAAAATCAATTAAAAACAACAATATTTAATAATTAAATACTACAACAAAAAGTGTGATACAGTTTTTTGTAAACAAAATTTTATTTTTTTTCTTATGTGAAAAGCATATGACACGTTTTTAAATGTTCTATAATTACACAAACGTTTCAACGTCAACAAGCGTCGACGGACGTTTTCAACAACGTTCAGCTAAACAAGCCTTAAAGCATACTTTTTTATTGTTAGCAAGTTGAGCATCAGCACTTTTACAATTAGTGTACATCCTTACAAGAACAGTGACTATCATTTGATCATCATTGTAGATGGAGTCTTCTATCACAACGCAATAGACAGTTTCTACCAAGTTATTAACCCCCCGTTTCCACATGCAAGTAATTGCTTGCAAGTTGAGTATACGTATTAACTACGAAAAAGCCGAAAAAATAGTCGAAAGTCTTGCAAATTGTATGAGTGTCTATACAGAACAGTGCAAGTTCATTTTTAAAATATCGGCAACGGCTTCACTTCTAATGAAAAAATGGCTGCGCCATTGATATAGAGAATAAAAATATATGAATGAAGTGTTGCCGCGTCGCAAACACCGTGAATACCAACTAAAAATTTTGTTGTTAGTATTTTTTAAGTCAAAAATATGAAATTGATAATTAAATTTAACTTTTAAATGTGTTGGTGGGTCATTATGTTCTTTTTTTATTTATTAATTTTGTTAATTTTGATATTTAGTATCAATTACTAACGTAACTTCTATTATTCCACAGACTAATACATTAATTTAAAACTCATGCGCGGTAGCACTGTTTCTCATTTGTCAATGTACTTGCTGCAAGTGTCAAAAATTTACTTGCAAAAGAATTTGGTTGCCTGTTCAGCTGCAAGTTCGAAAAATATGAGTGTGTTAGTGAAAATGTGAGAGTGTATTGAGTTTTTCGAACTTGCACTTGCATGTGGAAACGGGGGGTAAGGCCAATATGTAAAAAGTGATGCAAGCTTTTGTGTACGTGTGATTTTATATCCTGTTAAATTTTGACAACTATAGAATAAATACCTGAACTACTTACTATAATGCTCTTTCCTAATCAACGATGATGTATATGTGACTACGATTCAATTGCCCCTTTATAAAAAACAGTATTTTTTATATTTTTCAATATATTATATATAAACTTTATTACTTACAATTTTTTTTTTTCATTAATCACTTTTTTTATCTGTTTTTGATGCCCCTTCTTATCAACAACTTTCCACACGAATCGTCAAAACTTAAGGGCTTCTTCTGCAGTCTTTTAACTAGTATAGCAGGTTTCACATTATAATACCGAGTATTAACATTTTCATTAGTCATTCATCGAGTAAGACCGAAATTAAATGCAAATCAAATAGACTGTCAAAAAATCTAAAGGAAAATATTTTATGTTTTCATACCATCACACTTCAAATAAAATACAAAACGCGGCAAATAATTTCACAG
Organism: Thelaira solivaga; assembly: GCA_947397855.1. NCBI lineage: Eukaryota > Metazoa > Arthropoda > Insecta > Diptera > Tachinidae > Thelaira > Thelaira solivaga. Next base: position 45,645,454 of record OX377614.1, read on the forward strand.
CTGATTTGTAGTTTTTTCTTTGGTTGCTTGTACAAAAGCAACCCTGATAAAATGAGCAGTGTGATAGCTTAGAAAAAATTCTAAAATTGACAAAAACCATAATACTGCCAAAAATACTTAAGTATTTCACCACACTTGCTTAACATTTTGTTTTCACACTATTGGATTTTTACTTAAAACACGAATTTTTGAAATGTATAAATACTAAATACAATAGTCTGTAATTTCAATTAGTATATTTTGTATTTAAAAATGTACATATATACATACCTCACATTGCATAGATCACTAAGCAATTTTGACTATTATTAATTGAACCATATTTTTTATTCTGCACTAGTTTTCAGTAACTTTTCATAAAAAATATATTAATTTTATACTCCAACTTGGGGGTCACACGATCAAGTTTTCATTCAATTTTTAAAATTTCTCTCATTTTTTTACCAATGCACTCACACTTTTAAAATTTGCTTTCAATTTTTCGTTCAATTGAGTGTTTCAAATTACAGTCAAGAAAACAGCTGACTGCAGTTTTTTTATTCCAAATTTGAATTCTTATTCTACCGCCAGTATTGTTTTGTTTTTTTTTTTTTAATATGTTTGTGAACAAATATAACGACGTTTTGCAGTTCATAGAGATATACAGAAGGCATGAAGTTCTGTGGAACATAAATATCCGTGCATATAGACGGAATAATTTAAAAATTAAGGCATATAACTCTATTGCCGCCGAAACAAAGCTGTCGGTGGAAGAGGGTAAAAAAAACATCTTGTTAAAAAACTTGCTTTGAAATTGCGTGCAACCTACGTCACAGCTTTCAATTTTTGTAAATTTTGACAAGCAGTATATGTAAATTTCTTGAAAGAGAATTGTAAAAAAACTTGATCGTGTGACTGTAGTGTATTATATGCATATGTAAATTCAAATTTCCTTCTCTGTTACTTTGTGTAATTATCACTAAGCTCGGTGGTAATTATATACAAACAATTTTGATTGAATTTTGTGGGTGATACAGATATAAATAAAAGTATATGAATATAAAAATAAAAAAAATTAATGATGACACCTAATAGAATTTTAATAATAGATAATGGTAAGTTATTTTTACTACTTCTAGCGAATATTTAAATGACTTTAGTTAATTTTAGGATCCTATAATTGTCGAGTTGGGTTCAATGATTCGGATAAGCCATTATTTGAATTTCGAAATTTGGTAGCTAAGCCCCGCAAAGATAAGAAGAAGGATGTGCCTGCACTTACAAATGACAGTATTTTCCAAATTGGAGATGAAATTGACGTAGATGCGATGCGTTTATTAGTTAAAAATCAATTTGAAAGGAATGTTGTTACTCATCCTACTTATCAAGAACACATTTTTGACTATATATTTGGAAAGCTTGTTAAAAAAGAACGAGATTGGAAACCTCATACGGTAGTCATAACCGAACCTCTAGCAAATCCTAATTACTGTAGACAATGTAAGTTGTGCAATTGTATAAGAAATTAATAATGATTTAACATTACTTTAAAGCGTTGAACGAGTTACTCTTTGATTGCTATGGCGTATCGTCCGTATGTTATGCAATAGATTCAATTTTAAGTTGGCAGCATAATAAAGATGATAAAGAAGAAAACAGTTTGATTATAAGTTTTGGCTACCATACTACCCATGTTATACCTATACTCAGAGGAATTTTACAGCAAGATAAAGTTCGACGTCTCAATTTAGGTGGTTATCAGATGATATCATATCTTTATCGTTTACTTCAAATGAAATACCCGGCACACTTGAATGCTATTACTTGGACACGTATGGAAAATATATTTCATAATCACAGCTTCGTAGCGCTAGATTACACAGAAGAATTAAGGAAGTGGGATAACATTGAGCACTACAATCAAAATGTTAAGAAAATACAATTGCCTTTCGTTCAACCAATAGCTATAAATCCAATGGCTGCTGAAGAGAAATTAAAAAAGAGGAAAGAAATGACGAGAAGGTTAATAGAAGCAAATCAAAAAAGACTTCGTGAGAAAAAGGGCGAGGACGTATGTATCTGATTTATATGTATACTGTTATAAAATTTTAATCTTTTTATAAAACTTAATATAGTCCAGCACATATCAGCTTTTTTCAACTACAACGGCGGTAACGTCGTCTCGAGGGTCGAAATATAAACCACCGTCTGGCATAACTTTGGAAGATTGGCTAAAGGATATTAAAAGTAAACATACGAATATAATGGATAAAAAAACTAATCGCAACAAGCGGCGGCAAGAAATGGCAAAACGACACACTATGGCATCACAAGAACGTATGCGTATTATTTCTCTACTTGCTTCGAATGAAAAGTGTAGCGATGAATTCGGTAAAGATGACAAAGATTGGGATGTGTATAAAAAAATAAGTAATGAAAATGAAAGTGATAGCGACGCTGAAAATGAGAAACTTTTAGAATATGATAATATAATGAAATACCATCATGCTATAATAGATAGAGATAAAGAATCTATTGAAAATACTGCGGAACTATATCAGGTAATTATATATTTTATTTAAAATTTAACATAAGAAAAATATATTACGTGTAATATTTAAAAATCTTCCCTAAATTGTGGTAATCCTGATCTCACAAGATCGCTTTCATTATAAGCTATATGAAGGGGGGGTATTAATGCGGCTGCAACTATGCGATTTTCAGCATTAAGGAAATTAAACGTAGAGCAAGCCTAAAATTAAAAACAGTTTCAATATTTATATGCTTGTTATTTTGTTCCTTGTATTTACCTGTTGCGTTCTTAATACTTCTACATTAATTTTATATTTTTTCATAAAACCCAAAATTTTTTTGGAGAAACTAGGTGTTGCACCTTGGTCCCCAATACCAACAATTAAAATATCCAATTTCGGATCTAATGCTGTAAATAATGACAAACTTTCTTCACATATATCATCAAGAGATTCGACATTCCAAGATAAAATAGACCTGTGATAAATTCGGTGAATTTAATTATATAATGACATAATTTTTATGCCATATTATACCTCGGAAATACTGCAACTGGTCCTAAAACAACAATATCGTTGTTTAAGCGAAAGCCGTATTTACTGTAACTAGTAATCATAACCCCCAAGTCTTGCTGTGTGTTGAATATGTTTATTTTCGTCTTTCCATCGTACTCATAAGCTTTGTAATTCAATAAGTTTGTTTGGAAATTACGTTTCAGTACAGTAGGTGCAATTAATGTGCACCGCTTTAGTAAATTTACTAAAGACATTTTGCAACTGATATAATATATAAAACTTTAGTTAGTGCACAATGATAATTAAATAGTATTTCGATTTGATTTTATTGTTGTTTTCACCAAATTAATGACAGCCCATTGAAGCGAAGCCGTTGCCGCCGTCGTTAAATGGTTGGCTAGAATAATATCGCCTGCTGAAAGTACTGTATTTATAAATAGTGCTGTTATTATAAATATTAATTTTTTTAAATTTTATAAACTCACTACATGTAAAAAGTTGCACACAAGAAGTTGCTAATTAAAATAAGAATTAATGGCGCCGTCACTTTTATTAAAATTATAACCGGCGTTATAAATTTTTAATACTGCCTAGATTTTTTTGGACTGCTTTAACGGAACTAACACGGTAAAGTTAAAATTAACCGAACGTCCCGTAAAATTTCGTTACCAGCTAATCCGTTTTGTTATATGCAAAGCAATGAAAGTGCTTATCGAAAACAAATGTCACGTTGACGGTACGGAAAGATTTGTATAAAATAGAATTTAGCAACGTTTTTACGGGACGTTTATGCACAGCTGAGACAAATTAGTTTCTTATTGTGTTGTAGTGTTTAATTATTATATATTGCTGTTTTTAGTTGATTTTTGTTATTTTTAGAAAAGTTCTAAGCACTTTAATTATTTAAACTTTCTTTTACACGCGCTTCACTGCTTTTTTTCCAATAAAAAACTACTCTGTCCCAACTGTGCATAAACGTCCCGTAAAAACGTTGCTAAATTCTATTTTATAAAGGGTGTTTTTTATAGACGTATAGAACTTTAAATTGCAATAAAACAACGATGGATTATTCGACTGACATGAATTTTATTTATCCGAAAGATAATCTTGTGGCATTACATTTTAAATATGATTTCTGGCATATGACCGCCACGGCTGGCTCGAATGTAGTCCAATTTTCGATGACTTTTTCCAACATTTGTGGCCGTATATCGGCAATAACACGGCGAATGTTGTCTTCCAAATGGTCAAGCGTTTGTGGCTTATCCGCATAGACCAATGACTTTACATAGCCCCACAGAAAGTAGTCTAGCGGTGTTAAATCACAAGATCATGGAGGCCAATTCACAGGTCCAAAACATGAAATTAGGCGGTCACCAAACGTGTCTTTCAATAAATCGATTGTGGCACGAGCTGTGTGACATGTTGCGCCGTCTTGTTGGAACCACAGCTCCTGGACGTCATGGTTGTTCAATTTAGGAATGAAAAAGTTAGTAATCATGGCTCTATACCGATCACCATTGACTGTAACGTTCTGGCCATCATCGTTTTTGAAGAAGTACGGACCAATGATTCCACCAGCCCATAAAGCGCACCAAACAGTCAGTTTTTCTGGATGTAACGGTGTTTCGACATACACTTGAGGATTAGCTTCACTCCAAATGCGGCAGTTTTGTTTGTTGACGTAGCCATTCAACCAGAAGTGCGCTTCATCGCTAAACTAAATTCGCTTATGAAAATCGGGAACAACGGCAATCTCGTTTTCGAAATAAAATTTCACTATTTGCAAGCGTTGTTCAGGCGTGAGTCTATTCATCACCGAGCAACCAGAGGTGTCAGAGTGCAGATATAGTATACATTTTCTTTTTGTCTTTTTTGCACGAACTCAAAATTTTTATTTTGTTTTGCTCAGGTATTTCTAAAAAAATTACACTCATTATTTACATTTCGTAAACATGAATTTTAAAACATGAAAATTTGTGTTTGTTACCACTTTTACATTAAATTCCATACTTCATAACAAAAAACGTAGATATAAGTATTTTCGGCATGTGCATTTTCATTACGGAAATAACTTTTTAATTAATGTTTTTTAAAACAAAAAATTTTTCATTTTGCTTATTTTTTATACAAACTCAAAATAAAAAGCTGAGTTTTTCAAAATTCTAACCTCAAAAGTTTCATCTCTCGTTGCTTAGACACCATTTACACAGGGAAAGTTTACTTTGACAAATTTTGTTGAATTCTCTTTTAAACTTTCTTTGGTGTTTATACAGGGAAAGTTTTGTTTCTCAAATTTTGTTTTGTTTTCAAATAAAAAGTTGCAGCTAACTTCAGTTATATAAACTACGAACAAAGAACAAAACGAATTTGCGAGTACAAGAAAGTCTGTACTGCCTCCAGTTCTCTTCACCCCTATCTCCTATAAACTCAAGACTGCAAAGTAAACTTTCCCTGTGTAAATGGTGTCTTAGTGCTATTCATGTTGAATTGCCAAACCAAACTGAGAATAAATCACTTGACAGCTGTTAAATCGGTCGCCATCTTGAACAGTAATGCCAACTTAAAGTTCTATACGTCTATAAAAAACACCCTTTACTTTATTATTAAAAAATTATATATCTTAATAGTAGATATCATTGACTTTGTTGATAATATTTTTTAAAAATTAATATTAAGAATTAATTGCTTGTGTGTATAGTTATCTCTAGTCCCAAATATTTGTTTTGGTAAATTAAAAAATTTTCTTTACGAAAAGAAATTAACAATTTCAAGTTTATTGCTTGACGAATTTTAAGAAAGTAATAAATATTAAAAAATTTGAAAGTTTCTGACAAAACTTTCAAAAACTTATTTATTTGATTGCTTTATTTCACAACACCTCCTCTCAATCAGATAGCCCCATTTGCGTTCTAAAATTCTGGAAATGAGTTACATCTGTAACTTTTGTAAACATGTCTGCTAATTGCTCATTAGTCCCGATATGCTCGATCTTGATTTTGTTGCTTGCTACACTATCGCGAACAAAATGGTGAGTAATGTCGATGTGTCTTACTCGTTTACTTTCCAAGTTCGTAGCCATTCCTATGCAACCACGATATCTTTATATACGACGGCGGATTGAAATTGAAGCTACCTAGCGCTAGATGGCAGCACAAGCACAAAAACTTTTTTTTTAGAAATTGCGATCTGTCAAACGTCAGCTGTTAAAATGTCATCCAAATTCATTGATTACCTTATTTGTTGTAGTTGTTTGAAGTAAGCAACTTTTGTGTTTCTTGAAAAATGGAAAAAAGTGAATTTCGTGCAGTGATTAAACACTATTATTTGAAAGGGAAAACGGCGAAAGAGACAAAAGAAAAGCTCAATAAACATTACGGTGAGTCTGCTGCGTCAGATTACATGGTAAAATATTGGATTGCTGAATTTAAACGCGGTCGAACAAGCACTGCAACAATACCATCAACAGGAAGGCCAAAAGAGGTGGTTACTGAAAAAAATATCAAGAAAATCCTCGATATCGTTATGAATTATCGTCGAGTCAAGTTATGTGAGATTGTTGAAATGGTAAACATATCATATGAACGTGTGTTCAACATTTTGCATGAACATTTGCATATGAAAAAGCTATCGGCAAGATGGGTGCCGCGTTTGTTCTTTCTTCAAGATAACGCACCGGTTCACACAGCATTAGATACGATGCTAAAATTACGTGAAATACACTTCGAATTGGTTGATCATCCACCTTATAGTCCAGACTTAGCTTTTACTAAGTGTATTGAGCAAAAAGGAGACTATGTTGAGAAATAAATGGTTTTTGAAAAAAAAAAACAGTTTTTTTCCTACTTAATTAGCTTCAATATCAATCCCCCCTCGTATTTTTGCTTTTTGTTTTTAATTTAGCAAGCAAATATGGGAATTTTTTAACAAAAGAATTAATAACTGGTGTTTTACCTATAAAAAAAATTTAGTTATTTCCAGATAAAATCGTTTATTCATAATAGTTGACACTTTTACAACAAGAACCACTTATAAATTGCTTCAATAAAGAAATATATTTTTTGTTCTTAAAATCTTATAAAATTTTATTTTACATGCAACACAACATTAATTGAACATACGTCACACAGTTGTATATTAATGTTAGTAGATTTTTTCTTAAAAATACTGAAGTTGAAAGAAATCAACATTTAAAAAAAGAAAAACGAAGTGCACTAAAATAAATATATTTTGTTAAATAACTGTATGTGGACCTTTTTAAATTATATATGTTCAGTTATTTTCGGCTATTTTTGGTCCTTACATTAACAAAAACAATAAGTAAAAAAACCAAGGTTTTTTTATAAATTTATTAATTTTTATTAAAATATCCAATATTTCGGGCAACTTTGTTGGTCAACCTCAGGGAAAATTGTTAAACTAAAATAATAATACAAAAAAAACATATAAAAACATTTCCTAAAATTTTTTTTTAAACTTAATAGATTATCTACCAACCGTCTTTAACAAATTTTGAGTGTCTACTAACTAAATAATATCGTTGTTATTATCTTACTCTGTTATTATGTTTGTTTATTAAATATCTGTAAATATGAGCGCAGTTATCTGTATCAGTTTTATAATTAAGTCTTTTATTTGTTGGAGTATTTATAATGTGAATTTTAAAGACGGTTGGTAGGTAATCTATTAAGTTTAAAAAAAAATTTTTAGGAAATGTTTTTATATTGGTTTTTTGTGTTGTTATTTTAGTTTAACAATTTTCCCTGAGGATGACCAACAAAGTTGGCCGAAATATTGGATATTTTAATAAAAATTAATAAATTTATAAAAAAAACCTTGGTTTTTTTACTTATTGTTTTTATTAATGTAAGGACCAAAAATAGCCGAAAATAACTGAACATATATAATTTAAAAAGGTCCACATACAGTTAATTAATATATCACGGAAGGCACGCCGTATAATAAAATCATCATGACATACAAAAATATCAGACTACAATATGATAACAACACCAATAATATAAGAAAACAATTTTCAAAATTCAACAAAAAACTAACAAATTCAAAATCATCAAGAACATTTCTAATTAGATGCAGGGAGACAGGTCTTATTCCAGAGTTCATTTCAGCTGCTACATTGGGTATTAAAAACATTTTCGTTCAAAATGGTAATTTGGATGTCAACACAGAAGTCATTAGATAGACATATTTATAATTTTCATAATATCATATTAAGATTATTAATACAACATAAACATAAGAAAATGCAAGTAATTAAAAACCAAATAAGTAAATTAAGTTATATTATTACTAAAAAATTAAAGGAGGAAGACTGTAAACTACTTATGTTAAGTGAACATACAATTTGCGATAATATTAAAGACAATAACAGTAATAGCATGTTCACACGACGAGTTTCAATGCTGGTTTCGCTGTCTGAACCTCGATTGTGAAAATTTGCGTTCAGACGACACATAATGAGTTTCATTTGACAGTTGCTTTGTTTTGTTTTTTGTTGTTTCGCATTTGCCCGCGTTTGTTTTTTAGTTTTGAAATGGATAAAAAAGGTAAATTTTAATATATAAATATATGTATTTTTAGAAAAAATAATAATTTATAAAAAATTTATTTATTATTTCAAATAATTTAATATGTTGTGTTATTTATTATGTTTATTTTTATATTTAAGCAATTTAACACTCTTTCCTTTGTTTCTTACTAATACATTGAAATGCTTGCAAAACAATAATATTTCTTTGTTTACAATTTGTTTTGTTGGACAGCTAGTTAAGATAAACTAGCGATAGAAACTAGGGATGATACTAAATTTTCATGGTTTCGGCAAGAGTTTCAAAATGAAACCTGCAGATTCGCTCACTTAATTTTGTATGGCGAATCTTCCTGTTTCATTCGAGATTGGGATGTGAACCCTCGAAAGAGAGCGAACCTTGTCTCGTCTGAACATACTATTAGAGACTGAACATAAAACTAGAACATTTAAGACAGAAACAAACGCAGGGGATTAACATGCAATTTAATAACACCAAGTTAAAAATACCAACTGACATACAATGGCTGTTATCATTAGGACGAAAATTCGCATTACCTTTTAAGAAAAATGCCTTTCCCTTATTTGAGTGTATCGCAGATGGAGAACATCTCATACAGGGGATCAGTGATAAAGAGAAACAAGAAACTGCGAGAATAAAATATGTATTTTAATCGAGGATTATAAAAATAGAATGAGACCAACGATGAGAGAAGCATTTATATAAAATACAGTGGTACGAACGGAAAAATTTTTAAAGAAAAATAAGAATGTAATTATTATAAAATCTGATAAGGGCAACAAAACCGTTGCTATGAATAGAAATGATTATAACACAAAAATGGCAGAAATCTTAGGTAATATGTGCATATATAGAAGATTAAAGAAAGATCCAACTTCAAGTTTACAGACAAAAAACAACATTTTAGTAGAAAGATTACATAAATTGAACATAATTAACATAAAAGAGAAAAATAAACTAATAACGAGAACTGCAGTAGCACCCAGAATTTATGGCCTTCCTAAAATTCATAAGGATAATGTACCACTTCGACCAATTTCCTCATCTATAAGCTCACCTACGTATGAACTGAGCCAATTCTTAGTTAATATTTTGAACAACATATAACATAAAAAACGTGACAGAACTAAAAGACAAGATTAACAATAAAGAAGTTAAAGAGGACGAAGTATTAGTTTCGTTTGATGTCATATCCCTTTTCCCCAGTATCCCGGTTAATTTAGCTATAAAAACAATAAACGAAAAATTGAACGTTTTGACAGAATACACTAAAATACCAAGGGAATTATTTATTCAACTGATAACCTTTTGTATTAAGGATTCTAGATATTTTAAATTCGGGAAACAATTTTTTGAACAAAACAGAGAATTGCCAATGGGATCCCCCATATCACCAATAATAGCGGGCATAGTAATTAAAAAATTGTTTGATGAAGTTATTTCTAGCTTAAAAATAAAGCCGCGAATGATGACTAAATATGTAGATGACATTTTTGCAATTTTAAAAATTGATGAAGTCGAAAACACATTAAAATCATTAAATACATATAATAAACTAATTCAATTCACCGTGAAAAAGGAACATAATGGAAATTTACCTTATTTAGACGCACTCGTAATTAGAGATCAGAATAAGATAAAACTGGATTGGTACCAAAAAGCAACGGCATCTGGTAGGCTTATAAATTTTTACTCAAAACACCCCCAGAATATAATTATCAATACCGCGAAAAATTTTATCAAAAGAGTACTAGATATAATGGAGTTGGAATTTCACATAAAAACGATTTCCCAGAATGGTTGACGTTGAAACTAATTGAAGATGTATGCAAAAAACTGGAAACAAATGTAACTGAGGAACCGGGAAAAACAAGGAAAAATTTTAAAACATTGGATTATATCCCAGGCCTAACAGAAAGACTTAAAGGATCTGACATTTATGACAAAGAAAAATATACATTAGCAGTAAAAGTAACAAACACGTTAAATAAGAGAATTTTTACAAAGATGAAATCAAGCTTGGACAAAATGGATAAAACTGATATTGTATATGGAATTACGTGCAATGAGAATGATACAGGAACGTGCGGAAAAATATATGTCGATACTACAAAAACAAAATTAAAAATGAGGATATACGCTCACAAATCTGATTTGAATTTGAATAATTCAAAAATACAAAAAACTGCCCTCGCAACCCACTGTTTGAAAACTGGCCATAAATCTGACTTCGATAATGTGAGAATATTAACACAAGAGAAAAATTATGGAAAAAGATTTATAAAAGAGACAATTCACATTATAAATACTCCAACAAATAAAAGACTTAATTATAAAACTGATACAGATAACTGCGCTCATATTTGCAGATATTTAATAAACAAACATAATAACAGAGTAAGATAATAACAACGATATTATTTAGTTAGTAAACACTCAAAATTTGTTAAAAAAATTTTTAGGAAATGTTTTTATATTGGTTTTTTGTGTTGTTATTTTAGTTTAACAATAAATTTAATAAAAATTAATAAATTTATAAAAAAACCTTGGTTTTTTTTACTTATTGTTTTTGTTAATGTAAGGACCAAAATTCAAAACAATTCCAACCCAACAGTACTGCCATATACAAATACAAAACATTTTCTAGAATTAAGGCCCCGATTATGGTTCGCAACACTTAACTATTTTAGTGTTGTGAATTGCAATTACTTTAAATTGTTTTATTGCAATTTAAAGTTCTATACGTCTATAAAAAACACCCTTTGCAAAGTATTTTTTAATGAAAATATTTAAAAATATTTCGCTACAGACTTGTGTTCCGTAGTTCATTTTAGTAAGCGCTCTTCTTATATCAAAAATTAAAAAGCAATAGTTTATTCGTATTCGGCAATTTCTTTTTGGTCTCTCTTCGTATTTTTTATAAAGATGTAAAAAAAGAAGACAGGTAGCTTGAAGGCTGAATGAATCACTGAATAAGAAAGTCTAAAATTACCGAAACAAATAATTCGTGTGTGGACAAAACGACAATTTTAAAAGAATTGCCCTACTAAACTTGCTGTGTGTGGTCGAAACGAAAGTTGCCAATTATTTTCTTTTAAACTTTTTTTTTTTTAATATTATTATTATTAAATCTATTTATAAGAAAATTGCAATGAGTATCCAAATCTTAACTGTAAAAAAAATATAAAAAACCTAAATAATTATTACCAATGTAATAACTAGTTTCTTGTGCTCAAATCTTAGGAATAAAAGAAATATTCTAAGGTATCACTTCTCTTAAGCCTCCTGGGTCCCTCGAACTGTAATAGGCCTCTGGCGAGGGCGTTTGGATGGGTCGTCAGCTTGTGAACGTAGTTAGTACAATAGTTTTCAATTTCCTCCCGAACCGTTGGGATTTCTAAATCTCTGTGGATGTTCTCATTTCTTATATACCAGGGGGCGCAGACTATTTTTCGTAAAATATTCGACTGTCTTCTTTGTAACTTTTGGATGTTAGTTGCACACGTAGTTCCCCAAAGCTGAATGCCATATGTCCAGATTGGTTTAATAATGGCTTTATATAACAAGACTTTATATTCCAAAGATAGAGATGAAAATGGACCTATAGCCACATTAGTCGAGCTGCCTCAATGTGGCGTGACCATGTTAGGCGTTTGTCTAGATGGATTCCTAGATATTTAGTTTGGGTTTCTACCGGAACAATGATGTTATTTATTCTTATTGGCGGACAATTTGCCATTCTTAGTGTGAAAGTCACATGGGAACATTTTGATGGATTCACTTTGATTTTCCATTTATTTAGCCAGCCTAGCAGCTCGCTTATATGAGCTTGTAAGTGCTCAGATGCAGTTCCTGGATCGTTGTTCACACTTAAAAATGTCGCGTCATCTGCGAACGTTGGCGTGATAGTATGTCGATTTGTAGGCATATCGGATGTATAGACCATGTATAAAGCGGGCCAAGTATACTTCTTTGGGGGACGCCTGCAGAAATCTTCTTAACTAGTGAAAATAAATTTTTTGACCACACCTTAAATGTTCTATCAGTTAAGTAACTTTTAATCAGCTTGTGGGTGTTTGTAGGGAGAAGTCGTGTTACTTTTGTAAGGAGACCGTCATGCCAAACTTTATCAAATGCTTGGGAGACATCAATGAACAATGCTGAACAAAACAGCTTTTTCTCGAAGGACGACCTGATTGCAGTAACGATTCTGTGAACCTGCTCTGTAGTTCCATGGCCAGCCCGGAAGCCGAACTGATGTTCTGGAATAATATTTCGCTCTGCTAGATGGGGCTTTATTTTCTGGAGGAGAACCTTTTTGAACAGCTTTGAAAGGATGGATAATAAACTGATAGGTCTGTATGACGTAATTTGAGTAGCGTCTTTACCCAGTTTTTGGATCATGACAATTTCTGAAATCGTCCAAGAGGTCGGGAAAACCCCCACTCTTAAGATGGCGTTAAAAATGAATAATATAATTCTCAAAGCGTAATCCGGCAAGTTTATTAACATTGAACTAGTAATTCGATCAACGCCGGGCGATTTTTTCGCATCAAGGTTTTTGATTGCCATTTTAATTGATGGCAACGGCATCCTTATATGATTTTCAATGGAATCGCTGATGTAAGGAGGATTAAAAACACTATTTATGTCATGTGGTGTGAAAAAGCTTTCCAGATGACTAGTAAAAGTATTTGCTCGTTCACTTGGCTTTTTAGCCCAACTGAGGTCCTCAAGTCTTAATGGAGGTTCGGAGGAAGTAGGACACTTCATATGCTTCACAGCTTTCCATAGGCTGTGGTCGGGCTTTGTTGTCGCATCCAAGTTACTTAAATAATTTGCTAGCACTGACTCATGTTGTAGACGCACCTTTGCTTTTAGTATTTTTTGACACAAATTGAATTGAGTCTTTGAAGCTGGATAACGATTTCTCTGCCAATCCCTTCTCAATTTTCTTTTTTCTCGGGTGAGGGTTTCCTCTTACATGTTCTTCTCATTTAAGATTCATTTCTAGCTGCACAAGTAACAACGTCTGTAAGGTGGTTCACAGCACATTGTATATCAGATGGGTTCCTTAGAGGGATGTTCTGGGAGAGATGAGAGCTCACATACATTTTATACTTTAGCCAGTTCGTGTATCGGTTCGGATAGAACGTAGGAGATACTTCAAAGCTTATAAAACTATTACATAGTGTTATTATAGTCGGCGAATCATCAGATGATAAGTCTTCTAGGGGACTAATCAGAAGTTGGTCACGTTTAATATTTCTAATAACAGTGAAGTCAATAATATCTGGCTTTTTCGTACAGTCTGTAGGCCAGTATGTGGGCTCACCGCCAGATGCGACATCTAGACTGTTATGAGCAATAGCATTGTACAGCTGCCTACCTCTTGGGCTAATAAGTCTAGAGCCCCAGTGGGTATGCTTAGCGTTGTAGTCTCCTGCCGCCAATGTGTCCCAATGTTGCGAAGAAGCTTTTGAAATTGTCGCTATCAATTATGTGTCTTGGAGGACAATATACACATGAAATTGTAGTACGAAAATCAGTAAGAATTATAGAGGTTGCCTGAATGTAATCCTTGCCAAATTCTGGCATAACAAAGTGCCTTACGTCTTTACGCACAATGACGGCCGTGCCACCACATGCCTTTCGACTTGGATGTTTAGTGTCATAAATAATGAACGCGTTAATTCTAAAGCAATTCTTTATAGTAAAGTGTGTTTCAGATACCAAAAGGATATCTATTTCCTGCCTGTGTAGGAAATTTTCTACCTCGAACCTATGTTGGGATAACCCGTTCGCATTCCAGTAGCAAATACGCAACTGGGTCATTTTATTTTTGTCTAAGAAGGGTCTGCAAAATCATGATCTGATTCTGCATCATCTCCTGAAACATGCCCTGCATATTATTCATAAAATTGTTTATGAGGGCTGCTCCTTAGCACTTGTGCATTTCACGTTGGGCCTATTTGACATTGGTAAACCATCGAAGTGTTGTTGGGCATAGTTCATTTTATTTCCATGTACCCCATTAGGCATTGCATAAGCTTCAGTATGAAGGCTCGGATAATTCGATTCGCGATATTTCGCATTTGCACGACTTCGAGGTTGTTTCGATTTTTTTATCCTCTCGAATACGTCACATCCTCTATAATTAGCAGAATGTCTTCCACCGCAATTGCTGCACTTTCTTACATTGGGGTCGTTTTTAGGTGCTATACACTCCGTGTTTTTATGTGCGTTACCACAAACTAAGCAAACAGATGGAAGCTTGCAGTAAGATTTTGTGTGACCGAACTCTTGGCGATTGGTGGATTGGGCGGGGTTATTACGCTTATGTGGTTCCTCTACTGTTATTCTTTCGTTAAGAAGATAAGAAGATATCTCAGGTTGTTGATTGGATGAGTTGAATTTTTGGTCTTATGAAGAGCTGCGTTAAAAACAATCTCCACACGGCGCATTGGTTAGGGAATTTTATCCTTGTTATGTATATTGTGAACATTTCTCACATCGTAACCTTCATCTTCAATAGCTTCCTTGATTTCTTCAACAGGGACGGAACTGTCAATGCCCTTTACCACAACCACGAGGCCCTTAGCACTTTTTAGCTTGTACGTTGTAGAATTTTTTTTTGGCGTTTAGACTATTAACAATTAAGCGATAATTTTTTTCAGTATGGGTTTATATTTTTGTGTCCTGTATTTGTCCCCTTTGTATAGAAGCTACGTAAAAATTATCTTTTCCCACAATCTGATAAAAGATGGATAGGTGGAGGTTGGTGTTCCCTAGACGCAGGTGCTACTGGTGCATCGTCTGTGGGTGCAAGTATGGAAAATCTATTTTCGCAGACTGGTATGGTCTCCGGCAGACTGCCTTGGTACTGTTTAGTTGTGCGCTCCTGTTGATTAGTTCTAGGACTAGCCTTACGTTTGGTAATAGTTACGTGTCTGTGCATGCTGGTTTGTATTTCCCTACCTGCCGGAATCTGTTACAGTCTTTGATGTTGGTGTATCAACTTTAGTTTTCGAAGTGGTTCCTGCTGGGCTAGTTGCCTTGTCAAACTGGCGCGTAAAAAATTTGCAATCGCATTTGGCATTTTCAGGCCTAGCTGTTAAATATGCTCCGTCGTCAGTCTTCTTATTCATACTATCTGAGAACACATAGTATGCATTGTTCCTACTTTGTTTTCCGTTCGTTCTATCACTTATTTTTTCGCTTGTTTTTGTTTCCTTATTTAATGATGTCATCTTTTCTATATGGGTCCCATCTTCAAGTCGTTATCTAAATCTGTAGTGCAGTTATCCCTATGATGACCCCGAGGGTCCCTTTGCATGCAGTGAGATCCTCGCAAGGGTTGACACAAGACCTTATGAGCGCTTGTGTTCAGAGCCAGGTCGGACGTTAATTAGGATGTCGTATCAACTAAACATGCACGGACAACTTAACGGCAACGTGATTTAGAGCGTTTTCCAAGTCTTTGCCAAGGTTTTACCGGAACGGAAGGCAGCTGCAACATTAGCCTGAAAGCCGTTTCTTGTCGATATCACTCCCGTATACTAAGGTAACAGAATGCCACAGCTGTCAGCCCATTCTTAAACAAATCCAATAAATAATCAAAATCATATCAATGGTATTTGCCGGTTCGTCAACGTTGCAGCAGTAGCCTGAATTGCACCGGTGCAATTTTGACAAAGCTGTATTTATATGCAGCTTAAGTTCAAAACGACAATCAACTAATTCTCGATTTAAATACGAAGTCAAAAACTGGGGTTTATTGAGGTTTTTAACAGAAGACGGATTGCAACGAGGTGTTGGAAAATACTGCGATGTGGCTTTGACTAGAAGAATGACATATAAAAATATTTAGAAAGGCACATCAGTGCTAAGTCATTTTATGCAAATGTTTGGTATACCACAACTCCTCCAATTTGAACGGTAACCTCTCATAAATTCTTTTGCAATGTCCAGTTTGTTAGCAACAATATTGCATCCTGTGTGTGAATGTAAATATTCACAATTTGCATTTTAAATAAAAATATATTAATCTTTTATTATTCTAATTGTAATTATTTTTACATATTTCTCTAAAAAATTTCAGTTTTACAATGAAATTTAAAGTATTTAAAAACACTTCTTTTTGACTTAACTTTATTTGTAAAACATGAAAATTCACTACGAATTGTTTTTCGAAAACAAAAAGTAAATGAAAAGTAACATGCAGAATATCAAACATTCAAATTAAACTGAAATTAAACCACTTTTACTTTAAAGTGGAATGTAATTAACATGCTATGTAAATATGATTGTTTTTGACTAGCACATAAAATCAAATTAAAATAAATACGCCAAAAATTAAAAAATAAAAACCATTTCAACAAAAGAAAACGAAGTTTTTGGACGAAAGACAAAGAAAATATGTGCCTCGTAAGTGCATTTACCAAAGTTCACATAAAGGATGTTTTTTATAGACGTATAGAATTTTAAATTGCAATAAAACATAGATGGATTATTCGATTGACATCAATTTTATTTATCCGAAAGATAATGTTGTGGCATTACATTTTAAATATGATTTCTGGCATATGACCGCCACGGCTGGCTCGAATGTAGTCCAATCTGGACGTCCAATTTTGGATGACTTTTTCCAACATTTGTGGCCGTATATCGGCAAAAACACGGCGAATGTTGTCTTCCAAATGGTCAAGCGTTTGTGGCTTATCCGCATAGACCAATGACTTTAGATAACCCCACAGAAAGTAGTCTAGCGGTGTTAAATCACAAGATCTTGGAGGCCAATTCACAGGTCCAAAACGTGTCTTTCAATAAATCGATTGTGCCACGAGCTGTGTGACATGTTGCGCCGTCTTGTTCGAACCACAGCTCCTGGACATCATGGTTGCTCAATTCAGGAATGAAAAAGTTAGTAATCATGGCTCTATACCGATCACCATTGACTGTAACGTTCTGGCCATCATCGTTTTTGAAGAAGTACGGACCAATGATTCCACCAGCCCATAAATCGCACCAAACAGTCAGTTTTTCTGGATGTAACGGTGTTTCGACATACACTTGAGGACTAGCTTCTCTCCAAATGCGGCAGTTTTGTTTGTTGACGTAGCCATTCAACCAGAAGTGCGCTTCATCGCTAAACAAAATTCGCTTATGAAAATCGGGAACAACGGCAATCTCGTTTTGGGCCCATTTGCAAGCGTTGTTCAGGCGTGAGTCTATTCATGATGAATTGCCAAAGCAAACTGAGAATAAATCACTTGACAGCTGTTAAATCGGTCGCCATCTTGAACAGTAATGCCAACTTAAAGTTCTATACGTCTATAAAAAACACCCTTTATTATTAATTATATTAAAATTAATAATAATTTGCGTCCACTACAGCCAAAAGAATTACGCTATGGAAGCCTTTGTAATTATAATAATATGAACCATATTCTTTTCTGCTTCTGATAGCCATGTGTTTACCATCTGCAAAACCGAAAAAAATGAATTTTAGTGTATAACTTACTAGATTTTGAATTATCTAAATTTTGCAAAAAAAAGTCTCACTAAAACTGTCAAAACATCTCACATTTTAAAATGTATGAGAGAAGGGTGCGAAAGTAATGACAAAATGAAAATTAATAAATTTAAATCGTATGTATGTCATGCAAAAGTACATACATCTTATATACAGGCTGTCATAGAATTCAATGTTGTCGGTATTGGATTTGAAACCGACAAAAAAATTACTTTGGTGTCATGAAATCCAATGTTGTCGGTTTCATTTTCGAACTAGAATTAAGTTCGGTTTTAGTTCTCACAGAAACCAATGTTATCGGTTTTGTATTGTTTAATTTCAAATAAACCAAGTGACTAAAACGGATTTTTGTCATTAAAAATTCACATGCAGTTAGATATTTAATAAAAATTTAAGTAAATTAATATTAATTCTACAAAAATAAATTTTTACTCATTTTTTTTCTCTCTACCAAAAAAAAAATAGCACTTAAAACTCAATAATTATGCATTTTATAGAAAAATATCCTGACATTGCAGAGGAATCAATAAAAGGGTAGGTTCACGGCAAAAAGATGTAAACAGAAAGCTTCTTTATTTAACCGGTAATATTCTTTTTACTTTCTGTGAGCGTTCTTCTTTTAATAATATAAATCCTACAACGGCAAAGTGATTTTATTTCACTACTTATTTCACTGACACTAATTATATATTTTATTTAAAAATTTTTAATAAAAAAACACGCTTTTATTTTTATTTAAACGAAAACACTACGATTTATCAAACATTTACATATACAATTTCATACAAATAAACTAATGTATAAAACAACTGATTCGAACATCGGTTTTATTTGTCTTCGAAAATAACAAAAACGACTTGGTTTCATGACACCAAATGAAACTAATATTCGTTTGCAAAACCGACAATTAGCAAAACCGACTTGGATTCTATGACAGCCATGAGTATATTTATACAAAGTAGTTAGTGTAAAATTAGATAGGGAATGTCAAAATGAAGAAGGAGAACATAGCATAATAATATTATTTCGTAAACAAACAAAGCAAAATTAAAAAAAAATTTGATATTCAAGTCTAATAAAACACAAATTTAAACGAAAACCACAGGTAGACTTGCTTCCAATTGATATAATTACACTTTCTTTTTTTCGTTTTGTTTTGTTTAAATTTTTTCACTTATTCAGAAAACAATACAAAATACTATTTATAAATCAAAAACATAAACAAATCTTTTAAACACACACACACAAATTGAAAGAACAAAACGAATTGCCTAGTACAGGCAAGTGTGTACTGAAAAAGTAAAAAATTCCCTTCCCCCCAACCCGATCATAAACAAACACAAGAGTTGAGCAAGAGACTTGCACTAGTCAAGTATGAAAGGTCTATAAGGCGAATCCATTTTTATATATGTGTATAGAGTTGTCTTACATTAAAAACTTAATAAAAATTTATGATGTTTTATATTTAGCTTCATGTTGGTGTTGAATCATTTCGGGCTTCTGAATTATTGTTTCAACCAAGTATGATCGGACTGTCGGAAAGTGGTGTATCTGAGCTATTAAATTTTGTTTTTAATCTATTTAATGAAAAAGATCAACAGATGTTAGCAAATAATGTGTTTATAACTGGTGGATGCTCTCAATTACCAGGTATTTTATTTGAAGAAAAATATATTTTTTTTTTTAATAGAAATGTTTATTTTATATAGGTCTTAAAAATCGTTTACTTAAGGAACTTCAAGAAATGCGCCCATTTAACTCAACGTTCTCAGTAAAAGAATGTAAAAATCCTCTATTAGATGCTTGGTACGGAGCGAGAGAGTTAGCAAATTCTTCAAAGTTTAAAAATATTGTAACGAAAAGAATAGATTATGAAGAAAATGGTCCCGAATATTTCAAAGATTTTTCTACAAGTAATAAATGTGTGCTGACTCCTAAGAATTTGCCAACTTAAAACGTATTATATATATATATATAATATATATACTAAATAATGAATAAAAATTAATTTTGATTATTTAGGACTATTTATGGTGAAATATTTTTTGCAAATTTAAATTAAATAAAAATCATTTCTAAATTTTTCCCAACGTTTCGTTTGTTTTTTTTATCTTCTTCAGGGGACTATTTATTTTAAAGAATCATTATGTAACTTAAAAACTAAACACACTACATAAGAGGTATTTAAGATTAGCGGCTTATCAGCTGATTTTATTTTATTATAATTAGTTCGAAACTTACCTGTTTTCAAGCATTGTTATTAAAGGCTGACTTCCAAATTCCGTTTTAGACACGCAAAGTTTACTTTGCAAAGTTTTGAGTTTAGAGAGAGGGGGAAGAAGAAAGGGGTAAGCTCAGACTTTGCTGTACTCGTCTCATAAATAATATGTATACGTAGGTATAATGTTCAAAATGCTCACGTAGGTGAGGAAGGCAAAAAAGTAAGTAAGTAGATAAAAGAACACAAGTGAGTATACTGAACTGAACAAAAACGGAGAACAACAATGTTGAGGCACCCGTTAGAAATCTGTTCAGTGATCAATAGTCCTTAAAACAGGGACGATACAAAGGGTAAGGTTTTGATCAGATAAGAACCTCCAACAGGGGCCTAAACATTGCCGGCCGCCTTGCAACAATAAATTGCAACAAATTAATAAATAAAAAGGAAAATATAATTCAAACAATAATAATAATTTTAAATAATAACAAATTCAGGGAGCCAGTAGGGACTCCTGAAGGAAGGATATAAAATAATAAAGGAAGAATCATTAAGGACCCCTGTGGACTGTAATTCAGTATGTAAGGTTTATGAGCCAGGAAGGACTCCTGATGTGACGTAATGGGCCATGAGAGACTTCTGGTGGCGGTCGGAAACCGTAAACAACAATAATATCAAAGACTATTAAACTATAAAGATGTTCTACGTAGTGTAAATTTTTTCTGGTGCAAAATTTGTTGATGGATATTGCTAGTAATATCCACGAGAGCGCGAGAATTTAAAAGAGAGTAATATAACATGCAAGAGAATGATATTCAATGAAAGAACTTACACAACTTCACTTTTCAGTACATCCATATACAAACTGTATATGTATGTGTACCAAATTTTTATGAAAAAGTTGTTTTCTTCTTATAGCTCTACTAACATTGCCGTTTTTGTTAATGTCGGTAAATACATGCATTTTATTGCTGTAATACATATAGTATATGAATTCACACCGAATTTAAATTTCGTTACTGGCCGCAATGGAGTTACAGAATGTCAATAAAAATTTTAATATTTTATTTTGATCAACATTTCGTTAATTATTTGCTTAGCATCTTAACTATTTTGAAATAATTTTAAATATACTCGTAAATATCCTGAAGAAGCTAAGCAGCGAATTAACGAAATAATGATCAAAATAAAATTTTAAAATTGTCATTTATCTTAAGCTTAAAAAACTAACATGTGCATTATCATAACAGTAATTTAAAATTTTTTCGAAATGTAAAAAAGTTTCGTAAAAAAAATTTAGCAAAGCAATTTAAGTGTACTTAAATATTATTACTATTGTCTATTTTTTTCATTAAACATTGAAAACAGTTATTTTTAATTTTTATTTTTCAAAAGTTATAAATAAACCATAAAACATTTTTATTTGGAACGAGTTTACGTCATCCCGCGTCAAATTTGGTTCTTCAACAGACCGATTTCGGCAATTTGTCATCTTCAGTGTTTTATCTCAATGAGATACAAAAAATGGGAATAATAATAAAAATTTTTTAATTGATTAATATTTACATTGCTTACGACTCAATATTTATTTTACATTTTACTGTAAATACGTATTGGATTTTTATTTTTGTATTTTTATTATTTTTCTTACACATTAGCTTAGGTTTCCGAACTGGAATCTCTAATGCAGAAAATATTGAAGAAAAAGAAAATATTTTTAAATGCTTACTAAGTTTTTAATACTTTTTGCTTCTTAGCCAAATTGAAATTCTCATTTCTTTTGATAAGTATTAAACTTATAAGTTCTAGACTTTTTATGAAAAGTATTGTAGAGTCTGCTGATGATATGCCTAGCAGCAATGAAATCGCTATATAGATAGCTATCCATCAGTGGTAGAGCATATAAAAACAAATTTTTTTTATAAATAAGTAAATTGTTTTGTGACAATACCACCAAACAAAAAATGAGAATAAGGCATAAAAATGTCTTATTATGATTTACATATTAATTTCCAAATAATGAGATTTTTATTATAAATAAATTTTGTTCATAACATAAAATCAATTTCTGTGTTATTTATTATTAACAGTCTGTGAGTTTTCAAACTCTTATAGATCCTTTTAAAAAGCATATACAACAGGACTACTTCTCATTATAAAAATAATATCTACAAATCTATAATAAGAGTTTAATAAAGGTTCAAATTAATGAATCATAAATTCTTTGCGAACTAGGATAAATTTTATTTTTACAACCATAAGCAAGATATTCTACCCTACAATAACGCAACTAGTCATATTCGTTCTATTTATATTTGCTCCTAAGATTTCAATAACATTTTTGCTGAAAAATTTCATAAATCTCACACAAAAAACATATCAAAGAAATCAAATTAATTTTAAGTTTTAAATGCTTGGTTTATAGATACATACATACATGCGCATTTATATGTTGTTGAGTATGTGCTTATTCTCTGTTTATCTCAGTAGCTAAATGAGAGAAACTTTTATTTTAAATGCGCATGCTCAAATATTCCCTTGTTACTTCCCCCCCTCATCTGTTTTAGCTATTCATTTTTGTTTTCAGATTTTCTTCTACGTAAAACATCTTTATAGTTTTATAGTCTTTGATAATATGCTTAGTAAGGGGAGAGGCCGGAAATCACCCACCCGAAAGTAGAGTACTGCGCTAAAGGCAGGCCTAGACTGGCTTGAATCCGCCCTTTGAAGAAGAGCGGAGTGACTTCCGGTTCCAACACCAAGGCAACACCTGAGGAGGTGTGGAATGCAGGTTCGGCTAATTGCAGACCTTGGAATGACTCCAAGATCGCGTCTGGAACATTCCTAGGTGCAACACGAATGCCACGCATCTTGTATACCCTCGCTGCTTAGGAACAGTTTTTGTGCGGAATCGTGGATGGAGACGATTTCGACTCGGCAGTACTGATCCTGCCCGGTCACATGGATAGGGATTT
The DNA here is from genome assembly GCA_947397855.1 of Thelaira solivaga. Taxonomy (NCBI): domain Eukaryota; kingdom Metazoa; phylum Arthropoda; class Insecta; order Diptera; family Tachinidae; genus Thelaira; species Thelaira solivaga. The sequence continues at coordinate 45,668,778 of OX377614.1, forward strand.
TCAATTTCTGCACCATTTCTTCGCATATGTAGCTCTCCTGACAACAGACGTCTAACATCGCACGAATGAGAATTTGAACTCGTCCATGATGCAATTTCGTACGGAGAGTAGGTGAGAACGACACATGGCGATGCAGTGGAGCGACAACTGCTGTAGATTGTGCCTTGTTAGGAGCGACCGATCGGCGGGACCCTTCAGAATCTTTCTTTACCTTTGCCGAAGGTTGCATATGTTCATACAAGAGGAAATGGTGTTCCCCTTTGCATCGTTGACATCGTCCTGAACTTTGACATTCAACCGTTTTGTGACCGGTTGACAAACAGCGATTTATGGGACGCTACCATGCGCAGTTTTCGCTCATGTCTCTGAAACGGATGATTTTTGCCGCATATCGGGCATCTAGCCTTCTTTGACGCTGTAGGAGGGGCGGGGCTGGCCATAGCACTACCAGATTGGGAGTCTGCCCTTTTTACGATCGCCGACAGTGAAGGGATGACAGCATTGCAGCGGTCACTAGTCAAACTAGCTAGAGAGTCCGTAAAAACAACGGTCGTCGGAATGACGGTAAGGACCGAACTGCAAATGGGCGGTGGCGCTTGCACCTTGCTGCTCATAGGAGCTGAAGCAACCACGACTCTGGAATCGGGCTCTTCGTCTAAAAGAGCGTCGTCAAATTCTTCGTGCTGTGCTACTTTCTCCGGCTTCCCATAAACCACCCATATGGGGTGCGCCAGCAGGAATAAATTTACATGTCATACCTGGGTAGCCAGTAGTAGACCACGTCGGGCCTGACATTCAAGAATAATTGTTTTAAACTCCCTAGCCAGAAAGTTAGTACCATTATCCGAGAAAATGGTCTTCGAGCAACCTCTTCTGGAAATGAAGCGGTTGAAAGCTGTGAGAAATGCGTCAGTGGATAAACTCGACACGGCCTCCAAATGTATTGCCCTCATAGAGAAGCAGACAAAGATGCAGATATAACCCTTGGTGGCCTTGCAGGCTCTACCATTATAGGTTTTTAAGTCGAAGGGCCCAGCGAAGTCAACCTCGTAGGAAGAGCAGCCATAATCTGACTGCACGAGCGTTGTCGATCAATTACACAACGCTTGCATTGCCGAATGACAGTACAAACCAGGGTTCTTAATCGGGGAACTCAATTCTCACATCGATAAATCCGCAACATCAACTGGTTCCCTCCGTGAATGGTGAGCTTATGTACGAACTGCGCCATTAGCTTCGCGAAGCGACAACCATACGGTAGAATTATAGGGTATTGTTCCCCATAAGATAGAGACGGTGATTTTACCAATCGGCCATTTAGCCGCATGACTCCCTGTTCGTCTAACGTGGGATTCAACGTTAACAGTACGCTTTTTGCTGGAAGAGGTTTCCTATCTAAGAGACATTTATATTAATTAGGAAAAAATACCTTTTGAGCGACAATAGCTAAACGTAGTTTAACTAATTTTTTCTCGGCACTAGAGATGTGCGGATGTGCGAACTGAAAGAAACGAAAAATGTACGCAATAACGCGCATGGCTGTGTCAAGGGATGAAAACCGATCCAGTATATCTTCAAATTTAAAAAAAAAAATTAAGCATGAGTCCTAATTGCTTTTCTCTCCACATCCGTATCAATATTCCCTGTTTCATCTAACTTTCAGTTGGACTTATCCTGGCTTAACCACGAAGGTCCGTGCCACCACAGCTCACTAGTGGACAACTTGAGCGTATCCACCTCCCGGCTGCCCAAATCGACGGGGTTATCTTCCGAGTGCACATGAAACCAATTATGGTTTCCGGAGTTTTCTTGCACCCGACAAACTCTGTTAGCTAGGAACGTAGTCCATAAACACGCAGATCTACGGAGCCATGCGAGTACAATCGTGGAGTCCGTCTAACAATAGACTCTTTCTATGGGTATCTCAATTTCGACCAAAATATTTCGTAACAGTTCGGAAGCCAGAACCGCACCGCACAGCTCCAGGCGGGGTAAATAAATCGACTTAAGCGGTGCTACCTGCAGGGGCAGTGGTCCTAAGTAAAATAGCCCCCGCATAGGAGTTTTCAGAGGCATCCGAAAATATATGCATCTCCGCATGCGAATTCTTACAATAATTGACCCATCTCGGTATTTTTATACAGTTTATCTGATTAAAACACGCTACAAATTTCAACCAATCTGCCTCGGTCGAAGAGAGAAGCGCCTCATCCCAGTCAATATTGTCTAGCCAGATGCGTTGCATCATAATTTTGGCAGTAACGATTATAGGGCTTAACAATCCCATCGGGTCGAAAAATTTTGGCATCGTAGATAGCACTTCCCGTTTGGTATAAGCTGCCTCTTCTTTAACGGGGTGACCTTGAAAAAAAATGAATCTAACTGCGCATTCCAAAAAATCCCTAAAGTCTTCGAACAACTAGCGTCCTTAAACATTAAAACCTTGGAGTCAATTGAATGCTGAGATGACAAGCCGTCCAAAACAAACGTTCATTGGAGGTCCATTGGAGAGCTTCTCTGAGTTGATTTCTAGCTGCCAAAGCGGTAGTAATGTCATGGGCGCCAGACAAGACGTCATCCACATACATGCCTCCCCGAAGGATATTCGCAGCAAGTGGATATTTATCCTCACAATCCTCCACCAGCTGTAGCAGGGTCTGAATCGCTAAATAAAGCACAATTTAGTGCAAAGGTCACTGTCAACAGTTCGTAGTCAACTACTTGGTCACTGTCCGCATTCCTATAGAGGATCCGTTGAAATGGAGTGTGAGACGGGTGTACACGGATCTGCCTATACATTTTAGCAATGGCAGACGCCATTTCACTATCAAATGTAATTGTAGTGAAGGGCCGATGAACAGACAGTCGTTAAGACTTTGACCACTAGAGGTTTTGAAGACAACTCTCAACTTAGTGGTTTTGTTTTCTGGCTTAATCACGGGATGGTGAGGCAAGTAACACGACTCAGTGATTGCTTTAGGAAAGGTAGTGACGGGTTTCATATGCCCCAACGTCATATATTCCATTAAAACCGCGTTGTATAATTGTCGATTGTCAAGCTTGCGTAACAGGGAAGCTTCAATTCGAAGGACTTGTTTGTAAACATTAAAGCGTGAATTAGCCAAATGCGTCTCATTAGGAAACTCTGGCCTGAAGGGCAGAGACACTACATATCTTCCCGTCGAATCCCGTTTAGTGGTTTTGCCATATATGTCCTCGCACATCTTATCTGCATGTGACACTGTTTTCTTCTTCATAGTTTCTTCCACTTTCCAAAATTTTAAAATGTTCTTATTCAAATTATCTTCTACTAATGAAGTAATCTTTGTAGAGAACACATTCACTGTGTCGTTGTTGGAAATGTTCACCGGGCCCATCAAGACCCAAACAAAAACGGTCCTTTCTGCGAATCTCTCCAAGAATAATCTCAGAGTACAGAGCCGCTCCAAGTAACAGATCCACCGGCCGGCTCTGGTGGAAATTGACATCTGCTAGTTGTAAGTCTAGCAAGTCACTTCTGATGTCCGTAGGACATAAAAACGATGGCCAATTGCCACATACCGAAGGCAAGGCCAGAGCGGAGGTGTCGATGCTAACACTTCGGTCTATTGGAGACCCAACCGTAATAGCACATATCTTTCGCGCGATAGTGGCAACGTCTTTATTGACGCCAGAAATCTTTACATTCGTAGAACGTGACGTAAGTCTTAATTGATTTCTTAAGCGTTCGGTTATGAAGGATGCTTCTGAGGCCGGGTCAATTAGAGCTCGAGTGGGATAATTAGTACCATCACGAACTATATTGATCATTGCCGTACCCAATAATACATGCGAATTCTTCGTTATGTGAAACACCCGACAATTAGTGTTTGCATAAGCCGCAGCCGAAGTCGACGGTCCTTGTTGGTGCATACCTGACGAATCTTAAGGTTGGGCATAATCAGTATCTCCAGTAGGGTGTGTTCTACTGTTAGCGGTAACGCGTGCATCGACCGACGTTGATGGGGCTAGTGGCGTGAATTCCGCACTGGCTGTGGAGAGCCGAATATTCAAATTCCCATCATTTGCCGCACTCGTTGGACGATGAAGCAAAGAATGGTGTTTCTGGTCACATATGTAACACCTGTGTTCTATCTTACACTCTCTAACTTCAAATGATCTCGAAAGACAATTCACACAGCAGTGGAACTTTTTCACCGTTGCGAATCTTTCGGAAACAGATAATTTCTTGAAACGAGGACACAATCGTAGCATGTGATTCTATTTAGGACATAAAACGCAAGTGTTGAACGAAGCCTTACTAGACACATGTGACTGCACTTTGCGTTCTGCCCTTTTTTCATTGATACCAGCCCCCGTAAGATCTCGTATGTAATCTAGGGTTTGGATGCGTTGCGTTAGAAATGCGTCCAAATCTTCCCATGCAGAAAGAGCCGTTTTATCTTTAATGCTTTGTTCCCAAAGAGTCACTGTTTGCGATGGCAGACGTTGAATGCAGATGAATACAATGATCGGATCCCAATTTCCTGTATCTATATCGTAGGTACTCATTGCAGTCAAAAAACTATTTATGCCTCGTTGCAAGACCTTTAGAGCTAAACTGCTCTCTTTGCCTATGACTTCCAGGCTAAACAAATTCTTAAGTTGGTTATTAACCACCATTCTGGGGATTTCATAAGTAGCCTTAAGCTGCTTCCACGCTATCTGAAACCCATTACTCGTAAGCGGGCATTTAGATTGCTCAAACGATTATTGTGAATAAAAAACGCGGTGAATAAATCACGAAAGGTTGGCCAGGATAAATAATCCCCCCTTAAATATGTCTATGTCGCACGTCGGAAGGGGTAGGTTGTGGTGTATCTTATCCGAAGACGAATGATCCTCCCCCCACGGCTGTGATTTTTCTTTGCACAAAGCTGACATTTCATCGCTCTTCAACCGCATCATTTTGATTCAGCAAACATAGGCCTTAAGAATATTCTGATATTTTCCCTCCGCTACTTCTAACACCTCTGCCGCGGTTTTCTGTCCCTTTACATGGTCTAAGCAATCCTCATAAGTTTCTTTGACTCTGGCCCACAATGATTTTATTTCGTCGGTCATCACTTCGATCGTATAAACGTGATGATCCTCATCACTAATTTCCGCAAAGTTTGCCTCAAATTTATTGACGGAGTCTGTGGCCAGCGTAAATTTTTCGAAAGCATTATTGGCCATTATACCGTTCTATTAATTTCCCGACTTACTGGTCAAAGAACTTGCAAGGATTACTACTAATTTCCCTACGTAAATATTTCGACTGAACACTGCAGCGAAAACGATAAGAAATTATATTGGTTGAGGGACCGCCCGAACTTTAAAATAAAGGAGGAAGAAGAAGCGCGAGAATAATTAATGTAAATTTTTTATCTTTTTCTAAATAAATACCTGGCACCGCGTCTCAAATCACACAAAGAATATTATCTGTTTTTTTTTCTTTTATTATTATTGATAATCTTCAGTAAATAATTAAAATTGAAATAAATAAAGTACGCCAAGCCGCACAATATATGATGTGTAGATAATGTTCAATGTACTTACACGTATTCGAATACAAATAATCACACATACAATTCTAATGACCGGCACTGACGAGAAAGTTTTTTTTTTGTATTTTTCTTTTTGACCGTAGTTAATTATAAAAATGCTTTAATTTAAATAACTATTCAGAGTTTTTAATTATGGCTGTCCGTCCATGTAAATAATCACAGCCTTGATAAAATGGTATTAACAGTGTTCAAGTTTTAACGCACTGTTTTACCTTTAAATCTGTTCACACACTACGTAATTTGTATTTATGTAGGTACGTGTGTAGATAAACCTTTTGCCAATTTGTATTTTCTTTGGTTATTTTTTCCACTTTTATAACTCAGATTTACTAACCTGTTGCTCCAAACAATAACGGGATGAAATATAAATCCGGTTCGAAAAGACCAATGTTTTGGCGTGTATCCAATTAGATTCCCAAATAAAAGGCACTTTGTTTGGATTATAGTTCAGTTGGTTTATTTCAGGTTATATTGTATTTTAATGGCTTAATAAGGAGTCTTATAAATAATATGTATACGTAGGTATAATGTTCAAAATGCTCACGTAGGTGAGGAAGGCAAAAAAGTAAGTAAGTAGATAAAAGAAACGCAAGTTAGTATACTAAACTGAACGAAAACGGACAACAACAATGTTGAGGCACCCGTTAGAAATCCGTTCAGTGATCAATAGCCTTCCAACAGGGACGATAAAAAGGGTAAGTTTTTGATCAGAGACGAACCTCCAACAGGGACCAAAACAATTAGTAATGAGTACAACCCCCTTTATTTTTAATAACTTCAAATGAACGGGTTTTCATTGACAGATAAAGAGAATTTACGTAATGAAATTTGATTCCAAGCATCCTTAATGGCCTGAATTAGTGACTGCTTGTCAGCAAATTGTCTACCTCCTTCATAGATCTTACGAGATAACCAACCCCAGACATTTTCGATAATGTTTAGATCTAGAAGAATATTAACATTTTGGCTTGCAATGAACTCCTTTACTACTCTGGCGTTGTGTATAGGGGCATTATCCTGTTGCAATATCCAAGATATATGACCAAATAGTTCACTAAACTTCAGAAAATCCGATTCCAATAACGTTTTATAGCTTGCACGCCGCCCACTAGGCTGTGATGTCGGTTCAAAAATCGCTTTTCTTTGCGCAGTTCGTGGAAATAATAGTTGTAGCCATCAGTCCCATCCAAATTAAACTTTTTCTCATCTGTAAATACAACGGTTCTCCAGTCATTTACATGACATCTGCTGCACATCCCATACCATATAATCTCTTGCGAATTGAAGCCGTTTTCCTTACGAGGAGCATTACGTGGCGGCTTTTTTTTTTTTGTAATTTCATGTATTTAAGATACTCACAGCTCTTAATTACTCTGCGTACTGATGACTTCTCGCTGGCACTCCAGCTTAAGCTCTTATTTTTGACAAGGATAAGGCAGAATTAGAAGCAATTCTGATGATTTTTCTTTTCTCATATGTAGATTACGACAATGAAACCATTCCTTTGAAATTTTTTCCGTACCCCTCGGGGTCCTTGATGTAATTGTCGACACCTGTTGGGCTTTGTCCAAATTTTTTAGCTATTGCGCGGTTATGATATCCTTTAGAACGGTAAACATCGATTTTGGTTTTTTTCGATAGATTTAAAATTTTTTGTTTAGCCATTTTGACTCGTAAAATGATTAAGATGTAATAAATTGCAATAAACAAACGCTCTCTACAAAAAATCATCGCTTACTTTAAAAATAATGAAGTGCCTTTATTCAATGAACCAGAAAAAATAGCACATTTTTGGACTTTTTTTTATAAATTGCTTAAAAAAGTTCTTTAGTAAAGAAACTATTATTGTCATGATTTTTTTTTATATCTCAAGGTGTCTAGCTTCCATTTCCATTTTAAAATTCTGCAATCGGTTAAAAACTGCAAACGATAGAGGTTGCTGAATATGGAATTTTTAGTGCCTTTAAATAAGTGTTCCTAAAGGTACTGACTGACTATCCTACTTAGTCGTACGATCTGTCTAAAATCGCATGTATGCTAAAAAAGTATGATAGTGTTTATTGAAAAAGCATGTGTATGACAGAATTTTTGACAGGTCTGTGCTATTTGTTAATGTTATGAAAATTTTCATAAAATAAATTTTATCTGTGCGATCAGAGTTACATTTTCTATGTTCAAGGCAGAAAAATAGCAACAATACCAAGTTTGTGTTTTGTTTATACAAACTTTTAGGTTATTTTTCATTGTACATATTTGTAAAAAAATATTTTGCGGCAAAGAAGAAAATGAATACTTTTAAAAGTATTAAGGTGAGTATACTTAGCTTTTCTTGTTATTCCAGTCATAAAAACCATACAAATATACCTATATTTTAAGATTGAATGGTCAAAAAATGCAGTTTTAACTCTAATTGATGCATGGGAACAAAATGAATGTCTGTAAAATCCAAAAAGTGAGTTTTATCATAACAAACACGCAAGAAATGATGCATTACAGAAAGTGACAAGGGAACTAGAAGAAAAGATTATAGAAATTACTTCGAATGAGATCAAGGTAAGTTTGAATTCCAAAAAATTATTAGAAAACTTACATATTTTAATTATTTGTCTTTCGCAGACTAAAATAAACTATTTGCGGACGTAATATTGTCGGGAGTTGACCAAAGTAAAAGACAGTTACAAGAGTGGTTGTGGTTACGAAGAAATTTATACGCCAACTGCTAAGCTAAGCTTTTTAAAAGGATACGTAAATGTAAAAAAAGGAGTTTCTTCTGTTGATGTGGTAAGCATAAAATTGTTTATTAATAAATGCACTTATATACAGACGAGATAAATATTATTCCAGGTTATAGACGTCGATGTTTTGAATGATTTTGAAGAGTCTCAGCCATTTTCGACTCCACCTTCAGCAAAAAAGAAGAAAACAAAAAATGTGACTGCCGATATTGCACCAGAAGATGAAATTCTTTTGCAAGCAAAAGAGCTTTTAGAAAAGGTAGTGCAACCCTGCTCAACAACCAATAGGTATAATGAAGCCCTGCTTCTATTTCTCCAAGAAAATCTTTGCGATATAAAAGACACAAGTTTAAAAGATGAATTGAGCGAAGAAATAATTTCAATTGTTATGCAATTTTAAAGAAAACAGCGTCTGCTGAGTAATCCTGAATAATATATATATATATTTATTTAATTTATTAACATACCTATTGAGACTTAGGGGCAAAGAAAAGTTAGTACAAAACATGAATTATTAATTGCAATGAAAAAACATTTTGAACTCAGGTTGCTAACGTAATTTTTCCAGTTAAATCTCCATACGGGTATGTATCTTTATGGGCTTACAACAATTGCATTCGTTTTTGTTTGTCATTTATTTTATATATGTAGACTGAATTGAAGAAACTATGTACCTTTTTTATTATATAAACTACTTAACAAGTTTTTTTAAACTAATTGTACTGTACAAGAAATTGAAGATTATTATTTTTAAGTTTTTATATACACTTAATCCTCCATTTCCTCCGTTTCAGAGAGAACCGTGTAAAGGAATATCGTGTAGCTACAGATATCTATATTCATTTGATTGAAAAGTGCATTATAACAGTAGAACTGTGTTTTTATGTTACCTAATTAATTTAAATAAAACCAAAAATGTATTTATAAAGTTTATTGTTTTTCACTGCTTTCGTAAATTTTTTAAAAAAGTTGTTACGTTATTTTGCATTTTAGGTGACGATATATTTGTTTATGCACAAGTTCAGTCGTTTGGCTTATCGTTTAAAAAATGTCAATTCAATAACTCAATAATTTGCAATAATATGAGCTTGTGAATTAAACAATTGTTTTTGCTGTGTATACATACATATATATCACCCCATATTTTCAAAAGTTAAATTTTTGTATTGCTTCGTTTTGCCAAGACATATATCTGTGTTGTTAAAATACTGTGAGAATTTCTCTCTTACATCCTTAGCTTCCATCGTACATTTATTGCCTGGGCTCTTTTGCAGTGAAGTTATTTTAGGTGCTTCGTCTATATAAGGAGTAATATCTTCTTTCTCACTGATTAAAAAATTGTGTAGTGCACAAGAAGCTAGCGTAACAATTTCTGCTTTGTCTGGAGAGAGGTTGATTTGTGTTTGGAAAATTTTAAACCTGTTTGATAATATTCCAAAGGCGTTTTCCACAACACGGCGAGCTCTGGATAGTCTATAATTAAAAATTTTATTTTCGACAGGTCTTCGATCATTAAATGGTTTCAAGACTCTGGAACTTAAACGAAAAGCTTCATCAGAAACAAAAATTTAGGGAACCTGTAGAGAAAAGAAAATTATTTTTGGATAAGTTTTTAAACCTGATGATGTATTATTTTTTTATTAAATAAAATAAATAATTTACCTTTGAATCAGTTCCACGAAGATTATTATCTTCAGGAAAATTAAATAAGTTATTTTTAATACCCTCCCCAATTGACGAAATATTAAAAGCTGCTGCGTTAGCTCTGCCGTTTGTGCCAACATCCACCATAACAAACTTGTACCTTGCATCCACCACTGCCAATAATATTATGCTGTTGAAGCATTTATAATTGTAGTAGTAGGATCCGTCTGCCGCCCGAGCTCTAATGGCAACATGTTTACCATCTAGTATAAAAATTGTGTTATAAATCTATGTTGTATGTATGTGTACATAGACAGTTTAATTACCTATAGCTCCGAGACACATTGGAAAATTCCACAGTGTGTCAAAATCATTGGAAATGGACTCTCATTCATTGGCAGATTGACATCCCTTCTGTTATCTATATTCTTCTAGTAATACTCACCGTGTTGTTGGGGAAATGGGATTGTGTCCTGCTTCTTAATATGTGGTCCCACAATATCGAGGAGTTTCGAAAAGCATTCCTTAGTGAGCCTAGTAAAATTTTTGGAAGCTTTCTGGATCTTCCAACCGTAGTTCATTATCAACAAAGCCCGTAAAGTCCTTACCACTATAGCGTCTGAGCAACCATTCCCGGCACCAAAACATTTTATTTTGTTTATGTTTACTTTTTAATTTTACTATCTTATATTTATTAATTTTGCACAATACAATATAAATTGACACCATTTTCATTTTATCTTTATTTGTAAAATACATTTTTAATATCTCTGCGATTGAAACCGCAAACCAAAACAACTATTAATTAATTGTGACAAATAGCAGAAAACATATGTTTTTGCATCTTTTTTGTATAATAGTGTGGCATAAAGTTCGCCATTTTAAAGCGATTTCTTCAAGTAGGACAGAATTCTGTCCTACTTTATTTTGACATAATCGTACGATCGTGTAGGATAGTGAGTCAGTACCTTAAACGACGTCAGGGTTGCAAAATATCAGTATGCAAAGTATTAGAAAAGTAAATTCACAATATATCAACTTGGTATTAATACTGTATTGATCCATTGTAATTATACGTTTAGGAAGTCAGCCAAACTTTCAAATAAATAAAAGGTGATTTTATAAGAACTATCGGAAATTTAAAAAAAAAACACATAAAATTCAGAAAAATGCATGAAATATTTATTTGGATCGATAGTTGGGTCGATATAATTTAATGTTTGAAGATTATTTCATGCAAATGTTGGCCGCGGCTGCGCCTCAAATGGTCCATCCGCTTAGTGCAATTTTGGCATACTCTTTCCAACATTTCGGCCGGTATCTCACGAATAATGTTGGCAATGTTGGCTTCCAGTGCGTCAATCGAAGCGGGCTTGTCCCTATAGACATCAGCCTTAACATAGCCCCACAAAAAATAGTCTAGAGGCGTTAAATCGCACGATCTGGGCGGCCAATTGACTGGTCCCAAGCGTGAAATAAACTGTTCACCGAACTCGCCTCTCAATTGGTCCATTGTTTCGCGTGCTGTGTGGCATGTGGCACCGTCTTGTTGAAACCACATGTCATGCAAGTCAAGCTCTTCCATTTTGGGCAAAAAAAAGTTTGTTATCATCGCACGGTAGCGCTCACCATTCACAGTAACGTTGTGATTCGCATCATCTTTGAAGAAATACGGCCCAATGATGCCGCCAGCCCATAATCCGCACCAAACGGTTGTTTTTTGTGGATGCATTGGTAGCTCTTGCAATGCTTCTGGCTGCTCTTCACTCCAAATACGGCAGTTTTGCTTGTTCACGTATCCATTCAACCAGAAATGAGCCTCGTCGCTGAACACAATTCTTCGATAAAAAAGTGGATCTTCATCTAACTTTTCAAGAGCCCATTCACCAAAAATTTGGCGTTGTGGTAGGTCGTTTGGCTTCAATTCTTGCACCAGTTGTATCTTATAAGGCTTCACACCCAAATCCTTCCACAAAATTTTCCACGTAGTGGAGTAACAGAGGCCCAATTGCTGCAAACGGCGCCGAATCGATAATTCACGGTCATCACCAACACTGGCCGATACGGCTGCGATATTTTCTTCAGTTCGCACTCTACGTAAGCGTGTTGGTGGTTTAATGTCCAACAATGTAAATTTGGTGCGAAATTTTGTTACAATAGCCCGAATAGAAGCCTCAGTAGGTCGATTAAACTGACCATAAAATGGAAGAAGCGCGCGATGAACTTTCTTAACAGAGCACGCATTTTGGTAATAAAATTCAATAATTTGCAAGCGTTGTTCGTTTGTAAGACTATTCATGATTAAATTATAGACCAAACTGAAGATGTTTGACAGTGACACAAGATACAAAACGTGCGTGAGCTGTCAAAACTAGTGTTGCCAAAAAGATAATAGCAAAAAAATCACTCTTTATTTTTTCGCTAACGAAAAACATTTTTACGTGACGCCATCTATTAGCCAAAAACATATTCAAAATTCAAATGCAACACTGTCGTTGCATAAACTATTAAGAGTATTCTGTGCCTAATACCATGTTCACACCTAGATTTTTAAGCGTGTTTAAACGAAATACTTTAAAACAAAAACCACAGAATCCGCAACAATGGCAGCTTAAAAATCGACTTTTGTTCGTACAGAGAACAGAGAGAGAAAAACAATTAACCCTATCGTGCATATTTATTCCCTCGAAATTCATTCACTTTTCTGAAAGTCTTATTAGCCCAAGAGGTAGGCAGCTGTACAATGCTATTGCTCAAAATAGCCTTGGCGTCGTATCAAGCGGTGAGCCCACAGACTGTACGAAAAAGCCAGACCTTATTGACTTCGCTGTTATTAGAAATATTAAACGTGAGCAACATCTGATTAGTCCCCTAGAAGACTTATCCAGGGCTGTCATAGAATCCAAGTCGGTTTTGCTAATTGTCGGTTTTGCAAACCAATATTGGTTTCATTTGGTGTCATGAAATCAAGTCGTTTTTGTTATTTTCGAAAACAAATAAAACCCATGTTCGAATCAGTTGTTCTATACATTAGTTTATTTGTATGAAATTGTTTATGTAAATGTTTGATAACAATTTTGATAAATCTTAGTGTTTTCGTTTAAATAAAAATAAAAACGTGTTTTTTTATTAAAAATTTTTAACATATGTAATAATTTCTATTTGGAATTTAAAAGTTTAACAAAATATTAATCTGTAATAATTTCTATTTGGAATTTAAAAGTTTAACAAAATATTAATCTTTATTTGTGCTTAATTCCAGAAATTGTGTTGGTTTTAAAATTTATTCTTTTACTCATGATATTCTCATGAGTTATTTATTCAGTACAATAAGTACTGAAGGGGAGAGCATACCTATATGGACCAATTTATCAGACGCTACTCCGAATTAGAACCTTTATATTGTAAAAGCAATTGACTAAATAAGAATTATTAATCAATAGTCAAAAAAAGATTCAATATAAAGGTTCTAATGTTTGCAAGAAAAGTTGGGAGTAACCTACTGAGGATTCGGAGTAGCGTCTGATGAAATGGACCATGTAGGTATGCTCTCCCCTTCAGTACTTATTGTACTGAGTATATAACTCATGAGAATATCATGAGTAAGAATAAATTTTAAAACCAACACAATTTCTGGAATTAAGCACAAATAAAGATTAATATTTTGTTATTTTTTTTATAGTTAAGATTTGGATACTTATTGTAATTTTCTTATAGAAAGATTCATTAATAATAATAAAAAAAAAAAACTTTTCGCAAAGTTGCAATCGGTAATCATTCTCCCGTGAATAATTTTGTAATAAACAAAAAAGTCCCCTCATCGTGAATAATTTTTTTCTCTTGTTTTGAGCACAAGTATTTTTGCTTGTTGTTTTTTCTAAAATTGGGAATTTTTTAACAAAAGAATTAAAAACTGGTGGTCTACCTATAAAAAATTAAATTATTTCCAGATAAAATCGTTTATCCATAATAGCCTAGACAGACGACGGCCTTAATTTGAATTAAAATTTCACTAATGCAAATTGAAATTTTACCCTGACAGACGACAGTTTCTGCATTTAGTAAACAGCTGTTTGTATTTCAAATTTATATACGGTAAGGTATTCCCCACAGCAAAAATTAAATTAAAGTCCCCATTTACATTGTGGACATTTCTGTCTGGACGGGCGAAGTTTGTAGGCGAGGAGGCAAATACGCAAGGTGTGTAGTACACGATCGTCCGTACTAGACATTTTTTTGTCTCTCTTTTCGACTTTTCGTTGGAATTAATTTTTGTACACTGTATTAATTTGCCCATATTTTTATCGAAATCAATTTTTAAAATGTATTTAATTTGGTTTGCTTCAAAGGTTTTTTTCAATTAATTTTCATACAAATCAATTATCAAGAATTGAAAAAAATTTCAATCTGGACATTAACGTCCGAAATGTAAACGGTTTAGGAAAGAACAAAAGAGAATTGAAAAAATATCTGGCAAAAAATAGCCATAATGTAAATGCGGACTAACAGTTGACACTTAAAATCTTATAAAATTTTAGAAATTTTTTTATTTTACATTCACTAGACATAGAACCACATTAACCAATCGTACATTAAAAAATTATCCAACACTTGAGACGACTTCAGAAAATTTCAACTGTGCCATTCCCTCTTCATAGTCTCTGGCTAGTCTCTTTTGGTAACCGCCCTGTGCAAAGAATCGCAGACAAGCACTTAGTTTTAAAATTGGCGGAACTCCCAAGTATTATTTCGGCGATGACAAGGAATTATTGAGCACATCCAGAATAGAGACCTGCAAGTGTTGAACTAAAAAACATAGCGACATGTGTCGCATCATGCAAGTGTCAATTCATGCAATGCCGCTCAAACATGTTTAACAATGATATATGAAGGCACTGTCTAATAAATTCATATCAAATCTATGCATAGTTTTTACAGTAACTTCGTTCACATTAACATAGAAAATGAGTATGTCAACACACATGCGACATATGTGTTATTAACTTTGCCTTCTAATCATTTAAAATTATATACAATAAAACTGCAAATAATGTAACGAATTAAGGATTCTTTTAAGCTTTATTAAGAAAAAATATTAAATAAAAAAAATTAATAAGTGTGTAAGGAAATCGTGCAAACATTTATTAAAAAAATATCTACACTAATTTGTTATAAAACAATTAATAGCCACGGACATTTACTGTTGACTAATATTGACTAAATATTTCGAATAAAATTTATTTAATTATTTTTAAGTAGGCCTCTTCTTTCTTCTTTTTATTAATATTATTATGAATAATATTAAGTAAATGAAAAACGGTAGCAGAATATCGGACCGTTAAAATTCAAACCTGAATAAATTTTTTTTGTTTAAGAACTTGTGGAATTTTTTTTCCACTATTTTACTTTACAAATTAAACGCCAGTCCCACGATATTGAAACGATACGAACGTTTGCACAGTTTATATGGAAAATCAAAAAAAAATTTACATTTTTTATTTTTGTTAACATATATCTATGCGAACGTTCGTAGTTTCGATATCGTCGGACCGAGCCTAAGTTTTAATTTTGAAATGAAATAATTAAAAACGAGTAATATTATTTTTTGTTAAAAACTTGTAAAATATACGGTCGTTATTTTAATGAAAAATATTTTGTAAGCATATATGGATTACAAAAATAAGGTTTTATTTTAATTTTCAAGATAAATTTTTTTTCAATCTAAACCATTTTTTATCAATTATTCATTTGGTTTGTGCCCTAATTCTGTAACTTTTTTATCGTTCTGTTAACGTGAATAACATAAATTTTCGTATACTTTTCTATAGAAAAATGTATGTAATTGACATTAACAGAACGTTACACTGCAGTCACACGATCAAGTTTTTTTACAATTCTCTTTCAAGAAATTTACACATACTGCTTGTCAAAATTCACAAAAATTGAAAGCTGTGACGTAGGCTGCACGCAATTTCAAAGCAAGTTTTTCAACAAGATGTTTTTTTTAACCTCTTCCACCGACAGTTTTGTTTCATTCCGTCTATATGCAGGAATATTCATGTTCCACAGAACTTCATGCCTTCTCTATGAACTGCAAAATGTCGTTATATTTGTTTAATTTGTTCACAAACATATTTAAAAAAAAAAAAACAAAACAATACTGGCGGCAGAATAAGAATTCAAATTTGGAATAAAAAAACTGCAGTCAGCTGTTTTCTTGACTGTAATTTGAAACACTCAATTGAACGAAAAATTGAAAGCAAACTCTCAGCAAATTTTAAAAGTGTGAGTGTATTGGTAAAAAAATGAGAGAAATTTTAAAATTTGAATGAAAACTTGATCGTGTGACACCCAAGTTAGCAGAATGAAAAAAAGTATTGATTTGGAATCTTTATTTACAAAATACAGAACAATAAATTTTTTCTTACCAGGCAGGATTAAGCAGTGTTAATAACATGCTGCTAAAATAACATTAAAAGACATGCCATTAAACACAACATGGTATAACAGCTTATAAATACAAGTTGCAATGACATGCTAAGACAGTATGTTTGCAGGACTATAATCCAGAATATATATAAATGTAGGTTTATTTACCCTGTAATGTTGCATAAATCTAATAGTGTTTTCAGACCAAGTGAATTTAACAAAAATGCGGTTTTAACATTAAATCTAACTCATAAAAGCTGTATTTACCATACAAAGTGAATTTAATAAATCCACATTAAATGCTATTTTGGAATTGAATTTAAGTTATATTTATGAAATACCACACTGTTTTTGTCCGTTAAGCTCAGTGGTACCAAGTTAAAAAGATCTGTAAATATAGCAACAGATGCTAATGTTATTGAGAGAATTAATAAAGAATTTCCCAACTAAAATTGAGTGTGTGGCCCTGGTGTTAAGGCTGAATGAATGACTGCATAAGAATGCTAAAGGTACTAATACACGACATGTTTTTACACTGTATTTGTCAATTTTTACAATGTGAAACAAAAACATGCCGTGTGTGCCCTCAAAAACATTGCTTCTGTAAAAAAACATGAGGAAAACTTCTGACAAAATTTTAATTAGAGCATGCTATATTTTCTCATGTATAGTCATGTGTTTTAAATGTCTACGCTGTATAATAATTTTCTGTATCGTTAGCCGCCTGAATAAAAAATTTTACAAGAAAAATATATTAAATTTTTTTTATCTAGTTTTGCTTTTTCAATAATATTGAAGCAAAGAATATACAATTTTTTTGTACAAGCTTATCATTTTGCAGCTTAAAAAAAATAGCTGTCTCGCCACCACTACAATAACGCAATAAGCCATTTTTCAAACGAAAGACGTGAGTATTTATGTAGTAAAAAGAAGAAGCACAGAAATAAAAATAAATATTGTTTTTATAAAATTGGATATTGCAAATTGGTATTTATTATTAATTATATTAAAATTATTAACAATTGTATTTACACAAAATGTTCTATATGACATCCTCGCAAAATTTTAGAATGCTTTTGGATCTTCCAAATGCAGCTCATCCATAACCATAGAGATAAAACCAAGGCTAGGAGTCCTTGCGAAGCAACCATTTATGGCTCCAAAGAGTGCGATTTCTTTTAATTTTTTTCATTTTTCCTTCTTCGTTTTAACTTATAATAGATATAACACTACACAATGCAATTTGTTTATTTTTTGAATTCATTTTATTTTATTTTATTAAAACACAAATTCTTAAAAAAAATAATAAGCAAATCAATTTCACAAAAATTTAATATTTTTGAGTAGATCAGCTGTTATAAAAAAAACAGAGTCTATGTCAGACGTATTTTTACATATCGTTTGTGACCAAAAATTATAAGCCTTCTGTAAAATAACAAGTTTTGACAGACATGAAGAAAACATGTGTATTTCAAAACTAAAATAAAGGGTGTTTTTTATTGCAATTTAGCAATAAAACAATGAATTTTATTTATCCGAAAGATAATCTTGTGGCATTACAATGTAAATATGATTTCTGGCATATGACCGCCACGGCTGGCTCGGATGTAGTCCAATCTAGACGTCCAATTTTCGATGACTTTTTCCAACATTTGTGGCCGTATATCGGTAATAACACGGCGAATTTTGTCTTCCAAATGGTAAAGCGCTTGTGACTTATCCGCATAGACCAATGACTTTACATAGCCCCACAGAAAGTAGTCTAGCGGTGTTAAATCACAAGATCTTGGAGGCCAAATCACAGGTCCAAAACGTGAAATTAGGCGATCACCAAACATGTCTTTCAATCAATCGATTGTGGCACGAGCTGTGTGACATGTTGCGCCGTCTTGTTGGAACCACAGCTCCTGGACATCATGGTTGTTCAATTCAGGAATGAAAAAGTTAGTAATCATGGCTCTATACCGATCACCATTGACTGTAACGTTCTGGCCATCATCGTTTTTGAAGAAGTACTGACCAATGATTCCACCAGCCCATAAAGCGCACCAAACAGTCAGTTTTTCTGGATGTAACGGTGTTTCGACAGACACTTGAGGATTAGCTTCACTCCAAATGTGGCAGTTTTGTTTGTTGACGTAGCCAATCAACCAGAAGTGCGCTTCATCGCTAAACAAAATTCGCTTATGAAAATCGGGAACAACGGCAATCTCGTTTTGGGCCCATTTGCAAGCGTTGTTCAAGCGTGAGTCTATTCATGATGAATTGCCAAAATCACTTGACAGCTGTTAAATATGTAAAAAATATGTCGTGTATAAGGACCTTTAATAATATTGACTATAAAATTTTTTTGTACAAGCGTATCATTTTGTAGCTTAAAAAGAAAAAATATAGTTGTCTCGCCACCACTATGTTATGTACGAGTATAATTTATAAACTCTAATCTACTTTGTAAATTATAATTTTTGGTAATGATTTTAACATCAAATTAATGATTGTAAAATAAAGAATATTTTCAAAATAGAAGATAGTAAAAAAAAAAAATTAAAGCCAAGTCTGGTTGAATAAAAAGTTTTGGTTCTCAATTTCTCGAAACTCCATTAATGTTTTTTCGTAAGCCACTCTCTGACCCAAATACTTCTTTTAATACCCTTTTTTACATTTTTCCTATTATCAGACTCACATAAAATAATTATAGCAGCTGCAATTTTCTTTTTCTTTAGAGAAGAAATCATTTTTACTTTATTTTTAAATTAAATATTTAAGATTTAAAATTTATTTTTTGCAAGCAAAAAGAAATTAATTTTTTTACAAGTTTAGTAAAATAAAATTTGCAATTAAAAACAACAGCTGTTTCACATTTTGCCGCATATCATAACAATCGTGTAACCTTAACTCGACAATAATTGTCCCTTACTTATTGTGCGCCAATTTACGGCAACCAAATTTATGAAATTTGAGGCAATCGTGTAACCGCAAAATATTTGGTTGGGGCAATCGTTTTATTGTTCTTCAAGTTAGCACAATAAAAATTGTTACGAATTGGTGCATTGGGGCAATCGTGTAACCCCACCTTTAGAAACTATACAAAAGTAAACTTTTTTTATTTAAAGAAAATATATAATACAAATTGGCGACGAAAAAATTGTAAAAAACAATTAAAAAAAAGAATTTTGTAAATGTAAGAATCTGTAATAAATATTTAAGAATATGAAAATGATTGGTAATATGGATCCATTTCTTGTTGGTAACGATTTTAAGGAATATGAAATGAGACTTCAACAATTTTTTATTGTAAATGAGCCAATTCACACTGGATTAATTTTTAGTCCGCTTAACTTTTGTTCTTTCCAACACACTGGATTAATTCATCTGGCATAAAATTGTATACGTGTGTGTGTTTAGTATTTTTTTTTTTGTTTATTTGACGATTGTTTTTCGTTCGCTGTACACATACGAGGGCGGATTGATATTGAAGCTACCTAAGTAGGAAAAAAAAATTTTTTTTCAAAAACCATTTATTTCTGAACATAGTCTCCTTTTAGCTTAATACACTTAGTATGACGATATTCCAACTTTTTTATACCATCTGAAAAATACGATTTTGTGAACCCCTCAAAATACGCGTTAGTTTCGGTAATCGCATTTTTTCAAGTTTGGAAACAAGAAAATGTCACTAGGAGCTAAATCTGGACTATAAGGTGGATGATCAACCAATTCGAATATATTGCCGATAGCTTTTTTTATGCAAATGTTCATGCAAAATGTTGAAGACACCTTCATATGATATGTTTACCATTTCAACAATCTCACGTAACTTGACTCGGCGATCATTTATAACGATATTTTGGCTTTCCTGTTGATGGTATTGTTGCAGTGCTTGTTCGGTGGCGTTTAAATTCAGCAATCCAATATTTTATTCCCTTTCATATAGCAGTGTTTAATCAATGCACGAAATTCACTTTTTTCCATTTTTAAAGAAACGACTATAACAAATAAACTAATCGATGAATTTGGATGAAATTTTAACAGCTGACGTTTGACATCGCAATTTCTAAAAAAAAGTTTTTGTATATGCTGCCATCTAGCTTCAATATCAATCCGCCTTCGTACATTTCGGAACAAGTGTATATGGATTGGTTTTGTTCTGCTAATGCGGGGTTGAAGCTGGTTGAAAAATTATAGCAACCAAAAACGACTCTTCACCGAAAATGCCTACAAGCTGCCATGTTATAAACACACGCTTTTCTTATAAATTTTCTTATAAGAACGTTTAAACAAATTTAATTTATAAATTTATTGTAGGCAAACAAAACAAAAGGAACAAAAAAGTTTTCTTATAAACACACGCTTTTCTTACAAAACAAAAGGAACACGCTTCTCTTATAAATTTTCTAAAACTAATTTATTTTATAAATATATTGTAGGCACACAAAACAAAATGAATTAAAAAATTTTCTTATAAACACACACTTTTTTCAGAAGTTTTCTTATGAGGATGTTTAAATAAATTTAATTTCTAAATATGTTGTAAACACACAAAGCAAAATGAAAAAAAAAATTTGACGTTAAGCCAAATAAAACATAAATATAAATAAAAAACACCTGAGATTAGTTGTGCGTCCACCTCATATGAATTCGCCTTGTTTTAACATTTATTTCGCAATAGATTTTCAAACACTAACATGTGCGATCCACACGTTAACATCTTGTGCTTGCAATTGATTTTGACAATTGCTAACATTAAAATTTCCAACTTTATTTCTGGTGTAGACCGCATGTAAAGAGCAAGAAAATGAACTATAGGAAATTAAAATACGGATTAGTGCGTTCATTTCAAATAAATGTGTAATACAATGTGAATAGTTTGCTCGTGTACTACACAAGACGACTCATGAACCAAGTTGAAATTTTTTTTTTTATAAAACTAAAAATCTTAAAATTTTTTTAAACTACTGAGTTCAAAACAAGCTTTAGCTCCGTTTAATATATATACAGTTGTCCGTCATGCTATTAAGATACAGATTTGCGTGCCCTTTGTACAATAATGTATCAAAGAGACTATTATCAAATGAAATTAGGGAAGTTCTTAATACACGTTTGGATCCTCCAGACGGAAATCAAATTCAATTGGCTACTGTCACTAAAAACTTGAATGCAGTTAACCTTGACTTATATGTAAATAATCTTGGCCAAGATGAAGATAGAAGTTCAGCAGTTATAGACTTGATGGCAAGACTGCGATCTACAAAATGTGCTAGTTCTATATTGGAATCAACACATTTTGCAGTTATAAGACATTTGCAAGAAAATTTAACTGTACAAGAATTAATTCCAATTCTTTTGGACCGACCGAAATATGGAGTATTTCTAAATAATTTCACTGCTTTTGCAATTACTCAAATTTTGCATCAGGAAAAAGAATACATTTTGAGTTTACCTCTAGCTTTGAAGTTGGTACTACTAGACGAAATAGATAGTGTGTTTGTACAAGGATTTTGTGTCAAAGCAGCGCTAGAATCCTTAAAAAAAGAAGTTTTGGAAGAACAAATTCAAAAAGAGGACAAAAATAATTGTTCCCCCAAACGCAAGGTGCAAGAGGTATGTTTTACATGGAAGTAATGTAGAATTACATAACTACATAATGTTTTTTAGGTAAAAGTACGAGTAAAGTTTATTCGCAACATAACTGAGCCCGATGTGCATAAGGAAATTGGGAAAGCCTTTTTAAGAATTAAACCTGAAGTATTTGAAAATAATACAGGAGCAAGTGCTAAAATATTAAGTTTTGTTCTTACCAAAAGTTATGCTGAATTAGAAAATACCTTAAATGAAAAATCTATCGGAATAAATGAAGACATTGGTGAAATTTGTAAAAAACTTCTTTTGAATGACAACCAAACGGGTTTCGTCAATAAAATTGAAAAGCTACAAACCAAATCGTCGTTTGAGACATCAATAGACGAACTTCTAAAGAAATCATCTGAGAAAGAGGCCGTTGGTTTGGCTGCGAAGCAAAAGCAATTTTGGCGAATTTGGCAGGAATTAAGGGCACAAAAGAAACTTGAAATGGATAATGAAATATCGAAAAAAGATAGGAAAGATAATATTGAAAATATGACAAAAGAAATTGCAACAAAGAAAGAGTTGCTCTGGTTTTTCGACAATGAAGATAAATTGGACTTGGAAATATTTAAGAAGCAAGTATTTTATCCAAAGAGATGGTTTGGTAAAAAGAAAAAGCCTCGCGTTGTAGATGAACACTATGTACCACCTGATATTAGACGAATTAATTAATCACATTTTTCAAGTTAAAGACGTAAAAGTTAAATTTACGGGTTAACTTTCGAGTTTATTTTCATATAAATATTTTCATTTGTTGCTTATTAAATATAAAAATTCTCTAATTTATCCGATTCTTGAATAGTCTACTTGCATTATACATCAAGTAAAATTTTTGCATTTTAATTTTTAAGATAGTATGCTGCATAAGCAAACTTGGAAGCCACACATCACTACAAACATGAATATTTTTTAATAAAGTGATTGTAAGCCATTTCAAGAATGCTTGTGCAACCCTTATATCTTTATTAAAATTTTTATAGCAAACTTCATGTGCAAATAATAAGGAATGAAAACAGAATATATATATATCAAAGAAATGCACTCGTTATAATTATATACATATATATTCAATGTAACAATAAATTAATTTAGTTTGCAGTGGCATCAGAATGTCTTTCAATAAGCATAGCTACACCTTGGCCGCCGGCAGCACAAGCTGCTACTACTCCAAAATTGCCATCTTCTCTCACGAGACGGTTGGCAGAATGCATGCACAAGCGTACACCAGTGGCAGCAAACGGGTGTCCAATAGAAAGAGATCCACCCCATTTGTTGAATTTATTCATATCTGGAGCGCCGTATTTCTCGTTTAAGCCCAAATAAGTATTACACCACCAGTCAGATTCCAAAGCTTTAATGTTTGCAACAATCTGTCCGGCAAACGCCTCGTGAACTTCCCATGTGCTTATATCTTTCAGAGCAATACCAGCTCTTTTTAACAATTTAGGAATAGCATAAGCAGGTCCTAAAAGTAATTGATCTACTGGGTCTTGGGAAACAAATACAAAATCACGCAGATATGCCTTCGGTTTTAACCCTAATCGCTTAGCTTTTTCTTCAGTCATTATTAGGCAAGCAGATGCACCATCAGTCTTTAAGTAAGAGTTTGATATTGTAACTCATTTAAATAATAAAAAATATTATACATACAAGAAAAGAAGCATTCGCTGCTGTAATAGTACCATGTGGCTTAATAAAAGCTGGTTTCAATTTACCTAGTTGTTCTTTGGACGATACTCGAATACCATTATCTTTAGAAACCAACTGATCAACACCAGAAACTAAAATTATAGATTTTTTTAGCGTAAGAATTTACAAATTTATATTTTTTTAACCTTTAAATGGAACTAAATCTGTAAAATATCCTTTCTCTTGGGCTTCATGAGCAAGAGTATGAGATCTTAGAGCGTATTCGTCTTGTTCTTGACGCGAAACATTAAATGCTGCAGCCAATCGATCAGCTGAATGCCCCATTGTTTCCCCGGAAGAAAATTCAGCAACTGCAGGTAATTCCGGAAGCAAAAAGTTTGGCCTAAATGTCGAGAGCAATGACAAACGTTGACCTAAAGTTTTTGCCTTGTTAGCCCTCAGCATCAAGGAACGCATTTTGCGGGAAAATCTGATTGGAACATCGGACATAAATTCAACGCCACCAGCAACAATAGCGTCATAAGTACCTGTAGCAATTAAACCCATTCCAGTAGTGATTGCCTACAATTTGTAAAATAATGTAAAATCGGAAATTAGGAATGTTTGATTCTTGACACTTACAGCATTTGAACTAATACAAGCCATTGTCACAGTGTGTGCTGGAGTTTTATTACTGAAACCAGCAGATAAGGCAGCCTCACGGGCAATGTTAGATGTCTTAACTTCTTGTATAACTGTGCCATAAATAATGTAGTCAATAATGGATTTGTCTATTTGAGTTTTACGTAAAAGACTCCTAATTTAAGATAAAAAGAATTATTCGTTTTGAATACCCCATATGGTTTACATATTACAAACTTACAAAAGAGAATGACGTGCCAATTCGTGAGGCATTAATTTTGAATAGGATGTGCCAGATAATAAAAATGGAGATCTCACACCATCCACAAGCACAATATTGTGTTTTTGCGTCTTGGTATTAGCCGATATGGTTGACAAACTCCGTGAAAATCCTGAGAATGTTTTAAAATAATTATTTGTATGTACATGTTTTTCATTTTTAATAAGTTTTTATATCAAATCCTATTGTAAGCTTCTTGCAGATTGATGGGTAACGCGCTAACCTATCAATCTGCTGGTCGCCAGTGCTCGTTGACAAATATAATCTTAGCATTAATTTCTAATATTAAATAATAATAATATTGCAAACTTGTATAATAACTCTTTTACTATAAGTAAATAAAATAAATACTTTTTAAGAATTTGGCCTTTCAAATTAAATTTCTAAACATTTCCATTTCTTTAAAAAATTCCTGTTTACACATAAATAAAAAATTGCAATGTAACTGCCTATGTGAATACATATGCATATATTCTTTAATTTTTTAGTGGACTTTGATCATCCGTGAAATCCTGCTAGAAATCATGTTACTACAACAAAAAAAAATTAACTGCAATTAGATAACGTTAATTGGTATAATAACTACATTACTTTGAGCATTATTTTTCTTATCAAATTATACATAACAATTTAATAATCCTAAAATATTCCAGCAAAATTTATAGAAGCGCACATATACACGTATGCATATGTACATGCGGATGCACTTACCAATCGTGCATAATTTTTGCATAGAATTTTTTACAGCAAGCAACTTGATCCTCCCCAACATTTTACAAATTGTACAAATGTTTTTAAAATTTAGATGGGATAGTTTTTTTACAACAGAAAAGTAAACTCAATCCGAAACTTATTGCACAGCACAGGGTACCCTATGTTATACAGTACAAAGATCACTAGCCAGAAGGCAAATTCATAAAGATAGATGCAAGCAAGGCGAATTACAAGTGTAGATGGTTCAGTAAACGAGAACCAGCTGTTTTTATCTTATTGTCAAAAATTTTACTTTTAATATATTTTGACAATCTGCTAAAACTATAATTCGAAAATTTTCAAAAATTGTGTTTATATAAAAAACAAAAGAAATTATTAAACGATTTATATATATAAAAAATTAGCTTTTATATGTATATTTAGGATCATTAACATAATTTTTGGTAAAAAAAACTATACCTTGCAACAAAATAATGAGTTATTCTTGGCAGTGATTCCACTTTACTTAAAAAAATCTATTGGCATAATTTAGATGTTTTTTTTTTGTGTAAAAATATCACTACAATTCTTTGTCTCTAACATGTTGCTTACACTGCAGTCACACGATGAAGTTTTTTTGCAATTCTCTTTCAAGAAATTTACACATACTGCTTGTCAAAATTCACAAAAATTGAAAGCTGTGACGTATAGCATGTTCACACGACGAGTTTCAATGCTGGTTTCGCTGTCTGAACCTCGATTGTGAAAATTTGCGTTCAGACGACACATAATGAGTTTCATTTGACAGTTGCTTTGTTTTGTTTTTTGTTGTTTCGCATTTGCCCGCGTTTGTTTTTTAGTTTTGAAATGGATAAAAAAGGTAAATTTTAATATATAAATATATGTATTTTTAGAAAAAATAATAATTTATAAAAAATTTATTTATTATTTCAAATAATTTAATATGTTGTGTTATTTATTATGTTTATTTTTATATTTAAGCAATTTAACACTCTTTCCTTTGTTTCTTACTAATACATTGAAATGCTTGCAAAACAATAATATTTCTTTGTTTACAATTTGTTTTGTTGGACAGCTAGTTAAGATAAACTAGCGATAGAAACTAGTGATGATACTAAATTTTCATGGTTTCGGCAAGAGTTTCAAAATGAAACCTGCAGATTCGCTCACTTAATTTTGTATGGCGAATCTTCCTGTTTCATTCGAGATTGGGATGTGAACCCTCGAAAGAGAGCGAACCTTGTCTCGTCTGAACATACTAGTAGGCTGCACGCAATTTCGAAGCAAGTTTTTCAGCAAGATGTTATCAAGAAAACAAATAAAATTTATTGCTTCCTTGAAATTATTGGAAGAAATAAAAAAACAATAGAAACTAAAGAAAAACAGAAGGCGGAGAAGAAATATTGGGTAAAACCATTATTAGTAAGAAGGTATGTTTTTATAAATGTTAACAAACACACATGGAGTTGGCGTAATAAATGTAAAAACAATTTTGTTTACTTAGGGGGGAGCATGATTTGGAGGCGCACATGTTAAAAGATCTGGTGTGGGAAGACGATGATGCCGAATTCAGAAATTTTGCACGTATCGATGTGGTCAAGCTTGAGGTGAAGGAAATAAGATTCCTTATTTCTTTATTGGAGACGACGCTTTTGCTCTGGACAGGCACATGATGAAGCCATATAGCAGAAGTGTAAGGTTAAGCGTGCCTCAAGAAGTGTTCAACTATAGGCTTTGTCGGGCAAGAATGGTGGTTGAGTGTGCATTTGGTCGGCTCGCCAACAGGTTCCGTATATTTCACCGTCCTATGGACGGTCGACTCCATTGTTAAGGCCTGTTGTGTGCTTCACAATTATTTGAAAAAACCTCGAACGGCAACAGCAGACACAGAACCAGTGGAATAATTAATTGTAGAAGCGTTTTCCGCAATTGGAAATCAAAGCCACAAAACATACAAGCTTGCTTCAAGAATTAGGGACGAGCTTTCCAGATATTTAACCACATATGGTAATGTAGATTTTCAGTGGCAAAAAATAAATATTAAATAAAAATCTTTCAAGTAAAAAAATGTATTTTGCTTTACTCTATTATCTGGTTAAAAGTTTCCATTTGATAAGAGTTGTCCACAGTTTTCCGACGAATTAGAGATGCGTCGATGAACGACATTTCATTGAACCAAAATACACTAGGAGTATATACATTTTCAGTGGCGCATCCGGATTTTTTGCTGCTTTCAATTTTAGCTTTCTCGGCACAGTACGACGTTCGAAATGACAATTTTTTTTTAACCTCTTCCACCGACAGTTTTGTTTCGGCGGCAATAGAGTTATATGCCTTAATTTTTAAATCATTCCGTCTATATGCAGAAATATTCATGTTCCACAGAACTTCATGCCTTCTGTATATCTCTATGAACTGCAAAATGTCGTTATATTTGTTTAATTTGTTCACAAACATATTTAAAAAAAAAAAACAAAACAATACTGGCGGCAGAATAAGAATTCAAATTTGGAATAAAAAAACTGCAGTCAGCTGTTTTCTTGAATGAAACTTGAAACACTCAATTGAACGAAAAATTGAAAGCAAACTCTCAGCAAATTTTAAAAGTGTGTGTATTGGTAAAAAAATGAGAGAAATTTTAAAAATTAATTGAAAACTTGATCGTGTGACCCCCAAGTTATTTATGGCATAAGCGAACACATGCACATCTTTAAGCCATCTATTTTGCCATTTATAAGTTGTTTTGTTTGTATTGTTCCATATATTTATAAGCTTTGCTTGCAAGCGTATAGTTAATAGAAATAGATTAGTACCACTAACATATTCCGAAATAAATTATTTTTATGTTGATTTTAGTGCATTAATAATTATATGGAACTTGTGGGCATATCCTTCAATGTTTGCCCTAGAACAATTTTGCATCTCCTATAATTTCAATAATAATAATATCCAAAATATATATAGAATCTTTGATACATTTTTCATCTGTTGCAAAGTCAATTTCTGCTGCTGAATATAAACTAATTATTAATATGTTGAAACATGCGGTCCACACGTAGTATTTGGTGTTGGCTATAAAATTTTAGAGTTCCCACGGCAATAATTGCC
The DNA here is from genome assembly GCA_947397855.1 of Thelaira solivaga. Classification (NCBI taxonomy): domain Eukaryota; kingdom Metazoa; phylum Arthropoda; class Insecta; order Diptera; family Tachinidae; genus Thelaira; species Thelaira solivaga. Next base: position 45,697,172 of record OX377614.1, read on the forward strand.
AAACATATTGCTCGTGTGGTTGAGGGGTTATTTATTTTACCTTGTTAATCCTGCAATGTTATAGCACTTCTGTATTAGGTAGTGTTTATACTTGATGTATTTCTATCTTAACAGGAGATGTAACGCCGGCAGAGGAAATGTCAATTTCATATTAATAGCAGTACATAAGGGAAGACGTTGATGGGATTATATTATGATGAAATATATTTTATTATTATTTTTTGTCATTTAAAACTTAAAAAATAAGTTTCTTGTAGAAGCACGATAAATTTTATTTATTAATACGTAAATATAAGCTGTAAAATAATTATTTGGTCCTATTTTAAACAAAAAGTTGAAAGTAAACAAAATTCAAAATCAAATTCATAACTAAAATGACATTTGATATCCAGATAGAAATAGCATACCGCATAGCATGCTTTTTCTATCATAACGCTACGATAATAGCATGTTCACACGACGAGTTTCAATGCTGGTTTCGCTGTCTGAACCTCGATTGTGAAAATTTGCGTTCAGACGACACATAATGAGTTTCATTTGACAGTTGCTTTGTTTTGTTTTTTGTTGTTTCGCATTTGCCCGCGTTTGTTTTTTAGTTTTGAAATGGATAAAAAAGGTAAATTTTACTATATATATGTATTTTTAGAAAAAATAATAATTTATAAAAAATTTATTTATTATTTCAAATAATTTAATATGTTGTGTTATTTATTATGTTTATTTTTATATTTAAGCAATTTAACACTCTTTCCTTTGTTTCTTACTAATACATTGAAATGCTTGCAAAACAATAATATTTCTTTGTTTACAATTTGTTTTGTTGGACAGCTAGTTAAGATAAACTAGCGATAGAAACTAGGGATGATACTAAATTTTCATGGTTTCGGCAAGAGTTTCAAAATGAAACCTGCAGATTCGCTCACTTAATTTTGTATGGCGAATCTTCCTGTTTCATTCGAGATTGGGATGTGAACCCTCGAAAGAGAGCGAACCTTGTCTCGTCTGAACATACTATAACACTATTAAATGGAGTCTATACCATAGACTGTGTCTATACCTGATGATTTTCTATCATGATATGAATTTGACAATTAGCATTATAGAAATACATCAGGTATAGACCCCGGGATAAGGCTTGCTTAGCTGAACGTTGTTGAAAACGTAGGTCGACGCACGTTGACTCTAAAACGTTTTTGTAGTTATAGAACATATTTATAAAAACGTGTCATATGCTTTTCACATAAGAAAAAAAATAAATTTTTTTTTACAAAAAACTGTACCACACTTTTTATTGTAGTGTTTAATTATTAAATATTGTTGTTTTTAGTTGATTTTTGTTATTTTTAGAAAAGTTTTAAGCACATTAATTATTTAAACTTTCTTTTATACGCGCTTCACTTCTTTTTTTCTCAGCTGTGCATAAACGTCCCGTAAAAACGTTGTTAAATTCTATTTTATACACATCTTGCCGTACCGTCAACTTGACATATGTTTTCGATAAGCGCTTTCATTGCTTTTAATATAACAATACGGATCAGCTGATAACGAAATCTTACGGGACGTTCGGTTAATTCTAGCTTTATGCTGTGACTGCAACAGTTGTTGAACCCAACTGTCGTAAAAGAACCCAGCATTGATCAATGCTGGGTTCACACCTGTTTTAGTGAAATGTTAAGAAAACACGGCCTTTCACACTACGTTTAAGATTTTTGGATCAGATGAGCTATTTAATATTTTAATATTAAATACAATAATTAACTAGGCTACAAGTATTAGTATTGAACTTTTAAATTCTAAATATTAAATTAAACTTTTTTTGCTCACCAAAACATATTTGCCGCCACCATCTTATAGCAAAAAATGAAACTGGCGAAAACACGCCGAACCTTCTCCAAATTTAATTGCAACGCTGTCATTTAAGTTTTTTGAATTTTGTTTTATCAGAAATTTGTTGTTTGAGATATTTATTAAAACATCCCAATGTATGGTAAAACCTCGTAAAATCTTTATATAAAATAATAATGATTCACTTTAACTGAATATTTTTTATTTGTGGTTTTCTATATTTAACGTTTTATTTGGCATTTTTTCACAAACATACATTTTTTGAAGTCGTTGGAACAACCAAAATTTAACCATATCTTGGCCCGGTTGGGAGACAAGTAAATGATGATTCATAAATAATGGAATTTATTTGTTGAGATACATAATATTCATTGAAACTGATATGAATAGTGGGCGCATGATAAAATTATACAGATGTATGAATCCTGAAAACCATAACAAAGACGAATTTATTTTTTACTGAACTATCAAAATGGTTTAAGAATTTTTTTTAAACTTTTTTTATAAATAATGTAATAAAAATAAATAATATTTACTGTGTGATTTAGAAATCATCTTTGGAGTTAAGAAAACAAAATATTTTCCTTTAGATTTTTTGACAGTCTATTTGATTTGCGTCTGATTTCGGTCTCACTCTATCTAATGAAAATATTAATACTCTGTATTATAATGTGAAACCCGCTTTAATAGGTACTTCTGTTACATACATATATGTGCATATCTTTGGTTTTTTTTAAGATTTTTTTATTGCAGTTTTACTACAGGTGAACATTACTTCTCATGCTTAATATTTAAATTTTAAATGTTACCAAATGCCGGAATTAATTTGTTGACTTTAACAGTTTCTTCGAGTCTGGCTGCCTCAACTAAGAGCTCATCAATAAGCGTCGACCACTTTTCCGCAAAAATACCTCCACTAGTTCGTTTTTTTTTGACAAATTTATTAAATGAGAATTTTTTTGTCTGCTATTTTTGGTCAGAATTTTTAAGAAATATAAATGCAATTATGGTGAGTGTTATAAATTAAGACGCTTTGCAAGATCATCCCACAGGCAGTTACAGGTGGCTTTGCCATGAGCGCAATTTGCATCAAGTTTTTTTTTCCAAATTTTGGCGTTCATTCAAAACTCTGCTATTACCTACTTTTGTTCAAGATTAAGTTCATTGCAGTTAGTCACAAATAATTAAAAGCATTAGAAAACAATTTTTTACAAAAAAATTACAAGAAATATTTTTATATGCATTCGAAAGCTATTTAGTTAACGGATGATAATTCGTAAAACGATCGCATGTGTTATAATCTCAAATATTTTGAATGGTTATACGTTTTCGTATATTATAATTTCAAAATCGCCATGAACAAATCAAACAGTTGAAATCTTAACAAACCGTAACAGCTGTTTCTTGTTTACACTTTTTTTTGGTTTTTTTTTTGAAGTGGTGAATATTTTTATATCGCGCTGCCATACTATCATCTTTTAAGAATATTTTGCAGAGTTGTATTTTGTGTAAATGCCAAAATCGACAAACTTATCCATAAATTTGACGTTTTTTTGCAATATTATATATTTAATGTAACATATATGATATATATAAATTTTTATTTTGTAAAATACCTTTTTTATATATATCATATATCATGTTACATTTATGAATGTTAAACATATAAAATTGTAAAAAAAAGATAAGTCTGTCGATTCTTGCATTTACGCAAAATACAAGTCTGCAATATATTCTACAAGACGACAGTATGGCAGCACGGTATAAAAAAATTCACGATATTGTAAATTGACGAAAAAATGTAAATAGAAAACGAAAAAAATATCACGTATTTTAACTAACTTAAAAAAGGCAAAAATCATTGTAAAAAGCAAACAATATTTAATAAATTATTTAAAACCTATGTTCTAGAATCTAATTTTATCATTGTGCTTATTTTTATTATAACAGAAATAAATAAAAAAGATATACAATTTGTTAATTAATTAATATCAATAAATGCGTTTTTCTTTATAAAATAAAAAGTAACTGGAATCACGGAAAAATAAAAATAGTACTAGAAAACTGAGGAATTAGTTAATCGATGGTTGTATGGTTTTGGTTCACTCCAGGCCAAAATTGGGAATGGTACCTATCAAATTACTTAAAAGTAATTGTAGGTGTTTCGTTTGAGTTAAAAAAAATCAATATATTTAAGATAATACTTCTGTATTGAACAACGGTTTCTGTAAGAATAATTCAGCGGTAATAAAATAAAAAGAATTGAAGGTATTTATAACTGTACAACAGTACTTAAGCCACGGTAGTGTCGTCAGGGTTAGAAAGTGAATCAATTTGTTGTGAATTGAAGCAATCGTTTGACGGTAAGAAAGCAATTTTGGAGATTGGACGCTTAAAAGTTTTCCCGTTTGAAAATAGAGTTACCACCCGAACATACCCGTCTTTGCCAGGATGAAAATCTTGAATACGGGCAAGTGGCCAATCACATGGGTCGCATCTTTCATCAACAACCACAACTAAATCTCCGATCTCATCGTTTTTCATTATCTGTAGCCACTTAGGTCTTGCTTGAAGACGACACAACCATTCGCTTGTCCAACGATGCCAAAAATGTTGCTTCAGCCTCTTAACTACCCTTTATCTTGTTAAACGGTCAATGTTAATATCAAGCAGATCCTCATCAGGAACAAATAATGTTGGTTCGCCAATTAGAAGGTGAGAGGGGAAAAGGACATTGCAAATGGATGGATCTGAATTAAGTGGGCAAAGTAGTCTGGAGTTGAGACAGCTCTCGATTTGAGCCAACAGAGTGGTTAGTTCTTCAAAGGTTAGTATTCGTTTTAGCATTATTCGCTTTAAGTGATACTTAGTCGACTTCACTCCCGCCTCCCAGAGGCCTCCGAAATTTGGTGAAGCAGGTGGTAAGAAATGCCATGTTGTTCCACGGGAAGCGAGTTGTTCTATCATGCCCTATGGATGATTTGTTTCTATTATACAGAATTTGTAACTCCTTATTGGCACCGACAAAATTCGTGCCACAATCTGAATAGAGATTTGTGCAAACACCACGTGTAGCTACAAAAAGACGAAATGCAGCTAAAAAACGCCTCACTGGTCAAATTTGTTACCGTCTCCAGGTGTAAAGCCTTTGTTGTAACTGAGCTTCGAGCTGTGGATTGTTTTATTAATATAGGTCTAGCATAATCAACACCGCATGCCTAAACGGACGAGCAGGAGTTAAGCGTACGGCAGGGAGATTCCCCATCATCTGCTGCACACATTTCGTGTTATATTTGAAGCAAGTTATACATCTTTTAAGTACCAATTTAGCAACATTTTTAGAATCCAATACTCTTGGTGCACATAAGACTGCATTTGAATAAGGTCACCATGAAGTATTTTAAGATGTGCATCTAGGAAAATAAGAAACGACAAAGGGTTTTGTTTTCTAAGTAGAATGGGGTGCTTAAAGCCAAAATTTAGTTCTGAATTTCCTATTCTTCCACCAACTCTTAATATTTTATTAGAATCGATAAATGGGGTTAATTTAGCAAGATAATATTTGATTGTTCTTTTGTAGTTCGGTAATTTCAGTAGAAAAATCAATTTTTTGAGAAATTCTAATAAGTGACGTTAGGGCGTATGTTAGTTCAGCAGTTTTCAAGAATCCTGTCATCTTACTGAAACTGCTACTCTGTGATTCACTATACAGTTTACTTACTAAATTATTCTTAAAGCGGATTATGTATGCAGTTATACAGACAAGTTTGTTGAAGGAAGAAAACTTCGTTAATAAATCAGGATATTCCTTATTCTCAACAGAAAGTGTATTCACAATAGCGACTTCCTCAGCAATTTCTTAATTAAGTTGCGGCTGTTTTGGCCATGTGGAAGACTCTTCTTTTAACCATTTGGGTCCACTCCACCATAAGTCATGTTGCACTAATTCGCCAGCTGAAATCCCACGTGAAGCACAATCAGCAGGATTATCACGTGTTGTAATGTATCGCCATTGGGATGTAGTTGATTTTCTATGAATTTGCGCTACCCGATTGCCAACAAAAGCAGGCCATCTCGATGATTGGCCTCGATTCGAAGATAATACAGTTGTACTATCTGTCCAATAAATAATTTCAGAAATTTTTCTATCTAGGGAAGCTGCGACCCGTGCCACCAGATTTACTAACAAGCTTGCGCCGCACAGCTCCATTCAGGGTATCGTTAGGCGTTTTAAAGGTCCAACTTTAGTCTTGGATTGCAATAAGCTTACATTTATGTTTTCATTTTCAAGAATAGCTCGTACGTAAACTACAGCAGCGTAAGCGAATTTAGATGAATCACAGAATCCGTGAATTTCAATACTTATATTTTTAGTAAGACCAATCCATCTGGGTATTTTTATTTCTTCAAGTTCTCTTATATTGTTGCGATATTCAAGCCACTTTTTTTCTAAGATTCTCAGGGAGAGGGTCATTCCAATCTAAGCCCAAGAGCCATAAATTCTGAAATTCTAACTTTGCCAAAATGGTGGTTGGTGGCAACCATCCGAGGGGGTCATAAAATTTAACAGCATCGGATAACAAACTTCGTTTAGTAACTTTACTATCATTGTTTATAAATTTTGTTTTAAAAGAAAAGTAATCATCGATGGTATTCCATTCTAACCCAAGAGCCTTTACCATATTTTGATCTTTAAATTCAAATATATTAACATTTTCCCTACAATCCGAAGGAATATGTGATAAGAATTCATATGAATTGGTAGTCCATTTTGTTAGGTTAAACTTTCCCGTTTTTAGTAATTGACAAAGTTGTGTATGCTGTTAATACTTGATAGTATTTATACAATTTGAGCCGCCGGTACTTGAACCGTGACTCCTGTCAGTTTTTTATTTGTTAATAATTTGAGCCGACAGCACTTGAACTGTGACTCTTTATTATAATCAAAATTTAAGAAAAGATCTTTTTGTTTGATTGTCAATCTTATTCTGACCACGTTCTGTATATTTATTTCTGCTTAAATACTTTAATTTTACAAATAGTTATAACAGGTGTTTTGTAGTAAATGTTAAAAACAAAAAAGAAAATTCTGTGTACTAAGCAATAATGAATAAATACGTTGAACTTGATAAAAATAAAAATGTTTGATTATGTTTAGTAAGCAAAATATGCAAAGGTGCATTCAACTTGAATTAAAATTAAATTATAATTGTTAAGCAAAAAATGCAAAGGTGCATTCAACTTAAATTAAAATCAAATTACAATTGTTAAGCAAAAACTGCAACAAATAAAAATACAAAAAATTATGTTTGACAATTTAAAATAAATGAAATATGAACTTAACAACTAATGTGTTGACGTAATTGTCAACATGCTCCCCTACGTTGACCGAAGGTCGATGACTAAGTGATGTTGATTGATCTTCAGGTGTGTTGCATGTCCATGATGACTGGTTCAGTTAACATTCGGTAGTTTGTGGACGAGAAGTTGGGGGCGGATTGAAACTATTTTTAACGCTTTTGCATCTATAGATGAAAACAACAATTGTTACTAACACCAATGCCATCGATACGTATTCGATAATTATTCCATGGGTACTAAGACTGACTTCCTTAGTAGGGAGTGTGGAGTTAAAAATTTGTGTTAACTCTTGTTGCATTACTTCAAGTTCGTGTATTGTGGATTTGAAGTGGTGTGTGCTGAAGTTCATATTGGCGTATTGTTTTGTCCAACCAATGGCGGGGGTGAACCGAGTAGGCGACGTTTGTAGTGAAGTAACAATTTGTTGATGACCTTGTATTGTAATAAGATCATTTTTTATGACACATTCTGGACGCAAAGTTATTAAACCGCTAGCTTCTAATGTAATGTGTAGAATGTCATTGCCGCATACTGCATTCAATTTTATAGCATCTATTGTGGAATACATATATTGGTTTGAATGGTACAGATTCTGCCAAATGGTGGTGTCTTCAAGTTGTTCAAAATCACATCTTGGTTTGGGTTGGTCATTCAATAGATCAAGTTCGCATTTATGGACCATTGGATGACGTGTTGCTTGATATGTTGCTGGTATATTCGGGCAGATAAGTTCGTCATCGGTCAAAACCCAGCAAGCGTCAACTTGATGTTGTGACATTGGAAAGAATTCGTCCTTATGTAAGCTGATGGCAATAAATTTAGTTGATGTCTTAACGGCTGTAAGTGTTTTATTTATTGTTGAGACTATTGGAGTAATATGCATTAGCTGGAACTCTCGTGGATGAGTAAGGGGTAGATCGACGTTAAATATTACATGGTTTTGGGCAATTATTCCGTTGACCGTGATGAGCTTGTATACTTCGAGTAAATTGTTTTGATGAATTGGCAACTGCAGATGTGCTGGCAAGTGGCTTCTTATTTTCTTGATTTCTTCATTGAGCTGTTGAGGAGTGAGCAAGAGAGGGTTGATTTTGTCATGGTGGCTATCGATAAGTACATCCATAATTGCGGAGTGTATTCGTTGAACATTGTTAGTAACTATAAGCAGCTGAACGGAGAGCATGAGTATTCGCTGTTCTACCTTAACACTGTGTATCATATTGCTGGTTTCTTCAAATTTAGTTTGCACATCTAGCTGAGCCTTCTTGATAATGTTGATGGTGGAGTCGACTAATGAAGTTTGATTTTTTAAAAGCTTTTCTAAGTACTCGTCATTTTTCTCTAGCTTCTTAATTGTTGATGACATCTGGGTTTCATAGCTTGAGTCCAAAACACCAAATAGTGAGTGAGCAATATTTCCAACTACGTCGATTGCTTCTCTTTTCTTTCTTTTTACAGTGAAGAGATTAAAATCTGCCTGCAAGTCATTCCTGACATGTTCAAAATAGTCAAGGAGCATTTTGCATGCCGTATTGTTTATCGTACTTTCACATAGATTTTGAAGCACATTTGTCCCGTCATTTAAAATGTCTATTTGATGCTGATATGGCTCGAGATCAAAGTAGACTATCATTTTCCAGTTAACAGACATAAGTTTCGCGAGGCTTATTTGTTCAAAATACATGCCCGGTTTGTTTTTGAACTTTGTTATGTTTATTTTGTTTCCAAGGACTATTGGTAGAAAGAATAAAGTCAAGATGGATAACAGTAATGTTGAGTTTAGGCGTGAGCGTTTACTTGGAGTTTCTTCGGCGGTTAATTATTCAGGTGTGTTACTTCTGTTTGTTAGAGGTAACGATAGGGAGTTTGATATTTCATCTGGTTGAACCTTTTGCTCTTCACTAGTTTCAGGAAATAGTGGAGCTAATCTGTGGATAGGGCGTTTGAAGATCCCCCTTTGTGTCATCACGTCACATACCCTTACCAAACCATCGTCACCTTTGTAAACTTTACTTATGCGTCCCAGGGGCCATTGTAGCACTGGAACATTGTCCTCCTTAATTATTACCATGGTGTTTGGTTGAATTTCACTGATTGGGCCTTTCCATTTATATCGCTGTTGTAGCTCGTTAAGGTATTCTTTACTCCATCGTTCCCAAAAATTATGTTTAATTTGTGACACAAGTTGCCATCTGTTTTGTAACCCACATTTAGAAATTCTTGACTGTACGTCAACGCTTGACGTTAACGGCTCACCAATTAAGAAATGCCCCGGAGTTAAAGCATTAAGATCATTTGCATCTGATGAATTTGGAATGAGAGGGCGAGAGTTTAAAATCGCTTCAATTTCGACCATCACAGTTTCGAGTTCTTCATATGTGAGTGATGCCGTTGATACATTTTTTATTAGCAGGTGCTTTGCAGATTTCACTGCTGCCTCCCATAATCCCCCAAAATGTGGTGATCTCGGTGGAATGAATTGAAAATCGATCCCTTTTGTGCTGCATGTTTCAATTATTGATTCCTGCGCTGGTTTTGAATAAAAAGCATCATTTAGCTCGTTCAGTTTATTTCCAGCCCCAACAAAATTAGTTGCGTTATCACAATACAAAGTTTTACAGTGGCCTCGCCTTGCTATAAATCTCTTCAAAGCTCCAATGAAAGCCTCGGTTGTCAATTCTGTGACAAGCTCCAAGTGCACAGCTTTAGTAGCAAAACAGCAAAATACTGCCAGATATGCCCTTTGAGGTCGCTTTCCTCTGGTTTTAAAATGTGCAAAGAATGGGCCGCAATAGTCTACTCCCGAATTCAGGAATGGTCGAGCTGGTTGTACTCGATGTTTTGGAAGGTTTCCCATTATTTGAGTATACATGTTTGGCCTTGCTTTTGTGCATCGTACGCACCGTTGGACTACTGCTCTTACAAGGCTTTTTCCTTTAATTGGCCAAAACTGCTGTCTGATTTCTTGTGTATTTGTTCTACGAGAAGTTTCACAAGCGGATCATTACTAGGTAGCATCATTTGATGTGTGGCATCGAATTGCTGTGTTGAGGAACTTAAACGTCCCCCCACTCTAGTTATTCCTTCTTCATCTAAAAACGGAGTTAATGAGCTGTAAGGATTTGTTTTGGGTACAAATTTGTCCTTTATGAGTACAATTTTGATGTCATCGAAATCGGATGCTTGTATTTGACGCACAATTAGCTTAAGTGCTGTGTCGAGTTCTAGGGGCGAAAGCTGCGTATGTTCTGGTCGAGATTTCTTTGGTCGTTTACAGTTCCTCACAAATCGAAGCATATACCCAATGACCCTTTGAACATGTAAAAATGAATTTTTTGACTGTATGGTGTAAATCAATGCATCTTCTTCGGCTTGCCTTTGGGTTGATAGAACGGTTGCCGTGTAGTTGTTATCAATTATTGAATCTTGTTTAGTAGTATTTGGCCATAACGCCTTAGGTTGATAGAGGAACAATGGCCCGTACAGCCACATGGTGCAGTTAGATAATTCACGGGGTTTTATACCTCTCGATAAGATATCCGCGGGATTTTGTTTTGAAGGGACATGTTGCCATTGTTCTGGAATCGTTACCCGAAGAATTTTTAAAACGCGATGGGCCACATAAACCGTTAATCTTCCTGGTTGATTCCGCAGCCACGAAAGCACAATTGTGGAGTCAGTCCAACAAAATGATTTCTTCTTTTCCAAGCCCAAATCCGCCCTGACTCTTGTCATTAGCTCAGCTGCCAAAAGTGCTGCGCATAATTCTAGGCGTGGTATTGTTTGCGATTTTATGGGAGCAACGCGTGATTTCGAACATAAAAGATTGACCATTACAGTTTTGTCGCCTTTTACTGTTCGGATGTACACTGCAGCACCGTAAGCTCTTTCTGATGCATCCGCAAAAGCATGTATTTCAATATTTGCGTCTTGATTGCAGAATATATATCTCGGGAACATTATGTTGTTCAAAGTCACTAGATCTTTTTTATAAGACTCCCATTCTCTTTCTATCTCTGAAGGTAGTTTCTCGTCCCACTCCAGTTTTGTTTGCCATGTTTTTTGAAGCTGAATTTTTCCAGTTACTAGTACTGGGCCAATTAGACCTAGCGGATCGTATATGTGGGCCAAGTCGGAACTCATAGTACGTTTTGTTGCATATTTATGATCTTGAATATTGACCTTTATGCTAAAAACATCCTACTTTGGAAGCCATAAAAGCCCTAATGTTTTGGTGGATTGCATTTCCTTTGAATCGAAGTTGAGATTAACTTCTTGATCTTCTGCTGCGATGTCATTTAGTAGAGACTTGTGATTGGAACACCATTTCTTGAGTTTCATTCCAGCTTCACCAACAATGGTTATTAATTGTTGTTGAATTATTAGAGCTTCAGGGATTGAGTCGGCTCCTATTAGGCCATCATCAACATAAAAGTCTCTTCGAAGGGATGTTGCTCCATATGTATATTGACTTTGATAGTCATCTGCAAGTTTTACTAGACACCGTGTTGCCAGGTATGGTGCAGCTCTAGTGCCGTATGTAACCGTATTTAATTGGTAAACGTTTATTGGCTGTTCCTCATTTTCTCGTCACAAAATTAGTTGTAGATTTCGGTCTTCCTGACTGACCCATATCTGGCGGTACATTTTTTCAATATCGGTTTTAAACGCATATTTGTGCATTCTAAAACGTAGCAATATTGAAAAAAGTTCACTTTGAACAGATGGACCGGTGTGCATTATGTCATTCAGAGACAGCCCCGATGAGTTGTGTGCTGATGCATCAAAAACGACCCTTAATTTGGTTGACGAACTTTCTGGACGGAGAACGCAATGATGTGGTATAAAGTAGTAGGGAGGGACAATTTTATCCAAATCAATTTTTGTCATATGACCTAGGGATTCATATTCTCTCATAAATGAAACATATTGATCCTTAAGCGTGGGGTTGCTCTTTAAACGTCTATCAATCGAATTAAACCTTTTGTATGCTACACCCTTAGATTCTGCGAGTACTGTTGGATGGTTGTTTAATGGCAGTTTTATGATAAATCTGCCATCTTCCGCTCTGGTTGTTGACTGTACAAAGTGTGATTCACAACGTCGTTCGTCTTCTGTGAGCGTTGTTTGATCGTCTGGTGTTTCCTCAACATCCCAAAATTGAGAAACTGCTGCTTCTAATTCCTTTGTGGTACATATTCCACAGAATAAATTTCTTGAAATTGTTGTGTCAACTTTGCCAGCTGCAACCCAGCCAAGGACGGTGTTTTGGAGCACTGGGAGGTTGTCTGCCAATCTAATTTGTCCATTGGTGAGAAGTTCAAAAATTATTTCTGCTCCTAATAAGCAATCGATTCGTCCTGGTTTATTAAATTCCGGATCGGCTAAGCGAATATCCTGTGGAATCCCCCAACTTTCTATGTTAAGGATGTGAACTGGCTGATCGGAAACAATTTTTGGTAGGATGTGGACATCTACCTCTGCTATATAATCGTTCAATGTTGATTGGAACTGAATGCTTGTTTGATGGCGCATCTTTGTTTTGTTGAATCCAATGCCTTCCACATTCAGGCACATTTGTCTGGACCTGCCGCCGAGCTTTTTCCACAGATGGTCCGTTATAAGGTTGACTTGTGACCCAGAGTCCAAGATTGCTCGGCATACGAATTTTTGGCCAGTTCCAGATGTAAGTTGTATACAGGCTGTTCCTAGTAAAACATAATGAAGGTCCTTGTTCGTGCGATTCGTTAGTAAGCTTATTTTGGTAGCTGCTTGATTATGAGGTAATTCTACCTGTGACGGCATTGCTTGCTGATGCATTGAATTTTCTTGAGAAGTATTTTTGCTGTTTAATGTATTAGAATTGGGATTGTGTAGTAAAGAATTATGCGTTTTTATGCATTTGCTGCAGTGCCGTGATTTGCACTCGTTTGCCCGATGTCCTGGTTTCAGACAGTTTACACATAGCTGCAAATCTCTTACCCATTTCCACCTTTGGTTCAATTCAGCATTGATGAATTTTCTACAAGCGAAAAGTTTATGCGACTCTCCCTTGCATATTTTACATTTCTCACGTGTTTCTGGTGCTGTCACTGACGCGCAAGTTCGTGTTGTTGCTCTGTCAGGCTTTCCTCGGTTCTCCAAAGACTGGAATCTTCGCTCTAAAAATTTTAGCAGCTCATCAATTCCGATCAGACGCTTATTATCCGGTAAGCTTTGCTCAAAAGCAGTTTGGGTTTCTTCATCTAGTTTATGTAACAAAATGTGAACTAGAATGACATCCCAATGTTGAACAGGTATTCCTTGTGCCTTAAGATCCTGAATGCACTCTTTTGTCACATCGTGGAGCGATTTCAATAATGATGCAGATTCCCTTCTGATGGATGACTGCGAAAGTAGCTTGTTTAGTAATGTGGATACTAGAAGCCTTGTGTTATCGTATCTACTGCTGATAAGTGACCAGGCAGAAGCGTAATTGTTTCCTACTGCAGGTAAGTGTTTGATTAAATTTTTGGGTTCTCCTTGTAACGATGTTGTAAGGTAGTGCATTTTCTTTGTTTCGCTTATGGGTGTATTATGGACAAGCTCGGAAAAGATATCCTTGAATTCCATCCATCGTTGGTAATTTCCATCAAAAACTGGCAATTTTATTTTTGGGAGAATTACCTCGATGTCCCCCGTTGCTGTGGCTCGTTGTGGAGGGGTAGGTGGATCCGAATGCATGTGTTTTTGAAGCTCAATCATGGCTGCTTCTGCCATTTCTTCGAGCTGATAAAATGTTTCAATATTGTAATTTTCTAATTGATCATCGTCTGTTGACTCCCATAAAGCTAGGTTGCTAGATCTATCATGTATTTTTCGATTATACTTGCCTTAATATTGTAATAAGATGGATGATGTTCCTGATGTCGTTCTGCCATTATTTCATCTACATTTCTGGTTAGTGCTTTCATTAAAGCTCTCTGATTCCGAAGGATTTTTCGCATTTCGGTTGATATCTGGGGCTGATTGAATATTGGCCGCTGATGTTCTCTGGACGTATGTGCTTCGTCACCTAGTTTCAGCGGCTGCATTGCTCCTTGCTCGAACAATTTGGTATGTTTGATTATTATTTGGGTGATTCTGTTGTAATAGTTTGCCACCAGGTAGTCGTCGTCGAGGGGCTTGTCCTTGATTTCTGTAATCATCTCATCATTTTTTTGGAACTTCTCGGCTAGTTCTGTCAATGTATCCAGTCTTTTTTAAAAATATTCAGGAGTTTTGCGATCCTTGGAGTCCTTTGCAAAATTCCTTGCCAGTGTCTCAATTTGATTGCCCAATTGGAACTGTGTTTGCACCAACTCTTCAAAATCCATTTTCCGTAATATGATTTTTTGTCACCCAATTGACACTCAAATATCGTGGTAACCAAATGTTTAAATTTGGTGATTGAAGAATGTTGCGTACTTCTGTACTGATCCTGTGCCAAGTTACAGGACTGTTTGCTCACTAAATGTTTGAGTTTAGTGAATGAAGACTCTTGCGTGCTTCGGAATTGATCCTGTGCCAAGTTACAGGACTGTTTGCTCACTAAATGTTTGAGTCTAGTGAATGAAGACTCTTGCGTGCTTCTGAATTGATCCTGTGCCTATTGTGGTCAGAACAGATCACGTCGGGGTCACCAAATGTTAATACTTGATAGTATTTACACAATTTGAACCGCCGGTACTTGAACCGTGACTCCTGTCAGTTTTTGATTTGTTAATAATTTGAGCCGACAGCACTTGAACTGTGACTCTTTATTATAATCAAAATTTAAGAAAAGATCTTTTTGTTTGATTGTCAATCTTATTCTGACCACGTTCTGTATATTTATTTCTGCTTAAATACTTTAGTTTTACAAATAGTTATAACAGGTGTTTTGTAGTAAATGTTAAAAACAAAAAAGAAAATTCTGTGTACTAAGCAATAATGAATAAATACGTTGAACTTGATAAAAATAAAAATGTTTGATTATGTTTAGTAAGCAAAATATGCAAAGGTGCATTCAACTTAAATTAAAATCAAATTACAATTGTTAAGCAAAAACTGCAACAAATAAAAATACAAAAAATTATGTTTGACAATTTAAAATAAATGAAATATGAACTTAACAACTAATGTGTTGCCGTAATTGTCAACATATGCAGTTCTATAGCTTCTTCTAATTCATCTGCACCAGAAATAACGTCATCTACATAAGTATCAGTCTTAAGTACGTTGCTGGCCAAAGGAAAGTTGATATACTCATCTTGAGCGAATTGTTGTAGAACTTTAATAGATAAAAAAGGGGCGGGGGTAGTACCATATGTTACTGTTAATAATTTGTATATTAAAATCTGGTTAGATTCAGAGCTTCTCCATAATATTTATTAGTACTTCCGATGCTGTTCGACCACGCAGATTTGCCGGAACATCTTTTCTAAATCTGCCCTAAAACCAATTTTAAAACGTCTCCATCTGGTAATAATTGTAGGAAGATCATTTTGTAATGCAGGACCTGATGCTAGCTCTTCATTAAGAGATGTTTAAAAGTTTTTCTTGGAACTGCCATCAAATACTACTCTTATTTTAGTAGTAGAGCTGTTCTCTTTTAAGACACCATGGTGAGGTAAAAAGAAACCATTATTTTCTAAGTCACGAGGATATACCCCTGCACTTTTCACATGCCCAAGAGCCTCATATTCTTCCATGAACTCTCTGTAGAGCTTTCCATAAGTTGGTTTTGCATAACATTTGGCCTCTACGCTTTTTAAGCGGGAAAGTGCACTATAGCCAGTATGCTTAAATATAGGTAAAGGTTTGCCTTTTATGATAGATTTGAAAGGCAATGATACCGTGTATCGGCCACTAGCATCACGTGTTGTTGTATTTTTAAAATGCTTCTCGCACAATTCCTCTTCATCAGTCAAAGCTCTTCTCTCTATTAATTCTTCTTGCTCCCAAAAAGCACGTAACTGTTGGTCCAATAAGCAAACCTCAACATTTATGTTAGTCTGATATGAAATAGTTATAGTAGGACCTGACACTATCCACCCAAAGTGTGTTAGTTGCAAAGAGATGCTATTTTCAAATTTATATTGTTCAGGTAGAATGATGTTTCCATATGCATCACCTCCAAGTAATATGTCTATCTCACCGTGTAAAATAAGGATCAGCCAATACGAAATGTTTCAGCTTAGGCAAAGCGGTTTCATCAACGGGTAATGGATTGTAAGAGTTTTTTTCAGATGTCGCGAATGTTAAAGACTGGTGATCAGTGCAGATTGTTAAATCAGATACACCATAAATGTAATTTCTGAGTTTTTGTAATGACCAGATAATTGCCAATAATTCTTTTTCGTTTGTGCTTTAATTTTCCTCTGTGATAAAAAATATATCGGTTTCTTGTTTTGGTTAAGAACTGCTCCAAGTGTTTTGTTGGACGCATCAGTTGTTAGTTCCAAGGTTTAGAATAGTCTGGTTGGAAAAGTTCTACTTGTTCTCTTAAGCATGTTTTTAAGTCATCTATGGCTTGCTTATCAAGGTTTATATTCGTATTTTTACTCTTATTTTTTCCAACTTGTCCGTTATCTCCCCTCAAATGTACTGTCAAAGGCTTAGCTATACTGGCGTATCCCTTAATGAATTTTCTATAATATTCTGTCATTCCTAAAAAACCTCTTAAGTCCTTTAATGTCTTAGGAATTGGATAATTATTAATGGCCTATACTTTATCAGGGTTTGTGGAAATCCTGTTGTGTTTTATAACACGTCCTAGGTATTCCTATTTAGATTTCTCGTCAGATACCTTGAGTGTTGCTTTATTTAATGCTTCAAATATTATTTCAATATGCTTCATGTATTCTTCGATTCAAGAGGAGTATATGATTACATCGTCTATATATACATATGCAAATTTACCTATGTAATCTCTAAGAATGTCATCCACACATCTCTGAAATATTGAAGGTGCGTTTTTTAGGCCAAAGGGCATTCGAATAAATTCGTATTTGCCGCCGTTTTCGCAAAATGCTTTTTCAGATATCCCCTTCTGGTGAAAGCCAGATTCTAAATCCAAAGTGGTAAAATATTGGGCCTTACCCAAATTCTGTATGGTCATATTCACATCTAGGATAATGTACCTATCTGTAATTGTGTTAGCATTTAATTTTTGAAAATCTATGACCATTCGTTTCTTGAGTCTTCCTTGTTCGTTCATACCTTTTTTAGGAACTGTGCATATTAGAGAGTTGTATGCGATATTGCTTTTTTGAATAATTCCTTCGTTTAATAAATTTTGTATTTCTTTATTGACAAGCTCATTGTCCGCTATGGGATACGGATATTGTTTTGTCCATATTGGTTCTTCGTTTTTTGTTCTGATAGTGGCTTCAATAGTCGTTGTGAAAGGTAATGGTCCTACGCCGTTATTTACTTTCATAATTTTATCTATCTTTTGCCTATATTTTTCTTCCCCTACGATATAATTCAGCTTTGGCTGATTCGCACTACCCATGGTGGTTAAGGTCATATCCCTAAGGTTTATATTAACATTTAACATTTTTAGTCCTTCTAATCCTAAAATCATATCCAATGATTCAATATTACTTAATGGGAAAAATGTTATTTCCCTGTTCATTAATCGGATTATTCTCTTTGTATTTATTATGGAATAACCGTGTATGGTTTTGATTTTAATAGGTTTAATTTTTATCCTATCCAAAGAGTCGTAATTTATATTTATATAATTATGGGTTGCACCAGTATCAATTAAAATATCATATTTTTTATTTGTTAAGTCACTAGTTAAGGTGAGATAGGGCAACCCGTCTCTTAGTTTAAATGATATAATCTTAAGTTATTTACCATTTTTCCTGGTTCCGCGTA
Source organism: Thelaira solivaga (assembly GCA_947397855.1). NCBI lineage: Eukaryota > Metazoa > Arthropoda > Insecta > Diptera > Tachinidae > Thelaira > Thelaira solivaga. The sequence goes on from OX377614.1 coordinate 45,715,265, forward strand.
CATGCTTGAATTGTAATCTTCTTCCTGGGATGTATGGTTTATTCTTTGTTGTTTATTGGTGTAATAGTTACCGCTATGTTCTCGTTTCCATGGTTGATTGTCTACGAAAGGCTGGTGTGGAGTGTTGTAATGGGCGTTCGTTCTTCTCTGCGCCTGTACAATCTGCCTGGAGTCCGTTTCCATAGGGACAGGTTTTGGTTGTTGGTTGCTGTAGCTTCGTTGGTTGAAGTCTATGATGATGCGTATGGTGATAGGGTGGCTCTTTCTGTGAGTGATGGTTCTGAGATTGTTTCTTCTCGTTATCATATGATAACCGTAAATTCTGGTGATGGTTATCATGCTCGATAGTCGTAGCAACAGCATATGCGTGTTCTAAATCGCTTCAAGTGTTGGCATATAGGGTAGATCTGATGAAAGCATTTGATATACCCGAAACAAATACTCGTACTGCTTCATCATTAGCATTTCTTAACATTGCTTCTATTGCAGTCGCATGATCACCAGACATTGAAATTTTTGACGTTACTAAATTTAGCGGCTGATTTATTTTATCATGATATTCAGACAGCGATGATTTATTTTGCTTTATCCTTCGCATTTTTTCTTGAAGGACATAGAGTGGACGCATGTCAGCATACGTATAGTAGAAATCTATTCCGAATGGCTTCGAAATTAAATGGAGTGTTATTGTTGGTTAATATGTCCGGTGCTTGTCCTCTAATTTTGGATTTAATTATGGAAAGGGCTTCGGAATAGCGGCTTTGCCCTTCAAACCTTTTTATATCACTCATCAATCTTGAGGCATCGTCTCGCCATGCCCTGTACTCTGCCTGATTACCACTGAATGTTGGCAATGCTTTAAATACCTCCAGGGAGATGTCAGAGGTCTGTTGGTAATATGTTACCACATCTTTGAGCTTAATTGCTGGTGCTGTATCTATCAGCGGGTTGACTCGAATACTTGCCATATTCTACGTCAATGCTTGGCAATATTGTTCCATTTCGTTCAATCTTGCAGTAAGAACTGCTATGCGTTCCTCGTTGGTTGCCATTTCTAATGCACGCTGTACGTCGAAGTTCGCTTCTCTTTTTTTCTTGAATGTATTCATAAATTACTTCCTTGTTGCTAGGAGTATTCCTAATGGAGTAAAAGATTTTTATTTTATCCTCTTATGAAGATTTTTGTGTTGATGTCCTTTACAAGGATTCCGCTGGTCCCCTCACTGGAGTCACAAAATATATGTTCCTCCTGGCAGGATCGCCAGTTAATTTTATCACTTTTAAGCGAATTAAAAAAATATATTTTTATTCGACGCGATGCATCTTATTTTATTTCTGATATTTTCTTAACTAACTCGGCTTACAAAAAATGTTTTTCTTAAATACTAAGGGAATAACATATTTGTCTTATCATAACTTCTTTTTTCTAAAAAAGTATCTTTTTTATTGTTGTTTGCGATATTTAAGGTTGTTATGATATTTTATGATCTTTACAATATTTGTATGTTTGACCTTCCTTTGTTCAATAATATAATAGCTTAAGCTATTTAATATATTTAGTTAGGGTTGCTTATGTATGTTTACAATAATTGTTATTTATATGTCTAGTTACTAAATACCTTCTTATAATCTACGGGAATTTACTTGTTATTTTAAAGGAATAATAAAGAAAACATGTTTCTTTCTATTTAATCTTTTTATTATTGTTCCCCAATTATTATCATGCATGTGTGAGCATGCTGTTCTTATCTTACTACTTAATATTATGTGATGCCGTAGAGACTGAGCTTAGCTCCCGTAACATATATGGCGCCCAACGAAAAAGAAAGAAGAAGAACATTTTAACCTCTTTAAATCATTGTAACGTTGGCGCTTAACATATACGAGTATGGCGCCCATCGAAAAAGAAAGCAGAAATTTTAATAATTGTTTTTACATCATTAAGCGGGTTAACGTAATCGTAACGCAACGTAAATCATTACTTAAGATCCTTCTCTTAAGTAAAGCAAAGTTCCTTTACAATTTAATATTTTTCACATACAAATACAATATTTTAACATAAATTTTCCAATTTCAGTAACAGTAATCTCTTGCTGTTGTATTTTGCCTCAATTATTGAATTTAAATTTTTTTAGACTGTATTTGTAAATTTTTACAATGTGAAACAACAACATTTCGTGTGTGCCCTCAAAAACATTGCTTATGTAAAAAAAACATGAGGAAAACTTCTGACAAAATTTCAATTAGAGCATGCTCTATTTTCTCATGTATAGTCATGTGTTTTAAATGTCTACGCTTTGTGAATATATTTGTCGCTGTATAATAATTTTCTGTATCATTAGCCGCCTGAATAAAAAATTTTACAAGAAAAATATATTAAATTTTTTTTATCTAGTTTTGCTTTTTCAATAATATTGAAGCAAAGAATACACAATTTTTTTGTACAAACTTATCATTTTGTAGCTTAAAAAGAAAACAAAATAGCTGTCTCGCCACCACTACAATAACGCAATGAAAAATATTTTCAGCGGCTATAAGCCATTTTTCAAACGAAGGACGTGGGTATTTATGTAGTAAAAAGAAGAAGCACAGAAATAAAAATAAATATAGACAATGCAATTTGTTTATTTTTTGAATTCATTTTATTTTATATTATTAAAACACAAATTCTTAAAAAAATAATAAGCAAATCAATTTCACAAAATTTTAATATTTTTGAGTAGATCAGCTGTTATAAAAAAACAGAGTCTATGTCAGACGTATTTGTACATGTCGTTTGTGACCAAAAATTATAAATCTTCTGTAAAAGAACAAATTTTGACAGACATAAAGAAAACGTGCGTATTTTAAAATACATATGTAAAAAACAAGTCGTGTATAGGGACCTTAATGTATCGTAAACGGTTACTTTACTTGATATAGAATATGCGTGTAGCATATATTTACATATATTTGATGTCAAGAATATGTGTATCCATTACTTAGCGATAGATTCGCAAATCTTTTCGGCGTTTACCCCCCAATTATCTCTATATTTATCCGCCGGAGATCCGCCAAATAGAAATTGAATAAAACAAAAGAGGAGGATTTGCTCACCTTCCTAAATTCAATCTGAATCTAGCCTATATATTGTATTTTTATTTATACTAGATTACTTTCTACTTATTACTACAATTATTAATAAAGGGTGTTTTTTAGAGACGTATAGAACTTTAAATTGCAATAAAACATAAATGGATTATTCTATTGACATAAATTTTATTTATCCGAAAGATAATCTTGTGGCATTACATTGTAAATATGATTTCTGGCATATGACCGCCACGGCTGGCTCGTATATCATTTAAACTAAGAGACGGGTTGCCCTATCTCACCTTAACTAGTGACTTAACAAATAAAAAATATGATATTTTAATTGATACTGGTGCAACCCATAATTATATAAATATAAATTACGACTCTTTGGATAGGATAAAAATTAAACCTATTAAAATCAAAACCATACACGGTTATTCCATAATAAATACAAAGAGAATAATCCGATTAATGAACAGGGAAATAACATTTTTCCCATTAAGTAATATTGAATCATTGGATATGATTTTAGGATTAGAAGGACTAAAAATGTTAAATGTTAATATAAACCTTAGGGATATGACCTTAACCACCATGGGTAGTGCGAATCAGCCAAAGCTGAATTATATCGTAGGGGAAGAAAAATATAGGCAAAAGATAGATAAAATTATGAAAGTAAATAACGGCGTAGGACCATTACCTTTCACAACGACTATTGAAGCCACTATCAGAACAAAAAACGAAGAACCAATATGGACAAAACAATATCCGTATCCCATAGCGGACAATGAGCTTGTCAATAAAGAAATACAAAATTTATTAAACGAAGGAATTATTCAAAAAAGCAATATCGCATACAACTCTCTAATATGAACAGTTCCTAAAAAAGGTATGAACGAACAAGGAAGACTCAAGAAACGAATGGTCATAGATTTTCAAAAATTAAATGCTAACACAATTACAGATAGGTACATTATCCTAGATGTGAATATGACCATACAGAATTTGGGTAAGGCCCAATATTTTACCACTTTGGATTTAGAATCTGGCTTTCACCAGAAGGGGATATCTGAAAAAGCATTTTGCGAAAACGGCGGCAAATACGAATTTATTCGAATGCCCTTTGGCCTAAAAAACGCACCTTCAATATTTCAGAGATGTGTGGATGACATTCTTAGAGATTACATAGGTAAATTTGCATATGTATATATAGACGATGTAATCATATACTCCTCTTGAATCGAAGAATACATGAAGCATATTGAAATAATATTTGAAGCATTAAATAAAGCAACACTCAAGGTATCTGACGAGAAATCTAAATAGGAATACCTAGGACGTGTTATAAAACACAACAGGATTTCCACAAACCCTGATAAAGTATAGGCCATTAATAATTATCCAATTCCTAAGACATTAAAGGACTTAAGAGGTTTTTTAGGAATGACAGAATATTATAGAAAATTCATTAAGGGATACGCCAGTATAGCTAAGCCTTTGACAGTACATTTGAGGGGAGATAACGGACAAGTTGGAAAAAATAAGAGTAAAAATACGAATATAAACCTTGATAAGCAAGCCATAGATGACTTAAAAACATGCTTAAGAGAACAAGTAGAACTTTTCCAACCAGACTATTCTAAACCTTGGAACTAACAACTGATGCGTCCAACAAAACACTTGGAGCAGTTCTTAACCAAAACAAGAAACCGATATATTTTTTATCACAGAGGAAAATTAAAGCACAAACGAAAAAGAATTATTGGCAATTATCTGGTCATTACAAAAACTCAGAAATTACATTTATGGTGTATCTGATTTAACAATCTGCACTGATCACCAGTCTTTAACATTCGCGACATCTGAAAAAAACTCTTACAATCCATTACCCGTTGATGAAACCGCTTTGCCTAAGCTGAAACATTTCGTATTGGCTGATCCTTATTTTACACGGTGAGATAGACATATTACTTGGAGGTGATGCATATGGAAACATCATTCTACCTGAACAATATAAATTTGAAAATAGCATCTCTTTGCAACTAACACACTTTGGGTGGATAGTGTCAGGTCCTACTATAACTATTTCATATCAGACTAACATAAATGTTGAGGTTTGCTTATTGGACCAACAGTTACGTGCTTTTTGGGAGCAAGAAGAATTAATAGAGAGAAGAGCTTTGACTGATGAAGAGGAATTGTGCGAGAAGCATTTTAAAAATACAACAACACGTGATGCTAGTGGCCGATACACGGTATCATTGCCTTTCAAATCTATCATAAAAGGCAAACCTTTACCTATATTTAAGCATACTGGCTATAGTGCACTTTCCCGCTTAAAAAGCGTAGAGGCCAAATGTTATGCAAAACCAACTTATGGAAAGCTCTACAGAGAGTTCATGGAAGAATATGAGGCTCTTGGGCATGTGAAAAGTGCAGGGGTATATCCTCGTGACTTAGAAAATAATGGTTTCTTTTTACCTCACCATGGTGTCTTAAAAGAGAACAGCTCTACTACTAAAATAAGAGTAGTATTTGATGGCAGTTCCAAGAAAAACTTTTAAACATCTCTTAATGAAGAGCTAGCATCAGGTCCTGCATTATAAAAGGATCTTCCTACAATTATTACCAGATGGAGACGTTTTAAAATTGGTTTTAGGGCAGATTTAGAAAAGATGTTCCGGCAAATCTGCGTGGTCGAACAGCACCGGAAGTACCAATAAATATTATGGAGAAGCTCTGAATCTAACCAGATTTTAATATACAAATTATTAACAGTAACATATGGTACTACCCCCGCCCCTTTTTTATCTATTAAAGTTCTACAACAACTCGCTCAAGATGAGTATATCAACTTTCCTTTGGCCAGCAACGTACTTAAGACTGATACTTATGTAGATGACGTTATTTCTGGTGCAGATGAATTAGAAGAAGCTATAGAACTGCATACACAACTTTGTCAATTACTAAAAACGGGAAAGTTTAACCTAACAAAATGGACTACCAATTCAAATGAATTCTTAGCACATATTCCTTCGGATTGTAGGGAAAATGTTAATATCTTTGAATTTAAAGATCAAAATATGGTAAAGGCTCTTGGGTTAGAATGGAATACCATCGATGATTACTTTTCTTTTAAAACAAAATTTATAAACAATGATAGTAAAGTTACTAAACGAAGTTTGTTATCCGATGCTGTTAAATTATATGACCCCCTCGGATGGTTGCCACCAACCACCATTTTGGCAAAGTTAGAATTTCAGAATTTATGGATCTTGGGCTTAGATTGGAATGACCCTCTCCCTGAGAATCTTAGAAAAAAAGTGGCTTGAATATCGCAACAATATAAGAGAACTTGAAGAAATAAAAATACCCAGATGGATTGGTCTTACTAAAAATATAAGTATTGAAATTCACGGATTCTGTGATTCATCTAAATTCGCTTACGCTGCTGTAGTTTACGTACGAGCTATTCTTGAAAATGAAAACATAAATGTAAGCTTATTGCAATCCAAGACTAAAGTTGGACCTTTAAAACGCCTAACGATACCCTGAATGGAGCTGTGCGGCGCAAGCTTGTTAGTAAATCTGGTGGCACGGGTCGCAGCTTCCCTAGATAGAAAAATTTCTGAAATTATTTATTGGACAGATAGTACAACTGTATTATCTTCGAATCGAGGCCAATCATCGAGATGGCCTGCTTTTGTTGGCAATCGGGTAGCGCAAATTCAGAGAAAATCAACTACATCCCAATGGCGATACATTACAACACGTGATAATCCTGCTGATTGTGCTTCACGTGGGATTTCAGCTGGCGAATTAGTGCAACATGACTTATGGTGGAGTGGACCCAAATGGTTAAAAGAAGAGTCTTCCACATGGCCAAAACAGCCGCAACTTAATTAAGAAATTGCTGAGGAAGTCGCTATTGTGAATACACTTTCTGTTGAGAATAAGGAATATCCTGATTTATTAACGAAGTTTTCTTCCTTCAACAAACTTGTCTGTATAACTGCATACATAATCCGCTTTAAGAATAATTTAGTAAGTAAACTGTATAGTGAATCACAGAGTAGCAGTTTCAGTAAGATGACAGGATTCTTGAAAACTGCTGAACTAACATACGCCCTAACGTCACTTATTAGAATTTCTCAAAAAATTGATTTTTCTACTGAAATTACCGAACTACAAAAGAACAGTCAAATATTATCTTGCTAAATTAACCCCATTTATCGATTCTAATAAAATATTAAGAGTTGGTGGAAGAATAGGAAATTCAAAACTAAATTTTGGCTTTAAGCACCCCATTCTACTTAGAAAACAAAACCCTTTGTCGTTTCTTATTTTCCTAGATGCACATCTTAAAATACTTCATGGTGACCTTATTCAAATGCAGTCTTATGTGCACCAAGAGTATTGGATTCTAAGTGGAAAAAATGTTGCTAAATTGGTACTTAAAAGATGTATAACTTGCTTCAAATATAACACGAAATGTGTGCAGCAGATGATGGGGAATCTCCCTGCCGTACGCTTAACTCCTGCTCGTCCGTTAAGGCATGCGGTGTTGATTATGCTAGACCTATATTAATAAAACAATCCACAGCTCGAAGCTCAGTTACAACAAAGGGCTATATATGCTTGTTTATCAGCATGGTAACAAAGGCTTTACACCTGGAGACGGTAACAAATTTGACCAGTGAGGCGTTTTTAGCTGCATTTCGTCTTTTTGTAGCTACACGTGGTGTTTGCACAAATCTCTATTCAGATTGTGGCACGAATTTTGTCGGTGCCAATAAGGAGTTACAAATTCTGTATAACAGAAACAAATCATCCATAGGGCATGATAGAACAACTCGCTTCCCGTGGAACAACATGGCATTTCTTACCACCTGCTTCACCAAATTTCGGAGGCCTCTGGGAGGCGGGAGTGAAGTCGACTAAGTATCACTTAAAGCGAATAATGCTAAAACGAATACTAACCTTTGAAGAACTAACCACTCTGTCGGCTCAAATCGAGAGCTGTCTCAACTCCAGACCACTTTGCCCACTTAATTCAGATCCATCCGATTGCAATGTCCTTACGCCCTCTCACTTTCTAATTGGCGAACCAACATTATCTGTTCCTGATGAGGATCTGCTTGGTATTAACATTGACCGCTTAACAAGATAAAGGGTAGTTGAGAAGTTGAAGCAACATTTTTGGCATCGTTGGACAAGCGAATGGTTGTGTCGTCTTCAAGCAAGATCTAAGTGGCTAAATACAAGGTGGCGCAAAAATAACCTTCCGATGTTTTTTGGCTGTAATTTAAAAAAAAATGAAAAACTTTGATTCTTCTTGTGGATTATTTTTATTTGGTCTTTTAATTTTTTTTTGCATCAAGTCAAGAATATGATGTCATGTAAATGGCCGACGCCACAGTTGATTGTCATTTGAGCCCTTTTTATGGCATTTTCCATCACTTTGGCCAAAACTTCCGGCGATAGGTCCTCCCATTCTTGACGGATATTGTCTTTAAGAGCTGCAAGAGTCTGAGGCTTGTTGACATAAACCCGCGACTTCAAAAAGCCCCTCAAAAAGAAGTCTGCAGCGGTCAAATCAGGCGATCTTGCTGGCCAGTGCAAATCGCCAAAACGGTAGAATAATCGCCCGGGAAATGCATCCTTCAGTATATCGGTTGTGGCGCGTGCAGTGTGTGCCGTTGCACCGTCCTGTTGGAACCACATGTTTTCTAATCCCAATTCATCAAGTTGCGGCAAAAAGAACTCGTTGATCATTGCTCTGTAGCGCTCACCATTCACAGTAACCGTTTGGCCCGCGACGTCTTCGAAGAAAAAAGGTCCGATGACTCCTCCAGCGAAAACAGCACACCATACAGTGACTTTGAGCGGGCGTAATGGCTCTTCGTGGGTTACACGCGGATTTTCAGTGCCCCAGAAGCGTAAATTTTGCTTATTTACGTACCCACTAAGATGGAAATGGGCCTCACCACTCATGATTATTTTTGATGAAAAATCATCTTCCTCTTGGTGGTGATTAAGGATGGCTTGAGCGTATGTTAGACGCGATTGGCGGTCAGCAGCTAACAGCTGATGCACCGTCTGGACTTTGTACGGAAACATCTTCAAATCTTGTACCAAAATTCGCTGTAAAGACCGTCGACTGATACCCATTTGCGTGGCACGTCGTCTGGTCGATGTCTCTACAGAACGGCTACTCCGGGGTCTGCCACACCTGGCAGCATCTCGTGTTGCGCCAGTATCTTCGAGGTGAGCGGCTAAACGTCGCAGTGTTTCACCAGGAAATCTGCGACGAAATTCACGTTGTGCCAAAGTCACCGACCGATTATTGGTCAAATAAATAGTCACCAATATTCCGCGTTCTGGACCAGTGTAGCATAACATTGTTTATTAACGTGTATTTCGCATGTGCTTACTACACAAATGTCAAACCAAAACTGACATTAGAGGCCAATCGCAAAATTTATAGCATTTTCTGATAGGAGGATTATTTTTGCGCCACCTTGTGTAATGAAAAACGATGAGATCGGAGATTTAGTTGTTATATATATGTGACCTTGGCTATGAAAAGGTGGTTTATGACTCAAAAAAGAAATTGCGAGAAACAGCTGTTAACAATAAACAATGCATTTCGTCAGTTTCTTAGTAGTTTTTCTTTTGCATTATGAACAGTCATGCCCAAAAGGCAACCAAAAAAGGCAAAAGAGCATAAATGAGATAAGTTCGTGTGTGTATATAAAGAGCGATCCTGTTATTAAATTGTTCAATTCCATTTATTATCTTAATTCTGGATTTTCAATAAAATTCTGTTTTTCTTTCATTTGTGCTCTTTTATACATTCTCTACATTTTTAGTACACTTCTAAGCAAGTTAGGTCTTTCTAGTTTTCACCATGTGAAAGAGCGTCTCAAAAACTATCGAAACCAAAAAAAAAGTGGAAAATTTTTTTTTGAGTCATAAGCCACCTTTTCATAGCCAAGGTCACATATATAATTAAACAAAAAAGTTTAGTCTATGCTGTCGTCTTTTAAGAATATTTTGCAGAGTTGGAATTTGTGCGGAATTTCCTCATTTTTTGTGTTATATTATTAAGAAAAGAGTATGTGCAGTGGTAGTGGTGCAAAAAGTAGGCGAAAATACCTCCAAAAGGTATTTATCAACAGAAAAGAAGAGCAGCAAAATGTAAGTATACCTGGCGGTAATTTTTATATTAGTTCCATTTTAATATTAATTTTTATACATATTTAGGTATACATTGTATACCTACCGAACAAACGAAATGGCTTAAGAAAAATATTAAAATAAACTTACAAATATAAGCCTTATGATTGAAAAATGTTTTAGAAAATATTGAAAAACTATATCGTAACAATTGTAGAATAATCAAAACGGCGCCCTTATAATTAAACTTATACGAGTATGTCCAAGGTTACCGTAAGCTTACTCTTATAAGTGTAAAATAAGCTTACGAAAATAATGTTTTCTTAACCTTTATATAGAAAATTTTAAGATTTTTTATTGTTATATTTTACAATTTGCTACGAAAAGAAAGATCGTTCTTGTGTCCTTAATAAATTGGTCATCTCTAGTTCGTATTGATACATCATCTATTTATAAAATATAGAAATTTAATAATGGTTTTCTTTAGTAAAAATGAACTTACTTTTTATTACGCTTTTTGAGCTTAGATTTTGCATCATTGTTTTTCATCTAGGTGATCTTTTCGGTTTTTTCGTGCTATATTTCTGCAACCACACAATTGGCTTATAACTGAAATTGAATTGTATTTTAAAACAAACTTTTTTTTTTAGAGATTTTTATTGAATTTTTGAAAAGGTTGTGTGTGATACACATTTCTAAAGCGTTATTGAAAAATGTCTGAGAATTTTTATTTTTTGAAAATTATTTTAAATGATACTGAGAAAAGCTTACTATTTACTATTGTCATAAACTTATTCTCAAATTATATTGTATTTTAATTGCTATATGGTTTGTTGGGTAAGAATATATAATTAAGGTATTCCTGAACATTTTTTTTTGTTTTTATAGATTTCGACCCCCTTATCCAAAAAAAAAAATAACCTAGACTTTAAAGTCAACGTTATCGAAATTTTTCATAAATTTAACTTTAAAGTCTACGTCAACTTTTTTTGGATAAGAGCATAAATATGTAGAAAAAATAGAAGTAAAAACAAATTGTATTGCTTAACATAATTATATGATATAAAATTTATTGAATAAATATGTTGAGATTATATACATAAATCAATAAATTTGCTCACATTATTCAATTATTTGACTGAAGATTAGAATCAGGAGCCGAATTACCGCACTCGTGATAGAGTAAAATCTGTCGTAAATTTTCTTTTTGGGATTACCGCACTCGTTATCGATTAATTTTTATCGAAATTTTAGATTACATTACTCGTTAGCTCTACATCAATCGTAAGCAATATTTTTTAATTGTTTTGTAAAAAAAAGACATAAAATGTAAGTTTTCAAATATATTTAATGTTTAAAACAATAAAAAAGTATAAATGTTTAAATTTATTTGCAGGAAAATTTTATGTAAAATTAAATACTTAATTTTTCTATTTTTTCGACTTATTTTATTATACAATATTTAATTATTTTTGTAAACAAAAGTCAATATATTTTTATTCCAATATTTTACATACAACAACGGTAAGCTTCATCAGGATAAAATAAAAATATATTGACTTTTGCTCAAAAAAATAAATAAATATTGTTAAATTAAATATATATATGTACAACAAATTTGTGCAAATGCCGAAATTTTAAAAATATTTCATCTAAAACCCAAATATATTTGAGGTTATTAGTATTATAGAGTTCCTCCAAAAAACGCCTTTCTTCGGAATGCTTCCATACAAATTAGTCGTGTGATGCCCCTCCATATTTAGAATTAACAGATAAGATTCTATACTCATGATCACAAATCTAAGGAATGACTCCATACATGAAGCAGATTCATTAGGCAAAATTTTACAAACTTTGGACATATTTTGTCTTCAATTTCATTTATAATTTGGTTGCTCGTTTTGGAAACTGCATTTTGTCACATTCCCATCAAGTAGTCATTAACCACAGTATGTTGGAACCCACCACTAGCTAAAAGCAATAGAGCTACAGCCAGTTGCAGCTTTGGTGGTAGTGCGGTAGACACATGTCCACCGAAAGATAGTTCCGAAAGAAGAAAATGAAAAGCATCTTTGGAAAGCCTAAATCGCTCAATAAATCTAACAAAAATGATATAATACAATTATGTATATAATAAAAATAAAATCAAATAATCCAATTCCTTACGAACTAGCCGGCAATGATATTGGATCACTTTTATCCCGCATTTCTTTCCTAATACGTACACTATTATACTCGTCTTCAGAGTCAGATGACGTTACACACATCATTAAAAATGTTGACATAGTGCTTTATTAAATTTTTAATTCAATATAATTGTTTAACAAAAATTAATTGGTAAAGTGCGAAATTTTTTTTTTAATGTTTGCTTTGCAATAAACATATGATACTTAGCAAAACATATGTTTAAATTCTATTTCAATGTAAAAAAATCAAGTACATTTTGAAAAAATTTCGATACGTCTGTTACCGAATGAAATAATCCAACTAATCGATACGTAACGAAATGTTACTCGATTAAAAAGACTACACGATCACGAGTGCGGTAATTCGGCCCCAGGATACCATGTACGTTCATTACAATCAAATGCCATACCATCACTGCATGCTTTCTAGATTTAGATTACGTACAATGTCTGTTATTTGATGCATTTTTAAGTAATTCATATCATGTCCTGGCACAGAACTATTTTTTAAACAACTGGTCAAACATATGTTGTCTAGTATTGGAATAACGTGAGCATAATAAAAGTTTTGTTTTTAATTGTGTTTTTTTAAATTAATATTGGGAATATTATCAAAATCATAAAAAAACTTTTGGTTGGGTTAGGTAATAACAAATTATTTTCTTTATTATTTTTTAAACGAGCAGAATGGCTTCGTATTTTGAATATCACATCTAATACGGAAGATTACATTTTTGGAAACCAAATTTCTAAATTTTGCTGTCCCCAAATATGAAAGTTCTGAACATGTTAATAGTGAAAACTTAGTACCAAATATATAATACAATAAAACTCAATTTCCAATTTTAGACTATGTTCAACAGACAAATAATATTAGCAATGAAGATAGTAGCATAAAAGATTTAGATATAGGCAATTTTTGTGACGTAGGTCAAGAAAAGGATGTAGGTATAGAGTTTGTGTGATATAGGTAAAAAGAAAAGGATAAGCAAATTAGTTCAAGCTCTGTTACATTGTTATATATATATGGAAACGGACTTAAAAGGCTTTTTCGAATATTTGACTTCATGCTCGTTGGGATGGCATCGAGGATTTTAAAAATTGTTTAACGCAAGTTAAATAACAATCCAGGAGTAAGTGTAGCGAATGTATAATGCATTTGAGTTTTTAGCTTCTTCTTATTCAAGACCATCTTGGGTGGTGAAGAACCACATCCTTCAAGATGTGATGCTGTTTTAAACATAACATGATGGATCTAGACCAGATAAAAGCGCTTACACTGCAGTCACACGATCAAGTTTTTTTACAATTCTCTTTCAAGAAATTTACATATACTGCTTGTCAAAATTCACAAAAATTGAAAGCTGTGACGTAGGCTGCACGCAATTTCAAAGCAAGTTTTTCAACAAGATGTTTTTTTTAACCACTTCCACCGACAGTTTTGTTTCGGCGGCAATAGAGTTATATGCCTTAATTTTTAAATTATTCCGTCTATATGCAGGAATATTCATGTTCCACAGAACTTCATGCCTTCCGTATATCTCTATGAACTGCAAAACATCGTTATATTTGTTTAATTTGTTCACAAACATATTAAAAAAAAAAACAAAACAATACTGGTGGCAGAATAAGAATTCAAATTTGGAATAAAAAAACGGCAGTCAGCTGTTTTCTTGACTGCAATTTGAAACACTCAATTGAACGAAAAATTGAAAGCAAACTCTCAGCAAATTTTAAAAGTGTGAGTGTATTGGTAAAAAAATGAGAGAAATTTTCAAAATTGAATGATAACTTGATCGTGTGACCCCCAAGTTATCGATGTTTTTAAAGCATTTAAAAAAAAAAAAAGTTATTTGGCGGACCCTGTATATTATAAAAACAAAAATAATTTAAAAAGAATTATATAAAATTAATGAATACATAAAATCCTAATACGTATCACAATTTTATTGTTATTTTATTATTTAATATTGTTTTTACTTTGCACCACTAATACTTTTCTCTTATTTTCGGACCATGATGATGAAGACTATTTCAATCACTTGCAGCTTATGAAAATTTAAATAAAATTTTATAATATGATAATGTGAATTATTTTTTAAATTATATTGTACATAGATTTATATTAATTAATTACAAAATATACATCAAATAAAATATTTGTCAAATTGTTTTTTAATCAAAATTTTTTAAGAAAACTTTTTTTTTTAGTAACATACAAAAACTAATAAAAACTATAGCAACAATTTTGTTATTTATGTAATATGTAGCAAAAACTATAATTATGTTGACTTCGTCACGATCTGCAGGCCAGTTTGAAATAAAATATAATAAACATTAAAGCACCAGACAGTTTATAAATAAGTTGACTTTTTTAAGTTTTTTACGCCATTTATCTCACCTTAAAGTATTTGTAGTGTTAATTCTTCTTCCGGAAAGGGGTACACCACCAATTGCTACAGACGACGGTCAGTACTTGCTCTGCAACATCTCATATTTGTGCTGTTTGAAACAAACATAAATTTGCAAGTAAAACTCACACAAATAATATTTTTTACTTCCACACTCAAAAACGTTTTACATTTACTGTTTGTAGTTTATTTTAAAAGTTTTCCGTTAAGTTAAAAACAAACGAAAATATAGTTATTTTACGAAGAAATTTATTTTTTGACTTTTTATGTATGTTGTTAAAAAAACAAACCACAATAAAATAATGATTTTAAGTACAGTTAAAAAAATCAGTTAATTTTATATGTACTTATTACTTACAAACAATATTATTTCATTTTGCTTTACTTAAAATATTTTCAAAGAAAATCAAAGTCAAATCAAGTTGTCAAAGGGAAAAAAATCAAAATTACAAAATATTAAAAAATAAATCTGAAAACTTTCAGCTCATATGCATGCATGTAAGTATTTAACATAAAACTGGCTAAAAATATTTAATTGATGTTGTAAATTCTCTTTAAAAACATTTGTGAAACCCCACCTACCCTTCTTCAACATACATACGTATGTAAAGTGATTTACTGCATTTATTGAACAACTTTTATGCTACCATATTTAAAATAATTATTTATTTATTTTAGTGGTTGCAGTTTTCTAATTTACTCGGTGGCGGGAGGTCAGGTGATGCTTTCCTTTTGCTTTAGTGAAGGAACTCTAACAGTCGAACGTAAAATATAAGAATTAATATACAATATATATGTAAACATGTAATGTATTCTTCTTGCAGAACTGAGAATTTTTGTTACATGTGAGAGCTTGGATTCTATACCAAAGAATGCAAAATTATGCAATTACATATTCATATATGTTTTGAAAACCGAGTGATTCCAAATGAAGTGATTTCAAATAAATTTACAAACCATTGATGTTATAAATATTTTTTTAAAACAAAAATGCTTTGTAAATTTGATTTGAAAGCACTTCATTTGAAATCACTCGGTTTTCAAAACATACCCGATTGATGTATTTCTATGTAAACATAGAAAAATATTAAATAAAAATTTAAAAACAAATTCTTCTTTTTTAAATTTTTTTTTTTTGGGAAAATTTTTTATTGTTTTAAGAAAAGAAAAAACAGTAATTTTTACTGCTTTGGTAAATTATTTTTCAGTCAGTTGAAATAAATGAAATGTAGTTCATTTTTACGAATTTTTAATGTTAAAAAATGAACAGTAAAAAATAAATGAAAAATGTATTTGAATCAAATGGAATGTTAGTAGTCTTCTTTTTAAATAATTTTTCATTTGTTCAAAATGATTTTTCATTTGAATTTACCTACATAATATTTTGAGTGCACTTACAATTTTATCTACTTGTCATTGCGTTCTTTTCGAGATTTGCTTTTTAAATATACTCCGTCATCCGTCATTTACCAGCAAATAACTAAACAAAATTGTCAGCTAACGACAAACACAATGAATATTTTGCTTTTGTTTTTAGACTTTTTAATTCAAGATTTAACAAAAAAAAAAAAAAAAAAAAAAAAAAAAAAAAAAAAAAAAAAATCAAAAAACTACATGTGCATGCAGCTCTGACGTAATTTTGACGTCATCAAGAACCCACATTCGTTACATGCTGTGTGCTATCAGTTTACTTCTGCACAAATGTCTGTCATAAAGCTATCTAAGTTTTTTGGTTTCATAAAACCTGAAAAACAGCCGATCACAAATGGTCTAAAGTTGCAATCTGAAATTTTTCCAAGAATAGGCCACAAAACTCTGTTGGAACCTTTAAAAAGTTTTAAGCCATCAATACCTACATCAATCAAAACTTTTTCTTTTCCATCCAAATAATCAAATGAACCTACAAGAAAATGATTTTGAATACCTAGATACAAAAAATCTCCTGTAGGAATGGCCGTTATATTAATTGCTTCTCTGCTTGTACCTAAAAGAGTTTTCGCTGACAGTGGCAGTTCCTGAACTCCTAGTCTTTTTAAAGTATGCAACAAATCTTCTAATGTAGCTTGCGATACTTTATTTCTATTTAATTGCCCATGACTTCAACTCCTCACATTTTGTTCTAGAGTCGACATTTCCTTCTGAGTTTGATTTGGGTCCTATTCCTGAGGAAGTGGATGGTATTGCGTCAGAAACAATATCTGCAAATGTGGATGTTCTTGGCACTGTCGCTAAAAGTTTTGAACAATTATTTTCTACACCATCACTCTTTCCTTGAATTAAATTTTTAAATCTTTTAATATTGGACTCATATATCCTTTTTTCTTTGCTGAGGCAGTTCTGAAAATGCCTTTTTTTCATTTTTATTGTTTTTTTAAATAAATAAATTGAAGAAATGGAGACTAAAATAATATATATATGTTTTTTGGTGTCCGCACTTTATCATTTTTTAATGTAAAGGGTGTTTTTTATAGACGTATAGATCTTTAAATTGCAATAAAACATAGATGTATTATTTTATTTTATTTTTCCGAAAGATAATCTTGTGGCATTACATTTTAAATATGATTTCTGGCATATGACCGCCACGGCTGGCTCGGATGTAGTCCAATCTGGACGTCCAATTTCGATGACTTTTTCCAACATTTGTGGCCGTATATCGGCAATAACAGGCGAATGTTGTCTTCCAAATGGTCAAGCGTTTGTGGCTTATCCGCATAGACCAATGACTTTATATAGCCCCACAGAAAATAGTCTAGCGGTGTTAAATCACAAGATCTTGGTTTCGACATACATTTGAGGATTAGCTTCACTACAAATGCTTCAGTTTTGTTTGTTGACATAGCCATTCCACCAGAAGTGCGCTTCATCGCTAAACAAAATTCGCTTATGAAAATCGGGAACAAGGGCAATCTCGTTTTGGGCCCATTCGACGAATCTACGCCTTACTTGATGATCGTTTGGCTTCAATACTTGAATTGCCAAACCAAACTGAGAATAAATCACTTGACAGCTGTTAAATCGGTGGCCATCTTGAACAGTAATGCCAACTTAAAGTTCTATATGTCTATAAAAAACTCCCTTTATTTTGTATTTTTACTGTCTTTTTATATTATTTTTTCTGTTTTATTTTAATTTAAAGGTTTTTTTTCTTTTTTTTCACAACATGGACCGAATAAATTGTTTTTCGCCGAATTAAATTTGTAGAATGAATAAATTTTAACGACGAAAAACACAACTCTGATTTAACATTGTTGTTTCACTCTTACATACGTGTTTATGCCTTGTAAAATTTTCAATCAGCAATGAGAATCATATGATGGGTAATATGGATATCACTTTGTAACATATTTCATATTGTCAGCACTGACAGTCATATGATGGCACAAATGACTATCACTGTTTTGACATTAATTACATATGTGTGTGTATTAGTTTCCATCATCAATTTCTTGTAGGGATATGGGGCTTTGACACCTGTCAAAGTTGCCAAGTTGCTATACTGTGACGACAGTATAGCAGCGCGATATAGAAAAACGGTTTGTTGGGATTTCAACTGTTTGATTTGTTCACGGCGATTGTTATTTGATCGTTCACTTGATCATCATTGTAGATAGAGTATCTTTATGGGACTAATCATATGATTATCATACTTGATAATCATATTAAATATAATTAAAGTTGCATAAAGTCGCTATTAATACTTTCTTAAAGTTGTCTATTGAAATACTAATTTACGTGCTATTTGGAATTAAAACTACTTATTTGATATAAAAACTATCTGAACATTCAAACTCATACCCAAGTTAATTAATAACAATTGTAAAATTATCTTGAATTTATTTACATTAACTCTCAATTTTTATATATTATTGCATTTGTAAAAATCATTTTGTATAAAATACTTTAATAAAATCGAAATACTTATTGAAATATAATAATCAATTTTACATTTATATACACTTTATTATTATTTTTTATACATTAATTTTTTACATCTGTATTTTGATGCCACTTCTTCTACAGCTTTCCATTCGCTTCTTTGAAACTTAAGGGCTTCTGCTGCAGTTTCTTAATTATTAAAATTGTAATTTCAATTATTACGTTTTGTATTTAATTAATTTATATACATACGAGTATATACTTACGTACCTCATATTGTATACATCGCTAAGCAATTTCAGACTGTAATAAATTGAACCGTATTTTTAATTCTGCGTGTACTTTTAATAACTTTTTATAGATTTTACAATTTAACCAAAAATACATTTTTTGTTTTATGTAAAATATGTAACTCGATAAAATATCCTAATTGTTATTTCATTCTTACAGATTACGTGACTGTTTTGTTCGTATTTCAATATAAAAAAGTTTTAGATGTATTAGTGAAATAAATGAGTATATGTGGCAGAAAGATTAAAGAAGGATCCTACTTCAAGTTTATAGACTAAAAACAACATTTTAGTAGAGAAATTAAATAAGTTAAACCTAAGTAACACAAAGGAGAAAAACAAACTAATAACGAGAACTGCAGTAACACCCAGAATATATGGCCTTCCTAAAATTCATAAGTATAATATACCACTTCGACCGATTTGCTCATCTATAAACACCTACGTACATATGTGTAATGTAATGCCCCATATGTATACGTACTACAAATATTAATATATAAGTAGATACGTTAGTAAATATGAATGTACATACACCAATTTATATATCAATTTGTTAGGTAAGTGCATTGTAAGTAACTAACATACGTATATAATTGGTAGATAAAAACCTGTATTTAAGGTAACTGCATATTTTTATTTTGTATTCAGATTGGTACACAATTATATTATAACAGATAAATGATGATTAATAACGTAGAACTGTAAGAAGACACAACAGTATGAGCCGAGCCAATTCTTAGTTAATGTTTTGAACAATCTTACTAAAGATTCAACATATAACATAAAAAACGTGATAGAACTAAAAGACAAGATTAACAATAAAGAAGTTAAAGAGGACGAAGTATTAGTTTCGTTTGATGTCATATCCCTTTTCCCCAGTATCCCGATTGATTTAGCTATAAAAACGATAAGCGAAAAATTGAACGTTTTGACAGAATAGACTAAAATACCAAGGGAATTATTTATGGAACTGATAACCTTTTGTATTAAGGATTCTAGATATTTTAAATTGTTACGTGACCCTACACTATCATGCCCTACAGTTGTTGTGCCATCGGCTAGTAAATTTAGAGCACCTTATCAGGGTAGGTCCCAACCCACAACTGTAGGCAGAGCCAGTGACAATAAAAAAAATAATAAATAAAAAAAAAAATCATAAAGAAATTAAAATAAATAAAATAAACATCATGAAGAAATTAAAAAAAAAAAAAAATAAAAATTAAACAAAAAAAAAACTTGTAGGCCTTAGCTAGGATTCCTATAAATATAATTATAGAGAGTTACGATGGTAATTCCTCTCCATTCTTGCCCGCCCATCCTGGGACATGAATATCGTCCTTTTCATCATCACATGTCCACCCATTCTTTAATCACACTTACCCTTTTATTACCCCTACAACAACCAACTCTGTTTTCCTTCTAACACAAACACATCATTTTTCTTTTAAACAATTTTAATAACAATATATATATTACACATCTAATTTTTCTACCATTACACATGGAAGATTATTCAACTAACAACAAAAAAAAATATGATTTTTATTCGATACTTCTTATAATTAATACATTAATTATTCTTCATTATTAATGCCTTCAAATCATACTTTCAAACAAAAATAGCTTTTAAAATTTTTTTTTTTTTTTTTTTTTTTTTTTTTTTTTTTTTTTTTTTAAGCGCGCATATAAGTAATCCACTCAGTTAAATTTTCTATTTATTCAAGAAATCAATAGATAAAAAAAAAATAAATAACCGTAATTCTTTCCTGCCTAAAGGAGCTCTCTTAGTAAGGAATAAGGTTTATAATATAATATCATTAAATTCTTCCATTTCATGTGATTTCCTTATATACTTGCCTAACTTGAGGTTAAGAAACCAATTAATTAATTTTATTACTTTCGTCAGACAAATTTTTTTTTTCTTCTCAAAAAAAAAATAATTTACTTTTTTTTTTTTTTTTTTTTTTTTTTGCTTTTTTTTCTAATTATTTTTAGGCATTCATACAAATCCTTAATTATAAAAAAAAAAAAAAAAAAAACTAAGGAATAATCAACTAAAAATTAATATCACTAACATACTTAAACTAATGGTGTCCCGTCAGGTTGGCCTCTTGCCAGACATTCTTATTGTTTAAGGACCTCTTCTCCCATGTAAGCTTCACACAAAAATAATAATTCAAATCCTTTTACCTGGTTATCCTTTCTTTCTTTTATAATTACCAGATTCTTCCTTGGGTAATCTTAATGCATTCTCTTCTATTTCGGTTAACTTGCTTTCTTCGCATTTTTCTTCTTCACTGATAATTTAAAATTCCGTATGATCCTTACAAGGACTAAATTCTTCTTTTCTTTAAATAATGTTAGGATCTAGAATATCCTTTTTCTCTCTTTCTTTTCTTTATAATTTATAATTTAAGTCTTAGTCTCATTTTATCAATTTAGTTTCAAAATACAATTCACAAACATTTCTAGTGAAAACTCCTTGGTTCTATAATGTTAGGATCTAGAATATCCTTTTTTTTATTCACAAATTCACTTAAACACACTTTTCCACAGATACAGATCTCGAATTCAACCCAAAATCTCTCTTTTTTCTTCTCCTCCTTTTTTCCTTTCTACACTCTTATTTATACTCTTTTTTTTTCCTTCCAGCTTATCTTTCCAATTTCTATAGTTTCCTTGCCTGCTTTTCCTAAATCAATTCAAAATTTATAAATAACTAATTTTTTTTCGGACTGCTACAACTTAAAAATTTTAAAATTCCAAAAATATGGCCTCCTTCTCATAGCAGTTTGTATGGTCGTTACTACTTGTCTTTCTTTAACTATAGCAACTCTGCCCCCTTATTCACAATGGTTCTTATTGTTGCTGTGAATGAATTTGGTGTCATCTGTCAAAAACATATGACAACTGAACACAACCCATTCATTCCAACAAAAAAAAACAAAAAAAAGAAGTTTGCTTTAATCAAAGCAAAAAAAATCTGAATATTTAAAAATTGAAAATTTATTTAATAATGCCTACTATTTACCCCCTATGTACCCCCGCAACAAAACTCCGGGGCTGATAAGTTTCACGCCAGAAGGACCGGTGTGCGGTTTATGCATATGCGCTATTGTCAACGTGGGGAACTCCCACACCCTGTTTGGTCTCAAGCCGGGCATATTTGTGAGTATGTATGTTAACAAAAAAAAATTTTTGTAAATTGAATGTGTCTACTTTTAGTTCTGTATATGGTTGCTTATTGTTTTGGTTTGTATATTTTGATGTTAAAATTTTAATCTGTTTAAAAGAACTAAAGTGAAAATTGCATGGAGTTAAGCCTTTAAATCTTTTGTATGAAAAATACCTATAGATTTACCCTGCAGATTTTCGAGTTCATACAAATTATTTCCTACGGGTCTCACTACTCTACATTTAAGATATTTTCTACAAAATTTAGCATTTATGTTTTTGCTGAAATCAGATAAAGTGAAATTTTTCCTGTATATTTCTTGTCCTGGTTTGAATGTTACAAGTCGAGCCTTTTCATTATACCTACGAGCACTTCTGTCATATGCTGCTGTAAGATTTTCTTTAATTTTTTCTCTAATTATTTTTAGTCTATCATTTTTATCAAAGTTCAATATCTCATGGTCAGAGAATGATGCAATTTTCTGGCTAATTTATAATCTGAACCATTTGAAAAAATATGATAACCATACAGTGAAAAAAATGGAGAAACTCCCGTGGCAGCATGCACTGATGTTCTTAGGGCATGTTCTATTTCTGGTAGATATTGATCCCAATCTCTATGATCATTTTCCAGGTATATCCGAATGGCTGCTAATACCGATTGATTGACTCTTTCAGCCGCGTTAGATTGCGGTGAATAGAATGCAGTTTTTAAATGTTTGATGTTGTATGTCTCTGTCAGTTCTTTAAATACTGTCGAATTAAACTGTTGGCCATTGTCACTGTGTACCACCTCAGGTACACCAAATTTCTGAAACACCTCCTGTACTAAAAATTGTACCACATTTTTCGCAGTAGCTTCCCTCATGGCTTTGAGAAAAACAAATTTTGTAAAGTGGTCTACAACAATGAATATGTACGTGTTTCCTCCCTTAGACCTAGGGTATTTACCTAGAAAATCTATGTAAAGTTTTTGAAATGGTCGATCAGTCTGTACTTCACACCCTATAGATGGCATTGTGTGTATATTAATTGGTTTTGTTTCCTTGCATACCTGACATTTTTGTATATATTGTTTTACCTGTATGGTCATTCTAGGCCAATAATATAGTCTTTTTAGTCTGTCTAAAGTTTTTCTAATTCCTCCATGTGATGTTAAAACTGAATCGTGAGCTTTTTCTATTAATACCTGTGTAATTTCCTGTGGAATCCACAGCTTCCAGGTTGATTCTTCAGAGCTATCACAATCATTGAATATTGTTTTCTTATAAATTTTTCCCTGATCTATTCTTAAATCTGGTAGTTTTTCATGATTCTCTTGAATGTTTTTGATAAGTTCCAGGTACTCTTCTGATTCGAAGGCAGTTGTTTCAAAATCAAAATAGTCTTCCTCAACAATTTCTGCAACTTCTATAGGCATTCTAGACAACATATCGGCCACTATATTTTCAGAACCCTTGCGGTGTACAATTGAAAAATCATATGCTTGTAATTGCAATGACCACCTGGCCAAACGACCGCTAAGGTCTTTTAATGACATTAGCCACTTAAGACTAGCGTGGTCTGTAATCATTGTAAAATTCATCATCTCAACATAGGGTCTAAATCTTTTTATGGCCAAGACTGCGGCAAGGCATTCCTTTTCAGTCACAGAATAATGTCTCTGACATGTTGTCAGCTTCTGTGAGTAAAAAGCAATGGGGTTTTCCAGCCCTTGCTCATTTCGCTGAAATAAAACAGCACCCACTCCAAATTCGGATGCATCGTATTGTATACAAAAGGGTTTTGAAAAGTCAGGATGACGTAGTACTGGTGCTGTAGTTAATGATTTTTTTAAGGTTTCAAACGCTTCTATGGCCTCCGGTGACATACTAAATTTCTTGCCCTTTTTGAGGGTTTCTGTGAGAGGTGCGGATATTGTAGAAAAGTCCCTGATAAAGCGTCTGTACCACCCAGCAGTCCCCAAGAAACTTCTCACTTCACGTGGTGTTTTAGGCAAAGAAATTTTCTGTATGGCTTTTACCTTTTCTGGGTCTGTTCGGAGTGTACCTCCACCTATTATAAAACCTAAATACCTTAACTGCTTAAAACAAAATAATGATTTAGTTAGGCCTATTGTTAGGTTAGCGTCTTCTAAACACTTCGCCACTTCCCTCAAAATTCTCAAATGCGATGTAAATTCGTCTGAAATTATTAACAAATCGTCCAAATACACAAACACGTTTTGTCTAAGTCTGGCTGGAATAACTTTGTCCATAAGTCGGCATAAGCGTTGAGCAGCATTGCATAAGCCAAATGGCATCATGCGAAACTGGTATAATGGCCTGCCTGGTACCGTAAACGCAGTATAGGGCTTAGCTTCATCCTCCAATTCTATTTGCCAAAAGGCATATTTAAGGTCCACACTACTGATATAGTGGGTTTGGTCTATACGACTTAAAATGCCGTCAATATTTTGCAACGGAAAAGCATCTTTGATGGTTACCGCGTTTAGCTTTCGAGCGTCCAAACAAAATCTATTTTTACCAGGTTTCCTAACTACTGTTGTTCGGTTGGACCATGGGCTATTACTTTCTTCGATGACGTTCAGTTCCAACATGGTGTCCAGTTCTTTATATACAATCTCTTGAACTGCGGGTGAAATTGGGTAATATCTTTCCTTAATTGGTTGTGTGTCTTTAACTAATTTTATTTCATGTTTTTCTAGTGTTGTTTTGCCAAGTCCTTTTACCTCAAATGATGGAAATTGTTTTACTACCTCATCTAATTGTGATTGCTGTTCTGGGCTTAATATATGTCTTTGCATTTTGTGTTCATTATTGTTATTGTTTATTTTCTTCATTACCTCAGCATCAATGCTGGCCACTTTGACAATTTCCGGAGCTATGCCAAAAGCTCTCCAAAAATCAATGCCTAAGTATAATTCCTGGTCTAAATCTGGGCATAAATAAAAAGTTATCGTTTTTTTGTTCTTTATATATTCAACGTCCAAGTCACACTTGCCCAATATTCTGTGTCGTTGTCCAGTCGCTGTACTAATGTTACAAAATATTGGCTTAACTTTTATGTTCATGCTGTCAACTATTTCTCGGCAGTTTTTTCCGATAAGACTTACAGAGGCGCCTGAATCCAATAGGTCTCTAAAATGTTTGCCATTCAGTGAAATGTCTACATATGGTCTAGGGTCTATGTTGGTGCTATAATGACTTACAGCCGAAATTATTAAGCGTCTTTGTCTTTTTCTGTTTATAAAGTCCTGTCTCAGTTTTAAATTATATTCGTGTCTTCTATTGTGAGTCTTTTTGTCATTGCTATTGTCTGTGTTATTTGTCTTAGTCACGTTGGTGTTGTTAAAAATACTGTCTCTTATTTTTTTATAGTTTTGTTCTCGTACGTTTATTGGTATGTTATGTCGTATGTCAGCAAATTTTGGAAGAGTTTCGATGTCTTCTGAGGTCGAGGTGGGGCCATTTACTGGGACCGTGGTTCCCTCGCTAATACCGCAATCCCCCTGTTGTTTCCCTGTGCTTGTTTGCATCTTGGGCACTTCGGTGTCACTGTATTTTGCTTACCGCATTTATAGCAAAATATACTCCTCTGTTGTGACATGCAGTCTCTAAATGTATGTCCTTTTATTTGGCAGTTCCAACAGACCTGTTCTGTTTCCATTGCTGATATATTCTCCAATGCGGATGTTTGAGATCCTTCGGCATCATCAACAATTATTTCATTCACGTATTTAGTTGGTTTCTTACTTTGATTTATCTCATTCCTATATTCCCTTCGTGGAAAAGATCTTTCAGCCACCAAGCATTCAATCCTCAATTGCTCTAGTGAATTGACTGCTATGGGATACACTATCCGAGCGATGCTCTCCCTCAAATTTCTTTTTACTATTTTAATGATGTCATTTTCAGACACTGGTGTTTCTAATTTTACTCTCAGAAGGTTCATGCTATGGAAATAATTGTCGATGGTTTCATTCTGTTCCTGTTTTCTGTTCACTAGCTCCTGCATCAACTCCCAACTTGATCTTACTGTTTTGTACCTATTTATAAGGGCAGATCATAGTGTCCGCCAGTCATCTACCCTGGAGGTTTGCAGTAGTGCCCAGTACCATTGTTGCACTGGCCCAGAAACTAATAAATGAAAGTCCCTTAAGATTTCTGTCCATGGGATTTGATATTGCCGCTGCATGTGTTCCAGCCGAAAAATAAAATCTTCTACAGATAAATCGTCATGTCTACCGTGGTTTCCTTTAAATTCAATACCGATTTTATCCACTCGAATCCTATATGATTCTCTATTATATTGTGGCATTGGTGGTGGAAAATCCAAATCACTATTCTGGCGAGGTCTCCTATTTTCTATAGGCCACCTACCCCTGTCATTGTGGTCCTGATTGTTACTAGTAGCGTTTAATGACAGAATGTGTAAGTTCTCTGTTAAATGTTGTAAACTGTCTTGCACTTTTCTCATTTCATTGCCTATTTGTTCCGTTATCATAGCCTTGATGGGCTCATCTAGGCTTATATTCATCTTATCATGGTGTGTTTTTTCGTCATTGATATTTATTTGTTTTGGTTTAGCACCCTGGCTTGCCTGTGCATTTATAGTACCAGACAAATCTGAAATCTGAGGAGATTTGGTTGCCATCCTATCAGACTTGTCGTTCCTCATATATTTTTCTTTAATCTGTGGTGATGATCTGTTTAGATCAAACTCAATAACTCTTTCTCTTTGTCTTTTTTAATTTTTCTAATTTCCTAATATTTTCCCTATCTATTTCTTTAGTTGAAAGAGACATTGATTCAAATTAATTCATTAAACTACAAGTTTTAATTGAATAAATTTAAAGTCCTTAAAAAAAATGTAACTAAAATGAATTAAAATTTCCAATTCAATTTTGAATTGTTTAATAAAAAAAAAAAAAAAACCAATTTAAAATTAATTCAAAACAAAGTTATTAATTATATAAAAAGAAATTAAAGTAATAACTAATAAATAAGAACAAGAGAAAAAAAACTTATCGTTAAAATATTTATCTGATCGTACAAACAACAAATTATTGAAATTAACACAGTTCCATTCCCCAATATCAATTTACTACAACTTACTAACACAATACAAAAAAAAAATTATAAAACAAATTAAATTTCGCATACGCAAGAGATTCCCGAATTATCGTCATACACACTATCACGTTTTTTTTTAAATTTGTTTAAAACAAATAAACGAACCCATACAAAACAAAAAAAAAAAAACTCCACAATATTTAAATCAAATATTGATCCTTAATTTTGTATTAAAAAAAAAAAAAAACAAACAACACAAACTAAATTTTTGTGCTTAAATCTCCAAACACAACAAATGCCTTAAAAAAAAATCAAATTATTCCCAACAAAAAAAAATAAGTTTGGTATTTTACAAGTAATATCAAATTATGATCCTAAAAGTATGTATTTACTATTCTATATAGCTTCCTATATTTAATATATGCACAAAAACAAAAATAAATCTTTTAATATCGGTACGAGTTGGTTGAATTTCAGTAGGGGCAACTTTGGGTAAATGGTCAATCAAAGGAATTATATTTTAATATTAATTCCCTCTAGCTAAAAACAATCTTTTATAACAAAACGGAAATGAAAATAAAAATTAAATTGAACTGAAAAATGTCATGTTAAGTTCAGAAAAAAAAATCATACAGTGCAATGCTTCATTTTCGAATTATTGTTCAAAAATGGATAACACCTTATAATCCTTGGTCCGATTCAACACACAACCCCGAACCATGAAATCAGTGACACGACAGACTTTTAATATATATTATCAAAACGGATGCCACTCACTTCCAGTCCCACTTTACAACTATTGATGCGAAAACAAATGAGTTCAGAATACATCAGACCTCTCATTATATTATAGAGAGCGGCTACTCTGTTTCCCATTACAACATCAACGTCGCAAAATATATAATAACTAGAAAATCATTATGAACTACTCTCTGAGATGTAATCTTATTTTGTCTACTCCCAGGCTATATAGCTAACAAAAACTTCCCAATTACTATTACATATTTGTTTTACCTGCTGTACCTAAACAAAAATAAAACAATCAAACCCTGCACAATAAATGTTCGAAACAATTTACGGCCTATAAGCTATTGCTTAAATAGGTTTGCAGGTTTTGTTTTCTCAGCCACTGCACACCAAGCAAATCAAAGTAAAATCAAAAACTGAAAAACCAAAAACAAAAAAAAATAAAAACAAACTAAAACTGTATACTTGGTTGATCTGTATACTAAACAAAATAAATATTCTTCAACAACTAAAAAAGTTCTCGATATTTTCAATATTGGGCGCCATTTATTGTTACGTGACCCTACACTATCATGCCCTACAGTTGTTGTGCCATCGGCTAGTAAATTTAGAGCACCTTATCAGGGTAGGTCCCAACCCACAACTGTAGGCAGAGCCAGTGACAATAAAAAAAATAATAAATAAAAAAAAAAATCATAAAGAAATTAAAATAAATAAAATAAACATCATGAAGAAATTAAAAAAAAAAAAAAAATTAAAATTAAACAAAAAAAAAACTTGTAGGCCTTAGCTAGGATTCCTATAAATATAATTATAGAGAGTTACGATGGTAATTCCTCTCCATTCTTGCCCGCCCATCCTGGGACATGAATATCGTCCTTTTCATCATCACATGTCCACCCATTCTTTAATCACACTTACCCTTTTATTACCCCTACAACAACCAACTCTGTTTTCCTTCTAACACAAACACATCATTTTTCTTTTAAACAATTTTAATAACAATATATATATTACACATCTAATTTTTCTACCATTACACATGGAAGATTATTCAACTAACAACAAAAAAAATTTAATTTTTATTCGATACTTCTTATAATTAATACATTAATTATTCTTCATTATTAATGCCTTCAAATCATACTTTCAAACAAAAATAGCTTTTAAAATTTTTTTTTTTTTTTTTTTTTTTTTTTTTTTTTTTTTTTTTTTTTTTTTTAAGCGCGCATATAAGTAATCCACTCAGTTAAATTTTCTATTTATTCAAGAAATCAATAGATAAAAAAAAATAAATAACCGTAATTCTTTCCTGCCTAAAGGAGCTCTCTTAGTAAGGAATAAGGTTTATAATATAATATCATTAAATTCTTCCATTTCATGTGATTTCCTTATATACTTGCCTAACTTGAGTTTAAGAAACCAATTAATTAATTTTATTACTTTCGTCAGACAAATTTTTTTTTTCTTCTCAAAAAAAAAATAATTTACTTTTTTTTTTTTTTTTTTTTTTTTTTTGCTTGTTTTTCTAATTATTTTTAGGCATTCATACAAATCCTTAATTATAAAAAAAAAAAAAAAAAAAAACTAAGGAATAATCAACTAAAAATTAATATCACTAACATACTTAAACTAATGGTGTCCCGTCAGGTTGGCCTCTTGCCAGACATTCTTATTGTTTAAGGACCTCTTCTCCCATGTAAGCTTCACACAAAAATAATAATTCAAATCCTTTTACCTGGTTATCCTTTCTTTCTTTTATAATTACCAGATTCTTCCTTGGGTAATCTTAATGCATTCTCTTCTATTTCGGTTAACTTGCTTTCTTCGCATTTTTCTTCTTCACTGATAATTTAAAATTCCGTATGATCCTTACAAGGACTAAATTCTTCTTTTCTTTAAATAATGTTAGGATCTAGAATATCCTTTTTCTCTCTTTCTTTTCTTTATAATTTATAATTTAAGTCTTAGTCTCATTTTATCAATTTAGTTTCAAAATACAATTCACAAACATTTCTAGTGAAAACTCCTTGGTTCTATAATGTTAGGATCTAGAATATCCTTTTTTTTATTCACAAATTCACTTAAACACACTTTTCCACAGATACAGATCTCGAATTCAACCCAAAATCTCTCTTTTTTCTTCTCCTCCTTTTTTCCTTTCTACACTCTTATTTATACTCTTTTTTTTTCCTTCCAGCTTATCTTTCCAATTTCTATAGTTTCCTTGCCTGCTTTTCCTAAATCAATTCAAAATTTATAAATAACTAATTTTTTTTCGGACTGCTACAACTTAAAAATTTTAAAATTCCAAAAATATGGCCTCCTTCTCATAGCAGTTTGTATGGTCGTTACTACTTGTCTTTCTTTAACTATAGCAACTCTGCCCCCTTATTCACAATGGTTCTTATTGTTGCTGTGAATGAATTTGGTGTCATCTGTCAAAAACATATGACAACTGAACACAACCCATTCATTCCAACAAAAAAAAAACAAAAAAAAGAAGTTTGCTTTAATCAAAGCAAAAAAAATCTGAATATTTAAAAATTGAAAATTTATTTAATAATGCCTACTATTTACCCCCTATGTACCCCCGCAACAAAATTCGGGAAACAATTTTTTGAACAAAACAGAGAATTGCCAATGGGATCCCCCATATCACCAATAATAGCGGATATAGTAATTAAAAAATTGTTTGATGAAGTTATTTCTAGCTTGAAAATAAAGCCGAGAATGACGACGAAATATGTAAATGAAATTTTTGCAATTTTAAAAATTGATGAATTAGAAAATATAATGAACAAATTCAATTCAAGGCGGAAAAAAACATATTGGAAATTTACCATATTTAACATTAGAGATCAGAATGAGATAAAACTTGATTGGTACCAAAAATCGACGGCACCTGGAAGGCTTATATATTTTTAATCAATAATACAAAAGTATTAAATACAAGTGACTTGGATTTTCACACAAGGAAAAAACAAACGATTGTAAACATTTTACCTGAAAACGATTTCCCAAAATGGTTAAAGATGAAACTAATTGAAGATGTATTTAAAAAAATTAAAACAAACAAATATGAGGAGCCTGAGAAAACAAGAAAAATTTTTAGAACATTGAAATATATCCCAGGCTTAACTGAAAGACTAAAAGGATCTGACATTTATGACAAAGAAAAATATACCTTGGCAATAAAAGTAACAAACACGTTAAGTAAGAGAATTAGACAAAATGGATAAAACGAATATTGTATATGGAATTACGTGTAATGGGGATGATACAGAAACGTGCGGAAAAATATATGTCGGTACTACAAAAACAAAATTAAAAACGAGGATATACGCTCACAAATTAGATTTGAATTTGAATAATTCAAAAATAGAAAAAACTGCTCTCGCAGTCCATTGTTTAAGAACTGGTCATAAACCTGACTTCGATAAAGTAAGAATATTAACGGAAGAGAAAAATTATGGAAAAAGATTTGTAAAAGAGATGATTATAAATACTCCAACAAATAAAAGACTTAATTATAAAACTGACACAGATAACTGCGCTCATATTTACAGATATTTAATAAACAAACATAATAAAAGAGTAAGATAATAACAATGATATTATTTAGTTAGCAGACGTTCAAAGTTTGTTAAAGACGGTGAGTACACGCAAAGAAAAAAGATGGTTGAATATGGTCACCTCAAACATAGTGTGTTCTTCACAAAAATATTATTATTAATTTGAAGCATATAAACAATATTCTGATCGCGATAAACATGTTTCTAGTTATTTTTAACCATATTATGCTTAGTGCTTTAGATCAACCATATAATTATCATATTATGTTTAATAAAATTTTACTTGAAATCATAAATATGTTCATAGCAAACATAATAATGATAAAAATACGGTTGAATGTAAATTGTTTTCTATTTTGTCTCTTTCGCAACTATATAAATAAAGTGAGTATAAAACAAAAACTTAATAGTTCAAACTCAACTGAGCTTTGTGGCTGAAGTGGTTGAGTGGCGAGTTAATGCTTCTTAACTACGTGTTCGCAAGTTCGAGCCCTGGTAGAGTCAACTAAAATTTAAAAAAATAAATTTAAACCCGGTATATTATGTAATAAATAAATACAAATTGATAGAAAATAAAAATCAATAGAGAAATAAAAAAAAATTATTTATACAAAAAATTTAAATAAAAAATTTTTTTTTTAATCATATTAAAATATGCATGTATTAAAAAAATGTCTTGCTTTGACCGGGGGTTGAACCGTAACATCTGCAGTTGAAAGCTATTTTTAATATCTTTGATTTAAAAATATATGTGGTTAGAAGCAATCATAAATCTAACCATACTATGTTTCCACCAGAATATGGTTGCCTCAACCATATTTTTTCTTTGCGTGTAGGTAATCTGTTAAGTTTATATTTTTAGAAATGTTTTTATATCGGTTTTATTGTTGTTGTTCTTAGTTTAATGATTTTTCCTGAGGGTGACCAACAAAGTTGGCCGAAATATTGGACTTGGATTCTATGACAGCCCTGTACCTCGTTTCTATAACTCTCGCGTCGAGAAAATTTTCACAATAAACAATAGAATTGAACAAAAAACAATGAGAATTGAAACAAAATGTCATTTATTACACAAGAGTGTTTCTGTATTTTTTTTATTTTTTTTTATTGAATCTTTCTATAAGCAAATTACAATAAGTATCCAAATCTTAAATATAAAAAAGAAAAAAACTTAAATAATTATTACCCATGTAATTACTAGTTTCTTGTGCTCAAATCTTTGGAATAAAAGAAATATTCTAAGGTATCACTTCTCTTAAGCCTCCTGTGTCCCTCGAACTGTAATAAGCCTCTGGCGAGGGCGTTTGGATAGGTCGTCAGCTTGTGAACGTACTTAGTACAATAGTTTTAAATTTCCTCCCAAACCGTTGGGATTTCTAAGTCTCTGTGGATGTTCTCATTTCTTATATACCAGGGGGCGCAGATTATTGTTCGTAATATATTCGACTGTCTTCTTTGTAACTTTTGGATGTTAGATGCGCACGCGGTTCCCCATAGCTGAATGCCATATGTCCAAATTGGTTTAATAATGGCTTTATATTATAGAACTTTATATTCTAAAGAAAGGGATGAAAATGGACTTATTAGCCACGTTAGTCGAGCTGTT
The DNA here is from genome assembly GCA_947397855.1 of Thelaira solivaga. NCBI lineage: Eukaryota > Metazoa > Arthropoda > Insecta > Diptera > Tachinidae > Thelaira > Thelaira solivaga. Next base: position 45,748,465 of record OX377614.1, read on the forward strand.
TTTAGTTTTATAGCTGAGATTTTGGCCTCAATGTATCGTGACCATGTTAGGCGTCTGTCTAGATGGATTCCTAGTTATTTAATTTGGGTTTCTACCGGAACAATGACGTTATTTATTTTTATTGGTGGACAATTTTCCTTTCTTAGTGAGAATCATCTGTCATTTTTGTGATTTTGACGTTCTTTATTAGAAAAATGTGAGTACAAATGTTTCTGTAACAAAATTTTGCGAAAAAAGTCTCACTAAAACTGTCAAAACATGTCACAATTTAAAATACATGCGAGAAGGGTGCGAAAGTAATGACAAAATGAAAATTAATAAACATAAAACGTTTAAATTAATAAATTACCTAAAATAAATGTAGTGGAATATTTTTTGTAGCTAAATATTGAAATTTTATGCGTATTCTTTGTTAATAAATTTTCTTCTTCGCACCATTTTGAAATACTTTTATTCACATTTTGTACTAACAAAATTTGTAACAAACAAAAATGTCATGCCGAAGTACATTCCTCTTATATAAATTAGTCTTTTTGTTGATACTTTATATTGCATTTGACATTTGAATCATTGGAAATTCCAATAAAGACGTAACAGCTTTGCATTTCCTCACATTAAACTACAGAAACACTTTTTACTCACAAATCAAGAAATGGTGGAATTTTTTGTTTCACACTTTTCGATGTGAGAAGTTCTCGCATATAGTTACAGAAACGAGCCACTGATAGGCTGACTTCCTAAACGTATAATTACAATGTACATTGTGTAGTTACTTTTCTAATACTTTGCACACTGATATTTTGCAACCCTGACATCGTATATACGACATGTTTTTTACATATGTATTTTAGTTTTAAAATACACATGTTTTCTTTATGTCTGTCAAAATTTATTATTTTACAGAAGATTTATAATTTTTGGTCACAAACGACATGTACAAATACGTCTGACATAGACTCTGTTTTTTTATAACAGCTGATCTACTCAAAAATATTAAAATTTTGTGAAATTGATTTGCTTATTATTTTTTTAAGAATTTGTGTTTTAATAATATAAAATAAAATGAATTCAAAAAATAAACAAATTGCATTGTCTATATTTATTTTTATTTCTGTGCTTCTTCTTTTTACTACATAAATACCCACGTCCTTCGTTTGAAAAATGGCTTATAGCCGCTGATAATATTTTTCATTGCGTTATTGTAGTGGTGGCGAGACAGCTATTTTGTTTTCTTTTTAATCTACAAAAGAATTTTATATTTTTTGCTTCAACATTTTATTGAAAAATATTTTAGGTTTGTGCGAACAAGGAAGCACAGCTCCCAAATTGCTGTAAAAATTTTTAAAAGAAAGAAGGAACGTCTTGTTGTCTTGCAAAAAGAAACACGAGTATCAAAAAGAATATCAAAAACAAAAGGCTTTGTACAAACAATTGATGAATTGCCCGAAGTCTTATTGCGTTTTTTAATTCGCTTATATGTTACCATGAAATTTAAAAATTTTCTGTATATGTCGTCCCGTGTATAAGGGAACGTGTCGTGTCGTCTATGGATTTAATATTTTGTATTGTAAAACCCGTTCCCATAGCACAATACGTTTCTTTTCTTTTCGCGAAATTGCTTTTAGATATCTACTGTCACGTTTATTAATAAATTTTTATAGTTGTGTCCATTTTTTATAGTAATAAAAAATTTTTAATATAAATAAAGGAATAATAAATATACTAAATTATAATATATTTATTTTCTTGCGACGCCATTGTACTGCGTTGTTGCATTTTTTTTGCATATAAATTTTTTTGGATGCCTTCCTTGCTTTTTCTTGCGTATTAAATGCAAACATTTTCAGGGTTACATTTAGGAATACCCTCCAATGTATTACTACAAAGCAACATGCGTTTAGGAAGTCAGCCTTTATTAATACATTTCGGCAAAATCTAGTCAAAATCTGGGTGTACGACTACTTAGTCATACAACTGTTAATTTTTTTTTTTTTTGATTGTACTAAAAAATACTGGAATGTAATAGAGCATTTGATATGAAATCTCTTTTTAAATCTATACCGTATACATTACATTCTTTTTGACATATATCAAGATTTCATTTTCGGAACAAGAACAAACTGCACTAAATTTCGTATTAATATAATAAATAACACTTATCATTTCTTTATGTATGTATTTCCATCCATTTTAAATAATTTTTCTTTATTTTAATGTGTGTAATTTAATTTAATTTTTTTTTTTGTTTTTTTTTCATCAAAATGTAAAATTTTCTTGTGGAGTGCCGTATTTTTTTTTTTTTTTTTTTGGCGTATTAATAACAAAACCACAGTTGTATGACTAAGTACACCAGGACTTTGACTAGATTTTGACAAAATTTAGTAACAAACTAGATTTTGTTTTGTATGGGAAATCTTGTCAAATTGAACTAGATTTCGATCAAAATCTCGTATGAACTAGATTTGGCTTTAGTGTAAATTGCCTATAAAGGAAAAAACGACATTTCAATTAAAAAAAAATACGCCTTGACACAAAAAATTAAATATATATTTTTTTCATGCCGTTTAACATATATGATACATACGAGTATATGAACTATCATATATACTTATGTTTTTTCAGGAAAAAAAATACAAAAAGAAAAAGTCATGGACTGCTGATGAGGAGTTGCTGATAATAACGCCGATACGCCGAAGAAATAGCCACATTTATTGTGAAATATCAAATGGGCTTAAATGCAATGGCTTTGTACTTAGCCCAGTGGGAGGGAGGGTCAAAATACATAAGTTAATTATGATAAACTTTTATTTAATTAAAATTTGTTCGCACCACCAACAAAACTTTCACTCCATTTTAAATTTTTATGGTGGTCCCCGTTTGACGATAGTCCTAAAGTTTTGTGTTTCGTCTTCTTTACTACTTTCAGGGATGGAAAAAGAAAAATTGGACCTTCTGGCGGGTCGCCATCGAGGTGGCAATTATATAATAGAGTACACTCAAATCAAATTCTATTGAGTTGATAATGGATTAAAGCATTTGTATAAAAAAATATGTATATTTTTAGCTTTGACCTTTTAAATTTTTTTGTTTTCTTTAATAGATATTCCCAGCACATCAAACCCATCTGAAGGAATTTCAAATGAGGACTGCGAGTACTTGGATGAAGAGTTTTCGGAAACACCCCCTCTAAAAAAAAAGAAACATAATTTTCAAAATATGATCCCCCAAAAACTTCAAGAATCAACAGATTTAATAGTAAGAGAGACAGAGAACAGCTTGTAGCAATAGAAAGAGAAAGGAATGACATATTAAAATCTCTTCTTAATAAGTAATATTTTTTCAGATTTTTTGTTAATTTTTTATCTTTTATTCGAAATGCAATTTTTGCTATTTGCTATTGCGTTTCGTATTTCTTCATTTTTATGATTATATTCATTTTTACGTTGATTCGAAAATGAACAAAACCCATATTCGGATCAGTTGTTTTCTATTGTTTATATTTTTTTTTTACATTTTAACAAGAAATTTTTTTCTATTATTTATTGTAAGAAATCATCTTTTACATTACAATATTTGAAAAAAAAATAAATAATTTAAAATGGTTGAAGCTATAGTGTTATTTTTACTATCAGAAGAAGAATTTGTGAAAAAGTTCAGTTTTTGTTTCACCATCTTCGCTCAAAAAAGTTTTTAAAAGTTGAGCAGTGCTCTCTGGTCTTGGTTGTTTTGGTGTCTTGGAGATGAATGGCGATTCAATCTTCTTACATGTGAAGATTGTGTGGGTATATCATCGTTTAAAACAGTCTCATCATCCACTATGCATAATTCTATTCCCGATACACCATCTGCCGCCAATTTCCAGACAGTTGTATTGAAGTTATTGCTTCTTCTATTTGTGTCAGTTTGAATTTGTTGAATTGCCCACCGCCAGTTGCTTCAGATTCTGCTTTATTATGCGCTAACTTCTTTTTTATTTCGCTCTTCCATTCTGTCCATATTTGTGTAAGTTAATATTAGTTAATATTAAACATTTATAAATTAATTAGAACTCTTAATATTTTATTATTATTATTATTATTATTATTATAATATAATTATTATTCTTTTATATTAAATAACAATTATAATTCTTTCTATTTTTCATTTTAATACTTGTTATATTTTTTATTTGAAAATATAAAATTTGTATTCTTTTTTTAATCAAGAAAAAAAAAATATAAAATTTGAATATTCACATTTTGAACTTCAAGCATATCGTTTCAATTAAAATCGTATAAACGATTATAAACGTATGCAAAATATTAATTGGCGCCCAACGCAGATAAAAGATACATAATTTAAAAAGTAAAACGAAAGACAAACAACTAAATTAAAAATTAATTAAAAAAAATCAAAATAAGAGTGCAAAAACGAGAAAAAGGTGCAGATCAATTACAATAAGTTGGAAAAATAAAAAGATTTCAGACAAGAACAACAACAATATAAAATTAAACTGTAAGCTGTAAAAAAATCGCATAATTTAGAAAAATTTTTATTATTTCAAGAATCTGAAGAAAAATTTTCACATGAAGAATCAGTGAAAAAGTGAAGAAAATTTCGTGAACCTGTAAAAAATTATATGAAGCATTAGTAAATTGACGTACATCAAACGTGGATTAAATTTTGATGCAGTACAATTGTAAGAAAACATAATTCTAAACTAATCTCTTTTATTTATTACATAAAATTTATTTTCTTAAATATATTTTTTTAAATAATATTATTATTAAATTTTCTATTTGCTATTATCATATTTTATAATCAATAGTTCAAATCTAAACAATTTCTCTGATATATTTTTTGTATTCCTCCCAAATTTGCTATAATTTTCCAAAATATTTTTTTAATATTGTCATAATATAAATTAAGAGAAATAAGATGAATAGAAATGAGGTATTAAGTCTTGTAGAATCTACAGTAAATGTAACAAAAACAGAAATTTTAGAACATATTAGAAGTTTAACAATAGCAATTGGACAATTGAATCCAAGTCGAGTGGAACCTTTGGCTCCGGTAACCATTCAAGTTGGTAGTGCCGCTGGAAATACGAATTTAGACCTTATAAAGTCACTACCACAATTTAGTGGGATTGCAAGTGAGTATCCAGCTTGGAGGGAATCCGCAAAGTTTGCTATTAATTATTATACAAAGGGATCTCAAACATATTATGTTGCTATGGGCATCTTAAGAAACAAGATAATTGGTGAAGCAAATTCCACTTTAAGTTCATTTAACACTATTTTTAATTTTGATGCTATATTATCTCGATTAGATCAATCTTATTCTGATAAGAGACCCTTATATTTATTAGAGAATGAGCTTAGTGTTCTAAGACAAGGTAGGTTGACAATAGATGAATATTATGATAAGGTTAACAAGCAACTCACTCTTATTATAAACAAAATTCTTATGACTAATATGGGTAAGCAAGAAGTTATAGAAGCTTTAAATGAACGATCTAGAGCAAACGCTCTGCGTGTATTTATATCGTAAACCTTTATGCGATATTCTTTTTTCCACAAATCCTTTAGATCTACCCACAGCCTTAGCTACAGCTCAAGAGCTTGAACAAAATCATCAACGTTATAAATTTGCAAATGCATTTGCTAATTCTAAAAATATATCTCAGACAAATATACCTTATTTATATGACAATTCAGTTAAAATAAATGCTCCTCAATATACAATTGATAAACAAGCCCCACAACATCCACCGCCCGTTCCAATGGAAATTGATAAAAATACATCATATTTTAGGAAACCAACGGTATATTCGAATAGATTACAGTTTCAGCCACATAATACTAATCAAAATTATGATAGGCAAAAAGCAGTTTCATATGAAAATAAGTTTAAGCGTCAATACATTGACAATAACTCTGGTCAGTCTCCAGTTCAAAATATTCAAAAAATCAATTATACCGAAAATACTGAAGAGCACGATAACATGTATGAAAATGAAGATTTTCTCAGTGATGAATGTGAAGACAATGTTATTGATAATTTGAATTTTTTAGTGTAAAGTCGCTCTTGCCTTATATTGTTAAAAAATCAATAAATGGTCAAGAGCTATACATTTTAGTAGACACAGGCACTTCTAAAAATTATATAAAGAATTTTAATTTCATTAAAGGTATTACAACAGTAACTAAACCCTTTTGTATAAAGTCAATAAACGGATCTACACTGATTACAGAAAAATGTGAGATAAATATTTTAAATCATACAACAAATTTTTTTTTATTGCCATGTTTAAATTCTTTTGATGGGATTATAGGATATGATTTTTTAAAAGAAATAGAAGCGTTAATTGATGTTAAAAATGGTATTCTTTTCCATAAAACTGGACAAGAAAAAATTAACTATTTTTTCTGTAAACAGGTAAATTCTATTGAAATTGATAATAAATATGTTCCTATTAACTTGTCTGATGAATTCGATAAGCTTATTCGAAATAATGTAATTGCCTTTGCTGATCCAGATAGAGCTTTGCCAGCTAATACTCAAGTTGAAGCTAAAATTAATTTAACTAAAAAGGAACCAATATATTCTCGTAGTTATCCGTATCCCATTTCTGCAACAAAGTTTGTAAATACAGAGATAGAAAATCTACTTAAGGATGGGATTATTAGAAAGTCGTCATCACCCTATAATTCACCCATTCATGTCGTCAATAAAAAAGGTGTTGATTGTGACGGTAGACAAAAACTAAGAATGGTTATAGATTTTCGAAAAATAAATGAGTTTACTATACCAGAAAAATATTCTATACCGGACATAACACTGATTTTATCAAACTTAGGCAAATCAAAGTTTTTTACAACTCTTGATTTAAAATCAGGATTTCATCAAATTACTTTAACAGAAAAAGATAGATGCAAAACTGCCTTTAGTGTAAATAATGGAAAATATGAGTTTTGTCGGTTACCTTTTGGGTTTAAAAATGCCCCGAGTATTTTTCAGCAAGCCATTGATGATATTTTGCGAGACGAAATAGGAAAAATCTGTTTTGTTTATATGGATGATGTAATCATTTTTTCAGAAAACGCAGATAGCCATATTCATCATGTTGACAAAATACTTAAAATGTTGTCCAATGCTGGAATGCGAATTTCAACAGAAAAATCTAAATTCTTTCGACCTGAAGTTGAATATCTTGGATTTGTTGTTTCTCAGCACGGAATTAAAACATCTCCTGAAAAAGTTCAAGATATTCTTAATTTTCAGATGCCTAAAAGTCTAAGAGCATTAAGATCTTTTATTGGTTTAGCTGGATATTATAGACGCTTTATAAAAAATTATGCGGACATAGTTAAACCCTTAAGTTCATACCTTCGTGGGGGAAATGGTAATATTAATGCAAAAATGTCGAGAAATGTCAAAATTAATTTTTCTCAGGAAGCAGTTAATGCATTTGAAAAAATTAAGCGTATATTAGCTTCTGAAGATGTATTACTTCAGCATCCAGATTTTGATAAGCCATTTGAATTAACAACTGATGCTAGTTCTAACGCTATTGGAGCTGTGTTGTCACAAAATGGTAAACCAGTTACCATGATATCTCGAACGCTCTCACCTACAGAACAGAATTACGCAACTAATGAACGTGAACTTTTATGTATTGTTTGGTCTCTACAAAAATTGAGACATTTTTTGTATGGAGTCCAAAATATAAACATTTTTACTGACCATCAGCCATTAACATTTACAACTTCCAATAAAAACCCAAACCCAAAAATTAAAAGATGGCAAGCATTTATAGCTGATTTTTCTCCAAAGTTTCACTATAAACCGGGAAAAGAAAATATTGTTGCTGACGCATTGTCACGTCAATATATGTACAGTATAAATAATACAGACTCAGAGACAGTACATAGTGAAGTATCTTTTTCAAAAACAATAAAATCAGTAATAGCGCCTGTTAATCAGTTTATGAATCAATTAATCATTTCTAAATCATCTAATGATAATAAAATAACTAAAATTTTATTTCAACAATATAAGAGACACATTATAAACTATAGTAATATTGAACAACTATTAAATACCTTACAAAATTGTGTTAACCATAGGACAGTTAATGCAATACATTGTGATTTGAGTACTTTGGCAGAAATTCAAAATGAAGTTCTTGATCATTTTCCATTAATAAAATTTATCCATACACAAAGAATCGTAATAGATTTAACAAATAAGAATGATCAATTGGAGACATTAAATTTAGAACATAACCGTGCACATAGATGTTTACAGGAAAATTATAAGCAAATTACATCGGAATATTTTTTTCCTAATATAAAGAAGATGTTACGTTCACTTATTAAAAATTGTAAAATATTTTTAGAAAATAAATATAATAGAAAACCATCAAAACCTATTATTGGTGCATCACCAATACCAGATTTCTCCGGACAGATACTCCATATAGATATTTTCTCAACCAATAAAGTACACTTCCTCACTTGCGTTGACAAATTTTCAAAATATGCAGTTGCTATACCAATATCATCAAGAGCTCTTATTGACGTTAAAACTGGGCTTTTACAAGTGCTTAATATTTTTAAGAATACCAAGCTTATAGTTTCTGATAATGAAAAATCTCTTCAATCAAATACGATTAAAAATATGTTAAGAGATCTCTTTGGAATTCAACAATTTTTTGTACCTCCTTTACATAGTGAAAGCAATGGACAAGTAGAAAGGTTTCACTCCACTTTGCTTGAAATCGCAAGATGTGTTAAGGCACAACACGATGTTACTGATACGGTAGATTTAATACTTATCTCTACTCATAGATATAATAACAGCATACATTCTGTTACTAAAAGAAAACCTATTGATATACTGCAGTTTTCTTGCAATGATGACTTAGAAAGTGTACGAAAAAATATAGTTTCTGCGCAAGAAAAGACTGCTGGTAAATTGGATAATATTTCAAAAAAATTTAATAAGGGCGACATAGTGTTTGTACGACGAAATAAGAGATTGGGTAATAAAGGGGATAAGGTATATTTGGAAAAAGTTGTAGAAGAAGACTTGGGCACCAAAGTTATGATAAACGGAAAACAAGTACATAAAAGTAATATAAGATGAGGTCAGAGATTTTTTTTAATACTTTTTGTTTTTATTCATCTTAATATATTGGTATTATCAAATAAACTTTTTGGAAAATAATAGCGTTTATAAAACGAGGACGTTTTATATTTAAGAGGGAGGGAAGTTAATATTAGTTAATATTAAACATTTATAAATTAATTAGAACTCTTAATATTTTATTATTATTATTATAATATAATTATTATTCTTTTATATTAAATAACAATTATAATTCTTTCTATTTTTCATTTTAATACTTGTTATATTTTTTATTTGAAAATATAAAATTTGTATTCTTTTTTTAATCAAGAAAAAAAAATATAAAATTTGAATATTCACATTTTGAACTTCAAGCATATCGTTTCAATTAAAATCGTATAAACGATTATAAACGTATGCAAAATATTAATTTGTATGTATAAATATATAATAGAGTCACATTTGAAATTATATTTAAAAAATTTAACACTTCACCTTTTTCCATCCGTTAACATCCTTACTTGGTGGTCCAGCGCTGTTTAGAGACTGAGCCAACTCTTGCCAAAGAGATTCAATTAGCACTTTACCTCTTTTTATGTAGCGACTTGCTATATCCTGATGTTCATCCATGAATTTCAAAAATATTCCGTTTTGTGTCTGGTTTCTATGCTTTCCCCTATTTTTGTGAAAAAAATTATAAAATACTTTTTTTTTAAATATATTTATTATAAATTATAATTTCTTACTTACATTTCACGCACTATGATTTATTTATCTGACAAAACAAGAATGAAAACAAATCTGCAACTTACCATCTGATCAGATTATTTCTGACAAAAAAAAACGATAAAAACAGATTCTATAACACCAAATTCTGATAGCAATTCTGATTCGTAGATCAAATCGACAACATCTGTTTCTGTGACACCAAAACAATTTTTTATCGATTTCAATTCTGATTCTGACAACAATCAGATTCCATAACAACCCTGATAGTTAAATGTTTTTTTTTTGTGTTTCAGAGGCATTCAGATGAAACGGAAAAGCTGAATCACCTATTAACAAAACAGGAATTTTTATTCCATCATAAAGTATTGCTTGCTGCTGGAATATTGGGTTCTGTGGTATTTGTCTAAAGATAGACTCTAAAATATGGTTGAATCATTACATCGACCTGGAGATCGGACACTTATGTATAAAAATTATGTATATAAATGCAAAACAGTCGAGTACCATCCCTTGTAGTAGTAATAATCTGTTGTTTCTGACGAAGGGGGATGTACTTCGAAACGACATCCATCTACACACATTTAATTATACATAGAAGGAAAAAGAACAGAAAACTAAGTATTAATCCTCAAAAAGAATTATCACATTTTATTATATTTACCTTTCGCTCCAAAACATTACGGTAACCCGATATTATTAAACCCATTCACACATTCTTTTATTGTCGTTTCATTTATAAAGTTTGATGGTAGATACATCTCTGAAACGTTATCCTAAACTTTAACACAACATTCTTGTAATATAAGGCATACGATTGCTTTTGAAGCCCCCAAACATATGAGCAATAGACGGATACTCAGAAGACAACTTGAGGCAATAAAGGCCAATAGCTATTCCTTTTTCAAGTGGAATGCATTTTCTAAAATTAGTATACATTTTCTTCATTCTAATATTTTCAACTAACATATCATGCGTCATAAAAAGAACGTCTTCTTCCCAAAAGGAGCCATGACGAGTCTTTAATAATAACAGAAATAAACACTTTATATATGTGTATTAATATTATTTAATTTAACAATTCAATTTTATTTCATATTTCTTGTAGTTTTTTTTTTTTTTTTTTTTTTTTTTTTTGCAAATTATTAATACAAATATAGTTTTTAAAATAGGTATTTACAGCAATAATAAGTTTTCTTCCTTTTAATATTAGGATAATGAGAGTTTAACTTTATAAACTACTTAGTTAATTCTTTGAGTAATTAATTTTAAGTCATTTGGCAATTATCTTTTTTTTCAAATTAACTTTCATAATTCTTCATTTTCTTCTTCGACAACTGACTCTTTTTTTTTTATATAAATCAAATTCTTCTGACATTTTCCTCTTCACTCTATTCTGACCTTACCATATGACATGTGGTGAATTCTACCGTCTTCACCCGCTAAAGTCTTTACACTTTACAACACTTTAGATAATTTTCTATATTAACTTGCGTGTGTCCATTCAATTCTGCTATTTAATAATACGTTTGCATTATTGTCTGAAATTTCATGCTTAATAGATGTTGACACTTTCTTTTGCGCAACATCATTAATTCCAATTGAATTTTTTTTAGCTCTGGATGTCCAAGAAGCTAATAAACATACTCTTTTTCCATTATTTGAAACATAGTTTATTTCCACAAATATTAGTGGAAATAAGCGTAACCACTACGTTTTGTTAACTATTTTTGTAGTCTAACATGACTTGTATTACATGAAATTATTTTAAATAATTTAATAATGCAAATATGCTGTATTTTAATAGGAAGTGCATATTTCATCTAAATATATAAACGTATATATAGATGACATTGTGGTTATGCGAATTTCGATAAATATATGTTTCATGTGACCGTAGCTTTAGTTATTTTTAGATTTTAAATCAGGTTATGAAACTTATAAAGGGTAAACGATGTAGATTTTGAGGAGATTTCATTTGAAATCTTGCGAGATTTCCGTTCAGTTTAAATTCACTATCAGGTAAGAACGGAGTGTTCTGTTTAAATATTTGATATTAACAGACATACAGTATCCCAAAGTTGTTGACACAAATGCTGCCGATGAGGAAAAAAGGATTTTTCCGAAAGCGTCGCTCCATCATTCAATAAAATTAATATAATGGGTGGTTAAATTTTAAGGGTCGATGTTGACTTTGAATAAAACACAAATTATTTAGGAAATTATTGTCATTTCTTTTTATTATGATAATATGTTATGGTTCAATTATGTATGAAATAAAATATCGGCCAAATGGTCGCCGCGCCAAATTTTCGATGACACTGAGGCATAATTGAGGTTCTATGCCGTTAATGTGCCGAATTACCTCAGCCTTTAGCTCTTGAATTGTTGCTGGCTTATCGATATACACCTTTTCAAATAACATCAAAGAAAGAAGTCCAACGGTGTCAAATCACATGATCTTAGCGGGCAATTGACATCGCCCCCACGTGAGATAGCACGGTCATTGAATATGTCGCGCAAAAGAGCCATTGTTTCGTTAGAAGTGTGGCAAGTGGCACACTTCCAACTCGGGTTATAAAAAGTTCGTTATCATCTCACGATAGCGAACATCATTCACAGTAACAGACTGACCGGCCTCATTTTGGAAAAAATACGGTCCGATGATGCCGCCAGCCCATAAACCGCACCAAACAGTCACTTTTTTTGAGTGCATTAGTTTTTCGACAATCACTCTTGGATTATCATTCGCCCAATTCTGCTTATTGATGAATCCACTGAGGTGAAATTGTGCCTCATCACTGAAGATGATTTTCTTCGAAAATTGATCATCCACTGTTGCCATTTCTTGCCACCATTCTGACCATTGACGACGTGTGCTCGATTGTGTATCTTTCCATTGTTCAAATTCAGTTAGTCTGAAATTGAGAAAAGTGTGGTTCACATTCAACATCGGCCCTTAAAATTTAACTACCCTTTACAATGAAAAAATTGTAAAAATAGGAATCTTAAACAGCAATACAAATTAATTTCTATTTTTCTTAGTGTCGCTGGCTGCGACTGCAGTTTGCGAGATGCGAATTTAACTGTCCAAAAAATAAAACACAAAATTTTTCTTAAAATGATGTGCTTGTGCGCGCGTGCGTTTATTTCTAAAAAAATTAAAAATTAATTACATATAGAAATTATTATTAATTAACCTTACCGCAGTGACTTTCCTCACAAACTGAATTCAAATACAAAAATATAATTTTATAGAACCAACGTTAATCGGTTTTATATACGTGTGTATATTTAACAATACCGATTAACGGATAAATTGAAAGTAACTGCGTTACATAAAAAAAGGAATAACAGTTTTTAAATATGTATAAATGTTTGTAAATAAATGAATAACTGAATCATTAGGGTGGTTCACAATAACATATTATAATGAAACAAATAAATAAATTAAACAATGAAAATATATGAAAGTATATAAGTTCCTATGAGCCAATTGGCGACACTTAGTGTGATGTATTAAATTCAAAAACTATTCAATAAATTATTTTATTAAATTGAAGTTTAAAATTAATTATTTACAAAGACCACTTAAATTATAAAGTTTATTTATAAAACAAGTACTGAAGTATTAAGAAAATAAACAATATCTATCACGCCCTCACTTAAGATTCAAAATAATGTTTTAATGAAGATCTAAAGATATTTGTTTAAGATAATTTAATAATTCTTTGTATAATTAAACATAAATAAATTAAGCATTATATTAAATGATTATTAATTAATGAATACATAAAACTAAGTTATAAAATTAAGTTATATCTTTATCTACTTTACCAAATTTCCGAGGTCTTAAAACACGTTTGTTAATAAATTCTTCTGGTTGTTCTCCATCACGTTCCTCAGAATCATTGTCAATAGACAATTTTCTTTTACGCATTTGATTGCAATGACCTTTTATTTCTTAGGCTTATTTGGATCCCTATAGTCTCTTATAAATACTGTATCCCCAGAACTAAAATCTATAACTCTATTTCCTTTGTGATATTCTATATTTTTCTCTTGACTTTTAAAAATTTCTTCTTTAACTAACGGTGGTTTAAGTAAACTTAAAAGAGATTTAAGCAATCTACCTAAAAAAAGTTTTGAAGGTACTTCTCCCGTTGTGCAATCTTTTGAATTTTTATAATCAAAAATAAATTGATTTAAAATGACATCAAAATTTTTATTCAAATTACTATTTAGTGATGCATTTATGGATTTTTTTTAAAGTTTTGACAAAATTTTCTGCTTGTTCATTGGTTGCTGGATGTCCAGGTGCTTGTTACGCTTGGCTTCGAATTAATATGCAGATACAAGTATAGTGTCCATGCTAGCTCTAGGTGGATTCCCAGGACCCCTATTTATCGCAGTGCAACAATAGAAAAATTTTGTTGTTGTTACCAGTATGGTCTTTACCCCGATTCTGGCTCTCCCATACCCTCACACTCACCCAACTATACGGTTTACTGCTTCATAATTTTTTTTTTTTTTTATTTTTTAATTCAGTTTACATGATATATATGCATATATTTTATTTTATTTATTTTTTTTTTTTGTTATTAAATTCATAAAGGAGTTACAGAAAATTCATTTTTAGTTAGGTCATAGAAGCTGTGACATTTCTTTATATAAAAAAATTAAATGGGCCAACTAAGCACACTATTACAATGAGTAGCAACTTAATTTGTGTTGAATAGAGCGGTTTTTTTTTTTTTGTTTTTTTACGTTGAACATTAATTATTGAATTTTATAAAACTGCTTATTTTAAAATTTGTATATATATTTTTTTCTGGTGTACCTCCACGGATATTGTATTAGCCTCGCAATTTTTTTTTTTTATTATTCACATCCAGGAAGAAGATTTCTTGATCTTCAGTAGGTTAGACAATTAGATTTTTCCATAAACAGTCTGTGTTAACTCAACAATTCACTCTTTTATTATGACTATGGCCAATTTTATACATGAATCAGCACAGAAAATCATTACAGTTAGGTCACTTATTATCATTTAATTATTCATATTAAATAAGTACATCTTAGGTTGGTTTTTATTGTAAATTTTTTTTTCTCTTTAGCAAATGTTAGCTTTTAACAGCACAACTTATTTTATACTTGCAGAAAAGTGTATTTAGGTTTATACGTACACTTAGGAATCATTCTTGCATTAGAAATTTTCTTTTTTGTTTTATTTTTATTAATTTCCTGTTTTTTTTTTTCTTTTATTAAATTACACCTTCGACAATGACAAATTGTAGAATGAATACCGTTCTGTCCAGTCTATAGCTAGCTTCTTATAATCTCTTTTTTTTCAGGTAAATAAGTATTATTCAAAACTTGACTTTTAAAGGGAGCAATAAATATAAAAAAACACAACAGGTTTTGAGTTTTTTTTTTCCTGTTGTTTCTCTACCTATGACAACTTGCTGATAAATTTTGAAGGGCAAAAAAAAAACAATTCCAGAGTTTCTAAATCCCTAACATGCTGTAAAAATATATTTAATAAAATTCATATTTGTGAAATCTCTAAAATCTTTAGATGTGAATTGTCTACCATTACCACTTACAATTGTGTCTACTAAACCATAACGCCAAAATAATCTTCTTAATGAATCTATAGTTAAATTTAGTTGTTATTTCTTTAGTTTTGAAAACTTCTACCCACTTAGAATAAGAATCTATAACTACTAATAAATAATAATCTTTTACTGGTCCTGCCTAATCTACATGTATTCTACTCCAAGCTGAATTTGCAGGTTGCCATGGTATTAATGGAGTTTTTTCTGGACTAGAACATAATTCTTGAAAATATTTACAACTTTTAATTAAATTTTCAATATCAGAATCTATATTTGGCCACCATACATATCATTTAGCTAAACCTTATGTTTTCACTATTCCCATATGTGAACGATGTAATTCAGAAAGAACTGATTTTTGTAGTAGCTTAGTTGGAACAACAGTTCTATAACTGAAAGCTCTAAATGCCTTCTCTTAAAAGATTCAAAATTAGTGCCTTCTAATTTGTTTACTACTCCAGTGTTTATAGCAATTTCTTTAAAAGTTAAATTTAATTCATTTTCTAATTCTACATAATCTATATAATTACTTTCTTCAATATTAGGAACAATTTCATTTTGTGGAATTCTAGTTAAATCATCAGCATCATTAGATTCAATTGAATAATTGAAACCTGATAATATAAATGCCCATCTTTGAATTCTTGCTGAAGCCATTAATGGTAATCCTTTTCCTTGACTAAATAAATATCTTAAAGGTTTATGATCTGTCCTTAAAATAAAATGTTGTCCTAATAAATATTGTTTAAGTTTCACAACACAAAACTTTATAGCTAGTGCTTCTTTTTCTAACGTACTGTAATTCTTTTCACTTTTTGTTAAATCACGAGATACAAATGCTATTGGTTTAATTGTATTGTTGGGAAACTTATGCGATAAAACACCTGCTACAGCAAAATTAGTAGCATCAGTTATTAATATTATAGGTAACCTACTATCAAAATGTACTAGTACTTGATCTGAAGAAACTTCAGATTTAATTATCTCAAAGGCCCTTTGACACTTATGAGACCAATTATATTTAAATTTTTTTTTAATAACTCATAAAGAGAATTATTTTTTGTGGTAAAATTTTGAATAAATTTCGAATAATGATTTGCCATACCTACAAATGCTCTAAGCTCAGATATATTTTTAGGCATTGGACAATTAATAACATTTTTATATCTGTCACAATTCTTTTGAAGACCATTTTTATCAATAGTAAATCCTAAATACGAAACTTTTTCCTGTAAAAACTTACATTTATTTATATTTAACCTAAGTCCTACCTCTTGTAACTTAGATAAAACTTTTCTAAGAATTTTTATATGTTCAGCCATTGTTTTTCCTGTAACAGTAATATCATCTTGATATACTACAATATTTGGTATACCATTTAAAACATTTTCTATTGTTTTCTGAAAAATTGCCGCAGCCGGCTTAACACCAAAAGGTAGTCTAGTCATTTTTAACGTACCTATATGTGTACTCCATGTACACAAAAGTTGAGATTTCTCATATAGCACTAATTGATTATAAGCATTTGAAAGATCAAATTTAGAAAAGATTTTTCCACCACTAAAATTTGCAAAAATTTCATCAATACGCGATAAAGGATAATTAAAATCAACTAACCATTTATTAACTGTTGCATAATCTCCACAAATTCTAAGTTTCCCATTACTTTTGAGAATTGGTACTAAAGGGGGGTACACCTTGAGAATGATTAACCTGTTCTAAAACTCCTTGTTTAATAAGATTTCTAAGTTCTTCTTCAACTTTAGGTTTCCAAGCATTTTCATTTATTGGTAGTGAAATTTCACACAAATTAAATTTACCTAATTCATTCTTAAATAATTCTTTAAATTTCATTCTTAATTGATCAACAATATTGTAAGTATTAACCATATTTAAATTATTTACTTGGGCAATTTTAAAATTAAATTCTTTTAGAAAATCTCTACCCAATAATGGACATATCTTACCACAATTATGACATTTACTTTCTTTATAAAGGCAAAAATTAGATTGATGATTACGCCATCCACAATGAGAACAAGCTGCCTTACCATTTTGTATTTTTGTTACTTTTTCAGAATAATTCATCTTTTCATTGTTTTTGAAATTTTTATGATTGTCTTGACTATTACCTTTTTTGAACCATTGGTTTTTTACTGCATTTACATTAAACTCTTCAGATTTCATTACTAATTTCGTTTCCATTATTATTGCTTTCCTTACAGCAATTTCTAAAGTTAAAGTTTCATCTTCTTCACAAAATTTTTCAAATATTTTTTCAGGTAATCCAGTAATAAAACGATCTAATGTAAATGCATCTAAATTCATACCAAATTTGCATTTTCTAGCTAATTGTTTAACTCTAGCAAACCATTGTAAAACACTTTCCATATCATTTTTAATTGCTGCATACAATTTTTTTCTTTCATGAAATATGATCGTCGGTGGAGTATAATGCCTCTCTAATAAATCACATAATTCATTTTGAAACAGGAGTATTTGGACTGCATAAGCTATGTAGCAGATTATATGGTCCACTTCCAATAGATTTAAGAAGTGTAGCTTTTTTTTAAATTTTCATCATCACATTTTATTTCACATAAGTGTATTTCCAATCTTTCTTTCCAAATGCGCCAAGATTCTGACTCAGTCACAAATTCAAGTAATTGAGATGTTTGCAATAAAGTTGTTTTCATTGTGCCACTATTATTTGATTCTTGTAAAGACATTATATTTTTTTATTTTCAATTATATATACAATTGTATTATTTCAATTCAAATATTTAATAAAAACTATTTTTATTTTTATTTTATTTTATTCTCGTCGCCATTTATGTGATGTATTAAATTGAAAACCTATTCAATAATTATTTTATTAAATTGAAGTTGAAAATTAATTATTTACAAAGACCACTTAAATTATAAAGTTTATTTATAAAAAAAGTATTGAAATATTAAAGTATTAAGAAAATAAAAAATATCTATCACTTAGTATGGGACTTAAAAACTTTACATTGAGACTGCAGGTGAATTGATTGTTAAAAGAGTCCAGAGAGTGGATTGAGTGTATTATTTCTTGCCTTTGAATCTAATAATGCAAGACATTAATTGAAAAAGTTAATATTTTTACACAATATATTATTTAACTAGATGTTTTAGTCTGTTCTTACCCGGCCCGGTCGGTATCCTTAGAAAGCATTTGTATCAATTTTTAGCGACATTATTTTACAATTTTAATTGTTAAAAAAACCAACCAAATAAATACAGTCATTAATTACTAAGAAATATGTATTAGAAATAAATTATCAATTTCTATTGTAATTATGGTTCACTATTTTGACTATAATTGCTTCTACATAAGAGATAGACATATGCTCTCGCGTACTTTTTTGTAGGACAATTTATAATAAACATAGATTATATATGTGTAACTTCAACGATATTTGCGGTACACGCCGATTGTAGAATTTTTTCCTACTTACTTGACACCTATCGTTGTATTTTGGATAATTTACACAATATCTTTATAAATTATAGCCTATGTGTTATTCTGATGCATAAGCTAAATTATTGTAAAGTTTCATTAAAATCCATTTAGTAGCTTTTGCGTGAAAGAGGAACAAACATACCCACTCACAAGCATTCGGCTTCATAAATACCATAAATAAATAAAGATTTATTATTATTTTTGTTGTAGTGTTTAATTATTAAATATTATTGTTTTTAGTTGGTTTTTGTTATTTATAGAAAAGTTTTAAGCATTTTAATTTATACGCGATTCACTTTTTTTTAATAAAATACTACTTTGTCTCAGCTGTGCATAAACGTCAACTTAGTTGAATTGTAATTGAAAAAACTGCTACTGATGAGTTGTCATTTTTGTATGTTTTTGTCAACTGCACGAACACAGAGTTGTAATCAGTAATAACATAAATTACTGAAGTATAGTGGAGCTGTGAACCATAATAGGGTCATTATTCTCAAGTTGTATTCCAGTTTGATTGCTTGATTTGTTAGGGTGGTTGAAATTTATTTTGAAAACAAATTAATTACGCTTTATCATTTTATTAAATAACATACATGTATACAAAAATATACCAACATACATACACATAATTAATGCCAATCTCACAATACACGAGATGTTTTTACACTGTATAGTCAACTTTTACATACCGTACGAGACTTCAATTAGAGCGCATTCTAGTTATTTTCTTATGTAAAACCATATGTTTTAAAGAAAACACTACATGTAAACAGTTTATCGGCATATAATAAGCTGCATAAAAAATTTTACAACAAAAATATATTAACGATTAATTTTATAGTTTTGTTTTTTAATAACAGTGGAGCAAATCTTCTAGTTGAAAAATAAAAAAAACTTAAAATAAGTTAAGTTCGGCTGTGACGAGTCTTATACGAGTATATCCTTCACTGTGTTAGCCAAATATTCATATTTTTCATTTTCCACATTCTTCTATAATATTTTATTAAAAAAATTTATTTATTTATTATTGTAGCCAAATGTCGATTTAATAAACTACCCGTTTCAATAAAAAAGATCAAATAAATTTGAAAATAAAAAATTATATAAAAATATATATTACAAGAATTGTTAAAATTAATTCTCTTTGAATAATAATTTTTTTTTATCACCCTTATTCCATTTGGTCTCATCGACATAAAACGGCATCAATTTGTATCGTTTCTAGTAAGTCTGAATTACAATTTTCAATGTTGACACTTATTTGGTATTATTTAATGACGTTTGCTATCGATTTTTTATTAAAAATTTTAAACAAACTATGACAGCTGTTAGAAAATACCAAATTATAAGTGAATTGATGTCGACGACGACAAGAACTGATGTTGCTTTAAAATTGATGACGATGTTGCCGACACCAAATGGCATAAGGGTGAATAATCCTAAAAAAAACTAATTAAATTCAGTTGAAGCAACTAAAATTGACGAGTTGTAATAAAAATACTTTTTGGAAGCAGACACTCAATTTTTAAATTAATAAAAAAGAAATTCTAAGAAAGATATCCTGAAGCGTAAATAATAAATTACTCATTAACATAGATTTACAGTTCGAATTATAATTAGAATTATACCAAAAAAAAATATAATTTAATTTTGCAAACCTTAAATATATATCAAATAAAGAATTTTAAATTAAGGACAAAAGTCAAAAAATGTTACAATAGCATTTCTGTATTAGTAGTTCTGTTTAGTGCTTGACACACGATCAATCGTTTAACATTCATCATGAGAGGGTGTGCGTATTTTTTAAATATGACCGTCACACGTATACGTTGTGTGTGAATTTGACGAAAATCAAAACTACTACAAATTGGTTTTTTTTATTGCTATTATGTAATAGCAATAAAAATTTTTTGTGACACCTTTTTTTTACCGACGGCAAAATGTACTATTTTTATGTTTATTTTTTTGACCAATATCTTTTTTTTAATTATTTGAGTAGGGTTTTCGTACGGGCTATTTCCGGTCAACTATTTGTTTCCAAATGTAAATTGAACAAAATTCATTTAATTTATATTTTTTTCCCAACGTTTCGTTTGTTTGTTTCAAACTTTTTCAGTATATTTTAAAAAAGTTAATTTTGTTTTGATTTTTTTAAATTTAAACATTATGAAATTAAATTACAACCAATTAAATTAAGTTATTTTTATTTAATGTGTTTTGACGACGACAAATTGTACGTCTTTACACATTAAGAAAATCACATAAAAACGAGATTGATATCAATCAGTTTGATGTGTCTATCAGTAAATTTAATTTTTTCACAAGCTCAAATGCATAATTTAAGGTTGAATGATTGATCGTCTAGCACCTCCATTATACTGTAGTGCCATCGCTACACACAGAATAGACACATACATACAAATGTGTGTATAAAACCGATTAACTGTTTTTGTTTTGAGTGCACAACATTACGCACATGCATAGCTTACAAATTTCCATTAAAAATACAAAGGAAAAAATTATTAATGAAAACCTAAAATTGAGTTTGTATTTTTGATTGTAGACTGATTGCTTTAATTTTTTGCGCCAGATATTACGACTATCATTTCTAACAAAACTCTGTACCGTTTTGTAATTTAGACAAAGACATTCAGAAAATGATAAAAAATAGAGGTAGTGTTTTTGACTCAAAACTCCGCCTTAATAGTAACTGAGAGACAGAAACAATTGACAGATTGGTATGTTATACTTTTCTGTACGTTGTTGAGAGACTTCAATGCCTTGACGGACAGACAGACAGACAAACGGACATCGCTTATTCGACTCCGCTATTCATAAAGATAGGGTGTCCCATGTACGGTGTAGAAATAACAAACTTATATATACGTTTGTTACTTACAGTGAAGGGTATACAAAATTGAGTCGCTTCCACTTCAGTGATACAGCGAAAACTATTTCGGCCTATAAGTCATTTTTCAAACGAAATTTATATAATGAATTTATATAGTGAATTTTTTTTAAATCAGTCATTGGTAAATTGCGAACAAAAATTAAAAGACTTCTGTAAAATAATAAATTTTGACAGACTTGAAGAAAACTTAAAAGAAACATGTAAAAACATCTCGCGAATGGGCAACTCTAGGTACTACATACAAATAATACGTTATAATGATTTACTATAGAAAAATTATTTTCGCTTAGATTTTTCCTTTTTTAATGAATGTCTTTGATTTTTTGAGCGTATTTGTTGAATTAGCCATTGTACACCCTCATCAAGTCCATCTCCAGTTTTTGCACTACTAGAACTAATGTGCCATGGCTTAGATATAATAGATGCCAAATCTAAAGCTGCAAATAAATGATAATAGTTTATATTTTTAAAAGTGTATGTATATATGTATTGTATATGCATACTTATATAAAGACCTATTTAGCTTGTTAGATTTTTAAAATATTAAAATCATTTAATTAAATGGTGTAAAAAAATAAGTATTCAAATGTTTGGTCATTATTTTAACGAAACTTGGGAGTAATCCACTGAGGATTCAGAGTATATTCTGATTCAATGGTTTATATAAATATGCTATCCTCACAGTACTTATTGTACTAAGTAAAAAAAATTTTTGATTTTCTATGAGAATATTATGAAAAATAATGCATTTAGCACATAAACTTAATTGGAATTAATCACAAAAAAAATAATAATAATAATATATTTATTACAATAGTCTGCGTCCCCTAGTATATAAGAAATGAGAACATCCACAGAGATTTAGAAATTCCAACGGTTCGGGAGGAAATTCAAAAATATTGTACTAAGTACGTTCACAAGCTGACGACCTATCCAAACGCCCTCGCCAGAGGCTTATTACAGTTCGAGGGACACAGGAGGCTTAAGAGAAGTGATACCTTAGAATATTTCTTTTATTCCTAAGATTTGAGCACAAGAAACTAGTAATTACATGGGTAATAATTATTTAAGTTTTTTTCTTTTTTATATTTAAGATTTGGATACTTATTGTAATTTTCTTATAGAAAGATTCAATAAAAAAATAAAAAAAAAGGTATCACTTCTCTTAAGCCTCCTGTGTCCTTCGAACTGTAACAGGGCCCTGGCGAGGACGTTTGGATGTATCGCCAGTTTGTGAACGTACTTATTTCCTAATTTCCTCCCGAACCGTTGGAATTTCTAGATCTCTGTGGATATTCTCATTTCTTGTATACCAGGGGGCGCAGACTATTGTTCGTAAAATATTCGACTGTCTTCTTTGTAACTTTTGGATGTTAGATGCACATGTGGTTCCCCATAGCTGAATGACATATATTCAGATTGGTTTAATAATGGCTTTATATAATAGAACTTTATATTCCAAAGATAGAGATGAAAATGGACCTATTAGCCACATTAGTCGAGCTGTTTTTAGTTTTATAGCTGAGATTTTGGCCTCAATGTGTCGTGACCATGTTAGGCGTGTGTTTAGATGGATTCCTAGATATTTAGTTTGGGTTAGTAATTTTTAATAATATTTAATAGTACAAAATTATAGATTTATACAAGGTGGCTCAGAATGAGCTATATGGCTTAAATGATTTATAACTTTTTTATTTATGCGGTTACACTGCTCTGCAAAAAATCACTTTTTGCCTCTCCTTTAAATAAAGCTATGTGGACTATATGGATTTTAATGCGATAAACTCAAATCCGTTTTCGGTTTTTCTCCATCACGTAGGAATTTTTTTTATGGGCGTGTCAATTTTTTTTCACTAAATTAGTCAGGTACGAAGACATATTTCAGCCTAACTCGAGAACGACTTATTCGATTTTCATTAAAAAAAACACCAAAAGATGCGAAACGATATTAAAATTAATTTAATTCCGGGGAAAACTTTTTTTCTTGCAAAATTCGTTATTTTTTTTCAGGATTCCTAGATATTTAGTTTTTGTTTCTACCGGAACAATGACGTTATTTATTTTTATTGACGGACAATTTGCCTTTCTTAGTGTGAAAGTCACATGGGCACATTTTGATGCACTTACTTGTTGGTGTTTGTAGGGAGAAGTCGTGTTACTTTTGTGAGGAGACCATTATGCCAAACTTTGTCAAATGCTTGGGAGACATCAATAAACAATGCTGAACAAAACAGCTTTTTCTCGAAGGACGACCTGATTGCAGTAACGATTCTGTGAACCTGCTCTGTAGTTCCATGACCAGCCCGGAAGCCGAACTCATGTTCTGGAATAATATTTCGCCCTGCTAGATGGGGCGCTATTTTTTGGAGGAGGACTTTTTCGAACAGCTTTGAAAGGATGGATAATAAACTGATAAGTCTGTATGGCGTAATTTGAGTAGCGTCTTTACCCGGTTTTTGGATCATGACAATTTCTGAAATCTTCCAAGAGGACGGGAAAATCCCCACTCTTAAGATGGCGTTAAAAATGAACAATATAATTCTCTGGCAAGTTCATCAGCATTGAATTAGTAATTCGATCAGCGCCGGGCGATTTTTTCGCATCAAGATTTTTGATTGCCATTTTAATTGAGGGCAACCGCATCTTTATATGATTTTCAATGGAATCGCTGATTTATGGAGGATTAATATCACTATTTATTTCATGTGGAGTGAAAACGTTTTCCAAATGGCTAGCAAAAGCATTTGCTCGTTCACTAGGATTTTCAGCCCAGCTAAGGTCCTCAAGTCTTAATGGAGGTTCACAGCTTTCCATAGGCTGTGGTCGGTTTTTGTTGTCGGATCCAAACTACTTAAATAATTTGCAAGCGCTGACTCATGCTGTAGACGCGGCTTTTCTTCAAGTATTTTTTGACACAAATTCAATTGGCTCTTTAAAGATGAAGAACGATTTCTCTGCCATTCCCTTCTCAATTTTCTTTTTTGTCGGCTGAGGGCTTCAATATCAGCTGATGACTTGAACGGTTTCCTCCTATATGTTTTTCTCATTGGAGTTGCATTTCTAGCTGCACAAGTAATAACGTCTGTAAGGTGGTTCACAGCACATTGTATATCAGACGAGTTCCTTAGAGGGATGTTATGGGAGAGATGAGAGCTCACATACATTTTACACTTTAGCCAGTTCGTGTATCGGTTCGGATAGAACGTAGGAGATACTTCTGAGTTTATAAAAATATTACGTAGTGTAATTATAGTCGGCGAATGATCAGATGATAAGTCTTCTAGGGGCCTAATCAGAAATTGGTCAAATTTAATATTTCTAATAACAGTGAAGTCAATAAGGTCTGGCTTTTTCGTACAGTCTGTAGGCCAGTATGTGGGCTCACCGCCAGATACGACATCTAGACTATTTTGAGCAATAGCTGCCTACCTCTTGGGCTAATAAGTCTAGAGCCCCAGTGGGTATGCTTAGCGTTGTAGTCTCCTACTGCCAAGAAGTTGTGTCCCAATGTTGCGAAGAAACTTTTGAAATTGTCGCTCTCAATTATGTGCTTGGGGTGACAGTACACACATGAGATTGTGGTATGAAAATCAGTAAGACTTATAGAGGTTTCCTGAATGTAATCCTTCCCAAATTCTGGCATAACAAAGTGCCTCACGTTTTTACGCACAATGACGGCCCTGCCACCACATGCCTTTCCACTTGGATGTTTAGTGTCATAAGTAATGAACCCGTTAATTCTAAAGCAATTCTTTACAATAAAGTATGTTTCGGATACCAAAAGGATGTCTATTTCCTGCCTGTGTAGGAAATCTTCTACATCGAACCTATGTTGGGATAACCCGTTCGCATTCCAGTAGCAAATACGAAACTGGGTCGTTTTATTTTTGTCTAAGAAGGGTCTGCAGAATCATGTTCTGATTCCAAATCATTTCTTGAAACATGCCCTGCATATTATTCATAAAACTGTTCATGTTGGTCATGAAATTGTTTATTGTCTCCGTCAGCTTGACTTTGGTAAGCCGTCGAGAGTGCTGAGATTGTCAAAGCAGTTCAGTTCTGGTTGACATATTAATTTACTTCCGTCTAGCCCGGAATTAGTTGGTGGATACAAAAAACAAGCCGTATAGTGAAAAATACTTAAATTAGGAATGTAAATACTTAGTTTCCATTCCTATTAGTTAAGCAAATTCAGCTCAACTCAACAGTTGCGTATTTGCTGCCATTTTTGATCATAAAATATTTTATCTACTAAAGTCAACATGTTGCATGTTGTGTCAACTAAATTTAAAACAACTAATTTAAGAAAAAATCAATTAAAAATTCTGTATTATCCATACTTTTTGTTAAAGAAATTGCTTTAGTTAATTATTATTATTTATTTTGTAATTTTTTTCCTTTTTTTCAACAGTTGTGTAGGAGTTGAGCTTAACAGTTACATCTTATGAACGCACCCAATTATCGCTTTTAAACTTGTGTTCACATTAGACAGTGTGACAAAAAAAAGAAGTGCAAATATCTTATTTTTCTGGTAGGTGCTGTCGAGTACAACAAGAATATGTTTTTAGAATTTCCCAAACACCCTCAAAATCTTGAGTTACGGGTAAAAAAACAACCTTCTTGCACTTATAAACCTATAACTCAGTTGAATATCAACCGATTTTAAGTTTCTCAACTGATTTGGAAAGATAATATGGTTTATATAAATACCATTCAAGTAAACTTAAGAAATCTATGCGTATTTCTCAACCAAAAAATTATTTTGCAATTATTTTCGCCATTTTTATCTTTGAAGACGTTTTTACACACCATTTTGTAAAGGAACCGTACAATTTTTGAATTTATTTTCAAAATATGTTTATTTATGAGTAAAACCCACCGTTAAAAATTGACTGAGTTAATAAATTTCTTATTAAAACAAATTTTTTTTGCAAAAATGCTTACACAATATTTTTTAATTTTTTTTATATGCTTTCTATTTAAGCGGGCTTCAGACTATTGTATTTAGTATTAATAAATACATGTCAAAAATGTATTAAGTAAAAACCCAATAGTGTGAAAACAAAATGTTAGGCAAGTGTGGTGAAATACTTAAGTATTTTTGGCAGTATTATGGTTTTTGTCATTTTTAGATTTTTTTCTAAGCTATCAAACTTCTCATTTCATCAGGGTTGCTTTTGTACAAGCAACCAAAGAAAAAACTAGAAATCAGCTGTGAAATTATTTGCCGCATTTTGTATTTTATTTAAAGTGTGATTTTATGATTTTTGACAGTCTATTTGATTTGCATCTGATTTCGGTCTCACTCGATCTAAGAAAAATGCTAATACTCTATATTATAATGTGAAACCCGCTTTAGTGATGCTTCTAGAATGATGAATATGCAATTTGAACAACAGTATTTGAATTATTTTATTTTTTTTAAATTTGTATATTTTTACACATACATTTTATGATATGGTTTGTGGTTAAATTCCATTTACTTTTATGATTGTAAAAATAACTTGGAAAACCCAAAATAGTTCTTTTTAAATATTACAAGCCGTGCTTGAAATCCATAAAAAAATCATTCTATTCAAGCGATTCACTTCATTTTTTCTCCATTATCTACAATATGTATTAATTTTTTAAATACTATAAATATTTTTACTAAAATTGAATGTAAACACAGTTTGTTTACTTGTCAGTATGCTTGTCACACTTGAAAAGTTGCAAAGCTTATTTGTCAGTATGGGTCGAGAGAACTCAGTTTTTCAGGCCGAAATACATGCAATAGAGCTCTGCCCAATAGAGAAACTAAAAAGAGACAAAAATAACAGTCACATCTATATTTACTCGGACAGTAGAGCGGCATTACTGGCTCTCAGTCCGTTTGAGATAAGATCAAAACTGGTCCGGCATTGCCTAGAACTTCTAAAGAGACAAGCATCTAATAACAGGGTTCACTTGCACTCCAAAAAAAGTTTACTAAATTCAAGTAAATTTTAGCTTAAAATTAATACAATTTTCTTACAAGGTAGTTAAACTGTACTCATTCCAAGAATATTCTTACTCAAAATAACTACACCGTTCTTAATACGAAGTACAAAATATCTTTATTATATAATTAATATTTTCTTATTTAAAAGTCAAAGTTCTTTAACTGCAGTAAAAATCATCTTCTTTCTACTTTAAATTTCTTTGATTTTAGTTAATGAATATGCTCAAATTAAGTTTATTTTACTGAAAGTTAAGATAATATTCTTGTTTTTTAAAGCCAAAAGTTACTAAATTCAACTACACTACGTTTTTAATTCCAGTATTTCTTCTTAAATTTAAGTAAGATTGTTAACTCAAGGTAAATTTTTCTTAAAATAAAGAAACATTTTTCTTTATTTGAGTAAAGGCTATCTTATTATTTATTCTGTACCGTACTGAATTTAAGTACTAAATTCTATCTACAACACGTTTAATTTAATATTTTTTATGCGTTTTTATTTATTAAATGTTTAACAATTCAGTTAATATGTTTCAAAAATAATTAAATAAATGTTATAGAAATACACTCGAAATAGCTGGTATTATTAACTTACATTATTATTAAAATTCTTTTATTTAAACATTTTTGTTTATAAATATTATTTAAATATTTGTAAGGGCCATTATTGACACTAAACGATAACTAAAAGTAGGATGCTATCGAACAGGTAAATGCTTTTTATTTATTACAAACATACTTTAACTAAAAAGTGTATGATAAACTAAAGATAGGGGAACTTGTAATAATGGAAAAAAGTTATTGATCACTTTATCAATTACTTTAACTAAAGCTAATTATAGCTATATGAGATATTAAAAAGTGGTTTAGGTCTTACAAAATAATTATTTTTTAATAATATCTTATGAATAGGAGGAGATTTTATAGCGGGAAAAATTTTGTATCCTTCGAAATTTTTATCTACAAGATACGATAAAAATGTTTTTTTCATATGAAATAACTTTTAGGTTTTGACATAAAACTAAAATTACCCCATTTAATAAAAATATTTCCTAAATTTTGAAGGCTTCAAATGTTGAAATATAAAAAAAAAATTATGAACCCTATTTTATAAATTGTACCATATCGGCAAAAATTTGAGTAGCACTTACATTTATTAAAATTTAAACTTCTTAAAATGTTTCTTATTTCTGTATAAAATGGTGAGTTTTGAATGCAATGTGAATAAAAGTTTTAATTTTAAAATTCAATATTATATCTGAAAAAGACATACAAAATTTGATTGCCAAAGACAAAGGTATATATTTTCTTGGTGTTATATTTTTAGCATAAGATTTATGTTCTTTATGTTTAGATTCAAACCCAAAAGTCCACAAAAAATTCTAAAATTCTAGGGTAATGACACAAGAAGTGGTGTTTTGGCTTTAAAGTATCACAAAAGAGAGTAATATAGTTTTTAGTATGATATTCGATATGGATTTTCAAATTAATTACATCTAAGCTTGTAAAATCGGACTTCATCACTAAATCTAATAATTCAGCTAAATATATTACAAACTTCCACAAATCACTGCTAG
Source organism: Thelaira solivaga (assembly GCA_947397855.1). Taxonomy (NCBI): domain Eukaryota; kingdom Metazoa; phylum Arthropoda; class Insecta; order Diptera; family Tachinidae; genus Thelaira; species Thelaira solivaga. The sequence continues at coordinate 45,777,875 of OX377614.1, forward strand.
TGTCTACAATATCTCCGATCTAAAGTGGGAAAAAGTGTGCGAAGGAGAGCATTTCTCTTCTTGACATTTTAAGTTTAAAAGCCTTTAAATGATGCATTTGTATTTCAGGAAAAATATTTATAAACTCTGTTTCACCATAATTGAAATTTTGTTTTCTAATATTAAACAGTTCTAAGTCAAACACTTTGGCATTAAGAAAGAGTTGAATAATATTGCAAAAATCATAATTTAGAATTCCTTCCAATACATCATGTAAAACATCACCATATAAATTATCCGTAACATGGTAATTGTTTATTTTATTAAATATTGAGTCTTCTCTTATACCTGTAATATCAAAATTATCCGTCAAAATATCGTCAATATAATTTGAAAAATTTCGCAACTGCATTTCGTTTTCCTCAAGTGTTTTTGATTTTATTCTGTAAATTTGACAAATCCTGCAAAAGTGTCTTGAAGTAAATGAACGAGAAAATCCCAGAATATTATTTAACGCTAAATTATCTCCTACAATTAAACTCAACCATAAAAATATTGTTTTCTTTCCATTTTCTGTATGTATTTCTGCACCATTTAGAATTTCTATCAATTTATGGAAGCATACATCATTACCAACAATTTTTACATCCATTGATTTAAATAATACAACAATAAAAATATTATGCAGTTTAAATTTTAAGAATTCTGGCGCTGTTGGGAATAAATAATAATCTGCTAAAAGGCTAGAAGGGTGTGACCCAAGAGGGTTGTTGACTTCAAAATCGTCGAAGTATAAGAAATAAGGTATGACCAACTTGTTGCTGACATTTTTGGTTTTATTTTTCCAAATTCTACCATTGCAAAAGTTTTTTAGGGTTGGCGATTCTAATTTTTTTTTTCAAATTTGGAACTTTATTGGAAACAAAGCACCTTTCATAGAAACTTCATCAAGAGCACATTCATGATTGATGACTATATTATTAACAGTGTTGTTCAAAGTTATAACTTGTAGACTTTCGTATAAATTAAGTTCATTTAATTTTTTAACGAAGTTATACTCGCTGTCAAAATTGTAGAAAGGCTTGTCACAAAAATTTTTTATTTTATTTAAAGCATGCTTAATTTGGGTAATATCGTGCGAATTTAATTCGTCTCTAATTGGATGTGTAATATTTTCGGTAAAACTTAGTTTTATTTTTCTGAACTCCTTTCTTGAAAAATATTTATTTGCATAGTTAGCTACAGACAATTTAAATGAACCGGCATATGTATAAGGCTTCGCTATTTATGTTTGTTAGTGCAAGTGCTTCATCATTTAGGTTTAACGTTTCCGAGTTATTTTCAATCGTTGTTATATTTGATGAGGTAAACGAAGAAAAATATTTGTTTGGTAGTATTTTGCTACAGGTTGGAAGTGGATTAACATTTGTAGTATCAACTGTATTAACAGATTCATTTTTCATATGTTTTGAAAATGCTTTAAAGCAACTAAATTTTTTGGGAATAATTCGAGAAGCAACACTCATATATAGGGCCCGCCAAATAACTTTTATTTTTTGAAAATGCTATAAAAACATCGAGTGTAGCTTCGGCTGTGTGGCACGTAGCGCCGTCCTGTTGAAACCAAATGTTGCCAATATCCTCCTCTTAAATTTTTGTGAACAAAAATTTGTTCAACATGGCCCGATAACGATCGCCATTGACTGTAACGGCTCATTTTCGAAGAAAAATGGCCCAATTATGCCTCTGGGCCAAAATCCGTATGCGTGCGGGTTTTTCTGTGCCCCAAATGCGACAATTTTGATTGTTTAGATACCCGCCAAGATCAAAATGAGCTTCATCTGAAAAGATGATTTTTTTTTTGGCAAAATCGGCATCTTCTGTAAGTCGATCGCAGGCCCACTTAGCGAAGCGAAAAAACGAATTATCTGTCAAATCACATATGAGCTAAGTGTTACCATTCACGAAATTAGCACTAATTGAAAAAAAAACGTTCGATGGCGGACCCTATACACTTATTGAAGGCAATTGATGTAAATATTTCAAATGACAAAAAAGCATTGAGCAATTTAAAATTTTCGTTTTACAGATAAAACAGTTAAAATCCATTTTAATAAAAATTAAAAGCAAAAAATATATTTTATTTAATATGAAAGACTTATTTTCAGATTAAGTACATGAAATATTTTAAATGCTACGTCAATCCATGTTATTAAATTCGAAAGTTTATAAAAAATATTACCATAAAATACATAAAATTCATTTGGGTGCAACAGAGATATACCAATACCACAAATTACTGGTTGAAGTGTTTGCTTCCTGCAGTAGAGATCATCAATTATTCTATAGTTGTTTTCTCAAAGTTTCGCTTTCGTGTACGGTTATTAATAACACACTTTCTGCATGTAGTAAATGTAATACTACAATGTTTCTTAAATTTGAAATGTATATATAATATAACACGCAATTATTTCTCAAATTAGTATGATAATTCAGTAACAATAAATTCTTACTACTGCACAATTATGTTAAACTAGAAATCTATACATACAAATAAACAAATTACTTTTACTGATGTGTTATGAATCGATCCACTTAAAAATTAAGTCAAATTTATATAAAATTATTTTTCATTAATTGTGTTTTGAAAAGCTTATCAATTAAATGAAAAATATTCCCATTATTTCAAATTGATCAATTTCCATTATTAAAGAACATATTAAAAATTAAAGCGATTATCTTGAGACTCTTTTAATTCCTTGATTAGCTCCGGACTTTCTGAACTTTTAACTTGCTTTTCAATTAACTGCAAAATAGGCTTACAAAATCTTTCCCACTTGTCAAAAATTTCATTTATTTTTTCAGGATATATAACAGAAAAATCAAAAAGAATTTAAAACATTTATATTTATCTTTTTAATTCAGTATGGTTTCATTGAAAATTAAAATAAAAAAACATCTAACCAATTTACATCCATAAGCTTGCTTTAAAACTGGCCATTCTTCAAATACATCCAACAGATTATGCTGTTCTCTGAGAAATTTGATTTTCATCTACATACATATGTTTTAATGGTAATTAATTTTGGTACAAAAATCTATTTGTAATTGAAAATTCTACAAGTTTGAAAATTAAATTAATGTACTTAAGTTTCCCTGCCGCCAAATAAGTTAATGTTACCAGCTACATGTGTGACCTTGGCTCATTCAAATACTCGTAAATGATTAGTATTTTTTTATATTATATTATTTTATATTAATTCGTATTAATTTAAATACATATTCATTTACCCTCTTTCGAGATTATAAATGGGGATTGATATGAGCAACTGTTCTATGACCTGCGTCTACAATCCTTTAAACCAATAACTCAATGACCGAATATAAATTTTGAGCCTTACAGCAAACAGAACCAATTGAACATTATTCGCTGAAGCTCAAAAACTTTCTAAGATTTTTTTACCAAAAAATAATCATATTGTAATATACCTTGGATATTGCCTTTTTCACCATTATTATTGGCTACTATAGTAACCTCATTACTAAACTCATAAACACCTTCTTTTCGCAACTTTGTAAGTGAGTTATGGTATCTGCTATACAAAAATCCTCCAGGTTTTCTTCCCTTAATCGGTATGTAATAAATATCCTTAAATTTTATTTAAAAAATTGATTTTCTATTTTTTTCGCAATATTTTCGAATGTTTTTGGAAACGATTTAATTTTATTTTCTAAAAGATATTAGACTATACAACTAGAAAACAATTTTCTGTGAGTTGAATTTAAAATTTTATTTTTTTCATAAAATTGGAGAATCTGTTTCCCATTAAGAGAAGATTTTAAAATATCTCCTATAAGAATCTTTATATATAAAGCGAAAACTTAAATGCAGATGAAATACATAACTTTTAAATAATTACCTCTTCAAGATCCGCTTGTGAAAATTTTTTATCTAAAGCTTGGTGATGATGGCAACAATCAGTCGCTACAATTCTCTATATAAACAATGAAAGCGTCTTATATTAAATGGATGATATACAGCAAAATAGTATATGCTTATCTGTTCTTTCTGCCACTTTTTTAAGTGGTACTCAAATTGTAACCTCGGACCGTATAAATTTTTTGGAATTATTTCGTCCAAGCAGGACTTATCCAAGTATTTCAGATTGGTTGTGTCAAAACTGTGGTCTACAAATAGGAAAATTTGTTCGTACACATTTTGTTACAAATTGCTTATTTATAAAAAAAAACAAGTTAAAATCGACTGCGGTATTTATAAAGATCCAGAATATATATGATTCGAAAAAATTTAATTTACAATAAATATTCTTTAATAATTTATTTTAATTTTTCTACACTTTTAAATATTTACCTTCCAGAATTTTCTGGAATGATTCCCCTTTTAAATGTCTTAGTAATTCCTTTAAATTATTGGCCATTCCGTGCTCCAGAAACTACAACAAAATTCACTTTTTTCACTATACTTTGAAAACCAATTGTAATTATATATTTAAATTTTTTTTTTGTTAAATGACTGTACTAATTTTGTTCTGCTTTTTTCAAGTGCTTCTTTATATCACCGAGCAACCAGAGGTGTCAGAATGCAGATATAGTACACATTTTCTTTGTCTTTTTTGCACAAACCCACCACACTTGCTTAACATTTTGTTTTCACACTATTGGATGTATTAATACTAAATACAATAAAGGAGCATCAAGAAGTTATTTATTGAAAGTAGTGTTGCCAAATGGGATTATTTATCCCCAATTTTATAAAAGCAGTTACATACAAATACATTTTTAACTCCCAAAAAAGCTTTACTTTTTGCATGTTACACATATTTAATTTTAGTAAGAACTTTTAAATTATATAATTTTGTTTTGCGAGTATATTTCCTATTTAAAAAAAAATTCTTCATTTGTTAGTCATATGGCAACAATAATGTAGAATGCTTTTTATTTTTGTGTATGGGGAATGGGGTATTTCAGGGAGGCTGAAAGCCTTCTGAGCGCTATTCACTTGGAAATAGCCAGAGGTGATTCGTTGATGAACTGGCAAATACTATGGATTTGATTTTGATTATTTGTTGGAATTGGTTGCAAATGGGCTGACAGCTGTGGCATTCTGTTACCTTAGTACAAGGGAGTGACATCGCGTGGAAACGGCTTTCAGGCTAATGTCGCAGCTGCCTTCCATCCCGGTAAAATCTTGGCAAGGACTTGGAGAACGCTCTAAATCACGTTGCCGTTAAGTTGGCCGTGCCGGTTTAGTTGATACGACATCCTAATTAACGCTCGACTTGGCTCTGAACACAAGCGCCCATAACGTCTTGTGTCAACCTTTGCGAGGACCTCACTGCATGCAAAGGGATTCTCGGGGTCGTCATAGGGGTAACTGCACTACGGACTTAGATAAAAACTTCAAGTTGGGACCCATATAGAAAAAAATGACATCATTAAATAAAAAACAATAACAAGCGAAAAGATAAATGATAAGCCAAACGAAAAACCGAGTAGGAACAATGCATACTATGTGTTCTCAGATAGTATGAATAATAAGAAGGACGACGGAGTATATTTAACAGCCAGGCCCGAGAATAGGACCCGCCCTTTAACGCCAAATGCGATTGTGGACGCTCAAATATTTACGCGCCAGTTTGACTAGGTAACTAGTCCAACAGGAACCACTCCGAAGACTAAGGTTGATACACCAACACCAAAGGCAGATTCTACTCCGGCAGGTAAGGAAATACAAACCGGCATGCACAGATACGTAACTGTTACCAAACGTAAGGCTAGTCCTAGAACTAATCAACAGGAGCGCACAAGTAAACAGTACAAGGGCAGTCAGGCGGCTACGATACCAGTCTCCGAAAATAGATTTTCAATACTTGCACCCACAGACGATGCACCAGTAGAACATGCGTCTAAAGAACACAAACTTCCACCTATCTATTTGCCCGAGCAAACATCGAAAGCTATTGTAAATCTTTTATCAAAGATTGTGGGAAAAGATCATTTTTACGTAGCTTCTATACGAAGATGACAGATACAGGAAACGAAAATCCAAGCCCGTACTGAGAAAAATTATCGCTTAATTGTTAATAGTCTTAACGCCGAAGAAAAGAATTACTACACGTACCAACTGAAAAGTGCTAAAGGCCTGGTGGTTGTGGTAAAGGGCATTGACAGTTCCGCCCCATCTGACGAAATCAAGAAAGCTATTGAGAATGAAGGCTACGATGTGAGAAATGTTCACAACATACACAACAAAGGTAAAATTCCCCAACCAATGCACCATGTGGAGATTGCTTTTAATGCAGCTCTTCTTAAGACAAAATTTCAAAGCATCCTATTTACAATTTGAGATATCTTCTTAACCGAAGAATAACAGTAGAGGAGCCACATAAGCGTAATGGCCCTGCACAATGCACTAATTGAAAAGAGTTTGGCCACATAAAATCTTACTGCAAGCTACCATCTGTTTGCGTAATGTGTGGTAATGCGCATAAAACCACGGAGTGTACAGCACTTAAAAACGGCCCCACTGTGAGAAAGTGCAGCAGTTGCGGTGGAAGACATTCTGCTAATTATAGAGGATGTGAAGTATTCGAGAGGATAAAAAAATCGAATCAACCTCGAAGTCGCGCCAATGCGAAATATCGCGAATTGAACTACCCGAGCCTTCATACTGAAGCTACTGCAATACCTAATGGATAGAGATAGATGTGGATAGAGTGAACTATGCCCAACAACACTTCGATGGCTTACCAAAGTCAAACATTTCCAACGTGGAAAATCTTTCATATGCCCAAGTACTAAGGAACAGCCCTCAGGTCTTCAACGATACCAGCTCTAGTTCAATCGACAAGCTGACGGATACAATAAACAATTTCATGACCAACATGAACAGTTTTATGAATAATATGCAGGGCATGTTTCAAGAAATGATTTGGAATCAGAACATGATTCTGCAGACCCTTCTTAGACAAAAATAAAACGACCCAGTTTCGTATTTGCTACTGGAATGCGAACGGGTTATCCCAACATAGGTTCGATGTAGAAGATTTCCTACACAGGCAGGAAATAGACATCCTTTTGGTATCCGAAACATACTTTATTGTAAAGAATTGCTTTAGAATTATCGGGTTCATTACTTATGACACTAAACATCCAAGTGGAAAGGCATGTGGTGGCAGGGCCGTCATTGTGCGTAAAAACGTGAGGCACTTTGTTATGCCAGAATTTGGGAAGGATTACATTCAGGAAACCTCTATAAGTCTTACTGATTTTCATACCACAATCTCATGTGTGTACTGTCACCCCAAGCACATAATTGAGAGCGACAATTTCAAAAGTTTCTTCGCAACATTGGGACACAACTTCTTGGCAGCAGGAGACTACAACGCTAAGCATACCCACTGGGGCTCTAGACTTATTAGCCCAAGAGGTAGGCAGCTATTGCTCAAAATAGTCTAGATGTCGTATCTGGCGGTGAGCCCACATACTGGCCTACAGACTGTACGAAAAAGCCAGACCTTATTGACTTCACTGTTATTAGAAATATTAAATTTGACCAATTTCTGATTAGGCCCCTAGAAGACTTATCATCTGATCATTCGCCGACTATAATTACACTACGTAATATTTTTATAAACCCAGAAGTATCTCCTACGTTCTATCCGAACCGATACACGAACTGGCTAAAGTGTAAAATGTATGTGAGCTCTCATCTCTCCCATAACATCCCTCTAAGGAACTCGTCTGATATACAATGTGCTGTGAACCACCTTACAGACGTTATTACTTGTGCAGCTAGAAATGCAACTCCAATGAGAAAAACATATAGGAGGAAACCGTTCAAGTCATCAGCTGATATTGAAGCCCTCAGCCGACAAAAAAGAAAATTGAGAAGGGAATGGCAGAGAAATCGTTCTTCATCTTTAAAGAGCCAATTGAATTTGTGTCAAAAAATACTTGAAGAAAAGCCGCGTCTACAGCATGAGTCAGCGCTTGCAAATTATTTAAGTAGTTTGGATCCGACAACAAAAACCGACCACAGCCTATGGAAAGCTGTGAACCTCCATTAAGACTTGAGGACCTTAGCTGGGCTGAAAATCCTAGTGAACGAGCAAATGCTTTTGCTAGCCATTTGGAAAACGTTTTCACTCCACATGAAATAAATAGTGATATTAATCCTCCATAAATCAGCGATTCCATTGAAAATCATATAAAGATGCGGTTGCCCTCAATTAAAATGGCAATCAAAAATCTTGATGCGAAAAAATCGCCCGGCGCTGATCGAATTACTAATTCAATGCTGATGAACTTGCCAGATTGCGCTGTGAGAATTATGTTATTCATTTTTAACGCCATCTTAAGAGTGGGGGTTTCCCGTCCTCTTGGAAAATTTCAGAAATTGTCATGATCAAAAAACCGGGTAAAGACGCTACTCAAATTACGCCATACAGACTTATCAGTTTATTATCCATCCTTTCAAAGCTGTTCGAAAAAGTCCTCCTCCAAAAAATAGCGCCCCATCTAGCAGGGCGAAATATTATTCCAGAACATGAGTTCGGCTTCCGGGCTGGTCATGGAACTACAGAGCAGATTCACAGAATTGTTACTGCTATCAGATCGTCCTTCGAGAAAAAGCTATTTTGTTCAGCATTGTTTATTGATGTCTCCCAAGCATTTGACAAAGTTTGGCATGATGGTCTCCTCACAAAAGTAACACGACTTCTTCCTGCTAACACCCACAAGCTGATTAAAAGTTACTTGACTGATAGAACATTTAAGGTACGGTAAAAAAATGTATTTTTACCAGTTAAGAAGATTTCTGCTGCAGGCGTCCCCCAAGGAAGTATACTTAGCCCGCTATTATACATCGTCTATACATCCGATATGCCTACAAATCAACATACTATCACGTCAACGTTCGCAGATGACACGGCATTTCTAAGTGTGAACAAAGATCCAGGAACTGCAGCTGAGCACTTACAAGCTCATATAAACGAGCTGGAAGGTTGGCTAAATAAATGGAAAATCAAAGTAAATCCATCAAAATGTGCCCATGTGACTTTCACACTAAGAAAGTCAAATTGTCCGCCAATAAAAATAAATAACGTCATTGTTCCGGTGGAAACCGAAACTAAATATCTAGGAATCCATCTAGACAAACGCCTAACATGGTCACGACACATTGAGGCCAAAATCTCAGCTATGAAACTAAAAACAGCTCGACTAATGTGGCTGATAGGTCCATTTGCATCTCTATCTTTGGAATATAAAGTTCTGTTATATAAAGCCATTATTAAACCAATCTGGACATATGGCATTCAGCTTTGGGGAACTGCGTGTGCATCTAATATCCAAAAGTTACAAAGAAGACAGTCGAATATTTTACGAATAGTCTGCGCCCCCTGGTATATAAGAAATGAGAATATCCACAGAGATCTAGAAATTCCAACGGTTCGGGAGGAAATTGAAAAATATTGTACTAAGTACGTTCACAAACTGGTGACACATCCAAACGCCCTCGCGAGGGACCTGTTACAGTTCGAGGGACACAGAAAGCTAAAGAGAAGTAATACCTTGCGCCTAGCGAGAAGAGACTTATAACTTTTTTATCTATAAGTAGAATATTTCTTTTATTGTTAAGATTTGAGTACAAGTAACTAGTTATTACATTAGTAATAATTATGTAAGTTTTTTTATATTTTTTTTACAGTTAAGACTTGGATACTTATTATAATTTTCTTATAGAAAGATTCAATAATAATAAATAATTAAAAAAAAAAATTTTTTTTTGTGTATGATATGTGCGCATTTAATTGGCTGCACAAAAGCATACTTGAAAGGAATTACAAGCATTTTTTATTATAAAATATTACAAATGTTTGTAGTGATTTATGTACGCTTGTGCCGCCCTTCAATGTGTTTACAAGAATATCTGACTAGGCAATAACACATACACAATTTGTATGGGTAAGGTTATATGGACTCCATTAAAAAATAGGTTGCTTTATTAAAATTAAGTTCGCGACTAACTCATACAACGATATTATCTAAAAAAATTTTTACTAAATTGTATATATTTTAAATTGAACTTATTTTAAAGAAATTTCCAGAACGAAATTTAAGGTAGTGTTTAACTTAATATAAGTTAATTCATTACTTTAAAAATACTTTTTTCTCAAAATAAATATCCATATCCTTAATTTTAGTAATGTTTATAATATACACATTTAACTGAAATTAAGTAAAAGTTATTAAATTGTAGAATATATTTCTTATATTGAAAAATTAAAAAATTTACTTACTTCTTTTAAGTTAACAAAAACAATTGAACTAAATTTAAAAAAGTTGTATACTTATGCCCAGTATTTGATTTCGCACTTAAGTGTCATTTGAACTTTAAGTTCCATTTAGATACAAAATAGAGTTTCTAACTATAAACTTAAATCATATTTAAATGTCCAATCTTGGGCATTTAAAGTCCACTTTAGTTGCACATATTAAACATATGATTTTGACAGTTTTAATTTTTTTGTATATCTCGTACAAAAAAGGTTATTGTGCTTAATTTAATAAATATAAATTATGCTGCTGTACTTTTTTACAGCAGACAATAAAAAGTGAACTTCAGTTGAAACAAAATTTTCAGTTCTCTTCATTTGGCTTAATTTTGTTTTTTCCATTTTCAAAATATTACTTTTTTATTATTATTTTTTTTGCTTTGACACATCTGTTTTTTTGGATAATGATCATTAATTTTTAATAATTCATGATGCAACTTAAGTTCAAAACGACAATCAACTAATTCTAGATTTAAGTACGAACTCAAAAACTGGGGGTTACACATCTGCACAAATGTATTTGGATTTGGGTAGTACTTCTGTACTCTGCAGCAAGTGCATGTATTTGCAAATACAAACAAAAATGAGTTCACATTTCAGGAACAACAAAATTTACGACTGACTACTTACTTCTGCTTGCTTGCTTTTAGTATTTGTATATATTCGTATTTGTTTATGCAGTACACGACTATTTTTACAAATCATTTGTAGAAATCGCAAATACATCAAATGCTTCAAATGGATTTGGTACTTTTGAGCTATGACTCATAGCTACAGGCATTAACACAGAGAATCTCTATACATCTTTATTAAAGAAGTGTTCTCTATACATACTTCTTTAATAAAGATGTATAGAGATTCTTTGTGTTAATGCCTGTAGCGAGAGAGGGAATTTAAATGAGAATGATTATTTTTCGAGACTGTTGTTGCCAGATATATAAAAGTCGCCATGGCTTATGGAAATACATTAAATTTTTACACACATATGAAAAGCTACATTTCTTTTTTTTTATATATAAAAGTGTAATTTATATTATATTTAAATATAATTTATATTTACAACCTCATATTTTATAGGCTAATAATAAACAAAACGGAGTTATTAACATCGGTCGATTTTTTTTGAATGATTTGCCGATTTTGTGTTAAGAAGTGTTTTAGCTCCCGTAAAGTATTTGGTGTTCCGCAAATACAGTACTCATTTTTGTAGTACTTTTTTCGATGAGTTATTTGCTTTTTCTTGTTCCTATTTTCGGAACAAGGTTTTTCCAAATGCTTACGGATAAGAACTTGAAAAGCAACACTTCACTACTCTTCACTATTTAAACTCTGTGAGCAAGTAACTACTTGTATTCACTTTTGGCAAATATATTTACAAATACAAAACAGTTATTTATTGCATATACCTACTAGACATCCCTACAAAACATGTGTCAATTTTTATAGAAATCTGTTTACAAATAGAATTTTAATTCTTAATCCAAATAATACAGCCATTCACAACTTTATAAAGTGTCTCAAGTTTTTGGCAGCATTATCATTAGAGGCGCCAAAGTGGACTTGGCGGGTTTCTTAACGCGTTAACTTTAGCATCACAAAGTAATGAATCAACTGTTTAATAGTGTTTTCAGACTGAGTGAATTTAACATAAATGCGGTTTTAACGTTAAATTCAACTCATAAAAACTGTATTTACACCATACAAAGTGAATTTAATAAATCCATTAAATGCTATTTTGGAATTGTATTTAAGTTGCATTTATGAAATTTTATTGAATGAAATAATAAATAAAATAAAAACCATTTCAAATATTTTCAGAAGAAAATGCTTTCAATGGCAGCAGCAATAAAAACAATAAAAGCTTTTCGACGAAAGACAAAGAAAATATGTGTCTCGTAGATGTGGTTATCAGTCTTGAGTAGTGCACGAACGAACTAGTCGATGTTTTAAATTCCTATAGTTCATTTCTTCATCTCTTCATATTAAATGAAGGAACGAAAGTTGCCAATTATTTTCTTTTACAAAAATTGTATTTAAGACAAATAAACTGAAAAAGAGAAAATGTTTTATTCATGTCAAAAAGTCAATTTTAAGCTATTTTGAATTTAAACCTTAAGTTTTTTTTAGCCATAGTGGCTGAAGTACTTTTTGAATTAAATTATTAAAGCAGAAATCGAAAACAAAATTTAAAATTTTTTTCTAATTTTCAATGACAATCAAAAGTATAAGTGATAAGGATACAAAAGATCAGATGAACGAACTATTCCTTTTTAATTTTTAAACTAAGAAGAACGCTCACTAATATGAACTACGGAGCACAACTCTAAAGCTAGAATTAACCGAACGTCCCGTAAGATTTCGTTACCAGCTGATCCGTTTTGTTATATGAAAAGCAATGAAAGTGCTTATCGAAAACAAATATCACGTTGACGGTACGGCAAGATTTGTATAAAATAGAATTTAGCAACATTTTTACGGCGCGTTTATGCACAGCTGAGACAGAGTAGTTTTTTATTGAAAAAAGTGAAGCGCGTATAAACGAAAGTTTAAATAATTAAAGTGCTTAAAACTTTTATAAAAATAACAAAAACCAACTAAAAAGAACAATATTAAATAATTAACAACAAGAAGTGCAATACATTTTTTTGTAAAAAAAAAGAAAAAAAGTGCTTTTGTATATATGTATAATATAATTTCATTTGTGTTATTATGTCAAAAGCATATAACACGTTTTTAAACGTTTTAACGTCAACGGGCGGCGTCGGACGTTTTCAATAACGTTCAGCTAAGCAAGCCTTAATATTTATCAAAGGCCATGTTGTGGCTGTTGTACAGTTGGTCAAATAAGTTTTTAAATACACTTATTTCTATGGGAAATTTTTTATTGTTTTGTAGAAATATATTTGACACACTGTATGTTAAATTCTGAATTTAAAAAATTTGGAGTGTAAACACAAAATCATCTGTTGATGAATTGAATGTTAAATTTAGTATTTAACTTTCAGTCTGAAACATTATTAGACTCAAGACATTAAAAACCACGCACGCACATATACACTTTTTTAGGTTACGTATTTCTGTGTACAAAGCATTACGCACATGACAGCTTAAAAATTTCCATAAAAAAACATAGCAAAAACAAAACAAAAATTAATGAAAATGTGAAATATCCTCGGCCATTTGCTGACCGATTGCTCTCCTTTTTTGCAGAGACATTACGAATGTTATTTCTGTTTAAGGGGATCCTCTGGTCGGTTTGTTGACTACTATAACATAGGGTCACACAGATCGGTTGGGGGTGGTGTCTCCTTCATGGGTAGGATAGGAGTCACGCATGACAATCTAACGCAATGTTCATCCGTGGCCCCTGACCGACCATCTGACGCAGACACTCGCGGACCAAAATATACATCCCCAATCCTACTATGCCATACCTATTATTTTCGTTTCCCATCCCCCACATCCTTACCCCCCACTTGTAATGTTGAGGTGGTTCGTACCAGTGCCCAGAACATGAATGGCTAGTAAGTGGTAAAAGAGAACTAGTCGCTAACAGCTCCCCTCCGGTGCTAGGGCACGGGCCGGTTGTAACCTTAGTTGCATAGTCCATGTATGCCGTCACTGCATGGATGGTCTTTATCATTACGGGCATACTCGTGGGATTTGTATGGAAACCAAAAATAAAATAACAAAACAAAATCAAAACAACGCAAAAACCAACAAGCTCCTATCCTGCTCCAATGAGCGATCAGCCAACTTACTTAAATTGCCTGTTACGGCAATAGGGGAAGTGTGGCCGGGTGCGCGGTTAGACGTAATACCGGTCTGCGATATACCTCGCAGGCCGAGATCAATCATCACCATTCCAAAACCATTCTGTCTTACATCAAGAGTGGCAACCCTACTCTACCTACCCATGATTGGAAGGTAGTCAAGGTTGGCGCTCCTGGAGACAAGAAGAGAAAACTGGTCATGGTCCTGAATAAAGAATCCTTGGCTCCACTACGACAGATGCAACGCAAGGTATTCTACGGCTTCGAAAGTATCAAGCTGAGCATCTATCGTGGTGAGGACAAGGAGGATTCTGTAAAACCAGAAGCTATGACCAAGGAAGGCGAAGCTGGGCTCGTGGCTGACGCACCCGTACAGGCAGGATGTCATGAGCATGGTTAGGGAACTACTGGGCGATCTGAATGTTGCCGAGGACAAAGACAAGCTTCTGGGATCTGGTTCAGACCCATAGGATGTCGACGTTACCATCAACTATGACCCGGATGGTGACAGTGAGGCAAATTAATTTGCATCACTGCAAGGCAGCATCCGCTGCATTGCTACTTCGTCTTGCAGAGCGGGACGAAGATGTGGCGCTGATACAGGAACCCTGGTTTCATGATGGCAAGGTTCTTGGACTCAGCGCAAAGGGCTATATATTATTAAATGCAAATTGTACAGGTAGGATTCGAGCCTGCATCTTGGCTAAAAAGCATCATAATATCTTCATTCTATCTGATTATAGTGATGAAGACACAGTGAGCGCGGCATGGGAGAAGGATGCAACAACCATCTGGATCCAGTCGAGCTATATGGCGCATGACCATGCTGACCTTCCACCAAACAACTTGATGAGAGGCATGGTACAGCCGATGCCAATGCGCATCACATAGTGTGGGGCAGTGGAGACGTCAACACTAGAGGTGAGTGCATTTTTGACTTTATTTTAGACCAGAAATTAGTGGTAGTAAATAGAGGTTCGGAGCCCACCTTCGTGGTCACTACCAGACAGGAGGTGCTGGATATTACATTGGTTAGCGCAGATTATGCGCATTTTGTGGAGAACTGGAAGGTATTCATTCTCCGATCATCACTATATCGAATTTGGTATACGTACTATGAGATCACCGGTAACTTCTTTCATTAATAGAAGGAAAATTGACTGGGAATCTCAGAGAAACATCCTTAACCAGTTTCTCAACGAGCCTCAACTCTTGAGCGGCGTTGAGGACATAGATAGCGCCGTAGCACAGCTGTCGGAGGCTTTCAAAGAGGCCACTACAAGATCTTGCAGATCTTCCGTACACATGGAGAGGGACAGACCACCGTGGTGGTCCGCCACCATAGCAGCATCTAGGAAGAGATGCAGGAAACTGTTCAACGAGGCTAAGAAAACAGGCAACTGGTCACTCTATAAAGCTTCTGTAAACAGTTTCAAAAAAGGGGTGAGAAATGCAAAGCGTAAGTCCTGGAGAGACTTTTGTGAGGACATTAAGAGCTCTTCAGGGGCTAATCGACTACGCAAGATTCTCTCCAAATCTCCAACGGTACCTGTGTATATTCGGAGAACTAATGGGGAGTGGACTACTAGTAGTCATGAGGCGTTGGGAGTGTTGATGGACACCGGGGTGTTCTACGCTTTCAGGTGCAATGAGCGATGACGCTCAGTACTATAGGAAATCCTCCTCTATGAGAATAGAGATGGATTCCTTAAAATGGGCCATTGATAGTTTTCAGCCTTATAAATCCCCTGGACCTTACGGTATTATACCTGCCGATCTACAGAGGAACTTTATGGTAATTTCTCCCTGGCTGCCTTGCATGGTCATATACCCCAATGGGCTGGAGAAAGAGCAAGGTGATTTTCATCCCTAAGGGTGGGAAAACGTCTTGCGTAACTGCGAAGGACTTTAGGCCAATCTGTCTAACATCCTTCTTGCTAAAGACGCTGGAGAGGCTCATCGACATCAGAATCCGGATGTCGATTGACGATCGCCTGCTGTCAACCTCTCATCATGCCTACACGAAGGGCAAGTCGGTTGAAACGGCATTGCACACTCTCGTGGTCTACATAGAGAGGTCATTGGAGTTCAAGAACTTCACTTTGACGGCCTTTCTGGATATAGAAGGTGCTTTCAACAATGTCAGGCCAGCAGCCATCGTGGATGCTATGATGGATGTTGGCATTGACCTTGTGATTATTGGATTCGTAAGAAGTCTACTTTCGGGGAGGATTATAGAATCTTCGTTGGATACGGCTGGGATAACCAGATCGGCTGTAAGGGGCACACCTCAAGGAGGGGTCCTATCACCGCTTTTATGGAACATAACCATAAATACAATCCTCAGGAGGATGGATTCCATGGGCTTCAAAACTGTGGCATATACAGACGATGTCGCGGTGGCGATATCAGGAATCTGTCTGGATACATTATCCCTGAGAATGGAGTAAGTCAGTGGGACTAAACGTCAATCCGACAAAGACAGAACTTGTATTATTCACGGGAAAATACAAGGTTCCTGCATTCAGATTGCCAAGGCTGAACGGCTCGGAATTTATCCTTTCTGCCAGTGCAAAATACCGGGGAGTGATTCTGGATAGGAAACTCTCATGGAAGGAGAATATAGAGGCAAGGGCCTGAAAGGCAAATGCGGCGATATACGCCTGCAGGAGGGCCATAGGGACGAAATGGGGCTTAAATCCTCGCAACGTTCACTGGCTATTTAAGATGGTGATTCAGCCCATCTTGTTTTATGGAGTCGTGGTGTGGTGGAAAGCACTGAACACGGCTACGAACCGATCCCGATTTAAGAAGATTTTCACATGCATGGCCACCTTGATTACAGGAGCCATGAAATCAACGCCCAATAAGGCACTCTTTACGATGCTAAGAAATTAGCACTATTTGCATCCGTGCGATTGCATGCGGCGCGGGAGTGGAACCATAGATTATGGGGACATTCGGGAATAATTGGTACTTGGGGGGATATTCCCAACCTCATTGACTATGTCACTCCAAGACGATTTTAGACGAAACGGGGATCTCAATGGGATTTTCTCCTATAGGAGAAGATCTGGATGTCTTTACCGATGGCTCCAAGAATAGTTCTGGAGTTGGAGTGGAGTCTATATTGAGGAGTCTGGGACTAGTATATCCTTCAGACTCCTTAATCAATGCAGCACTCTACAAGCTGAAGTGATGGCTATAAAGCAAGCAGCAGACTGGCTGTGGTATCATGGAGTATTTGGCAGGAATATTCGCATTTATACCGACAGTCGGACTGCAATCAGGTCCTTAGCGGGTGTCTATTCGACATCCCAACTGGTCCAAGAATGCCGCACATTCTTAAATAGAATGGCAGAGCATTCGGTGATCACCCTCATTTGGGTGCATCGATACGGGATTTCAATGGGGAACTGCAGGGCGGATAACCTGGCGAGGGAAGGGTCGAGGCTGCCAGAGCAAGATGCCAATTCGCCCTGTGGCATCCCTCTATCGGTTTGTAAAAAAGAGATCGAGAGCATATTCTTGCGAAAGGCACAGTCCAGATGGAGAGACGAATGGACGTGTAATATGGCGAGGATGATCTGGCCTAGGCTGGATAGCAGTCGCAGTAGGGATTTGTTGGGGCTCCAAAGAAGCCGATTGAGAAATGTGGTGGCTGTAGTAACAGGACACTGCAATTTTGGCAACCATGCTAAGAGAATGGGTTTGCGTTATAACGACTACTGTAGAAGTTGTCAGGACGAGGACACCTTCTCTGGCAGTGTCCAGCCCTGGAAGAGCGGCGCATGATCCACTTCAGTGAGCGACGTCTGCAGGGTTTTACTGCGCTGTCAAATGCAAGAGTCGACATGCTATATGGCTTCGTTAGAAGCACTGGTTGGTTTTACAATTAATTAATTTGAACTTACCTCTAACGATGATTTCTCAATCATGAAGTACATATTTTTAATTTTTATTATATTATTTATATAAATAAAAATGTTTGTTCAAAAAAAATTCTTGAACAATTTTGACAACTTGGTAGAAATTAAATTCGCCTGGATGCACACACCTGTATAATTTCACCATGGTTTAGTGTTTTTATCAACACAAATTCTAGTTTAAACCGTTCTAGCTTTTGTTTTTATGTATTAAAAAGCTATTAAATAAGGAACTGAATCTGTCGAACACAAAACCAATGCGATTGAAATTTATGAAATAATTCTACTGATAAAAATGATTTTTAATTCTAACCTGTAGCAATGTTAACGCTGGATAAAGAATTTATACAATCATTTTTGTTGGCATATAGTAAAATGGGCACTTGACGACTCACTAGATCAGGATGCTGTAGTAAGATGCATAATTCCTCTTTCACCACCACTAAATAATAGCAAAAATTTTAATATATTTATCACATATTTAGTTTTATTAAATATCAATTGTTATTTAAAGTTGTTAGGCTTGTGTTTACTTACCCATTCTCATGTTATCACTGGAGTCTATAACATATATAATGCCTTGACAGTTTTTAAATTGATGTTGCCATAGGTTTCTGTATTTCCAAGCTCCTGACATGTCTATTACTGTAAAATGAACTCCATGGCCTACAAATGAATGGTATTTCATCATTTATTTATGTACATGCAATTCAAGTCAATAAATCTTCAATTTACATACTGCAAAATTCCTCATTAGTAAAACCAACAGTTGGCACAGATATATACGATTTAGTATCATTTTTATTTTTAAAATTATTAATAATAGTTGATTTTCCACTATTGTTTAGGCCCACCACTAGCACGGTCATTTTTTCTTTATTTATCTTTAATAAACTTAAAAAGTTTTCAAACATGCCCATAGTTGAATTTAAAACCAAAATAGGAATTACATCAACATGTAATCTAATAGGCAAAATAGTCTAACTTAAATATCTTCCAGTGTTGCATGCACACAAGCAAATAAATGTTGTTAAAACAATTATAATTTTGTTATAATCTAATTAAAAATATTTAAAAAATATAACAAACACGTGTATAAAGTATTTACTTTTTCTCTATATCAATTATAATCATTTGAAAAGCAGATTTTATTTTTTTGTGACTGTTTTGTTTTTTTTAAAAAGGATTGTTTACGAAAAAATTTCCATGGTAACATAAAATTGAGATGGGAGCGTGTTTAAAGTATATAAAAAAAGTAATAATTTGTCATGTTTTTTGATTTTTAATTATGACATTATTGAAGGAGGTGAGCGCAAGGCGAATTTATTACAAGGTATAGTTGGTTCAGTAAATGAGAACCAGCTGTTTTTATCTTATTGTCAAAATTGTTTTCTTTTAATATATTTTGACAATCTGCTAAAATTACACAGTACAACAGCCAATCTGGGGGGTGAGAAATTCCAAGTCAGGGTGATTTTTGCCAAAATGTTACAACTAAGCGAAAAAACATCAAGATAAGGAAAATATTTAAAAGGCCATAAAAAAAAACTGACACATACGAACGCCAAACCCTTTGAGGGTTTTACTATACTGACCTATTACCATCACCCTGACTTGGAATTTCTCACCCCCCAGACAATAATCCCAAAAATGTTCTATAGTGTTATAATTCGAAAATTTTCCAAAATTGTGTTCATATAAAAACAAAAGAAATTATTAAATTATTTATACATTTTAAAAATTTGCTTTTATATGCATATTTAGGATAATTAACATCATTATTGGAAAACGAACTATGCCCTGCAACAACATAATGAACGCGTTCTTTTTGGCAGTGATTTCACTTTATAGCATGTTCACACGAGACAAGATTCGCTCTCTTTTGAGGGTTCACAACTCAATCTCGAATGAAACAGGAAGATTCGCCATACAAAATTAAGTGAGCGAATCTGCAGGTTTCATTTTGAAACTCTTGCCGAAACCATGAAAATTTAGTATCATCCCTAGTTTCTATCGCTAGTTTATCTTAACTAGCTGCCAAACAAAACAAATTGTAAACAAAGAAATAATATTGTTTGTAAGCATTTCATTGTAAATATTAGTAAGAAACAAAGGAGAGTGTTAAATTGCTTAGTTATAAAAATAAACATAATAAATAACACAACATATTAAATTATTTGAAATAATAAATAAATTTTTTATAAATTATTATTTTTTCTAAAAATACATATATTTATATTTTAAAATTTACCTTTTTTTTATCCATTTCAAAACTAAAAACAAACGCGGGCAAATGTGAAACAACAAAAAACAAAAGAAAGCAACTGTCAAATGAAACTCATTATGTGTCGTCTGAACACAAATTTTCACAATCGAGATTCAGAGAGCGAAACCAGCATTGAAACTCGTCGTGTCAACATGCTATTACTTAAAAAAAAAATCTATTGGCATAATTTAGAAAGGAAATTTTGTCTCTAACATTTTAATTTCATCATTTTCTGAAGTATTTATTGTCTCCATGGCTTTCTTAAATAATTCTAGTATGGCTGCAGAGATGGTTATTATAATTTTGCTTGTATTTAAAGTTATATGCTGGCTTAGTACCATGCAAATTTATAATGCATGGATGTAAAATGTAATGTCTTGTTCCTTCCCTTATTTTTAGCATAAGCGAACACATGTACACCTTTGAGCCATCTATTTTACCATTTATAAGTTCTTTTGTTTGTATTGTTCGATATATAAGCTTTGCTTGCAAACGTATAACGTATAGTTAATAGAAACTACGTATTAGTACCACTAACGTATTCCGAAATAAATTTTTTTATATTGATTTCAGTGCATTCAACCCCATTTGTATCTCATATAAATTAATATTATTCAAGCTTAAGACCTTAAAAAATTGTTTTTTTTTTTTTTTAATTTTCCGATATTTCGACTTTCTTTTGAAGGTCTTCTTCAGGGAAATTTATTTATTATTATTTATTTATTATTATAAAATAAATTTCCTTAAAGAAGACTTTCAAAAGAAAGTCGAAATATTGGAAAATTTAAATAAAAACAATTTTTTAAAATCTTAAGCTTGATTAATATTAAATAATAATAAATTTATAAGATCGAATAATTTAATAAAGTTATTATTTATATATTTTAAAAACTCGCTTTTATATGCATATTTAGGATTATTAACATCATTACTGGAAAAGAAACTATACCTTGCAACAAAATAATGAACGCGTTCTTCTTGGCAGATTTCAATTTACCTAAAAAAAAACTATAGGCAAAATTTAGAAAGTGAAGAAGTCTTTATTTGTGTGTGTAAAAATATCACTACAAGTCTTTGTCCCCTACATTTTAGTTTCATCATTTTCTGAAGTATTTATTGTCTCCATGGCTTTTTTAAATAGTTCTAATATATCTGTAATTTTGCTTGTATGTATATGCATTCATCTCCCTCTGATTTAGAAGCATGCTAAGAATAAAGAAGAGAATATTATTAAATCAGTTTTTAGTTTTCGTTTTTAGTTTCGTATCAGTCTAGTACTAGAGCAGTAGTTGTTTAAATATTTGTATAACCTTCGTATCTTTTTGTAACATAATAATAAATTTATTTTATTCAAGAAACGGAAATACAACAGTGGCGACGAGGATTTGTGGAGTTTTTTTTATTTTTCTGATTTTTGCTCAATTATATGTATTAATTTAAAAGGAGAGAAATGTCAACACTGGAGTCAGTCGTTTCAAAAATTTTGACCCAGCAGACGGAAACGGCTCAGAGGCAGCAAGAGTTGTTGGATAAGCTAGCCAACTTTATGGTACGTACGAACAGCGCATCAAGCACACAGGCTATACCCACACCCGACAATGGGAATTTAATGGATATTCTGGCTAAAAGTATCAATGACTTCCAATATGACCCAGAATCGGACTTATATTTTTCGAAGTGGTATAATAGGTACGAAGCTCTATTTGTAGAGGACGCAAAAGCTCTAGACGATGCATCCAAAGTTAGGCTGGTGCTGCGGAAACTAAGTTAAGAGGTATACGACAAATACACAAACTTTTTGTTACCACGGAAGCCTCAAGATGTACAGTTTGAAGATACTCTGGCTCAACTTGAAGCTTTATTTGACTGTAAGGAGTCTTTATTCAGCATCCGCTATAATTGCTCAAAAATTCTAAAAGATTACTGCGAAGATATAGTCACGTACGCGGGTAGAGTGAATAAGCAGTGCGAACGTTTTCTCTAAGCTCAAATGTCAACGCAGCAATTGAAGTGTCTTATTTTCGTTATTGGCATACAATCGCCTGCTTATACGGAAATACGTTGTAAGCTAATATCAATGTTGGAAAATACCACAGACGTGACACTTGAAAAACTTACAGAAGAGATACAACGTATGAATACTCTTAAAAGCGTCACAAACCTAGTGGAAGCACAACCACCACAGGTAAGAGCTGTAAAGTACAGGCACAACCAAAAATTGTCTTGCACAGAAACGTTGAACGACACTTCAGAAAAGAAGACTTTCGAAGGTCCAAAATGTCCATGCTGGCAATGTGGAACTATGCATTTTGTGAAAGAATGTACTTACACAAATCATAAATGCAACATATGTAACCGTATCGGTCATAAAGACGGTTATTGCGGTTGTTTTAAAAAACAAAGTACGAGTAATCAAAACGGTAGAAAGCAAACACAAAATTTTCATAATAAAAAACGCTAAAAACAGCAATGAGCACCGTGCAATGCAATAACGGAAACATCTAAAAGTCAGCAGAAAGCACAAACAGTAAAAAGTCATTTAGGCAGAAGAAAATTTATTTCTCTACAAATACAAAAACAAATAATAAAATTACAGTTGGATACAGCAGCTGATTTGTCAATAATATCAAAAAGTAACTGGATCAAAATTGGTAAACCTAAATTAAAACACTGTATACATAGCATATCAGATGCTTCTAACAATAAAATACCAATGATAGGTGAATTTTGTACCGAAGTAAGACACAACAATAAAGTACAAACAGCAACAATTCTTGTTACAAAATTAAACAATCTAAATATATTTGGCACTGATTTAATAAAAAAGTTTGGATATTGGAACAGCAGCTTAGACCATTTTTGCAAACAAATTTCAGCAAACATTGATGAAACAACGCTTTTAAACCAAATTCGCACACGTTTTCCAAAAGTTCTTCAAAACAAAACTGGACATTGTAATCGTTTTGCTCTCACATTGTACACAAAACCCAACAGCACACCAGTTTTTAAAGCAAAAAGACCAGTACCATTCGCAACACTACCATTGGTGGAAGCCGAATTAAATCGTTTAGAACACGAGGGAGTCATCACACCTGTTACGCACGCCGAGTGGGCAGCACCAATAGTTGTCGTACGAAAGGCTAACAATAGCATTCGTATTTGTGGTTTGAATCAGTGTGTTGAACCAAATTTATACCCAATACCACACGCAGACGAAATTTTTTTTTTAAATGGCTAAATGCAAAATTTTTTAGTAAAATTGGTCTTTCAGATGCGTATTTACAATTCGAAGTAGATGAAACATCAAAAAAGCTGCTAACTATAGCTACACACAAGGGACTATATTTATTTAATCCCTTGCCTCCAGGAATAACAGCTGCACCTGGTGCCTTTCAGAAAGCTATGGACACAATACTTGCAGGGCTTGATGGTGTTTTCGCCTATCTTGATGACGTCATCATCGCAACGTCAACACTAAAAGGAAGTTTTTCTAAGGTCATGGAAGTTATTAAACGTTTCCACGACCACGATTTAACAATAAAATGAGGAAAGTGCGAGGTATTGAAATCTTCAATTAAATATTTAGGCCATATAATAGATTGTCACGGTATCTACCCGGATCCGAAAAAGATAGAAGCAGTTTCAAATATGCCACATCCACAAAATATTTCTCAACTTCTTTCTTTTTTGGGTGCTATTAACTATTATGGCAAATTTTTTAAGCAAATGCGTAATTTACGATATCCCCTTGATAATTTGTTAAAAAATGAACTAATGGGGAGTGGACTACTAGGTGTTGGAAGTGTTGATGGATACCCACTTTCCGGGGTGCGGAATATACTAAAATAAATAGACAGTGCTACGACCGTTTTTTACTTAATACCAAGAACAAGTTAAAACGTAACCCAAGACTGTTTTATAAATTCGTTAATTCAAAGAAGAAAACTAGTGGCTATCCGGTGACGATGTCATTAAAACAATCTAAGTCTAGTGATAATACAACCATAGCCGATATGGATGCTGACTTCTTTTTTGCCACATACTCCAATTTAATTTATGATGATCGAGCGGGTTATTCATATCCTTTACATGAAAACCAATCTATAGCATTACAATTTTTTGATACTCATACAATTTCAAAGGAAGCCAGAAGCTAAAATTTTCGTATAAATCTGGCCCGGATAAAATTCCTAGTAACATTTTAATTAATTGTGCTGATGCTTTAGCCATTAAATTAACTATTATGCTTAATACTTCTATAAAATATGGTTATCTACCGCATATTTGGAAAGAATTCCTAAATTATTCGAAAAATTAATTACAGACCAAATTTAATATCCCCCTTTCAACATGGATTTCAAAAGGGATGTTCTACTACAACACACCTTCTCCATCTTACTATATTAACTAATCCCGGTTTTTTCAAAAGGAACAAACTGATGTCATCTACACTGATTTTAGTAAGGCTTTTGATAAAGTAAATCATGTGCTTCTAATTCAAAAACTACGTATGCTTGGTTTTACTGATAATGCTGTTAATTGGATCCAGTCATCCAGAGAACACAAAATGTTTATTTCAATAATATTATATCCAAAAGAATTAATGTTCTATCTGGGGTTCCGCACTGGAGTCACCTCGGCCCTTTACTTTTCTCTTTATTTATTAATGACCTGCCACAAATAATACAATTTTCAAATACTCGTATATTAATGTATGCAGACGATGTGAAAATATTCATTTCCCACAAACAAGTATTAGAACAACAACATCTTCAAACTGACCTCAACTCTTTCTACGAATGGTGTAACATTAATTTAATGGAGCTTAATATAAAAAAGTGTAAGCATATGCGATTTTCAAGACAAAATTCAACTGTTGTGAACTACTTTCTAGGCAGCGATAAAGTGAATGTGGTGGACACTTTTCTGGATCTTGGTATATTATTTGATACAAAATTAAATTTTACACCCCACATCACAAGTACAGTCAATAAAGCTAGGATCTCACTAGGCTTCATAAAACGCTGGTCGAAGGAATTTAATGATCCTTATACTACAAAATTATTATATACATCACTTGTTCGTCCAATTTTAGAATATGGCTCAATAATTTGAGACCCATTATATCGAGTGCATTCCAATGCTATTGAGTAAGTGCAGAAACAGTTTTTGTTATTTTGTCTTCGTGGTTTACAATTTAACCCTTTCAACTTTCCCTCATACTCAGCTCGACTTGCTTTTATTAAACTGCCAACATTAATGAGTCGTAGAAGAATGCTCAATGTTACATTTATTTTTGATGTTATTAGAAGCGACATATGTTCTCGATTTATAATAAATGAAATTTCATTCAACGTACCACAACGATTGTCTAGATATTTTATTCCGCTATCGGTTACTGTTTATAGATCTAATTATACTGCTGCCGATCCACTTAGAAGGATGTGCAACACTTTTGATCAACTTTATAGATTCATTGATTTTTCTGCCAATACTAATGTTATAAAAAATGAAATAATTAATTTTGTGAATTCATAATGTATGTATCAGTATAGTATTCATACAAACTTTATGTAACTTTGTTTTCTCTTTTGACCCGGCAAACGTTGTCTTGCCTTAAAATTTTTATATATTCGATCTTCTTACACTAAGAAATCGTAGTCATAGAGTAAAGAACCGTGCGAGACCGGATAAAAACAAGTAGTAGGCAAATAAGCCAGATACCGACTATAGCGCTACCTAACGGGCGGGCTTGTGACGTTAAACCTTTCAAGATTATACATATAAACCTTCCTCTTGAATCACTCTATCTTTAAAAAAAAAAACTGCATGAAAATCCGTTGTGTAGTTTTAAAGATCTAAGCATACATACAGACATAGGGACAGACGCAGGAAGCAACTTTGCTTTATACTATGTAGTGATTCAATTATTAGTTAAATGTCTATAAGGAACACTTCCATAGACTCAATAAAATAAATAAATAAAATTAAAAAAAAAAAAATAAATTCATCAAAACAAAGTATTATTACAATTATAATAAAATTAAGAGAAAATAACTATTTTTGATTAATCGCGCTGCGATTCGGAATCTGTGAAAAAAAATTAATTGGTTAATAATTGCATTGTAACTTTATCTTTATGTAGAGATTTGTGTGAAGTCGCGAAGATGGAGAAATATCTTCCGACTGAAATAGGGGATAGAGCTACTTCCATTTAATAGGCTTGTGATTGTATATTAAATAATTCTGCCATTCTGTATGCGTTCGATGTGGGATTTGATTTGTCCTTTCTCCTTGAGTTCACATGGGAACTGTGCTCTCAATAATTCTATTGGCAATATTAATGTTTTGGCATTGTGTGATGTATATTTATTATAAATTTTAATTTCTTACTTACATTGCACGCACTATGTTTTTATTTAACTGCCAAAACAAGAATGAAAACAAATCTGCAACTTACCATCTGATCAGATTATTTCTGATAAAAAAAAACGATAAAAACAGATTCTATAACACCAAATTCTGATAGCAATTCTGATTCATACATCAAATCGATAACATCTGTTTCTGTTACACCAAAAAATTTTTTTATCGATTTCAATTCTGATTTGACAGCAATCAGATTCCATAACAACCCTGATTATTCTTAAATTCAATTTATAAATTGTAACAAACTTAATATGAAGTAATTAGTAGTAGAATTAACAGTTAGCTTGTGTGCATATTTTTGTAATACTTGTAAGCCAGAATTTCATGAAATATTTTTTTTTTGTTATTATTATTATTGAATCTTTCTGTAAGAAAATTATAATAAGTATCCAAATCTTAACTGTAAAAAAAGATAAAAAACTTAAATAATTATTACCAATATAATAACTAGTTACTTGTACTCAAATCTTAACAATAAAAGAAATAATCTACGTATAGATAAAAAAGTTATATGTCCCTTCTCGCTAGGCGCAAGGTATTACTTCTCTTAAGCCTCTTGTGCCCCTCGAACTGTAACAGGCCTCTGGCGAGTGCGTTTGGATGGGTCGTCAGCTTATGAACGTAGTTAGTATAATATTTTTCAATTTCCTCCCGAACCGTTGGAATTTCTAAATCTCTGTGGATATTCTCATTTCTTATATACCAGGGGTCACAGAGTATTTTTCGTAAAATATTCGACTGTCTTCTTTGTAGCTTTTGGATGTTAGATGCACACGCGGTTCCCTATAGCTGAATGCCATATGTCCAGATTGGTTTAATAATGGCTTTATATAATAGAACTTTATATTCTAAAGAAAGGGATGAAAATGGACCTATTAGCCACATTAGTCAAGCATTTGCTCGTTCACTTGGATTTTTAGCCCAACTAAGGTACTCAAGTCGTAATGGAGGTTCGGAAGAAGTAGGGCACTTTATATGCTTCACAGCTTTCCATAGGCTGTGGTCGGTTTTTGTTGTCGGATCCAAGTTACTTAAATAATTTGCAAGCGCTGACTCATGCTGTAGACGCGGCTTTTCTTCAAGTATTTTTTGACACAAGTTCAATTGGCTCTTTAAAGATGGAGAACGATTTCTCTGCCATTCCCATTCTCAATTTTCTTTTTTGTCGGATGAGGGCTTCAATATCAGCTGATGACTTGAACGGTTTCCTCCTATATGTTCTTCTCATTGGAGTTGCATTCTTAGCTGCACAAGTAACAATGTCTGTAAGGTGGTTCACAGCACATTGTGTACAAGACGAGTTCCTTAGAGTGATATGCTCTGAGAGATGAGAGCTCACTATACTCTGAAGTAGGAGATACTTCAGAGTATATAAAACTATTACGTAATGTTATATAAGCGACTAATCAAAAGTTGGTCTCGTTTAATATTCCTAATAACAACTAAGTCAATAAGGTCTGGCTTTTTCGTACTAGTATGTGGGCTCACCGCCAGATATGACATCTAGACTATTTAGAGCAATAGTATTGTATAGCTGCCTACCTCTTAGGCTGGTAAGTCTAGAGCCCCAGTGGGTGTGTTTGGCATTGTAATCGCCTGCTGCCAGGAACTTGTGACGCAGCGTCGCGAAGAAGCTTTTGAAGTTGTCGCTATCAATTATGTGTTTGGGAGGACATACATGGGATAGTGGTATGAAGATCAGTAAGACTTATTGAGGTTGCCTGGATGTAATCCTTCCCAAAATCTTTCATAACAAAGTTCCTTACGTCTTTACGCACTATGAACCCATTAATTCTGAAGCAATTCTTTACGGTAAAATGTGTTTCGGATACCAAAAGGATGTCTATTTCCTGCCTGTGTAGGAAATCTTCTATCTCGAACCTATGTTGGGATAACCCGTTCGCATTCCAGTATTAAATACGCAACTGGGTCATTTTTATTTTTGTCCAAGCAGTGTCTGCAGAATCATGTTTTGATTCCGCATCATCTCCTGAAAGATGCTCTGCATATTATTTATAAAATTGTTCATATTCGTTATGAAACTGCTCATTGTCTCCGTCAGTTTGTCGATTGAACTAGAACTGTTATCGGCGAAGACTTGAGGGCTGCTCCTTAACACTTAGACATAAGAAAGATTTTCCACCTTGGGCCTGTTTGACTTTGGA
Organism: Thelaira solivaga; assembly: GCA_947397855.1. Taxonomy (NCBI): domain Eukaryota; kingdom Metazoa; phylum Arthropoda; class Insecta; order Diptera; family Tachinidae; genus Thelaira; species Thelaira solivaga. The sequence goes on from OX377614.1 coordinate 45,806,771, forward strand.
AAGCCATTAAAGAGTTGTTGGGCATAGTTCACTCTATCTACATGTACACCATTAGGTATTGCATTAGCTTCAGTATGAAGGCTCGGGTAGTTCAATTCGCGATATTTCGCATTTGCGCGACTTCGAGGTTGATTCGATTTTTTTATCCTCTCGAATACTTCACATCCTCTATAGCAGAATGTCTTCAACCGCAATTGCTGCACTTTCTTACATTGGGGTCGTTTTTAGGTGCTGTACACTCCGTGGTTTTATGCGCGTTACCACAAGGTACGCAAACGGATGGAAGCTTGCAGTAAGATTTTGTGTGACCGAACTCTTGGCAATTGGTGCATTATGCAAAAACTTCCACTACACACAATAACTTCGGTTGTGCAAAATAAATCTGTTTCCAATCAAAGATTCAATTCTGGTAATCAAATATTTTAATTATAGTAACCGGAATTCGATACTACGGTTCAAAATTTCTATTGTCACGATTAAAGGATTCGACTATCACTACTGAATTTTTGGTTGGAAACAGATTCAGTTCGCCCAACCGAAGTTGTTTTTTCAGTGTACGCTCTAACCAGAGTTATGTATCAGAGATGTTCAGGAATTGATTCCATTTTATCTTATAGTATGTTCAGACGAGACAAGGTTCGCTCTCTTTCGAGGGTTCACATCCCAATCTCGAATGAAACAGGAAGATTCGCCATACAAAATTAAGTGAGCGAATCTGCAGGTTTCATTTTGAAACTCTTGCCGAAACCATGAAAATTTAGTATCATCCCTAGTTTCTATCGCTAGTTTATCTTAACTAGCTGTCCAACAAAACAAATTGTAAACAAAGAAATATTATTGTTTTGCAAGCATTTCAATGTATTAGTAAGAAACAAAGGAAAGAGTGTTAAATTGCTTAAATATAAAAATAAACATAATAAATAACACAACATATTAAATTATTTGAAATAATAAATAAATTTTTTATAAATTATTATTTTTTCTAAAAATACATATATTTATATATTAAAATTTACCTTTTTTATCCATTTCAAAACTTAAAAACAAACGCGGGCAAATGCGAAACAACAAAAAACAAAACAAAGCAACTGTCAAATGAAACTCATTATGTGTCGTCTGAACGCAAATTTTCACAATCGAGGTTCAGACAGCGAAACCAGCATTGAAACTCGTCGTGTGAACATGCTATTATATGAATCTACTCACTGCTTTTGTTGTGTTTTCAGTCATCAACATGTGCTAATAATAATGTTGCAGTGTTTGCTTTCTCATAACTGCTTGGCTTTTGTTCACTCTCTTTTAAATATGCCGTTAGAAGTAACACATCAAAAATTATTACTGTTTTTTATTTTTATGCAAAGTATTCATAAAAGTTTAATGATAAGTTGAACGCATAGTAAAATATTAGTGTAGTAACTTGTTTTAAATACGATTTGGCGTGTTATTTAAGAAACAAAATTGGTTTTATCGTGATAAAATGAATTCCAAAATAATAAAAATATTGAAAATGGTGTTTTTCGATTTATAAAAAATATACAAAGCAAGAGAAAAATATTAATTATTTTATATTTATAAAAATGTTGCTTTTATAAATATAAAAAAAATTGTAGAGATGTGCTATTAGATGAATAGCGACATATATCGAAAGAAATAAAAAAATAAATACTTAACTTTTTTATATAAAAGACTGGGATTAAAATTTAAATAAAATAGTTATAATAAATATAATATAAAAATACTAGCTGACCCTGCAAACGTTGTCTTGCCTTAAAATTCTTGTATATTCGATCTAAGAAATCGTACTCATAGAGTGACAAACCGTGCAAGACCGGTGGTAGATAAATAAGCCATATACTGACTGCAGCGCCACCTTCAGGCGGTTTTGTAACGCTAAACCTTCCAAAGCATAACCCAAATACATACACGGAAATTTAATTAAACCGGTCCAGCCGTTTCGGAGGAGTACACTGTCAAACACAGACTTTCCGTTACTACTATTAAAAGAAAAATTGTATATATATAAATCATTTAAAATCCTGATATATTTATGATTATGTAAATAATTTGTGCAAATATTTAAAAGAATATTTTTAGATTTCAAAATAAATTTTTTTTCAATATAAATATGTTTGTATTGTATCCTAACGATATAGAGACGATATCACCAGATAATAATATGACGTTAAAAAATGTCAACCATGTTAAACATCATTAAAAAACAATAAGGTATTGGATTCATATGTTTTGGGTTTTAATCAAATATATATTAGTTAAATGTTTTTTATTTAAAAAGTAAAAGAAAAGAAGGTGTGCCCTATGTTCCACATTGGAACGACGGAGATAAACATACATGTCATATGAAAAAAAAAATTAAATTAAATTATAACTTAAATTAACATTTAAATTGTATTTACTAAAACAAAAAGAAACCCTAAAAAAATTAATATTCTAATTTATTAAATTAACAAATTTATTATAATACAAAAAGATCAAATAATGAATAACATATATATATATATGTACATTAGGGCGGGTTAATTTTTTTTTTTTTTTTGTTGATGAAGCGTATAGCAAAAAAACGTAATCTATAGGTGATTCTGAGAAATTTTGCTCAAGAGACCATAGTTCTAAGTCGGATTTGGAGCCCCCCAAAATTTCAAAATAGATATTCTTCCATATATACATAGAATAATTTAATTAAATTCGTCATAAAATCGGATAGAATTATAGTAGATTTCTCAATCTGGGCTTGTTTAAAAGGTCGAGAATAATATTTAAAAAAAATTAAATTAAAAATGTAAAAATAGTGTTTTTTGGTTGAAACCTTGAAAATGTTGATTTTTTCAGATCGATTTTCGTACAAAAAGGAGTTCGAAAACAAAAAAATTGATCGTAATAAAAGTTGTTGGAAATTTTCTGAACTTTCATAATCTGCAAAAAAAAAAATCTCGAAAAAAATCGATTTCGCAATCTTCGAATTTTTTTTCCTTTTTTACACATTCTGTATTTAAATATTTATCCAGTTCCCTAATAGCAGCAACGATGTTGTTAATGTTGCGATCATAGACACCTCATATTGATCTAGAAATATTATGAGCTGAAGTAAGTGAGCTGCATTAGCACAGAATACTAATAGTATTCTATGGCATTAGCTCGAATTCGTTAATTTAATTTCACATATACAATTTTTAAAATTTGCAAAGCTTGTTCATAAGCCGTATCAGTTTTACGCCCATTTCCACAATGCATGATTATTTTATTTTTAATGGAAAATTAACTAATTGTGGGTTTGGTTAATAGGCACCATTTTACTAACGGTTACCCGTTTAGGTTTCACCATCATTTGGTTACTTAACAAGAGCATGCGGTAGATAGTACGACAGCACAGTATCTATTTGTTTACGAAATATAGTGTAATGTCCTGAAGGGAACAATGAAACTGAAGAAATTTATTTTAATCCCAAACCAGCAAAAAATTTGTCTGTTTTTATTATTTTCCCCTGCAATTTTTAATTTTTTGGCAACAATTTGTAAAAAAAAAAACAATTTAAAAAAAATTGGTATAAAAATTAAAATAAAGTATAAAATTTAATGTATATTATACTCGTAACGTGGACATGGAATATGTGAAAATTTTATTTTAGTAGTCTTGGGTAGTACACGAACGAACTTTCACATTGTACTATTCGCCTATTTGAAATGAACGAGCTAGTCCGCGTTCTGAATTCCTATAGTTCATTTCCTTGCTCTTTATTAATGAACGAACGAACTAAACTTAAACGAAAACAATGACGAAGGAACGAAAGTTGCAAAATTATTTTCTTTTACAAAAATGATATTTAAAAAAAATAAACTGAAGAAGAGAAAATGTATTATGCGTGCTAAAAAGCTTAATTTTAAAATTAAAATTTTAAAATTTTTTCGATTTTTTTTTTTGTTGTCTTGCTTTCTATTTTCGTAAAAAATTCCTTTCAACCCCTATTCGATATCATTTTACATAAGAAAGAACGTTCAATGGGAATTAAATGTGTAAGTGATAAAGATACAAAAGATTAAATGAACTAAATGAACGAACTATTCCTTTTTAATTTTTGAACTAAGAAGAGTCACTAAGCAACCAGAGATGAAACTTTTGAGGTTAGAATTTTGAAAATCTCAGCATTTTATTTGGAGTTTGTATGTAAGAGACAGATATAGTGTTTTAATATTACGAATAAGAGAAAATAAGCAAAATGAAAAATTTTTTGTTTTAAAAAACATTAATTAAAAAGTTATTTCCGCAATGAAAATGCACATGCCGAAAATACTTATATCTACGTTTTTTTGTTATGAAGTATGGAATTTAATGTAAAAGTGATAACAAACACAAATTTTCATGTTTTAAAATTCATGTTTACGAAATGTAAATAATGAAAGTGTAAATTTTGTAGAAATACCTGAGCAAAACAAAATAAAAATTTTGAGTTCGTGCAAAAAAGACAAAAAGAAAATGTTTACTATATCTGCACTCTGACATCTCTGGTTGCTCGGTGGAAGGGTGCTCACTAAAATGAACTACAGAACACAAGTCTATATTTTAGTTAATTTTTTATTTTTTGTTCTAAAATGCAATATCAACATTTTTGTTCATCCATTTTCACTTTTTTGGCTCCGACTAGTATTTTAACAGCCGAACTTTGTTCGGTTAGGCTTAACAACAACTTTTTTGTTAAATGGTGGCGATTCAAAATTAAGGCCTAACTATAATATGCATAACAAAACTTAAACTACTGCCAACAAAATTGAATGAAAAGTCTGTCAATTGCTTAAGGTCCCTTTCAGATTAGGCAACCTTACTTGCGCAAGTCTTGTGTTTGTGGGGAAAGGTCGGTTTGAAGGGAAAAGAATTACGAGATTTAAGTACAGACTTGTTTGTACTTGCCAATTCTGTTTCTGCTGTCATTCCTGTCTTGGGATATTTATTTGTTTTTGACGTTGTCTTTTATTTCTTCTTCGGTTTGTTGTCTAATTTTGTGTTAAGAAAATTTTATAATTGTTAATAAGTGAATAAAAAGTTAAAAAATTATGAGAAATTGGAAACAAAATGAAACGGAGCAACTAATTAATTTAGTTGGACAAAATGAATGCATTTTTAATGTTCGTTCATTCTCATATTTAGACCGCAATAAAAAGGCGGAATCATTTAATGAAATTTTAAATGATATGAAAAAGACAGATAACATTATAACCATGGAAGGAATAAAACGCAAATGGAAGGATTTGGGAACGAAATATATGCAAGAAGTGCTCGCCGTTAAGCAATCAAAAAAAAGTGGCTCTGGAGTAGCAGATGTTTATCGGCCAAAGTTATGGTGTTTCCAGCAACTTAGTTTCTTGGAAACCCACACCGACACGAAAGGTAGTGTGGACAATATAAGTGGAAAGCCATCAGAAGTATGTATATGCACATTTATGTGATCTAGGAAATTATTTTTTAAAAATTTATATTGTACTTTCAGTTTAAAATGATGACATTGCATCATGTCATTCCTGCAGCAGCAATGAAATAGCACAGTTGGATACAATTGAAGAAGTATGTACTTATGTTTGTTTGTAAAAACTACTTGTTTATTTAATTAAATTCTTCCTCAGTAGCGGCAGTAAGAGAAAGAGTTTCATGGTGGTGTCGCCAAAGAAAAAAGAAAAGGTGATTTACTTTTATAAAAGGTAATATTTAATTATTAAAAATCAAATATTTAAATTTTATAGAAATCAGAGGCAGTGCAGGAATTCCACAAAGACTTAGATGTTTTTAAAAACGTTTTAGCAGCGAGAAGGACGGAAAAGAAATTCGCTTGGATAGGGACTCTTGTTGTGGAAACAATGGAAGCAATTAGTCCTGAAGATCAGGATGATGCTGCTTGGCAGATCCAGTGCTTAATACGGAAACTAAAACAAGAATCACAAAGAATTTTGGAATTGTCTTTAGAAGGCATTTTAGAGGAAGATGATCTTCTTTAAGTTGTAAATGTAAGTAATTTCTCATACATACATATGGTCCATATATTAAATTGTGATTTTTTAGTGTATTTGTTTTTTTTTGTTTTAATTTTAACAAAAATATTTCTTTTGCAATGAATTAATTCGTTTATGTTTATTTGATCTCATTTTTATCTTAATTAAATTTGTGAAATAATTTAATTATAAAGGTTTTTGACGTTTTTGTGTTTCTTTAATTTAAATGTTTTTCTTTAATTTTAAGAAAAATATGTTTTTTGTACTGAATTATTAATAATTAAAGATATGTAAGTAATAGAAAATAAATTTGAGCCGTCGCGAAAATGAAGTGAAACATTTCCATGCCTGGAGAAATATTGTTAGTTTCTTTGATACTCTGTGTACTTCTCATGTTAATTCTGAAAAGAGATACAATTTTAAATTGCAAAATTAACAATTTAATTGTCTTATTGTCATTGAAAAATGTATATAAATTAAATCTAGTCCAACTTCCCTTCCTTACTGAAATATTCAGAGAACTGCGGTCGTACAGCTTCTGCAGCACCCTTGCGAGGATTGTAAACGCTGTCTATGTTGTAAAGGGCATCAGATGAAGCGGAAAGAGGTTCTGCGCTGGTTAAATAATGTTTATCATTTTTTAATAAAAAAGTTATGCACAACACAACAGGCCAATGTTATTGCTTCGACTGTTTCCACTTTCAGGTTTTGCTAGTATACCGAAACTCTGCTCCACGACATGTGTTGCACGTGAAAGCCTTGCACTAAAGACTTGTTTTTCTTTTACTGTTGTGTGGTATGGATATGGTTTCATCATATATGTTTGCATCGGGAAGGCATCATCGGCGACTACAACATATGGAAGAAGCCTGCCATTCCCCACAACAGTTTTCGGAGGCATTTCTTCCTCGTTTTCCAAGACCGTCTTTAAAAATACACCAGCGTCGTTGCTTCGGCCATTGCAGCCAATATCGACAAAAATAAATTTATAATTTGCATCAGCTAGAGCCATCAAAATTATGCTATTACCACCTTTATAATTATGGTAGAAAGCACCATCTTTGCATGGGGGCCGGAAGGCTTTGTGCTTTCCGTCCAAAGCGCCCAAACAATTAGGGAATTGCCACTTTACAGCAAATTATTTGGCAATTGCTTCCCATTCAGACGGACTACTGGGAAACTAAATTGAAAGATGCAATAGGTAAAAATAATATTTAAAATGTTTTAAATACCTTTAAATACTCTTCTTGCATTCGCATTGCAATAAACCTGCAAACTTCTGGGACAATTGTTGAAACAGTTGAAGTGCCCATTCCAGTTTGGTAAATCAGACTTCGGAAAGACTCTCCTAAAGAAAAAGTAGGTATTTCAAATTTAGCAAATGTAATAAAAAAGTATTTAATTATTGCACTTACCAGTGCCAAGAAATCGCATTATTACGGCTAACTGTAAACTGTTCCTTCGACATTTGTAAATAATTCGTATAAGAAGCTTCATCAGTCAGCAAGGAGCAGTCAGTAGGGAGCAAATTTGCTTTTTTGCACAAATTTGTTAAACCTTAAAAAATGGCTTTAAACTACATAGCAAAACTGGAAGGAATTTATGGTTTACAAACCCATTAGCAAATCTTCTTTATCACCGTCATCGGAATCTATATTAACCGCTTCTCCGATGCATTCAAGTATATCTTTAACTAAATTATTTTTTTCTTCAACTTCCATTGTATACAACAAATTTCAAATCACTTTTACAATTACAATGAATACAGAAATGAAACAAAACGTCAACAAATTAAGAAAATTAAACTTGCTCAACAAAGTTGCTGAATGTGAACATAAAAGCAAGTTCAAAAGAAAATAAATAAAAATGAAAAATACACTCTCACTTTTTCACTAACACACTCATATTTTTCGAACTTGCAGCTAAACTGGCAACCAAATTCTTTTGCAAGTAAATTTTTGACACTTGCAGCAAGTACATTGACAAATGAGAAACAGTGCTACCGCGCATGAGTTTTAAATTAATGTATTAGTCTGTGGAAAAATAGAAGTTACGTTAGTAATTGATATTTAGCATATTTAACAAAATTAATAAATAAAAAAAGAACATAATGACCCACCAACACATTTAAAAGTTAAATTTAATTATCAATTTCATATTTTTGACTTAAAAAATACTAACAACAAAATTTTTAGTTGGTATTCACGGTGTTTGCCACGCGGCAACACTTCATTCATATATTTCTATTCTCTATATCAATGGCGCAGCCATTTTTTCATTAGAAGTGAAGCCGTTGCCGATATTTTAAAAATGAACTTGCACTGTTCTGTATAGACACTCATACAATTTGCAAGACTTTCGACAATTTTTTCGGCTTTTTCGTAGTCAATACGTATACTCAACTTGCAAGCAATTACTTGCATGTGGAAACGGGGGGTAATCTGAAAGGGGCCTAAGCAATTTTAAAGAAACTTTCCTCACAGTTGCATATCTAGAGAATATTGGCACTTTGCAGAAATATTCAATTTCTTTTTATATCCTAAATAAACGACAAGTTTACACAATATGTTATTTAATGATCATAGAAAATTTGGTATCAAACCACCGAGATTTGGCTCTTTTTTTTTTGTTCACGGGTAAAAATACTAAAATGTCCAAATGTGCGTATGTAAACAAACAAAACAAACATTTCAAAACAATTTGTGTTAGAAATTGAAATTCGTGTAATGGATAAAAAATTAAAACGTTTGAAGACAATAAAATTGTTGAAATGTGAAATTAAAAGCATTAGCGCCTTAAAATCTCTCAATGATTTACGACTGAATAGGATACGTTCCTGTTCAGTGAGAGGATTTTTCAAACACTGCTTTTTGAGAACGAAGAATCATCAGCAGTTTTTTCATATATACTCGAATGACGCCAAAAATTTATGAAATGCTGCCGACTGTTGTAAAGCCGTTCCTTTAAAAATACTCGATAAGAGATCCTGTGCAACCGGAATGTCAATTGTCGGTAACATTGCTGTAAGTTAACTTTTTTTTAAAAATATGTACGTATGACAATTTCGTTTTCTATTTTTTGATTCCAAAGATATTTGACACAATCGCTGACATGGTTATTTAAATTAGAGAAAGAAACTGTTCGGTGCATTGTTCTTGAGACCACCGAGGCACTTTGGAGCAAGCTACGCAGTGTTTATGTTTCTCCGCCAAATGAGGAAGGCTACAAGAAAACTTCAGGGAAATGTGAAATATGCCGAACTCTGTAGGATCTATTGATGGCAAACATATAGCAATTCGTGTCCTCCTAACAGTGGTAGTCAGTTTTCTGCTTCAAAATTTTTTTTCAATTGTCAGTTAGCAGTCTGTGATGCTCGCTATCGTTTTACCCACATTGATATTGGAGCTTATGGAAGTCAAAGTGATGGTGGTAAGTGGTTATTTGTAAAAGTTAAATTTGATATTAATTATTATTTTATTTGCTGCAGGTATTTTTCAATTGAGTCGATTTGAAAACTGTGATATTGGAACTCCCAATATCACAGTGTTTCGATGGAGAGTTTTACTTACAACTCTGCATATGTTTCCTGAAAACGCTGAAAAAGTTGTATTAGCTTGTGTTGCTTTAAATAATTTTATAATGCTTAACAATGCTTCATACTTCATACACTCCACAAAATTATGTAGATTGGGAGGATTTTAAGGGGGTTTTTCACGGAGGAGCATGACGGTGTGACATTGAAAATAAGAAATAATTTATGCAAATTTTTTTTTTAATATTTAAATATTAAATAATATATATAATTAATTTAATAAACATATATATTTTCCCATAATAAAAGAAATAAATTTGGAAAGAAATTTATTTTATTATTAATATTATTATCACTATGCGCTATAATCGCACCGCCACCTTTAAGATATATTGTGAAGCCCAGTTCCTAACTACAATAGGTGACTCCTTACGAATCTCGTAATTGCTGTAGGATTAATCTTGCCTAGATGTTCTTGAACCAATGCCCCACTACTAATCAGCTTATTCTGCGTCTTGCCACAGCTGGGCAATCGCAAAGTATATGTTCCGACGTTTCCTGTCCTTCCAGACAGAAACGACAGGAGTCGTCTTGTACCACACCGATTTTATTCATGTGGTAGTTAAATTTGCAATGGCCCGTAAGTAGCTCAACGTAGAGCTTAATGTCATTTCTGCTGAGGTTTAAAACAACATCTGCTCTAATGGGCTCGTTGTCGATAAGTCTCTTTGACTGCCGCATGCCCACTTCGGTCCTCCAGCAGTCTTGTAGACTTCGTTTCTCCTCCTCGCGTAGAAGGGCACTAGTGAAGTTGTTGGTCACCCCGCAGAATGGCTCTGGACCTATGAAGTGGGTATCCGCGTCTTCTTTAGCCAGATAGTCCGCCATTTCATTGCCCATATGCCCTTCATGACCCGGCACCCACAATAAGGTAATCGTGTTTCTCTCTGCCAAAGCATTGAGAAGTTTATAGTAGTCCCAGACCAATTTTGACCGAAAGGAATTGCCCGCCAATGTACATAGAGCTGCTCGACTGCTTGAGAGAATATATATTCTGGTACCACGTGTGCCCCTTCTTAAGCATTCTCTAGCACATAGCTCTAAGGCGTGGACCTCAGCCTGAAAAATGGAAGTAGTTTTTCTCATTGCAACTGCCCTGCGGAAGCGTGGTCCTGCAATTCCCGCACCAGCACTGCCATCTTCCATTTTGGACCCATCAGTATACCACAATTGTCGATTTCGGTCCAGTATTATGGACCATTTCTCCAAGCAGAGCGGTCATTAATGACCACTTCAAAACGCCTAGAGAATGTGAGTATCCTATCGATCCTATCAGAGACGGCGAGGCATGGAGAATTCCAAATAGATTCCAAAATTTTCACATGCCCACTAAGATTGCCCTCTTTAAGATAGGATAGACTAGGTAGACTTAAGGCGGAACTAGCTGCTACTCTCCTACTTACAATATGCAGGGGAGTGAGCCCAGTGATCATACCCAAGGCTAGTGTAAGACACGTCTTCATCGCCCCCGTTGCACCCAAACAGGGTATTCGATGCACCTTGTTGAAGATTATCTGAGCCTGTTTTTGTTATACCCTTGGCCACCATACCAAGGAGGCATAAGTGACCATCCGTACTATGATGGTTTTGTAGGACTACGCCATCACTTTTGGTCGTAGGCCCCACGCTTTACCATACATTCTTTGGCACACAAATGTTGCTCTTAAGGCTTTGCCAGTTATGTATAGTAAATGTTTGTTCCAAGTAAGAGTCTTATCTAGAACTACTCCCAGATATTTCATCTCCTCGGACATCACCAAGTCACTGGCCCTCAATTTCAAGGTCCCTACAGTTAAATTCTCCTTCTAGTGAATGGAACCACTTTGGTTTTATTTGGATTTATCGAAAGTCCCCTCTCCTGAAACCATCAAACTTGCCTCTGACCATGATTACCAGATCGTCTGCAAAGCCCTCATCCTCGTATCCGAGATCGCCGAGAGTCTCCACTAGCCCATCGGCGACCAATACCCATAAGAGTGGCGATACAATGCCCCCTGGGGCATCCTTTCGTTGACCTAACAAATAATCTCCTTGTCCTGTTATGGAGCATATTGAGAGCCCATGCAATGATCAGTCGGGGTATTTCCTTCCTGATCATTGCCTACTCAATAGACTCAAATGTAACATTTTCAAAGGCCCCTGTAATGTCAACTGACAAACAGAGGGCTATTTCTTTACCACCCAGAGCCTGTCGGAAGGCCTTTGGCGTGTAATCCACCTTTTTGCTTGCTTTCGGTATAAAAACAACCCTTGCTCTGCAACAGTGTTTAGGTAATACTCTTAATTCTAGGCTCTTCCTAAATATATGAGTCAACCTAGGTGCGAGCACGTCAACACCTTGCCTGAGTAGGCACGGGTGTATGTTGTCCACACCTGGAGACTTAAATGGTCTAAACGTAGAAATAGCCCATTTAGTTTTATTGACGGTAAAGATTTTACGGGCCAGTGAAAGTTTCCTTCGTGTAGAAATCAAGGACCTAATGCCCCTGACATCTTCACTGTAGGCGCAGGCCGGAAAATGTGTGTCCAGCAGAAGCTGTCCCGTTTCTTCCAGGCTCTCCGTTAAACTTCCGTCAGCCTTCTTAAGTGTAGAAAGGCCATTTGAGTGATCCTTCGTAAGAGATTTATGTAGTCTAGCAGCTGCTGGAAGGGTTTTAATCTCCTCACAGTGCCTCCTCTATGAATCTCTCTTTGATCTTCTCAAGGCGTTGTTATATGCCGTTAAGGCACTTTTATAACTTGGCCAATCCCCAGTGGTCTTTGCTCTATTAAAGAGCTGGCGGGCAGTCCTTCGCAGGGTGCCCAGCTCTTTATTCCACCAGGGAACATTTCTTCATAACCAATTCACAGCTATTTTCATAGGATGAAGTTATTCTTTCATTGAGGCACCCTATGCCTTGTTCTAAATGAAAGTTATACAATGACCAATTGGTCTTTCTAACATTCCATATTGCGAAAGTGTCTTCAACTTCTCCCTTTAGGTCAAATCGAATATATCGATGATCTGACAGGGTAACTTCATCCAACACTCTCCAATTTTAAATGTTGCTTGAGATAAATGCACTAGCCAGGGTGAGATCTAATACCTCCCCTCTTATCGCATTTATAAAAGTTGGCTCATTACCTCTGTTTACTATAATAATATTATTAGTTATAATAAAATCAAGAAGTGACTCACCTCGTGTAAAAGAATAAATTTAAAAACCAACACAATTTCTGGAATTAAGCACAAATAAAGATTAATATTTTGTTAAACTTTTAAATTCCAAATAAAAATTATTACATAAAAAAATATAAATTAATTTATACATACACGCTTGTAAAGGGTGTTTTTTATAGACGTATAGAACTTTAAGTTTTCATTACTGTTGAAGATGGCGACCGATTTAACAGCTGTCAAGTGATTTATTCTCAGTTTAGTTTGGCAATTCATCATGAATAGACTCACGATCATCAAGTAAGGCGTAGATTCGTCGAATGGGCCCAAAACGAGATTGCCGTTGTTCCCGATTTTCATAAGCGAATTTTGTTTAGCGATGAAGCGCACTTCTGGTTGAATGGCTACGTCAACAAACAAAACTGCCGCATTTGGAGTGAAGCTAATCCTCAAGTGTATGTCGAAACACCGTTACATCCAGAAAAACTGACTGTTTGGTGCCCTTTATGGGCTGGTGGAATCATTGGTCAGTACTTCTTCAAAAACGATGATGCCCAGAATGTTACAGTCAATGGTGATCGGTATAGAGTCATGATTACTAACTTTTTCGTTCCTGAATTGAAAAACCATAATGTCCAGGAGCTGTGGTTCCAACAAGAAGGCGCAACATGTCACACAGCTCGCGCCACAATCGATTTATTGAAAGATACGTTTGGTGACAGCCTAATTTCACGTTTTGGACCTGTGAATTGGCCTCCGAGATCTTGTGATTTAACACCGCTAGACTACTTTCTGTGGGGCTATGTAAAGTCATTGGTCTATGCGGATAAGCCACAAACGCTTGACCATTTGGAAGACAACATTCGCCGTGTTATTGCCGATATACGGCCACAAATGTTGGAAAAAGTCATCGAAAATTGGACGTCCAGATTGGACTACATCCGAGCCAGCCGTGGCGGTCATATGCCAGAAATCATATTTAAATTGTAATGCCACAAGATTATCTTTCGGATAAATAAAATTCATGTCAATCGAATAATCCATCGTTTTTTTTTTTGCAATTTAAAGTTCTATACGTCTATAAAAAACACCCTTTAGCATACTTTTATGCTGATTAATTTACTATATTTAGGCACAATTTTACCAAAGACTGTAAAACTATAAAGATATTCTACGTACACAGAAAAAATTATCCAATTTTTTTTCAATAAAAACGTGTTATTGAAAAAATCATGGGATTTTAAAAAAAATCGTGTTCAACTGAATAAAATGTTTTGTCAATAATGCAACTTTCTACAAAACAGCAGTTGATAAACCAATTATCAAATACTTGCTTACATTAAATATAAATATATACGTATATACATATGCGCGAAGAAAAAGAAAAAGTACTTCTATGTATGCGTGTATATATGGAGACAGAATATTCAACAACAAAAAATTTTGGCACAAACCAGCACACATATATTCATACGTATTCATGAGCATAAATACAAAGCTACAGTGTTGTCAATTTTTGACTATTTACTCCAGCTTAGTTTTTATACCATTGATATTTTTAATATTTTATCTACATATAACAAAAAAAAAAAAAACTAAGAAATCAGAGGACATCTTGTAACCAAAAGTTTTCATTAAAGTATAACTTTAAAATACATATTTATAAACATTTTAAAGAAAGTGCGGGGAAAAAGAATATATATCAAATGATTTAAATATTTCTGCGGGCAATATCGACCTACGAATTCCGAGTAATTCACATTTCGAATATAAAAGCTCTTTGCAAAAATTAAATAGCTCTATATGTAAGTTTGTCCTTGACATGTATTCAAGAAATAATTGCACTAGACTAGAAGTTTTAAAAACAAAATGATTACTTCTAAGGGCAAAATCTTTGTAAAATTAAAAGAATTTTATAAAACCATATGTTAATTTTTTTTACAATAATATAGAATCTATAGCAGTTGGCGACAATGCAATGGGGGAGTTTTTATCTAAATGGAAGTTGGACCATCTGTACAAACATTTTAATGGTAATATTTATAAACCCATTCCATTTCCACAATAATATATTTTCCATTTTTTCAAATAATCGAATAACAACTGAAGTATTGGAAATATTAAGGCGCGACCATATTCAAACTCTTTTTCAAGGTCTAGCAGGGGGTATCAGGCTCTGTTTGAATTTCATTTAGAAAGTTGGAAAAAAGGAATCTCAACCATTTCCAACTCTACAGATCGTAATATGACACAGACAATTTTTTTCAGGATTGACCATGCTTCAAAGCACAAGAACCGGCCAGTCAGTACTTAAATATTATGAAGAAAATAAATTTCTTCATGAAGAGCAAAGGCAACTGCTCATCAAAACATTAACAAACTTCATTGAAAACAACAATCGCACATGCACAGTGTCTGATTGCAAACAAATGGAGCAAGAAATTTGCACCATTTTCAACTGAAAACCTTGTAAGTAGTTGTCCTTGTAATTTATTTATTATAATTGTGTGCAAGTATATTCGAATTTATCTAATTAATTTTTGATATTATAGGAATACTATAATAATGGAAAAAGAGGTAAATTGTATTCTAAAATATACAATTTGAAAAGATTTTCTAAGCTGAACAAAATGATTATAGTCTCAAGTATGGTAAGCATTTTCAGATATAAATACACATATATATTTTAATACAATATTTATCATTTTTCTTTTAAGTTGTAGAAGACGGAGCCAAATTAACGTTTGAAAACTTGAGAAACAAAAGTATATCAGCTGAAGAATTTGTTATATATTGGAGAAAATGTTTCTTGAACACATTGATATCTCTTCACTTCAATCATGCTGGCGTCTCAGTGTCATCAGGTTTTCTTACACCATGGTTGGAAACGTCAATTTCAAGTTGAAAATTCTTAATTTTTTTTTTACAGGCAGTAAATTTTTATCGATAATACTGAATATATATTTGACATTTTCTTATTTATCTTGAAATAGTTGCACTCTTTGCACCTGTTCTTCAAAAATTGATCAATGCAAAAAAAAAACGTAAGTATCATATGTACAGTTAATACCGCAATTTTAGAAAATTTCTGCAAATGTTCACTGGGAAGGTAAATACATTTTATTAGACTTTTTTATTAGTATGATAAGTGTCGTGTCACCGTTTTTTTTTTCAGTAGATAAATAAATAAATGAATAATAAATATTTTGCTTGACGACATTTCAAAGTCAACAAAAAATGTATTTATGTATATAAGTATGTATGTATGTGTGTAAATGGTGTTTTTTTTTTTACAATTATACAAATGTAAGTCATAATAAAACAAAGAAGTACATTTTTAATATCATTGCAACGGACTCTATTGGATAGAAATTTTATGATATTTTTAATTAATATTTAAACATTATTTCGGCCATATAGGCGCAACAAATTTTAGATCATCAACAGAAACTTCTTCTTCTAAAAAGTCGAACATATGGAAATATTTCTCTATACCTACATAAAAAAATCTCCGCCAGGAATATTCGTTATACTATTTTTTTCCTTACTCGTATTTTAAAAGCGCTTTTCCCGATAACGGCAAATCTTCTACTCCTTCTCGTATGCAATAAATATAATAGAGCTTTCAGACTGAGTGAATTTAACATAAATGCGGTTTTAACGTTACATCCAACTCATGAAAACTGTATTTACCATACAAAGTGAATTTAATAAATCCACATTAAGTGCTATTTTGGAATTGAATTTAAGTTGGATTTATGAACAACAACACTATTTTTGTCTGTTAAGCTAAGTGCTATCAAGTTTTGAATGAAATGAAAAAATAAAAACCATTTCAAATATTTTCCGAAGAAAATGCTTTCAATGGCAACAGCAATAAACGAATTTCGAAGAAAACGAAGTTTTTGGACCAGGGACAAAGAAAATATGTGTCTCGTAAGTGTATTTATGAAAGGTCACACATGTTGTGGCTGCTGTACAGCTGGTCAAATAAGTTTATTTGACAGACTGTATGTTAAATACTGTATTTAAGAAATTTGCAGTGTGAACACAAAATCATCTGTTTGTGAATTTAATGTTAAATTCAGTATTTAACTTTCAGTCTGAAAACACTATAACGCTGTTTGAGAAATTTGGTTCCTAATAGCACAGTTATTAATTTCTGTAACTATTTATATGCGCGGACTTCTCACATCGAAAAGTGTGAAACAAAAAATTCTACCGTTCCTCAATTTGTTATTGAACGTGAGAAAATACAAAGCTATTACGTCTTTCTTGGAATTTTCCAATGATTCATATGTCAAATACAATAGAAAGTGTCAACAAAAATAGAAATTTATATAAGATGAATGTTTACTCGTACTTGTACATGACATTTTTGTTTATATGAAATTTTGTTAGTACAAAATGCATAGTGTAATTATATCAAGTGGAAGCAAGTCTACATGTGTTTTGTTAGACTTAAATATTAAAATTTTTTCATTTTGCTTTGCTTGCTTACGAAATAATATTATTATGCTATATGTAATAATTTCTATTTGGAATTTAAAAGTTTAACAAAATATTAATGTTTATTTGTGCTTAATTCCAGAAATTGTGTTGGTTTTAAAATTTATTCTTTTACTCATGATATTCTCCTGAGTTATTTATTCAGCACAAAAAGTGCTGAAGGGGATAGCATATCTATATCGTCAGACGCTACTCTGATTCCTCAGTAGATTACTCCCAACGTTTCTTGCAAACATTAGAACCTTTATATTGTAAAAGCAATTGACTAAATAAGAATTATTAATCAATAGTTACAAAAAGATTCAAATATTCAAACAAAAGACTCAGTAAGCATTGAACTAATAAATAAATAAATTTCCCAACCAACATTTTAATATTGAAAACTATACATTCTATTTTTATTCTTCTCTTCTCTTTTACATTTGGTCCATATAGATTATGCTATGTTTTCTTTCTTCATTTAGCCATTCCCTATCTAATAGTGTTTTTACACTGGGATGGTTTTAATAAAACCTGGTTTTTAAATTAAAACCAATCGTTAAAACCTGGTTTTACCATACAAAATAATTTCTGTTAAAACGATCTTAAAGCCATTTCTGAATTGGTTTTATGGGGGTTTTATAAAATACAACCTTGCTTGTAGTGCCAAAAACTAAGTGCTACCCAGTTAAAAAATTAAAACAGCTGATAAAATAAAATATCTGTTATTTAAAATCAAATTTTACCAAAGTTTGTAATAATAATAATTGAAATAATAATAATGGACGCAGCAGCAAAAATAAAAAAGTGCAAAAGGAAACGTAGACTATGGACGGAAAATAACGAACTTCTTTTTATCGAGCTATGGCAAGAAAAAACAAATGATCTAAGAGGTAATAGAAAGAACTCCCACATATACAAAGAAATTGCTGCTGAGCTGGCTAAAAAAAGAAATACTTCACTTTGTAAAAATAGGTCCACAATTTTTAAATATTCTCTTACAATGTATAAAATAATTTCTATTTTAGAACGCATTATAATAATTTTTCTTTTTGCATAATAAAAAACAGCTATGTACAGTCTGTCAAATAATTGTTACACAAATTAAAAAAAAAGTACTGCAACATATGTACTTGTTTCTACGATATTTTCTTTTTATTTTGTAAAAACTTATTGGATAGACTGTATGTTAAAACCTGATTTTATTAAACATACAGTGTGAACACAAAATCAGTTGTTTATGGTTTTAACGTTAAAACCAGATTTTAACTTTAAGTGTGAAAACACTATAATTTTAATTTTACACTAAGAAAATATATGGTGAGTCTACTTTGTATAATAATACTATGTACAAAATGTAAATAAAAATATTGAAAAATGGTTCGGGGCCATCACCTTTATAAATTTGCTATGGCTCACAAAATAATAAAATTTATTAACAAAGAATAAATAAAAATTGCAATATTTAGCTAATGAAAATTATTAAAATACACTTATTTTATGTAATTTATTCATTTAATCTATTTAAATTTAGTAATTTTAATTTTTTTCATTACTTTTTCACGCTTCTCTCATACATTTTGAAATGTAACCCCCGTTTCCACATGCAAGTAGCTTGCATGTTGTGTATACGTACTACGAAAAAGCCGAAAAAATAGTCGAAAGTCTTGCAAATTGTATGACTGTCTTCACTTCTGATGAAAAAATGGCTGCGCCATTGATATACAGAATAAAAATATATAAAGGAAGTGCTGCCGCGTTGTCAGCACCGTGAACACCAACTAAAAATTTTGTTGTTAGTATTTTTTAAGTCAAAAATATGAAATTGATAATTAAATTGAACTTTTAAATGTGTTGCTGTGTTCTTTTACTAACGTAAATTAAATAAATTTACTTGCTGCTAGTGTCAAATATTTACTTGCAAGAGAATTTCGTTGCCAGTTCAGCTGCAAATTCTATTGTGTCTTGTGAAAATTTTCTCGATAGAGACGAGCCACAGGACTTTATTTCTTGACATCTAAATCGGTACTACCACTAACACTAGCTATACATATATCTAAAAATTTACTATTATTAGCACTTCCTGAAGATGTGGATGCTATTGAGTCAGATATAATAGTAATCAGTACCCATGTTCTGTAACTTTTGTGAAAACTTCTCGCATCGAAAAGTTGTGAAACAAAATATTCCATCGCTTCTCGAAAAGTGAGAAAAAACTTTGTTTCTAACTCAAGACGGAAAACACCACACATGACTACGTCGTTACGTTATAACTGTCACAATAAAATAACAAGCAGCCGATAAAAAAGGAAGTCGGCAAAGACTATAAAACTATAAAGATATTCTACGTAGAACAAAATCTGAAAACAAAAATGAATAGCTGAAACAGATGCAGGGGGGAAGTAACAAGGGAATATTTGAGCATGTGCATTTCAAATACAAGTTTCTCTCATTTAGCTACTGAGATAAACAGAGAATAAACACATACTGAACAACATATAAATGCGCATGTATGTATGTATTTATAAACCAAGCATTTAAAACTTAAAATGAATTTTATTTCTTTTATATGTTTTCTGTGTGAGATTTATGAAATTTTTCAACAAAAATGTTATTGAAATCTTAGGAGCAAATAAAAATAGAACGAATATGACTAGTTGCGTTATTGTAGGGTAGAATATCTTGTTTATGATTGTAAAAATAAAATTTATCCTAGTTCGCAACGAATTTATGATTCATTAATTTGAACCTTTATTAAACTCTTATTATAGATTTGTAGATATTATTTTTATAATGAGAAGTAGTCCTGTTGTATATGCTTTTTAAAAGGATCTATAAGAGTTTGAAAACTCACAGACTGTTAATAATAAATAACACAGAAATTGATTTTATGTTATGAACAAAATTTATTTATAATAAAAATCTCATTATTTGGAAATTAATATGTAAATCATAATAAGACATTTTTATGCCTTATTCTCATTTTTTATTTGGTGGTATTGTCACAAAAAATTTACTTATTTATAAAAAAAATTTGTTTTTAAATGCTCTACCACTGATGGATAGCGATTTCATTGCATATCATCAGTAGACTCTACAATACTTTTCATAAAAAGTCGTGAACTTATAAGTTTAATACTTATTAAACCAAATCAGAATTTCAATTTGGCTAAGAAGTAAAAAGTTTTAAAAATTAAAACTTTTTTTAAAACTTAGTAAGCATTTAAAAATATTTTCTTTTTCTTCAATATTTTCCACATTAGAGATTCCAGTTCGGAAACCTAAGCTAATGTTTAAGAATAATAATAAAAATAAAAATAATAAAAATCCAATACGTATTTACAGTAAAATGTAAAATAAATATTGAGTCGTAAGCAATATAAATATTAATCAATTAAAACATTTTTATTATTATTTCCATTTTTTGTATCTCATTGAGATAAAACACTGAAGATGACAATTTGCCGAAATCGGTATGTTAAAGAATCAAATTTGACGCGGGATGACGTAAACTCGTTCTAAATAAAAATGTTTTATTATGGTTTATTTATAACTTTTGCAAAATAAAAATTAAAAGTAACGGTTTTCCTTTTAATAAAATAAATACCTATAAAGTAAAAAAAAACTCAATGGTTAATGTATAAGATAAAAGTAGACAATACTAATAACATTTAAGTACACTTAAATTGCTTTGCTTAATTATTTTTACGAAACTTTTTTACATTTCGAAAAAATGTTAAATTGCTGTTATGATAATGCACATGCTAGTTTTTTAAGCTTAAGATAAATAACAATTTTAAAATTTTATTTTGATTATTTTTTTCGTTAATCTGCTGCTTAGCTTCTTCAGGATGTTTATATTTAAAATTATTTCAAAATAGTTAATTAACGAAATGTTGATCAAAATAAAATATTAAAATTTTTATAGACCTTCTGTAATTCCATTGCGGCCAGTAAATAAAATGCATGTATTTACCTACAATAAAATGCATGTATTTACCTACATTAACAAAAACGGCAATGTTAGTATAGCTATAAGAAGAAAACAACTTTTTCATTAAAATTTGATACACATGCATATACAGTTTGTATATGGATGTACTGAAAAGTGAAGTTGTGTAAATTCTTGCATTGAATATTATTCTCTTGCATGTTATATTACTCTCTTTTAAATTCTCGCGCTCTCGTGGATATTACTAGCAATATACATCAAAAAATTTAGCACCAAAAAAAATTTGCACTACGTAGAACATCTTTATAGTTTTATAGTTTTTGAAGTCGGCGAGATCGTTAACCACAAATGTTTTCGACGGTGGTTTAACGTAACTAAAACTGAAAAATGTTCAGCGGCGGCGTCCGAACTACTTTCGTCGGCCAACATTCGGTTATATTAAAAATTGTCATGTATGACTTAGTTTTTTGTTTTATTTATGTTAAATTGTTTCTTAAATTTTAAAAGCAAATTAACAATGATAAAACACTTAAGAACAAAATATTTACCTTTTCACTATTATTATTGTCCATTTTTTCAACTAGCACAATTATAAATTTAAAATTTATTATATTTTATATTTTTTAAATTCAATTCACCGACTTTCTATTTGTGAGTTTTTTTTGACAGTTTAAAGTTTATAGTTTAAAGTGAGAACTTCTCGAATAAACTTCTAATAAACACACTTTTTCTTTAAATTTGTAACTCACAAAAAGAAACAGCATAGTGAGAAATTCAATTTCATGTATTTTGTTTCATTTTACATGTTTCAAGTGAAAAGTTTCTCGCAGTGAGAGTTACAGAACATGGGCACTGCTCTATAATAATATTTGGGAATTTTGGCGTTTCCAACTTTTAAAAAATTTTTTTTAATAATCTTTTTAAGTCAACAACATTGGACTCATATATCTTCGTTCTCTTATGTTCAAGAACAATCGTGAGAAATCTTTTCATAAAATAAATTTTATCTGTGCGATCAGAGTTGCATTTTCTATGTTCAAGGCAGAAAAATAGCAACAATACCAAGCTTGTGTTTTGTTTATACAAACACTTAAGTTATTTTTCATTGTACATATTTGTAAAAAAGATATTTTGCGCCGAAGAAGAAAATGAATACTTTTAAAAGTATTAAGGTGAGTAAACATATGTTTTTGCATCTTTTTTTGTATAATAGTGTGGCATAAAGTTCGCCATTTTAAAGCGATTTCTTCAAGTAGGACACAATTCTGTCACACATTATTTTGACCTAATCGTACGATCGTGTAGGATAGTCAATCAGTACTTTAAGTAAATAAAAATACATTTGTACAGATATCTAGTAAATTATTTGCTTTATGTACAAGCATACTGGAAACAGCTTTCAAGCATGATCCCTGATTTCAAATACTGTCAAGCACTGTTCTATTCCATATCAAGACAAATACTTCGGTGAAAAAATGTTTTGCACTGCAGTAAAAATTAGAACCCCTAGAACATAGAATAACCAAAACACAAATACACTAGCACAAAACTGAACATAACAATAACACAGTAGATCAAGCAACACGACAGCAGAGCTTATAGAACTTTACTGTACTCACACGTATGTATGTGTTTATATGTGTACTTTCATAGCCACATGCTTTGTTTTTTTTAATGGAAATTTGTAAGCTATGCATACGTAACTTTTGTGCACACTAACACGATGCCAGGCAGTCGGTGTTATACAAACATGTGTATGTATGTGTGTCCTTAAAAGGCATGCCTAATGTGCTTGGTCACGCCCGTGTTGACTAAAGCAATATGTGTGGATGTATGTAATTCCTTTGTGTACATACTATACACAGTTTAATTTGACGTCACAGCTTTAAAATTAAATTTTGTCTTGAATTTCTACTGCCGTACAAAACACAAGTACTATTAGCACTGTAAAAAAAATTTGTAAAAGTGTCTGTTGCGTCATTTTTGTACACAAATTTTTGGTCTACTGTAAGAAGGACACTAGAAACTGTGCTTTGTTCTAGTATCCAGTAGTGTATCGTGTATTTCATATGGACTTGTGCAGCCCTTTAGTATTTACATAAATATATAAGTTCCATTATTATCTATATATATAAAAGAGTAACGTTACTGACTGACTTATCATCATCGCCCAGCCCAAACGGCTAAAGCTACGGACTTGATATTCGGTAAGCAGGTGCATGTCCCAATGTATAGGACGAATAAGAAGGGCCAGATAGAGCGAAAGTTCAAACTACAAAATATTCTACTAAAAAAATAAGTGGATGGGTATTTGGTACTTTTTCGATATATGTACATTTGTGGCATAAAAAGGGTAAAAACTAATGGTGGCACGTTTTTTTAACCACAGCAACAAAAACTAAACTATTATTCTCTTCTTAAAAAGATCTCCAAAATTCAAGCAAAAAAAGAGGTAAAATATGTACCCCTTTTTACTACTATTTCTAAATATGTTCCCTAATGTAAACTGATGCAGCATATAAACATTGTATTACTAATTTGTAGCATCCAATAAAAATCAATGGTACAAAAATTGCTTTAAGGGAGAAAAAAAGTACCAAAAGAAAGATTTTTACTTTATATTTAAGCAAGTTTAATGGTATTTTTAATGTTATGTGCAAACCTAGAGTTTTCACAATAGAATTAAACGGTCCTTAACCAAATAAAAAATTATTAAGTGGACAAATGGTACTTTTATTGATTTTAATGGTACGTTTTGATATTTTAGTATTAACAGCCCTAGAACTACGAGACTAGGCTCAAACGGCTCAGGTCAAATTAAAAAATTATTAAGGGACAAAATGGTACTTTTTATACATTTTAATAGTACTTTTTGATTTTTTTAATGTAAACAAACCTGGCAGTACGATATTGGGGCTCAAATTGTCCCAAGGAAAATTAAAAATCATTAAGAGGACAAATGGTACTTTTTATATTTTTTTGGTACTTTTTGGTATTTTATTATTAAGGAATGTAAAAGTACGGGACTTGGCTTAAGTGATCTGAAGTAAGGCGGAAAACCATGAATGGGAAATATGGTACTTTTTATTGGTACTTTTTCAGTTTTTCATGCTAACAACACTAGAACTATGAGATTGGGGTATAACACTCTTAGGGAAAGTAAAAAAATTATTAACAGGCAAAACATAACTTTTTATATTAACGAACCTAAAACTATTAAATTATCTTTTAACATTAACGAATTTATAACTACCAGACCGAGCTCCAACGGTGTTCAGTAAATATGAAAATCAATAAATTAACCAAAGCGACCTTTTTCTACATTTTAAAGATACCTTTTAATTAATACGACTATTTTATTAAGCTTGAGGTCTTATTTTAAAAAAATTTATTTTTATATCGATATTTCGCTCTAATTTTTGTAGCTTCTTCTGGATATAATTATATTATCGATATAAAAATAAGACCTCAAGCTCATATTATTTAAAAGAAAAAGGTCAAATAAAACTAACTAATAGATACATTTTAATATTATTTGTATTAAAAAATTTAGAACTGAGATTAAATAGTTTGCAAAGAAATGCGAAATTATAATAACGACAGTATGGTACTTCGCTGACGAAGTAGCGTGTTAAATGCCAGTGTAATTATATAGTTTAGGACAAGATGATAAATCTTCAAAGGTAAAGTGAAAGTGATAGTGTTCTACATAATACACAGTACTGTTCTACATAAATACATTTCTATTTCTTTTTTAATTTAGTTTTGTGCAATAAGAACTCTTTTTATTACAGTATGTGCAAACAAAAATAAAAATTGTAAATAAGTTCATAAATATTTGTACACATTACATTTCAAAGGAATATATAAAATTTGTTTACTAACCTAGAACCGGGGACAAATTACGAAATGCAATATCTAAAAAATTAACTAATAAAAATTGAAAATGACATTTTATCGTTAATGTATGCCATAATTGCCCTCGTAGTATAAAAAAAACAACGAAATAAATTACTGTCAATACTACCATACATTCATTTTGTTTTTTATTTTGTAAAAATATCAACTAAGTAGAAATCAAACAAGCGAAATAATAAAAATAACAATTAAGAAACAAGGCAATATTCACCAGTGGCTGCACCAAAAAAACCCGTTGTATGTACATATGTACAGATATGTGTTTAGTATATATAGAAACGTACACATATTTGTATGCAAGTATGCGTTTATGTGTGTGTTTTTATTTTTTAGTAAAAGTTATTGAAACGCCATTAGAGCTTCATATAAAAACATTGACGTCATTTTTGGCAAGATAACCATCATCATGAATTTGTTGTTTTTTTAAATTTATATCCAACATTTTCCATACTTTCTTTAAATCGTTTACCAATTGATTCATCATTTCAACGTTATGGAATGGTGTTGGTGCCAAACGCAATTTTTCTTCTCCTCGTGCAACTGTAGGGTAATTTATAGCCTGTATATAATGTCCAAACTTGAACATGAGCAGATCTGATATTTTTGAACTTTTTAAAGGGTCCCCTATGCGAATAGGAATGATATGACTAGGTGTGTCTTCAACGGGAAAACCTAATTTGGTAGATTACAAACATAAAAAAAAACAATACAAATGAATTAGATTCTGTTAAAAAAAAACCATTAAATTAAATAACATAAAAATCGTGCCAAAAATTAGTTTTCGTTTTTTGTTACAAAACATACCTTCAGCTCGTAAAATATTACGCAAGTATTTGACATTCCGTCTATGCAGTGCCCTTAACTGTTGTCCTTCTTCAGATGCAAGTATTTCTATAGCTTGTAGAGCTCCACGGCAGACTGTGGGTGGCAACGATGTAGTAAAAATAAAACCGGCAGCATAGGAACGTATCATATCTACTAAGTTATGAGTACCTGCAATATAGCCGCCAATATTACCAAAAGCTTTGCCAAGTGTACCAGATATAATATCCATTTTGTACAAAACCCCATCTCGTTCTCCAATTCCCGCACCATGCTCACCATAAAGTCCAACAGCATGAACTTCATCCACAAAAGTAATGGCCCCATATTCATGAGCAACATCACACAATTCTTCAAGGGGACATATATCACCGGTCATGGAATGTACTGTCTCGAATGCAACTATCTTCGGAATCTTTTTATCAACCTTTGCTAGCATACTCTCTAAATGATCTACGTCATTGTGCCGAAATATATGCTTTGGTACACCGCTATTTCGTATACCCTGTATCATTGAAGCGTGATTCCCAGCATCAGAAAATATATGGCAACCGGGCAACAGTTTTGCTAACGTAAATAATGTTGAGTCGTTTGCCACAAAACATGAGGTAAATAAAAGTCCAGCTTCCTTTTCATGAAGTTTTGCCACGCGAGCTTCCAACATTTCATGATATAACGAATTTCCGGAAATATTACGAGTTCCACCAGCACCCGAACCATGACATTCTAAGGCTTCAGCTACAGCATTCTTTACTCTTGGATGTGCCGACATACCAAGGTAATCATTTGAACACCATACCGTAATGGGACGTTCTTCTTTAGTTGAGTATTCCATTGCATGAGGAAAAAGACCAGAACCAGCCAGACGGTTAACTTTTTTGAAAAC
Source organism: Thelaira solivaga (assembly GCA_947397855.1). Lineage (NCBI taxonomy): Eukaryota > Metazoa > Arthropoda > Insecta > Diptera > Tachinidae > Thelaira > Thelaira solivaga. Next base: position 45,833,580 of record OX377614.1, read on the forward strand.
ACGATACGAATGGTCATGTTTCTTCTTCATTATTTGGTCGTGGAAAAAGTTTTCATATTCAAAATGATCCGTGCTGGTTTTTACTGTCACAACCGGAATATCCTCTCTATTAGTACTTGGCATCACTATCTCCTCTTCATTATGGGTATTTATATTCGAAGTTGCATAGTTTCGAGTAAAAACTAAATCGACCGGAGCCACTTCATTTGTCAATACTGCTTGACCATTTTTCAACAACACAGGACAAAAGCGACTATAAGCCTGCATTAAATTCTCCGAATAGTTACGTATAAAATTAGCACTCAAACGATTTAAGAAAGGACAAGGCATATTTATTTATTATTCTCTTCGTATATATAACTCTTATTGGAAATATTTAAAACAAAAATTCAATTGTAATTTTTTTACCCTCAGTTTGATTCAAAGAGAAAATTGCGTAATGGCACCTTCTAATACTGGGCGCTAGTACTAAATTTATATTGTATACAATTTGCAACAAAATTAAAAACAGATAAATTTCTTTTTTCAATCAACAACCGCTACTGCAAGTGTGCTGATGAAAGAATAAAAAGAGACTAATCACGAAAAGCTAAATTCCAATACAAAATTTTTTTTTTATAAAATAAAATCCAATAATGTGGTGGGAATGGTGAAATATTATGTTGAGTACACTTTACAAACATGTTCGGTAAACATGACATGTTTCGTTCCATAGAGTGTAGTCGTGTTTATAGTTTATTTTCGTGTTCCTTTCGAGGTTTTCAAAATATCAAAATTTTTTTTTATGTTTTCTGGTTGCATTGATGTTAGTTCCATAGTCTGTATCGTTATTTACTGTTTTTACTTGCTTAGTTCACCTTAAACAAGAAGCTGTAAACATGTAGGATTTTGTCGACCGTTAAAAAAATTAATTGTAGTAAAGAAAAAGAAAAATGGCGATTAAAAGAAATGAGAGTTGGGTCAATTTTATTAATTTATATAAAAATTTACCAAAATTATGGAATGTGAAAAGTGACAATTAAAATTCAAATGTGTTTCACCCGTTATGTTCATGATATAATACAAAATACAGAACAGATGTTGCATTTGTGGTTTACTTGTTGGTTCCAGTGTGTGTATCAAACAATGGAACCTTAGCGAAAAACGTGTTCCGTAAGCATGTTTACAAGTGTGTACTCAGCATTATAATTATAATTCCACCATGGTGGTGGTGGTCCACGAAAGGAAAATTGGGCAGATCCGTGGTGAAATTTTATTTCACCATGGGAAAATTTATACAAGGTAATTTTCATGGTGAAATTACACTGTTGTGTTCATTGGGCAATTCGCCTCGCAGCTGTTTTAATACGAATTGTCAAAATTGATTTCCATTTACAATAAATTAATTTTAATTTACCTCCAAAAATGTTTTCTCAATCACAATGTACATATTATTTATTTTTATTACATTATTTATATAAATAAAAAAGAACAGAAAAAAGTTAAAAAAATTATTATACAATTTTGACAGTTTGGTAATAAAAAAACTCGCCTTTTACATTATGGATATTCTTGCTGGGTAAACGAAGTTTGTTGACGAGGGGCAAATACGCACCATGTGTAGTACACGACCCTCTGTACTAGACCATGGTGAAATTATAGAGGTGTGTGCATTAGGCAATTCACCTCACAGCTGATTTAACCTAAGTTGCCAAAATTGATTTTCATTTACCATTAATTAATTTGAACTTACCTCTAACGATGATTTCTCAATCATAAAGTACATATTCAGCTTTATTACGGTTGTCGAATTTGTACTGTCCATAAGTCTCTTTTGGATAATGGTATCATGATTGTCGAAATACTTTAAAATTCGACTGTTAGTAAATCTTTTATATTTTACCGTACTATGTTTGTCGATTTCGACGGTCAAAAGTCTAAAAAATAGTCGCGTATTTTATTTCTCACGAAAGCTATTCAGCTAAACTTTAAAATAAATAAAAAATGAAGGTTTCTAAAATGTAAGTAACTTAATTTGTTATTGTTATTGGTTATATATTTTTATTTTTTTTTACTTTTCAGAATAAAAATAACTGCGGCCAAACAATTCGAAATGATGGTTGACCAAATGAAGAAAAAACCAGAATGGGAGCGATCTTACCATAACAGATTACAAAAAGTAGATATTAAAGAAGAATGGCAAGAAGTTGCTAATAAATTAAACTCCAAAAGACCACCTTCTCATACAAGGCCCGAGTGAATGAAAGTTTGGGCGGATTACAAATACAATATTAAAAAGAAGCTATTGCACAACAAAACAGAAAGCCATGCCAACGGAGGAGCCTTAAGCAAACAAATTAATTTAACATCAATAGGAGAAGCTGCATCTGCCTTATTGCAATTAAATAGTATTATAAATCCTGTCGGAGAGGAAGTTGACATAAAAAATATTGCTTCTAAAGAAGCTGAATATACTGTCCAGGATGATATTGATATGGCTGAAAATTTAGAAAATATTGGTCCGATTTCTTCAAAAAATATAAGAAATAAAATTACAAAAAGTGCAACATCAAAAAATGTTCTCACTGAACAACAACTTCAAGAACAAGTGGACTTATACAATGATGTAAAGTAGTCTCTTAAACAGATTAAAAAGTATAGTCGCAAGCGCAATAAATTGTAAGAAGAGAAAATGGAGCTGTACAAAGGTGAAATAAACACGAAAAAAGAAAACTTTGAGCATTATAAAAGTGAAATTAAGAAAAAAGATACGCACAAAAGACTTATGGTACAACTTAGACCAGAAGAAATAGAAATAAAAAAACACAGAATTTAATTCGAAGAATATAAGCAAGGCTTTAATATGTAGTTTTGAGCTTGTGCAACAAATTAACCCTTTTTTGAAATGCATTAAAAAGTAAAATTTTACTTTAAATTTTAATTTAAAGTACAAATGAAATGTGATGTATTTCATTTATTTTTGTTTATGTAAACAAATGTATTTTTTTTAAGTTGTAAATAATAAATGAAATTAAAAAAACATATATTTATATATTTTTTTAATATCATCAATGTTCATTGCTTGCATAATCTTGAAGATGTTTAGTCCTCATTTGTTTCTATAGCTTAATTTTCTCCAGAATAGTTTCGACGATTAATGTTAGCCGTATCTATATTATAACTAATACAAATGTTGTGTAAAGCAGCACAAACATTTGTTATTTTTGATGCCATTTGTGGGGAGTAATGCGGCTGCCTCGCACCCAATAGACAGCGGAATCTGTTTTGAAGCACCCCTATAGTACGCTCAACCACATTTCTAGCCTGTAAGTGGATATGATTAAAACGGGCTTCAGGACTACCTTCTCCAACTGATATAAACAGTGTTATTAAATATGGCTCTAGTGGATTATCTACATCCCCTTTAATTTACAAATTTATAACAACTTTATTTTAAAATTACTTTTTTATTGAAATAGATTTTTTACCTAAAAGTCAGGTATTTTTATCCCCATTAAGGTAATTAGTTTTTAAAAACTGCTTCAGTTCGCTGATAATCCACACTAAAGAATCGTGAATAGAGCCAGGATAATGGGATGAAACATATCTCAATTTTAGTTTGTTATCAAACACCTGTAACAGCCCATATAAATATATACAAATTTATATACATAAAATTTTTTTTTATTGAGACTATTTTTTAAACAATATAAGAATATACAGAAATAACAAATGAAAAATATTTAACATTATATTGTAATGTCTTAAAAAAGTTAAAGAGAGAATCCAATTTTAAAAATAAGAGAAAAAAATTTTTTTTATCGAAAATTAACTTATTAATAATATTTGCCCTTGCTCCCGAGGCACTCAGTGTCATGAAAGTAATATATCGAATAATAACAATAATCTTAAAACTAAAACTAATAATCTAAAAGCAAAAAATAAAAAATGGATAAAAAGTAATAACAAAATTTAAAAATTATAAGGAATTAACCCCTATGAGAGCCAGAAGTCACTTTCTTAAAAAAATTCGGTAACGAATAATCCATATTCATAACAATGTTCAATTAAGTAACCTTGCTAAATTCTTTTCCGACAGACATAATTCACAAGCGACACACGTCCCACTCGTTCAGCATTGCCACTAAGCAACCAGAGATGAAACTTTTGAGGTTAGAATTTTGAAAAACTCAGCATTTTATTTGGAGTTTGTATGTAAGAGACAGATATAGTGTTTTAATATTACGAATAAGAGAAAATAAGCAAAATGAAAAATTTTTTGCTTTAAAAATCATTAATTAATAAGTTATTTCCGTAATGAAAATGCACATGCCGAAAATACTTATATCTACGTTTTTTGTTATGAAGTATGGAATTTAATGTAAAAGTGGTAACAAACACAAATTTTCATGTTTTAAAATTCATGTTTACGAAATGTAAATAATGAAAGTGTAAATTTTTTAGAAATACCTGAGCAAAACAAAATAAAAATTTTGAGTTCGTGCAAAAAAGACAGAAAGAAAATGTATACTATATCTGCACCCTAAAACTTCTGGTTGATCGGTGGCATTGCTTTTAAATCTGAGCACTCACACGATTTTCTTTCGGTTTGTGCTTTGCATTGAAAAAAACGTCGCTCTTTATATAGACACACGAACTTATCTTATTTATGCTCTTTTGCCTTTTTTGGTTGCCTTTTAGGCAAGACTGTTCATAATGCAAAAGAAAAACTACTAAGAAACTGACGCAATGCATTGTTTATCTTTAACAGATTTCTTTTTTGAGTCATAAGCCACCTTTTCATAGGCCGGGTCACATATGCAAATCAAATCCTATACTTTTCATTTTGAAAAGTATTCAATTATGAAATGTTTTATCAAAAACTTTTTCAACATCAAGTGAGATAGCCACTGTACAACCATGCAAGAGAATAATATTCAATGCAAGAATTTACACAACTTCACTTTTCAGTTCATCCATATAAAGGGTGTTTTTTATAGACGTATAGCACTTTAAGTTGGCATTATTGTTCAAGATGGCGACCGATTTAACAGCTGTCAAGTGATTTATTCTCAGTTTGGTTTGGCAATTCATCAGGAATAGAGTCACGCCTGAACAATGCTTGCAAATAGTGCAATTTTATTTCGAAAACGAGATTGCCGTTGTTCCCGATTTTCATAAGCGAATTTTGTTTAGCGATGAAGCGCACTTCTGGTTGAATGGCTACGTCAACAAACAAAACTGCCGCATTTGGAGTGAAGCTAATCCTCAAGTGTATGTCGAAACAGCGCTACATCCAGAAAAACTGACTGTTTGGTGCGCTTTATGAGCTGGTGGAATCATTGGTTCGCACTTCTTCAAAAACGATGATGGCCAGAACGTTACAGTCAATGGTGATCGGTATAGAGCCATGATTACTAACTTTTTCATTCCCGAATTGAACAACTATGTGGTTCCAACAAGACGGCGCAACATGTCACACAACGTGCCACAATCGCAACGTGCCACAATCGATTTATTGAAAGACACGTTTTGGACCTGTGAATTGGCCTCCAAGATCTTGTGATTTAACACCGCTAGACTACTTTCTGTGGGGCTATCTAAGGTCATTGGTCTATGCGGATAAGCCACAAACGCTTGACCATTTGGAAGACAACATTCGCCGTGTTATTGCCGATATACGGCCACAAATGTTGGAAAAAGTCATCGAAAATTGGACGTCCAGATTGGACTACATCCGAGCCAGCCGTGGCGGTCATATACCAGAAATCATATTTAAAATATAATGCCACAACGTTATCTTTCGGATAAATAAAATTCATGTCAATCGAATAATCCATCCCTTTACAAACTGTATATGTATGTGTACCAAATTTTAATGAAAAAGTTGTTTTCTTCTTATAGCTCTACTAACATTGCCGTTTTTGTTAATGTAGGTAAATACATGCATTTTATTGTTGTAATACATATAGTAAATATATGAATTCACACCGAATTTAAATTTCTTTACTGGCCGCAATGGAATTACAGAAGGTCTATAAAAATTTTAATATTTTATTTTGATCAACATTTCGTTAATTAGTTGCTTAACTTCTTAACTATTTTGAAATAATTTTAAATATAAACATCCTGAAGAAGCTAAGCAGCAGATTAACGAAAAAAATGATCAAAATAAAATTTTAAAATTGTTATTTATCTTAAGCTTAAAAAACTAGCATGTGCATTATCATAACAGCAATTTAACATTTTTTCGAAATGTAAAAAAGTTTCGTAAAAATAATTAAGCAAAGCAATTTAAGTGTACTTAAATGTTATTAGTATTGTCTACTTTTATCTTATACATTAACCATTGAGTTTTTTTTTACTTTATAGGTATTTATTTTATTAAAAGGAAAACCGTTACTTTTAATTTTTATTTTGCAAAAGTTATAAATAAACCATAATAAAACATTTTTATTTAGAACGAGTTTACGTCATCCCGCGTCAAATTTGATTCTTTTTTTCCACCTTACTTCAGATCATTTGAGCCAAATCCTGTACTTTTACATTCCTTAATAATAAAATACCAAAAAGTACCAAAAAATATATAAAAAGTACCATTAATGATTTTACACTTTGCTTTGGACCATTAAAAAATCAAAAAGTACCATTAAAATTTATAAAAAACACCATTTTGTTCCTTAATGATTTTTCAATTTGACCTGAACCGTTTGAGCCTAGTGTCGTAGTTCTTGGAGTGGTGATACTAAAATATCAAAAAGTACTATTAAAATCAATAAAAAGTACCATTTGTCCACTTAATAATTTTTTATTTGGTTAAGGACCGTTTAATTCTATTGTGAAAACTCTAGGTTTGCACATAACATTAAAAATACAAATCTTTCTTTTGATAGTTTTTTTCTCCCTTAAAACAATTTCTTACCCAATTTCAAGTCCGTAGCTTTATTCATTTGGGCTGGGCGATGATGATAAGCCAGTCAGTCAGTAACGTTGCTCTTTTATATGTATAGATTGGTAAGCACTCTGTTATTTTACTCTATTACAAAATCTTTGTAGTCGAAAAAATTACATAAATAGTACCAAAATGTACAAAAATGAAATGAAGCAACAAGACGATTATTACGAAAAGTTGAAAAGAGAGACAAAAAAATGTCTAGTACAGATGGTCGTGTGCTACACATCTTGCGTATTTGCCCCCTCGCCTACAAACTTCGTCTGTCCGGACAGAAATGTCCATAATGTAAATGGGGACTAATAGTTGATTACAACGTTGCTCTATATATTTACAATAAACCTGTTAGTGCAGAACAGAGGTGTACAGGAGTACAAGTACACCTTATATGAATCTACGCACTGCTTTTGTTGTGTTTTCAATCATCAACATGTGCTAATAATATTGCTTGCAGTGTTTGCTTTCTCATAACTGCTTGGCTTTTGTTCACTCTCTTTTAAATATGCCGTTAGAAGTAACACATCAAAAATTATTACTGTTTTTTATTTTTATGCAAAGTATTCATAAAAGTTTAATGATAAGTTGAACGCATAGTAAAATATTAGTGTAGTAACTTGTTTTAAATACGACTTGACGTGTTATTTAAGAAAAAAAATTGGTTTTATCGTGATAAAATGAACTCTGAAAAAATAAAAATATTGAAAATTATGTTTTTCGATTTATAAAAAATAGACAAGGCAAAAGAAAATATTGTCTTTTTTTATGTTTATAAAAATTTTGTTGTTATAAATATAAAAAAATCTCTGAAGAATTATCGGATTAACGAAAGTAAAAATTCAATTAAATAAATATTTCAATTAAATAAATAAAAAACTTAAAGCTCCTGAATTAAAATTTAAATAAAATCGTTATATTTATCTTTAAATAATAAAATATTGAATTTGAAGTAAGGCAATACTTACTTTAACATCTGAAAAATGTCCGAAATTTATTTAAAATATTTCTCCTGTATAGTTTTCATTATTAAAATGTTGGTTGGGTAGTTTATTTATTCAGTTCAATGCTTACCGACTTTTTTGTTTGAATATTTTTGTAACTATTGATAAATAATTCTTATTTAGTCAATTGCTTTTACAATATAAAGGTTCTAATGTTTGCAAGAAAAGTTGAGAGTAATCTACTGAGGATTCAGAGTAGCGTCTGATGAAATGGTCCATATAGGTATGCTATCCCCTTCAGTACTTATTGTGCTGAATAAATAACTCAGGAGAATATCATGAGTAAAAGAATAAATTTAAAATAACCCAACACAATTTCTGGAATTAAGCACAAATAGAAATTAATACTTTGTTAAACTTTTAAATTCCAAATAAAGTTATTACACTTATTTTCTTAATTTTATTTAGGGCAATAACAAGATAGATTTACAATTTATTATTTAATTTTTTTGATATATGTCAAATCCTCAATTTTTAAGTTGTCAACGTTAATACTATTTCAACTGAAACTAGTTGTAATACAGAATACCAACAGGTTAAATTCGACTGTATCGAGTCTAATATTCACTGTGTTAGCTAAATATTCATATTTTTCACTTTCTAAATTCTTCTTACTGAGCTGTTACAACGCAAACGATCAACTTGTCAAAAAAATATTTGAGTACTATTTAATATATAATTTCCAGAAAATGGAAATGGCTAGTTTATTAAGCTTAAGGTCGTATTATATATAAAAATTTATTTATTATTGGAGCGATATATCGATAAGAAAAAATAAATTTTTATAATACGATCTCAACTTAATATACTAGCCTTTTCAAAAAAAAGGTCAAATAAACTTACAAATAAAAAAAAAGAAATGACAAACATTGATAAAAACAATTTTCTTGGAATGCAATTTTTTTTAATAATTCTAATTAACTTCGGTTCAAGAAACTAAAATTAACTAGTTCTAAGAAAAATCGTTTCTGAGAACCTTATTTTTAAAAGCAATAAAATAAAATGTCTGCTGACACTCAATTTTTAAATTAATAAAAAAAGAAATTCTAAGAAAGATAATTTAATTTTAAAAACATTTGAAAAAAAATTTTAAGCCAAACATATTTAATTAAATATTTAGTATCAATATAGAACTTAAAATTAAAGCCAAAAATTAAAAAAAAATTCTTTCATAAGGTGACTGTATTCGTAATGCTATTACATTCCAGGCATTTAAAAATGACGACACACACATATACACATTTTTGTAGGTTTCGTGTGAAATATCGGTTCTATTTTTGATATTTCTCTGCCATTTGCTGACCGATTGCTTTCCTTTTTTTGCACAGACATTACAAATGCAATGATTAAAACTGTTATATACATACAATTATATTTTTCTCCGTTCTCTATTTTAGACAAATTACGCAAGAAAACGGTAAAAAAAACCATTTATGGACCGAAAAAGCTGAATTTCAATAGCAAACTTAAGACAAGAACTTTCAACAAATTGATATGCTAAACTTTTCTATATGTCTTCTAGAAATTTCAGAAAGTTGATTTCAACATACACACGGACAAACAAGATCGCTAAATCGATTACTTTATTTAAAAGAATCCAGAATATATTTACTTTATAGGGTGTCCCATAGTGTTGGGTAGTTCACGAACGAACTATTCACATTTGTACTATTCACTTATATAAAATGAACTAGCTAGTCCGTGTTTTGAATTCCTATAGTTCATTTCCTTGCTCTTTATTTTAAATGAACGAACGAAGCTTAGTTAAACGAAAACAATGACGAAGGAATGAAAGTTGCAAAACTATTTTCTTTTACAAAAATTTAACAAAATATTAATTTTTATTTGTGCTTAGTTCCAGAAATTGTGTTGGTTTTAAAATTTATTCTTTTACTCATGATATTCTCCTGAGTTATTTATTCAGTACAATAAGTACTGAAGGGGATAGCATATCTATATGGACCATTTCGTCAGACGCTACTCTGATTCCTCAGTAGACTACTCCCAACGTTTCTTGCAAACATTAGAACCTTTATATTGTAAAAGCAATTGACTAAATAAGAATTATTAATCAATAGTTACAAAAAGATTCAAATATTCAAACAAAAAACTCAGTAAGCATTGAACTGAATAAATAAATAAATTTCCCAACCAACATTTTAATATTGAAAACTATAATTCTATTTTTATTCTTCTCTTGCCAGGTGTGTATTACTGAATGTAATTAAAGAGTATATGTAAAACAAAAATGATATTAAAAAAAAAATAAACTGAAGAAGAGAAAATGTATTATGCGTGCTAAAAAGCTTAATTTTAAGATTTTAAAATTAAAACTTAATTTCCTTTTTAGCCATAGTAACTAAAGTACTTTTTGAATTACATTATAAAAAAGAAACCGAAAACTAAATTTAAAAATTTTTTAGATTTTTTTTTTGTTGCCTTGCTTTCTATTTTCGTAAAAAATTCCTTTCAACCCAAATCAAATATGTAAGTGATAAAGATATAAAAGATCAAATGAACTAAATGAACGAACTATTCCTTTTTAATTTTTGAACTAAGAGCGCTCACTAACTTGGGGGTCACACGATCAAGTTTTCATTCAATTTTTAAAATTTCTCTAATTTTTTTACCAATACACTCACACTTTTAAAATTTGCTGAGAGTTTGCTTTCAATTTTTCGTTCAATTGAGTGTTTCAAATTACAGTCAAGAAAACAGCTGACTGCAGTTTTTTTATTCCAAATTTGAATTCTTATTCTGCCGCCAGTATTGTTTTGTTTTTTCTTTTAAATATGTTTGTGAACAAATTAAACAAATATAACGACGTTTTGCAGTTCATAGAGATATACAGAAGGCATGAAGTTCTGTGGAACATGAATATTCTTGCATATAGACGGAATGATTTAAAAATTAAGGCATATAACTCTATTGCCGCCGAAACAAAACTGTCGGTGGAAGTGGTTAAAAAAAACATCTTGTTGAAAAACTTGCTTTGAAATTGCGTGCAGCCTACGTCACAGCTTTCAATTTTTGTGAATTTTGACAAGCAGTATATGTAAATTTCTTGAAAGAGAATTGTAAAAAAAATTGATCGTGTGACTGCAGTGTCCCATATACGGTGTAGAAATTACACACGTATATATATATACCCTTTTCACTTTTTGTGAAGGCTATAAGAAAGGGTTGAGTTGTTTTGAATTTAACTCAACTGAGTTGAGTTCTAAAAATAATGACCTTTTATTAGGAGTGCCATTCTCGTGACTTAAACACTTTTAAATATGCCACCGACTAGGTTATGACAAAAGCACACAGAGTAGATCCATTCACGTAAATACGAGTCCTGATAACTAATTATTACATTTAAAAAGAATACCACCAATTTTAAAATTTTGTATAAATATTCGTATGTATGTAGTGGAAAAAAGTTTTTTCCAAAGTGAATTTTTATGGATAATGAGTAAATACATATTTAATTTTCAATAATTTGTTTTGCATTGGCATAGTAGGATAGATTTAGGGGGACCCAAAACATCCCCCAATTGTTTTACATTTTATAACTATTGTAACGCATGTATAACAAATATTTTTATTTTTTAGAAGGATTACAGCTCTTTCAAAAAATGCACTTGTTATGCAGATGCTGCGTTAAGCCGTTGTTTTAAATTATGAGTAAATTGTACTTTCGATCCATTCATCCATAGTAAATGTTGCAGTTTCTGTATTATCCGTATCTTTGTCTTTAAATATATCTGAAAAGGAAAAAGTGTATGTGAATAAGCTTTTTTCTAACTGATGAATTTATAAAAAATATTTGTTAATAAAAAAATTCGCTTGAAAGTCCGAATTTTCAATTCTCTTTTGATTAAACTTAAGCCTCTTACCACAGGCAGGATCAACCCTCTTACATTTGGTTTGATAATACACAAACAGAATTTTTATGAAAATTTTTTTCATCTTTTTTCGTATTTTGTCCGTCTGATGTTTATATACAAATTTATTAACTAAATTTGCTAACTAACATGACAAGTAGAAACGAAAAGTTAGAAACAGAAATGAGAAGTATGTAGTACATCTAATCGTATACAATTCATCGTGGTTACTATTTTATTCTTTCATTTGTTAAACAAACTATTGATTAATTGAAAATATTTCTTCTTAATTTCGCCGTAAATATTTTATTGATTTATTGAGTGTAAATAAAAAAAATGGATTTTTTAATAAAAATTCAATTTGTTTCACAAAATTTCATCTTTATTTGTGCTTAAGCACAAACGGCTCTCAGAGAAAATAGGCCCATAATTGAAACGACGGCTGCAACTTCACGAACTGTGATTTAATGTTTTTATATTTCTTGCATTATTGCTTTAAATAAAAGTTTTTATACATTGGCGATTGCAAATTATGTACACAATCATGTTTCTGTACTTCTTCAATTAATTTTTCAACATTATCAGTCATTTTATTTAAAAATTTACAAAATTATTAATAAATTAATGTTCTTTTGTTCTTATTTTTCCTTGGTTTTGTTTACAAAATGTATGAAATTTAATAAAAGTGTGGCAGCATTATTGAGAGAATTTGTGATTCAAAATGAGAGAACAAGAAAAGTCTCTGTGAAAATAAAATAGATTCTATCTCACGAATGTTTTCAGCAGCGTGTTTTATGGAAAAAAAAAACATTAAGCTCCAGTTCTGTTTCATCATTAATTCCAAATTATGCTGGTGTGCAAAATGTATTATTTTTCATGTTACTCTCAGGGAAACTTTCAAAAAAATGTTTACTTAGTCCTATAAGTACTAAGAAGGAAAGTGTATCTATACTGCTGTTCCATCAGACGCTACTCTGAATCTTCAGTAGATTACTGCCAAGTCTTATTAAATTCTTGCCAAAATATTTCGTTATATTAATCGACCAAGTGAGAATTTTAGTCAATAGGCAAACAAAAAGTTTTAAAATGTTCAAACAAGAAAATAAAAAACTAACAAAGTAGGCATTGAACCTAATAAATAAAACATATTAATTATATGGAATAACTTTTAACAACATTTTTTTAAGCACAAATAAAGATTAAATTTTCTTAAACTTTATTTTTCCAAAAAATATGTTGTAATTCTATTTATATTCGTTCCAAGGCCAATTGATCACAAGGTGTAGTTCATAGTACACATAATTATATAACACATTAATTATACATCAATCATGCATTTGTGTAAGTTTTTTTTAACCCTGAAAGCAATTTCTTATTTTTAATACACTAAGTACTTTCTTCGTTGCATCGAGGAAGCCCATTTTTAGTCCACCCCAAATCCAACAGATAGCTATTTAATTTAATTTTTATTTATTATAACGTGAAAATGTAATACTAATGTGCTGTTTTTATAATATAAGCGATGAACTCGTCTAAAAAATTTGTATGAAAAAGACTCATTGAGTAACTTTTCATATGAGACTTCCACACGAATTGATCGCTTGTGTTAACAGCACAGTTTTTTTTCGGCATTTTCAAAAAGAAAAAAAAAAATAAATAAAAACGATGTTCGTCGATTCGACGAAGAAAGTACGTATAGGGATAAAGTGAACGCACCATACATTTTGTTAGTGTAAAATGTCAAAACAAATATCAAAAATAACAAAATAAAGAAAAACATGTATGTACGAGTATGTAATTTTATATACACAAGAACCCAACAAACCATATTCAATATTTTTTCCCTCGAAATATTTCGCTTTTCCCTAAAGTTGCAATCGTGAATTATTTGTAAGTGAAAAAACTCGCATGTTCGAAAAAATTATGGTATCGCCGATTTTTATTCCTGTGAGTTTTTTCCCAAAAAGTATTGTGACATTTTTCACAAACAGTTGGTTTGGGAATAAAATTTTGAATTGTTGCAGCGACAAATAAAAATAGAGGAACTGAAAATCAAGCAGTCTGGGGTTAAAATCAATCTTTCTGCATTTCAAAAAATAATATCAATTGTTAAATTGAATAAAATAAAAAATATTTCATACCTTCAATAAAATGGATTTGTACGGTAAAAATATTGATAGATATGTACATATGTATGTATTAGACATCTGCACAAATGCATTTGGATTCGCATAGTGCATGTATTTGCAAATACAAACAAAAATGAGTTCACATTTGAGGAACAACAAAATTCACGAACTACTCACTTCTCCTTGCTTGCTTTTGGTGTTTGTAAATATTCGTTTTTGCTTATGCAGTACCCAAATGGATTTAGTACTTGTAAGATATGATTCATAGCTACAGGCATTAACACAGAGAATCTCTATTCATCTTTATTAAAGAAGTATGTAGAGAGAGCGAGAGAGTCAATTTAAATGAGAATGATTGTTTTTCATTATTTGTCGAGACTTTTGTTGCCAGATCTAACGTAATGATGTTTCTAAAAGTCGCCACGACTTATGTAAATACAAATTAAATTTTTACACACAAATGAAGCTATATTTCTTATTTTTTTATATAAAAGTCTAATTTATATTATATTTAAATATAATTTATCATTTACAAGCTTATAATATACAAAACAGAGTTATTAATATCTGTCGATTTTTCGATAAATGATTTGCCGACTTTGTGTTAAGAAGTGTGGTAGCTCCAGCAAAGTATTTGATATTCCGCAAATATTTACAATACTCATTTTTGTGGTACTTTTTTCACTGACTTATTATTTTCGGAACAAGGTTTTGCAAATACTTACGGATAAGAACTTGTAAAGCAACACTTCACTACTCTTCACTATTTGAGCTCTGTGAGCAAGTACCTACTTGTATTTACTTTTGGCAAATGTATTTACAAATACAAAAAAGTTATTTGTTGCAGATGTCTATTTTGTACGGCAGTAGAAATTCAAGACAAAATTTTGTTTTAAAACTGTGACGTCAAATTAAACTGTGCATAGTATGTATACTAGAGTAAAAGAATTATACATGCATGTATATAATACATGCATCGACACATATTGTTTGTCAACACGAGCGTAATAGGTGTGCTAGACGATCATTCATTCACCGTCAATCATTAGGGTGTGTACATGTTTAAGCATGACGGTCACACGTATACATATGCGCCAAAATGTATTATTTGTATTTAATGTGTTTTGCCGCCGGCAAATTGTTAGTCTGTGCACATTAAAAAAATCACATAGAAATGAGGTTGATGTCAATAATTTTGATGTGTGTATCAGCCAATTTACTGCCGGTTCAGCGATGTCAAAGCAAGGCACTCAAATTCGAATAAATTTGGGTTCAGGTATAAAGACAGCTTTCTTTCGCTTGACTTACGTGTGTCAGGTGATGCCAAGCTGATAAATTTCAGTTTTTGTTATGATATTGAGTGAAATTGTCAGAAATAGGTACTACTAATTTGCTTTGTGCATGTATATTATAAACAAATAACAAACATAAAAAGGGGTTATGAATATATGTGCACATATACATTTTTCGATTGATATTTACACTGAAGTATATGTGTGAATTACAATTTTTTCTACACAATTGTTTATTTATACAAACATTTTTTTAATTTTATTGCTTTGAAAAACTTATTTTTTTGTTAAAACCATTTTGGTATGTATGCGACAACAATATAGCAAGTGACTGGGAGATTACTCTATTGCGATGCGAAAGAAAACGCATCGCAACTCAATGCAAAAATCATACAGATGCGAATATTTTTTCTTTCGCATCGCAATAGAGATTAACCCACCAGATTTTGGCATTTGCGTTCGCAATGATGCCATTGCTTTCGATATCACTGAATCAGATTTTGTATGAAAGTACTTATGTTTTCTTTCTTGTTGTCGTTCGCATGACCATTCGCGTAGAAGTAAGTTAGCTGAACCCAAATCATTTTTCTTTCGCTTAGCATGCGAACGAAGATTTTTTTACCAGCACAAATGCATAATCTGACGTTGAATGAATGATAATGTAGCACCCGTTTAACTAAACGGTGTATAACACCGACTGCCTGGCATCGTACTTGTATGCACAAACGTTACGCATGTACAGCTTAAAAATTTCCATTAAAAAAAGCAAAGCATGTGGCTGTGAAAGTACAGATATAAATACATATATACGTGTGAATACAGCAAAGTTCTACAAAGTTCTGCTGTCGTGTTGCTTTTTCTACTGCGTTATTGTTATGTTCAGTTTTGTGCTAGTGTATTTGTGGTGTGGCAAAACATTTTTTCACTGAAGTATTTGTTTTGATATGCGATAGAACAGTGCTTGACAGTATTTGAAATCAAGGATGATGCTTGAAAGTTGTTTCAAGTTATGCTTGTGTAGCCCTTTTATACATACATACAAAGCTAGTAAAATAAAACAACAAAAATTTACAAACACAATGAGAGCACGTAAGTATGAGAAGAGAATACGAATGTCGATAATTTTATGCTCTTTTTTGTTTTCCTTGCCACTTCCCCCCTGCATTTACAAGAAGCATAAAATTTTAACATTCACTGTATGTATTGAATGTAATATCTTTACACATTTATAGGCTGGTATTGCAAAGGACTAATAAATTTTTAATACAAATTTGTCACAATGTCGATTTTCTTTGAATACAAGCAATAGTCTTTGCTATAACTTTATATAATTGCACTATGTATGAATATATATGAGGTTGCCATATATATATATATACAAATCCCAGTATTTTACAAAAAAACAAAATGTCTGTTATTTCTGTATTGTTGTAGTTGTTATCATTCCTGTTTTGTATTTCAACAGAAATAAATTAAGTCGAATTATTTTTATTTTAATTAAGATAAAAATTTAATTTTTTTTAATTTAGTCTTTCCTTAAAATGAAAGAAAACAAAGAGAAAAAATATTGAAAAATGGGACGGAAGTGAATTAGAAGATGCTTAGTTTTTAACCTTAAGTTTCTTTTAAAAGTAGTGAAAACCTTACCCATATATGTTTTTATTTTTACAGCACACATTAGAAAATCATCAAATGCTATCTTTCCATCACGTAAGCCGTAACGATGTACTAGAGCATTTAAAATGCGATTGTTTAAATGGTAACCAGCAGAACTTAAAGCAGCACGCAATTGAAAACCATCTATACGTCCTGTTTGATAAGTATCATACATTTTAAACACCGCTTTCCACTTGGCAATATCTGTTAAAAGTGCCTCAAACTCTTCAAAGCCGAGTTTACCGGATTTGTCTGCATCTAACATTGCCACCATAGCACGACATACATCTTTAGAGAAACCCTCTGGACTTGCCATCATCACTGCAAAAAAGAAAAAATATTTATCAAATAATGACTACACACTTTAAATTAATTTTATTATTATTTTGAGACCCGTTATTACAACTTTCGATAGTTAAGGTTAGGATTTTGGGGGCCAAATAACCACTATTTAGTTAAAACTTTGGAATCAAATTTGGGTGGATATGACACACTGTCTGATATTTAACTTATTGCTATTTTTAATTTAATGTCTATTGGTATTTGACTTATGAAATCTTAACTTTAACTATCGGTAACTTGTACTAATGGCCCGCAGGGCCGCTTTTACAACTAAGCCATAATTAAAATTAGGATTGTATCGAACAGATAAATGATTTTTGGTTATTACAAACAGTCTTTAACCAAAAAGTGTATCATAATCTAAAGACATTTTTGTGTTACCCATAACTTTTAACATGAACTTTAAGCATTTAATAGTGTTTTCAGACTGAAAGTTAAATACTGAATTTAACATTAAATTCACCAAGAGATGATTTTCTGTTCACATTGTAAATTTTTTAAATTCAGTATTTAATATAAAGTCTTTCAAATAAATTTCTACAAAAAAATTAATATTTTCCATAGAAATAAGTGTACTTGATGCGTTACTTTGTACAAAACTTATTTGACCAACTGTACAGCAGCCACAACATGTGTGACACTTACGAGACACATATTTTCTTTGTCTTTCGTCGAAAAACTTAGTTTTCTTCGAAATGCTTTTATTGCTGCTGCTATTGAAAGCATTTTCTTATGAAAATATTTGAAATGGTTTTTATTTTATTATTTCACTAAATAACATTCTCAGCTGTTGCTGTACTTACAAATCTTTTTAACTTGGTAGCACTGAGCTTAACAAACAAATATAGTGTTGTATTTCGTAAATCCAACTTAAATTCAATTCAAAAATAGCATTTAATGTGGATTTATTAAATTCACTTTGTATGGTAAATACGGTTTTTATGAGTTGGATTTAACGTTAAAACCACATTTATGTTAAATTCACTGTCTGAAAACACTATAAGGTTGCCCTAAGAGCCATTATTACAACTTACTTATAAAGTTTCAGATAGTTATATTAAAAAGACAAAACGACCAATAACATTTTCCATTTTTACAAGCTCCCAATAAGATAAATATTCTAACATTTTTAATGTAGCACCACTGCTGTGAATACCGATTACTTTTAGTTAGTTATTGTTATATTTATTTAGCCAATTCACAAAGTATGTTAAAGTGTCCTAAGTGTAGTATTCGTCCTAAATTTATGACTGTTGTAAAAATGTTGTTGGTATTTATTATATGAAAGAGATTTAGAACATTAATACTTTGTTTCCTATGTTTTTTAGTGTGCTATTTAATCAGCTGTTTTTTGTTGACACAAAAATCAGTCATAAATATGTCCAAAGCATATTTCTCACACAGCGCTTCAACAATTTTGTTTTTTTCTGTCTTAGAGGACATTGTTTACGTTTTTAATGCTTTAATTTATAGCTTTCCTTGACATCTGAGTTTGACGTTTAAGCGAGTGTATTCTTTGGCAATATGACCGTTCACAACAGTAGTATTTTATCTAAGTAGTAATTTATAACTTAGCCATTTACGACAGTTTGCGAATTAACTAATTATTGTGTAATTGTATTGTTTTATTTTTTTGCAATCATAAAAAAATTATTCTATGGGTGCTGAGGTTGCCATATCAAAAACTCAAAATATACCATCTTTAATTGCTTGAAGTTCCTTAAAAGTTATGAGCAACAGAATTCTATCTTTAGATTATCATACAATTTTTAAAGTCTGTTTTTAATAACCAAAAAGCATTTATCTGTTCGATAACATCCTACTTTTAGTTATTGTTTAGTCGAATAATGGCCTTTAGCATTATACATTTTTAAGTCGCCTTGAAAGTCCTAGTTTGCAACAAAACGTCAAAAGTTGTTTCTTATGATTTCTAGTTAAAAAGTTATTGAAAGTAACCAAAACCATAATAGCTGCAACTATATTTTGCTTAATTTAATTTATGAATAAAACATATTAAACAAATTTAGGTTTTCTAAAAGTACGTATGTGTGTAGTTGCTCACCGGTGTTACTGGGATCGTCTGTAGTATTATGTTCTACCAGACGTTGAGTAGTATTATTTTGTTCATCAAGTCCAAGCATTTCGTCAATATTATTTTTATTACAAAGTCCACATAGCAACGAAATGATGGTGTTCACAATATTATTACCATCGAATTCGGTAGTATTATTATTGTTTAGCCCCTCACCATTTTCCTTGTTCAATGGCGCAAAGTTTTCACTAATGCTTATTTCTGATGGCTTTGGCAGTTCTATATAATATGTATGCGTATGATATTTTTAATGTTGGAATATATGTATGTGTATTTGTATGTAAGGAAATTTGTAAGAACAAAAAAAAAATAAGTTGATTTTGATATTAACTAATTTTATACACTACTTTCGATTTAGGATGAGAAAAATTTTTATAATATAAAAAAAAAAAAACTTAATAAAAAGAATTGCATGCAGATACAAACTAACGAAAAGAAAATTGCATTTGTATGTACGTATGTATGTATGTATTTTCCAGTGTTTGTATTCGTTTTCGATTCATTAAAATGTGCTGATTACGAATATGACATATTTTTTTTCTAGCAGTTCTAGTTTTTGAGGTTTTTCAACTTACTGGCACTTAAGGTGCATATTATTTTAAAACGGTAATAATTTTATTTAGTTCGGGAATACACACAATAATTTTAGTTGCGCAACTCTTGAGTTTATAGGTGAGAGTGGAAAGAAGAATGGAAAGGGGTTAGGTAAAGCTGTAAAAAAAAGAAGACAAGTAACTGAATAAGTAAGAATGCGAAAATTGCTGAAACAAAATTTTTGTGCATGGACACAACTGCAATTTTAAGAGAGAATTAAGAAAAAATTGCGCAACTAAAATCGCGCTATCTCTCCCTGTTAAGGAACATAATGATAAATTCGGCTGTGCCGAGTTTGCTAACCTTCACTTTTGTAGCCACAAATTCATATTTTTAATTTTCCATATGCTTTCTAAATATATCGTGTGTCAAATAAAAAGGAGGAAATTCAATGCAGATCTGGTCATACAATCACACACACAATACATATGTATGTATTTTAAGCACAAAAAAAAAAAAAATAGCACGTACAGAATGTATACAAATCGTGATAGCTATTCAGACAAAATTATGGAGAGCAGCTCTGGTTACTCTGGTAGATGGAGTTTTCTATCACAACGCAATAGACAGGTTCTTAACCCCCCAAACACACGAGGCAACATGTTTAGCAATTATTGCCGTAGCAACTGTTATATTTTATTGTCAACACCAAATATTAACGTGTGGACCGCATGTTTCAACGTATATATAATTGCTAAACATATTGCCTCACGTACCCGAAATCTTTTGTGTACATGTGATTTTATATCTCCTTCTATCATGTTAAATTTTCATAACTTTAGAACATAGTATAATTATACGAAGTAGGCGCACCATGTATTTTGTCAGTGTAATTATTCATAGTATAATGTCAAAATAAAGAAAGAGAAGAAGCAAGAGAAATAAACAAAAATAGAGTTGAAAGAAAATATTTCAACATAAACAACATAGCTTATACTCGTAATGCAAAAAAATTGTAATAAATAAATAAAATAATAAAAATAGTGCAATAAATTTAATTAATTTCATAGGATCTGTGGGCAGTTGAAAAGTGCTTTGACCCTTTTCTTACATAAAATACAGTAAGACATTGCTTTTTATAAATATATTCACAATTTTATATTGGGCAAGCAATAAAATTGTTTGCGGCAATGTTTAAAAAAACATTAACAGCTTTGGCGGCACAGAATCAACACGTTTCTTATAATAAATTTTCTTATAAGCACTTAAATAAAGTTGCTTCCTACTATCTTATAAGATTTTTCACAAAATTTGGAATAAGATTTAATAAATAAAATTTGACTTTCAAAACCACTTTTCAATAAAATTTATATTGTTATTGTTATATAGTTGGTAAACTTTTAATAGAAAAATGTTGGCATCACTTTTAATAATCAACAGCTGTTCATATTGACAGTACTTTGTAAGTAATAAAAGCCTCGTGGTTCCTTTTTGAATTATGCAGCCATCGAGTTAACAAGCATTATAGAAATAAAGAACGTGTATATAATTTACTGTGTTTTACTTAACATTCCAACTTGCTACAAATGGATACAACAGTTATGAGTTATACTATGTACTACAAAAATATTATTTCGTAAGCAAACAAAGCAAAATGAAAAAAAATTTTATTATTCAAGTCTAACAAAAAACAAATGTAAATAAAAAACAGCTGACGAGTTGCGTCCACTTAATATAATTATACTATGCTTTAGAACATATATCTGGACCACACACTTGCTGTGTGCATTTTTACATTTTTATAAAAGATACGAAGAGAGAACAAAAAGGAATTGCCGAGGACGAGCACGAAATTGGTGTGAAAAGAGACAAATAACGAAGTAAAGAAGTAAATATAAACAACAAGTGCGTTTTTGTTTTTAAATATATAAACGACAACTATTGACTATTACATAAAAAAATTAATAACAGCATAAGAACGGCAAGCAAATCTCAAATCTCAAATTAATTAACCAAACTGAATGAGATTGGAAGTATAGAAAACGATTGCACGCGTTCGACGGATTTGATTATGATGCAACATCAAAGATATTTTGAGTGCCGCCGATTTAGTGTCTATTTGTAATTTGTTGTAAATTAATAACGACGTACACGATTTGTTTTATTATATATTTAACAATCTTCGCAAAGGGGTGACGCTAAAAAATGGCGGATATATATATGATTAAGAAATTAAATAGAGAATGATTATGATGATGATGAGGACGACAATGAAGGTAAACTTGACGAACACCAACGATTGATGCAGGCACACAGCGATGCAAGCTTTAATAGCGCATTTCCAAAATAATGAAAGACGACACACGTACGAAAAGTAACAAATCAGGCAATAAATTATGAATGCGCAGACAGGAAGCAAAATTGAACGAGTTCAATGCAGCAACTTGGAAGTTTTAGTGGCTGTGGAAATCTACCTCTGTAGGTACGGATAGAGGAATTAGAAGAAAAAGCTCTAATTATGGGTTGGAATGGTTTCCAAAACTATATTTTCGCTAAACGTTCTCAAAGCTCTTCGTGACTGGAGAACGGGTATTACTACGTGGTCAAAGAATAAAGCTGCCAAGAATATTTTTTGAAGATGAAAGAACTTTCTGCTCATGGCCACATCGAATATGATGCTTTGATGCGTTACGTTATTGACGGCATCAGGGATTTAACCATTTTTTTTTAAAGATAAATTAAAATGTTACGAAATTATGCCTAAAAGTGACTACAAAGCAACACAACTTGTTAGTCTTGTTGCAAAAAGAGAGGAAAGAGTTGTGTTTCAATTGCGTTGAAAAGGGCACGCTTCTAGAAGTTATAGCGACAAAGACAAGGGTACAAAGTGTTTCTATTGTAATACTTTTAAACACATTTCGAAACAGTGCGCTTTGAAACAGGAAAGATACGACTATTGGTCGATATTGTGATGAAAAAGATCATTAAGATTTCGGATAAAAAAATGGGTATCTTTATTCGATTCAGGAAGTAAACACAATGAAATAGAAAAAGTATATAATTTTTTAAAAAGATAAAGGCTCGAACCATCAGACTTTTATTTTATTGGGTTCGCTGGTAATGCTAGCGGTAACTTTACGTACGAAACGGAAATTGAAGATGTAAAATAATATAGGGTGTTTTTTTGTAGACGTATAGAACTTTAAATTGCAATAAAACAACGATGGATTATTCGATTGACATAAATTTTATTTATCCGAAAGATAATCTTGTGGCATTATATTTTAAATATGATTTCTGGCATATGACCGCCATGGCTGACTCGCATGTAGTCCAATTTTCGATGACTTTTTCCAACATTTGTGGCCGTATATCGGCAATAACACGGCGAATGTTGTCTTCCAAATGGTCAAGCGTTTGTGGCTTATCCGCATAGACCAATGACTTTACATAACCCCACAGAAAGTAGTCTAGCGGTGTTAAATCAAAAGATCTTGGAGGCCAATTCACAGGTCCAAAACGTGAAATTAGGCGGTCACCAAACGTGTCTTTCAATAAATCGATTGTGGCACGAGCTGTGTGACATGTTTCGCCGTCTTGTGAGAACCACAGCTCCTGGACATCATGGTTGTTCAATTCAGGATTGAAAAAGTTAGTAATCATGGCTCTATAGCAATCACCATTGACTGTAACGTTCTGGCCATCATCGTTTTTGAAGAAGTGCGGACCAATGATTCCACCAGCCCATAAAGCGCACCAAACAGTCAGTTTTTCTGGATGTAACGGTGTTTCGACATACACTTGAGGATTAGCTTCACTCCAAATGCGGCAGTTTTGTTTGTTGACGTAGCCATTCAACCAGAAGTGCGCTTCATCGCTAAACAAATTCGCTTATGAAAATCGGGAACAACGACAATCTCGTTTTGTGCCCATTTGCAAGCATTGCTCAGGCGTGAGTCTATTCATGATGAATTGCCAAACCAAACTGAGAATAAATCACTTGACAGCTGTTAAATCGGTCGCCATCTTGAACAGTAATGCCAACTTAAAGTTCTATACGTCTATAAAAAACACCCTTTATAACAACACTTCATGTGGTGCCGCACAATTCTACTGATTTTGTATGCATGCATGTACGAGGATTACACAAGATAGTTTAAAGTTTACTAAGATCCGGAAATCGGAAGACGAAGTACATATTATGGTGTTATTGAAGGTACTGACTCACTATCCTACTTAGTCGTACGATCTGTCTAAAAACCCATGTGTACATATTTGTAAAAAAAAATATTTTGCGGCAAAGAAGAAAATGAATTCTTTTAAAAGTATTAAGGTGAGTAAACATATGTTTTTCCATCTTTTTTTGTATAAGAGTGTGGCATAGAGTTCGCCATTTTAAAGTGATTTCGTCAAGTAGGACAGAATTCTGTTACATATTATTTTAACATAATCGTACGATCGCGTAGGATAGTGAGTCAGTACCTTAAGTGTCGGCGACCAATCTTCTTCCGATTTAATAAACATAGACGAGACTACATAAATAAATCAGTTGATATAGAAATGAATATTATTTTAAAAGACGAGACGCCATTATTTTCAAGATCTCGAAGACTGCCTATAGCCGAACGTAAGGCAGTTGATGAACAAATAAATAAATGGTTAAAAGACAGTATAGTTGCACACTCTCAGCCTGATTTTAGTAGCCCAGTTGTTGTAGTAAAGAAACTAGATGGGACATTAAGGCTATGCGTTGACTATGGAATAAACAAAGTCATGATGAAGGATCGATACCCATTACCCTTGATCGAGAACCTATTGTACAAATTACAAGGCGCCAAGATATTTAGTACGATCGATCTGAAAAATTTATTTTTCACGTTAATGTGGCAGCAGCTAGTAGAAAATACAGCTCGTCCGTGACCCATAATGGACAATACCGATTTTTAAAGGTATCGTTCGGACTCTTAAATTCACCAGCTGTTTTTCAAAGATACATCAATACAATTTTTCGTGATTTGACTAGAAAAGGAATTGCAATTCCATACGTAGACGACGTTATAATATCGAGCCAGAGTGAAGACGATGCTGCAAAGAACCTAGAAGAGGTAATAAATGTCTGTAAATTTTAAAAAGTGGTATGAGCGACTATTTTCTTCAACGTTAAAAGTTAAAGCAGTGATGAAGTTCCCGTTGCCGACTAATATGAAACAACTTCAAAGCTTTTTAGGACTGGCTGGCTATTTCAGGAAATCCTTTTCACAATTCTCAATAATTGCCAAACCGTTAAGCGACTTAATGAAATCTAACGTGAAATTTAAAATTGGCTATGAAGAAAATAAAGCTTTTCATACTTTAAAAAAGATACTTAGTGAGAAGCCAGTATTGAGTATATTTAATCAAAAGTACGAAACCGAACTCCACACAGACGATGGCCATGGTGTAATGTTAATGCAAAAATCACCTGATGACAACAAATTTCATCCTGTATACTACATGAGTAAAAAGACGATTGATGCCGAAAAGAAATACTCTTGCTACGAATAAGAAATACTTGCTGTAGTTGAAGCCTTAAAAAAGTTCCGCGTATACCTTCTGGACCTCCATTTTAGAATCGTATAAGATTGTAATGCTTTCACTAAGACAATGGAAAAAAAAATTTGTGCCCCAGAGCTGCTCGATGGGTTTTATTTTCACAAGAGTTTGATTATGAAGTGGAGCACCGAGCTGGCACTAGAATGCATCATGTGGACTTTTTAAGCAGGTACCCAATTTGATAAAAATGAGGAACAACAAGACGAGGAGTTAATGGCAATAAAACATAATTTGTAAGATAAGTATTCTATTGCAGTAGTAGTTTCAAAGGGCATGTAGTAGCAAGCTGAGCGCATAGTGGACAATAAAAAGAAAGGTAAACAGGAAGGCGAACTGCATCCCATCAGAAAGGTTGATGAACCACTCTACACTTATCTTATCGATCAACTTGGCCCATTGGAGTCCACGAGCAAAATGTATAAATACATTTAAGTCGTATTGCGGAGATGGAGGTATCAAGCATCACCTGATAACAAGCGGTTTACCCAGAGCTAATAGACAAGTTGAGCGCTTGAATGCTATTATTATGCCTGTTTTGTCCAAGCTTTCCATTGACAATCTAACAATGTGTTATAGATACGAGTACGTTAACGATGTTCAACAAATAATAAACTATACCTATTCACAAAGTACAACCCCATTCGAATTGATGATTGGTGAGAAGATGCGTACAAGGAAACAACTAGAAGCTGAAATCGTGTCAACATTTAATAACGAACGTGATGTATTGCGAAAAGAAACAAAACAGAAAATTGTTAAAATCGAAGACGGGAATCGTAGAAATTATAACCTTCGGCGTAAACGCCCAAGTCAGTACGCGAAAGGAAACCTTGTGAATATTAAGCGTACCCAATTTCGTCCTAGTCTGAAGCTGATGGCGAAATATTTAGACAATTACGAAATGCTAAAGGTAAAAGGTAACGACACGTACGATGTGGTAAAGTTTAAGATGTCAGAAGGTCCTCGAAGACGACCAGCTGTGCTGAATATATGAAGCCTTGGGAGTACAGTTGGATAGTATAAGCTTCGAGCCGAATTCTGTGCAGGATGGCCAAAATGTGGGAGAGAAAGAACGACTGTTAGTGTTACAGTGTACGAGAGCGAGTAAAGAAGTGATAAAGTAGGTATTGAACTAAATAAACAAAATTTTTTCTTTTGTAATATATTGGTTGGGGAGTTTTGTTTACTTAGTTTAATTCAAATTTTTAATTTCTTGTGTAAATTTTTTGAAACTTTTTGTTTACTTATTGACTAAAATTCTCATTTGGTCGATTGGTATAACGAAATAAGTATTCAAATGTTTTGGCAAGAATTTAAAAAGACTTGGGAGTAATCTATTGAAGATTCAGAGTAGCGTCTGATGAAACAGCTGTGTAGATATGAGCTCCCTTTTATGTAGTAAGTAAACAATTTTTCTAAATTTTCCATGAGAATATCATGGAAAATAATGCATTTTGCACACCAACATAAATTGGAATTAAGCACGTATAAAGATTAAGTTTTGTTAAACTTTATGATTCCAAATAATTTAATATGTTGTACAAATAAATTACTTAAAATAATTACATTTATTTGCAAAAAAAAAAACTTATTTTTAGCCATTTATATCTTGCAAAAAAGGAAAACTTGAAAAATGGTAACACTTCAGTAGGATACAATCAGCTGTGAATTTCGTATTTTCTAACAAGTATTAAGCTATAATTAACCGAACGTCCCGTAGGATTTCGTTACCAGCTGATCCGTTTGGTTATATGAAAAGCAATGAAAGTGCTTATCGAAAACAAATGTCACGTTGACGCTACGGCAAGATTTGTATAAAATAGAATTTAGCACCGTTTTTACGGGACGTTTATGCTTAGCTGAGAAAGAGTAGTTTTTTATTGTAAAAATTAAAATGCTTAAAACTTTTCTAAAAATAACAAGAACCAACTAAAAGCAACAATATTTAATAATTAAACACTACAACAAAAAGTGCGATACATTTTTTTTGTAAAAAAAAAAAGAAAAAAAGTGCTTTTGTATATATATATAATATAATTTTATTTTTTTTTCTTATGTGAAAAGCATATGACACGTTTTTAAATGTTCTATAACTACACAAACGTTTTAACGTCAACGGACGTCGCCAGACGTTTTCAACAACGTTCAACTAAACAAGCTTTTAGAACTAAACAAAAACAGACCGTTCACAATTGATTGGAAATATTTACAATTCCATAAATTTGCAATCTCAAATGCACAAGATTGTGAATTGGAAGTCAGCCTACATTGTAGACACTTAAAAAATGACACATTTTTCGTTAAATTGTAACAGTAGGGTAAGTTTTGTTATGCATATTATAGTTAAGGCTTAAGTGTTAGTATTCTTACATTCATTTTAACATTCGCAAAATCTAAACTTGATTCTCATGCGGTAAATTTAAATTCGCTATCTCAGTAATGTACATACATTTTTATAACTTAAAATTCAACATCTTATATTTTACTCAAATTAAAAAATAAATACATGCATGATAAAATGAGGTTTGTTAAAAATGCAGATTCCCGTTCCCTTGATACGGAATATTCGCTCTTATTCCATTTGGTGTCATCGACACAAAACGACGTCACTTTTTATCGTTTATAGTAAATTAGTATTATAGTTGTCAATATTGAAATATATTGATGACTGGTATTATGTAAGCAAATGTGACATTGATGTCGTTTTAAATTGTTAATTATTTTGTCGTCGTTATATTCAATATTGAGGAAAATTTTTTTGTTCACATATACCAAAAAATAAGATATGGAAAAAAATAAGTGAAAATAACCAACAGTCTTCAATTTGAAAAATTGGTCGAAGAGTTGGAAAAATCTCCTACTTTAACAAGAGGTTTCCGAAGAGGAACTGTTCCTATTAATTTTAAAGAACAGTGGGAAAGTATTGCTGCAGTGCTGCAGATGGATGGCAAAAGGTAATGTTAATAAAAAGCTATAGTTTTTATAAAAAAAAATTGTTCCTTTAGGTTTGGCGCGATTTAAAAAGAAAGCTTGTTGCAAATAAGACTGAATGCAAAAGTACTGGCGGTGGTTTGTTCAAACAAAATATACTTAGTCCCTTGGAGGAAGCTGTGGCAAATCTGCTTCAATTTGATAAGCAAATAAACTCTGAGAGCGCCGCTCAGGGAATTGAAGACCTGGTAAATTTGATTGAAGTTGAAAATCCAACTGAAACTTTTGATATTGAAAAGACCAGTGACAGTGTTGAATAGAAAAAAAATTTTAACGCCACAAAAAAGGCAAAATTCTGGCGAACGCAACAATCTGCTGGAAAAGCACAGTAATGAACAGGCAAAATTACTGATAGACATTTCAAATTCAATATGTTCCTTAAAACGTAACATGGAAGAATTATTAGAAGTACAAAAGAAAAAACTCAAATTATCAGAGGAAAGAGCTAGAAGAGATTCATGAAGTTGATATAAAAATAAAAAGAGTTAAATTGGCTATATAAAAACGAAATAGAGCTTGAGGTGCTTCGAAAAAAAAATTAATTGTAATTAACCTTTACGGTGGTTTTTCCAAACTGATTGTTTTTTTGTTTCATATAATTAAGTTTTGTTCTATTATAGTTCTTGTATATTTATGTATCTAGATTTAAATTGAACTTTTTGTTTTAGTGAACTGGAATTTTTTTTATTTGAGATATACATATATTAATAGTTTTTATTTTATTACATAACTCCCAAAAAAATAAAAAGACAGAATTAAAATTATAGAAAACTTTTTTTTATTCTATTTCTTATTTGAGATGCTTCTACACTTTCTACCCCATCAGGCACTTGCACATTAGCTTCATTATTATATTATAATTATTGTCGTTAATATCATAAGAAATATTTAACCCGTAGTTTATATATACGTTATGCAGTGCAGCACATACGTTCGTAATTTTATCTACTTTTGAGAGCTTATAATGAAATTACGCGCACGAAGTAGACACCGGAATCTGTTTTTCAACACGCCAATAGTTCTCTCTATTACATTTCTTGCTTTAGCATGCCTCACATTATAATTGGCCTCTGCACTTTGAGCAGCAGTAATGCGATATGGTGTTATTAAGTTGCTGCCAACTTTATGTGTTTTGGATTTAAAGTGGATCTTATGATATTTTTTTTATTGGGAGGGATCATTTCCAGTACATCTATAAACGCAGGTTTATTTAACCTGAAATATGTTTGAAACCTTCTAAACGTATTAGCAATTAAATTTCTTGCAAACAAAATTTTTCTTAACTTACTTTTCGTTTGGTAGTTCAAATATATCAAATTTCTGCCTGATCATTCTTCTTCGCAAAATTAAATGTCTTATTTGATTTTCTTCCTCGTCGGAATCAAAATCTGATAGGAAAAACATTTCTGCCCTGGTTTCAGTTAAAATTTTTAAAACAAAATATTTTTTGTTTTTCAAAAATTTTAAACAAAATTTTTTAATTGAGATGTGAGTTATAAATATCGATTAACCGTCAACATCGTCATGATAATGTTAGGGAATACAAAATTATAATTAAATTGATGTTGACGACGATAAAAAGTGATGTTGCTTCAAAATTGATGACGATGTTGCCGACACCAAATGGAATAAGCTGAGGCCATAAAAATTGTAAGTCTAAGCTTTGCAATTAAAACAATTACTTCTAGTTTTTTTTTACCGATTTTTTAAGAACTAAAAACAAAATAAGGGGAAAACTAAAATTTCTTTTAGCAATATGTATGTTCAGGGGATCGCTAGCCACCAGCCACAACCGGCCGAATTATACAATAGTAAAAAAACAAAGTGACCTTTACTCACTTTAGGGGATTTGCTGACATCATATTTATTCTAAGCTTCTACAGTGCTAATTAAACTAAATTTGTTAAAAATGCTGCACAATAGATATTAAAGGTCGCGGTGCGAATATAGCCCACAATAGATAATAAAAAAAAAATATGGTAATAGTATCACCGGAGTCCTACGGTACCGAAAGTTTTAGAGACACACTTAAAGTTAAAAAAACTTCTTTTAAATGGTATTTATAGTTGGCGTAAATATCCAAAAATATATAAATTATTTATGTACTTTAGTAATCATGGCAAGAAATCATACTTTAAAAAGACAAGAAGAAAAAACGAATAAATGAAACGAAGAGAAAAAAGAAAAATAATATCTTCTCTTTTACGAGTATTGTGTTCTTACCATCACGTAAAGAATGATCCAAAATACGTTTCAACTCCATCCAGTCTACTTCCATATCTGCTCCTGCAACACTATTAAATAATCGCTGCAGAGCATCCCTCTGTGGATCTACAGGCTTCACAGGAGATGGCATACTAGGATAAAGCTATAATATGCAAAATTTATAGTTAATATAATATTATTGACTTATGATAATACGAGTATGTACAAATCAATATGTGTTTGTGTGTGAAATGAATTAAAATGAAAACAAGTTAAATTCGGCGGTGCCGAGTCTATTTAACCTTCATTGTAGTGGCAAAATATTCATATGTTTAATTTTTCACATTTTCCGTAAATAATCAACAAAATAAATTGTAAAATCATACAAAACATTTTTAATGCAATAACAAAAATTGATTAAAATATTTTTTTTTTGAAAACCTGTTGTTTAATCCTAAAATATTTATGTAATTAATTTCATCTGAAGAATTTCAAATTATCGGCAAAAATTCAAAACAATCTGCAAATTATATATCAATACTAGCTCGCCCGGCAAACATTGTTTTGCTTTAAAATTTTTGTATACTCGATCTTCTTCCTCTAAAAAATCGTACTCATAAAGTAAATGACCGTGCAAGACCGGGTAAAAAAAACAGATAGTATATAAATAAGCTATATACTGATTGCAGCGCCACCTGCTGAGCTAAACCTTCTAAGGTGTAACTCAAAAGCAATTAAATCAGTCCAGCCGTTTGGAAGGAGTATAATGTCAAACACACGTACGTTCGAAATTTATATATTAAGATAAATAAAATTCATTTCTTTGTTTGTTCGCTATAGAAATTTTTGTTTTCCAACGGATTTGCCTGTAATTGGATACATATAATCTCCATACTCCAAGGAAGGCTCCAAATACATATGTACTTTTCAACGATTTTCACTGTGCTTTGACATATTTTATTTGCTAGAAAAGGCATGATGCACTTTATAATGTAGTGATTGGCTGTATTTTTTAGGAAGGGGGTTTCTCTAAAAATTGATGCATTT
Source organism: Thelaira solivaga (assembly GCA_947397855.1). Classification (NCBI taxonomy): domain Eukaryota; kingdom Metazoa; phylum Arthropoda; class Insecta; order Diptera; family Tachinidae; genus Thelaira; species Thelaira solivaga. The sequence goes on from OX377614.1 coordinate 45,865,258, forward strand.
GCTCTATATGCGATTGATAATAAAGGACCGGGCTATTACACACTAAGCATTCAAAAGACACACGTTTGTAAAAAATAAGATCTGATTTCGTGTTACATTACATTACGCACAAGTGTGACTTGGAAATTTCCATAAAAATAAATAAAATTTAAGAGAAATTAATGAAAGACATTAATCCTTATCATGAATATCATTTCCCTCAAATTTTGTTCACTTTCACTGGGATACCAATTATGAATGAATTCCCTGCGAATTCCCTTTATCGTAAATAATTTTTTTCTCTTGCTTTGTTCCCTTACTTTTTGGTGGCGAACACAAATATTTTTGTTTTTTCGTAAAATTTAATTTATCCAGCAGAATTTAGCAATTTTTTAGCAAAAGAATTGAAAGGTAATGGTGAAATTCCCGATAGCGATTTTCCCTTCAAGAGGAATGAAAATTTCAAGGGAAAAGAATTTCACTTTTATTCGCGATAGGGGTGATTATGACCGGCATTTCTGACAAAACTAAATACTAAGTTCTTTTGTCCGCTTTGTGTTTTAGACAAAATACGTAGAAAGTCACAGGCTAATTTTCAAAGCAACCTGAAGGCACTAACAACTGACAGTTTGGTATGCTAAGCTTTTCTGCACCTTGCTTAGGGATTTCAGAAAGTTGATTTCAAAGACTTAACAGACAGACAGACGGACGAACCAACATAGCTAAATCGACTCCACTATTTATGAGAATCCAGGATATATGTACGAGTATATCACAAACTTTCTTCTTACTCACAGTGAAGAACACAAAAAAATAAAAAATCAAATTATACAATATATTGGAAAATGATTGCAACATTTATTATAAAAAAAATCTATTTTATAACTTACTGGCGGTTTTACGTCATGGTCGTTTTCATCACCGTAACCTACATGATCGTCATTTTCTCTAGAATAATTTAAATTTTAAATTAATGCAAACAAATATTTTTTTATGTAAAATAAAATAAAATAAAATAAAATAAAATAAAATAATAGTTACTTCATATGTAAAACAAGTCCTATAGAAAAAGTATAACAACAAATACTAGCAACGGGTCTTTCATTACGCGCTCTCTATCTTTAAATTTATATAAAATGTTAGATATCGTCGTTTTCATTGGTGTAAAGAGTCTGAATGACTCAAATGCAAATGTCCACCACAGCTTTGCTACGTGACAAGCATTCATATGCGTCATGTTGGCTGTGAAGGTCGCTATGGTTCCACGTGACATAACCATTGCGTGTATAGCATCTTCAAGCTGATAAAAAGTGTGTAGCATGTTCGTCATATTAGATGGATCTGTTATACAACTCAGGCCAAACAAAGTTGGGAATCATAGACCAATCTTGACGCTGATGGCGAAACAAATTTTATAGTTTGCATGTCCACGTTTTATTATGCATGATAATTTGGGAAAACAGACTAGTAAGTCGATAGATGTAGCTCCACTTTTTACTTAAACATATTATATTCGATAAGTTCCTATTGAAAGACCCATTACCGGTACAAATATGTAATTGTCAATAACTTCATTTAATTTACAAAAATAATTATAAAGAAAAAAATATTACAATAATTTTAAGTACACATATTACACAAAACCAACAAATAAATAGATATACAAATTTTCAAATATCAAGATACATACTCCATGTTATTCTGAGTTTCTGAGAAGACACGTATAATAAATTCTCCTTCTTCGTTTGGATCAAAAGTGGAAGGCACAATTAAATAATGACCAGGGGGCAATCTAAAACGAGCTGTCACCTAAAAGCAATCAATTTTGTTATGACATTCCCTATTATTTCATTATTATTATTAAGTCTGTTCAGTAACTAACAGTTAGTAGTGATTCTAACTAGAAGTGTTCTTTTTTCAATTATCAAACATTAATTCTGTGCGATAAAATTATAGTAAGAAGGGGAAGCGACACGGAAATTTTAGTTGCGCAAAACTTGATTTTATAGGAGAGAGAGGAAAGGAAGTTTGCAAGTATTTCCATTTTTCTTCATCTCTCTTATAAACTCAAAAGTTGGGCAACTAAAATTGACGTCTGTTCCCCGTCTAAGCAAAAAAAAATAAACACTTAGAGCTTTATTCATAACAAAAACATGGCACATCGTTAGCACAAAGTTTATTCACAATGGACATCCCAAGCTCTTCACATGGCATAAAAGCCCCAGGTTACGACTTCTCTGCAGCAAACGCTGAATTACAAAACAGATCTTTAGTATGTGTCCAATCTGTTACAAGCTCAGAAAAATTTAACGGATTTGCACTTACACACTTACACCAGGACCACACACGGCAAGTTTAGTTGGGCACTTCTTGATTTTGTAGAAGAGAGAGTACACAGGAATGGAAAGGGGTACTCGGCTCGTACTCGGCAATTCCCTTTTGTACTCTCTTTGTATCTTTTATAAAGATGTAAAAAAAGAAGACAGTTAGCTTGAAGGCTGAATGAATGACTGAATAAGAATGCTAAAATTGCCGAAACAAAAATATTTGTGTGTAGACAAAATGGCAATTTTAAAAGAGAATTGTGAAAAAATTGGCCTACTAAACTTGCTGTGTGTGGTCCTGGTCTTACAAAACGAGTATAGCTATGTGGATGTCCTTATCCTGTAGTTCTTATGTGACTAAAATAACAATGGGTTCTCACAAAGATAAATTACAGAAAGACTTGTGTATAATAAATGACATTTTGCTTTATTTCTCATCGCTTTTTGTTAAATTTTTTTGTTTCTTATGAAAATTTAGTCGATGCGAGAGTTGTAGAAACGAGGTGCTGGTAGCGAGTTGTCAATCAGTGCTACCTAGTACAAAAAAAAAATAATAAAACGTATTAAAAAATATAGCCGAAAGTAATTAAATTAAGAAGTTTTGTACCGCGAAAGTGCATAAATAAATAAAATAAAAAATTTCCAAAAATACATTTATATGGATACATAAAAATGTAGAGAAATGTCAAAATTGAGGATAATTTTCAAAAATACAACTTGGCATTATTAAATTTAAGAGTTAATATTTTCTATAGAATATTTCAGGAATGTATTATAAATAAGCTATACATTTGATTAAAAAAACATCTGGAGTTCTTTTTATTTTCTTTCGCGGTCACACATACGAACATGTTGGCGGCAACATTCCATTATTTTTGTTATAATTTGCACACAAAACAATGAAAGAAAAGAGAAGTAAAGCAAATATCAACAAAGAAGTAAAGCAAATATGAACAAAGCGTGTCACCGAGTACCGAAAGCAAAAGTTTTGCTCTCTTCTCGACCCGTAATTTGCTACCAAACAAAATGTTTCTCTTTTAAGGGCCTATTCAGCGATTTCGAAAGAACATCTTCGTTCGCATGCTAAGCGAAAGAAATTTAATTTGGGTTCAGCTAACTTACTTCTACGCGAACGACAACAAGAAAGAAAACATAAGTACTTTCATACAAAATCCGATTCTAACATGCGAACGCAAATGCCAGAATACCAAAATGGTTAAAAATAGTTTTAGCAAAAAAAAAAAATTGAATACTCAACTCAAAGCAATAAAATTAAAAAAATATGTTTGTATAAATAAACAATTATGTATATAGAAAAAATGGTTATTTACTCATATACTTCAGTGTAAATATGAATCCAAAAATGTATTCACAACCACTTTTTTTGTTTGTTGTTTGATTATACTATAACTAGCATTTAACTCTATTTCGTCAGCGAAGTACCATACTGTCGCTATCATAATTTCTTATTTCTTTGTAGACTATTTAATCTCAGTTCTAAATTTTTTAATACAAATAATATTAATCAAAAAATACCATTATAAATAGTATATGAATAAAAAGTAAAGTTTACTTCTCTTAAGTATTTTTCACCTTGTGCTGAACCGTTTAAGCTCAGCCTAATAGTTTTAGGTTCGTTAATATTAAAAAATCAAAAAGTACCATTCAAATAAAAAAAAGTACGTTTTGCCTGTTAATATCTTTTACTTTGCTTAAAAGCGTTACACCCCAATTTTATAGTTCTAGTGTTGTTAGCATAAAACACTGAAAAAGTACCAATAAAAACAATAAAAAGTACTATTGTTTCCCATTCATGGCTTTCCACCTTACTTTAGATCACTTAAGCCAAATCCCGTACTTTTACATTCCTTAATAATAATATGCCTCTTAATGATTTTTCACTTTGCTTGGGACAATTTGAGGCCAATATCGTACTGACATGTTTGTTTATATTAAAAAAATTACAAAGCACCATTAAAATGTATAAAAAGTACCATTTTGTCCCTTAGTGATTTTTCAATTTGACCTGAACCGTCTGATCCTAGTCTCGTAGTTCTAGAGCTGTTAATACTAAAATATCAAAAAGTACCATTAAAATCAATAAAAAAGTACCATAATGTCCCTATTACTATTCCTTACTATTCTAATTCTAGGTTTTGCACATAACATAAAATATGCCACTAAAGTTATTTAAATATAGAGTAACAATCATATTTCTCCCTTTTGGTACTTTTTTTCTCCCTTGAAAAAAATTTTTTTTAACTGATTTTTATTGGGCATTACAAATTAGAATGTTCACATGCTGCATCAATTTACATAAAAGTACATATTTAGAAATAGTAGTATATATGTATGTGCCCCTTATATTTTACCCCTTATTTGCTCAAATTTTAAGACCTTTTTAAGAAGAGAAGAATACAGTTTAGTTTTTGTTGCTGTGATTGTTACTTTGAAAAATAAATGAGGTTAAAAAACGTGCCAACATTAGTTTTTACCCTTTTATATGCTACAAATATACAAATATCGAAAAAGTACCAAATACCCATCCGCTTATTTTTTTAGTAGAATATTTTGTAGTTTGAACTTTGGCTCTATCTGTAGTAGTTCCGGAGATATAAGAAGTTCAATTTAACCCGTTTTTACCCTTTTTTACTCCCTTAATATTCGAATTTCTAAAAATCCCTCCTTATTCGTCTTACACATTGGGACATGCACCTATTTACCGAATTTCAAGTCAGCTTTAGCCATTTGGGCTGGGCGATGATGATAAGTCAGTCAGTTAGTCAGTAACGTTACTCTTTTATTTGTATAGATATACATTCACAAAACAAATTAGTAGTACCTAATTCTGACACTTTCATAACAAAAAACTGAAATTTATCGAATTGGCAGGACCGGACACACTTAAGTCAAGCAAAAGAAAGCTATCTTTGTCACTGAATCCAAATTTATTCGAATTCGAGTGCTTTGCTTTCGTTCACTTAGGTTTTCTTATCACATCGCTGAACTTGTCTAAACGGGGACTATGTTAACCAGCTGCTACGGTAAATCGGTATTCTAACAAGCAGCTAGTTGGAGTGAGTAGCTAGCCAGCTGTTATATTTTTGTTACAAATAAAGCTGTTTGTGTCGCTCAATTTCTTAGGCTTTTTTAATTTTCTTCTTGTTAATTTTTCTAATAAGTACACAATTTCCAGTAAAAATTTTTACTAATTTTTAGAATACTAAATAGACCGATTTCCATTTATTTGTACCTCTCGTGTGTTTATGAAATGTGGTGACCGTCCCACTGACGCTTTATATTTGAAAAAGGTTAAACTCTGAGGTCGAGCTTGCAAATCGCGTTCATTTAAATGGTAAATGGCAAAACCAATAGTTAAACACTCCATACCCAAATTACGTTTAGAACGACGATTTTTTTGCATTAAAGCCACAATTACCGTACATTTGCCATCATCATCTTCTTCATCGGGATCCTCTAGACTGATAACATACTGAGGATTATGCCAGAAGGTATCAAGGAAATTACGACAACCGCCAGCAGTAACACCGGGTGTCCATTCGCCTTCGAACATTGACATTTCCCATTTGCGTTTGCCATCATTTTGTTGACTTTCTGTTAGGGAATCCGGTGATAAATTGCATATTTCAACACGTTCAAAATAATTAAGAAAATCTTGAAACGACATCCAAAATTCGCCATCACGATCAAAATTCAACCCAATTTCATGTTTTTGGTCATCTGGTATATAACGCCACTCTGGAGAGCTGTCACTCCATGGGCCATTCCATTCAGCTTCATTACCCCATGGATTGCGTAAACGTATCATTGGTATTTTACCTTGGCGATTAGGAGTAATAATATCAATAAGGCAAACCTTGGTAATAGAGTATGCATGTCCACGAATGAGACCTTCTGGTGTTTCAGCTTCTAATATATTTGGATCAGCTTCGAGAGAACAACCCATCATTGAATTACGTTCCGCTGCTTTGGCTAGAATATTAAATAGATTTGACGGTGCTTCTTTTAAGTCATACCATTCAGTAACACCACCCGTAAAATCTTCCATAGCTTCACAGGTAGAACCGCCCTTTAGGGCTTCGTAAGAACCATGAAGTCTATAAATATATATTATGAGCTAGAATAATTAAATCAAATTAAAATTCAAATTCCTTACTTTGCATATGCTTTTTCTAAAAGAGCGCTCCAGAATTCATTTCTTTCGGTGGAATGCATGTACATTAATTCGCCCCTATATGTAGGCAATCTATCATCCACCACAACATCTATCCATTTACCATATTGCCAAAAGCAAAAGTGGAAAACACCTGCATAATTTTCTTCAAAACTTTGATCAGGGGGTACCACGCGGAAGAAAAGACTTGAGTCTTGAGTGAGATTTGCTGTAGCTGCCAATAGCCAACAATCTCCCAGTTCACCCTGCTGGACATCAAATCTAGAATAGCCTTCTACAAAGAACTGAGGATTATCAGCAATTTCCTGTAGATTTAAAAGTTAGAAGAAGCAGCATTAATTCAATATTTTGTTGTTGCAATTAGGGTTGGGGGGTTTGTTACTTACATGAGGTCTCAACCACTCTATATATCGATCTGGTCGGCTTGAAAACAAAAGAGATTCATTACTAGCAGTAAATAAGGGATCCTCGAAGAGAGAACCGTTTTCTAAGCATTGCTGTCGTATAGTTTCAAAATCCTGTATTTCAGTTTGTGGTCTGTGGGTACCCAAAGGTCTTTCTCCCAGCTAAAATTTGTATTAGTAAAAAGGATTAATTAATAAATGTTTTTTTAAACGGAATATATTTACATCGTCACTTAAAATGGAAAAGGCCTTATGTACATAAAAATATTTTATATTAACTTTGTGATTTAATTATCAGCTAAAAAATTTAAATAGAAGTAGTTTTTAATTTACAACGTTTTTTTGCTTAACCTTAACGCTTTTTTGGAATTTAGGGGACAATATACATACAAATATTTATGCACTATTGAGAACAAATTTATGTAGATAATACTTTAAAGTTTATGTACAAGTTCCCTATTATAGCAAAATAAATTCTTAAACAAATGCTTTGCTGTTCCGTTTTTTTTTCTTGACTGTCATATAGTTTTCACTAGCGTTTTATATTTGAATAAACATAATAAATATAAAAAAATGTTGATTTTGAATAAAACACAAATTATTTAGGAAATTATTGCTATTTCTTTTTATTATGATAATATGGTATGGTTCAATTGTTTCGTTAGCTGTGTAGCAAATGGCACCGTCCTGTTGAAACCACATATCGTCCACATTCATATCTTCCAATTCGGGACATAAAAAGTTCGTTATCATCTCTCGATAGCGAACACCATTCACAGTAACTGCCTCACCGACCTCATTTTGGAAAAAATACTGCCCGATGATGCCGCCAGCCCATAAACCGCACCAAACAGTCACTTTTTTTGAGTGCATTTGTTTTTTTGACAATCACTCTTGGATTATCATTCGATGATTATCATTTGATGAACTATGTAAAGGGCTGCACAAGCATCATCCCTGATTTCAAATACTGTCAAGCACTGTTCTATCGATTATCAAAACAAATATAATACTTCAGTAACATAGAACAACCAGAACACAAGCACACTAGCACAAAAGTGAACATAACAATAACGCAGTAGAGCAAGCAACACGACAGCAGAACTTTATAGAACTTTGCTGTATTCACACGTAGTATGTGTTTATATGTGTACTTTCATAGCCACATGCATTGTTTTTTTTTTTTTAATGGAAATTTTTAAGCTCTAAATGCGTAATGTGTCTGCACTAAAGTACTGCACAATTCAACATTTTTTGTAAAAATATCATTCATAAAAATAAAATGCATTGCTATGTCATGTCAACTTAAACAAGGTGTTATACCATGTTATGCCAATTCAAACATACTGTCTTATCATGTCATTGCAACTTGCCTAATTACATGTACTTTAATGTTATTTCAGCAGCATGTTATTAATACTGCTTAATCCTGCCTTGTATGTAAAAATTTATTGTTCTGTATTTTGTAAAGATTATAAATCAATGCCCTAATTCTGTAACCTTTTTTTTTATTCTGTTAACGTTCTGTTGTATGTATGACAAGATATTTTAATTACCATCCTGCATTATAAATAAAAAGCTCGTTCACAGAATTTTTACAGTTAGTAAAACACGTTACCTTCTACACACGAGTGATATTATCTCAAAATCTCGATTTTTTGAGTTATGACTCTATTGCAGCAAAGGCTCGATTTGCTTTGTAATAAAAAGAAGAAGAAGCAATAACACTGAGGCCTACTTGAAAATAATTAAATAAATTTTATTCGAAATATTTAGTCAAAATTAGTCAACAGTAAATGTCCGTGGCTATTAATTGTTTTATAACAAATTAGTGTAGACATTTTTTTAATAAATGTATACACGATTTCCTTACACACTTATCAATTTTTTTTATTTAATATTTTTTCTTAATAAAGCTTAAAAAAAGCACAAACCCAAAATTTTTATTTTGTCTTGCTCGGGTATTTCTAAAAAATTTACACTTTCATTATTTACATTTTGTAACCATGAATTTTAAAACATGAAAGTTTGTGTTTGTTATCACTTTTCCATTAAATTCCATACTTCATAACAAAAAACGTAGATATAAGTCTTTCCGGCATATGCATTTTCATTACGGAAAAAACTTTTTAATTGATGTTTTTTAAAACAAAAAATTTTTTATTTTGCTTATTTTCTCTTATTCGTAATATTAAAACACTATATCTGTCTCTTTCATACAAGCCTCAAATAAAATGCTGAGTTTTTCAAAATTCTAACCTCAAAAGTTTCAAGGCCGGGTTATGCGAACGTTGAAATGTAGGAATGTAAAAATGTAGAGCTCAACTATAGAAACGTATCATGTGTTTTCTATAGTAAACAAAGAAGAAGAAAAAACAAAACATACACAATACGCATACATCCCACCACTGCTACATTTTGTTACGTGAAATTCTAATTTCAATAGATTACTACGTTACATGTACGTTACATTTTAGTCAGCTAAGCATTTGCATTGCTTTCCATATAGCAGAAACGATCAGCTGACTTCTACATTTTTACATTTCAACGTTCGAGTTGTGCAAAAACAAAACCATACCATATTAAGTCATTTAAACTTTAAGTTCCATTTAGATATGATTTAAACTTAAATCATATTTAAGTGGCCAATCTTGGGCATTTAAAGTCCACTTAAGTTTCACATTTTAAACATATGATTTTGACAGTTTTTTTGTGTGTACCTCGTACAAAAAAGATTATTGTGTTTAATTTAAAAAATATAATAAAAAACAATAAGTAATAATAATGTTTTCAATTATCTTTGCTGTACTTTTTTACAGCAGACAATAAAAAGTGAGCTTCTGCTGAAACAAAATTTTCAATTCTTTTCATTTGATTTAATGTTGTTTTTTCCATTTTCAAAATATTTTATTACTTTTTTACTATCATTTTTTTTTTGCTCTGACACAGCTGTATTTTTGGATAATGATCATAATTTTCAATAATTCTTGATGCTACCACACTTTTATCGCAAATAAATAAGAACAATCTTTTAAGACTGAAAAACTAAAACTGTATTTATGTGCAACTTAAGTTCAAAACGACAATCAACTAATTCTTGATTTAAATACGAAGTCAAAAACTGAGGGTTAGAGCTGTAAAAGAAATCAAAAAGTGTCAATGTTTGTTCTGTTGCGTCATTTTTGCACAGAACTTCTTGGTCTACTGTAAAAAGGACACTATAGACTGTGCTTTGTTCTAGTGTCCAGCAGTGTGTCGTGCATTTCAAATGGGCTTGTGCAAGCCCTTTAGTAGCAACTTTAAGAAAAAAATTTAAGATTTTCTTTATACATATTAAATTCTTGTTTTTTTTTTTAAAGAAATTTTTATAAATTTTTTTTAAAAAATGGGTTTTTTTGTGAATATCATGTAAACTGAAAGACATGTAAACAATTTATTTAAAAAATATAATTTAAAGATTATTGTATTAACAATTTTTTTTTTGTTTTTGTAAATTTAATCAGAGAGATAGTTCTCAAGTTATTGCAAATCATATGCCGCAACCTTCTCGGTTTTATGTTACTAGTAAATTGTTTTAGGCAGTAAAACTTAAAAATTAAATTACAGTTAATCCGTTAAAAAAAAAACCTCCTTTTTAAATTGGAAAATATTAAATTAATGTGTGTTTTACAGGAATCCAATCGTCTAAAAAGTTTTTATGAAAAACACTCGAAAATATTTAAAAAATTCAAATATTTACATAACTTTTTTATATAAAAACTTAATTTTTTTGAATCTGTATTAACAGCGTTATTAACTAGTGTTTAATTAAAAGAAGCCAAAAAAATAAATTAATGTGTAAATGAGAGTAATTTCGTTTTACATACCGCTAATTGTTTCTTTTATGAATTTGTGTTATATTAAATGATTTTGACATTTGAGAAAATAAATAGATATTGAGTTAAAGTGATATTAAGATTTGGTTGCAAAATAAAAATACTTACTACTCTCATATTCTTTATACTAGGCAATATTCTTTTTGTTTCAGCTTCTTTTTTTATAAAAATTTCATTTATAACAGAACCCATCACTTCCTTGGCCGCACCCATAGCCGCGTCACCGGCAGCGTTAAGGAACTCTTTGCCGGCTTGCTTAAAGAATCCTTTAATTTCATCCATATTATTAAAGGTAATTCTAAAAAAAATATATATATATATATATATTTATATGTTACACAGTAAAAAGTTTAAGTTTAATTTTAACACTTAGTGGTATTCATTCTAAACAATAATGATGTTAAATTTTTAATTAATTCCGAAATGGTTTATATCTGACACCTTACAATTTTTTCATTAAAAAAGGATTCCTGATACTCGTAGTTTATATTTAATACCAAAGTAAGAATCAGATAATTTTTCGTCCTTGTATTTATATTTAATTTCGGTTTTACTTTAACACCTGAGAAGAAGTAAATTCTATCTGAAAATAAATGCACTTTTTAAAGTTAAAATGTAACACCTAAATCACTACATAGTACAGGGTGGCCCAAATAAGACCAGCTGATGTGAAACACAAATAACTTTTTTATTTTTAAACATAATTTATTTTTTCTTTTTGCAGATTATAACTGAACTCTTGGAAATTTAAAATGAATACGTACAGTCCACAACAACGCATTAAAATTATCGATTTTTATTATTCTTCTCAGCGATCAATTGTTCTGACGCAGCGAAATTATCGCCGTTTTTTTAACGTAAGATCAGCGCCCACATCTTCGATGATTACAAGTTTAGTTTGCCGTTTTGAGGAACTGGGTTCAGTTGCCGACCGTCCCAGAAGAGGTGTTCATCGAAATATTCGTACTGAAGACAACGTGGAAGCTGTGCAGCAGAGTGTTTCAAATGATCCATCTGTCTCAACTCGTCGCCGTTCCGGGCAAATAGGTATACCCAGAACAACATTACAGAGAATTTTAAAGCTGGATCTTAAGATGTATCTATACAAAGTTCAAATTGTGCAACAGCTTCTACCGCAAGACTCCCAACAACAACTACAATACGCTCACTAGGTCTCATTTGGGCCACCCGTTATAAAGCAAAGTCGCTTCCCTCGTCTGTCCCTCTGTCTGTGTGTATGCTTAGATCTTTAAAACTACACAACGGATTTTGATACAGTTGTTTTTTAAAGGGTCCGCCATCGAGTGTTTTTTTTTCCACTAGTGCTTATTTCGTGAATGGTAACACTTAGCTCATGTCTGATTTGACAGATAATTAGTTTTATATGGTTGTGTTTTCGCTTCGGCAAGTAGGCCTGCGATCAACTTACAGAAGATGCCGATTTTGCTAAAAAAAAAATCATCTTTTCAGATAAAGCTCATTTTGATCTTGGCGGGTATGTAAACAAGCAAAATTGTCGCATTTGGGGCATTGAAAAGCCGACGCACTCAAAACGAGTCACTGTTTGGTGCGGATTTTGGTCCAGAGGCATAATTGGGCCATTTTTCTTCGAAAATGAGCAAGGTGTGGCCGTTAGTCAATAGCGATCATTATCGGGCCATGTTGAACGAATTTTTGTTCACAAAAATTGAAGAGGAGGATATTGGCAACATTTGGTTTCAACAGGACGGCGCTACGTGAAACACAGCCGAAGCTACACTCGATATTTTTATAGCATTTTCAAATAAAAAGTTATTTGGCGGACCCTATATAATAACATGCTTAATATATTACAGAGAACCACTTATAATTTCAAGATTTCTAATGTGAAGTCGTAAATAAACACATTTTTTTGCGCTTACATGGCAAACGCTGGCTGAACTCTACGAGACCTTAAAAAGGTCTACAAGAAAGTCCGCGATGGTATATGTTTATCTCTTAGGGATAACCCACAATAACCAATTTTTACTTTTTATGAGAAATAATGGCTTTTTTACAAAGCGATTTTAAGCACTACAGCATTAATCCTTCAATACAATTTACATTTAATATGGAATAATGTAGCCCTTTACAGCAATTGAAATGAATATTTTCGAAAATAAAATATAAGGACATCGCGATTGCGGCGGTACCGGGCGGCCGGTGGCACGGCGCGTGCCTACCTCTATAAATAGCGCGTCGAAGCGCGCGCCCCTCCTTATAGGACGTTCTGATTTGCAGCGTTCGCTCGCGTTTATCGGAGCTCTCTAGCGAGGAAAATAACAAACCTAATAAAAACGTGCTTTTCAGCGCGACATTTTTTTTTTCGAAATTGTACGTTCGCACTTTAGTCGGTATTAAGGTTAATTTTAATAAGTACTTACATTAGTTGAGATAATATTAGATTAAAACCATAATTTATCAATTCTATTTCTTCTAAATATTAAGATCTTGGTCGGAATTGAAAGATAAGGCAATTTAGTATTAGTGAAATTATTTTGTAAATATTTTTAACAAGAAAGCTGTGAACTCGTACAGAGATTCTGTAGTATATTTATTGTAAAAGTAAAATAAATAAGTAAAAATGCAAAAAAATAAATAAATAAGTAAAAATGTAGTATATGAATTTAGATATTCCAAAAATAGCAGGAAATCTTCACAATATAGGGAAAGGGGAACTGTTTTACTACGATTTTAACGCTTGCAAAGCTGTGGGCAAAAGCTAGTTAAGAATAAAAGAATACATTTAAATTTAATTCGGCATAAAAACAACCCCTTAATAAGAACTAAATTCTCTCTTCCTCTCACCAAAAGTACATTTAACGGCAATAAAAGTATTAAAATGAAAATTTTCAAAAACCATGTGATCTAAGAAGAAGAAGAGCAAATTTATTTATGAAATATACTGCGTAGAATACATAAAAAGACAATAGTCCAATTCACAATCTTGTGAATTTGAGATTGCAAATGAATTTCTGTTACTTTAGTTGTTGTCAAGCTAGAATTGGATGTGGTAGACAAAGAACTGAAATTGAAAGACCGGCACGACGGAACTGCCAGGATTTTATATCAATATACTATAGTCGAATTCTCTGTTAATGGAAAATTTGCGAAATATAGTGTAGTTTAAACTTGTTGCATACGCGGACGATGTGGTGATATTAGTATCGGGAATGTTCATGGACGTGATAAGCGATATAATGGCCAGTGCATTGGTATTACTCAGCAACTGGGATGCAGGCTGCGGCTTAGGAGTTAACCCAGGCAAAACAGTTCTGGTTCTATTCAACACAAAGACCGAGGTGCGGAGCTACAAGCACCCACGTTTGCAGGACCAGGAATTACCCTAAACGGATAATGCGAAATATCTGGCAGTAATTCTAGATTCCAAACTATTCTGAAGGGCTAATGTAAGTCATAGGGTTAGGAGACCAACGGTTGCCTACAATACCTATCGCAGGATGTTTGGGGCTTAAGCCCTAAGTTATTACTGTGTATAAGGCCATTATACGCCCAATCCTTACATACGGATCTTTCGTATGGTGGTCCCCTACTGAGAAGAGACACGTAGTGGACCAGCTGTATAGGGTTCAGAGATCTGCTTTTATAGGAATTATCGGAGGCTCTAAATACGGTACTGCACCTCATTCCTGTAGATTTACATCTGATAGCCATATCAGCCAGCAGTGCGACTAGACTGGCTAGTGGAGGCATTGAACATATGGGCATGCTAAGATCCTGAACCGGTTGCAACCGGATCTTAGGGTCCTTAACGATTACATAGTTCCCCAGATAGACTTTAATAGGTTTTTCAAAGATGTTTTTCTTTCCAGGCGGGAGTGGAAAAGGGAATGTATGTATGTAGATATGACAACAGAGTATACGAGTACACTGACGGATCTAAGATGATCTGCGGTGTGGGCTCTGGAGTGTACTACAGTAAACTTGATATGAGACTCTCATTCCGACTTCCGAATAGGTTACTGTTTTCCAGGTGGAGATACTGGCCATCAAGGAAGCATGTGAGTCTCTGTACAACAGGAGTATCAGGGGAGCTATAGGCATCTTTGTAGATGGACAAGCTGCTATCTTGGCACTTCAATCGAATGTTACATACTCTGCTCTAGTCGGCCACTGCACGACTGTGTTATCCAATCTAGGACGTCAGACTGGCGAATCCTTGGTATGGATTCCTGCTCAAAGTGGTTTTATTGGTAATGAGCAGGTGGATGAATTGGCTGGGGCTGGCTTTAACATGGAGTGGTATTATTGATCACTACCGGGAAAGGGCATGCGTCAATTATGGCCCATTATTCAATTAGTAAGCAGCAATAGAAGGGACATTTCCAGACTGGTTGCTATGATAACTGGTCATTGGATGATCGGAAAGAACGCCAGCAGGCTGGGACTGCTCTGCAATGATAGCTGCCGCAGCTGCTGGTCACTCGAGAGGGAGGAGATGGTTTTGCACCTTCTCTGTGAGTGCTCGGCTCTTATGGCTTCGAGACACAGATTTCTCGGTGCACATCTGATGGCCGAACTACCTGAGATATCGAGAGTAAGGTTAGCGGGCCTTCTCAGATATTTAAATGTTACGGGGTGGATCTAGGTCACTTTACGGCTACATGGTCTTGGCGAGTAGGTGGTTCCAAACGGAGTCTTGCAACTCTAATTGAGGGCGATTTAGGCCGCCATGTAAACCAACCATAGTGCAGATACTACCAAGGTAATTCAAAAGTTATTTATTTCTTGTTATTTCACTTTTAAACAACTATTGTACAAGTTAAGAACACGTTTTGCAGACCTTCCCCGTACTTGTATTTAATTTTACATTGGCAATAAATACCCCATAAATATTAAAAGCTTTTATATGATTTAATAATTCCATCTTTACAGATTCTGTACGACTTTGAGCTTCGCTTAGGAAAAAGTAAATGTGCTGAAGTATTTAATAATTACATTTTACATAAGAAAAAACGTTCAATGACAATAAAAAGTAAAGGGTGTTTTTTATAGACGTATAGAACTTTAAATTGCAATAAAACAACGATGGATTATTCGATTGACATGAATTTTATTTATCCGAAAGATAATCTTGTGGCATTACATTTTAAATATGATTTCTGGCATATGACCGCCACAGCTGGCTCGGATGTAGTCTAATCTGGACGTCTAATTTTCGATGACTTTTTCCAACATTTGTGGCCGTATATCGGCAATAACACGGCGAATGTTGTCTTCCAAATGGTCAAGCGTTTGTGGCTTATCCGCATAGACCAATGACTTTACATAGCCCTACAGAAAGTAGTCAAGCGGTGTTAAATCACAAGATCTTGGAGGCCAATTTACAGGTCCAAAACATGAAATTAGGCGGTCACCAAACGTGAATCGATTGTGGCACGATCTGTGTGACATGTTGCGCCGTCTAGTTGGAACCACAGCTCCTGGACATCATGGTTGTGCAATTCAGGAATGAAAAAGTTAGTAATCATGGGTCTATAGCGATCACCATTGACTGTAACGTTCTGGCCATCATCGTTTTTGAAGAAGTACGGACCAATGATTCCACCAGCCCATAAAGCGCATCAAACAGTCAGTTTTTCTGGATGTAACGGTGTTTCGACATACACTTGAGGATTAGCTTCACTCCAAATGCGGCAGTTTTGTTTGTTGACGTAGCCATTCAACCAGAAGTGCGCTTCATCGCTAAACAAAATTCGCTTATGAAAATCGGGAACAACGGCAATCTCGTTTTCGAAATAAAATTGCACTATTTGCAAGCGTTGTTCAGGCGTGAGTCTATTCATGATGAATTGCCAAAGCAAACTGAGAATAAATCACTTGACAGCTGTTAAATCGGTCGCCATCTTGAACAGTAATGCCAACTTAAAGTTCTATACGTCTATAAAACACACATTTTATAAGTGATAAAGATGCAAAAGATCAAATGAACTAAGTGAACGAACTATTCCTTTTTAATTTTTGAACTAAGAAGAGCGCTCACTAAAATGAACTAAGGAGCACAAGTCTAGTAATAAATAAAAAGTATGATTTTTTCTCTTAATTATTTTTCATCTTGTCCTGAATCGTTTAAGCTCAGTCTAATAGTTTTAGGTTCGCTAATATTAAAAAATCAAAAATTACCATCAATAAAAAGTACTGTTTTGCCTGTTAATGATTTTTTACTTTGTTCAAGAGCGTTTGACACCAATCTCATAGTTCTAGTGTTGTTAGCATCAGAAAATCAAAAGGTACCAATCAAAATAATAAAAAATACCATTTTTTCCTATTCATGGTTTGCCACCTTACTTTAGATCACTTGAGCCAAATCCTGCACTTTTACATTCCTTAATAATAAAATACCAGAAAGTACCAAAAAAAAATAATGAAAACTACCATTTGTTCTCTTAATGATTTTTCACTTTGCTTGGGACCAATTGATCCCAATATCGTACTGTCAGATTCGTTTACATTAAAAAATCAAAAAGTACCATTAAAATGTATAAAAAATACAATTTTGTCGCTATTTTGATATTTCAGTTTGCTCAGAATCGTTTAAGTCTAATCTCGTACTTCTAGGTTCGTAAATAATAATATATCAAAAAAACACAGAAAAAAATTTATGAAAAGTACCATTTGTCCCTTTAATAATTTTTCACTTTGCGTAGGACCGTTTGAGCCCCATATCGTACTTCTAGATTGGTTTTCACTAAAATATCAAAATTAATAAAAAGTACCATTTTGTGCCCTTAATGATATCTTATTTCGTTCAGTACCGTTTAATTCTAATGTTACAATTCTATATTTGCATATAACATAAAAAATACCACTCAATCGTATTTTTCTTTTTTTGTACTTTTTTTCTCCCTTGAATAATTTTTTTAACTAATTTTTATTGGGTGTTCCAAATTGATAATAAAATTCTTATACGCTGCATCAATTTACATAAAGATACATATTTCGAAATAGTAGTAAAAAGCCAATAAACATTAGAGACCTTTTTAAGAAGAAAGGAATATAATTTAGTTTTTGTGGCTGTGATTGTTACTTTGAAAGATAAACGGGGTTAAGAAACCTACCAACATTTGTTTTTATCCTTTTTATCCCGCAAATGCACAAATATCGAAAAAGTACCAAACACCCATCAGCTTATTTTTTTAGTAGAATATTTTGTAGTTCAAACTTAGTTTGTAGTTCCTGAGATATAAGAAGTTCGATTATACCCGTTTTTACGCTTTTTTATCCCCTTAATAATTGAATTTCCAAAAATCCCTTCTTATTCGTCCTACCCTTTGGGACAGGAACCTGCTTACCGAATTTCAAGTTCGTAGCTTTAGCCGTTTGGGCTGGGCGATGATTATAAGTCAGTAACGTTACTCTTTTATATGTATAGATTAAGGTTCTAGAGAAGTAAGTATATTTGTATAACATGAATAAAACAAACATAAATTTCAAAACAAAACAAAAATATTACATTTATTTTAGGTGAAATATTCTATAAAAAAAAGGCCCTGTTTACATTAACTTGAACACACTTTATTCTAGAAGGTGCTAAATGTACACTAATTCATAAATAAAATGTATTCCAAATGATGTTAATACTTCTTGATTATTAAAACTAAGTATTTTGGTGTTAGAGTTAAACTAAAAAAGGAATTAAGAATAATAGTTTTAAGTGTAAATTTAGTGTAAAAGCAGAGAGCGAGCACAAATTTTCTCTCTCTCAATTTTTATACCCTTCACAAAAAGTGAAAAGAGTATATGAGTTTGTCATTCCGTGTGTAATTTTTACACCGTACATGGGACACACTATAAAATAAATATATTCTCGATCCTTATAAATAGTGGAGTCGTGTGGATTTTGAAATCAACTTTCTGAAGTCCCTAGAAGATCTACAGAAAAGTTTAGATGCCAATTTCTGGGAAGTTCCTGTCTTAAGTCTGATATTGAAATTCAGCCTAATCGGTTAATAAATAGCTGAACTATGAGCTCTGAAAAACAACTATTTTTGGACCATTTGTGGTGCGTATTTTGTCTAAATAAAATGGACAGAAAAATGTGGTACGCAGTTTTATCAAAAATTATGTTTGTTCCAGAGCGGTTCACAAATGGCAGAGAAAAATAAAAAAATACAACCGAAATTTTGATTTTTCATTCATTTCTGTTTTGTTTCGTGAGTATTTTACCCAAATTACAAAGCAGGCCAAAAAGTGTGGTACTCAGTTTTGTCAAAAATGACAGTCACAATGTTTATGCCAAAAATCAGAACGATCGGTCCAGAAATGGCCAAGAAATATCAAGTATACCACAAAAATTTTAGGTTTTCATTAATTTATTTTGTTTTTAATGGAAATATTTAAGCTGTACATGCACGTAGTGTTTATACGTAGTGTTTGTGCACACATACACAAAATCTGGAACAATCGGTTTTATGCAGACGTGTGTGTTTTCTGTGCCGTAATGATGGCACTACACAGGTCAAGTGCCAGTGTTTGCTACAGTGTAATAGAACTACGAATACAGACATCCTATTGAAAAATAATAGTGTTTTCAGACTGAAAGTTAAATACTGAATTTAACATTAAATTCACCAACAAATGATTTTGCGTTCACATTGCAAATATTTTAAATTCAGTATTTAATATAAAGTCTTTCAAATAAATTTCTACAAAACAATAAAAATTTCCCATAGAAATAAGTGTACTTGATGCGTTACTTTGAACAAAACTTATTTGACCAACTGTACAGCAGCCACAACATGTGTGACACTTACGAGACACATATTTTCTTTGTCTTTCGTCGAAAAACTTAGTTTTCTTCGAAATGCTTTTATTGCTGCTGCTATTGAAAGCATTTTCTTATGAAAATATTTGAAATGGTTTTTATTTTATTATTTCACTAAATAACATTCTCAGCTGTTGCTGTACTTACAAATCTTTTTAACTTGGTAGCACTGAGCTTAACAAACAAATATAGTGTTGTATTTCGTAAATCCAACTTAAATTCAATTCAAAAATAGCATTTAATGTGGATTTATTAAATTCACTTTGTATGGTAAATACGGTTTTTATGAGTTGGATTTAACGTTAAAACCGCATTTATGTTAAATTCACTCAGTCTGAAAACACTATAATAAGTTTATGATTTATAAATATTAAATGTTTAAGTAAACATGTTTGGTTTAAAAAATGTCTGCAAATGTTTTCAAAATTATATTTATTGTGTTTATTTTATATTCCTATTGGATATCTTTCTTAAAATTTTTTTCTTTTATTAATTGAAAAATTGAGTGCATTCAGACATTTTATTGCTTTTAAAAATGAGGTTCTCAGAAAATATTGTTTCTTACAACTCGTTAATTTTAGATTCTTGAACTGAGATTAAATATTTATTTTAAGATTAATAAAAAATATGTATTCAAAGAAAATTATTATGTCTTGTTTTAGCTTTTTTATAATTTTTTAATTGTAGATTTATATGACCTTTTTTATTGAAACGGCTAGTTTGTCAAGTTAAGGTCGTATTATAAAAATCTATTTTTATATCCATACATCTCTCCAATAATAAATAAATTTCTATATTTAATATGACCTAAAGCTTAATAAACTACATCATTTTTTGAAACGAGCGAAGATAAATATGGTTAGTTAAATATGTTTTAACGTAACTCCTTACGTTATTTAGTATTTGTAAGTACCTTCTCAGTATTTATGACATAGTTATAAATATGTTTAGCAGAAGAAGTCGTCTAGATTTGTAATCTATCGCCGAAGTACTCAGAAAAAAACTTTGGAATATTTTAAAAAAATTTTTTAAATTCCCTCATACGAATACCTCCACATTTTGACGAGATACCATTTCCGATTTTGCAACAGGAAATTACTAAAACCAAACTAAAATAAAATTTGTAACTTATAAACTTTCTGGAAGTGTTTTAACATTTACGGGAAATTTTGCAGTTTTTATTTTATAATTCAAAACATAAATTGCCAAAACTCTTCAGAGCAACAGCACTGGACTGTATGGAAATTTAAAAAAAAAATTTAAGTAATTTAGACGACCTTCTATTTAAAATGATATTTGTCCCATTCCGTAATCTTCTATGATTCGTCCGAAAACTGCGAAAATCCCTCAGAACAAAAGCACTTGGGTATATGGAAATTGAAAAAAAATTTTTAATAATCCAAAGTAACTTGTGAATATTTGGGCAGTAGGTTAATAATCTGGACGACTTCCGCTAAAATACTACTAATATATTTATATATATATATATATATATATATATATATATATATACTCGTATATATATATAGTATATATATATATATACGAGTATATATGTAAGAAAGGTAATACTTTATTAAATAATTCAGTTTATTTATTCAAAATATTCAGTTATATGGTAAATAGAAATGATATAAAGGTGAATTCAAAATCAGTTTGTTAAGCAAATTTAACTAATATTAGTTTATAAAAATGAAAACAATTTATAATCAAACAATTTTCTGCGACTTTAATATGTCATTAATTAATCAACTGTATACGGCTTTATAGACAAACTTATTAACAACTGATATTCTCGACAGCCACGTATTTACTGTTCTCTCTAGCTTTTATTATTACCATTAAATACTGATAAATATCTTATAACTGTTGCTCTCTCATCTTTCCATAAATATATTTAACCCTCACGATATATATATATATGGCAAACGTTGTCTTGCCTTACAATTTTTATATATTCGATCTTCTTACACTAAGAAATCGTACTCATAGAGTAAAGAACCGGGCAAGATCGCGCAAAAACAGGTAGTAGGCAAATAAGCCAGATACTGACTATAGCGCTACCTGCCGGGCGAATTTGTGACGTTAAACCTTCCAAAATTATACACATAAACCTTCCTCTTGATCACTCTATCTTTAAAAAAAAAACTGTGTCAAAATCCGTAGTGTAGATTTAAAGATCTAAGCATACATACAGACAGAGGGACAGACGCCGGAAGCGACCTTGCTTTATACTATGCAGTGATATATTTATAGACGTAGACGTAAGACGTATTTGATAAATATACCATTAATACTTAAAACATATTTACCAATACCTAGAAACTTCAGGGGTTACATTTAACTCGGCATATTTATTCACTTAATTTTTTTTTATATTTTAGAAGAATGTGGAAAGTGAAAAATATATATATTTCGCTAACACAGTGAAGGGCATATAAAAGACTCGGCACAGTCGAATTTAACTTGTTTCAATAGTATCCGTAATTGTGTAAAATTAATTATTTTGTGGCTTTATTATATATACACACCGGCTCGGTGTTATATTTAAATCAAAAAATTTTACTGTGTATATAAATAAAAATGTACGAGTATACGAGGTATGATAAAAAAATAACCGTTATTTTCAATTTTCGTGAGGTTCGATTTTCGCATTTTTTTTTATGCTGGTACACATGTCTGTTATTTATGTTGATAATATCAGCCATTTTGGATTGTCAGTTTGTTTTTAACAGATAAAAAGGTTAGTCGTGTTTTGGTGTGCTCTTCGATTTTTTACTATTTCAAAAAATGGATCAAAGAAACTGTATTAAGTTTTGCGTAAAAAATGAAATTAAATGTGCAAGGTCATTTGAAATGTTGACTGTGACGTTTGGCGAGTCTACTATGAGCAGAACACAAGTTCAATTGTGGTATAAACGGTTTAAGGAAGGCCGAGAAGATGTCAATGACGATGCTCATTCTGGTCGCACGAGCACGTCAACAACCGATGAAAACATTGAAGCAGTGAAGAAAATGATTTTGGATAATCGTCGAATCACTATTAGAGAGGTTGCTGATGATGTTGGCATATTGTTCGGCTCATGCCAAGCAATTTTTTCAGAAATTTTGGGAATGAAGCGTGTGGCAGCGAAGTTTGTTCCAAAATTGCTGAATTTTTACCAAAAAAATCATCGCTTATTCTTATTTTTTGGACATACATACATGTAAAGAAACATGCGACAAAAGCGGAATTCACTCTAGTTGGCATATGTGCAATTAAATCAAATTTACATCTACGAGTATTTCTTGCCACAATGCGTGAGAGATCTATTCTACGATTGTAGCAAAAAAAAAAAACATCACAGCTGATTTCATAGAGAATAAAGGTGAAGGTACACAGCACGCGGTTACGCGCAACGCGTTTCATACTTCTTGAGTTTTTTACGCTTTTAAAGCAATGAGTTACACACAACGCTTTTAATCATTTTTTTATAATCAGCTGTTGAAAGAAATTATATTTTTTTTGTTAGAGTGACACAACAAAATGGATAACAATATAATTTTACTTCAAGATTTTTTGGATTTCATACAAATGGTTATATGTTCTGCTCATGTTTATTTACGAAGAACGGGTAAAAGAAGATTTTGGGTACGTGAAATATATTTAGAAAGAGATGTTGCCTGCTTTTTTTTATTTTTATAATCAACGTATCCCTTGGCTTACAATACTTTATGCTTTTTTACCTCTTCCATTAATTTTTCATGCATTTTTTCAATTAAAATTTTGCTTTTTATAACAACAAATGTCACTTGTTAACTTGTTACAACGCGTGAAAAGTTAAAAGTTGCTTAAGTTTTTGCGTCTCACGCGTCATTTTGTAGCTTGCTTCATATAAATACATTGTTTTAACTTTTTTGACAGAAGCGTAAAACGCGTTGACGCGTGTAACTCGTGCTGTGTAACTTCAGCTTATACGTAAATAAAACACGCATGTATATTTTGTTTTCCTTATAGTGCATTTACATTGAACCAAAATCTACTAGATTTAATAGGAAATCTCTTTTTAAATCTATACCGTTTACATTACCTTTTTTTGACTGCACTAAATTTCATATTAATATAATAAATAACACTTATCATTTTTTTGTGTATGTATTTCCATCCATTTTATTTGTTTTTTTTTTTCATCAAAATTTTAAATTTTCTTGTGTAGTGTCGTATTTTTTTGGCGTGTTAATAACTACACCAAGATTTTGACTGGATTTTGGCTAAATCTAGTAACAAATTTTGTATGGGAAATCCAGTCAAAATGAACTAGATTTCGTTCAAAACCTCGTATATACTAGATTTGGCTTCAGTGTAAATGGCCTATTAAAGTCAATTTACGTATTAAGTAAACCCTTAAACCAACAGCAATGCCAAAATTATCAGAAAAAAAAAGCAAAATCATATATTTTCTAGTTTAAAATGCTCCCAATGAAATCACCGAGCAACCAGAGGTGTCAGAGTGCAGATATAGTATACATTTTCTTTCTGTCTTTTTTGCACGAACTCAAAATTTTTATTTTGTTTTGCTCAGGCATTTCTAAAAAATTTACACTTTCATTATTTACATTTCGTAAACATGAATTTTAAAACATGAAAATTTGTGTTTGTTATCACTTTTACATTAAATTCCATACTTCATAACAAAAAACGTAGATATAAGTATTTTCGGCATGTGCATTTTCATTACGGTAAAAAACTTTTTAATTAATGTTTTTTAAAAGAAAAAATTTTTCATTTTGCTTATTTTCTTTTATTCGTAAACACTATCAGCCTTATTCAGAGATACTTAATATAGGTTTGCAAGCCGTTATTAAGTTAAAATCGCTTAATTTATATTCAGACACGTTTTTAATCTTAATAATCCTATTTTAAACCTTTATTAAATCCACAAATTTTAAAGTAGGTATGGCCCTACTTTAAAGCTATATTAAGCTGTGACAACTAATTGTTTGTTTTTGTTTTTTTATTACATTACGTTAAAACAAAATAAATGTTAATACCTATAATTTTTTTATTTATTTGATCATTTTTTCGACCTTTTTATTTTATATGATTTTTAATTAATTAAAAATAACTTTTTTATTTTACTGAAAAAAAGAGTATTAATTAATTAAAAAAATGGAATCACGCCTTTTTCTTTTAATATTTTCCATTTTTATTAAAATTTTTTTTGGTAAAACTAACACAAATTCACAAATTTTAAATTTTAATTTTCGGAGACGTATTTATAATCAAAACAAATAAAAAAGTAATGGGTAATCATTTCTCTTTTTATTCGTTGTGAAGAGGCTACATAAATTACCTATATAATTTTTTAATTTTTTTAAAGATAAACTAGTAAACTGTTCTTTAAATTAAATAATAAGAAAAAAATGTACGACTGAAATATATATTTGCGAATACCGAATAATTTAGCAATCTTTTATGCACAATAATAATACACAAAATGGCAAATCAAAACAATACTATTGCCAGAATCGAATTTAAAAATTTGCTAAAGGGCATATTAGTTAATAAGCCTTCCTTGAATATAAAAATGTTAATATAGGATTATTAGCTTAAAGTAGATATCATATAGAAACCAATTTTCTTCTCTGAATAAGGCTGTATATCTGTCTCTTACATACAAACCTCAAATAAAACGCTGAGTTTTTCAAAACTCTAACCTCAAAAGTTTCATCTCTGGTTGCTTAAGGTACTGACTGGCTATCCTACACGATCGTACGATTATGTTAAAATAATGTGTGACAAAATTCTGTCCTATTTGTAGAAATCGCTTTAAAATGGCGAACTTTATGCCACACTATTATACAAAAAAAGATGCAAAAACATATGTTTACTCTGCTTAATACTTTTAAAAGTATTCATTTTCTTCTTTGCCGCAAAATATCTTTTTTACAAATATGTACAATGAAAAATAACCTAAAAGTTTGTATAAATAAAACACAAGCTTGGTATTGTTGCTATTTTTCTGCCTTGAACATAGAAAATGCAACTCTGATCGCACAGATAAAATTTATTTTTTGAAAATTTTCATAACATTAAAAAATCGGACAGACGTGTCAAAAAGTCTGCTTGTTCAATACACACTATCATACTTTTTTAGCACACATGAGACAGATCGTATGACTAAGTAGGATAGTGAGTCCTAGGCTTTAGTGCGTTCGTGGAAGAAGTAATTTTTAAAAGTCGTCTCAAAAGTTAAAAAACAAAAGAGCAGTGTTTTTAAATAAAGTTGTACAGTTGCCAATGTAAAGTTAAAAGTTGTTAAAAACTAAAAGTTGTCATTATTTAAATACATAAATTTGTTTGATTTGGAGCCAGAATAACGTTTTTTAACGTAAGTCTTCTCAATATACCATGTTGTCACAACAACAGTTTCCCAAATGAATCGCCAGTTTCAAATGTGAATGTACTTTAAGAAAACAACAACAGAAAAATGTTGTGTTGTGTCGGTTACAACACAACATTAATTAAACATGCGTTTATAATTCACAACTTTTAGTTGTGCTGTGTACGTCACACAGTTGCATATTAATGTTAGTACATTTATCCGTAATGTGCATGCTAAAAAACTGTGAAGTTGAAAGAAAACAACTTAAGAAAACGAAGCGCAATTTTGTTAGCGTGAAATAAAATAAAAAGAAACCATGGATATTAACGTGTATCTATTTTTCGATAATGAGAGTACATAGAAAACATACATGACATGAGTTCGCAAAAGAATTTAGAATAGTTCCAAGCCATTACAACTGCCAAATACAAGGTAGGGACAAAGTTTACATGTTTCTCAGCTTTTTTTAATTGTTCCGCGTAAATAAGGATGGTTTTGCTGGTGGAACAGAATACTTTTTTAAAGCCATCAACCCGGTGTTTGCTTGTTTTTTTTTGCTGATGGAAGTTACAAAGAAGTAGCGGCAATGATATAGGATGTAGTTTCTCAACAAACTATGTATTGAATGTTAAATAAAATAATAAAAATCGTCAAAAAACATTTATTTTTCTTTTTCTCAAAAACAAAAATATCAGCAATGGATATGGAAAAGTTGTTCATTGGTTTAAATTTTTTAAAGTTAAGTAAATGTACAAAAAAATAAAAAACGAACTATACATTGTATCAGCTGTTCACAAGCGTTTCGTAAAAACGTTGCTAAATTCTATTTTATACAAACCTTGAAATTTGATTTCATTCCTTTTCGTATAATAATAACGATCAACTGATAGCGAAATCTTACGGAAAATTCGGCTAATTCTAGATTTATGATGAGATAACACCTACTAACCAATTGTTTATTTTTGAGCCACAATTTCATATACACCCATGTTCTGAAAAACGCAAGACGCTTAATTTTGGCGTTTTCAAACCGAAAGCATACACTGAAGCGAAGTGATGCATTTTGCACAAACTAAGAGTTAAAGATAAAATAAAATGTTGCACAATTCAAATTAAAATTGTTTTTTTTTTCATTTCAAGCAAAACTTAAAAGAAAATTGTCATTTTTCCATAAAAAATACGATTTAAAAAAATTTACTTTGATTTTGTCAATTGTTTACTTATAAACTGGCGTATTCTCATTCAAAAAGGTTTAGCGTTTTGCAAAACTATTTTCGTTTCTCAGAACATGGGCAATATTTATCCCTACAATGTTAGTCGTTTCGACTATGAAATTGCTTCACATTTCGCTCTTTTTCATTTTCTCTATCAGCATGTGGCTTGTTGACATACAATATTCCGACATATTGCACCACACTATTATCATTATTATTTTATTCATTAACTAAAGTTTCTTCATCTTCAAAACCTTCAAAACTATCTGTATCTCTATTACCGAAGTCTTCCAAAATAATGAATTGTAATTCTGAAAAAGCAACAAATAGCTTTTTCCTTAAAGTATATACTCCGGTTCACTTATTTAAAGGCACTAAAAATTCCATATTCAGCAGCCTGTGTCTTTTGCAATTTTTAACTGATTACAGAATTTTAAAATGGAAATGGAAGCTAGATACCTTGAAATATAAAAAAAATCATGACAATAGTGGTTTCTTTACTAAAGAACTTTTTTTAAGCAATTTATCAAAAACAGTCCAAAAATGTGCAATTTTTTTGGTTCATTTGAATAAAGGCACTTTATTATTTTTAAAGTAAACGATGATTTCTTGTAGAGAGCGTTTGTTTATTACAATTTATTACATC
The DNA here is from genome assembly GCA_947397855.1 of Thelaira solivaga. NCBI lineage: Eukaryota > Metazoa > Arthropoda > Insecta > Diptera > Tachinidae > Thelaira > Thelaira solivaga. The sequence goes on from OX377614.1 coordinate 45,893,063, forward strand.
TTAATCATTTTACGAGTCAAAATGGCAAAACAAAAAATTTTAAATCTATCGGAAAAAACTAAAATATGTTTACCGTTCTGAAGGATATTCAAACACGCAATAGCTAAAAAAATCGACAATTACATCAAGGACCCCTGGGGTACGGAAAAAAATTTAAAGATAGGTTTTTCATTGTCTTTATCTATGTATGAGAAAAGAAAAATCATCAGAATTGCTTCTAATTCTGCCTTATCTTTTAACAAGGATAAGAGCTCAAGCTGGAGTGCAAGCGAGCAAGTCATCAGTACGTAGAGTAATTAAGACCTGTGAGTATCTTAAATACCTGAAATTACAAAAAAAAAAAAGCCGAAACTTAATGCTCCTCGTAAGGAAAAGCGGCTTCAATTCACAAGAGACTACATGGTATGGGATGTGCAGCAAAGAGGTCATTTAAATAACTGGACAACCGTTGTATTTACAGATGAGAAGAAGTTAAATTTGGATGAGCCTGATGGCTACAACTATGATTTCCATGATCTGCGCAAAGAAAAGCGATATTTGAACCAACATCACAGCCGAGAGGACGGCGTTATGGTGTGAAGTGCTATTACGTACTATGGCACCATCGATCTTGAATTTCAAAGTGCAAAAATGACTGGTGCAAGCTATCAAACGTTATTGCAATCGGCTTTTCCGAAGCTTAGTGAACTATTTGTTCCCATATCTTGGATATTGCAACAGGATAATGTTTCTATACACAACGCCAGAGTAGTAAAGGAGTTCAATGCAAGCCAAAATGTTAATATTCTTGACTGGCCACACTATTCGTCAGATCTAAACATTATCGAAAATGTCTGGGGTTGGTTATCTCATAAGGTCTAATAGTTCTTAAATAAAGTAAAACAAATTAAAAAAAAAAAACTGTTTTTCATTAAAATTAGTTAAAGTGCCCTTGTTCAAATGAACCAAAAAAATTGCACATTTTTGGACTGTTTTTGATAAATTGCTTAAAAAAGTTCTTTAGTAAAGAAACCACTATTGTCATGATTTTTTTTAAATCTCAAGGTGTCTAGCTTCTATTTCCATTTTAAAATTCGGCAATAGGTTCAAATTGCAAAAGATACAGCTGCCGAATATGGAATTTTTAATTTCTTTAAATAAGTGAACCGGAGTGTATATTAAATTGCTTATACCAGCGAATTTTGTATGAAGAATGCTTTAGGTGTCTTACCTTTCTTTTCCACATTGGCCACCTTTCATGAAACAAATATTTAACAGCTATTTTGTTGCAAAAATAACTTGAACAAGTTTAATATATCAATGAAAAACATATCTCAAAAGAAAGTTAATGTTTGGAGTCATAAAATTTTTTTGTACCTCAATGAACTGGCATTAATCTTGCTGACATGTGGTTCCAACAAGAAGACGGAGCCATATCAGACACAGCGCATCTTACAATGAAAGAATTATTTAGTGTAATGGTCCGATTGGATTATTTTCTTTGGGGTTATGTAAAGTCACTTCTCTACGTCGTTAAACCCAAGACGATTGACCACTTGGAAATCATTTGATGAGTTATATGGCACAAAAAGTGTGCGAAAATTAGTGTTCCAGATTACACCATGTACGCATTAAAGACGTTTCTGTGTTTTTCTTCTTTCAGTCCGTATTAGTGAGTTTTGTAGCGGTTATAGTATGAGTTTGTATTGTTATTCTCTTTGCCAAATTTAATGCGAGTGAGTATAGAGAAAATCAAAGTAACACATTCCTACTATTTCCATTTACGCAAACAAATAAAATAGATGTTAAGGCAAAAACTATGTTACTTATTGTATATTGAAAGCAAACATACATGCATGTATACATACATACATGCTTCTTTTGTACATTTGTATTGAAAACAAAAACAAATTTTCGTATGTTTTTGTTTTCAACAAATGTACGAACGAAGTTGTCGTTCGTTGTTATGGAGCCGAGCCTCAAATATCTGTTTATACAACAAATTATTTGAAAACATTTGTAGTACAACAGTTATTTGAAGCTGAGAAACAAATAAATTCCTCCCTCGCTGCAAAATTATTTATAACTCTGAATATGTGTATGAGTTAAGGCCGGGTTATGCGAACGTTGAAATGTAGGAAAGGAAAAATGTAGAGCTCAACTATAGAAACGTATCATGTGTTTTCTATAGTAAACAAAGAAGAAAAAAAAAACAATACATACACAATACGCATACATCCCATCACTGCTACATTTTGTTACGTGAAATTCTAATTTCAACAGATTGCTACGTTACATGTACGTTACATTTTAGTCAGCTAAGCATTTGCATTGCTTTCCATATAGCAGAAACGATCAGCTGACTTCTATATTTTTACATTTCAACGTTTGAGTTGTGCAAAAACAAAACCATACCATATTTGTTATACTCATTCTCTCCCAGCAGTAACAAATACTTATGTGGTATATTTGTTTTGACAACACTTGTAGGTACACTCGTGCCCGTCTTTAGTACGCATCAGCCGTAGCGGCCACATGTCCCAAATCATACTTAAACCTTAATGTCATAAAATATTCTATCCCCTAAATCGTTTCATTGATATTAATATAGAAATATACTTTTTTGTTTTATTATGATTTAAACTTGTGTAACTGTAAAAAAAACACCCTGTACACATTTTCATTTTCACATGACGTAAACGGAAGTGTGAGAAGTTTAGTCACAGTTCGTTATTTGTATTAAAAAATATAAAAAATTAAAATTTAATAAAATGACAGTTTTTAGCAGTGAAATTTGTAAAAATAAATTCAATAAATCTTTGATCAATCAAATAAACTCTACCAAAATTCTTTATGAAAAATATTATTTTAAAAGCAATTGTTAGAAATACTTTCACAAATGAATCATTTCCAAGTAAGCAAGTGCTATGACGCATAAACTAAAAATCCACAAGAGATTTTAAGTAGATATTTTTTTCTTTAAATTAACAATAGAACTATAGAAAACTTGTGTGTTAAGAACTTTTCTAGCATGTGAGATACAAATATGTATTTCATTTATTTATGTAAAATTATAAATGTGAGATAAACGCTTCACATACGGTTAATACAGTTGATATTAATTGATTTTTTAAGGAATTGTTTGGATTTTCATATTTCCATTTTATTTGGAATTGTACAAAGACTCTACCATGAATATAAATAAATAATCACCCTTATTCCATTTGGTGTCGGCAACATCGTCATCAATTTTAAAGCAACATCAGTTTTTGTCATCGTCGACATCAAATCACTTATAATTTTGGTATTTTCTAGCAGCTGTCATAGTTTGTTTAAAATTTTTAATAAAAAAATGTTTTTGAAGTTTATTTAATGACAAAACACAGCAATATTGATAGCAAACGTCATTAAATAATACCAAATAAGTGTCAAGTGTCAATATTTATCAATATTGAGAATTTTAATTCAGACTTACTAGAAACGATAAAAATTGATGTCGTTTTGTGTCGGTGACACCAAATGGAATAAGGGTGAATATTTATTAACAATATTAGCATTTTGTGTGACAAAATGTACTTTAAGTATGTCACAAGGAGTGCCGGCACGAATTTTTTAAACATTTCATAAGTACATACTTTAATTAAAAAAAGTAGATTTTTTTTATAGAATAAAAAACAAATTTCAATTTTACCTTTAAGTTATTATGACGCAATAAAAATTACATAGAAACACACAGACACTTTAATATGAATAGGACCTAATTCATTTTCTCTTTGAAATCTAGATTTGTTGTTTCCATAGACATATTATATTGCTATTATATAGCACCTAATGAACCAATTTGAAGCTTCTCAGAGGATTTAGAAGGAATACATTGAGGCCATTTAAATGGTATATAAGTAAACTTGAGAAATATTTGCGAGACATTTTTACAAAATTTTTGAATTAGTTTTTAAAATATCACTTTCCAGGTATTTATTTGAACTTCTTTGAATACCAATTTTTGTTTCTTTTTCATTTATTTGCTAATCTTAAAATAAAAAATTCATTAAGTTTATGAAAAAATCTGTTGTGGGGAACGCAAAATAAATGATCGGCCAGGCTCTCTATGAAGAAAATTATCGTTCGGTTCGACGCATTTCTATATGAAATTGCGGCTTACGAAAAATTATTCTCTCTCTTTACGAATCCAACTGCCAAAATATTTTCTTGTTATCGCTTGGCTATTTTTTCTTATAAAATTAACACGAAACGCGCAGAAACCACTAAAATTAGAAATAAAAAATTTTTTTCTATCTTCTAATATTGATTTTTTAACAATCAACATGAAATTTTCTTTCTGATTAAAAAAAATATATTTTTTTACAATTGGTTTTTGTGAATGTATGTGGCTGTGTTTTATATTTTCCTTTCTGCTCTCTTACGTCACCGAGCAACCAGAGGTGTCAGAGTGCAGATATCGTATACATTTTCTTTCTGTCTTTTTTGCACGAACTCAAAATTTTTATTTTGTTTTGCTCACGTATTTCTAAAAAATTTACACTTTCATTATTTACATTTCGTAAACATGAATTTTAAAACATGAAAATTTGTGTTTGTCATCACTTTTACATTAAATTCCATACTTCATAACAATAAACGTATATATAAGAATCTCCGGCATGTGCATTTTCATTACGGAAATAACTTTTTAATTAATGTTTTTTAAAACAAAAAATTTTTCATTTTGCTTATTTTCTCTTATTCGTAATATTAAAACACTATATCTGTCTCTTTTATACAAACTCAAAATAAAAAGCTGAGTTTTTCAAAATTCTAACCTCAAAAGTTTCATCTCTGGTTGCTTAGTGCTTACGTTGAGAGTTTACCTAGCGTTTACACAGGAAAGTACTTTCTTGAAAGTTGCAATACAATCAAACTTTTTCACTAACTCATTGACAATTTTGTTACTTTCCACCTAGCTTTCAACGATAGTTTCAAGAAAGTAATTTTTTGACACTTTCTGAAAGTAAAATGACAAATAGATAACATTATTACCCTTTATTTGGGTGTCACACGATCAAGTTTTCATTCAAATTTTAAAATTTCTAATTTTTTTACCAATACACTCACACTTTTAAAATTTTCTGAGAATTTGCTTTCAATTTTTCGTTCAATTGAGTGTTTCAAATTACAGTCAAGAAAACAGCTGACTGCAGTTTTTTTTATTCCAAATTTGAATTCTTATTCTGCCGCCAGTATTGTTTTGTTTTTTTGAAAATATGTTTGTGAACAAATTATACAGAAGCCATGAAGTTCTGTGGAATATGAATATTCCACGGAATGATTTAAAAATTAAGACATATAACTCTTTTTTATTTTATTTGTTTTCTTGACAACTTGCTTTTAAATTGCGTGCAGCCTACGTCACAGCTTTCAATTTTTGTGTATTTTGACAAGCAGTATGTGTAAATTTCTTGAAAGAGAATTGCAAAAAAACTTGATCGTGTGACTCTAGGGTTAACCCTAGAAAGTCATCCTTATTTTTTGTACACTAACGTCATCCTTCGTCATTTTGACTACGACCTATTTCAAGGAACTATAAAATACGCCGTGAGCGAAAATATATACCAAAATAAATTTATTATTCATATTTAGTTCTTTTTTAATCAATAAATAAAGAAATTTATATATTTTTTTTCAATTCTTAAATGTAAAATTAACATTGCAAAATCTTCTTTCAATTGGCATTTTTTTTAAACAAAGCATTATATAACATGAAATTCATAGAATACGACACATCATCCTGTGCGAAAAAAAGCACTTACAACGCGCGCAGTTCGCTGCACGTCTTTGTCCACCAACAGCTTGTTACCACCGAGCAACCAGAGGTGTCAGAGTGCAGATATAGTATACATTTTCTTTCTGTCTTTTTTGCACGAACTCAAAATTTTTATTTTGTTTTGCTCAGGTATTTCTAAAAAACTTACACTTTCAATATTTACATTTCGTAAACATGAATTTTAAAACATGAAAATTTGTGTTCGTTATCACTTTTACATTAAATTTCATACTTCATAACAATAAACGTATATATAAGAATCTCCGGCATGTGCATTTTCATTACGGAAATAACTTTTTAATTAATGTTTTTTAAAACAAAAAATTTTCATTTTGCTTATTTTCTCTTATTCGTAATATTAAAACACTATATCTGTCTCTTTTATACAAACTCAAAATAAAAAGCTGTTTTTCAAAATTCTAACCTCAAAAGTTTCATCTCTGGTTGCTTAGTGACCAACAGCTTGTTAGCGACTAACGCTATACGAAAAATGAGATCAAAACAAACAGAAAAAACAGGTTTTAATTCAAAAATAAGATCGGGCGTCGTCATTTTGACAAAGGATGACGTTTTAGGGTTAAAAAGATTAAAACAAATGTATGGGATTGTGCTAAAATTATAATTGTGAATTTAACTTGTTTTTTGTATATATATAAAAAGAATTGTAGTATTTTTTTATTAAATATATATATATATATATGTAAAGAAGACAATTTATGTTTTTTATAGCAATAAACTCATAAACAATAAAAATTATTTCCAAATATTGCCCTATAAATTTGTTATTGTCATAGGTATGGTAATTCGTACAGTAAAGATGACGACAAAATTAAATACTCAAAATACAATAAATGTATTTATAATAATTTCTATTTGGAATTTAAAAGTTTAACGAAATATTAATCTTTATTTGTGCTTAATTCCAGAAATTGTGTTGGTTTTAAAATTTATTCTTTTACTCATGATATTCTCATATTTTATTGCCAGTTCTATACGCCTATAAAAAACACCCTTTACATCTTTATAAAAATACGAAGAGAGAACAAAAAGGAATTGCCGAGTACGAGCAAGTTTGTACTCCTTTCCATTCCTCTTTCTTCTCCCTCCTACAAAATCAAGAATTGCCCAACTAAACTTGCTGTGTGTGGTCCTGGTCTTAGGAAGCGTAAAACGTTTCGTCACAGTCTTATAAATTCAGGTAAACTAGTTATTAATTAAATATAAGAAATTTGTTTAAATTAATATTTAAGTTCATATTAAACAAATGAACGTACAGACAAATCTGCATTAATATAACTTTTTAAACCTGTTTTTGGGGTTTAGAAAGACTTGAAGTAGCAAAATATATTAGCAAACTAACCCCAATCTATAACGAATTCTCACCATTTTCTTTCAAATTATTAAAATTTGTAAAGAACTTGTTTTTTATTTTTAATGAATAAATTTTACTGATTCATATTGTACATTGAAATAAATTTTGTTATTTTGGAATATAAGAGCTACTGAGCAAATTCGTTAATATGGTCTTTCTAGCAGATAATGTACCCCCTCCCCTTTCTTCAAATGGATAAAATTACTTTCCAACAGTTAGTCCATAAAGTACATTGGAGATAGAAAAAAAATTTTCTAGGGAAATTCGTATTTTACTAGTTATGAGCTTCTAAAGTTTTTACAGAAGACTGCAGAAAAATCGCATAACACAAATTATTTCTAAAAAATATTTAATACATAGTACATATTCGTGTGTATGTATATTATTCATACATAAATCTATACAAATATATAATGTAAGTGAACAAAATGTAGTTAGTTGGGGATCAATTAGTTTATTTAAAATTGAATTAATTATTAAAACTTTAACATACTTATCTGTTTGTATTAGCAAAGCAATAAATTAATTTAATTGCTTAGGTGGAATATTATTGATAAAGTAAATTAATAAATAACACAAATTGTTGTGCGATGCTCAATTGTTTGGATTCTGTAGACACGGCAAATATTATTGAATACAAAAAAGTGCAAGGGATTTGGAAACAAAGATGTATGTGTACAACATATATTAAATTATATTAATAAATTTTATGCGATGACATCATCTGTTTGAAAACTGTTTTATACACTTTTCCTTTAATTTAGTTTCCAATTTACTGGATATTTTACAAAAAGTACATTAAAATTCTATAGGCGAACTTCTAGCTAATAAAAATCATAAATAAGAAAAAAAAACACGTATAATAAACACACCTACGAGTAAAAAAAACAAACTTGTTATTTACGTAAACAAATTTAAAAAGCGACTGACTACAGTCTATGAATTTTCTATTTGTAATACACAACTATGGCAGAATTAACACGGTAAAGCAAATAAAGCAGCTGACTATTTTTTGCTCACACCAAGTTTGAGATTTTATGGGTCAGCTGATATTATTTTTTTTTATTTATTTAATTTTAATATAATAATTAGCTAAAAACTTATCAAGCCCCAAATATTAATATTGAAATTTCAAGTAATAAATCTCTAAGTATTAAATTACCATTTTTTTTGGTCCCGAAATTTTTTTGACCTGTCGCCATCTATTAACAAAAAATAAAACTGCCGAAAACCTACTGAATATACTCAAAATGCAAATGCAACCCTGTCCTCGAAGTGTTTTTATCAAAAACTTGTCGTTTGAGATGTTTATTAAAACATTTCAATGTATGGTAAAACTTGAAAAAAATTTACTGGTTTTAACTCAAAAACGTTCAAAAACCTAGGTGTGAACATGGTATTATTATGTGGCAAATAAAAAGGAGGAAATTCAATGCAGATCCGGTCATACAATCACACACAGTTTATGTATTTTGAGCGCAAGACTATGGCGCATAGAATGTAAAAAAATTTTGACAGCTTTACAGACAAAACGATGGAAAGCAAAAAATATAAAGCTGCTTTTTTGCTTTACCGTCTTAATTCTGCCATAGCGGAGCGTGGTGAAATCGTAATTTCACCACCATAAGCAGAGATAGCCTTTTTGATAAATTCAAGTTATTTTCATTATAGGATTCGTTCATCAGCTGCTTGAATTCGCTGATGCTGATAACCTGACTGTCAAAATTTTTAATTTTATATGTATGGATTTGTTCTTTTTTTGTATGTTTCGTAGTTTTATTTGTATGTTATTATAATGTTATTTGTATGGATTTGTGTTACTTGTTTTTGTGAAGATATTACATTAAATATTTTTTTGCAAAGTTAAAATAATAAACTGAAAATGAAATCAAATAAAAAATAGTATAAAACAAAAAGAGTAAAATGGCTCTATGTGAATTGTCTAAACAAAAATTTGTTAAGGGTAAATCGTTTTTCCGTGTTCCAGAAGACGGTATAGTTTATTTGAGTAAAATTTGTGGTATTAAATTTACACCAAATCATCGAATTTGTCAAAATCATTTTCTGGCTGCTAGCATTGTTAATCTTGGAAACAAAATAACATTTCTGCTAAATGCTGAGCCTATACTGGTGCTGTTGCAGCAAATAACACATATTATTTTAGTTTGTTTTGTAAATTTTTAACTAAACAGTATCACTTAATTATTTTCAGATATCAGTCAAGTACAAATTGATTTTGATTAGTATTCAATGTGCCACAATCACCCTCGATGAAAAGTGTATAGAATTGTTCTATTCGCAACATTGTGGGCGTTAAAGTATTGAAAGAACATTCCTGGTTTATTTAATACATGGAAGAAGACTATTGTTATTGGCCACCATGCTCTCTGATCGGTACAAGGTTACTGGTGTAGGTACGTTATTTTTTCAAAAATTTAAATTTATATAAACGTAATAATAAGTTTATTTCCTTACAGATTTCTGCCAGGAATATAAGCCTGCTTTCTACACACAAAAAACTGTTTAAAACAATGAAACGTTATTCGAATTTAAAATTTAAAATTTTCATTCCAACAAGTTGCTCTTGAAAGGGATAATTAGACCTTTGTTGTATAATTTGCTTGCTCATTTTACTGAGAAACTATGAAAAAAATTATCTTAATTTCTTTAAGATAATGTTACAAAAGTTTCTGATCTGGCATGGTTACACGGATTATTATTCCATCCGAACACTTCCATTTCAAATACATCCCTGTCTCTTATTCTTTTTGTTATATCTATTTGCTTAGGAGTTCTGGCAATGCTGGAAAGTCCCGTTATAAAATTTGACCAATCATAGCACGATCAGCCGAGTAGGTAGAACAAAAAAAAAAAACAAAAAGAAATTAAGTGATAGCGTGGGTTGTAAAGCTTGAGGAAGGCATTTTGAAGGGCAATTGAAGTTTTGCAGTGACAGTGAATGGCCGTTTGAGGGGCGTAACATTAAAATTAAAAGAAAAAAGTGTACAGTAACCAAGTGGACAAAAGTGAGTAAAGCGTGCAATGACCATACCAGGAAGATAAATTACTTAAGTTAATAAAAAAACTAAAAGAGAAAAAAAACCCTCAAAGACCATTAATATTTCTTTCGATTAAACAAAAATGTCTGCCAGGATGAAATTAGGAATTGGCTACAGTCATCACTACAAAAGGGTGATGCAATGTGTGTTAGTGCTGGGTAATTAAAACTTATTAAAATTAATGGAAATTGAGAAAAGAAACCAATAATAAAATCCTATAAAATGAAAATTTTAAATAAAACTATGACTAAAACTTGATAAATAAAAATCTGTTATACAAAAGCTAAAACTATACCTACCGTAAAATGAATACCTAACCTAAAAATGATTGTAATAAAATACATATTAAAACTCATGCTTACTTACTGTAAAGTGAATAACTAACCTAAATGAACTTTTAATAAAATATATATATACCCTACAAGACAATAAACACACACATACTTACGCTAAGCAAATTACCTAACCTAAAATTTAAACTTACACGACATGCTTTACAAAGCTAATACTTACCCGGCAAAGACTACAAATGAAATTATACATAAACAAAGTTCAAAATATAAATACTAGTGTAACAATTAAAATTTCATTAAAAGCCTTATATATAAAAACTAAATCATCTGCAATGATTAGCCTAGAAAAGAAGACATCCGAAACCGGCAATATTCCAAGGAAATTTAACAGTAATCAGAAGCAGACAACAACCACATGGAATTACATCATCCTGCACAATCGCTGGATAAAACCTTAAGTATCATTATATATTGTTAAAACTACATTTGTACTTATTTATTTTATTTATTATTACTAACAGTTTAATTACAAATTAAGTGTTAGTATTTAAAGAGCAATAGCATCATAGGCCTTCAGCTCTTTGTACTTATTATTTACATTTATTCTTTAGACTATACTTAACCTAACTTACCTTATTCTAAATTAGTACATAAATATATACATCTAAGTATATAACCAATTATATGCATAAGAAAAATGAATTTATTCTTATATATAGAATTCTTTTGAAATAAATTGTAAATCTAAAATGATTTGCTAAATTTATTTTCTTTTACGAGGAAGTGTTGGGTAAAATGAATATTCTGGCCGGGAAAATATTTTCTTTTTTGGGACAGCGAATTAAAATCTCTAGGTATTTTGGAGCTGTCATTGGTCGCGGGTAGAGAACACGACAATACCTAGGTATGGCACTACCAGCATGCCATACAAACATAAATCCACGAACACAACGCAAAGCAAACGACCATCTCCATATGCTTTATTTATTTCTTTTACTATTTATTATGATATTTAACTGAGCTCTTGGTACTATGGGCATGGAGAGCTCAGTAATATGCTTACACGCTATAAACCACGGGTCAAGAAACACACCAAGCTGCTAGAGCTAGCCGGACATCTTCACCATGGCATTTGATTTGTGATTTATATGTATATACTGTCGTTTAATCTTTTAAACTATTTGTGCTCCACACTGAAGTACATTTGGTAGCAATACTACTACTGCTAATAACAATTAGTTTTACTAGTATTATAGGCAATTTACACTGCAGCAAAATCTTGTTCATACGAGATTTTGAACGAAATCTAGTTCATTTTGACTAGATTTCCCATACAAAACAAAATCTATTTTGTCACTACATTTTGACAAAATCTAGTCAGAATCTTGGTGTATTTAGTCATACAACTTTGGTTTTGTTATTAATACACAAAAAAAAAAAAAAAAATGATAAGTGTTATTTATTATATTAATATGAAATTTAATGCAGCTTGTTTATGTTACGAAAATGAAATCTTCATATATGTCAAAAAAAATTGAATGTAAACTGTATAGATTTAAAAAGAGATTTCATACCAAATCTATTAGATTTCGGTTCAATGTAAATGTACTATTACTTAATCAAAAATAAACTATTACAGCCATATGCATAAAATTTTATTTCAGATCAATAAGCTCAAAATATAGGAATTTCCTTAAAATTACATTCATAAGCATAAAATAGCGATTTTAGCCTTAATAAACCTGTTGTAAATTTAAAAATGTTTATTGTTGATTTTACGCTTCTGTAAACCAAAAACAAGATGATATTTTGTTGTTTTCTTACATTTTTTGAAAATAATTTAAGTTTTTGTTGAACAAAAATTGCAATTCCTTAAAATTGTTTTTAAAAATAACAAATAAATTATTAAAATTCTGCTATGGATGTGATATACAGAATCCGAAGAATAGATAAGTGCAATAAAAACACACAAAAAAGAAAATTTTGTAAATCTATGTATCTTTAAAATGTCCGAATTCCGAATACATTTTAGAATATCAAGATGTTTGTACGAAAATTTGAGTAAAAAATTTGCAGATTCAGAGATTTATAAAAACCTTCGAGCTGATAAAAGACTACCGGAAAATTTGCATATTCTTGTCTTTTTGTGATTTGCTGGTTACGAAGCTTGTAGCTTTAGTGATTTGTCAGATCGTTTTAATTTATCTCGATCATCCATGTCTCGTTTTAAACAGAGTGATACTATTTATTAGTAGAAATAAAGTCAAGTTCAAAAGCAAAAATATCTCAGCATTAAATATATTTCCAATCAGCTGTTTCTTTAATCTTACTAGTTTTTACTATTTTTCCGTTCGCGTACTTTTTTGGGCAATATCTCTTTTTGAGAGTAAATGTTAAAAATTACTCAGTTACTAGATTTTACTGGAAAAGTAAACAAACGGACCTATTAACGCAGAGAATCTATACTGTAACGGATATTTCAAATCTTTAGTTTAGCCGAGAACCGTCTATAAGCTTCTAGAAGTTACTGCATACTTCTAGGTATATCAAGTATAGAACAACAAGGTCAATGAAAATGCTTAATCTAGCGAATTCTAGAACTAAAGCTATCATAAAGCTTATACACTAACCCAGGCATAAATAACACACATGTCACACGCAAGGATTACACTATAAAATTCTGGGAATTAACATAAACCCTAAAACACAGTCATACAATAGAGTGATTTTCGTAATGATATTAAAGTGGAACGCAATTTTTATATATTTAAAAGAAATATTGTTAATATTGTAAAATATAATTTGTAATGCAAATTATTATAAAATTTTGCTATTAAAAGTATTTATAATACTAATAAAGAATAATAATAAAAAAAAAAAAAATTAATAAAAAAAAAAGATTGCCGTGGATAGCAGAGGATGTGGTACATCTTTCAAGCTTCAGGTAATAGTTGCAATGGTTTGTTGGGGTCGTAGAGAGGTAAGAATTATTGTTCTTGATTATTATTGTTGATACAATACATACGAGTAATCTTTTTTTTTTTTAAATTACAAGATAATGCCGGCGACCTTCATAATCTTACACAATCAACACTTTCCAGGATTTTGAAAAGAGTTGCTTGTGCTTTAGCAAAACATGCAAGGAACATAATTAAAATGCCGACTACTTTGGAGGAGCAAGCGTTGGTAATGAGAGATTTTAAAGAAATACCAAACTTTTCAGGAGAAATTGGGGCTATTGATGGCACCCACATAAGAAAAAAAAAAACTGGAAGTGATATCGCGCAATATTACATCCACAGAAAATTATATTATTCCATGAATGTACAGGTGAAAGCGTCTTCTTAATTATAAAATTATTTCGAAACTTATTCCAGTTTTGTGCACGTGATTTGTGATGCTCACCTTAAAATTCGGGACATTGTGGCGAGATGGATTGGTAATACTCATGACTGCAGAATTTTTAATGAGTCTACAATTAACGCCATATTTATTTACTCCTCTATTTCAACCGCAAAATGAAAAAGAAATGAGGTATTATATTACTCACATCGCTACGAGAAATACAGTGGAGCGATGTTTGGTGTATGGAAGCAAAGATTTAGGTACCTACTGCATGGAATGACAATTTCTTTACCGAATGTAAAAGTAGCAATTGTAGCTCTTGCTTTACTTTCTTATTTTTCAGGTAACACTCTATTTTAACAAAAAAATTTTTGATTTCGATAGCGAAACCATTTAAAATTGTTGGTTATATACATAAAATATGCAGCAAATATGAATGATTTTAGTCATACCAAAGAAAACTTTTTTATACTTTTCAGGTGACTTTGAAGAAGCCATATCGAAATAGACACAATTCAAGCCTCAGTTCATTCCAGAACATCTGAAGGAAATATAAAAATTATTTTAAAAGCTTTTATTCAAAATAATTTTGACTATACTGTTTTAAATTTTTTTACTTATTTTACTTAATTCAAAAAATATAAAAAATGGATTTTTTATGTAACAACTCATATATATATATATTTATAAATACTACAAATAAAAATGAATATATAAATTTAAAAAAGTTAGAAAAAGTAACAAAAGCATTATACAAATTCATTACAACCAGGTACAACAAATTAAATATTAATGGAAGAAATAGCACCGAAAGACTTCATTTTAAAATTTCAAAAAAATTATTGTCAAAAAGATATTCTTCAATATTATTTATAAATTTTGAAAGGAGTATATTATTTAAAGTTCAATGTTATCTTTAAGAAAGAATATCTACAGTTTTTCAGAATAAAAATGTAACTAGACTTATGTAGATCAATTTTGAAATTAAGACGCCAAAGTTACTCTATTTTATCTCCTTATATAAGTCTAAAAAAAACATTTTTGACTTCTTTTTGTAAAAGCTTAATCAACTCAAACTCGATATCTAAATTTCGTATGCACTACTTTTCTGCTTCTACTTGAAGAAGATGCAACTCCTTTCGGCACTTTACATCAGAGTAGCAATTTTTAAAATATTCTCATCGGCAGTGCTATTTTTTTTTGTCTGCAAATAATTTCTAAAAAAGAACAACAAAAAATATTAATTAAAGAATTCATTTCTTTTTTTAAAGCTATAAAAACCTTAACCTTTTTTTGTAGGGTACGAGTACATCCATTAGTTTCGTATTCTGCTTCCTTTTCTATTTTTTTTTTCTTCTTTTGTGTCTAAAGCGGAATAACAAATCTCTTCGGCCTAAAAATAAACATATTGTTACGAAATTAATGACTGTGTTTTATTACTCACTAGCATTTAACCCGCTACTTCGTTAGCGGATGTGCTTTGATACACTTTAAATATGTTATTAATAAAAAA
The DNA here is from genome assembly GCA_947397855.1 of Thelaira solivaga. Taxonomy (NCBI): domain Eukaryota; kingdom Metazoa; phylum Arthropoda; class Insecta; order Diptera; family Tachinidae; genus Thelaira; species Thelaira solivaga. The sequence goes on from OX377614.1 coordinate 45,908,445, forward strand.
TAAAGTTTTTTATTTGGGCCCCGATTATGGTTCACAACACAAAAATGTTGTGTTGTCTCGCTTACAACACAACATTAATTGAACATGCGATTATGGTTCACAACATCTGGCTGTTGTGTTCGTCACACAGTTGTATATTAATGTTAGTAGATTTTTTCTTAAAAATACAAACGTGCATGCAAAAAACTGGGAAGTGGAAAAAAATCTACATTTAAAAAAAAGAAAAACGAAGTGCACTAAAATAAATATATTTTGTTAAAGTTAAATAAAACAAAAAAAAACTTGGAGATTAAGGTGTTTCTATTTTTTTTTCCATAATGAATACGCAGAAAACAGACATGGTACGAGTTTGCAAAAAACATTCAGAACAGTTCCAACCTATCAGTACTGCCAAATACAAAACATTTTCTAGAATTAAATTTTTTAAATTGTTCCACATAAACAAAGATGGTTTTGCTGGTGAAACAGACTAATTTTTTAAAACCATCAATCCGATGTTTGCTTTTTTTTGTTTTTGCTGATGGTAGTTATAAAGAAGTAGAGGCAATGATATGCTGTAGTTTCACAGCCAACTGTTTGTTGAATTTTAAATAAAATAAAAATTCACTGAATATACATTCCTTATAATTTACTTAAAAATTGTTCTGCATTTTTATTTTTAAACCGGCAAAGAAACTAATCGCAACAAGGAAACAACACCTGAAAACCAGTTGTCTGGTTTTTACAACATATAATACAACATGTTGTGAACGGTAATCGCCGAAAATTTAGATACACAACTAAAAGACAACACAAAAGATAAGTGTTGTAAACGATAATCGCAATTCACAACACACAACACCAAAATAGTTAAGTGTTGTGAACCATAACCGGGGGGTTAATTTCGTAATTATGTATTTATTATTTTGCCCCTTAACGATTTTTACTTTGCTCAAGACCGCCTGATCTTAACCTTGTACATCTAGGTTCGTTTTAATTAAAAAGTAAAAAAGTACCAAAAAATAATTAAAAAGTACCATTTTGTATCTCTAATGATTTTTCACTTTGCTTAGGACCGTTTGCGCCAAACTTTGTACAGGTTCGTTTTCATTAAAATGATTAAGAAGTACCATTCGAGTCTAACCTTGTACTTCTAGGTTCGTTTTCATTAAAAAGTCAAAAAGTACCATTAAAATGTTTGAAAAGTACCATTTATCCCTCAATGATTTTTCAATTTGCTCAGGATCGCTTCAGCCTAACCTTGTACTTCTAGATTCGTTTTCATTAAAAAGTCAAAAAGTAGCAAAAAATAAATCAAAAGCACCATTTGTCCCTTTAATGATTTTTTACTTTGCTCTGGACCGTTTGAGCCTAATCTTGTACTTCTAAGTTCGTTTTCATTAAAAAGTCAAAAAGTACCAAAAAATAATCGAAAAGTACCATATGTCCCTTAATGATTTTTCACTCTGCTCAGAACCGTTTGAGCTTAACCTTGCACTTCTAGGTTCGTTTTCATTAAAAAGTCAAAAAGTACCATTAAAATTAATGAAAAGTACCATTTTGTCCCCTTAATGATTTTTCACTTTGACCTGAATCGTTTGAGGCCAGTCTGGTAGTTCTAGGGTTGTTAATACTAAAAAATTAAAAAGTACCATTAATATCAATAAAAAGTACCATAATGTCCCTTTTCCTATTCCTTACTAGTGTTAAATTTTACTGTCGTAATTCTATGTTTTGCACATAAAATAAAAAATTTTTGTTATACCACGTTTTATAGTGACTGACGTTTTATGTCAAGTCACATGGGAACGCTGCCGAACGGGATAAGCAGTATCCTATGTCCGTCTCCTGGCTCTAAGCTACGTCCCCAACAATTTTAAACCAAATCGGTACAGCCGTTCTTGAGTTATAAATAGTGTAACTAACACGACTTTCTTTTATATATATAGATAAGAAATGGTATTTATGTATGTGTAAATGTAGCAATCCAGTGTTTATGTTAATTCCCAGAATTTTATAGTGTAATGCTTGTGTGTGACATGTCTGTTATTTATGGCTGGGTAGTGTATAAACTTTATGATAGCTTTAGTTCTAGAATTCGCTAGATTAAGCATTTTGATTGACCTTGTTGTTCTATACTTGATACACCTAGAAGTATGCAGTAACTTCTAGAACTAAAGATTTGAAATGTCCGTTACATTTTGCTTAAGTGAAACAGTATATAAGGCAATACTGAGATTGCCAGATGAGTTCAGTTCTGGTTGAGACATTAGACTGTAAATAAGGTGTGTCAAAAACAATAAAGTGTCGTTGTGACGGTTATAAATAAAATGTGTTTCTACAACAAGTGTCAAAGAAAAGAAAACTAATTGTGTTTTTATTTTACAACAAAGAACCTTAATAAAATAAACGTTTTCATAATTAATTAATAGTGTAAAAACGTAAAAATATTTTTTAGTTTTATTGCTTTGAATATATAAATTTTTTTCTAAAACTATTTTAACCGTTTTGGTATGCATGCGACAACAAAATAACAAGTGACTGATTTTGGCATTAGCGTTCGCAATGGCGGCAGTGCTTTCGATATTGCTGAATCGGATTTTGTATGAAAGTACTTACGTTTTCTTTTTTGTTGTCGTTCGCATGACCATTCCTAAGTTAGCCGAACCCAAAGCAATTTCAGAAAACAGGGCCATGGACAAAATTTAGGTTTATTTAACTAACCTTTTACTTCACATTTTTCAGCTTACTCTTCTTCTTTTTTTGTATATCTGCCAAATAAATCATATGTCCTTATTATTTTTCTCATGTGAAAGTGACTAAACTTACTAAAATAAAAAAAAATTTATATTTTTACTTGTTAAGCAATAAATTAATACATTTAAATAACAAAATAATCTGTTATTTTTTTTTATTATTGAATCTTATAGGTCATTTACCCTGAAGCCAAATCTAGTACATACGAGATTTTGAGCAAAATCTAGTTCATTTTGACTGGATTTCCCATACAAAACAAAATCCAGTTTGTTACTAAATTTTGCCAAAATCTAGTCAAAATCTTGGTGTACTTAGTAATACAACTGTGGTTTTGTTATTAATACGATGAAAAAATACGACACTATACAAGAAAATTTTACATTTTGATGGAAAAAATAAACAAACAAAAAAATATAAATTAAATTACACACATTAAAATAAAGAAAAAATATTTAAAATGGATGGAAATATGAGTACATACACAAAAAAAAGGTAAGGGTTATTTATTATATTAATATGAAATGTAGTGCAGTTTTTCTTATTCCGAAAATGAAATCTTGTTACGAGTATATGTCAAAAAAAAAGGTAATGTAAACGGTATAGATTTAAAAAGAGATTTCCTATCAAATCTAGTAAATTTTAGTTCAATGTAAATGCACTATTAAACTAACTTGCATTACTTGTCCTTATTATTTTTCACACCACTGTATATGTGGGGGAATGGGGTATTTCATGGAGGTTGAAAATCTTCTGATCGCTATTCACTTGGGAATAGCCAGAGGTAATTTTTTCACTGAACTACCCAAGCATCTCACTACCTCCACGTGGTATTCCCTGGTAATGCCACGCGGATCACCTGATCTGGCGGTAGCTAAAGTGTGTATGCGAACATGCAGTAGAGTAGCCTGAATGGCAAGCGAGCACCGGTGCAATTCAGGCTACTGCTGCAACGTTGACGAACCGGCAAATACCATTGATATGATTTTGATTATTTATTGGATTTGTTTGGAATGGGCTGACAGCTGTGGCATTCTGTTACCTTAGTAAACGGGAGTGACATCGCGTAGAAACGGCTTTCATGCTAAAGTCGCAGCTGCCTTCCGTTCCGGTAAAATCTTGGCAAGGACTTGGAGAATGCTCTAAATCACGTTGTAGTTAAGTTGGCCGTGCAGGTTTAGTTGATACGACTTCCTAATTAACTCCCGACCTGACTCTGAACACAAGCGCCCATAAGGTCTTGTGTCAACCTTTTGCGAGGACCTTACTGCATGCAAAGGGATAACGACTTCAAGTTGGGACCCATATAGAAAAGATGGCAACAATAAATGAAAATAACAAACAAAAACGGAAAACATGTCAAGAACAATGCATACTATGTGTTCTCAGATAGTATGAAAAAGAAGACTGAAGACGGAGCATACTTAACAGCCAGGCCTGAAAATAGGACCTGCTCTTTAACGCCAAATGCGATTGTGGACGCGCAAATTTTCACGCGCCAATTTGACAAGGCAACTATCCTAACAGGAACCACTCCGAAATCTAAAGTTGATACACCAACATCAAAGACTGTTACAGATTCCACTCCGGCAGGTAGGGAGATACAAACCGGTATGAACAGAAACGTAACTGTTACCAAACGTAAGGCTAGTACTAGAACTAATCAACAGGAGCACACAACTAAACAGTACAAAGGCAGTCAGGCGGATACGATACCAGTCTCCGAAAATAGATTTTCAACACTTCCACACACAAACCTCCACCTATCTATTTGCGAGAGCAAATTTCGAACGCTCTTGTAAACTTTTTATCAAAAATTGTGGGAAAGGATTATTTCTACGTAGCTTCTATATGAAGGGGACAGATACAGGAAACAAAAATCCTAGCCCGTACTGAGAAAAATTTTCGCTTAATTGTTAATAGTCTAAACGCCGAAAAAAGAATTACTACACGTACCAACTGAAAAGTGATAAAGGCCTGGTGGTTGTGGTAAAGGGCATTGACAGAAATCAAGAAAGCTATTGAGGATGAAGGTTACGATGTGAAAAATGTTCACAATATACATAACAAGGATAAAATTCCCCAACCAATGCACCGTGTGGAAGTCAACTCATCCAATCTACAACCTGAGATACCTTCTTAACCGAAGAATAACAGTAGAGGAACCACATAAGCGTAACAACCCCGCACAATGCACCAATTGCCAATTCCTTTTATTTTTAGGATTTGAGTACAAGTAACTAGTTATTACATTATTTAAGTTTTTTTTTAATCTTTTTTACAGTTAAGATTTGGATACTTATTGTAATTTTCTTATGGATAGATTCAATAATAATAAATAACATTAAAAGAAAAGACGCAGAATAGGCTGCTTGAGTAGTGGTGCATTGGTCCCAGGATTGTAATTAAGAACTGGGCTGCACAATAAATTTAAAAGGTCGCGGTGCGATTATAGCCCATAGTGATAATAATAATAATAATAATTTCCTGCCTGTGTAGGAAATCTTCTACCTCGAACCTATGTTGGGATAACCCGTTCGCATTCCAGTAGCAAATACGCAACTGCGTCATTTTATTTTTGTCTAAGAAGGGTCTGTAGAATCATGTTCTGATTCATAAAACTGTTCATGTTGGTCATGAAATTGTTCATTGTCTCCGTCAGCTTGTCGATTGAACTAGAGCTGGTATCGTTGAAGACCTGAGGGCTGCTCCTTAGTACTTGGGCATATGAAAGATTTTTCACGTTGGGCCTATTTGAAGATGGTAAGCCATCGAAGTGTTGTTGTGCATAGTTCACTCTATCCACATGTACACCATTAGATATTGGAGTAGCTTCAGTATGAAGGCTCGTGTGGTTCAATTCACGATATTTCGCATTTGCGCGACTTCGAGGTAGATTAGATTTTTTTATCCTCTCGAATACTTCACATCCTCTATAATTAGCAGAATGTCTTCTACCGCAATTGCTGCACTTTCTTGCCACCGCTGGGCACTCGCAGAGAATGTGTTCCGACGTTTACTTTGCCTCGTGACAGAAACGACAGGAGTCGTGTTGTACCACACCGACTTTACTCATGGAATAGTTAAGTCTATAATGGCCCGTAAGTAGCTCAACGTAGAGTTTAATGTCATTTCTGCTGAATTTCAAAACAACATCTGCCCTAATGCGCTCGTTGACGATGAGTCTATTTGACTGCCGCATGCTCACTTCGGTCTTCCATCAGTCTTGTAGACTTCGTTTCCCTTCCTTGCGTAGAAGGGCACTGATGAAGTTGTTGGTCACCCCGCAGAATGGCTCTGGACCTATGAATGGGGTATCCGCGCCCTTTTTAACCAGATAGTCCGCCATTTCATTGCCCACATGACCTTCATGACCTGGCACCCACAATAAGATAACCGTGTTTCGCTCTGCCAAAGCACTGAGAAGTTTTACAGTCCCAAACCAATCTTGATGAGGACCTCAGTTGGGCTAAAAATCCAAGTGAACGAGCAAATGCTTTTGTTAGCTATCAGGTCGTCTTTCGAGAAAAAGCTGTTTTATTCAGCATTGTTCATTGATGTCTTCCAAGCATTTGATAAAGTTTGGCATGATGGTCTCCTCACAAAAGTAACACGACTTCTTCCTGCCAACACCCACAAGCAGATTAAGAGTTACTTGACTGATAGAACATTTAAGTTACGGTCAAAAAATGTATTTTGACCAGTTAAGAAGATTTCTGCAAGCGTCCGGCAAGGAAGTATACTTGGCCCGCTATTATACATCGGCTATACATCCGATATGCCTACAAATCGACATACTATCACGTCAACGTTTGCAGATGACACGGCATTTTTAAGTGTGAACAAACATCCAGGAACTGCGTCTGAGCACTTACAAGCTCATATAAACGAGCTGGAAGGTTGGCTAAATAAATGGAAAATCAAAGTAAATCCATCAAAATGTGCTCATGTGACTTTCACACTAAGAAAGGCAAATTGTCCGCCAATAAAAATGAATAACGTCATTGTTCCAGTATAAACCCAAGCTAAATATCTAGGAATCCATCTAGACAGACGCCTAACATGATCACGCCACATTGAGACCAAAATCTCAACTATGAAACTAAAAACAGCTCGACTAATGTGGCTAATAGGTCCATTTTCATCCCTTTCTTTGGAATATAAAGTTCTATTATATAAAGCCATTATTAAACCAATCTGAATATATGTCATTCAGCTATGGGGAACCGCATGTGCATCTAACATCCAAAAGTTACAAAGAAGACAGTCGAATATTTTACGAACAATAGTCTGCGCCCTCTAGTATATAAGAAATGAGAATTTCCACAGAGATTTAGAAATTCCAACGGTTCGGGAGGAAATTCCAAAATATTTTACTAAGTACGTACACAAACTGGCGACACATCCAAACGCCCTCGCTAGAGGCCTATTACAGTTCGAGGGACACAGGAGGCTTAAGAGAAGTGATATTTAACTTTTTTATTTATTCATAGCCTATTTCTTTTATTCTCAAGATTTGGGTACAGGAAACTAGTTATCTTTTTTACAGTTAAGATTTCGATACTTATTGTAATTTTCTTATATAGAGATTCAATAATATAAATAATAATAATAAAAATAAAAAAAACTCAGGACGACATATCTGGTGAAATTATTATTGCGAAATGTGCTCAAGGAAGCATTTAGCGACGAACTGATATTGTGCATTATTGCTATCAAGCCTGTTATATAAACTTTCGGCCTACCTAGGCAAAAAAGAGCCATGCGAATGGCAGGCAGAATACGGATGGATGGATATGAAGACTCGATAATTGGTGCGGCACTAAGCTGCCAAATACCTCCATGACAATCACAAGACTGTAATCAATGATTCTAAACTTAGAAATGTATCTATTAAAAATGATACGATCAACATTGCCGCATAAAATTAGCTAAGCAAATCCTCCGAAAATGTCAGCATTACCATCAATAGACCAGGTCGGCTACTTCGCGTCACAATTAGACAGAGTACAGAAAAACGTAATGGTTTGCTGTTCACTTGTGCAGAATGAAAGATCGCTACAATATGAATGCTGGCTCTTTTTGGTCTAGTTGCCCATTATTATTCGGCAATCGAAATAGTTTCAGAATGTTGACCCCTTTAAGGTATAGAACTTGGTAAGCATTGCCCACCCAAACAACACTTGTAATTATTGTGATGAGTAATTGAGGTGAAAGCTGGCGCCGAGCTTCAGTAAAACTACTTTGGGTGTATACCAAAGACCCGCTACTTGCTGCAACTTTGTCAAACAGTGCACTAGCTACTCAGACGGACAGAGATATATACGAAAACCCCACCACACTAATTTTAAAACATCGTCATCTACATCAATAGATAATTTGACTTATTAATATGGTTAACATTAACACCAGCTACGGTAAAAAATATCACAAAACTCAAAGCTTCTCTTTTTTTGCCTTTGTTTACTTGTCGATACAATCTTCCGACAATTATTAAAATCTGTATAAGGAGTGTCTATGCTATGCAAAACAAAAATTTTAAATTTATTGTCTTTTCTTCTTCCCAGACAACCTGGGTCAACTGACTAAACTTAGCGATGAAAAAGGCGAACATTTTCACCAAGAAATTGTTGCAATGGAAAAGCGTTTTTACCAAAAAAATAAAATAAAAATAATTTCAGAATATTTTTGGTCACTTCAGTGGCATAATGATGATGCTGAATTAAAAAAAAAAAAAAAAAAAAAAAAAAAAAACGGCCAAGCAAACATTTTTGATTGGAATGGCCAAAAATTGTATTTCTGGAAAATTTTTACTTAATAAAAAGTTTAATAACTCGGTAAATTTTTAACGGATTAAAAAAAATTGAGTTTTACTCATAAATAAAAATATTTTGAAAATAAATTCAAAAAAAGTATCCAAACTTGAAAAGTGGCTAAAAAAATTGTTTCTGGAGAAATATGTATGTACAGATTTTTCAAGTTTACTTAAATAATATATATGTATAAGTAAGTAAGAAGGGTATATAAAAGTTTGTGATTCCGTTTGTAATTTCTACACCACACATTGGACACCCTATAAAGTATATATATTCTGCATCCTTATAAATAGTAGAGTCGATATAGCGATGTCTGTCTGCCTGTAATTCCTGTCGTTGAAATCAACTTTCAGAAAAGTATAGAATGCCAATCTGTTAATTGTTTCAGAGGGATCTCTTCGTAAATTTCAGAGTTATGAGTGAAAAACACTACCTCTACTTTTAACGCAGTTTTATCACAAATTACAGTCATAATGTCTGTGAAAAAAATCAGAACGATCGGTTCACAAATGGCCGAGAAAAATCAAATATACAACCGAACTTTTAGAATTTCATTAATTTGTTGTTTTTGTAATACAAATTTTAAACCTGTACATGTCCGTAATGTTTGTGTATACAAGCACAAAACCAGGCAGTCGGTCTTATATACTCGTGTGTACATGTGTTGTAGTGATGGCACTAACAGGTCAAGCAGTGCACATTTTTTGCCTGATAATTTTTTCAATTCTCTTTTATTCTTACCTAAACCATTTATATTTCGGACATTAATGTCCAGATAGAAATTTTTTTAATTCTTTCGGTTTATTTTCGTGACGTCCTTAACCCTTTGACTGTCCCCATACAAAAAAATTTATTTTTACAGCGTACGTCCACAGTAATAATCTTGTAAAAATGACGTGCATCACTTGTGACACACGGAGCAATATTGAAACTATGAATCACATGTGATTCATGTCATTTTTATTCTTTACTACTTATTTATTTTGCTGTATAGTTTTAGCAGAACTGAAATAAAAACGGTTATAAAGTAAAAATGGGAATCCCATTATTGCAATTTTTGTTTGCTTGCTTTACAACATATAGGTTTCTTTGTTAAAAAAAATTATTTTTGTCATTCTATATTTTCGAAATTTTCAATTTTTTGTTATGCAAATGTTCAGGTCTTATATACAAAAACTTTGTTAAAGAAAACAAGATATTTTGTGTATCACATACCATGCGCAAGCGTATCAATCATAACGTCTGTGTTAATTGATTTGTATGAAAATTAATTGAAAATAACTTTTGAAGCAAACCAAATTAAATACATTTTAAAATTGATTTTGATAAAAATATAGACAAATTATACAGTGTACAAAAATGAAATGAAGCAACAAGTCGATTATAACGAAAAGAGAGACAAACGGTCGTGTACTACACATCTTGCGTATTTGTCCCCTCGCCTACAAGCTTCGTCTCTCTTAACAGAAATGTCCATAATGGAAATGGGGACTAATTATGTAGACTAATAGTGTAGAACTACGAATACAGAAATCTTATTGAAGGATTTTTGCCATTAATTTGAAGGCTTTATTTGATATTAAATATTTAATTAAATATGTTTTGTTTAAACTATATACTTTTTGCATTTCTATTAAATACTTTTCTTGAAGTTTTTTTTATTAATTTCAAGATTAACCCCCTTATCTAAAACAAATTAACATAGACTTTAATGTCGACGTTAACGAAATTTTTCACATAATTTTTAAAAAAATTTTACTTTAAAAAGTCTACGGTAATTTTTTTTTGGATAAGAGCATATGTGCTGCAGACGTTTTTTACTTTTAAAAATGAGGTTCTCAGAAAGATTTTTTTTAGATTTTAGTTTCTTGAACTGAAATTAATTATATATTTAAGATTAATAAAAAAAAATTGGTATTCAAAGAAAATTGTTTTGTAAATATTTTTTTTATTGTTATAAGATATTTTATTTGTAAGTGTTATTGATCTTATTTTTATAGAAATTGCTAGTTTATAAAGATTGGGGTCGTATTATAAAAATTTATTTTCATATCGATATTTCGTTTCAATAATAAATAAATATTTATAATACGACCTCAAGCTTTATAAACTAGCTGTTTCAATTATATATATATATATTTTTTTTTTGATATTGAAGTGAAAAATATGAATATTTGGCACAGCTGAATTTAATTTGTTTTTTTATAAGTCCGATAAGAAACGGCTGATATTCAACTAAGTTACTGGTTTGTAAGTGCATAATCGCACGAAGCACCGGTTTTTTATCTGTAGGTGTTTGGCAAATACCCAAAAAAAAAGACTTGTTGTACTTGGCAACACCTACCAGAAAAATAATATCACTCCTGGACATCATGGTTGTTCAATTCAGGAATGAAAAAGTTACTAATCATGGCTCTATACCGATCACCATTGACTGTAACGTTCTGGCCATCATCGTTTTTGAAGAAGTACGGATCAATGATTCCACCAGCCCATAAAGCGCACCAAACAGTCAGGTTTTCTGGATGTAACGGTGTTTCGACATACACTTGAGGATTAGCTTCACTCCAAATGCGGCAGTTTTGTTTGTTGACGTAGCCATTCAACCAAAAGTGCGTTTCATCGCTAAACGTAGTAGTGCGCGATACGTATTCCGCACAGAACTATTATTTTCGAAATAAAATTGCACTATTTGCAAGCGTTGTTCAGGCGTGAGTCTATTCATGATGAATTGCCAAGCCAAACTGAGAATAAATCACTTAACAGCTGTTAAATCGGTCGCCATCTTGAACAGTAATGCCAACTTAAAGTTATATACGTCTATAAAAAAACACCCTTTACATTTGCAGGATACAAAGGGTAAAACAATAATGTTGGTACATTTTTTAACCCCATTTATCTTTCAAAGTAACAATCACACAGCAACAAAAACTAAATTGTATTCTTCTCTTCTTAAAAGTTTGTAAAGTATTTTGTTGTTTTTTTTTTTAAAATTCGAGCAAAGAAGGCTTACAGCAATGTAAAAAGTAGTAGAGGCAATCGATAGCCGTGATCCGAAAAGTTGCAGCTATCGAAATATTTCTATACTAGAACGTGTACTCTATTTCGAATGCGGTGATTTGTCTCCTGCTTTTGTTATTTCATAGTTCGTATAAAAAAATACGCCCCTGATACAATAAAAAGTATAAGCTTTAAGAAAATAGGCTGACTTCCTACACGCATGTTGCTTTGTAGTAATACATTGCAGCGTATTCCTAAATGCAACCCTGAAAATTTGAACAATGCATTTTGTTCCCATTTGCAACACTGTTGCAATTAATACACAAGCAAAAGCAAGCAAGGTATCCAAAAAAATTTAAATGTAAAATAAATGCAACACCCAGTACAATGACGTCGCAAAGCTATGTTCACATTATGTGTAAAAGTCATATGGAATGCCAAAAGTTTTTAATTGTAGATTTTCATATGTACGTAAAAATTTTGCGTTTTACATACGGTTTATAATTTTTGTGTTCACACACATATATGTTATGTACATATGACATAACCTCTAATTTACGAAAACAAACAAACAGTTATTAAATCAGCTGCTTTATAAAGTCTTTCCAGTTGTGTTAATCATACAGCATTTTGATATTTTGTTCCGTAATTAAAGTTCTACACAATTATGTTAAATGTTTGATGATAATTTTTTTTTTAACGATACATATAAAAAAAAGTTTAAATATAAATAAAACGAGCAACAATATCAACAAAATTTATATAATAAAAGCTTAAAGAAGGAAACTATGTCCCTATTTAGACGAGGAAACATTTGGAAGAAAAACATCTTGAATTCTCTTTTACTTTTTCTTTCGCGGTCACACAGACGAACATGTTGCCGGCAACATTCCATTATTACTGTTATTATTTGCACACAAAACAATGAAAGAAAAGAAAAGTAAAGCAAATAATAACAAAGAATATGTGAACAAAGCGTATCGCCGAGTACCGCACACAAAAATGATTCTCTCTCTTCTCCACCCGTAATTTGCCTACAAACGAAATGTTTCCCTTCTAAATGTTTCTCCGTCTAAATAGGGACTATGGTTAAAATAATTTTTTTTGTACGCTGTCCCCTTAAATTTTGTTTGAGTGGAAATTTGAAATGAAAAATTGACATCATTCAATACATACGCTTTTCCACATCAAATAGAACGAACTCTAAATAAAAAAATAACATTGCTATCACACATAAGAAAAACACATATGTTATATTTCAAGAGGATCACACTATGTGTATTTTTTATGTATATTAAATTTTAACGTTCCATATGACTTGTACACATAATGTGAACACAGCTTAAGCTGTTTTTCTTATAATTTAATATATTTAAATATTCCCTTTTTTTATTACAGTAAAAAATGGACACATAACTATAAAAATTTATTAATTAACGTAAGACTAGATATGGAAAAGCAATTTCGCGAAAAAAAAGAAGAAACGTATTGTGCTATTGGAACGGATTTTACAAAATATTAAAACTATAGACAACACGTTCCTTTTTACACTGGGACATATACAAAAAAAATTTTAAATTTCATGGCAACATATTTATAAGCGAATTAGGAAACGTAATAAGACGTCGGGCGAAGCAGCAACTACCTGGAGCTTCCTTGTTCGCACAATTCTAAAATATATTTCAATAAAATGTTCTTTTCCGCCCTTGGTCGCTTTATAATTAATGATACAATGTATATAAATGTTCCTAAAGGTACTGACTCACTATCCTACTTAGTCGTACGATCTGTCTAAAAACCCATGTGTGCTAAAAAAGTATGATAGTGTGTATTGAACAAGCAGACTTTTTGACAGGTCTGTCCGATTTGTTAATGTTATAAAAATTTTCATAAAATAAATTTTATCTGTGCGATCAGAGTTGCATTTTCTATATTCAAGGCAGAAAAATAGCAACAATACCAAGCTTGTGTTTTATTTAAACAAACTTTTAAGTTATTTTTCATTGTACATATTTGTAAAAAAAATATTTTGCGGCAAAGAAGAAAATGAATACTTTTAAAAGTATTAAGGTGAGTAAACATATGTTCTTGCATCTTTTTTTGTATAATAGTGTGGCATAAAGTTCGCCATTTTAAAGCGATTTCTTCAAGTAGGACAGAATTCTGTCACACATTATTTTGAAATAATCGTACGATCGTGCAGGATAGTCAGTCAGACCTTAAACGATATCAGGGTTGCAATATCAGTATGCAAAGTGTTAGAAAAGTAACTACACAATGTATCAACTTGGTATTAATACCGTATTGATACACTGTAATTATACGTTTAAGAAGTCAGCCATAATCTAAAATTTATGCGAATTGCCCGACTGTCAAATTTCTATCCGTATTTTTTGATGTTTTGTTTTCACACTATCATACTTGATTTGAAGTTTTGCAAGTCGCTTTATTTATTATTACAGTGTAAAACCCCCATTACTGAATACGTCTGCAGATTACGCTGTAAAAGCACTAAGCAACCAGAGATGAAACTTTTGAGGTTAGAATTTTGAAAAACTCAGCAAAACAAAATAAAAATTTTGGGTTTGTACAAAAAAGACAGAAAGAAAATGTATACCATATCTGCACTCTGACACCTCTAGTTGCTCGGTGGTTGTATTGCCCTTGGTTATAATAAAATAAAGTAAAATACATAGCAACTTTTCTTTTATATATGTATATATTTTTCACTTTTTAATTTAAAAAAAAATTAGAATGCTGTATTTCCATTTTATATATACATACATACATTACATCATAAAAATAATGTATAAAATAATAATAATAATAATAATAATAATAGTAATAAAAATAATAATAATAAAATCATGTATACGATGTAAAAGTTTTATAGTGTAAAATATACAAAAAAAAAGTAGAATAGAAAAGATGGAAATGTTACAAATTAACAAAATGCATAAATATATGTATGCATACATACATGCATATATTTAAAAGCAAGTTTTTTTTATCATATTATTTTACTGCCTGTTTCAGTTCATACCAAAGATAGATTCCTTCCTATATTTATATTAAAAACAAAAACAATTTATAAATTTTTACTTTCAATCATCCCTATTCTGTATTTTGACTCGAATCGAAATTTTCTAAATTTGGCAATTTTGGTAATCTGCATTTCGATCAGAATCGATATTTCTCAGCTTAGTAGCATTGACGTTGTTTTACGTTCTATTCTATCTCATTTCAATTGTACGTATTCTGCATTTCGATTATAGCTAGGTTTTTCCAAGTTGGTATTTTGTTGTCGGAAGTTTTTCTATTTTTGTTTGTGTAATTAAAATGAGTGTAAATAAAAACCAAAATTTAAATATATATGAAATGCAATAAAAAAAACTTTCAAAAACGGTTTATTACTTTTTTATACAGGAATTTGAAAGTTTTATTTAATTTATTGCTACCAACGCATGACAGGCGTGGAAACAAATACAAGTGGCATTACCTGTATAACGGATTTTAGAGGGGTCAGTGAGAGATATAATTGATTCCATTTCTGCCTTTTGTTGTACAAATATTTGTAAGAAAATATAGAATTCTCCGCACTGGAACAGTTCGGCCGCCATTAAATTTGGCTTTTTTGGTTTTCCTTAATTAAATGAATGATTAATTATTTAATAATATTACCACAATAGTTGATTTTCATTTCCTTCATTTATTATTTTGCGTATCACTGTTTTTTTTCACAAAATTTAACTTTGTATTAAAATGTCTAAAGAATGACATTTACCTATTCCTATTGAAAACGTGTCATAACAAAACAACTGGAATGAAAATAATTTTGCCTTCTTCTGTTTCTTTCGATCGTTTTTTTTTTTTTTTCAACCGTAGCGTAACTGAATGCGGAATTGTAATCGACAGGCAGAATAGAGATTGAATGTAATTGTACGAAAGAAACCGTCGTTCGTATGAACTGAAGTAGGCCGTTATTTTATTTTTATATATAAAAGTACTAATCGCGTAAATTTTTTGCTAACAATAAATTGTTATGATGGCCAGACAAATGTCGGACCAACTCTTGTACTGATTCGAAATACATTGAACAGAAGCAACAACAATAGCGTGTGTCATTGTCATTGCCATTAGTGGTGATAACGTTTCTATGAACTGAACACAAATGTTTTAATAGATGGGCCTTTTGTTTGAACATTGCTATACAAAGACGACAGGCGAATGGTTTTTCACCAGTATGTACTCTAAGATGGGTTTTTAAGTTCCAAGACATACCAAACTGTTTACCACAATATTCGCAACGATATTCTCGTACAGAACTTTGGGTATTATTGCATAAACCGGTGCTGGGGCTATTTTGATTGCTGGAGCCGCCTTCAAGGTTTAAATTAATATCCGTAATGGATGTAAGGCCAGGTTGCAGATGGGATAATGAGGACATATTCGAGTTGTGTGTTGATTGCCATTGGTATACCAATTGTGGTGGCAGTTGTACTGTCTTTTCAGGGCTATCATGTCGGGTTGTATTTTTTTCAAGCAAATTTCGATTCTGCGGCAATATATCAGTAGGGTTTACAACACTTTCATCCAGTGGCATTAGTAGGGTTTTCTCTTGCAAATAACCGGTCATTGGTGAAAGGGATGATTTAGCAGAACGAAATTCATCAAGCAGATTTTGTTGATATGATACGAATGGTTTGTGGCTGGGTGAAGAATGAAAGCCAGGTCGCCGCTTTCGATGTGGCGTAACAACATAATTATCTGGAGAACTATTTAAATCGCCGTGATCTGATAACGTTTTAAGACAATCTTTCGCAGATTCCGAAAAAAGAGTTTTTCTTTTAGCGCTTTCCATAATATTAAGAGAATCATAGTCTGGAGAATAGCTGCTTTTACCACGAAATATATTTTTCATACTATGTTCTGCTTTAGTACGCACACCCAAAGATAAATTAACGGGATTAAGGCCACTAATATTGTTTGCATCTGTCAGGCTATCAATGTCGTTTGTGTCTTTATTTTTGTTCAGGTCTGCTGTGCTGTCACTATCAATATTTAAGTTGTCGTCTTCATTTTCTTCAGAATTGTTTTTATCCGAGCTCGAACATGACGGAGGGCTTTTTTTAATTTCAGTACAATTTTCATGTTTCAGTTTCTTTTCACAATCGGGACTGCTTTCAGCTGATACGGAAACTTTTCTATTTGGATGGATTTGATTACTGCTACCGTCTGTACAGTTGCCACTAGCTGCCAGTGTAGTATCCGTTGTTTTCCAATTGTCAGATTTAATCTGCAGCAACAAGAGCAAATCATGCAAATAATTAACATCTCGTGATGTTATGCAAGTCTGCCCGGAGTACAAAAAGTCCAATAAGAATTTGAAGTAAGTGGCATTTACATCCGGAAAATATACAGTCGTCATGCAATCATACAGCTGGGTATCTTCCAATAGATTTCTAAGTCATACAGAAAAAGAAAAAAATTGAGAATATAAATGAAATTCTAATAAAGTAATTAGGTACTTATGTATGCATGCATTTATAATATTCTGGATTAGTTGGGATTACCTTATGAGTGGACTTGCTGCTGCCAAAACCAATTTGTGAGCATGTAGTTTTACTTTATTCTCACAGACTATTGTCAAATCAGCGGGATGTTCTCCACGAAATGCAGCTCCAATTTCTTTAAGTATACATTCGCCATGCTTGCTGTATTGCAACATCAACATTCTCGGTACCTTCAACGAAATGAACATATAAATGAAATGAATAAAATCAGAAGCTCTAGCCACAAATTCATTTTTTTTTTTTGTTTTTTAGATTTCTTATAATAAAAAGTACGCCATAAGACACGACGAGTTGAGTAAGAGTTAGTTAGTAAGAGGCCTTGGATTTCGAAATTATAATAATTTTTTATGTGTTAAGCGTGTGAGTGTGTGTATTTTTATATTTTTTAAGACTTGATCAAAACTACTTTCTAAAAATGGTTTACATCTCTTTCTTCGTTAGCTCTCGTTTTAAAACATGCAAATACAGACACAAATCTAAAGAAGAGAGTGTTTGTAGGAGTAAAATGGTGTATGCGAGAGAGTGAGAGGGGTATAGAGAGAGAAAGAGTTTATCAACCAACCAACCTATTTGCAGCACCATTGAAACGGAAAGTGTTCTTAACATGAACGTGAAGTAGAGTTTCAAAAAGTAGTAAAAACAAAAAGTTGTACGCAGCATGTACATATTTTTGTCTTTGATAAAAATAACAAAGGCAAACGGGGGTCACACCAATACTCATGCGCATAAAATACTATTTGGTACAATAACAAATCATGTTGCCACTCTACAAATGTCCGTCTTTAAATAATAGAGTATGGCAGCTTTTTGTTTTCTTTGCATAGATATGTATACACACATACTCTTGCAAGCACATATTTTTCATTGAGTATTAAACGAAAGCTTGTTCAAACTCTCTTATTCTTCCGTTAACTTCTTTCTATGTGGTACAATAACAAATCATGTTGCCACTCTACAAATGTCCGTCTTTAAATAATAGAGTATGGCAGCTTTTTGTTTTCTTTGCATAGATATGTATACACACATACTCTTGCAAGCACATATTTTTCATTGAGTATTAAACGAAAGCTTGTTCAAACTCTCTTATTCTTCCGTTAACTTCTTTCTATGTGTGAATGTATGTGCAGCATACACATATAATACAATAATTGTGCAATATCTTCTCTCAAAAGTTATTCCTTTCACAAAAATAAAACAAAAAAAAAAAAAAAAAAAAAGCTCGGCGTATAGACGATTACGTTTGCGTAAGATATTAAAAACAGTCAGTAGTTTTTTTTTATTTATACGTACAGACACAGCAGGAAAAAACTTTTATAGATACAAATACAACAATAAAAATTACTTTCAATACACATGCTTTATTATACCCTCCAATATAATTAAGAAGCATACATACATACATACATACATAAATTTCTAAATCAGTTTTTAATCCTTATAAATTAGACGAGCGTAACTCGTTCAGCCAATCTCAAACATACTAAAGGGATGCAGTTTTAAAGTTCGAAATATTACAAAATTGAATTATATTGATTGAATTTTTCCAAATTCTATTAAAATAACAAAAATGAAATTGTGATAATAAAACTGTTAAGAAAATATGCAATAATATGGATGTTAAGTGAGACTTTTTTTTAAAAATCAGGACACCCTTAAACACCCCTATCGCGAATAACATGTGAAATTTCTGCTCCCACGAAATTCATTTTCCCCTTCACGTGAAAATTGGTATCATGAATTCTTCGTGAGATGTTTCTCCCATTCAAATTTGAGAAATAAACAGCTGTTCAGAATAATCTAAGCTATCAATGCATGCTGAATGTAAATTGGAAGAAGTTTTATAAAATTTTGTTAAAACTTTTAAAAGTAAACAAAAAATTTTAGAATTAGAGTAACAATTTTATTGCAAGAGGCAGAAAACAACCAACAGCGGATTGTTCATCGAGTGTTGCCAGATGCATCTAACCCCTTGGAGTTAGCTGAAACTAATTCAATAATTAAATGAGTATTTTTGTGTTAGATTTATGCAGCATTAGAGGGTAAATAAACCTGCATTTATATATATTCTGGACGTGCTCAATAATTCCTTGGTATCGCCGAAGTAATCCTTTGAAATTTCGCCAATTTTAAAGTGAAGTGCTTGTCTGTGATTCTTTGCAGAGGTCGGTTACCAAAAGGGAGTAGCCAGAAACTATGAAGTGGGAATGGCACAGTTGACATTTACTGAAGTGGTTTGAAAAGCTTTGGGTAATTTTTTTATTTATGAATGGTTCCTGTGGCGTTAACTTTTATTGTTAAACAGTTTTCTGTGTCCAGTGCATATAAAATAAAATTCCTAAAATTTTATAAGAATTTAAGAACAAAAAATATATTTCTTTATTGAAGCAATTTATAAATGGTTATGGATAAACGATTTTATCTGAAAATAATTGAATTTTTTTATAGGTAGACCATCAGTTTTTAATTCTTTTGTTAAAAAATTCTTATATTTGCTTGCTAAATTAAATTTTAGGAAAAACAACAAGCAAAAATACTTATGTTCGCCAGCAAAAAGTAAGGGAACAGATTAAATAAAAAAAGGGAACGAAAGTATTCACGATAAGAGGAATTTTTTGTTTACTGCAAAATTACTTACGGGAGAATGATTCCCGATTGCAACTTTGCGAAAAGTGAATGAATTTCGAAGGAATAAATATTCACGATAGGAGTGAATATGTTTCAGACCAAACCTGAGATCGCCTGAACGAGTTGGACCGAGTCGATGAAGCTGTCCGTCTCTCTGTGAGGATGTTGAAATCAACTTTTTGAAGTCCCATTAGCATACCAATTTGTCAGTTGCTTCTGACGTCTGCTTGGTATTAATATTCAGCCCAATCGGTCCATAAACATCGACAACCCATATTTGTTGGCCCTTTTTTAATTAGTTTTTTCTACTGTTTTTTGTCTTAAATATGGCAGGGTCAGAAACGTGGTACCTACATATACAGTTTTGTCAGAAATGACAGTCATAATGGCTCTGCAAAAAATTTAAACAATCGGTGGGTCTACACATGACGAAGAAACATAAAAAATACCCAGGAACAAGGATGTTGTTATTTTTCATTATTTTCGGGTTTGATTTTTTAAGTCATACTTGTGAGTAGTGTATGTGTTCACTGGAGAGAAGCGTACATGTGTGAATGTAAACACAGAAATCTTATTGGAAGAGTGATGCCAGAGAGAATATTTTTCTACGTTTGTATTTTTGCCGCTAATTGAAATTTCTTTATAGGAAGTTAAATATTTATTTTATCATTATATTTGTTTTAAAAAAATATTTTCTAACAATTTTATTTTAACTAAATTGGATTTATTTTGCATTTGGATATCGTTCTTGTAGTTTCTTTTATCAATATTTAAGAATTGTCTTTTGTGTGCTCCAAGCATTAGTAAATACATACATATATTTTATTGTTCATTAAAAAAGGATGCCAGAGCTGATAGGTATTTTGTGGATGTCCGTAATTTGACTTCTTTTATATGATAAAAAAATGTTTTATTCAATATTTCCCGCTTGTTTATTTTTTTTAATGTATCTGGTTAACAACAATGTGCGAATTGAATATGAATATTTGGCTACAACAGTGAAGGGTATATAAAATTCGGTACTACCGAATTTTTCCTCTTACATACGCACATTGTTGTAGTATTGAAATGTAAGAAATCGTACTTATTCTCCGAAAGTGTTTATTAAGTAATTTATGAAATTATTGTAAACCTATTTTTGGCAGAAACAACAATCCATGAGGTTTTTTTTTTTTAAAATAATATAAACATACATATACATAGATAGTTATTAATGTATATATGTATGTATGTAAATGGTCGGAAAAAAGTTTAATGCTTTTATTTGAAAAAGAGCTCCAGAAAGTTGTCATCACAATGAAATTAATTAATTTATAAGTATGTATGTACCCATTAACATACTCGTACATACGTATGTACATATAGTACACATATGTTGTAATGTATATATATATATATAAACAATGTATATACATACATGTATGTACGTTTTTCTTATTAATATGTATGTACTTGCATGTCTGTTACTGACTCTACTATAAAGTTAGCTCGCTTTTAGTTGAATGCTGAAATGTTGGGTCTGGTTAGGTTTCGCAGCTCTCTTTCTAGTATGCTTTTTGGCATACCTTTCGTTTTCATGCTTATACACGTACATGCATATATACAAATGTGCATACCCTGCAAGCAACTCAACGTACTATTTCCCAACTAATGGTTAATTACACTGTGGGACAAAAAAATACCTGGGAAGTGATAGTTTTCTGTTAGGTGCTGTCGAATACAACGAGAATCTGTTTTTGAAATTTGCCAAGCCGAAGAAACCGGTTTTTCGTACCTTTATGTACTTATAAGCTAGTAATTTACTTGAATATCAATCGATTTTAAGTTTCTCAGCGGAGTTAGAAAGAACACATTGAGGCCCTTTGTATGGTATATACTATATATCATCTAAGTCAGTTGTGTTGAGGGTGGATCACCTATTTTTCAACTAACTCAAAGTAAACTATTTAGCAGTTAGAAAACTGCGTTTTACAAAAATAAAAAAATTAAACATGTGTGGAATGTAATGAAAATTTATATTCAATTGTTGAGAAAATTATATTTATTGACCTGTAGTGTTATGTGTGAAATATATTTAGTTTTGGCTTAAGGTCATATATGTTTAACAAACCAGAGAATAATTGAAAAAAAAAACATAAATTATATCTATGTTTATATTGTTTTTATTTATGTTTGGTTTTTGTTATTATTTAGTCCAATATTTCGGCCTAAACAAAATTTATATTCATCTAACAAATAGTGACTGAAAGATTTCTTAAGACAGATATTCCATCTAGAAATATTGTTTAATTTTATTTACTTGCGGCTTTGTTTATTAAAAAAAAATGTTTTTCATGAATACAGTTCATACATAGGTGAATTATAATCTTTTTTTTATTGTAAAAACTGAATTTGTATTTTGTAGTGCAACGACAAGTTTCTGCTGGTTACTGTGGTGGGTCAGCAGTGTCCAGGGTCGTACATAAAGTAATGAAAAAATATATTATTTTTCTTAACGTTATAAAATTACACTTTATTCACTGAATCCTTAATATCTACTATCCTGTCGCAGGATATATGTGAGTTTAGTACGCACGGTAAGTAATCCCTCTACCCACTGAATCCTTCCTACGAACACCTGAGTACCGCGCACACGATCAACAAAGGACGAAAAAGGATAAGCTGTTCCTGGTAAAAGGACTCCGCAGCGCACGCTTCGAGTATTCACAAGTTACAAGAATACTTACTAAGCAGCTCTTGTCCTTTGGCGAGCTGCCAGCCAACTGATCTCGCATCAGTTTTGCAGATCAGTTGTGGTCGTGTAGTGGTAGGGAGATGGAGAATCCTACCTACTTATTTTCCCCGGTTGGAAGTTCGCTACCAATGTTGATTGCTATTTATAAAAATTTTGATAATCTTAATTACTAGGTTTTGTATAAAGAAAAAAATATAGGAACTAAATTAAATACAAGCTAAAAGAATTGTTGAGTTGTACTGGGACCCAAAAACGAGGGGGCGACTTTGAGCTGTTACAGTAGTTAGTCTGACAGGAATATGAACCCACTCAGTTTAGCAAATTGTGATTTAGAATCAACACGTTAACCTGTTTTATTTTTAGAGTAACTAATTTTCTATACAAATTATTATAAACTTACAGTTCATAAAAGGAATTTAGATATGCAACACTTTTTTGCAGTTGACTAATAAATTGCTTGCAGGGTACTAATAAATACAGACACTACTCAGTTCAGTTTATACATGATAGTAGTAGCGCAAATAACCTACCAAACATAAAATTTAACATCTTTAATGCATTTTCTTTTTATAAAATATTTTTTTTTAAATAATGCCATTAAAGCCCTAGCATACAATTTAAAATATCTTTTCAATTATATATATTTTAGAACAAATTTTAATTAATCAGAAATGTTTATTATGAATTTGCCATCCAGCAAATATATATTTTTAATAATTTATTTTTAAAAAGAAACGTTTTTCATCCAAAGACTTTCTTCTTACGGATTCATGGTCTCATAATACTCTTCGCTGTAAGTAATTTCTACAGTGTACATGTATCATTATAAACTATTATGGATCCTTGGAAATAGCGGAGTCGATTTAGCGATGTCCGACTGTCTGTCTGTATGTACGACTGCCCGTGTAGTTCTTGAAATCAACTTTCTGAAGTCAATAGGCAACGTACACAAAAATTTTGAACACTAATCTGTCAGTCGTTGCTGTCTTCAAGTTGCTAGTGAACTTCATCGCAATCGGTCCGTAAATGACGGAGCTATGAGTCAAAAGCTATATGTAATTTATTTTTAATTTTTTTTTTTTTTATATTTGGGATCCCTTTAGTATCTCAGAGCAGATTTTTCATGAATATCATTAATTTGAATTGTTCAAATTAATTATTTATTTTAAGATTAAAAAAATTTATTTTAATCAAAATTTGCATTTCATTGAAAATCTTTTTATAACTACTGTGAAGGGTATAGGCACAGCCAAACTTCATTTGTGTTAGAAGTAAATTAAATTGATCTAATTTTAGTCAGGACTAAATTATTTGTAAACTGTTGTACTTAAGCTACAACTAAAAAATTAATTTCAATAAAAGCTGAAATTAAATTGCAAATGTTGTCAAAATTTGAGTGTAATTCAATTCTCGGAAAGAATGTTTGCCAATTTTTGTAAGGGCCTGTTCAGCTAAATGTTATTTTTATTGAAAACTAAAACAATTTTGCGTGTATTGTTTGTGTTTGCAGTACAACTATGCGAATGAGCCTTTCGTACGCATTAAGCTGAGCCCTAAATATTAAAAAAATAAGCATTTTATTTCGGGAATTTATAATTACACATGCGGTCGAACATTACAAATGATATTTTGTTGTAAAATTATTTGAATATTTTTATATGACTGATTAGTTGATATCGAGTACGACAATTTGACCTCTGCTTACAAGTCTTTGAGTTCAAAGAATAAAGTGGATTTTTGTAGAAATAGGGAAAAATATGTCAAGCAGTGGATTCCTATTTTAAACAGAATCACTAAAGCTGAAAAAATAAGAATAAATAAAATAAACCAGCGGCTTTTGGAATCTATCCCTTAAAATTTAACCACCCTTTATTAGATAAATGCAATATGGATATACGAAGAATTAAAAAGTTGAAATTGTACCATTTGAAATGGATAACTTTATACCTGATAAAGTTTTTTTTTTATAAAAATGACTGAATTTAATTAGAAAGAAAAATTTAAACGAAGATTAGAATGCAGAAGTCTTAGGTAAAAACTTATTTTTGTATATAATATATTCTATTAAAGGCATTGATATTTCCAAAGGGCAGAGGAAAACTATGGCAAGAGAATAGTGTGAAAGGAATTTAAGTTAAATCTGTTGCAAAACAAAACAAGTTAAATTCGGCTGTGGCGAGTCTTCTATACGATTCATTGTGGTAGCCAAATATTCAGAAGTCTTAGGTAAAAACTTATTTTTGTATATAATATATTCTATTAAAGGCATTGATATTTTCAAAGGGCAGAGGAAAACTATGGCAAGAGAATAGTATGAAAGGAATTTAAGTTAAATCTGTTGCAAAACAAAACAAGTTAAATTCGGCTGTGGCGAGTCTTCTATACGATTCATTGTGGTAGCCAAATATTCATATTTTCCACTTTCCACATCCCTCTTAAATATAAAAAAAATATAAAAAGAAATGGTAAATAATATATTTTTTGTAAATAACATTTTTTTTTGTTAATCTTAAAATAAGTCGAGGTCTCCCTCCTATAACATGGTATCTTCCACCACAGTTTCACTCTAACACGAATTAAAAATTGCAGAAAATTTCCTATTATATGGTATTTCATAACACGATTTTATAATAAAACGAAAATTGTCGTATCTTTATTTAATATTTATGTAAGTAGAAAGCTGCATTATATGTACATATATAATTTTGTTATTTGTGTTGTATTGCTGAACCTCATATAAGTTATACATACATATAAAAGAGTAACGTTACTGACTGACTAACTGAGTTATCATCATCGCCCAGCCCAAGTGAATAAAGCTACGGACTTGAACCAGGTTTCTGTCCCAATGTGTGGGGCGAATAAGAAGGCATTTTAGAAAATTCGAAAATTAAGGGGGTAAAATTGAACTTCTTATATCTCCGGAACTACTACAAACTAAAAATATTCTACTAAAAAAAATTAAACGGATATGTATTTGGTACTTTTTCGATATTTGTATATTTGTGGGATTAAAAAAAGGCAAAAACTAATGTTGGTACCTTTTCTTAACCCCATTTATCTTGCAAAGTAACAATCGCAGCTAAAAAAAAATGGCAATCTGTATTGACACTTTTTTAAAATTCGAAAAAATTAGGGATAAAATAGGTACCACTTTTTACTACTATTTCTAAATATGTATTTTTATTTAAATTGATGCAGCATATAAATATTTTATTACTGATTTATTACACCCAAAAATATCAATGGTAAATTTTTTTTAAGGGTGAAAAAAGTACTAAAAGGGAAAAATATGATTGGTACTTTAAATTTTAACAGGTTTAGTCGTTTTTTTATGTTATGTGCAAGGCTAGAATTATGATAGTAAAATTTAACAGAACTGAATGAATAGTAAGGTATTTTTAATTGATTTTAATGGCACTTTTTGATTTTTTAGTATTAACAACCTTAGAACTAAGAGACTGGGCTCAAAACATTCAGGTAAAAGTGAAAAATTATAAGGGCACAAAATAGAACTTTTTATAAATTTTAATGGTATTTTTTAATGCAAACGAACCTGGCACTATGATATTAGGCTCGAACGGTCCTAAGCTAGGTGAAAAATTGTTAAGGAGACAAATGGTACTTTTTATTATTTTTTGGTACTTATTAATATTTTATTATTAATTAATTTAAAAGTACAAGATTTGGCTCAAATGATCTGAAGCAAGGTTTAAACCATATATGGGAGACAATGGTACTTTTTATTGATTTTATTGGTACTTTTTGAGTTTTTCATACTAACCCTATAGCTTTGAGATTGCGGTCAAGCACTCTTAGCAAAGTAAAAAATCGTTAAGAATCAATTTAATATTAGACTGATCTTAAACGGTTCAGGACAAGGTGAAAAATAATTAAGAGAAGAAAACGGTACTTTTTACTCATATACTATAATGTAACTTTTTGATTTTTTTAACGTTTCCGAATCTAGAGCTATCAGACCGAGCTCAAAAGGTGCTCAGTAACTAGAAAAATCAATAAACTAACAAAATGGTATTTTTTATATACTTTAATGATACCTTTTGTTCTTATCTGTATTAAATAACGTAGAACTAAGATTAAATGTTCTACAACGAAATAATAAATTACAATAGCGACAGTATCGTACTTCGCTGACAAGGTAGCGAGTTAAATGCTCGCTAAATCGATTCAGCTATTTATAAGGATCCAAAATATATATACTTTATAGGGTGGCACATGTGCGGTGTAGAAATTACACACGGAATGCCAAACTTTTCACTTTTGTGAAAGTCATAAAAAAGTAAGTATTAAAATGGTCGACACTAGCAAGGTCCCAACTGAAGTATGAAAAACATGTGTACCAAGTTAAAGTTACATTCATAAAAAAATTAAAAATTGTTTATATAAATACATAATATCTTAATTATTCGATCTTCATATTTTATTTCAATAAATCTATTAGAGCACGAGACCATTTTTATTAATTTTTTATAAAATATTCTTTTTAGCAATAAAAATAATAAAATTATATTTAAAAAAAATGTTCCTCAAGCTCAAATAAACTTATTTATATAAAAACGGCACCGTCGAATTGTCAACAAAATTAAATAGTCGTATTTTTTTTCAAATGAACAATGATTTGTATACGGCATCGCTGGAAGACTGTAGTGTCTATCCCGTAAAAAAGGAAAAACCCACAACTTGTTATAATAGCTAGATTTTCAGAACATCTCTTTTAGTACTTTAGTCATCCTGTAAATTTCTAAATCATTTTCTAACATTTACTTTTTTAAGAGAGCATTTTAATTCATGAAATCAACATGTTTGCTGGGCTATAGTGTATACGAATTCACTTATAGTTATGTTAGTGAGTGTTTGCATTGAGTGTGTGGTAATACCTCCTAAGCAAGCAGCACAAGCAACAACTTTTCGAAAGTTTGTCATTAAGAAGTGTATGATCGATTTACTACTTTTTAGTACCCGTAGAGATTAAAATATAAAGTCTGCCTTTCACAAAAAGCTTTACTAAAAAAATCGTCTTTTCGTTGTAAGACGTCGTTGTGATCGTCGTCGTCGTCGAAAATCACATGTATACAAATGTATGTATGTATGTATAGATACATCAACGTTGTGACCGACATCGTAGTCTGCTACAAGACCAACCAACATCAGCAATAACACAAAAAATTTTCGTAAATAAAGAAACATACTTATATTTAAGTGTGAGCATGAGTGCGAGTGTGTGTGTGTGTGTGTGTGTTTATGTAGATGTGATTGCATTAAACACAAGTAAAAAAAAAAAATTACAATAAAGAAACATTTCGTAAGTTTTATTTTTGTTGATATTGTTGCTGTTGTTGTTGTTTTGTGAAACTTTAAAAAGTGGTAATATTTATCGCAAGAGCATTTTTCGTATGCATACAAACAAGCAAGCGTACAAATATACATACTTAACTTATACTATTTCTTGTTTTTGTTATTTTGAGTGTCTTACTTCTTAATATACTAAAAACTTCTGTGAAGACCAGAAAAATAAAGTAAAACAAAGAAACTATTTATGTTAAAATTAATGTACGCAGAAATGAGAAAAAAAATTCAAATTAAAAGAAGAAACTTGAAGTGAAGGTCGTATATATATGTGTATATGTTAGTTTGTATGTAGCTACATATGTCTTCATGTTTTGTATTAAATGTGTTTTGATATGGAGAGTGTTGTATGTAAGTCTGTATACATGCATACGTGTGTGTGAGTTTGTGTGTAAATATGTATCCACGTTTTATTTATTACTTGCATGCGTGTGTGTACATATTTGTGTGAAGAAAGATGTAATACATGTATACCCGACCTACATAAAAGAAAATTATAATTATTTATTCACTTTAACAAATTAACTTCTTACCTCTTTCATTTACAATAGTTTTTTTGTTGTAATTGTTGCTGTCCAAAAATAAGATTTATTTGAAATGATTTCAGCTTAACGTGATTACTTTTTTATTTTATTTTCAATATAAATTTCATGTACACTTTCTTAAAAAAATTTTTTTTACTATTGTGCAAACTTTTTATGTATGTATGTATGATCATTCGTTTACACTTTTTTTAATTAGTTATTGTAGGTATTTCTTCACTTGCTTCCATTTAGTTTTAGTTGGATACAGATCATTAATACTTTTTTTCTTCTTTTGTAATTTTTCTATGTGTGTTATTTCTTTTGTTGTATTGCTTTTTCTTTCTTTTTTTTTATTGTACACCATTAAATTGTATGTGTCCTCAAATCACTTTTTATTGTGAAACAACGTGGGGGGAGGGAGCAACAAAGTAAATTCCACTCACTTAAATGAACAGCAACAAGAAAAAACAGCAAATTTAAAGAAAAAAAATTAATGAAGAAATAACACTTTCCAACACCCAACAGGTTTTCCGATCTGCTTACTTAAATATCACTTTTCTTACTGTGCCGAAACTTTTAAGTAAACACATTTCGTGGTCTAAAACACAACTGCAGCAAAACTTCATAACTTAGCTTTTATTTTTCAGATCAGTTTAGTTCAGTCGGTCGCTTAGTTTGTTGGTGTTTTAGTTGTTTTTTTCTTTGGTGTTCACCATCTCTTTTTTCAATGCAATTGTACTAGATACGTTTTTTATTTTCTCCTTCTTTCAAAGTGATCTTTTCCAACCTTAAATATACTCTGCGATGTGTTGTGTGTGTGTATGGAGAATTTAAATGTTATGTTTTTCCATCGTTATTGTTTCAACTTTCGTGTGAATAGCTGTAGCCCAGCAATGTACATATATGCGCTTGTGTATTTTAATGAATGAGTGTGTTTGATTATGTGCTCTCTCACTCTCCAAAAGCTGACAGTAATGGTGCTCTTTCTTTTTTTTTGTGTGTCAGAGTTATGTTATTGTTTTGTTGTTTTTCTTTTAAAGTTCACATTGTCATGAAAGAGCTTTTCTCAATTTCTCATTTTAATGATGGTATGTATGTACGACCAGTATGGTGAATCATAATCACCATTCAACAGCAGTAACAAACATAACACAGCACACCAAGTTGTTTTGAAAGAGTAAAAAAATACCCTCTTGCCTAAATGTAGACAGATGCCCGCAACCAAGGTAATATAAATGTCCATGCATATGGGCACTATAAATAGCTTGCAAGCTTTACGGAAAGAAAACTAAAAACAAGTTAAATTCGATGAGCCGAGTCTTATATACCCTTCACTGTGTTAGCCAAATACTCATATATTCCACTTTCCACACATCATTCTTATATAAAAAAAAAGAAGAAAAAATATTAAATTATTGAAAGGTTATTAAGATTGAAGTCGAATTATAAAAATGTATTTATTTATTATTGGAGCGAAATATCAATATAAAAGTAAATTTGTATAATACGACCTCAAGCTTAACACACTAGCCGTTTCAATAAAAATAAGGTCAAATAAACTTATAAATAAAACATATTATAACAATAAAAAAAATTAAATGGAAAATATTTCCGAAATAATTTTTTTAATGCCTTTTTTTATTAATCCTAAATAAATTATTAATTTCAGTTCAAGAAACTAAAATTAACGAGTTCTAAGAAAAAATCCTTTCTGAGAACCTTATTTTTAAAAGCAATAAAATTAAATGTCTCCTGCAGACTCAATTTTTAAAATAATTAAAAAAGGAAATTCTAAGAAAGATATCCAATAGGAATGCAAAAAAATATAATTTAATTTAATTTTTTAAATAAACATATTTAATTAAATCACTACATAGTATAAAGCAAAGTCGCTTTCCACGTCTGTCCCTATGTCTGTATGTATGCTTAGATCTTTAAAACTACACAACGGATTTTGATGCAGTTATTTTAATAGATAGAGTGATTCAAGAGGAAGGTCTATATGTATAATAACATGCTTAATATATTATAGAGAACCACTGATAATTTCAAGATTTCTAATGTGAAGTCGTAAATAAACACATTTGTTTGCGCTTACATGGCAAACGCTGGCTGAACTCTACGAGATAGATCAAAATAATGTATTAAGTGTTGTATATCCTAAAAAGGTCTACAAGAAACTCCGCGAAGGTATATGTTTATCTCTTAGGGATAACCCACAATAACCAATTTTTACTTTTTATGAGAAATAATGGCTTTTTTACAAAGCGATTTTAAGCACTACAGCATTAATCCTTCAATACAATTTACATTTAATATGGAATAATATAGCCCTTTACAGCAATTGAAATGAATATTTTCGAAAATAAAATATAAGGACATCGCGATTGCGGCGGTACCGGGCGGCCGGTGGCACGGCGCGTGCCTACCTCTATAAATAGCGAGTTGAAGCGCGCGCCCCTCCTTATAGGACGTTGTGATTTGCAGCGTTCGCTCGCGTTTATCGGAGCTCTCTAGCGAGGAAAATAACAAACCTAATAAAAACGTGCTTTTCAGCGCGACATTTTTTTTTCGAAATTGTACGTTCGCACTTAAGGTTAATTTTAATAAGTAAAAGGTGATTTTATAAGAACTATCGGAAATTTAAAAAAAAAACACATAAAATTCAGAAAAATGCATGAAATATTTATTTGGATCGATAGTTGGGTCGATATAATTTAATGTTTGAAGATTATTTCATGCAAATGTTGGCCGCGGCTGCGCCTCAAATGGTCCATCCGCTTAGTCCAATTTTGGCATACTCTTTCCAACATTTCGGCCGGTATCTCACGAATAATGTTGGCAATGTTGGCTTCCAGTGCGTCAATCGAAGCGGGCTTGTCCCTATAGACATTAGTTAATAAACAAGCGTTTTCTTATGTATTTTATGTAATCAATAACTCTACCGACTCCTAAAAATCATTTGGTATTCCAACGATTGTTAAACTAAGTGCCTGCTTGAGACTAATTGCAGAGAGAGGATACCAAAAGGGAGTAGCAAGAGATTATGAACATTCTGTGAAGTGCTCTCACAAATGTTGAATGTTTTAGAGGAAAATCTTTGCCACCAGCGGATAACTTTAAAAAAGTTTAATATGTAACATGATTGATGATACATTTTCCCCAGCAAATATGAAGCGAACAAATATTAGGGAAAAGTGAGCAAATTTCATGGGAAAAAATTATATACGACAAGGGGGAATTTCTTGAAGTAAACACTTTTTCATGTTGTCTATCAAAATTGAATAACTTAAAGTTTATTTTTCATGGCAGTTATTTAATTTGTTTTACTTTATTTAAGAACTATTAGTAATGGGTACAACCCCCTTTGTTTTTCATAACATCAAATATACGGGTTTTCATTGACAGATAAAGAGAATTTATGTAATCCAACGAAATTTGATTCCAAGCATTTATAATGGCCTGAATTAGTGACTGATTGTCATCAAATTGTCTACCTCCTTATAGACCTTATGAGATAACCAACCCCAGATATTTTCGATAATGTTTAGATCTGGTGAATAGGGTGGCCAGTCAAGAATATTAACATTTTGGCTTGCAATAAACTCCTTTACTACTCTGGCGTTGTGTATAAGGGCATTATCCTGTTGCAATATCCAAGATATGGGACCAAATAGTTCACTAAACTTCAGAAAAGCCGATTGCAATAACGTTTGATAGCTTGCACCAGTCATTTTTGCACTTTGAAATTCAAGATCGATGGTGCCATAGTACGTAATAGCACTTCACACCATAACGCCGTCCTCTCGGCTGTGATGTCGGTTCAAAAATCGCTTTTCTTTGCGCAGATCATGGAAATCATAGTTGTAGCCATCAGGCTCATCTAAATTAAACTTCTTCTCATCTGTAAATACAAGTTATTTAAATGACCTCTTTGCTGCACATCCCATACCATGTAGTATTTTGTGAATTGAAGCCGCTTTTCCTTACGAGGACCATTAAGTTTCGGCTTTTTTTTTTTTTTGTAATTTCAGGTATTTAAGATACTCACAGCTCTTAATTACTCTACGTACTGATGACTTGCTCGCTTGCACTCCAGCTTGAGCTCTTATCCTTGTTAAAAGATAAGGCAGAATTAGAAGCAATTCTGATGATTTTTCTTTTCTCATACATAGATAAAGACAATGGAAAACCTACCTTTAAATTTTTTTCCATACCCCAGGGGTCCTTGATGTAATTGTCGACAACTGTTGGGCTTCGTAAAATTTTTTTAGCTATTGCGTGTTTGAATATCCTTCAGAACGGTAAACATCGATTTTAGTTTTTTCCGATAGATTTAAAATTTTTTGTTTGTCCATTTTGACTCGTAACATGATTAAGATGTAATAAATTGCAATAAACAAACGCTCTCTACAAAAAATCATCGTTTACTTTAAAAATAATAAAGTGCCTTTATTCAAATGAACCAAAAAAAATTGCACATTTTTGGGCTGTTTTTTAAAAATTGCTTAAAAAAAGTTCTTTAGTAAAGAAACTACTATTGTCATGACTTTTTTATATCTCAAGGTATCTAGCTTCCATTTCCATTTTAAAATTCTGCAATCGGTTAAAAATTGCAAAAGATACAGGCTGCTGAATATGGAATTTTTAGTGCCTTTAAATAAGTGAACCGGAGTGTACTACGCAAATCATACGCAAGCATATTTGAAAGCTGCACATCACTATTTTATAATAAAAAGTGCTTGTAAGCTATTTCAAGTATGCTTGTGCAGTCCTTTAGTGCAGATGTCTAGTGAACATAATGCAGTTTTTAGTGACGATGTGTTATTTCTATTCTTTTTTTTTTTTTTTTTTTTTATCTGATTTATGACCTGTTAATCTAGCTTTTAATTCATTTTTCGTAGTACCTACATATATATTATATTATAACTTTCTTCATCATTACCCTTACATGTTATAAATACTACGAGTATAAATTACATTAGATTTTTCTGATATTTATGTCTATTCTTTCATTTTACTAAAGAAATTACCTACTTTATAATGTATTTTGTGTGCTACTTTCAATTTCTTATTATCAAATATATTTGATTTTTCTAATCTTTCAGACAATTCGGATACATACTCGTATGTTAATGATTTATAAATTTTTTGTTCAGATTTATTATTTAAATTAACTTTTTTATTTTTAAATTGTCTTATTAATTTATAAATTAGATGAATTGGGAAATTGTTATCTTTTAATATATCCTTAATTAAAATTATATTTTTTTATGAAATTCAATATTACTTATTGATAATATCCTCTCCATAAGATTCCAAGCTGTGTTAATAATAACACTTGCTTTGAAAAATAGTTAATAATCCTTCCAGATGATGTTGGTTTTTTATACCAATCGATTATTAAGTTCTCCCTTTCCTTATTACTAAAGTATCTAAGTATGATAATTTAAGTCTTTTTCTTTTTCAATTGTAAATTTAATGTCAGAATGAAGTAATACAAAATCATTTTCTGAAGTTATACAAAATAAATCATCAACATGCGAGGTATGATCAAAAAATAACCGTTATTTTCCATTTTTTCAAAAAGTATTTATTTATTCATCTTGTCCCCTTCAAAGTATTCCCCCTCAGATATCATACACTTATGCCAGCGTTTCTTCCAATCCTCGAAACACTTCTGAAACGCGCTTTTTGGTATCGCCTACAGCTCCTGTTTCGATTTTGCCTTTATCTCCTCAATCGTAGCAAAACGCTACGTGCTCGGGCGACCAGGACGAGCATCGTCATTGACATCTTTTCGGCCTTCCTTAAACCGTTTATACCATGATTGAACTTGTGTTCTGCTCATAGTAGACTCGCCAAACGTCACAGTCAACATGTCAAATGTCCTTGCACATTTAATTTCATTTTTTACGCAAAACTTAATACAGTTTCTTTGATCCATTTTTTGAAATAGTAAAAAATCGAAGAGCACACCAAAACACGACTAACCTTTTTATCTGTTAAAAACAAACTGACAATCCAAAATGGCAGACATGTGTACCAACATAAAAAAAAAAAAATGCGAAAATCGAACATACGTACCTCACGAAAATTGAAAATAATGGTTATTTTTTTATCATACCTCGTATTTAATAATAATTTTAGGCTTAACAACTAATTTTTCTATACATGTATCAAGTAGTTTTTCCTTAACAATATCTGCTATAATTGGAGAAGCGGAAGAACGCATTGGAAATAAATTTGGTCATTGTATTGAAAATAACGATTCTCAATTATACAAAATTTTAAAATATATAAGAAAAAATCTTTATCTATATTTGTATGTTTTTCTATAATATCCCATTTTTCTTCTATAATATTAATTGATAAATCAATAGGTATACTTGAAAATAATGAAACTACATCTAAAGAAAATAATTTTTCATTAGATTTTATAACAAAATTTTTAATTCGTAAGATGGTGAATTAATGCATTAATAAATTGGTCTTAATGGAAAGTTATCCTTATGAATTTTTGAGTTTTTAATAATTTTAGTAAATTATAAAAATAAATTACCCTGAAGAAGACTTTCAAAACAAAGTCGAAATAGTGGAAAATTTAAATAAAAACAATTTTTGGAGATCTTAAACGTGATTAATATTAAATAATAATTATTAGTTTTTAATTAATTTTTTTTTTCTTCAATTGTAATTATATTATTCCTAAAAAGTTTTTCAACAATATCATTATTTAATTTTTGTAATTTATTCGTGGGATCCTTATCTAATACATATCATCACTATATAGTATAAAGCAAAGTCGCTTTCCACGTCTGTCCCTATGTCTGTATGTATGCTTAGATCTTTAAAACTACACAACGGATTTTGATGCAGTTATTTTAATAGATAGAGTGATTCAAGAGGAAGGTTTATATGTATAATAACATGCTTAATATATTATAGAGAACCACTGATAATTTCAAGATTTCTAATGTGAAGTCGTAAATAAACACATTTGTTTGCGCTTACATGGCAAACGCTGGCTGAACTCTACGAGATAGATCAAAATAATGTATTAAGTGTTGTATATCCTAAAAAGGTCTACAAGAAACTCCGCGAAGGTATATGTTTATCTCTTAGGGATAACCCACAATAACCAATTTTTACTTTTTATGAGATATAATGGCTTTTTTACAAAGGGATTTTAAGCACTACAGCATTAATCCTTATCTAATTAAGTACCTTCAATACAATTTACATTTAATATGGAATAATGTAGCCCTTTACAGCAATTGAAATGAATATTTTCGAAAATAAAATATAAGGACATCGCGGTTGGGGCGGTACCGGGCGGCCGGTGGCACGGCGCGTGCCTACCTCTATAAATAGCGCGTCGAAGCGCGCGCCCCTCCTTATAGGACGTTGTGATTTGCAGCGTTCGCTCGCGTTTATCGGAGCTCTCTAGCGAGGAAAATAACAAACCTAATAAAAACGTGCTTTTCAGCGCGACATTTTTTTTTCGAAATTGTACGTTCGCACTTTAGTCGGTATTAAGGTTAATTTTAATAAGTACTTACATTAGTTGAGATAATATTAGATTAAAACCATAATTTATCAATTCTATTTCTTCTAAATATTAAGATCTTGGTCGGAATTTAAAGGTAAGGCAATTTAGTATTAGTGAAATTATTTTGTAAATATTTTTAACAAGAAAGCTGTGAACTCGTACAGAGATTCTGTAGTATATTTATTGTAAAAGTAAAATAAATAAGTAAAAATGTAAAAAATAAATAAATAAGTAAAAATGTAGTATATGAATTTAGATATTCCAAAGATAGCAGGAAATCTTCACAATATAGGGAAAGGGGAATTGTGTTACTACGAATTTAACGCGTGCAAAGCCGCGAGCAAAAGCTAGTTTATATATAAATTCCTTTTTTTTTGTTGACACTATTTATTTTATTTGACATTTGAATCGTTGGAAAATTCTAATAAAGACCTAACAGCTCTGCATTTTCGCACATTCAACTACAGAAGCACTTTTTACTCACAAATCAGAAATGAACCACAGAATATATATACTTTATAGGGTATCCCATGTTCGGAGTAGAAATTACAAACGGAATCACAAATTATATATACCTTTTTTCCTCCATGTGAAGGGTATAAAAAGCCTATTAACAATAAAATAAGTCAACTTTAAAAGAACTAGCCAATTTTTTTTTTCGTGTATCGTACACTGTACGTTAACTTGTGAAATTCATTAATAGCCCCTTTCGTACACTGTACGATGACAGTAATTTTTGTTCATCGTATTCATTATACATCGATCTAACGGCGGCAATAAAAGAATTACGAAAACGAAGATTTTAAATGAAACACAAGAAAAATATGTGTCTCGTAATTGTATTTACAAAAGTCCACATTTATTTCTATGAAATGTAAATATTAAAATTTTTTTTTTAAGTCGAAAAAATTTAATAAAATATTTAATATCAAGTAAAGAACTTGAGATTAATGGCAGATATCCAAAAAATCCCCTTTCAATAAGATTTCCGTATTCGTAGTTCTATTTATTACACTATAGTGCCTAAACTGGCAGTTGATATGTGAACGGTGTTTCGACATACACTTGAGGATTAGCTTCACTCCAAGTGCGGCAGTTTTGTTTGTTGACGTAGCCATTCAACCAGAAGTACGGTTCATCGCTAAACAAAATTCGCTTATGAAAAGCGGGAACAACGGCAATCTCCTTTTGGGCCCATTCGACGAATCTACGCAAGCGTTGTTCAGGCTTGAGTCTATTCATGATGAATTGCCAAGGCAAACTGAGAATAAATCACTTGACAGCTGTTAAATCGGTCGCCATCTTGAACAGTAATGCCAACTTAAAGTTCTATACGTCTATAAAAAACACCCTTTATATTATTGTTACGAAAAATCATGCTGCTGGACCACTCTGTTGTTCTTCATAAGAAATTGTATATATGAGTGTGTGAATGTAATGCTTGTATGTTAGTTATAAAGTAAAATGTGTAGTTTTTATAACTGGATTAGTTTATACATGTTAGTTTTAAGTGTTCTAGAATTAGCTAGAATAAAAATGTTCTATTACTTTATATATTAAGAAACATGTAGTAACGTCTGGCTGTTTGTAGAAGGTTCTAGGCTGAACTGCGAAAGTATATAAAGCCATTCTGAGACTGCCAGACGAGGAGTACTAGTTGAGATTTAAACAGTAAACAAGGTGTGTTTCTGCAATAAGTTTTGAGAAAAGTGAACTGCTTCTGATAGTGTAAAAACGTAACAATATTTTAAAAGTAATTTATGAAATGTAATAAATTAATATATCAATGATTTCACAATTAAAAAAGGACAGGAAGAGACCGAGTAAAAACAGTTAGTTTTTTGGTTTGAGTTGCACGCTGATGGCCTTCAATTAGAATCGCAAAATTTCGTTTTGAATCACCCACTCGTCAAGACGGTTTAGAAATAAAGTAACCTAGATCCACCCTGTGACATTAAGATATCTGAGAAGACTCGTTACCCTATTCCCGATATTTCAGGCATTTTGTCTTTTAAATGTGCACCTAAATATTTGTGTCTCGAAGCCATAAGAGCCGGGCACTCGAAGAGAAGGTGAAAGACTGTGTGCTTACTCGCAGGTGCCTGGAACATTTCTTTTTGTTATTCATAAACTCTATAACTAGATTACCGATTTTAAAAGTTCTTTTATCAATATAAAGCTACATTACCAGCGAGTAACATAGACTATGCCCAGTTCAAAGTTCAGTATTCAATGATTTAAAAATCTAAAATTCTGTTCTATGTATACCATTTCATTCGACTCTACACCGCACCCTCAGAAGATTACTGCAAACTTTTCTTGGCTATTTAAATTGTCCATATCGATATGTATGCTTTTCCCTTTCGTTACTTATTTATTATTCACCCCTATTCTGTTTCGTTTACGTTCCCCCATTAAGTTGAATTACGATCGAATGATGGTATTCTAACAAAAAACTGAATCGAAAGAAAAAGAAGAAGACAATAGTGTCTGTATATAAGTTGTTTTGCTTTGAAATAGGAACAGAAAAATAAGTCATTTTGAAAACATATTAACACAAAGTAGACATCTGCAACAAATACCTTTTTTTGTATTTGTAAATACATTTGCCAAAAGTAAATACAAGTAAGTGCTTGCTCACAGAGCTCAAATAGTGAAGTGTTGCTTTTCAAGTTCTTATCCGTAAGCCTTTGCAAAAACCTTCTCATTTAAATTAACTCTCTCGCTCTTTCTACATACTTTCTTTAATAAAGATGTAAAGAGATTCTCTGTGTTAATGCCTGTAGCTATGAGTCATAGCTTACAAGTACCAAATCCATTTCATGTATTTGCGATTTCTACAAATGATTTGTGAGGATAGTCGGGTGTTACATAAGCAAATACAAATATATACAAACACCAAAAGCAAGCAAGCATAAGTAAGTAGTCATTCGTGAATTTTGTTGTTCTTGAAATGTGAACTCATTTTTGTGTGTATTTGCAAATACATGTACTTGCTGAAGAGTACATAAGTACTACGCAAATCCAAATACATTTGTGCAGATGTCTAAAAAAAATTTAAATTTTGTGCATAAAACCCATTGATAAATAAAATAATAAATGAAATAAATAAAAACTAAATTTAATAGAAACTTTAGTTATTAATTAAACACATAACTTAAATGTGTTCTTTTTGACGTGATATAAATCAAAAATTTCAAATTTTAATAAAAAGAATATAATTTTTTCTTTTTTAATTGCACATTTTTTGCATTGCAAAAACTAAAATTGGAAAACTTCGTCAGCAAATTTTCAACTTAGAAAAACGTAGCTGCGATAGAACTAAAGAATCCTACAACCGTAAAAAAATTCGATTGAAACAGAACAAAAAAAAAATCAAAGCTGCCAAGCAGAGAAATTTCGATTCGGAACGAAACGTAGAATACCAAAATTGCCACACGCTGAAAATTGCGATCCGAATAGAAGCGCAAAATAGGGATCTTCTGTGCAGCCTAGTTACTAACTTTCGTTAGTTATTTTAGTCAAACAATAACTCATGATAATATCACGAGGAAAGCTATAAATTTAAAAAACACAACTTAATTATGATAGAATTAGAATTAGAGTGAAGAGCGGGAACAATTCAACTGGTCACTGCGGCCAAAACAGACCTATTGTGACACTACTCTCAAGTTACAAATCTTCCCAGAGTATAGTATTAATTAAGAATTCAGAAACTTCTTTGGGTTATTTGTTCGGCATGTCCGACGGTTGTAGGTAATGTTGTCCTAAGTAGCGAAAACGGGTCCAAATTAGACCATTACAGTAACACAATATGTGTTCTGCTGTCTCTTAATCTTCGTTACACAACCTGCAAAGGTCATTTTGACTGATCCTCATATTCGCCAAGTGTTTCAATACTCTGCAATGTCCAGTCAGGAATCCCGTGACAATGCGAATTCCTGACCGGGTCAAGCCAAGTAATTTCTTTGTTCTCTTCCGAGATCAGAATGGCATGAATGCTTTTGCTACACTGATACCTTCTCTTTCCAGCCATTCCCTAAAAATGAGCTTAGTAGAGCTCCAAGACAGCCTGCAGAATGGTTCTGAGCCAATAAATTTACTATCCGCCCCTTTTATTGCGAGTTCGTCTGCCTTCTCATTGCCTACATATCCAATATGACCTGCCACCCATAACAAGTGAACCCTATTATTAGATGCTAGTCTCTTCAGAAATTGCAGGCAATCCCAGACCAGTTTTGATCTTATCTCAAAGGCACTGAGTGCCAGCAATGCCGCTCTACTGTCCGAGTGAATATAGATGTGACTGTCATTTATGTCTCTTTCTAGTTCCTCTTTTAGGCAGAACTCTATGTCATGTATTTCGGCCTGAAAAACTGAGTTCTCTTGGCTCATACTAACAAATAAGCTTTATCTGTGGTTTAAATCAAATACCCCTGCTCCAATACCATCAACCGTTTTCGAGCCATCTGTGTACGATACATGTGAGCCGACACCGGGCTTGGGTCTGTTCTGTTGCCAATTAACCCTATTTGGGAATGTGACCCTAAAATTACGAGTGAAGTTGTATTTGGCTCTACAGTGATCGCTTAGGGTTACAAATTTAACACCTATTTCAGCAATTTCTCTAAAAGAGAGTCTCTGAATTTTATTGATCCTTGCCTGCGCTGAGAGCTTGCTAACTTTTCTAAGCCAGACCAGAGTCGCATATCTATCAGTGGTCTAGTAATCGACTTGGGCGGGAAGTTGTCCTTCCTGCCCAGTTTCTGAATATACCAAACGATTACTTCCCTCCATTTGCTAGGAATTGCTCCCCAGTTTCTCTGAACATATTTAACAGAGGTCGCATAATGTGAGGAATCCCCTTCTGAAGGAGTGCTGGAATAATTCCGTCTTCTCCAGAAGATTTATATGAATAAAATGAGCCTATGGCCCATGCTATCCTTTCCTCAAAAAATATCTCCCTAGCTCTTATCCAATCTTGAGACCTTGATCTCCGTCCAACTGATAGACTGGATTGATCTTCTGAGATAATTACTGAACATGGAAAATGAACTCTAGCCAGAAGCTCTAAGGTCTCAGAGCTATTGTTCGTAAATGATCCGTCCGGGTTTTTAAGAAACCCTATAGAGTTAGTGTGGATTTTAGATAGAACCCTATGA
This sequence comes from Thelaira solivaga, assembly GCA_947397855.1. Taxonomy (NCBI): domain Eukaryota; kingdom Metazoa; phylum Arthropoda; class Insecta; order Diptera; family Tachinidae; genus Thelaira; species Thelaira solivaga. Next base: position 45,949,531 of record OX377614.1, read on the forward strand.
ACTTTGGAGTAACTGCTTAACTCCGAAAGTCCACTACAGAATTTCTTTCAGGATTCCTTCTTAGCTCTTCTAATCTCTATGTTGTACTTCGTAAGGGCCTCTTTATATAGGGCCCGGTTACTCGTTCCTTTAGACACGTTGCTGAGCCTTCTTGTCTCTTGCCGAATACGTGCTAAACGATCGTTCCACCAAGGAGTACATCTGTCGACCTCTTCTTCTAATAAGCTTTTTAAATTTTCCCAGTTAGTCGATCTAGGGTCCCTGCATTTAGCTTGATATCAAAGTTCATATCAAATCTAATGTGAGAGTGATCAGACATGGATGTTTCTTCCAAAACTGTTCACTTATTTATGAAATTTCTTAGGAATGTATTGCATAAAGTGATGTCCAAGACCTCTTCTCTAATGCTGTTGCTAAATGTGGGTTTATTCCCTACATTCATAATTTCTAACATGTTACTGTTAATAAATTCGAATAAGCACTCACCTCTATGGTTTATGTTCGTGCTGCCCCAGGTTGTGTGGTGTGCATTTGCAGCACAGCCAATCACAATGTGGTTATTCTCTCTTCTACTGTGATCTATGAGTCGCTGCAGTATTGAGAAATAAAGGTCCTCTGAGTCGCCAGGTAAGTAGGCTGAGCATAATACTATCTCTGGGCCATTTGCCATCTCCTTGATCCTTGTCTGTGTGCTCTGAAATAAGAATGGTACTAATTCCTTTCCTAATCAGTATACATGATCGGGGTTTTCCTGTATTGCAGGAATCATAAAATAACTCACCTGGTAAGCCTGCGCCTTATTCCTATATATGTAAGGCTCTTGAATAAAAGCGACATCCAGGTGCCCCCGATTAAACAAACGTTCTAAAACTGCCGAGGGAAGAGCTTTAGAGTCTTAAATGCCTCTAACAGCTAAGTCTTGGTTTGGCGTACATAAGGCTATTTACACTGGAAGGTCGCCCGGTATTCCAGGGGATGTCTCCGTTAGCTATGTGCATGTTTTAATTCCCTGCACCATTCAGCCTTTGGCACGATTACAAGCTTGGGATAAGCACAAATAAAGATTAATAGTTTGTTAAGGTTTTGAATTCCAAATTTATTACAAATATATTGTGTTGTTTTTACACTATCATGAAAACGATTAGTTTTATCTAAGGTTCGATATTGTAAAATAAAATACAAAAACTTCAGTCTCTCACACATTTTTATTTTAACCGTCACAACAACACTCTGCTGTCTATGACACATCTTGTTTACTGTTTAACGTCTCAACTAAAACTAACTCTGTGGTAATCTCAGAATGGCTTTTTATACCGTTTCAGTTAAATCTAGAACCTTTGAGATTTGGCAAGTAACGAAACAAATTGTAATGGTTATGATTTCAAACCGTAACGGTCATTTCAGCTCAGAATCAAGTAATGAAATCAAATTGTAACGTTCATTTTAAGTTTAGTCCACTCTACAACAACTAAAGCTAACATGAAGCTTATGCACTAATACAGATATAAATACTACTTATCTTTCTTATAACTTTCACACAAGCATTACATACACAAATTCCACGCATTGACAATAAATTTCTATATGTCCATACGTAAATACAGTTTCTTTTAAAAAAATAATAACGGTGGGGCAACAGCATGATTTTTCGTAACATTTTCACTTCAAAAATGCTTTCATACTGACCAAGTGTTCTCAGATATATTTTCTACACTAAAGGACAAAAGCTCAAAGCATTTACTTCATGGTTGCCTGGTCTTGGAATATTCTAGGGCTAGCGCTAAGTAGCGCTAAGCCCCTAACAGGATTTTAGAGATTTTCAAATAAACATAAAAAGAGTATTTTTTACAAGACAAAACAATATTCATCACAATTTATTGTTTTTTTGGAACTCAATATTTTGAGTTCTTTTCTTATAAAATTTATAGACGAATTGATCGCTTGTGTTATTAAAAGAGCACATTAATCTTTTTTACATACCCCGTTAAGATGGCTTAATAGGCCTTTCGTATAACCGTTATTTTGCATTGGGCACACCTGTGGACTCTACTAGAAAATGATTCCAAACTAAACTTTTATCTGCATTTTTGGCTTAAGGCCGAGGCACATAGAATCCGTCATATGTTATCCGTCGCCTTTTTCAACAGCAACGTATTGACGGGTGAGCTTGTCACAATGAATACTTTGTCGAAGTATAAAAACAGCTGTTTTTCAGTCTGCTGTTTAAAATGGAGTTGGACGAGATTTTAGAATTTTTACTTACATTTGTACAGCTTCAATTAGTTTGTTTTCCATTTAAATTTTTCTGATATTTATTTCTAAATTTTACTTTTTAATTTTAATACCGCCACAAAACATAAACAATTACTTGAGGTAATATCATTGTGCAACCATCAACTTATTTTTCAATATAAAATTTTCCGACTCTGTCAAAAAATATATGTATTTACGTCAACCACGAACAAAATGTAAAAAAGCGAGAAATTAACAGCCAGTCTGACAATGTTACCTAATACTATTTCACTACAATAAAAACCAATTGATATCTGTCAACGTACTTGACGTACGGCAAAAGATAAAAGTTCACCAACTTTTGTACTTTGCGTTGACGGAGAAGTACTGTATATGTTCAAGTTCATAAGAAACCATTCATTTAACTTGGTTGCCAGTTGAAAAAGGCGACGGATAACGTATGACGGATTCTATGTGCCTCGGCCTTTAGTGCCTTCAAATTTATTTTTTTTTAATTTTACTTAAAAGGATTTGCTTTTTTCTTTGTTTTCACATATCTCCTTTTTAAAAGAAATCAACAGCAAGTTTTGTAAATATATTATATCAAAGTGGTTGTGTTGATTTTATTCAACAGGGCGTTTCAAATAATAAGTTTTTAATAAGGGGACACAGAAAAATTTATCTAAAAATGTAACTAAAACGGAATTAATAAAATCCCAAAATTCCCGAAAGACTCGGAATTTTAAAAATCAAAAAATCCTGAATTTACCTTTTCCCGAAAATGCCGTGATTTATGGGAATGGTATTTCCCGCGTGCCATCTCTACACATAACATACAATCAAACTGCCATAATATTAATTTCAATTAAAAATGTTTACTTAAAATATCATTGTAATTACGGCAAATTTTTTAATACGAATACCAAAAGTGTTTAAAATACTAGCAAACAGAGTGTTTTAGCAAGAAATGGCTTTATTTTCAATAAATTATATTTTTAATACGTTCACTCAAAGAAGTTTTACATTAACTGTTCGAAGTTTGTTTTACTCTTTGAAAACTTTCCTCAGCTGAGCTAATTTCGGCATACACAATACCAGTAAACTTGCACCTTCAGCAAATATCAAAGTATGTTTGATACAGCACATAGTACAATTACGCAAAATGACTCATTTCAGTGCTCTCAGCACCGTTTTTTAGTGCTTTTTGACATTCTTTTTCGATTTAATTCAATTTTAGTGATTTCTTTGGTGTTTTATTTTTACTCGTCAGTGACACTAAACTTGCGTACAAGTTAGAAGAATTAAATATGTTAAGATAATTTGCTAAAGTTTTGAATTCGTGCTCACCAAATTTTGATACTTCCCGTTTTTTTTTCTTGATTCCGGTGCACAGTTAAGCCCGCAGTACACGAAATGTAAAAAGCCACATGTGCATGCCGCTCTGACGTAATTTTGATCTCATCAAGACCCCGCATTCGTTACATGCCGTGTACTATTAGTTTTTGGTACACTTATCATACATGCAGTATAAATTTCCATGTACGAGTATATCATATGTTGCTTTTTAAACACATGCAAACATGTGAGTTTTTTACATGCCATCTACTACCTAATTACATAAGAATTTTGACATTAAAGATATTCTTACATGCGCATGAGGCTATCACAAGACATGTAAAAGCTCGAATTTTGAAACAACATGCGTATGTAATTATCAACATTTACTTTTTGATTCTGTTGAAATTAATTTGCATTGGAAAATATTAGATAAGAAATATTTAATTACGAAGAGGAGGATTTAATTATCGAACTTTCCGAACTGAAGCCTCAACGGCAAAAAAAAGTCTACAGCAGGGTAGAGAAGAATTCATCATATTTGGACGGACAACGAAAGTATCCGTTTAAGGTACTGACTCACTATCCTACTTAGTCGTACGATCTGTCTAAAAACGCATGTGCCTAAAAAAGTATGATAGTGTGTATTGAACAAGCAGACTTTTTGACAGGTCTGTCCGATTTTTTAATGTTATGAAAATTTTCATAAAATAAATTTTATCTGTGCGATAAGAGTTGCATTTTCTATGTTCAAGGCAGAAAAATAGCAACAATACCAAGTTTGTGTTTTGTTTATACAAACATTTATAAAAAATTATCATAGAAAAAGAAATTCTAAGAAAAAAATAATAAGTAAAATTCCTCGAGAAAATCTATATTTTCCGAGTTATAAGCCTCCAAAGTTTTCATAGGTTCAATATAAAATTTAAAATTTTTAAAAAATTAAAAAAAAAAAAAAACAATGAAAGGGATAAAAATTTAATTCTCAGAATAAATTTTGTTATGTAAACCCATATTTTCCGAGTTATGGGCCTCTGAAATTTTTGAGTTTTCTGCAATATTTGTTATGTTTCGAGTTTACGTTGTGTGCTGTGCTGGCACCAGCTGATGATAATTGTGGTGTCTATTCCAAAGCACTCAGTAGTGGTGTGGACGGCTAGCTCACTTACACCTCAAGGAGGGTCCCAACCCACCACTAACATCGTACAATAACACGAAAAAAATAAGTAGGTGTTATTTAATCTTTAACTACAAGATCAAAAAAAGAATATCTCAATCATAATATTCAGTAACAAGAAACAGGATACCACTGGATGAATGTGGTAGCAAAAACCGACACAACAAAATGTAGTAATTCTGTCAAAAAAAAAGCAAATAGAACCCGCGGGGATATTACTGATGAAAGGTATGGGTGTTAAACCTTCACCTGCCCCCCTAGCTGGACCACTTGACTTAATCCTCAATATGTTGGTGTGGTCCCCACAGTAATTCGTCCTGTCACACACACTCACCTCATCTTTACTAGACTCCCTTCTTCAAACAAAAAAACCATCACACACAATGAAACATTTTTGATTCCATATAAACAATCATATATTATATTATATTATAGTAAGAATATAGCAATCTACGATATTATATATTTAATTTACAAAGTCATTTTTAAACAAATCTATAAAAGGAATTCAAATAACAATCGTATGTACTTATCGTTAACAAAAAAAATTTTCTCAAACATATTTTCTCTTTTTTTTTTTAAATAAAAAGATATTTCGTTTTGTGTTTTTTTTTTTATTTATATTGGGTCACCCTCTTTCACCGCAATTTCTGCTAAAAAGGAAATTTTTATCAGTGGGCGGATTTAAAAACAGGAAATTTTACTCCTTTTTTTATGACTCGAATTCAGCCGCTTTCAGCCCAAGCTAAGCCAGACAAGATCTACACTCTCTTTCCCCAAAGGTTTTAATTTGCCTACCCTAATCGAGCTTGGTTAAGGGGTCTCTACCCTATCAATACCAAGGTGTCAAAAAAAAAAATATAAAGGGATTTAAATACAGCGGGGGTAAACCAGCTTTTGAGCCTGCGCCTCGTACGGGGTGAGTCTATATATATTCTGGATGCGTTGCTATAAAGCAGAAATTATGGTGATAGAAGCTGACTTACATACAAAAAAAAACTGAGTAAACTTTGTTAAGGATTCAAAGCAAGCAATCGAATGATTTTTACCCAACGTTTCCACATGCAAGTGCAAGTTCGAAAAACTCAATACACTCTCACTTTTTCACTAACACACTCATATTTTTCGAACTTGCAGCTAAACTGGCAACCAAATTCTTTTGCAATTAAATTTTTGACACTTGCAGCAAGTAAATTGACAAATGAGAAACAGTGCTACCGCGTATGAATTTTAAATTAATGAATTTTAGTCTGTGGAAAAATAGAAGTTACGTTAGTAATTGATATTTAGTATATTTAATAAAATTAATAAATAAAAAAAAACATAATGACTCACCAACACATTTAAAAGTTAAATTTAATTATCAATTTCATATTTTTGACTTAAAAAATACTAACAACAAAATTTTTAGTTGGTATTCACGGTGTTTGCGATGCGGCAACACTTCATTCATATATTTTTATTCTCTATATCAATGGCGCAGCCATTTTTTCATTAGAAGTGAAGCCGTTGCCGATATTTTAAAAATGAACTTGCACTGTTCTGTATAGACACTCATACAATTTGCAAGACTTTCGACTATTTTTTTGGCTTTTTCGTAGTTAATACGTAACTCAACTTGTAAGCAATTACTTGCATGTGGAAACGGGGGGTTAGTGAAATTTCAATGCAAATTAACGCCGTCGTCTGTCTACGCTAAAAAATATTTATCATAGACACGAACCAAAATAAATGGTGGTATTATATGGCGTTTCTAATTGATCGCCCTTGGTCCCAATTTAGACGAAGAAACATTTAGAAGGGAAACATTTCGTTTGTAGGCAAATTATGGGTGAAGAAGAGAGAATCATTTTTGTGTTCGGTACTCGGCGATACGCTTTGTTCACATATTCTTTGTTGATATTTGCTTTACTTTTCTTTTCTTTCATTGTTTTGTGTGCAAATAATAACAATACTAATGGAATGTTGCCGGCAACATGTTTGTCTGTGTGACCGCGAAAGAAAAAGTAAAAGAGAATTCAACATGTTTTTCTTCCAAATGTGTCCTCGTCTAAATAGGGACTTGGCCGCTACGTAAACCAACCATATAGAAGAGTCTCCTTAATTTGTGCGTTCGACTGCAAAATATGAATATGGAAAATGCCAACTGGATAAATATAAATTTCGTTAATTACTTTTTAGTCAAGTCATTATTTATTTTATATTTTCGATAAATAATTCTCATACAGAAGCATTTCTCTTTTTGACAAATTATAAGGATAATTTAAAGCGGTAGGCACAAATATATCACCATTGATATCTCTGTAACAAATAAATAAATCAATTGACAAATATTTAAATAAATAAAAAGTTTTTCTTACGTGCAATAGTTTTCACGATAGCCCACTGTAAATCCAGGTGGTAAATTTTTTATTGTTTTTCCCCTGTCGCATGTGGGCCAAGTTTTCTGAAGTGCATAAAATTTATAATCAAAAGCATTTATATAAATACGCACACACAAGCCGTGACTACCAAAGTAGGGCTGACTTAAAATGGCCGGTTGTGTATAACCACAATGTCCCAAGCGTATATTCTGATGGCAGCTATGAAAATGTGAACCCTTATCTAGGCTAGTGTAATAACATTGAACATTCTCGGCTGCCTCAGTGTGATTTGAATGGATGAAAAAATCAAAACCCGGCCCAGCCATGTCACAAACTACAAAATTTAAAAATAAACAAGTTAAATTCGGCTGTGCCGACTCTTACATATATACGCTTCACTGTGTTAAGCTACTAATATACCAGATGTTTTTCACAGATGCTTTATAATTTTTTGTCACAAACGACATGTACATATACGTCTGACATAGACTCAGTTCTCTTTCTAACAGCTGATCAACTCAAAAATATAAAAAATTTGTGAAATTTATTTGCTTATTATTTTTTTAAGAATTTATGTTTTAATAAAATAAAATAAACTGGAATTAAAAAATAAGCAAATTCCATTGTTTAGTGCAATTTTTGTGCTTATAACCGCCGAAAATATTTTTCATTGCGTTATTGTAGTGGTGGCGAGACAACTAGTTTTGTTCTTTTTAAGCTATAAAATGATAAGCTTGTACAAAATCTCTGCTTCAATATTATTTAAAAACCAAAACTATTTAAAAAAAAAATTAAAAATATTTTTCTTGTAAAATTTTTTATTCAAGCGGCTAATGATCCAGAAAATAATTATACGGCGACAAATACTTCCACAAAGCGTAGACATTTAACACAGGACTGTACATGAGAAAATAAAGCACCTTCTAATTGAAATTTTGTCAGAAGTTTTCCTCATGTTTTTACAGAAGTAATATTTGTTTCACATTGTGAAAATAGACAAATACGGTGTAAAAACATGTCGTCTATTAGTATCTTTAACCAAAGGTTAATGAAAATATAAAATATCGGTTGTATTTTTTACTTTTCTTGACCATTTGTGGACCGTTTGCTGTCAATTTTTTGCACAGATAAAATTGCATGTACTTTTTTTTATGTCCGCTTTGTAATTTTAGCAAAAGAACAAAACAGAAATTAATGAAAAACCTAAACTTTGGTTGTGTTTTTTTAATTTTTCGGGCTTACGAGTATATATTATATGTATACCGATCGTTTTGATTTTTCGCAGAAACATTATGACTGTCATTTGTAATAAAATTGCATAGCACGTATTTAGTTCGTTTCGTAGCTTAGACAAAATACGCAAAAAACCCACTCAAAACGCTAAAAAAATAGAGGTAGTCCGGGTTTTTGACTCAAATCTTGGCATGGCTGAATTTCAATAGTAACTGAGAGATTTGTATGCTATATTTTTCTGTGCATTGCCTAGGGATTTCAACGACTTGACGAACAGATAGACAGACATATGGACATCGCTTATTCGACTCCGCCATTCATAAGGATTCAGAATATATACTGTTACGTAAAACATTCTGTGGGTAAGAAATTGCAATTATGTATGTGAGAATGTAATGCTTGTGTGTCAGTTATAAAGTAAAATGTGTAGTATCTGGATCTGTATTAGTGTATAGGCTTCATGTTAATTTTAAGTGTTTTAGAATTAGATAGAATAAGAATATACTTTTATCGTTTGGTACTCTAACTTGATATACTTATAGCATGTTCACACGAGACAAGATTCGCTCTCTTTTGAGGGTTCACAACCCAATCTCGAATGAAACAGGAAGATTCGCTATACAAAATTAAGTGAGCGAATCTGCAGGTTTCATTTTGAAACTCTTGCCGAAACCATGAAAATTTGATATCATCCCTAGTTTCTATCGCTAGTTTATCTTAACTAGCTGTCAAACAAAAGAAATTGTAAACAGAAATATTATTGTTTTGCAAGCATTTCATTGTATTAGTACGAAACAAAGGAAAGAGTGTTAAATTGCTTAGTTATAAAAATAAACATAATAAATAACACAACATATTAAATTATTTGAAATAATAAATATATTTTTTATAAATTATTATTTTTTCTAAAAATACATATATTTATATTTTAAAATTTACCTTTTTTATCCATTTCAAAACTAAAAAACAAACGCGAGCAAATGTGAAACAACAAAAAACAAAACAAAGCAACTGTCAAATGAAACTCATTATGTGTCGTCTGAACGCAAATTTTCACAATCGAGGTTCAGAGAGCGAAACCTGAATTGAAACTCGTCGTGTGAACATGCTATTAGACTTATGCAGTAATGTCTAACTGTTTGTAGAGAAGGTTCTAGGCTAAACTGGATTTAAATGACCGTTAGAGCTTGTCAAATCTAGATGGCTCTAAGCTTAAGTAAAACAATATATAAGACAATGCTGAGATTGCCAGACAAGTACAGTTCTAGTTGAGACATTAGACTGCAAGCGAGGTGTGTCATAAACAATAAAGTATCGTTTACTTTTTGGGTAAAGTAAACGAACAAAAAAAACCAATTTTTTAGCCCAGAAAAAAATGCCAAACATTTACAAAAAATAAAATATGAGGTAGTGTCGGTAGCAGTTTTGACACTATATGAAGAAGCTCTTCAAAATACAAAGTAATCTTGAAATAATTAAATTTAGATTAAAATTAAATACGCTTACTTTATAATTTTTGTTTTAATGTTATAGTTTTTGTAAATTTATATCACAATTTGCACTTTATTTTCTTTTATTTATTTTTCAAACAGCTGTGGGCTGTTTCGTGCAAAAAGAGAAGCATAATTCTCTCACACAACTGCTCTCATTTACACAAACTTGCAGTAAATGAACGCTTTTTGTGTAAATTGGGATCCCGCTGGATCATAATGTGGAGTAAACGAACACACTTAATAAAAGTGTGTTTCTCCAATAAGAATTTCTTGTGTTTTATTTTACAAAATAGAACCTTAATAAACTAATCATTTTTATAGTAGTGTAAAAACGTAACAATATACTTTATAGGGTGTCCCATATATGGTGTAGAAACGACAAACGGAATCACAAACGGAATTACTTACAGTGAAGGGTATAAAAAGTTGAAAATGTTTGTTTTTAAACTTACTATCAATTTTATTGATTATATATTTTGGTTTTAATAGTCTTCCAATTTTCGAAGCTAATTGTCCTCCATAACTAAAGCCAAACATAAAAATTTTCTTTGGATTAAAACCGATTTGAATTAATTGTAAAATTTCTTCATATAAAGTCTCAGTTAATGCATTGAATTTTTGCAATAATTCGATATAAGATTTCTTAGACCAGTAACTGTAGTCCACACAAATGAGGCATCCTTCGCGATGAAACGTTAAACCTTCAAAAAAAAAAAAAAACCAATTCAATTCACTTTAGAGAATTTTAATTTTGAAAATTTTTCAAAAATATTTAAAAAAATTTTTTTTTTTTTAATTTTTAAACAAATGGCAAATATTGATTAAAATAATGTTCATTGAATACCTATTTTTGCATTAATCCTAAACTAAAGTAATTCCGCCATAATCATAGTCACAAAAAAGTAGGCTTTTATTAAGAGCTGACGTTTGTTCATAAAAATTTTATGAATTTAAAAACGTTTTCAAAAAAATACTGTCTTTAGTGTGACTATGATTATGGGCCATTTTTTGTTAATATCAAAGAAGGAATTTCAAATTAACGCAAAAATACCAAAAATATTTCAATCTTGCAATAAGATTTCTGTATTCGTAGTTCTATTACACAATAGGCACTTAAAAGGCACATATACATAGAAGTTTGTATAAGACAGATTGACCGGGTTGGTATTGTGTGTTCCATAAAAAACAAGAAAGAAATTAATAAAAATCTAAAATTTCAGTTGTATTTTTGATTTTCTCAGGAATACGAGTATGTGGACCGATCGGTCTGATTTTTTGCAGATATTACAACTGTCATTGCTGCCAAAACTGCATACCTTGTTTTTTTTTTCCAATTTGTAGTTTAGAGAAAATACGCAAATATCCCTTTCAGAAAATAGTAAAAATATAGAGGTAGTCGCGTTTTTTTCTCATAGTTCAGGCTGGATTTCAATATCAATCTGAAGACAGCAATAACTGATAGATTGGTAGGGTAAACTTTTATGTACGTTGCCTAGGGACTTCGGAAAGTTGATTTAAACGACTCACGGACAGACAAACATATAGACGAACATCGCTTATTCGTCTCCGCTTTTTATAATGATTCTGACTTTATAGGGTGGCAAGTTACACACGGGATGGCACCCTTCGGACTTACAGTGAGGACTGTAAAAAGATTTTTATTAATTGTTTTATATGAAGGGGAAATAGTAGAGGGCGCAAAGCGTTGTATGACTCCAGTAGCCTAATTATTAAGAAAATTATGTCCGGACCCAGTCCGACTCTTCACTGTTGTAACCAAATATTTATATTTTTCAATTCGCCAATTGTTGAATCTGAACTTTTCATGGTGTAAGTAAACCAGATGACACTGAGATGCCCGCTGAATGCTGCATGATTGAGGCCCCACCTGTCATAACTTAAGAGAGAAAAAAAATTTTGCGTTTCGCTCTGGCACACTTATTGATTTCAACCACCGGAAATAATTTTCGACAAGAGCGAATTTCAAAAGCAAAGTAAATCACTGCTATCGCGAATTCTTGTTCCCTTGAATTTTTCATTCCCCTCGAAAGAAAAATTGCTATCAGGAATCTCACGTGAGATTTTTTACAGAGTGATAGCCATATTGAAAAAAAAATTATATTATAGGTTTAAAATTGAAAATAGTTATTACAGACTTATCGTAAAATAAACAAAAAATTAAAGTTTGTATTCAAAATCCAAAAATAATTTTAAAATAGCTATTAAACATTTTAAATTGTTTTACGTTTCTGTCTGGCAACTCTTTTCAGTTTTAGCTGTCACTATGAAATTAGTGAAGCTTAAAAGTAGTGTCGATGACTACAAACCCGGTACACAATAAACCACTTTGCTAGGCAAAAAAACATATTTATTTTCAATTCTGTGAAAAAATATATGTCTTTTATTAAACATATAATTAAAAAAAAAAAAGTTTTTTCAAAAATTAAAAGAAAAACTTGCATAAAAAACATTTTTAGTAACGAAAATATAAAAAGTATTCGAGTACTGGGTTTGCTTCAAAACAAAAAAAAAGTATATAACAATGGAAGAAAATAAAATTATAAAAATGAGCTCAGAAGATTTATTTATTTATTTAATTATTAAGAAAATTTTCCTTACAGACATTTGTAATATTCAGTATTTGAATTCTTATTTATAACAGTATAAAGAATATAACAAAAAGTATACAGAAACAAAGATTCATAGCAATATAAATACCAGGTATATTATGAATTTAGAAAATCAATTATTAATTTTTTAATAATATTACGACTTGTGGAAAAATCAATGAATCTATACATTTGGTTAAATGTGTTGCACATTCTTCTGAGCGGATCGGCATCGGCAAAATTAGCTCTATAAAACGAAACTGATAGCGGTACATAATAACGAGATAGTCGCTGTGGTACGTTAAATGAAATTTCATTTATTAAAAATCCAGCACTTATATCACCTTTAATAACATCCAAAATAAATGACACATTCAGCATCGTTCTACGGCTCTTTAAAGTTGGAAGTTTAATAAGAGCAAGTCGTGCAGAATATGATGGCAGGTTGAGAGGATCAAAATGCAGACTTCTTAGACAAAACAACAGAAACTGTTTTTGCACCGACTCGATTGAATTGGAATGCACTTGGTACATGGGATCCCAGATAACAGACCCAAATTCCAAAATTGGGCGTACTAAAGCAGTATACAAAAATTTAGTAATATATGGATCATCAAATTCTCTAGACCAGCGCTTTATAAATCCCAGCGTGACTCTAGCCCTGTTAACAGTACTTGTAATATGCGGGGGTGAAAGTCAGTTTTGTGTCAAATAATATTCCAAGATCCTGGAAAGTGTTCACAGCAACCACTTGAAAACTACCAAGCACATAATTTACGGCCTTTGCGTTATATCTTGCAAATCGCATGAGCTTACATTTTTTTACATTGAGTTCCATTAAATTTACATTGCACCATTCGTAAAAAGAATTCAAGTCAATTTGAAGACGCTGTTGTTCAATTTGATTGTCATGTGAAATGAAAATTTTTTACATCATCAGCATACATTAAGATATTTGAAAACTTTATTATCTGAGGTAGGTCATTAATAAATAACGAAAATAGTAAAGGACCCAGGTGGCTACCTTGTGGAACTTCAGATGTCACCTTAATACTTTTTGAAAACACGTTTTTAAAGCAAACCTTCTGTGTTCTATTTGATATATATGCATGAGACTTGAGGTAAGTTTATGCAAAATTTAAAAAAGTTGCGATTCTGAAATATTTTTTATATTTCCAGAACAAAAAAACAATAACTGATTCAAAGAGACCTCGATGCGAAAACTGGAGCGAAGTTGATAAGGTATGTATATACATATAGTGTAGTGTAGTTTTCTAAAGAATAATCTTTCATGTATGCATGTCTTACAGGAGTTATTAAAGAAAGGGAAGGATATTGAAAACAAGAACACGAACACATACACGAACCACGCAAAAAAAAGAGCTTGGCAAGATATTGTATTTGTATACTTTTCCTGGTTGGCTATTGGATAAGTGCACAATAGTCTCTGTAAAAATAGGAAATTTTAAAAAGAACTAGGTATTTTTAACACGTTTACTTACCTATACGACGTATTCTATTTATTGCATCCATAACTAATTTTAAATTTTTTGAACTTTTTTAAATTGTGTTAATTAAATATCAAGAAAAAATGTTTTTTCTATATTTTTGTTTTTGATAAAAAAAAAAACAAAAAAAGGAAATTGTTAAGCACAAAATTAAATGTCAATTTATTTTTGGTTTTTAGAAGGATGAAACCAATAATAAAATTTTTGTATATATTTTTGGTTTGTTATAGGTCTAAGTCGCTATTATTTTAGGAATATTTGCCTATTATTGGTTTATTTTCGTGTTTCGAGACGTTATGAATATGGCTGTGAGAATGTATAATAAAAAATAATTTATTAAATTTTCTAAGCTTTCAAGAGATAAACAATAAATTTTTGTAATTCACGAATGGTTCTGGTGCCAACTTTTATTGTTAAAGGTACTGACCACTATCCTACGCGATCGTACGATTATGTTAAAATAATGTGTAACAGAATTCTGTCCTACTTGACGAAATCGCTTTAAAATGGCGAACTTTATGCCACATTATTATACAAAAAAAGATGCAAAAACATATGTTTACTCTGCTTAATACTTTTAAAAGTATTCATTTTCTTCTTTGCCACAAAATATCTTTTTTACAAATATGTACAATGAAAAATAACTTAAATATTTGTATAAACAAAACACAATCTTGGTATTGCTGCTATTTTTCTGCCTTGAACATAGAAAATGCAACTCTGATCGCACAGATAAAATTTATTTTATGAAAATTTTCATAACATTAAGAAATCGGACAGACCTGTCAAAAAGTCTGCTTGTTCAATACACACATGGGTTTTTAGACAGATCGTACGACTAATTAGGATAGTGAGTCAGTACCTTAAGCAGTTTTCAGTGACCAGTGCATATAAATAAAAAATTTCAGTAATTTTATAAGATTTTAAGAGCAAAAAATTAATTTTTTTTGTTAAAGCAATTTATGAATGGTTCTTCGAAATAGTAAAGGTGTCAACTGTTGTGGATAAACGATTTTATTAGAAAATAATTGAATTTTTTATAGGTGACAACCACTTTTTAATTCTCTTTTTAAAAAATTGCTAAGTTCTGCTTGATAAATTAAATTTTAAGAAAAAAACAAACAAAAATATTTTTGTTTGCCAGCAAAAAGTAAGTGAACGGATTAAAGCAAAAAAGTGAACAAAACAAGGGAAAAAATATTTACGATAAAGGGAATGTGCAGGCAGGGAATTCATTCTTAATTGGTATCCTAGTGAAAGTGAACAAAATTCGAGGGGAATGATATTCATGATCATGGTGAACATATTTTGGACTGTATTTAGTTGAATGTACTAGTATAAATAACAATATGTTGTATCATCATACTGAAAAAATATTTTAAACAAATTTCAGACATTTTTCAGCTGTTAAGAGAAGAAATAAGGCAATACTTCAAATTCAATATTTTATTATTTAAATATAAATATAACTATTTTATTTAAATTTTAAATCATGAACTTTGGGCGTTTTATATAAAAATGAAAAAATATTTATTAATTTTTCTTTCTTAATATTTCGCTATCGGTTAAGTAGCACCTTCAACAAAAATTTAATAAATAAAAATTCAGTTTCTTGTATCTTTCTTAATATTTAGTGGGAAAAACATCAGAATTTTTTTAAATTTCTATATACTTTATTTTTAATAAAATAAAATAAATGACAACGAATGGTTTTGATTTTTTTACATGCATGTTAGAGGCAAGCAACAAAATTCATTATAATTTTTGAATGAATGCGTGCCAAAAGCAATGAAATTCAGCCGTAAATGGCTTTTGGGTTTTTGAGGGATTTCGTCTAAAATACAAAACAGATGGTATGCAGTTTTATCAGAAATAACAGTCATATAAAAAAAGTTAAAAGCATTCGTTTTCGCAACACATTTCTATAAGCATCATCAGGCCTCTCAGTCTACAATAATACTTAAAAATTTACCAATTTTACATCCATTTGGCTATTCAAATATTTAAAGACTCTTTATTAATATTTATTTATTATTTACTTGATTTTCAATAAGAATTTATATTAATATTTACTTTATTGTATCAATTCACTTTTTAAATTTCTTTTTTATTTTTGACTCCATACAGTACATATGCTTGTAGACATCAAATAGAACGAGCTTTAAATAAAAAAATAACATTGCTATCACACCTAAGAAAAACACATATGTTATATTTCAAAGGGATCAGATTATGTGAATACTTTTTTGTATGTTAAATTTCGACATTCCATATGATTTGTACACATAAGTTTTATTTGTGGTCACATTGCGAATAATTTTATTTGCTCAAAATCAGCTGTTTTTCTGTTTGGCGCTAAGAAATATTTTGTGGTCAGATTATAGCAAACAAATATTTGCTGTTTTTTTATTTTTTTTGCCAAATGTTTGTCTAATGTGACCGTACCTTAAGATTTGCTTCCTGTAACAGTAGGGGAGAAACTGGGAGAACTGGATAAAAACAGCTAGTTTTCAATGAAATAAAACACAATTTTTTATGAATTAATTAAAAAAAAAAACAAATTTTTTGAGCCCTATCAAAGGTATTTTGGCAATTTTAAAACATATGGCCCAAAATAAAGAAACACTTTATTTTTCATGACAAATTTTTTTTTTGATGTGTGAATAGAATGTGGTACAGAAAATTCTCAGCAATTTTTTTTCAGACAAGGCTTGAGGCTGACTTCACACATCAATCTTCACACAAAATATAAAGTGCAGAAAAAAATTTTGCTCTGAACAAATGAATGCAGTCAGCTTTTATTCTATTCTACTCATGCTCTTCAACTCTCTCGTACTTATACCAAATCACAAAATTAAAATTTCCCACAATCATGCTACTAGAAATTCACTTTAAAATAACATAAGCGTTATGCGTTATGTTGAATTCGCACACATTTGCAACAAACTTATTTTTTCTTTTATAAAAATTGTGAATTGACTTACGTTCTCTTAGTTGGGAAATCCATTCGGTATTGCAGCTTTCGGTCCATCCATGGAAAATAAATGAGATTTTTTCATACAAACAAGAGTTGACGATGTAGAGATATGTTTGATCAAATAAATTAACTCCCGCTGAAGTTTTCGTTAGCACCTTTCCATTTCTAAAATAATTTAAATTAAACAAAAATTATCCAAAGTTTATATCCTAGTGCTGTTTGATAACTCTGTGACTTTTTGAATAAAAACATAACATAATCTCCTTGTCCAGCGTTTTTTTTAATTTTTATTCCTTCCAAAGCTTCTCAAAGCCTTTAACCCTGAATAACCTATCTTCTTTTTAATACATTTACACCAATTTCGTCTAACGTGCACTTCAATTTGCATCTAAGAAACCAAGTACTTCAAATATTTATTACTTAAAATCAAAATGCTATAGGTTTTAATATTTTTAAACTAAATTAACTTTTTTTATAATTAATGACTTATACATTCGACCCGAATGTCTTACCACTCAGCCATTTCTTCTGGTTTGGAAAAAGAAAATAATAGCATGGGCTAAACCTAGAGAATATGCTGGACAGGGTAGCAGTTCGTCGCCCAATTTAGGGATTTTTGCCATAGCGACTACACAGGTGTGCACTATTGCATTATCTTGATGGAACAGCACTTTTTTCGCCAAATATGGTCGTTTTTGTTTTAAATCAATATCGTTCCTTCTACCCTTCTATGTGAATGAAACTGCGAGAATCCCAAAAAACTGTGGTCATGGGCTTGTTGGCTGACAGACCCACCTTGAAATTTTGTGGTACACGTTCAATCGGTTAAAATCCACTGTTTTGATTCTATCTTAGTTTCTGGGGTATTGTGATGAATCCATATCCATTGCTTTGTAATGGTTACATGGTTGCGCTTATGTTCGAGTGTGAGCATTTGGCGGATAGCTTTTTCATGTCCAAATATTCAAGTAAAATGTGATGGCTATAGCCTCAACCATCTCATGTATTTTCATTTTCCTGTCGTAATGAATTTTATAGAGGATTTCTGGCCGATCTGAAAGCTGGAACACCCACATCGGAGCTCAGTAAGCCACTTTTTAAATTCAGCAGTCTTGCATTTAAAGTTACTGCACGGGAAATTCAAAAAGTCACGTAATTACCATAAACCCCTCGTAGTTTATTTTTCCAGACCATTTACAATAAACCAAAAATTCAACTCAATAAATTTACATTTTCTCTTTTTAATACTGAAAATATCAACTTTTCTCACTTTTGAGTTGATATTTAAGTGCACAACAAAGAGTTGCATTTTGATTTTGACTTCATTAACGTGCAATCAATTTTTAATTGCGCAATTATTGAATGGAAATTTGTATGGTAAATTGAGCTCAATAAAGGCGAAAATTGCGTAAAATGCTTAATTGCTCAATTAACGTGTATGTCTGAACAGCCTATAACATAAGAGGGGATGTAGAGTTGAAGAAAAGCAGGGCACAATTCAACTAATAAATTTGTTCGTCAGGTCATGCGTAAATTTTGGTAAATCAGTTGCTTTGAAAATCTTTGTGCAATATGATGATTACATTTTGATTTTGTAAAAAGGTGTATGTGAATGCTTATGAATAGCGGAGTCGAATAAGCAATGTTCGTCTGTCTGTCTGTGTAGTCGTTGAAATCAACTTTCTGTAATTCCTAGACTACGTACAGAGCAATTAAATATACCAATCTGTCAGTTGTTTCTCGATTTGAGTTGCTATTGATATTCAGCCGGTTCGGCGAAGCAATAAGTCAAAAGCCGCGGTAAAATTTTTCTTAGTGCCTTTTTTTATATTTTGTCTTAAATACATAACGGACAAAAAAATAGTAAGCAGTTTTGTGAAAAATAAAAATAATACTATCTGTGCAAAAAATCAGAAGGATCGGCAAACAAATGGCAGAGAAAAATTAATAAATACATCCGAAATGTTTTTTTTAAGGAAATTTTTAAGCTGTACCTAAGCGTAATGTTTGTGCATGCAAACACAAAATAAGGCAGTCGGTCTTATACAAACGTGTGTGTACGAGTATTATATGTCGTAGTGATGGCACTATATTTTATTATTATTTTTATCATTATGACCCATGATCGCAGCGCGACCTTTAAGATCTTTTGTGCTGCCCAGATACTAACTACAATCCAAGACTTCTTACGAATCTCGTAACTGTTGTAGGACTAGTCTTGCCTAGAGCATCTGGGGCCAATACCACACTTCCCAATCAGCTTATTCTACGTCATGCTACCACTGGGCACTCGCCCAACAGAAACGACAGGAGTCGTTTGCATTACACCGATTTTACTCATGTGATAGTTTAGTCTACAATAGCCCGCAAGTAGTTCAACGTAGAGTTTAATGTCATTTCTGCTGAGGTTCAAAACAACATTTGCCCTAATGCGCTCGAAGTTGATGAGTCTTTTTAACTAGCGCATGCCCACTTCAGCTCTCCTGCAGTCTTATAGACTTCGTTTCTCCTCCTTGCCGTTAATTTGAAGTTCTTTATTGATATTAAATATCTAATTAAATATGTTTTCGGTTTAAAATATGTTTTCTTACAGATTTTGATGCGCTAAACTCAAATCCGTTTTCGGTTTTTCTCCATCTCGTAGGGATTTTTTTTATGGGGGTGGCAATTTTTCCCCCCTAAATTAGTCAGGTACGAAGACATATTTCAGCATAACTCGAGAACGGCTCATCCGATTTTCATAAACAAAACACCAAAAGATGCGTAACAAAATTATATTTAATTTAATTTAATATAATTTTTTTCTATATTTTATCGTTTTGGAATTATTCAAAAATTTAAGAGGGGAAAAAATGTTTTTCTTGCAAAATTCGCGTTTTTTTTCACTTTAAAAATGCAATAAAAAAAAAGAAAAAGCAAAAATGTTATATTTTGCACATTTTTCTGAGTGAAATACCTCAAGAATAAAAAGGTATAAATCATGAAAATCGAATAACAAATGCGGATTTTATTCTCAAATTACCGAAGGTACCCAATATTGAACGAATATGTGTGACATTTATGGCCTTGAAAAAGCCAACCCTATTATCTCACACACCGATTAGCGAAGGTCTGCTATTACAAATTAGCCTATTTTCCGCAGAAAGGATTATTTGTTTTTCCTTGAAGTAATAAACATGTACACTAATTAATAGATAGTGCTAATTGTTTCTTGGAATCTGTTTAAGACTTTAGGTACTACCTAATGTTAATATGCATTTGAAAAGATGACAGGAGAATCGTGTGTATGTGTGTGTGTGGTAATAGGGGAAATGACAGGTACGCATGTGTACCAAATTAGTTTTAAAATTTAGTATTTAAGGAAGATAGTTTTTAAAAATAAACAGAGTTTTTTATCAACCATCGTAGAGTGAATTTACAACCGCTCTACATTAATTGAAAACAGCAGTGTTTTATTTTACATCGCTTGAAACAGCTCTCAGTAGACATACCAATATTCAAGTGAACAGTGCTGTTGTCTGTTAATCATGGCTACAAGGAGTTGTGTTATTTCTCCAAACAGTTTTTGTTATATCTGTGGTGAATTCACTATTAAAAGTCAACAGTGATTTTGTAAGGAAAGTTTATTTTGCCTACTTTAAATTAAAACTTGGTCATCAAGATAAACCATGGGCCCCGCATAAGGTGTGTAGAAGATGCGAAGAAGATCTTCGTTTGTGGTTTAAGGGAAAGAAAAAAAATGCATTTCGATTTAGAATTCCTATGATATGGCGTGAGCAGAAAAATCACACCACTGACTGATACTTCTGCTCAGTTGACGTAAAGGGATTCAATTTAAAAAACAAAAGAAACATAAGTTATCCTAATCTTGACTCAGCTATACGTCCAGTGCTCCATAGCTCCGAGATATCTATCCCGCAGCCACCTTCCAGTTTGGATGAATACCCTAGTGAGTTGGAGGACGAAGCTACATTACCACCTCCAGGTGAATCAAGCTCAGATTTATCTTTTGACGAAGATGGAAGTAAAAGAAGAAGAGGTTTCATAAAGAACATGAATAAGTATACATATGTATCAAAATAATGTTTCGTTTGCTTTAAAAAAATATTTATTGTTTGAAAATTTTGAATAAAGGAGTGCTTTAACCAATTTTTTGTGTTTGAATTTGCAAAAAATCCTTATGTGATAGAAAAAAATGGCCATCACTTTTGAAATCAGCGCACTTTAAAACATATAATTCAGTAAAAATATCTCATGCAGACCCTTGGTATTGTTAACTAGTGTTTATTATAATTTAAATTGTTATAGAATAAAAAATCAATAAACATATTAAAAAAAAAAAGAAAATAACTTTTTATTTGTAAATTTATTTTTATATTGATTTTTCACTCCAATAACCAGTAAATAACTGGATTGTCCTGTAGATTGGTGGCCAGCGCGCTAACCTATCATTTTGGAGGAGGCAGATTTGATTCCTGCCCAGACCTTGGGGGCCAATGGTCAAAGTCATCCGTGCTCGTTAAAAATTTAATCTTAGAATTAATTTATAATATCAAATAATAAATAATAATAAGTAAATAAATTTTTATAACACGACCTCAAGCTTTTTTTTTTATATTTCAGAAGAATGTGGAAAATGGAAAATGTGATTATTTGACTAACACATAAAATCCATGTTTATCTACAAAAAGTTGTAAAAGCAAATTGAAATTTGTAGTTTTTTAATACTGCCTATTATCTCGGATGTAATATCAATTGACAGTTTGTCAAAAAATTATTTTCTCTTCGCCGTGAGTATTTTGTTTCATCTGTCATATAATTTACCTTGGAGTTTTCTTCCTGGTTGTTTCGCGTTATAAATTAATAGTTTAGATTAATAGGTATCATTAAATAATTATAAGTACGATTCTATTCTTCACAGCACTGGAAAGCAGTAAAGTGAATGACATATTTTAATTATTAAGAATATTTTTATTTTACTTTAAAAATTTCAATTTATATGCCGAACACTAAAAAACCTATTTTTTTTTATTATTATTCATCAAGTAATTGTTTATTTCATTTACATAATTGATGATAGTCCTAAAATTCTACAGGCCTTTTTGTGAACTTACTTAGGTTACTTAGTTCACAGCACTAAAAAATTAAACTAAATTTAACAAGGGCACTCTTAGAGATACACCGATTATTTTTATTATAAATTCAACAATTTTTAAAAAATTTTAAAAATTATTATAAAAAAGAACTTTCTAATGAAATTTCAAATCTTGAATCAAATAACATACACACATGTATACTTGCTGTTGTTAATATCCGGGACGGTATAGCCATGGACCAAATCCTGTTTAATTTCAAATAAAAAAGTCAAATTAAAGGCAAAATTAAAAAAAAAAATCTCTTTCAATAAAATTTCTGTATTTGAAGCTCTTTTACTCTCACGGCATTTAAAAGACACGTTTGTATAAGAGCGTTTTCTTTTCTAACAAAAATGTTGCATATATTCTGACATCCGAGAATGTTTGCGTTCTATTGTAAAAAAAAATTTAATAGTTAAAAACATTATCAAGTTCTTTTCTCAATATGTTGCATATAAAATATGCTAAAATGGTTTTGCACTCTATTTATAAGTGAGGGTGAGATACTGTCCTTTTTTACAACTGTGTCAACTACTTGTTTACACAATTAATTAAATTATTTATTTTGCATTTATATGAAAAACGAGATTCAACATTTTCTCCGTCAAGATATTCTTCATAAAAATCCATTATTGGTCACTTTTGAAGCAAACATTAATTTTTATTTTATTTTAAGTGCAAAGTTTTTTGTGTCAGCTGTTTATCAGTTGTGTTAACGTAATCGGATTTAGCAAATCGCTCTAAAAGCGGTAAACATATAAAAATGTTGCACCATAAACTTATTTTTGTTCTATTGAAACCATAAAAAAGGCATCACTTTGTGCAGTGTGTTTTTTGAGAAGAGAAAACGTCATAAGAGCGATTGCATGGTTTTGATTTTTGTCATTTCTGATAAAACTATGTATCACGTTTTATTGTCCGCTTTGTGTTTTAGATAAAATAACCAAAAAACTCACTCAGAAAATTTGTGGTTAACCCATCGGGCTGAATTTCAATAGCAAACTGATGACAGCAACAACTGACAGATTGATATGTTAAAGTTTTCTGTACGTTGTCTAGGGACTTTAGAAATCGACTCGGCTTCTGAGTCACAAACTTATACAGGGTAGCCCAAATAAGACCAGCTGATGTAAAACACAAATAACTTTTTTATTTTTTAACATAATTTATTTTTTCTTTTTGCAGATTATAACTGAACTCTTGGAAATTTAAAATGAATACGTACAGTCCACAACAACGCATTAAAATTATCGATTTTTATTATTCTTCTCAGCGATCAATTGTTCTGACGCAGCGAAATTATCGCCGTTTTTTTAACGTAAGATCAGCGCCCACATCTTAAATGATTCGCCGTTTTGAGGAACTGGGTTCAGTTGCCGACCGTCCAGGAAAAAAAGAACAGCAGAGTGTTGCAAATGATCCATCTGTCTCAACGCGATGCCGTTCCGGCTAATTGGGTATACCCAGAACAACATTACTGATAATTTTAAAGCTGGATCTTAAGATGTATCCATACAAAGTTCAAATTGTGCAACAGCTTCTACCGCAAGACCCCCAACAACAACTACAATACGCTCACTAGGTCTCATTTGGGCCACCCGTTATTTATATGACAAGTTTTTCACTTTTTCCTCAATTTTGGCTGTTTATATCACAGTGGACCTTAAAGTCGATATACTCGTAATACATGTTATCAGTGAAATTCAGCTTCATTTATATGCCAATAATTTATGAGCCAATCAGCTGAATTACTGCTCATATTTGCGTGATGTTATACTTGATACGTAAGTTTTAGCAACGAAAAGTTTTTCAATTAAATAAAACATTTTGTTTTATTTAAAATAAAAAAAATCTATATAAAAAGTCATGTTTTTAAGTCTCTATCATAGTGTAATTATATCAAGTGGCAGCAAGTCTACATGTGTTTTTTGTTTAAATTTGTATTTTATTAGATTTTAATATCAAAATTTTTTTTCATTTTGCTTTGTTTGTTTACGAAATAATATTATTATGCTATGTTCTCCTTCTTGATTTTGACATTCCATATCTTATTTTACACTAACAACATATGTGGTGCGTATACTTTGTATAATCATACTATGGTCTCTATTTAAATTCGGTAAAATTTTATAATTTGTAGAATTTTTTCCCTGCCAACAAAATGATCATAATTAATCGGCCAGTTTCCATTACTCACATACAGGCAGACATCTTACCTGTAGTATATGAAATAGAGCGTTTTTTGCATGATTTGCAAATTGTGCCGGTCATCGGATAAATTTTGTTTAAAATTTTTTGTTGTTATTGTAGTAAATTGAGATGTTAAAGGTACAATTTCAATATATTTCAGATTATTATTTCGATTCACTTCAGCCGCACATGAACTCTTTGAAATATAAAGTGGAGTCATGTACTGCAGTAAAAATATTATTAAATATTTAAAGAATTTTGTATGAAAACACATAACACACAGAAACTAATACAAAACAAATAAAATCTTTAATTGGCAACGATCTGCTTATGAAAGCAATTCTGAATAAACTGGGAAAAGAAAAATAAAAAAAAATATTTGGGAGAAAAGAAACGGTAGAAGCTAAGTTTCATACAAGCAGATTTCTTACAAGTTCTTAAGTACGAGTACAGAGATGGAAAATTTAAATTTTGGAATTGATGTGTGTTAAACTGTACTGGCAGGCGATTCTATTGATGTAATAGTGAATAGCTTCCTTTTACGACCCCCTTGCGATTCTTACAGATTACTGACAATCAAACTTCGTAGAGCTAAACGGCCGATTACTTGCATTCACACTCAATATGTTTTTTTTTTTTTTTTTATTTAGGACCAGCACTCTGGGAATGGCCCCTACTCATGCAATGCTTTTTGATGGAACTAGGAAAATAGGTTGTGGGAAGGAGGATAGAGGGAGTGGTGTCTATGAACATTCGATTTGAATTTTCCCAAATTGTAGGAATCAGGAAAGATGTCAGCAGAAAGTATATTCCTGTCTGTAATGCGTAGGACGATCCACTGGCCAATCGACCACAAAGGGATGTGCTCTTGCTAAAAAACGAGTGGCTAGTGTGAATCAGTGGGCTTCGGGAGCAAGATCCCTAACTTCATTAGAACACAACTAGGATTTCAGAGGAGAGTATTTTATAGTTTGCAATTTGCTGACATTAATTTTCCAAATATTTAAATTTTTTTGTTTTTAATTTGTATCGAATATAGAGTAAAATATTGCGAAAAAATTAACTTAAAAAATAATTTAAGTTACGACACTAGTGAAATGAATTAGTGACATGTTTTATATGTTTTGTAGCAAATTTGACTACTGAAACTATCCTCCTTACCAAGGTTGATCTTCTCCCGCAAGGCAGATGGTATTTGAAGTTCCCTTTTACTGTCTTAATTTAAATTATGCTGCCCATCTAGTCTATGTGTATGTGGCCGTCTCGTTTACCGTTGCAAGATCTTCGGCTAGAATTAATCTCGGCTCCGGATCGTACAATTTTTTTTAAATTCTATATTTAATATCATGAACTAAATTTTCCATCTCTGCAACACTATACAGTTTTCTAATTTATTACCAATTTGTGCCCAGAAAAGAAAGTTACAAAATACTTAGTTACGGCTCTATCTTATTTCTTTTAATTGTAATGCGAAATTAAATAATTTTTGAGTACTTTTACAATAGAAGACATAAAACAAAACAAAAAAAACGGTTTAATCATTAAGCAAATGAGATTTTTGTTTTTTTTTTTTATCGTGTTTACTATTTGTTTTTGGGGAATTTATTATCATTTTAAGAATGTCATTGAAAATTTTGATATTTCACATTTGTGTGGGTATGCCTTCACTGTTCACTAACACATACAAGTGAGATAGAGAGAGAGAGAGAGAGAGAGAGAGCTTCACATGTGAATACTTACGTGTGTGTGTTGGCGTAATAAAAAGTACATTGTTTTTGGAATTTTATGCTACAATACAAGCACACACAATTAACGTAGAGAAGGTGGTCAAAACTTGTTTTATTTCATCACTTAAGAAAACAAATAAAATAAATAAAAAAAAAAAGCTTTTTCTTTCGTAAAGAAAATTTAGCTAACACTACAAAAAGCTACAATAGATAGATACAAGCAGAGCTGAGATTTTCATGCAAATACGAGCTTTATAATCTGAGATAAAAAGTAATTTTTTATCAAATATTGTTACGTTTTTAAACTATCAGAAATAAATAATGAGAATTTCACTTTTCTCAACATTAATTTGAAAAAACACACTTTTATTAAACCGTCACAAGGACACTTTCTTGTTTATGACACACCTTGTTTACTGTGTAACTGACTCAACTCAAACTCAATGCTGTGCCAATCACAGTATTGCTCTTTATACCGTTTCACCTAAATCTAAAATCTTCTTAATTTATCAAGTATTGAAAACAAACCGTAACGATCATTCCAACTCAGCCCAGAACCTTCTAGATTTTTCTAGTAACAATACCAAGCTGTAACGGCATTATCACAAATATAAATACTACAGATCTTAATTAAATCATAATTAAAATCAATATCACGTTCTGTTCTCAACATGTTGCATATAAAAGATGCTAAAATGGTACAACTGTGTCAACTACACAGAAAACAAACTTCGGTTGTGATACTCGAATTCGTTGCCAATCGAATCTTGACGGTTGCATGTACTATCATAGAATTCGAGTACACCAACTGAAATAATTCGGCAGGCGCAACTGAAATATTACAAAAAGTATTGCCACTAAAATAAAATTATCTTAATTTTCACTATTTATTAAAGCCACAAACCAAATTGTGGCAAAAACATAAAAAGTACAACAAAATAGAGGAACAAAACAATACATATCAATTGCAATAAAAATTAAAAATTCAATAATTCAAAGCAAAAATTCACTTCTGCTTTCATTTCTTTGTTTGCCACTTCCTTGTGTAGGTCTTACTAGTTTAGTTCATGAAATACATTCGTGTCTCTCTGAAAATATATTAAACCACAATACAAAACTTCAGTATAAACTCGACACATGTATGAAGGGAAAAAACTCACCAAATATATTATACATATTGCGGCAAATGGCCCATTGATTTTCCTGTTAGCGGCCAAAAGCGATTAATTAGTATTGTAATGATTTCTTTTATGTTAAAAATAAAATTTGTTTGCTATTTTTTAGCTTATGATATATTGGATAAACCAAACAATATAAAAGTTGTAAGAATCACCTTTTATTTGTGAATATAATTTTATTTCTACAAATAATGATAAGCTGTTATATAGGTAATAATAGAATTATTATTACAAAATATTAGTTAAAATAATTGATATTTTGAAATTGTAATCGATTTCCAAACAATCTTTTTTCTGTGTGTACTTGTTTACACAATTAATTAAATTATTTATTTTGCATTTATATGAAAAACGAGATTCAACATTTTCTCCGTCAAGATATTCTTCATAAAAATCCATTATTGGTCACTTTTGAAGCAAACATTAATTTTTATTTTATTTTAAGTGCAAAGTTTTTTGTGTCAGCTGTTTATCAGTTGTGTTAATGTAATCGGATTTAGCAAATCGCTCTAAAAGCGGTAAACATATAAAAATGTTGCACCATAAACTTATTTTTGTTCTATTGAAACCACAAAAAATGCATCACTTTGTGCAGTTTTAGGCAACCTGTTTAAAATATTACATAATTTAGAAGCAGTATGTTTTTTGAGAAGAGGAAACACCATTACTTAAACAATAAATTGCTATACATAAATACAATTTCTTATGAATAATAAGGCAGTGGCTCAACAGCATGATTCTTCGTAACAATATATTTTTGCGATCCAAGGAATTTACGAAAGAAAAATGTTATCAATTTGTTAGTAAGGAAACAAAGTTTTAATTCAGCAACTTTTTCTTAGTTTCACTTTAAAATTACCGATGTGTTCTTACACAAATATAATCACTGTTTGCATGAAATAGAAAATGGTTGTCCACAGTCAACAGTTGAAATAAATTTTAATATATAAAAAAAAAAATTATTTGTCACATCTGCTCCAGGCAATCGCCAGATAGTCTTGAATGTGGATCACTGAGATTTGGACCGCTAGTGTACCACTTTTTAACTAATCTATTACTTTAGATTTCTTTTAGTATCAATTGTATTTTTGGCTATTTTTCAAATTACGACTGCAATTGGTATTTTACTGACAGGATGCCATATATATGACACGTCCTCATTACCCTGTCATAGTCTATTCAGACTTGAAAGGTAATAAAGTCAATTAAATTTTAATTTTTGAGGCTGGTTTGGGTGTTCACACATATTCAATTGAGCTTTCGGATTTAAACATTTGACAACTGAAAATATTGCGACTTTTTTTTTATTGTTACGAAAAATCATGCTGCTTAGCCACTTTGTTATTAGGTCTGTTCAGTAACTAAAAATTGTTACAAAGTTGTAACAATTGTTACTGGAAAGTGTTCATTAACTCAAACAATTTGCAAGGAGAGAGCGTCAAAGGAGAGTAAAAAATTGAGAGACAAAAAAATTCTTGCAAATTTTTACTTGCAAGAATTATTCAAACAGCTGTTTTGTGTGTATGTTTACAAATCAAGTTTTCTAAAAGAAGTTTAAAATAAAAATATTTTGTAAAATTTCAGAAAATTTAAGACTATAAAAAATGTTGAAACAATAAGAAATTCAATAGCGCAATCTGGCAAGTTCATCAGCATTGAACTAGTAATTCGATCAGCGCCGGGCGATTTTTTCGCATCAAGATTTTTGATTGCCATTTTAATTGAGGGCAAACGCATCCTTATATGATTTTCAATGGAATCTCTGATGTATGGAGGATTAATATCACTATTTATGTCATGTGGAGTTAAAAAATTTTTTCAGACGGCTAGCAAAAGCATTTGCTCGTTTACTAGGGTTTTTAGCCCAACTAAGGTCCTTAAGTCTTAGTGGTGGTTCGGAGGAAGTAGGGCACTTCATATGCTTCACAGCTTTAAATAGGCTGTGGTCGGTTTTTGTTGTTGGATCCAAGTTACTTAAATAATTTGAATGACTCATGTTGTATACGCAGCTTTTCCTTAAGTATTTTTTGACACAAACTCAATTGGGTCTTTAAAGCTGGAGAACGATTTCTCTGCCATTCTCTTCTCAATTTTCTTTTTTGTCGGATGAGGGCTTCAATATCAGCTGATGACTTGAACGGTTTTCTCCTATACATTTTTCTCATTGGAGTTGCATTCCTAGCTGCACAAGTAATAACGTCTGTAAGGTGGTTCACAGCACATTGTATATCAGACGAGTTTCTTAGAGGGATGTTTTGGGAGAGATGAGAGCTCACATACGTTTTATACTTTAGCCAGTTCGTGTATCGGCTCGGATAGAACGTAGGAGATACTTCAGAGTTTATAAAACTAGTACGTAGTGTTATTATAGTCGGCGAATGATCAGATGATAAGTCATAAGTTGGTCTCTTTTAATATTCCTAATAACAGCGAAGTCAATAAAGTCTGGCTTTTTCTGGCTCACCGCCAGATCCGACATCTACACTATTTTGAGTACAGCTGCCTACCTCTTGGGCTAATAAGTCTAGAGCCCCAGTGGATATGTTTAGCGTTGTAGTCTCCTGCTGCCAGGAACTTGTGTCCCAATGTTGCGAAGAAACTTTTGAAATTGTACTTTCAGTTATGTGTCTTGGAGGACAATATACACATGAAATTGTGGTATGAAAATCAGTAAGACTTATAGAGGTTGCTGAATGAAATCATTCCCAAATTCTGGCATAACAAAGTGCCTCACGTTTTTACGCACAATGACGGCCCTGCCACCACATGCCTTTCCACTTGGATGTTTAGTGTCATAAGTAATGAACCCGTTAATTCTAAAGCAATTCTTTACAGTAAACTGTGTTTCGGATACCAAAAGGATGTCTACTTCCTGCCTGTGTAGGAAATTTTCTACCTCGAATTTTACCTTTGTTGTGTATGTTGTGAACATTTCTCACATCGTAGCCTTCATTATCAATAGCTTTCTTGATTTCTTCAGCAGGGACGGAACTGTCAATGCATTTTACCGCAACCACCAGGCCTTTACCACTTTTCAGTTGTTTCGTGTAGTAAATCTTTTTTTCGGCGTTAAGACTATTAACAATTAAACGATAATTCTTCTCAGTATGGGTTTGGATTTTGGTTTCCTGTATCTGTCCCCTTCGTATAGAAGCTACGTAAAAATTATCTTTTCTCACAATCTTTGATAAAAGGTTTACAATTGCGTTCGATGTTTGCTCGCGCAAATAGATAGGTGGAGGTTTGTGTTCCTTAGACGCAGGTTCTACTGGTGCATCGTCTGTGGGTGCAAGTATTGAAAATCTATTTTCGGAGACTGGTATCGTATCCGCCTGACTGCCTTTGTACTGTTTAGTTGTGTGCTCCTGTTGATTAGTTCTAGTACTAGCCTTACGTTTGGTAACAGTTACGTATCTGTGAATGCCGGTTTGTATTTCCTTACCTGCCGGAGTAGAATCTGTCTTTGATGTTGGTGTGCCAACTTCAGTTTTCGGAGTGGTTCCTGTTGGACTAGTTGCCTTTTTGTACTATTTGGTTATGTAGTTAAATTCTTTTAAATAAAACGACAGCTTATGGTTATCTACAAACTCGCTGTCGGTTCAGCGATGTCACAAGAAAACCTAAGCGAACGAAAGCAAATCACTCAAATTCGAATAAATTTGGATTCAGTGACGAAGACCGCTTTCTCTCACTTGACTTACGTGTGTCAGGTGCTGTCAAGTCGATAAATTTCAGTTTTTGTTATGATTTTGAGTGAAATTTTCAGAAATTGGTACTACTAATTTGCTTTGTGCATGTATATTATAAACAAATAACAAACAAAAAAAATGGTTGCGAATATATATATATATAAAGTTTTTTTTATTTTTATTATTATTATTTATTATTATTGAATCTCTCTATAAGAAAATTACAATAAGTATCGAAATCTTAACTGTAAAAAAGATAACTAGTTTCCTGTACCCAAATCTTGAGAATAAAAGAAATAGACTGTGAATAAATAAAAAAGTTAAATATCACTTCTCTTAAGCCTCCTGTGTCCCTCGAACTGTAATAGGCCTCTAGCGAGGGCGTTTGGATGTGTCGCCAGTTTGTGTACGTACTTAGTAAAATATTTTGGAATTTCCTCCCGAACCGTTGGAATTTCTAAATCTCTGTGGAAATTCTCATTTCTTATATACTAGAGGGCGCAGACTATTGTTCGTAAAATATTCGACTGTCTTCTTTGTAACTTTTGGATGTTAGATGCACACGCAGTTCCCCAAAGCTGATTTAATAATGGATTTATATAATAGAACTTTATATTCCAAAGTAAAAGATGAAAATGGACCTATTAGCCACATTAGTCGAGCTGCCTCAATGTGGCGTCACCATGTTAGGCGTCTGTCTAGATGGATTCCTAGATATTTAGTTTGGGTTTATACTGGAACAATGACGTTATTTATTTTTATTGGCGGACAATTTGCCTTTCTTAGTGTGAAAGTCACATGGGCACATTTTGGTGGATTTACTTTAATTTTCCATTTATTTAGCCAACCTTCCAGCTCGCTTATATGAGCTTGTAAGTGCTCAGACGCAGTTCCTGGATCTTTGTTCACACTTAAAAATGCCGTGTCATCTGCAAACGTTGACGTGATAGTATGTCGATTTGTAGGCATATCGGATGTATAGCCGATGTATAATAGCGGGCCAAGTATACTTCCTTGGGTGACGCCTGCGTTAAAGAGCGGGTCCTGGCTGTTAAGTATGCTCCGTCGTCAGTTTTCTTATTTATACTATCTCAGAAGACATAGTATGCATTATTCTTGCCATGTTTCCCGTTTTTTGTTTGTACTTTTATTTTCATTTATTGTTGCCATCTTTTCTTTATGGGTCCCAACTTGAAGTCGTTATCTTAGTCCGTAGTGCAGTTACCCCTATGATGACCCCGAGGGTCCCTTTGCATGCAGTGAGGTCCTCCTAAGGGATGACACAGACCTTATAGGCGCTTGTGTTTAGGCTATTAAGTTGGCCTGCATGGCCAACTTAACGGCAACGTGATTTAAAGCGTTCTCCAAGTCCTTGCCAAGGTTTTACCGGGACGGAAGGCAGCTGCGACATTAGCCTGAAAGCCGTTTCTACGCGATGTCACTCCCATGTACTAAGGTAACAGAATGCCACAGCTGTCAGCCCATAGTATTTGCCGGTTCATCAACGTTGCAGCAGTAGCCTGAGATGCACCGGTGTTCGCATGCCCTTCAGGCATATTTGCATACACACTTTAGCTACCGCCAGATCAGGTGATTCGGACGGCATTACCAGGGAATACCACGTAGAAGTAGTGAGATGCTTGTGCTATTCAGTGAAGGAATCACCTCTGGCTATTCCCAAGTGAATAGCGATCAGAAGGCTTTCAGCCTCAAACCATAAAGAAAAGAGTTTATAAAGCTGATGAAACACAAAACTGACGCAACCATGATTGAACAAGAGGAACACATGGTGAACGCTGTTCGTCAATGAATTGAAAATGACACAAGGCTCCCTAAGACCCCATGCTGATTTTGTGGGGACATTCATTACGTTAAATACTGTTCATATTCTAAGCATACGAGCATCAAATGGCAGCAATCAGGTCATAAGGACTGCTACTGCAATACCACCAACAAGCGTAAGGCAACAAAACGCAGATACGATTCATTCACACCACGCTCAAACTATGACACAAAAACAGTATTTTCTACAAAAATCGCAAATTTTAAAGAACTACGTAAGTTCGTCTTAGTTTCTATAAATAAGAACTCTATTCAACTACAAATCGACACAGCGTCAGACATGACTTCTTGGAACAAAATCGGAAAAACCACAAGCTTTTAAAACATATGACCCTGCTAATGATGCAGAATTTACAACAAAGGTCTGCATCGGTAAAACTACTAAATCACTTCGGTGTTACATTTCAAACATAAACAAACTTAACGTCATGGACATTGACTGGATTCAAGCATTTAATTTATGAAACATTTCTATTACATCATGGTGATACCAAATAAATTTTGAGGATCACGTTAGAGCTCTAAAAAAACAAATTTAGCACTGTTTTTAACAAGTCACCAGCCCTTTGTACCGAAACAAAGGTACCTATTCAACTTTTGTCAAATGCCAAGAAAGTTTTCATACCAAAGCGTCCAGTCCCATTTTCAGGTCGTATAGCTACAGAAAAGGAACTACAACCGATAATGCCGGTATTATAATACCTGTAGATACGTGAAAATGGGCAGCACCTATTATTGGAGACTGCTCTACAGGTTTGAGCAGCGTCATCGAATCGAATCAATATCCTCTACCAACACCCAAGGAAATACTTTCTGACGTTTATGATTGTAAAATTTTTAATCATCTTGATTTATCTTATGCTTACTTCAGGCAGAAATTGACGATGAAAGTAAGGAATTACTTACCGTAAATACACATAAAGGCCTTTTTCGATTCAACCGTTTGACGCCGGGTGTAAAATCCGCTCCGAGTGCATTCCAACGTATATGCACAGGCATTGAAGGTGCAAAAGCTTATCTAAATGACATAATGTTTGCCAGTAAAAATATACCTGAACATATATTAAATCTAGAAAAACGTCTTCTGCGAATTAATGAATTTGATTTGTGACTAAAATTCGAAAAATGTCAATTTTTCAAAAACAAAATTAAATATCTGGGACAGATAATAGTCGAAACTGGTATTTGCCCAGATCCTGAGAAAACTAAATTAATTCAGAACCTAAAAATTCCTGAAAATATATCAGAAGCAAGATCATTGCTGGGATCTATTAACTATTATGGAAAAAATGTGCCAAATATGAGGAAATTAAGAAAAGGCAAGAAGGAAACCATTTTCAAATGGACACCAGAGTGTCAAAGACCTCTAGACGAATTCAAATTTACTTCTTATACATTATAACCCAACACTACAAATACATGTAGCCGCTGATGCTTCCAGCCATGGTATTGGCGCATCATTTATCACACATTTCCGGACGATAGTTTCAAAGCCATATACCACGCGTCAAGATCATTAACAACAGCAGAAAAAAATTTGTCAAATAGAAAGTTCTATCGCATAATTTTTGGGGGCAAATTTACTCTACACACCGACCATAAGCCTCTAGTTACTATTTTTGGATCTAAAAAAGGCTTTATTGGCATATGAATTCGATATTAAATACACAAATACACAGGAATGCGGACATGCAGACGTGCTTTCAAGATTAATAAATTCACACGACAAACCATCAGATGATTATGTTATTGCTTCAATATGATCGTACAGGCTACTAAGAATGATGAGGTTTTTCAGAAAACTATACACTTTACTCGTATGAGTGTAGGCTGGCCGTATAACAAGAACAATATAGAACCGGAAGTAAATAGTACCATACTTTAATAGAAGACTCCCTATCATTCATAGATGACTGTTTACTTTTTAATACCCGCATAGTAATTCCAAATTTTTATAGTAAACTCATTTTAAAGCAACTACATTGTGGCCATTTCGCAATAAAACGATGCAAATCTTTGGCTCGCAGCTATGCTTATTGGCCAAATATAGAAAAGGATTTGAATATTTCATAAAAAAAATCCAAAAGATGTCAAACGACTGCTAAATTGCCAATTAAAACAGATTTACATTCTTGGCCAAATACAACTCGAAGTCTTGAAAGAGTCCATATCGACTACGCAGGTAATTACTATAGGATCTGCCAAATAACTCTTTTTTGTTTGAAAATGCTATAAAAATATCGAATGTAGCTTCGGCTGTGTGGCACGTAGCGCGGTCCTGTTGAAACCAAATGTTGCCAATATCCTCCTCTTCAATTTTTGTGAACAAAAATTCGTTCAACATGGCCCGATAACGATCGCCATTGACTAACGGCCACTCCTTTATCATTTTCGAAGAAAAATGGCCCAATTATTCCTCTGGACCAAAATCCGCACCAAACAGTGACTAGTTTTGGGTGCGTCGGCTTTTCAATGTATGCGTGCGTGTTTTCTGTGCCCCAAATGCGACAATTTTGCTTGTTTACATACCCGCCAAGATCAAAATGAGCTTCATTTGGAAAGATGATTTTTTGGCAAAATCGGCATCTTCTGTAAGTCGATCGCAGGCCAACTTAGCGAAGCGAAAACACAACCATATTCTTTCAGCGGAAGGATAAAACTAATTATCTGTCAAATCATGAGCTAAGTGTTACCATTCAGGAAACAAGCACTAGTTGGAAAAAAAACGTTCGATGGCGGACCCTATATAATACTTGTTTGTATAACAGAAAACAAAAATTATGTGTGTGTAATACATGGTCTGAGGGGGAGTTTGGTGAAGATGAGGTGAGTGAACAACAAGAACGGTTTTGCAGTGGGGACCATATCAACGATTTGGTGGTTAGAACCAATGGTCCAGGAAGGGAAGGCAGGTGGAGGGTGAACCCAAGAGTATCCATGTGCGAGTTAAGTCAACGAGCCATTCTAATAACAACTCAACCCATTCCCTGCCTATTAATCGGCAAAATTAATAAACTAAATATCCAATTTCAAAAAGTTCAGCGAACTAACTTCGCAATCCAATTTTAAAGAGTTCAGTAAACTTATTTCGCAAGTAACACTTCCTCATTGAAACACTTGTTATTTTTATTTCATGAAACTATAGCTGAGTAAGCATTCTAATTATTGATTAAATATTTAACTTTTAGCTTTTAAGTTGCAGTTTTAAGAAAGAAGTGAAATAATAAAGAACATAAAAATAAAATTTATTATTTTTTATTTTTTTTTAAACTCAACCTAACTCGGTCTCGTTAGTCGCGCGTATTATTATTATTCTTTTTATTGTAATGTATTAAAATCTTTTATTGTTTTCTTTGTACTATTGCAGTACTTCAGGAATATCCTAGTTCTTGGTGGTTTAGGTCATGTTTTAGTCTAGTTATTAGTAACTTAATTTACATCTTCAAAATTTTTTGTTATTGTTATGGTTCGTTGGTAGTAGGGGTGGGTTGGGACCTACCTTGAGAGTGAGTGTGAGCTAGTCGGCCACACCTCTACTATTCCCCGTAGCGTAAAGCTTTGTGCAGAAGACCCCACCCTAATATCATCAGCTGGTGTCTACACACAAACGAATTATATACCTAATCATAACATGTTTCATAGTTAACATGTTTCTAAAGTTAAAGATCTGGCTGTCTCTAGACCTATTCGAAACTTCCATGGGCCAAGAAACTAAAATTTAAATATATACATAATATATTTACACTTATATAATCTCTGCTTAGGGTTGATCGGTATTCTTATGGCTCAATCAAATTTAATAAAATATTGAACTGAGTTAAGGTGAACCTGGTGGACTTCTCAAAATAAGTCTGGGCTATTGTCCACTAAAATATTTAATCCGGTTGAGTAAGACCCGAACGACTCCGGGCTTTGGAAAAGCTCCTTATTACCCTGAAGGTGTCTACTCTGCATCACTTTCAAAAATATTAAATCTTCCAAATCGTTCATTTTTCACCATAAACTTTTTAACTTCTTTTAATAATTTTTTACAATTTTTGTTTTGTTATTGCTGAGCAGTAATGTGAGAACCACCTGTCATTTTTGTGATTTTGACGTACTTTATTGGAAAAATGTGAGTACAAGTGTTTCTGTAACAAAATTTTGCGAAAAAAGTCTCACTAGAACTGTCGAAACATCTCACATTTTAAAATGCATGAGAGAAGGGTGCGAAAGCAATGACAAAATGAAAATTAATAAACTTAAAACGTTTAAATTAATAAATTACCTAAAAAAAGTGGAATATTTTTTGTAGCTAACCCTCCGATTATGGTTTACAACACAAAAATGTTGTGTTGTCTCGCTTACAACACAACATTAATTGAACATGCGATTATGGTTCACAACATCTGGCTGTTGTGTACGTCACACAGTTGTATATTAATGTTAGTAGATTTTTTCTTAAAAATACAAACGTGCTTGCAAAAAACTGGGAAGTTGAAAAAAATCTACATTTAAAAAAAAGAAAAACCAAGTGCACTAAAATAAATATATTTTGTTAAAGTTAAATAAAACAAAAAAAAACTTGGAGATTAAGGTGTTTCAATTTTTTTTTTCGATAATGAGTATACAGAAAACAGACATCGAACGAGTTCGTCAAAAAAATTCAGAACAATTCCAACCCATTTGAACTGCTAAATAACGGGTAGCCCAAATGAGACCTAGTGAGCGTATTGTAGTCGTTGTTGGGGGTCTTGCGGTAGAAGCTGTTGCACAATTTGAACTTTGTATGGATATATCTTAAGATCCAGCTTTAAAATTCTCTGTAATGTTGTTCTGGGTATACCCAATTGGCCGGAACGGCGACGAGTTGAGACAGATGGATCATTTGCAACACTGCTGCACAGCTTCCACGTTGCCTTCAGTACGAATATTTCGATGAACACCTTTTCCTGGACGGTCGGCAACTGAACCCAGTTCCTCAAAACGGCGAATCATTTAAGATGTGGGCGCTTATCTTACGTTAAAAAAACGGCGATAATTTCGCTGCGTCAGAACAATTGATCGTTGAGAAGAATAATAAAAATCGATAATTTTAATGCGTTGTTGTGGACTGTACGTATTCATTTTAAATTTCCAAGAGTTCAGTTATAATCTGCAAAAAGAAAAAATAAATTATAAAATAAAAGTTATTTGTGTTTCACATCAGCTAGTCTTATTTGGGCCACCCTGTACATACAATGTTAACAAACATTATCTGGAATTAAATTTTTTAAATTATTGAACATAAACAACAGGTGAAACAGAGTATTTTTTTAAAACCATCAATCCGGTGTTTGCTTTTTGTTTTGTTTTTGCTGATGGTAGTTATAAGGAAGTAGAGTTAATGATATGATGCAGTTTCTCAGATAACTGTTTGTTGAATTTTAAATGAAATAATAAAAATCTTCAAAAAATCCGCTGAAAATGCATTTCCAACAATTTTACTTAAAAAATATTCTGCATTTTTATTTTTAAACCGACAAAAAAATTAATCACAACAATGAGACAACACCTAATAACCAGTTGTCTATTTTTATCATTTTTTACAACACATAAGACAACATGTTGTGAAGGTAAATCGCCGAAAATTAACATACACAATTGAAAAGACAACACAAAAGACAAGTGTTGTAAGCCGTAATCGCTATTCACAACACACAACACTAAAATAGTTAAGTGTTGGAAACCATAATCGGGGCCTACATATTGAAATTTTATGTGTATTCTTTGTTAATAAATTATTTTTTTTTTGAGTTTCATAGTAAATTTACAGAGGTGATGGCATCGCACCATTTTGAAATACTTTTATTCACATTTTGTACAAACAAAGGTCTCATTTATCTTATATAAATTCCTCTTTTTGTTGACACTTTATATGGTATTTGACATTTGAATCATTGGAAAATTCCAATAAAGATATGATAGCTTTGCATTTTCTCACATTAAGCTACAGAAACACTTTTTACTCAGAAATCGAGAAACGGCGGAATTTTTAGTTTCACACTTTTCGATGTAAGAAGTTCTCGCATATAGTTACAGAAATGAGCCACTTATTTAGTAATGATGCTTTAACATTGAATAAAACTGGGGGTTTTATTTATTAAGTTTCTTTGCGTTCCAGCAAAGAAACTATTAATAATATTTGCTCCAGAACAAGGGCAAATATTATTAATGGGGTTTATTGAGCTGGGAAAGAAAGTTGGGGTTTAGAACCTCAGCGATAAGTATGGGAATTAATTGTTGAATACTTACTGGATAAGATAAGGTAACCCAATAATTTTCCCAATGTGTATTTATCCAATTAAGGTTGATTTTTGTTTTAAGAAATATTCTTATAAGTAAATGATATTTCGTTTATTTCAGTAATTTTCAAAAAGGAGAGACGCAGTCGTTTAGACGATTGAAAAAAAGAGAATGTTTGTGTAGCTTACGATTAAGATGAGAAGTTGAGAAAAATTCTTTATCTTCATTCCTCTAAACTTCTCATTTTATCGCACTACATATTGACATGTAGTTTACAAATATTTCCAGTTCCATGCGTATAAGGTAATGATTTCATGATAAAGTTTAATAAATATAAGAAAACTAAATTTTGATGTTTTGGCCAAAGCAATTTTGGACAAACATAATTGCCAGGCTGTAAAAAACCCTCCGCTGGAAGTAGTAGATTTCGTTATCAGCTAATCGTTTTTGTTATATGAAAAGCAATGAAAGTGCTTACCGAAATCAACTGTCACGTTGACATCACGGCAAGGTTTGTATAAAACCCAATTTAGTAACGTTTTTATGGGACCTTTGTGAACAGCTGATATAATGTAGTTATTTTTTAATTTTTTTGTACATTTTACATAACTTTAGAAAGTTTAAACCAATGAACAACTCATGGCAGAATTAACA
Organism: Thelaira solivaga; assembly: GCA_947397855.1. Taxonomy (NCBI): domain Eukaryota; kingdom Metazoa; phylum Arthropoda; class Insecta; order Diptera; family Tachinidae; genus Thelaira; species Thelaira solivaga. Next base: position 45,989,137 of record OX377614.1, read on the forward strand.
CGGTAATGACAGTAGAACAGCATACATCTCCTGCTATCTTTAGTAAACGTCAAAATTTGTTTGCCAGCCGATGTTTTGTACCCATAAATACATAGGAAGTGTAAGTGTATGAGTGGATTACATTGATATATTCTCTTTTAGTAGTATGTACGTTTGACACATAGTAGAGAAGAGACGCCTGTTGTTTTTGCATTTTAATGTTTGTTGTAGATTTGTCATTACCGTGTTCATTCTGCCATGGAACAACTCTTCCATATTCATTGCTAATGTTTTTATTTTTAATAAAAAGAAAACTATTTTTATTTTGGCACGTTTTTAAATGTTCTATAACTACACAAACGTTTTAGCGTCAAGGGCCGGCGCAAGACGTTTTCAACATAAATTGTTTTTTTTTTTTCAAAAATTTATAAAATGAAATTTTCTTCAAGAAAATGTCTTAGCCATGGTATAAGAAAACCAGGTAACTTCAAAAATACAAAAGTACCAACATTACAAAAAGCCCATATATTTTGTTACTGGTTTTGAGGCTCCTCCCGTCAAAAATTATTTCCGGTGGTTGAAATCAATAGGTGTGCTAGAGCAGGATTCAACTGGGGTCTCGGTGTCACCTGGTTTCTTGCACCATGGTCTTAGCCAACTTTTTTCTTTCTTAATTCATATATGTTTTAAATAAAAATTTATTAAGATATTTTTATTAAGATTTTGTGTTCACTTCACATTAACAAAATCTTTCAAAACGACAGATACTTTACAAACTAATTAAAATGAATTGAATTTGAAATTGAAAATTATAGTAAAAAAGGAAAAGTTCCTTGTTTTTGTTATCTTCTAAAGCCAAGGATGCCAAGCTGGATCCATGCGACATAAATTATCATGATTTGTGGCTTGTTGGAGCAATATAGAGATTTTCTTTGATTCAATGTTATCAAAATATGAGATCGTTGTTAAACGATTTAATATTGCATTTACAGCTTTATTCACTAAACGTATCATATTTTCTGTTGTATTTGCATCAGTTGCACCATCTTCAAGGGCATCAATTGGTTTATTATCACGCATACGTTTTTTATGTAGAGCAATAATTTCATCACGTAGAATTGTTCTTAAAATTGATGAGAGTTTATAGTTGGGATGTACAAAACAACGTGCGGTTGCAATAATAGCTGCAGTTAAGGGTCCCGCAATGCCTATGTTTGTAAGAAATTCAGCAATATTCGGTGTTAAACGGAAGGGTACTGGGCGAATATGATCCAATTCCTCTTTCTCGTCATTAATATCAAATTTAAAGTAGGATACATTCATTAATCCAGAATCTTGGTGTATGTATATCATGTCTGTATTTAGCCGTGTTAAATGCAAAGCATATTCGCATAAAAAGGCCAAAGCCATTTGTAAAGTCATCTGAAAAAATTTAATTAAAATTAACAAATTAAAGATTTTTTCTGATATCAGACTTTGTTCGTAAAGATTTTTAGGACACTTCTGTAGTTTGCAAGCAAAAACCATTTCATCAGACTTGGAAGTAATCTACTGATGATTCAGAGAAGCTTCTAATGCAAAACAACATTAAAGATTAAATTTTATTAAAATATCCAAATGTTATATAAAGGGTGTTTTTTATAGACGTATAGAACTTTAAATTGCAATAAAACAAAGATGGATTATTCGATTGACATGAATTTTATTTATCCGAAAGATAATCTTGTGGCATTATATTTTAAATATGATTTCTAGCATATGACCGCCACGGCTGGCTCGGATGTAGTCCAATCTGGACGTCCAATTTTCGATGACTTTTTCCAACATTTGTGGCCGTATATCGGCAATAACACGGCGAATGTTGTCTTCCAAATGGTCAAGCGTTTGTGGCTTATCCGCATAGACCAATGACTTTACATAGCCCCACAGAAAGTAGTCTAGCGTTGTTAAATCACAAGATCTTGAAGGCCAATTCACAGGTCAAAAGCGTGAAATTAGGCGCTCACCAACCGTGTCTTTCAATAAATCGATTGTGGCACGAGCTGTGTAACATGTTGCGCCGTCTTGTTCGAACCACAGCTCCTGGACATCATGGTTGCTCAATTCAGGAATGAAAAAGTTAGTAATCACGGCTCTATACCGATCACCATTGACTGTAACGTTCTGGCCATCATCGTTTTTGAAGAAGTACGGACCAATGATTCCACCAGCCCATAAAGCGCACCAAACAGTCAGTTTTTCTGGATGTAACGGTGTTTCGACATACACTTGAGGATTAACTTCACTCCAAATGCGGCAGTTTTGTTTGTTGACGTAGCCATTCAACCAGAAGTGCGCTTCATCGCTAAACAAAATTCGTATTCTGCACAGAACCATTATTTTCGAAATAAAATTGCACTATTTGCAAGCGTTGTTCAGGCATGAGTCTATTCATGATGAATTGCCAAACCAAACTGAGAATAAATCACTTGACAGCTGTTAAATCGGTCGCCATCTTGAACAGTAATGCCAACTTAAAGTTCTATACGTCTATAAAAAACACCCTTTATTTAATAGACAAAATATTTTACATATGTATTTCAATATTATTCAAGCTTAAGATCTCAATGAAAAAATTGTTTTTGTTTTAATTTTCCAATATTTCGACTTTCTTTTGATGGTCTTCTTCAAGGAAATTTATTTTTATAATAAAATAAAATTTTATATCTCAAAATTATTATATTTGAAAAATTAAAAAATTAAAACTATACAAATATTTGTTTCCTGTTCCTATTTTAATACACTACGAAACAATTAATTACATAAAATAACAATTAGAATAATAATTAAAATAAAGTTAATATATGAAAATCATGAATAATACTTTAAATTTATTTCCTCTTATTTGTATAAATTAAATATCTACTCGTATATGTAATAATTTCTATTTGGAATTGAAAAGCTTAACAAAATATTAATCTTTATTTGTGCTTAATTCCAGAAATTGTGTTGGCTTTTAAATTTATTCTTTTACTCATGAGAAAAAAGTACTGCAAAAATGAGTACTGTATTTGCGGACAACAAATACTTTGCTTTAAAAATTTAAGTGCTACCACACTTCTTAGCACAAAACATCATTACGTTAAATCTGGCAACAACAGTCTCGACAAATAACGAAAAACAGTCATTCTCATTTAAATTCCCTCTCTTATATTCTATTCAGACATACACGTTAATTGAGCAATTAAGCATTTTACGCAATTATCGCCTTTATTGAGCTCAATTTACCATACAAATTTCCATTCAATAATTGCGCAATTAAAAATTGATTGCACGTTAATGAAGTCAAAATCAAAATGCAACTCTTTGTTGTGCCCTTAAATATCAACTCAAAAGTGAGAAAAGTTGATATTTTCAGTATTAAAAAAAAGAAAACGTAAATAAATTTTAAAATAAATGTCATAAAAAGGAAATGGCAGCCCAAGTTAACGCTAAATAAATTTTATAAAATTGTTGTTGAAAATAATTTTTAAATAACTAATTTCTTTTAATCAATAACTTGCCTTCAAAACATTTTTTTTTTAATTTAACTTTCTTTTCATTTTTTATTTTATAAATACTCAAACATATTTAAAAAAAATGTCTCACAATATTTTCAGTTGTCAAATGCTTAATTGCGTAAACTTAATTGAATATGTGTGAACACCCAAATCAGTCACACAATTTAAAACTTAATTGACTTCATTAACTTTTATGTCTGAACAGGGTATTAATGCCTGTAGCTATGAATCATATCTTACAAGTACTAAATCCATTTGATGTATTTGCGATTTCTACAAATGATTTGTGAGCATAGTCGGGTACTGCATAAGCAAAAACGAATATTTACAAACACAAAAAAAAAACAAACAAGCAAGCATAAGTAAGTAGTCATTAGTGAATTTTGTTGTTTCTGAAATGTGAACTCATTTTTGTTTGTGTTTGCAAATATATGCACTTGCTGCAGAGTACATAAGTACACTCCGGTTCACTTATTTAAAGGCACTAAAAATTCCATATTCAGCAGCCTGTGTCTTTTGCAATTTTTAACCGATTGCAGAATTTTAAAATGGAAATGGAAGCTAGACACCTTGAGATATAAAAAAGTCATGACAATAGTAGTTTCTTTACTAAAGAACTTTTTTTAAGCAATTTTTAAAAAACAGCCCAAAAATGTGCTATTTTTTTGGTTCACTTGAATAAAGGCACTTTATTATTTTTAAAGTAAACGATGATTTCTTGTAGAGAGCGTTTGTTTATTGCAATTTATTACATCTTAATCATGTTACGAGTCAAAATGGACAAACAAAAAATTTTAAATCTATCGAAAAAAAACTAAAATCGATGTTTACCGTTCTGAAGGATATTCAAACACGCAATAGCTAAAAAAATTTTACGAAGCTCAACAGTTGTCGACAATTACATCAAGGACGCCTGGGGTATGGAAAAAAATTTAAAGGTAGGTTTTTCATTGTCTTTATCTATGTATGAGAAAAGAAAAATCATCAGAATTGCTTCTAATTCTGCCTTATCTTTTAACAAGGATAAGAGCTCAAGCTGGAGTGCAAGCGAGCAAGTCATCAGTACGTAGAGTAATTAAGAGCTGTGAGTATATTAAATACCTGAAATTACAAAAAAAAAAGCCGAAACTTAATGGTCTTCGTAAGGAAAAGCGGCTTCAATTCACAAAATACTACATAGTATGGGATGTGCAGCAAAGAGGTCATTTAAATAACTTGTATTTACAGATGAGAAGAAGTTTAATTTAGATGAGCCTGATGGCTACAACTATGATTTCCATGATCTGCGCAAAGAAAAGCGATTTTTGAACCGACATCACAGCCGAGAGGACGGCGTTATGGTGTGAAGTGCTATTACGTACTATGGCACCATCGATCTTGAATTTCAAAGTGCAAAAATGACTGGTGCGAGCTATCAAACGTTATTGCAATCGGCTTTACTGAAGTTTAGTGAACTATTTGGTCCCATATCTTGGATATTGCAACAGGATAATGCCCTTATACACAACGCCAGAGTAGTAAAGGAGTTCATTGCAAGCCAAAATGTTAATATTCTTGACTGGCCACCCTATTCACCAGATCTAAACATTATCGAAAATATCTGGGGTTGGTTATCTCATAAGGTCTATAAGGAGGTAGACAATTTGATGACAATCAGTCACTAATTCAGGCCATTAGGGATGCTTCGAATCAAATTTCGTTGGATTACATAAATTCTCTTTATCTGTCAATGAAAACCCGTATATTTGATGTTATGAAAAACAAAGGGGGTTGTACCCATTACTAATAGTTCTTAAATAAAGTAAAACAAATTAAAAAAACAAGAAAAACTGTTTTTTATTAAAATTAGTTAAAGTGCCTTTATTCAAGTGAACCAAAAAAATAGCACATTTTTGGGCTGTTTTTTAAAAATTGCTTAAAAAAAGTTCTTTAGTAAAGAAACTACTATTGTCATGACTTTTTTATATCTCAAGGTATCTAGCTTCCATTTCCATTTTAAAATTCTGCAATCGGTTAAAAATTGCAAAAGATACAGGCTGCTGAATATGGAATTTTTAGTGCCTTTAAATAAGTGAACCGGAGTGTACTACGCAAATCATACGCAAGCATATTTGAAAGCTGCACATCACTATTTTATAATAAAAAGTGCTTGTAAGCTATTTCAAGTATGCTTGTGCAGTCCTTTAGTGCAGATGTCTAGTGAACATAATGCAGTTTTTAGTGACGATGTGTTATTTCTATTCTTTTTTTTTTTTTTTTTTTTTATCTGATTTATGACCTGTTAATCTAGCTTTTAATTCATTTTTCGTAGTACCTACATATATATTATATTATAACTTTCTTCATCATTACCCTTACATGTTATAAATACTACGAGTATAAATTACATTAGATTTTTCTGATATTTATGTCTATTCTTTCATTTTACTAAAGAAATTACCTACTTTATAATGTATTTTGTGTGCTACTTTCAATTTCTTATTATCAAATATATTTGATTTTTCTAATCTTTCAGACAATTCGGATACATACTCGTATGTTAATGATTTATAAATTTTTTGTTCAGATTTATTATTTAAATTAACTTTTTTATTTTTAAATTGTCTTATTAATTTATAAATTAGATGAATTGGGAAATTGTTATCTTTTAATATATCCTTAATTAAAATTATATTTTTTTATGAAATTCAATATTACTTATTGATAATATCCTCTCCATAAGATTCCAAGCTGTGTTAATAATAACACTTGCTTTGAAAAATAGTTAATAATCCTTCCAGATGATGTTGGTTTTTTATACCAATCGATTATTAAGTTCTCCCTTTCCTTATTACTAAAGTATCTAAGTATGATAATTTAAGTCTTTTTCTTTTTCAATTGTAAATTTAATGTCAGAATGAAGTAATACAAAATCATTTTCTGAAGTTATACAAAATAAATCATCAACATGCGAGGTATGATCAAAAAATAACCGTTATTTTCCATTTTTTCAAAAAGTATTTATTTATTCATCTTGTCCCCTTCAAAGTATTCCCCCTCAGATATCATACACTTATGCCAGCGTTTCTTCCAATCCTCGAAACACTTCTGAAACGCGCTTTTTGGTATCGCCTACAGCTCCTGTTTCGATTTTGCCTTTATCTCCTCAATCGTAGCAAAACGCTACGTGCTCGGGCGACCAGGACGAGCATCGTCATTGACATCTTTTCGGCCTTCCTTAAACCGTTTATACCATGATTGAACTTGTGTTCTGCTCATAGTAGACTCGCCAAACGTCACAGTCAACATGTCAAATGTCCTTGCACATTTAATTTCATTTTTTACGCAAAACTTAATACAGTTTCTTTGATCCATTTTTTGAAATAGTAAAAAATCGAAGAGCACACCAAAACACGACTAACCTTTTTATCTGTTAAAAACAAACTGACAATCCAAAATGGCAGACATGTGTACCAACATAAAAAAAAAAAAAATGCGAAAATCGAACATACGTACCTCACGAAAATTGAAAATAATGGTTATTTTTTTATCATACCTCGTATTTAATAATAATTTTAGGCTTAACAACTAATTTTTCTATACATGTATCAAGTAGTTTTTCCTTAACAATATCTGCTATAATTGGAGAAGCGGAAGAACGCATTGGAAATAAATTTGGTCATTGTATTGAAAATAACGATTCTCAATTATACAAAATTTTAAAATATATAAGAAAAAATCTTTATCTATATTTGTATGTTTTTCTATAATATCCCATTTTTCTTCTATAATATTAATTGATAAATCAATAGGTATACTTGAAAATAATGAAACTACATCTAAAGAAAATAATTTTTCATTAGATTTTATAACAAAATTTTTAATTCGTAAGATGGTGAATTAATGCACCAACAAATTGGTCTGGAAAGTTATCCTTATGAATTTTTGAGTTTTTAATAATTTTAGTAAATTATAAAAATAAATTACCCTGAAGAAGACTTTCAAAACAAAGTCGAAATAGTGGAAAATTTAAATAAAAACAATTTTTGGAGATCTTAAACGTGATTAATATTAAATAATAATTATTAGTTTTTAATTAATTTTTTTTTCTTCAATTGTAATTATATTATTCCTAAAAAGTTTTTCAACAATATCATTATTTAATTTTTGTAATTTATTCGTGGGATCCTTATTTAATACATATCATCACTATATAGTATAAAGCAAAGTCGCTTTCCACGTCTGTCCCTATGTCTGTATGTATGCTTAGATCTTTAAAACTACACAACGGATTTTGATGCAGTTATTTTAATAGATAGAGTGATTCAAGAGGAAGGTTTATATGTATAATAACATGCTTAATATATTATAGAGAACCACTGATAATTTCAAGATTTCTAATGTGAAGTCGTAAATAAACACATTTGTTTGCGCTTACATGGCAAACGCTGGCTGAACTCTACGAGATAGATCAAAATAATGTATTAAGTGTTGTATATCCTAAAAAGGTCTACAAGAAACTCCGCGAAGGTATATGTTTATCTCTTAGGGATAACCCACAATAACCAATTTTTACTTTTTATGAGAAATAATGGCTTTTTTACAAAGCGATTTTAAGCACTACAGCATTAATTCTTCAATACAATTTACATTTAATATGGAATAATATAGCCCTTTACAGCAATTGAAATGAATATTTTCGAAAATAAAATATAAGGACATCGCGATTGCGGCGGTACCGGGCGGCCGGAGGCACGGCGCGTGCCTACCTCTATAAATAGCGCGTCGAAGCGCGCGCTCCTCCTTATAGGACGTTGTGATTTGCAGCGTTCGCTCGCGTTTATCGGAGCTCTCTAGCGAGGAAAATAACAAACCTAATAAAAACGTGCTTTTCAGCGCGACATTTTTTTTTTCGAAATTGTACGTTCGCACTTTAGTCAGTATTAAGGTTAATTTTAATAAGTACTTACATTAGTTGAGATAATATTAGATTAAAACCATAATTTATCAATTCTATTTCTTCTAAATATTAAGATCTTGGTTGGAATTTAAAGGTAAGGCAATTTAGTATTAGTGAAATTATTTTGTAAATATTTTTAACAAGAAAGCTGTGAACGTTGTATATACTCGTACAGAGATTCTGTAGTATATTTATTATAAAAGTAAAATAAATAAGTAAAAATGCAAAAAAATAAATAAATAAGTAAAAATGTAGTATATGAATTTAGATATTCCAAAAATAGCAGGAAATCTTCAAAATATAGGGAAAGGCGAACTGTTTTACTACGAATTTAACGCGTGCAAAGCCGCGGGCAAAAGCTAGTAATACTTTATAAGAACTATTATCATTTATAATATTATTAATTCATAATCAATCTTTTTTTCATAGCTGCAGTCGTATTTCCTTTATCTGCATTTAAAATAAGTATATCTTTGTTGAACTTTAAAATTTTTTACTTAACTTAACTTTATGTATTATATATTTATCTCTTTCTGTTAATGTAATTTTATTAATATAGTTATCTATAATTGTAGTCAACTTAGACCTAGCTATTTCTTGTTTTTCCTTGTCTTGTAAGGTTTGAACAAAATCTTCACCATCAGCTAACAAACTCATAATTGGAAAATGTTCTTTTTCAATAGGTAGTGTATGTTTTTGTCGTAAAGAAAAAAATGTATTTTAACATCAAAAGGAATATTAATAAAACAATTTTCATTTAAATTCCCAATTTTCTTTTCTGCAAATTAATTTATAAAAATAAGAGAAAATAAATTTTAAGTATTATTCATGATTTTCATATATTAACTTTATTTTAATTATTATTCTAATTGTTATTTTATGTAATTAATTGTTTCGTAGTGTATTAAAATAGGAACAGGAAACAAATATTTGTATAGTTTTAATTTTTTAATTTTTCAAATATAATAATTTTGAGATATGAAATTTTATTTTATTATAAAAATAAATTTCCTTGAAGAAGACCATCAAAAGAAAGTCGAAATATTGGAAAATTAAAACAAAAACAATTTTTTCATTGAGATCTTAAGCTTGAATAATATTTACTAATAATAAATTTATAAGATCGAATAATTTACTAAAATTATGTATTTTAATTTGAAAATACACATGTTTTCTTCATGTTTGCCAAAATTCGTTAGTTTACAGAAGGTTTATAATTTTTGGTCACAAACGACATGTACACACAATACGCCTGACTCTGTTTTTTTTTTTTTTTTTATAACAGCTTATCAACTCAAAAATATTAAAATTTTGTGAAATTGATTTGCTTATTATTTTTTTAAGAATCTGTTTTAATAAAATAAAATAAACTGGAATTAAAAAATAAGCAAATTCCATTGTTTAGTGTTATTATACTACTGCGCTTCTTTTTTTTTACTATATAAATATCCACGTAGTTCGTTTGAAAAATGGCTCTAAGCCGCCGAAAATATTTTTCATTGCGTTATTATAGGGGTGGCGAGACAACTAGTTTTGTTCTTTTTAAGCTATAAAATGATAAGCTTGTACAAAATCTCTGCTTCAATATTATTTAGAGACCAAAACTATTATAAAAAAAATTAAAAACATTTTTCTTGTAAAATTTTTTATTCAGGCGGCTAATGATCCAGCAAATATATACGGCGACAAATATTTCCACAAAGCGTAGACATTTAACACAGGACTGTATATGAGAAAATAAAGCACCTTCTAATTGAAATTTTGTCAGAAGATTTCCTTTCTGTTTTTTTTACAGAAGTAATATTTTTGAGGGCACACACATGTTTTTGTTTCACATTGTAAAAATTTACAAATATAGTGTAAAAATATGTCCACCCCTATAGTGAATAATTTTTCCCTCGTAATTTTTTCCCATTTGACATACTTGCAATCATGAATAACTGCCATGAAAAATAAACTTTAAGTTATTCAATTTTGATAGACAACATGAAAAAATGTTTACTTCAAGAAATTCCCCCTTGTCGTATATAATTTTTTCCCATGAAATTTGCTCACTTTTCCCTAATATTTGTTCGCTTCATATTTGCTGGGGAAAATGTATCATCAATCATGTTACATATTAAACTTTTTTAAAGTTATCCGCTGGTGGCAAAGATTTTCCTCTAAAACATTCAACATTTGTGAGAGCACTTCACAGAATGTTCATAATCTCTTGCTACTCCCTTTTGGTATCCTCTCTCTGCAAAAAGTCTCAAGCAGGCACTTAGTTTAACAATCGTTGGAATACCAAATGATTTTTAGGAGTCGGTAGAGTTATTGATTACATAAAATACATAAGAAAACGCTTGTTTATTAACTTTATAATGTTGCTTACATCTAATACAGAAATTAATCCAAAGCAACTTTATTAAATGTTTCACATACAGTGCATCAAATAAGTCCAAAGCGTTAGATAAATCGCTCAAAACGTCGGCGAACAATTCGTTGTTGCCTATTTTCTTACTTCTGTTATAACAATATTGCTCCAATTCTAAACATTATTTCACTGTATTTGTTTGTTTTAAATTTAAAATTTTTTTCACATTCAGCTTGTTTTTCTTGTCTATAACAACCAATGTGAGCTGATAGCCTATAAAAATTTCATGGGAGATTCACGATCGCATTTTTCCGTTCGAGGGAAATAAAAATCTCATGGAAAAAATATTTCACATGCTATTGTCGATAGGGGGGTCGTCTATTAGCACTTAACACACAAGCATTGCATTCACGAATTCTACGCATTAAATTAAACAATTGCTATATGTACATACATAAATATAATTTCTTATGAATAATAACACAGTGGCTCAACAGCATGATTTTTCATAACAATACTATTGCGATGTTAGCTTATCGATAAAAAATTTAAAAAAGTCGGTTTCTAGTAGGTGTACAACTTTGCTTTCGCGGTTTTTTTTTCCCGAAATTTGTGGCTTTATTGTAATAAACTGGTTATACATTTATGATTGAAAGTATTGTCCATCGCTGGCCACTACTTTCTCCCATCTTTCGGGCAGCGTACGAATCTCGCGTGAAAAAACTGGTCATCTTTTGAAGCGATAAACGAATCGATCCAATTTTTTACTTCTTCTTAAGACCGGAAATGCTGGTCAGCCAGGCCGTATGCCATTGATCGAAACAAGTGATAGTCCGAGGGAGCAACGTCTGGAGAATACGGCGGCTGTGGTAGGACTTCCTATTTTAACGTTTCCAAGTATGTCTTGACCACTTTTGCAACATGGGGTACAGCATTGTCATGCTGTAAAATCACTTTATCATATCTCTCGTTGTATTGCGGCCGTTTGTCTTTTAATGTTCGGCTCAAACGCATCAATTGCGTTCGATAACGATCGTCTGCGATTGTTTCAGTCGGTTTTAACGACTCATAATACACTACGCCAAGCTGGTCCCACCAAATACAGAGCATAACCTTGGAACCGTGAATATTCGGTTTCGCCGTCGACGTGGAACCATGGCCAGGATGTCCCCATGATTTTCTGCGCTTGGGATTATCGTAATGAACCTATTTTTCGTCCCCAGTCCCAATGCGATGCAGAAATCCTTTCCGTCTTTGCCTTGCAAGCAGCTGTTCACAAGCAAACAAACGCCGTTCAACATCTCTCGGCTTCAACTCGTACGGCACTCAATTTTCTTGTTTCTGAATCATTCCCATGACTTTCAGGCGTTTTGAAATGGCTTGTTGCGTCACTCCCAATGATTCTGTCAATTCTTGTTGCGTTTGACACGAGTCTTGATCAAGTAATGCCTCCAATTCTGCATCTTCGAAAACCTTCTCTCTTCCACCGCCATGCCGATCTTCGACGTCAAATTTACCGTTCTGGAAGCGTTGAAACTATTCTCGGCACGTTCTTTCACTAAACGCGGCCTCACCATAGGTATTTGCGAGCATTCGACGAGGCTCAGCCGCAGAATTCTTCATATTAAAGCAGAAAATTAAAACCTCCCGCAAATGACGAGAAATTGGCTCGTAAGCTGACATGTTTAATCGAGACTAACTGTATGATGTAGACACAAATCGACTAATATTTCGATTACGTTATGTTTACAAATACCTAAGCTTAGTGTATGACACCTACGATATATTTATTTCGACTACCACTTACCGCTACAGCCATCTATTGCAAAACGGCGGAAACAAAGTTGTAGGCTGAACTGCGAAAAGGTATATAAAGCAATTCTGAGATTATCAGACTGGGAGTTATAGTTGGGACGTTAAACAGTAAACAAGGTGTGTCGTTGTGACGATTAAAATAAAAGTGTGTGTCGACAATAAGTGTTAAGAAAAGAGAACTTCTTGTGTTTTATTTCATTATTTTCTTTCAAATTGTCAAAATTTTTAAAAGAAACTTTTTTTTTTTAATTCTTGGTGTATGCAATTTGTACATTTTTATTTATTGGTGCAGGTTTTGTGATTTTAATAAGTTTATGTCTTTAAATGGATTAAGTTTTCTGTATAAATTTGTAAATTGAAATAAATTTTGATAATTTCATTCGGCCAGCTTGAATAGATTCGCCTTATGCATAAGTAAAGTAATGGAAAATAATTTTGAAATATACAATTGTTAAAAAAAAATGTTGAAGAAAATTCTAAGCGATTTCGTTAATATATCTTTCAACAAAATCGTAACTACATATGGTTGCTATTTCGTATTCACAAGTCGTTACTATTTCGTATCTAGGATATGTATAGTTGACATCCACATATAAAGGGTTAATCAATGAGCCAACAATAGGTTAAACATACGTAGCACATATACATACTTATGCAAACATATAAAACAGAGACAGAGAGAATACAATAACACCAATAGAATGACATATATAATAGACTACATACACATAGAATCATATAACAACCATGTACGCAAAACAGCAGAACAATTATAGAGTTTAGTTTAGATCATGGCAGAATTAACACGGTAATAGTGTTTTTACACTACAGCACACTTAGAGGAATATGTGGAAGATGTTTAAAATGCAAGAAAGTCGTTTACACTCACAACATCTAACATCTACCATCAACTAAACAGTCGAAAAATAAAAGAAAAAAAGACGAATAATTTTTGGAAACAAAAAAATATATGAAAATAAATTTAGAAAAATCATTCATTATTGGACTAAGTGTTGCTTTGCAAGATCAAATAGATTTGGCTTGAAAATTTGAATTTTTATTTTCTTTAATATGTGTACATACTTATGGTATGTATGTATAAATAAATGTTACTTTATAAGTGATGCTACTAAAATCGAAAATATTGCCATTTTTCTAGTGATGGCACGAAAATTATCGAAACATGTTGAGTGAAACAAAATGAGTAAGGAACATCTTGTAAAGATGTCTAGTGTAAAAACATTATTATAGTGCTTTTACACTAGACCACATTTTATATCTACCATCTATTGGGCGAGATGACAACATCTTCCCATATAAAATGCATGTAGAAAAAAATCAACATCTTCCAACATCTTTACAAGATCTTCCTATCTCATTTTGTTTCACTCAACATGTTTCGATAATTTTCGTGCCATCACTAGAAAAATGGCAATCACTTATTTGGGGGTCACACGATCAAGTTTTCATTCAATTTTTAAAATTTCTCTCATTTTTTTACCAATACACTCACACTTTTAAAATTTGCTGAGAGTTTGCTTTCAATTTTTCGTTCAATTGAGTGTTTCAAATTACAGTCAAGAAAACAGCTGACTGCAGTTTTTTTATTCCAAATTTGAATTCTTATTCATTGTTTTACTTTTTTTTTTTTAAATATGTTTGTAAACAAATTAAACAAATATAACGATGTTTTGCAGTTCATAGAGATATACAGAAGGCATGAAGTTCTGTGGAACATGAATATTCTTGCATATAGACGGAATGATTTAAAAATTAAGGCATATAACTCTATTGCCGCCGAAACAAAACTGTCGGTGGAAGAGGTTAAAAAAAAACATATTGTTGAAAAACTTGCTTTGAAATTGCGTGCAGCCTACGTCACAGCTTTCAATTTTTGTGAATTTTGACAAGCAGTATATGTAAATTTCTTGAAAGAGAATTGTAAAAAAACTTGATCGTGTGACTGCAGTGTTATAAAGTAACACACGGCAAGTTTAGTTGGGCAATTCTTGATTTTGTAGGAAAGAGAGGAAACAGGAATGGAAAGGGGTACAAATTTGCTCGTACTCGGAAATTCCTTTTTGTTCTCTCTTCGTATCTTTTATAAAGATGTAAAAAAAGAAGGCAAGTACTTATGGTATGACCAGGACCACACACAGCAAGTTTAGTTGGGCAATTTTTTCTCAATTTTCTCTTAAAATTGCCGCTGTGTTTACACACAGCAATTTTGTTTCAGCAATTTTAGCATTCTTATTCAGTCATTCCTTATGCCTCAAGCTAAGATGTGCTCTAGTGTAAAAACACTATAAAGCAAATAAAGCACTTGTTCTCCATCGTTTTGTCTGCAAAGCTGCCATTGTTCTTGTGCTCAAAATACATAGAGTGTGTACGATTGTGTGACTAGATCTGCATTGAATTTCCTTCTTTGTATTTGACATGCACGATAAGGTTGTTTTTGTAATTCAGTGCTTGTTATACTAAATGCCTTACCATGTTAATTTTGCCATGGTTTAGACAGTCAAGTTGAACGGACATAAACTCGGAGTACGCGCTAACGTACAGAAGTGAAGTTAAATAAATGTTGTAATAACATTGAATGAATCCCAATGTGTTTTCTTTCGGATGTTACATAGGCGAAAGCTCAACCGCAATGGACAAACGGCGTGAATAAGTATTTATTATAAGATGTTATATCATGTTCAAACCTAGGTTTTTGAGCGTGTTTTAGCGAAATGTTTTAAAACAAAAACACAGCCGTTCACACCACGTTTGAGAAGTTTTAGGTCAGCTGATCTTATTTTATTTTTTGATTTTATTTAATTTTAATACAATAATTAGCTAAAAACTTATCAAGCCTCAAATATTAATATTGAAATTTCAAGTAATAAGTCTCTAAATATTAAATTATAATACCATATTTTTTTTGGTCACCAAAATATTTTTGCCATCTATTAACAAAAAATAAAACTGCTGAAAACCCCCTGCATATACTCCAAATGCAAATGCAACCTTGAAGTGCTTGAAGTGTTTTTATCAAAGACTCGTCGTTTGAGATGTTTATTAAAACATTTCAATGTATGGTAAAACCTGGCAAAATTTACTGGTTTTAGCTCAAAAACACGAATGAGTCGTTAAACACGTTCAAAAACCTAGGGGCGAACATGGTATTACACAGATTCGGAGGCTTAACCGAATTAAACAAGCGAAGCGAGTAAAGTGGATCCTAAAAAAATAAAATTTATCGTTCTTATACAAGAAACTTATTTTTTAAGTTTTAAATGACAAAAAATAATCATAAAATATATTTCATCATAATATAAACCCATCAACGACTTCCCCTATGTACTGCGCTATTAATAAGAAATTGACATTTGCTCTGCCGGCGTTATATCTACTATTATAATAGAAATACATCAGGTATAGACATAGTGTTAGGAAATTGTAACATCTGGTTTGGTGGAGTAATACTGTACTCTGAATTTTGTCAGGAAGAAAATACCGAATTATTAAAATGACATGAGACGATTTGGCTTCTGAAGTTGGGGGGGTAGCAAAAAATTTTTCAACATTTCACCAAATAAAATATTAAAAAATGAAGTTGTTTTAAAACAATTTACAATAGATTCACATACGAACTGTTTTAGACAAATGAATACTTTTTTTTTAGCAATAACGTTGTTATTCATCTTTTGTAAAGAACTGAAACAGGCATTACAACTACATATTTTCTGAAATTTTCTATTCTAAAAACAAAACATATAATTTATGCCTTATTAAATGAACGTTTAAATAAAAGTACGAGATATATAGGTTTTTAAATAAAGATAATGATTTCTGTAAACCAGAAGCCAAATCATCAGACAACTTGTGTAGAAAATTTCGAAATGTTTGGTAAATTTTTTATCAATTTCATGCAAAGAAAGTATTTGCCATAAAGGGGAATTATATTTACTTACCATTTTTCTAAATTGCCAAAAATCTGTAGCCGATACAAACGTTTTAATGGCCCATTGCTTGAATAGAGTTTTTGGCACCATTTTATTTTGTATCTCCTGGAATATGTCTCTCAACATGGGATGAGTA
Organism: Thelaira solivaga; assembly: GCA_947397855.1. NCBI lineage: Eukaryota > Metazoa > Arthropoda > Insecta > Diptera > Tachinidae > Thelaira > Thelaira solivaga. The sequence continues at coordinate 46,005,848 of OX377614.1, forward strand.
ATTTGAGCACCCTGCGACTGCACCTCTGATAATCTTTCATAATATTTCATGATTGGCAAATCATGTTCAACATCCATTTTAGCACAAGTACTTTTATAAATTTCGTATAACGAAATGCTGGCTGGATTATCTTCAGCCAAACGCATTTGTGGTGAAATTGGTACAACACGTGGTACGGTAATATTAAGAAAACGTCTTGTGGTTTCTTTTTGCTTTTCTAAATAGTAATTTAGCATGCGCAGCAGCTGTAAAACTCTTTCCTCACGGCGGGCATCGCCTAATCCAGTATCGATTACAACCAAATAGGGGTATATTTTGCCATTTGTACCTCTTATATGTAAACGTCTAGCAGCTGTATTATTTTTTTGTACAATTTCTACACGGGGCATAAAACGTGAAATACGTATGTGATAGTGGGAGGAAGAGGGTATAAGAAACTCTCCGGGTAACTCAACTTCGGCAGTTTTTTGACTAAAATTTGATAAAAATCTGCATTTATCTTCGATAAGAAAAGATGTGGGCAATTTTTTCACTTTAATCTCAAGAGCTTTTATCCAGGATTTAAGTTTTGTGATTAAATTGTGGAGTTTCATGGAGTCTGGTTTTGTAAAATCAAAATCACGTGTAAATTGTTCCTTCATCATTTGAAAAGCAGGATCTTGAAAAGTAACTTGAGCACGTCGCGCCAGTGATTCTGAGGCGGCCGAATTGGAAGATGAGGATGGTACTGTACCACCTGGTATGTTCTCAATACCTATACCAAATGTTGAACCTAATTTCTTTACAAAATGTAAAGTGTGAGGTGTAATGGTGGCTTCGCTTACTGTACTTCTGGTCTCAAAGGCAATGGCATAGCATTTGATTAAGCCTTGACGCAATTGTCGTAACACTTCTTCAGTCCAACTCTCTCTAAACCAAACCATTTGATCAACAATACCCTCTAAAGAGCTTAGGATTGTAGGATGTATTTCTCTTTGTACATGCATAACTTTAGAACAACGCCACATGGGAGGCGTAGCCTTAATGGGATTTACCGATGAAGGACCAGTTGTTGTTGTTGTAGTAGTAGTAGTAGTAGATGAACTAGTGGTTGTTGTATTGGTAAAAACTTGATTCATATTATTTTCCAAATTTTGCTGTATAAAAGGAAAGGGAGAGTGAGAGACAGAGTGAGAGAGAGAGAGAGAGAAATAAAGAAGACAAATATAATTAAAAAAAAAAGTAATATTTTCTGATAAATTCACTTACATTATTTTGTGGTCTTCCTGAGGCTTGTTCAGCCGTTTTGTGTTTCTCACGTTGCTCAATTTTTAAAGTCAAATAAAGTGTACGTATAGGAAAATAAACAGCTTGGGGATACAAACGTCCCACCTATAAAAATATTCAGTTAATTAATGATAAAATTATTAAGTTCTATTCTTCATATCCATACATGACTTAATAAATTCAATATAACACTGCCATCATATTGTACTAAACAGCATAATAATTGTGGTATCCAGGGTAGCCAATAGGATGGTGGCACTCCAACAACATATTTCTCCAAAGTACTCATTAATGTATTGCTTGAATTATCATAAGACAAAAACCATAAGACTTTGGCCAAATATTTGCGTGTTTTGCTTTCGCTTTGATGACGACAAGTATGTAAATAACAGGTTAGGGCACTGACACCAAGAGCAATTTGTTTGTCACGTAAAAACATTTGCTCCATAAAATCACCCCACATTGCCCAAGCTTTTGTAAGGCCATCATGCAGCTGTACAGCTGCACTAAAAGCCTTACCCGCCTCTTCCGAGCGACCAATCTTTGCCAGTAGTAAACCTTTTAGAGCATAAAATTCGGCATTCATTTCAGCTGTGAAATATTTTAAATTTGTTGATTCAATAACTTCTAACGCTTCATTAAGATCATTGCGACCAGCTGAGGAGGCTGTTTGAATGTAGCATTTTACCTGTTGACGTATTTTCTAGAAAAAAAATGAGAGTTTAAAAAATAGCATAAGTCCGAGAACACATAGAGCAATTTTAGTTGAGCAACTTTTTCTTAATTCTCTTTTAAAATTGCCGTTATGTCCATACGAGCATGTCTGTACGAGAGAATGGAACGAGTGCCGTGTTTGCTGCTTTTGAATCAAATCATAAAAAATAATATATTGCCGTCAACTCACATAATACATGTAGGTACAATTGGCTAATAAAGGACCTTTGGCAAGATTTTTGAAGTTGGTTTTACGAATCCAGAAAACAGAATTATCTATAACTTAATGGAACTTTAGAAAAGTCCACACATATTCAGTAGTAAGCTAGTAAGCAGTTGTATTTTTTTTCTGTGTTTTTGTCCTCAATTATCATTGGGTTGTAAACGATAATACAAAGGCGAATTCATAGCAGGTGGGCGCAACTTGTCAGGTGTTTTTTATTTATATTTATGTTTTGTACGGTTTAATGTCACAATTTTTTTCATTTTGCTTTGTGTATTTACAACATATTTTGAAATCAAATTTATTTTAAAAAAAATTGTGGAAACGTGTGTGAAATTTCGTGAATTTCATAATGATTCGTGTCAACTAAAACTACAACATCCCGATGACTATGAAGGTATAATATTTACAGGCTTAAATTTACTTTACCCACGCACCGCAAATTGGAAAAATAAATCATCAGAGGTCATAGAAAATTGAATTCTAAGAAAATATTTTGTAAATGTTGTCTCTTAAGTCCTTTTTTCGAGTTTGGGCCAATATCGCAAACGAAGCCGGTGTTCGCCATCCATAAAGGATGTAGTCATTTAGTCCGGCCTAAGGCCGGCTACAAAAAACTACATTCGCAAGTGAAGCCGGTGTTCGCCATCCATAAAGGATGTAGTCGTTTAGTCCGGCCTAAGACCGGCTACAAAAAAAAAACTTGCAAGCATATAATAACTTTAGGCTTAAATGAAGTACGGGCAGCACACATCTTTTTGAATAGTTGCGAATGAAAAATTTAAAATTTTATGTTTAACCTAAGAAAACTTTGGCGGCTCATAGCTCGGAAAATACGAATTTCCCCGCGAACTTTTACTTAATCACACCTATCGTGAATATTTTTTCCCTCGAAATATTTCGCTTCTCCCTAAAGTTGCAAACGTGAATTATTTGTAAGTGAAAAAACTCGCATGTTCGAAAAAATTATGGCATCGCCGATTTTTATTCCCGTGAGTTTTTTCCCAAAAGTATTGTGACATTTTTCACAAACATTTTGTTTCGGAATAACATTTAGAATTGTTGCAGCGGCAAATAAAATTAGAGGAACTGAAAATGAAGCAATTTAATAGCAATGATGGACTGTAAACATTCTTACATGATAATTTTTTAGTTTTAAAAAAGTATATTAATTATGAATCAGAATTTTTGTTGCCTTTTTTATGTGCCTGTTTATTGAAATTTTTTGCGATACATGAAGTACAACCAAAAATAACACAAATGATTTATTTTTTTTAGATTTAAGATTTCGTATCTTTCTAAAGAATATTTCTTTTTTAATTTTTTGTACCCTATAAAAACCGTAGACATGTTGTAAGCTACAGAACACGACGACTTTCTGGTAGGCAGTTCTGGTTCAATATATCTAAAAGGTATTTAAAAGCTGCTTTGTTAGCTAGAAAATGTTGGTAGAACATGCAAAGAATTTATTTATATGTACATACGAGTATATGTACATAATGTTAACAATTCTTCATGTTTTCACTTACGTTGTTTCCGGTAAACACAATAGGATTTGATGCATCTCTTAAATTCCGTCTTTTTATTTTCTCCAATAATTTCTTCTCTTCTTCTAATTGTTAATAATATTTTATGTTATTGTAATATTACTTGTTCATATAAAGAGTGATTTTTTTGCTATTATCTTTTTGGCAACACTAGTTTTGACAGCTCACGCACGTTTTGTATTTTGTGTCACTGTCAAACATCTTCAGTTTGGTCTATAATTTAATCATGAATCGTCTTACAAACGAACAACGCTTGCAAATTATTGAATTTTATTACCAAAATGCGTGCTCTGTTAAGAAAGTTCATCGCGCGCTTCTTCCATTTTATGGTCAGTTTAATCGACCTACTGAGGCTTCTATTCGGGCTATTGTAACAAAATTTCGCACCAAATTTACATTGTTGGACATTAAACCACCAACACGCTTACGTAGAGTGCGAACTGAAGAAAATATCGCAGCCGTATCGGCCAGTGTTGGTGATGACCGTGAATTATCGATTCGGCGCCGTTCGCAGCAATTGGGCCTCTGTTACTCCACTACGTGGAAAATTTTGCGGAAGGATTTGGGTGTGAAGCCTTATAAGATACAACTGGTGCAAGAATTGAAGCCAAACGACCTACCACAACGCCAAATTTTTGGTGAATGGGCTCTTGAAAAGGTAGATGAAGATCCACTTTTTTATCGAAGAATTGTGTTCAGTGACGAGGCTCATTTCTGGTTGAATGGATACGTGAACAAGCAAAACTGTCGTATTTGGAGTGAAGAGCAGCCAGAAGCATTGCAAGAGCTACCAATGCATCCACAAAAAACAACCGTTTGGTGCGGATTATGGGCTGGCGGCATCATTGGGCCGTATTTCTTCAAAGATGATGCGAATCACAACGTTACTGTGAATGGTGAGCGCTACCGTGCGATGATAACAAACTTTTTTTTGCCCAAAATGGAAGAGCTTGACTTGCATGACATGTGGTTTCAACAAGACGGTGCCACATGCCACACAGCACGCGAAACAATGGACCAATTGAGAGGCGAGTTCGGTGAACAGTTTATTTCACGCTTGGGACCAGTCAATTGGCCGCCCAGATCGTGCGATTTAACGCCTCTAGACTATTTTTTGTGGGGCTATGTTAAGGCTAATGTCTATAGGGACAAGCCCGCTTCGATTGACGCACTGGAAGCCAACATTGCCAACATTATTCGTGAGATACCGGCCGAAATGTTGGAAAGAGTATGCCAAAATTGGACTAAGCGGATGGACCATTTGAGGCGCAGCCGCGGCCAACATTTGCATGAAATAATCTTCAAACATTAAATTATATCGACCCAACTATCGATCCAAATAAATATTTCATGCATTTTTCTGAATTTTATGTGTGTTTTTTTTTTTAATTTCCGATAGTTCTTATAAAATCACCTTTTATAAAACAAATCTAAATAACATTTGTTCATATTTATGTTTGTCAAGTTATAGAAAATAATATAATAAATTATTCGTCTAAGAACTATCGTTATAATACTAACAACATAAATCGGAGCGAAATTCTATGCATTTTATTGAATAATAACAATTTATTAAGGAAATTCAAAAAAAAAAAAAACAAACAATTAAACAACATCAATTCACAATAGAATGTTCGAATTGCCACATATGTTTCGAAAATATATTTTATTCCCTAACAATTGACGATACCTAATTATTGTTCATGGGAATAAACAAATTATTCCCTAGAATTTATTCCCTTGAGATTCGCGATAAGGGTGAATATTTTCTTCTTAGAATTAAATTTTCTATCATCTCTGATTATTTTTTTTTTCAAATTTGCGGTGAGTGCATTAAGTAAATTTGTTAATTTTTAGTGTAAAATTAAATATTTTGCTTAGAACCTATAAAAACTTTGGAAGCACATAACTTGGAACTTAACCGACAAAATTTACTTCATAAGGGCTGTCATAGAATCCAAGTCGGTTTTGCTAATTGTCGGTTTTGCAAGCCAATATTGGTTTCATTTGGTGTCATGAAACCAAGTCGTTTTTGTTATTTTAAAAACGATGTTCGAACCAGTTATTCTATACATTAGTTTATTTGAATGAAATTGTTTATGTAAATGTTTGATAACAATTTTAATAAATTGTAGTGTTTTCGTTTAAATAAAAATAAAAACATGTTTTTTAATGGGATATTTATAATATAAAATATATAATTAGTGTCGGTGAAATAAGTAGTCAAGTAAAATGACTTTTGCCGTTGTAGGATGTTTATTATTAGAAGAAGAACGCTCGCAGAAAGTAAAAGGAATATTCATAAAATACCGTTTACATCTTTTTGCCGTGAACCTGCGCTTTTTATTGATTCAGCCAACTGTTGTCAAAGAGATCATATACGGCTTATCACGTTTTGTAAATCCTTTCGCAATGTCAGGATTTTTTTTCTATAAAATGCATAATTATTGAGTTTTAAGTGCTATTTTTTTTTTGTTAGAGACAAAAAAAAGTATGAATTAATATTTAGTTAAATTTTTACTAAATATCTAACTGCAGGTGAAATTTTAATGACAAAAGTCTGTTTTATTCACTTGTTTTATTTGAAATTAAACAAGCCAACAACTGTCAACTAATTAGTTTCAATCCAATAGCAAAACCGATAACATTGGTTTCTGTGACACCTAAAGCCGATATTAATTCTACCAAAGTAATTTTTTTGTCGGTTTCAAATCCAATACCGACAACATTGGATTTTATGACAGCCCTGAATATTTTTTTTATTAAAATTAAAAATTTTCAGTTTTCGTCTAGCTTTCAAAGCAATCGGTTTTTCTTTGATTTTCTATTCAATAATTATTTTATTGCTGACGTTAAAAAAAAATTTACTCGTACTGCGTGTTTTCCTTTTTGCTATTTTTGCAGTTTTTCTTTTTCCCTTCGGTGAATTATATATTTAATTAAACACAAAAAAGGATATCTTTTAACACACTATGGCTCTAGGGCCACCTGATAAATCCTCATATAACAGGTTTGCTGTTCTAGAGGATTCCATAACTATCCCATAAAAAAAAAAATAAAAATTACATGCTTTTCCGGAACTTCCAATACCAATTAATAATACAAATACCCCAAAATACGTATTAATTACATTCACCGATCCTAAAAAACCTCTCATCAGTCCTTTTGCCATTAAGAAAGGCATTGAATGTATTAGCACTGAATTAAATTCAATCACTTTATTTCGTGATGGAAACATCCTGATACTCACACGTAATACTCGAGTCGCTGATAAATTTCTTAAATCAAAATCATTATCAAATGTTTGTTCGATTTTGTGTAAACTACATGACACACTAAAAGCAGTTAAAGGATGCTTAATGTCCCGTAGGAAGAAATTGTTAACGAAATGAAGGATCAGGGTGTTACTGAAGTATACAAAACTACAAAACTAAGTGAAGACGGAAAATCACGCATACCATCTGGTAAATTGATTGTTACGTTTGATCTCTGCCGTCTCCCAAAATCTGTAGATGTTGCGTGGTACAAATTTAAAGTTGATCATTATATTCCCAACCCAATGAGATGTAAAAAGTGTCAGAAACTAGGACATACAAAAAACAGGTGTAAAGAAAGCCCTACTTGTCATGCATTCGAAGAATGTATACGTACTTTCTGCACAAACTGTTCAGGACAACATCACTCAGCAAATAATAAATGCCATAGATTTGTTCAAATGAAGGAAATATTAAAGATAAAAAACTATAAACAATTGCAAAGGGTGGTTAAATTTTAAGGGCCGATGTTGAATGTAAAGCACACCTAAACGTCAAGTTTTTTTCTGCATTTCATTTGACATTTCTCAGTTTCAGACTAATTCAATTTGAACCATGGAAAGATACACAATCGAGCAACGCGTTAAAGTTATTCAGGCTTATTATGAAAAGGGGCGTTCAAATCGTGATTTTTTCGGTCAATTTAATCGTCCAAATGTGCGTACAATCGGAAAAATCGTGCAAAACTTTGAGCAAACCGGGTCTGTAGGAGATGTGAAAACACCAGTGCATGCTGGTACAGCTCGTACTGCAGAAAATATTGCTGCTGTTCGCGATAGTGTGGCTGAAGAGCCGTCCACCTCAACTCGTCGTCGTGCCCAACAATTGCACCTCTCACGCTCGTTGTTGATGAACATTATGCATTAAGACTTGCATTTACACGTTTACAAGGTGCAATTGACTCAAGAACTAAAGCCTCTTGACTATTTCAAACGTCGTCAATGGTCAGAATGGCCGCATTTGGGCGAATGATAATCCAAGAGTGATTGTCGAAAAACCAATGCACTCAAAAAAAGTGACTGTTTGGTGCGGTTTATGGGCTGGCGGCATCATCGGGCCGTATATTTTAAACAATGAGGCCGTTCAGGCAGTTACTGTGAATGGTGTTCGCTATCGTGAGCTGATAACGAACTTTTTATGGCCCGAATTGGAAGATATGGATGTGGACGATGCCACTTGCCACACAGCTAACGAAACAATAGCTCTTTTGCGCGACAATTTGACACCTTTGAACTTCTTTCTTTGGTGTTATTTGAAAGAAAATGTGTACGTCGATAAGCCAGCAACAATTCGGCACATTAACGGCAAAGAATCTCAATTATGCCTCAGCGTCATCGACAATTTAGACCATCAGATGATGGAGGTGTGCCGCCGAGGTTGCGGCAGCCAATTGGCCGAAATTTTTTTGTTCCATACATAATTTAACCATACCATACTATCATAATAAAAAGAAATGACAATAATTTCCGAAATAATTTGTGTTTTATTCAAAATCAATATCGTCTCTTAAAGTTTAACCACCCTTTAGTATAGGAGAAGCTCGACGTATATATTTACAAGGAAAATAATCACATTTCAATTCTCTCGGGACTCAACTTTTTCGCAGCTACAGTTTCCAATACTCGTTCAGTTGCTGAATCTAATAAAACGATAACTAAAAATAACACATCTACAAATCATTGGAAAAAATCTACTTCCGTTATCCACATGGACTATAATTAATGACCTTCATGGTAGTGATCATTTTCCAATTAAGATATCTATCAAACTTTCAGAAGAGAGAAACACCTCAATTAAAATAAATCGATTTCTACTACATTTAGCTGATTGGCTACACTGAAACAACTGAAATGGAAATGTTAAAAAATCAAAGTACCCCTAGTAGCTCTTATTACTAAATCATCACTTTCCAGTAGCATGGTGGAACCCAGCTCTATCATTTTTACGCACCCAAAAAATGAAGAATTGCCAACACTTTAAAGTTAATCCAACACAAGAAAATTTAATAATATAGTACTTCTCCTATAAAAGCATTGACTCACCTGATAGAACTCTAATGGACAAATCAGAAACTGTTGATCACTTTGGAAAATTTTAGGCTGAATATGCATCCGATTCTAACTTTTCAACTTTATTTAATAGAATGAAAAATTCTTTTGATTTATCCATTAACAACACAAATGATAAAAAAGCACAATTACTTGAGGACCCAATATTCATGTTTGAACTTAATAACTGCTTAAGCAAAGTTAAAGGCACGATTCCAGGGCATGATCGCACATCATACCAAATGATTAAAGCCTTATTCCTCATTAGCAAAAAGAGATTACTGAGATTGTACAACTTGTTATTTAAAAAACGGCATAATTCTATTTCTAAAACTAAAAATTCATCTTCCACTAGCGCATATCGCCCTATATCATTACTACCACGCCTCTCTAAAGTAATCGAACGAGTCATAGCTTTAGACTTTCATGGTTTTTAGAAAATAAAAACCTTATAGTTAAGGAACAAGTAGCACTCAAGGCATTATTACACATGGACCACTACATTACACAAGCACTTTCTGCTAAAAACCATGTTACAGTTTAATCAATTGATTTCGAAAGGGCATTGGATTGTATCGGATACCGTATTAAGATCATGGAATATCGGACCTAGAATTTAAAATTTTATCAAATCATTCTTAATAAATAGACGATTTTTGCGTGATTTTGTTCCAAATTGCGTTCAATGAAATTAGCAAAATAATAAGATCCGATAATAGTTACATAGACCATTGCCTGTATGCTGATGATCTGTATATATTCTGTAAAAAAAAATAGTAATGAAGCAAAAATATTCTACAAAAAATACTGCAAGATATTATAAATTGGACTGAATGCTCTATGCAAAAAACAAAAAAATTTCACATTTGCCGGAAACATAATTGTGATTCTAATAACTATCCTATTCTAAATAATGGATTCGCTATAGAAAACGTAGAAAAACTGAAGATTTTGGCATTAATTTTTTCAAGAAAATACAACTGGAAAGATCATCTTCTAAAGGGTGTCCGAACAATAACGCAAGATTTAAATTTGGCGCCATTCGAAGTTTCATTGTTTTACATTTGAACAATTGTTATTGTTTGCTAGTAGAAGGTACGAGGTTAGTAAAAAATGACCATGGACAGCGAAGGGAGTTCGTTAATTGGGTATTGGAGAGACAACATGAAAATGCTGATTTTGCCGATAAAATCATCTTCAGTGACGAGGCCCATTTCCATCTTGATGGCTTCGTCAATAGGCAGAATTGCTGCATTTGGGGTGAGGAAAATCTTCGAGAAGCAAATGCATCCTCAACGTGTCACTGTGGTGTGGTTTTTGGGCTGGAGGAATCATTGGGTCTTTTTTTTTATGAAAATGAGGCAGGTCAAGCGCAAACAGTCAATGGTGTTCGGTATCGTGAAATGATAACCAGTTTTTTCTTGCCTAGAATTGAAGAAATGAATGTGGAGGGCTTGTGGTTTCAACAAGACGGCGCCAGAGAAACAATTCAATTGCTGCATCAGTCATTTATTTAAAATTTAAATCTTGCGTTCTTGTTGGGACACCCTTTACAACTTGAAAAATTTATCAGAGAAAAGTTTTGTGCATTTAAACATATTAAATTATCTTACGAAAACATTAATAAGAGTACTAAGTAAAATAGATTACGGTCTTTGTATTTATGGTAATAGTAGTGAGACGAACATCAACACAATAAAATCTGCTTACCACATTGCTGCCAGAGCCTGCGTCTATGCTTTTAAAACTACTCCTATTGACAATGTTTTACGCGAAGCCCATCTTCCTTCAATTTCTGATAAAATTTATGAAGTCAAGTCTAGAATCCTTCCTCAACTTCTTTACAGTACAAACTCAATATTAGATAAGGATATTTTTCGCCTGCATCAGCTCGAGAAGACTTAAAAGGATCAAGTCTGCCATAGCTACAGAACTGTCTATACCTCTTATTATAACAAAGAGGTACAAAACTGAATCAACCTCCTTTTTATACCTCACTAACAAAATGTGATAAAAAAACAACACCTGCGAACGTATACCGCAAACTAATAGCTGAACGTATAAATCATTTAACAAATAACAGTTGGCGCCTTATCTACACAGATGGTACCAAATCTAAAGATAGTATTATACCAGCCTACGCGGTAGTAAATGGTGACGGAAAAGATCTCTTCTTGGGCACTCTCTGAGAAAATTCATCTGTTTTCACTGCAGAAGCATGTGCGATTTATCAAGCAATTCGCTTTTTCCTTACTGATAAAAAGAAAAATGTGGTTCTTACTGATAGTTTGTCTGTAATAAAATCCAACTACAAATGGAATATAAAAGCAAAAATCAGAGACGTCTTAATTGCTTACAAAAATACATATATTAAAAATATACTGGATTCCTAGCCATGTTGGTATTGCTGGTAATGAGAAAGCTGATATTTCTGCAAATCATCGCAGACAGTACTTATGAAAAAATAGATGTTCGGCACCACATTTGCAGTTACATTAAGGATAAATTTATTAATAAACCGATCACTTACTATCATTACTCTTACATTAATCCGCAGAATATTCATCCAATTTATCCCACCGACATATCCAACAACAAAATAAAAACTTTTTCCAGATTACGACTAGGAAATGATTGGATTTTAAAGAAAACAACACTTGCTCCATTTTGTAATATTTTTAGCTGAAATCTTAATATCAAACATATACTCATAGAATACTTATAATTTTCATATCAAAGACGGAAATTGTTTGGGACATTTCAGCCCTGGACCAAATACTATTAAACTATAAAGATGTTTTACGTAGTGTAAATTTTTTCTGGTGCTAAATTTGTTGATGGATATTGCTAGTAATATCCACGAGAGCGAGAGAATTTAAAAGAGAGTAATATAACATGCAAGAGAATATTCAATGAAAGAATTTACACAACTTCACTTTTCAGTACATCCATATACCAAATTTTAATGAAAAAGTTGTTTTCTTCTTATAGCTCTACTAACATTGCCGTTTTTGTTAATGTCGGTAAATACATGCATTTTATTGCTGTAATACATATAGTATATGAATTCACACCGAATTTAAATTTCGTTACTGGCCGCAATGGAGTTACAGAATGTCAATAAAAATTTTAATATTTTATTTTGATCAACATTTCGTTAATTAGTTGCTTAACTTCTTAACTATTTTGAAATAATTTTAAATATAAATATCCTGAAGAAGCTAAGCAGCAGATTAACGAAAAAAAAAATGATCAAAATAAAATTTTAAAATTGTTATTTATCTTAAGCTTAAAAAACTAACATGTGCATTATTAAAATTTTTTCGAAATGTAAAAAAGTTTCGTAAAAAAAATTTAGCAAAGCAATTTAAGTGTACTTAAATATTATTAGTATTGTCTATTTTTATCATTTACCATTGAGTTTTTTTTTTTTTTACTTCATATTTATTTTATTAAAGGAAAACAGTTATTTTTAATTTTTATTTTTCAAAAGTTATAAATAAACCATAATAAAACATTTTTATTTGGAACGAGTTTATGTCATCCCACGTCAAATTTGGTTCTTTAACAGACCGATTTCGGCAATTTGTCATCTTCAGTGTTTTATCTCAATGAGATACAAAAAATGGGAATAAAAAAATGTTTTAATTGATTAATATTTATATTGCTTATGACTCAATATTTATTTTACATTTTACTGTAAATACGTATTAGATTTTTATTATTTTTATTTTTATTATTATTCTTACACATTAGCTTAGGTTTCCGAACTGGAATCTCTAATGTGGAAAATATTGAAGAAAAAGAAAATATTTTTATATGTTTACTAAGTTTCTAAAAAAGTTTTAATTTTTAAAACTTTTTACTTTTTAGCCAAATTGAAATTCTTATATGGTTTGATAAGTATTAAACGTATAAGTTCAAGACTTTTTATGAAAAGTATTGTAGAGTCTACTGATGATATGCCTAGCAGCAATGAAATCGCTAGCTATCCATCAATGGTAGAGTATTTAAAAACAAATTTTTTTATAAATAAGTAAATTGTTTTTTGACAATAAGACTAAACAAAAAATGGGAATAAGGCATAAAAAGTTCTTATTATGATTTGTAAATCATGTATATTAATTTCCAAATAATTAGATTTTTATTACAAACTAGATGACCCGGCAAAAGTTGTCTTGCCTTAAAATTTTTGTATAATCGATCGTAATCATAGAGTAAATGATCGGGTAAAAAGAGGTAGTACACAAATAAGCCAGATACCGACTGTAGCGCCACCTGCCGGGTGGACTTGTTTATTTAATACTTTTAAAATTTAAAAAGTGGTTTTAAATAAGGATTCTTAAATTTTCTAATTTTCCGCTCAATTTTTTAAATTTTTTCTGTCATAAGAACCTTCTCCTGACAATAACAAACACAACAAAAAATAAAATAAAAAAATAGTGAAATCGGTCCAGCCGTTCACGCGTGATGGCGGGACCAAGGGATATAGGGATTAATTTTTATATATATAGATAAATTTTGTTCATAACATAAAATCAATTTCTGTGTTATTTATTATTAACAGTCTGTGAGTTTTCAAACTCTTATAGATTCTTTTAAAAAGCATATACAACAGGACTACTTGTCATTATAAAAATAATATCTACAGATCTATAATAAGAGTTTAATAAAGGTTCAAATTAATGAATCATAAATTCGTTGCGAAATAGGATAAATTTAATTTTTTCAACCATAAACAAGATATTCTACCCTACAATAATGCAACTAGTCATATTCGTTTTATTTATATTTGCTCCTAAGATTTCAATAACATTTTTGTTGAAAAATTTCATAAATCTCACACAGAAAACATATCAAAGAAATCAAATTCATTTTAAGTTTTAAATGCTTGGTTTACAAATACATACATACATGCGCATTTATATGTTGTTCAGTATGTGTTTATTTTTTTTATTCTCTATTTATCTCAGTAGCTAAATGAGAGAAACTTTTATTTGAAATGCGCATGCTCAAATATTCCCTTGTTACTTCCCCCCTCATTTGTTTCAGCTATTCATTTTTGTTTTCAGATTTTCTTCTACGTAGAACATCTTTATAGTTTTATAGTCTTTTCCTGGACTTTCTGAAGGACCCATCCCACAACAACATAGAAAGAATATATTATTTTATGATATGTACTAAATTGAAAGTTTAAGTTCCCTTTATTATCACAAATAATATATAATTTCTTTTGTATATAATATATTTACACTGAGTCGATGACCGTAGCCGTCAGTGGTCGTTAATTTTTTAGTCTTAGAATTTTATTCTGTTAGACTAAATAAATAAATAAAAATTCTATTACTTACAATATTTGTTTTTTTGTATATTTTGTTAAAATTAAGTATTTTGTGTGGATCATATGAAAACTTTGGAGGCCCATAACTCAGAAAATACGAATTTCTCCGAGAAATTTTACTTAATCACCCTTATCGCGAATCTCAAGGGAATAATTTGTTTATTCCCATGAACAATAATTAGGTGTCGCCAATTGTTAGGGAATAAAATATATTTTCGAAACATATGTGGCAATTCGAACATTCTATTGTGAATTGATGTTGTTTAATTGTTTATTTTTTTTTTTTTTTGAATTTCCTTAATAAATTGTTATTATTCAATAAAATGCATAGAATTTCGCTCCGATTTATGTTGTTAGTATTATAACGATAGTTCTTAGACGAATAATTTATTATATTATTTTCTATAACTTGACAAACATAAATATGAACAAATGTTATTTAGATTTGTTTTATATATGAACAAGTAATATTACAATAACATAAAATATTATTAACAATTAGAAGAAGAGAAGAAATTATTGGAGAAAATAAAAAGACGGAATTTAAGAGATGCATCAAAAAATTAAAAAAGAAATATTCTTTAGAAAGATACGAAATCGTAAATCTAAAAAAAACACTAAATCACATTTGTGTTATTTTTGGTTTTACTTCATGTATCGCAAAAAATTTTAATAAACAGGCACATAAAAAAGGCAACAAAAATTCTAATTCATAAAAATAAAAAATTATCACATTCTTACATGTTTACAGACCGTCATTGCTATTAAATTGCTTCATTTTCAGTTCCTCTAATTTTATTTGCCGCTGCAACAATTCTAAATGTTATTCCGAAACAAAATGTTTGTGAAAAATGTCACAATACTTTTGGGAAAAAACTCACGGGAATAAAAATCGGCGATGCCATAATTTTTTCGAACATGCGAGTTTTTTCACTTACAAATAATTCACGATTGCAACTTTAGGGAGAAGCGAAATATTTCGAGGGAAAAAATATTCACGATAGGTGTGATTAAGTAAAAGTTCGCGGGGAAATTCGTATTTTCCGAGCTATGAGCCGCCAAAGTTTTCTTAGGTTAAACATAAAATTTTAAATTTTTCATTCGCAACTATTCAAAAAGATGTGTGCTGCCCGTACTTCATTTAAGCCTAAAGTTATTATATGCTTGCAAAAGTTTTTTTTTTTTGTAGCCGGTCTTAGGCCGGACTAAACGACTACATCCTTTATGGATGGCGAACACCGGCTTCACTTGCGAATGTAGTTTTTTGTAGCCGGCCTTAGGCCGGACTAAATGACTACATCCTTTATGGATGGCGAACACCGGCTTCGTTTGCGAAATTGGCCCAAACTCGAAAAAAGGACTTAAAAGACAAAATTTACTAAATATTTTCTTCTTAGAATTCAATTTTCTATGACATCTAATAATTTTTTTTTTCCAGTTTGCGGTGCGTGAGTAAAGTAAATTTGGTCCAAAAATTTTGCGTTTTGCTTTAGCACACTTCGTGATTTCAACCACCGGAAATAAATTGTGACAGGGCTTTCTGTAATGTTGTTATTTTTGTATTCTCACTGTTAACTAGTTTACTCTTATACCATTCTATTGTTCTCATTTTATGAAAAATTAAAAGCACAGATATTACAGCTTTGGCGCAAATTTTTGGAAATATTCCCAAAAAAGAGAAGAGAAAAAGCAAGACAAGAGATTAAAATTTCCTTCTTTGTTCTTGGTCTTCCGTTTCGACACACTCATCAGCTGAATTTGTAAACAGAGAAACAACTTGCTGAAGGCGTAATCTTCTTTCCTACATTACTTGAATGTGTAGAAGAGAGTGTGTGTGTATGTCTCGATTTTTGGCTTCTCTTCTTTGGGAATATATATATTTGTGTCATTATGTGTACAATTACCTGGAAACAATCAACAATTGGAACAGAAGGTATTGTATATATACGCGATAGTGTTTCCTGACACACTCCTGTCAAATTATGCTTTCTCGATATTTTTCCAAAATAAATAATAGCTTGTGCTGAGGCATGCACTCCCAACATAGTGTTGCCCTGATCCGATTGTTGTTCCAAATGTTGAGTTATGATTTGATAGTGATGTTGACGCCAAGTGAAAATATCCGACCAATGAGACAAATCGTCGGCTATAACAGGCAATCGGTTACGCCAGGTTTTCACAATTGCTTTCATATCATGCAGCGAGGTATTGCGTGATTGTAAAAGGCCTTGATGGATTTGACTGGCCTCATGCAATTCAATTATTTGTTGGGCTGCCTGCAAATATTGCAGGTGTATATGAGAGACAATATGTGGCAATCTACCCCATTCACGTATACATAAACCGGATGAGATTTCCACATACTTTTCAACATTCGCCAATTGTCTTTCTTCGGGATGTAAAATGGCCAAAAATCCTTTATAGAGATTTACTTTGTAACCAAATTGTTTGGAATAGCCTTGCTCGATTTTCAGTAAAGCTTTTTTCATTAATGACCAATCGGGTACCCGCCAAGCACTTTCCATAATGAGAACTTCATGTTGTTCCCGATTTGTTTGGGCATAATCCAACAAAATATCCCATTGATTTAATTCTTTGGCGCAACGTATCCAATGATTCTCCCACAACATGATTTCACTATTCATATGAGAATTACAAATGCCATTCGATAAATCTTCTTTAAATTTTGACATGGCTAAATCGTAAGCACCCTGAGCCTCTTCAAAAAATCCCATTTGTTCGTAGGAAATAGCTACATTCGTTTCAGAGTATTGAGCATATTTCATCCACAAGCCCGCCCATAAATCTTCTTCATGCATGGCTGAATACATTTGCGATAAGGAATCATGTATTGAGGATTGATTACCATTATTATCCTGTTGCTGATGCTCATTATAATCCGTTATATTCGCGATTCCGGAGTGATAAGAACTTTGTTTGGCAGCCACCATTTCTTCTAACACTAGAGTCATGCGATGCCACAGGTTGTGGGCCTTTCCCAGGTATGTACAAAGATTGGGTGGTATGTAGATTTTAGGCGTACATTGAGTAAGACCCTCAACGAAGGTGTTTATAGCACTGGGAGAGCAATCTTTTTGTATGATATTTGTTCCTGAGGACAAAAAAGGTATTATTTCCTTGAGTATGGTGTGCTGTTGATCAGTGCTAAATATAGACCAAATACGTGGAAATATGGTCAGCCAAACACTCTCCGCCAAGCTGGTATCCATATGACAGAGTTGTGATGTTGCAACCAACAGTTGATCTGTGCGAATTTTTCGATTTATTTCTAAAAATTCAATTTGACGATGAATCAATTTACAGATTTTTGTTTTTCTAGCCGTGGGCGATTGCTCAGGGTCTGGTTCCGTTTGGTTACTCACATAATCCAAATTGCCATCGACATCAAACTCTTCATCTTTATCATCTATTATTCCATGCATCACATCCATGCAATCAGTTTGTGATGAAGTGTAAATAACGAATTGGCTTTTTTCCTCATTATCGCCCATATTAATTATGGACTTAATGCTAGGTATTTTATGCATATCATTAGCATTTTGTATGGGTGTCATGGTGTTAGCAGTTAAAACCAATAACTCAATACATTGTTTTATCCAGTAGTGGGTGCCAATTGAGTCCCAGGCCTGAGAGCAAACAATGTATAGCAAACGATCGTGTAAACGTCTTCTCATAGAAGCATCTATAATTTCAAAGAATTTTGATCTTATGACAGGATTTTGACTTCGTAGGCCCGTTAAGAAAGCCCCCTCAAGTTTAGCACTCAATTCTGTTTGCTTCAAATACTCATCCCGATAAATATAATTAATCATTTCCAAGAACTGTATGTGCAGCTCACTTTCATCTGAAAATTTCTTTTCGACGTATTGCATTAGCTTAACCAGCAAAACAGATTTCTCTCTTATAGAAGGTATTTGAACCAAAGAATTTGGTTCTTTAACTCTCACCCAATCATCCAACATTTTTATAATACATTTCATTATCTTGGTATCCATGCTCTTCTCAATTAAATTCACTATTATGCTGCCAATTAATAGTTTCCTCACTTCCACACTCATTATAACAATACGATTCTTAATCATATCCAGTGATAATATCAATAATTCCAATGACAAGTGATTATTTTCTGTGGCGGGATTTATTGTTGGTTGAGTGTTATTTTGTTGGGTTATGTGTTCCTTTGTAAGACGGTTCAATACCCTTATAAACTGCAACATTAAACGATCAATATATTCAAGATTGTTGGCACAACAGGCTTTCAAAATCATTAATGTACCAAAAAGGGATGAAGGATTTGGTTGGGGACTTTTCTCATACAAAGTTAAATTATCCACAATCATTTTGCTTATGGCACTGTATAATATCTCCAATTCATCATTTTTGTGCTGAGAATCCGGCGGATAAATGGTCATTAATCGTGTTATTAGCACATGCATGAGACGAACTATTTTTGTATTTTGATGTATAATACAAGCGGATAGACCCTTTTGTATTGGTCTTATAATGGCCAAGAGTTGATCCGTTTTTATAATGTTTGTCAAAAATGTTAGAAAATCTAGTGCTGTACAAATGTTATTGATATTTGTATGTGGAGATTCTATTGTAGCAAAAATTTTATCCATCCAATTCAATTTCAATTCAAAAGGTTGAGGCCAAACATCTGGACGCATGGCGGTTCGCAGAAGTATTATGCATCTGAACAAAATAAAGAAAAAAACAATAATTAGAAAAAAGTTGTTTTTTTTTTCTTAAGAAAAAAAAAATAATAAAAGACTGCTTTGAATCTGGGCCTGCAAATAATAGTTTGAATTTATTTTTGTTTCAACTGGTGGTACACAAACAAGTATGTATGTGTCCCTTTCAAAAACTAAATTTGTAATAAATTTTTGTATTAAAAGATAAAAAATCTAAAAAAAGCCGTTATCGTTATTTATTCCGAATCTGAATATTTTATTCAAATAAGATTATATTCAATATCTTTTATGGCTACTCTGTTTCTTTTTTGAATATTTTGTTGCCATAGTGTAATTATTAAAGTGGGCGCAACTCGTCAGCTGTTTTTTATTTACATTTTTTTTTTGTTAGACTTGAATAATAAAATTTTTTTCATTTTGCTTTGTTTGTTTATGAAATAATATTTTTGTGTGGTTTTGAATGTCAAATTTTATTTATTAATTCTTATGCCAAATTTTGTGAAAAATCTTTTAAAAATCTTATAAGATAGTGGGAAGCAACTTTATTTAAGTGCTTATAAGAAAATTTATTATAAGAAACGTGTTGATTCTGTGCCGCCAAAGCTGTTAATGTTTTTTTTAAACATTGCCGCAAACAATTTTATTGCTTGCCCTATTATTTTCGTGTGCAGTGCAAACTCTAAATAAATAAAATTGTGAATATATTTATAAAAAGCAATGTCTCACTGTATTTTATGTAAGAAAAGGGTGGAAAAGGGTCAAAGCACTTTTCAAGTGCCCACAGATCCTATGAAATTAATTAAATTTATTGCACTATTTTATTTATTTTTTATTTTATTTATTTATTACTATTTTTTTGCATTACGAGTATAAGCTATGTTGTTTATGTTGAAATATTTTCTTTCATCCCTATATTTTGTTTATTTCTTTTGTTTCTTCTCTTTCTTCATTTTGACATTAAACTATGAATAGTTACACTAACAAAATACATAGTGCGTTTACTTTAATAATTATACTATGTTTGTTGCCTTTTTAGTTCGTTAGAAAGAAACGAACTTTATTTTTTTTACACATGCTTTTTATCATTCCATTCAGTATACACTAAAGGGATGCACAAGCATACTTGAAAGCAACACATCCCTACAAACATGTGTAATACTTTATAATAATTAGGGCTGTCATAGAATCCAAGTCGGTTTTGCTAATTGTCGGTTTTGCAAGCCAATATTGGTTTCATTTGGTGTCATGAAACCAAGTCGTTTTTGTTATTTTAAAAACGATGTTCGAACCAGTTATTCTATACATTAGTTTATTTGAATGAAATTGTTTATGTAAATGTTTGATAACAATTTTAATAAATTGTAGTGTTTTCGTTTAAATAAAAATAAAAACATGTTTTTTAATGGGATATTTATAATATAAAATATATAATTAGTGTCGGTGAAATAAGTAGTCAAGTAAAATGACTTTTGCCGTTGTAGGATGTTTATTATTAGAAGAACGCTCGCAGAAAGTAAAAGGAATATTTATAAAATACCGTTTACATCTTTTTGCCGTGAACCTGCGCTTTTTATTGATTCAGCCAACTTTTGTCAAAGAGATCATATACGAGGGCGGATTGATATTGAAGCTACCTAGCGCCAGACACAAAAACCTTTTTTTAGAAATTGCGATCTGTCAAACGTCAGCTGTTAAAATTTCACCCAAATTCATCGATTAGTTTATATGTTGTAGTCGTTTGAAGTAAGCAACTTTTGTGTTTCTTGAAAAATGGAAAAAAGTGAATTTCGTGCAGTGATTAAACACTATTATTTGAAAGGGAAAACGGCGAAAGAGACAAAAGAAAAGCTCGATAAACATTACGGTGAGTCTGCTCCGTCAGATTACATGGTAAAATATTGGATTGCTGAATTTAAACGCAGCCGAACAAGCACTGCAACAATACCATCAACAGGAAGGCCAACAGAGGCCTTCCTCGATATCGTTATGAATGATCGCCGAGTCAAGTTACGTGAGATTGTTGAAATGGTAAACAGAGACTATGTTGAGAAATAAATGTTTTTTGAAAAAAAAAATGTTTTTTTTTCTACTTAGGTAGCTTCAATATCAATCCGCCCTCGTAGTTGGCTTATCACGTTTTGTAAATCCTTTAGCAATGTCAGGATTTTTTTCTATAAAATGCATAATTGAGTTTTAAGTACTATTTTTTTAGAGAAAATAAAATTATCAGTAAAAATTTCTTTTTGTAGAATTAATATTAATTTACTAAATATCTAACTGCAGGTGAAATTTGATTGACAAAAGTCGGTTTTAGTCACTTGCTTTATTTGAAATTAAACAAACCAACAACTGTCAATTAATTGGTTTCAATCCAATAGCAAAACCGATAACATTGGTTTCTGTGACACTTAAAACCGATATTAATTCTAGTTCGAAAATTAAACGGACAAAATTGGATTTCATGACACCAAAACAATTTTTTTGTCAGTTTCAAATCCAATACCAACAAGATTGGATTCTATGACAGCCCTGAATATAAAATTTGTTGTAAGCCTTTCTAAATGAATTAATTACCTTCTAGATAAATTGTCACCAGAATTCAAAATAGTTGGTTGACTGTCGTTAACTTGGCATGCCAATCTTATAAGAAAATTCAAAACCGTATCACAATGAACTTTACCAATTGACCGACAACTTTCATCCACTTTTGTAATTAAAGAAACTTCGGTTGTAGCTAAAATATGTCAATTCAAATGCATTTTATAATTATTAAGGTATGTATGCATGTATTTATATATGCGTGTAAAGAATAACTTACTACTTCCCCTAGCGTTATCTGTTTGCAATTTCTTCCTTTGAGACTCATTGAAATCCTCACTTGACGTTCGTTTAACTGTGGTTTTATCATCTGCATCATCTTCAATGTTGGAAGCTAATAGTTTATTTTCACTTTCATCATCTTTAATACGCTGCAGCTCCCATTTGATAATAACTTCTGCTAAATCAACAGAAAGTTTTTTGTGTTCTAAAGAAGCATTAGGAGGAAATCCTAATCTTTGCATATAATTAACCAAATGTGTAACTAATTGATGTCTGACGGGGAAATAAACCTAAATTAAATAGATATAGACATTTAAATATAAAAATATAACCTTAATAATGGATACACATACGCACTAATACGGATTTACCAGCTTTAATGAACGATATACATATACTAACGAACCCTTCTATACTAATCAATGAGCTTGATTAAATAATAAATAATTTTAAATAAAAAAAAAATTAAGCCGGCCAGTTAACTAAGATTGAGGTCGTATTATATTTATATTTTATATCGATATTGCGTTCTAACTTGCGCACCTTCTTCAGTATATAATTATAAATTAGTCAAATTATTAAAATTACATATTTTTGACAAAATTAAATTAGGATGTACATACAATAAAATGAGAGTAAAATGAGAGTAAGCTAAGATTACTCTCAAAAAACCACAAAAATACATAAAAGTAAACGAACGCAAAAAACCAATTTTTTAGTTCAGAAAAAAAAAATGCCAAACACTTACAAAAAATAAA
This sequence comes from Thelaira solivaga, assembly GCA_947397855.1. Lineage (NCBI taxonomy): Eukaryota > Metazoa > Arthropoda > Insecta > Diptera > Tachinidae > Thelaira > Thelaira solivaga. The sequence goes on from OX377614.1 coordinate 46,028,594, forward strand.
ATATGATGTAGTGTCGGTAGCAGTTTTAACATAACAAGCGAATTGTGTTGATATCAAGTTTGACATATTCAGCCAGAAAACTTCATACCAAACAAATTATATAACAAATTTATGTCACAATTTACTTTTATTTATTTTTCAAACAGCTGATTAACAATTTACCTAACTTGCACGAAGAAAAAGTGTGGGCTGTTTCGTGCAAAAAGAGAAGCATAATTCTCTCACACAAATGCTCCCATTTACATAAACTTGCAGTAAACGAACGCTTTTTGTGTAAATTGGGATCCCTCTGGATCCCAATGTGGAGTAAATGAACATAGCTAATATGTGCATTAGACATCTGCAACAAATATTTAACTTTTTTTGTATTTGTAAAAATTTAATTTGAGTAAAGCATTGTTCACACAAAATCCGGCCGCTTTACAAAAGCATTTTAGAAAAACCTAGTGGCAAAACTTGCATTAAAAAATTTGTTTTCTAAAAATATTAACCGTTATTTGGAGAAAAAAATTTTTCAGTATTAGTTTATTTGTAAGCGTGGTTAGTCATGGAAAATCAAAATAGAAAAAAAAAAAATTGTGCACAAATATCTAGAAAATCCGACATGGTCAGGTGCAACGATTGAAAAAAAAACTGCAGCTTCCAAAAAGCACTGTCAACGAGGTTTTAAAAAGATATAACCAAACCTTAAGTACAGATCGCAAGCAAAAAGAAAAGAAAAAAGTTGCTAAAAGAAACAATGATCGTGCAAAAAATATAACACCGATATAAGTACCGCAAGAAGAATTTGTCTGGATACTGGCCACAGAAGCTATCGTTCAATAAAATATCCGGAGTGAAAAGCAAAATGTCATTGCAATAAAACAAGAACGCCATATTCTTTACGATCAAGTGTTAACAAAATTCAACAACTGCCTGATTATGGTCGATGAGACCTATGTAAAAATGTACTTAAAACAGCTATTTTGCGACGAAATGTGGAGATGCCGATTAAAAATACAAATACACGAAAACGGTGAAATTTAGTAAAAAAAAATCATGATTTTACAAGCAATTTGCAGTTGTGCTCTAAAAAACACGCCGTTTGTCGTCTCTTCGACAATGACATCAGAAATTTATATCAAAGAATGGCTGCAGAAATGATTGTTGCCTCTAATTAAATGCCACCATTTCCCTGATCTAGCGTCTTATCATTATTCAAAAACTGCGTTGGAGTGGTATCAGGTCAATATAGTTGTAAAAAACATGAACATCCTAATTGTCCGCAGCTTCGGCCAATTGAAAATACTGGGCTATTGTCAAAACCAAATTAAAGAAAAGTGGTACTGCTGTTCCTGACGCCAAAAATATGTTGAAAATTTGGAACAAATATGCAGCACAGGTAGATCAGAATGTTGTGCTGAAACTAATGAGAACCATTAATAAGAGGAAATGAATTGTATTTAATTTTTTAATATTTCTGAAAAAGCAATAAGTAAATATGTATTCATGAACAATAGTTTTGTAATAGCTTTTTCCTTTCAGTATATATTCGATTGCTTATGGGGCCGGATTTTGTGTGAACAATGCTTTACGTACTTGCTCAAATAGTGAACTGATGCTTTTCGAGCTCTTATCTATAAGCATTTGCAAAAACCTTGTTCCGAAAATAGGAACAAGAAAAAGCAAATAACTCAGTGAAAAAAGTACTACAAATATGAGTACTGTACTTGCGAAACACCAAATACTTTGCTTAGATATTTAAGTGCTCCCACACTTCTTAACACAAAATCGGCAAATCATTTAACAAAACTCGACAGATATTAATAACTCTGTTTTGTAAATTATATTCTTATAAAATATGAAGTTGTAAATGATAAATTGTATTTAAATGTAACATAAACTATAGCGTTTTCAGACTGAGTGGATTTAACATAAATGTGGTTTTAATTTTAAATCCAACTCATAAATTCTGTATTTGCCATACAAACTGACTTTGATAAATACACATTAAATGCTATTTTGGAATTGAATTTAAGTTGGTTTTATAAAATACAACGCTGTAAATATGCTTTTATTTACCATTTTGGTTGGAATTTGTGATAATAATGCAGCAAAAATATGATCCACTTTATAAAGTAATGAATAGCGTATTTATTAGAATGGGTTTTTTTTAACAAATAAAATTCTATTGTGAATTGAATAATATTTTGTAAACATTTTATCTGGCAACACATACTTGTGCTTGCTTAACAATAGTCAGTCTATTATATTCTTTTCAATAAACAACAACAAATCCTATTTGTAAATGGATTTCTTTAAGTAAGAAGAGACGAGTAAAAAAATAATAACCATTTCAAATATTTTCTAAAGAAAATGTCTTCAACGGCAGCGATAATGAAAGAATTTCTAAGAAAACGAAGTTTTTAACGAGAGGCAAAGACAAAAGTTGAAAAAAGTCTACACGTGTCATGTAATAAGTTTTGTACAAAATAACGCATTAAATACACTTATTTATATAGGAAATTTATATTATTTTGTACAAATTGATTTGACACTGTATGTTAAATTCTGAATTTAATAAATTTGCAGTGTGAACGCAAAATCATCTGTTGGTGCATTTAATGCTAAATTCAGAATTTAACTTTCAGTCTGAACACACTACTACATTTTTATTGAAAAACTAGCATTTAACTCGCTACTTCGTCAGCGAAGTACCATACTGTCGCTATTATAATTTCGTATTTCTTTGTAGACTATTTAATCTCAGTTCTAAATTTTTTAATACAAATAATATTAAAAGGTATCTTTAAAATGTAGAAAAAGGGCCCTTTTGTCAATTTAATATTGATTTTTATATTTACTGATCACCGTTGGAGCTCCGTCTGATATTTATAAATTCGTTAATGTTAAAAAATCAAAAAATACCATTATAGTATATGAATAAAAAGTAAAGTTTTCTTCTCTTAAGTATTTTTACACCTTGTCTGAACCGTTTGAGCTCAGTCTAATAGTTTTAGGTTTGTTTATATTAAAAAAATCAAAAAGTATCATTAAAATATATAAAAAGTACTATTTTGTCCCTTAATGATTTTTAAATTTGACCTGAACCGTTTGAACCTAATCTCGTAGTTCTAGAGCTGTTAATACTAAAATATCATTAAAATCAATAAAAAAGTATCATAATGTCAATATTACTATTACTTACTATTCTAATGCTAGGTTTTGCACATAACATAAAAAATGCCACTGAAGTTATTTAAATATAGAGTAGCAATCTTCCTTTTGGTACTTTTTTTTTTGCATTGAAAAAAAAATTTTTTAATTGATTTTTTTTTGGGCATTACAAATTATAATTAGAATGTTCACATGCTGCATCAATTTACATAAAAGTACATATTTAGAAATAGAAGTAAAAAGGGGCACATACTTTACCCCTTATTTGCTCGAATTTAAAAAAAGTGCCAATATACATTGGATACTTTTTTAAGAAGAGAAGAATAGAGTTTAGTTTTTGTTGCTGTGATTACTTTGAAAAATAAATGAGGTTAAAAAAACGTACCAACATTAGCTTTTACCCTTTTTATGCCACAAATGTACAAATATTGAAAAAGTACCAAATACCCATCCGCTTATTTTTTTAGTAAAATATTTTGTAGTTTGAACTTTGGCTCTATCTATAGTAGTTCCGGAGATATAAGCAGTTCCATTTTACCCGTTTTTACCCTTTTTTGCCTCCTTAATATTCGAATTTAAAAAAATCCCTTCTTATTCGTCCTACACATTGAGACATGCATCTGCTTACCGAATTTCAAGTCTGTAGCTTTAGCCGTTTGGCCTGGGCCATGATGATAAGTCTGTCAGTCAGTAACGTTAAACTAGAATTAACCGAACGTCCCGTAAGATTTCGTTACCAGCTGATCCGTTTTCTTATATGAAAAGCAATGAAAGTGCTTATCGAAAACAAATGTCACGTTGACGGTACGGTAAGATTTAGCAACGTTTTTACGGGACGTTTATGTACAGCTGAGACAGAGTAGCGCGTTTAAACGAAATTTCAAATAATAATAGTGCTTAAAACTTTTGTAAAAATTACAAAAATCAACTAAAAACTACAATATTTAATAATTAAACACTACATTAAAAAGTGCGATACAGTTTTTTGTAAAAAAAAATTTTTAATTTGTTTTCTTATGTGAAAAGCATATGACACGTTTTTAAATGTTCTATAACTACACAAACGCTTTAACGTCAACGGGCGTCGACGGACGTTTTCAATAACGTTCAGCTAAACAAGACTACTGTTTTATATGTATAGATAAAAGGAATGTAGCTTCATATGTGTATACAAATTTAATTTGTATTTACATAACCCGTGGCGATTTTAGAAACATCATTACGTTAGATCTGGCAACATCAGTCTCGACAAATAATCAAAATACATCATTCTCATTTAAATTCCCTTTAACGCTCTCTCTACATACTTCTTTAATAAAGACATATAGATATTCTCTGTGTTAATGCCTGTAACTATGAGTCAAAGCTCACAAGTACCAAATCCATTAGAAGTATTTGATGTATTTGCGATTTCTACAAATGATTTGTGGGCATAGTCGTGTACTGCATAAGTCCCCATTTACATTATGGACATTTCCGTCCGGACAGACAAAGTTTGTCTGTACTAGACATTTTTTTGTCTCTCTTTTCAGCTATTCGTAATAATCGTCTTGTTGCTTCATTTCATTTGTGTGCACTGTATTAATTTGCCCATATTTTTATAGAAATCAATTTTTTAAATGTATTTATTTATTATTCATTTAATTTGGTTTGTTTCAAAAGTTCTTTTCAATTAATTTTCATACAAATCAATTAAGCACATCACGAAAATAAATGAAAAGAAGAATTGAAAAAATTTCTATCTGGACATTAATGTCCGATATGTAAACGGTTTAGGAAGGAACAAGAGAATTGAAAAAATATCCGACAAGAAATGTCCATTGTGTAAATGGCGTCTAAGCAAATACGAATATATACAAACACCAAAAGCAAGCAAGCATAAGTAAGTAGTCATTCGTGAGTTTTGTCGTTACAGTTTGGTATTGTTACTAGATAAATCTAGAAGGTGCTGTTCTGAGCTGAAATGACCGTTACAGTTTGATTTAATAACGGTTACGGTTTGGTTTTATTGCTTGATAAATCTAGAAGTTCCTAGACTTAGGTGAAACGATATACAAGACAAAGCTGAGGTTGCCACGAGCGAATTTTAGTTGAGACGTCAAAAACAATAAAGTGCCGTTGTGACGGTTATAAATAAAGTGTGTTTCTACAATAAGTGTTAATAAAAGTGTACTACTTGTGTTTTATTTTACAATAACTAACCTTAATAAACCTACAAGAACAGTGACACTCAATTGATCTGTCATTTGATTGACATTGTCGATAGAAATAAAGGGTGTTTTTTATAGACGTGTAGAACTTTAAATTGCAATAAAACAACGATGGATTATTCGATTGATATGAATTTTATTTATCTGAAAGATAATCTTGTGGCATTACATTTTAAATATGATTTCTGGCATATGACCGCCACGGCTGGCTCGGATGTAGTCCAATCTGGACGTCTAATTTTCGATGACTTTTTCCAACATTTGTGGCCGTATATCGGCAATAACACGGCGAATGTTGTCTTCCAAATGGTCAAGCGTTTGTGGCTTATCCGCATAGACCAATGACTTTACATAGCCCCACAGAAAGTAGTCTAGCGGTGTTAAATCACAAGATCTTGGAGGCCAATTCACAGGTCCAAAACGTGAAATTAGGCGGCCACCAAACGTGTCTTTCAATAAATCGATTGTGGCACGAGCTGTGTGACATGTTGCGCCGTCTTGTTGGAACCACAGCTCCTGGACATCATGGTTGTTCAATTCAGGAATGAAAAAGTTAGTAATCATGGCTCTATACCGATCACCATTGACTGTAACGTTCTGGCCATCATCGTTTTTGAAGAAGTACGGACCAATGATTTCACCAGTCCATAAAGCGCACCAAACCGTCAGTTTTTCTGGATGTAACGGTGTTTCGACATACACTTGAGGATTAGCTTCACTCCAAATGCGGCAGTTTTGTTTGTTGACGTAGCCATTCAACCAAAATTCGCTTATGAAAATCGGGAACAACGTCAAATCTCGTTTTGGGCCCATTCGACGAATCTACGCCTTACTTGATGATCGTTTGGCTTCAATTCTTGCACGAGTTTGATTTTGTAAGCACGCAAACCAAGATCCTTCCGCAAAATCTTCCATAGTGGATGGACACAGATCCAATTCCTGTGCTCGATGGCGGATAGACTCATTCAGGTCTTCCTCAATGCTACGCTCTACAGCAGCAATAGCTTCTTCTGTACGCACCGTACGGCGTCTCTGGGGATGCGAGTTATCAATAAGAGTAAACGTGGTGCGAAAACGTTCCATGGTTAATCAAATTAACTGCTCTGATGAACAATTTTGTCGACGATAAAATGAACGTAGTGCGCGATAGTTATTCCGCACAGAACCATTACTTTCGAAATAAAATTGCACTATTTGCAAGCGTTGTTCAGGCGTGAGTCTATTCATGATGAATTGCCAAACCAAACTGAGAATAAATCACTTGACAGCTGTTAAATCGGTCGCCATCTTGAATAGTAATGCCAGTTTAAAGTTCTATACGTCTATAAAAAACACCCTTTATTTATCACAGCGTGGAAGAAAGTTTCTATCAAGTTTTTAAGGGCAATGTGAAAAATGTAATAGAAACTTTGTGTATGTGTGATTTTGTATCTCTCTCTACCTCTCTCTCTTACACATGGATCAAATGAATGCCAACATGAGTATGTGTTAGTTTCTTTCACACATTTCTTGTAGGGTAACTAATTATTTTTATGATGTAAAAACCTAACAGTATCATAAAGTTTTATTAAATTACTTTCGATTTTGTGCATTATGCTGGGAACACAATTGGGACGAACGACGAATTTCGTCGAGCATGAATTCGTTGCTGAGAGTTCGTTGCGTAAATTCGCATCATGACGCACAATTATGACGAATAAATAACAGCTGTTGTTATCAATAAAGTTGTTTGCTGTACGTGACAGAAAATAAACATTGTAAAAATATTGCAGTATTCGCTGTTCGATTAAACAAAACAAAAGAATAAAAACTAATTTTCCTTTATTAATACATATGTATGTATATACACACATAAGTAAGTGTATATGTATATACATATGTATGTAAGTATAACACACTTTTGAGAGTTGGCCCATTTGTAAAAGATAATAGTAAATGCATACATACACACATATGTATGTAAGTATATAATAAAAGCAAAAAAAAAAAAAAAACATGGAAACTAGTTTATACCTCAAGTTGAAGGGTTACCGTATAAACAAAAATAATTACTTGAGAATTCTATACATAAAAAAACTATTAAAAAACAATTTTATGGTAAATAGTTGTGTACATAATTGTGTAAATAGTTGTGTACGTATAACTTAAATGATGTACATTGAAAATAAAACAATTATTAAAGTAAAAATTAGCTTTAATTACTAATATACTTGAAAGCTACAAAGCAGAATTCGTCACGCACAACGAATTTCGTTCGACGGCGGTGTTGTGTTAACTTTTATATGCACTAATGTGTTTTATTTCTGAGGACGAAAGTTCGCAACGAAAAATTCGTCGTTCGTCCCAATTGTGTTCCCAGCATTATTTTGTGATGGAGCCCATGGCAACAAATTAAAATAGAGCAAGAATGCTAAAATTTGCCTATTTAATAATTCATTTCATTTAATTTTTTAAATAAATTTCGATGTACCGGGCCGCAAATTATTTGGACTAAATAAAAAAGAAAGTTAACTAATTATGAATTCATTGAACTAGGGTATGTATTCATTAAATCGCTAAGCCACTGTATTTACGAATAACATGATTTCATTGAAGCTCTAAGTTACATTTAAAACATTTTAGAGAAGCTAAAAAAGTCGATAATATGAAAAATTAACAAAACTTTCTGAAGTTTTCTTCAGTTTAAGAATGATATTTTTAATTGTAGGAGTGAAAAACTTCAAAAGGTTTTATTCATTTTTCATATTATCGCCATTTTTTTGGCTTCTTCTCTAAAAATTTTTAAATGCAACTTAGGGCTTTAATGAAATCATATGGCGATATGATTAAGTCATTACCTTGTAATGGCGCACAATTAATTGTAAAATATGAAATAGTTGTTGCATTGCATGTCCTTCCTCGACAATAATCTTTTTAGTCCAGTGTGTCAGCATTGTATTACCATCTTCCATACGCAGAGGCATTGCTGGTGTTAAAACATCAAGTGCTTGACGAACCACTGGTCTAGCCTCTAGAGCATGGCCTTTTAATAGTGAATGAAAGACTTGTAACACAATCTTTTTGTGTATCGCTAAGCGCGCTATGATATGGGCCAATAATAAATGGCCATGATAACGAGCTGTAGGATCTACAGAATTTTTACTCAACAAGCAAGGCCAAGCAAATGTCATTAATCTCCTTAATTTATTGCCCTGTCTTTTATTATTGGCATCACCATCATGAATATGTTGGGAAGCTCTCTCTACCAACAGACATGCAAACTGAAGTAAAGCAATTCTTACGGCATCATCGTTGGCATAGGGTTTATCTGGATCAAAAACTTTGCTTATGAACACAGAGACAATATTACTGTCATCCTCTTGAAACGGGGTGGGTGGTGCTCCTATTAATTTATTACCCTCGCCCTTGTCAAAACTGGCTATAAAACATGGCACTAAAATTGAAGTTATTATTTTTGCCTTCAACTCTTCTGACAGGGAAGCATTATTAAAGTTTTCCACAAAATAAAAAAATGCCTGACGTTTCCAGTAGACTGTATAGCTTTGGGCAACAGTATTTTGCAAAAAATCTCTTAGAAAGTGAAAGTCTGGTATGAAATGTAAACATAAAGCGCGCGACAATTGAAACAATAATTCAATCTCGTTGGTATTAAGAGAAAAATATTTCAATAAAATTTTGCCCACCAAGTGCCATTTATAGCTGATAACATTTTCCTGGCAACTGCTGCTCAAATTAAACTGCCATAATTGTTTTAGGCAATTAATTAGCTCTGTCTGTGTGGCTATCCATTGATCATCAATATCCATCACTGTGTAAACTATTTTAATGGCTTGTTCTTGTGCCTCCTGTTTTTGTACATCCGACATAATTGAACTATCAATTTGGTTTCCGCTTATCAAACGTATCAAACAATTAATGTACGATTGGGTCTTGAGTACATTATGAAATGGTTGGCCATCTTTATGTTTTAGAATGTGTATAAAGAAACGATTCCATTGATCATCAACAATGTAAACATCAGAAAGAAAATAATCAACCGTTTCATTGGGAAAACGTAACAGAAATTTAAGTAAAGGTGCTCTATAAGGTGACGAAGATTCAATCATAAGATTCTTTTCTGTTTGCAAAACCAATTGACATAAATTTTCTATATATTTTGGGGTGGCAGCAGTTATTTGATGAAACATCTCTATTAGGCAAACAACCTTCTGCTCATATTCTCCTCCCCTAATGGCAGCAAAAAAGTTACCACCTTGTTGGCCCTGTTTGCAAATCTGTATAGAAATTTCCAAAAGTTTGCGGCAAAGCTGTAATATTTGTTCACTTAATTTTTCATTAAATGTTTGGGGGAATAGTTGCGTAAAATATGATAAACGTTTGGTAGCTGTTAAAGTTAAATTGCGATGATCACCCAGCGTCAAAAGCAAAGGTCTGATGCAATTATGTATTTCCTTTTTATCAATTTGTATGCCAGCATTAAAACGTTTCATACACTTAAAAGCAGCCTCCTGTAGTTCAGGTTTCTTATGTTCCATTAATTTAAATAAAATATTTATGATTTTATCTTTATGTTGACTATCTGTAATATAATGACAGGCCGCTAAAGCTTTCAACGCACTTATACGCAGCGGCACCAAATTGGTAACATTTTTATAGCAATCGAGTTTCATAAGAGTAGAATCCTCAGCTTCTGATAACGTTATCAATTCATGAAAGAATAGTTTGTGATAACTGTTGTTTAGATTTATGGTAAAAAGTCTAGGTTCCAGGGTAGTACAAAATGTATTCCCCTCCATTAAACCTATTTGCGCATTAACAGGCTGGTGTCTTAGCAAATGTTTCTTTGGTGGTATTATATCGGCCAATACCTCTTTGTGAGGATCCATTACCTCTGATACTGTGCGATTTTGTAGGGTGGCTATGTATTTAAGTGAAGCCATAGATTCTTGTCTTACCAATGTATTTGGACTAGTTACCTGTCTCACCAGCTCATGTATAACATCATAAATAGCTTTATTTTTAATGGTGATAATTTCATCAGTTTCTTGATCTTTGGGTGTCATACACAAATCTAACAACGACCTTAAATTTGTTTTTGCTATATAAATCGCCCCATTGGAAACTTCTCCTTCAAGATCCATTAAAACAAACATGAAAGCTTTTACAAACGAGAAAAGATGTTGATATAAAGATCGTAAAGAAAAGTGTTGATACAGAAATTGTATTGCTTTACAGCCGCCAACTTTTGCATACCAAGGCCTTTCATAACACAAAGCAGTCATTTTCTCGGCCATGTACTGCATTAGGGGTAAGCGGCATGCTCTTTCTTTAGTACCCAAAATATTAGTAGCGGTTTCGAGTATTAAACCGATACACAATTGTCCTGGTTTACACAGTTCTTTCTCTTCATGGCCCATACAAATAGCCAAAGCATCAATTAACACCAAAGGATCGATGCCATTAAAAGTATAATACTGTTTATAGGGAAATGGTCCAGCTTGTTGGGCTATAGAAATCATAGTGTAGTGACGTACTATAGCCACCATTACAGGAAACACAAATTCCCTGAGATCTTTAGTAGCTGAGGCAACAAACATGCCCGTCAAAGCATTTTGTAGAGTTTTACGGGCTTGAATATCTTCCATTTTACTTTGATTTATCGGCATATTAACAATATTGTTTTCTATAAAGCTGGGATGTAAAAAGAATTTTTGTAAAGTATGTTTTTCATCATCCAAATTTATGGAGGCTGCCAAAAAACAACGTATAACTTCCCAACTCTGTCTGCGATAAAACTGATCTGTGGCATTTGAACTGAGAGCTGCAAATGCTGCTTCTATGGCTTTATCTATAGGAAATTCGATAGGCTTTTCTAATTCTTGGAAGTAAGTTATAACCGCAGTAGGTTGGATTTCACTGTTGGCATACTGTATACTTTGGGGTTCAGTCATCATTTTACGATTGCCTCCACCAAATTTTCCTAATACTCGAAATGCCACCAAAGCCGCATTGTCTTGATTACGTAAAGTTTTCCAAAGAGCTTGCATAAGAGCAGCTCTTACCGGTTGAATGTGGTCATATAAGAAATCTGGTTGCAAATTATCAACGCACAGTTCTAAGGTCCGCAAACCCTAAAAAGAACATAAAATTAGTGAATTTAAAAAGAAAGAAAAAAAAACCTGTAATTGACTAACCTGACTAACTAAAGTAGCTGAGCCATTTAAGGCCGAAACCAAAGGATCCATAAGCATTGGCAAATAGGGCAACAAGGAAGACAGCCTTACCGGCACTGTTAAGCATAACTCTACGAATAAATCTTTCATATGCTGTTTGTGAAAACCACTTTGTAAACGATTTAATCCTTCTAGCAAATTCGGCAACAATGGCAAAAATTCTTGATATAATAAATCATGAGAGCCTCCACCAATTGAACGGAACAAAGCTCTCAATAGTAGAAAATAATTATAGGGTTCTTCTGCTGTTAAAGCCAACTCCATGGATTGATTGACAATATTATGTAAATGTGGCTTCAGCATTTGTTCATTCTCTACTGGAAATAAGCTAACACTGCCAAATACCAATTTAAATAATCTCAAATACAAATTAGATCGCTCCACATTTGTACCCATTTCGTGCATTTTACCCAACAAATATTCCACAAGTACTGTTGCAAATAACGGGGATGTGGTAGGATTTGCTAGAAATGAATTTGCCACTATTTGGAGTGAAGGATTTCTATGTATACGTTCCACCATAAAATCAATAGTTGTGGCAAATACTTCTTGAAAATTTTGTGAATGCATCATAATAAACTAAAATTTTTTACAAAAAATTATTTTCTTTCAAATACACAACAATTCCATCTGAATATACTTACAATACCACTGAAATGCTCTAACACCTCCTTTTCTTCTTTAGTTCTTGGTATAATACCAGAAGTTTTCAGCTGATTAGCTGTTGAGGCATTAATGGAGTAAATGTCTAAAGCTTCCATGGCCCAGTGCACAAGATCAATGTAAATACTTACTTTATAAGGTTGAAAAAGTTTTTCTTGTTTGTTTTTAGTTATATCCACTGCGGGTGACTGTGGAGTTGTTTGTTGAAAAAGAGAAGAAAAAAGATTTTATTTAAATAAAATTTACACTGTTACATACGAGTAATTTAAAAAAATGCATATTTCCTCCAATAGTGTCAAGATTACAAAAGAAAACATGATTTTTCAAGAGAGCCATTTAAAGTTTGCAATTTGCTGGCACTCTTATAGGAAACATTTTTAATATTTTATTCTGAAAAGAAAATAGTTTCTTTATATTTTTACTATATACTCGTATAAAGCAAGACATTGAGAAAAATTTCCTTTAAAAACGTTTTTGAGTTATGCCACTATTGGAGTAGATGAGCGATGTAAACATATTTTAAAATAAACTTCTGTCAGTTGCAGGCCCGCTTCACTAAATCAACTTTTAATATATAAAATGTTTACTGCTGAACTTTATTCCAAAAATTGTGTTGGATTAATTTAAATTTATTGTTTTCTTCATGACTTTTCTGAAAAAAAAAACACTTTTTCCGAAAAAGCCTATTATTATCTTTGGAATAGCACAAATAAAGATTAATGTTTTGTTAAACTGTTGAATTCCAAATAAATTTATTATGTTTACTCCTAAACTTATCCAGAAAGCAAAAATGTTTTCAGCACTTAAGAGAGAATTAAATTATTTTTAAATATTTCTGTTGAGAAATTCAGAATATTAAAAGTTGAAAACTGAGCCCAAATCGTGCCATTCAATAGAAATTTTCAACTTAATTCATAAAAAAGCTGAACTTTCGAATGTGACGATTTGGCACTGTTTTACTCAAAAAGAGCAAAAACTTACACTAAATCATTTTAAAAGTATGTTTACAGTCTAATAGATTTGTAATAATGCACATACTTTCGAACTTAAAAATCCCCAAGTGATAGTTTTAACGCCACCCACTAAAGTCTTAACCAAACTACGATATTCCACAATATTAAGAGAGCACAACATTTGATTTCCAGCCAAGCTTGATTTAGAAATTGCATCTGTATTATTATCCTAAAAAGTATTTAGATTATTGTTTAAAACATGCAATTATTAAATAAAATAAAGGGATTTTCTACAAAAACTTGGTTTTTCAAGAGGAAAAAAAAAATTCACCACAAACAAAATTTTTTTTTTTGGATCTGTAAAACCTATATTTCGTTTCTAAAATTCATTATATTTTCGGTCGATATAGACGTTCTCTGACCACTTCATAATAAATTTATGTAATAATTGGCTTTAATGCCTTACAGAATGCAGCCGGTAGACGAACCAAATCTGGCTTTTCTGACAAAAAAAAACTCACTTTCTGAAAAAGCTTATTCTCTTTCTGTAAATGTCATTGTAATGATAAAAATATTAAAAGAGTTTAATAATTTTCATATAAGTTGTTGGTTTAGGTTACCTTTGAAAAACTAAGTTTTTGTTAAAAAACCACATCCTTTATAAAACAAACTTACGCTTATGTTTTCTTTACTATCTAATACTGCCGTCGAAGAGCTAGTAGAAGCAGATGACGAAGGAGAGGTGGTCGTTAAAGAAGATGAATTCTGATTTTTTCTGGAAAAAATTTTTTTTATTCAATTTCTTTAATAAAAATATTTAAAAAAAACTTACAATCTTTGTGTTATGGTGGGTAAAGTAATTTTCGCTATAGTTTGAAATTTATAAACAAATACTTTTAATAAAGTTGTTAATAAATGTCGTGCTTTCAGTGGTTCCACTTCACTGTGATGTCTAACACAATCAACCAAATTTAACAAAAGTTTGCATGACATGGTCTGTATACCCGTGGCCAAAGATTCATCGTGTACATTTTTGGAAAAGAGTTTTATAGCCTTTTCCAAAACATCTAAACTCAGGTTCTCACGCACATGATGAGCTAAATCAGCCAAGGTCGAATAAGCTAAAGGACGTATTGAGTCCAAGGTTACACCTTTGCCAATTAATAAATCTTCATCAAATAAACGTTCTATTGAAGGTATGAATTCTAAAAACAATAAAAAATGGAAAAAATTATTATATGAAGACAATTATATAAATTTGATGCATTTCCTAATTACTTTGCCTTAAGTCTGTTGCAAAAATATGTCTTGCAGCAACTAAAAGCTCTTTTCTAAGATGGGCTGCCTCCTTAGGACATAAATGCATTAAACTTAAAATTCCACTTGTTACCGAAGCGGAATGTGTCATAATTGTTTCCTAGAATAAAAGAAATAAAATTATTTTATATGTGCAAAAAAATATATGGAAGCAAAAAGTGCACGAAAGTATAATTCTTTTTTTATATATTCGTTGAGACCTCGTTAAATAAAAATACTCGTCTTTACGTTGTAAGCAATTTATTCATATGTAGTTTAATTCTAAAAAGTTAAAAAGATTTAATACTGAAAAAGAACGTTATTACAGCAGCACGCCCGAAGACAGACTGACTAGATATGTTAAAAGTTAAACTTGTAGAGTTGCATGAATCGCAACTAACCAGTGTTGCGTACGCAACAATATTAATTCCAATTTCGAGTATGTTGGGATTGGAAAATACATTTTTTTCCATGATATTCTCATGGTATATGTATATATTGTTTAGTAGTACAATAAGTACTAAGAGACAATGCACAATTTCATCGAAGCTACTTCGATCTTCAGTTGATTACGTACTACCAAGTTTCAAAAATCCCTGGCACAACATATATATATTTATATTGTTAAACCAACTAACCGAATGAGAATTGAGTCAACAGGCAAACAAAAGAATTTCAAACATTCAAGTGAATAAATCTCAACACCAACATTTTACAATTGAAGAAAAATATTTTTCTTTTTATTCTTTTATAGCCAAATGCAATACATACTTTTTTCGTAAGAACATCATAGAAAATAATACATTTCGCAAATCCAGCATAATTGGAATTAAAATTAAACAATTTAAATTTGGCAGTGACGAATGTAGTACTCAAATGGTCATATTTTTAACTTCACACAATCTTGTTAAATATTAAAAACGAAATAGTAAATATTGACGAAAATAATTTTCTTTTAATATTTTTTCTAAAATAAATAAAATAATATAAAAAAATTAAGTAGAGAGATCTAAAAAAACAGTGGTAGTCGAGGTTTTCAATTCACAGCTTCGCCATCTATGGCCTGACAGACGGACATCGCTAAATCTGCTTTGTTATTATTTCAGAATATATACATTTAATAGGGTAGCACAAGTATGATGTAGAAATTACAAACATAAACACAAAGGTATAAAAAGATTAATACTTTATTATAAATTTTTTTATATTAAAGTTGTAATATACTCGTAGAACAAGAAGAGAATATTTCTAATTTTTATTTAAAAAATACCTTCGGCATTCACAGAGGTTAATTTGTCATTTGGTTTAGTTTATTTTTAAAACTTAGTTGTAAGATTTAGTTTTTAAGTTTATTAAAAATATATATAAATCTATTCTTTAACGCAAATGTCGGGAGCAAGCATTGTATTCTTCATTTTATAATGACTAATTAATTAATTTTTTTTTTTTTTTTTATTCTCACTAATTTTTTAAGCAAGACGAACTACTGCATTTTTAGTAAAATTAAAAACAATACAATCAGCCCAGTTATGAATAAAATTCCCCGGAAGTTTTTTCACTTTTCCCTTTCCTCTATTATCTATAAACAAAATTTCTCCTTTTTTAATATGGCAAGTTATCTGATTTAGGTAAATTTCTCCAAAATTCTCCAAGGCAAAAAATCTTTGGGAATATTCATAATTGGCATGTATATTTTTAAGTTAACACAATTAATGTATATTTTCTTAAGACTCAAAAAAAATAATACTTTGTAGCACACAATATGTACATACGTATGTACAGATATTATAAATTAACTATGTAGCACTCACCTGAAATAATCTTACTATGTAGGCAAGAAAAGACAAAGTTTTTATTTGAGCCCCCATAAAATCTATAAAAATTTCCTTATTAAAAAATTGTGAATTCCTGTGGAATAAAAAATAATATTAAAAAAAAATTACATTAAAAAAAGTATACCACAATACATACCTATGTACCATCAAAGGCTGGAGATTAATCGTAGTCATAATAAGTGGTATAAATTCAGAAACTTCCTGATGCACTGCATTTTTATAAATTTGATACATTAATACGACTATAATGGGTAATTCTTGCAATACCCGTAATGATAACATGCCTCTAGGTAATAAATTATACTAAAATGAAAAAGGAAAAAAAATTTCAAGAAAAAAAAAATTTTGTTTAGAAAGTAGAATTATTTCTGAGAAAATTTTTTTATATGTAGTTTAAGTTCTCTCTTTGTGAGAAGCTTCAAACTAAATACAACTATACTAATACAACTTAAATAAAGTATTCAATGTGTTCTTTATTAATTTTGTTAAATAATTAGTTGTGTTGTAAAAGAAAAGCACTTAAGAATAAAAAAAAAATAAAGACCAAAGCATATAATTCTTGTGCTTTTGAAAAAATCGTACCGAAAAACACAAAAGCAGTGTGGTTTACAGAACAGGACAAAATCACATATGTGATTTCAAAACCATATGTGATTTGAAATCATGTGATTTTCAGAAGAGATCTGACACGCTCACTTTTAGTCAGTTAGAAGGTCATCAATTTGTACTGGCCACTGGGTAAAAATAGCTAATCAAAAAACAGATTTTATCTATGCAATTGCTTAGTCTAAAAATTCCTTTGCACAGGGGGACGGGGCAAAACGGGGTAAAAACAGCTGATATAAAATAAGTTTACAGCGAAAAAATTATTTTTGAAACATACTTAACTCTTAATTTAATTGGGATTTTCACCAAGAACTTTTTATTCAAATCAAAATAAAACAAAGAATTTTATACCTTTTTAAAGGTAAAACGAACATCTAGCATGTAAAGGCTTCTCAACAACTGATTTTGGACTTCCAAAAACCCAACTTCATTAATGTTATTCTAGAATATATCATATGTACTCCGAAACACTTGTAATTTTTAATTTTTTTTTTTTGGTAAAAATTTTTTATTTTTTTTATTTCACTTGCTACCCTGCAAAAACAATCGATCATAGTGATAGTCTGAGGATAGTTTTTGTCTATTTCAAATAAATTTTCTTAGCAATGGAACTTTTTCCGCTATTTGTCTTAAAGATTAATGCAACATAATCGACACCCCACCGTTTTTGTCGAAACTAATAACGGCTTTTGCAGCATTGCAGAGTATCAATCTGTAATTAGACTCCTCTTTATTTTTCGCACGACCACTTTTTGTGGATTAGAATTTTGGAGGATTAAAAAAAATTTTGGTGATCGACCAAATTTATGTGACTTACTGCCTTTTCAGTGCCTTTGAACCAGTTCGCACTCTTACAGCGTGCAATGCTGTGCTTTATTAAGCTAATATTAAGGTTGATACTTATTTTTTAAATTGGCAATTTTGACCTTAATGTTAAGAAAATGAAAAATTATTTACCAGCGTATTTATTTTATACATCACTAACATTTTCATATTTATAAGGGAAAAGCTGAGCAGCAAACGTTGTTATGTTTTCAAATTTTATTTATACTGAAAAATAGGTGTAAAAACAGATGAAAAGAACATATTTTTGAATGATTTCATTTCCAATTACAATGAATAGTACGTAGGGTATTTTATTTGCATACATTGGATATTCAGTTAACCAATTAAAATTAATAAATAGTTTTTTCTATTGCTTTGCTGTGATATTACAATATAAAAAATTTTCTGTTTTTGTCTGACTCTTAAGCATATAATGCTGATGTGTTCCGAAACGGCAAAAAACCATTGGAAAAGCAATGAATGTTGACTAAAAAAAATTTGCCAAGTCAATCCAACCGTTTTCCGTTTTAGATGAATTTAAAAAGTGGGCGTAAAAATAAGCGTGGTAAATTTTTTTTAAATAAAACCTAAATTGAGTTATGACGAACATTCAAAATAATTTTAAAAAGTGGGCGAAATGGGAGTGGTAAATTTTTTCTTCGTAAAAACTTTATGTGAGCTATTGCGAACATATAAAAAAAAAATTAGCTACATTGGTCCATCCGTTCTTCGATTTTAAATAAATTAAAAAGTGCGTGGTCAATTTTTCTTTTAATAAAAATTTAAATTGAGTTATTCTGAATATATTAGAATTAGAACTTTGCTTCCGCCGTGTTTTTTCAAAATTGGAGGCTTTATTGTAATAAACTGGTTATACATTTATGATTGAAAGTATTGTCCATCGCTGGCCACTACTTTCTCCCATCTTTCGGGCAGCGTACGAATCCCGCGTTGAAAAAACTGGTCATCTTTTGAAGCGATCCACGAATCGATCCAATTTTTTACTTCTTCATAAGACCGGAAATGCTGGTCAGCCAGGCCGTATGCCATTGATCGAAACAAGTGATAGTCCGAGGGAGTAACGTCTGGAGAATACGGCAACCAACCAAATACCAACCTTGGAACCGTGAATATTCGGTTTGGCTGTCGACGTGGAAGCATGGCCGGGATATCCCCATGATTTTCTGCCATGGGGATTATACTAATTAACCCATTTTTCTCCCCCAGTCACAATGCGCTGCAGAAATCTTTTCCGTCTTTGCCTTGCAAGCAGCTATTCACAAGCAAACAAACGCCGTTCAACATCTCTCGGCTTCAACTCGTACGGCACTCAATTTTCTTGTTTCTGAATCATTCCCATGACTTTCAGGCGTTTTTAAATGGCTTGTTGCGTCACTCCCAATGATTCTGTCAATTCTTGTTGCGTTTGACACGAGTCTTGATCAAGTAATGCCTCCAATTCTGCATCTTCGAAAACCTTCTCTCTTCCACCGCCATGCCGATCTTCGACGTCAAATTTACCGTTCTTGAAGCGTTGAAACTATTCTCGGCACGTTTTTTCACTAATAGCGGATAGGCATTTGAGAGCATTCGACGAGGCTCAGCCGCAGATTTCTTCATATTAAAGCAGAAAATTAAAACCTCCCGCAAATGACGAGAATTTGGCTCGTAAGCTGACATGTTTAATCGAGACTAACTGTATGATGTAGACACAAATCGACTAATATTTCGATTACGTTATGTTTACAATACCTAAGCTTAGTGTATGAAATCTACGATATATTTATTTCGACTGCCACTTACCGCTACAACCATCTATTGCAAAACGGCGGAAGCAAAGTTGTACATCTAATATAACAAAAAAAAAAAAAAAATTAGCGAAATCAGGTTAGCCCTTCTCACGGGATGAAATTTCACACGAATAATAAAACCAAATTTTTTAAGGCTATCAGGGCTGTCATAGAATCCAAGTCGGTTTTGCTAATTGTCGGTTTTGCAAGTCAATATTGGTGTCATTTGGTGTCATGAAACCAAGTCGTTTTTGTTATTTTAAAACCGATGTTCGAATCAGTTATTCTATACATTAGTTTATTTGAATGAAATTGTTTATGTAAATGTTTGATAACAATTTTAATAAATTGTAGTGTTTTCGTTTAAATAAAAATAAAAACGTGTTTTTTAATGGGATATTTAAATATAAAATATATAATTAGTGTCAGTGAAATAAGTAGTGAAATAAAATCACTTTTGCCGTTGTAGGATTTTATTGATTCAGCCAACTGTTGTCAAAGATATTTTTCTATAAAATGCATAATTATTGAGTTTTAAGTGCTATTTTTTTTTTTTTTTGTTAGAGAAAAAAAGTATGAATAAAAATGTATTGTTGTAGAATTAATATTAATTTGCTTATATTTTTACTAAATAACTAACTGCAGGCGAAATTTTAATGAAAAAAGTCCTCTGTAATTACTTGCTTTATTTGAAATTAAACAAACCAACAACTATCAACTGATTTGTTTCAATCCAATAGCAAAACCGATAACATTGGTTTCTAGACAATAATTCTAGTTCGAAAAAGAAACCGACAACATTGGATTTCATGACAACAAAGTAATTTTTTTGTCGGTTTCAAATCCAATACCGTCAACATTGGATTCTATGACAGCCCTGTATTAGAATAAACCCGTTTTCACAATAAAATTCAAATAAAATTAAAAAATTTAAAAAGTCTACGATGTTTTAAAGTAAACATTTTAATAGTTATATATACGAGTATACTATATACTCCTGTACATTTAATAAAAGAATTTTTCAAAAATAAAACCAAAGCAATTGCGAAAAAATCTGACATAGATAATAAAATATACAGATTTACATACATAATTTTACAATATCTACTACATACCATTTGGAAGGTTACAGAATCCGTTGGATTTTCAACATGAATAGATTTAATAGTATATGTTTCCGAAAGCAGCTGCTCCATATTAAGCTCCTTTAATTCTTTTATTCTAATTTGTTGAGCTGGTTCAAAAATTTTATTCATGTGATTAGGAAGTTCTGTATATATTTTTTTTACTAAAATCAAAAATTGCTGGACCTGAAAGTAAAATAATTTTTAGTGACATACGCACTCATATATAAACATATAAATATTTAGTTAATATTTTAAATTAAGAAAATGCATACTTATAAAAAATTAATTTATTTATAAAAACTTGTTTGCAAATGAAGAGCGCTTTTATCTATATAAATAAAATTCATTTCCGGTTGTTTTTTGTTATACAAATTTGTGTTTTCCTACGGATTATTCTGAAAATGTGTACCAATTTTGGACTAACCACGCCCATTTCACTTTTATTGGGTCTTTTTTTAGTTATTTTTTAACCGATTTTTCTAATATATTTTACATATGCTCACTATATATCAGAAAACGTTGCCATATATCTTTGGATTGGCAATACCCATTGCTACGCCTACTTTTAAAACGAAGTTATTAAAATTAAGTGAGTGAAGATAAATATTCCGAGTTAATATGTTTTAAAGTAAGGGGTTAAGTTTTTTAGTATTTGTGGCATATTTATTAAATAAGTCTTACGTCATTAAATATTTCTAAATATGTTTAGGAGAAATATAATTGCATAGGTACAAATATGCATAAATAGGTTTATTTCTTAAGAAGATTAGGGGTTGAGACACATATTATTTTAAACGAAAGGTCGTCCAGATTTGTAATCTACCGCCCAAATACTCAGAAATTACTTTGGATTATTTTTAAAATTTGTTTGACATTTTTATATACCCCAGTACAGCTGCTCTGAGGAATCTTAGCAACTTTTGGACGAACCATAAAAGATTACGGAATGGAACATATATCATTTTAAAGGGAAGGTCGTCTAGATTTGTAATATACCACCGAAATGCTCAGAAATTAGATTTTAGTAATTTTATGTTTTGCATCATAAAATAAAAACTACAGAATTATCCGAAAATGTTTAAACACTTACCCCCTTATCCAAAAAAAATTAACGTAGATTTTAAAGTCAACGTTATCGAAATTTTTTATAAATTTTACTTTAAAGTCTACGTCAACTTTTTTTTTGGATAAGAGCATTAGAACCTACAGTTTAAACTTTTTTTGGTTTTAGTAATTTTCTTGTGCAAAATCGGGAATAGCACCTCGACAAGATGGGGTATGAGGGAATTTAAAAAATTATTTAAACAATAATCCAAAGTAAGAACCTTAAATATTGTATATTCGAAGGCTATAAAATAAATAAAATTTTTCAATTCTAAGCATCGTATTTGAAATCTATTTTGAAATACAGCCTGTCGCCATGTA
Source organism: Thelaira solivaga (assembly GCA_947397855.1). NCBI lineage: Eukaryota > Metazoa > Arthropoda > Insecta > Diptera > Tachinidae > Thelaira > Thelaira solivaga. The sequence goes on from OX377614.1 coordinate 46,050,713, forward strand.
ATTTGTATATCCACTTTATTATTTTAAATTGCTAATTTTTTACTAATTAATACCTCTAAGAAATCCCACTCATTGGGTAAAAGACCGGGTAAAAAAACAGCTAGTGTATAATAAAGTCAGTAAAATCCTCACCTCATTATTAAATGACGGTCTGAAGTTTTTATGCAGTTCTATTATAATCCTGAGACAAACTAGCACATTTTCCTCATTATCAATTTGTAAAATTTTCAACATTAATGATATTATTGACTTTACATGTTGTCTTAAATTTTCACTAATAGGAAGTCTGTGTATCATTTCCAAAATTAATTTTCGCACCTGGGAGAGTACAAGAATAAAATTTAGTAATAAAATCTAGAAAAATTAAATTATTCTTTTATAAACCTGATGTGCTTGATATTCCTGTATAAACTGTGGCTCTCCATCTTGCAAAAAGTGCATAAAAGCCTTAAGGGAATGTTCCAAAAATGAAGGATATGAAGAGCTTTGTACAACAACTTCAAAATGTTCGCTTAGTTCCTGTGCCGCTCGAAGTTTTTTATCATCAGTTGCTTTAGCATCTCCCAATATTGTTATGTAGCTGCGAAAGGTGTTGAGTTGAAAACTTTCCGTATGCGACATTCTTAAATTTGTTATAGTTTGCTAATGTAAAATGTTTTCTTTAGTTTTTAATTGTAAATATTGCACTGCGAACAAAATGTGCAAAATTTAATTTTTCTGTCAAAAGAAAGCGTCTTGTAAAAAATTATACAGGGTAACAATTAGCTTACAAAAATAAAAACACAAAGGTGAAGAAATCTAACAATGGCCCACGGCGAATTGAACAAACCGTAACAGCTGCTTGTGCTTATTATACGGGTGGTGAGTTTTTCTTGTATTAAAAGCCTTTATTGCGTAAGTGTGCGAGAGTACGTTTTACCAATACTTTTAAAACTATGAGGAAAAAATATAAATATAAAATGAAAAAATTCCATATTTTAACTAACTTAAAAAGGTAAAAAATTTTGTAAAAAGAAACAATTAAATATAAATTATTTAAAACCTATGTTATAGAATCTAATTTTGTCATTGTGTTTATTTTTATTACAACAGATATAAATAAAAAAGATATACACTTTGTTGATATTAATAAATGCGTTTTTCTTTATAAAATAAAAAGTAAGTAGAATGACGGCAAAATAAAAACAGTTCCAGAAAACTGAAGAATTAGCTAATCGATGGTTGTATGGTTTTGGTTCACTTCAGGCCAAAATCAAAATACTTAAAAGTAATTGTAGGTCTACAAACCAAATACTTTTTATATCATAAAATAAAACTAGAAACTTTCTAATAAAAATAAAAACACAATTTCCATTTTAATACAAAATTCATACATTTTTTCAAAAACGTTTTATGTCATAAAATAAAAACAAGAAATTTTCTAATGAAAATGAAAACACCACCAGAAAAGACAAGGCCTGTAGATGCTAATTCCGGATAGTTTTGGTTCACTTCATGGAAAAAATCTTGAATGGTGCCCAACAAACTATTTGCATCCACACATAAAATTCACAAATACATTTTGCATCACAAAACAATAACTAAGCAAAATGCCAAAAAAAACTAAAAACACTGAAAGAGACGTGAAGACCTGGCTTATATATTTCATTTCATACAGAAAACCGGGATTATCAACATATATGATATATATAAAAAAGGTATTTTACAAAATACCTTATATATGATATATTTTAGCGGCTTATGCTCACTAATGTATTCTATATTAATTGAGTACACAAATTTTGGTCTTTTATGGTTTTTATTTAAAAACAGCTTATAAGAATAAGATTAACTATAGATAAAAAAGATTGTTAGCTTAGGTATCAACAGGGCTTTTGGTACTGTTTGTTCTTTAACTGTCCTTCGCCGAGACACCATTTACACAGGGAAAGTTTACTTTGACAAATTTTGTTGAATTCTCTTTTAAACTTTCTTTGGTGTTTACACAGGGAAAGTTTTGTTTCTCAAATTTTGTTTTGTTTTCAAATAAAAAGTTGCAGCTAACTTCAGTTATATAAACTACGAACAAAGAACAAAACGAATTTGCGAGTACAAGAAAGTCTGTACTGCCTCCCGTTCTCTTCACCCCTATCTCCTATAAACTCAAGACTTTGCAAAGTAAACTTTCCCTGTGTAAATGGTGTCCGAATGCTGAAAGTATTATATACACAAAAATATTTATATATAAATATGTGCATATGTATATGCAAGAAAAAAAATAACTTGAAATATTATAGAAACAGTTATCTCTTTTTGTTTTGTTCCAAAGAGAAATAAAATATTGAACAGTTGGAATTTATTGTAAACTTTTAAAAAGGGTGCCGCTACAATATGTTACTTTTATGAATGTTAAATATATAATATTGCAAAAAAACGTCAAGATAAGTTTGTCGATTTTGGCATTTGCATAAAATACAACTGAGCAAAATATTCTTAAAAGATGACAGTATGGCAGCATGATATAAAAAATTCACCGCCTCAAAAACAAAAAAATTTAAACAAGAAACAGCTGTTACGGTTTGTTGGGATTTCAACTCTTTGATTTGTCCACGGCGATATTATTTTTTGTACATTTGAATGTATGCATGTATCTGTCTACGTTGAAAATATGCAGTTATTTTGTAACTTTTAATACAATAATAATAAATCTTTTGCAAAAAATAAAAACCAAATAATATATTATAAAAGGTGATTTTATAAGAACTTTCGGAAATTAAAAAAAAAAAAAACACATAAAATTCAGAAAAATGCATGAAATATTTATTTGGATCGATAGTTGGGTCGATATAATTTAATGTTTGAAGATTATTTCATGCAAATGTTGGCCGCGGCTGCACCTCAAATGGTCCATCCGCTTAGTCCAATTTCGGCATACTCTTTCCAACATTTCGGCCGGTATCTCACGAATAATGTTGGCAATGTTGGCTTCCAGTGCGTCAATCGAAGCGGGCTTGTCCCTATAGACATTAGCCTTAACATAGCCCCACAAAAAATAGTCTAGAGGCGTTAAATCGCACGATCTGGGCGGCCAATTGACTGGTCCCAAGCGTGAAATAAACTGTTCACCGAACTCGCCTCTCAATTGGTCCATTGTCTCGCGTGCTGTGTGGCATGTGGCACCGTCTTGTTGAAACCACATGTCATGCAAGTCAAGCTCTTCCATTTTGGGCAAAAAAAAGTTTGTTATCATCGCACGGTAGCGCTCACCATTCACAGTAACGTTGTGATTCGCATCATCTTTGAAGAAATACGGCCCAATGATGCCGCCAGCCCATAATCCGCACCAAACGGTTGTTTTTTGTGGATGCATTGGTAGCTCTTGCAATGCTTCTGGCTGCTCTTCACTCCAAATACGGCAGTTTTGCTTGTTCACGTATCCATTCAACCAGAAATGAGCCTCGTCGCTGAACACAATTCTTCGATAAAAAAGTGGATCTTCATCTAACTTTTCAAGAGCCCATTCACCAAAAATTTGGCGTTGTGGTAGGTCGTTTGGCTTCCATTCTTGCACCAGTTGTATCTTATAAGGCTTCACACCCAAATCCTTCCGCAAAATTTTCCACGTAGTGGAGTAACAGAGGCCCAATTGCTGCGAACGGCGCCGAATCGATAATTCACGGTCATCACCAACACTGGCCGATACGGCTGCGATATTTTCTTCAGTTCGCACTCTACGTAAGCGTGTTGGTGGTTTAATGTCCAACAATGTAAATTTGGTGCGAAATTTTGTTACAATAGCCCGAATAGAAGCCTCAGTAGGTCGATTAAACTGACCATAAAATGGAAGAAGCGCGCGATGAACTTTCTTAACAGAGCACGCATTTTGGTAATAAAATTCAATAATTTGCAAGCGTTGTTCGTTTGTAAGACGATTCATGATTAAATTGAAGATGTTTGACAGTGACACAAGATACAAAACGTGCGTGAGCTGTCAAAACTAGTGTTGCCAAAAAGATAATAGCAAAAAAATCACTCTTTATATACAAATTTAACAATTGAATAAATTCAAACATAACAAATGTACCATATAAAAGTTGTGCCACTCTCTTAACCAATACCAGCGTTGCCATTTTAGCATTTTTAAAGCTAGAAGACAGTGGTTCGTTTCTGTAACTAAATGCGAGAACTCACATCGAAAAGTGTGAAACAAAAAATTCCACTGTTTCTCGATTTGTGAGTAAAAAGAATTTCTGTAGTTTAATGTGAAAAAATGCAAAGCTGTTACGTCTTTATTGGAATTTTCCAATGGAGCAATATAAAGTGTAAACAAAAAGAAGAATTTATATTTACATATGTATACATAGGTATTAAAAGAAAAAGAATAAAATTACATTAAAAATGTCACAAAGACGTCTGTCGCAAATTGGCTCATACAGAATTATTTATATATTTAAAATTTGTAATTTAATTTTTATAACATGCGACCTGCGAATTTCCTTAATGTTTCAGTTATTTATTTGTTCTTATTGTTACCAACATTTATACACATTTACAAACCGTTGTTCTTTTTTGTTTTTTGTTGATCTTAACGCAGTGTCTTTTTCAAGTTTATCCCGTTAATCGGTAATGGTTAAACATTCGTGTGTATGTACATATGTATGTATATAAAGGGTGATTAACGTTGGCTCTTTCGAATATTGTTTTGTATTTAAAATTAGTTGGTAAGTAAAAGTCACTGCGGTACGTTCATTTAAATTATTAAGAAAAATACATATAAACAAGTTAATTTATTAAATTTGGTGTTGCTAAATTCGCACTTTACAAACTGCAGTCGCAGCCAGCGAAAAATCGTTTGTACAGCTATAGTGCAAAAATAACTTTTTTTTTTGAAAATGCTATAAAAAAAAACTACTGAATATTTTCTCCAATTTCTTTTTTTATTTGAAAGTGCAATCCTTCCGGTTAATAATGGAAAACAATTTCATTCAAATGGCTGCCTCGGCTGGCCATGCAGTAGCCTACATGATCGGGCCAATTTTTAAGCACATTATCGATTGTGTGCAGCTATATTTCACCAATGGCTTCACGAATATTGTCCTTTAAAGCGTCAATTGTCTCTGGCTTGTCGGCGTAACACTTATCTTTGACGGCACCCCACAAATAATAGTTCAACGGTGTCAAATCGCAGCTCCGAGGTGGCCAAACGACATCAGCTCTGCGGCTGATAATGCGATCTTTAAAAACAGGGCGCAAAACATCGAGTGTAGCTTCGGCTGTGTGGCACGTAGCGCCGTCCTGTTGAAACCAAATGTTGCCAATATCCTCCTCTTCAATTTTTGAGAACAAAAATTCGTTCAACATGGCCCGATAACAATCGCCATTGACCGTAACGGCCACTCCTTGCTCATTTTTGAAGAAAAATGGCCCAATTATGCCTCTGGACCAAAACCCGCACCAAACAGTGACTTGTTTTGGGTGCGTCGGCTTTTCAATGTATGCGTGCGGGTTTTCTGTGCGACAATTTTGCTTGTTTACATACCCGCCAAGATCAAAATGAGCTTCATCTGAAAAGATGATTTTTTTGTACGCAATTTTCGCACACATTCTGCAACATTACCATGATTTTCAAAGTAATGTCGCAATATTTCCCAGCGTTGTTCAAGCGTATACACAACCATATTCGTTCAGCGGAAGGATAAAACTAATTATCTGTCAAATCAGACATGAGCTAAGTGTTACCATTCACGAAATAAGCACTAGTTGAAAAAAAAATGTTACATGGCGGACCCTTTATATTATTCTACAGTGTCCAAAAACAATTTTTTTTTTTCAAACTAAAATTTTAATTTAATATAATATTACACACGTTACTAAATACGCATGATCCCACACTAAAAATATTTGTATTGCTTTAAAGTTTAATATTTCTTTTTAAATTATTTTGTAAATGCACTTCTTTTGAAATCGGCTTAATAATATTTTCTTTGTTTATTAAAAACTTAACTGTGGATACAAAACAAATCTGATACATGTCCAAATTTGATACCGACAAGTTTGTAGAACTACTTCAAAGTTTCTATAAAGTGAAGAAACGAGTCCTACAAAATAAACCTATAAGTACGAATAAAGAAAAAATATAAGAGTATATAGATCTGCTCATTAATAATTATAATTCAATATTACAGTATACTGAGGAAAACAGTAAAAACTCGTCAACCGTTATAAAACCACAAATTTTCGAAAAGCTAAAACAGTGTAGACAAATTTTAGTTAGATGTTTTGGTAGATTAAATTGTTAAATTATTTGAACTTGTAGATAGAGATGATTTGATAGATAGTGAAAGCGAATCGGAATTCTCAGGTACAGAAACTAATTTAAACACTGACAGTATAGATATTTCAACAAACAATACAAATATGGCTACGATTGAGGAAAGAAAAACGTACATAACATTAGGTGCATCGATCATCAGAGGAAATTACAATGGAAATCCGCTAGCGTTAGATTCTTTTCTCGATAAGATTGACTTGCTTGAAGGCCTGACAGAGGGAAATATGATAACCACTTCTATATGTTTCATTAAATCAAAATTTGAAGGAAAAGCTAGGGAGGCATTACCTGAAAATATCAATTTGATAAATGACATCAAGACTTCATTAAAAGCTAGGATTAAACCAGATAACTCGAAAGTTATCACAGGGAGGATAGCAGCATTAAATATAAAAAATAATAATAACGTGGACTTTAGAAGCAGGCTCAAGATTCAGCTGATGCCTTTGAACGATCACTCGTCCTCGAAGGGATCATAAGGAATAAAGTTCATGAGATGGCAATCGAGCTCACAACCAAGCAAAACAATTTTAGTCGTTATTGTGCCAACAACTTTCCTTCTCGAGGTAACAATCGCGAACATTTTAGTAACAATAATTTTCAATCTAAAAATAGTAATGGAAGTAGAAGTTCCAATAGCTTTCAGAATAACAATTTTCAAAATAATGATCGCGGCAATAGACGAGGGAATTATTCCCCAGGCTTCCAGTGAGGTTTTTAAACGTGGCAGCGCCTCAACAAGCACAGCTGTTGAGGGAAGAGAATTTAAATTAGAATCACCAAAAGTATATGAGTCAGTCTAGTTTAAATCCAAGATATGCAGATTTCATACAATTAGATTCATCAGATACAAATAAACAGCATACATTTCTTGTAGATTCCCAAGCGGAAATTTCATTAATAAAAGTTTCAAGTTTAGTTGCAAATATCAATATAAATATTAACGAAAAAAATCGTATCACTGGCATAGCTACGTTTGCCGTATCGTCGTTAGAAACAATTCACACACATTTAGATATATCAAACTATTCTATTCTACAAGTATTTCATGTCGATGATAATTTCAACATACCATCAAATGGCATACTCGGTAAAGATTTTCTTAAAAACAACAGTTGTAAAATTGATTATGGAAATATGATAATATCTATTTCAGTATATGGCACGTCACTTCAAATTCCAATATTACAAGGTACTAACGGATATTCTAGCATAGTCCCACCTAGATGTGAAGTCTATAGAATATTTAGTTTAAATAATGTTACTGAGCCATTGTTCATTGACTCACAAGAGATTTCTAAAGGTGTATTTTTAGCAAAAGGCGTTATTGACTCGGAAAACCCCATTTTACGTGTAGTAAACACAACTAATGAATTAGCTTATATCAAAGATACTGACATTAAAACAGAAAAGTTAAAAAACTTTCATATCTACTCCATTAATAAGACTAAATCCAAAGGCAATCATATTTCAAACCTAATGACCGTTCTTCAACAACAGATAGCAAATGACTTTCAGGATGATCTATCACCCATTTGTAAAGAATTTTAAGACATATTTGCTTTAAAAGAAGACAAAATGACAAAAACTAATTTCTATGAACAAAAACTACGTTTAACCGATTCTTCCCCTATATATATATCAAAAACTATCGACTAGCACATACACAGAAAGATGAGATCAATAGACAAGTCAGTAACTTATTGGATAATGACTTAATTGAGTCTAGTAGTTCCAACTACAATAGCCCATTAATATTAGTTCCGAAAAAGAGTATAGATGATACAAAATCATGTGCCTTAAATAAAAAGCTAATTGCAGATAAATTCGCCCTTCCAAAGATTGGCGATATTTTAGACAACCTTGGTCGTGTAAAATTCTTTTCAGTCGTCTCTTTATTTTCTACCAAATCTCTTTGCATCAAGATTCTCGTGACATCACTTCATTTAGCACAGACAAAAGAGCTTTTCGTTGGAAAGACATAACACATCTGACGGCATATCTACTGATGAGGATAAAATACGAGCAGTAAAAGACTTCCCTCGCGCGAAAAACTTACATGAGTTACGCAGTTTTCTTGGACTCTGCACGTACTACAGACTGACCAAGAAATCCCGACAATATCAGTGGGGTGCGACTCAAGAAAAAGCGTTTCAAAGGCTTAAAGTGTTATTGTGTAAGGCACCAGTTTTGGCATATCCGATTGCTGGCCAGAAGTTCGTACTAGACACTGACGCAAGTTGATCTGGAATAGTGGGTGTCTTCTCTCAGGTGATCGATGGCAAGGAAAAGGTTATAGGCCGGATACTTTCGAAGCCTGAGAGAAATTACTGCGTAACTCGCCGCGAGCTTTTAGCCATATTAGAGTGCGTGAAACATTACCACAAATATTTGTATGGTCAACACTTTACACTTAGAACAGACCATTCCGCACTAAGGTGGTTGCTGCAGCTTAAAAACACTGAATGCCAACTTGTCCGTTGGATCGAACATAGAAAAGGCTTAAAACACGGCAATACGGATGCTCTTTGAAGGCGACCATGTAGCTTGGAGTGCAAACACTGTGCTAAGACTCAGAATAAAGAAGGCCTCGTTGACATTCGTTTAATTAATATAGAATCCACTGAAGGCTGGTCTACGGCACAAAGAAATGATCCCGTTTTGGCAAAAATTATGTTGGCTAAAGAAGAAGACAAGAAACCACTGCGTGAAGAGATATCAGCTGAGAGCCCACTGGTGAAATCATACTGGGCACAGTGGAATAACCACTCACTGATGATTGGATGCCTGTATCGTATGTGGGAAAGTCCGGACGGAAAGGCGACATCTAAGTTAATAGTCGTGCCATCATCCAAAATGATCGATGTGGTGAAAGAGTTCCATAATGGATTCCGTATTGGGCATCTAGGAGTGACAAAGACCTTAGAGAAAATAAAGCAAAGATTTTACTGGGTGGGTTGTCAACAAACCGTAGCGGATTGGATGGCAAATTGTGCACAGTGTATGGCAGCCAAAGGCCCAGTTAGAAGAAGACGTTGGCAGTTGCAGAAATACAATTCAGGTGCTCCATATGAACGAATCGCAATGGATGTAGCAGGTCCTTTCCCTGTCAGTAATACTGGTAAGCGTTACGTTTTTGGTAGAAATGGCCTACTTTAGTAAGTGGCCAGAAGTATTTATATGCCATACGAAACCAAGAGGCGAAAACTGTTGTAGATGCATTTGTGAGCAACTGGGTGTTTCGCTATGGTGTTCCATTGGAACTACATTCCGACCAGGGTAGAAATTTTGAGTCTGTGATATTTACAAAATTTGTGCGAAGTGTATGGAATAAAGAAGACGAGGACTACACCCCTGCATCTTCAATTCGATGGCATGGTCGAAAGACTTAACCTCATCTTAGAGGAGTATTTGAGAAAAGTGGTTAGCGATCAGCAAATAGAGTGGGATGAGCATATACCAATTTTTTTTCTGGCATACCGGTTAACTGTCCATGATTTCACTTCATGAACACCAGCAAAAGTTGTTTTCGGCACCGAGCTGAAATTGCCTGCAGATCTTGAGTTTGGCGTCAAACTCGTATCTACAAACGAAGGAAACTTCTCCCTGGAGAGAGAAAACCTTGATGAACTCCATGAATTTGTGCGTAAGAAAATTAAATTGACAAGCGACAAAATTAAAGCGAGATATGATAAAGCTGCAAATTCTGAGGGCTTCAAAGAGGATCAGGGAAGTCCACGCCTATTCGGGACGAAAAGGCTTAAGCGATCGGCAGTGTTACGAATATTACTCTATTGAATAACTATGTTTTATCATACATAAGAAATGTTATTTATGTATGTCTGAATGTAGCGGTTCGGTGTTTATGTTGATTCGTAGAATTTTATTGTGTAATGCCTGTGTGTGAGATATGTGTTATTTATATCTGTGTTAGTGTATAAGTTTTATGATAGCTTTAGTTCTAGAATTTGCTAGATTAAGCATTTTCATATACCTTGTTGTTCTATACTTGATACACCTAGAAGTATGCAGTAACTTCTAGAAGTTTGTAGATGGTTCTCGGCAAAACTAAAGATTTAAAATGTCCGTTACAGTTTGCTTAGTCCCTATTTAGACGAGGAAACATTTGGAAGAAAAACATCTTGAATTCTCTTTTGCTTTTTCTTTCGCGTTCACACAGACGAACATGTTGCGGGCAACATTCCATTATTATTGTTATTATTTGCACACAAAACAATGAAAGAAAAGAAAATTAAAGCAAATATCAACAAAGAATATGTGAACAAAGCGTGTCGCCAAGTACCGCACACAAAAATGATTCTCTCTTCTCCACCCGTAATTTGCCTACAAACGAAATGTTTCCCTTCTAAGTGTTTCTTTGTCTAAATAGGGACTTAAGTGAAACAGTATATAAGGCAATACTGAGATTGCCAGATGAGGTCAGTTGAATTCAGTTCTGGTTAAGACATTAGACTGTAAACAAGGTGTGTCCAAAACAATAAAGTCTCGTCGTGACGGTTATAAATAAAGTGTGTTTTTACAACAAGTGATAAGAAAAGAGAAATAATTGAGTTTTATTTTACAATATGAACTAAAGTACTGCACAATTCAACATTTTCTGTAAAAATGTCATTCACAAAAATATAATGCATTGCTATGTCATGTCAACTTAAACAAGGTGTTATACCATGTTATGCCAATTCAAACATGCTGTCTTAGCATGTAATTGCAACTTGCTTAAGCTGTAGTACCATGCTGTGTTTAATGGCATGTCTTTTAATGTTATTTTAGCAGCATGTTATTAATACTGCTTAATCCTGCCTTGTATGAAAAAATTTATTGTTCTGTATTTTGTAAATAAAGATTCTAAATCAATTCCCTAATTCTGTAACCTTTTTTTCATTCTGCTAACGTTCTGTTGTACGTCTGACAAGATACTTTAATTACGATCCTGCATTATAAATAAAAAGCTCGTTCACAGAATTTTTACAGTTAATAAAACACGTTACCTTCTACACACCAGTGATATTATCTCAAAATCTCGATTTTTTGAGTTATGACTCTATTGCAGCAAAGGCTCAATTTGCTTTGTAATAAAAAAAAAAGAAGAAGAAGCAATAACACTGAGGCCTACTTAAAAATAATTAAATAAATTTTATTCGAAATATTTAGTCAATATTAGTCAACAGTAAATGTCCGTGGTTATTAATTGTTTTATAACAAATTAGTGTAGACATTTTTTTTAATAAATGTATACACGATTTCCTTACACACTTATCAATTTTTTTAATTTAATATTTTTTCTTAATAAAGCTTAAAAAATCCTTTTATTGTATATAATGAGCCATTTAAATGATTAGAATGCATAGTTAATAACACTTGCTGCACATGTGTTGACATACTTAATGCTTAAAAAAGTTTTTAGAAAACCCAATAAAATTTTGCAACAAATATATCTTAGGCTAGAAGAAAGACAAAATTTCAATCAGGAAATGCTTCTAAATTAGAATGTTTTAATATAGATCATAAAAAAGAGAAAGATAGTTATTGTATCAGCAAAAATTTAGGTGCAAAATTTTTAAAAAAGCTGAAAAGTTTTTCAATCAACCATTTCAATCGTTTAGATAGTGGAACGACAGTAATAAATATGATAGATATTAATTTTAAAAATTTCTGTATTCCGCAGGAGAGTAAGATTCTTCTTATCCCTATTTTACACACACCAGCTTTTTAATGAATTTTCCCACTAGATAAAGCATTTTATTTTAAATAATATTCCCTATTTTTTTTAACAATTTATAAATAATAATTATTTTCTTTATGTACATGAATTCGCAAAATGTTTTTTAGGCAATGGATAACAGTCAAGGGTTTGAAGGTAAGCAAAAGAAAAATATTATATATTATATATAAATATAAATTTTTTAACAATCTGCAGTGAACTATTTGCCACGCAAAACATATTCATTGGCAAATACAGAAAATGTGCAACCGACGCAAGATGTTAGCCGAAATGAAGGTTAATTTAAACAAATTTTAAATAACTAATTTTTTTTTTTTATCTTTTTCATTTCAGATGTCCTTTCTATGCTGAAAAGTATCAGCACCAGATTGGAAACTTTGGAGAAAAATATAAGTATGAAATTTTAAGTTCACTTTCATTTATTATCTTTTTTATATACAAGCAAATAACTATATTGGTCAACTAGGCAGTGCTAAGCAATGAACAAGGGCCTATAGTAAAAACTCAAGAGGAATTGGCAAAGGCGATATATAGAGTTTAGATGCCGCTGTAAGTATATAACAACTTTTATTCAATATTATAATAAAACATATTAATAATTATTTTGTAGGTAGCTAAAAAAACCTGATATACAGGCCAATGCATACATTTTAATGGAGTGCAAAGTAACCATTAAAAAAGTGGAATCATCAGTTTGTCGTATGACTGGCGAGGCATAAGACAAAAATTTTGCTGAAGTGGCGAAAATGCTTCTCTTACAAACGCTGGAAGCAGTGAAAGAAATTGGGTTAAGCTGGACGAGCCCGTTTTGAAAATGCAATCGTAACAAATTCATTTGCGCTTTGATGTTATGAAACATTTAATTTTATTTTTATTTTTATAATTCAAAAGAAAGTCGAAATATCGGAAAATTGAAATAAAAACAATTTTTTAAGATCTTTAGCTTGAATAATATTAAATAGTTTTTATTTAAACGAAAACACTATGATTTATCAAAATTGTTATCAAACATTTACATAAAAAATTTCATTCAAATAAACTAGTGTATAGAATAACTGATTCGAACATCGGTTTTAAAATAACAAAAATGACTTGGTTTCATGACACCAAATGAAACCAATATTGGTTTGCAAAACCGACAATTAGCAAAACCGACTTGCATTCTATGACAGCCCTGTGTGACACCTAAAACCGACATTAATTCTAGTTCGAAAATGAAACCGACAACATTCGATTTCATGACATCAAAGTAATTTTTTTGTCGGTTTCAACTCCAATACTGACAACATTGGATTCTATGACAGCCCTGATTAAGTTTTTCTTTCCTTCAAATAAAACTACTTAATGATATTAAATGTTTTTTTGTACTTGTATTTGTATGAATCTAATAGAATATCTTTTATTTTTCGTCTATACACTATAAATTCAAACGTACATATTTAATTTTACAACGCCAACACCACTTCGGAAAAGCAATGCCAAGTTGTAAATATAATTTTAAAATAATACAATTTAAATAATATTATATGTATACAAAAAAGAAAATAAACCAAAAACATTTTGATAACCATAAATTATGTGCGTCACAACAAAAATATCCAATTTAGTGAAGATTCTATACTTTTTACGAATCGAAAATAAATTTTGTATAATATATTTACATATAGTATGTAAATCAATTTTATTATTAGGCATAGTAAATGGAATATTTTCATATATTATTTAATAGAATATGACTGAATAAATATGAAATTAATAATATAAAGTAAAAAAATTTTGTAACATCCACTGAAATTAAATAAATTATAAATTTCTCATTAAATATCAAATAACTATTTTAATTTTATTTTATAAATGTTCGGGTTTTTTTTCATTTATCACTATTTTTACCATTAATAAAATTTTAAATGAACTCCGATTACAAAAAGTAATGAACAGAATTAGTGACTGCTTCTATATTCCCAGTTTAAATTGAAAGTTCTCTTTTTAAAATATTTTTGAGACAAAAATTAGCCTTCATTTTTTCAATACAATGGTTTGACATATTTTGGAATATAGCAACACTCTTAATATACTTAATCGTAATATGTATTACTTGCAATGTGATAAACTATTTATAAATTTTATGTGATAACATTTTTTTTATAAATGCTCATTGTAGTTTTAATGTGTAATTGTTTTGCACGAGTAATCTTGTTAAAAAAAGAAACGACAAAAGTTTTAAGATTATGATCACAATTTTTAACAATTGAAATTATTCTTAAATAATTATTTGTATGATTTTAATTACCTATCGTTTTATCGCTAATTTAACCAAATTACTTTTCTATAATTTATCAATCTAAATACAAAATAATGGTAAATTAAAAAGAGATGATTTTTAATGCAAATATATGTATTTCCGTATGCTGCATGTATGTATATATGTATGTATGGTTGTAGGAGTATGTATATAGTACAAATTGGTGCGATATTTCAATCATTGTGGTACGTAGAACATTCCCTTTCTCAAAGCGGACTATGTTCAGAGTCATCTCGTTCTTGTATGGCCGTTATGCTTTGCTGTAAGGCATTTGGAGTTAGCCACTCTCTAAAAATTATAATTAATAAAATTGATTATTTCTTTCATTAAAACATATTTCACTTACTTTGGTAAGCATCTTTGTAAAAATGGTACACAAGAACTGAAATGGGCTAAACGATTTACCCAACTAGGTATTTCTTGGCCGCAAAGGATCTGGAAAAAAGTAGTAATAGAGAAACTTTTATAAAAATGGCGTATAATATAGTTTTGTAATTACCTGAGTAAGAGCACTAGAAAAATGATTGCAATTGTTATTCATTAAATGATATCTGTCACCACGGAATTGATTACCCAATTCTTCTACAATACGTCTAACTTCCTGATACGTAAAATCTGTACAGCCGATTTGTATACTTTGTCTGAACTGAAATTGTTCTCCTAATTCGTCATGATCTCTAGGCGTAATTTCAAAAACTCCAGTGAATGGAAACGGATGACCGCCATACGCGAATTCAGTCCCAAATACCTCCACTCCAGAATGAAAAACACCCAAACCAATTGAAGTTGTGTATTCATTAATCCAATACTGCAAATATGAAGCAAAATAAACTATATAATAGCATTAGACAAGTTTATCTCAATTTTTTTTCCTACCATATCGTATACATTCAATATAACTGGTTCTCTGTTGCCCGTATTGGAGGGTAACAGTTCATCATTTCCACTGTCTTTAGATATGCCTAAACAACTGGGAAATGGTAAGTTGCAAGGAAGACCATTAGTGAACATTTCTGTGTTTCTGTTGACTAAATAAAAAATGTATTTATTAATACAATAAAATTTACTACTGCCCACAAATGTCATCCAGTATTTTAGAAATAAAAAAAATCAATGCGACATAACAAAATCTGTCCTATAACATAAAAAAAGAATATAACATGAGAGTTGTTACAAATATTTGATGTCAAAACAAAAACAGTTTTTTGTTCTTTAATTTTTTTAATACTTTATTTAAACTTAAACAAAGACATTTCTTTTATTTTTCTTTTTATTGCAACAAAAAATGAATGTATGTGTTTATCCATAACTGTAGTGCATATAAAAGTATGTAAATACAACATATAGCTCTAAAAATTTAAATAAATACCTCGGGAAATATTACTTGGAAAATCCGAAACAAATTATTGTTTCAACTGTAACAAATTATTTTCTTTAAACGTAAAACTTCCAACAATATCATTCAAAAAAATTGTATGTATCACTTTACAATAAAAACACGGGCAAATGTTTATTTTTAGTAAAATAGTGGCTGAAATATTTAATTTTTGTTTTATAACACAGGGTGACACTATTTAATTTTAATTTCTGTAATACATTCTTATATGAATTACGCTGTCAAAATAATATACACAGGGTTAATATATACTTTTTAGTATGATATATCTAGCACTAATAAATAAAAATGTACTAATTTCAGGCCCCAAAAAATTAAGAAAAAAGTTTTCTTTATAAGTTTTGACAATTTGAAAGAAAATGATGAGTGAATAACTAATGCGTCCGTCATGTATTTCATTTTATACACTTACTCTTTGAGTATAAAAATAATAATGGCGCACAGAGAATGTAAAACAATTTTGAGAGTTGTCAAAGAAACAGGTGACGAGCAACATATATATCAAGGCGAATTGATTACAAGGTGTAGGTATTTGAGTAAAAGAGAATCAGCTGTTTTCATCCTGTTGTCAAAAACAATTTTTATAATTTTTATTGCATATTAACAGGCATCTTTAATCCTTATCGAATCGATGCAGAAAAATTGTACCTTTATGCTGAGTACACACTTAGAAACATGTTCCGTAAACATGACATGTTTCGTGTTCGTTCCGTAGTGTGCAGTCGTGTTTATAGTTTATTTTCATGTTCCCTTCGAGGTGTCCAAAATATCAAATTTTTTTGATATTTTCTTTCAATTTCGTTACTGGCCGCAATGGAATTACAGAAGGTCTATAAAAATTTTAATATTTTATTTTGATCAACATTTCGTTAATTAGTTGCTTAACTTCTTAACTATTTTGAAATAATTTTAAATATAAATATCCTGAAGAAGCTAAGCAGCAGATTAACGAAAAAAAAAATGATCAAAATAAAATTTTAAAATTGTTATTTATCTTAAGCTTAAAAAACTAACATGTGCATTATCATAACAGCAATTTAACATTTTTTCGAAATGTAAAAAAGTTTCGTAAAAAAAATTTAGCAAAGCAATTTAAGTGTACTTAAATATTATTAGTATTGTCTATTTTTATCATTAACCATTGAGTTTTTTTTTTTTACTTCATATTTATTTTATTAAAGGAAAACAGTTATTTTTAATTTTTATTTTTCAAAAGTTATAAATAAAACATAATAAAACATTTTTATTTGGAACGAGTTTATGTCATCCCACGTCAAATTTGGTTCTTTAACAGACCGATTTCGGCAATTTGTCATCTTCAGTGTTTTATCTCAATGAGATACAAAAAATGGGAATAAAAAAATGTTTTAATTGATTAATATTTATATTGCTTACGACTCAATATTTATTTTACATTTTACTGTAAATACGTATTGTATTTTTATTACTTTTAATTTTAGGTTTCCGAACTGGAATCTCTAGTGTAGAAAATATTTAAGAAAAAGAAAATATTTTTATATGTTTACTAAGTTTCTAAAAAAGTTTTAATTTTTAAAACTTTTTACTTTTTAGCCAAATTGAAATTCTTATATGGTTTGATAAGTATTAAACGTATAAGTTCAAGACTTTTTATGAAAAGTATTGTAGAGTCTACTGATGATATGCCTAGCAGCAATGAAATCGCTAGCTATCCATCAATGGTAGAGTATTTAAAAACAAATTTTTTTATAAATAAGTAAATTGTTTTTTGACAATAAGACGAAACAAAAAATGGGAATAAGGCATAAAAAGTTCTTATTATGATTTGTAAATCATGTATATTAATTTCCAAATAATTAGATTTTTATTACAAACTAGATGACCCGGCAAAAGTTGTCTTGCCTTAAAATTTTTGTATAATCGATCGTAATCATAGAGTAAATGATCGGGTAAAAAGAGGTAGTACACAAATAAGCCAGATACCGACTGTAGCGCCACCTGCCGGGTGGACTTGTTTATTTAATACTTTTAAAATTTAAAAAGTGGTTTTAAATAAGGATTCTTAAATTTTCTAATTTTCCGCGCAATTTTTTAAATTTTTTCTGTCATAAGAACCTTCTCCTGACAATAACAAACACAACAAAAAAAAAATAAAAAAATAGTGAAATCGGTCCAGCCGTTCACAAGTGATGGCGGGATGGGGATATAGGGATTAATTTTTATATATATAGATAAATTTTGTTCATAACATAAAATCAATTTCTGGGTTATTTATTATTAACAGTCTGTGAGTTTTCAAACTCTTATAGATCCTTTTAAAAAGCATATACAACAGGACTACTTGTCATTATAA
Source organism: Thelaira solivaga (assembly GCA_947397855.1). Classification (NCBI taxonomy): domain Eukaryota; kingdom Metazoa; phylum Arthropoda; class Insecta; order Diptera; family Tachinidae; genus Thelaira; species Thelaira solivaga. The sequence continues at coordinate 46,068,796 of OX377614.1, forward strand.
AAATAATATATACAAATCTATAATAAGAGTTTAATAAAGGTTCAAATTAATGAATCATAAATTCTACCCTACAATAATGCAACTAGTCATATTCGTTTTATTTATATTTGCTCCTAAGATTTCAATAACATTTTTGTTGAAAAATTTCATAAATCTCACACAGAAAACATATCAAAGAAATCAAATTCATTTTAAGTTTTAAATGCTTGGTTTATAAATACATACATACATGCGCATTTATATGTTGTTCAGTATGTGTTTATTCTCTGTTTATCTCAGTAGCTAAATGAGAGAAACTTTTATTTGAAATGCGCATGCTCAAATATTCCCTTGTTACTTCCCCCCCTCATCTGTTTCAGCTTTTCATTTTTGTTTTCAGATTTTCTTCTACGTAGAACAACTTTATAGTTTTATAGTCTTTGTTAATAATCTTTGACACAGTTTTCGTAACACTGTCGATCGCTTAAGCCTTTTCGTCCCGAAGAGGCGTGGACTTCCCTGATACTCTTTGAAGCCCTCAGAATTTGCAGCCACCACATCATCCATTTTGCCGTATATGTTTACCTTTCAAATTTTTCTTTTAAATGAAAAAGTACAACTTGCAGTACGATTTGTAGTAACGTGTATCACAAAACCGTACTACCACTCATACTTCGCGAAGTACGTATTTAAGTATCGTCTATCATCAGCATTATACTTGAAATCGTTATTACTCTCTTTGAATACCAGTTTACTAGATTTTAGTGGAAGTCGTTCGCGTACACAAAATCTAGTAAATGAGTACCATAATTCAGGGAGTAAAGTGACAGTTCTTTACTGAGTATTTACTAGTTTTTACTGGACAAATTTTTGCTAGTAAAATCCAATAAAATGAAAAACTTGTTTCAAAAGGTAAACAAACAATTTATGCGGCAAAATTTTTTTAAAGTGAAGTATAATCACTAAACGTTTTGTGTTGTGTATTTAAAAAACACACACACTATTGTTAAAAAGAAATAATTTCAATTTAAAAATAAATATAAACGTTTTCGGTGAAATAGCACCATCTGTGTCGGACATTGGTACTTGTTCATATATGGATGCTCCCAAGCTAAACTATATAGGTCAAGTCGACTTAGCATGGATTAAAGTTGTTTATATTTGTAGCATTTATAAGCTCCAACTTTGTGCCCAATTTTGGTGCTAATCTGATAAAATGTGTCTAATCTTGAATTGGACAATATCCCAATTTATAGAAAATTGCCAGTTGGGTTATACTGGAAAAAAGGTTTCGTCGCTTGCAGAAAAGAGTAAGCGACAAAAGAGTAAGAAACGTTACACATCAAGTACACACAACAAGTTGTCACTTAGACACCATTTACACAGGGTAAGTTTACTTTGACAAATTTTGTTGAATTTTCTTTTAAACTTTCTTTGGTGTTTATACAGGGAAAGTTTTGTTTCTCAAATTTTGTTTTCCTTTGTTTGAGTGTTCTTAATTTTTTGACATTTCTCATTTGCTGGTTTGTGAATTCTCTATCCGTTTTAATTGTGAAAAACAAAATCTTTGAAATTTTAAAATGGACGAAAAAGAAAAAAATTGTTTAATAAAAGATATACTTGAGTGCATTGGAGATACTGTTAACTTGGAGTCTGAAGACAGTGAAAATGAGGATATACTTATTGGTTTGTAATACATACATACATACTTGTTTAGTTTTAAATAAAATCAACAAGAATTCTTCAAGGTTTGACAAATCTCTGCCAGAAAGCAATTTATTTATGTATATTCCACTTAACTTATTTTCTTTTACAGGGACCAAAAAGTTATTTATTAATAGTTTGGATGACAGTTTTCAAAAATTTTAAATATGCAATTAGTAAGAAATAAGCAACTTTACCATGAAATATGCATCTCATTTACATTAAAATATTGAAACACATAAGTTTATTTTGTTTTTGTTTATTTTATTTGAAAAGCAAAAAAAAAAAAAAATTCAGTCTTGTATTATCAATTTTTTTATCTAATAATAAACATTTTTAAATAGTATTTATTATTATTTAAAACAGGTACACAGACTTTTTTTGTACTAAAAGTAATACATTTTACACATCACAGTTTCTTATATTTACTAATAGAAAATTTAATAAAAAAATTCATTCAAAGTTATCAAGTTATCCGTTGTCTTTTTTGGAGATGAATTTTAAAACAAAACAAATAAAAAAATTCAAATAATATTAAATGCATATAGACTATTAATAATATATAAAAGGAAACAACGAATTAAACATTTGAAAACAAAAACTAAAATAACGGATAAAAAAAATAACACAAAAGTATGTTTAAAATACTGATAAATTATTTCGGTTGCACATATATATTTTTCTTGGAGCTGCAAAGAAAAATGATATTTAATAGAAAAATTTACATATATTTAGTTAATAACTTACTATAAAATGCTAATTGAAATCGTCATCGTCAAAAACTCCTTCAATAGACAGCTCAATAATATCTTTTGAGCAACTCGAAGTAGATGAAAGGCTACGTTGTCGACGCGATTGGCTCGTAAGTTTGCGCATTAGGCATTGGACCTGCCAAACAGCATCAGGTTGATCTTCTGGACTAATTTTCTCTATTTCACTTACTACAAGTGCTACCAGCCAGGCATATGGTTTTTCTTTTTTTTTTTTTTGGCTGAGAACCGTTTTAAAATTTTGTAGCTCATTATGAAACTCATTATATGCGCGTGTTTTCTACAAGATATTAATAATGATATTATTATTTTCAAAATAACTATATATGTAGATTTTACAAAACTACGAAGATTTATATATAAAATGAGTCACAAAAATATGGCTTTCTAATCATCAAACCCGATTTAATAAAACTAATTTAACAAAAGCTTCATAAACATACCTTTTGTATTTTCTTTGGGGGCTCTTCGTTTGAACTATTATTTTGGTTGTCGCTGGGAGTATGAAATTCGTCATTTTCTGTTTCTGTGAAAATCTAGAGAAATTAAAGCAATAAAATAATTAATGCAGCATTTTGCTATACTTTACTTATACATATTTACTTTGAAAAAATTTTGACTCAACCCTGAAATATTTTTACACATACCTCTATGTTGTCTTTGCTGGCTTTTATTTCACTGTGTGTTTTAAGGAAGTTTAATTGTTCAAAACACCACAGTTTTGGAAAGTAAATATCTTCCGTTGAAGCTCCACTTTTTTTAGACTGATTTATATTGCGTAGTTCTTGCATATATTGAATTCGTAAATTTTTCCATTTCCGTTTAATTTCATCCAATGTAATATCACTGTAATTTTTTTTCAACTCCTCTAATATTTTGTTGAATGCTTAAGCCTTCTTTGCTCTATCTAGGTACTCCTGGGATTTAATATTATAAATACAGGTATTTTGCTGAACGAAAGTAATTAATTTTTCTATTTGGTCCCTTTGCCATTTATACACCATTTTTAATTTTTTTCTAATATTTTTTAAATTTGAACACAATTTTAAATTTTCCAACTAACCAAAATGTTGTTCACAATAGCACAAAATGACTACACCCAACGAAATAAAATATAAAAGAAAACGTCAAATAAAAAGTTGCAGCTAACTTCAGTTATATAAACTACGAACAAAGAACAAAACGAATTTGCGAGTACAAGAAAGTCTGTACTGCCTCCCGTTCTCTTCACCCCTATCTCCTATAAACTCAAGACTTTACAAAGTAAACTTTCCCTGTGTAAATGGTGTTTTACACTGCAGTCACACGATCAAGTTGTTTTACAATTCTCTTTCAAGAAATTTACATATACTGCTTGTCAAAATTCACAAAAATTGAAAGCTGTGACGTAGGCTGCACGCAATTTCAAAGCAAGTTTTTCAACAAGATGTTTTTTTTAACCTCTTCCACCGACAGTTTTGTTTCGGCGGCAATAGAGTTATATGCCTTAATTTTTAAATCATTCCGTCTATATGCAGGAATATTCATGTTCCACAGAACTTCATGCCTTCTGTATATCTCTATGAACTGCAAAACGTCGTTATATTTGTTTAATTTGTTCACAAACATATTTTTTAAAAAAAAGCAAAACAATACTGGCGGCAAAATAAGAATTCAAATTTGGAATAAAAAAACTGCAGTCAGCTGTTTTCTTGACTGTAATTTGAAACACTCAATTGAACGAAAAATTGAAAGCAAACTCTCAGCAAATTTTAAAAGTATGAGTGTATTGGTAAAAAAATGAGAGAAATTTTAAAAATTGAATGAAAACTTGATTGTGTGACCCCCAAGTTAACAACCAACGAGTACAACCGTATTTGCTTACATGCATATAAAGAGTGATTTTTTTGTTATTATCTTTTTGGCAACACTAGTTTTGACAGCTCACGCACGTTTTGTATCTTGTGTCACTGTCAAACATCTTCAATTTAATCATGAATCGTCTTACAAACGAACAACGCTTGCAAATTATTGAATTTTATTACCAAAATGCGTGCTCTGTTAAGAAAGTTCATCGCGCGCTTCTTCCATTTTATGGTCAATTTAATCGACCTACTGAGGCTTCTATTCGGGCTATTGTAACAAAATTTCGCACCAAATTTACATTGTTGGACATTAAACCACCAACACGCTTACGTAGAGTGCGAACTGAAGAAAATATCGCAGCCGTATCGGCCAGTGTTGGTGATGACCGTGAATTATCGATTCGGCGCCGTTCGCAGCAATTGGGCCTCTGTTACTCCACTACGTGGAAAATTTTGCGGAAGGATTTGGGTGTGAAGCCTTATAAGATACAACTGGTGCAAGAATTGAAGCCAAACGACCTACCACAACGCCAAATTTTTGGTGAATGGGCTCTTGAAAAGTTAGATGAAGATCCACTTTTTTATCGAAGAATTGTGTTCAGCGACGAGGCTCATTTCTGGTTGAATGGATACGTGAACAAGCAAAACTGCCGTATTTGGAGTGAAGAGCAGCCAGAAGCATTGCAAGAGCTACCAATGCATCCACAAAAAACAACCGTTTGGTGCGGATTATGGGCTGGCGGCATCATTGGGCCGTATTTCTTCAAAGATGATGCGAATCACAACGTTACTGTGAATGGTGAGCGCTACCGTGCGATGATAACAAACTTTTTTTTGCCCAAAATGGAAGAGCTTGACTTGCATGACATGTGGTTTCAACAAGACGGTGCCACATGCCACACAGCACGCGAAACAATGGACCAATTGAGAGGCGAGTTCGGTGAACAGTTTATTTCACGCTTGGGACCAGTCAATTGGCCGCCCAGATCGTGCGATTTAACGCCTCTAGACTATTTTTTGTGGGGCTATGTTAAGGCTAATGTCTATAGGGACAAGCCCGCTTCGATTGACGCACTGGAAGCCAACATTGCCAACATTATTCGTGAGATACCGGCCGAAATGTTGGAAAGAGTATGCCAAAATTGGACTAAGCGGATGGACCATTTGAGGCGCAGCCGCGGCCAACATTTGCATGAAATAATCTTCAAACATTAAATTATATCGACCCAACTATCGATCCAAATAAATATTTCATGCATTTTTCTGAATTTTATGTGTTTTTTTTTAAATTTCCGATAGTTCTTATAAAATCACCTTTTATTAAGCTTAAATAAAAATTGTTTAAATCTATACTTTTTTAAAATCCAACTCAGTATACATACATAAGTAACATGTGAATATTACATATACACTTATATCTAAAGTTGCACTAAAAATTAAACTAAGTCCTAACTTAAAACTAAGCCTAATTTTGAATAAATATAAAATTGTGTAAATAAATCTACGTGTTCTATGAATTGTAACCCATCCAAAATACCTGGCTGAATTTTTTTATCCATGGAACCTTTATACTTACCTGTTCTTGGCAAAATAACTTCAACTCGTAAGTACCCTTAACCCTTACTGTAATCGCCAAAGGAAAATAACTCTCTTGATTCTATTTCTCCTTGTTTATCTCAAACCAACCCTATTAATTATAATTGCTCCAATCCCCTGGAGCAAATATAATTAAGATCATCTTACAGCCCAGCTGTAGGAAGATTTAGAAACGTAAATCCCTAACGTTTTCATGGTCCTTCGAAGAAAAAAAAAACCAGTGGCTTAATCCTCCAGTTCTCACTAGCCCGGAAGATCTACGATCACTGAGAATCCCATATCACATCTAGTAGAAAAACTCAATCTACTACAACAACAATTATTCATATCCCTCATTAAAAAGGAATCCTTAAGCAGTACAAAACGATCATGGTTTGGCCAAAAAACTTTGCAAAAGGAGACAACATCAAAAGATATAAAGTAAAGTAACTACAAAGATAAGGTCAGTAACATGTAAAAATAAAATAATTTTGATTATAAAAGTTTGTAAAAAAAAAAAAATACAAACAAAACCCTGAAAAAAAAAATTTTACTGTAGAAGGTGATGAAATTAACAGAAAAAAGTAAAAAGCAGAACAGTTAATTTGCGTAACAATAAAAATAATTAAAAACGGTTAATAAACAACAAGTACAGATTAAAATAACATTTAAAGTTGAAAAGAAAAAAAAAGGATCAAAACACTCCATTTATTCGTGTGAACATACATACGTACATAATTAGTTACATTGAAATTAATAATATTTATTACAAGAATGCATACTGAATTACATACACACACTTCATAAGGAAACAAAAAGTAAATTATGTTATACACACAACATACATTCCAAAACTTGAAACCAAATTACCTAATGAGTAATGATTAACAGAATGGTCAACGGTTTTAAATAATAATAAAAACTATTAATAAAGGGACAGAATTTAACTCAAAATATTAAACAGAAAGCACAGGAACAGAGATCATTAACCCTGAACTTGAAATTGGAAGTAAACAATATAATATAAATATCAAAAAAAAAAAAAAAATAACACCGTATAAATAATAACACACACAAGTTTAAAACCTTTTGTTATATTTACCTGGAAAAAAAGAGAATAAATAATAATAGAACAAATTTTACAATGTTATACTTACACTATATTCGTACTCTATCTAAATAACATATTTAGCTCTTATTGCTGAAAATAAAATACTTACCGTTTGTGTTTTACCAAATTTACATACTAAACACATATAAAATTTTCACCCTAATTAGATATGAAATGAAATATTTAAATTTTTTATTCTACACATTTATATATTCACCCTTTAAGGTACTGACTGACTATCCTACTTAGTCGTACGGTCTGTCTAAAATCGCATGTGTGCTAAAAAAGTATGATAGTGTGTATTGAACCAGCAGACTTTTTGACAGGTGTGTCCGATTTTTTTATGTTATGAAATTTTTCATAAAATAAATTTTATCTGTGCGATCAGAGTTGTATTTCCTATGTTCAAGGCAGAAAAATAGCAACAATACCAAGCTTGTGTTTTATTTATACAAACTTTTAAGTTATTTTTCATTGTACATATTTGTAAAAAAAATATTTTGCGCGCAAAGAAGAAAATGAATACTTTTAAAAGTATTAAGGTGAGTAAACATATGTTCTTGCATCTTTTTTTGTATAATAGTGTGGCATAAAGTTAGCCATTTTAAAGCGATTTCTTCAAGTAGGACAGAATTCTGTCACACATTATTTTGACATAATCGTACGATCGTGTAGGATAGTGAGTCAGTACCTTTAACAAATTAACTAGAAAACAAAACCAAAACATAAAGAAGATTGATACGAGGGTCGACTCTTAATGCAATGGGAACAAAATTTAAATAATACTCAACAAATACAAGCATAGTAGAATAAAATAGTTATTTCAATACCATACTAAAATATATTCTCTATATTATTAACCCTATGCGTTCAATTGTACTCGTAGTTTATTACGAATTTAACGATCTAATCGATTGGATTTTACTCATTGATATTATCAATTTAAATAGATACCAATATCTATTGCCATAACCCATTGGCCCCTATCCCTGATAATATACAAGGTATAAGTTCGAATCATTAGTATCATAATCTTTTATCCAATATTCTTGGCTGTAATATTTGTTATAACCCATTAACACCCTTCTCAGTAAAGAATTACATGATAAATAGATTACCCTATACAATTGATACACAAAAGAAAGCCATTACACCCAATTTACTAATCTAACCCAGATCTTCTAGATATTCATCTAGAGCTATAACCCATTAGCCCCTTTTACAAAGTCATAGAAAATCTAATATAGAACTTACACATAATATTTGACTGAACCCATAGTCAAGCACCCAACCACTCACTAAAATACTCACCCAATCATCCATAATAAAGTATTCACCCATACCATAAACAAAGCCATATTCTTCTCACTCCTTATATAAATATAAGAAGGCTTTGTTTGAATTTAAAATTAAAATTCTTATCTCAAGCTGAATCTCACAACATGTATCAAGTCTCACAAGAAGAGCTCACTCCATGCCCAATGGAACGTTTCGGATATAACTATTAAGATGTACTTGAAATTTGCCAAAATTACCCAGATGAAAATCGTTATGACGAGTCCACCCTAGAAAACGCTATATCCAAATTGGACTCACTATGGGCTGAACTAGAAGATTCTTATGAAAAGTTAATGCTCTCTCATAATGAATCGATAACACCCGAAATTAAGAGGGATATTAAGGAAAAATATCATACCTGTTATCGACCATATTCTCTGCATGCTTGTAGATTAATAGGTTTAAGAAAATTATTTCAAAGGTCGAGAATACAAAATCGAGAATCTCTACTCTCTACATTTAGAATAGAATTGGAACAGCACAAGATACAACTCTTTGGAAATGCAGATCATTTTGTTACTTACAATTCCCACTTTTGCAAACTCCCCATTAGCTCACCCATGATACAACCCCCCAGGACAAATTCTGCACAAATTGATTCTGAAAACAAAACTCAAACTCCACCTCAAGCTCTACATACGGACATTGTATATACTGACAATCATAAAAAATTCCCATTCGTGATAAACAGTATATATATGGTATGTCATGTTTTCAGATTTATCACCAAGTGCAAAAGAAAAAGCTTGAAAAGAAATACCACTAACTCGGATTAAAATAGAGAGTGTTGTGAATATAGAAAACGCTTAAGAATCTTGCTTGCAAATTGAAAGTCGAAATACATCCCACAAAATCAAAAGAGTTGATGTAACTCCATTAATTAGAAGAAATAGTCAATTGGGTCAATCGACATTCAACAACTCTGAACGATACATGAGCGTGTCAATTGGTATATCCCAGGTGCTCAAAATATGTCTTAATGAAAATTTTATTAAATTGCCAGCATTTAATTTTTCGGATTCAATGACATATATAATACAATGCTACTCAATGCACTAAATTATTGCATGTACGCAAACCAGTACGAACACTTACCCAATGTGACCCCCCACAAAAACTGAGAGTTAGTTTTGCGCAGACTGCATGCTGCACAATCTCTTTGTCGGAGGGGGAGCTTAGCCCAAAGGGTTATAACCACAAAAATGGAACTCTACGAGTTTCCAAGCAAATGCTCAAGTCGAAAAAACTCCTAATCCTCACATCGGAAAATCTCAAATTATTGGAAATGTTTCTCAAGGTACATATAAGATGGAAGGACTACCTAAAATATACTCACAAACATTTTAAGTGGAGAAAACCCCTAGCCAATTGGAAATATGGTGCACAAGCTCTCAAGTGAGATATCTCCATCCACTACGAAAATACAGTGCAAAAGTGAGAAAGCCCTATCCACTTTGAAAATACAGTGTATACGCACGCATCGTATCAAATAAATCTGACCAAATTACCATATTTCCTGAAACTACACTCGGAACACTTTCTAGTTTACTTCAAGCTAATTGTTCCCCACTCAATTTTAATCAATTAAGAATCTCTTTCTTTCAGTACCCATACTTATCTCATATACATTTTAAGAATTAATTAAATTATTAATTACTTTTCTTTGATAGAGAATATGTTAACCAACGCCATATACAAAATTCCCCAGATTCACCTAAGTGCAGTTCTCTAGTAATGCGTCATTTTTTTTGCCTGAGGCCAGGGGAGGCGGCATATCCAATCTTGAATTGGACAATATCCCAATTTATAGAAAATTGCCAGTTGGGTAATACTGGAAAGAAAGGTTTCGTTGCTCGCAAATTTGTAAGCGACAAAAGAGTAAGAAACGTTACACATCAAGTACACACAACAAGTTGCCACTTAACAACCAACGAGTACAACCGTATTTGCTTACATGCATATATTAAGCTTAAATAAAAATTGTTTAAATCTATACTTTTTTAAAATCCAACTCAGTATACATACATAAGTAACATGTGAATATTACATATACACTTATATCTAAAGTTGCACTAAAAATTAACCTAAGCCCTAACTTAAAACTAAGCCTAATTTTTTTATCCATGGAACCTTTATACTTACCTGTTCTTGGCAAAATAACTTCAACTCGTAAGTACCCTTAACCCTTACTGTAATCGCCAAAGGAAAATAACTCTCTTGATTCTATTTCTCCTTGTTTATCTCAAGCCAACCCTATTAATTATAATTGCTCCAATCCCCTGGAGCAAATATAATTAAGATCATCTTACAGCTGGCATCATCCCCTGCCCAGCTGTAGGAAGAGTTAGAAACGTAAATCCCTAACGTTTTCAAAATGTTAAAAGCAATACAAATTGTAATTTTATAGCTTCTTACATTTAAAACGCAAAACATCGAAAGCTCCTCCTGAAAAAGTAGCATTATCGATTAGTATAGTTTAGTGTGGTAGCGTCGATATGTACTTAAATTATATATTAAGCATCCCATTAACTTTTCAATACAATTGGCAACTGATTGGTGTTTGTCCAAATCAAGGTGTGTATGGCCAGTTTGCCAGTTGTCGAGTTGGTTGAAGAACAACAAAAGTTTTTGATTTTTTCAAGTTGCCTAGTAAGTCTGTGTGTGTTTAAGTCTCTTGATCAGTTTATGAAGTGTGTGGTGAGGAATGAATTCAATTGACAATTAAATTGAAACATGTATGGAGTGCTTTACATACATACATTTATATTCAATTTAAAACTAATATTTATTTTAGGCGCAATTGGAAGTATGCATTTGGACAGACGTAATGCCGTCATTTGAAGTGCAATAATGGTTTTGATGGATTCATCATCCGAAAGTGAGGATAAAGATGAATTAGTCATTGTTAGTATGTTAAGGACTGACGATGACGTTTATCCTATGGAAATGCTTTTGGGAAATGAAAGGGTTCCATGTAATTCCATCAAAAACTATTTTCACGAAATGGTGCCACGCTATACAGAAGCCGAATTCCGAATACATTTTAGAATATCAAGATGTTTGTACGAAAATTTGAGTAAAAAATTTGCAGATTCAGAGATTTATAAAAACCTTCGAGCTGATAAAAGACTACCGGAAAATTTGCATATTCTTGTCTTTTTGTGATTTGCTGGTTACGAAGCTTGTAGCTTTAGTGATTTGTCAGATCGTTTTAATTTATCTCGATCATCCATGTCTCGTTTTAAACAGAGTGATACTATTTATTAGTAGAAATAAAGTCAAGTTCAAAAGCAAAAATATCTCAGCACTAAATATATTTCCAATCAGCTGTTTCTTTAATCTTACTAGTTTTTACTATTTTTCCGTTCGCTTACTTTTTTGGGCAATATCTCTTTTTGAGAGTAAATGTTAAAAATTACTCAGTTACTAGATTTTACTGGAAAAGTAAACAAACGGACCTATAAAATGTTTATTAACATTCTTAAGCCAAATATTTATAATTAAATATTTAATATCAAATAAAAAATTTCAAATTAGAAGCAAAAGTTAAAAACTATATTTCAATAAAATTTCTGTATTTGAAGTTCTATTACACACCAAGCCGAATTGATTACGAGGTGTAGTTACTTGTGTACAAGAGAACCGACTATTTTTATAGTGTTGTCAAAAACATGTTTTAAATTTTTATTGCATATTAAGAGGCGTATTTAATCCTTATCGAATCGACAAGGTAAAATTGTACCTTTATATATTTTATTTGAAAAATTTTTACGAGTTTTCCAAAGTCTATGCGATACAAGCTTGATATTAAACAAAACATAAATATAAATTATAATAATTTTGGTTTGAAAAATTATGCATATACTCGAAGTGTGTAGTACACGACCGTCTGCACTGAATATTTTTGTCTCTCTTTTTTACTTTTCGTACACTATTAATTTGTCCATATTTTTATCGGAATTCATTTGTATATATATTCACAAAATGTATGTATTTATTATTAATTTAATTTGGTTTGTTTCAAAAGTTTAGGAAATAACAAAAGAGAATTGAAAAAATATTGGGCAAGAAATATCACAAGAAAATAACACTGAGAAACCAGAGGTGCCAGAGTGCAGATATAGTATTAATTTTCTGTCTTTTTTGCACAAACCTCAAATTCTTATGCCGAGTATTTGATTTCGCACTTAAGTCATAAACTGACATAGACATGTAAAAAGTGAGTGATGCAAAAGGCCCAAAACATCTAATTGCTTAGGATCTATGAAAGAGACGGATATATTACACATTGTTTACGAAAAATAGGAAAATGCATGAAATTGAAATTAAAAAATTATAGAAAACAAAACTTTTATTATAGATTTATTAAATAAAAATTATTAAAATTTTATGTAAAAGTGATAAAATCACTGCACGGATGAACTGCTTTTTGTAAATGTGTTGAAAGATGTGTGTTGGTTACAAGAAAAATAAAGTAAACACATAGCACTTTGTCTTATCTAGTTTACAGCCAAATCTCATCAAACGATTGTGCCACAAGAATATCATGGGGAAAACAATACATTTCAATAACTCAACACAATTTTGGAATAAGCACAAATACAGATTAATACTTTGATAAATAAGTTTTAATTTTATAATTTATATTAAAATAAAACAACTAATTATCATTTTATTTATTATAGTAAAAAAACACAATATCACATCATCCCCTAAAATAACTTCACAATGACAACAATTTTGTTTTATTTCTAAAAACACTACAACACTGCGTGCACTTTTTTGTTAGTTTATGCTTTTGTGCTTTTTTTTAAATAAAGTTATTTCAATTACTATTGTTATTATTAATTTTTAGCAAAATAAGAAATTAACACAACTATTTACTGAAAAATTTCAAAAATTATGGTTTTTAGCGGTAGAAAAAAGGCAATGAGAGAATTAGCAATTGCTGTGACTGTGTACAAGGGACAAGTAAAGGGTGTTCCAACAAGAACGCAAATTTTTATAGCTGTCGTTTTTCAACTGTCTAGTCTATTCTAGTTTATGATTTGAACTTTCAGTCTCGTGCAATTTAATAAATATAATAATTTAATAAATATAATAAAAACAATAGTAATAATAATGTTTTCAATTATGCTGCTCTATTTTTTTACATCAGACAATAAAAATTCAACTTCAGCTGAAACAAAATATTCAGTTCTTTTCATTTGATTTAATGTTTTTTTTTTCATTTTCAAAATATTTTATTGCTTTTTTATTATCACTTTTTTTTTGGTCTAACACAGCTGTTTTTTTGGATAATTAATTTGTCGCAAATAAATAAGAACAATCTTTTAAGACTGAAAAACTATAACTTTATTTATGTGCCACTTAAGTTCAAAACGACAATCAACTAATTCTCGATTTAAATTCGAAGTCAAGAACTGGGGGTTATATTTTTTTGCTCGGGTATTTTAAAAAAATTTACACTTCATTATTTACATTTCGTAATCATGAATTTTAAAACATGAACACTGGTGTTTATTATCACTTTTACGTTAACTTGTATACTGCGTAACAAAAAAACGTACATATATGTACTTCCGGCATGTGCATTTTCATTAGCGAAATAACTTTTTAATTAATGTTTTTTAAAACAAAATTTTTTTCTTTTATTCGTAATAATAAAACTATATATCTGTCTCTTTCATACAAACCTCATATAAAACACTGAGTTTTTCAAAATTCTAACTTTCGAAAGTTACAACTCTGGTTTCTCAGTGTCCGTAATGTAAGTAGGAACTAAGACTAGGACCACACAGAGCACATGTTCTGAAAAAAGCCCGTTTTCAAAACGCCAAAGCATTTTTTTCATAGAATGTGAATGAGAAAACGCCAGTTTATAAGTATACAGTTGACACACACAATTGACAAAATCAAAGTAAACTTTTTAAATCGTATTTTTTATGGAAAAATTACAATTTTCTTTTAAGTTTTGCTTGAAATGAAAAGAAAACAATTTTAATTTGAATTGTGCAACATTTTATTTTCTCTTTAACTTTTTGTTTGTGCAAAATTTATCACTTCGCTTCAGTGTAGGCTTGTGGCTTGAAAACGATAAAATTAAGCGTTTGCGTTTTGGAGGACACCTATTTTGCGATGGGTGTTAGTTGGGTAATTCTTTCTAAATTGTCTTTCAAAATTGCCGCTGTGTCTACACACAGCAATTTTGTTTCGGCAATTTTAAAATTCTTATTCAGTCATTCATTCATCCTCAAGCTACCTGTCTTCTTTTTTTACGTCTTTATAAAAAAGACACGAAGAGAGAACAAAAAGGAATTGCCGAGTACGAGCAAGTTTGTACCCCTTTCCATTCCTCTCTATCTCTCCTACAAAATCAAGAATTGCCCAACTAAACTTGCCGTGTGTGGTCCTGGTGTAGTAGTGTTTTTACACTAGAGCATAACATCTACCATTTATTCGGCGAGATGACAACATCTTCAAATATCAAATGCATGTAGAAAAAAATCGACATCTTTCTGGGCTCGAATCGTTACATCTGTGAACGTATAGGCAATCGTACGAAATTAAATTACGTGCTACGATGATCGTATGAACTGAATGGAATTACCACATACGATTATAAAATTAACGTAATTATTTTCTTTATTCACAGCAAGGCGAATTCATTTAATTAACAATAGTTGTAAATCTGTCAAAAACTTAAAATTATTGAAATATAAATAATTGAATTAATTTCATTTTTTTAAACATTAAAAATTTAAATAGGTTTTTTTTTAAAGAAAAAGGTACATTCTTATGTATGTTTCAACTTTATGTTAATAGGTACTTCAGTTGCATACATATATGCATATCTCTGGTTTTTTTAAAAAAAATTTTTATTACAGTTTTACTACAGGTGAGCATTTCAATATCTAAAATTCTATCGCTAAAAATTTTAGGCTCATGTTGAATATCTAAATTTTAAGTTTTGCAAATGCCGGAATTGAATTTTTGATTTCAATAGTTGCTTCGAGTTCGACTGCCTCAATTTAGAGCTCCACATTAAGCGTCAACAACTTTTCCTCATAAAGACCTCCACCAGTTTGTTTTTTTGACAAATTCATTGAATGAGAGTTTTTTTGCCTGCTATTTTTGGTCAGCATAGGCTTGCACCATAGAAGCATCGATAAGTGTATTTTGAAGAAAAATAAATGCAATTATGGTGAGTGTCATGGATTAAGACGCTTTGCAAGCTCATGCGACAGGCATTTGGAGGCGGCTTTCCCTTGAGCGCAATTTGGCATCAAGTTTTTTTTGCCAAGTTTTGATGTCCATTCATGAACTCTGCCATTACCTCCTTTTGTTTAGGATTAAGTTTATTGTAGTTAGTCCTAAATAAATAACAGCATTATAAAATAATTATATTTTTCAAGAAAATTACAATTTTATTCAAATTTATATTCAAAAAACTTTTATATGCATTCGAAAGCAATTTAGTTAACGGATGATAGTTCGTAAAAATAATACGTTCAATCTTACGATCTCGTGTGTTATAATCTCAATTATTGTGAATTGTTGTACGTTTTCGTATGTGTTTACGTGACGAGTTGTACGTGTACGGATGTAACGATTCGAGCCCTGATTTTGTTTCACTCAACATCTTTCGATAATTTTCGTGCCATCACTAGGAAAACTAGAATATTTTCGGAAATAGTGGCGTCACTGATAAAGTAATATTTATGTGTATATACATACCACTCATATTAAAAAAAAATTAAATTTTGAAGCCAAATGGGTTTGATCTTGCAAAGAAACACTTGATCCAATAATGAATGATTTTTCTAAATTAATTTTTACATATTTTTTTGTTTCCAAAAATTATGCGTCTTTTATTCTTTTATTTTTCGACAGTTCAGGTGATGGTAGATGTTGCTAGTGTACGAGTATTTGAATCTTAAAATTAGTCCATTTCAAAAAATAAACTTTTTAGAATCACAAATCCCTCAAATGAAATTTACTTTAAAAATGTTGATAAATTTGTCTTTCTGCTTTAAATTTATTTGTTTTTCAATTTCCATTTTAATCCTTTCATATTCTGTTTCTGTTAATTAAATATATTTAAGTGTTTTTTTTAAATAAAATGTGTATATACTCGTATGTATTTATATTTTAATATTAATGATTATTTAACATGAAGGCGTCGATCTGCTGATATGTATAGAATGTCTTTCCTGTTTTCTGAATTTAGCTCTGCGATTCTGGAACCATACCTAAAAAATGAAGTACATATGAGTATGAGTTTTATATATTCAGAATAATACAGACATACTTATTATTTTTTATATACATATATACATTTATTATGTACTTGTATCATTATGGCCGCAAGGCGAATTCGGCCATTTCAAATTTATTTCAATTTACAATTTGAATCGGACATATTAGTTTATTTTTAAAATCACCGATCCCGCACCAATAAATAAACAAGTACAAATATTATGCATGAATAATTAAAA
Source organism: Thelaira solivaga (assembly GCA_947397855.1). Classification (NCBI taxonomy): domain Eukaryota; kingdom Metazoa; phylum Arthropoda; class Insecta; order Diptera; family Tachinidae; genus Thelaira; species Thelaira solivaga. Next base: position 46,085,615 of record OX377614.1, read on the forward strand.
AAGAGTTTGCTTTAAAAATTTTGACTCTGCTTTGATTGTTGGGATGCAATGGCTCTTCGATTTAGGTGACCTCATACTATGCATACTTTAATTTGACGTCACTGCTTCAAAAAAAAAATTTTGTTTTGAATTTTTACTTTCATACAATTCGTCACACAGCTGATTTATCCTAAGTTGTCAAAATTGATTTTCATTTACAATTAATTAATTTGAACTTACTTCTAACGATGATTTCTCAATCATGGTAAGCATATTATTAATATTTATTAAGAAAATTTCTTGAACAACTCAGACAACTTGGTAGAAAATAAATTCGGTTTTGTTGATTTCTTGAATGCACACACAACTGTATAATTTCACCAAGGTTAGAACCAAGGCGAATTCATACAAGGTGATATCAAGAAAGGAGCTATGCGCTTCAAGTTCTTCCTTGATTTGTCTTTTTTGACAAATCAAGAAAATTTTGAAAACAGAGATACTTCATGATTTTACCTTATATGAATTCGCCTTGGTCAGAACCATGGCAGAATTATAACGGTAAAGCAAAAAAAGCAGCTGTAATGGGTGATTCAAGTAGAGATACTTTTTTCAATAGCCTTTTTTGACAGATCACGTGTGAGTCGTGTCATGCTGTCATGTTATTTTTGTTTAGTATTGTTTGGCATTTCATAATGGAAAGACTTGCGCCTGAACAACGTTTACAAATTGCTCAACTTTATTACGAAAATTCACGTTCTGTGAGGAATGTGTTTCGTGCACTTCGCTCAACTTATGGTCCACATAATCGGCATAATGAGCGTACTATTCGCAACACCATCACCCATTTTGAGACCCAGCATTCATTATTGGATAATATTTGACCGAATAGACCACGTCCAGCACGCTGTGAAGAAAATATAGCGGCCGTAGCTGAGAGTGTACACGAAGACCGTAACCGTCAATGGCGACCGTTATCGTATCATGATAACCGACTATTTGATGCCTGAAATTGAAGCTCGTGATCTCGGCGACACTTGGTTTCAGCAAGACGGCGCCACTTCCCACACATCGCATCAATCAATAGATTTATTGAGAGAACATTTTCGTGAGCACATAATTTCAGATCGTGTGATATCACACCGTTAGACTTTTTCCTGTGGGGATATGTAAAGTCTAAAGTTTATGCGGACAAATCCGCTTCGATTTAGGCCTTGGAGGAAAATGTCACGTGTGTCATTCGCCAGTTACCAGTCGAAATGCTCGAACGAGTCATCGAAAATTGGACTCAGCGGATAGACCATCTGCGACGTAGCAACGGCCAACATTTGATAGACATAATCTTCAAAAAATAAATGCCAAAGAATGTTCTTTCAAATGATAATAAACATTCTCCATTAAATTTGAATTTTCTGTTTTTTTTTCTTTAAAAAAATAGGGAACCTCGAAATGGATCACGCTTTAAATTTTTTGCTCTTCATCGTTTTGTCTGCTATAGTTGTAAATATTGAAATAATAATATCACTTGTTAATAAACTACTATACAATTTTGTACTTTATACAAAATTTGTATAATATTCATTGTAAAACAATTCAAAAATTATATATATATACATATATTATTTTGTATATTTGTTTCAAGTTAACATATTAAAATAAATTGTTTTTCTTAATAGTATAATTGTTTCAATATTTTAAGCTACGCCAATAGTAAAAATTTGTTTAAGTTCTGTGCCGCCATTGTTTCTGTGCTCAAAATATATGGTGTGTGTGTTTGTATGACCGGTTCTGAATTAAATTTCCTCCTTTTTATTTGACACATATAATAGGATTGTTCTTGTAAGTCAGTGTTTGTTACACTTGTTCTGCGTAGTTCATTTTAGTGAGCTCTCTTCTTAGTTCAAAAATTAAAAAGGAATAGTTCGATCATTTAGTTCATTTGATCTTTTGTATCTTTATCACTTATACTTTTGATTGTCATTGAACGTTCTTTATTATGTAAAATGATATCGAATAGGGGTTGAAAGGAATTTTTTAAGAAAATAGAAATCAAAACAACAAAAAAAAATTAGAAAAATTTTTAAATTTAATTTTCGATTTCTTTTTTATAATGTAATTCAAAAAGTACTTTAGTCACTATGGCCAAAAAAAATTAAGGTTTAATTTTCAAATCTTACCATTTTTGTAAAAGAAAATAATTTGCAACTTTCGTTCCTTCGTCATTGTTTTCGTTCATTTAAATAAAGAGCAAGAAAATGAACTATCGGAATTCAAAACACGGACTAGTTCGTTCAGTTCAAATAAGTGAATAGTACAATATGAATAGTTCGTTCGTGGACTACCCAAGACTATTTTAAAGCTTTTGAAGTCAAATTAAACTGCGCATAGTATGTACACAAAGCAATTGCATACATCCACACATATTGCTTTAGTCAACACGAGCGTGACCAAACACATTAGGCATGCCCTTTAAAGACACATACATTCACATGTTTGTATAACACCGACTGCCTGGCATCGTGTTTGTGTGCAGCACATATCTTAAATGCATATCTTAAAAATTTCCATTAAAAAAACAAAGCATGTGCCGGTGAAACTACACATATACAGGGCTGTCATAGAATCCAAGTCGGTTTTGCTAATTGTCGGTTTTGCAAACCAATATTGGTGTCATGAAACCAAGTCGTTTTTGTTATTTTCGAAGACAAATAAAACCGATGTTCGAACCAGTTATTCTATACATTAGTTTATTTGAATGAAATTGTTTATGTAAATGTTTGATAACAATTTTAATAAATTGTAGTGTTTTCGTTTAAATAAAAATAAAAACGTGTTTTTTAATGGGATATTTATAATATAAAATATATAATTAGTGTCGGTGAAATAAGTAGTCAAGTAAAATGACTTTTGCCGTTGTAGGATGTTTATTATTAGAAGAAGAACGCTCGCAGAAAGTAAAAATAATATTCATAAATTAGCGGTTAAATAAAGAAACTTTCCGTTTATATCTTTTTGCCGTGAGCCTGCGTCTTTTATTGATTCAACCAACTGTTGTCAAAGAGATCATATACGAGTAGTTGGTTTATCACGTTTTGTAAATCCTTTCGCAATGTCAGGATTTTTTTCTATAAAAGGCATAATTATTGAGTTTTAAGTGCTATTTTTCTTTGGTAGAGAAAAAAAAATTATGAGTAAAAATTTATTTTTGTAGAATTAATATTCATTTACTTACATTTTTATTAAATATCTAACATGCAGTTAGATATTTTTAATAACAAAAGTCCGTTTTAGTCACTTGCTTTATTTGAAATTAAACAAACCACAACTGTCAACTAATTGGTTTCAATCCAATAGCAAACCGATAACATTTGTTTCTGTGACACCTAAAACCGATATTAATTCTAGTTCGAAAATTAAACCGACAACATTGGATTTCATGACACCAAAACAATTTTTTTGTTAGTTTCAAATCCAATACCAACAAGATTGGATTCTATGACAGCCCTGATAAACACATGCATACGTGTGAGTACAGCAAAGTTCTATAAAGTTCTGCTGTCGTGTTGCTTGTTCTACTGCGTTATTGTTGTGTTCAGTTTTGTGCTGGTGTATTTGTGTTCTGGTTGTTCTATGTTCTAGGGGTTCTAATTTTTATTGCAGTGCAAAACCTTTTGCCACCGAAGTATTTGTTTTGATATGCGATAGAACAGTGCTTGACAGAATTTGAAATCAGGGATGTTGTTTCAAGTATACTTGTGCAGCCCTTTAGTATGTACTAGATAAAGATTTATAGAGATTCTCTGTATTAATGCCTGTAACTATGAGTCATAGCTTATAAGTACCAGAGATGTACGGGAGTTGATTCCTTTTTTTCTTATATGAATCTACTCACTGCTTTTGTTGTGTTTTCAACCATCAACCTGTTCTGATAATATAGTTTTCGCGTGAGTTAACGACGCTCACATACTTAGATGAAATATTTCTTAAGCATGAAAACATGTTTAATCATATTAATATAAAGTATTACAAGCCAGTAGACTGATAAGGAAAAGATCAAAGGTTAAGTCATAAATCATTTGTAAAATATTATAAGTAACCAAATTTTTAAAGACTAAGAAATATTGTATTAAACAAAACACGAAACAAATATGTGTGTTTCTTAATAACATTATTGATAAGAAACTAGTTAATATAATAAGACGATCGTTCGAAGGTCAAACTCTATTTTTAGTTATCACCCTAATATTTACAAGAGCAAAAGTATAAATAGATGTGTAAATACTTTTGCCAGTTAGTTCATAAGTAAACTCAATAAAGAACATTTCAAGATACATATTAGTGTCTTGAAATAATTAAATTTTTTTAAACCAAAAATAAACGAGTTTAATAATTGGCGATCCTGCCAGGAGGATAATAAAATTATCCTTTGAAGAGCGGACCATCGGAATCCTTGTCGCAACAAGGAATTAAATTAACATTCTTCATAAGGAAGAATAAGTGAAAATCTTCATAAGAGGAGAATTGTTTATAAAAACTTCTTCATAGGAAGAATAAGTGAAAATCTTCATAAAAAGAATAAATGAAAAATCTTCATGAGAGGAGAAAGTGTTTATATAAAAATTATTCATAATAAAGTTGAAAATCTATAAACGAAGAAAAAAACATTGCCAACCTAAAATAAAAATTCTTCATAAATAAAAAAGAGAAAAAGTCATCATACAGCGGATGTTCTCAAGTAAGAGAAGGAACGTTTTCGACATCAATAGGCCCTTAGAAGAAATTACCGAAGAAATCCCTACATCAACAATGGCACAGAACTTCGATGTCAATGTGCTAGTGCAGCAAATGGCAACCATGCAAGCCACCATTGAGAATATGCGAACGGAGCACCAAAGGCAAGTCAAAAATTTGGAGGATCAACTTAGACAAGTCCAGCTTATAGATGTTATCCCAGAAAACCAAAGGGTTGTAATAGAACCCAGAATCACGAATGAAAATCAGGTGAAACTAGATGTTTTTAAATCGTTACCTATTTTCGATGGTAACATAAATAACTATAGAATATGGAGAGAGGACGCAACGAGGATGATGGAGAGCATATCCAACCTCAGCGATCAGCCAATTTATGCCCAAGCGCTACAGATAATAAAGACAAAAATACATGGAAGTGCAGCACAATTATTAGCCAATCACGGCACAATATTTAACTTTTATGCCATCCGTGACAGACTCGATAAAGCATATGCGGATACTCGACCACTATATGTACTGCAGGACGAGATGAAGAGATGCAACCAAGGAAGAAAAACATTGACAGAATTCCACGATGAGATTAACAAATGCTTGAACCTTATAATCTCAAAAATATCAATGTCAGGCCATATAGAAGAGGTAACCCAAGCCATGATAACGCAGGCGGAAGAAGATTCAGTTCGAGTCTTCATAGCTGGAGTAAATAACTCCTTTATCCAGTCAACCCTATACGGAAACGCACCTCATGACCTGGAGCATGCATATACAATAGCGAGAACGATAGAACATGACAACCGACACCAAAATTTAAGATTGTCTCATGAGGAAAGATTTAAAAAACCATTTGGAACTGAACAACAACAACCTCGACACCAGAATCACCACTACCATCATAATCATCAAAAATATCCCTCAAGGTATATGGACGGGATACAACGAAATCAACCACGGGCAGAATTCAGACAGAGACAGCCTCACAACACCTTTCAATCAAGACAATATCAATCAAGGTACAACAACCATCAACCACAACCGGAACCAATGGACACCAGCTCTGGAAATACAACGTATCGGCAACCAACATGTTTCAGCCCCTTCAATCAGCATTATAACCCATCATGGAAAAGAGAAAGAGAGCCGAGTGGAAATTACCAAAATAACAAACAAATGAGGAACAATAATATCATCACCAAAGAAGACGATAGCAGCAGTACTATCGTAGAAACAGGTACTATCAATAAGGTAGTTGTTAAGTCTTTAAACTAATAAACGGGTTGCCCCATATAAAAATGAGCGATAATGAAAAAACATACAATGTCTTATTAGATACCGGAGCAACCCATAATTATGTAAGAAAGTCCTTGAAATTCAATACAGTTGAAAAAATAAAACCTATGGAGGTTATTTCAATGCATGGAACTTCAATAGTACATACTAAACAAAGAATCAAATTTCTAGGTAAGGATATAGATTTTTTTGAATTAGATGATATAAAAGAATATGATTTAATATTAGGATTACAAGGAATAATTGCATTAAAAGCTATAATAAACTTACAAAATATGACATTCACTGTAGAAAATGAGAAAACTGAAAGTAGTAACATAAATTACACCATAGGAAATGATAAGTATAGAAATAGAATCGACAAATTGATGAAAGAAAACAATGGCATAGGACCATTACCATTCACAACAACTATAGAAGCCACAATAAGAACAAAAACAGACGAACCCATTTGGACGAAGCAGTACCCATATCCCATAGCAGATAACGACTTCGTAAATAGGGAAATAGAAAAACTTTTAAATGACGGTATCATTCAAAGGAGTAATAGCCCATATAATTCCCCAATATGGACTGTACCAAAAAAAGGCTTAGATGAAGACGGTCGACCTAAGAGAAGAATGGTGATAGACTACCAAAAATTGAACTCCCACACCATCACTGACAGATATATTATTCCCGACGTAAACATGACGATACAAAATTTGGGAAAGGCAAAATATTTCACAACATTAGACTTGGAATCAGGCTTTCATCAAGTTAAAATAAGAGAAATAGATAGGGAAAAAACTGCTTTTTGCGTAAACGGTGGAAAATACGAATTTATACGTATGCCATTCGGGTTGAAAAATGCACCATCTATATTTCAAAGATGTGTCGATGACATCCTGAGGGAATATATCGGAAAATTCGCATATGTTTACATTGATGACGTACTTATCTATTCTTCAACACCAGAAGAACATATGGAACACATCAATACCATATTTGATGCATTGAATAAAGCAACGTTAAAAGTATCTGATGAAAAGTCCAAATTTTTCCAAACTGAAGTCGAATACTTGGGTCATATAATTAAACACAATAAAATAGGGACTAATCCAGAGAAGGTAGAGGTAATTGACAAATATCCCCTTCCCCAAACACTAAAGGATTTGAGAGGATTCCTGGGTATGACAGGATACTACAGGAAATTCGTACAGGGATATGCTAGCATAGCCAAGCCCCTAACAATTCACTTACGAGGAGATAACGGACAAATAGGAAAGAACAAAAGTGCTAAAACAAGAGTAGATTTAGATGACGCCGCAATACAGGCATTTAACAAATTGAAGAGTAGTTTAAAAGAACAGGTTGAACTCTTCCAACCAAATTATGAAAAACCTTTTGAACTGACTACAGACGCATCTAACATAGCTATTGGAGCAGTGCTCAGTCAAATGAAAAAACCAATATTTTTCCTTAGTAGAACACTTAGCAAAACGGAGGAAAATTACTCCACGAACGAAAAAGAATTATTAGCCATTATTTGGGCGTTACAAAAACTAAGAAACTATATTTATGGTACAACAGACCTTACTATTTATACTGATCACCAATCTCTAACACATGCCATATCCGAAAAAAACCCCAACCCAAAATTAAAACGATGGAAGGCTATTATTGAAGACTTTGGAGCAAAATTAATATATAAACCTGGACACCAAAATGTAGTAGCTGACGCCTTGTCAAGACAATGTATAAATACATCATCCATTGATACAGCTCATTCAGCCGAAAGCTCTTACACAGAAATTATCCAACAAGTGAAACGACCTTTTAATGCATATGCCATTCAAATTGAACTTGTACCAAATGAAAGAATAAATGAAACACGAACTCGTACCATATTTTCAAACAGAGTTAGACATACGATAAACTTTACGAACGAACAAAATTTGATCACGGAATTGAAAAAGATATTGCAGCCAAACAAAACGATTGCATTACATACTACCAGAGAAAATATTTACGCATTCAGCCCCATTATAAAGAACGCTTTCAACACAACAAACTTCGTATACACACCAACAAAACTAACTGACGTTCGAGAAAAAGAGAAGCAAATTGAAATAGTTGAAGAGATACATAATAGAGCACATAGAGGCTATAAAAACAATATACAGGAAATACTTGGAAATCACTATTGGCCAGAAATAAAGCAACACTGTAAAGCATTCAACAAAAAGTGTACACCTTGTCTATATGGTAAATACGAAAGAAATCCCACAAAAGAACCATTAGGAGATTCCGACATACCGACAGAACCAGGCCGATATATACACATGGACATATATTTCAATGACAACAAAACATTTTTAGTCGCTATTGATAAATTTTCAAAATATATTACTCTGAGAGAAATCGATTCAAGAGAACGCATGTCCGAGAAAATTGAAGAGATTCTCACAAATAACTTTCCGGACTGCACACGATTGATGACTGATAATGAAAGATGCCTAAACACACCAGCAGTAAACATGATGTGTATAAAATACGGTATCAAAAAGATAGAGACTCCAGTCTATAGATCGACATCGAACGGACAAGTGGAACGCGCACACAGCACAATCTCTGAGTTAGTACGAATATTCAAAATACAGAACGAAACAACAATAGCTGAAGAAATATATAAAACAACAAGAGAACTAAATAACACTATACACACGGTAACAGGACAAAAACCAGTTGACATTTTATTCAACAAAATAAAATACGACAAAAGTGATATATATGAAAAACTAAAAAAGGCATCGGAAAGAACACTCGAAAGACTGAACCAAAACACCAAGCATCGAACCTTTTCACCAAATGAGCAAATACTAGTTAAAATTAAAGGAGTAAGGAAGAAAAAAGACACTAGATATATTAAATATATAGTGAAAGAAGACCGTGAGGACACTGTCTTAACCACAAGGGGGAAGATTGTGCATAAAGATAATATCAAAAATTATACTATTGACCATAATGATCATCTACCTGATATTACTCGCAGCGGCCATACCAGAAATCAAAGGAGACACAGAAATTAAAAACTTTAACGGATTAAAATATGTTATGACCAGAACAGATGACGTACTCATTTTTAACGAGTTTTCATTTCTATTTCATGTAACCAACATAACAAAAATAATATCACCATATAATCGAATCTTTACGGAAAAATACAAGGCCACTCCCCAGGAAATGGTTTGGATTAGGAAAATTGAAGCATTGGCAAATCAACTAAATGAACATAAACGTCATACAAGATCCCTAAACTTCTTAGGGTCAGCTTTAAAATTTATTACTGGAATCCCGGACCATGACGACTTCATTAAAATGGAGGCAGCAATAAATACTTTAATAAACAACAACGAAAAACAACGCCTAGTTAATTCAAGGTTTGAGAAACTAATTGATTTACTACAAGGAAACTCGTTGGAGAATCACTTCATCATAGAGCAAGTGCATGACCAACTTTTACTCTTGTAAGAACAATAAACGCTGCAAAGAATAATGAATATTTGACTGAATCTTTAAATCTAGACGACATAAAAGAAATTATGGAACACGAATTAGTATCAGTACCGATAATAAATGTTTTTGAATACGCTGACATACACATAGCGGGGACAGGAGACTTATTTGTAGCTATCTATAAATACCCCATCCTAAATAATAAATGTAAACTTTTCAAAATCACGCCTATAAGCTTTAGACACGGGAAAATACAAACAGATAACCAAATTGCCCAGTGTAATAGGGATTACGTCAGAGTGAGAAAGTGCAAGAATTTTTTAGGAATAAACATTTGCCAGGTAAATAATGAAACAGACACATGTATATTGCCATTGTTGAATAATAGGAACAGTAAGTGCACAGTAATACAAGAATACAACGACGAACTATTAGAAATAGATGAAGGATTTATATTATTAGACGGTAACCATACAATCAACAACACTACCACCACTGGCATAACTTTAGTCACATACACCGACCAAGTTACAATAGACAACAAGACTTACAGAAACATTCATGACAAAATAATTGAAGCAATACACATGAAGCATAATGAAGATTTTGAAATTGAAAAAATTCTAAACTCGAACCGCCAGAACGCATTTGATAACATTGACTCATTAAAGAAACTAATCATACCATATGAGGAACACCCTATAAGAACAGGTTTTTATACATTCATATTTATCATAACAATAAGTAGTATAGTCATTACTGGACTGAAAATATATAAATACATATTATTGTACAGACGCCGACGAGCAGAAGAATACTTTAAAATTTATTTTCAACAGCAGGTAGGAAAAATTAGAGATCGGGACGCTCTCGTTTAAGCAGGGGGAGAGTTAACGACGCTCACATACTTAGATGAAATATTTCTTAAGCATGAAAACATGTTTAATCATATTAATATAAAGTATTACAAGCCAGTAGACTGATAAGGAAAAGATCAAAGGTTAAGTCATAAATCATTTGTAAAATATTATAAGTAACCAAATTTTTAAAGACTAAGAAATATTGTATTAAACAAAACACGAAACAAATATGTGTGTTTCTTAATAACATTATTGATAAGAAACTAGTTAATATAATAAGACGATCGTTCGAAGGTCAAACTCTATTTTTAGTTATCACCCTAATATTTACAAGAGCAAAAGTATAAATAGATGTGTAAATACTTTTGCCAGTTAGTTCATAAGTAAACTCAATAAAGAACATTTCAAGATACATATTAGTGTCTTGAAATAATTAAATTTTTTTAAACCAAAAATAAACGAGTTTAATAATTCGTGTGATTTAAGAAACAAAATTGGTTTTATCGTGATAAAATGAACTCCAAAATAATAAAAATATTGAAAATGGTATTTTTAGATTTATAAAAAATAGACAAGGCAAAAGAAAATATGTATTGGATTTTTTTATGTTTATACAAATTTTTTTTGTTATTTATAAATATAAAAAAAATTTCTGAAAATGCTATCCGACGATAGCTAAATAAATATTTAACTTTTTTATGTAAAAAACCTAAAACTCGTGAATTAAAATTTAAATAATAAAATATTGGATTTGAAGTTTTGCCTTACATCTTCTCTTAACATCTGAAAAATGTCAGTATTACAGTGTAAGACGCCTATAATTCTATGACATACAATAAATTCGCCTTGATAGATATAAATTCTACTTTTTTACGTATGACAAATATTTATATAAAATATTTTTTTTTAAAATTGATAATAAATTAAAAACATTTAATTTCTATCCCAAACGAAATTATCGAGATTGTTAGTTACCTTAAAAATACATTGTGTGGCAATAAGAAAAAATCGCTTAGATCTTATTAAAGCCTAGGACTCACTATCCTACTTAGTCGTACGATCTGTCTAAAAACCCATGTGTGCTAAAAAAGTATGATAGTGTGTATTGAAAAAGCATGTGTGTGACAGACTTTTTGACAGGTCTGTCCGATTTTTTAATGTTATGACCATTTTCATAAAATAAATTTTATCTGTGCGATCAGAGTTGCATTTTCTATGTTCAAGGCAGAAAAATAGCAACAATACCAAGCTTGTGTTTTATTTATACAAACTTTTAAGTTATTTTTCATTGTACATATTCGTAAAAAAGATATTTTGCGGCAAAGAAGAAAATGAATACTTTCATTGCCATCTCCCCAATTATGGAATATATCGTCCCGAAACCACAGGGTCACACAGAGGTGACAAAGACAGAACGAAACAGGATATGACTATTTAATTGTTTCTAATATTTTTTTTTAATTATATCTTTTAGTTTTAATTTGCTAAAAACATAAAATTTAAATTGACCCAGTTGGTCAACTTTTCTGTGAAAAAACCTCTAGCACATTATATTACGTATGAGCTTTTTTAAATTTTAATAATTTAATATGAAAAAAAAACATAAAAAATTTTTAATTTATATATAATTAACATATATTGAGCTTCAGTCTGTTTTTTTTTATTAAATTCGTTTTCCTGTGGAAAGCTTCACCAGGAAAATTATAAATATTAATAAAAATAAATAACAAAAAATGTTTTGATTAAAATTGAGAATATTGAGCCTTAATCAAAGTAAAAAAAAAGTAGGCTTTTATTAAGAGCTGACTTTTGTTCATAACAATCGTTTTTAAAAATATACCGACTTTAGTGTGACTGTGATTATGGCCCATTGTCTTTTTTTTTTAATACTATATATATTTGAAAATATTTTTATTGAAAATTGTTTTCTTTTTCTTTCACATTTAAAAAATTTTTTTTAAAAAATTAACGCCCAGGATCCCTATGAAGAAAATTATCGTTCGCTTCGACTTCAGACGATAAACAGCTGATTTGCGGCTCCCTAAAAAATTTTTACGAGAAAATTCTTATGAAAAGAAAATTGAACAATAACATCAGCCTTTCTGGAGATGGGGTATTTCATGGAGGTTGAAAGCCTTCTGATCGTTATTCACTTGGGAATAGCCAGAGGTGATTCCTTCACTGAACTACCCAAACATCTCACAACCTCCACATGGTATTCCCTGGTAATGCAGCCCGGATCACCTGATCTGGCAGTAGCTAAAGTGTGTATGTGAACAGCATCGGTGCAATTCAGGCTACTGCTGCAACGTTGACGAACCGGCAAATACCATTGATATGATTTTGATTATTTATTGGATTTGTTTGTGAATGGGTTGACAGCTGTGGCATTCTGTTACCTTAGTATACTGGAGTGACATCGCGTAGAAACGGCTTTCAGGCTAATGTCGCAGCTGCCTTCCGTCCTGGTAAAACCTTGGCAAGGACTTGGAGAACGCTCTAAATCACGTTGTAGTTAAGTTGGCCGTGCAGGTTTAGTTGATACGATATCCTAATTAATGCCCGACTTGGCTGTGAACATAAGCGCCCATAAGGTTTTGTGTCAACCCTTGCGAGGATCTCACTGAATGCAAAGGGACCCTCGGGGTCATCATATGGGTAACTGCACTACGGATTTAGATAACGACTTCAAGTTGGGACCCATATAGAAGAGATGACAACAATAATTAAAGAAACAAAAACAAGCGAAAAAATAAATGATAGAACGATCAAAGATTGTGGGAAAGCATAATTTCTACGTAGCTTCTATACGAAGGGGACAGATACAGGAAACCAAAATTCAAACCCGTACTGAGAAAAATTATCGCTTAATTGTTAATAGTCTAAACGCGGAAAAAGAATTACTACACGTACCAACTGAAAAGTGCTAAAGGCCTGGTGGTTGTGGTAAAGGGCTTTGACAGTTCCGTCCCTGCTGAAGAAATCAAGAAAGCTATTGAGAATGAAGGATACGATGTGAGAAATGCTCACAACATACACAACAAAGGTAAAATTCCTCAACCAATGCACCATGTGGAGATTGCTTTTAACGCAGCTCTTCTTAAGAACAAGAAGTCAACTCATCCAATCTACAACCTGAGATATCTTCTTAACCGAAGAATAACAGTAGAGGAACCACATAAGCGTAATAGCCCCGCACAATGCACCAATGCCAAGAGTTCGGCCACACAAAATCTTACTGCAAGCTACCATCTGTTTGCGTAGTGTGTGGTAACGCGCATAAAACCACGGAGTGTAGAGGACCTAAAAACGACCCCAATGTAAGAAAGTGCAGCAATTGCGGTGGAAGACATTCTGCTAATTATAGAGGATGTGAAGTATTCGAGAGGATAGAAAAAATCGAAACAACCTCGAAGTCGTGCAAGTGCGAAATATCGCGAACCGAACTATCCGAGCCTTCATACTGAAGCTAAGGCAATGCCTAATGGTGAAAACATGGAGATGGTTTACCAACGTCAAATAGGCCCAACGTGAAAAAGCGTTCATATGCCCAAGTACTAAGTAGCAGCCCTCAGGTCTTCAACGGTACCAGCTCTAGTTTAATCGACAAGCTGACGGAGACAATGAACAATTTCATGACCAACATGAACAGTTTTATGAATAATATGCAGGGCATGTTTCAGGAAATGATTTGGAATCAGAACATGATTCTGCAGACCCTTCTTAGACAAAAATAAAATGACGCAGTTGCGTTTTTGCTACTGGAATGCGAACGGGTTATCCCAACATAGGTTCGAGGTAGAAAATTTCCTACACAGTCAGGAAGTAGACATCCTTTTGGTATCCGAAACACACTTTACTGTAAAGAATTGCTTTAGAATTAACGGGTTCATTACTTATGACACTAAACATCCAAGTGGAAAGGCATGTGGTGGCAGGGCCGTCATTGTGCGTAAAAACGTGAGGCACTTTGTTATGCCAGAATTTGGGAAGGACTACATTCAGGAAACCTCTATAAGTCTTACTGATTTTCATACCACAATCTCATGTGTGTACTGTCCCCCCAAGCACATAATTGAGAGCGACAATTTCAAAAGTTTCTTCGCAACATTGGGACACAACTTCTTGGCATCAGGAGACTACAACGCTAAACACACCCACTGGGGCTCTAGACTTATAAGCCCAAGAGGTAGGCAGCTGTACAATTCTATTGCTCAAAATAGTCTAGACGTCGTATCTGGCGGTGAGCCCACATACTGGCCTACAGACTGTACGAAAAAGCCAGACCTTATTGACTTCACTGTTATTAGAAATATTAAACGTGACCAACTTCTGATTAGTCCCCTAGAAGACTTATCATCTGATCACTCGTCGACTATAATTACACTACGTAATAGTTTTATAAACTCTGAAGTATCTCCTACGTTCTATCGGAACCGATACACGAACTGGCTAAAGTATAAAATGTATGTGAGCTCTCATCTCTCCCAGAACATCCCTCTAAGGCACTCGTCTGATATACAATGTGCTGTGAACCACCTTACAGACGTTATTACTTGTGCAGCTAGGAATGCAACTCCAATGAGAAAAACATATAAGAGGAAACCGTTCAAGTCATCAGCTGATATTGAAGCCCTCATCCGACAAAAAAGAAAATTGAGAAGGGAATGGCAGAGAAATCCTACTCCAGCTTCAAAGACCCAATTGAATTTGTGTCAAAAAATACTTAAAGAAAAGCTGCGTTTGGATCCGACAACAAAAACCGACCACAGCCTATGGAAAGCTGTGAAGCATATGAAGTGCCCTACTTCCTCCGAACCTCCACTAAGATTTGAGGACCTTAGTTGGGCTAAAAATTCTAGTGAACGAGCAAATGCTTTTGCTAGCCATCTGGAAAACGTTTTGACTCCACATGAAATAAATAGTGATATTAATCCTCCATACATCAGCGATTCCATAGAAAATCATATAAAGATGCGGTTGTTCTCAATTAAAATGGCAATCAAAAACCTTGATGCGAAAAAATCGCCCGGCGCTGATCGTATTACTTGTTCAATGCTGATGAACTTGCCAGATTGCGCTGTGAGAATTATATTATTCATTTTTAATGCCATCTTAAGAATGGGGGTTTTCCCGTCCTCTTGGAAGATTTCAGAAATTGTCATGATTCAAAAATCGGGTAAAGACGCTACTCAAATTACGTCATACAGACAGTTTATTATCCATCCTTTCAAAGCTGTTCGAAAAGGTCCTCCTCCAGTAAATAACGCCCCATCTAGCAGAGTGAAATATTATTGCAGAACATCAGTTCGGCTTCCGGGCTGGTCATGGAACTACAGAGCAGGTTCATAGAATTGTTACTGCTATCAGGTCGTGCTTCGAGAAAAAGCTGTTTTGTTCAGCATTGTTCATTGATGTCTCCCAAGCATTTGATAAAGCTTGGCATGATGGTCTCCTCACAAAAGTAACACGACTTCTTCCTGCTAACACCCACAAGCTGATTAAAAGTTACTTGACTGATAGAATATTTAAGTTACGGTCAAAAAATGTATTTTCACCAGTTAAGAAGATTTCTGCAGGCATCCCCCAAGGAAGTATACTTGACCCGCTATACATCCGATGTGCCTACAAATCGACATACTATCACGTCAACGTTTGCAGATGACACGGCATTTCTAAGTGTGAACAAAGATCCAGGAACTGCAGCTGAGCACTTACAAGCTCATATAAACGAGCTGGAAGGTTGGCTAAATAAATGGAAAATTAAAGTAAATCCATCAAAATGTGCCCATGTGACTTTCACACTAAGAAAGTCAAACTGTCCGCCAATAAAAATAAATAACGTCATTGTTTCGGTGGAAACCCAAACTAAATATCTAGGAATCCATCTAGACAAACGCCTAACATGGTCACGCCACATTGAGGCCAAAATCTCAGCTATGAAACTAAAAACAGCTCGACTAATGTGGCTAATAGGTCCATTTTCATCCCTTTCTTTGGAATATAAAGTTCTATTATATAAAGCCATTATTAAACCAATCTGCGTGTGAATCTAACATCCAAAAGTTACAAAGAAAACAGTCGAATATTTTACGAACAATAGTCTGCTCCCCCTGGTATATAAGAAATGAGAATATCCACAGAGATTTAGAAATTCCAACGGTTCGGGAGGAAATTGAAAAATATTATACTAACTACGTTCATAAGCTGACGACCCATCCAAACGCACTCGCCAGGGGCCTGTTACAGTTCGAGGGGCACAAGAGGCTTAAGAGAAGTAATACCTTGCGCCTAGTGACAAGAGACATATAACTTTTTTATTTAAACGTAATAATTATTTAAGTTTTTTTTTAATCCTTTTTTACAGTTAATATTTGGATACTTATTGTAATTTTCTTATAGAAAGATTCAATAATAATAAATAATAATTAAAAAAAAAACGTAAGCCTTTCTATATGAAATTGCGGCTCACTAAAAATATTCTTTCTCTTTGTACAAATACAAATGCGAAAAACACTCTCTGTTTTCTTGTTGTCGCTTGGCTATTTTTTCTTATAAAATTAACACGAAACGCGCAGAAACCACTAAAATTAGAAATAATTTTTTTTTCTATTTTCTAATATTGATTTTTAATAATCAACATGAAATTTTCTTTTTAATTAAAAAGTAAATTTTTTAAGCTTTTTTGTTTGCAATTTGTTTTTGTGAATGCATGTGTTTGTGTTTTATATTTTTCTTTCTGCTCTCTTTCGTTGACAGTTTAAGTAGTGTATCATGTAGTGTTTTTTAAAGTACATTTCTAGTTTACAGCCGGTTTTCTTTAAAACTGGCGATTAATTTATGAAACTGTTGCTGTAACAACATAGTACATTGAGAAGGTTTGGCGTAAACAACGTAAGTCATTCAGTCGAAAATGAGAGACTGGTTTTCTTTCGCCTACGCTTCGCATCGAAATAGGGAGCCCAGCAGTAAAAGAAAAATATTTCCTTCTCTATTTAACATTTGTACACATACTCGTATATGATTATATTTACATATAAATTTTTAAAAATCATAGTCAAAAAAAAAGTAGGTTTTTGCTAAGAGCTGACTTTTGTTTATAAGAATTTTATAAACTTAAAATCATTTTTAAAAAGATATCGACTTTAATGTGACTATGATTATGAGCCAATAATAATATAACATACGAGTATGTATAATTCAACCAATGAAAAGTATAGTAATACATATACCAAAATTATCACAAATAATATACAAAAACTAATTTTAATAACAAAATTATAAATACCACATTAACAATAATTTTAATTAATAATTATTTCTTATGTATTAAATGTCTGTAATTTATTCTTTTAGATGATGGTGTATGAATTATTTGCAACATTCCTAACATAAGCCTTCTTTTATAATTATTTTCTTTATTTAAAATTGCTACATCTACAAAATTAGGATTATGATTAAATTTAAAACAATGTGAAGTTAATGCAGTTTTTTGCGAGGAAATGTGTCTATATTACCGATGTGATTAAGTTTATTTTTAGTAGTACCTTGATTATTCGCCCCACAGAGCTACATAAATAAAATAATAATAATAATAATAAAGGGTCCGCAATCAAACGTTTTTTTTTCAACTAGTGCTTATTTCGTGAATGGTAACACTTAGCTCATGTCTGATTTGACAGATAATTAGTTTTATCTTTCCGCTGAAAGAATATGGTTGTGTTTCCGCTTCGCTAAGTGGGCCTGCGATCGACTTACAGAAGATGCCAAAAAAAATCATCTTTTCAGATGAAGCTCATTTCGATCTTGGCGGGTATGTAAACAAGCAAAATTGTCGCATTTGGGGCACAGAAAACCCGCACGCACGAGTCACTGTTTGATGCGGATTTTGGTCCAGAGGCATAATTGGGCCATTTTTCTTCGAAAATGAGCAAGGAGTGGCCGTTACAGTCAATGGCGATCGTTATCGGGCCATGTTGAATGAATTTTTGTTCACAAAAATTGAAGAGGAGGATATTGGCAACATTTGGTTTCAACAGGACGGCGCTACGTGCCACACAGCCGAAGCTACACTCGGTGTTTTTATAGCCTTTAAAAAAAAAAAAGTTATTTGGCGGACCCTATACATAAAATAATAAATAATTTTATAAAAAACAGACTGAAGCTCAATAAATATTAATTACGAGTATACTCGTATATACAAATAAAAATCTAAATAAATAATTATATAAATTTTTAATTTAAATAAAATTTAAACAAAATTTATTATTTTTGCCAATTGCAACTTGTTTTTTTAATACTTTGTGTTTTTTATCACTTTTCCGAACTTTTAAAAACAAATTATGAATTGAATGAATGCAACTGTCTCGTTCTGTGTATGACCCTGTCACAAAAGGCCTTATAGTGTTTTCACTTCTAAAGTTAAGACCTGAATTTAACATTAATGGTCTTAAAGTTTAAATAATATATAAGCTTTTATTTTTGAAAGTAGTATAAGTCCACTTTAAAAAAAAAATAGTTAATAGTTGTTTTAGTAAGATGATGTCTATGTTTCACTTAAATCACCGCTAACTGCATTTTTTATACCACTTCCAAAAATAACAATTCATACACGCAAAGAAAAAATATGGTTGAGTCAACCATATTCTGGTGGAAACATAGTATGGTTAGATTTATGATTGCTTCTAAAAATACATATTTTTAAATCAAAGATATTAGAAATAGTTTTCAACTGCAGATGTTGCGGTTCAACCCCCGGTCAAGGCACGAAATTTTTTTTAATTTTTTTTATTTTTATCATTATTATGTTTGCTATAAACATATTTATGATTTCAAGTAAAATTTTATTAAACATAATATGATAATTATATGGTTGATCTAAGACACTAAACAATATGATTAAAAGTAACTAGAAACATGTTTATCGTGATCATAATAATGTTTAGATACTTCAAATTAATAATAATATTTTTATGAAGAACACACTATGTTTGAGGTGACCATATTCAACCATCTTTTTTCTTTGCGTGTATAATGTGCAAATAAATGTGTACAAAATAATATAATATATTTCATGGACATAAGTGCGTTAAGGATCCCATACACGACAACAGCATGCAAGCGCAATCAAGTGTTTGTGCCAGCAGTTTGTCTTTATTCAGAAAAACATCTGAAGTTCTCTTTTGTTTTTTCTTTCGCGGCCACACAGACGAACATTCCATTATTATTGGTATTATTTGCACACAAAAGAACTAAAGCAAAGAGAAGTAAAGTAATTTGCTACCAAACGAAATGTTTCCTTTCAAAATGTTCGATCGTCTAAACGGGGACTAAAAAACAAACAGACACGAACGAGCTTTAAGCTCGTGATTGAGAACAGTAAAAATCACTACTCAAAAGCTAAAAATCTCGTAATTTCCAGAACACGAAAAAATCATTCGTGGTTTAAAATCACTGTGATTTCAGAACATACCCGTTTATTAACGAATTCAAAGAAAAATGCTTAAAATGCTCCAAGTGGTTTGATATCGTAAGGCATTTAGCTGGCCGGTTTGAAATCACGAGATTTCAAATGATTTTGTGCGCAGAACACCTTTTTCATGATTTGGAATCACTTTGGGAAAAAGTGATTTACAGAATATGCTTGATACTTTGCTGGTATTGATATGGCGAAATTAGTTCAGTTGAGGAAAGTTTTCAAAGAGTAAACATATAATTTATGGAAAGCAGTCATTTCCTAGTAAAAACATGCTTTTTTCTTTAAAATTTCTCTCTCTTTTGTTTTGATTTATTTATTTCTTAGAATTCATAGCAAAAAATTTGCCGCTAATCAGTAAAATTTTTTTTATGAAATGAATATTGCACCAATTTGCTGGTATGTTATGTGGAGCGAGCAAAATTAACTCAACCACTTGATTGCGCATGTCTGCTCTTCTCGTGTATAGGCCGCTTTAGATTACTTTGTACAACACTTAGTTGCCAAACTGTAAAACAGATGTTTTGTTTATAAGAAACTCTATGAAAGTCTATTAATGTGTTCTAAAATAAAAATTATTTTATACTTTGAAAATAAGTATTTCTAATTGTGGATATGTACGAACTCTGGTAAATACACTCAAGCGAAGGATTTAATAATGTTTTCCTACATTTTTATTTTGATGCGTTCAAATCATAATTTTTTATTTTAGTTGCTGCCGCATTGACTTTTTATGATTTGAAGCAATTTCACTTTATTTTTCTTGCTATTTTTGTCATTTGCAAGTGGCGAATAATAGCAGCTGGTTTCAACCTTCAAAGACTATACAGTGTTGTATTTGATATGTAAATCCAATTTGAATGCAATTACCAAAAAGCATTTAAGACGGTTCATCAAAATTATTTTTATGACAAATTTTGGAGTCATTAAATAGACTTAATGTTAAATCCATATTGATGTTAAATTGACTCAGTGTGAAAACACTATTAGAAATCTTTTTAATGCCTTTTATAATGTGTGTGTCTGATGCAGATATTTAAATAATATTTAGATTTTCATTACGGTATCTGAATCTAAGTGCCTTTAGGCAGAGTCATTAATCACACACTCTTTGAATTCAGCGTCACCTCTAGCTTATGCTCTCGACATTAATAAGTTTTTTTTTTTTTTAACTTTATTTCAAATCCCTTATTAAACTTTGCGCTCACCTGCACCCTGGCTTCAGTTAAATCAATTTTTGTTGCAATTTCTTCCCGCGTATATATATCGGGATAATGAGTTTCCTGGAATATTTTTTCCAATTCTTTTACCTGTGCTGAACTAAATGTGGTACGCATTCTCCTTTGCTTTTGTCTATCTACTTGATATGATAATGAATCATTTTTAAAATCTGTAAAGAGTTTGAATAAAATTAAATATTTAGTAAATCATTTTTGATACATTGCGGTATTGCCTAAAAGCCTAAAATGTACAAAATTTTAAATAATGAAATTTGTATGCGTATATTATAAAGTTTTCTAGCTACTTATATAAATACCTACTTGTACATCCACTTTTAAATGCTTTAGGTGACCCACAGATGACTTCAGTATCTGTAGAAAGTTGAGACATGCAATTTGCTGTCGAACTTCTGCAAGACTCATCTATAAATGGCTGAGCTATGACCTGTAAATCTCGACTATTTGCGCTTTTGTTAGGTGCCGCACAAGAAAACCAAAGCGAACGAAGGCAAAGCACATTTGTATTAAAAGCAAAAACAATTTACGAAAATTTTTACAGATTCATAAAAACGTGTTACACAGATTTGTCGTAAAAAACCTTTTTTTATGCGTTATTTGTCTACTTCTTTTATATATTAATTGTATGTATTTGTTGTTTTAAGAATTTAGATAACATTTTTTCGGGGATGCCCTTAGGTCTTTTCCGTTTATCATAATTTCTTGTAAGGCTATTTATTTTTTTATATTTTGCGAATTCCACAGGAAAAAATCAAAAATTACTTGGCTTTTAACTCATTTGGAAATGCTATATGCACAGAAATGAAATTAAGATCATAAGAAGTGCATAAGAATTCGCCCTTAAGAGGGCCTAAGAAAAAAATGTCACACCATTACCTAAACAGAGAAATAATGATCATAAATAGATCCTGGAACGAAGTAAAAGCTCTTGCAGCAGAGAGACGTAAATAGAGATGTGATTATTAAGGATTACGCTACTTATAGGAGCCAAAAATAAATTAATAGAGTCTTTGATGGAATCGACGGAGACATACTTGAGTATTTTCCATCGATAATAATAATTCGCAAAAATTTGAGAGACGACTTATCATTTTCGTGTCAATAGTTTTATTTTGTTGTTGTGCACACACATCATTAAATACAAACCTGATTTAACGGAAGAACAAAAATTACTAAAACTGTTAGCTATACCAGAGTCTGAATATAAATATTTATTTTTATTAAATATTAATATTTTTCAGTGCTTAGTTCCAGTTATTTTGGTTTGCAAAATGTATTATTTTATATGATGTTCTCATGGAAAATTCCAAAAGATTATTTACTTAGCATATTCATATGGACTCTGAATCCTTAATGGATTACTCCCAAGCTTGTTAAATTCTCTTCCTTTTTTAATTCTTATTTTCTTTTACGAATTGACTAAATGAGAATTGAGTCCATAAGTAAACAAACTAACCAAATAAAAAAATTTTTCCAACCAACCTACAGTTACTCACAGAAATATTTTGCTTTTGTAAAAAAAGTTAAATGTAAAAAAAATGTTGCATAAAAATATGTTTTTAAAAAAAATTAATGTATGTTTTATCAAATATTAATTAAGGAAAACTTAAGCTTTAATTCATTATTGTAAAAGTTTAAAAATCATTTGTAGTTCTTTGAAATAATATAAAATAGTTGCAAAATGTTTAGGTCACAAAAGTATTTTGCTTTTAAATTTTTATTGGTCCAAGGAAAAAAATTTAATTCTTAATATTTTGTATGGTCTTCACTGTTAGCTTTAACTGATTCCAGGCGTCTAGGCATTGATTCCACTAAATTCTTAAATTTTTCAGCAGATATCTTGTACCATTTTTTTCAACCAAATAAGCCTAAAAGTTTTCGATGGGATTTATATTGGGATTTTGTGGTGGTGTTGGCAGATGTTTGGTGTTATATTAAAGCCATAATTTAACATCTAAAGCTGTATGTCATTATCATGTTGTAGTACCCATTTCTAGATAACCCCCTTTTTTCAGCACTAGATTTCCTTTTAAAATGGATAAATATAGAAGCTTATCCATAGTTCCGTCTATAAACACCAACTTTCCGACTCCTAACGCAAACATACAGCCCCACACCATAAGAAAACCACCACCATCTTTTACAGTCGGTTTTATATTTAGAGATTCATTTGGCCTGCGCCACACCCAAAATAATTAAATTTGCTTTCGTCACTGAATATTATAATCTTCCAAAACTCAAAAGTCTTAGTTTTATGGAGATCAGCAAATGAAAGGCGTTTTTGTCTATTGATTTCAGAAATAAAAGGTTTTTTTATTGCTACGCGACCGTCAATATCATTATCTCTTAGAACTCTACGAATCGTTTCGTCACGTCGACTTAAGCTTTTGATTAATTTCCGGTGCTGATAAATGGGGATTTTCACGGTTTTCTTTAAGAATTTGTCTTTCATTTCATAAAGTCAACAACTTTGCACGACCCTTTCGTAGAATATTTTCGATACTATCGCGCTCTTTGGCTCGTTTTATCACGTTTTCAATTATTTGCCGACATCGATCAAATATATCACAAATATATTTTATTGATTTGTCTTGATTATGGAGATGCAATATAATTTTTTTTCTGAAATATTTATATCAAAAACTTTACGCTTGCTCACAAAATTAACGAGTTTGCAACTAATTATGATGCAAAAATATATTAAATAAGTGCTATTTCAAGAGAAAGGAATAAAATAACAAAAAATAAAAAAAAAATTAAAAAAAAATGACGGTAGTCTTAAAAAATTACGTTAAATTTACGCATTGGTAAATAAAAAGCAAATTGAAAGTTGTTTTTTTTTTTCTTTTTTTGCAAGCATCATCAGACAGACTATGATTTAATACTACAAGAAAAAAATTTTTATATCTAATACCTTCCATTTTATTTTTTTATAAAAAAAATTTTTGTTAAAAAAATTTAAGCAAAATATTTCTGTGAGTAACTGTAATTGGAATGAAGCACTAAAAAGATTAATTTTTATTAAACTTCTACCCCCTTATCCAAAAAAATTAACTCTAACTTTAAAGTTACCGTTATCAAAATTTTTTATATAATTTTTTTTATAAATTTTACTAAATTCCAAATAATTTACTATCTTATTTATTTTTATTAAAGATTATATTTCTATTGATATTATGAAACTAGTTGTTTTACCCGGTCTCGCCCGGTCTTTTTTCTTAGATTTAGTACATACATATAAAAATTCAAAATAATCTGCTTAAAATCTGGCCACCTGTTAACTGCGCGAAGTAGGCGTGGCCGACCATTCTTGAAATATCTGTATTTTATGCACAAAATTTTATAAAACTCCGATGAATAAAAGAATTGTAATTGGTCAATCATTGAATGATGGACGGTAAATTGGGCATAGGATTATGATATATTGCCTATGGTATATGCTGATAATGTAGCCTTCTATTGGTGGAAGAATTTTTACAATCGGTTCGGTATTTTTAGAGTCAATTACGAACAAAAACTCTAATTTTTCCTCTTTATTTTAGGTTACTTATTACTGGCGTTAAACCAAAATTTTCAGCATTAGCGTGTTTAGAGAACAATGAACATTATTTTTGTGAAACATTTTAGCTTTCTAACTGTAAAACTGAGTGATCTTTTCCGTTCCTATTTAAGTAGGAGTCAAGGAAGCCCCATTAATTGAACAGTCAGAGGACTAAAACGTTCCACAAAATATTCTGCGTACAGTTTTGTATGACGAACCTATTTGCTAAACATTTCACGTATTCTAAATAAAAAGATTAGAATGATAACTTGCCCCGGTTCATAATGAATATTAAAAAAATGGCGGAAAATTAAAATCCCAAAATGAAATAGGGCCATACGTAAATTTGAGGTTATTACAAACAGTGTTCAGAACCCTGATCTCGTTTTGCATTGTACCTGTTAGGAACTATAAATTATTTTAAATCAATAGTTTGTTTCAACTTCGTGCAGTTTCTTCAAGATATATTAATTCAATTTTATTTTTTGAAGAAACTACAGAAAGTTGAAACCAAATATTGAATATATTTAGTCAAGTGGCAACTCTGAAATTTGGCAGCTGTCACATACGCTTATTCCGATTATTAAAAATGGAGCGCTTTACGAAAGAACAATGCGTTATAAATGGGGCTGAGCAAAGCAAAGTTATTGCTAATTTTTCGCAAAAAGTCATTTCCATCTGAATGGCTTCGTGAATACACAAAATTGTTGAATTTAAGGCTCCGAAAATGCAATCCAAAATAACTAAATGCACCCACAACGAGCAACTGTCTGGTGCTGATTTTTTCAGGCCTTACTTTTTTTTAAAGATATTGCTCGGTGTTTATTCCAATTGCGATATGTAGGGTTTCCTCGCTAGTTATTGAGTCTACCATATCTACATGTAGACCATTTCATCCGCGGTTTCTTAGCAAATATTACAACTCTTATATTATAAAAATTATTTGTCAATAGTTTAAAAACATTTTAAATGTTCAAACGAAAAACTCAGTAAGCATTAAACCAAGTAAGCAAACTTCCCAACAAACATTTTATTAGTAAACAAAAATATTTTATTTAATTTGTTTCGTCTCTTTTACATTCGAACGCCCTTTGGAAGTTATTGAAATGCAATTAAAAACTGTGTTCACATACTCTACTTTGGGAGCCCGCGGGTGACCAAACTTACCCAAAACTATTCCCGTACACAAAGTTTGGACAAGTGAGAGAGAATTTGAAAGAATAATAATATTCTTCTTTCGCTCAAAACAGCCCACACAATTTCTTCGAGAATCAGATGTTGCAAAAAGTAAACAATCAAAATATACAACAAAATTTTCCTCAGAGTTTAAATAAAAATGTTATTATTAAAAAAGTTTTAAAAATATTTATAAGTTGATGCTAAATTTTTCATATTTTAATAATAATAATTTTAATTTTGTTGCCGCCTTTTATGATATCTTGTATTAAAATGTCAAAACATTTCGACGTTTTCTTTTGTTGCTAAAAATTTGGTTTTCGCTGTTCCACTATTTTTAAATATTTTAGTCTCTAATAGACCTGTGGGGTTATTATGTATTTCGATTTGAATCGAAATGGCTTTCGAAAAGAATTTTCAATTTAAAAGAAAAATATGTAGAATTTTCGAAAATCCAGCAGAGTTGTAATTTTAAAACTGTTAATTTTTCAAATTGAAAATTCTCTTCAAAAGCCTTTTCGATTCGAATCGAAATACATAATAACCCCCCTGTATCGGTCTTTCGTTAGTTATTATATTTTAAAAAAGGTTTGTGGCCTTCATAATAAAAACAATTTGGCAATATTATTTATGTTTCAAATAATTTAAAGTTTTTCTTTTAAAAAAGCGGATCACTATTTATGTTTATTTTGTTTTTATATCCTTATTTGTCGTTCAGTGTTTTCTATCCTTCTTTCCTGTATTTCAACTGGTACATTTAAAAAATGATCGAACGAATCACTTTCAAAAATTGAACGAAAATGACAGGTCACTAAAGCGAACGATTTGGCACAGGCTAATCTCTAATTGACAGTTATTTTTCTTTTCTGTCATTTGCCCGAAATTTACCCAAAAAGTACAAGATCGGAGCTAATGAGTACATGAAAACCAAAACAGAAATAATAAGGAAAACATACGGTTCATCAAGGATGGCAACTGTAATTTGGATTCAAAAGCTTAACAAAGTGTTCACCTTTTTTGATGCTTGTTTGATTTTCATTAGAAAATCTTTGATTTTAAAATCTAAAAAAATAATATAATAATTCTAAAAGTTACATAAAATAAAGAAACTGAAAACTATTTAATTTAAAAATGAAATATAAATCTTTTAATAGATAATTTATACGAGTTATTACACTTGTCATTTATTTATTCAGTTGCATCACTTGATAATAACAAGATTTCTTAGGATTTTCCTAAAAATCTAGTCACAAATTTGCTCAATATCAAGTAGATTTCGTAAGAAATCTCGTATGTACTAGATTTCGATTTGGTATAAGTGCACTATTAGGATACAATTGAATTTAATTTATATAATGATATCTGGCTTTGGAGCCCTTCTGGGAAGTGAACAATGAATTAATTAATCCTTAACGTTTGGCATAGGTTATTGTAAACTTTAGCAGAAATGACATAGAGCAGGATATTATTAACTCAGTTACCACATTTGTAAAATTGGTGTGATACTCCTGTCGTTTCTATCTATTAGGATAGAAAACGCCAGAACACTTCTTGTTAAAAGACACAGAATGAGCTACCCAGGCAGTGAGATGTTGACTCAGAAAACTTAATTAAAATTATGTTTTCATGGTTCTTTTATTGCTTTTTAAAATCAATCAGCTTGAACTTAATTTTTAATAAATAAATTCTGACATCGTAGTTTTAAAGTCAAATTTAACAATTTTTTGGAGTGAAGCGATTTAAAGTCATTCGATTTCCATAATACGAGTAAATTGATGATTCTTTGGCTAAAAATTTCTTACAACTTTTCAACAGGCTTTGCTTCAATGTTTTTTTTTTTTTTTTGCTTTATTCATTTTTCGAAAATAAAAATTGACCCACCCTAATGTTAATTATTTATTTATGAACCCATCGCTATGAATTTTGTTCAATTTTAATTTCCTACCCTCCCAGAAGTCACATGCTGGCAGGCGTGTGTTTGTACTTACGGAATTATAAATACTTGTGTGTAAGTTGTCAGTAGCTAAAAGAAGAAGGAATAAGGAGGCCTTTTGTAAGGCCTTGTTTAGCGGCTTTTGACAATTTCGGTTCCTATTGCTTACGTATATCTGTTTTTTTTTTGCAAGGATTTCTCAGAGGTATTCCATAAAAATTAATTATGTCGCTGTCCACTCAATTTTGTGTCTCTCGACTTCATATTTTGGAATGACTCAAGTTCGGCGCAATAAAAATTTCTTAACGAAAATACTAAGTAAAAGTAAAATTATTTTGCGGTGGTCTGCTTATTGAAAGGCTTTTAAACAAAAAGCTATTTAAAAGTTTTTGACAGAAGCTTGTAGGCCTTATTGTTGTATTGGCTGGAGTCTCCAAGTGACGGAGTCAGTGACACACTTTATCACATTATCGAAGAGAATATCCCAGAATGCACTGGAACTTAACAAGAGTGACCACAGACCCGATATCGTCAGTGCAAGATAGGCAATATTGATATCCGCCAATGCACGTTCTATGAAATGTATGATGAAAGCTTAGAGAACATATTCTTTGTGACTATTCGGCCTTATAATCTCGTAGGGAAAGACTTCAGGGAAAAACTCTCACTGAATAAAGTCATTATTTTCATACAAAAGATTTTTTAGGTCGCGTCTTGTCAGGTAGAAGGCCGTCTGAGACACTCATTTCATTTTTTCTTCAAATCAAATTCTTGTGAGGCCTTAAAGTTGTTGTAACGCACGTACTTATTTAATACCTTCATTTGATTTTTGATTCTGTAAGGCCCCAAAACACCCGCTGGATGTTTAGCCAACATAACGTGTGTAAAAAATATTTCGATATAAAATGCGGCATGAAAAGTCTTAACCATTTATAGAAGGCCCTTTATAAGGTCTACTTACTACTTCCTTTTACTGCTAGAGTGGTGGGTATGAATGTGAATATGTTCGTTTAGTTGTTTGTTTCTTTTTTTTAATATTCCGTGTTTTTTGTTTTCATTTTTCATGTTCCATGTGTAAGCGTGTTACAAGCAAATGGTTAATTTACTTAAGTGTTTTGAGTTAAGTTCTAAGTAACCATCCGTAAACAAGATGTTAGGAAGCCCATTCATTCATCGTGCACATCTGGGCAAAAACAAAGTTCAAACTTTGCATCGCGTCAATTTGGATGTCAGCCGTCTATATTTGTTTACAATCAATGAGTCCTTTTTTGCGTTTTGCGGCAGTGTTTGTTTGTTCATTTGTGAATAAGTGTTAATTGTTACGGGTATATTCTGTTAAGTACAGCTAAGCAGCATTAGGAAGAGTTTGTAGCAACATATAGAAACATAAACAAGCAAACAACCTTAAGGGTGCTTATCAAGAGGATAATTAAATACAGGGTATCTCAGAAGAATGTTTTAGTGCTTAAGATAAAACTTATTAATTTTTTATTTGAAAAAACACACTCGATATCTAATAAATTCTATCGAAATTTGCCAATTATTCGTTTGCTTTAATTCGACATTCGGGCCCACTATTAAGTGGCGTAATAGTTTGGATGCTCACTTTCAGCTTCGAATTTGTTATACTGAAGTAGGTCGTAGCCATACTTATTTTTAGGTGTTTCTTAAAATGAAAATGTCTGTAAAAGCGGAAGGGCTCTCAGCTAACTGGTCTACAAATTCAAGTTATGCAGTTATGTAGCTTTATATCTTAACGAGTACAATGATTAACATTCTATCTGCGTTTTTAGCAGCACTTCCCACACCGCTTTTGGTTTTCGATTGTTGTGCCGGTTTCTGAAAACCTTGTGATTAATTTTCGTTCGCAACAAATCTCTAACTTTGTAGAGTCTACAACAAGCTACAGTTACGAAATGCCAATTTTTAACTCTGGTGCTCTAGACACGCTATCGGCTTGCATACCCGTCAGATTCGTTACATTAACAGAGTTAACTAACTACACTTTATGTACTTCTGTCTTACGGAATTTTATTGTAAAAATGCTTCTTCTATAGTTTTTATGAAAATTATAAATTAAATTGTATTTCTTTTTCATTACGTACCTGTACTCGTATATTGATTACTTGTCCCCGTCGCGTTGGAATTAAAATTGAAATAAATGTCTGATTCCTCTTGATTTTCGTATAGTGCTTGTGTATTTAAATCATTTACTGGTGAACTGTGATGATGATGGCTGGTATGATGGCAACTTTTCAGATGATCCATTACCAAATCATAACTGGTTAATATTTCTCTGCCGATAACATTAGAACTATAAAATGTTTTTGCGGAATCTCTAAGATTTTCGGAAATCACGAAATTCTTTAACGAATATTCCATTTTCTTTTCTTTTTTCTTGATAATTTTAATTTTCTCTAATTGTGTTTTCACAAAATATTATTATCAGACAATAATAATCAAAAAATTAAATATCAAATTTCCAAAAAAATATAACTTTATTAGCTGTTTATTATCATCATCTGAAGGATGCAATTTATAACTCATATTACAATACACACGCTCCTTAAAGCGAGTAATTTGATAAAATAACAATAAAAACAAATAATAAAAAACAAAACAAGATAATCACACACAATCACAAAGAAGGCGGCGCTAAGCAATTAGGGGTGGAATTTAAATTTTCCATGAAATGCTGCTACAGGAGTTTCATTAGGCATTTTGGGAATTGTTAGCAACATGTATTTTTCATACTGTTTGGAGGGCCGGCGAGAGGGGGTGGGTGTTAGCTGGCAGCACATACATTAACATACAATAAAGATAACATCATGACTTATTGTCGGATTTATAATCAAACGTGTGCTGTGTGTTTTTTCTTCTTCTTAGTTTATCAGTAGCTTAACAGGTTTAGGAAGTATAGCTGAAGTTGTTAAAGTTGCAGCTCTACAATTGTAGGGTGTTGCATGTGAAACGGTTTGTGGATTCTGGGCAGTAACATTTGTTTGTGCTCTACAAAAAGTAAATAAGTAGAATGCGTTTTGTACACTGACAAAACAATTTGTTGACATTCAGAAATTTACTTGTGACAATTGAATTTTAAGTTGTGGCGATAGACACTCGCCAATACAGAAAACTAAATTTTTATTGGTATTAAAGAATTTCAATTCTTACAACCGAATTAAAATTAAAAGAAATTTTATTGACATTCTTTTTCTTTGGGTCGTGGTTTACCTGCCTTAGGGCTAGAGTTCTAATTATTTATTTATGCCCAGTATTTGACTTCGGACTTAAGTGTCATTTGAACTTTAAGTTCCATTTAGATACAAAATTGAGTTTCTAACTAGAAACTTGGGCATATAAAGTCCACTTAAGTTGCACATATTAAACATATGATTTTGACATTTTTTTGTGTATCTCGTACAAAAGAGGTGATTGTATTTAATTTAATAAATATAATAAAAACAATAAGTAATAATAATGTTTTCAATTATGCTGCTCTATTTTTTTACATTAGACAATAAAAATTCAACTTTAGCTCAAGGTGATATCAAGAAAACAGCTGTGCGCTTAAAATTCTTTCTTGACTTGTCAAAATTGTTACATTTATATGGTCAAAGTATATGAGCCATGTCTGTCTTTTTTGACAAATCAAGAAAATTTTAAAAACAGAGATGCTTCACGATTTTATCTTATATGAATTCGCCTTGCTTTAGCTGAAACAAAATTTTCAATTCTTTTCATTTGATTTAGCGCCAGTCCCACGATATGGAAAAAAATTTGCATTTTTCATGTTTGTTTAACATATATGTTTGTATCTATGCGAACGTTCGTAGTTTCGATATCGTGGGACCGAGCCTTAATGTTATTTTTTCCATTTTCAAAATATTTTATTACTTTTTTATTATCACTTTTTTTTTGCTTTGACACAGCTGTTTTTTTTTTGGATAATGATCATTAAGTTTAGATAATTCATGATGCTGCCACACTTTTGTCCCAAATAAATAAGAACACTCATTTAAGACTGAAAACTGACATGCAACTTAAGTACAAAACGACAATCAGCTAATTCTCGATTTAAATACGAAGTCAAAAACTGGGGGTTAGTCTATGAAATATTTTCTTAGAGAGTAACTTGAAACTTGAATTATTATGATATAAAAGTACACACCAGACAGATTACGATTTGAAGAATAATCAACGAATCTAAACAATTTATAAAATGTATTGCAGATCCTTCTGAGCGGATCGGCATCAGCATAATTAGCTCTGAAAAACAAAACCGAAAGCGGTACATAAATAATAACGAGATAATCGGCGAATGATAATAACATTTATGAATGAAACCTTCAGCATTGTTCTTCGTCTCTTTAAGGTTGGAAATTTATTACGAGCAAGTCGGGCAGAGTATGGTGGCAGGTCGTGACAGTCTAAGACAAAATAACAAAAACTGTTTTTGCACCGACTCTATAGCGGCGCAATGCACTCGATACAATGGATTCCAAATTATTGAGTCATATTCCAAAATTGCACAAACGAGTGATGCATATAATAATTTTGTGGTATACGGATCGTTGAATTCTTTCGACCAGCGCTTTATGAAGCCTAGTGTGACGTACTTGTGATGTGTGACGTAAAATTTAGTTTTGTACCAAATAATATGTCAAGATCTCGAAAAGTGTCTACAAAAATCACTCCAGTTGTGTTTTGTCTTGCAAATCGCATAAGCTCACACCTTTTTAAGGTTGAGTTACACCAAGCGTAGAAGGAATTCAGATCAATTTGAAGACGTTGTTGTTCTTATACTTGGTTGTGCGAAGGAAAAATTTTTACATCATTTGCATACATCAATATGTTTGGAAATTTTATTATTTGTGGGCAGGTCGTTAATAAGCAAATAGAAAAGTAAAGGTAAAGGAGAGCAAACATTTTAAGATGAAGAAGGTTTGTTGTGGTAGAAGAACCCTTTTGAGAGGAGATTTTTACTATTCACTCAGTTCAACTGAACGAACTAGTCCGTTATTTAAATTCCCATAGTTCAGTTGTGAGCTCTTCATTTGAAATGAACGACCTGTAAATGAACGAACGAACTAAACTTAAACGATGATAAAGACGACGGAACGAAAATTTCATTTTTTTTCTTTTAAAAAAATTGTATTAAGGACAAACTAATTAAAAATAGTGCTACCATTAAATTCTGTTATAAAAAAGCATTATGCACGCTAAAAAACGCAATTTTAACTTAATTTTTTTAACCATAGTCGCTTAAGTACATTTTTAATTAAATTATTAAAAAAAAAACCGAAAAATAAATTTTAAAATTTTTCGAATTTTGTTTTGTTGATTTGCTTTCTATTTTTATAAAAAATTCCTTTTAACCTTTAGTCCCCATTTACATTATGAACATTTCTATCCGGACAGAAGAAGTTTGCCGGCGAGGGGGCAAATACGCAAGATGTGTAGAACATGACCGTCTGTCTGTCTCTTTAACTTTTCGTATTAATCGTCTTGTTGTATTAATTTGCCCATATTTTTATCGAAATCAATTTTTAAAATGTGCTTATTTATTATTAATTTAATTTGGTTTGCTTCAAAAGTTCTATTCACATAATTTTCATACAAATCAATTAAGCACGTCACGAAAAATTTATGTCTGGACACTAATGTCCAGGGGGGTTACTCTCTATTGCGATGCAACTCAATGTAAAAATCATACAGATGCGAATGGTTTTTCTTTCGCATCGCAATAGAGAGTAACCCCCCAGGAAAGAACAAAAGAGAATTGAAAAAATATCCGGCAGAATGTCCATAATGTAAATGGGGACTTATTCATTAAGATATCATTTTACACAATAAAGAACGTTCAATGACAATATATTGTACATTTGAACTATGTACAAAAGTGATAAAGAGACAAAAGATCAAATTAATGAAGTGAACGAACTATTCCTTTTCAATTTTTGAATTAAAAAGAGCACTCACTGAAATGAACTATGGAGTACAGGTCTAAAGGAGATATTAGATTTGACACTTTGCAATACCATTTGTCCATAATTAATTTTTCAAACAGCTTAGGAATAATGCCTCGGTAATTTTCAATAGCAGATCTGTTACCAGATTTAAACAATGGATGATAAATAACCATATTTAATTGATGTAGTTAACATAATTGTTAAAGGAATGACTAGAACTTTAACCTGGACAAATTTTAGCTTTTTTATTCCATTTGAAATTGTAAGAGTATCGAAAAATGGTAACTGTATGTGGAAAAGAAAAAGTCAGCAAAGATGTAGGCTTAGATTGTTGCCAGCCATTTTCTGTTTTGAATTACGAACATATAAAACAATTTTGGGTTGGGTGTTAAATTATTTTTTGTCTGTTTATCCTACGCCCGGCTCACCAAATATCTGAATATCAACAGCAGATCCTGTTTGATTATACTTTTTGTAAAATTTGTTTTGAGACAGAGTTTTGTTGCCCTATGGCGGTCGAGATGAAAGTTTGACTTTTTGTTTCTAAATACAAACATTCATAAAAGAAGAAATTTCGTCACAGAAAATTAAGAAAGAGTGATGCATAGCCATAGCTGAGTTAATTGAAAATGGAAAAGTAATTCTCCAGCTTGTATTTAAGATAAATTCATTTAATTTATGGTAGTCAGCCTCATTGAAAACAAATACCCTTTCAGTATTATTCATTGAGGGAAAAACTTGATCCTTTGTATTGGATATTATTAACTCAATAGAGAGATAAAAATTATCATAAGCATATTTAAAAAGTGGGGGATGGGGGATGGGGTATTTCATGGAGGTTGAAAGCCTTCTGATCGCTATTCACTTGGGAATAGCCAGAGGTGATTCCTTCACTGAACTACCCAAGCATCTCACGTGGTATTCCCTGGTAATGCCGCCCGGATCACCTGATCTGGCAGTAGCTAAAGTGTGTATGTGAACATGCAGTAAAGTAGCCTGAACGGCATGCGAGCATCGGTGCAATTCAGGCTACTGCTGCAACGTTGATGAACCGGCAAATACCATTGATATGATTTTGATTATTTATTGGATTTGTTTGTGAATGGGTTGACAGCTGTGGCATTCTGTTACCTTAGTACACGGGAGTGACATCGCGTGGAAACGGCTTTCAGGCTAATGTCGCAGCTGCCTTCCGTCCCGGTAAAACCTTGGCAAGGACTTGGAGAATGCTCTAAATCACGTTGTAGTTAAGTTGGCCGTGCAGGTTTAGTTGATACGATATCCTAATTAATGCCCGACTTGGCTGTGAACATAAGCGACCATAAGGTTTTGTGTCAACCCTTGCGAGGATCTCACTGAATGCAAAAAGACTCTCGGGGTCATCATATGGGTAACTGCACTACGGATTTAGATAACGACTTCAATTGGGACCCATATAGAAGAGATGACGACAATAATTAAAGAAACAAAAACAAGCGAAAAAATAAATGATAGAACGATCAAAGATTGTGGGAAAGCATAATTTCTACGTAGCTTCTATACGAAGTGAACAGATACAGGAAACCAAAATCCAAACCCGTACTGAGAAAAATTATCGTTTAATTGTTAATAGTCTAAACGCCGAAAAAAGAATTACTACACGTACCAACTGAAAAGTGCTAAAGACCTGGTGGTTTTGGTAAAGGGCTTTGACAGTTGCGTCCCTGCTGAAGAAATCAAGAAAGCTATTGATAATGAAGGCTACGATGTGAGAAATGCTCACAACATACACAACAAAGGTAAAATTCCTCAACCAATGCACCATGTGGAGATTGCTTTTAACGCAGCTCTTCTTAAGAACAAGAAGTCAACTCATCCAATCTACAACCTGAGATATCTTCTTAACCGAAGAATAACAGTAGAGGAGCCACATAAGCGTAATGGCCCTGCACAATGCACCAATTGCCAAGAGTTCGGCCACACAAAATCTTACTGCAAGTTTCCATTTGTTTGCGTAGTTTGTTGTAACGCGCATAAAACCACGGAGTGTAGAGGACCTAAAAACGACCCCAATGTAAGAAAGTGCAGCAATTGCGGTGGAAGACATTCTGCTAATTATAGAGGATGTGAAGTATTCGAGAGGATAGAAAAAATCTAAACAACCTCGAAGTCGTGCAAGTGCGAAATATCGCGAACCGAACTATCCGAGCCTTCATACTCTGTGTTTCTTGACAATTCACGAATATTTTAAGCACAGAGATGCTTCATGATTTCACCTTGGTTTTAATGTTCATATTTGGCTCTTAGCTAATACTTTTGACGACCACTGGGTTAAACCATTGAATTATGGAAGTAAAAATGAGCGTAGCCCATGTTACTCGCTGATAATGTAGTTTCATGTTGGTGAAAGAATTTCAAAATTGGTTAGTAGTTTAAGGGTTTATCCACTGCACACAAAAATACAAAAGTATAGAAAGTAAATTCATTATCAATGATCGTCGCATTCGTTGCCCTGAAGCATAACCTCTAAGACATACATAAATGGTTATTAGAAATTACACATCTCCATTTGGAGTGCTGATCAAGGTAGACAGTTTATTTCAAAACAATTTAGAGAATGAACTGTAAAATGTTAGGCTGCTTGAGAATTACAATTTCTCCCTATCAGCCGCAATCTAATTGCGTACAGAGAAAAGAAACATCGTTAGTGATACTCGAATCGCTGCCAATCAAATTTTGGCGGTTGCTTGTACGCCAACTGAAGCAATTCTGCAGTCGCAACTAAAAATTGTAAAATAATATTGCCACCAAGGCGAATATGAATTTGCCTTGATTGTCAATAAACAGAAATGATTTAAGAAAATTCTCATTTTCGCCTTTTATTGAAGTCACAAACCCAATTGTGACAAAAACATAAAAATAAAAATCTATTCCTTATTTATACATGTATGTAGGTCGTTTGAGGTTAGTGCGGGAACACACAATTTTAATATGAAGTAGACATACGACGAACTTACATATTTATTTATAAATATGAGAAAAAAAACAGAAAATTATTTAATAAAAATAAATTTTTATAATTAATTTCAATTGACAATTTCTTTATTATTGTACGAGTAAATTAGGGTCGTTCGAGAACCCAATAATTAGTAATAATTTTTACTAAATCGCGTCCGTTAATGAAAGCAACTTTGAGAGAGTAAACTGACAGTTCGATGACTGAGTATTTCCTCATTTCTGCTGAGGAAAATTTTGTTAGTAAAATTCAATAAGATGAAAAATCATATGATTTAAAATTTTAAAAACAAATGACACTTGCAAAAATTATTGCATTTTAATAAAAGTTCATATTTTTCACTTTCCGCTTTCTTCTTAAATATCAAAAGCATAAAAAAAATTAGGTGAGTGAAGATAAATATGCGGCGTGTGTGGTTCAGATTCTGCTATGCCTTGTTTGTTCTGTCTTTTAAGCGGGTACTGTGCAGCCAGCTTGAAGTTTACGTCAAAGCTCGCAAGAGATCGTCTAGTGTGCGAAGAAGTATATTTGTAGAGCAATAAGTAGACAAGTATTAATGAAACTTCAGCCAATTCGTGTGCGCTTTTGTTTGTTCAGTTATCCCTCCCAAAGGAGGGATGTTTTGTGGAATCGATATTGTGAGCAGATCAGACGACTCAGTAATAATAATCTGGGAGGGGAATAAATTGATGAGATCACCAAACCTCTACAGAACTCTTCAATGCAAATCGAAGTTACTTGAAAGTAATCTTCACTGAAATCGCCAACTATGTGATCCGCCACATGCTCTGCCACGAGGATATTTGGTGTCGTGAAATGTATAGGCGATAACTCTAAAAGAACTTCAAATAATGATAATCTTTCGTATAAATACAAATAGAGTTACTTTGAGAAAATATTACTCTGAATTATTAATATTTTGCGATGCTGACCGATTTTCAACCAATCTTTTTTCTCTATGTATGACAACCCAAAACAGTTTTAATGACAAGAGGTAAATCGACAAATTAGCTTGAGAAGCTGCCAATTGCCTTACTTGGCACTCGCTCATTAGGACACCATTACTAATGAGCAATCCAACGTAGATTTTTAGTTTTAAAATTTTTCTTTAGCATCTTTTGTGATTAAAAAAAAAAGACTTGGGAAGTGATTATTTTTCTGGTAGTTGCTGTCGGGTACAACAAAAATCTGTTTTTTCAATTTGCCAAACACCCCCAAAATCTTGAGTTACGGGTAAAAAACCGGTTTTTCATACCTTTATGCACTTATAAACCAAAAATATTCTAAAATCATTTTTATTTTATTTTTCAACCATTTTTTTGGTGAATGGCTGAAGTGGCCATTCCCTGAGCCACATAAAATAAACAGAAAAAACATTTTAAGCGTGAGTGTGAGAAAATGGACTGCAATATGTCCATAAAAATTCATTTCCTGCAGCCACATTTGAACTTCTTCCCAGACAACCTGGGCTAATTCAGCGCTGAACAAGGCGAACATTTTCACCAAGAAAGGGTTGAAAAAATGACTATTCTGAGTTAAGAAAAAACTGCCAAGCAAAAATTTTTGAGTGAAGTGACCAAAAATTTTATTTTTGCCAAAATTTTTCAATAAAAAGTTTAATAATAAAAAAAAAACAGTTTTTTTTTTACTCATTAATAAACATATTTCGGAAATTAATTCAAAATTAAACGTTTCCTTTAGAAAATACTGTGTAAAAACGTCTTCAAACCTTAAAAACGGCCAAAAAAATTAAAAAAATTGTTTTTGTGATTTACATTCGAACGGCCTCAATGTTGTCTTTCTAAATCCGTTGAGAAATTTAAAATCGGTTGATATTCTATTAAGTTTATAAAGATATGAAAAACCGGATTTTAAGGGTATTTGGAAAATTCTAAAAAAAATTGTATCACTTCCCAGGTATTTTTATGTTTTTTTTTTTGGCCCACAGTGTTATTAATTGTATTAATCATAAGGAAAAGCCAATTTAAAATAGTGGAGAGAGTTAAGCAGTTTGATACAAAAGGTTTTAAAAATTAAATTCCTTCCAAAAAATTTTTTTTTAAAAAGCTGTTTTTGTTAAATTGATTGAATTGGAACTTTGTTCTGTAACAAACACCAATTGCTACTGATGAATTGATCAGCATTGCAAAGCATTGCTTAACAAATTTTCGCCATAGATTATTTATTGCTTTGAGCGATTGCTAAATTTTTTGTCTTAGTTATTCTTCATTTTTGTTTAAATATATTTTTTATGGGCCATGATTACACAAAATTCTTAAATTTGTTACTTGAATTTGTGTGTTTGAAAGATGTAATAGTTCAGGTCTTCAGTGTTCTATGATGACTCAGAACGTGCACTCTGCACATTCAATTTTGTGCCCCTTTTTCGATCAATACTGGCCGAATGTCAGGAATAACGTGAAGTATGACTTTTAAGGTGTCACATGTTGGTAAACTTAAGTCTTCCTCCGACGAATTATGTTTGCCACAAAAATCATGAACTGGTTTATAAGTTGCAGAGTATGACCGTTTGTTTGACTGTTAACTTTTTCGCAAGTTTTATCAGCCTTATTGGCAAAGATCAAGTTTTGACAACATGTGCATGCTAAGGAGTGGAACCGGAATATTCATTTCGTCAGAGCTTTAAGTAGACTGTCAAGGTATTCCTTCCGATCAAGACTGGAATTGTTATTAGCAGAGAGGAACTTGTTTAATCTGGTAGGAATACCACAGTGAAATGGCGGAAGGAAAAGGGTCCGGATACCCCTTTCAACAACAACTTCATTCGTGCCTTACTACGCAAGAAAGAGAATCAAGAATAGATTACTACGTGTTTGACGCCATTTTTAGAATTCGCAAAGAAACGAAATGAAACGAAAGCAAACGTTTCGTCTTGTAGTTATCCATAATAATACTCTGAAAAACTACAAAACGAAACGTTTGCATTTGTTTCGTTTTCTCTAGTGGTGAACCCAACATAAAATGTATTTGAAATAAATGGAAGAGAAACCTTATCGGACAGCCAAAAGTGGAGTTCTTATGTTGACTTTCCTTGATTACAGTAATTAAAAATTTAATTTAAAAAATTGCCTATCAGAATTGGTATTGTATGAGTCTCGATTAAAACTTCTCTCATTTATCGATAAATCGTTAATGTGTTTTGTTGTGCGCATGTCTTGTCCAGTAACTTTGTTATTTGTAGCACTTGCTTACCTGAAGGCATCTCTCTACTAAATAAGTTGTGAAAAAATAACAATAATAAAAAAATATTTAGTAGAAGCAAAAAAATTATTTAAATTATAAAGACAAGACGATAGATTAAAAGTTTTATTTTCAATTAAATTAAAGTCGGTGAACGTCCTTGGTGCTGGCATTTGGTAAAAGTAACGAAGCAAGAATCTGCAGCAAGACCAAAAACATTTTATACACAATTTATTCGGAGTGTTATCTTCAAATTAAAATAAAAACAAAAAAAAAAAAAAAAAACGTTATGAAATGTTGTAGTGGAAATGAATTTTGATGTGGGCTTCAATGTAAGAGAAGAGTCTACCAACCATCCAAGTAATAAATTAAATTTCATAAAGAAAAAAAATAAAATTAAATCAATTGGTTTGCTGAAAAACAAAAAGAAATTCAATTAGGAAACAAAATAATTTATGTGCGTGTGTGTGTGCGTGTGCATTACATTCTTTTGCGAAATAAATACATTCTGAAATTATTTTTCTGTTTGCATTTAAGTGCAGTTACTTGTACATAATTTTTGTATTTGCACACAAGGTTACAAATACTCGTACATGCACATATCTATGTATGTACACATACAGTGACACAAATTTGTATGTACGTGGTAATACCAAGCGGTAAAAATGAAAATGCCTTAAATAGCCAGGCCTTCTGCGATGTTCTTTAAGATCCGTTACACATTCTAGTGTGCCTACCTCTGCTCTCCCTTCCAAAATTTAAAATAAAGAAAATAGAATACAGATGCAGACGGGCGGCCTATGTGATGTACCTGGGCTAAGATTAGGGGGCCTTCTCAGCTATCGCAAGGTTACGGGTTGAGTCTGGATCCCTTCATTATTCCGTTTTCTTGGCTAGTAGGTGGTTCATGCAGTTTGGTTCATTCCATCAGGCTGCTACGTAAACCAACCGATCAAAATGCAGAATTTCCCCAAGTCGACGCAGTGATTCGGTCTAATGTGCCCCATGCACTACTTACATAAGTTCAGTACAAAAATCTACGTGCTATACAAGTTAATTGTGTAATTTTATTTTTTACTAGCTGACCCCGCAAACGTTGATTTGCCTTCAAATTTTAAAATATTCGATCTTCTTACTCTAAGAAATCGTGCTCATAAAGTACAGGACCGTGCAAGACCGGGTAAAAACAGTCTTATGACGCTAAACCTTCCAAGGTGTAACCCAAAAGCGTACACAAAAATTCAATTTAATCGGTCCAGCCGTTTCGGAATTTTATATATAAAGACTTGTAAGTTTAAACCGAAGAAGACAACTTGTTCTTGCTATAGAATTAAAAACATTTTATTTGTGTCTAGTAACTATTTTTTGTATGCTACGAACTACCGAATCACATGCTGGATTCTCGGTCATCTTAACTAAGAACGTTTTTCTTGACTCATATTAAAAAAAAAAAAAAAAACAGTGACACAATTGAACGTTTAAAATATCCACTGCACAAGTTTATTGTACAATTTCAAAAATCATTTCGCTGCTAACACAAACAAGAACATTGCATGTTGCCAGAATTATATACCAAGCTTGTGTAGTATGAGTTCCATAAGGCAAGAACGAAATATTAAATAAAACATGCTGAGGAAGCGACCATTTCATCAACTCCCAGGATTCGCATCCTACTCAGACCAACTAAAAATTACAACTCAAATTTCTTTTCATAAGGAGTTAAAGAGATTCAATAAATTAGTTGACAGTGTCCTTACATATCACGGTACAAACTAATACAGGCATGTAAGAAACAGAACAGCTGGGCTCTAATCACCGCTTTCGATATCTATTGAATCTTTTTTTTTTATGTGGAATTTTTTTTTTTTGCCAAATGTACGTAAATAAAAAGTGTAGCATGAATTTAGGCAACAGTTGTAAAATTAAAGAAAATTAAAGGCATTCCTTTGTATCTACACCCTATAAAGTATATATATTCTGAATCCTTATGGATATCGGAGCCGAATAAGGGATATCCGTTTGTTCCTGTAGTCGTTGAAATCAACTTTCTGAAGTTCCTAGATAACGTACAATCTGTCAGTTATTGCTGCTTTGAGGTTGCTATTGGAATTCAACCGGTTCAGCCTATGAATGAAAAACTGCAAATACCTCTATTTTTTTACAATTTTTCTTAGTGGGTTTTTGCGAAAAAATTGTCAAAAATATAAAACGGCACGAAAAATTACAACAATTGGTCCGAGAAAAAGTAAAAAATAAAAACCGAAATTTTGGTTAAAAAACCATTATTAAGCTGAGTATGTTTAATGTGTGTGCACAAAAACACGAAATCAGGCAATCGGTCTTATAAAGGGTGTTTTTTATAGACGTATAGAACTTTAAGTTGGCATTACTGTTCGAAATGGCGACCGATTTAACAGCTGTCAAGTGATTTATTCTCAGTTTGGTTTGGCAATTCATCATGAATAGACTCACGCCTGAACAACGCTTGCAAATAGTGCAATTTTATTTCGAAAGTAATGGTTCTGTGCGGAATAACTATCGCGCACTACGTTCATTTTATCGTCGACAAAATCGTCCCCCAGAGCAGTTAATTTGATTAACCATGGAACGTTTTCGCACCACGTTTACTCTTATTGATAACTCGCATCCCCAGAGACGCATCCCCAAACTGCCGCATTTGGAGTGAAGCTAATCCTCAAGTGTATGTCGAAACACCGTTACATCCAGAAAAACTGACTGTTTGGTACGCTTTATGGGCTGGTGGAATCATTGGTCCATACTTCTTCAAAAACGATGATGGCCAGAACGTTACAGTCAATGGTGATCGGTATAGAGCCATGATTACTAACTTTTTCATTCCTGAATTGAACAACCATGATGTCCAGGAGCTGTGGTTCCAACAAGACGGCGCAACATGTCACACAGCTCGTGCCACAATCGATTTATTGAAAGACACGTTTTGGACCTGTGAATTGGCCTCCAAGATCTTGTGATTTAACACCGCTACACTACTTTCTGTGGGGCTATGTAAAGTCATTGGTCTATGCGGATAAGCCACAAACGCTTGACTATTTGGAAGACAACATTCGCCGTGTTATTGCCGATATACGGCCACAAATGTTGGAAAAAGTCATCGAAAATTGGAAGTCCAGATTGGACTACATCCGAGCCAGCCGTGGCGGTCATATGCCAGAAATCATATTTAAAATGTAATGCCACAAGATTATCTTTCGGATAAATAAAATTCATGTCAATCGAATAATCCATCGTTGTTTTATTGCAATTTAAAGTTCTATATGTCTATAAGAAACACCCTTTACAAGCGTGCGTATGTGTGTGTGCCTTTTAAATGTTTTGTGTGTAATAGAAATCTTATTTAAAGAGCATTTTTTTGCCGTTAATTTGAAATTCATTAGATGAAATTAATTATTTATTATTTATTTATTTAAAGAAAATAATTTTAATCAATATTTGATATTTTTGAAATTATTTTTTGTTATATATTTAAGAAAAATGTGC
Source organism: Thelaira solivaga (assembly GCA_947397855.1). Classification (NCBI taxonomy): domain Eukaryota; kingdom Metazoa; phylum Arthropoda; class Insecta; order Diptera; family Tachinidae; genus Thelaira; species Thelaira solivaga. The sequence goes on from OX377614.1 coordinate 46,129,035, forward strand.
ACAATTAAGAATATTTTAATTTAATGTTTAAATTTTTTATGTTAAGCGGCTGATAGACACATCAATATTGAACATCAAACTATGCATTTGTGTGTGTTTGTTGAAAAAGAGAGTCACATGTATACGTTGTACGTGATATTGACGAAAACCAAAACGAGTTTTATTTTTGTGAGAATATTGGTTTTTGATTTGATTTTTGTGAAAATATTGACGTTAGTTTTGATGTCCTCTGTCACCACTTGGTCAATATTCATTTTGTTTTGCGTAAAGTTGAGTGCATATCGCAGAAGTTGCTAAAATAAAAATGCGGGAACAAATTTTTTTAATAGAATCGCTCAATGCCAGCCTGATGGGACTTGATGTATCTATCAGCCGCTTTAGAACATGGATTTACAATTGATTCTTTTATTAAAAATATATTTTTTTTTCAAATTCACGATATGAAAATTTATTCAAAATTTTCCAAATAAGTAATTGTTTTAATCCAAAACTTCTCTCGGTAAAAGAAGTACTTTGTCTTGTTTACGATAGCTACGAGTTTTTTGCTATCGAATGATGGTACTAAAATTATATTCGATCGAAGACGCACTATTGAAAGCTATTACCCCAAATTTTGTTTGCTCTTGTACGATATTCGATAAAAATGACTCGAAAGCGGCAATTAGACTCCTGGTTGCAACGTTTCTACTCTATCAAAAAAACGTGTAGTTTATTAAGGTTCGTTATTGTAAAATACAACACAAGAAGTTTAGTTTCTCACAGTTTTATTATAACCGTGTTGTTTGTGACACATTTTGTTTACTGTTTAACTTCTCCAATAAAACTCATCATCTCTAATGTCACCAGCTTTATATACAAGACATCTGCAACAAATAACTTTTTTGAATTTGTAAATACATTTGCCAAAAGTAAATAAATACAAGTAGGTACTTGCTCAGAGAGCTCAAATAGTGAAGTGTTGCTTTTCAAGTTCTTATCCGTAAGCATGTACAAAAACCTCGTATTGTATTTGCGGAACACCAAATACTTTGTTTAGAAATTTAAGTGCTACCACACTTCTTAACACAAAATCGGCAAATCATTCAACAAAAATCGACAGCTATTAATAACTCTGTTTTCTATATTATAAGCCTATAAAATAAGAGGTTGTAGATGATAAATTATATTTAAATGTAACATAAATTGCACTTTAATCACAAAAATGTAGCTTCATATGTGTATACAAATTTAATTTGTATTTACATAAGCCGTGGCGACTTTTAGCAACATCATTACGTTAGATCTGGCAACAACAGTCTCGACATATAATGAAAAACAATCATTCTCATTTAAATTCCCTCTCTTGCTCTCTCTATATATTTCTTTAATAAAGATGTTAGAGATTCTCTGTGTTAATGCCTGTAATTATGAGATCATAGCTTACAAGTACCAAATCCATTTGAAGTATTTGATGTATTTGCGATTTCTACAAATGATTTGTGGGCATAGTCGGGTACTTCATAAGCAAAACGAATATTTACAAACACAAAAAAGCAAACAAGCAAGCATAAGTAAGTAGTCATTCTTGAATTTTGTTGTTCCTGAAATGTGAACTCATTTTTGTTTGTGTTTGCAAATATTTACATGCACTTGCTGCAGAGTACATAAGTACTACGCAAATCCAAATACAATTGTGCAGATGTTTATTATAAAATATCTTTTCAGCTCAGCCTAGAACCTTCCAGATTTGTCAAGTAATGAAATCAAACTGCAACGGTCATTTTAAGTCTAGCCAACAGTACAACACTTAAAACTGTGCAAAAGGCTCATTTAAAGAGTAATTTAAATGCCTTAATCAAACATGCGACTATTTCGCAAAACTCTTGGAGAGCAATATAAACTCGTACTCAAGCATTACATACACATAGTCTACGTATTAGCTTAAACTATTATGAACAATAATACAGTGCGACAACAGCAATACAATAGGGGTAATCACGTCGATATTTGTGCAAATTTGCAAATAGGTCGTGAGTGTCTTTTAAATTTTCAAAATTTTTGCTACCGGACCACAAAAATATAAAGCAAACATGGAAATAGAATTAGAAGAATAAAATTAGCAAACACGTTCAGCATTTTCTTTAAAATAGTCAAAAATTTTAAACCAAACTTTCTTTTTTTAATTATTTGGTTCGTGGAATTTGTATATTTTCATTAATTGGTGGAGGATTTGTGATTCTCAAAAATTAATTTGTTTATATGGACTAATTTTTTCGATCAAATTGTAAATTGAAATTAATTTTGACAATTTGGAATATAACAGCTAGTGCGGCCACCTTGTAAAAATGTTTCAAAGTTCGTCGCAAATGGCAATTTCCGATTTGTAACGTTTTGCTCTTAACATGAAGTACCGCTTTGTTGTAATCAGTGTATGAAAATAAACGAAATGTTTTATAAGCAAAATCAAAAATTTTTTAAAACTCTTAAACTAATTTTTACATACTTAAAACGAAAAAATTTAACGTCTTAAGCAACAATGTCATAAATAAAAGAATTGGCTTTGCTTCTGTTAGTGTGTCATTGGAATCGCACATTTGCCTACAAAAGAAAAGCAGAAATGTATTTTTGAGTGAATAAATCACTCATTCTTAGTTTACTAGCAAGTGTGAGCACTTGTGTCTCGGCCCTGTTGAATTTATTTTCATTCATTTCTTTTCTGCATATGTTTGAACGAATCATAGATACTCTCTATTTATGTAAGCAAAAACAAATACAAAATAAATCAGCACAATTGTTAGAACTGCTTTTTATTTGATTTTGTTTTATTCTCTGAGAACTACAAAACGAAACGAAAGCATACGCTTCGTTTCGTTTATTTTTTAACTCTGGGCAAAATATATACTCAAATGCGTTTTTTATACCATTTTTCTAATTTTTGTTGTTGTTTTGATTTCTGTTTTCGTAAAAAATTCCTTTCAACCCCTATTCGATATCATTTTACATAATAAGGAACGTTCAATGACAATCAAAAGATACAAAAGATCAAATGATTCTAGTTATATGATAACTAGAAATAAGAAATTATATTCGACTAGGCCGAGTCTTATATAGCCTTCACTGTAGTGAAATTTTAAATTCTTGCCAAAAAAATTAAAAATAAAATGGCAACTACTAATGAAATTAATTTTTTGTGAATCCTACATGCAAACAAAAAATATGATTGGGAGCGGTCACCGCAAACATAGTTTGCTCTCCGTAAAAATATTATTGTTATTTTGAAGCATCTAAACATTATTATGATCACGATAAACATGATTTTAATTCTTTTTAACCATATTATGTTTACCATCATAGATATGGTTACATTTATTCATAAATATGTTTATAGTAAGCAAGTTATGATTACCATAACCATAATATGTTTAATTAAATGAGAAAAATATGTTTGAAAGTGAATTGTTTTCTATTTTGTCTCCTCCGCAACCATATATACGAGTATATATAAAACAAAAATTTAATCTTTCAAATTCAATTGGGCTTTGTGGCTGAAATGGGTGAGGGGCGAGTTAATGCTTCTTAACTGCATATGCCCTAGTAGTATAAAATTCTAACCCGCTGTATAATGTAATAAATAAATATACAAAAAAAAATTATTTATACAAAAATTTATATAAAACAGTAGACTTGTGCTCCGTAGTTCATTTTAGGGAATGCCCTTCTTAGTTCAAAAATTAAAAAGGAATAGGAAGAAATGTGCTTACCCTCTGTAGAAGGCCTGCCAAAAGGCCTGTCTGTCACTGGGTATGCATCTATTCACATAAACATGGAGATGAAGGGAAATAGTATAACTTGTATGTACCTTGAAGATACGATGATGATGTGATGATGATTTACTAAGAGTAGCTGCAAAAGTAGTTGCCATTAGGTATCTAAAGGTAAAATTGAATTGGTTGCAAATCGAATTAAAAGCTCTTGCAAAGTTAATAATAAGTGCATGTGTGTAGGACGTATTTAGAAAAGAGTTTCAGCATAAGTATGTTGAATTTACAATATTGTTGTTGTGGATGATGTTGTTATTATTGTTTGCTCTATGTTTTTACCCGGTCTCGCCCGGTCCTTTACTCTATGATTGGGAGTTTTTACAATAAATAGATTATATCTTAGGACCGGCATTAAAAGTCTGGTATTAAATTAGTAAAAGACAAACGATAGAAATTAATTTGTCGAAAAGTGGACACGACCGTCATAAAAGTATATGCTGATCATGTTTGATATATGATGTTTAGAATGAATGAATTTATTTATTCTAGAGGCTTTAGATGGAGATACATTTTAGGTTTTTCCTTGTGGTGCATAAACGAAAAAGTTGTGCTGGCTACCAACTGTAAGCTAATCCTGCTACCTAAAGGGATTATCTATCCTTAAGCTTTACTAATTGTCATAGCAAATGAAAGGCGTACTGTTAATTGTAGTTCTATTTTTATCAGTGTAGTTGCTTTTAAAACATTTAATGCATCAAAAAAATTTGTTTTAAAAGTATCCGTAAAAGTGGGCATGGTCGGTTCAAAAGTATATTATAAACCTTCCTGGAAATATAGATAACGTATGTTGTAAATTTTTGAGAGATCTGGTGAAAAACAAAATTTTAATTTTTTATTAAAAAGTGGGCGTAAAGGGAGGTGTGACCGTTCCAAAAGTATATGATGACCTTCCTTGCAGTATAGAGATTCGGGAAAATCCGTGGCAAAACACAATTTTATATAGCAAATAAACAAACAAACAGAAAATTTATTTTATTTAAAAAATTATAAAAAAATTGTCTTTTATTCACGTATTGTGAAACAAGCATCTACATAAATAGATACGCTTGTTGCCTTGAGTGTATAAAAAATGCTTTTTTTTTCTGCCGCATCTTCCTAAGACAATTGGGGTGATTTTGCAATTGTCTAACTGGTTATAATTACGTTTTGGAGTTCAATGCGGCGAAGCTGTAGGTTTTACAAAATGTTCTTCTTGGGCTGGTGTAGGTACGTTAAGTTCCTCAAGTCTAACGATAATTTTGATCTATCTCATGAATTATATGTGTCATCATACCTGAGTCGGAGTTGGTCTGTATGTGGTCTCACCCAGTCTTGTTTATTTTCTTTAAAATTTAATTCTCTTAATTCTCTTTTGCAAATGCCGTGTTTGGTGTTATATTTATCAATATTATGTAAGTTGCCGGTGAGTAGAAACGACAGTGACGACATAAAAATGAGATTGACAAAGTTGCCGTTGACAGCAATGGATTACTGTTGATGACTATTTAGTAATATATGAGATACTTTGAAGCCACCGTGACATATTTGTTGCTATAAATTGTGGAAGCGACTTAAAGGTTGAAAATTAAAAATGAAAATTTTTAAAAATTTAAAGTGAATAGTATTTAAAATTGAGAAAAAATTGTAAAGCAATTTGAAAGCAAGCAAAGTTTATCAAGACGATAGAAACGCAAAGTTCTGCGATTTGAGCCGACTAGAAGAAAATCACTACAAAGTTAAATCTGAGTTGTAAATTTAAAAAACTTCAATGAAAAGTATACGATGACAATGATGATATACTGGTATTCTTCACACATTTGCAATCCTGCAAATAGTAAATGTCCGACATTTTTTTGTATCTTTCATCATCAAAATTTTCATTTTGCCACATAAAAAGATGTTATATAGAGATGGCATTTATTTCTTTTAAATTATCGATAATGTGTCGCCGGCAACACAACTCTCTTAGACAATGCCATTCTAGCGTTGAGACGACGGATTGTCGCTTTAATGCGACAGTGACAATAAAGTCAAAAGAAATTCGCCGGCGACTTACATAATTGTTTTTCCATATCAAAATTTGCTTTTCCAGAAGTGATGTTGGGTCTCCAAATTATGTCGAAAACTGTTCTAATATTTCGTCCAATAAAGCCTTCTGCTGGAGTCTTACCCTCTAGTGAGTTTAGATTAGGTATGCCGTATCCCGTTCTGCTTGTTTGAAAGCAAGGTATTTTGTAAATGTGTCGATTATAATTTGGAAATATTTGTTCTTTATAAATCCAGCGTAGTCAATATGTATTCTTTCGAGAGGTCGTGTAGTTAATGGTCATGCGCAAAGGTTCGCTTTCACAGGATTCTTCGCACCAAGTTGACAATTATGATATATCTTTACGTATTCTTCGAGCAATTAACTTGCATAATTCTGCTGATAAATGCCCTCTATGCAATTGCTTGGTAGAACAATACGATTGTTAAAAATTGCGCATCCATCTACTGTCGGTAACGATTCTTTACGGTTACAGTATGGTAAAATATCATTTTCAACCTTTTTGTTATTTAGGTCTTAATATATCATATCATCGTTTTTAGTAGTGTTGGCTCTCATTTTGAATGATACCGATAGAGTTCATACTGCGTCGTCTGAATCATCATTGCGAATATCATCTTCAAATGATATATAAGCTATAACGTATCCATCAGATGGTTTCTCGTGAGCACTGATGAGTCTTGATAGTACATCTGCATGACCAAAATCATTTGTGTTTGTATAATTGATTTCGAAGTTACAGGTGAATAGTATTAATGTCCAGCGTAAACTGGTATTCCCTTTTTTGAGCCAAAAATAAATAGTAAGCAATTGGTTGTGATCGGTATGAAAAGTAAATTTTACGTTCAAACAGCATTCTTGTGGACATGTTTTATCTCGAAAATTAGTGCTAAATCTTGCTTTTTGATTTGGCTATAAGTGTAAGGGATGAACGTGTGGTAAATTACTGCGCAAACAACATTTATTGGTAATTCCAAGTTGTAGTGTGTAACAAATTGGAGGTTAGAATTCGTTTGAATTTGGTTAGTGACTCCTCACATTCTGAAGTCCAGTTGAGTTTGTTTTGCTTTTTTCGAAGGTCATCAAGAGACTTACGAAGACTTCGCATGTAAGTAAGGAACGTATATCAAAAATATTTTGCATTTGAATATCTGTGGTTTTGGATGGATCGGGGCGGATACCATTACTGTTTATGATCTGTCCGCGGTATTGAATTATATTTTTGAAAAAATTGAATTTTACAAATTTGTGCCGGAAGCCATAATCTTGAATTTTCTGTAAAACCAGATTAAGATTTGTTTTGTGCATTCTTTGGAATGCACTCGGAACTGATTTTATGCCCGCCGTTAAACTTAAATAAACCCATGTGGGCATTCATAAAGTATTTCTTCTGAAGTAGGCAATGACTATTTATTTGCTTCTATTATTAAATTAAGTCCGGTAAATTAATCTACCGATTCTTTTACTGACTACAATTAGTGCGGCAAACTTTGATGTGTCTGCAGGAGAAATTATGTTTGCATTTTCTAGTCTTTGTAGTTCTGCGTCAATAACTGGAAGTTTTGCAATAAAAATTTATTTTGCATTCGGTAGCAGTTGTAAAGGGTGTCCCAACAAGAACGCAAGATTTAAATTTTAAATAAATGACTGATGCAGCAATTGAATTGTTTCTCTGGCTGTATGACATGTGGCGCCGTCTTGTTGAAACCACAAGCCCTCCACATTCATTTCTTCAATTCTAGGCAAGAAAAAACTGGTTATCATTTCACGATACCGAACACCATTGACTGTTTGCGCTTGACCTGCCTCATTTTCATAAAAAAAAGGCCCAATGATTCCTCCAGCCCAAAAACCACAGCACACAGTGACACGTTAAGGATGCATTTGCTTCTCGTGAATCACTCGAGGATTTTCCTCACCCCAAATGCGACAATTCTGCCTATTGACGAAGCCATCAAGATGGAAAAGGGGCTCGTCACTGAAGATGATTTTATCGGCAAAATCAGCATTTTCATGTTGTCTCTCCAATACCCAATTAACGAACTCCCTTCGCTGTCCATGGTCATTTTTTACTAACCTCGTACCTTCTACTAGCAAACAATAACAATTGTTCAAATGTCAAACAATGACACTTCGAATGGCCAAATGGACCAGATTTAAATCTTGCGTTCTTGTTCGGACACCCTTTAGGAGTATTTTTGTTTTCGTACAAAGTCCCAGTTGATTAATATCAGAGAGAGTTTTATAATTGTTCCTTAGGGTTGCTATATCGTTAATGCATTACAATTTTGCAAGTAAATTGATTTTGTTAGTGTTAATTATTTTATATTTCAAAATTATTAGTTCTATATTGATGAAAATTTTAAATCAATATTGATTTATATTTAAGCAATAAACAAAGTCTTTTTTTATTTTTTTTTAAATATTATAACAAGTATAATTATTTGTTACATAACATGACTATTTTATTAAGCTTGAGGTCTTATTTTGCAAAAATTTATTTTTATATCGATATTTCTCTCCAATTTTTGTAGCTTCCTCAGGATATAATTATAAATTAATCAAATTGTTAAAAATACATATTTAAAAAATTTTTTCTTGACAAAATTAAATTAGGGTGTACAATAATAAGGTAATCCCAAAAAAAAAAAAATTTTTAAATACAAAATTCGAAAAATATTTAAAATTATGTGTTTATATACATAATAAATATAATATAAAAAATTATAATAAAAGTAATATGTTAAAAATGTATATAGAAAACAATTGTTATAAAAATGTTTGTGTTGAACGAATTATGTATGTAATAATTAACAAATTGACAAATATTTTTTTTTTTTAATAAAAATATTAAATAATAACATAATTCTGTTAATATGCTCAAATAAATATATAAAATGATATATTTGCACATGGTCACATTTATTTGTATATAAATAATATGTGCATATTAACAAAAGTATTTAACAAAATTTATCTGCTAGGCTCCCTATTTCGATGCGAAACGAAGGCGAAAGAAAACCAGTCACTCATTTTCACTAACTTTTGACTTACGTTTTTTACTGCAAACCTTCTCAATGTACTATGTTGTTACAGCAACAGTTTCATAAATGAATCGCCAGTTTCAGAGACAACCTGCTGTAAACTAGAAATGTACTTTAAAAAACACTACATGATACACTACTTAAACTGTCAATGAAAGAGAGCAGAAAGAAAAACATAAAACACAGACACATGCATTCACAAAAACAAATTGTAAACAAAAAAGCTTCAAAAATTTATTTTTTAATTAAAAACCATAGTGTAATTATATTAAGTGGACGCAACTCGTCAGCTGTTTTTTATTTACATTTGTTTTTTGTTAGACTTGAATAATAAAATTTTTTTCATTTTGCTTTGCTTGCTTACGAAATAATATTTTTGTAGTACATAGTATAACTCAAAACAATATAAATTTTATTGAAAAGTGGTTTTGAATGTCAAATTTTATTTATTAATTCTTATGCCAAATTTTGAGAAAAATCTTTTAAAAATTTTATAAGATAGTGGGAAGCAACTTTATTTACCCTCCGTTTCCACATGCAAGTAATTGCTTGCAAGTTGAGTATACGTATTAACTTCGAAAAAGCCGAAAAAATAGTCGAAAGTCTTCCAAATTGTATGAGTGTCTATACAGAACAGTGCAAGTTCATTTTTAAAATATCGGCAACGGATTCGCTTCTAATGAAAATATGGCTACGCCATTGATATAGAGAATAAAAATATATAAATGAAGTGTTGCCGCGTCGCAAACACCGTGAATACCAACTAAAAATTTTTTTGTTAGTATTTTTTAAGTCAAAAATATGAAATTGATAATTAAATTTAACTTTTAAATGTGTTGGTGGGTCATTATGTTTTTTTTTTTATTTATTAATTTTGTTAAATATGCTAAATATCAATTACTAAATTAACTTCTATTTTTCCACAGACTAAAATTCATTAATTTAAAATTCATACTCGGTAGCACGGTTTCTCATTTGTCAATTTACTTGCTGCAAGTGTCAAAAATTTAATTGCAAAAGAATTTGGTTGCCAGTTTAGCTGCAAGTTCGAAAAATATGAGTATGTTAGTGAAAAAGTGAGAGTGTATTGAGTTTTTCGAACTTGCACTTGCATGTGGAAACGGGGGGTGCAAATTAAAATTTTACCCTGACAGACGACAGTTTCTGCATTTAGTAAACAGCTGTTTACTATATACGGTAAGGTATTCCCTACAGCAAAAATTAAATTACAAAAACAACCCTATTGTATGCGTATTTTGAGCACAAAAACAATGGCGGCCCAAAAATGTGAACAAATATTAACAGCTCAGAAGCTAAATCGAGGAGAGAAAAATATGTACAGCTGTCTTAAATGCTTTACCCTGTATAATTCTGCCATGGCTATTTGTTTCTAAAAAAATGTTTTGTGAAATAATATTTCAGGTGGCACATTCCGGCCACAATTTTAAGAGAATCTGCGTATCTCTTTTGGACCATACAGTTCTTTTCTTTTAAAAAATATTAGAAAATGCGTTGGAATTGTAATATTTATTTTTTTAAATCCATTTTAATTTAACAAATACAAAACAGTTTAATAACAACTGTTTGATTTTCCAAGTTGTTGCCATATTGAAAAAGCTAAATGCAGTATAAATTCAGTTTGATTTCATGCATTTACGCTAAAGTTAATTCACATTAAATGGAGATAATTCACAAGTTAATTTGAATTAAGAGTGTTAATGCAAATTAACGCCGTCGTCTATCTACGCTTTTAATCAATCTTGATACTACAGTTATTTAAATAAAATAAAGCCGATCCTAAAACTTTCTATACGTTTGTAAATTAAACAAAAAGCCAACTACTTTCCAACCGTTATGTAGTATCAGGGTATTGAACCTGATGATGATCTAATAATTTGTAATTTGTTTGCTGACTTTTTTTTCTTTTACATACTCCGATTCTATTTTTGATGATTCTAATTTTTTGTCGCTACCTAATCTATCAAATCCGCCAGTTTTGTAGTTAAAGTTTTATTTCGAATAATAATAAAATGAACAATATGAAAATAACAGGGTTCTACAATAAATAATCAAACAAGAGAGTAGTAACTAATCTTAACACATAATTACTTCAATACTTTCCCTTGTTAAGAATATTTGTTAACCCTATAAAGTCCCAAATTGTATATTAAATGTTTCAATCTTGTTGCTTGTAGCGGTTTCGTCATTATATCAGCTATTTCGTTTTCTGTTGATATTCTTGTAACTTTGATTTGATTTTCAGAAACTTTTTCACGCACGAAAAAGTGTTTTAGAGTAATATGTTTAGTTCTTCTATGAAACTCTGGATTCTGAGCTAATCTTATTGCCGCATTGTTATCAACTTGCAAAACTGGAATTTCATTTAGCTCTATTAATTCAGAGTAAAGTCTCTTTAACCACATAACTTCTTTAGTGGCTTCAGTGGCAGCAACAATTTCTGCTTCAGTTGTAGATGTTGTTACTAGCGATTGTCTTTGACTCATCCATGAAAAAGTGCTTTGACCCTTTTGTTTGCGGCAATGTTTAAAAAAAATCATTATCAGCTTTGGCGGCACAGAATCAACACGTTTCTTATAATAAATGTACTTATAAGCACTTAACCCCCCGTTTCCACATGCAAGTGCAAGTTCGAAAAACTCAATACACTCTCACTTTTTCACTAACATACTCATATTTTTCGAACTTGCAGCTGAACTGGCAACCAAATTCTTTTGCAAGTAAATTTTTGACACTTGCAGCAAGTAAATTGACAAATGAGAAACCGTGCTACCGAGTATGAATTTTAAATTAATGAATTTTAGTCTGTGGAAAAATAGAAGTTAATTTAGTAATTGATATTTAGCATATTTAACAAAATTAATAAATAAAAAAAAAAACATAATGACCCACCAACACATTTAAAAGTTAAATTTAATTATCAATTTCATATTTTTGACTTAAAAAATACTAACAAAAAAATTTTTAGTTGGTATTCACGGTGTTTGCGACGCGGCAACACTTCATTTATATATTTTTATTCTCTATATCAATGACGTAGCCATATTTTCATTAGAAGCGAATCCGTTGCCGATATTTTAAAAATGAACTTGCACTGTTCTGTATAGACACTCATACAATTTGCAAGACTTTCGACTATTTTTTCGGCTTTTTCGTAGTTAATACGTATACTCAACTTGCAAGCAATTACTTGCATGTGGGAACGGAGGGTAATGTATTTAATGTATTGTATGTTTTATACGCCATACAGAATTTATATCTATCATAAATCTTAGTATTTACTAAACGTTCTGACAGTCCTGGTATACGAGTATAAATAATTGATTTATAAGAAACCTGTTCATTTAAATAAATTATATTATATCTTCTATTTCTATAATACTCTCCAATTAATTGATAAATTTAAAAATCTGGATAATTATTATCTTTTGAAATATTCCTAATTATTATTTTATTTTTTAAATGAAATTCGCTATTACTAATTGTCAGGATGCTGTTAATTAAATTTTTAGCTCTGTTAATAAGAATTCTTTTACTATGTTTAGAAAAATAATTTATTAATCTACCTGAAGCTGTTGGTTTTTGATACCAATCTACCAATAACTTATTACCTCTCCCAATTAGTAATGTATCCAAGTATGGAAGCTTGGAATCTAATTCTTTTTCCATAGTAAATTTAATATGAGAATCAAAATCATTAAAAACCTCTAAAGTTTGCTCAATTGCTGATTCAGGTATAATACAGAATAAATCATATTTAAACATAATTCTTGGTCTAATATTTAATTTTTCTATACATGTATCTAATAGTTTTTCCATAACTATGTCAGCTACTATTGGGGAAGCAGGAGATCCCATTGGAAGAACTTTTTGTTGTCTAAATATTTTTCCATCATGTTAAAAATATCTATTATCTTCTATACAAAATTTTAATATCCTAAAAAATAAATTTTTATTATTTCGAGAATATCCTTCTATTATATTCCACTTTTCTTCTATTATACTAGTAGCTAAATCAATGGGAACACTAGGAAAAAGTGATACTACATCAACAGAAACTAATTTTTCATTATCATTAATTAACTTATTTTTAATTTTCTCTTTAAATTCTACAGAATCCTTAATATTATATTTTGAATCTTTAAAAGCTTCTCTTAAAATATTGCTAATAAATTTATATAATTCATAAGAAGGAGAGTTAACAAATTAACAATTGTTTTCTATATACATTTTTAACATATTATTTTTATTATAATTTGTTATACCTATTATATTTATTATGTATAATTTTAAATATTTTTCGAATTTTGTATTAAAAAAAAAAATTTTTTTTTGCTTGGGATCACCTTATTATTGTACACCCTAATTTAATTTTGTCAAGAAAAAATTTTTTAAATATGTATTTTTAACAATTTGATTAATTTATAATTATATCCTGAGGAAGCTACAAAAATTGGAGAGAAATATCGATATAAAAATAAATTTTTGCAAAATAAGACCTCAAGCTTAATAAAATAGTCGTATTATTTAAAAGAAAAAGGTCAAATAAAACTAACTAATAAATATATTATTTGTTACAGTTAGTATTGGCGTCGCTAGCGCCGTCCAGTGTAGTATAGGATTCTGGCTTGCTAATGGTAGAAATAATTGGGATGTCAGATGCTCTATCGATCTGTAAACAAATAAGTTTGTTGTTGACTGCCACTGTTGTATGCTTACAAAGTTTTTTTTGGACTTTAGAGTTTTTTTTTTATTTCTTTGTAAATATGGCGTTTGTGCGAAATTTTTTATTTTTTTGAGTTTGCTTTTGTTGTCGCTTTGCAGCTGTTTTGTTGTGCTACTACGCTTAGAGATGAAACAATAATTGTCTTTTGTAATCTATTGGGTGACATTTATACCATGTTCACACGATGAGTTTCAATGTTGGTTTCGCTCTCTGAACCGCGATTGTGAAACTTGTCGTTCAGACGACACATCATGAGTTTCATTCGCGATATTTTTTTTTAATCATGTTTCTGTGATTCCTTAAACAATCAACTACCTATAACAAAAATGAAAAGTTTATATTTTATGCCTGCTTACATATGATATTTATTTACACTGTTTTCCTTGGAATAGATTGTATTAAAGAAAAATAGTTTTCAGCTACATACTAGTCGATCAAAAATCAAATTTAAATCAAACCTAACATTCTGTGGCTAGTGAATTTGAATTTTCATTTAATGCAGCCACTCCATTTTCTGTAGGTATTGCTAAGCTATTATCATCTATTACTGCTGCTGGCGTATCCAAAAATGTGTGGCTTGTTGACAATGAAGTTGCAGTTGCAGATGTTAAGTCACCACTATTCATATCACCACATTTCATTGAAGGTGTGTCATCCCAATTGATTTTGAAACGTGTTGAATGCGCTTTTGTGGATATTTTGGTTACATCTGGTGCACCAGCTTCAAAAATGTGTCTACATATTCTTTAGACTCGGTTGAGCCTACATCTGTATACCATTTTTCATTGTAAATCAGGAGTCGGTACTGTCTGGTTTTCTCTTTAATTAATAGCGTATAAATTATTTGTAGCAAATTTGCGTTTTGTGTTCAGCAGCCAGATGGTGTAATTTCTTTGGTATTCATTTTTATATTTATTAATCCAATTTAAGAAATTTTTATTTGTTTTTTAATAATAAGAAAAAAGTGCTTGCAAAAAATAACGTTTCTTTGTTTATAATTTGTTTTGTTTGACAGCTAATGAAGATAAACTAGCGATAGAAATTAGGGATGACACAAAATTTTCATGGTTTCGATAAGAGTGTCAAAATGAAACCTGTAGATTCGCTCACTTAATTTTGTATGACGAATCTTTCTGTTTCATTCGAGATTGGGGTGTGAACCCTCAAAAGAAAGCGAATCTTGTCTCGTGTGAACAGGCTATTATAGCATTTTACATAGTATAAGTCCCCACGCGGCCAGGATGGTGATTTGGGTAATTTCTTTTGTTGTTCTCCATTTTGTTTACAGAGTATGCAGGCTTTAATTGATTAATCATTGTGTTATTTAATTTCAAATCTAGTATGCGCTGAGTTTCATCTACTAGCTTGTATCAGATAATAACCGAACTCAAATATAATTATTTTTACTTGATCTCAGACCCAATAAAAAACTAAGATAAACCAATCGTGGTTACGTTGCAAGAAACACGACGCAAATTGAAACGATGCAAAGTGAATTATGATTTTCTATAACAAACCATGTAATAGCCTGTTCAGACGTAAAAGTTAATGAAGTCAATTAAGTTTTAAATTGTGTGACTGATTTGGGTGTTCACACATATTCAATTAAGTTTACGCAATTAAGCATTTGACAACTGAAAATATTGTGACATTTTTTTTTTAAATATGTTTGAGTATTTATAAAATAAAAAATGAAAAGAAAGTCAAATTTTAAAAAAAATTTGGTAGCTTGTACTAAAAATATTGAACTACTCCGATCAGTGCAATTCAGTTTTGAAGGCAAGCTATTGGTTACAAGAAATTAGTTATTTAAAAATTATTTTCAATAACAATTTTATAAAATTTATTTACCGGTTACTTCGGCTGCCATTTCCTTTTTATGACATTTTTTTACGTTTTCTTTTTTTAATACTGAAAATATCAACTTTTCTCACATTTGAGTTGATATCTAAAGGCACAACAAAGAGTTGGATTTTAGTTTTGACTTCATTAACGTGCAATCAATTTTTAATTGCGCAATTATTTAATGGAAATTTGTATGGTAAATTGAGCTCAATAAAGGCGATAATTGTGTAAAATGCTTAATTGCTCAATTAACGTGTATGTCTGAATAGCCTATAAAGATCGAAGATAGATACCAGGATTACGAAAATACTACTTTTAAAAAAGAAAATTGAACAAAGTAAACATTTAAAAAACATAAATGTGTAATATTTTATCCCCATCTCGATCACTAATAGTTCTGACAGTTGTTGCAGCCAGACCAATAGCCTGTGCTATCTCCACAGCTTTATCTCCCTTATCAAATCATCGCAGAAAATCTAATTTTGTCTCCAAGCTGATAGATTTTTTTTATTTTTGGTAATTCTATCAGCAGCAACACCCTTTCCACTCATTTGGCTAAAAATATTATAAGTGAATGTAAAAAAAATATAACTCTGCCAATAATAACCAGAAACAACCCGTAAAAATTTATTATTCTCTTTAAAAAAAAGCACAACACACTAATTGAAACTGAACTCTAAAATTAACAAAACAAATTTAAAATAAAATTGTATTAAAATTACCTTGATTTTCAGTTAGAAAGAGAATCTAAGAGCGACGCAATGTCGAAAAAACGCAACGACGCAAAACTAGGTATTGGTGTACTTGAAATGATCGACTTTTAGGTCAGTCATATTGAACAGTTCAAACTGACGATTTACTCGGTAATCTGAAATTAAACTTTGAACAAGTTTATTTAGTACTAATAATGCTAGCAAAGATATAAGCCACTTTATAGAGTAGTGAATGGCTCTGTTTATTTGGATGGGCTTTTTAACGATTAAATTTTTTTTAAAACTTTAAAGCTCTCTATACTCTGAGGAAACCGACTCACGTAATAAAGGACCAGGGCGAGCGAGACCGGAAAAAAAACATCTAGTTCCATACAATATCCATATAAAGCGTGATCCATTTCGAGGTTCCCTACTTTTTTAAAGAAAAAAAAAAACACAGAAAATTCAAATTTATTGGAGAATGTTTATTATCGTTTGAAAGAACATTCTTTGACATTTATTTTTTGAAGATTATGTCTATCAAATGTTGGCCGTTGCTACGTCGCAGATGGTCTATCCGCTGAGTCCAATTTTCGATGACTCATTCAAGCATTTCGACTGGTAACTGGCGAATGACACACGTAACGTTTTTCTCCAAGGCCTGAATCGAAGCGGGTTTGTCCGCATAAGCTTTAGACTTTACATATCCCCACAGGAAAAAGTCTAACGATGTGATATCACACGATCTTGGTGGCCAATCGACCGGCCCGACGTGAAATTATGTACTCACCGAAATGTTCTCTCAATAAATTCATTGCTGAAACCAAATGTCGCCGAGATCACGAGCTTCAATTTCAGGCATCAAATAGTCGGTTATCATGACACGATAACGATCGCCATTGACGGTTACGGTCTTCGTGTACACTCTCAGCTACGGCCGCTATATTTTCTTCACAGCGTGCTGAAAGTGGTCTATTCGGTCCAATGTTATCCCATAATGAATGCTGGATCTCAAAATGGGTGATGGTGTTGCGAATAGTACGCTCAGTAGGCCGATTATTGCTCACAGAACGTAAATTTTCGTAATAAAGTTGAACAATTTGTAAACGTTGTTCAGGCGTAAGTCTTTCCATTATGAAATGCCAAACAATACTAAACAAAAATAACATGACAGCATTACACGACTCACATGTGATCTGTCAAAAAAAGGCTATTGAAAAAAGTATCTCTACTTGAATCACCCATTAGAAAAAAAAAAAATTTTGTTTTTAAACTTAGAACCTGGTATCGAAAATAAAAATTAAATTAGAGAGTTGCAAAAGAAAGTTTATGTTTTAGAAGAGTTTTAAAAGTTAAATTAAAGTTACTTGGATAGTGAGAGTGGAACTGATTCGCAATACACTCTACATGGTCCATTTGAACATGTTCTAGTTGAAGAATTATTTACTTACAGACCTTTATTATGGAAAAAAAAGCATTTTCAGAATAAATGTAAAGTAGCAGCAGCAATAAGCAATAGATTTGCTCTTATATACCTTCAAACAGCAGGCAAATCTTCTTGAGTAATTGCTTAAACTCGTAATACATTATTGAAAAGGAAATATGATCTCTTCAAACAACTTAGAACCGGTATGAGTTTGAGTATGAATATAATTGAGATAAAGGTTTCAAGCTAATCTTGATATTGTTACCACAAATTTCAGTTAACGTCGCAACGGCACTTGGACTTGAGTAGTGGCGAACAGAAACTGGTAACATGCAAACGTGTGGGTCAAGCAATTAATATGGCTGTAGATCGGTTGGTTACAATTGGAGAAATTATTGCAGAGGGATTTCAAGACATTAAGGCTGATATGTTTGATTGTTGCAAAGATGCTAGAGATACTGGTATGTCTGAATATTTTCATCTTTCTTTTTAATATTTTATTTTCATTTTAACTTTGTTGTGGCTACCGATTACTTAATGGCAAAATTTCATAGGAAAATCAATTGAACAATTATGCCTGGCAGGAGATTTCACTAATGAGGCGGGAAGCTTAGTAGCAGTTGGCGTACCAAAATCAATTGTTGATCATACCGCCATTTTATTGGCTTCACGCTCCTTATTAACATCAATCACAAGAGTCCTTTTATTGGTTGATATTATTGTCGTTAAGCAATTGTTCACTTTTAAATATAAAGACAGCAAAGGCCCTCAGAATTTGGAGTGCGTTATGAATTTTACAAAATTTGTTCAGGCATTTTCAGCATTTGGAACAGAAATGGTTGAAATGACTTGCTTAACTTCAAATATCGCTAATAATAGTTTGAAAGAGGAAAAACGAAAATCTGAAATTCTGCTGGCACGTCTTGTACTAGATCATTCAGTGAAGGTGCTGATAACTTCATCAAAAGTTTGCATGGTCCATTACAATTGTGTTATAGCCCGTGAAAATCGTAACACGGTATTTTGTCAAATACGCCGAGGCATGGATCATATCCATTTTATTATTAAAGATGCTATTCTCGAGTCGGAATGGCATTCTTCGAAACAAAACTATTCCTCTTCGTACTATAATGGTGATGAACGTGGCACTATACAAGCAACAATACAACATTTTACGTATTTAATGCAGTGTTGCCGTTACAAAACTAAGCTCAGTAGCAGTGATGCTTATTTTAGTGCCAAATTTACACAGAGCGGTGTGTTTAGAAGAAAACCCAGTGAGAACAAACGGTGGCCAATGGAAAATAAAACTAAAAAGCTTTATGATACTGGTTGTTTGCCCGAAGGTGAAAGGTTATTAAATGAATGTTTTGGCTTGGATCACCTTCAGCATCATCATCATCATCATCATCATCATTTATCGGCCACCAGCAGCAGCAATAGTCCCAAATTTATAACACTTGCCGGTCAGCAGGATTGTGTGTGTGACGAGCTGATTGAAAAAATCTTGATATCATTTGATTGCATATTGGAAAACATACATGACTTTACAGATTCTCCCTATACCAGTCATGAAATGCGTGAAAACATTTTAATGTATTGTGATCACTGTACCAGAGAACTCAATAAATATTTACGAAATGTTGTGGTAAAGCAAGGAGAACAACAGCAGCAGCCACAGCAACAATATATTAAAGACCATTTTCAGGATGAATACATTGATACTGTGCTGGCCACAGTCAAAACACTTTCCGAGCAATTGATCAACTCTGCAATTGAACAAGCCCGTGAAATGTTTAAAGCATTGAAAATGTCTACCGATATAGTGAATAGCCTGAATGTCACCATTTCCCAACAAAATCTACCACATTTTACTCAACAAGTCAATGAATTCCATGAACATTGTGATCATGTCTTGGAAGTATGTAAGCTATTGCGGCATATAGCCGTACAAGATGCCTTAAAAGAGCAGGCCGGTCATGTGTCCATAAATCTAAGAATTTATGGGCCCCAAGTGATATTAGCAGCAAAGATTTTAACAAAATTTCCTTTAAGCAATGTGGCTAGTGAAAACTTTGACGCCTTTGTTGAAATGTGGACATGGTTGGTATCAGAGGTGTCTTCAGTATCGAAAAAAATATTGGAATCAACGGTGGATGTCAACGATCATGATTTAAAATATTTAACAATGGGAGGAACGGTAGGTGTCTGTTAGTTTTATAATTTTTTGTCAAATGTCATCAGTATTTGTTCATGCTTATTTTTTAGCCTGCTTCAGCTGAAGTAAAACCTACAAAAACAGTTAATTTTCAAAATGATGTACCAGCAGAAAGTGGTAAAGAGCTGGACTTGGAAACTGAAACTGTAAAGAGAGACTTACAGCCCCGATGGAACGAAGAGTTATGTGACAATGACATTATAAAGAGAGCTAAAAATTTATCAGCCATGGCATTTTTAATGTATCAGTTTACTAAAGGAAATGGTTCTCTTAAAACTACACAAGATTTATTTACACAAGCTGAATATTTTGCCGAAGAAGCAAATCGCTTGTACAAAATTTTAAGACAATTTTCCTATCAGGTATGTTTTCATACATTTTTATGCAAACACACACAACAGGGTTGGAAAATTTAGTACTCTATTTATTTCCGTGATGATGAAAAGACATCTTTATAGTAACATCAGGACCACACACGGCAAGTTTAGTTGGGCAATTCTTGATTTTGTAGGAGAGAGAGGAAAGAGGACTGGAAAGGGGTATAAACTTGCTCAAATTCGACAATTCCTTTTTGTTCTCTCTTGAGGCTGAATGAATAACTGAATAAGAATGCCAAAATTGCTGTGTGTAGACACAGCGGCAATTTTGAAAGAGAACTGAGAAAGAATTGCCTAACTAAACTTACTGTGTGTGATCCTAGTCTAAGGAATGCAATATTTGTACTTATAGTATAATAATACCACCTCAAATTCAAATGTGCGCTTACAACCAAAAAACCCCTACAATATCAATAAAAAAAATAAAATGTCAAAAGAAAAAAAGAGGTTGCCACATGTTCCTACCATCCACCGAATTCAATTTTAACACTTGGATAGCAGGAACATGCCAGCCACCTTGCACCATATGTGCAATAAAGTGTGAAGAGGAAAATAAAATATAGAAAAAAATTAATTAATTTGTCGCTCGGTTCCATTACCAAAAATCGTCTACAACGTCTTAGCGAATGACGGGTATAACAGAGGTGGCATTTACATTCATGATTATAATTTATTTCTGTGATAAAAGCGAGAGACAAATTAGTAGGCTGATTGATAAAGATGGAGACAAAGAGCTGATAAGGAAATAAGAAAATTTCTCTGTTCAAGAGGATAGTTAAAGTCGGGTAATAAACCCATTAACCATTTTTAAGTCAACCACTCTGAAAATTTCTCTGTTCAAGAGGATAGTTAAAGTCGGGTAATAAACCCATTAACCATTTTTAAGTCAACCACTCTGACCCGTCGATCCGTGCCATAGTAGACCTAGGCATCATTCAGTGAGGTTACGGACTCTACTTTAACGTCTTCTTGTGGCTCTTGCCACTTATTCCGCTTATGCAACTCCTTCAGATATTCAGTTTTCATGATTTTAATTCGCCGCCAAAAGGGAATATTATATATTATTTTTATTGAACAAGTATTCAGTGTTTTGCGCGAGGGCAATTGAAAACTTTTTCTTTTTGTGGGAGCTGACTTCATATCCGCACTTCGTTTTTTTACCCTTTACTGTAAGTGAGATTCCGTTTGTAATTTCTACACCGAACACGTGCCACCCTATAAAGTCGATTTAGCGATGTCCATACGTATGTTTTTTGCGTTTTTTACCCTAAATAAAAATCCTACAAGAAAGCGTGGTATGCAGTTTAATTAGAAATGACAGTCGTAATGGCTGTGCAAAAAATGAAAACAATTATAATAGTATGCAAATGGCCGAAATTTCGGTTTTTAATTAATTTTTCTTTTAGTTTTTTTTATGGAAATTTTTAAGCTATACATGTGCGTAATGTGTGTGCGCGCACACAAGAAAGCAGGCAGTCGAGCTTAAGCATACGTCTGTGTGTGCCTTTTAGATTCCGTTACTTTAAACTTCTTTATGAAATTAAAATATTTAAATATAAATCTTGATTATTTTACCTTTTCTATCTGAAAACAAATAAATAAATATTTTTTAAGCTTTTAGGTCTTTTTATATATTTTAATTATTATTAAATTAATTTCCAATATTTCGTGTGTCTTTCTCAAAGAAAAATTTAAAATTATTTTCCTTGAGAAGGCGTCTCGAAATATTGGAACTTAATTTAATAATAATTAAAATATGAATATAAAAAAATCGAAAGCTTAAAAAATATTTATTGAAAATATATTTGACAAAAATTTAATCTTTATTTGTGTTGGGTTATTTTCTTTTCTTCATGATATTCTCATGAGTTATTTATTCAGAACAATAAGTACGGAGGCGGATAGCATATCCTTATGGAACTTTTTATCAGACGCCACTCTGAATCCTCAGTAGATTATTCCCAACATTTCTTGGCAAAAAAAAATTATAAGTTTCAAATGTTTAAGCAAAAAAAGAAAAAAAAAACTCAGTAAGCATTGAACCGAATAAACAAACTTCCCAACTAACATTTTAATGTTTAACGAAAATAATCGATTTCTATTCTTCTCTTTGTTTTAAAAAATGTTTTGGACATTTTTTTAATTAAATTCATTTTTTTTATTTATTCGTATTGGATATCTCTTTTGGAAACCAAAACAACCAAAAATATTGTAAAAAATTCTTTTAATTCATATTTGCCATTTCATTGGATTAATTTTTTTTGAATTTAAAAACATGAATATTTGGTTACTTCAGTGAAGGGTATATTAGACGCGGCACTGTTGAATTTAACTTGTTTTCAATAATTTTTTTTCTATTAAAAATGTCAAAGTTACAATGCGAAATTTTGGATTTTTTTTAAATCAAATGTAACAAACCGTTTTTTATTAATGCTCTTATATATTTTGTCGTCTGATCCTCCCCCTTTAGCAGATAGAGAGGCACTACGGAATTCTTCAGATGTGTTATTATCATCTTCTGAAACCTCTGTACTGCGGCGTCAGGGCTCTTTAATACAGCCCATAACTTTCACCCTTATCATGAATATCATTTCCCTCGAATTTTGTTCACTTTCACTGGGATAGCAATTACGAATGAATTCCTTGTTAAATCCCCTTATCATAAATAATTTTTTTCCCTTGTTTTGTTCACTTTTTTGCTTTAATCTGTTCACTTACTTTTTGCTGGCGAACACAAGTATTTTATCCCCAAATTTTTTTTTTACGCCCTCATATGCAAATACAAAACTTTTGACAAAAATATCATAGAAGAAAAAAAAAAAGAAATAATTTTTTATATTCTATTAATTTTGTTTGTTAAAAAAGGCATCTGCCATTTGGATTGAAAAAAGTTTTATTTAAAAAATATTAAATTTTCCATCCCTGAGATTAATGCATCTGTATCAAGAATGATTGAAAACAAGATATTGCGCATTGTGCATGTTTTTTCATTGTTAACCAATATCAGCTGTTGAGTATGATGTTGGTGCAGAAATATACAGAAATTAATTTAAAAGCAAAATTTGTGACATCCGGGGTTTCTTAAAAACGGTGAAAAACAGTTAACAGTTTCGGGACCCTCACAGCCAATGGTCAAAGTCACCAGTGGTGGTTAAAAAATATCATTTTGGATTAAATTTCTTTTGAAAGTTAATCTTTATTCATGCTTAATTTCAATTTACGTTACTGTGCAAAATGCATTAATTTTTATGATATTCTCATGGAAAGTTTTAGAAAAATTATTTACTTAGTGCAATAAGACCAGGACCACACACGGCAGGTTTATTTGGGCAATTCTTTCTCAATTCTCTTTAAAAATTATCGTTTTGTCCACACATAAATTTTTTGTTTAGGCAATTTTAGCATTCTTATTCTAGGTCTGTTCAATAACTAAAAATTTTGACGAATTTGTACCAATTGTTACTGGAAAGTGTTCATTAACTTGAAAATTTTTGCAACGAGAGAGCGTCAAAAAGAGTAAAAAATTCAGAGAAACAAAATGTTTGCAAATTTTTACTTGCAAGAATTATTCAAACAGCTGTTTTGTGTTTATGTTTACAAATCAAGTTTTCTAAAAGAAGTTTAAAATAAAAATATTTTGTAAAATTTAAGTAAATATAAACTTTTAAGACTCTAAAAAGTGTTAAAAAAATTAGAAATCAATTTTAGTTTAACTGAGGATCAACAGTAAAATGTCCAAAGCAGTTGAACTAAGTAAGACAGAATCTGGTACGTCAAGGTTAGAAGATGTTGACTGTATTTGTATATATATTCAATGAATATTATTCATATATTACAATACTACTTCAACTTGCAAGTTTTGACTGGTAAAGTGTTCATTTACTTTTTAACATTTTTGAGAGATATTTTGCAAAATTCCTTTTTACTCTCTCGTTGCAAGTTTTTGCACACACTTTCTGTCATTCATTCAGCCTTCAAGCTACCGGTCTTCTTTTTTTACATCTTTATAAAAAATACAAAGAGAGAACAAAAGAGAATTGCCGAGTACGAGCAGGTTGGTACCCCTTTCCATTCTTCTTTCCTCTCTCTCCTACAAAATCAAGAATTTGCCAACTAAAATTGCTGTGTGTGGTCCTTGTCCTTTTTCATCAGACGCTACTCTGAATCTTCAGTGAATTACTTCCAAATTTTGTTAAATTCCTTCCCAAAACTCTCATTTAGTCGACTGGTATAACGATATAAATATTCAAATGTTTGGGCAGAAAGTAATATGCTTTACCTCTTAGTACTTATTGTACAAAGTCAGTAGTTTTTTCTAAAATTTTCGATGAAAGTATCATGGAAAATAATGCATTTTGCATTTAAGCACGAATAAAGATTACATTTTGTTAAACTTTATAATTCCAATTAACTTAATATGTTGTGTAAAAAAATAAAATATAAAAATATGAAGTGTGCTGCAGCTGGTTGTAATAATACCAATAATTCAAAATCGTGTGAAATGAGGTTTTTGGTGTTTCCATCTAGGAATGCGCAATCTTGTTTTCTATCATCCCTGCACCTGTATCACTAAAAATATTTAAAATTTTATTTAGGTTCCTGCAAGTCCACACAAAAAGGATTTACTTAATGTTTTAGATCGTGTACCAACATTTGTACAATCACTGCAATTTACAGTTAAGGATCATACAGTTGGTCCATCAGCTACTTATGTTAAAGTAGATCATGTTATCAGGGAAACCAAAAACTTAATGTGCGTTATCAATAGTGTTGTGACAAAGTGCCTAGAATGTGCTACCAAGGTAAATCAATCGAATGATTTTTTCTTTTCTGTTTGTATTTTTCTTTTATATTTTTTAACCGAAAAGCGTTTAAAAAACACACATCCTTGCACGCATTTGCTGCAGCAATTTCATAATTAAGAAAAAAAATTAAAAATTAAAAAACTAGACTATTTTGAATGAAAATTATTAAAATTTGATATTGAATCGACTTCAGTTGTGTTAACGCCACAGCAATTAGTTCCTATGAGCCAAATACTCTCTCTCTCTCTCTATTTCTCCCTCTTTTTCTATCTCATGTGCCCCATTTCTATATGTCTCGCATCGACAAACAAAATGTCACAAACAAGAGTTTCTGTAATTTTATAAAACTTCTGTGAGAATTATCACTCATTTTATTGCTTTTGACGTAATTTATTGCAAAGGTGGGAATACGAGTACCCAAATATTGCAATTTTATTAGTATTCCTTGTTAACAAGTTACTTTTGTGTCGAGTATAGAAAATTTTTAAAGGTGATGCCACATAACATTTTTATTCAAATTCGCTCAGCAGATGTTATATTCCAAATTGTCAAAATTTACTTCAATTTACAATTTGCATCGGAAAACTTAGTCCATTTTAAAAAAGTTTCTTTTCAGAATCACAAATCCTGCACCAATAAATAAGAATTTAAATAATGATGACCGAACTCGCTGTTGCGGTTACCTTGTAGTAACAAAACGTCATACAAATAAAGCCGTCATTTGAATCATTGGAATATTCCAATAGAGATGTAACAGGCCTGCATTTCCTTACATTCAATTACAGAAACACTTTTTACTCACAAATCGAGAAACCGTGGAATTTTTTATCCACAATTTTCGCATGAAGTTACAGAAACGGGGTGGATTGCTGGCCTATTTGCTCCTCATGCCCTGCTTAAATTATAACTTTTTCATATATTGATTTCCAGATAAAAATGTCTGTGTATGTGCCTGTTCACTAACCGATTTGTTAGAAATTTGTCACATATAATTTCTGTACTCCATATTTCTATGATTAAGTGGGCCAGACAAACTTTTGCTCAAAGTTTTCAATAGGACTTAATTAAATTGCTGTTTTTCAATTGAATTCTCTGAAATTGAATGACTTGAGCGAAATAAAAATAATATATTGCCGACAAATTTATTTGTGTTACTCAAGTTTTCTTGCGGAAGTTGCTTCCAGAAGTGACTTAAGCAATTTTTTGTAAACACGTACAAGGTGGGCTAAAAGAAGTCATCCGATGTTATTTAGCTCTCATTTTTTTCTAAATGAAAATGAAATGTGTGCCGCTGCTCCATCCTGTTGGAACCACATGTCCTCCAGTCCAAATCGTTCATGGAAGCGATAGTTTTGCTTGTTCACGTACTCGCTGAGGCGGAAATAAGCCTCGCCGCTCATTATGATTTTGGTCGAAAAATCGTCCACTTCGATTATTCCGCGTTGTTGGGGAGTGCATCGCTCCATGACTTGTTCACTTCTATTCTACATCTCTCTAGTTCACAAATGTCAAAACAGATTTGGCATTGGCCGCCATTTGCAACAATAAGAGCATCTTCCAATAGGCTGATTTCTTTTAGCCCACCTTGTATTAGCAGTCGACTTCCAGAAGTTAATTGCAGCAATTATGTGGAAAAGCGTATTTGTTGCTTGCTGGAAGTAACTTGCAGAAAAAGTCGGGTAAATGGTTTTCGTTTTGTATTTTGTTTTGAGTTATTTTCCAAATTCACAAGCATAAATACGTTTGGAATAGTGGAAAAACACATTTAGTAATTCAAAAACAATAAAGTTATTCTGAATTAACACAAACAAAAGACTATAAGAATAAAATTAAAAAACAAGAAGAAGAGATCAAAAGGAATTGCATAACCTCCGAACTCAGTTTGATCAAGAAGTAAACTCTACTGCAAACTGTACTCACATTGTGTGGAAACAGGTCTGCAATTTCTTGTTAGCTAGTCTATTGTAATACCTTGTACAAACTACTTCTGGAAGCCGACTTCCGCAAGTGACTTGCTAAGTGGACACAAGGCTTAAAGAAGCTAAAGAATATTTTGGAAAAAATCCTTTTGGTTTTTGATGACGTTGCAGCAATTGTAACTAAGGTAAGGGTGGTTCAATTGAGGCTTCTATTTAAAATTATTAAGAAAGACATACGTCATACGAGTAATTATAAGATTTGCCTCACCAAACTAGTTTCCTTGTGTACGGCGTTAATTTCATATATTCTGTAGGTATTTGAAATTAATAAAAATTGAATCCTGATCATAAAATATTTTTGGTATGAATTTTAATACGATGATAACATTTTTATTTCTTTATAATTTTTTTTATTTAATTTCTGTACGATACACATTTTTAATTTGTAATCAAATATTTTTGTTCGCATATAGTTTTTTTGGATCAGAATTCATACCTTTTGTATTGTATGACAAAATCCTCCATGTGAACTTTTGCTTGGGGTCTTAAAAAATAGCAAATACTCGTAAAAATACCAACCAAAATACATAATTTTTATTTGCTTGAGATTAAAATTTTTATTGATTACCAGGCGCTATAGTTCACCTTTTTGAAATTAATTTTGAAATATTATTTTGTTGGAACTACATATAAGTATGTATTACATGCATTCATACATGCATTTTTATATTGATTTATTGACCTTTTGTTTGGTAAGCTGTAATGCGCTACTCTTTATAACACATTATTGCTCCTTTATTGCAACAATATTGTCATATCTCAAAATTATATACTTTTTGAGTTAATAATATATATTTTGTTCTACATTGGACTTCCGCCAAATCAGCCATTCGGCTTTTCTACTGAAGACGTTAGAGAGATTCACAGATATTAGACAGAGACTGATGAGTTCTCGGAAGCTTTACAATATGTGTACCTGAAGGGCCGATCTACGGAGAGTACCCTTCATGAGGTAGTTATGGTCATGGAGGGATCTGTAGAGAATAAACAGTACACTTTGGGAGTATTCTTAGATATAGAGGGCGCTTTCAATAATGTGTCTTTGACGGCCATCGAGCATGCTCTTCGGGCTTTTGATATTGAGGAATACATCAGAACCTGGATAGTGCAAATGCTAGAGGTAAGGTATGTCAAGTGGGGGTAAAAAGGCACAGTATAAGGTGGGGTGATCTCTCCTTTACTGTGGCTTTTCTTTTAAATCTTAATTATTTAGATTCGGTATCGGGAATGTTTATGGACGTGATAAGTGATATAAGGACCAGTGTCTTATGATTAGTCAGCAACTGGGCTACAGACTGCGGCTTAGGAGTTAACCCAAGCAAAACAGTGCTGATTCTATTCACCACAAAGAATAAAAGTACGTAAAGGGTTCAAAGATCCGGGTGCTTGTGCACTAGTCCTTCAGGGGCTCTATTTATACTACAGCTTATTCTCCGTCTAGTTTGTCGGCATCAGACTGGTTGAAACATAGCACGTATGGGCATTCTAGGATTCTTAATCGGATTCATCGGGATCTTAGGGTTCATACCGATTACATAGCCCTCATATGGACTTTGATAAGCTTTTTAATGTCATTTTCCTTTCCAAACAAGAGTGGAAACGAGGCACACATGAAAACACTGCCAGATCTAAGATGATCTGAGCTGTAGGCTGTGGAGTCTACTGAAGAAACTTGACATACGACATTCGACTCCCAGACAAGCCATTAGGTAGGCATGTGGGTCTCTGTACAACAGGGGAGATTACGGTAAAAATAGACATTTTTATAGATAGCCAAGCGGCTTTCCTACTACTTCAACTATCGAGGAAAGGCGAATACCAAATGGTAAAGTCTAGAGACGTGAAAGGTTACGCATCAATTATGCCCTCACTATGATTAGTTGGTGAGCAGGAATTAGAAAGATATTTCCAGACTGGTGGCTCTGATAACTGGTCACTTAACCGTCGGCACTCACGCCTGCAGGCTGGGACTATCACAGGGTGGATCTAGGTCACATTATTAATACAAAGTCTTGGCGAGTATGTAGGTGGTTTAAAACGGAATCTTGTGCTTCTAATTGAAGCCAAGCAGGAAGTCACGCAAACCAACACATTGTGCTTTATACTGAGTAAAAACCGATTTCCTGGGAGACAATATGTGCGATCCCGTACTCTACTAAGAAAAATTGTAAAAAACATAGAGGTAGTCGCGGATTTTACTCATAGCTGAGCTATTTATTTCAATAGCAACCTGAAGACAGCAACAACAAACAGATTGGTATACTAAACTTTTCTGCACATTGCCTAGGGACAGACAGACAGGCGGACTTTATAGGCTGGTAGATATGCGGTGTAGAAACTACACCTTCTAACTTACAGTGAAGGGTATAAAAATGTCCATAAAGCTATTCAAACTTTCAACAGTATTCATCTTCAAATTGCTTTGCTTGGGATATGACTATGTTGCAATAAAGGACCGATATGCACACATACATTTTTAAATAAGTTTTTTTTTTTTGTTGTTGCTCTAATATAAAAAGAACCATTAAAAACTAAAGACGCTAGAATTTGTACTTTTTGATTTTTGAAAGCCTACAAGCAGAGCAATAGGAAATTTCATTAAGAATTCTAAAACAAGTATGTACACACGCTTATAGGCATACATATTTACACACACGAATACATTTGCCCTTATTACGTTGAAATCAGCATTTCCGTTAATCTTAAATAATGGGCCTTTTCGAACTTTGACGCGATCATATTGTTGAAACGGCATCTGTTGAATTATTTTATCAAAACACATGAACAGAAATATGGATCAGGAACAACCAAAAATAATGAAATTATTTTATAAAAATGGGAAACAGTGTCGCTGACTGAACTAATGAACGTGTTGGTCATTGGAACAAAGCAGAAAATATAAATTTTTCTGAATTTCAAATAATATAAAATTATCAAAAATTTAGTAAAAAAAACCGCAGTGGCAAACACGGTAAGCGCTTTCCGCAGCACCCATTGCTATTATATCAAGTTAAACGTTCGTTCTACCTGTCTCAATCCATAAGAATTTTACAAATTTAGAAGCTTTTAGCCAAACTTTCAAATTTTGAAACTCATTTGTGTATATCAAAATAATATTTTTGTTGAGGTTTTGAGAAAAAGAAGTTGGAACAGGGTGCTCAAATCTGTGAAAGAGGAAAAACCGAAAAGGTAGGGATACCGATAGATGTCAAAGGGAGAAGATAAAGTAGCAGATAAGAAAATTGAGAAGTGAAAAGAGATAAAGAAAATAATAGATTAGAAGAAGAGTCCGTCACTATCTAACAACATGCTGTTTCTCACTAAGCCATGCAGAAAGGCTTGGCAAGCAGCAACTGCTCACCAAGGTTGAGTTCACGCTAATTTCAGTGCTGGACAGAGGCAGAAAAGTTGTTCCATATTCTCGTTCTCGTCCTGACTACTTCAGCAGTACTCATTTGATGACAGATGCAGTCTGGACTGAATGCCGCTCGCTATTTCGCACATCCATTTGGTCTGTGCCCTATGCACAAAGATATTCTTAGTCCCCTGTGTACATTCACAGAGAAGGATACAAACACAAAATAATTTAACTTCTTATTGGTATTTTGTTTTTAGAAAACAAAATATTAATCTTTATTTGTGCTTAATTCCAGGAATTGTGTTGAGTTATTTCAACTTTATTCTTTTACTCATGATATTCTCATGAGTTATTTATTCAGTACAATAAGTACTGAAGGGGATAGCATATCTATATATGGACAATTTCGTCAGACGCTACTCTGAATCCTCAATAGGTTACTCCTAACGTTTCTTTCAAACATTAGAACCTTTATATTGTAAAAGCAATTGACTAAATGAGAATTATTTGTCAATAGTTCCGAAAAGATTCAAATATTCAAACAAAAAACACAGTAAGCATTGAACTGAATAAAAAATCTTTCCAACTATATTAGAAAACTTTACAATTTGACATTTGCAACAATGAATGGGTCGACATAAGTAAAGAAATAGGTCAAAAAAATGGAATCGATATGGAATGAAATTGATTGCAATTTATAGTGTTTTGTTTGAAGTCTGCAGTCTACAAATTTCACTGCAAGATTTGACTGATCCCATGATATATATTTATTCGGGTATAGGTTTTCCAATAATTTTTAATATGAAATTGTATTGAAAGTCCAGAGAAAAGCTGCCCCAGTTCAATTTTCTTGTTTGTGTTAATTTCATATCAAAGTTTTATTTTGCATAATGTTGCGGGGACCTCTTTTTTACAATTTATCATGGTGATGATACTGAATAATGCATGATTGAAGTCCCTCCTGTCAAAGAGATATCAAAGTGTCGAAGAGAGATCAAAAACGGAAAAATTTTATGGGCTTCGCTCTTGCACACTTCTTTATATCACTCACCGTTAATAACTTTTGGCAGGAGGGATCTCAAAAGCAATAACAAAATTTTATTTTTGAAGTTACCTGGTTTTCTTATACCATGCAGCTTATCTTTTTAATTACTTCATTTTTAATAAATCAGTTAATTAATTCTTGTTTTTTTTTTTTTTTTATTTAAAAAGTTTTTGTTGTGAAATTTATTTTTGTTAAAAATTTTATATGCGCAAAGCGGCAAAAAAAAAGTGTATTTTTATTGAAAAATCTTTAAAAATATGGACCACCAAACACCTACATACATACATATATTTCTTTTCGAATTTTATTTCATTTCAAAATCTTTAGTACAACTTGGACTTTAACAGTGTTGCCGGTGGCATTACAGCTGGCAGTATGGGTGCTGATGATTGCAGTGGTGGAGCCATGGACTCAAAGGGCACTAGTAATAGTAGTGAAGGCAGCATGTGACATTATGGTATGGCTCGCAGAGCCAAAGGTGATACGCGTCGTACACGTGTTTCATTTTTACTTTTCTGATTGTTATTCATTGAAACTCTAGCTGTTGCAATTTTCAAAATCATTGTTATTTCTGATCACTTTTATTTATTTTTAATGGTGAATTTAAAACTGAGTTCTACTAATATATTTTGTTAATTAAAATATGCATTAAGTTTGCCTAAAGTACGTTTTAACGCTGTAAGTATTTTAGTTAACACCCAGCAAGCATTTTCGAGTAGCGATCGGCCACGATAGTGTATTTCGAACTGTGTTAAAATGGTAGAGATGACACACCATTCGCTACGTCATGTGAATCATATAGTGACATAAATTATACTCGTGTAAAAATCAACAAAATATAATTCAATATCAATAACCATCAGGGCATTTGTGAAGTGATCGTGCTGGTCAAAAAATCTTCCAAAATGCTGGCTGGGCATGCATAGGTAATCATGTGTGTATGCACACACATCCTATTTATAATTTTTGTAGAGGACAAATTATTTGTTTTTTTATTTTTTTATTTAATCAATTAATTGTGGAAAAGCAAGCTTTTTTACTGTTAATAACATCGGAATGATAATTATCAATTGATTCCAGTTACAGTGTCAAAGGCTTCAAAAATAACGACTATTTTGATAGACTCGATTCACCTAAATGTCCGCCAACATTTTATAAAAAATTTCTTTGGAGCCCAGTGAATGAATTCAACCTTACAGCTTGCTTTTGTTAATGCGAACGATAGCTTTTTTCGTACATTTGTGTTGAAAACAATAACATTTCGTATGTGTGCTGTCAAAAAGGGACTATCGTTCGTGTTTATTTGATCAGGCCGTTATTGTTTAATTTGTAATCGCCCAGTTTTGCTTCTTCTGATTAAAAAAATATCATTTATTTATGGCTTAACCCAGGCGAATTCATACAAACGTGTTTAAAATATTTGTTATTTGTTAAGAAATACATCTCTGATATATGGACATTATACAATAATTTGAGAAAATAGGAAAAAAACTTGAAATTCACACATGTTTTTTTGACGTCACTTTGTATGAATTTGCTTAGCATTAACCCCGCTTTTAATGGGTTTTAGCCAATGTTAGTCACTGAGAAGCCGGGAATGCATCAATTACTTCCAAAATTATATGAAAAGAATGCTAAAAGTTTTAATTCTTTACAACTGAAACAGCAACAGATATCAGGATATAAAAGTTGCCATAAAACAAATTAAATTCGGTCGTGCCGAATCTTATATACCCTTCATTGTTGTAGCAAAATATTATTACTTTAATATTCGCCCATTATTGTTAAAAATAATAAATTAAAAAAGATTTGCAATGAAAGGGAAAATATTAGTTTAAATTTTTTAAATACTTCTTCTTTCTAGAAGCAATGAGATACTCATTCTGCAATGGACCTTAAAGATGTTGCGGTACAATCTAATAAAATAACGCACAACTGACAACTGTTAAATATTAAAAAAATAAACTCTAATTGACTTTAGTTAAAGTAAATGAGAAAGTGACTAATAACTTTTTTCCAATATCACAAGTTCCCAATAAGATAACTGCTATGATTACCGATTACTTTGAATTGCTATAAGTACATAAATTTTTTGTCATTTCAAATAATAATAATTCAAATTTTATATTTGTTCTGTCTAGGGACCAGGGAAAAAGTTCAAATAATCGAGATTCATGTTAACGAGAGTTCAAATTATCAAGAGGGAGATAGAAAAATATTCAAATTAACAAGAGTTTAATTAAGTAGGCATAGAAACTAAAGCAAACGATTTTATGTTTTGTTTGTTTCAAAAACAGAAACAAAATCAAATTATAGAGTGTAGAAAAACCAAAATTCAAATTATAGAGCGTTGGCGGACAAGATGTCATTTCTATACAGCAACGCATATAAACTAAAATAAATGAATGTTTTATTTATTTTATATTTTGTATAAAACACAGCACAATAAAATAATTCAAATTACAGAGCGTAGAGCCAAAAAATTCAAATTATAGCGCGTCAGCGATCAATATGCCATTCAAATAATTTCTAATTAACGAGGGGACCAAATTACATAGATTTTTTTCTAATTATCGAATGTTTTTCAAGGGACCTGGAAAATAGTTCAAATTATAGCGAGATTCACATTATCAAGACTCGACTGTATTATATTTTTGTGTATTAAAAAAAATTGCTGCACAAGTTGCCACTTTAAATGGTTAAATTTATGAGCAGCACAAACATGCGTTTAGCGTTTATTCAAATTAATTTAAAATTTTTGAAATAAACATAACGCTAAAATAATTATGTGTTTAATTTCAGATAAAGAAATTCACTTTAACGGCAAAATTCAAAATATACCCAAAAATTCTATCTGGCTTCCCTTTTATATGCCCGCTTACACACAGCGTAAAAATTTTAATAAAAAAACAAAAACAGAAATTAGTGAAAAGCCAACATTTCAGTTTTATTTTTGTATTTTCTGGGTCATTTGTAGACCGATTGCATAGGTTTTTGGGGGCAGACATTATGACGAACCACGTACCACGTTTTTTTTTACACATTTTGCAAGCCAAAGACACAATAAACCTAATCAGAAAATGACGAAAAAAATAGAGGTAGTCGCTGCGAAATGTGGAGACCGATCGAACTGACTTTCAATAGACAGCAACAATTGACAAATCGGTATGTTAAACTCTTCTCTAGGTCATTTCAACAACTGAATAATAGGCAATTTACACGGCCTATTATGCAAAATCCAGTTTATAGGAGATTTTGAACCAAATCTAGTTCATTCTGACTAGATTTCCCATACAAAACAAAATCTAACTTGTTACTAGATTTTAATAAAATTTAGTCATACAACTTAGGTTTTGTTATTAATACGCCAAAAAAAATACGACACTGCACAAGAAAATGAAGCTTAATGCAACTCATTGAACAGTTTGTTTTTGTTAAGAAAATTAAATCTTGATTTATGTTAAGATTTTGAAAAAGATTTCATATCAAATCTAATACGAGTAGAATTCGGTTCAATGTAAATGCACTATAAACAGACAATGAAGGGTATAAAAATTGTTTTACAGGTAAAATATAAGCCATTATTTGCTAAATATGTACAAAAATTGTAACAGATTATCGCTCCTCTAAAAACTGACTTGTCAAATTTGAACGCCCTACTTGGAAATAAAAGCCATTGCCATAGCATGTTCACACGAGACAAGATTCGCTCTCTTTTGAGGGTTCACAACCCAATCTCGAATGAAACTGGAAGATTCGCAATACAAAATTAAGTGAGCGAATCTGCAGGTTTCATTTTGAAACTCCTGTGAAACCATGAAAATTTAGTATCATCCCTAGTTTCTATCGCTAGTTTATCTTCATTAGCTGTCAAACAAACAAATAATATTGTTTGCAAGCATTTCATTGTAAATATTAGTAAGAAACAAAGGAAAGAGTGTTAAATTGCTTAGTTATAAAAATAAACAAATAAAATAAAAAAAATAAATAAATTTTTTATAAATTATTATTTTTTCTAAAAATACATATATTTATATTTTAAAATTTACATTTTTTATTAATTTCGAAACTAAAAAAAAATGGGGGCAAATGTGAAACAAGAAAAAACAAAACAAAGCAACTGTCAAATGAAACTCATTATGTGTCGTCTGAACGCAAATTTTCACAATCGAGGTTCAGAGAGCGAAACCAGCATTGAAACTCGTCGTGTGAACTTGCTATTAATGCGTTTATTTGCAATTCAATTACCAACCAGATGAATTTATGATTGCGGTGACTGTTAATTTTGGCAGAGTTGTGTTTAGGAACACGTGTCATTGTCGTGTATTTAACTGATAAATAATGAAGTTATCCTTCGAACACAGTCGCATTCTGGGTTTTTTTTTTTTTTTTTTAATATGTCACACAGAGACATCAAATTTGACAGTTAATTAAAAAGTAATCAGGTTTTTAAAGTTGGGCTCTGGCGGATGAATGAAATGGAAATGGTTAGCTGTGCCTGTCTACCATAAAACACAAATACAAGGGCATGAAGAAATGAAAACGAAATAAATTTCTTTTAGAATTAAAATTAAAATATAAGATTATTAGAAACAATTAATAGTTCTGTTGTGTATGAGAAGCTGTTTGCTGTAAAAAATAATCACCCTTATCGCGAATCTCTAGGGAATAATTTGTTTATTCCCATGAACAATAATTTGGTATCGTCAATTGTTAGGGAATAAAATACATTTTCGAAACATATGTGGCAAGTCGAACATACTATTGTGAATTGATGTAATTTAATTTTTTACGTGTTTTTTTTTTTTTTTTTTTGTAATTTCCTTAATAAATTGTTATTATTCAATAAAATGCATAATATTTCGCTCCGATTTATGTTATTAGAAGAAGAGAAGAAATTATTGGAGGAAATAAAAAGACGGAGTTTAAGATACGCATCAAATCCTATTGTGTTTACCGGAAACAACGTAAGTGAAAACATGAAGAATTGTTAACATTATGTACATATACTCGTATGTACATATAAATAAATTCTTTGCAGGTTCTAACAACATTTTCTAGCTAACAAAGCAGCTTTTAAATACCTTTTAGATATATTGAACCAGAACTGCATACAAAAAATTAAAAAAGAAATATTCTTTAGAAAGATACGAAATCTTAAATCTAAAAAACAATAAATCACATTTGTGTTATTTTTGGTTGTACTTCATGTATCGCAAAAAATTTTAATAAACAGTCACTAAAAGGCAACAAAATTTCTAATTCACAATTAATATACTTTTTTAAAACTAAAAAATTATCACATTCTTACATGTTTACAGTCCGTCATTGCTATTAGATTGCTTGATTTTCAGTTCCTCTAATTTTATTTGCCGCTGCAACAATTCTAAATGTTATTCCCAAACAAAATGTTTGTGAAAAATGTCACAATACTTTTGGGAAAAAACTCACGGGAATAAAAATCGGCGATACCATAATTTTTTCGAACATGCGAGTTCAGTTAAAAATAATTCACGATTGCAACTTTAGGGAGAAGCGAAATATTTCGAGGGAAAAAATATTCACGATAGGGGTGAATGTTTAGGATGGATCAACTTCCTTGTAAAAAGCCAATAGCCATACGTATACCCACATTAAGTGTATTAATTATTTTAAATTTTCATAAACAAAATGTATATCTTTTGCCGATTGAAATTTGTTTTTGTTATAAAGGGTGTCCCAACAAGAACGCAAGATTTAAATTTTAAATAAATGAGTGATGCAGCAATTGAATTATTTCTCTGGCTGTTTGACATGTGGCGCCGTCTTGTTGAAACCACAAGCCCTCCACATTAATTTCTTCAATTCTAGGCAAGATAAAACTGGTTATCATTTCACGATACCGAACACCATTGACTGTTTGCGCTTGACCTGCCTCATTTTCATAAGAAAAAGGTCCAATGATTCCTCCAGCCCAAAAACCACACCACACAGTGACACGTTGAGGATGCATTTGCTTCTCGTGAATCACTCGAGGATTTTCCTCACTCCAAATGCGACAATTCTGCCTATTGACGAAGCCATCAAGATGGAAATGGGCCTCGTCACTGAAGATGATTTTATCGGCAAAATCAGCATTTTCATGTTGTCTCTCCAATACCCAATTAACGAACTCCCTTCGCTGTCCATGGTCATTTTTTACTAACCTCGTACCTTCTACTAGCAAACAATAACAATTGTTCAAATGTCAAATAATGACACTTCGAATGGCGCCAAATTTAAATATTGCGTTCTTGTTCGGACACCCTTTACTTTGTCTTTTTTATTACTTTTCCTTATGAATTTTTTTTTTTTTTTTTGCATTTTTGCAACATCAGACAATTAACATCGAAACAAATTTCATTTTCTTGTATATGAGTGTCTTATGGAAGAATGCAACATAGATATTTCCTGTCTTATTCTGTCTTTGACGCCTTTGTGCTAAACTGTAATTGAGAAATTAGTTCTTCATATTCTTTATAAATTAAGTCCTCAATTTTGGGCATTGGCCGAGGGAAGTATTTTTCTTTTAATATTCAGCTTAATTTTCTTATGATTTCCTAGTTATAGCAAACTAAAGAAAATATATCGCATATATAAGTAAATGTGTATGTGTGTGTAATGGATGTATTATAAGGAAAAGAAAAACAAATAAGTATTTATAATTAATTAGATTTACTTTATTTTTCAATTTGTGGAACGTAGAGCTTAACAATATTACCTCAATGGTTGTTTATAATTGTAGTCTTGAGTACAACATTTAAAACAAAAATTATCAAATAATATAAAAGAAATTATATTAATAATATAACATATAATACATATACATACATGCATACATACATACATAACAATGTATAATCACAACTTAAGTTTATATTCATACAGTAAATATTAAAAAAAAAATAAAATAAAAAAATAGAAAAACAAAAACACAAAAAAATAAAAATAGAATCATAAGAGCAGGGGTTTTCGTAAAACACTTCGATTTCAAATAGTGCCCATTTCAGAAAAATAACAGTCCCGTCACAGAATTAAATTTCTTTCGAAAATGGTTTCAATTGCTTAAATAGTTTCCACAGAAAACGAAAAATTTTATTTTACGACGTGAAATTTGTATTTTTTTAAAGACTTGAGTTTTAGAAAAAATTTTAAGCTGTTGTTATTTGTATTGTTTTGCTTACTATTAGCCAAAAACTCTACTTTTATTTCACAAAATTTAATCTTTATTTGTGCTTGAATTCCAAATTATGTTGGTGTGCAAAATGCTTGTTTTTGACTGATATTCTCATGGAAAGTTTTAATACAATAAGTACTGTTTCATCAGACGCTACTCTGAATCTTTAGTAGATTACTCCCAAGTCTTGTTGAATTCTTGCCAAGACATTCGAATACTTATTTCATTATACGAGTACCAATCGACCAAATGAGAATTTTAGTCAATGGGCAAACATAATTTGGAATTAAGCATAAATAAAGATTAAATGTTGCATCTTCGATTTCAAAAATAATTGATGATTTTTATGAATACATAAACGAAATGAAACCAGTTTTTTTAAGAAATTGCCCCCACATAATATTTTCACATGGTATTCTGCCAAATTGCAACACATGAGTTACGTGTTCTAAGTAACGAGTAATAATCTTCAGTTATTCTGCCCATGGCAGAAGTATGGACGTTGAAGCATTCAACACAGATGTAAATTTTTTGCTCTCAGCTTTTCTTTTTCGATATCTGTCAAAATTTGCTTACTTCCTGTGCAGCCATTATTTTTATGCTCAAAATACACAGAGAAGTGCAAGTGTATAACCGGATCTACTTTGAATTTCCTCATTTTTTTTATTTGACACACACGAAAGAGCTGATTCTGCCGACGTTTTGCTTTACTGCTAGTGTAGATGGTGGGTTAAAATTCTTCAAAATATTTTAAATCAAAAGCGAATATAAATTTTGTTTCATGAAATCGCAGCGTTTTGCACTACATCTTCTATAAACTTAAATGAATAAAAATATATCTATATTTATGTACTTCGTATGAGTATCTAGTTATATGTATTTGTATTTACTACGTAGGTATGTGTAAGCATGTGTGTATGCAACGAAAGCAACTAGCTAAAGCTGCATACAAAATAAGAAGGAACTTTAATTTTTATTGAATCTTATATTTTTCCTTTACCCATTTCTTTTTAAATATAAGTACGAGTATATAAAAATTTCAATCATATTTTTCTAGATAACACTAATGAATATATCTGTATGTAGGTACAAAATAAGATTTGAAATCCTAGTAGTATTTACTGTGCATGTCTTCTTAGAAATCAAGCTAAATAAAAAGTACATTTCCAAATTGCAATTTATTAAATCATATTATACTGCTTTAGTATTTATCTACTTATAAATTTCAAATTATGTGAATTGAATAATTTTTAAAATAAACATAATGATTCAAATGCATTTATTAATAGTTTCAATCAGTAATAATGCTTGTGGTAAGCTAAGGTAAGATAAGAAAATAATTATATATTTTTGTCAACTTGAACAATCTTTCTCATAAGTTTTTGAAATTAAACGCAATAAAAGATTTGCTTAAAAGATTCCGACAACTTAATATTCAACATCGAACTATGCATTTGTGTTGGTGAAAATATTAAATTGGCTGTTACATATACATACATCAAATTGATTGATATCAATCTAATTTTTATGAGATGAGTGGTTCAATTTTAAGGGCCGATGTTGATTTTGAATAAAACACAAATTATTTAGGAAATTATTGTCATTTCTTTTTATTATGATAACATGGTATGGTTCAATTATGTATGGAACAAAATATCGGCCAAATGGCCGCCACGATTTCGGCGGCACACCTCCATCTGATGGTCCAAATTTTCGATGACGCTGAGGCGTAATTGAGGTTCTATGCCGAATTATCTCATCCTTTAGCTCTTGAATTGTTGCTGGGTTATCGACGTACACCTTTTCTTTCAAATAACCCCAAAGAAAGAAGTCCAACGGTGTCAAATCACATGATTTTGGAGGCCAATTGACATCGCCACCACGTAAGATAACAAGGCTATTGAATTTGTCGCGCAAAAAAGCCATTGTTGCGTTAGCTGTGTGGCGAGTGGAACCGTCCTGTTGAAACCACATATCGTCCAGATCCATATCTTCCAATTTGGGCCATAAAAAGTTCGTTATCATCTCACGATAGCGAACACCATTCACAGTAACTGCCTGACCGGCCTCATTTTGGAAAAAATACGGCCCGATGATGCCGTCAGCCCATAAACCGCACCAAGCAGTTACTCTTTGTAGGTGCATTGGTTTTACGACAATCACTGTTGGATTATCATTCGCCCAAATGCGGCAATTCTGTTTATTGACGAATCACTGAATTTGATTGATCGTCCACTGTTGCCATTTTTGAATAATTTTAACGCGTTGCTCGATTGTGTATCCTTCCATGGTTCAAATTGAGTTAGTCTGAAATTGAGAAATGTCAAATGAAATGCAGAAAAAACTTGACGTTTAGGTGTGGTTCACATTCAACATCGGCCCTTAAAAAATAGAAGAAAATAACTTATTTCTGATCTTGGCATAAAAACCTAATTGGGTTGTTCTGAACATATAAGAAAAAAAAATAGCCAAAACGGCTCTTCAATATGATAAATTTTTTTTTTTCATAAAAACCTAAGTTGGGTTGTTCTGAAAAATTCTTCAATTTGAGAAAAATGTAAAAAGTAGGGGGTAGTAATAGGCGTGACAAATTTTTATTTTCATTAAATTATAACTTGGGCTTTAATGAAAATATAAAATTTTTGGATATTCGATCTTCTTACTCTAAAACATCGTAATCATAGAGTAAAGTGCCGTGCAAGACCGGGTAAAAACAGGTAGTAGATAAATAAGCCAAATACTTACTGCAGCGGCACCTCTCGGGCGGATTTGTGACGCTGAACCTTACACTTGAATTCTATTTAAAATAGAATCTACTTGATATATTGAAAAAACATTTTTTACGATACTAGTACGTTGTTTTACACTTTACATGACGATATGCAATAAGGGGAGTTTGTTTTGAACTATTTTGTTACCGCTTCTTCCATAGGAGATATCTTATAGATATTGGACTAAATGTTTGTGGAATAACGTGATCAAGGAGCTAACAATAAAAAATGCTACGAGTGCTTTGTGCATCCACCGAGAAACCTTATTTCATTCATACAAATTCTAAGGTTCACTTAATGTACGATGTACCACCACACATTTTCAAATCAATTGGAAATGCACGATTTGATGTTTTTAGATAGCTTTTTTAACTAGAATGCGGAAAAGCCACCGAAATGACATAAAACCAAATAAATCGGTTGCTGCTGCCATTCAATTTGTGAATGAAAACAGTCAGTTTAAAAGAAATTCGTCTGCAGTAGCCAATTCAAAGCTTGACAGCTTTTTTGATTGCTTAAACAGCATGCTCTTCAACGATTCCAATCCTCCTAAAAGGAAGACTAAAGCTTTATAATACAACTAGGCAAGTGCTTCAAGAGCTGATTGTGTGCATGAATCAGATTCATTTTGATGTTAACAAAATTTTATCAATCAACGATCTAATTCAAACAACGAATGCCGTCTTATCTTTATAGACATAAATGTTCGAAGAAAATCCCAATTTATTGTGCATTTTGACAAGTCATTTTAAGCAAGATTCGTAGAAAACGTGCTTTCATATATACGTGGCAAAAGAGGACACAGCAAAAATCCTGCGGATAATGAATTTAAAATCACTAATAGAACTCACATCAAGCCGGTATTTCGTTGGTATAACGTATACCTTGGATTAATTGTCACATGAATATAATTAAGCCAACACAAATTTAGATATATCCTTCAGAAACATTCCTTCAGTCAAAAAATTGTGATAATTCCTTTTCTCGAAGTTTGTAAAATTCACATAAAAGTTTATGAAAAGATATTCTAAAAAACAAAGAAATTAAAAACATAAAAAAGTATTGTGGAACAATGCGTAAAATGTACCAAAAACTAAATATATTCTTTTTGGTCCGAAGAGAATAATATTTGTTACAAGCACAGGATATCCATTCTGGTCCTTGTTATGTTACGGAAATATTCTACATGGGAAACGTCCAAATATAAAGTAACAAGTATTCAAAAAATTAAAATTTTAAACCACTAAATTTATAAAAAAAAAAAACAATAAAATCCGCCAAAGAGTAAAATTTTCATTACATGTTTTACTTTTATTTCATACACACAAAGTACGTACAATAATTGCCTTAAAAATGGCAATATAATTCGGTGCGAGTCAGGATAATTTTCTTATTTACAATAATAAAACACATATTTGTACCCTACATTAACATAATCAGTAATATTCAGCTTCGTACATTATTTGAATACAAATTGCTTCTTTTAGTTGTCTACAAAACTGGGCTCGAATCGTTACGAACGTGCGAAAATAAATTACGTGCTACGATAATCGTATGAACTGAATGGAATTACCACATACGATTATAAACTTAACGTAATTATTTTCTTTATTCACAGCAAGGCGAATTCATTTAATTAACAATAGTTGTAAACCTGTCAAAAACTTAAAATTATTGAAATATAAATAATTGAATTAATTTCATTTTTTTAAACATTAAAAATTTAAATAGGTTTTTTTTTTAAAGAAAAAGGTACATTCTTATGTATGTTTCAACTTTATTTTAATAGGTACTTCAGTTGCATACATATATATGCATATCTTTGGTTTTAAAAAAAAAAATTATTGCAGTTTTACTACAGGTGAGCATTTCAATATCTAAAATTCTATCGCTAAAAATTTTAGGCTCATGTTGAATATCTAAATTTTAAGTTTTGCAAATGCCGGAATTGAATTTTTGATTTCAATAGTTGCTTCGAGTTCGACTGCCTCAATTTAGAGCTCCACATTAAGCGTCAACAACTTTTCCTCATAAAGATCTCCATCAGTTTGTTTTTTTTTTTGACAAATTCATTAAATGAGAGTTTTTTTGCCTGCTATTTTTGGTCAGCATAGGCCTGCACCACAGAAGCATCGATAAGTGTATTTTGAAGAAAAATAAATGCAATTATGGTGAGTGTCATGGATGAAGACGCTTTGCAAGGTCATGCCACAAGCATTTGGAGGCGGCTTTCCCTTGAGCGCAATTTGGCATCAAGTTTGTTTTGCCAAGTTTTGGTGTCCATTCATGAACTCTGCCATTACCTCCTTTTGTTTAGGATTAAGTTTATTGTAGTTAGTCCTAAATAAATAACAGCA
This sequence comes from Thelaira solivaga, assembly GCA_947397855.1. Lineage (NCBI taxonomy): Eukaryota > Metazoa > Arthropoda > Insecta > Diptera > Tachinidae > Thelaira > Thelaira solivaga. The sequence goes on from OX377614.1 coordinate 46,172,717, forward strand.
TTATAAAATAATTATTTTTTTCAAGAAAATTACAATTTTATTCAAATTTATATTCAAAAAACTTTTATATGCATTCGAAAGCAATTTAGTTAACGGATGATAGTTCGTAAAAATAATACGTTCAATCTTACGATATCGTGTGTTATAATCTCAATTATTGTGAATTGTTGTACGTTTTCGTATGTTATAATTTCAAAATCACATTTTTACGTGACGAGTTGTACGTGTACGGATGTAACGATTCGAGCCCAGTTTTGAAGGCAAGCTTTTGATTAAAAGAAATTATTTATTTAAAAATTATTTTCAATAACAATTTTATAAAATTTATTTACCGGTTACTTCGGCTGCCATTTCCTTTTTATAACATTTATTTACGTTTTCTTTTTTTAATACTGAAAATATCAACGTTTCTCACATTTGAGTTGATATTTAAGGGTAGAACAAAAAGTTGCATTTTGATTTTGACTTCATTTACGTGCAATCAATTTTTAATTGCGCAATTATTTAATGGAAATTTGTATGGTAAATTGAGCTCAATAAAGGCGATAATTGCGTAAAATGCTTAATTGCTCAATTAATGTGTATGTCTGAACATACATATGTATGAGTATAGCAACCTTACCAGACATGTGTGATAGAAACTAAAACATACTCATGTTGAACCATGTGTAGGAGAGAGATACAAAGTCACACGTACACAAGGTTTCTATCACATTTTTCACAATGTCCTTAAGAATTTCATAGAAATTTTCTTCTATGCTCTGAGATATTTCTAGCAACAATATGAATCAAAGGACAGATCAAATGGGTGATTTGTCCGACGGTTGTAGGTAATGTTGTCCTAAGTAGCAAAAACGGGTCCAAATTAGACCATTACAGTGACAAATATGTGTTCTGCTATCTCTTCATCTTCGTTACATAACCTGCAGAGGTTATTTTGACTGATCTTCATATTCGCCAAGTCCAGTCAGGAATCCCGTGAAAATGCGAATTCCTGACCGGGTCAAGCCAAGTAATTCTTTTGTTCTCTTCCGAGATCGGAATGGCATGAATGTTTTCGCTAAAATTGTCTCTGAGTCTTTTTCTAAGGAATATTACTATAAAGGTCTTTTTAGGGTTGGAGTTCAACCTCACATCCATGCCCCCGTCTGCTACCAAGTTCTGTGCTCTATGAAGTCGATTTGATATGGTATCCTCAATTCTACGACTTATCAGCACAACTATGTCATCAGCATATCCCTGATTCTCATAACCATTACCGCTCAATATGTGTAATAGTTCGTCGACGGCAATGGACCATAGTAGTGGCGAGAGTACGCCACATTGAAGACAACCTTTTGCTGCCTTAAATCTGAGGTTCGCTGATCTCAGGGAAGAATTTGTGATTCTTCCCATTAAGATATTCTCTATCCATCTGTATGCTGTCCCATACACACTTTTGCAGAAGATCGCTCTAGTTATATGAAAGAAATACGTACTGTCGAAAGCTCCCTCAATATCTAGGAAACAGCCAACTGCATACTGCTTGTTCTCCAGTAAGGACTAAATCTTCGGCGTGAGATTCAGTAGAGCGTGTGTGGTTTATTTTTATGTAGAGGTGCTACCATGAGGTACCTCCCTCTTATATACCTATCAACTAATGTTTCCATTGTTTTCAATAGAAAGGAGGTTCGACTCATCGGTCTATACGACTTGGGCAGGAAGGAATATGGATAAAATGAGCCTATGGCCTATGCTATCCTTTCCTCACAAAATATCTCCCTAGCTCTTATCCAATCGTGAGACCTTGGTCTCCTTCCAACTGATAGACTGGATTGATCTTCTAAAATAATTACGGAACATGGAAAATGAACTCTAGCCAGAAGCTCTAAGGCCTCAGAGCTATTGTTCGTAAATGATCCGTCCGGGTTTTTAAGAAGCCCTATAGAGTTAGTGTGGATTTTAGATAGAACCCTATGAACTTTGGAGCAACTGCTTAACTCCGAAAGTCCACTACAGAATTTCATCCAGGATTCCCTCTTAGCTCTTCTAATCTCTATGTTTTACTTCATAAGGGCCTCTTCATTTAGGGTCCGGTTACCCGTTCTTTTAGAGCCTTCTTGTCTCTTGCCGAAGACATTCCACCTGATTGCCTCACATGCGATTTCCAGCTCATATGGATTCCGAACCCTCTTGTTACATCTGTTCACCTATTTTTTTAATAGGCTATTAAAATTTTCCCAGTGAGTCGATCTAGGATCCCTGTATGTAGCATTTAGCTTGATATCAAAGTTTATATCAAATCTAATGTGAGAGTGATCAGACATGGATGTTTCTTCCGAAACTTTCCACTTAATCATGAAATTTCTTAGGAATGTATTGCACAAAGTGATATCCTGTTAATAAATTCGAATAATCACTCACCTCTATGGTTTATGTTCGTGCTGACCCAGGTTGTGTGGTGTGCATTTGCATCACAGTCAATCACAATGTGGTTATTCTCTCTTCTACTGTGATTCATGAGTCTCTGCAGTGTTGAGAAAGAAAGGTCCTCTGAGTCGCGAGGCAAGTAGTTTGAGCCCATTTGCTACCTTCATCTTCACGGCGACTTGATCCTTGTTTGTGTGTTCCGAATCATAAAACAACTCACCCTCACTCAGCCCTTAACGTGATCTTAATATATCTATGGCTCTTGGATAAGAGTGACATTCATGTGACCCCGATTAAATAAACGATCCAAAACTGCCGAAGAAGCCTTGGAGTGTTGGAGGTTTGCCTGGATGCATCTGAGGCCCATTAACTTTTGGAAGACCGCTTCTTAGGCTCCACTTGCATTAACTTGGATCTCCTGCTTGGGTAAATCTGGGTTTACCAAGAGCGAGAAGCTTGATGACCTGAGGTTTGCCCGGCGGCCTTCAAGGGTAGCTTGGCAAGGCTGGTTGATCTTCCCGATAATGGGATTTCTGGAGTCGCTGTCCCCTGGGATTTGGTGACGGCATCCGCTGCTGTGCTCATCGTCCTGGCAGCGGCTGCTACTTCGGATGTCGAAGGAGCGTTGTCATAATCTTTGATAGACACCTTCTCCGGCGGTTGTGGCCGGCTTAGCCCTTGTCTTCAGCCTTATATGGATTTGCGAAAAATTAAAGAATAATTTTCCTTTCTGAGGAAGAATCATCTTCTACAATGCGTCATCAATAGAGAAGGTGACAGATTGTCCGACATCCTTCTTTTTATGGTTCGAAGAACCCGCCAACTCTTTATTGACAGTTCTGCTTTTCCAGTCTGGTCAACATTGTGTTCTGCTCGAGTACATCTTCTGGTGGCAGGTAGGCAATGCAAACGGACGTCTGGGGTATTTCTGATTCCTCGACTAACTTTATGATAGCATTAGGGAAGGGCTTTAGAGTATTTAAGTGCCTCTGACAGCCAAGTTTTTGTTTGGCTGTTGCGGCACATAAGAGACAGCCACCCGTCGCTGAGACAGCTGACTAACATTCAGTTCCTCTTCAGGATGCTTGGAATGTGTGATGGCAGCCTTGCATGTGCTCAACATGTCGCTGTACATAGGTCCATGTCCATTGTCCTGAACACCCATTTGGGCTTTAGGGTTTATCTTTTCTCCACCCTCTGGCAGTTTTCTTACATTTTTTCGCCTGTAGCATCACGTCACTGGGCGAATTATTAGCCGATCTGCAGGTTCTTATTAACCTGAGCTTTTGGGCACCAGTGAAATAATTATTTCTTTTTTGGCCCGTCGCCTCGCTTAGTACGCTTGGTTCCTTAGCATCAGGCTTATCCGTCCACTGGTTTCAGTGGACCCTGAGAGCTATTTTAGAGATTTAGCTCGAAATTTTCGAGGATGGCAATTATGTCTATGACCTCATTTTCGCCAGTACTAACCAGCGAACAAAGTAGAGTATCTTCATCTGACTCCGTTGTTTCGATTTTTATGTTTTTTTTATATTCTCCATAAAAATAAACTTCAAAGGTGCGAATGGATTGGTCCATGTACGCAGAGCTCCAATACGTACATAAGTCTATTTACGCTGGAAGGTCGCCCAGTATTCCAGGGAATGTCTCCGTTAGCGATGCATATGTTTTAATTTCTTGCACTATTCAACCCTCGGCACGATTGCTTGGGAATCGGTTGAGATTTAGTTTTCGGAATCTTTCCAAGAACCTGTCCGACATTGTTTAACCTATTCCGGTATAGTTCCTACTTAAGCTCTCTCACCACGTCAAGGTACATCAACCAAGAGGAAGTACCAATTTCTAAAGAAATCCCATTCACTACTTTTAAAGTGGCTCATGTCTTTGCTAGCATTATTAGCAGAGACGCCAACCAAACTTAACAGGCATACTCGAAGTTTGTGCAAAAAGAACAGAAAGAAATTGCATACCACATTTGCTTTCTATCATCTCTGTATACTCGAGATTAATAGTCAATCCCTTTTTTTCTTCATTTTGAGAACCACAGGGTACCGTGTTTTGAAAACATTTAAGTAAAAATTTAGATTGAGTTAAGGTACTGACTCACTATCCTACACGATCGTACGATTATGTCAAAATAATGTGTGACAGAATTCTGTCCTACTTGACGAAATCGCTTTAAAATGGCGAACTTTATTCCACACTATTATACAAAAAAAGATGCAAAAACATATATTTACTCAGCTTAATACTTTTAAAAGTATTCATTTTCTTCTTTGCCGCAAAATATTTTTTTTTACAAATATGTACAATGAAAAATAACCTAAAAGTTTGTATAAATAAAACATAAGCTTGGTATTGTTGCTATTTTTCTGCCTTGAACATAGGAAATACAACTCTGATCGCACAGATAAAATTTATTTTATGAAAATTTTCATAACATTAAAAAATCGGACACACCTGTCAAAAAGTCTGCTTGTTCAATACACACTATCATACTTTTTTAACACACATGCGTTTTTAGACAAATCGTACGACTAAGTAGGATAGTGAGTCAGTACCTTTAGCGTTAGAATGTAAAATATAAAATAAAAAATTCCATATTTTCTCAAAATTTGAATACGAACTGCTTCTTATTTCAAAGCTCTATTTACTTTTTCTAAACTTTGGTCTCTATTTATATTGTTGTGGCCATGACTCAATATAAAGGTTAACGCACACAGCCATAGATTTTCTTTCAATAATACTCTGATCAGCATATCAAAACCAACACACACAGAGACACACAAAATTTTATGGGAAAGAAAAAATATAGTTTGGCATACACAAGAAAGAAAAAACACAGAAAACAAGTTAAATTCGGCTGAGCCGAGTCTTTTACACCCTTCATTATGCTAACGAAATACGAGTATGCATATTTTTCACTTTCCACATTCTTCTTAAATATCAACAAATATTAAGTTTGATGTCGTATTTACAAAATACGAAATATCGATATAAAAATTAATTTGTATATTAATAAACTAGCCGTTTTAATAAAAAAAGGTAAATAGTAAAACTTAAAAATTATATGAATATATAAGAAAAAAATTAAAAATATTGATAAAAAAATTTTCTTAATAATCCTAAATAAATAATTAATTTCAGTTCAAGAAGCTAAAACTAACAATTTTTATGAAACAATCTTTTCTGAGAAACTAATTTTTCAATTAATAAAAAAAGAAATTCTAAGAAAGATATCCAAAAAATATTTATCATTTTTGCAAACATTAAATTAACGACAAAAATCGAAAAAATTCTCTTTCATAAAGATGTCTGTATTCGTAATGCTATTACACTGAAAGCATTAAAACCCATACACACACATTTTTTAGGTTTCAAAACTGGATTGCACTGATCGGAGTAGTTCAATATTTTTAGTATAAGTTACCAAAATTTTTTTAAAATTTGACTTTCTTTTTATTTTTTATTTTATAAATACTCAAACATATTTTCAAAAAAAAATTTCACAATATTTTCAGTTGTCAAATGCTTAATTGCGTAAACTTAATTGAATATGTGTGAACACCCAAATCAGTCACACAATTTAAAACTTAATATTTAGTAAAAACAAAAAAATTAATGAAATAGCAAATGTTGATTAAAATAGTTTCCTATGAATACGAATTTTTTTTGCTAATCCTAAAATAAATAATTCATTTCATTTAACGAATATCTCTGTTGTTAGATTTTTATTTTTAAAAGCAATAAAATGTTATAAAAATTTAAATGTTTTTATACATTTTTTAAACTAAATTTATTTAATGAAATATTTAATATCAAATAAAAAATTTCAAATTCTTTCAATAAGATTTTTGTATTCGTAGTTCTTTTACACAAAATTCATTTAAAAGACACACGTGCATACACATGTTTTTAAAAGACCGACTGCCTGCCCTACAAGAACAGTGACACACAATTGATTTGTCATTTGGCTAGCAGTATTGATAGAAATATCTATCACAGCGTAGGAAAAAGTTTCTATCATGACATCATCAATACTGACACATATACATCAAGATTTTTTTATTATTATTGAATCTTTCTATAAGAAAATTACAATAAGTATCCAAATATTAACTATAAAAAAAAGAAAAAACTTAAATAATTATTACCAATGTAATAACTAGTTTCCTGTACTCAAATCTTAAGAATAAAAGAAATAGACTATGAATAAATAAAAAAGTTAAATATCTCTTCTAACTAGGCGCAAGATATCACTTCTCTTAAGCCTCTTGTGTCCCTTGAACTGTAATAGGCCTCTAGCGAGGTCATTTGAATGAGTAATCAGTTTGTGAACTTACTTAGTAAAATATTTCCCAATTTCCCCCCGAACCGTTGGAATTTCTAAATCTCTGTGGATATTCTCATTTCTTATATACCAGAGGGCGCAGACTATTGTTCGTAAAATATTCGACTGTCTTCTTTGTAACTTTTGGATGTTAGATGCACACGCAGTTCCCCAAAGCTGAATGCCATATGTCCAAATTGGTTTAATAATGGCTTTATATAATAGAAATTTATATTCCAAAGAAAGAGATGAATATGGACCTATTAGACACATTAGTCGAGCTGTTTTTAGTTTTATGGCTGAGATTTTGGCCTCAATGTGTCTAGATGGATTCTAGATATTTAGTTTGGGTTTCTAACGGAACAATGACGTTATTTATTTTTATTGGTGGACAATTTTCCTTTCTTAGTGTGAATGTCATATGAGCACATTTTGATGGATTTACTTTGATTTTCCATTTATTTACCCAGCCTTCCAGCTGGTTTATATGAGGTTGTAAGTGCTCAGATGCAGTTCCTGGATCTTTGTTCACACTTAAAAATGCCGTGTCATCTGCAAACGTTGACGTGATAGTATGTCGATTTGTAGGCACATCGGATGTATAGCGGGCCAAGTATTCTTCCTTGGGGACGCCTGCAGACATCTTCTTAACTGGTGAAAATACATTTTTTGACCGTAACTTAAATGTTCTATCAGTCAAGTAACTTTTAATCAGCTTATGGGTGTTTGCAGGAAGAAGTCCAGTTACTTTTGTGAAGAGACCATCATGCCAAACTTTATCAAATGCTTGGGAGACATCAATGAACAATGCTGAACAAAACAGCTTTTTCTCGAAGGACGACCTGATGGCAGTAACAAATCTGTGAACCTGCTCTGTAGTTCCATGACCAGCCCGGAGGCCGAACTGATGTTCTGCAATAATATTTCGCTCTGCTAGATGGGGCGTTATTTTCTAGAGGAGGACCTTTTCGAACAGCTTTGAAAGGATGGATAATAAACTGTCTGTATGACGTAATTTGAGTAGCGTCTTTACCCGGTTGAGGGCTTCAATATCAGCTGATGACTTGAACGGTTTCCTCCTATACGTTTTTCTCATTTAAGTTGCATTCCTAGCTGCACAAGTAATAACGTCTGTAAGGTGGTTCAAAGCACATGGTATATCAGACGAGTTCCTTAGAGGGATGTTCTGGGAGAGATGAGAGCTCACATACATTTTATACTTTAGCCAGTTCGTGTATCGGTTCCGATAGAACGTAGGAGATACTTCAGAGTTTATAAAACTATTACGTAGTGTAATTATAGTCGACGAGTGATCAGATGATAAGTCTTCTAGGGGACTAATCAGAAGTTGGTCACGTTTAATATTTCTAATAACAGTGAAGTCAATAAGGTCTGGCTTTTTCGTACATTCTGTAGGCCAGTATGTGGGGTCACCGCCAGATACGACGTCTAGGCTATTTTGAGCAACAGCATTGTGCAGCTACCTACCTCTTGGGCTAATAAATCTAGAGCCCCAGTGGGTATGTTTAGCGTTGTAGTCTCCTGCTGCCAGGAACTTGTGTCCCAATGTTGCGAAGAAACTTTTGAAATTGTCGCTATCAATTATGTGTCTTGGAGGACAATATTCACATGAAATTGTGGTATGAAAATCAGTAAGACTTATAGAGGTTGCCTGAATGTAATCCTTCCCAAATTCTGGCATAACAAAGTGCCTTACGTCTTTACGCACAATGACGGCAGTGCCACCACATGGTTTCCACTTGGATGTTTATTGTCATAAATAATGAATCCGTTAATTCTAAAGCAATTCTTTACAGTAAAGTGTGTTTCGGATACCAAAAGGATGTCTACTTCCTGCCTGTGTAGGAAATTTTCTACCTCGAACCTATGTTGGGATAACCCGTTCACATTCCAGTAGCAAATACGCAACTGGGTCATTTTATTTTTGTCTAAGAAGGGTCTGCAGAATCATGTTCTGATTCCGCATCATCTCCTAAAACATGCCCTGCATATTATTCATAAAATTATTCATGTTGGTCATGAAATTGTTCATTGTCTCCGTCAGCTTGTCGATTGAACTAGAGCTGGTATCGTTAAAGACCTGAGGGCTACTCCTTAGTACTTCGGCATATGAACGATTTTCATGTTGGGCCTATTTGACGTTGGTAAGCCATCGAAGTGTTGTTGGGCATAGTGAATTGCACCGGTGCTCGCATGCCGTTCAGGCCACTCCACTGCATGTTCGCATACACACTTTAGCTACCGCCAGATCAGGTGATCAGGGTGGCATTACCAGGGAATACCACGAGGAGGTAGTGAGATGCTTGGGTAGTTCAGTGAAAGAATCACATTTGGCTATTCCCCAGTGAATAGCGATCAGAAGGCTTTCAACCTCCATGAAATACCCCATCCCGCTACATCAAGATTGACATAACACTTGGTGCATATCTATCAATGCTAATATCATATTTCATATTTAAATCTGTCAATGGCGACATTATACGTATGAACTACCCGTATATAATAAGTAAATACATACCCCGTTATCAAAAAAAATTAACGTAGACTTTAAAGTCAACGTTATCGAAATGTTTCATATAATTTTTTCATAGATATAAGCAAAATTCAAAATAAAATAGAAAAAAGTAAATATGTACTTCGTATCATATTTAAAAGATAAAAAAGTACATAAAATTCATGTGTATTAAAAAGTAAAAGTGTGAAAACAAATTTCTAATTGTTTTGAGCCTTTTTAACGCTCCGTCCAAACTTATATGCACCCTGTTGCACAAAAACATCTAAAGTTTAAGCAAAAGAAATACTCGTATATATCAATATTTGTATAGTAAATATCAAGGCGAATTGATTACAATTTGTAGTTATTTGAGTAAAAGAAAATCAGCTGTTTTCATCCTTTTGTCAAAAACAATTTTTTAATTTTTATTGCATATTAACAGGCGTCTTTTATTTGAAAAATTTTTACGAGTTTTTAAAATTCTATCCGATACAATCTTAATATTAAACAAAACATTAATATCAATTAATTTAATAATTTTTGTTTGAAAAATTATACATATATTATTAAGATATAATAGTTTCTATGTCGTCATAAAATTTACTTAAATTATGCGGTTCGATAAGGATTAAAAACATGAAATTAAAAAAAATTTAAATTATAAATAATTGACGAAAGTCTATTTACTATTTCACTTTTGAGCAAAAGTTAACTTGGTCCATATTTAGTATTTGTTGTACTCATTTATTTATTTTATTTGACTTTAATATATAGTACTTGATTTTTCTTATGAAAAGGTTTTTGGGCTCATTTATATGCAAAAATTTTAAAATTAAAGTGTGCAAGTTTTTTTTTTTTTTTTTTTTTTTTTGCTCACTGTAATAAAAAAAATTAATTCGTCTTGAAATGAAAATATGAAAATAAGAAACAAACATATGTGACAAGTCTCTATATTTTACAAAAACAAAATACCTGTTGTTTCTGTATTGTTTTGTTTGTTGTCAAAGCGAGTTCACCTTGTATGAATTCGCTTTAGTAAACATATTACTTATGGTGGAATTAGTAAAATCTAAAAAAGTTTCAACGTAGCAAACGTGTCAGCTTTTAATGTGTTGTAAACATTTTTATAAACTAATAAAAAATAACAAAATTAAAAATGCATTCCATTAATTCTATGTTTATTCATTTATATGAAATGTATAAAGCTAGAAAACAAAATAACAAGCAAAGAATATGGCAGGTACATCCAATTAATAAATATTGGGCACAAACTGTTTTTCCCACCTTCCGTCCCAGTTGAAATTTTGTAATACGTCATCCGTGAAAATTGCGCGGATGACACTACTAACATCTTCCGATACCCCTTTCAACTTAATTAAATGACAAATCTGTGAACAGTATTAATATTAATGTGTAAAAAAGTAAGGTGAAAATATGAAGGTTTTCCCATAACTTGGGCAAAATCAGGAGAATCCAACTTCTCCTCAACCTCTTGCACCGACTCAAAGGGTAGCAAGAGCAGAATACTCGCTACTAGTCTTGGGTAGTACATGAACGAACTATTCCTATTGGACTATTCACTCACTTCAACTAAACGAACTAGTCCGTTATTTAAATTCCCATAGTTCATTTGTGTGTCTTCATTTGAAATGAACGACCTGTAAATGAACGAACGAACTAAACTTAAACGATGATAAAGACGACGGAACGAAATTTCCATATATTTTTCTTTTACAAAAATTGTATTAAGGACAAACTAATTAAAAAAAGAATTATGTATAATTCTACCATTCAATTCTGTTATAAAAAATAATTATGCACGCTAAAAAAACGCAATTTTAACTTTTTTTTTAACCATAGGTACTGACTCACTATCCTACTTAGTCGTACGATCTGTCTAAAAACCTACACACATGGGTTTTGAACAAGCAGACTTTTTGACAGGTCTGTCCGATTTTTTAATGTTATGAAAATTTTCATAAAATAAATTTTATCTGTGCGATCAGAGTTGCATTTCCTATGTTTAAGGCAGAAAAATAGCAACAATACCAAGCTTGTGTTTTATTTATACAAACTTTTAGGTTATTTTTCATTGTACATATTTGTAAAAAAAAATATTTTGCGGCAAAGAAGAAAATGAATACTTTTAAAAGTATTAAGGTGAGTAAACATATGTTTTTGCATCTTTTTTTGTATAATAGTGTGGCATAAAGTTCGCCATTTTAAAGCGATTTCTTCAAGTAGGACAGAATTCTGTCACACATTATTTTAACATAATCGTAGGATCGTGTAGGACATAATAATTTTTTTTAAATATTTAATTTTCCGAAAAAGCTAGAGAGTGGACTTTTTTTGTAGCTGCCGGATTTTTATTTACTTTATTTTAGTACATAGGTGTGTCTGTGTTGTTATTTTATAGGTTATATTTTTGGCATCAAGATGAATCAAGAGCAAATTAGATTACTTTTGGAGGAAGAAAATTCTTACTCTGATTATGTGGATGAAAATGACAGCGAGGTAGAAGATTTTATTTAGACCCAAGAAGAAACATATGATACAGAGAAAGAAGATGAAAAGTTTGATGAGGTGGAAGATCCCCAAAACTCTAGAGATTTTTATATTGGTAAAAATTCGCAGACAAAATGTAATAAAAATCCTCTTTCAAATCATGTAAGAAGGCTTGCTAGAAACATTGTCACTCAACTTGCAAGTCCTAGAAGAGAAGCCAGAAGCTTGAAGGAGCCAGGCGAGATTTGGAGGTTATTTTTTTCGGAGAGTATTATAAAAGTGCACAAATGAACAGTTAAATTTGATAAAACATAACTTTACAAGAAAAAGAGATTGTAGTGATAGAGATAGCATCGAACTTGAAACATTTTTAGGAATGTTAATCTTTGCTGGAGTCAGAAGAAATAATCGCTTGAATGATAAAGATTTATTCAGAACAAATGGTTCGCCTTCGGAGATTTTGCGATTGACTGTGACCTGTAATCGATTCTATATTCTAATGCGTTGTCTTAGATTTGACGAAAAAGGCACACAAAACAGTTATTAGAAGAAGTTGTGGCAACATTTCAAAAATATTACAGTGTTTCTCAGTTTGTTACGATCGGCGAAAAATTATAGGCTTTTAGAGGTCGTTGTAGCTTCTGTCAGTATATTCCGTCTAAATAAATATGCAACCTGATGGCCCCTATGCAGTTGACAACTCGTCTATGGCATTGGTTATGCGACTGAGCGAAGGTATTTACATCACATGCGATAATTTTTTCACTAGCATTCGAGCAGAAAAATCTAGTTTGTTCGGCCACCAAGGCAATTGTAGCCTTGTTTCCTATGTGCCAAGAAAAGCTAAAAATGTACTTATTGTTTCTAGTATGCATACTGGAGCCTGATATCAATGGAGTCACAGGTAAACCTGAAATGATAATAAACTACAATATGACCAAAGGGGGAGTTGATACTGTATATAAAATATATGAGACGTACAACGTTGCTAGAAGTACAAAAAGGTGGCCCGTGGTGATTTTTTACAGCCTAATAAATGTGGCTGGTATAAACACATACATAATTTATCTGCAAAATAACTCTAATAAGGAAAATAACCCTAGGATCTTTTTAGAAACTTTGTCATAAGATCTCATTAACTCGCACCTAAGAAAACGAGCTCACATCACATCCTTGCCTAAAACCATTAAGGTGAGGCTCGCTGAAATATGTAATTTAGATAGCCCTGAGTCTTCTGCAACATCTAGTAATAATAAAGTTGGTCGTTGTGGTACTGTTCATCTAAGAAAAAGCGCAAAACACGCTACAACTCTGCCACATGCAAAAAATATTTTTGTTTAGAACATGCAATTATGGTATGTCCTGACTGTTTTTTTTTTTTTTGAGGCCGATAAATAATTCAGCCTATGATTTATACGTTGTTAAAGAAGTATTTTTTAAGTTCAGAAAGATAATTTTTTGTTTTGTTTTAAGAAAAAAATTTTATGTTTGTTTTTAGTATCTAATAAAAAAACCAGCAATTTTAAGACTGTTTTGTAATAATCGAAAAGTCAATAAAATTAATAAAACTAATATAATATTTTTATTTATGTCTTTAAGTAAAAAAATTTATTATCTACATAGATTTTGCTAAGCAAGGCTATGGATCGGGGTGTCAAACTTGCGGTCTAAGAAGGTTAATTAAATTGTAAAAAAACGAAAAATAAATTTTAAAATTTTTTGAATTTTGTTTTGTTGATTTGCTTTCTATTTTTATAAAAAATTCCTTTTAACCTTTAGTCCCCATTTACATTATGAACATTTCTATCCGGACAGAAGAAGTTTGCCGGCGAGGGGGCAAATACGCAAGATGTGTAGAACATGACCGTCTGTCTGTCTCTTTAACTTTTCGTATTAATCGTCTTGTTGTATTAATTTGCCCATATTTTTATCGAAATCAATTTTTAAAATGTGCTTATTTATTATTAATTTAATTTGGTTTGCTTCAAAAGTTCTTTTCACATAATTTTCATACAAATCAATTAAGCACGTCACGAAAAATTTATGTCTGGACACTAATGTCCAGGGGGGTTACTCTCTATTGCGATGCAACTCAATGTAAAAATCAAACAGATGCGAATGGTTTTTCTTTCGCATCGCAATAGAGAGTAACCCCCCAGGAAAGAACAAAAGAGAATTGAAAAAATATCCGGCAGAATGTCCATAATGTAAATGGGGACTTATTCATTAAGATATCATTTTACACAATAAAGAACGTTCAATGACAATATATTGTACATTTGAACTATGTACAAAAGTGATAGAGAGACAAAAGATCAAATTAACGAAATGAACGAACTATTCCTTTTAAATTTTTGAATGAAGAAGAACGCTCATGGAAATGAACTGCGGAGCACAAGTCTACTCGCTACTTCATATATGTTTTTGTCGTACGTCTCCAGTCAATCTGTAAAACATTTTTTATTATTATTATTATGTATGTATATAAATAGTATAAAAGTCTTCTGTTACTTACAGCTGCCTCTATCCTCTCTAGAGCTTTGGCCAATCCTTCCTGGTTTTTTACAAGATTAGCTTTCCTACTGCTTAAAGTCGCCTGATTGGTCATTATAGTTATTTGCTTAAAGATATACAAAAATGAAATAAAAACATGTTTTAAAAATTAATCTCACTTACATTTTACTCCATCTTTTGCAATCGGGCGCTAATGTTTTACAGCATTGAAAGGACATCTTAGATGATAAATATAGGAAAAAACAATTAGTTACTTAAAATTGTTAAGAATAATATTTGAATTAACCTTCATTTTCGCCAACACCTCGGGGCAGTTGCACAGTTTCCGAGCTCATAATTGAATATGTTGCACGTGGCAATTGGTTCACTGTAGATTACCTTCAAGACGTTGAGTTTTTTCATCAAATATACGAGTATGTTGGGAATTCATGTAATTAAAAAAAATTATTATTATATAATTTATTCAGCCTCTAGTCGAATTTTGCGAAAATAATATATTGTTACGTTTTTACCCTATAATAAAAACGTTTAGCCTAATGTCTCAACCAGAACTTAACTCAACTGAACTCCTTTGGCAATCTCAGCATCGCCTTATGCATATACTGTTTCACTTAAAACCAGAGCCATCTAGATTCGTGTAGCAACAATGATTCACTGTGACTGTCAGAAACATCTAAACATTACTGCATACTTCTAGGTGTATCCAGTATAGAACAACAAGGTAAATGAAAATGCTTAGTCTAGCAAATTCAAGAAGGTGATGGCTATCATAAATCTTATACACTAACACAGATATACATAATACACATCTTACACACAAGCATTACACTATCAATTTAAATACAGAATTGCTATATTTATACATCCGTAAATACCATTTCTTATGAATAATAAAACACAATGATTCACAAGAGTAATTTTTCGTAACAATATATTACAATACTACTTCAACTTGCAAGTTTTGACTGGTAAAGTATTCATTTACTTTTTAAAATTTTTGAGAACTATTTTGCAAAATTCCTTTTTACTCTCTCGTTGCTAGTTTTTGCTAGTAAAGTAAATGAACACACTTTTTATCTGTAAACATAAACACAAAACAGCTGTTTGAATAATTCTTGCAAGTAAAATTTCACGCTCTCTCTCCAGTAAGAATTGTTATAAATTCGTAACAAGTTTTAGTTATTGAACAGACCTATAATATTCATTGTCAGTGCATTTTTGTTCATATTTCTATCATAACAGGAGATATAACGCCGGCAGAGCAAATGTCAATTTCATATTAATAGCGCAGTACATAGGGGAAGTCGTTGATGGGTTTATATTATGATGAAATATATTTTATTATTATTTTTTGTCATTTAAAACTTAAAAAATAAGTTTCTTGTATAAGCACGATAAATTTTATTTATTATTTTAAACAAAAAGTTGAAAGTAAACAAACTTCAAAATCAAATTCATAACTAAAATTCATGACTAAAATGACAAGATAGAAATAGCATACCGTATAGCATGCTTTTTCTATCATAACGCTACGATAACACTAATAAATGGAGTCTATACCTGGTGATTTTCTATCATGATATGAATTTGACATTTATCATGATAGAAATAGGTCAGGTATAGACCCCGGGATAGTGACTGTATTTTTTTTAGCAACTTGTCATTAGCAACCAAGTTTAAGATATTGGAGATGATTGAAAAAGATGCACTTGAACTACTCCAGGAACAAATTGGTTCTAATTTACAAGCGTTTATTTATGAGTAGAATCAATTTTTTAAATCCGATAAAATTTTACGGAGTTACTAAACTTTTTATTAAAACAAAATTTTTACAAAATGTTTGTGCTCAACTGTACATATCAAAAAAATAATATCACTTCCCAGGTATTTTTTTTTGTGACACAGTGTAATCAATCAAACCACACAAACAAACAATTTAGGCAAAAATTCTGGGCTAAAATTTACATTACGCACGCACCTCAAATAAAAAAAATGTAGCACAGGTGATAGAAAATTGAATTCTAAGAAGAAAATATTAAGTAAATTTTCTCGGGGAAATTCGTATTTTCCGAGTTATGAGTCTCCAAAGTTTTCATACGATCCATATAAAATTTTTACGAAAATTAAAAAAAAATATTGCAAATAAAAGAAAATTTAATTTTAATAAGAATATATTTATTAAGTACATTTTCTGAGTTATACTTTATGTACACACCGATATTACTTTTGCGAGCGAAGCTGGTGTTCGCCATCCATAAAGTAAGTAATCCTTTAGTCCGGCCAAATTCCGCCTACACAAAAATACCTTTGCAAGGGTAGCATAACTTTAGGCTTAAACGAAGTACGGGCACACATCTTTTTGAATAGTTGTGAATGCAAAATTTAAAATTTAGTTTTAAACTAAGAAAACTTTGGACGTTCATAACTCGGAAAATACGAATTTCCCCGAGAAAATTTACTTAATATTTTCTTCTTAGAATTCAATTTTCTATGATCTCTGATTATTTTTTTTCCAATTTGCGGTGCCTGCATAAAGTATATTTGCTCCAAACTTTTTATTAAAACAAAATTTTTCCAAAATGTTTCTACTCGACTGAACATATCAGAAATATAATATCACTTCCCAGGATTTTTTTTTGTGACACAGTGTAATCAATCAAACCAAACAAACGAACAATTTAAATAAAAATTCTGCACATTTGATTAAAGTGCTGTTTGAAAATTTTATATGAAAAGTACTCAAAATATTGAGTGTTTTTCATACAAATTTAAATATATGTATATGCATAAAGCAAGGAAAAAACTTCAAGCGGCTCATAATTTTTAGCCGAAGAAAAAATACGCGGCGGCTGTAACGAATTTGGTGGGCGACTTGGCTTAGCCGTCTGTCAGCTGTTCGGCGCAGGCCTCCGGTAGACGGTAGTATATTATCGAATTTTGTAGTGTAGTTGTTTTTATACTATTTTGTTGCAAAATAAAGTTATAAAAACATTCAATTGTAAATTATCACGATGAATATCTCTAAAATCAAGTAAATTACATTTATTTGTGTCAACATGTGCTAGTGTGGTAAAAATCCTTTTAAGTTTGCGAAATTTTAACTAAAAAAAGAGGAAACTAACTGTCTACACACATACATGATTTATTTCTCAATAATGGTATAACGCCTTAATAGAAAAAAATAAACATGTTTTTTAATAAACTAAAAGATTAATTTACAATAATTGTGCGAATAAAGTGAAAATTTTATCGTCCAAATGAACCGACTATTCAGGAAGTTTTCTTTTAGACCCAAATTAATATACATATACTATTTATTTATGTATCGCGTACAAGTGTGTCTACATATCTACATGCATACTAGGGTGTATACATATATTTATGAATAAATATATGTTATTTATTTCCATTCATCTGTGGAAAGTGTGCTCAATTTTTTTTAATATAAATGATAATTTAAATTGTAAGGAAATTCAATATAAATCTATTTAATTGTGTTTAAGTGAAATTATTGCGTACTTGCTTATTATCTTTTTAAAATATTTCAAGTTAATTTTTTTTAATCTTGCTTTAAAGACAGCAAACGATTACATATCTACTAATAAATGTATGTACATGTGTATAAAAATACATTTATAAATATATACATTCTTACAAGTGAAAGTATATAAAAACAGGACATGTACATTGTATATTTATACAATTGTTGACAGGTGTCTGATAGTTCAATGTAATTTACAGGGTATTTATTACATACGTAAGTATCTCTTATTTGTTGCAACATCGAAATATCATAAAAAATAAAATTTTAGACTCAATTATCGCAATACATGGTGTTTATTACCTGAAACAGTTACACCAGGACCATACACGGCAAGTTTAATTGGGCAATTCTTGAAAGAAAAGAAGAATGGGAAGATATACAAACTTGCTCGTGCTCGGCAATTCCTTTTTGTTCTCTCTTCGTGTCTTTTTTATAAAGACGTAAAAAAAGAAGACAGGTAGCTTGAGGCTGAATGAATAACTGAATAAGAACGATAAAATTGGCGAAACAAAATAGCTGTGTGTAGACACAGCGGCAATTTTAAAAGAGAATTGAGAAAGGATTGCCTAACTAAACTCGTTCTGTGTTGTCCTGGTCAAACTAAGCATTGATAAATTTGTCTTAATGATGCATACATAGATTAAAAAATACAAAATATTTCTGTAAAATTACCTTTGAACTATAAGGAATATGTCATTGGCGTAGGTAAACAAATTTTCTAGGTGGGGCAAAGTCTTTATTTAAGTGAAAAACTAACATTTTTGTAAACTCCAAAACTCATTGCCCTTCCCAGAGTGAGCGTATAGCCAATATATATCGTTACGCATGTGCGTATGTACATACATACATATATACTATGGTCCTGTAATCCTGATAAGATCCAAAGGAAACAATAATAATATCGTCATGATTTAATTAAAACCCTACGTTACATTTATACAATTTTAAAGTAAAAACTTTTTGAAATTTTTCACTTCTACAATTAAAAATGACATTCTTAAACTGAAGTTTAAACTTCAAATGTTAATTTTTTATGGAAAAGATTTACAAAAAATGCTGATTTGTTGCGTTAAACCTTCCAAGATTATACATATAAATCTTCCTCTTGAACCACTCTATCTATTAAAAAAAACTGCATCAAAATCCGTTGCGTAGTTTTAAAGATCTAAACATACATACAGACAAACACGGGAAGCAACTTTGCTTTATACTATGTAGTGATATTTATTTATTACTTGATGTTTTTGTCCGGTCTCACCCGGCCCGGTCGGTATGCTTAGAAAGCATTTGTATCAATTTTTAGCGACATCCCTTTACAAATAGAATTTTAATTGTTAAAAAAACCAACCAAATAAATACAGTCATTAATTATTAAGAAATATGTATTAGAAATAAATTATCAATTTCTATTGTAATTATGGTTCACTATTTTGATGATTTTGACGATAATTCCTTTCACATAAGAGATAGACATATGCTGTCGCGGACCTTTTTGTAGGACTATTTATGATAAACATATCGTTCATACATTATATACATATGTGTAACTTCAACGATATTAGCGGCGCATGCCAAAACATTTTTTCCTACTTGACACCTATCGTTATATTTTGAACAATTAACACAGGATCTTTATAAATTATAGCCTATGTGTTTTTCTGATATATAAGCTAAATTATTGTAAAGTTTCATTAAAATCCATGCAGTAGTTTTTGCGTGAAAGAGGAACAAACACACACATCCACACTCACAAACATTCGGCTTTATAATATTAGTAGGATTGTAGCGAAATATGGATATAAAAATAAATTTTTATAATACGACTTCAAGCCTGATAAACTAAACGTTTTAATAAAAAACAATCAAAATAACTTACAAATAAAGAATTATATAAAAATAAAAAAATAAATGACAAATATTATCAAAAATAATTTTTTTTGAATACAACTTTTTTTATTAATCCTAAAATAAATAATTTCAGTTCAAGAAACTACAACAAACAAGTTGAAAAAAAATACTTTCTAAGAACCTAATTTTTAAAAGCTATAAAAATGTCTGCAGACACTTAATTTTTAAATTAAAAAAGAAAGAAATTCTAAGAAAGATATCCAATAGGAATGCAAAGTAAATAAAATTAAATTTAAATTTGCAAACATTTTTTAAGCCAAACATATTTGATTAAATATTTAATATCAAAAAAATCCTCTAGCAATAAGTCTTCTGTGTTCGTAGTTTTGTTATACTGTAGTGCCATTTGGTACTGTATAGTGACACGCTTGTATAAGACCGACTACCTGGTATTGGGTTTGTGTGCACAACATTCTACACATGCACAGCTTAAAAATTTCCATGCAAAATAAAGCAAAAATGAATATAAATCTAAAACTTCGGTTGTATTTTTTATTTTTCTCGGCTATTTGTAGACCGATATTTTTGATATTTTGCACAGACATTATGACTGTTATTCCTAACTAGCATTTAACTCGCTACTTCGTCAGCTATTATAATTTTTTATTTTGTTGAAAACCATTTAATTCTAGGTTTTTTAATACAAATAAAATCTGAAGGTATGATAAGATATATAAAAAGTACCATTTTGTCAGTATATTAATTTTTATATTCACTGAGCACCCTTTGAGCTAGGTCGGATAGTTCTAGATTCGTTGTTGTTAAAAAAATCAAAAAATACTGTTTTCTTTTGTTATTTATTTTTCACCTTGCCCTGAATCGTTTAAGCCCAGTGTTATGTGTTATTACTTATATTTCATATATTTTATAATATTAATTATTCAAAAGCAAGATAACGAGTGACTTAATTTTCTACTAAAAACCATAACGCTACCTTTCCCCTTACAATATAATGGTATATACATTAGAGTACTGCACAATTCAACATTTTCTGTAAAAATGTCATTCACAAAAATATAATGCATTGCTATGTCATGTCAACTTAAACAAGGTGTTATACCATGTTATGCCAATTCAAACATGCTGTCTTAGCATGTAATTGCAACTTGCTTAAGCTGTAGTACCATGCTGTGTTTAATGGCATGTCTTTTAATGTTATTTTAGCAGCATGTTATTAATACTGCTTAATCCTGCCTTGTATGAAAAAATTTATTGTTCTGTATTTTGTAAATAAAGATTCTAAATCAATGCCCTAATTCTGTAACCTTTTTTTCATTCTGCTAACGTTCTGTTGTACGTCTGACAAGATACTTTAATTACGATCCTGCATTATAAATAAAAAGCTCGTTCACAGAATTTTTACAGTTAATAAAACACGTTACCTTCTACACACCAGTGATATTATCTCAAAATCTCGATTTTTTGAGTTATGACTCTATTGCAGCAAAGGCTCAATTTGCTTTGTAATAAAAAAAAAAGAAGAAGAAGCAATAACACTGAGGCCTACTTAAAAATAATTAAATAAATTTTATTCGAAATATTTAGTCAATATTAGTCAACAGTAAATGTCCGTGGTTATTAATTGTTTTATAACAAATTAGTGTAGACATTTTTTTTAATAAATGTATACACGATTTCCTTACACACTTATCAATTTTTTTAATTTAATATTTTTTCTTAATAAAGCTTAAAAAATCCTTTTATTGTATATAATGAGCCATTTAAATGATTAGAATGCATAGTTAATAACACATGCTGCACATGTGTTGACATACTCATTTTCTATGTTAATGTGTGCGAAATTACTGTAAAAACTATGCATAGATTTGATTTCAATTATTCGACAGTGCCTTCATATGTTATTGTTAAACATGTTTGAGTGGCATACTCATTTTCTATGTTAATGTGTGCGAAATTACTGTAAAAACTATGCATAGATTTGATTTCAATTATTCGACAGTGCCTTCATATGTTATTGTTAAACATGTTTGAGTGGCATTGCATGAATTGTCGCTTGCATGATGCGACACATGTCGCTATGTTTTATAGTTCAACACTTGCAGTTCTCTAATATACATACACAGCAATTACATAATAGCTGTACTAACGTATCTTTAATATTTAGTGACAGCTTAAATTAAACTTATTATAAAAGTACGTCTGTCTTTTTATATATATATACGATACTACTGCCAGTCTAATGGTTGAAGGCTAATTAATATTAAAAAATTAAAAAGTACCATTCAAAACAATAAAAAGTACTGTTTTTCCTCTTAATGATTTTTTACTTTTCTCAATCACAATCTCATAGCTTTATCGTTGTTAGTAGGAAAAATTAAAAAATAATAATTTATTTTTTAAATAGAGTTCTATTGGGTGTTACAAATTAATAATAGAATGTTCACATGCTGCATCAATTTACATAAAAGTACATATTTAGAAATAAATAGTAGTACCCCTTATTTGCTCCAATATACATTGGAGACCTTTTTAAGAAGAGAAAAATACAATTTAGTTGTTGTTGCTGTGATTATTACTTTGGAAGATAAATGGGCCTAAAAAATTTACCAAAACTAGTTCTTACCCTTTTAATCCCGTAAATTTACAATTATCGGAAAAGTATCAAATACCCATCCGCTTTTTTTTAGTAGAATATTTTATAGTTTGAACTTCGGCTCTATCTTTAGTAGTTCCAGAGAAATAAGAAATTTGATTTTACCCGTTTTTACCCCTTTAATATTCGCATTTCCAAAAAATCCCTTCTTATTCGTCCTACACATTGGGACAGGAACCTGCTTAGCCGTTTGAGCTGGTCGATGATAAGTCAGTCAGCCAGTCGTTTTAAAGTTTAGACAAAATAAGCAAAAAAATTCACTCAGAAAATGGTCAAAAATAGAGCTAGTCGCCGTTTTCGGCTCATAAATAGCTCCGTAATTTGAGGAACGCTCCGGCTGAATTCCAATAGCAAGAAACGGACAGAAACAACTAGCAGATTGTATGCTATACTTCTCTGTAAATTGTCTAAAGATTTCAGAAAGTTGATTTCAACGACTACACAGACAGACGAACATCGCTTAATCGACTCTGCTATTCATAAGGATTTTGAATATATATAAGGTGTAGAAATTACAAATGGAATCACAAAGTTATACATATATATCCCAATAGAAAACTTTATTTTAAGAAAAAAATATTAAATCAATTTTGTTGTTTAAGCGCCTATTTTCCGAGTTATGTGCCTCCGTTATTTTTTTTAATTTTTTTTAAACTTGGCATTACTCGGAAAATACGAATTTCCCCGCGAAAGTTTACTAAATATTTTCGTCTTAGAATTCAATATTCTCTCGATTGTGGAACCTTTTTTTGATTTGAGGTGCGTACGTAAAGTAAATTTAAGTCTATTTCATATTATCGACTATTTTTGGCTTCTCTTCTAAAAAATTTTAGATGTAACTTAGGACCTTAATGAAATTATATGACGATATGTATTGATCCGATTTGAAATTTCAAAATAGTGTATGAAATATTGTTGAAAAAGTTCCAATTTTTTTGTAGTTACGAGAAGGGCATTGAATTTTTTTGTTTTATTGAAAACATAGCCGGTTACAAATTTCTACATGCCAATGAATAATACATAAAATTTTATTCCTGTTTCGCTTGTTTTTAACTAATCAAGTGAGTTTTAATCAGATAATATCGTTAAATTATGCCAAAAAAAGGATTAAAATTGCAACGTCTTTTCAGAAAACTATACACTTGATTAAATTTCGATTACATATAAAAGAAGTACGTAGTTGGTATTCATAAAAAAAATTTGTTCTATGTTAAATACAGTATAGCCTCTATAATTCGGACACTCGATAGCCCGGACTATCCAGTAATCCGAACAAATCAATGTTTCGGACAGTTTAGATATTTTACCTCTGTAGTCGGTACAATCGTTTATTTTTCTTAGTATGCAATAGTTTTTCGTTATTTTGCCGTTATGCGTAATATGCATTTGAGTATGAATAAAAATAAAACAATGCGAAAACAATTTTAGCTTACTGAAACGTGCATGGGGTTAAGACGTAAGCATGGCAAGTGCAAATAAGCGGCAGTTATCTTGCCAGAAAATTTATAACTTTAGACACAATTCATACTAGAAAATTTATCAGACAAGTAGCTGAATAAAACGCTTTCCATTTCTCTAATGAAGATACAGTTCAATCGGTAACTGCAAACCAAAATTTTGAAGACCTTGATAGTTATTTGGAGGAATCTGAGAATGTTGAAAGCGAGTGAGCAGTTTATGGGCCGAATAAAGAAAAGTGACAGAAAAAGAAATTTTACTTTTGAAAAGAATTTAAAAATAGAGCAAATAAATTGCATAACGATATGTGTATTCCAACAAAAGTAAGTTCTAATTTTACACAGTGAATATTTTTAATTACTTTTAGTATAACATGTAAAAGTTTTCTGTAAATTTGTCAAAAGAAAAGTCTTGGTAAAACGAGTATATATTTTTCTTTTTGTTTTTTAACTGAATTTTTGGCCAATTAAAAATATTATTTATAATTATGTATTGAGTTTAAAAACTGTTTTTAACTGTAGTCCGGACGATTCAGTAATCCGGATAAAGGGTGAAACTATATCTGTCCGGATTAACGAGGTTCTACTGTATATAAATACGGTATCTATGTAACTATTTAATTTTTTTCTTTATTTTATATGTACATATGTACCTACATACATATATATGTATTTCTTTTAAAAATTTATCTAGGTAGACCGTTTTATATCACAAAACACTCATGATATGAATAATTAACACAAGGCTCAAAGTTTAAAAGACATAAGAGACTTTATATGTAGAATAAGGAAAACAAAAGCATGTCTCAGTCTATAAATAAAAGTCATATAGTATATAGTCAAGGTACGTATTACTTACATATAAAATAAGTGCACAAAAATATAATTTAAATTATTAACTATTTTTGTTAAAGCAAATATTTCATCTAAAGTATTTAATTTGAATGTTTATTGGCCAAACAATTTACACCATGGAGTTAGTGTCGACGAACACAATGATACTGTACAAAATATTATTGAAAAGACAGTGGCAATGGTACCCACTGGACAAAAACCGAATCCGCAATATTATGCCTTACGTTTACAGAATATGGTAACAAAAGAGACATTGTGGATGAATAAGACAACTAAAATTGAAAAGTTACTTGAACATATATGGAACTCAGCATGTCCAAACACAGAATGTCCTCAACAAAGATCACAAAATACGCCGCCAGCTTTAAATGTCAATGATAAATTAAGCATTTGGAGACCAGAACTGCGTATACGTTACTTGCCGCATAGCCCCAAAGAACTTTATAATGAAGACAAAATCACATGCTATTTTTATTTCGATCAGGTTTGTGCTAAAAATACTTGTATTAATTACAAATTGTATATAAAAAAATCTAAAAAATTTATTATTGAAGGTGAAGCAAGATTTTATCCAGTCGAATGTAACTAGTATAGATTTTGATAGTGCAATACAACTTTGTTGTTTAAGCATGTTGCACTATTTTCGTAATGTGACCGGTACAATACCAGATAAGAAGCAACAACATGTCGACCATATTGACAAGGAAGTTGGATTTCATCACTTCCTACCAAAAACTGTGATATCTTCAACAAAGCCAAAGAATCTGAAAAAAGTGATACATACAACATATAAAAAATTGTACCAACTGTCAGATGTCGAGTATATAACAAAGTAAGTAGTATATTTAAAAATTAGAATATAGCCAAGGCATATTTGTTTATAACTGTAAGTTTTTATCTTTTCTTGCTTGTCCTTTACTCTGGAAATTCATAGAGTAAGAAGAGCGTTGATATACTTATAAAGATTTTTTTATTTATCTTAAAATTTAAAAAAAGTAAATGTTTAAACTTAAGTCTCCAGTACTGCTTGAAAAATATTGGGTGTCAAACTGCTTTCCTACTATGGAAAGCAAGGCAAACCCTAGTTGCATCTTCCAAATATATTCGCACATATTTCCATAGATATGGGATACCATTCCTTCTAGATTTTTGCCAACATCGTTTTTCTTTTTAGATTTGTAATGTCCTATTTTATTTTTTAGTACTCCCTAGAGATGCTCAATCGGATTTCAAGCCAGAGATTGAGAAGGCCAGTCCAAAACGGAAATTTTTTATTCTGAAAATAAGATTATAACATTTTCGAGGAATGTTTTTAATCATTATCTCACTGAATTTATTTTTCCGTGTATCTAATAAATTGGACCGACCCCAGAAGATGAGACTACTTTACCATGCTTCACAGTCGTTTTTTGGTCTGCGAACATATGATTTCCCATCAGAACCGAACAAGGTTATCTTGGTTTCACTCGACTAAATTAGTTTTCTCCAATTTTTTCTTTGCAGATTTTGTCTTGGAAGTCACAACCGTTTTCCGATGTTTCGTTTGCTCAAAACTCTAGAAGTCTGTTGCTAATAGTCTTACTCGTAACTGGTGCACATAAAATAGTTTTCAGCACCTAAAATGAGAAGAATAGGTCTATCCTGCTTTTGCGAACAAAAGCGTGGTCAAATCTAGCTGATGTTTTTTGCTTTCCGCCTCATGTTTTAGGTTTGAACACTGAATTATTTTTTGCTCTTTCGTTCATAGATTTGGCTTGTTTCCTAAATTTTAAAATAATATTTCTCTCAATTGAAGTGCAATGCTTGCTATGACACATATTTACCACAATTTTTAAACTCTATTTGATTTCACTTACTTACAGTTTACTTTTTACAAATTTTTTGTTTTTTTATATACAATTATTTCCTGTTTTTATTATTATTTTTTATAACCAAAGATTTCGCGTTTTGCGAAAATATCGAAAAGGAGAGAATTCTCTAATGCAACTAGCTTTTATAAATTCATCTTGTATGTACACAAGTCTTGACTGATGCTGGTAAGTCTTTCTTTTAAATGAAAAAAAAAAAAAAAAAAAAACAAATTGCGTTACATTTCATTTATCTAAAGCATTTAATTCTGTTAACTTTTCGACTTTAATTCGGAAACTTAAAGATAACTTCAACTTTGCGTCAACTATGCACTTTTCTATATATTCATATTAATCAGGTCGCCTACAATTAATTGATGTCAATTGACAATACTCGGAATTGGCTCGTTTTACATATTTATTTTCCTACTCACGTTAATGCTCTCGATTGCAAATCTTTCTTATTTGCAGATTATGTTTTTCTTCTGCTTAATGATTCATGATTGTCGATTGACTTGCGGCGATCTAATATCAGTAATACTCTTCAGTGTTTCTCAGATAGATCATCCCATGAATATGTCTAAAACTAAAGCACTTACCTAACATATTAGTGATCTACTAATAACTTCCCTTTAGTATTTATAGGTGAATCTAGGGTTCAATTTGTTGTTAATATGAAATGCCTTGGTATGCTATTGGGAAAACGTCTTGGTTTTGTGAGTCATATTGAGCAAATTAGTTGCAAACTATCTAATTTTTTCCAGAGGTTTTCCTCCAAGGTCTGAATCGAAGCGGGTTTGTCCGCATAAACTTTAGACTTTACATATCCCCACAGGAAAAAGTCTAACGATGTGATATCACACGATCTTGGTGGCCAATCGACCGGCCCAAAACGTGAAATTATGTACTCACCGAAATGTTCTCTCAATAAATCCATTGATTGATGCGATGTGTGGGAAGTGGCGCCGTCTTGCTGAAACCAAGTGTCGCCGAGATAACGAGCTTCAATTTCAGGCATCAAATAGTCGGTTATCATGGCACAATAACGATCGCCATTGGCGGTTACGGTCTTCGTGTACACTCTCAGCTACGGCCGCTATATTTCCTTCACAGCGTGCTGCACGTGGTCTATTCGGTCGAATATTATTCAATAATGAATGCTGGGTCTCAAAATGGGTGATGGTGTTGCGAATAGTACGCTCATTAACCATAAGTTGAGCGAAGTGCACGAAACACATTCCTCACAGAACGTGAATTTTCGTAATAAAGCTGAACGATTTGTAAACGTTGTTCAGGCGCAAGTCTTTCCATTATGAAATGCCAAACAATACTAAACAAAAATAACATGACAGCATTACACGACTCACACGTGATCTGTCAAAAAAAGGCTATTGAAAAAAGTATCTCTTTTTGAATCACCCATTAGTTCTTAAACTAAATAAAATAAAAAAAAACTGTTTTTCATTAAAATTAGTTAAAGTGCCTTTATTCAAATGAACCAAAAAAATTGCACATTTTTGGACAGTTTTTGATAAATTGCTTAAAAAAGTTCTTTAGTAAAGAAACCACTATTGTCATGATTTTTTTTTTATATCTCAAGGTGTCTAGCTTCCATTTTCATTTTAAAATTCTGCAATCGGTTAAATATTGCAAAAGATACAGGCTGCTGGAATTTTTAGTGCCTTTAAATAAGTAAACCAGAGTGTAAAATATTGACATCATACAAATGAGAATGCCAAACTGTGAAAGTAGTTGGTGGGCTACCCCTAACACACATTTTTATTTTATTTTATCAATTTTTTATGTGTTTTTATACCCTTCACTGTAAGTAAGAAGTGATTCCGTTTGTAATTTCTACACCGTATATGGGACACCCTATAAAGTATATATATTCTGAATCCTTATAAATAGCGGAGTTTAATAAGCGTTGTCCGTCTGTCTGTCCGTGTAGTCGTTGAAATCAACTTTCAGAAGAGCCTAGACAACATACAGAAAAGTATAGCATACCAAACTGTCAGTTATTTCTGTAAGACTATTACTATTAAAATTCAGCCAGATCGGTCCATAAATGGCGGAGCTATGAGTCAAAAACCGCAACTACCTCAATTTTTGACCATTTTTTGAGTGGGTTTTTTTACGTATTTCTTCTAAGCGAAGAAACGGACAAAAAAACGTGGTATGCAGTTTTGTTTGGGGTATCAGTCATAATACCTGTGCTAAAAACGAAAGCAATCGGTCCACAAATTTTAGATTTTCATTAATTATGGCTTTGTTTTTTTTTGCGTTTTTTATCTAAACTGAAAAAAAGTAGTACCAAGTTTTTCAAACATCACAGTCATAGTATCGTAACCAAAACTCAGTTGGATGGGCGGAGCTATGAGTCAAAACTTGCGATTACCTCTATTTTTGAATATTTTTGGTGCGTTTTTTGCGTAATTTGTCTAAACTACAAGACGCACAATAAAACGTGGTACGCAGTTTTATTACAAATAACAGCCGTAATGTCTGTGCAAAAAATCAGAAAAATCGGTCCACAAATGGACAAAAAAAAAATCAAAAATACAACCGGCATTTCACATTTTCATTAATTTTGTTTTTGCTTTGCTTTTGCTTTGTTTTCTTTTTTGAGGAATTTTTCTAGTTGTCATGTGCGTAATGCTTTGCACACAAACACGAAAAATAAAAAGTGTATGTGTGTGTGTGTGGTTTTTATTGCCTTAGTATTACGAATACAGATATCTTTATGAAAGAGAGTTCATTAGATCTTTCTCCATTAAATATGTTTGGCTTAAAAATTTTTAAAAAAATTGCAAAATTAAATGAAAATACATTTTTTTTAATTCCTATTTAATATCTTTCTTAGAATTTTTTTTATTAATTTAAAAATTTAGTGCCTGCAGACATTTTATTGCTTTTAAAAATGACGTTCTCAGAAAGGATTGTTTCTTAGAACTCGTTAATTTTAGTCGTATTATAAAAATTAATTTTTTTATAGATATTTCGCTCCAATAATAAATAAATAAATTTTTCATATTTAATACGACCTCAAGCTGAACAAAGTATGCATTTCAATTACATACTTTTTTTGAAGTGAGTGAATATAAATATGGTTAGTTAAATGTGTTTTCACGTAATTCCTAATATTTTTTAGTATTTGTAAATATCATTTCAGTATTTTTGACATACTTAGATACAAATGTGCATAAATACGTTGATTTCTCTAAGAGATTGCAAACGAACCATATAATATTACGGGTTGGTTCACATATCATTTGAAATAAGAGGTCGTGTAGATTTGTAATCTATTGTTCAAGTACTCAGAAAAAACTTTGCATTATTTTTAAATTCCCTCATTTCCCAGTACTCTTTTTCTGAGGGATTTTTACCATTCCCCACGATTTTGGCCAGGAAAATTAACAAAATCAAAAAGGAATTTAATCAGTAGGCTCTAAGCTTTCTGGAAGTGTTTTAGCATTTTCGGAAAAATTTTTAGTTTTTATTTTATGATTCAAAACGGAAACTACCAAAATCCTTGAGTGCAACAAATTTTACAAATAGTCCAAAATAACTTCCGAGTATTTTGGGGGTAGATTACAAAGCTAGACAAAAGCTAGAAAATTTAAAAAAAATGTTTAAATATCCAAAGTAATATATGAATATTTGATTGGTTGGTTACAAATATAGATGATCTCCGCTAAATTATTACTTAAAACATTTATGCTCTTATCCAAAAAAAGTTGACGTAGACTTTAAAGTAAAATTTATGAAAAAATTATATGAAAAATTTCGATAACATTGACTTTAAAGTCTGCGTTAATTTTTTTGGATAAGGGGGTTAATATTTAATGACGTAAGACGTATATGATAAATAAGCCATTAATACTGAAAATATTTACAAATACTAAAAAACTTCGGGTTTTACGTTAAAATACATTTAATTCGGCATATTTACTCTTGACTCCCTTAAATTTTTGTATGTTTTTGCTAATATAGAAGCATGTGGAAAGACAAAAATGTTAATATTTCACTAACACAGTGAAGGGTATATAAGACTCGGCACAGCCGAATTTAACTTAAATTTTTATAGCAAAATAAGAAAATTTTTCCAAAGCAAGATTTCCAGCTGCAAGTTTGCGGTTACCCTATATGTATTTATTTGAATATGCCTTGGCTCTAACGCTATAACATTTTGAACTATTGAATAAAATTTGTTTTTCTTAAAGATATTTTGACATACTGAGAAAGTTCTACGAGACGGAGTATGAAAAGTTTTCTGTTACTTTGAGTTCGTCGTGGAACATATCGGGTTTTCTGTATGTTGGACCCAAAATAGGTATTATATTATTTCTATTTTAGAAAATCCGATCATCAAACAATTAT
This sequence comes from Thelaira solivaga, assembly GCA_947397855.1. Lineage (NCBI taxonomy): Eukaryota > Metazoa > Arthropoda > Insecta > Diptera > Tachinidae > Thelaira > Thelaira solivaga. The sequence continues at coordinate 46,203,598 of OX377614.1, forward strand.
AACGCTTTCTAGGTCTTTCATACCAAACACATCCGCAAGCAAACATGATACAAGTGGCAACTTTTAAAGACATTAGTCGAATAACGACATTATTTTTGCCCAAAGATGACTTACATTCCAATAACGAAGCCAGCCTTAACACATTAGTTCAATGTAATGATGATGCAACTAATCAACCTAAAATGTGCAGGTGCCGGGAAATGAAGACTCAAGTTCGGATTACCACATCTAGTAATGATGAGGATTTGGTTATAACGTGTAACGGTTATAACGTAAGTGCTTACACAATATTATTGATATACCAAATGAAAATAAGCAAAAGAAATTTTTTTATTTAATTAATTTGTGTATTAGACGGCAACCAGCATAGCTGATCTCATTGAAGGATACTGTCTCCTAATAAGTAAACATCAAGTTTGTACCCTATGGAATCCAATCAGTCATCAAAAGAATGATAAATTGAAGGAAATAACAATTCCCATATCCACATTACAAATAAGCAAGGGAGGAGAACAGGTTAACGATAAAATAGATGAAAACTCAAAACCAAAATTGAATGAAGATTATGCTGAACTTGGTCTTGTTGATGAAGAAGGCGATTATTCAACACCAGCAGGTATGCAATTTTATGTACAACGATTGTCAAAATACAAGACGTGAAAAATCAGCAAAGTTCTTCAAATAAATGTAAAATTGTTTTACACACAAAAACAAAATGCACTCACTGTCCCACTATTTTCCACAACGCTGCTATTAAAAAAAAATTAAAAAATGATATTTTTTTACAAGTAAAATATTTCAAGTTAAATAGCAACCTGTGTGCAGGAACTCCCAAATTCTAGGGACTTCACAAAGAGACAAACTGATAGACAGACGGACATCGCTAAATCGATTCCGCTATTTATTAGGATCCAGAATACATATATATACTTTATAGCGTGGCACATTTACGGTATAAAAATTACACACGGAATGACAAACTTATACATATACACTCCTTACCACATGAATACGACCCCCTAATAAAGGCCCCGATTATGGTTCACAACACAAAAATGTTGTGTTGTCTCGCTTATAAAACAAACTTAATTGAACATGCGATTATGTTTTACAACATCTAGTTGTTGTAGTACAATTATCCACAAAAATACATATAAGAATGCAAAAAACTGTGAAGTTGAAAGAAATCAACATTTTAAAATAAGAAAAACGAAGTGCACTAAAATAAATCTGTTTTGTTTAAGTTAAATAAAATTAAAAAAACATGGAGATTAACGTGTTTCTATTTTTTCGATAATGAGTACACAGAAAACAGACATCTAACGAGTTAGTAAAAAAAAATTCAGAACAGTTCCAACCCATTAGAACTGCTTAATACAATGTTAGCAAACATTTTCCGGAATTAAATTTTTTAAATTGTTCCACATAAACTAGGATAGTTTTGCTGGTGAAACAGACTAATTTTAAAATTAAAATCATCAATCCGGTGTTTGCTTTTTTTTTTTTGCTGATGGTAGTTATAAGGAAGTAGAGACAATAATGCAGTTTCTCAGCCAATTTTAAATGAAATAATAAAAATCCATTGAAAATACATTCCTTAAAATTTACTTAAAAATTTTTCTGCATTTTTATTTTTAAACCGATAAAAAAAACTAATCGCAACAAGGAGACAACACCTAATAACCAGTTGTCTATTTTTATCTGTTTTTACAGCATGTTGTGAACGATAATCGCCGAAAATTAATATACAAACTGTAATCGCAACTTACAACACACAACACCAAAGTGTTGTGAACCATAATCGCTGGAAATTTTTTTCAAAAGGTTATAGCTTCTGTAAAAAAATGCTACGAACTTAATTTTTATTTCTATTTAAAGGTAATTTAGTTGTTATTGAACAGTAAAAAATAAATTCAATATATACGGTGGTTTTGTTTTTATAAAAAAAATTAAAAAAAAAGTCAAAAAAACGTCTTCAAAATTTTCGTCACATGAAAAGGACACTTCAATAAAAAGCAGTTTATGTATAGTTTTCAATTAAAACTTTTAATTTTATTTACATTTGAGTAAGGTGAGTAAGGCGGTCAATCGAGCACATTAACGTTTTGATGAGGAAGAAATTTTGAAGGCATTTTTTTTTTTTAATTTTGTGTTTATATTGTATATATTGAACCAATTTTTGTAGTGTTCAATAACAACTAAATTACCTTTAAATAGGAATAAAAATTAAGCTTGTAGCATTTTTTATAGAAGCTATAACCTTTTGAAAAATTTTTTTATGTGGCAAGGAGTGTATGCAAATTGTCCTGGGAACTAGAACAATGCGCAATCATATCTTAAAAACTTACAAGCTATCATCCCTTCTTTTAAATACTGTTTGTCTCCTTTAATCGCATATCAAAACAAACACTTCAGTATCAAAATGTTTTGCAGTGAAGTAAGAATTAGTAACGAATGTAAAGTAATTTCTAGAGATTTTATACTGCCGCCTTATTCTGTAAATCGCTAAAGCTAAATTTCCATCGCTAAAAAGCTAAAAAGTCAATTTAGAAATTTTTAGCTACAAATGGAATTCTGTAACGTGTAATGCTATATTTAGCTTTCTCTAAAAAAATTTAAATCGCCGCAATTTTACCGTTTGTTTTCTTCGCTAAAATATATTAATTTTGTATTCTTTAACACCAAATAAGCATTCATTTCTCCTAAAATTTACTAATTTTTAGCAACAAAATTTTTTGGACGCTAAAAATATTAATACTATATAATGCTATAAAAATATATATAATTACCATATATAATAATAAATGAAATGGCTGGTTTTTTAAAACTTAAGGTTCGTCACATAGTATAATTATACGAAGTAGGCGCACCATGTATTTTGTTAGCGTAATTATTCATAGTTTAATGTCAAAATGAAGAAAGAGAAGAAACAAAAGAAATAAACAAAAAATAGGGTTGAAAGAAAATATTTCAACATAAACAACATAGCTTATACTCGTAATGCAAAAAAATAGTAATAAATAAATAAAATAATAAAAATAGTGCAATAAATTTAATTAATTTCATAGGATCTGTGGGCACTTGAAAAGTGCTTTGACCCTTTTCTTACATAAAATACAGTTAGACATTGCTTTTTATAAATATATTCACAATTTTATTTATTTAGAGTTTGCACTGCACACGAAAATAATAGGGCAAGCAATAAAATTGTTTGCGGCAATGTTTAAAAAAAACATTAACAGCTTTGGCGGCACAGAATCAACACGTTTCTTATAATAAATGTTCTTATAAGCACTTAAATAAAGTTGCTTCCCACTTTCTTATAAGATTTTTAAAAGATATTTCACAAAATTTGGCATAAGAATTAATAAATAAAATTTGACATTCAAAACCACTTTTCAATAAAATTTATATTTTTATGAGTTATACTATGTACTAAAAAAATATTATTTCGTAAACAAGCAAAGCAAAATGAAAAAAATTTTATTATTCAAGTCTAACAAAAAACAAATGTAAATAAAAAACAGCTGAAAACAGCTGACGAGTTGCGTCCACTTAATATAATTACACTATGGTTCGTCATAAATACCTCCTTTTGATTAATTTTATATGAAATCTAAATAAAAAATTTATATTTTTAACGGAACTTAGGCTCAATAGTCAAGAGGTAAAAATGAGCATTGTTAACTTCTGACAAAACTTCATTTATTAGTTTTAAGTTTACAAACATAACCAATTACGCTTGTAAAGAATCATGTAGAAGCACAAACCACAGCAATAACATTCATTGTTTACAAAATAAATAAATTCTTGAGTGATGCCATCGCTTAAAAATTATTATGAAAAAAATATCATAAAAATTTATACACTCCATTACAATTAAAATTCATGTTTGCAAAAATACAAATAGTTATTACTAAAAGCTGTAAAATATAATTAATAAAGGTTACATTTAATTTGGCCACTCACGGCAAATTAAAAACTTCAAAGACACATAACTCAGAAAATATAGATTTTAATGAAAAATCGTACTTAACTTTTTCTTGTTATAATTAAATTTTTTATCATATGCATTATTTTTTTTATTATTTTTTGTGAAAAATAACAAATTTTTTATTGAACCTATAAAAACTTTGGAGGCTCATTACTAGGAAAATACGACTTTCCCCGAGAAAATTTAATATTTTCTTCTTCGAATTCAGTTTTCTATCATCTGTGATAATTTTTTTTTTTACTTTTCACGCATTTTTAAAGTAAATATTTTTATTAAAAAATGTTCATTTTAAAGAGAACAAATTATATCTTATGGCAACACTAACATACAATATCAAAAAATAACACAATATGCATGTCTCTTTTCAACAACAGTTAATCAAATGGTAAGAAAGGAATGGAGTAATGATAGAATTTTAGCTACGGCGAAAATGGTACATTTTAGCTAAGCAATTAGAGTTACAGAATACTATTTTAGAAAAATCTCTAAAATATTTGCCTAAAAATTTTTAGAGATGGAAATTAAGCTTTAGCTACGAGAATTACAGAATAAGGCTGCTGACTATTTATGTTACGAGTGCAAAATAATTTCCAGACTTTGTGTTCGGCTAACTACAATACAAATACTAAGTAATTTCCAAAGACTATATATTCGTCTAAATACGTGTTAAATATGAATTTCATACTATAGTTAAAGTAGCTTGTTGGTAACTATAGTTCGTACAATGTCGGTTACTGTTCCTCTCGATCTTTAACATACCTTGTCTACTTCAGTAACTTGTCACATCTACTGTCTGAGAATTATTACTACATTTAATTTGTGTATTGCACAAAGCACACATGTACGCTACACAATGTTGTCTACACAAGTTGGTCTAGTAAGGTTTAGTGACTTGCTCGAGAGGGCGATGTTAAACAATACCGTGGGTATACATAGATTCTTATAAATGTGCGCTACATATTGTAGGACGAATAAGAATGTGAAGAACAATTCGAATATTAAGCTTGTACAAAAGAGTAAAAACGGGTAAAATCGTATTTCTTATATCTCCAGAATACTACAGATAGAGACAAAATTCTAACTATTTACAAACTATTCTACTACAAAAATTAGCGGATGATGATATTTGTACATTTGCTGCATAAAAAGGGTAAAAACTAATGTTGGTACGTTTTTTAACCCCATTTATCTTTTAAAGTAACTATAAAAGCAAAAAAAAAAATTTAATTGTATTCTTTTCCTCTTAAAAAAGTCTCAAATTTATATTGGTGCTTTTTAAACATTTTAATATTTGTAACACTATTAAAATCAATTTAAAAAATTTTCAAGGGAGGAAAAAGGTACCAAACAGAAGAAATATGTATAAAAAAGCTTAGTGGTATTTTTATGTTATGTTTAAACCTAGAACTGTGACAGTAGAATCTAGCGGTACTGAACGGAATACGAAATCGTAAAAGTTAGATTATGCCACTTTTTATTGATTTTAATAGTACTTTTTTATATTTTAATATTAACGAACCCAGGTCTATTAGACTGGGGTCAAACACTCCTGAACAAATTGAAAAATCATTAAGAAGACAAAATGGTACTTTTTTGGTTTTTTAATAATAACTGACATAAAAATATGAGACTGATGTTTTCAACAAAAGAAGAAACCATGGAAAGAATATATAGTACTCGCTAACGAAGTAGTAAAAATTTATTACGAGTAAAATAGTGAATCTCAAACTGTAGTGCCAACACACGAACTACATTTCAATGATGTGAGATCTCGTTGTTCCACTTTTTAAAATTACGCTTTTTTTGCTCTAACACCGCTTTATTAAAGCAGCAAATCGCAGTTAAAATATTTGTGGTGTCTGAAGTAGAGGACATGAATAATAATTGTAGCGCTTAATTGGAAAATGAATCGTTTTTTTATTTGTATATGTATGAAAAAATTATTATTTCGTGCCTGTATTAGTAGTCACGTATAAAGTTTTCTTTGTTCGTGATAAAATTTTGCTTTGGTTATGTTTTCACGTGTGTTGTATAAAATTCACAATCTTTATACTTTTCAGTACGAAATTACGAATTGGATAGATCGGAAATAACACTTAAGAATACAATTGGTGTGGGACAATTTGGAGACGTTTACATTGGATCCTACAATACTAAAGTTAAATGTGGCGCTAAAGCTGATACAAGTGACTTAAACAATTCAGCTATAATACAGGTGGCTGTAAAAACCTGCAAAGCTAACGACGATCTCGAAAAAATGGAAAGATTTCTTGAAGAAGCATGTAAGTTTATACTCATAATAAATATTGTTAATTTGCAGCATACATAGGCTTACTGTGTGCAATAAAGCTTTCAGTAAATTTTATTTTCATTACCAGTAAATGTGTATTAAGTGAAAATATATTAAAAATGATAAAAAGTTTGAACCTAATCAAATAACTGGCAGTATTAAGTACGCGAGTAGCTATTTTTCTTTTTTTAATTTTTTTGTTTTAAAATTATTTTATTAAATAAACGATCTTATAAATTTAATAATAACAAACATTTTTCACTTTTAAAAATTAATTTCCCTGAAGGACACATCCAAAGGAAAGTCGAAATATTGAACAATTAAAATAAAAGCAATTTGTATTAAGATCTTAAGTTTGAAAAACTTTTGTTAAAATATTTTTTTTTAAACAATTCGATTCAAAAAAAATTACCACTGCATGAAACTTCAAGATCTATAACAAGAGATATATAACGATATGATGAGTTTACTACCCTGCATACCACATATTTACCATGAATACTTCACTATCCTAACAATATGAATATAAAATAATAAATATCAGGGCTGTCATAGAATCTAATGTTGTCGGTATTGGATTTGAAACCGACAAAAAAATTACTTTGGTGTCATGAAATCCAATGTTGTCGGTTTCATTTTCGAACTAGAATTAATGTCGGTTTTAGCTGTCACAGAAACCAATGTTATCGGTTTTCTATTGAATTGAAACCAATCAGTTGTTGGTTTGTTTAATTTCAAATGAAACAAGTGACTAAAACGAACTTTTGTCATTAAAATTTCAGTTACAGCTAGATATTTAGTAAAAATTTAAGTAAACTAATAATGGGTGATTCAAGTAGAGATACTTTTTTCAATAGCCTTTTTTTGACAGATCACTTGTGAGTCGTGTCATGTTATTTTTGTTTAGTATTGTTTGGCATTTCATAATGGAAAGACTTACGCCTTTCAACTTTATTATGAAAATTCACGTTCTGTGAGGAGTGTGTTTCGTGCACTTCGCTCAATTTATGGTCAACATAATCGGCCTACTGAGCGTACTATTCGCAACACCATCACCCATTTTGAGACCCAGCATTCATTATTGAATAATATTCGACCGAATAGACCACGTGCAGCACGCTGTGAAGGAAATATAGCGACCGTAGATGAGAGTGTACACGAAAACCGTAACCGCCAATGGCGATCGTTATCGTGCCATGATAACCGACTATTTGATGCCTGAAATTGAAGCTCGTTATCTCGGCGACACTTGGTTTCAGCAAGACGGCGCCACTTCCCACACATCGCATCAATCAATGGATTTCTTGAGAGAACATTTCGGTGAGTACATAATTTCACGTTTTGGGCCGGTCGATTGGCCACCAAGATCGTGTGATATCACATCGTTAGACTTTTTCCTGTGGGGATATGTAAAGTCTAAAGTTTATGCGGACAAACCCGCTTCGATTCAGGCCTTGGAGGAAAACGTTACGTGTGTCATTCGCCAGTTACCAGTCGAAATGCTTGAACGAGTCATCGAAAATTTTACTCAACGGATGGACCATCTGCGACGTAGCAACGGCCAACATTTGATAAACATAATCTTCAAAAAATAAATGCCAAAGAATGTTCTTTCAAATGATAATAAACATTCTCCATTAAATTTGAATTTTCTATGTTTTTTTTCTTTAAAAAATAGGGAACCTCGAAATGGATCACGCTTTATTACCCGGGGTCTATACCTGATGTATTTCTATCATGCTAAATGTGGTATAGACTCCATTTATTGGTGTTATCGTAGCGTTATGATAGAAAAAGCATGTATGCGGTATGCTATTTCTATCTTGATATCAAATGGCATTTTGTTTACTTTCAACTTTTTGTTTAAAATAGGACCAAATAGTAATTTTACAGCTTATATGTGCGTATTAATAAATAAAATTTACCGTGCTTATACAAGAAACTTATTTTTTAAGTTTTAAATGACAAAAAATAATAAAATATATTTCATCATAATATAAATCCATCAACGACTTCCCCTATGTACTGGCGCTATTAATATGAAATTGACATTTGCTCTGCCGGCGTTATATCTCCTGTTATGATAGAAATACATCAGGTATAGACACTACCTTAATTCTACAAAAATAATTTTTTACTCATAATTTTTTTTTTCTCTAAAAAAAAATAGTACTTAAAACTCAATTATGCATTTTATAGAAAAATATCCTGACATTGCGAAGGAATTTACAAAATTTGATAAGCCAACTGTGTGACATCTTTGACAAAAGTTAGCTGAATCAATAAAAAACGCAGGTTCACGGCAAAAAAATGTAAACGGAAAGCTTCTTTATTTATCCGGTAATTTATGAATATTCTTTTTATTTTCTGTGAGCGTTCTTCTTCTAATAATAAAAATCCTACAACGGCAAAAGTCATTTTATTTCACTACTTATTTCACTGACACTAATTATATATTTTATATTAAAAATTTTCAATAAAAAACACGTTTTTATTTTTATTTAAACGAAAACACTACGATTTATAAAAATTGTTATCAAACATTTACATAAAAAAGTTCATACAAATAAACTAATGTATAGATCAACTGATTCGAACATCGGTTTTATTTGTCTTCAAAAATAACAAAAACGACTTGGTTTCATGACACCAATATTGGTTTGCAAAACCGACTTGGATTCTATGACAGCCCTGAATATTTTTTTTATAAGGGGGCACCTGCCAGCGCTGATGCATTTTACATCACACATAACGGCCCCAATTATGGTTCACAACACTTAGCTATCAAAAAAGAAGGCAGGTAGCTTGAATGCTAAATTAATGAATGAATAAGAATGCTAAAATTGCCGAAACAAAATTGCTCTGGATAGACACAGCGGCAATTTTAAAAGAGAATTAAGAAAGAATTGCGCAATTAAAATTGCCATGTGGTCCTGTGCTTTCTACGCTTTTTAGAAATATTTGTCACTGTATAATAATTTGCTGTATTAGCCGGCTGAATAAAAAATTTTACAAGAAAAATATTTTTAATTTTTTTATATAGATTTGCTTTTTAAGTAATATTGAAGCTAAGAATATCAAATTTATTTGTAGAATCTTATAATTTTGTAGCTTAAAAAGAAAAAAAACTAGTTATGTCGCCATCCTACCATAACGCATTGAAAAATATTTTCGGCGGCTTTGAGCCATTTTTCAAACGAACTACGTCGACATTTACATACTCGTATACTCGTATAATAAAAAGAGAAGCACAAAATAACACTACACAATGGAATTTGCTAATTTTTTTAATTCCAGTTTATGTTATTTTATTAAAACATAAATTCCTAAAAAAAAATACTAAAGGTCCCTATACACGACATGTTTTTTACATATGTATTTTAGTTTTAAAATAAACATGTTTTCTTCATGTCTGTCAAAATTTGTTATTTTACAGAAGGTTTATAATTTTTGGTCAAAAACGACATGTACAAATACGTCTGACATAGACTGTTTTTTTTTATAACAGCTCATCTACTCAAAAATATTACTCACTTTTATCAAATCTTTTTCCATATTTAAATACAATTGTTATTAATTTTAATATAATTAATAATAAATACCAATTTGCAATATCCAATTTTATAAAAACAATATTTATTTTTATTTCTGTGCTTCTTCTTTTTACTACATAAATACCCACGTCCTTCGTTTGAAAAATGGTTTATAGCCGCTGAAAATATTTTTCATTGCGTTATTGTAGTGGTGGCGAGACAGCTATTTTGTTTTCTTTTTAAGCTACAAAATGATAAGCTTGTACAAAAAAATTTTATATTCTTTGCTTCAATATTATTGAAAAAGCAAAACTAGAAAAAAAATTTAATATATTTTTCTTGTAAAATTTTTTATTCAGGCGACTAACTATACAGAAAACTATTATACGGCGACAAATATTTCCACAAAGCGTAGACATTTAAAACACATGACTATACATGAGAAAATAGAGCACGCTCTAATTGAAATTTTGTTAGAAGTTTTCCTCATGTTTTTTTACTGAAGCAATGTTTTTGAGGGCACACACGACATGTTTTTGTTTCACATTGTAAAAATTGACAAATACAGCAAATAAATTTCACAAAATAACAAATTTTGACAGACGTAAAGAAAACATACGTATGTTTAAGCTAAAAAAAGCATGTAAAAAACATAACATGTCTATTAGTATTTTTAATAGCTGTTGCTTTAAACAAATTAACTGAATATGTATGAAATTTTCTAAAGTTCCATCAATTCTGCGTTTTTGATTCGGGTTTTTTCGTAGAACCAACTGCAAAAATCGGCCCTAAGTAAAGTATTGGCCAATTATTTATATATTATGTGCCTTGGACAACGTAAAAAGTAGCCTATCGAGGAGGATTTGTTTTGGAACCCCAAATAAAATATACGAACTTATAGTTTCAAGTTTCAAAAGTAGAATAATAATTTTTTTATTTAAAATATAAAAAATTGTATTATGTATTTTTTATATACTACTATGTTACATTTTATAATATTATATTTAAAAGAGTAGTTTTGTTGAACAAGTAATTATTAAATCTAACATCCCCTCTCAACAAAATATATTTTTAATTAATTTTTGAAATGTAAGCAAAGGTAAAGATTTTGTTAAGAAATCAGCAAGTTGTTGATCTGAAGAACAATACACCAACTTGATAGTTCCATTTTCTTGAAGATTCTTTATATGGTGGTATTTCACATCAATATGTTTTGTCCTAGCACTAAACTTGGGAGACTTAATTATTTTAATACAACTTTGGTTATCTTCATACAATGGAATCGGTGTATCTATCGGAATTTCCATATCTTGAAGCAATTGTTTAATCCATAATAATTCTTGAGCTGCAAATGAAGCGGCTATAAACTCTGATTCAGTAGACGATAGAGCAATTGTTGATTGCTTTTTGGATGACCAAGAGACAGCATTTGATCCCAAAAGAAATATATATCCACTTGTTGATTTCCTGTCACTGTTATCTCCAGCCCAATTAGCATCTGCATAACATTTTAATTTCAAGTCTGATTCAGTTCTAATTATTAAATGTTTATGAATTGTAGCTTTGAGATATTTTATAACTTTCTTTGAAGCTTCCCAATCACATTTTCTTGGATTTTCAACTCTTCTGCACAAAATCGAAACTGCTGATGCTATATCCGGTCTTGTAGTTATAGAAAGATGAAGTAACATGCCAATGACCGATCTATAACTTTCATTATTTTGTAATAAATTTTCATTGTGGCAGATTTTGATAAATTCGGGATCCATTGGAATTGAACTTAATTTTGAATCATCTAGCTTAATTTCTTCTATTAACTTCTTAATTTTTTCTTCTTGATGAAGAAGGAAATCTCCATTACTATTTTTTTCTATTTGTATGCCTAAATATGACTTAACATTGCCTAAGTTTTGACATTTAAAATATTTATTTAACTGATTATTGATTTCTTCAATAATTTCTTCGTTTCTTGCACAAATGAGTATATCATCTACATATACAAGTATATAAACGATTTCATTATTTATAAGCTTATTATATAAGCAACGATCTGCTTTTCCAGCTTTAAAACCAATTTTTAATAATATAAAGTTTAATTTATCATACCATGCCTTTGAAGCCTGCTTCAGTCCATAAAGGGATTTTTGTAATTTACAAACAAGATGTTTTTCGCCCTTAACATAACCTTCTGGTTGTTGCATATATATTTCTTCCTGAATATCAGCATTCAAGAAAGCCGACTTAACATCTAGGTGCTTAACACAATAGTTTTTAACTGCACTTATAGTCAAAAGTATTCTTAGCGTGACAAATTTTCCTACTGGAGCAAATGTTTCATCGAAATCTTCACCAAAAGATTGTGAATATCCTTTAGCTACTAATCTAGCTTTATATTTTGGCTTATTAACCGTATCGCTTTTCAATTGAAATACCCACTTACAGCCAATAGCTTTCTTTCCTTTAGGAAGATCCACCAATTTCCAGGTTTCTTTATTTTGTAAGTTATTAATTTCATTGTTAGCAGCTGCAATCCATAAATCTCTTTTTACTTTAGGTAAATTTACCATATTTTTCCACGAGCTTGGAATAATTTCATTACTACTGACAGCACTTTTAGCTATTTCTTTGTAATTTAATCTAGATTTACCTTTAAGTCGATCAGACTGACGAATATTAAATTTTGTAGTTTGTTGTTGGTTTACATTTTCATCAGGCATTTCTTCTAAATCATCAGCTGATTCATAATTTACTTCTTCCTCATCGGTTTCTAAGCTATAATCTTTACCAACAACATCTTTTATTTTATTCGCTTGCTTTATGTTAACTAGTATAATACCATCAGCTTGAGTTTTCTCTTCATTTTTTATATTAAAATCTTCAAAAAATTTGACATCCTTGCTTATAATTATTTTGCTACATCCATTTTGCATGATTCTATATCCTTTACAATTTTCTGAATAACCAACCAATATTCCTTCAATTGATACATTATCAAGCTTACGCCGCTTGCATTTAGGTATTTGAACATACGCTTTACTACCATACACTTTTAAATTACTCAAATCAGGTTTTCTTTTAAACCAAATTTCATAGGGGGTTTTGTTAACAGACTTGGAAGGTAATCGATTTTGAATGTAGTTAGCAGCAAGTACACATTCTGCCCATAGCTTTTTAGGTAAATCTGCTTCATTTAACATTGCTCTAACCATTTCCACTAGCGTACGGTTTTTACGTTCGGCAACACCGTTTTGTTCAGGACAATAAGGCACAGTCGTTTGTAAAATAACTCCATTTTTCTTCAAGAACTCTTTTATTTCGTAGTTAAGAAATTCTCCACCATTATCGCATCGAAGTATTTTTAGTTTTAAAGCTGTAAAATTTTGAGCTTCTGCCAAAAACTCTTTTAACTTTTCAAATACTTCATTTTTCTTTGCAATAACGTATACCTTAGTGTAGCGAGAAAAATCGTCAATAAATGTCAAAAAATACATTTTACCTGTATTTGATTTGACCTGAAATGGTCCACATACATCCGAGTGTACAAGATCAAGCACTTTGTTTGAATTAGTACTTCTTTCCTTTGGAAATGGTGTTCTTGTTAACTTAGATTAGGCACAAATGTCACAAAAATGTTTCTCCTGACAATTTTCAATTTTAATGCCATTAGATAGCGTTTTTAACTTACTAACATCTGATAAATTACGATGACCTAATCTTCTGTGCCATAAATGAATGCATGCCAATGAATAATGGTTACTAGTTTCACTTTTATTAGTCTCGTTTAAAACATATATATTATTTTCCTTTAAACACCCAACAGCAATAAGCTTATTATCTTTAAAAATTTCACAACTATTTTGTTCGAATATTATTTTACAACCTCTTTTTGACATAGCTTTGACTGACATTAAACTACCATTAAGTTCCGGAACGTATAACACATTTTGAAGTAAAATCTGGTTATCTTTGCTATATATTATACCTTCTCCTATTCCAGACGCATTAAGAGTCCTACCATCTGCAATTATTACTTTACTTTGCTGTTTTTGTATTTTATTAAAAAATTTCAAATTGCTTGTCATGTGTATCGAAGCTCCGGAGTCAATTACCCAGCCTTTCTTTATGTCAGATACATTTAAACAAATTTCTGATGATGCCATATGACTAAAATTTCCTTTTTCCTTTTTTAATTTGTAGCAGCCTTTTCTTACATGTCCAAGTTTATTGCAATGATAACATTTTACCTGTTTTCTTGTTTTTACATTTGTTTCTTGAGTTTTTAATGCTTCATTTATTTGATGTTCGGCCTCTCCACGCCGCTCAGCTTCATCTAATAACTTTTCTTGCACGTATTCTAATTTTATAGAATCCTCAGGTTGACCCTCAATTGATGTAACTAAAAAACTGAAAGATTTCGGTAAGCTATTTAACATAATGGCTACCATCGAATTATCTTTGATCTCTTCTCCTCTATCTAACAATTGTGCCCGTATAAGATTCAGACTGTTTATGTGCTCTTGCATATTTTCCCCTTCTTGCGTTCGTTTGTCATAAAGCTTGCGTAAAAGATGTAATTTCGACGTCATTGTTTTTCTTTCGTATGTTGTTTTTATCTTTAACCACATGGAATTCGCTGTTAACAATGTTTGTATTAAATGTACCTGCGAATTGTCAACACACATAGCAATCGCAGCCCTCGCTTTTTGATCGGATTTAACAAACTGCTCCGTTTGTGGACTAGGCGGTGTTCTTTCAACAATACTCCATAAATCAAGTTGAATCAGATACATTTGCATTTTAAATTTCCACGTAAAATAGTTAGTGGAATTCAACAATGGGAATATACACTTTTGTTCCATTATGCACAAAATTTGCCAATTCTACGGTTTATATTATTCACGTTCTGGGCCCATAACCTTTTGGAACCCCAAATAAAATATACGAACTTATAGTTTCAAGTTTCAAAAGTAGAATAATAATTTTTTTATTTAAAATATAAAAAATTGTATTATGTATTTTTTATATACTACTATGTTACATTTTATAATATTATATTTAAAAGAGTAGTTTTGTTGAACAAGTAATTATTAAATCAAAAACAACAAACAAAAACAATTTGTTGCCAACAATAATGACAAAAAAAATATCAATGCACAATAAACTTTTCTTATCTCACTCTTTATTTTTTACATTTATTGTAATAATCACTATAATGGTAAATTATTTTGTATATTTTGATACCCCTCTTCAGTTAACAATTGTAAGTCATATTGACATTTCTGTTTCAAGTTCTGGCTATTCAAAATCCACTGCTAAGAAAAAGAGTTTTAACAAAAATTACCAGTCTCTGTTATGTTATTTATTTTGCGTAATTTGTCTAAACTACAAAACGAACAAAAAACGTTATACGCAATTTTATCAGAAATAACAGCCATAATGCCTGTCCAAGAAATCCAAGCAATCGGCCATAAATGGCCGAGAAAAATCAAAAAACAGACCGAAATTTTAGATTTTCATTAATTTGATTTGTTTTTAATGGTAATTTTTATTTGTACACATAAACACGAAGCCAGTTACTCGATCTTATATATGTATGTATATGTGTCTTTTAAGTGCCTTGAGAAGCAGGGGATACACATCAATTTGTGTGTGTATCAAAAAAATCAAACTAATTTTGATTTTCTTCAAATTCACACACAACGTGTAAATGGAAGTCTTCATTTAAAAAAAAAAGCACAGAAATATCATAGATCGAGTGAGACCGAAATCAGATTCAAATCAAATAGACTGTCAAAAAATCTAAAGGAAAATATTTTCTGTTTTCATACCATCATACTTCAAATAAAATACAAAACGCGACAAACAATTGCACAGCTGATTTCTAGTTTTTTCTTTGGTTGCTTGTACAACAGCAACCCTGATAAAATGAGCAGTGTGATAGCTTAGAAATAATTTTAAAAATGACAAAAATCATAATACTGCCAAAAATACTTAAGTATTTCACCACACTTGCTTAACATTTTGTTTTCACACTATTGGTTTTTTACTTAGTACGCGAATTTTTGATATATATTAAAACTAAATACAATAGTGTGAAATCCGCTTTAATAGCATTACGACAAACATTTGATACGTGGTATTATCATTGGGTTTACTAAATATTATATGACTAAGAAAAGCATCAATCATAGTGTCTTTTCATAATTTAGAGCGATTTGCGAAATCCGATTATGTTAACATAACTGATAAACAGCTGACACAAAAAAGCTTTGCACCTAAAATGAAATAAAAATTAATTTCTACTTCAAAAGTGACCAATAATGGATTTTTATGAAGAATATCTTGACGGAGAAAATGTTGAATCTCGTTTTTCATATAAATGCAAATTAAATAATTTACTTAATTATATAAACAAGTAGTTGACACAGTTGTATCATTTTAGCATCTTTTATATGCAACATGTGGAGAACAAAACGTGATATTGATTTTAACTATTAAATTTTTTTGACAATAGAACGCAAACATTCTTGGATGGTAGAATATATGCAACACTTTTATTTATTCCTGTTCAGACCCTGGGCGTCGATGATCAAAGTTACCAGTGTGCATTAAAAAAATTAAACTTGGAATTAATTCTTATATTAAATATAAATAATAATAAAATATTAATCTTTATTTGTGCTTAATTCCAGAATTGTGTTGGGTTATTTGAAATTTATTGTTTTCCTCATGATATTATTTATTCAGTGCAATAAGTACCGAGGGGGAAAGCATATCTATACGGACCATTTCATTGTTGTACTTATTTTACTGAATAAATAACTCATGAGAATATCATGAGGAAAATAATAAATTTGAATATTAATATTTTGCTAAACTTTTGAATTCCAAATAAAATTATTACACATATAAATAATAATAATTTGTAATACATAATTAATTCAAAGGTCTTAATAACAAATATTTTTATGACAGATGTTATGCAAAAATTTGATCATCCCCATATAATTCGTTTAATTGGTATATGCAGTGAATCTCCTGTATGGATTGTTATGGAATTGGCAGAATATGGTGAACTTCGAGCGTATTTAAAATCGAATGCCGAAAAGTAATAAATTTAAAAATTATTTATTTATGTCTTTTATATGTTATTTAATTGACAATTTAAAACTTATTTTAATATCAGGCTGCGAAGAGAGACATTGCTGCTGTATTGTTATCAACTGTCTACAGCTCTTAGTTATTTGGAATCAAAAAAATTTGTTCACCGGGATATAGCAGCTCGTAATGTTTTAGTTAGTTCACCAACTTGTATAAAGGTAAATAAGAAAAATCCTTTATGTAATGTTTAAATAAATTTTCTTTTATTTATTTAGCCCTAATGGCACATGTGCGAGTATGGTTAACATGCGTACATGTTTGCATTGGTATTTAATACACTAAATAAAAATCTTAAATATTAATATGAAAATAATAATCGGTATGCTATTAAGTAAATTAAGCTAATATATGTTTCTAATATCCACGCCACTATTAGTGCAAATTTGTATTTTGCAAACATTCTGAACATATGCTACCAGCTGATACAACTCTCAAAAAAAAATCTGGCAACTTTAACTTTATCTATCAATTGTACATGTGTGGCTGACTTCCAAAACGTTATAAGACAATGTTTACATACAATTCTAATACGGTATTTAAACTTTTTATAAATACAGAGTTGCGAAACAATGCAAAAGTAAAAGCATCAACTTTGAAACTGATGCGCCGATTGCTATTTTGCGGCGTTTCTTATACTTGTCTACGACGTTTTGAAATGTCATGTATCGTCAATGTTTTGTACTTCGGCGTTATGAAATACGATGTTTTGTTTTTAAGCAAAGCAATTGACGTTTTGTTGTTTTAGGTTTATTTACATTTGAACGAATATACACAGCGATGTTTGCTCAAGGTGTTTTTAAGGTGAAGGTACACAGCACGCGCAACGCGTTTCATACTTCTTGAGCTTTTTACACTTTTAAAGCAATGAGTTACACACACCGCTTTTAATACTTTTTTTTATAGTCTGCTGTTGAAAGAAATTATATTTTTATTTGGTAGAGTGACACAACAAAATGGATAGCAAAATTATTTTACTTCAAGATTTTTTCGATTTCATACAAATGGTTATATGTTATACTCATGTTTATTTACGAAGAACGCGTAAAAGAAGATTTTGGGTACGTGAAATATATTTAGAAAGAGATGTTGCCCATTTTCTTTTTTATAATCAACGAATCACGGCTGTTATATCTGACCGTTGTGAAACACCCAAAACACCAGCAAATTTCACAATGTACTTAAATTAAAATATCAACTCACTCCACTCAAGCTACGATGAAGACTTTTTAATGATGACATTTTGTTACATTTCAGTGTATGGTAAAACCATGCAAAATCGATTGGTTTTAGCTGTAAAACACAAATGAGCCGTAAAGTTTGTAAACGTTTTTTTAGCTTTTATACAATTTTTAACAACCGAATTGGAGCTGAAAATTGAACACAATTCATTCACAATAGACAGCTTTTTAATTCATAATTAAATAAAACGATTCAAAATAACAAAATAATTTCGCAGGAATGCAAATAGCAATTTTGCATATCGATCGATATTTCTTTTCTCTAAATTTTTCTTTCCGTGCGGAATCAATAATACACCCCAATGATTTATATACTTACTTACTTAACCAGTGCCCCCCTACGCATACCATCGAGATCGTACTCAAAAATTCTTCTAGCTGGAGCATCTTTGTTCATGCACACAATATGACCCAGGCAGCGCAATCTTTACAATTTTATGCGCTTCATCAAATCAGTGTCGGCATATAGCTCATACAGCTCGTAATTCATATGATGTTGATAGTCCTCGCTAACACAAATTGTTCCATATATTTTACGAAGAATTTTTCTCTCGAATACGCCAAGTACCCATGACTCTGAACCATATAAGAGCACGGGTAATATGCGTGGCTTGTAGAGTGTTATATTCGTATTTCATGGGAGGGCTTTGAATGTAAATTACCTGCTTTACATAAAGTAGCACGTATTTGCTAGTATAATTTTTTTCGTATATCAAGGCTGATATTATTGTTTTTATTGCTGGTGGACCTAAGGTATACAAACACTTTCACAACTCCGAAGTTATAGTTGCCAACTCTCACGGTTTCATCTATCTGGTGGATTTTCTGTTCGTGGAAACCATTAACTTTTTTTTGCCTTAACTGACAATGACTTCGTGACTTTCTCAATGCTTGCAAAGGCAGCAGTTACGTCTTTCAATATCCTTCCGATGATATCAATATCATCTGTATGTACAAGGAGCATGTGGCTTTTGGTGAAAATTGTACCATTTCTATTAACTGCGGAGTTTCTTAAGATCTTCGCCAATAAAATGTTGAAGAGATCACATGATCTCGTATGGTGGTAAACGATTCCGAAATATCATATAGCCTGATATACCTTCGCCCGAATCGGACTGTCAAAAGCGGCTTTGTAATCCACAAACAGGTGGTAGGTGTCGATTTGTTTTTCATGTATTTTCTCCAGTACTTGGCGTAGTGTGAATATGTGGTCTGAGATGGATTTGGCAGGTCTAAAGTCTCACTGGTATATTATATCGTCCACTTTGCTTTAGTCGTTCACACAATATTGTTGCCAAGATCTTATATGCCCCTATAGTTGAAGCAAACAGATTTATCCCTTTTTTATGAACTGGACATATCACACTGCGGCTCTAATCTTCGGGCATGCATTCCTCCAACCAAATAGTATCAATAAACTTATGCATGCAGCTAACCAACTCATCGCCTCCGGTCTTAAATAGCTCAGCTGGCAAACAATCGGCGCCGGCAGCCTTGTTGCTCTTTAGGCGGGATATACCTATTTTTACCTCACTTTGGCTGGCTGGTGCACATTGAACACCGCTTTCTTCAAAACCCGATATAATTTTGTGGCTTCATTTCTCGTACTGTACATCTTGATCTCATCACACTCACGGCTTTCCATCTCTTTCTTTGGAATAGGTGTTTCTCCTTTTCTCCCGATATCTCTTCGGTGCACTTCGAGCTGCTACTGTTCGGAGTAATGCCAAATATGCTGAATTTTTTTGCTCAGTAACGTTACGACACTGCTGGTCGTACCATGGGTTCTTTGGTGCTGATACCAAAGTACATCCTGTGCAGCAGTCTCCATTGAGTGGGCGATGTGATGCCAATGAGCACGAACATTATCGGGACAAGGAGTGCCCTCATGGAGCAACTCGGTAGCTCGAGTGGAATAAGGTGGCATTACGTTGTGTGCACAGCTTTGCGACGTCTAACTTCCTCCGTGCACGTACACGTACATTTCTCGCCATGCAAAGTTTTTTGTTCGCACCTTAGCTACGACAAGGTAATGGTCAGAATCAATGTTTGGGCCTCGGATCCAATACACTGGAGGCATGACATCTGATTGGGTGATGTCCACGTCGCTTTATGAATGTCGGGATGCTGAAATCTGGTATTGCGAACTACCATACCAATTATGACATTAAAATCACCCAGAATAATTTTAACGTCATTGCTAAGGCAGCGGTCGTACACTGTGTCCTTAATCTGCGCGCTCATAGAATGTGTTCTTAATCTGCTCATCTTTATCCTCCGTAGGGGCATGTGCTGCGTTGAAAAATTTTGCCTTGATGCGGATTGTTGCTAATTGGTCATTCACTGGTGTAAATTGGGAAGCTAGGGGACTAATTTTTTTGTTAACAACAAATCCGCAACCAAATTCGTGCTTTGTTTCATGGCCGATATAATAAATCGCATTTCCTGATTGGCAGTTACATGGAAATTCTACCTCTCAAGTACATCCATCAATTGAGTCGATGCACCTGGTCTGCATGGAGTTCGTACATTCCAGGTACAGATCCTTTTTACGTTAGCGAGATTTGTCAACAGTTTTAGGGGTCCTTTTATTATTCTTCCTCTTTTTCCTTTTCATTGTTAGTTTTTTTTAGGGTGGCGACTAACAAGAACACCGTCCAACCAATGTTTTGAGTTCTGTGTTAATAGGACGCAGCACATATCAGCTCCTCAGACGGGTGACTGGGAAAGGTACCCAGACGGCACCAGAAGAGGTATATGTCTGCTTGAGATATAAAAAATAGGAAACTAAGATAGGATAGGATATCCTTTGCTTGTCCTTTATATTCCCACGCCAACCAACTGATTTACATGTTATGCATAAAATCTTACTTTTAATGAAAAGAAATACATGTACTGCTAAAAACAGTACGAATGTTATCTATATGTTTATAATTTGTTTGTTTGTATTAATTTGTAGCTGGCAGATTTTGGATTATCCCGTTGGGTATCTGAACAATCGTACTATCATTCCAGCATGTGTATGTTGCCAATTAAATGGATGGCCCCAGAGTCAATTAATTTTCGTCGTTTTACAATTGCCAGTGATGTTTGGATGTTTGGTAAGTCCGATTTTTTTTTTTTTTTTTTTTTCTCTGAACATATTTCGAGCATTTCTAGTTGACTCTCAGTGGTTCAGTTACAATAATTTAAATTAAAAAATCTGTAAATGGGTAGCATTAACGCAAATAATACGTTTTTCCGAACATGGGTACAGTAAGGGGACGTGTAAGAGAGACCTTATTACCGTTAGTACATCCCAGGCCGGATAAATGTAAGTTGGTCTACAACTTACTATCTGTGCAACCTAACCCATATTGCTAGAGCCAATCACAATTACATATGTAATTGACAACTGTACTCTAAATGTATTAACAAAATAGCAAGCACAAGCTGGCTGTCATTTTTTGTTTTGTTTTTAATCTTTAACTTTATACAAGTATGTATGCACATATATTTTTCTTTATATTTTAGGAGTGTGTGCCTGGGAGATTTTAATGTTGGGCGTAAAACCATTTCAAGGCATTAAGAACAGCGATATAATAACAAAACTGGAAAACGGAGAGCGTTTACCATTTCCAAACAATTGTCCTCCACGATTTTATTCCCTACTTTCACAGTGTTGGACATATGAACCCTCTAAACGACCAAATTTTAAAAGAATTAAGGAAACTTTATAGTAAGTGGGCAGACACTTTTTAAAATATTTGATGTAACTTTTTCACCTTATTTTTGCAGCGAAATATTGATAGAAGAACGAGCCAGTGGATTTGACAGCATGAATAAGGAAAACGCTCGGGTTTTATCAATGATAACGTGCAGCAATGAAAATGGGGAATTACCACCATCTAAGCCTTCAAAAATACCACATGGCCTAGGTGGAGCGACAGGTATGTAAATGATATTTCCTTTTATACCCTTCACTATAAGTAAAAAAGGGTGTATGTGAGTTTGTGATTCCGTTTGTAATTTCTACATCGTACAAGGCACTTTGGAAAGTATACGAGTATATATTGTTAGGTTTTTACAATATCAAAAAGAAACGTTTACCTTATTCCGGTTCGGAATAAACACACTTTATTTATAACCGTCACAACGACTTTATTGATTATGACACACCTTGATTAGACTAGGACCACACACAGAGCAAGTTTAGTTGGGCAATTCTTTCTCAATTCTCTTTTAAAATTGCCGCTGTGTCTACACACAGCAATTTTGTTTCAACAATTTTAGCATTCCTATTCAGTCATTTATTCAGCCTCAGCTACCTGTCTTCTTTTTTACGTCTTTATAAAACATACAAAGAGAGAACAAGAAGGAATTGTCGAGTACGAGCAAGTTTGTACCCCTTTCCATTCTGTTGGAATTATTCCCCAAATTACAGAATTTTACATTTTTCTACTTTATACTCATACATATATATGTACATTTAAATTTATGAAAAGCAACTTTTGTATTTTAAGTTATTCTAATAAAAACTATTGCATCGACAGGTTATTCCTCTTTCCTCTCTCTCCTACAAAATCAAGAATTGCCAACTAAACTTGCTGTGTGGTCCTGGTGTTACTGTATAACATCTCTACTAAAATTGATAATCTCTGCTTTATATACCGTTTCAGCTTAACCTGGAAACTTCTAGGTTTATCAAGTAATAAAACCAAATGGTACCGGTCATTTTAAGTCTAGCTAATTATATAATAGTGTTTTCAGACTGAAAGTTAAATGCTGAATTAACATTAAATACACCATATATAGCTTTCTACGCACTCAAATCCAGTAAAGAAATAAAAAAAAATTTTTAGTGAAAACTAACAAAGCAGTTCTTCTTATCGTTATAACCCAAAAAAAAAAAAAACGTTTTCTTTAGAAAATATTTGAAATGGGTTTTATTTTTTTTTACTAGATGTTATTGCTCCGTCTCGCCCGGCCCGGTCCGACATGAGTCGGTATCCTTAGAGTTGGTATCGTTAGAGAGCGTATGTACCTTTTTTAAAGAATTTTAATTGTTAAAAAAGCCATCCATCACTAGTTTATAAAATGGATAATGTATTTTCTGTCAGTGTTGTATTTCATAAATCTAACTGAAATTCAATTCCAAAATAGCATTTAATGTGGATTTATCAAAGTCATTTTGTATGGTAAATACAGAATTTTAAAGTTGGATTTAGCGTTAAAACCGCCTTTATGTTAAATCCACTCAGTCTGAAAACACTATAACACTTAAACTAGCATGACACCTATAAACTAATACAGATACAAATACTACACATTGTACTTTATAACTCACACACAAGCATTACATACACAAATGCCACGTATTACCTTAAACAACAAATTGAGTTTTTTAATAAAAATAATAACAGCATATTCTGGATCCTTATCGATTTAGATGTTCGTCTGTCTGTCCCTAGGCAACGTACAGAAAAGTTTAGTATACCAATCTGCTTGTTTTTGCTGTTTTCAGGTTGGTATTGAAATTAAGCCCGATCGTCCAAAAATGACTGCACTATTTTTTTAAATTTTCTGAGTGAGTTTTTTTTTGTCTATTTTGTCTAAACGAACAAAAAACGAAGTACACAGTTTTCTCAGATATGACAGTTATAATATCTTTGCAAAAAATGAGAGCAATCGGTTCACAAATGACTGAGAAAAAATAAAAATACAACGGAAATTTTAGATTTTCATTCATTTTTGCCTTGTTTTTTTATGGGAATTTTTAAGCTGTACATGTGCGTAATGTGTGTGCACACAAATATGAAACCATTCAATCGGTCTTATACCAACGTGTGTATGTGGGTGTGCCTTGTAAATGGCTTGTGTTTAAAAAAAACTGCAAATACAAAAATCTTATAGCAAGGGAGATGCTAAAGAGAATTGTTTGGATATTTAAATTTTTTTTTTAAATTAAATTAAATTGATGACCCTATTATGGTTTACAACTCAACTGTATTTCAACTGAAATTTTATATTTTGTATTATGCATGGTGTAAGAAAACCAGGTGACACTGAGACGCCAGCTGAATCCTGCATGATTGAAGCTCGTTCTGTCAAAAACTAAGAGATATCAATGTGTTAAAGCGAGATCGAAAGCGGAAACAAGTTTTTTGTATCACTCTAGCACACTTTTTAATATCGACCACCGGAAATAATTTTTGACAGGAAGAGCCTCAAAGGCAATAACAAAATATATGAGCTTTTTGTAATGTTATGAAGTTACCTGGTTTTATTATACCATGATATTATGAATTACAACTTAACCTATCAAATAAATATTGTTGTATTTATATTTAGTCAATTCACAAATTGTCGCAAATGGCTAAGTTATAGATTACTACTTAGATAAAATAGTACTGTTGTGAACGGCCTGTCATATTGCCAAAGAATACACTCGCTTAAAAGTCAAACTCAGATGTCAAGGAAAGCTATAAATTAAATATTTCCTTGTGTTTTCTCCATTTTATAAATTTTTTTATTGCATCAATTTAAATTTTGCTTCCAATTTTGAATTCATAAAAATATGGGAATTATTTTTGTGTCAACAAAAAAACAGCTGATTAAATAGCACACTAAAAAACACAGGAAACAAAGTAGTAATGTCCTAAATCTCTTTTATTATATAATACCAACAACATTTTTACGACAGTCATAAATTTAGGACGAATACTACACTTAGGACACTTTAACGCACTTTGTGAATTAGCTAATTGTCTTTCAACTTTTTTGTGTAATTACCCGTGTGTCCATATTGACACATCTTCGAAATTCTTAAGTAAATCGCACTATAATAACAAAAATTTTAGAAACGAAAAGCAGTGTTTTCCAGAAAAACCTATTAGCTTTATTTTCAAACAAAATTTGCTTACTTTTCTATTGCCACTTAATTATATATTACAATAACTAATTCTTTACATCTCAAAAGTCGCATTTTATTAATTTTTTATATGTTACTTTAACTTTGTCTTCAACTTTCTCTAACGAGCATTAACTAACTGAATAAAAGTTTTACAATAATAAATACTAAAGCTTTGAAAGCCAAAAACAGGTGGTACCGTTATTCTATATAAAAATATATATATATTTCTGGATGCTGTTTAACAATTACCTTTTTGTGTATCCATGTGGATACACGGGGACAATTTGGGTTAATACAATTTCAACTGAAATTACGGCCCCGAATATGGTTCACGGCAAAAATGTTGTGTTGTCTCCCTTACAACACAACATTAATTGAACATGCGATTATGGTTCACAACATCGCATTAGGTGAGACAACACCTAATAACCAGTTTTATATTTTTATCTGTTTTTACAACACATAAGACATGTTGTGAGCGATAATCGTTGAAAATGAACATACACAACTGAAAAGACAACACAACAGATAAGTGTTGTGAATTAGACATCTGCAAAAATGTATTTGAATTTGCGTAGTTCTTATGTACTCTGCAGCAAGTGCAATGAGTTCACATTTCAGGAACAACAAAATTCACGATTGACTACTTACTTATGCTTGCTTGCTTTTTGTGTTTGTAAATATTCGTTTTTGCTTATGAAGTACCAAATGGATTTGGTACTTGTAAGCTATGATCTCATAATTACAGGCATTAACACAGAGAATCTCTAACATCTTTATTAAAGAAATATATAGAGAGAGCAAGAGAGGGAATTTAAATGAGAATGATTGTTTTTCATTATATGTCGAGACTGTTGTTGCCAGATCTAACGTAATGATGTTGCTAAAAGTCGCCACGGCTTATGTAAATACAAATTAAATTTGTATACACATATGAAGCTACATTTTTGTGATTAAAGTGCAATTTATGTTACATTTAAATATAATTTATCATCTACAACCTCTTATTTTATAGGCTTATAATATAGAAAACAGAGTTATTAATATCTGTCGATTTTTGTTGAATGATTTGCCGATTTCGTGTTAAAAAGTGTGGTAGCTCCAGCAAAGTACTAATTTTTTTAGTACTTTTTTCGCTGAGTTTTTTGCTTTTTCTTGTTCCTATTATCGGAACAAGGTTTTTACAAATGCTTACTGAAAAGCAACACTTCACTACTCTTCACTATTTGGCAAATGTATTTACAATTACAAAAAAGTTATTTGTTGCAGAAGTCTATTGTGAAGCATAATCGGGAACTACATAACACTAAAAAAAAAAGGTTGAGTTGTTCTGATTTTACCTCAACTGAGTTGAGTTGTGAACCGTAATAGGGACATAAATTTATTTTGTATTCTTATTTGATATCTTTCTTAGAATTTTTTTTATTTAAAATTTACGTACAGACATTTTATTGCTTTTAAAAATAAATCTTACAAGGGAATTTTTCATGAATGTCGGTAATTTGAATTAAAGACGTGCACAGTTAAGGCTTGTTTAGCTGAACGTTGTTGAAAAAGTCCGGCGACGTCCGTTGACGTTAAAACGTTTATGTAGTTATAGAACATTTAAAAACGTGTCATATGCTTTTCATATAAGAAAACAAATAAAAAAAATTATTTTACAAAAAACTAAATCGCATTTTTTGTTCTAGTGTTTAATTATTAAATATTGTTGTTTTTAGTCTGTTTTTGTTATTTTTATTTTTTTATTTAAACTTTCGTTCATACGCGCTTCACTTTTTTTTTTCAATAAAAAACTACTCTGTCCCAGCTGTGCATAAAGATCCCGCAAAAACGTTGCTGAATTCTATTTTATACAAAACTTGCCGTACCGTCAACGTGACATTTGTTTTCGATAAGCACTTTCATTACTTTTCATATAACAAAACGGATCAGCTGGTAACGAAATCTTATAGTATGTTCAGACGAGACAAGGTTCGCTCTCTTTCGAGGGTTCACATCCCAATCTCGAATGAAACAGGAAGATTCGCCATACAAAATTAAGTGAGCGAATCTGCAGGTTTCATTTTGAAACTCTTGCCGAAACCATGAAAATTTAGTATCATCCCTAGTTTCTATCGCTAGTTTATCTTAACTAGCTGTCCAACAAAACAAATTGTAAACAAAGAAATATTATTGTTTTGCAAGCATTTCAATGTATTAGTAAGAAACAAAGGAAAGAGTGTTAAATTGCTTAAATATAAAAATAAACATAATAAATAACACAACATATTAAATTATTTGAAATAATAAATAAATTTTTTATAAATTATTATTTTTTCTAAAAATACATATATTTATATATTAAAATTTACCTTTTTTATCCATTTCAAAACTAAAAAACAAACGCGGGCAAATGCGAAACAACAAAAAACAAAACAAAGCAACTGTCAAATGAAACTCATTATGTGTCGTCTGAACGCAAATTTTCACAATCGAGGTTCAGACAGCGAAACCAGCATTGAAACTCGTCGTGTGAACATGCTATTACGGGACGTTCGGTTAATTCTAGCTTTATAATCAAATGCACCAGTTTCTGTGTATTTCTGCTTTCAGTGTGTATTAGTGAGTTTTGTAGCCTTTATAGTATGAGTTTGTATTGTTATTCTCTTTGCTAAATTGAATGTGAGTGAGTATAGAGAAAATTAAAGTAACACATTCCTATTATTTCCATTTGCGCAAACAAATAAAACAGATGTTAAGGCAAATACTATAAGTTACTTATTGTATATTGAAAGCAAACATACATGCATATATGCATACATACATGCTTCCTTTGCACATTTGTATTGAAAACAAAAACAAAAACAAATTTTCGTATATTTTTGTTTTCAACAAATGTACGAACGAAGTTGTCGTTCATTGTTATGGAGCCTATCCGTAAATATCTGTTTATACACCAAATTATTTGAAAACATTTATAGTACAACAGTTATTTGAAGCAGAGAAACAAATAAATTCCTCACTCGCTGCAAAATTATTTAAAACTCTGAATATGTGTGTGAGTTGAGTTAGTGTGCAAAAACAAAACCATACCATATTTGTTATACTCATTCTCTCCCTTACACCAGCAGTAACAAATACTTATTTGGTATATTTGTTTTAACAACACTTGTAGGTATACTCGTGCACGTCTTTAATTTGAATTTCTTTCACTGAACTTAATTATTGATTTTAAGATTTAAAGAAAATTATTTTAATCAATATTTGTAATTTGATTAAAAAATCTTTTTTGTAACTTTTTTTATTGAATGTGGCAAAATTAAAGTATGAATATTTGGCTAACACAGTGAAGGGTATATAAGACTCGGCACAGCCGAATTTAGCTTGTGTCATTTGATTTAATTAATTTTTTTTATTACTATTTTTAGAAAACTCTAAGCTAGATACAGACAAGACTGGCCTCAGCCCTCAAACGTATATAATAGCACAAAATCCTGAAGTTTTAGCCCGTTTAATGAAGGAGAATGAGAATCGTATTATTAATCCAGCGGCATATACAACACCAGCCTCGGTATTTAATACTTTAGCTGTCGAAGTAGATCCTACTAAGACAATTAACAATGATTTAGCTCTTAAAACTACAAAACTTCCAGTATCGGAATTTTTAAAGTTAGACAACACAATAACAAGAACTGAAAAATCATCTGTTTTGCAAAGATTTCAACAGGAAAAGATTAACATGAATTTAAACGAAACTAAATCTCAAACCTCTCATATGAATATGAGTTCAAATGATAAATCGCAGTTGAAGACGCCGCCAACTAATCATAATTTCACGAATATCTGCCCCATGTCTCAGTACATACGCCAAAGTGATAACGTTGTGTATCAAATAGGTTCCTCTTATACAGATCCACGTTTCAATACACATCAATTTTCAATACATAATAGTTATTGTACAGATTTCCAAAATTCCTTGCAATCATTGTCAACCAACCGATCTGTTTGTTTAGGTAATGAAGAAAGGACGCAGGTTATTTATGACTTTGGTCGAAATGCTCCTATAAATAGGCAAATAACTTCCGTTTGTGGTAGCCTTGAACGAAATGTACAAGCTCCAAATTTTAGCAAATGCAGCGGAAGTCGTTCAATAGGTGGCTCATTAGAACGAAATAAATCGTTTTTAAATCCGGTAAATCAACCGCGAAAATGTGTTCCACGCAGCGCTAGTCTGGAACGATCTGTCTACAAAAGAGATTTTCCTAAATCCTATACGCGCTCTGGTAGTTTAGAAGCCTATTCATCTTTTCTAGCCTTTAAGAACCACATGAAAAATTCTCCTGAGTATAAAGCATTCGAAGAAGAAATCTATGATGTTTGCCCGGCGGCAGCAAATTTGAAAAATTGCACAAACTCAAATTCAGGGCAAACATATATGCCAATGACTCCGGGCAACGGTTTTGGTTACCCGAATAATGAACAAAACAATATGATACAAAGTATAAATGCTAATCTTCCAATTGATCAGCTGTCGGATCAAAAGGCAAATAGAGAAAACACTTCTGAAGTGAAAGCATTTTGGACGGAAGCCCCTAATAACAGTAAAGCAAATAACCAAATGATGCTAGCGGAGGTTTGAAATTTTTCTGCTTTCGAATCGTTTAGCAAATAGTTTTTTTTTTATAATTTTTTTTTTTTTTTTTTCGTTTTAATATTACAGTTTTATTCTTTAATCACTGCTTTTTTGTCTCTTTGTTTTTAGTACTTGATCTGAGTACTTTTTAAATGTTTAGTTACTTAGTTTTAACTTGTGTATGTATATTTTTCGTATAATTTTTTTACGACCAATTTGTATCTTTTTTACGTTGCCGCACTGATCGGCTAAAAGTATTTAAAAGTGCTGGTTCTATTAACGTGAATGCAATATTTAAAAAATTAAATTAAAAAATAAAAAATAAGTGAAATTAAAATAAAATTTAAAACCTCAAAATATTACACTCGCGTTAGTAGAGAGGAGAGTTCCATTAATACACTCCGGTTCACTTATTAAAAATTCCATATTCAGCAACCTGTATCTTTTGCAATTTTTAACCGATTGCAGAATTTTAAAATGGAAATGGAAGCTAGACACGTTGAGGTTGTCCACAATTACATCAAGGACCCCGAGGGGTATGGAAAAAATTTTAAAGGAAGGGTTTCATTGTCTTTATCTATGTATGAGAAAAGAAAAATCATCAGAATTGCTTCTAATTCTGCCTTATCCTTGTCAAAAATAAGAGCTTAAGCTGGAGTGCAAGCGAGAAAGTCATCAGTAAATTGCTTAAAAAAAGTTATTTAGTAAAGAAACCACTATTGTCATGATTTTTTTTTTAATATTTCAACGTGTCTAGCTTCAATTTCCATTTTAAAATTCTGCAATCGTTTAAAAATTGCAAAAGATACAGCCTGCTGAATATGGAATTTTTAATAAGTGAACCGGAGTGTATATAAATTTCAAACTAATACGATTGGTTCGATAATGTAAATGACTTTTGTATACTTTTTTTAATTGTAAAATGTTTCTTATATTACATAAAATTTTGCTCTCCTGCCAGAAACCTCGTAACACCCCAGTTAGCCATGACATGGAAGCACAACATTATCAGTTTGGCTCTATAAATAATACTGGAAGTGATAGTGTAGCAAGTAACACTTCTACTTTGGCACAAGCTCAAGGCACCGTCATCGCGGCTTCAAATTCCAATTTTAATGCACAAAATATTTCCACAGTTTCTGGCGTATATACGACTTCATTAGACTGTCCGTTTACCGTCACCAGACAAATATCTGACATTCAAAAAAGTAATCTACGACCGAATTTGAATCGAAATAGAGATGATGTCTATATTGCAACCAAAAATGTCGTAAAATCCATTATTACACTTTCTCAAGTGGTGGGAGAAAATAAGAGCAATAATTATTTGGAATTAGTAAAAGATATTGGTTTCGAATTAAGAAAACTATTGCAATCAGTAGATCATATATCGCCTTTGATACCTGCCGACGCATACAAGTAAGTTTAAAATAATTAATAAAATTTATAAATATTGTAGGTAAATTATAAAATCTTGCAGAGAAGTTGAAATGGCACATAAGGTATTGCCTAAAGACATGCATGAGTTGGTGGCAACTATGAAACTAGCTCAGCAATACAGTGACACAACCTTAGATGTAGAATATAAAAAGTAAGTGCAAATACATCATAATAACAATAATAATATATGCCTACACATATTAGCTGCTTTTATTACGAGTATATAAAACAAAACAATACAAATTATTCCAGAGGCATGCTTTCGGCTGCTCATGTATTAGCAATGGATGCAAAAAATTTATTGGATGTCGTAGACGCCATACGGCAGAGATTTGATTCCATTTTTGGCGAACATTTTGAATCATATGTATGTTAAGTAAAAATTTATGATTTTTCAAGAGTTTCATTAAAATGCATTACCAACAAATTATTTATAGGATTCCTCTTCAACTACCACAACAAGAAATACACCTGTAGCCGAATTAATGAATGAGGATGGTTATCAAATAATGCAAAATCATCCCATGGAACCGTTTTACTTAAACAGTGCTGTATGTAACTTTCAAAATCTTGCCTGTACAGTATAGTGATTGCATGTTATTTATTTTTACCTTTCAGGAAGCTCACAATATTGTAGTTGAACAAAATCTAGTCCACAAACCTGAACATTTTCTTACAGTTAGAAAAAATTCAACATTAAATGTTAGCCCAGTAGTAGGCGTGTCTAATTTTTCAAATGAACAACAGCAACAGCATCAACCATTAAAAATTATTGAAGATACAAATGATCTAAAGACTCCACTTAAATTATAACTCGTAAATAATTAAATACACATTGACCACTATATTTAAAGTATACAATCATACAAATATAACTAACTGAATATTTAACGTACTTGTATTTATTAAAACGCAATTAAAATAAAGAAAACCTACATAGTTACTTTTAATACCAGTAGACATGCAACAAATTGAAGTAAGTAATAAGAAGTTCAAAAATCTATAATCAGGCGATTTGGATTTGGAATATACTCAGTCAAACACAGGCATGTAATACATGGGAAACTAATTTCCTAGCAAACATTTTAAGAGGTCTGTTAAATAACTAAAAATTGTTACGAATTTGTAACAATTGTATTTGTAACTCGAAAAATTTGTAAAGAGAGCGTCAAAAGAAAGTAAAAAATTGAGAAGCAAAAAAATTTCTTGCAAATTTTTACTTGCAAGAATTATTCAAACAGCTGTTTTGTGCTTATGTTTACAAATCAAGTTTTCTAAAAGAAGTTTAAAATAAAAATATTTAGTAAAATTTAAGAAAATTTAAGTAAATATAAACTTTTAAGACTATAAAAAGTGTTGAAACAATAAGAAATCAATTTTAGTTTAACTTAGGATCAACAGCACCAAAGTAAGATGTCGAAAGCAGTTAAACGAAGTTAAGACAGAATCTGGTACATCAAGGTTAGAAGATGTTGACTGTATTTGTATATATATTCAATGAATATTATTCATATATCACAATACTACTTCAACTTGCAAGTTTTGACTGGTAAAGTGTTCATTTACTTTGTTTTGCAAAATTCCTTTTTACTTTCTAGTAGCAAGTTTTTGCTAGTAAAGTAAATGAACACACCTATTATTTCATGTTTCTTGGGTAGTACACGAGCGAACTATTCCCATTGTACCGAACGAACTAATCGATGTTTTGAATTCCTGTAGTTCATTTGCTTACTCTTCATTTTAAATGAACGAAAACAATGACGAAAATTGTCAATTATTTTATTTTACAAAAATGGTATTTAAAACAAATAAACTGAAAAAAAGAAAATGTATTATGCATGTCAAAAAGTCAAACTTAAGCTATTTTAAACTTAAGCCTTTAGTTTTTTTTTAGCCATAAATATTAATTATTAAAAAAAAAAAATCTAAAACTAAATTTAAAATTTTTTTTGAAATTTGTTGTTGTTTTGCTTTCTATTTTCGATAAAAATTCCTTTCAACCCCTATTCGATATCATTTTATATAATAAAGAACGTTCAATGACAATCAAAAGTATCAGTGAGAAAGATACAAAAGATCAAATGAACTAAATGAACGAATTATTGCTTTTTTAATATTTGAACTAAGAGCGCACACTTATATGAACTACGGAGCACAAGTCTATTAAATATTCTCAATTGAATTACTGAAAAAAATTTATTTTTTATATTTATTAATTATTCATGATTGCAAATATGTAAAATGAAAAATATGCGAGGAAAAAATTAAAAATTTTATCACCATAGATTTCAAATTGAACCAGCTTTAACAGGGTCTCACCACTAATTTAGCAAATATTTGTATACAATAGTAGCGGCAATGATATGACACACTTTCTCATCGAACTCTGTTGAATTCTAATGAAATAATAAAAATCTTATAAAAAAATCAATTTATATATATAATTACACATGTACTTACAAATTTTTCTATATTTAGATTTTTAAACACAGGCACGTCACATACCACTTTGGATGTAAATATTATTGTTCTGCTTTACACTGCAGTCACACGATCAAGTTTTTTTACAATTCTCTTTCAAGAAATTTACATATACTGCTTGTCAAAATTCACAAAAATTGAAAGCTGTGACGTAGGCTGCACGCAATTTCAAAGCAAGTTTTTCAACAAGATGTTTTTTTAACCTCTTCCACCGACAGTTTTGTTTCGGCGGCAATAGAGTTATATGCCTTAATTTTTAAATTATTCCGTCTATATGCAGGAATATTCATGTTCCACAGAACTTCATGCCTTCTGTATATCTCTATGAACTGCAAAACGTCGTTATATTTGTTTAATTTGTTCACAAACATATTTAAAACAAAAACAAAACAATACTGGCGGCAGAATAAGAATTCAAATTTGGAATAAAAAAACTGCAGTCAGCTGTTTTCTTGACTGTAATTTGAAACACTCAATTGAACGAAAAATTGAAAGCAAATTCTCAGCAAATTTTAAAAGTGTGAGTGTGCTGATAAAAAAATGAGAAATTTTAAAATTTGAATTAAAACTTGATCGTGTGACACCCAAGTTACTAAATATCTACAATTTTGTGCTATATTATAATAATATACAGATAATTATCTGTATCCATTTTAAAATTAATTCTACTATCATTTGATACATTTATTATTTCTAACATTTCTAATAAATAACGACGTTTATAATTATTTTCTCTATCTAATATTGAAACATCTTCAAATTTCGGATAATGATTCAAACTTGCACAATGTGATGACAAAGCTGTTTTTTGTGCGTTAATATTTCTATATCTTTGATCAGATTTATGCCCAGCTATTCTAGTTTTAAGTTTGTTTTTGGTTGTACATACATATACGAGTAATTTGGCCTGGCCACTGCGGCCAAAATAGACCTATTGTGGCACTACTCTCAAGTTACAAATCCTCCCAGAGTCTAGTATTCATTAAGAATTCAGAAACTTCTTTGGGTGATTTGTCCGCTATGTCTGACGGTTGTAGATAATGTTGTCCTAAGTAGCGAAAACGGGTCCACATAATACCATTACAGTGACACAATATGTGTTCTGCTGTTTCTTCATCTTCGTTACATAACCTGCAGAGGTCATTTTGACTGATCCTCATATTCGCCAAGTGTTTCAATACTCTGCAATGTCCAGTCAGGAATCCCGTGACAATACGAATTCCTGACCGGGTCAATCCAAGTAATTCCCTTGTTCTTTTTCGAGATCGGAATGGCATGAAAGTTTTCGCTACCCTGATACCTGCTGTTTCCAGCCAGTATTGTTGCGATTCTCTTTCCAGCCACTGCCTAAAAATGAGCCCAATAGAGTTCCAAGACAGACCGCAGAATGGTTCTGGCCAATGAATCCATTAGCCGCCCCTTTTCTTGCGAGTTCGTCTGCCTTCTCATTGCCCGCATATCCACTATGACCTGGCACCTATACTAAGTGAACCCTGTTATTGGATGCTAGTCTTTTTAGAAGTTCTAGGCAATTCCAGACCAGTTTCGATGTTCGCCTTGTTCGCCGTTTGAATTTTGAAAGAAAGACATAAATACCTTTTTTTTATTTTGGCTTCACTTAATTTTGGGAACACCGATTTAAGATAGCAAAAAGCTTCGCCGTTTACATAATTTTTTTTTACAAATTGTATCATGTATCCTAACTTTAGATGCAGTAGTGGTAGAATAACATCCTCAACTTTAATGGGACGTTTAAAATGTTTTTTCTATCTATTTCGCTATGCAATAAAACAGCTTTCAAGCCTAGATATGGTTGGTTGGTGGTTGGTTTACGTGGCGACCTAAACGGCCTTCAATTAGAGTCGCAAGACTCCGTTTTGAAGCACCTACTCGCCAAGACCATGTAGCCGTAAGGTGACCTAGATCCACCCCGTGACATTTAGATATAGGAGAAGGTCTGCTAACCTTACTCCCGATATCTCAGGTAGTTCGGCTATCATATGTGTACAGAGAAATCTGTGTCTCGAAGCCATAAGAGCCGGGCACTCACAGAGAAGGTTAAAAACCTTCTACTCCTTCTGCGGCAGCTGTCGTTGAAGGGCAGTCCCAGCCTGCTGGCATGCTTACCGATCATCCAATGACCATTTATCACCGCCACCAGCCTGGAAATGTCCCTTCTATTCCTGCTCACTAATTGAATTGAGCGTTTAAAATCATAGCGAGGCCATAATTGACCCGTGACCTTACACGTTTGTAAGCTTCGCCATTTGGTGTCTGCCCTTTCCTGATAGTGATCAAAAATACCACTCCTGATACTACCAAGCGATACAGTGACTGCCTTTGACATAGAAACCTCCATGTTAGAGCCAGCCCTAGCCAATTCATCCGCTTGCTCATTACCAATGAAACCACTGTGTGCAGGAATCCATACCAAGGATACGTCAGCCTGACGTCCTAGGTTAGATAACACAATCTTGCATTGGCCTACTAGAGCAGAGAACGTAACATACGATTGAAATGACAAGAGAGCCGCTTGACTATCTACGAAGATGCCTATAGCTCCCCTGATACTCCTGTTGTACAGAGACTCACATGCCTCCTTGATGGCCAGTATCTCCGCCTGGATAACAGTAGACCAATCCGGAAGTCGGAATGAGAGTCTCATATCAAGTTCACTGCAGTACACTGCAGAGCAGACACTGCAGATCATCTTATGGCGTTTTTTTTTTCTTTAAACAAAAATGTTTCAAAAAAATGTATTAGTTAAAATCAATATCACGTTTTGTTCTCAACATGTTGCATATAAAAGATGCAAAAATGGTACATGTTTTGCACTCAACTTATAAGTGAGGGTGAGATACTGCCCTTTTTTACAACTGTGTCGACTACTTGTTTATACAATTAAGTAAATTGTTTAATTTGTATTTATATGAAAAAGGAGATTCAACATTTTCTCCGACAAGATATTCTTCATAAAAATCCATTATTGATCACTTTTGAAGCAAAAATTAATTTTTATTTTATTTTAAGCCCAAAGTTTTTTTTGTCAGCTGTTTACGGATTTCGCAAATCGCTCTAAAAGTAGTAAACATATAAAAATGTTGCATTTTAAACTTATTTTAGTTCTATTGAAAACATAAAAAAGGCATCACTTTGTGAAGTTTTAGGCAACCTGTTTAAAATATTACATAATTTAAAGGGAGATTATTTTTTGAGAAAAGAAAACGCCATTAGGTCCGTCAGTGTATACCCTGGTGTCATATCTACGTATATACGTTCCATTTTTCCACTTCTGCCTGGAAAGAAAAACAACTTTGAAAGACATATCAAAGTCTATCTGGGGAACTATGTAGCCGGTAGGGACCCTAAGATCCGGATGCAATCGATTCAGGATCTTAGCATGCCCATACGTTCTATGCCTCCACCAACCGGATGCAGACAACCTAGTCGCACTGCTGGCTGGTATGGCCATCACATGTAAATCTATAGGAATGAGGTCCAGTACCATATTCAGAGCATCCGACGGACTGGTAGGCAAGCACCCGGTAATTCCTATACAAGCAGATTTTTGAACCCTATACAGCTGGTCCAATATGTATCTCTTCTCAGTAGCGGTCCACCATACCAAAGATCCGTATGTAAGGATTGGACGTATAATGGCCTTATACATCTACAGTAACAGCCTAGGGCTTAAGCCTCATTTCAAGCCAAACATCCCGCGACAGATATAGTAGGCAATCTTTGACCTCCTAGCCCTATGCCGTACATTGGCCCTCCAGGATAGTTTGGAATCCAGAATCACTCCCAGATATTTCGCACTATCCGATAAGGATAATTCCTGGTATTGCAACCGTGGGGGATTGTAGCTCTGCACCTTGGTCTTTATGGTGAATAGAATCAGGACTGTTTTGCCCGGGTTAACTCCTAAGCCGCAGCCTGCAGCCCAGTTGCTGAGTAATCCCAAGTCAGTGGTCGTGATATCGGTTATCACGTCCATAAACATTCCCGATACTAGTATCACCACATCGTCCGCGTAAGCAACAGCTTATTATGCAGCTTAATTAGGGTCAAATCAATAACAAGAAGCCATAGTAGAGGAGATCACACCACCCTGAGTCTTCGTTCTATTGCCGAGTATTGCAGTGACATACCTTGCCTCTAGCATCTGTACTACCCAGGTTCTGATGTACTGCTCAGCATCAAAATCCGAACAGCATGCTCAATGGCCGTCACAGATACGTTATTGAGAGAGAGGGAGAGGTTATATAGTTTGATGGAGTGCTTAGCACTCTGAAGCATCTTTGACAAGATGCCATCAGGTTCCGGTGATTTGAAAGGTGAGAGGCTATCGATCGCCCAAGCAATTCTCTCTTGTGAGATCAAGTCTTCATTGTGCACATAAGGGTCCCCGCAGTGCAATGCACACATTTCGCGTATATCCATTGCACCCGGGAAATGTGTATCGAACAGAATTTCTAGAGTTACTGTAAAAATAAATTACAAAATTGTACAGTTTCTCTATATAAAATAATGTGAAAAACCTCTTCAAAGTTAAAAAATGGCGAAAAAAATGAATAAAAATGAGTTTGGTTGAGAAATACGCACAGATTTCTCAAGTTTATAAAGGGTGTCCCAACAAGACCGCAAGATTTTAATTTTAAATAAAACACAGATATTTAAAAAAAAAAATCGTGAAACTTTATTTTATCGTAAAGTAGACAGAATGAGGTTATGTATGGAACAACATATCGGGCAGATGGCCGCCGCGGCTTTGCTGGCACACACGCGATCTTTTAATGAAATTTTCAATGACCGTTTTGCATAAATGCTGCGGTATTTCATTAATTCAGCGTCTAATTTCCTCTTTTAAGGCTTGAGTCGTCGTCGGCTTATTCGCAGAAACCATCGACTTCAAAAACCCCAAAGAAAAAAGTCTAATGGTGTTAAATCGCACGATCTAGGCGGCCAATTCTGGTCCCCAAAACGCAAAATAACACGACCGGGAAATGACTAATGTAGCAATTGAATTGTTTCTCTGGCTGTATGACATGTGACGTCGTCTTGTTGAAACCACAAGCCCTCCACATTCATTTCTTCAATTTTAGGCAAGAAAAAACTGGTTATCATTTCACGATACCGAACACCATTGACTGTTTGCGCTTGACCTGCCTCATTTTCAAAAAAAAAGGTCCAATGATTCCTCCAGCACCAAAAACCATACCACACAGTTACACGTTGAGGATGCATTTGCTTCTCGTGAATCACTCGAGGATTTTCCTCACCCCAAATGCGACAATTCTGCCTATTGACGAAGCCATCAATATGGAAATGGGCCTCGTCACTGAAGATGATTTTATCGGCAAACTCAGCATTTTCATGTTGTCTCTCCAATACCCAATTAACGAACTCCCTTCGCTGTCCATGGTAATTTTTTACTAACAATTGTTCAAATGTCAAACAATGACACTTCGAATGGCGCCAAATTTAAATCTTGCGTTCTTGTTGGGACACCAGGTATATACCATTCAAGCGGCCTTAATGTTTAAAATCGGTTCATATTCAACTAAGTTACTGTACTCGCATTTTTCCAATAAATCACTAAAATTACAGTTGTTTCTCACAAAGAAATATTACAGAAACACTTGTGTGTAATAAATGACATTTCGTTTCAATTCTCATTGTTTTGTTTTTAATTCTATTGTGTCTTGCGAAAATTTTCTCGATGTGAGAGTTATAGAAACGAGATACAGAACATCAAACATTCAAATTGAAGTGAAATCAAACTAGTTTTACTTCAAAGTGGAATGTAGAACATGCCTGATAACGATATTTCAATATTTATGTGCTGTTAACTTCGTCACAAACTGTATTGCTTGTCAAAATTAGATTTTGAGTATTTAGCATTTTATTTAACAAGATAAAAAAAAATAAAAATAAAGAATTATATGTTTTATATTACACTTACCCTAATATCTCTAGTATTCACAAAAATTATTCACCCCTATCGCGAATAAAAGTGAAATTCTTGTTCACTTGAAATGTTCATTCCCCTCGAAGTTAAAATTGCGCACATAAAATTTTATTCATGCTATCAGTGCAGAGTGGACATATAATAGAGAAGAATTTATTAAATTTTCCAATTTTTCAAGAGACAAACAAGAAATTTTTGTAATTTACGAATGGTTCTTGTGGTAAGGTTTTCAACTTTTGTTGTTAAGCAGTTTTCAGTGTCCAGTAGTTTTATAAAATTTTAAGAGCAAAAAATATAAATTTTTTACTGCTGCGGATAAACGATTTTATAAGAAAATAATTGAATTTTTTATAGGTAGACAACCACTTTTTAATTATTATGTTAAAAAATGGTTAAATTAAATTTTAAGAAAAAAAAAAAACAACGAAAAATACTTGTGTTCGCCAGTAAAAGTAAGTGAACAGATTTAAGCAAAAAAGTGAACAAAACAAGGGAATTCATTCATAATTGCTATCCCAGTGAATGTGAACAAAATTCGAGGAAAATGGTATTAATAATCTGTGTACCATTGATATAAATAAGTTACAGAATCACACTATCGATACTGCAACCGAATAAATTCGTCGATACATATTTCGAATATTCGCAAGAACCAAAGCGAAACGAACATTTTTAATCCAACTAATTCTAGAACACTTAAAACTAGCTTGCGCAATGCTAACTACATTCGGTGTAACTTATATTAAAATCTTTTTTAAATAATTTTTTATTCAATACAATGATTTTATTCCAAGTCACTGTATGTGCTCTATTAAAATAACAATTTCTTCTTACGTTTATAAACTTTTGATTTCATTTTGTCTTGATAATTAGATGAGTAAATTAATTTTATTTTCTTACTTATACTTCATGATGCTTCGAAAATTTTTAATAAACTTTTAAAGGAACTGCAAAATATTATTTATGTATGTAACCAATTATTATAGACTGCAAAAAGATTCAAAATAAACTCTCCAGTATTGTTATCTAATTGAATAATGCCTTTTCTGCTAGATTGAGCAAAAAATGAAGAACTCGTACTCCTTATCTGATTTCTAAATGAAAGAAGAAACAAAAAAAAAGCATTAGTGATGTTAATAATATTGATAAATGAATAACATAATTTCTATTTTTAATTTGATTATGCACTTTATTATGTATTAGAAAGTAAGCTTTTGTACATAGTCATGGTCAAGAGGAACAAATTTATTCCAGTGTTTGAAATCCTAACTGAACTATTTGTATTGCGTGGCTCCAAGCATAAAGTATTCATATAAAGTAGCCAGAAAGTATGCTTATTCTCAACACAAAATAGCCACAAATAATGTTTTCATTTGTGCTACTTTTCAAATTGAAGCAAAAAATTAGGTAGAATATTTTTGCTCTTTTCTACCTCTACCAATACCTTAGTTTAAGTAGCAAAGAGGCTACTTCCTAATTCTACTTGCGGCTTTATTTTTTTGAAAAGTAGCTGTAGCTAAAAAAATTTAAATGCTTCGGAGTAATACAGCGTCTACCGCTACTTCTACATGAAATAGTTGGAGCTGTAGCCGTATGCAATGGTTTGTTGTTTAAATGTGAATGTAGCAGTAGAAGTAGATGGATACTGGCTACTATTTCTTAACAAATTTATATCTTAACAAGTAGGCTTATTTTCGTCGCTACAGCTACTTTTAGAGTAGCCGTTTGAACACTGATTTATTCAATTTATTGTAAACAAGTTAAACTCGGCAGCGCTGAGTCTATTGTACCGTTCACTGTATTAGCCAAATATTATTATTTGTTAAATATTAAAAAAATTATAAAAAAAGATTTTTAATTACATGAAAAATATGTATTGTATCAAAATATACGTTATTTTTCAATATATACGCTTTCGCAAAAATGTTTTTATTGTATTCTAAAGATGTCTTTTTTATAATAATTTACTATTGAAAATAATAAGCCAAATCTGAACTCTAGATAAAATTAAACTTATTAATTAAAATAATTTTCTTCGAATATATTTTGTTAATTCTAAAATAAATACGTAATTTGAGTTACAGAAATTCCATTTATCCTTATTGTGTTTTGGGTATTTTTACGTTTAAAAGGAAAACTTTTGTTTGTTGTCAAAAGCTCAAGGTAGTAATAGACATCTTTTTTACACTGTATTAGTCAATATTTACAATGTGAAACAAAAACATATCGTGTGTGCCCTGAAAAATATTGTTTCTGTAAAAAAAACATGAGGAAAACTTCTGACAAAATTTCAATTAGAACGTGCTCCATTTTCTCATTTCTACGCCGGCTGAATAAAAAATTTTACAAAAAATATATATATAAAGAGTGATTTTTTTGCTATTATCTTTTTGGCAACACTAGTTTTGACAGCTCACGCACGTTTTGTATCTTGTGTCACTGTCAAACATCTTCAATTTAATCATGAATCGTCTTACAAACGAACAACGCTTGCAAATTATTGAATTTTATTACCAAAATGCGTGCTCTGTTAAGAAAGTTCATCGCGCGCTTCTTCCATTTTATGGTCAGTTTAATCGACCTACTGAGGCTTCTATTCGGGCTATTGTAACAAAATTTCGCACCAAATTTACATTGTTGGACATTAAACCACCAACACGCTTACGTAGAGTGCGAACTGAAGAAAATATCGCAGCCGTATCGGCCAGTGTTGGTGATGACCGTGAATTATCGATTCGGCGCCGTTCGCAGCAATTGGGCCTCTGTTACTCCACTACGTGGAAAATTTTGCGGAAGGATTTGGGTGTGAAGCCTTATAAGATACAACTGGTGCA
Source organism: Thelaira solivaga (assembly GCA_947397855.1). Taxonomy (NCBI): domain Eukaryota; kingdom Metazoa; phylum Arthropoda; class Insecta; order Diptera; family Tachinidae; genus Thelaira; species Thelaira solivaga. Next base: position 46,246,047 of record OX377614.1, read on the forward strand.
AGAATTGAAGCCAAACGACCTACCACAACGCCAAATTTTTGGTGAATGGGCTCTTGAAAAGTTAGATGAAGATCCACTTTTTTATCGAAGAATTGTGTTCAGCGACGAGGCTCATTTCTGGTTGAATGGATACGTGAACAAGCAAAACTGCCGTATTTGGAGTGAAGAGCAGCCAGAAGCATTGCAAGAGCTACCAATGCATCCACAAAAAACAACCGTTTGGTGCGGATTATGGGCTGGCGGCATCATTGGGCCGTATTTCTTCAAAGATGATGCGAATCACAACCTTACTGTGAATGGTGAGCGCTACCGTGCGATGATAACAAACTTTTTTTTGCCCAAAATGGAAGAGCTTGACTTGCATGACATGTGGTTTCAACAAGACGGTGCCACATGCCACACAGCACGCGAAACAATGGACCAATTGAGAGGCGAGTTCGGTGAACAGTTTATTTCACGCTTGGGACCAGTCAATTGGCCGCCCAGATCGTGCGATTTAACGCCTCTAGACTATTTTTTGTGGGGCTATGTTAAGGCTAATGTCTATAGGGACAAGCCCGCTTCGATTGATGCACTGGAAGCCAACATTGCCAACATTATTCGTGAGATACCGGCCGAAATGTTGGAAAGAGTATGCCAAAATTGGACTAAGCGGATGGACCATTTGAGGCGCAGCCGCGGCCAACATTTGCATGAAATAATCTTCAAACATTAAATTATATCGACCCAACTATCGATCCAAATAAATATTTCATGCATTTTTCTGAATTTTATGTGTTTTTTTTTTTTTAATTTCCGATAGTTCTTATAAAATCACCTTTTATAAAACTTTTTTTATCTAGTTTTGCTTTTTTAATAATATTGAGGCAAAAAATATAAAATTTTTTTATACAAGCTTATCATTTTGAAGCTTGAAAAGAAAAAAAAACTAGTTGTCTTGCTCAAACCACAATAACGCAATGAAAAATATTTTCGGCGACTATAAGCCATTTTTCAAACGAACTACGTGGATATTTATATAGTAAAAAAAGAAGCACAGAAACAACACTGCACAATGGAATTTGCTTATTTTTTTAATTTAATTTAATTTTATTCCTTTATGAGTGTTATTTCTTAGAGGTTTTTATATAGTGTTTATTGGAAAGTCGAGACATGTCAACATCTTAAGAGTGTTGATGCTGTATTTCAAAATAGATTTCGAGTACGATGTTTAGAATTGATACATTTTACTTAGAGCCTTCGAAGTACAACATTTTAGATTCTTTTGTTGCGAGTAGGCGACTTATAACTAATTATTGTGACATAACGATAATAGATGGACATGGTATCGCGAAGTTTTTTGTAGATATTGATATGTTCTTTAATATTGTAGAACATACTTTTGTTCTATCATCAATACTTTCCGCAGCGCATATGACGAAATACGTTTTAGGGCACTTTTTTACACCTTAGGTTACGTTAATTAAGTTTTAGTAAGGATCCCTAATTTTTTCTAGCAATAAATATAGCCTATGTTACTCAGGGTGAATGTAATTTTCCAATGGTAAAGGAATTTTTGAAATCGGCACTGTTTATTCATTACAAACATGCACACACAAAAATACAAATTTTTCCTCTTTATAATATTTTTATAAATATAAATTTAAATTTACTCGTAATATATAATTTACAACCTCATATTTTATAAGCTTATAATATACAAAACAGAATTATTAATATCTGTCGATTTTTGTTGAATGATTTGCCCATTTCGTGTTAAGAAGTGAATTAGCTCCCGCAAGTATCTACTCGTATTTAATTTTGGCAAATGCATTTACAATTACAAAAAAGTTAATTGTTGCAGATGTCTAATTTATACTATCAGCACATAGTGTTTTGTTTTATAAAAAAACAATACTCTTTTTTATCTTCATCTAAAAATCTCGTTTCGGGACTTCGGGATTTAGTTAATAAATCCAGTACCTCGTTTCTATAACTCTCGCACAAGAAACAATAGAATTGAACAAAAAACAATGAGAATTAAAACAAAATGTCATTTATTACACAAAAGTGTTTCTATAATTTTTCTTTGTGAGAACCATCTGTCAATTTTGTGATTTTTACGTACCTTATTGGAAAAATGTGAGTACAAGAACTGTCAAAACATCTCACATTTTAAAATACATAAGAGACGGGTGCGAAAGTAATGACAAAATAAAAATTAATAAACTTAAAACGTTTAAATTAAAAAATTACCTAAATAAATTTTTTTTTTTTTTTGTGGCATAGCAAATTTACAGAGATGTGAGAAGTTCTCGCATATAGTTACAGAAACGAGTCACAGATTTCCTCGATTTTTAAAAGCCAGTAAGAAAGTTAGTTTTTACTAAAGAAGTAATAATTCAATTTCTATATTTCATAGATGCAGATGAATGTACGAAAGAAGTCATCGTTCGTTTATACAGAAATATTTTCATATAAAGAATAAATCAAAAAATACACAAAAATTCTTCTTTGGCATCGTTCTCTCTAATAAATAGTTCTATTACACACACAGCATTTGTAAACATATACATACACATCCATATAAGCACCACTGCCTTGTTTCGTGTATAACGTAAAATTTGTCATAAAAAACAAAAAATGAATTGGTGAAAAACCAAAAACTCGGTTGTATGAGACGTACAGAGTAAGAACCATACCGATACAAAGAACATTATTCTACAAAGGACTGCAAATTTATAATGAAATACCAATTAATATTGTTGCATTTAAAAAAAGATGTGTAGATTTTAAATGAAATAGTTGAAATATTACAGATATTATCCACAGTATGTAAAAAATTTATAATATAAAATGGGAACATTTAATAAAGTATTGTAAATACTAATATCATTAAATAAAAAAACTGCATCAACACATAAAATTTTATTATGAATTATAAAATCGCCGCGAGCTGTAAGATATATTCTCCAGAAGACAAATAATAAAATAATTTCTAAAAATACAAAAAATATTTTTAAAAATTTCTAAATTGTGGATGATTTTTATATCCTGCACTGTAAGTAAGAAGGGAATGGGAATGGACACCATATAAAGTATATATATATATTTCTGGATCTTTATAAACAGCGGAGTCGATATGTACTCATTGAAATCAAAGACCCTAGAAGACGTACAAAAACATTTAGTATGCCAATTTCTTGGAAGTTTCTGTTTTCAGTTTGCTATTTAAATTCAGCCCGATCGGTCTATAAAAGGCTGATCTATAAGCTCTGAAGTGCAACTGCCTCTATTTTTTTTTTACCATTTTTGGTAACTTTTTTTTTGTTATTGGCCTAAAATACAAAACGGACAAATAAACGTGGTACGTAGTTTTGTTAGAAATGACAATAATGTCTGGGCCAAAAACGGCAGCAATCGGTCCACAAATGGTCGAGAAATATCAAAAATACAACCGAAGGTTTTGGTTTAATTTTTTATGGAAACATTTAAGATTTGCACGTGTATAATGTTCTTTACACAAACACAAAACCAGGTATTCGGTCCTATACAAAGGTGTGTGTTCTATGTATAGTGATGACAATACAGAGTAACAGACGTCACTATAGTGTGACAGCACTACGAACACAGAAATCTTATTGAGATTTTTTTTTATTTCTGCGTTAATTTAAAATTCTTTATTTGATATTAAATATTTAATTAAATATGTTTGGATTAAAAAACGTTTATAAACATTTTAAATTTAATTAATATTATTTTGCATTCCTATTGGATATCTTTCTTAGAATTTTTTTTTTTTTTTTTATTAATTTAAAAATTGAGTGCCTACAGACATTTTATTGCTGCTAAAAATAAGGTTCGCAGAAAGTATTTTTCTTAGAACTCATTAGTTTTAGTTTCTTGAACTGAAATTAATTATTTATTTAGGGATTAATAAAAAAATTAGTACTCAATCTTTGTCACATCTTTTTTTTTTCTTGAAACGTCTAGTTTATTAAGCTTGAGGTCGTATTATGAACATTTATTTTTATATCGACATTTCGCTACAGTAATAAATAAATACATTTTTATAATTAACTAGCCGTTTCAATAATATATATATATATATATATATATATATATATATTTTTTTTTTTTTTTTTTTTTTTGATATTTAAGCAGAATGTCCAGAGTGAAAAATATGAATATTAGGCTAACACAATGAAGGGTATATGATTGGCACCAGATATGTACAGGAGTTGATTCCCTTTTTTCTTTTATGAATCTACTCACTGCTTTTGTTGTGTTTTCAATCGTCAAAATGTGCTGATAGTATTGCTTGCAGTGTTTGCTTTCTCACAACTGCTTGCCTTTTGTTTACTCTCTTTTAAATATACCGTTAGCAGTAACACATCAAAAATTATTAAGGTTTTTTATTTTTATGCAAAGTATTCATAAAAGTTTAATAAGTTGAACGCATAGTAAAATATTAGTGCATGTTGTTAAAGAAACAAAATTGGTTTTATTTTGATAATATGCAATAGATCAGCTGATCATGAAATGTCAGTCATAGCATGCACTCAAAAGCTAGCGACATGTATATATTAGCTGTTTGATTTAAGTTTAAAATACTCGTATCCGTTAAGTTAACATATAAGAAAGCTCATTGCTCTGCATAATGTATTTAAATATTTAAGTTTTTAGTGATGTGTTTATATGTAATTTATTTTATAGATCCCCGAAGATGTGATTTACAATAGCTAAGTATATAAATTAAATTAATGGTTTGTTTAAATCGAATTGTAATGAATTTAAAAACGAATTGTATTTCAGTTTTTCAAAATATTAACTCAAATATTTTCAAATATTTCGAAATGAATGCAGTATTCACTAAAATGGCTATAACTCATGAACCAACCATACAGAGACCGTTTATACATAAAAACCTTGGTATTGACGTCACCTTTCAGAAACAAAATCGTTTTACGCATTCCAGAGAACATCAATTACTAACACAATGCAAATTATTTTTATATATATAGAAGATATACAAAGCAAAAGAAAAATTTTAATTTTTTTATATTTATAAAAATTTTGTTGTTATAAATATAACAAAAAAAATTTCTAAAGATGCTATTAGATGAATAGCGAAAGAAAAAAATAAATAAATATTTAACTTTTTTATATAAAAGACTGGGATTAAAATTTAAATAAAATAGTTGTAATAAATATACTCGTATAATAAAAACATAATAATATATTGAATTTGAAGTATTGCCTTATATCTTCTCTTAGTATCTGAAAAATGTCCGAAATTTTTTAAAAATATTTTTTCTGTACGATAACACTATTATTATTTATAGTACATACAACTAAATACAGTTCAAAATATATTTACTTAAACAGCTTTGATAAAATTTACTTAAAAAGCTTTAATATTATTAATTGATTCGTTGCTTTTGTTAACGGTAACTGCTTATAGAAAATGCAAGCATGACATGTAGTTTGTAAAAAACTACTGGATTTGGTGAATCTTGCTATGACACCATTCATTTAGTTAATGTTTAGTGACGATTCAATACACATTAAAAAAAAAGGCATTTGAATCTGATTCATGTACATCTCTGATTTGCACAGCCGAATTTAACTTGTTAGAGTTGACTTTCTCTAAAAAAGTGTTATGAATAAAGTTTATTTCAACAAGCTGCTATGGTAAATTGGCATTCTAAATAGCAAATAGTTAGAATGAGCGCCTAGTCAGCTGCTACCTTTTTGTTTTGAATAAAAAAGCCAATAAATAAAATGCTAAATGTTGTACATTAATCAAATTTAAATTATTTTCATATGTTAAACACCACAACCTTTTAAAAATAAATTTTCTGGGAAAGTTATAATTTATTACCATTAATTTTTATAAGATGCATTTTCATAAAAATATATTTTGAATGATTAAGAGCATGTTAATTCAATTTAAATAAAACCAACAGAAAATTTATATTATACAATTATGGTTTACAACACTTAACTATTTTGGTGTTGTGTATTGTAAATTGCGATTACAGTTTACAACACTTATCTATTGTAAAAAGCATATTCATATAGCTATTTCATTAGACGCTACTCTGAATCATCAGTGGATCACTCCCAAGTCTAGTTAAATTCTTAGTCAAATATTTAAATACTAATTTTGTTGCAGCAATTGACTAAATGAGACTCTTAGTCAATAGGCAAACAAAAAATTACCAACAAATTCAAGCAAGAAAATAAAAAACTAACAATTTCCCAACCAACATATTACAAATCAACAGCAGAATAATCCACTGATGATTCAGAGTAGCGTTTAATGAAATAGCTATATGGATATGCTTTCTTCTTAGTAAAGGGTGTTTTTTACAGAAGTATAGAACTTTAAGTTGGCATTACTGTTCAAGATGGCGACCGATTTAACAGCTGTCAAGTTATTTATTCTCAGTTTGGTTTGGCAATTCATCATGAATAGACTCACGCCTGAACAACGCTTGCAAATAGTGCAATTTTATTTCGAAAACGAGATTGCCGTTGTTCCCGATTTTCATAAGCGAATTTTGATTAGCGATGAAGCGCACTTCTGGTTGAATGGCTACGTCAACAAACAAAACTGCCGCATTTGGAATGAAGCTAATCCTCAAGTGTATGTCGAAACAACGTTACATCCAGAAAAACTGACTGTTTGGTGCGCTTTATGAGCGGGTGGAATCATTGGTCCGTACTTCTTCAAAAACGATGATGGCCAGAACGTTACAGTCAATGGTGATCGGTATAGAGCCATGATTACTAACTTTTTCATTCCTGAATTGAACAACCATGATGTCCAGGAGCTGTGGTTCCAACAAGACGGCGCAACATGTCACACAGCTCGTTCACGTTTTAGCCCTGTGAATTGGCCTCCATGATCTTGTGATTTAACACCGCTAGACTACTTTGTGTGGGGCTATGTAAAGTCATTGGTCTATGCGGATAAGCCACAAACGCTTGAACATTTGGAAGACAACATTGGCCGTGTTATTGCCGATATATGACCACAAATGTTGGAAAAAGTCATCGAAAATTGGACGTCCAGATTGGACTACACATCCTAGCCAGCCTCAGCGGTCATATGCCGGAAATCATATTTAAAATGTAATGCCACAAGATTATCTTTCGGATAAATAAAATTCATGTCAATCGAATAATCCATCGTTGTTTTATTGCAATTTAAAGTTCTATACGTCAATAAAAAACACCCTTTACTTATTGTACTAAGTAAAAAAAAATTTTTTTTTTAATTTTAAATGAGGATATCATGGAAACTAATGCATTTTGCAGACCATTATAAATTGGGATTAAGTACATATTAAGATTAAATTTTGTTAAGCTTTATGATTGCCAAGAATTTACTATGTTAAATATTTTTACGTGAAAAATATTTATTACTTACAGAATTGGGTGAAGGTTAATATCATATTTGAAACAGCAATGCAATTTTAACATTTTTTTATCCCATTCAGCTACATAAACTCTACGCAAAAAGTCCGGTGTTAGTGAGTAAGAAATTACAAAAGTTAATTTGTTTTCTATAGTTTTGGGCAGCAACGTTGCCGCCAGTAAATCATTCCATTCATTATTTTTGTTATTATTTTCATTGAAATCTGCATTGCAACAAACAATGAAAAATTGTTTGTGCAGGTAATTATTTGCCAGAAAATTAATACGTTGATTAGTGATTTTATAGCATGATTTTGTTAACAAGGTATATGCGCTATGGTTCATAATAAATTGATTTGGCAATGCTTTTGGTCTCAATCCAATTTTTTCTGGCTGTAAAAAATCATTTGTTCTATCCTCTTGTGTCAAGATCTTTTCTATGCAATCGAATAATTTCGAGTTTTGGTTTAAATTTTGATAAGTTCGTTTGTTGTTAGTCTCCAAACAACCACAATGTTGCAAATAGTTTTCATACATATTGTAAAAGCTTTGACGTGTTTTCAAAATTAATTGGGCTTCCTTATAATCTGCCTCGAAATAAATCCAATCTCCTATGCGCAGGAAGCAACGTTGATTATTTGAATTTTGTTGTTGATTTTTAATAATTTGAATAGAGGAAGGTGTAATTTTTATTGGTCCTAAAAAGAAAATATTCATTAAAATTTCATGTTAGGACAAAGCAAATATAAAAATAGTAATGTTTTATTTGTTTTCTAGTAGTAACATTTTATGTTGATGCCGGTATAGTTGGTTTGTTTGCGTGGCGGTCTGACGGCTTTGAATTAGAATCGCAAGATTCCGTTTGAACCACCTACTAGACAAGCCAAAGGGACCTAGACGAAGCCTGTTGCATTAGGTTAGGTTAAATTACACATTGCGCTCAAATAAGTAAAAAAAGTAGCTGGCTCACTTGGGTCTTCTGATATGGTCCCTTTGAGATACCAGTATGAGAGGAAGTGAAGAAGGATGGTACTAGACATAGAAAAGTGAAGGGATATAAATAAGAAGACAGATAGAAGACTTAAACCAATTGCTACTTCTAATCAAGCCACATAACATGTGTCGACAGCGTTGTGAGACCTTCAGGTAGCGCTCTCCAAAGTGGAGCTTGCGCCGCTCTTCTAGGGCAGGACACCGGCAAAGAAGGTGTTGTATAGTTTCCTCCTCTTCCTCGTCTTGACAACTTCTATTTGACATCTAACGACTACTGTAGATGGCAAATAGCCTGTGTCGGTCACGACCGAACGAATCAAATTGTCAGAATCACTCAAATGAACAAAATGATCCGCTCCTTCTTTTAAGTCTTTGTCGGTCTTTTGTTCGTTCATTCTTATGTTTTAAAAAAGGTTTGTGGTTCCATTATGCGTTCACAATAAAATAATTTGGTAATATTATGTTTTATTACATATCTTTTCCAAATTATTACTAAGGAATTAAAATTATTTTTTTTAAGCGGATCACAATATTTGTTCATATACTCTTATATTATTTTTTGTCGTTTGGTCTTTTTTTATCCTTCATTCATGTGTTTCAACTGGAATATTTAACAAATGACCGATTGAACGAAAATGACCGAACGAGTCACTTTCAAAAATTGAATGAAAAAGATTGCTCACTCAAACGAACGATTTGGCACAAGTGTAATGGCAAATCCCTTTTCCTAACATGGTTGCCAGAATTGCAGTGGCCCGTTACTACCACCACCACATTTGTCAACTGGGCTCTCTGGAGTTCCAGTAAATCTCTGCTGCTATTGGTATCTAGCCTAGGCCAGATAATTTTCGCCGTCTTGCACGTCCGTTCGTCTCTCCATCTTCGAAAAAATATGCTCTTGATCTGCTGTTTGCAGACTGAGAGAGGGATGCCGCAGGGCATTTCGGCATTCTACTCTGACAGCCTCGACTCTTCCCTTGCGGGGTTTTCCGCTCTACAGTTCCCTACTGTGGTCCCATGTCTATGCACCTAGATGAGGGTGACCACCAAATATTCCCCCATCCTATTTAAGGATGTCCGGTATTTTCGGACCAGATGGGATGTGGAATAGACACCCACCAAAGACCTAATTGCAGTCCGACTGTCAGTATAAATGCGAATATTCCTGTCAAACATTCCATTGTACCATATCCAGTCTGCTGCTTTCTTTATCATCATCAATTCAGCTTGTAAAACGCTGCATTGATGGAGGACTCTGAAGGATATACTACTTTCAGACTCCTCAATATAGACTCCACCACCAACTCCAGAACTATTCTTTATGCCATCGGTGAAGACATCCAGATCCTCTCTTAAGAGGAAAAGATCCCAATGAGTTTACCATTTCGTCCGATATCGTCAATCCAAGTTCTTCTGTAGGATTGCTCTTGGAGGGATATCGCTCCAAGTACCAATTATGTCCGAATGTCTGTATGATTCATTCTAGTGCCGCGTGCAATTGCACGGACGCAACTAGTGCTAATTTCTCAGCCTGTAGATCAACTGGCCGCCACTTTAACATCGTGAAGAGTGACTTATTGGGCTTTAAACTCATGGCCCCTATAATCAAGGTGGCCATTCATCTAAAAACCCTTTAAAATCGGGATTAGGTTTTAGTCGTGATTAATGCTTTCCACAACACTACGACTCCATAAAACAAGATGGGCTGGATTACGATCTTGAATAACTAGTGAACCTTGCGAGGACTTAAGCCCCATTTCGTCCTATGGACTTAATATAAGTATATATCGTCGCATTTTCCTTCGAGGCCCTTGCCTTAACATTCACCTTCCACGAGTTTCCCATCTAGGATTACTCCCAGGTATTTTGTACTGGCAAAAATGCTCAATTCCGAGCCTTGGCAATCTCAATGCATGAACCTTGTACCTACCGTCTTCGTCGAATTAACGGTTAGTTCCACTGACTTACTCCAGTTAGCAGTGGTTCTAAGCGCCGTCTCCATCCTCAGAGATAACGTATTCAAAGAGATTCCCGATAGCTCCACTGCAACATCGTCTGCATATGCCAGTCTTGAAACCAATGAAATCTATCCTCCTGAGTATTACATTTATTGTGATTTTCCATAAAAGCGGTGATAAGACCCCTCTTTGAGGTGTGCAGCTGTACCCAACGAGGATTCAATAAAGTATTTTTTCTGCATCGCATTGTGACTGGGGACGAAAAATAGGTACATTACGATAATCCCAAGCGCAGAAAATCATGGGGACATCCCGGCCATGCTTCGACGTCGACGGCCAAGCCGAATATTCACGGTTCCAAGGTTATACTCTGTATTTGGTGGAAACAGCTCGGCGAATTGTATTATGAGTTGTTAAAACCCACTGAAACAATCACAGGCGATCGTTATGGAACGCAATTAATGCATTCATCTGGCCGTATTTTTTCCAAAATAAGGCGGTCAGGCAGTTACTGTGAATGGTGTTCGCTATCGTGAGATGACAACGAACTTTTTATGCCCCGTATTGGAAGATATGGATGTGGACGATATGTGGTTTCAACAAGACGGTGCCACTTGCCACACAGCTAACGAAACAATGGCTCATCTGCGCGGCAAATTCAATGGCCTTGTTATCTTACGTGGTGGCGATGTCAATTGACCGCCAAAATCATGTGATTTTACACCGTTGGACTTCTTTCTTTGGGGTTATTTGAAAGAAAAGGTGTACGTCGATAACCCAGCAACAATTCAAGAGCTAAAGGATGAGATAATTCGGCACATTAACGGCATAGAACCTCAATTATGCCTCAGCGTCATCGGAAATTTGGACCATCGGAGGGAGGTGTGCCGACGAGGTTGCGGCGGCCATTTGGCCGATATTTTGTTCCATACATTATTGAACCATACCATATTATAAGAATAAAGAGAAATGACAATGATTTCCTAAATAATTTGTGTTTTATTAAAAATCAACATCGGCCCTTAAAATTTAACCACCCTTTATGTGCTCTTGTGTAAAAATACTGTAACACTCCCCGAATCCAATAATTACACGATGACATTGTTAAACGCTACTTCTATATCTAGAAAGGCAGTTCACGTGAAGTTCTTGAACTGCAATAGCCTCTCTATGTAGCCCACAAGAGTGTGTAATGATTAAGAAGTTTATCAATATAATGAATTGTTCTACGTGTTAAAGGATTCAAGCTATGAATGTTAAGGGATAATTTAATATTATAAAGGGATAATTTAATATTATAAACTATTTTTAAATCATTTAGCTAATTTGTTTAGCCAAAAGTATGGTTTCAGTAAATATGATTTCCAATACCGTAGTCAATCTCCAATTTTTCCATTTTTACTTTATTTTATATAAAATTTCCTACCACGAAATAAATAACAAATGCTGCAATAAAATGACAACGTATGAACATTACAGACAATTAAATAACACATAATACAAATAAACACATTTAAAAAAACGCATAGTAAGCGAAATTATTATTATTTTAGTTTAATTTTTTTATTTGGTTAGTTTATGACCGTTGTACTGTAAACTGTAAAAAACTAGCTTGCGGCAGCCACCTATCAAAGCAGCTCTGCATTAGAATTAAGCGGCATAACCCTCTTCGATCATCTGTTTAGGCTTAGCACAACATGTTGACTTTAGGTAGTGTCTATACCTGATGCATTTCTATCATAACAGGAGATATAACGCCGGCAGAGCAAATCTCAATTTCATATTAATAGCGCCAGTACATAGGAGAAGTCGTTGATGGATTTATATTATGATGAAATATATTTTATTATTATTTTTTGTCATTTAAAACTTAAAAAATAAGTTTCTTGTATAAGCACGGTAAATTTTATTTATTATTTTAAACAAAAAGTTGAAAGTAAACAAACTTCAAAATCAAATTCATAACTAAAATGACATTTGATATCAAGGTAGAAATAGCATACCGCATAGCATGCTTTTTCTATCATAACGCTACGATAACACTAATAAATAGAGTCTATACCTGGTGATTTTCTATCATGATATGAATTTGACATTTAGCATGATAGAAATATTTACATCAGGTAGCTAAAATATTTTATGATGGAAAAAATGGCAGCAACTGTTGAGTTGAGCGGAATTGCTCAACTATGCGTTTCTAAGACGAACATTCAACAGTTGCACAACAGTTTAGTCTTATGAACGCGCCCAATTTCACAAAAAGAAAAAAATTTGATTAATACAGAATAACAATTTTAATAATTATAATAAGGGTGTTTTTATAGACGTATAGGACTTTAAATTGCAATAAAACAACGATGGATTATTCGATTGACATGAATTTTATTTATCCGAAAGATAATCTTGTGGCATTACATTTTAAATATGATTTCTGGTATATGACCGCCACGGCTGGCTCGGATGTAGTCCAATCTGCACGTCCAATTTTCGATGACTTTTTCCAACATTTGTGGCCGTATATCGGCAATAACACGGCGAATGTTGTCTTCCAAATGGTCAAGCGTTTGTGGCTTATCCGCATAGACCAATGACTTTACATAGCCCCACAGAAAGTAGTCTAGCGGTATTAAACCACAAGATCTTGGAGGCCAATTCACAGGTCCAAAACGTGTCTTTCAATAAATCGATTGTGGCACGAGCTGCGTGACATGTTGCGCCGTCTTGTTGGAACCACAGCTCCTGGTTTTCTTTTGTTTTATAACTGAATTTTTGGGCAATACATTTTTATAATTATGTATTGAGTTAAAAAAAAATTTTAACTGTAGTCCAGACGATTCAGTAATCCGGACAAAGGGTGAAACTATATCTGTCCGGATTGACGAGGTTCTACTGTATTTAAATAATAATAGCTGTGTTCGTTTACTCCACATTGGGATCTCCCGGGATCCCAATTTACACAAAAAACGTTCGTTTACTGCAAGGTTGTGTAAATGAGAGTATTATGCTTCTTCTTTTTGCACGAAACATCCCACACTTTTTCTTCGTGCAAGTTGGGTAAATTGTCAATCAGCAAAATAAATAAAAGTAAGCATAGTGCAAATTGTGATATAAGTTTGTGATATAATTTGTTTGGTATGAAGTTTTCTGGCTGAATATGACAAGCTTGATATCAACACAATTCGCTTGTTATGTTAAAACTGCTACCGACGCTACCCCATATTTTATTTTTGGTAAGTGTTTGGCATATTTTTTTTCGGGGCTAAAAAATTGGTTTTTTGCGTTCGTTTACTTTTAGTATTTTTGTGGTTTTTTGAGAGTAATCTTAGCTTACTCTATTTTACCGAACTTTACCCAAAAAGTACTATAATATACACTAAACATTTAAAATATATCATATTTTTTCGTTTGTTCTCATAATACTAAATGCATGGGAACAAATCCAAATAAATACGAGGGTTGCTTTTTATATTTCGGGATTAGAGAACAAAAACAAATATTAATCATCGAAAATCACTTTATTGTTTTCCAAAATATTCCCCATGAAGATCTATATACTTTTGCATGCGCTTGAACCAATTGTCTAAGCACTTTTGCCACTCTGACACGAGCGTTTTTTTGAGCTATTGAAAAATTGTGTGGGATCCAACGCGAACAATGTTTTTTGACAGTCAAATGTTTATGCAATATTGAATGTTTGCTGGTCCCACTAATGCGTAATGTTGTCTCAATCTCAAGATAGGTCACATGACGATCTTGCAATATCAGTTCGCGCACAGCATCAATGGTTTTCGGCGGAACAACAACTGATTTTGGACGACCTTCACGAAATTCGTCGTGGAGTCAACTACGACCACGATTGAATTCACCATACCATCGATAAACACTGGTCCTTGATGGAGCTTCATCGCCAAAAATTGAATTAAGTTCATCCATGCACTGTTGCTGAGTTAATCCACGTGGAAAGTTGTAAGAAATAATCGCACGAAAATGTTCACGATTTAATTCCATGTTTGGACCGAGATGAATTTTTTAAGTTACTGTAAACAACACAAATAGCGCTCACATGTCAAAACGTTCTGAGTACGTATAACCTTAAAAATGTCCAACTTTACGATACAGCTGTCAGTTGCCAGGTTGCAACACCAGGGTTGCCAAGTCCCGAAATATAAAAGGCAACCCTCGTATGAATTATTAAAACCACTCAATTATGAATTTTAAAAACCTCCTAAATTCATGATTGCCTGGTAAAATATAATATATTTACATTAGAAACTGAGTGTTACTATGAAAAATTGCTTAGTTTGAGTAGTTTAATTAGTTATATACTAGTTTTGGAAATAAAATCAGTATTGAAGAATCATAATAAAAGGTTGGAGCTCCAGCTAGCTCAACCTTTTCTTCAATAAAATAAATAAAAAGAATTTATTAAATACAAAATAAATAACCTTTTTTATTACAATACAGATGGTACATTTTTATTAAAATTAGAGCAAGCTTACATCAAGCAAAGTCGTGCTCGATTATACTATAAAGCCACGTATACATGTATGGATTTCTTGAAAATATATTTAAAACTGGGGGGTTATTATTATTTCGATTTGAATCGAAATAGCTTTCGAAACGAATTTTCAATTCGAAAGAAAAATCTAATATGTACAACTTTCGAATTTTAAAAATTTGGAGCGTTATTTTTTAAATTGTTAATTTTTTTCCAGTTTTCTACATAATTAGTTTTCTGTTCCAAATTAAAAATTCTCTTCAAAAGCCTTTTCGATTCGAATCGAAATACATAATAACCCCCTGGAAATATAACTTCATAAATTAAATTATTTTAATTTTAAAAATAAAAAAAAAAGTTAATAAATAAGTGATTCTTACAAACACTTACCTGCAAAAAGAGCGACCGTTATCGAAGTAACAACTGTGTTGCATTCAACACTGTTGTAATTAAAACTGTCTTTTTCCTTGCCGTACAAGATCCATGAAGAAGGAAAATTCAATGTTTGCATTGAATCTAAATCTAATGGTCGTAAAACAGAATTCGGATGCAATACAATTTCATTTTTAGAAGATGATTTAATGCGATTAGTATTTGGTTCAAAAATGCATAAATTGGGATAGATGCCACCAACAAGAGCTGCTTTAATAACAGACCAAGAGTTTGATTTTATATTTATATAATGCATACTTAGATCGCCTTTACTATGTATTAATTGGGAAGATCTCAAGGAACCAACCAATTGTGTTCGCATATTGCATACTTGCTCTAGTAGGCCATTTAAAACAAAATGATACTCATTCAATTCCATTGAAATGTCTTCATTTCTAAAGTTATTCTGCCATTCTTGATACAGCCGCAAATACATTAAATGATCAGATGGTATATTTTCGCATAGGCGTTGCTTTTCTTCTTTTATTTTCTGTCGCAGCAAATCACTAAACGGCTCATTGACATTATTTACATAATGACACAATTCAAATGGGTCTAAAGTCGACAAAAAACCAACAATTGTTAGTACTGGATCCAAGCACTGCAGTAGTATAGCAAATACAAGTACTTTGCCCAAATAACATTCAACAGGAACATCAATTAGACGACATCCAAGCCATGTTATATCTTCCAGTTCCGTAAAGACATTTATTTTCTTTAAGCTCTCCACCGTCCGATGTATTTGAATAAAGGGTGGACTAACGATAGTTTGTTGTAGGTATTCACTTACCATAGTTTTTGGTGAGAGCAATTTTACTGAAAGGCATATACGATCCAAATTCATGCTTAATATTTCGGGTGTTGGCAAATTTGGCAATTCCTCATAAAAACTTTTGGAAATTAAACGAAAACAAAAACCACCTGAAATTTATTTATTCAGTTATATAATCAGCCACACATACATAAAATTAAGTTTATATCGTTCACATAATGAAGAATGTCATAACTCAATAAATTTGATTTTAATGGAAAAAATTTACAAGTTGAAAATTTTTTAATCTCTTAAACTAAAATAAATTCAGTTTTCTTCTCTTCTATAAGGTAACTTATATAGAAGAACTATTATTGTGGGATATAGAGGAATAAAATTATTTTTTCTTCAGTGGCAAATTAATGCTTTTTTATTGTTACTTTTCTTCTTTTTCTATCTTATTTCCTTTATTTGGTGAGATATTGAAGGGATCGCGAAGGATCCTAACATATTTGAGAAATGATTTATTACACGGTGTGGTCTACCAGGTAAAAATTTGTGTTTATTGTCTGCAGACTATAAAAGAAAAAAATCCAAAAGCATGCGTTAGGATAATTTTATTATATAATTTTTAGCCATGTAAAATATTTAAGGCAGTCACGTCTTGAAAATTTTACACAATTCAATCCAACGTACAACTAACTATACGAGTATACATAAATCAATTTTTATTAAGATATGACAATCTTCTAAGATATGAGTGATATTGCACAGAGATAATAGTAATTTTTACACAGCGCAACACTTGCCAGTTTCTGTTCTTAAAATCATAGAACGATTTTCCAAACTATTCTTCGATGACCATTCATAAACGTACTCATTACACATATTTTCATAATTATAAATGCACCGGTATTGACGGACAGTATCAATGACATATTTTATATCGTCGAAGCATAGTAGGCTTTCGGCAATGTCAGTGCTTAATATTAATTTGATCACATTAGGCCATTTCCTAACTATAGCATCCAAATCGGTTTTATCAATCGAATTATGCAGTAAAAATACCATAATTTGTTCGGGAATATTACCCAAAATTTTTTGTTTTAGGATTAAAAAATTAAGTTTCACTAAATGTTGATAAGATGGTAAAAACACAAGTATATTGCCTACAAATAATTGGTATTTGATTCAAAATTAGTTTAAAACGTATTATTTGTGAATTATTAATTACACAGTACGACAAAAAAGAATGAAATGCAAATACCTGGAAAGTGATATTATTTTTCAGGTAGGTGCTGTCGAGTACAACAAGAATCTGTTTTTGGTATTTGCAAAACACCCCCAATATACTGAGTTACGGGTAAAAAAAAAAACCGTTTTCCGTATCTTCATGCACTTATAAGCCAGTAACTTTGTTGAATTTCAACCGATTTTACATTTCTCAGCGGTTTTAGAAAGAAAATATTGAGGCTGTTCGAATCTGTGCGTATTTCTCAACCAAATACATTTCTTTTTAATTTTTTGTTCGCCATTTTTCAACTTTGGAGACGTATTTACACAGTATTTTATAGATACTGTGAAATATAATTTTCAAAATATTTTTATTAAATGTAATATAACACTTTTTTTAGTTCGTTAAAAAATTGATGAGTTATTAAACTAAATTTTTTTCCAGAAATATTTTTGGTCATTTCACTCAAAAATGTTGGCTTGGCAATGACGTGAAGCCTTGTTTGGCGCTGAACTAGCCCTGGTTGTCTGGGACGAAGTCCAATGTGTGGTCCTGGTGTAAGTGCATGAAGGTACGAAAAACCGGTTTTTTACCTGTAACCCAAGATTTTGGGGTGTTTGGCAAATTTCTAAAACAAGTTCTTGTGTACTCGACAGTAGCTACCAGAAAAGTAACATCACTGCTCTGGTATTTTTTTTGCCGCAGTGTTATTTACAATAAATTACTTACCAATTTTCCATCGTTTATTGGTATTTATCATTTGGAGAATGTCTAAAATAAGATAATAATCGACACAATCTTTATTTGAAGTCTCGGTCTGTGAAACTTGTCTTTCATAATTCCATATTTGTAAAATATCTACACATTCCTTATAATCCATAGATATGGATGCTTTAACTGCGTTAGTATTTTGATTGTCGCATATATATGGATCAGCATTTAGACATAGAAGAGTTTTGATATGATGTACCTTGCCAAGTAGTGCTGCAATTATGATTGCAGTTTTGCCAGTAATAGAGTGACGATGGTTAATGTTGCAACATTCTCCTTTTACCAAGTAGAGAAATGACTCAAAGTACTTATCGGATGCCATGCTCTCATAAAGTTCTAAACATTTATCTATATGTTTTTTGTTGGACTTTTTTATATTTTTTACGGGTAACGCATAAAACGCCTTTGTTATGCCAGATGATATTCGTTTTTCAGGTAGTTTCTCAAGTATATCTTCCAGATATAAAATATCTGGCTTTTTAATAAAAATATTGTCCAAAAACAATTCATAACCTTCGCCAAAGTAACTTAAAAAATCGTTATTATTTGATGAGTTTGAAAAAAGTATTACTTTTAAATGTGGATGATACTTGAGTGCTTCCTTCAGTTCGCGCAGAAGCAAATCAGAATAAGCTTCATGTAAGTGGGCGTCCTCAATGATTACATGGGATATATGGCGAAAGCTATCTACAATCGACTGACCCATCAGCACACGGAGTAAAAAGAAAGATGTAGTATAAACAAGGTTAGAAGAATCACTGATTCTGCTTTGCAGTTGAATTTGATAAGCGACCGTTTCCCCAACTTTTTCTTGAAAACGTTCAGCTACACGTTCACTATTGTAAATTGCCACTAAATATTCTCTTTCAACACATATGATTTTGCAATGCATTTTCTTCTCGGCACAACTATTAATAATTAACATCGGTATAACTTTAGAATTGTCAGCTTTAATGCCTCCATTAACAATCATCACTCTATTTGTCTGCAATTTTTCTAAAACAGTAGCTTTGTACTGTTGGTATGGAAAATCACTTCGATTGAATTGAAAAATAAAATTATTAGGACGTGCTAATGATTGTTTTAACGGTCCCAAAGAAAAACGATGTTGCGGAACAACTGGAAGGGAATTGCGCGCTGATATATCTGAAGTCAATAAGTTATCTTGATCAACTGTAGACTCAAATCTATAATTTAACACGTACATATCCTTTACAGACTCTTTTTGAATTTTCAAGCATAATGGCTCCTTAATTATGTGATGGCAATTATCTTTGTACACAACCACATGCTCTTGATCATCATTGGTATATGTAAACATTCCTAAGCTTAGATCATTGGTAGATTTTACGAAATGCTGGCTGTCCAAAGAATAGAGAACCCCCAAAACTTTCATGCAACACTTTTGCCCAAAACAAAACTTATGCAATTGTTCAGATATATAAAGTTGTAGAGCTTGAGTTGTCATTTTTCGAATCTACTTTAAGTTTCATATGAACAAAGAACTCAAAGAAAAAATATAAAATATAATAGTATACGCTAAAATTAATTAAAGAGCAGAGCCGTTACAATCCGAACTACACCATGATAATTAAGCTGCCACTACATGTGGTTTTGTTGCAAAGCTGCCATATTACATATAAAATTGCCACATACATAGACTAAGACCACACACGGCAAGTTTAGTTGAACAATTCCTCAATTCTCTTTATAAATTGTCGTTTTGTCCACATACAAATTTTTTGTTTCGGCAATTTTAGCATTCTTATTCAGTCATTCATTCAGTATTCATCTTTATAAAAGATACGAAGAAGAAAAAATGGGGAATTGCGGAGTACGAGCAAGTTGTACTCCTTCCAAACTTCTTTTCGATCCTACAAAAGCATTAAATTGCGCAACAAAAATTGCTGTGTGTGGTCCTGGTAATGCTAATTTTTTTGACAAAAAGCGCTAATACAAAGCGAATTAAATTTAAATTCGACTTGCCCTATATATATATATATAATTTAATCGCAGAATTAACACGGTTAAGTATATATAATACAACAAGCACTGATTTACAAAAACAATCTTATAGTATGTGTCAAATAAAAAGGAAAAAATTCAATGCAGATCCGGTCATACAAACACACACTCTATGTATTTTGAGCACAAAAAGAATGGCACTCACAGAGTGTACTCAAATTTTTACAACTATTCAACTATAACCCAGGCGAATTCATACAAGATGAAACCCTTTTTTCAAACAACATTACAGAAACAACAGGCATTTTGTATGTGTAAAATATAGCTACTTGTCAAATATTTTTTTTTCTTATTTTCATTTCAAGACGAATTAATTTTTTTTATTACAGTGAGCAAAAAAAAAAATAACTTGCACACTTTAATTTTTACATTTTGCATATAAATAAGACCTTTTCATAAGAAAAATCACGTATATTAAAGTCAAATGAAATAAATAAATGAGTAAAACAAATACTAAATATGAAACAAGCTAATTTTTTCTCAAAAGTGACCGTAAATAGACTTTCGTCAAATTTGCAATAGTTATTTCTTTTTTTACCATAAGTGAAACTTTAATTAACACATTTTAAAGTTAAATATTTTTCTTTTTTAGAAATATCTATAATCCCGATTTATAACTTTTCACTAAAAATTTAAACTTGTTGATCCCTTAATATTAACTGATTTACAACAAGCTGAGTATTATAAATTAAAAATTTATTGTCTCGAATTACTATATAATATGTTGTAAAATTTACTATCACAAGCTTTAATTATAGAAAATGAAATTTATGTGGAATAAGATTAAAAGGATTTTCTAACATCTTTTAACTCTTTAATGTCATATGTTGCTTATAGCCAACCATGGCAGAATTAACACTGTAAGCAAATAAAGCAGCTGTACATTTTTTGCTCTCCATCGATTTGTCTGCAAAGCTGTCCATATTTGCTTACATTTGCTAAATTGTTCTTGGGCTCAAAATACATAGAGTGTGTTTGTATAACCGGATCTCCATGGAATTTCCTCCTTTTTAGTTTTCAAAGATTTGTATTTAACAAATACGATAAAGTGTTCTTGTAATTCTGTGTTTGTCGTACTAAATATCATCACAGGGTACCCTACCGTGTTAATTCTGCCAAGTAGCCAACATTTATATACTCGTGGTTATAGCTCTTGCAGTTTTAATTTTTGCTAACGGTTTTTTTTAATTTCAAATTAATATGTGTCAGCAAGGCGAATTTATAGAAATTATTCGAATTAGAGAATTCGCTCATTAGCTGTTTAAATTAACGTTTTCCATGAGAATATCATGAAAAATAATTCATTTGCACATAAAAATTTAATTTTATTCAATCAGAATTTTTATAAAATTAAAATAATTCATTAAAAAATAGTATAATCAATAAAAAAATAAAAATAAATAAGATAAAAAATAGTATAAAAGAAATTAAGTATAAATAGAAATTTCTTAGTGTAAAAATTATGCGATTTAAAAACTATGGACAGTTCAGTAGAAAAAAGTTGTTTTTTTCGACTTGCTGTACTAGTACAAGGTGGGCGAAAAGAAATCACCCTATTGGAAGATGCACTTATTTTTGCAAATGATAAATCTTTTTTGACATTTGTGAACTAGACAGATGTAGAATACAAGTGAACAAGCCATGGAGCGATACACTCCCCAAGAACGCGGAATAATTGAAGTGGACGATTTTTCTACCAAAATCATAATGAGCGACGAGGCTCATTTCCACCTTAGCGGGTACGTGAACAAGCAAAACTATCGCTTCTGGGGAGCCGAAAATCCACGAGAGATGCACGAGGAGCCATTACATCCGCTCAAAGTGACTGCATGGTGCGCTGTTCACGCTGGAGGAGTCATCGGGCTGGTCGAACGACAGCAGTGTACGGTGAGCGCTATAGGGCCATATTAATCGAGTTTTTTCTGCCGTAATTAAACGTATTAGCATAGACTAAACGTATTAGGACTGGAGGACATGTGGTTCCAATAGGACGGAGCAACGGCACACATTTCATTTTCATTTAGAAAAAAAAATGAGAGCCAAACAACATCGGATGACTTCTTTTAGCAAACCTTGTATAATATGCAAGCTTGTTGGATTTGCGTTCAGACGTGTGTAGAAATGTTGAAAATTCAAATAAAAACTAAGCACGCAATAATTTTTTTTATAAAAATTGAATTTTATTATAAATAACAGGCATGGTACAATAAAACCAGCAGCCTTATTCTGTAATTGTCGTAGCTAAAGATTTAGTTTATGGCTAAAGCTTACCCCCCGATTTTTAACTTCGTACTTGAATCGAGAATTAGTTATTTGTCATTTTGAACTTAAGTTGCACATAAATACTGTTCTTATTTATTTGCGACAAAAGTGTGGCAGTATCATGAATTATTTAAAATTAATGATTATTATCAAAAAAAAAAAAACAGCTGCGTCAAAGCAAAAAAAAGGTGATAATAAAAAAAGTATTATATATAATACATATTTTGAAAATGGAAAAAACAACATTAAATCAAATAAAAAGAATTTAAAATTTTGTTTCAGCAAAAGTTCACTTTTTATTGTCTGCTACAAAAAAGTACAGCATCGTAATTGAAAACATTATTATTGCTTATTGTTTTTTATTATATTTGTTAAAGTGAACACTATAACCTTTTTTGTACGAGATACACAAAAAAAATGTTAAAATCATATGTTTAATATGTGCAACTTTAGTGGGTTTTAATTGCCTAAGATTGACCACTTAAATATGATTTAAGTTTATAGTTAGAAACTTAATTTTGTATCTAAATGGACCTTAAAGTTCTAATGACACTTAAGTCGGAAGTCAAATACTGGGTATTAATCTCTATCGCTAAAAATTTTCTGGCAAATATTTGAGAGATTTTGCCAAGGGATTTTGCTAAAATAATATTCTGTAACTCTAATTGCTTAGCTAAAATGTACTATTTTCGCCGTAGCTAATTTTCTATCATCCTTTCTTACCTTTTGATTAACTTTTGTTGAAAAGAGACATGTATATTGTGTTATTTTTTGATATTGTATATTAGTGTTGCCATAAGTTATTATTTGTTCTCTTTAAAATTAAAATTTTTTAAGGAAAATATTTACTTTGAAAATGCGTGAAAATTAAAAAAAAATATCACAGATGATAGAAAACTGAATTCGAAGAAGAAAATATTAAATATATTTTCTAGTGGGAAAGTCGTATTTTCCGAGTTATAAGATTCCAGTTTTTATAGGTTCAATATAAAATTTGTGATTTTTCACAAAAAATAATGCATATGATAAAAAATTTAATTATAACAAAAAAATTATTATAATTTAAAATTGTTATAATTTAATTATAACAAAAAAAACGAAGTACGCAGAAATAAAAATATATATTGTTTTTATAAAATTGGATATTGAAAATTAGTATTTATTATTAATTATATTAAAATTAATAACAATTGTATTTAAATATGGAAAAAGGATGTGATAAAAGTGAGTAATATTTTTGAGTAGATCAGCTGTTATAAAAAAACAGAGTCTATGTCAGACGTATATGTACATGTCGTTTGTGACTAAAAATTATAAACCTTCTGTAAAATAACAAATTTTGACAGACATGAAGAAAACATGTGTATTTTAAAATTAAAATACATATGTAAAAAACATGTCGTGTATAGGGACCTTTAGTTGCATTTGTTAACGGTCTGGTAATATGTTTCAAGCCGCGAAACAAAATGGATAAATTCATTGAATTAGATATCACTAAGCAACCAGAGATGAAACTTTTGAGGTTAGAATTTTGAAAAACTCAGCTTTTTATTTTGAGTTTGTATAAAAGAGACAGATATAGTATTTTAATATTACGAATAAGAGAAAATAAGAAAAATGAAAAGTTTTTTGTTTTAAAAAACATTAATTAAAAAGTTATTTCCGTAATGAAAATTCACATGCCGGAGATTCTTATAAATATATTCGCTTATTGTTATGAAGTATGGAATTTAATGTAAAAGTGATAACAAACACAAATTTTCATGTTTTAAAATTCATGTTTACGAAATGTAAATACTGAAAGTATAAATTTTTTAGAAATACCTGAGCAAAACAAAATAAAAATTTTGAGTTCGTGCAAAAAAGACAGAAAGAAAATGTATATTATATCTGCACTCTGACACCTCTGGTTGCTCGGTGTTAGATATTTTTAAGCATTCAAACTGTAATGAAATTTTTCTAAATTAAAATAAAGTGCTTTGTAACAAAAATTTTTTAGATTTTTTTAAAAAAATATTGTTAAGAAATTTCGAAAAAATGTGTTGGTAGCAACATAAATATATTGATTGCTATTTGCACCATGTTTTAACATCATTTAAGAAATTTAATAATTTCTATTTGGAATTTAAAAGTTTAACAAAATATTAATCTTTATTTGTGCTTAATTCCAGAAATTGTGTTGGTTTTAAAATGTATTCTTTTACTCATGATATTCTCATGAGCATAGTGTAATTATACTATGCTCATGAGTTACTTATTCAGTACAATAACACCGAGCAACCAGAGGTGTCAGAGTGCAGATATAGTATACATTTTCTTTCTGTCTTTTTTGCACGAACTCAAAATTTTTATTTTGTTTTGCTCAGGTATTTCTAAAAAATTTACACTTTCGTTATTTACATTTCGTAAACATGAACTTTAAAACATGAAAATTTGTGTTTGTTATCACTTTTACATCAAATTCCATACTTCATAACAAAAAAACGTAGATATAAGTATTTTCGGCATGTGCATTTTCATTACGGAAATAACTTTTTAATTAATGTGTTTTAAAACAAAAAATTTTTCATTTTGCTTATTTTCTCTTATTCGTAATATTAAAACACTATATCTGTCTCTTACATACAAACTCCAAATAAAATGCTGAGTTTTTCAAAATTCTAACCTCAAAAGTTTCATCTCTGGTTGCTTAGTGACAATAAGTACTGACGGAGACAGCATATCTATATGGACCATTTCGTCAGACGCTACTCTGATTCCTTAGTAGATTACTCCCAACGTGTCTTGCAAACATTAGAACCTTTATATTGTAAAAGCAATTGACTAAATAAGAATTATTAATCAATAGTTACAAAAAGATTCAAATATTCAAACAAAAAACTCAGTAAGCATTGAACTGAATAAATAAATAAATTTCCCAACCAACATTTTAATATTGAAAACTATAACTATATTTTTATTCTTCTCTTCTCTTTTACATTATATGAAAAACAAAAACAAAAAATTATAAAAAATAATAATAAGAAAAACAGGGGTTCTCTACAATGAGCACTTGTAAATATTTGTATATGTAATAGTTTCTATTTGGAATTTAAAAGTTTAACAAAATATTAATCTTTATTTGTGCATTATTCCATATAGATATACTGAATAAATAACTCATGAGAATATCATGAGTAAAAGAATAAATTTTAAAACCAACACAATTTCTGGAATTAAGCACAAATAAAGATTAATATTTTGTTATCATTTGAAAAATATTTTATGAACAAAAATAATGAAAATTTTGAAATTTTTATGTATTTTGACAAAATTAAGTATATTCTTTTTTTATTTAAATTAAAATGTGTTACATTAATTATAATGAAAATAACCAATTTATGTTTTTCAGCATCCTATGAAAACTGTTCGACAAGAGCTGCTGGATAAAAATAAGTTTTCAAAAACGGAGCACGGGAGCTAACATCCTTACAAGATAAGTTGCTTATATTATTGCAGAGTTACTCGAGGGCGGAAATGTTGTGCTGATATTGTTTCCTGCACTTCCTTAACCACAATAATAATTCAATAATGCGTCAATGTACTGAAGAAATGGAACAGTGACCGCAGCCAGAAACTATGCAGCCTGTTAGAAAGCCAGACCAATATATGCTTAATCTGCACATTTAGTGTTAATGTCTAGACACAATGGATTATGACTAAAAACACCGATGAAAACAGAACTATTGTAATTGACAGCAAATGAGCTTAATTATTCATTGTGCTTATTCATCCAAAAAGGTTGTAAACCAAATGGAACCGAATATGCTCCTAATATATACTATTTAGTAAGATTATTTAATTTGAAAAGAAAGAAAAAAACCATAAGTTGCCTATTCTTACCTTTTAAAGCTGTAAAAAAAGAAGACAAGTCGCTTGAAAGCTGAATGAATAAGAATACTGAAATTCCCGAAACTAAATTTGTGTGTGGATACAACCCCAATTTAAAAAAAAAGTTGTGCAACTAAAATTGTCCTATGTGCTCCCGGACTAACGTGTGAGAGAACAAAACGAATTTCAAGTTCGTACAAGTGTTGTAAATTTGTTTCTAACTTTTAATACGAACATTCGTATTGAAAAAAAGAAGTAAAGTACAATATAATATCGAATTCAGTATTCAGTAACTTTCTCACAAAAATTTTCGAAGTTTGCGCCGAAATTAACAACACTAAATAATCATTGCAAATAACAATTTCTATTGTATCGAATATACTTGTTTTTACTGAACCGCACTACTGTTCATATTTTGACAACTTTTACAGTTGATAAATTTACAGTGTCCCATTAAAGCTGTCGCTGTCCGAGGGAGGGATATCGTAGGAG
The DNA here is from genome assembly GCA_947397855.1 of Thelaira solivaga. Taxonomy (NCBI): domain Eukaryota; kingdom Metazoa; phylum Arthropoda; class Insecta; order Diptera; family Tachinidae; genus Thelaira; species Thelaira solivaga. Next base: position 46,272,737 of record OX377614.1, read on the forward strand.
ACGTCGGATTACGTTTTTTTTATTTCAATATTTCACAGATATTTTTAACAGAAAATCTTTAACGCACTGTCGGCAGCAAACTTGCAAATTTTTTTTTATTTATCAAACTTCTATTTATTGAACTTAAAGGATTAAATTTGTTGCATGGAAGAACAACATCATCTGTCCAATTTTTATTTGATATATTTGTTTTATTATTTTGCTATGTCATTTGTATCTCAGGCACCTTCGCTTTTCTTTGTTTCTAATGGGAGACGTTGTAAATCCATTTTTGCCATTAAAACTTGCATGACAATATTTTCGCGTGTTAGCGTTCAGTTTTTGCCAAAATAAAATGAAATAAAAACAAACAGCCAAGGGAAAAATAGAAAATAATATTTGAAATTTATTATTTATTTAAAAAAATAAGAAGGAAAAGAAAACATTCAATAGAATGAATGAATTTGTATTAAATTAATTTCAGATGCAAATCCACGCAAAAAGAAAGTATAGGAACTGCAAGAGAATGAAGAGAATCCCTTACGTTGTCCAGTTCGTTTGTACGAATTCTATTTGTCAAAATGGTAAATAAAAGGTAAAAAAAATTATATAACAATTCAATAATAATTTAAATTAATTTTTGTTTTCTACTCAGGCTCTCTGTAAAAATGGTGAAGGAAATTCATATAGCGATGTTAACAAGTTAATCGTTTCAATTTTCAAAAAGATGGCTCAACAATAAACAGCACACTAAAATAATTTTTTTTTAAGATTTAATTGCTGCTTAAAGCGTGTAATTTTATATAAATACTAATTAATTGTCATATTTTTTCCAACAATTTTAAAAAATGAAAGTAAGAGAATATTTATTATAAAATATATAATACACATAATGCAAAAAAAATAAATAATTACATACTGCACACAAATATTACCAGCAAATCATTTAAGGAAAATTACTTTTAATTTCTGTTTCTGTACAATTTATATATACATGTATTTTGAATTAAAAAAGCACTACAAAAGTATGTAGTTGCATACACTTTACAAGAATAAAACAAGAAAACAAGCTTATATAATATTTACATACCACAGCACAAAAATTTGATATTTTTAATGTTAATAATAATTGAAATAAACTTAGTAATAAAAACAATATTGGAGTTTTAAAATAAGAAATACTATAATTCAGTTCAGAACGTTTATAAAAATTTATATGTACTAACCCCCAAATTCATAAAAAAATATTATGTGCTTATTAAGGGCTTATTTGACAGACTTCTATGCAGTATTTGTCTGCAGTATCTGCACAAGCATACTTGAAATATTACACATGTTTGTTGTGATGTGTGGCTTTCATGTATGCTTATGCAGCCCTTTACTATATGTGACCCTGGCTAAGAAAATGTGGCTTATGACTCAAAAAAGAAATTGCGAGAAACAACTGTTAACAGTCTTGCCCAAAAGTCAACCAAAAAATGCAAAAGAGCATAAATGAGATAAGTTCGTGTGTATATAAAGAGCGATCCTGTTTTTAAATTTTTCAATTCCATTTATTATCTTGATTCTGGATTTTCAATAAAATTCTGTTTCTTTTTTTTTTTCTGCTCTTCTCTACATTTTTAGTACACTTCTAAGCAAGTTAGGACTTTCTAGTTTTCACCACGTGAAAGAGCGTCTCAAAAACTATCGAAACCAAAAAAAAGTGGACATTTTTTTTTTTAGCCATAAGTCACCTTTTGTATGTAGGCTATACACGCTACGGTCTACCGGAGAGGTAATCTGTGCAGGTATGCCTGCGCAGGTCAAATCGAAAGAATCTATTTTCGATCTTGCGCCGGTCGCCTGCGCAGGTTCAAAAAACTGCATAGGTCTATTCCCACACACATTCCTTTTACGATAGACCGTAGCGTGTATGGCCACCTTTATATAAAATATTCAGTTCAATTAATATACACTAGCGTATATTGATAATTTTTTCAATAAGCTTTTTATTAATCAAAAATGTTTATTTGTGTGCATTTATATTCATTACAAAGTACCCATATCACTAAACCTTTTTAACTTTTCTGGGAAATTGTCTTTAAATAAAACAGGATCCGCTCTAAATTCTACTGTACGTAATGGCATTCGACCATAGATATGTGAAAATTCATCAATACATCTCGATCGTTCACGCATGTGATTTAAATCAGCAGATAGCATTTCATTATTAGTGCATTCCGGGCACTTAAACTTTTTTCGGGGTGTTACCTTTATTGGGGGCTTATTAGTAACATTGGATATTAAAAAGTTCATTGCAATGTCCTCACAGTTCATTCGACTATCCACAATTTCCCTTACAACATTAGGCATTCTATAAGTATACATGTGGCTAAAATATTTATGATGAAATGCAGCACCAGTTAAAACCATAGATATTTTATTTGTCCATTCAGATTCATAACGCCAATGGGCAGTATCATTCTCCCATACATGTAATCGACTTGGAAAGCCTACAATCCTGTCTGGAAATTCACGCCATACTTCATAACTAACAAAGAATAAAACTTGTTTATTTATTTTGTTAACAATTTTCTCATGCAGTGTTTTCTTACCCAAATTCTACTTCATCATCTGTTAACATATTAATGTCATCATCGATTGTCAAAATTGCTTCAGTTTCTATGTCCTTGTAGGGGAAAAAACGGTTTGAAAGCCTATTATTACTCGTTTGGATAATTTTTATTGGTCTAGAAACCGCAGGAAAACTGGAAACTAAAAAGTAAAATAATGGTAATTTAGAAATTTATAAGTATTCATAATTACAAAATAATACACACGCATAGGTGGCGATTTTTGTTGATTATTCCAGATTACAAGAATTGCATGTAAAGAAGGTACTAATGATAACTTCTCAATCAATATAAAAAGACTTTCTATACGATCATATGTTAAAATAACAGCCGTAAAGCCGTCAGACCGACTAACGACTCGTGATAAAAACAATGGATTAAGAGCAACTCCGTTTGTGCTCTCTACAAAATTCCAATGCTTTTTATTTCGTTCATTGTGGGGAAAAAATCGAATTTGCAGGTATTCTAAAGTTGTAATTGTTAGGGAACGCATGCTATTGAAATAGTTATTGTACAGCAAACCGCCTTGTCGCTTCATCTCTTTTATTTTTTCATTTGACACATGCTTAAGTTTTTCCATAAGAAGGTGTAAATCAGACTCACGTATTCTTATGGAAGCCAATGTCCAATCAAGCACATCTTCAAATGGCAGAACATAGTTATCTACTACAATAACTGGTATACAATTAAATGCTAACATTTCCAACAAATCCGGTTGTCCCAATCTCACCCCAGTACCAAGTAAGCAAAAAGTTCCTTTTAACAAAATTTCGGGATATTTTAGTTTGATATCATTACTATCTCCCATGCACCGTTCCGCTCGAACTGCTTTATCATTACACTGTTGTAAAAATAAAATATCATTTGGATACTCATCGAACAAACTCCGCAATGTCCACAAAAATTTTGGCAAAATATTAAGCTGTGCCACAATTAGCAAATATTCCTCTGCATCTGAACGTTGAACTGTTGGGTAATTTCGTAATAGTGGACTCCAAACGGGAATAGAAACGTCAAACCCTCTTCTATACGACCAGGAATCAAAACTACCTCCAACAATTATGGCGTGGTCTGTATTTACATCAATTACTGTGTTAAATGTTGGAAAAGATCCTGCAAGCATATTAAACAATATGTGGTTCTTTCCATCATTCCAGTATTCTAAGGAGGCTAGTGCCCTATTGACCAAGTCAGCATTTATGCTATTTTGGTTTATTAAATCAATGCTTGGCACAAAAAGGCAAGCTTGATTTGGATTTGAGGTATAGTATGAACTTTTTACAATGGCATTTAAAACCTGGTAAAATTCTTGAGTAAGTGGAGCTGCTTCTGTCCCAGAATTTGCGTCAATATACTCCATTACAGGATAAACATAAATACGGATACGGTCATGGCCACAGCGGTAGGGATCAACACAGGTCCATATCGAACAATTGGAACGACGAGTTCTGGACCTATCAGCGCTTTCGGACAATCTTACTTCTGAAATGTCATTAAAATCCAAGGAAATCCTGTTAAAATTTCTTGAATCACTTTTTAAGTGGTGTGATTTGTATAACACATTATATATTGAAAGTCCACTTAAAACTATAGCTGATACAAATAGTAAAAAGTAGATATTTTGTTGACACTCATTGCGTATGAGAGAAAACTTATTAATCATGTTGATTTCTTTAAAGTGCTTTCAAATCGTCATTCGCAAACCGATGCATATTGTACGAAGAATTTTAAATCCTTTCAAAATATTTTCTTAATCATTTGTTTTTTGCTATTATACATACATCCTGCTTTATCAGTAAATATTTAGTGTGGTAGCCTGTAAGAACAGCTGACACAGGGTTTTATTTGAGGTCCCATCGAGTACTAATTTTTATTATATTATTTATATAAATAAAAATGTTTGTTAAAAAAAAATTTTTGAACAATTTTGACAACTTGGTAGAATATAAATTCGTCTTTGTTATGGTTAATTGGATGCACACACCAGTAAAATTTCACCATGGCTGTATTCATCCAGAAAAGACGAATTTATTATTTACCGAATTGTAAAAATTGCTTAAGAATTTTATTTTTAACTTTTTTATCTTCTCTTTTTGTTATATAAATAATGTAATAAAAATTTTGTGGAAAGAAATATCGATCGATATAAAAATTGCTGGTTTTCATTGCTGCGAAATCATCTTATTGAATTGTTAATTAAAAATAGATTATTGTGAATGAATTGCGTTAATTTTTCAGTTCTTGGTGATAAGAAAAAATTTAATTTTTTAACATCAAATTAAATTTTATATAAATAAAAAGAAAATTAGTTTTCAATAAATAAAACAAAACTATTTTCTATAAATACAACATATTAAGCTAAAACAAATTTAATTTTTGTAATATTTTTTCTTACATTTTTGGTCTTTCCTTTTGCTTTCCGTGAGAAAATTTTAGAGTAATCCAACTCATAATAACTGTATTTACCATACAAAGTGAATTTAATAAATCCACATTAAATGCTAATTTGGAATTGAATTTAAGTTGGATTTATGAAATACAACACTGTTTTTGTCCGTTAAGCTCAGTGCTACCAAGCTAAAAAGTTCTGTAAATATAGCAACAGCTGATAATGTTGTTGAATGAAATAATAAAATAAAAACCATTTCAAATATTTTGAAAAGAAAATGCTTTCAATGGCAGCAGCAATAATACCATTTCGAAGAAAACGAAGTTTTTGGACCAGGGACAAAGAAAATATGTGTCTCGTAAGTGTATTTACCAAAGGTCACACTTCTGTGGCTGCTGTACAGCTGGTCAAATCGGTTTTGTACAAAGTAACGTATCAAATTCACTTATTTCTATGGGAAATTTTTATTGTTTTGTAGAAATTTATTTAACACGTGTAGTGTGAACGCAAAAGCATCTTTTGGTGAATTAATGTTAAATTCAGTATTTAACACTGCAGTCACACGATCAAGTTTTTTTACAATTCTCTTTCAAGAAATTTACATATACTGCTTGTCAAAATTCACAAAAATTGAAAGTTGTGACGTAGGCTGCACGCAATTTCAAAGCAAGTTTTTCAACAAGATGTTTTTTTGAAACACTCAATTGAACGAAAAATTGAAAGCAAACTCTCAGCAAATTTTAAAAGTGTGAGTGTATTGGTAAAAAAATGAGAGAAATTTTAAAAATTGAATCAAAATTTGATCGCGTGACCCCCAAGTAACTTTCAGTCTGAAAATACTATAAGCAAAATGTAGAAATTTATTTATATAGCGGAATCAATAATTGCAAATTTAGCTTCCGCACAAAAAATGCTTTCCGCAATCCCGGAATGGAATGAATAATTAGAAAAAATATGTGCTTCATGATTGATAAATCATCTTTGGAGGTAAGTTCAAATTAACTAATTATAAATGTAAATCAATTTTGATAATTCAGGTTAAAACAGCTGCGGGGCGAATTGCCTTATGCAGGCACTTGTACAATTTGCCTTGGTTTTTACAACACATAATGTGGGTGCACATGTTTTTTAAAAATGAACGTCACACATATACGTTGAGTGAGAATTTGACGAAAATCAAAACTAATTTAATTTTTCCGCAAAATTTGCTGGTCTGGTACAACTGCAAAATTTGCTGGCTTGGCACCATTTTTGTAATCATTAATTTTTTTCGCGGAAATTTTGAAAAAGAAAAATGGAGCAAAAAAAATTTTTTTATTAATTTTTTACAGTCTTTCATCAAAGTTGGATATTTTAATTGCCACTACAAATAAGTTTCAAAAGCGTAATATACCAACGCACATATAAGCACTAAAGGGCTGCACAGGCATACTTGAAACAGCTTTCAAGCTTAATATCTGATTTCAAATACTGTCAAGCACTGTTCTGTCGCAGAGGCAAAATGTTTTGCACTACGGTAAAACATAGAACAACCAGAACACAAATACACTAGAAGTAAACTGCACATAACAATAATATAGTAGAACAAGCAGCACGACAGTAGTACTTTATAGAGTTTTGCTGTATTTACATGTATGTATGGGTTTACATGTGTACTTTCACAGGCACATGTTATATTTTTTTTAATGGAAATTTTTAAGCTATACATGCGTAACGCTTGTGCACACAAGCACGATGACAGGCAGTCGGTGTTATGCAAACATGTGCATGGATGTGTGTCTTTAAAAAGAATGCCTTCTGGGTACGCTCGTGTTGACTAAAGCAATATGTGTGGATGTATATTCACGCATGTATAATTCCTTTGCTCTAGTGTACATACTATGCAGTTTAATTTAAGGTCATAGCTTTAAAACAAAATTTTGTCTTGAATTTCTACTGCCGTACAAAACACAAGAACTTTTGGTTGTACTGCAAAAAGGACGCTAGAAACTGTGCTTTTTTCTAATGTCCAGTAGTGTATCGTGTATTTCAAATGGGATTGTGCAGCCCTATAATTCATTCATACATACAGGGTTCGCAAAAATAACCTTCCGATGTTTTTTGGCTGTAATTAAAAAAAAAAAATGAAAAACTTTGATTCTTCTTGTGGATTATTTTTATTTGGTCTTTTAATTTTTTTACATCATCTTCAAATCTTGTACTAAAATTCGCTGTAAAGACCGTCGACTGATACCCATTTGCGTGGCACGTCGTCTGGTCGATGTCGACGGCGCTTCCATGATATCCTCGGCTACAGCAGCAATATTCTCTGCAGAACGGCTACTCCGGGGTCTGCCACGCCTGGCAGCATCTCGTGTTGTGCCAGTCTCTTCGAGACGAGCGGCTAAACGTCGCAGTGTTTCACCAGTAGGCGTTGGACGGCCAGGAAATCTGGGACGAAATTCACGTTGTGCCAAAGTCACCGACCGATTATTGGTCAAATAAATAGTCACCAATATTCCGCGTTCTGGACCAGTGTAGCGTAACATTGTTTATTAACGTGTATTTCGCATGTGTTTACTACACAAATGTCAAAACAGAACTGACATTAGGGGCCAATCGCAAAATTTATAGCATTTTCTGATTACACGTTTTGATTTCGGGCAGTAAAGACGTGTTTAAAAGCGAATAAATAATATTATAAGCTTATTTAAAAACAAACAAACAAGCAAACTGTAAATTCTTACTGTATACTATTATTGTAGCTGAGTGAGGTTTTATTATTTAAGTGCGCTTATCATAATCAAAAAAAAAAAAAAAAAAAAAAAAAAAAAAAAAAAACAATAATAACAACAAACAAAATATCAGGAGCTAAATGAGCTCAAGTGACCATAATAATCCAAATAAAAATATCAATATAAGTAGCAAAAAAAAATTAAGAAAAACATAAAAACAATTTATGAGTCTTTCAAATTTGTACAAAAATAATGAGTGCATAAGTAAAGAGGAGTCTATTAAATGTGCCATTGATAACCTCTTGGAGGTAAATTGTAGAAATCGCACGCGGTCGTGTTCACCCTATATGCTGGCAAATGGAAGTGAAAGCTTAACATTAGCTAAGTCAGTGCCATCAAACAAAGAATTATTACCAACTACTAGTCAAGAAAAACCAAAAGTGCAGTTGGGTATGGATAGATATATCCAAGTTTTGAAACGGGGGCGTAGCCCAAAATCTTCAAATGTCGGATCAGTAGCCAAAGTGGTGAAAAATAATGAGACGGGTATGAAAAACACCCATAATCGTTTTGCGCTCCTACAAGAGTCTTCAGAAGAGTAGGTAGCTTCGGTGAAATCTTATAAGCCGCCCCCTATTTATTTAAGGGAAAAAATTCTGCCCAACTAATTAAATTGCTAATCACAAGTATTGGCGAAAATTCTTTTTACATCACTCCGGTGAAGAGTGGAAATATTGATGAAACGAAAATTCAAGTGGTAAACGAGGTTTGTTATCGTAAAGTTGTTGCAGAGCTCGAAAACAAAAACAAAAAATTCTACACTTACCAGCTTAAGAGCGCTAAAGGCCTTCATGTTGTCATTAAAGGCATTGACACTTATGTAGAGACAGGAGAAATTAAAGAATCCTTGGTAAAACTAGGCTTTAAGGTTAAAAACGTTTCAAACATAAGAAATCGAGAAAAAATTCCTCAACCGATGTTCCGAATCGAACTTGAGGCAAACGACATAAAATTAAAAAAAAGTGAGACTCACCCTATATATGACTTGAAATATTTGCTGCACCGTAGGGTATCTGTAGAAGAGCCGCATAAGCGTTCGGGACCTGTGCAGTGTTTGAACTGCCAAGAATTTGGCCATACGAAGGGCTATTGTAGTCTACCCCAGGTATGCGTTGTGTGTGGTGAGCTACACAAAACAGAGAATTGCAACAAAGATAAAGAAGATGCTAAGGTTAAAAAATGCAGCAATTGCGGTGGAAATCACACCGCAAATTATAGAGGTTGTCCAGTATACTCAGCTGTAAAGAACAACTTGAAAATAAAGTCAGTAACTCGTCCAGTAACGGTACAAAAGCAACCCGTGGTAAATTTCTCACAACCTATCCAGCCTTCAACAAGCCAAATTTCTTACGCCAATATTTTAAAATCAATTTCACCTCAACCGCAAAATGTGCACCAAGCAAATAAGACAAATATAGCCCCTGGTGTTGCTACCGAAAATCAAACACAAGGACATGATTTTAATCGTCTTGAAAACACACTACAGACTTTAGTGCAAACAGTAAATAACTTCACTACGTCCATGACTGCTATGATGCAAGAGATGGTAAAAATGCAGAATACATTACTGCAAGCGATTTTACATAAAAAATGAATAGTTTGAAAATTTGTCACTGGAACGCGAACGGCATTCGCCAACACAAAAATGAGCTGGAGTACTTACTTATGGATAAACAAATAGATATAATGCTCATTTCTGAAACACACTTAACACGCACGAGTTACTTTAGAATACATGGCTACACGCTATATGATACAAAGGACCCTAGAGGCAGAGCGTGCGGTGGCTCTGCAATATTAATAAGGTCCCGAATCAAACATCATTTTTTAAGCGAAGTCTGTGAAGATTACCTGCAAGCAACAAACATTTGTCTTGCAAACTATTACCAGAATTTAATAATATCTTCAATTTATTTTCCTCCAAGGTTCGCCATTACAGAAGAGCAATATACTGATTATTTCAATTCATTAGGCCCACGGTTTATTGCAGCGGGCGATTATAATGCCAAGCACACGTATTGGGGATCCCGCTTAATTTCTCCTAAAGGCCGAACCTTATTTAACGTAATTTCCAAATTAAGATTAGACGTAGTTTCGAGTGGACATCCATCTTACTGGCCTGCTGATTTGCGGAAAATACCGGATATTATTGACTTTGGCGTCGTCAAGGGTATTTCTAGAGAACTGATACAAGCAGAGACCTCTTTAGACCTATCTTCTGATCATTCTCCTACCATCTTGACCGTATTCAGTGCGCATTCATCACCACCAGCCAACTTGATGGCAACAGCAACGCATATCACTTGGCTAAAATACAAAAAATATGTCAGCACACACTTGACAGAGGATATACCGTTGAGAACGTCTGAAGATATTAACGAGGCTATCAGTAATTTAAACGAACATCTGAAGCAAGCTGTTCAACATGCTACTACTAATTCTAGCTACACCAGGTATAACACAACTTATTCCAGAAACATTGAGGTTCTCTTATCGGAAAAAAGAAGAGTGCGCAGAGAGTGGCAACAGTACAGATCGCCGCAACTCAAAAGGGAGCTAAGTAAATGTACAAGGCGACTCAAACAACAGCTGGAAGTACAGCGAGCCGCATCTTTTACAGAATACCTCGAAAGTCTCGATATAACACCTCAGTCAGGTTATTCGCTATGGCGCGCAGCCAAAAATATTAAAAGGCCAATTTTATCTAAGCCACCACTGCGACAGTCTTCTGGGAACTGGGCAACAAACGATAGCGAAAAAGGAAGCTCGTTTGTTAATCACTTGACAAAAGTGTTTACGCCAAACGCATCTACCACAAGTGATGTTTTGCCTCTAGTTGTAGCAAGAGCTCCAGTACCTTTAGGGCTTAACTTTCAAGAAATTGTACAAGCTATTTCCGAGCTAAAGCCGAAAAAAGCCCCCGGAATTGACAAAATCAGTAATAAGATGATCATGGAACTGCCACGAATTGCTGTTAGAAACATTCTATTTATTTTCAACGCCATACTGAGACTGGAATATTACCCGGACAAGTGGAAAATTGCTCAAATTACTATGATTCTTAAGCAAGGAAAAGATTCATCGCTCGTAGAGTCATACAGGCCTATTAGTCTTCTACCAGTGTTGTCTAAACTTTTTGAGAAACTTTTGCTGAAAAGACTGATTCTGATAGTAACTGAAAGTGGATGTATCCCGGACCATCAATTCGGCTTTCGAAAAAAACACAGCACTATTCAGCAAACACATAGATTAGTGCAAGTCGTAAGAAAAACTTTTGAAGAGAAAAAATACTGCTCTGCGTTATTTATTGACATCTCCCAAGCATTCGACAAGGTATGGCATAAGGGGTTAATTTCCAAATTACGTCTAAACCTTCCGATAAACACCTATACGCTATTGGAGAACTACATTTCCGATAGATATTTTGTGCTTAAAGAAGGAGACTTTGTAAGTACTCGTCAACAAATTAAAGCTGGAGTTCCCCAAGGTAGTATTTTGGGACCTTTTTTATATCTACTGTACACTGCGGATATGCCAACAAATCCACATACTCACATATCAACTTTTGCTGATGATACTGCTGTCTTATGCTCCCATAACAACCATTATGAAGCATCCCGTTTTCTACAAAATCACATCAGTCTACTAGAGAAATGGTTATCCCAATGGAGGATAAAAGTGAACGAGTAAAAGTGCGTCCATTTAACTTTTACGCTGCACAAGGAGAATTGTCCTTCCATACAAATAAACAATCAGGTGGTGCCTCAACATTCTCATGTTAGGTACCTCGGCATTCATCTCGATCGACGACTAACTTGGAAATTTCACATAGACGCTAAATTATCACAAATGAAGCTTAAAGTAGCTCTACTACATTGGCTTATCGGTAGGAACTCTGTTCTTAGCCTGGATTGTAAGCTGTTATTGTACAAAGCAGTGATAAAACCAATATGGAGTTATGGAGTCCAGTTATGGGGCACTGCCTCAGCCTCCAACATAGAGAAAATACAAAGGCGCCAAAATAAAATACTACGCATGATAACAGCTGCACCATGGTATGTCAGAAATGCCAACATCCATAAGGACTTAAACGTACCGATGGTCAAAGATGAAATCGTCAAACACGCTACCACGTACCTAACAGGTCTGAGTTCCCATCCAAATTTACTGGCTCGTAATATCTTAAATTTCAGCGGCCATACTCGTTTAAGAAGAAGAGATACAGCCAACTTACTCCAACATTAACAGGGATGAGCATCATTATATAATTTTTATATATATCTTTTTCTCTACAAATATAATTTTTTTTCTGGTGTTGACTAGAACTAAATTAATAGCTTTTTAGATTTAAGATTTGAACACTTATTGTTAGTTCTATTATTTTGAAGATACAATAAATAATTTGATATATAAAAAAACAAAAAAAAAAAAAAATTCTGATAGGAGGATTACTTTTGCGCCACCTGTTATATGAATATTATTGTTTTCTATTATTCTTGATTACTGAAATTTCATGAATGTCACCAATTTTTCACAATTTCTTGGCTTCCTGTAAAAAGTCTTTTTAGGTGTTTTTCTTTAATTGTTTAATATAAAATGTAAGGCTGGTATTCAAAGAGACTAATAACGACTTCAAGTATAAATTATGACAAATTTTTCATACAAATTTGTCACAATATCGATTTCAAGTCTACTTTAATTTTCTTTGAATACAAGCATAAGTACCTACTCGTACATTTTTAAATGTAAGTAAAATATGTATACAAATTTCCGATAGCAAAATATGTACGTTAATAGCACTTTTCGCATTTGTTTTCGAAAATCGTACTTTGTAATGATATTTGCACGAATTCGTGAATTTTTCGATTCGAATATAAAGGGTGTCCCAACAAGAACGCAAGATTTAAATTTTAAATAAATGACTGATGCAGCAATTGAATTGTTTCTCTGGCTGTATGACATGTGGCGCCATCTTGTTGAAACTACAAGCCCTCCACATTCATTTCTTCAATTCTAGGCAAGAAAAAACTGGTTATCATTTCACGATACCGAACACCATTGACTGTTTGCGCTTGACCTGCCTCATTTTCATAAAAAAAAAGTCCAATGATTCCTCCAGCCCAAAAACCACACCACACAGTGACACGTTGAGGATGCATTTGCTTCTCGTGAATCACTCGAGGATTTTCCTCACCCCAAATGCGACAATTCTGCCTATTGACGAAGCCATCAAGATGGAAAAGGGGCTCGTCACTGAAGATGATTTTATCGGCAAAATCAGCATTTTCCTGTTGTCTCTCCAATACCCAATTAACGAACTCCCTTCGCTGTCCATGGTCATTTTTTACTAACCTCGTACCTTCTACTAGCAAACAATAACAATTGTTCAAATGTCAAACAATGACACTTCGAATGGCGCCAAATTTAAATATTGCGTTCTTGTTCGGACACCCTTTACATACATAATATACCCCCATAAATTTTATTGAAGGAGAATTTTTTGATTTTTGACGTTAATTTGAAGTTCTTTATTTGATATTCAATATTTAATCAAATTTCTCTCATCATACCGTGTTGACATGGAGCGCATGATCGTATAATAGGCGCTTTACACAAAATACGCAAAAAAAAAACAAAACAAAACAGAAATCAATGAAAAATCTAAATTTCGGTTGTATTTTTTATTTTTCTTAGCCATTTGTGGACCAATCGTGATTTTTGGCACAAAAATTATGAATGTAATTTCTGGGGGGTTATTATATATTTCGATTCGAATCGAAATGGCTTTTGAAACGAATTTTCAATTCGAAAGAAAAATCTAATATGTAGGACTTTCGAATTTTAAAAATTTGGAGCGTAGTTTTTTAAATTGTTAATTTTTTTTTTCAGTTTGCTACATAATTAGTTTTTTGTTTCAAATTAAAAATTCTCTTCGAAAGCTTTTTCGATTTGAATGGAAATACATAATAACCTCCTGAATGGCGATGCCACATTTTTCTGTCCGTTTTTTTTTAGACAAAATACGAAAAAACTTACAAATATGGTCAAATATAGAAGTAGTCGCGGTTTTGACACATAGTCCGCCATTTATGAACCAATCTGGCTGAATTTCAATAGCAACTGAAAGACAGTAACAAATGACAGATTGTTGATTTCAACGACTATACAGAGAGACAGACACACAGACAAACATCGTTTATTCGGCTCCGCTGTTCATAAGAATTCAAAATATATATACTATATATACAAGGTGGGCCAAAAGAAGTCATCCGATGTTGTTTGGCTCTCATTTTTTTTTTCTAAATGAAAATGAAATGTGTGCCGTTGCTCGGTCCTGTTGGAACCACATGTCCTCCAGTCCTAATTCGTTCAATTGCGGCAGAAAAAACTCGGTTAACATGGCCCTATAGCGCGCACCGTCCACTGTTGTAGTTTGACCAGCCCAACGACTCCTCCAGTGTGAACAGTGCACTATGCAGTTACTTTGAGTGGGTGTAATGTCTCCTCGTGCATCACTCGTGGATTTTCGGTGCCCCAGAAGCGATAGTTTTGCTTGTTCACGTACCCGCTGAGGTGGAAATGAGCCTCGTCGCTCATTATGATTTTGGTAGAAAAATCGTCCACCTCGATTATTCCGCGTTCTTGGGGAGTGTATCGCTCCATGGCTTGCTCACTTTTATTCTACATCTAGCTAGTTCACAAATGTCAAAACAGATTTTTTGGCCGGCATTTGCAAAAATAAGTGCATCTTCTAATAGGGGGATTTCTTTTCACCCACCTTGTAGTTAGGGGAGTGTAAGTTCTTTGGAAATTACCTACACTCGTTACTAATATCTAACTCGCTGATAGCCGAATACGAAGGTCTTTGGAAATTATCTCGTGTTCATAACACAAATAGCCGAGTTTAAGGTCTTTTTTGAAATTATCTACACTCATTACTAATTTATAACACGTTGATAGCCGAATACGAAGATCTCTGGAAATTACCTCGTATTCATAACACAAATAGCCGAGTGTAAGGTCCTTGGAAATCACCTACATTCGGTACTAACAGCTAACTCTTTAACACAGGGAAGCTTAACACTTCACAACCCAAGTAAAGCCATCAACTCGTGTACCAACAAAGTGTGGGTCAACTGAGCAAGCCGAGTCTCAGTACAGCGAGTATTGGTCAACCGTGTGGATAAGGAGTTGAAGACAGAGCGATCCTTGTTTTTATATATTTTAAATTAATCTTCGTAAATAAAAATTGTACTGTGTTAATACAAAAAATTCAAAGAGTTTTAACTCAAAGGAAGCAGACTTATGGTAAGAATCTGGGTTGATTGAGTCATACCCCGGCTGGAAAAATAAACTGTGTTACAGTACCAATGCAATAGCAATAAAAATTTGTTTTTTACATCATCTTATTTTTTTCTTGATGAGCAAATGAGAATAAAAGTGTTTTACTGACGGCAAAATGTATTAATTTTAATTAATATTGTTACGAAAACCATGGTTCTCGGCTAAACTAAAGATTTGAAATGTCCGTTACAGTTTGCTTAAGTGAAACAGTATATAAGGCAATGCTGACATTGCCAGATTAGTTCAGTTGAGTTCAATTCTGGTTGAGACATTAGACTGTAAACAAGGTGTGTGAAAAACAATGAAGTATCGCTGTGACGGTTATAAATAAAATGTGTTTCTACAACAATTGTCAAAGAAAAGAGAACTAATTGTGTTTTTATTTTAGAACAAAGAACCCTTAATAAAATAAACGTTTTTATAATAGGGTAAAAACGTAACAATATGTTTTGCTGACGGCAAATTGTAAGTCTTTACACATTGTTGGAAATTTAATTTACAAGCCAAAACTTGAAACCCTATATATAAGTACAACTGTTATAATACTTGTGTTAATACGTATAACAGTTATAGTAAAAAAAATTGTCAACAACTTTTTCAAACTTACTTGATTACTTATTTTCATATTGAATAGACGTTATTTTTCTTGTCAATAAAAATTGCATTTTTTTTCTGTATCATCACTCGCACGTGTTTCATTTTGGTTACCATTCCACATTTTACATTATTTGTAAAAATAATTAACACACATTAAGAAAATCATATAAAAATGAGATTGATATCAATTAATATGATATGTGTATCAGAAATGTACATGAATCCGATTCAAATGCCTTTTTTTATTTAAAAAAATGTGTATTGAATTGTCATTAAGCATTAACAAAATGAATGGTGTCATAGCAAGATTCACATTATCAAGTAGCTTGTTACAAAATGCATGTCATGCTTGCATTTTCTATAAGCAGTTAAAGCTTTTTAAGAAAAGCTTATAAAAACTGTTTAGGTAAAGGTTTTTAAGTAAATATATTGACTGTATTTAGTTGTATGTAAAGGGTGTTTTTTATAGACGTATAGAACTTTAACTTGGCATTACTGTTTAAGATGGCGACCGATTTAACAGCTGTCAAGTGATTTATTCTCAGTTTGGTTTGGCAAATCATCATGAATAGACTCACGATCATCAAGTAAGGCGTAGATTCGTCGAATGGGCCCAAAACGAGATTGCCGTTGTTCCCGATTTTCATAACCGAATTTTGTTTAGCGATGAAGCGCACTTCTGGTTGAATGGCTACGTCAACAAACAAAACTGCCGCATTTGGAGTGAAGTTAATCCTCAAGTGTATGTCGAAACACCGTTACATCCAGAAAAACTGACTGTTTGGTGCGCTTTATGGGCTGGTGGAATCATTGGTCCGTACTTCTTCAAAAACGATGATGGCCAGAACGTTAGTCAATGGTGATCGGTATAGAGCCATGATTACTAACTTTTTCATTCCTGAATTGAACAACCATGATGTCCAGTAGCTGTGGTTCCAACAAGACGGCGCAACATGTCACACAGCTCGTGTCACAATCGATTTATTGAAAGACATGTTTTGGACCTGTGAATTGGCCTCCAAGATCTTGTGATTTAACACCGCTAGACTACTTTCTGTGGGGCTATGTAAAGTCATTGGTCCATGCGGATAAGCCACAAACGCTTAACCATTTGGAAGACAACATTCGCCGTGTTATTGCTGATATACGGCCACAAATGTTGGAAAAAGTCATCGAAAACTGGAAGTCCAGATTGGACTACATCCGAGCCAGCCGTGGCGGTCATATGCCAGAAATCATATTTAGAATGTAATGCCACAAGATTATCTTTCGGATAAATAAATTTCATGTCAATCGAATAATCCATCGTTGTTTTATTGAAATTTAAAGTTCTATACGTCTATAAAAAACACCCTTTACTATAAATAATAAAAGTGTTCTCTTACAGAAAAAATATTTTAAGCAAATTTCGGACATTTTTCACATGTTAACAGAAGAAATAAGGCAATACTTCAAATTCAATATTTTATTATTTAAAGATAAATATAACGATTTTATTTAAATTTTACTTCACGAGCTTTAGGTTTTTTATGTAAAAAAGTTAAATATTTATTTAGTTTTTTCTTTCGTTATATTTCGTAATCCGTCCGTTAGCATCTTCAGAAATTTTTTTATATATTTATAACAACAAAATTTTTATAAATAAAAAAAAAACAATATTTTCTTTTGTCTAATGCATAGTATAACTCAAGGTGATATCAAGAAAGCTGTGCGCTTCAAATTCTTTCTTGACTTGTCAAAATTGTTACATTTGTATGGTGAAAGTATATGAGCCAAGCTTGTCTTTTTTGAAAAATCACGAACATTGTAAAAACAGATATTTCACCTTATATGAATTCGCCTTCGTATAATTATACTAAGTATACGCACTATATATTTTGTTAGTGTAAAATTAGATATGGAATGTCAAAATGAAGAAAGAGAACATAGCATAATAATATTATTTTGTAAACAAACAAAGCAAAATGAAAATAATTTTGATATTTAAATCTAATAAAAATACAAATGTAAACAAAAAACATATGTAGACTTGCTTCCACTTGATATAATTACACTATAGCCTTGTCTACTTTTTATAAATCAAAAAACATCATTTTCAATATTTTTCTAATTTTGGAGTTCATTTTATCAAAATAAAACCAATTTTGCTTCTTTAACAACATGCGAAATCTTATTAAAAACAAATTAATGCGTTCAACGTATTAATCTTTTATGAATACTTTGTATAAAAATAAAAAACCGTAATAATTTTTGATGTGTTACTGCTAACGGCATATTTAAAAGAGAGTGAACAAAGGCAAGCACTTGTATAATAAGAACTCCAGAAATGGATCAAATGAATTCTATATAAAAAATGTAAGTGTATTAGTGAAAGAAGTGAGTGTGTGTTAATTCCATTACACATTTCAGGTATTGCAATTATATTCCTAGAAAATTTTTTTTTCAATTACTAGGATTTTGTTTTGAAAAAAAAATGTTTTTTGTAACTCTAACTTCAATGTGCGGCACGTGTTAATATTATCAGATTCACCTGAAAATTTGCCAATCGCGTTTTCTAACCAATTGACACATTGGAGGTGGGTGAGCCGGTAGAATATTCAAAATTAATTTTTGCTAATGACCCTCATGTGTGAGTTTCAAGTTTTTTTCTTGATTAGTTAAGGTTGTGTACATTTATATGATCGGATTCCACAAGCCAGGGATATTTCTTCTGACAAATGCAAATTACTTTAAACACATATATGCCTGATGATTTCATCTTCTATAGATTTTCCTTGGAATTAGGTATTTATGATCCTATATTGTGCACTTCATTTAAACATTATGATGTTAATCAAGTAATGGGTTATAATTATGACCCCCAAGACTGAAAATATATTTATGGTTTACTCTAAGGTTATTTTTGGACTAGTAGCTTATGGATTGGTATATAGTATGTTATGTACAGAGAGGCACAATTCTTGCACTGTGCACATACTCATAAACATCAATATGGGACAAAGTACCAAATTGTTTCCTGCTCATCATATCCCTGTTCAGACATAAACGTTAATTAAGTCAATTAAGTTTTAAATTGTGTGACTGATTTGGGTGTTCACACATATTCAATTTAGTTTACGCAATTAAGCATTTGACAACTGAAAATATTGTGACATTTTTTTTTAAATATGTTTGAGTATTTATAAAATAAAAAATGAAAAGAAAGTCAAATTTTAAAAAAATGTTGGTAGTTTATACTAAAAATATTGAACTACTCCGATCAGTGCAATCCAGTTTTGAAGGAAAGCTATTGATTACAAGAAATTAGTTATTTAAAAATTATTTTCAATAACAATTTTATAAAATTTATTTACCAGTTACTTCGGCTGCCATTTCCTTTTTATGACATTTATTTTTAAATTTATTTACGTTTTCTCTTTTTAATACTGAAAATATCAACTTTTCTCACTTTCGAGTTGATATTTAAGGGCACAACAAAGAGTTGCATTTTGATTTTGACTTCATTAACGAGCAATCAATTTTTAATTGCACAATTATTGAATAGAAATTTGTATGGTAAATTGAGCTCAATAAAGGCGATAATTGCGAAAAATGCCTAATTGCTCAATAAACGTGTATGTCTGAACTTTACATAATTGATTACATAAAATTTATTACTTACCCTTCTATTACATAAGCGTTAGCTGTCTCCATGTCGTCGATACATACCTATGTAACATAAAGAATGAGTAATTTTCGGTTTGCCACAATTTTTTTTTAATTTACAATAAACACAGTGTTAGAATTAAGGGCTTTTTTATTTATTAAGAAATATGTAACACATACAAGCATACACATGTATGTTTTCTATTGTATATTTTATATTAAAAAGATATTTTTAATTAACGCTTTAATATACATATCTACATATGTATGCACTACATATATACATACATAAGTGGATGGATATTACGTTCAATGTTTATTTTCATCTATTTATTATGCTGATGATAGACGATACTTAAATACGTACTTCGCGAAGTATGAGTGTTAGTACCGTTTTATGATACACGTTACTACAAATCGTACTACAAGTTGTACTTTTTCATTTAAAAGAAAAATTTGAAAGGTAAACATATACGGCAAAATGGATGATGTGGTGGCATTATTAATAATTAGTGAAGTACTATTTGAAAACAATAATAGCATGTTCAGACGTAAAAGTTAAATTGTGTGACTGGTTTGGGTGTTCACACATATTCAATTAAGTTTACGCAATTAAGCATTTGACAACAGAAAATATTGTGACATTTTTTTTTAAATATGTTTGAGTATTTATAAAATAAAAAATGAAAAGAAAGTCAAATTTTAAAAAAATGTTGGTAACTTATACTAAAAATATTGAACTACTCCGATCAGTGCAATCCAGTTTTGAAGGAAAGCTATTGATTACAAGAAATTAGTTATTTAAAAATTATTTTCAATAACAATTTTATAAAATTTATTTACCAGTTACTTCGGCTGCCATTTCTTTTTTATGACATTTATTTTTAAATTTATTTACGTTTTCTCTTTTTAATACTGAAAATATCAACTTTTCTCACTTTTGAGTTGATATTTAAGGGCACAACAAAGAGTTGCATTTTGATTTTGATTTGTATGGTAAATTGAGCTAAATAAACACGATAATTGCGTAAAATGCTTGTAGTACGACAGCATGCTAGACGATACTTATTTCATACTTGTACGATTTGTAGTAACGTCTATCAGTAGCATTACAATTACAAATAAAGTAATCAACAAGTGCTTACATACGTAACTGGAATTCGCTTTGAACTCCTGGCACTATTCTTACATATGAATTACTCATACCTATTTGCCTACTTTGGAATACTCAAATTTTAGTTTTAAGTCAAATTCAACCAATTCCAATGTACTTCCAACTAATATTGATTTTAAGGAGTAGCACAATTATTTATATGTATCTTGAATACAAAACCACTCACAAGTAATTACATATAAATGATATACATATGTACACATGTATATTTAGCTTGCTAGATAATATAATTATTTGAATTTTACATAAGAATTATATATAAATTGGCAAATTACGTGTTAACACACTAACGTCCAAATTCATAAAAAGGGCTTATTAAGCAAATTTTATATATATTTTTTTAATAAGCCATAATTAAACAAAATGTTTTTATTTTACACAGTAAATTCTACAGTAATCTTAATATATAAAATTCGACTGTACGTGTGTTGGCATTGTATTTTTCCTAAACGGCTGGACCGATTTAACTCAAGGTTTATCGTCACAAAACCGCCCGGCAGATACCGCTGCAGTTGGTATCTGGCTTATTTATCTACTCCCTGTTTTTACCCGGTCTCGCACGGTCCTGTATTCTGATTTCTTATAGTAAGAAGATCTAATATACAAAAATTTAATATTTTAGCGAGAACCCAACTTAAAATTTTTATGAATATTAAAAAATAAAAATGGAGAACGGCTGGACTTATATTTTTCTTTTCTTATTAATTATTTTTCAATATAAATAAAATTTGAATGCAAAACAACGTATGCCGGGTCAGCTAGTTGTTTTATAAAATGAAGTTAAAAAACGTTTCATTTAAAATTTCTCACAAGTGGCGTCGTTTTTATACTAATCCATACTAATACTTTTATTGACGCCAGATCAGAGTTTACTTATATGCACTACATATATATAATTTTGACGATGTAATAAACATTAGTATCGATCTTGCAGGACTTATTTATAAAATATTGCAGCATTTTTAGCGACCTTTGCAAAATTACAAGCATTTAAAAGCTGTAATAAACATATTTTTACCAAAAATCACCCCTATTATGCAAGTCGTCGGCGAGCAGAAACGACAGTGGCTGCGTTCATAAGACGTGACTGTTGAGAAACGCATAGTTGAGCAATTTCGCTCAACTGAATAGGTGCGTATTTGCTGCCATTTTTTTCATCATAAAATATTTTAGCTACCTAAAGTCAACATGTTGTGTCAACTAAATTTAGAATAAATGCTTAAAATCCATTAAAAATTATGTATTATCCATGATTTTGGCTAAAAAAAATTGGTTGAAGTAGTTGATTTATATTATTTTATTATTATTATTATTTTGTAATTTTTTTTAATTGGTTACATACTTATCAAACCACTTCTAAGATGTAACTGTTGTGCCCAACAGTTGTGTAGCAGTTGAGTTCAACAGTTACGTCTTATGAACATAAAAAAGGTATTACCGATGACGCCGTTGACACCAATCAATTAATGTTGACGGTTATTCAGTATTATATAAGATGTTTTAAAATCGCCTTTGAGTTAAAAGAGCGACTTATTTGGCGCCAAATTTTTTTAGATTTTTGAAAATTAAAAGTTCTATAAATTAAAAGTAAATAGTATATATTTAAAATTGAGAAAAAAATTTAAATACATAAGAAATGCAAAACATTTAAAAAAACTATTTATTTGCTGAACATGAAAGCAAGAAGGTTTTATAGAGGCAATTTTAAATTCGACTGGAAGAAAATCACTAAAAATTTAACTCGATTTGTCTAAAATTAAAACATGTTAATAGCTTACAAAAAGTAAATTTCACAAAATTTAATTAAAAGTGTACTATTATTTTTCATGCATTTGCTATCTTGCAAATGAAATATATCCGACAATTTCGTTAAGATTTGCACTTTCTCACATAAAAATTATATTTTATAATAATTTTAATACAAAATTAGAAAACTAGGCGGCATTGTTGTCGCTATAATACGACGGTGTTAATAAAGTCGCCAGCGACTTATACCGTATTTACATTATGACTTTCGCAGCAGCGACAAACATTGTAGTTTCTTTTTACGCCCCTTCAAAAATTGCAGTATAATTACAACACTCTGGGAGTTTTGTAGCAGGGAGCTTTTTATATTTTTTATAATTACTAATAACTTTGTTTTAATTTATTTCTGCATTTTGTAATTTTTTATTCCTTTTTTATTTGCTGAAAGTAAAAGTACAGCGTTGCGTAAATAAATTTAACTTTAATTTGTCAATCTTGAGAGAAAAACAAACCACAATATGAAAAAAGGGAATATGTAAATCGCGAAAAACAAGTTTTTCGAAACAGCTTTTAGTTGGTGCTACTTTGTTTACTCCGCAAGTCTTTCTGCCCTTCTCACCTACAAACGCACTATAGTCGACCTATTTAAGAAACTCACAATGTAAAGAAGGTATTACATAATAGGGGAGAATATTTAAAATTATCTGTTTGTACCTATATATATTGACATCGAGATATCTTTAAATACCTACATGTGCTATAAGTATAAATGTTTTTTACTCGCTGCATAATATACATACTCGTATACATATGTGTATCTACATAAAGCAAACAAACAAACAAAATTTATATAAAAATCATTTATATAAAAGAGTTTAAGGATAATAGGGTAAATTCTACTTTATTATTTTTTAATATTATATTCATTGTGCATTTCAACTCTTTACTACTATAATTTGTATGCATGTATGCATGTTATGTATTTTTTGTTCAACATACGATTTACATACACACATGCATACATACAAATAGCGCTTATTTACTAGGTCAAAGTCACAATTAAAAAAATAAAAGAAAATGGGCCATAATTATAGTCACACTAAAGTCGGTATCTTTTTAAAATTGATTTTAGGTTTATAATTCTTATGAACAAAAGTCAGCTCTTAATGAAAACCTACTTTTTTGACTATGATTATGAGCCAATGATTTTACTGAAAGAATAGTCACTTAAAACTTTTAATATTCTAACAGCTTCAGCAAGAAAAATTTCAAGATTCTCTACTCAAGATAATTGATTTTGGATTTATACAATGCGATTAGTAAATAACACAAAAAGTAATATTAATATGTATGTATGAGTTATAAACATGACGACCCTCTAGTAAATAAATAGTAAGTATGTATGTGTGTATGTTCATGTACATCCATCTCAAAACCAAGGACCGTAAGGGTAATACACTCTTATGTTGTTTACTATTTTATTTGCGCTATTTTTCCCACTAATGAATTCATATTTATATGTAAGTAGGTATAAAATTGTTTTTTTATGGTGCTAATTTAAAAAATTCTTACTTTTGTTTATATGTATGATGTATGTATGTAGTTAAACATGTATCTAAATGTAAGGTGTACATACATATATTTACTTACATATATTTGTAACATGATTATTTTGTTTTTTAAAATAAAATAAATATAGTTATCTAACTCCGAACTTTTTAAACATATGTTTGTATGTATGAATGTATGTACGTATGTTTGATAAAGTAGTTATAAAACATATGTATGTATAAAAGTAAAATAACTGCATATACAAGTATGTATGTAAGTATTTTTAGAGTATACATTAAGTAAAGATCAGCTATTTTCGGTCCCCGATTCTAAGATATAAAATAAATATGCATGTACGTACGTATATAGTATATATTACTAGATATTATAGTTATAAAAATGTGCTCATGTTTCGATGCAAATTGTGCATGTACTGTTTGTTATTAAAAAAAAATAATAATAATGATTATCAAGTATATGTAGTATGTATGTATGTATGTATGTATGTATGTATGAATATATGTCTACATATGTGTGTATGTAAGTGTAATTTGGAAATTTGTTCATGAGAAAACAAGATTTGTTGAAATAAAATGTTTAGAGGTCTCTTTTAGAAAGTTGACTCGTTACTTTTGCTTAGAATTCCCTTCTCCTGACAAAATCACAGTCGTAAATCGAACGCAATACGTGATGCAATATTTTTGAAACCAATGCTAGTGCCTTAATAATAAAAGAGATTAATTAAAATAACAGTTAGTTAATAAATTTATTCTTAACATGTACGCAAAATTAACGTTTACCTGAAATGCGTTTAAAACGTACTCCATTTAGCGACAGACGTGGTAGTTTACACACTTCTATTTCCCATTGTACTAACGAATCGGTATTTGGATCTCCATGAACACACCACAATACAAACCTTTAAAAACAAAAAAATAATATGAACTAAAATCAGTTATCAGTATTTTGTAATTTAAGCACTTTTTGGTATTTTTGAAAGACAAAATTATTAAGCCTTCCAGTAACCAGAAAATTTCTGCTACTGATTGGGAGAAAATTCTGTAAGCAGTACATTTTTTCTGATAATGAAATTTAAATTAAATAGTAAATTTTTACTGGCAAATCGGATCAAATGTGTCATAATTTTGGTACTCTATGAATTTGTATACAATAGGTTATGTTTGCATAGTCAACTCTTATAATACTTCTTCTGGCCACTGTCACTCTATGTGTAGGTCTTTTGATATTTTTTCTGCAATCAAAATATTTTCTTATACATTTGCTGATAATCGTTTTTTGCAATATTCTTAAGATTTATGCCAATTTAAGTAAACCCTTTAATTTTCATAGTTTCTTCTTCTGTTATTGGCTTACCGCTATCCATTGTAAAAACCAAATAGAAGGTCTATAGCATATGCATATGCTACACATTTTATCGGATTTCGGCTTAAATTTACTTTACGCACGCACCTCAAATTAAAAATAAAGGTATCACGTGTTACAGAAGATTAAATTCTAAGAAGAAAATATAGGATATAAGCTTTAAGCCTGGCTACACAACGAAACCTTTACAAGCGAAGCCGTTGTTCGCCATTCCATAGAGGATGTAATCATTAAGTTCGACCGAAGGCTGGCTACACAAATTATATATAGAATCAATGACAACTTTGGTGGCACATAACTCGGAAAATAGGGGCTTATACCACTTTACAGCTTACATATGTGTGTTCTTTACAGATACTTTTAAGAACATATGTTTTTATGTACACATATTTTAAAATTGATTTTGATATTGCAGGCTTAAAATGTTTTTAGCAATAAAAAATAATATAAAAATTACCTTTCACGTTGCTCGTAGTCACAATTGTTTTGATCTAGCACCTCTCTTATTTTTTGCATTATCTGATCAGGCATTAAGGGCGACGTCGTTTTCATTGACCATGTAAAGCGCAAAACTCTAGGCTTAGCCGATTCTTCTGCATTCGAGTTACTGCTATAATTGTTTTTTTTTTTTTTTTTTTTTTTTTTTTTTTTTTTTTTTTTTTTTTTTTTAAATAAATAAATCATACAAACGTTATTTAAGGCTTTCTGCTTTGTTGTATAGCAATTAAAATATCGCATTTGAAAATATAAATTTCGTTCTCATTAGCTTATTCTTTTAACACATTTCAATGCGGGTTTTACACTATAAGACATGAGTTAAAATTTTCATTGGATTTTGAAAGAGTAAAATCAAATGATATTTGATACGACTGTCCAAAAACATTAGATTTTGTCAGCTGTTTTTGTTATAAAAAGTATAAAATTAGAGAATTTTTTAAAAATGATGAGAGCGATATGACTGCCAAATTTCTTTCCGTATTGCTTTCACACTAGTATACTTTTTCAATTGATTTAAATTTTTGAGAGTCGCTTTACTCAGATTTATAGTGTAAAACCCCCTTAAATGATACAAGATTTAATTACTTATTTGCATACATACATATAATATACAGATAATAACTTTATAATATAAATAAAATTATGTTAATTTATTATATTTTATACAAATGAACAACCCGTATAGTTTTCCTTTAAAAAAAGGTCTATTGGCATGAAAATATACCATATGTATGTGGTTGAGTACGTATACTCGCGCGTAATTTCTGGTAATTTAGAAACATTTTTATATAAGTAATTATTTATTGCATTATTTATCTATACTAATATTATAAAGAGAAAAATTGTTTTATTTATTTGTTTGTAATGGATAAACTCTAAAAGAATCAATTGTAAAAATTCTTTTACCAATATAAAGCTCCACTATCATCGAGCACCGTAGCATACATGACATAACGCTGTCATTACTCAATGATTTAACAATTAAAAATCTATTTTCCAATGGATTTTTTTTTAAATTTGGTGCATTAAATCACTATATTCCAAGAATGGTCTCTATATATTCTTGGATCGGCCACTCTCACCTTTACGCGAGTAAAAGCAGCTACTTTTATATAATATAGTTGTGCAATGAGTGTGGATGATTTAGGTGAGCACCTGCCCTTAGGCCTTATTTCACCGTGGTCAAACCACGAGTGGTATTCATGCCTACCACTAAAGGACTCCCTTGTTAAGGGAGTTGGGCCGACCTAAAACCCGTGTCAAATTGACTTTCTGTTTCAATGAAACAGCACATCGAGGAACATGCCCAGTGAAAAATTAATTTTGTTTTACTGAAGTTATTTATGAATGGTTCTTGTAGTAAAGGTGTTAGCTGTTGCGGATAAAGGTACTGACTCACTATCCTACTTAGTCGTACGATCTGTCTAAAAACCCATGTGTGCTAAAAATTTATGATAGTGTGTATTGAACCAGCAGACTTTTTGACAGGTCTGTCCGATTTTTTAATGTTATGAAAATTTTCATAAAATACATTTTATCTGTGCGATCAGAGTTAAATTTTCTATGTTCAAAGCAGAAAAATAGCAACAATAAAAACCTTTTGTTTTGTTTAAACAAACATTTAAGTTATTTTTCATTGTACATATTTGTAAAAAAGATATTTTGCGGCAAAGAAGAAAATGAATACTTTTAAAAGTATTAAGTGAGTAAACATATGTTTTTGCATCTTTTTTTGTATAATAGTGTGGCATAAAGTTCGCCATTTTAAAGCGATTTCTTCAAGTAGGACAGAATTCTGCCACACATTATTTTGACATAATCGTACGATCGTGTAGGATAGTCAGTCAGTACCTTAAGCGATTTTATCAGAAAATAATGGAATTTTTTATAGGTAGACAGCCACTTTTTAATTAATTTCTTAAAAAATTGCTGAATTCTGCTTTGCTAAATTAAATTTTAAGGAAAAACAAACAAAAATACTTGTGTTCGCCAGCAAAAAGTAAGCGAACAAATTAAAGCAAAAAAGTGAACAAAACAAGGGAACAAATTATTTATTATAAGGAAAATTTAGCGGAAAGAAATATCGATCGATATGCAAATTGCTGTTATTCATTCCTGTGGAATGACATTATTATTTTCAATTGCTTAATTTAATTATGAACTAAAAAATTGTCTATTATGAATGAGTTGTGTAAATTTTTTCAGCTGTTGGTGATAAGAAAAAACATAACATAAAAATAAATTTTAAGGCTGGTATTCAAAAAACCTAATAACGACTTTAAGTATAAATTATGACATTTCAAGTATCAATTATTTCAAATTTGTCACAATATCGACTTCAAGTCTACTTTAATTTTCTTTGATAAAAAAAAAATTAGTTTTCAATAAATAAAACGAAATTATTTTCGAAAAATAAAACAAATTCACCCCTATCATGGATAATTTTTCCCTCGTAATTTATTCCCATTTCACATATTTGTAATCACAAATAACTGCTATGAAAAATAAACTTTTAAGTAATTCAATTGAGATTGACAGCATTAAAAAAAGTGTGTACTTCAAGAAATTCCCCTTTATCGTAAATAATTGTTTCCCATGAAATTTGTTCACTTTTTCCTAGTATTTGTTCACTTAATTACCCCTATCATGAATAAAAGTGAAATTGTTGTTCCCCCGAAATTTTCATTCCCCTTAAAGGGAAAATTGCTATCGGGAATCTCACGTGAGATTTTTTACACGTTATCAGTGCAGAGTGAATGTATAATAAAGAAGAATTTATTAAATTTTCCAAGTTTTCAATAGCAAAACAATAAATTTTTGTAATTTGCGGATGGTTCTTGTAATAAAGGTGTCAACTTTTATTGTTAAGCAGTTTTCTGTGGCCAGTGCATATAAATAAAAAAATTCTGTAATTTTTTAAGTGTTTAAGAGCAAAAAATAAATAAATACTACAAATCAGAGAAATTTCCATTTTAAAAACGGCAAAGGGAAGAGGAAAGGGAAAAGTAAAAAACACTGCCGGTGAATTTTTATAAATAATTGCGTTGAATAAGTCTTCGGCTGTATGTGTACGTTCTTCTTCGTACAGATAAGTTATCTGAGACATTCAATATTTGGTATAATTCGCTTATAAAGGGTGTTTTTTATAGACGTATAGAACTTTAAATTGCAATAAATCAACGATGGATTATTCGATTGACATGAATTTTATTTATCCGAAAGATAATCTTGTGGCATTACATTTTAAATATGATTTCTGGCATATGACTGCCACGGCTGGCTCGGATGTAGTCCAATCTGGACGTCCAATTTTCGATGATTTTTCCAACATTTGTGGCCGTATATCGGCAATAACACGGCCAATGTTGTCTTCCAAATGGTCAAGCGTTTGTGGCTTATCCGCATAGACCAATGACTTTACATAGCCCCACAGAAAGTAGTCTAGCGTTGTTAAATCAGAAGATCTTGGAGGCATATTCACAGGTCCAAAACGTGAAATTATTCGGTCACCAAACGTGTCTTGCAATAAATCGATTGTGGCACGAGCTGTATGACATGTTGCGCCGTCTTGTTGGAACCACAGCTCCTGGACATCATGGTTGCTCAATTCAGGAATGAAAATGTTAGTAATCATGGCTCTATACCGATCACCATTGACTGTAACGTTCTGGCCATCATCGTTTTTGAAGAAGTATGGACCAATGATTCCACCAGCCCATAAAGCGTACCAAACAGTCAGTTTTTCTGGATGTAACGGTGTTTCGACATACACTTGAGGATTAGCTTCACTCCAAATGCGGCAGTTTTGTTTGTTGACGTAGCCATTCAACCAGAAGTGCGCTTCATCGCTAAACAAAATTCGTTTATGAAAATCGGGAACAACTGCAATCTTGTTTTGGGCCCATTTAACGAATCTACGCCTTACTTGATGATCGTTTGGCTATTCATGATGATTTGCCAAACCAAACTGAGAATAAATCACTTGACAGCTGTTAAATCGGTCACCATCTTGAACAGTAATGCCAACTTAAAGTTCTATACGTCTATAAAAAACACCCTTTATGTTACTATGAAATTTAAAATTTTTATGTATATATCGTCCTTGTAAATGGGAACGTGTCGTCTATGGATTTAATATTTTGTAAAACCCGTTCTCATAGCACAATTTTTTATTAAAATATTTTAATAGTTATGTGTCCACTTATTACTGTAATAAAAAAAATTTAAAGATAAATAAGGGAATATTTAAAAATATTAAGTTACAAGAAAAACCGTTTACTTATTTCCTTGCGACGCCATTGTACTGCGTGTTGCATTTATTTTGCATCTAAATATTTTTGGATGCCTCGCTTGCTTTTTCTTGCGCATTAAATGCAACAGTATTGCAAATGGGAACAAAATGCATTGCAAACATTTTCAGGATTGCATTTAGGAATACGCTGCAATGTATTACTACAAAGCAACATGCATTTAGGAAGTCAGCCATCCAGGAAATAAGAAAAAGCTTCTGTATCAACTCCATAAAGTTGTTTAAATCTAACACGAAAATTTATAAAATTATTTATTAAATTTGTCACTTACAGGGCATCAGGTAACTCTAAGGGGTTAGATGAATGGCGTAAACGTAGGCACCTATATTCTTGCTCCCGTAATAACAACATTGTTGCAATTCCAAATATTATTTTACAAAATTTGTTTGTTATAAATTTAAAAATTTTTGCACACTCAGCTTGTTCGTCTTGATTATAACAATCAATGTGAGCTGACAGCTTATAAAAATTTCATGGAAAATTCACGATAGCATTTTTCACTTCGAGGGAAATAAAAACCTCATGGGGAAAATATTTCACATGTTATTGCCGATAGGGGTGATTCAGCTAAAACTCATTTTATTTTTGCTAAATTTTGTAGTCTTTCTTACATATTTGAACTTTCCGTTTGCTTTCCGTGAGAAAATTTAAGCGTAAGCAAAATGTAAAAATTTATCTATATTGTGGAATCAATAACATGGTAATACCACGGTAGATATGATACCGCAACTACGGAATGAATAATTGCAAGATTTTGCTCCCGTAAATAAGTTTTCCGCCATTGCGGAACGGAATGAAAAATTAGACCCAACATTTTTAAAATTACCCTCAAAATTGTTACACAACACTATTTCCGGTGGTTGATATCAAAAAGTGTGCTAGAGTAAAACAAAAAATTTGTTTACGCTTTTGATATCTCTTTAACACATTGATATATCTTAGTTTTTGACAGAACGAGCTTCAATTATGGTTGATTCAGCTGGCTTCTTAGTGTCACCTGGTTTTCTGGTATAGATATTAAAACTTATCTTACTTGACAAAAAAATATTTAAAACGCCCGCCAATTACGCTCACCAAATACAATTAATTTTGCTGATTAGAGTTGCTTGAAACACTTTTCTATATGAGTTAATCGCTTGTAATATGTAAACAGCATATAAAATTAGGCGTTCATGCAATTTTTCATACAGTTTTCTTGCCTACGTAAAAGTTCTAAAAACTTCAAAATTAATGTTGAACTATTGTAAACATTCGGCAATGCCGAGTCTTATATACCCTTTACTGTAGCAGCCAAATATTCATATTTTCAATATTGCATTCTTCTTAAATATTCAAAAACAAAAAAAAAAATTATAAGAAATATTTTTATTGAAATTTCAAATATGGCTTAAAATTATTTTCTATGAACAACAATTTTATTTTTTTTTTGTTAATCCTAAAAGCTATAAAACTAATATTTTAATTTCAAGTAAGGGAATTCAAATTAACAGCAATCATCAAAAAATTTCTTTCAATAAAATTTATGTGTTCGTAGCTCTATTAAACACAAGGCATTTAAAAGGCACACATTCATACACACGTTTTTCGTGCTTGTGTGCACAAACATTACGCACAAATAAAAATTAATTAAAAATTTCCATAAAAAGAAACAAAAGAAGAATTAATGAAAATTTAAAATTTCGGTTGTATTTTTTATTTTTCTCGCCCATTTGTGGACCGATTGTTTTGATTTTTTTCACAGACATTATGGCTGTCCGTTTCGTATAATATTTAACGCAAGAATCTCAAAAACCCACTCAGAAAAGTGGTCCAAAGATATAGGTAGCCGCGATTTTTCAATCACAGATTCGCCATTTATGAATCGATCAGATTGAATTTTAATAGGAACCTGAAAACAGCAACAACTGACAGATTGTTATGATAAACTTTTCTGGACGTTGTCTAGATTTCAGAAAGTTGACTTCAATACCTACACGAACAGACAGACAGACGGACGTCATTAAATTAAGTGCGCTACTTTTAAGAATCCAGAATATATGTATATACTTTATAGAGTGGCATATTTATGGCGTAGAAATTATAAAAGCAATCACAAACTTATATGAATATACCCTTCTCACTTACAGTGAAGGGTAAAAAAAGTAGTACATGTAGTATATACCTTATCCATACACATTTACATACATACACATACTGTATTCAATCATTTTTTAACTTACTTTACACGTACATACATATGAATATACTTCGAATAATAAAAACCCTAAAAACAGATAATTCTGAGATTTCATATTTATATTAATTTATTATATGTATTTATTATTACATTACATGCTTGTAAAGATTTCTCTTTGTATTTTTGTTTGTTTTATTTTTTATTTTATTATAATTATCTTATAGAACCTACAATAAAATATATGTATGTATATTAACTGAGATTTTTTTATAAAACTCTGGAAAAAAGGCGCGTAATGATGCAAAAACAAATTATCTATAATTTTTCCATTTTGCAATTTAAATTTTACTTATTACCGTTATAGCGGGTTTTACGCTTCAGTATTAATTCTGCATTAAACTGGCAGAATTAACACCATAAGGCATTTAGTACAACAAACACTGAATTACAAAAACAACCTTATCGTATGTGTCAAATAAAAAGTAGGAAATTCAATACAGATTCGATCATACAATCACACACACTCTCTATGTATTTTGAGCACAAAAGTAATGACCACCGAGCAACCGAGGTGTCCGATTGCAGATATAGTATACATTTTCTTTCTGTCTTTTTTGTACGAACTCAAAATTTTTATTTTGTTTTGCTCAGGTATTTCTAAAAAATTTACACTTTCATTATTTACATTTCGTAAACATGAATTTTAAAACATGAAAATTTGTGTTTGTTATCACTTTTACATTAAATTCCATACTTCATAACAATAAGCGAATATATTTATAAGAATCTCCGGCATGTGAATTTTCATTACGGAAATAACTTTTTAATTAATGTTTTTTAAAACAAAAAATTTTTCATTTTGCTTATTTTCTCTTATTCGTAATATTAAAACACTATATCTGTCTCTTACACACAAACCTCAAATAAAAAGCTGAGTTTTTCAAAATTCTAACCTCAAAAGTTTCATCTCTGGTTGCTTAGTGGTTCACACTGCAAATTTTTTAAATTAAATATTTAACATACAGTGTCAAATAAATTTCTACAAAACAAGAAAATTTCCCAAAGAAATAAGTGTATTTTATGCGTTACTTTGTACAAAACTTATTTGACCAACTGTACAGCAGTCACAACATGTGTGACCTTTGGTAAATACTCTTACGAGACACATATTTTCTTTGTCTTTCGTCGAAAAACTTCGTTTCCCTCGAAATGCTTTTATTGCTGCTGCCATGAAAGCATTTTCTTTTGAAAATATTTGAAATGGTTTTTATTTTATTATTTCATTCAATAACATTAGCAGCTGTTGCTATATGTTCAGAACTTTTCAGAAATCCAACTTAAATTCAATTCCAAATTAGCATTTAATGTATATTTATTACATTCACTTTGTATGGTAAATACAGTTTTTATGAGCTGGATTTAACGTTAAAACCGCATTTATGTTAAATTCACTCAGTCTGAAAACACTATGATGTAGTTAAAAGCGGATAAATTAAAGGGCCCATATACGACGACAGCACAATCACTTGATTGTGCCAGCTGTGTGGTGCAAAATCAAAATGAGTTTGATATTTTTGTGATAGCACCAGCATGCTACCATGTATTGTAAATTAACTCATTTAAAGTAAATTTTTTTAAGTGGTAAGTCCCCATTTACATTATGGACATTTCTTGCCCGATATTTTTTCAATTCTCTTTTGTTCTTTCTTAAACCGTTTACATTTCGGATATTAATGTCCAGATAAAAATTTTTTCAATTCTTCTTTCCATTTATTTTCGCGACGTGCTTAATTGATTTGTATGAAAATTAATTGAAAAATATTTTTGAAGCAAACGAAATTAAATTAATAATAACTAAATACATTTTAAAGTGGTTTCTATAAAAAAAATATGGCAAATTAATAAACTGTACAAAAATAAAAGGAAGCAACAAGACGATTATTACGAAAAGTTGAAAAGAGACGAAAAAATGTCTAGTATTTGCGTATTTGCCCCCTTCCCTACAAACTTCGTCTGTCCGGGCAGAAATGCCCATAATTCTTTGATCTATATGAATCGAAGATTACTGCAATTGTGACCTAAAAAATAAATGCCACAACAAAATGGTAGAAAAATTAGCCCCCCGATTACGGTTCACAACACAAAAATGTTGTGTTGTCTCGCTTACAGCACAACATTAATTGAACATGCGATTATGGTTCACAACATCTGGCTGTTGTGTACGTCACACAGTTGTATATTAATGTTAGTAGATTTTTTCTTAAAAATACAAACGTGTATGCAAAAAACTGGGAAGTTGAAAGAAATCAACATTTAAAAAAAGACAGTGCACTAAAATAAATCTATTTTGTTAAGTTAAATAAAACCAAAAAAAACTTGGAGATTAACCTGTTCCTATTTTTTTCGACAATGAGTACACAGAAAACAGACATCGCATTAGTTCAGAACAGTTCCAACCCATTAGAACTGCCAATTACAATGTTAGTAAACATTTTCTGGAATTAAATTTTTTAAATTGTTCCACATAAACAAGAATGGTTTCGCTGGTGAAACAGACTAATTTTTTAAAACCATGAATCCGGTGTTTCCTTTTTTTTTTTTTTTTTTTTTTTTTTTTTCTAATGATAGTTATAAGGAAGTAGAGGCAATGATATGATGCAGTTTCTCATACAACTGTTTGTTGAATTTTAAACAAAATAATAAAAATCTTCAAAAAAATCCACAGAAAATACATTTCTTCCAATTTTACTTAAAAATTATTCTGCATTTTTATTTTTAAAACGACAAAAAACTAATCACAACAATGAGACATGTTGTGAATGATAATCGCTGAAAATTAACATACACAACTGAAAAGACAACACAACAGATAAGTGTTGTAAACTGTAATCGCAATTCACAACACACAGCACCAAAATAGTTAAGTGTTGTGAACCATAATCAAGGCCTAATAAAGAAAAAAAATAAATGTTTTCCGCCCAACTGTATCGTGTCAGTATGCTGGTGTACTAAATGTTTGCGTTTATGATGCAATCACTTGATTGCACCACCATGCTGTTGTCGTGTATGGGGCCCTTTAGCACCGCAGTTGCTTATATTTTATTATGCTGACTCAAGTACACTGCCATTTTAATTTAAAAGTAGGGCAGCCTCCTGCCCTTTAATTTTTGAATAATAAATCATATAAACAAAGTGTATCGAATTATACAAAGAATTGCCCATAATGAAAGTCAAAGTATCTATACAAAAAATTAATTAATAAATTAAAATCAATGCAATCTTCTTGTTTGCTATAGAAATTGTGTCATTGCTTAGCATTTGCACATGTTATCTTCTTCGCTGCAGGGTGAAAATAACATATTGATCAATTTGGCGCACTCAAGCATTGATTTTTGCATTCAACTTGAGTGTGTATGGCCAGTATTATTTACAATTATCATATGTAGTTAAATTACAACGTATATATTTACTTGTATACAGTAATTGTAAAAATAATACTTCCAAGCATGATTTCCGCTTCTCAAAGTATAACGCTGCCAATAGTTATGCTATGAATTTTTTTTTTCCAATATTTTTAAAATCTGTGGTTGTGAGAGGAATTATAGACGTACTTATAGACGTATTTAATAAGAGATCTAATATTTATACAAAAATGTTGTATGTATGTTAGGGCGGTTCGATTTGTATGGAGGAAAAAAAATCGCTCAAATTACAAGGAAAATCGTATTCTAGGGATCAAAATAAGAAACTTTGCCGAAGGAAATATACCTCTACAATATATTTTGATGTCCCGACTTTTGATCCGAGGGGTCATTCTGACTAAATAAATTTCTAAAGAGAAAAATAAACTCCAAAAATAAAAATAAAACAGCCATCTCGCTGATTTTTTTCTTGTAAAGCGCCAAAAATGGTGATTTTTTGAAATGTTTTTATGGGGAACCCCCCAGGGCTACTCTGTATTGCGAAGCGAAAGCAGTTTCGATGTGAAAGCTAACTGTTTCGAGTTTGCTCTTTGGTTATCGCAGGATATTTGTGTGTATAAATCGAAATTGGCATGCACTTAAGCACTACAGAGATGACACAACCAAACAAATGCAAAAAGTATTTAAATAATGTAAAACATTAAAGATTCAATTTAGTACCGTTTTTTTCGCGTCGCAATACAAACAGAATAACCCAACTGAAAGATTTTCTCATTTTACGAAAAATTTTAATTTTTGTGCTATCAGAGTTACATTTCTTTATGATTGATGAGAAAAAAGCAACAATGTGGTGCTTTACATCTTTTTGCATAATACAGTGGCATCTGGGTAGCTACGAGTATTTTGAAAAGTTGGAAAAAAAAACTGTTAGATTTTTCGTTATAAAATCATACGATTATATAGGAATTGAATCGCGACCTTAATTTATTAAAAAAATTCTTTTAAAGCTGCTATAATTTTAAATTAAAGGGAAAAGAAAACATTGGGCCTTATTCTGAAAAACTAACCGAAAAACAGTCATTTATACGCAATACAAAAACAAAACATACTGAGAACTTATTGGTTACGCATAACAAAAATGACTAAAGGTACATTTTTTGATGTTTTATTTTGCTATAATTTGTCTCTTCTAATGAACGGTACATTAGAAAATAAAAAACCAAAACTCACGCTTCAGTGTAAAGCCACTTGTATCTAGTGTAAAAATGTAGAAATCTGTTTACACACAACAATAATATGCACTATCACATTAATTGTAAGAATACTTAAAAGTGTGAATCCCCTAATAGAAAACCGAAACAATTAAGTGAGTATGTACAAGTATGAACACAGCTGCCGCTAAATGGTTCCTGTACATGAGAAATGGAGCACGTTGTAATTGAAATTTTGTCAGAAGTTTTCCTCATGTTTTATTACAGAAGCAATATTTTTGAGGGCACACACATGTTTTTGATTCACACTGTAAAAAAAACATTTCGCCTATTAGTACCTTTAAGTACTCGATTTCGAATGCGGTGATTTGGCTCCAGTTTTCAAGGACTTTTTTTTTTTTTAAATAAAGCCATTAGTATTGATGAAAATTTCTTTTAGTTTCAAATAGAATAAAACAAATAACAAAATAATAATGAAATTCACGATTCAGTGTAAATATAAATTTATTTACACAGCAACAAAATGTATTAATCTAGTATTGTCTACAACACAATACGAAAACCCATAGCAAATACGTTTTACATTTGCACAAGAGTAAAAACAGCTGTCGCTAAATGGTGCCAACTTTTATTTTGGAGATAAAACGTGTTGTGTACGTTTAAGAATAAGCTTAGCTACTTGATAAATATGTAGATAAGTTAGCACCACAGTTGTTTACATGTTACAATTATCAGAAAAAAACCGATCACGCTTTGTAGTTCAAATTTTCCAAAATATACATTAATTGCAAAAATTCTTTTAATGTTTTGTTTTTGTTTTGCATGTCAACTATCATTATGCGGGCAATGTTTTTTTTTAATGCAGCCTAAGTAACATTGTCAGCTAATTTTTTCAGTGGCTTTTTTGTTATTTGTTTGTTTCCGTTTTTTTGCTTTTCCAATTTAGTAGCTTTTGCCATGTTGGTGTAAATTTCTTTGTATGTAATATTTAAAAAATATTATATAAACATAAACTAAACAGGATTAAAGGAAAGTTTAAAAATAATAAAGTTAAAACTATTATTAAATAAATATGTCAGTTAGTAATGTTATATAAATCTATTTTTATGTGTAAGTATATTTATATTGTTTATGTAGTTTTAGTTTATTATGTGCAAACTTAATATTTAAAATATAGTCAAACAATTAACATCAATTGTCGTTATGTTTATTAATTATAAATTTATTATCGAATTTAGTTATAGCGGAAGATTTTTTAATTTTATATATGTGTATATAAAAATAATATTTAAAATAGCCAAATAATATATAATAAAAGTTATGTAGGTATTATTAATGTTAATTACATATGGACTAATTAATAACTACCCAAAGCAACGTTGATTGTGTATAAAATCTAAATAAAACACAAAACGTACATATTTTTTACATAAGAAAGCTAATTTTTTCTTATTTTTTTCAAGATTTCTTGGAGTTTAATTTTGTTACGTTTATCATTATTTTTTTTTTTTAATTTTTTATCTGTAAAAATTATATTTAATATTGGAAATAATTATAATTAAAACTTTGTCTCTTGCTTAATTTTTTGATACAATATTGTTTTAACGTAGAAATAAAATGGTCACATATATTTTTTTTTTTTTTTATTAGAAATTACTTTTTTCTTTTGAAATTATTTTAATTAAATAATTTTAAGGCTTAAACAATGTCATAAATTAGATATATATATGAGCAGTGAAATACTAGTGCAGGAATAACGTGGCAATGACAGAAATTTAACTTCCATTTCATTTTTGGAAAGGTTTGTTTTGCAGAATTTGTCTTATAGTATAAGTTACAATTCCACTATTAAATCTTACAATGACTTGTTACAGTTTACTATAACTTATTAACGAAAATCAGAGGGAAACAATTATATATTAGGAAAAAAAAATAAACTAAACTCTAATCTAAACTAATAGATATAACAATTTTGATAAAACATTTTTGTTTGTTCTTTAGCTGTTTAGTCAAAAATAAAGGATTTACATTGTTATATTTTATGATTAAAAATGAAGAAAAACAAAAAAAAAACATAACGTAGGAAAGGGTTATCGTTTCTTTCACTGTTGTAAGTAAGCTGCTTTTGTTTGTGTTTTGTCTCTCTGTCTCTTTTTCTCTTTCATTCTCAATGTATCGCCCTCACCATTCTTCTCTCATTTAAATCACGTTATTTCAATCAGTTCATTCAGTTAACAATTACAAATTATTTTATAGCATTAGTATTTATTTACTGGTTTGGCCTAAAATTAAAGAAAAAAGTAATTATAAAAACAAATTATTCACATTGTAAGAGAAATAATATATATGTGAGAATATTAAGAAAAAAAATATTTAATCTCATAAAAAAAAAATGAAAGATACATTTACGATTTATACGACGACGATAACGAATGATGTAGAAGAAAAGAAATTAATAGAGAGAAAGAAACATCCTGTCGCTTTTAAAAGTTTAACAAACATAAAATAACAATATAATTATAATAAATGAAAAAGAAAAAAAAAAAAAAGGAAAAATTATATGTAAGCCGTTATTAAACATAAATAAAATAAATGAGCAAATATATATTCTTTAAATTTGCAGCAAAAACCAAAGATAAGATGTATTTACGAGTGTTTTAAAATAAAACCAACTACATTTTTTTCCTTATTTTTAAAACTGAACGGAAAGATTTTTTCTTTTTAATAGCGTAAATTTTATTTAAAGAAATATTTTTGTTTTATTAGAAAAGTATTTTAGTTTACTATCAGAGTTTTAAAAGTGTGAAATGTTTTCTTATGACAGCACCACCAACACTACCAATTACCGTTTATTTTTCATTTGAGAGATTTCTCCTTATCGCCAATGGCAAAGCAAGAGAATGCATTATTAATTGTTATTATAAGATTAATAGATTTATTCTTTAAAGACAGAAAGTATAACTTATTCGAATCGAATTCATTTTACATTATAGTTTTAAATTTTAGAAAAATATTTAAACTTGTGCACATAATTTTTACGATTTGTGTGTCTTAATAAATAAGAAATTTCCCATTTTGTGGAAGTTAAATCTATTATGTACATAAATACATAAAGGGATTGACTCCATATTGAGCTTATGAGTGGTGTATTTCTATAGTAAACATTGAAATCTTTCAACATTTTGGGAGAAGTTAATACTCGTCAATGATGAGTAAATTAAGGTAAAATAAAAATTCATTTCATCTTCAAATAATTAATTTTTTTTTTTAAATTAATAGCTTTTATGTATTGCAAATAAAATGTTAATTTTAATTTATTTTGCAAATAAGATTTCAATTTTCCCATTTAAGGGCAACTTAATTATCACTATTTTGAAATTATGTTTTGTAATAATAGAAACTATTATACTGAAATAAAAAAAATTGTACATACGAGTATACATAATTTACAAGTGTCTGTCTATCGCTGCATTATATATATATATATATATATATATATATAAATTTTTATTGTTTGTGACAAAGGAATATTTGAATATTTTTTTATACATTAAATTTGTCTTGCAACATTTAAAATTATCAATTATTTTATACGATACATTTATAAAATACGCAATCTAATTCCAACAGTAGTAGCAAAACGTGAGAGACAAAACAACTCAGCTGTTTTTTTTTTATTTTTATATATTTAAAACTCAATGTTGTTGTTTTTGTTTTTTATTTGTTTTGTTATTTCATTTAAATTTAGCTATTTAAACGCATGTGACCATTTTATTTTTACAGTACCAACAAGATATTGTTTTATTTTAAAAAATTTTAAGAGGACTATTATTAAGTTACAAAAATATGTAATAACGATTGTAATATAATAAAAATAAAAAGAATATTTTTATATATTTACATTGTATTTTAATTTACAGTGGTTAGATAATGAAATAAACTATAAGCAAACAGTTTTGTTAAGTTACATATTATACTTCTTTTTTAAATAATATTAATCGAGAAGCAGCAATCAATACAACATAATTCAGATCGCTTGTACATTATTTATTATTATTAAACTTAAAATAAACTTATGACTTTAAATTATTGTTATTTTTGTTTTAAATATTTAGCCAAAGTATATGAAATATTTGTTAAAAGCTAGAAAATTAATATTAGTGATACGAACTCTGTTGTGTAGGTAGAGTTTGCTTATACCGTTTAAATGTTATTGAGTTTCAAATCTTATTTTTCCATGCGAGCGGTATTTTTTTTTTTTTAATAAATTGAAGAAAAGATGAATAAAAACTCTTTCATTGAGAACGAATTAAATCATTCTTGGATTAAACAATTACTAGTTAAAACATATATTTTCAACTTTTCACATAAAGAATAAAAATGAAAACTTTAAGAAATAGCTTTCTTATAAAGCGAACTTAAATTATAATATTTTTTTAACATTCTATGGTATAAAAAGTCAAGTGTTTAACTTGTTGGACAAAACTCTGAACATATTTAAAAATTGTGGAATTACATTTTTAATTTTTCCTTATTCCACCAATAATTTTCCATCCGAAATAAAGCAAAAAACAAATTTTTAAAAATCTGAAAATGGAAAATGAGATATTGGATTTTTAATTTTTTTTTTTTTTTTCATTTTACGTTCGACTTTATAAAATTAAAATTTTCCTTTTTAATTAATATGCAAATTTTGAAATACAATTACCTTTAATCACGCATATTTACAAACAAAAATAGCTAACAATCAATAAATAGTTATTTATTTTAATTACATGTTAAATATTTTATATATTGACTACTTGTAATATTTGTAGCAATTCCCTTCTGGTAATTTAAAAGAGAAAGAAAATTATATTAATCTAAGGGTCCTTAGTCTTATTTATTTATTTATTTATTTAATTATTTATATATTTTTTATTATTCATTTTAAATTTTTTTGTTTATTTATTTCAGTTAATATTTATTTTTTATTTATCTGCTTTTATTTTATTTATTACTACTAGTATTATTGGTTATTTGTTTTTATTTTTATATTGTTATAATTATTATACATATTCAAGTATTTTCATTTATTGCAAATTCTATTTATAAGCAGTAGATCATCTAATAATTGTTCTCACTGTTACAAGTACAGTTAGTGTAGTTTTCCTTTTCTCTTGCTGCTGTTAAATTAATTCGTTTCTGTTCAAGTCGATTTTATATTAAACCTAAATATACACAAATATATTATATATTTCCTTTTGAATTTTTGTTTGTTTTTAATTTGTGTTTGTAGATTTCTTTTTATATTCGTTTTTCAAATGGAACTCTTCGTATCCTTCGGTCTTCACAAGGGACGGTTGATTTTTCTTTTATATTGTATATAAATTTCTAAGTAGCACATGCGATCCAAATATAAAATAATATTTATTTGTCTTTTTTGTTTTTTTTTTCTTTTCTTTTTTTTTTAATACATTTTTAATTGGATTCATTTTATTTTCTTTTTATTATGAACGCAATCCATCTCTTTTAAAAGGTGTGTATGTAATTCATATCTTGCTTTTGCTTAATGTTTGAGTTTTTGGAATCTAAATTAAAAATGGGGTGCTTGTTATAATAAGTCCATTGAGCCATATTTAAAGATAAATGGGATTAAGTGGTTGTTAAAGGATAATAAGGATTTAACAAATTAAATTGGTATTAAAAACAATAAGCAAGTGTTACATTAATGTTTACGAATTAATAAAACAATATAAAAAATATAGTAATTAATTATGCAAAACATAAAAAATTGCATGTACGCAGTATGTACGTATGTATGTACTCGTATATTTAAAATCAATGAATATGAGAAGGAGATTGCAAACAGAATGTTTTACAAAAATAAAGATAAAAAGCTTATAGGACTAATTTAACAAATTCATTTTTATTTAGTAGATGTAATTCTTTTATAATTATAAACTTTTATTAATTCTTATTAAATTAGTGAAAGAATAATACAGATATGTACGGGCATATGTGTAAATAAATGGATATACCTTACATGTACTACTACAACTACACTTGACACAACATAACAATTATATATGTTACATATACATTGATCGATTATCATATTTTATAAACGTACGTATGTATGTATGTATGTTATAGGTTACGTTATGGTTAGAAGTATAACTTTTTTCTCAGAAACTATCTTCACTATGTAGTACGTATGTAATATCTTTATGTAATATTATTTTATATTCACTTACCGCTTGCTGAACCGTGAGGAGAGTTTCGAAAAGAAACTCATACGACCTGGATGGGAAGATTCTCCCGGTACACCTCCAGTGGCTGAATATTCCAAAGCTGTATTATTACGTGGTCTAGTTTGGCCTAGAATTTTTGTTTTAATTAAACGGAGAGAGAAAGAAACATAACAAAATAATTTCAACAAACATAAAAAAAGGAAGGAATTTAAAATTTTTATAATCTCAAAAAGAGCAACTTATAGACGATAGAACTGAGTAGATATCATACGAGTACTTAAATATCCATTAAAAAAAAGCATTTTTAATTAATTTTACAATTAATGTTCTAAATTACATAAGCGGAATTCACGTTTCAATTAAAAGCCCTTTGTAACCTGTGTAAAATTGTAAAAATAAAAATTTTTTACACCCATAACAAAAATGTAGCCATATTATCCTACTATTTTCTACAACATTTCAGAAAAACAATACGAAAACCCATAGTAAATACGTTTTACATTTGCACAAGAGTGAAAACAAATATGAACCAGAGTTCGCAAAGAAATAAAACGAAACGAATGCAAGCACAACTGCCGCTAAGTGGTGCCAACTTTCAGTGTGGAGTTAAAACGTGTTGTGTAGGTCGTAAGGAGCTACAAATAAGCTTAATTAATAACAAAATGGATAAATTAGCACCACAGCCGTTTACATTTTATTAGTTTACAATTATCAGAAAAAAGTCGATCACGTATTGTAGTTAAAACAGTAATTGCAAAAAATACTTAAAAGCGGTGAATTCCAATAATGTTTATGTAATCGTTTAGGTCTTATAAGGTATTAAAACAGTACGATTAAATTTAAAACATGCTGACAGTTATATCTTGTTCTGAAAAACGCGAAACGCTTAACTTTGGCGATTACGATTTGAAAACGCAAAAAGGTGTTCTGCAAAACACAAAACGCTTAATTTT
Source organism: Thelaira solivaga (assembly GCA_947397855.1). Classification (NCBI taxonomy): domain Eukaryota; kingdom Metazoa; phylum Arthropoda; class Insecta; order Diptera; family Tachinidae; genus Thelaira; species Thelaira solivaga. The sequence goes on from OX377614.1 coordinate 46,316,737, forward strand.
GGCGTTTTCAAACCGAAAGCATACACTGAAGTGAAGTGAAGTGATTAATTTTGCACAAACTAAGAGTTAAAGATAAAATAAAATGTTGCACAATTCAAATTAAATATATTTTCTTTTTATTTCAACCAAAATTTAAAAGAAAATTGGCCTTTTGCCATAAAAAATATGGTTTTACAAAATTTACTTTGATTTTGTCAATTGTTTACTTATAAACTGGCGTTTTCTCATTCACTTTCTATGAGAAAAACGGCAACAAAACGCACAGTTTCCAGAATATGCTTTAGCGTTTTACAAACCGATTTTCATTTTGAAAACGAGCATTTCTCATAAAATGGGCGTAAGACCTTAATTGTCCCTTGTATTGTTATTAAAAATTTCAGCAGTGACATTTTCTCTCTTCTATAAATGTATACAACTCCGCCTTTAGCATATATTTAGTTACACACATAAAATAACTTTTTTGTATTGCTCGCGCACCACAACCGAACTGCTTTCGACATCAATTCGTAGTGAATTTCCATGTTCTACAAATGAAGTCAAGTCAAAAAGAAGAATTTTGAAAATAATTTTAAATTTCATTGTGAAACTACAATTTTTTACAGAAATATGTACGAATAACTACGATTCGCATAAAAAACGACTAATATGCGAGTATGTTTATATAAACTTGAAATTATGCATGTTTTAAAGGGAAAACAAGAATACCACATAGGATGCAATATTACGCTTCGACGTATTATGCTCGTTTTCATACATGGTCAATGAGATCCACCTAGCACAGATGTACCTTTCTAAAATGACAAGCACGCGATTTTACATGTTGTGCTTCTGACCAAATCCACATCGCTGTCAGAACGTTTTATTTGTGCTCGGATGGAAAGCACCGCCAGCCTATATTTTACACAATTTAAAATATTTCTTTGGATTTTCGTTACTGTAAAAACCTAAATAAGTTTCTCATTTAAACTTATCATTAAAAAGTCTACATACATATAAGTATGTGCTTACATAACTTCGTTTATATCTAAAGAGCGGAAATTATCCTCTATTGAGTTTTGCTTTAGCCAATTCTTTATTTTGGTGCTCATGGACACTAAAATCGTATTCAATATTTATTTTTCATTTTAAGTCGTATACAAATATGTGTCAGATCAGATGTCTATAAATTTGTTTTCGCAATCCATTAAAAATGAAAAATTTTAAAACCAATTCACTCTTTTTGTAGAACATCAAAAATAAAAAGTTTACTTTTCGAATTATATTTTACTTTCATTCCAGTACTTTTGCAGAACATGGGTGTATTTTATGAAATATAGAAAAATTAAAATAAATGCTAGACAGCGGATTACTTCCGGAAAAATCCCTTTTTTTCTAATCGACAGTATACAAACATGGTATTCCATTATATTTAATACTTGTAATTGGTGTGTAATTAATAACACAAAACATACAACGGCATTGTTGCACCTGAGCACTGCTACCGTTTAGTGAGAGCAAATTTACCTCTCTCTTCTCCCTAAACTTGTGCCTGTTATATACATGCATATGTTGTTATCTACTACATTACCTCCGCTATTACAAATTTATATATTATATAATAAAAATATTACAAAATAATAATAAACGATGAAATTCGTGCAAAAAGGTTCAAATAAAAACTGTCCATAAACAAACAGAAGTGAAGCTTATTGAAATATGCACATTAACTGAGAATTAGAAAACTCGTTAAGAAAAAAAATTTCAATTTAAAAGTAATTCGCTCGGCTTTATTCTCGTTCTCAAATTTATGACAAGTGGTGTCACATATTACTGTTTTCATTACGAGAACGACACTCATAACCAGGCCAATTAAAAAAAAAAAAAAAAATATGTAAACTCGAAATAGTAAATTAAAAAGTGTCTCCTTAACAGCGCACTTTTTCTTTTTAAAACATGAACTCCAAAGAAAAAAAACTGTATTATCGAAAATTATTCAAAGGGTAAAGCAAGAAAAACGTTATTGTAGTATTTGCATTTGTCTTTATTTATTTGGAAATCACATGAAGTTTGACAATCGTTATATTTTATTAAACCGAAATATATTATAGTACATTTACACCAAACCGAAATCTAGTTCATAAGAGATTTTAAACGAAATCTAGTTCATTTTGACTGGATTTCCCATACAAAACAAAATCCAGTTTGTTACTAGATTTTGCCAAAATCTTGGTGTACTTAGTAATACAACTGTGGTTTTGTTATTAATACGCCAAAAAAATACGACACTGCACAAGAAAATTTGACATTTTGATGGAAAAAAAAACAAACAAAAAAAATTAAATTAAATTACACACATTAAAATAAAGAAAAATTATTTAAAACGGATGGAAATACATACACGAAAAAAGGATAAGTGTTATTTATTATATTAATATGAAATTTAGTGCAGTTTGTTCTTGTTCCGAAAATGAAATCTTGTTATATGTCAAAAAAAAAGGTAATGTAAACGGTATAGATTTTGATACAGATTTTAAAACAAATCTACTAGATTTCGGTTTGGTGTAAATGTACTATTAGATTTTATATGAAATCTCTTTTAAAATCTATACAATTTACATTAGTTCTTTTTTTACATAAATAAGCTGTATTAAATTTCATATTAATATAATAACTAACACTTATCCTTTTTTCGTGTATGTATTTCCATCCGTTTTAAATAATTTTTCTTTATTTTAATATGTTTATTTAATTTTCTTTTTTTTATTTTTCATCAAAATGTCAAATTTTCTTGCGTAGTGCCGTATTTTTTTGGTGTATTAATAACAAAACCACAGTTGTATGACTAAGTACACCAAGATTTTGTGAAAATCTAGTAACAAGGTAGATTTTGTTTTGTATGGGAAATCTAGTCAAAATGAACTAGATTTCGTTCAAAATCTCTTATGAACTAGATTTTTCTGCAGTGTAAATTGCCAATTAGAAGAAAAATTCGAAATTTCGCACATAAAGTTTCTTTTAATTGGCTAAATGGTTTTAAGTATGTATATTGTATAAGTTCTGACAGAAAAAAAACGTTTTATGGTGTAAAATATTGAAATTTAAAATTTTCAAGAATCATAACAAATATAGAACGAAAAAATTTAATTTTGTAAAATGTTACAAAACAAAACTAGCAAAAATTTATTAAAATCGAGGCACGACTATAAACCTATTACAGTACATGTAAAATTGCAAACGAAATCCACTAGATTTTGCTAAAATCTCACATCTAATTATGCAAGTGTGGTTTTGCTATTAATACGCCAAAAACAAGGGTAAGTGTTTATTATTATTGTTTTTGTTATGAAAATGAAGTCTTGCTAAATGTCAAAAAATGTATTTTATTTACAATCTATCATATAGTAACAGACACTACTTCATAGTAAATAAATGTTGCCATATGCTTTGGGAGTGTTTCTATGATGTGTTTGATTGCATGAACGAGACTTTTGTAAGCATATGACACTTTTTGTCAGAATGAAGCAGAGTTACTTCTGTCAGTATTACGGTTTACAACTCAACTCAGTTGAGTTGAAATTGAAACAACCGATATTGACGAGTTGTAATTTTTTATGTATTTGTCAACTCCACAACCCAAAAGTTGCAACTTTAAAATTTGATCTAGAGTAGAGTTGAGTTGAAAACCATAATAGGGACGATATGCTGTTAACAAAAGTGTCACCGAATACTGCATTTTATTGAATAAAAAGTTTTTAAAAAATAGCAACTTCCTTTCTATGACACGCTAATGTTAAGTTCACTGATTTTTCTTCAGAAGTGGAAGAACTTCCAGGCTTCTTACTCAATTTTTTTTTTTTTTTTTTTTTTACTTTGTATCTTTGAAACTGAAGAATACGGCCTAAAGAAAACTTCTATGCAGAATTTCGAATTTTTGTTTTAATCAAACTGAAGAAACCTTTTTCTAGTAACGCACACATACATACATATGGCGTGTCAGTTTGAAAACACAAATACTTTGGAAACAGTCTTCAGTTGCTCTGGTCCATGTTACTACTGTCGTTATTGCGATGAGATGCTGCACCGGCGGCCCTATGTTTTATATTTTGCCCTATTAACAGTCTCGCTCTTGTAGTCAAATTTGCTACAAGCTAATATGAAACAAATAGCCGACGCTGCTATTAGGTATACAACTTTGCTTCCGCCGTTTTGCAATAGATGGCTGTAGCGGTAAGTGGTAGTGGAAATAAATAGATCGTAGATGTCATACAATAAGCTTAGGTATTTGTAAACATAAGGCCATCGAAATATTAGTCGATTTGTGTCTGCATCGTAAAGTTATTCTCGATTAAACATGTCAGCTTACGAGCCAAATTCTCGTCATTTGCGGGAGGTTTTAATTTTCTACTTTAATATGAAGAAATCTGCGGCTGAGGCTCATCGAATGCTCTCAAATACCTATGGTGAGGCCGCTATTAGTGAAAGAACGTGCCGAGAGCGGTTTCAACGCTTCAAGAACGGTGATTTTGACGTCGAAGACCGACATGGTGGTGGAAGAGAGAAGGTTTTCGAAGATGCAGATGCAGAATTGGAGGCACTACTTCATCAAGACTCGTGTCAAATGGAACAAGAATTGGCAGGATCATTGAGAGTGACGCAACAAGCCATTTCAAAACGCCTGAAAGACATGGGATTGGATTTCTGCATCGCATTGTGACTGGGGACGAAAAATGGGTTCATTACGATAATTCCAAGCGCAGAAAATCATGGGGACATCAGGACCATGCTTTCACGTCGACGGCCAAACTGAATATTCACGGCTCCAAGGTGAAGGGACCAGCTCGACGTAGTGTATTATGAGTTGTTAAAACCGACTGATCACAGGTGATCGTTATCGAACGCAATTAATGCGTTTGTCACAGCGTGACAATGCTAGATCCCATGTTGCGAAAGTGGGCAAGACATACTTGGAAACGTTGAAATGCAAAGTACTACCCCACCCGCCGTATTCTCCAGACGTTGCTCCCTCGGATTATCACTTGTTTTGATCAATGGCATACGGTCTTATGAAAAAATAAAAAATTAGATCGATTCGAGGATCGTTTCAAGAGATGACCAGTTTTTTCAACGCGGGATTCGTACGCTGCCCGAAAGATGGGAGAAAGTTTATTACAATAAAGCGTCGAATTTCGGAAAAAACGGCGGAAGCAAAGTTGTAATACATATCACTATTTTCTTCACAACAACAACACTAATTCCACTACGAGACCACAACAAAGCTGAATTAGAAGCGTCGTTCTCCTAGTTGAACTTACGAGAAGCTAATAAGACTTATTACGAGTTTTGTTCTTTTAGTCGAATTGCCGGCTAGCTAAAATAAAATATTAGTGCGACATATCACTCTTTGGAATACACAACAAAGAAGGTTATTGAAATTTTAGAATCTTAATGTATTTCCATGTATGTAAAAATGAAAACACGTTTATATCAGCAATTAGAGCATCATTATAATTTGCATTTATATTGTTGCTATTTTGTTACGCACTCACTTTTGTTTATTATGTGACTTAAAATTATTATAAGTAGTAAATACCGAATTATATATGTACATGGTTAATTAAATAAATAAAATGCAAACGAAAATAAATATAACGCAAATATTACATACATGAATATAAAACAAAAAATTAAATAATTGATGCGAAATGATATGAGGAGAAAGTTGCGATAGCTTAATTTAATTTGATTGTTCGTTTTCCATGTGGTTTTTAATGTCAATTAATTCTAAGAGCATAACCAAAAACTGGTTATTTAAAGGAAATTTTAAAAATTATAATTAGAGCAGACAATATGCAGATATAACATATCTAAGTATGGACACATGGGTGAAATGGTTGGTTTAACAATAAGAGTGGAAATTATGGATGCCCAGCAAAAAATAGTGAAAATGATTCTCTTCGAAGTGCATCTTAATCACTTTAAAAACCGATTGGCATACTTTAGTATGCGATTTTAAATTAGTACCTTTTCTTCAGCAATTTCATTACTATTTTCCAACCACCTATCGTATAAATAAAATTAGATAAAAAAAAAAAAAACAATGACACGCTAACGCTAATGTAAAATTCATTTGTTTTTTCCTCAGAAGTAGAAATACTTCTAGGCTGCAGTTGTGATTTTCCATTTCTTTTTCTTCACTTTTTTGCTGGGTGTAGGTATACATACTCGTATGTACATACATTTAGACATAATAGACAGTACACAAAACCTTTTAGAACACACTACAAATCAGAATGGCAAGTAAACTTAAATCTAGTATTTAAATGTTTTTTGTTTTTTGTGTTTTTAGTTTTCTTTAAAAGTAACTTTTTTGTAACGCGTTTCAAAATGTAAGTAGTTTGGAATTAACCTGCTTTGAATTTTCAAATAAAAATATTTATAATTTTAAGGCGAAATTAAAATAAAATATTTTTATTTTTGAACAATCAAATTATTAAAACTTTATCGAATTGTTTATTAAGCAAAACTCACCCGAATGAAAGGTTGAACGTGATGGAACATTCCTGGGAAAATGTCTGCCAGATTTAACAGCCGATGTCACTCTAAGATCGTGAAACACGCTATGGGTTCATATTTTATGTTTAGTTTTTGCAAGGTATTTTTGTGTGTTATTTTTTTTATATTTTATTTTGGTTGTTTGATTTTAATTTGCACAATCATATTCCAAAAAACAATCAGGTGAAATCAAACAATAAATAGAATTATTTAATTTTTTGGAAAATTTAGGTGAGTGCAGCAGCGACCAAAGAAAATTTGTATTATCATTATTATTGTTTTAATGATGATTTTGTTGTTTATGAACGCGTTTTTTTTTTTTTCATTATTATCATTATTATTTATAATTATTATTATTATTATTATTATTATTTTATGGTTGGTGTCATCATGCAAAAAAGAAAATTATTAAATAGAAAGAAAAAAACAAAAGAAAAAATTAAAGTAAAAATCAATAAATTAGAAACATGTTATAAATATTTATATATGTATGTATGTATGTAGGTATGTATTTTATGTAAAGATATGTGAGTATGTATGAATTAAAATGTAAATATATATACATATATATACAGACGTATGTATAATTACATACATATCGCTCACTTTCTTTAATAGTGTTAGAACTTGATAAATATTGATACATATTGTGTAAAAGTATATAAAGCTTTCTTAAGTAACAGTTTTATATTAAAATTGTTTCTTCAAGTTATAACATTATATTATTGTAACAGAGCTTTATGTATGTATGTATATACGAACACTATTTTTTAAACCACTACGTCAGTACAAAAACATGTGGCAATTTACAGACAACATATCACAAATAATATACGAAACATAAATAAAAACAAAAATTTAAATAAACAAACGCAAATGTTATTCTTAAAAAAAAAACATATAAACTTATGAAAATTAAAAAGTAATTAAATTACACAAAGTTAGTGAATGATACTTGATCATCACCAACCCAAAAATCATACTGTTTTCTGTGCCTATTTTCATATAGAAGCAAAAAAGAAATGTGCTATTCATACAACACCCTATTGGAATATACCTATGCTAGACCCTCCATATTTCAAAACAATTGAAAAGGTAAAGTTTAACAGTTTTAGTTAATAAAATAGCAAATTTTGTATTACATTTTGAAAAGCATAATTAAATAAGTTTTATAGTACATATTTAGTTACATTATTCAATTTACTTAGATTATTATTTTTTATACTCACCGAGTTGTTTATTAATTTTTAGTGTATTTTTAATTGAAGAACCATTTTGAAGATTTAGAAGAATAAATTTTTTTGTTTGCAAAGGAAGATTTGCAATTGATTTAATGATAAAAAAAAATATAAAGATAAAATGAAATATCAAAATAATTAGTGCTGTCAAAAAGTTTATAAAATTTATAGTGATAATAAGAAAAAAAAAACAAGATCAAAAGGCCTACAAATAATATGTAATATTTTATTATTACTAATAAAAAAGCCATAAATAAATGCTTGAATGTGTTTATTAAAAAAAAAAAACGGCTTCAAGAGCAACAAGTAACTTAATGGAGTTGATGCTGATCAAGTTGCTTTAGCGTTAACCACCAATTTAATGTGTACGAATGTTAGTTTATGAAATTATTAAAAATGTATGTAATGATAAATATTAATAATAATTAAAAGAGATAACAGATTGATTGATGGAATGACGACAACATGAGTATGCATTTAAAATGACAAAAAGAAAATTTTGTGTGGAATATTTTATTTTATTTTTAATTTTTTTGAAAAGGATGGTATGGAGAAATGTAGAGAAATGTATATACGTACTTTGAATCTGTTGAAATTGCATTTGTTTTCTCAGTTGATGAAGTCTTCTCGTATAATGTTGTTGAGCGTCGTGGCATCATGTTAACAGTAGCCGAAGGACGATTACTATTTGGTGGATCATATTTGGGAGTAGTACGGGGTTTAGGACTACTAATAGCTATTAAAAAAAGGAGACACAAATATAAAAAAATATACATACAAAAATAAATTCAAACTTACATGTGTCTGCAGTTGCTAATAATTTATGTGTGGCAGATGCCGGCCTTTGATTTTGAGCCGAAAGCCGTGCTGTATTCTCTTTAATTGTAGCTGAATCTATTGTGTTTTGGCGTTTAAAGTTGCTACTGCTATAAAATGTAATTAACAATTACAAATGTGTAAATCAATTGCAATTTCAATATCAATATGAATAATATTTTTAAAGCACAAAAAAAAAATAATTAAAAATAATTGTTACTTCAATATAAATAGCCGCTTTTAAAAATTCTTTCGACAACATAAAGCTACAGTATCAGCGAGTAATATGGGCTATATAACATAACGCTACAATCCAGTTTCAATGATTTAAAAATAAAATTTTATTTTAGAGCCGATTTTTATATAATTTGGTTTCTATGTATAATCACTATATTCCAAGAATGACCGCCATATACTCTTGGATCGGCTACATCCCTAAAATAGTTTTTTTTTTTTGTTTTTTTTTTTTTTGAATTTTTAGTAGATTTCATATCCGAGATTTTTTGCTATTTTTTTTTTTTTTTTTCATTCATACAATTCCAGCTCTTCGAAGTGTACGAGTAGATACATATTTGCAAAACACAATATTACTTACATTGAAGATCTTTCTGCAGATGACCCAGTACCAGCAATTGCATAATTTGTGCTGGACGGAACGGTACCAGCTGTTCCTGTAGTTGCTACTTGACCACCTGTATTACCTGGAGCAACACCTTTAATATATAAAAAAGAACAATATTTCAATTAGTTATTTTAAAAAATCTATAAAAAGAACTAAAAGTAAACAAATAAAATATAATTTAACGTACGTAAAGTATCAGCCCCTGATGAAGCTCTCCTACTTGGTTTTGTACTAGAAGCAGAAATACTTCTATGGACACCACGATGTGTTGGGCTTTGCACAGAAGCATTTGCCGAAATAGCTGTTCCATCATTACCAGATATATTTCGCAACGAAAGTGAAGAGCCAGATCGAGAACCATCACTCTCAGGCTATAAGTTGTTTTTTTTTTTTTTTTTTTTTTGTAAGTCAACAACATCATCATCTATATATTTATTTATTTATTCGTTTGGCTACTTACATCAGTACTTTTCCTTCCTAGTAATAAATACGTTGCAAAGACATCATCATAACGGACTTGTGATAATGAAGCTTCAATTTCCTGTCTATTATAGCCCATTGCAACAAGAGCTTCTATATAATGTGTTAATTTCCAAAGCATCACACCCAATAGTATATTTTTAAGGAGAATAAATAAGAAAATGCAGACATGTTAAAAAGACATTAATTAAAAAAGGAAAAAGAGAGGTATTTCGTTGTTTTAAAATATACACGAGAAAACAAATAGTCGTAATATAAAAAATATTAATAAATTATTTTAAATGGCAATAGAAAAACGAAATACTACGAGTATCTATATATGTATGTACGAGTATTAACAAATTTTCTTTTATTACCATGCTATAAAACATATATATGTATATAAACATATATGTATAACGAGGTTACATGCTACTAAACATAAAAATGTTATACATAAACATATATGTATATAAGATCAATTGAACAGGTACTAATACTTGTATGATGGTAGAATAATAACAAAAATATCAGGGTAATCCTACCACTCAACTTTACTAACAGACCAGCGTTAGAGAGTCATACCTAAATAAATATTACAACCTGTTTGTGTTATTACTGATTACAACTCTTTGTTGGTGCAGTTGACAAAACCATAAAAAATGAATTGAGTTGTGAACCATAATAGGGCCATCAACAATAACAAAATAAAAATTAAAAAAACAATTGTTTTGCAGCCAACTTCATAACAAAACACGCTGCCAAAATTCGATTTTACAACCGCTCAGCGCCGCCGTCGTTATTTCGGTATGCTTTATACGTAAAATTTTTGATAGATAAAAAAAATAGCTTGTCGCGCCAACTTAGGTATGATTTTAAATTCTTTTGTAACTGTGATAATCCATATACGACTAACATATACATAAAAAATATGATTTTGCATGGTGCACTTATTTACCAGGTAATCCCAGTTGTACAACAATTGCGAACTATGCAAGCTTTACTAACCATACGTTTCCACATGAGAGTATTTGCTTGCAAGTTGAGTATACATATTAACTACGAAAAGGCCGAAATTATAGTCGAATATCTTGCAATTGTATACAGAACACTGCAAGTTAATTTTTAAAATATCAGCAACGGCTTCTCTTCTAATGAAAAAATTGGTATGGAGAACACTGACTAAAAACCTTGTTGTTAGTATTTTTTTAAGTCAAAAATATGAAATTGATATTTAAATTTAACTTTCAGATGTGTTGCTGGGTTATTATGTTCTTTTTTACTTATTAATTTTGTTAAATATGCTAAATATCAATTACTAACGTAACTTATATTTTTCCACAGACTAATAAATTAATTTAAAACTGATACTCGGGGTAGCACTGTTTCTCATTTCTCAATTTACTTGCAAAAGAATTTGGTTGCCAGTTTAGCTGCAAATTCGAAAAATATGAGTGTGTTAGTGAAAAAGTGAGAGTGTATTGAGTTTTTCGAACTTGCACTTGCATGTGGAAACGGGTGGTAACACAAAGTGGCATTTCAACAACGAATAAATCACAAGTAAGCAACAACTAGGAACACCTAATACATCTGTGCTAAGAAGGAAAAATAGCTTAAGTCAACTTAAGAAAAAATAGACTTGCTATCGCAATTAACACAATAACTTTATAATTGTGGTTCAAAGATGGTAGACAGAAAAATTGTATTTAAACTTTAGTTTTCAAGAACATTATTTTTAATTTTTGTAGTATAGGGTCCGCCATAACGTTTTTTTTCTACTAGTGCTTATTTCGTGAATGGTAACACTTAGCTCATGTATGACTTGATAAATAATTAGTTTTATCCTTCCGCTGAAAGAATATAGTTGTGTTTTCGCTTCGCTAAGTGGGCCTGCGATCGACTTACAGAAGATGCCCATTTTGCCAAAAAAAATCATCTTTTCAGATGAAGCTCATTTTGATCTTGGCGGGTATGTAAACAAGCAAAATTGTCACATTTGGGGCACAGAAAACCCGACGCACCCAAAACGAGTCACTGTTTGGTGCGGATTTTGGTCCAGAGGCATAATTGGGCCATTTTTCTTCGAAAATGAGCAAGGAGTGTCCGTTAGTTAATGGCGATCGTTATCGGGCCATGTTGAACGAATTTTTGTTCACAAAAATTTAAGAGGAGGATATTGGCAACATTTGGTTTCAACAGGACGGCGCTACGTGCCACACAGCCGAAGCTACACTCGATGTTTTTATAGCATTTTCAAAAAAAAAAAGTTATTTGGCTTTTTTTGAAAATTTCGCAGGAACATGTAAATTAATACGACGCATCATCATAATCAATCAAAAAACCGAATTAAATTTTTTTTGTAACTGAAGGTTTTTCTGAAATCATATGACCATCTACATACATAAACACATCTCAAGGCATATTCATGCACACGGTTCCCAAGAATACAAAAACATTTTTGTAATTTCAGATGTCAGAATTATATGCCTGTAGAGTAACAAAAAATCAACATAAAGAACAAAAAAAATATCCAGCTGTAGGATTGCTTATACTTTTTACATGAATATGCTTTGAGAAATATTAATAAAAACTCCAAGTGACAGTGTGACTTATTCATGCCACATTGTTTGAAATTCAGGCATGTTCTGAAAACACGGTGATTTAAAAAAAAAAATAACGATTTTAAAATCACCTTAGTGATTTTTTTGTGTGTTTTGGAAATCACGAGATTTTAGCTTTTGCGTAGTGATTTTGACTGTTCTCAATTACGAGCTAAAAACTCTTTTGTTTTGTTTACAATAAAATTTACTCAGAAAAGGGAGAACAAGAAGTAAAAATCACGAAAAATATAAACAAAAGAAAAAAATTCTCCACACAAAATAAGAGATATTTTAAAATTAATAAATTTACGGTTCCGTTTTGAAAAATAATTAATTTTGTTGTCAAAAACTAATGAAAAACAATTCAAATTAAGTGTATTTAATCATTTTGTTAAGGAATTCAAAGCAAAATGCTTAAAATGCTGCAAGAGATTTGATATTGGAAGGCAGTTTGCTGACCGAGATGTCAAATGGTTTTGTGCGTAGAACAAATTTTTCGTGATTTCAAATCACTTTGCGAGAAAGTGATTTTCAGAACATGCCTGATTGAAATGGTTTGATATTTTTTATTAACAAATTCATTATAAATGCATTTATATTTTAATCTAAATAATTTATTTTACAGGTTGAACGATTCAATAATTTACAAGTTCATGACGAAGTCAACAGTAAAACAAAAAACAAATATATGAATCATTCGTATACAGCTCTCACAACCGTAGTCTGAATATTTTGCTACACAAAAAAAAAAGGTCAAAAAACAGAATTTTTCAGCGCATCAAAAAAAGGTGAGGATTCATCTTTTTAGTTTACGGTACAAATACTTCATTTCAAATGAAATGTTTGTGGCGAGGAAAATCTTCATCTGACGACTAAATAGTCAAAATTGTGCGAGTATAAATATTCTCTCGAAGTGAGCCTAACTATGGAAAGCACATAACAGAAGTCATTTATAAAGAGATATCAGTACCAGAAAAGCCTATGCGACTGGATTTTGTGTTTACACAAATTTATAATTGAAAACTTTCAAGTTTCAAATGCAACACAGCCCACATCCATATAGTTTATTCGGAAATGCAAAATTCATCATGTTATGGACAGAAGTTTGGAAGGAAGATACAGACTTGATACTGCTATTTAAGCAACAAAAATTGCATCTGAAAACACAAAGGCAATTTTAAGCGAAAGTTTGCCAGTGTTTCTAGAAATTATGTAAACTGGGAGTAAAAGGAAAACAGAGAAGTACCTATAATTGGATAAATGAGACAACAATTTGTAGACGTTTATAAAAATTTTCAGTTCCGATTTAAGAATTAAATTATTTTTTGCCCCTTTTGTGTTTTAAATAGTTTCCTTTTGCTAATGAGACCTAACTTTTAATTAAAAATAAAATGGTCAAACAAATTTACAATGAAAGAATTAAATATATTTTACACAATTCACTATGTAGAAAATGCCACAGGAAAAGAAAAAAGCACTGCATAGTAGGCTTCTGTGATCAAATACTAAATTTTTAACTATATGAATACTAGCTGACCCGGTACACGTTGTTTTGCCTTAAAATTTTTTTATACTCGATCTTCTTCCTCCAAAAAATCGTACTCATAGGCGGTTTGTAATACTAAACCTTCAAAGGCGTAACCCAAACGTATACACAGAAATTCAATAAAATCGGTCAAGCCGTTTAGGGGAGTACAATGTTAAAGACACGTACAGTAGAATTTTATATATTAAGAAGATGTAGTAGCGAGTACATATCGCTCATATGCAATAATGTCTTTCATAACTCAGAAAATTTTATTTTTGTAAGTGTTTCACGTTCTGGATTCACATACTCGTATATATGTTATTGTATATCTTGGGTGCTTCTTTTGTGCAAAAAATTTATTTTATTAAAAAATTTTACATAAGTTTCATTTTAGCTTAAACAACGCTGTTGCAAATAATCAACATGAATTTTTTTTTGATTATTGCATGAATATTTAAGGCGTTAATAAAGCATTCATATTTATAATTAATGTGACGTTACTTACTGTTCTCTAATAAAAAATAATTGTAATTACTCATACGTAGTGTAGTATGTCCGGGAACACACAGAGCAATTTTAGTTGCTAAACTTTTTCTTAATTCTTTTTTAAAATTGGCTGTATCACCACACAAAAATTTTATTCTGGCAATTTCAGCATTTTTATTCATTCAGTATTCAAGCTACTTGTCTCCTCTTTAACAGTTTTTAAAGTTACGAGAGAACAAAAAAGAATTACCGAGTACAAGCAAGTCTGATCTGTACCGATTCCATTCTTCTTTCCTCTCTCTCTTCTATAAACTCAAGATTTGTGCAGCTAAAATTGCCGTGTGTGTTCCCCATCTATCTTTCTTATTGATACAACAGACACACATTTATAAAATTATGATAAAAATGGAAAGAGAGAAACACGAGGCTGCTAGTGTTGTGCAGTAGTATAAGCAAATTGTGATCGATGTAAAACAATGCATTTTTTTTTATAAATAAATTTAAAGAAAATAAAATTCAAATATACAACAATTATAATCCAACCTTGTGAGCGCTACACATAAACAAGAGAAAAATATAATAAATGTGTGTAAGTGTGTGTATTGGTTTGTGTATATTTATGCACTGGAAACAAATAATGGTTCATTGGTGGGGTTAAAAGATTTCGATGTGCCATTTAGTTCTTTTTTGTTGGTCATTAAATGTGTGGATGATAATGATGTCGAGATTATAAGTTGCAACAAGTGTCTTATAAGAAGTCGCTTCAATATAGGTATATGTACATATGATTGATTGCACAGTATGCAACAGTTTTTTTTTTTGTTATATTAAGTAAATTTTAAAATATACATATGATATGTATGTATCATAGTTGTAAATGAATCATTTTTTTTTTTTTGATTTCAATTCATTACGAATTAGCTAAATTTTGAATTAATTCTTTTCACCAAAAAAAAAGAATTGAATGAAATTTGAATCAATTCATTTGAATTTAGCAAACATGAATTGCAATTCATTTCCAATTCATTTGAATTGATTTTGAATTATGTGAGTAGGTATATCTATAAAGCATATGTGTCTGCACAGTAGATTTTGAGTTTATTCATTACAAACATACTCAAAAAAATAATGCTGGTATTAAATATTCCACAATCAGCCCCCCCCTCCCCTCAACAATCATTCAAATGAATTACAATTCATTTTTTCTAACTCATTTGAATTAATTCAAAGTCAATTCAATTCAAATAAATTGGAAATGTTTGCTAAATTCAAATGAATTGATTCAAATTTCATTCAATTCATTTTTTGGTGAAAATAATTAATTCAAAATTTTACCAAGTCAGTGCATGAATGATTCGCGAATTATTTCAAAAATGAATGATTCGTTTACAACTCTGGTATGTATACACACTTGTCTATGAAAGATGTAGCTCATCAATACATTTCCTTTCAATTATGAATATTTTTTTTTACTTAGTATGTACCAGAGATGTACAGGAGTTGATTCCCTTTTTTCTTATATAAATCTACTCACTGCTTTTGTTGTGTTTTCATTCATCAAAATGTGCTAATAATATTGCTTGCAGTGTTTGCTTTGGCTGACTTCCTAAACGCATATTGCTTTGTAGTAATACATTGCAGTGTATTCCTAAATGCAACCCTGAAAATTTTTACAATGCATTGTGTTCCCATTTGCAATACTGTTGCATTTAATGCGCACGAAAAAGCAAGCGAGGCATCCAAAAATATTTAGATGCAAAATAAATGCAACACGCAGTACAATGGCGTCGCAAGGAAATAAGTAAACGGTTTTTCTTGTAACTTAATATTTTTAAATATTCCCTTATTTATCTTTAAATTTTTTTTATTACAGTAATAAGTGGACACATAACTATTAAAATATTTTAATAAAAAATTGTGCTATGAGAACGGGTTTTACAAAATATTAAATCCATAGACGACACGTTCCCATTTACAAGGGACGATATATACATAAAAATTTTAAATTTTATGGTAGCATATAAGCGAATTAAGACATCGGGTGACGCAGCAACTACCTGCAGCTTCCTTGTTCAGACAAATTTAAAATATTTTTCAAAAAAATTTTCTTTTCCGCGCCATTGTTTGCTTTATAACTAATGATACAATGTATATAAATGTTCCTAAACGATGTCAAGGTTGCAAAATATCAGCATGCAAAGTATTAGAAAAGTGAGTACACAATATATCAACATAGTATTAATACTGTATTGATACATTGTAATTATACGTTTAGGAAGTCAGCCTTTCTCACAACTGCTTGCCTTTTGTTCACTCTCTTTTAAATATGCCGTTAGCAGTAACACATCAAAAATTATTAAGGTCATTTATTTTTAAGCAAAGATTCATAAAAGTGTTATTTAAGAAACAAAATTCGCTTTATTTTGATAAAATGAACTCTGCAATAATAAAAATATTGAAAATGATGTTTTTCGATGTATAAAAAATAGACAAGGCAAAAGAAAATATTGGATTTTTTTATATTTATATAAATTTTGTTGTTATAAATATAAGAAACAATTTCTGAAGATTCTAATGGACGGATAACGAAATATAATGAAAGAAAAAACTAAATAAATATTTAACTTTTTTACATAAAAACCTAAAGCTCGTGAACTAAAATTTAAATAAAATCGTTATATTTATCTTTAAATAATAAAATATTGAATTTGAAGTATTGCCCTCTTTCTTCTCTTAACATCTGAAATATGTCCGAAATTTGTTTAAAATATTTTTTCTGTAAGATAACACTTTTATTATTTATAGTACATACAACTAAATACAGTCTAAAATATATTTGCTTAAAAGCCTTTACTTTAACAGTTTTGATAAGCTTTACTTAAAAAGCTTTAATATTATTAAAGCTTATAGAAAATGCAAGCATGACATGTAGTTTGTAAAAAACTACTGGATTTGGTGAATCTTGCTATGACACCATTCATTTAGTTAATGTTTAGTGACGATTCAATACACATTAAAAAAAAAGGCATTTGAATCTGATTCATGTACATCTCTGATTTGCACAGCCGAATTTAACTTGTTAGAGTTGACTTTCTCTAAAAAAGTGTTATGAATAAAGTTTATTTCAACAAGCTGCTATGGTAAATTGGCATTCTAAATAGCAAATAGTTAGAATGAGCGCCTAGTCAGCTGCTACCTTTTTGTTTTGAATAAAAAAGCCAATAAATAAAATGCTAAATGTTGTACATTAATCAAATTTAAATTATTTTCTTATGTTAAACACCACAACCTTTTAAAAATAAATTTTCTGGGAAATTTATAATTTATTACCATTAATTTTTATAAGGTGCATTTTCATAAAAATATATTTTGAATGATTAAGAGCATGTTAATTCAATTTAAATAAAACCAACAGAAAATTTATATTATACAATTATGGTTTACAAGTGTGTTTTTTACAGAAGTATAGAACTTTAAGTTGTCATTACTGTTCAAGATGGCGACCGATTTAACAGCTGTCAAGTGATTTATTCTCAGTTTGGTTTGGCAATTCATCATGAACGCGGTCATATGCCAGTCAGTTTTTCTGGATGTAACGGTGTTTCGACATACACTTGAGGATTAGCTTCACTCCAAATGCGGCAGTTTTGTTTGTTGACGTAGCCATTCAACCAGAAGTGTGCTTCATCGCTAAACAAAATTCGCTTATGAAAATCGGGAACAACGGCAATCTCGTTTTCGAAATAAAATTGCACTATTTGCAAACGTTGTTCAGGCGTGAGTCTATTCATGATGAATTGCCAAACCAAACCGAGAATAAATCACTTGACAGCTGTAAAATCGGTCGCCATCTTGAACAGTAATGCCAACTTAAAATTCTATACGTCTATAAAAAACACCCTTTATATATGATTTGTAGTAACGTGTATCACAAAACCGTACTACCACTCATACTTCGCGAAGTACGTATTTAAGTATCGTCTTTCATCAGTATAAGACCGACTGTGGCTGCTTTTGTGTTTGTATGCACAAACATTACACGCATGTACGGCTTAAAAAATTTCATAAAAAAAACAAAGCAAAAATTAATGAAAATCTAAAATATCGGTTGTATTTTTTATTTTTCTCGACCATATGTGGACCGATCGTTCTTATTTTTGGCACAAATATTATGACTGTCATTTCTGATAGAACTGCGTCCCACATTTTTCTTTCCGGTTTCTATTGTAGACAAAATAATCCAAAAACCCACTCAGAAAATGGTCAAAACTGGAGGTTGTCTCGATTTTTGACTCATACCTCCGCCATTTCGAGACCGATCCGGATGAATGGTATGCTTAACTTTTCTTTATAAAGGTAGTTGATATTTATGAACCGATTGGGTTGAATTTAAATAACAACCTGCGCGCAAAAACTTCCAACAAATTGGCATACTAAACTTTTCTATAGGTCTTTGAGAGATTTTAGAAAGTTGATTTCAACATCCACACAAATAGACGGACATCACTAATCGGCTCCTATATTTATAAGGATCCAGAACATATGGTGACCCATTTACTGTGTTGTAATTACAAACGGAACCACAAAGTTATATATAGCCTTCTTATATAGGGTATTGAAAATACTGCGTACTTATTATTCAACGTTTTGCCAGCACTAGTACTACAAGTGTACACAACCATCTAACCTGTATGACAGCTTTTTGCACTCCAGAGAAATTCCAAAAATATATATACTAAAAATATTCAGCCCAATTATGAATAAAAATTCCCCGGGAAATTTTTTTTTTGCTTTTCCTTTTCCTCTGATTTAGGGAAATTTCTCCCAAAAACCAAAATTCTCCCAGGGAATATTCATAATTAGGATGATTATTTCTACACACATACGTGTCTACGATTTTCTGTAACTTATCATATTTTAAAAAAAATAAATTTTTTGAAAGGTCAAATTTTAAATTATTAATTATACAGGCATGTTCTAAAAATCAATTTTTCTCACAGTGATTTCAAATCACGAAAAGGTGTTCTGCGCACAAAATTATTTGACGTCTCGTGATTTAAAACCGCCCTGCCTTACGATATCACATAACTTGAAACATTTTAAGCATTTTGCTTTGCATTCGTTGACAAAAATTAAAAAAATATTCATATTTTTGGTTTCTTAATTCCAACTATGTTAAAACCAAAATGTATATTAGGTGTACAACTTTGCTTCCGCCGTTTTTTAAGAAATTCGAGACTTTATTGTAATAAACTGGTTATACATTTATGATTCAAAGTATTGTCCATTGCTGGTTACTACTTTCTCCCGTCTTTCGGTTAGCGTATGAGTCAAACGTTGAAAAAACTGGTCATCTTTTGAAGCGATCCACGAATCGATCCAATTTTTTACTTCTTCATAAGACCGGAAGTGCTGGTCAGCCAAGCCGTGTGCCATTGATCGAAACAAGTGATAATCCGAGGGAGCAAAGTCTGGAGAATACGGCGGGTGAGGTAGGACTTCCCATTTCAACGTTTCCAAGTAAGTCTTGACCACTTTCGCAACATGGGGTCGAGCATTGTCACGCTGTAAAATCACTTTATCATGTCTCTCGTTTGCGGCCGTTTGTTTTTCAATACACGGCTCAAAGGCATTAATTGCGTTCGATAACGATCACCTGTGATCAGTCGGTTTTAACAACTCATAATACACTACGTCGAGCTGGTCCCTTCACCTTGGAGCCGTGAATATTCAGTTTGGCCGTCGACGTGAAAGCATGGTCCTGATGTCCCCATGATTTTCTGCGCTTGGGATTATCATAATGAACCCATTTTTCGTCCCCAGTCACAATGCGATGCAGAAATCCAATCCCATGTCTTTCAGGCATTTTGAAATGGCTTTTTGCATCACTCTCAATGATCCTGCCAATTCTTGTTCCATTTGACACGAGTCTTGATGAAGTAGTGCCTCCAATTCTGCATCTGCATCTTCGAAAACCTTCTCTTCCACCACCATGTCGGTCTTCGACGTCAAAATCACCGTTCTTGAAGCGTTGAAACCGCTCTCGGCACGTTCTTTCACTAATAGCGGCCTCACCATAGGTATTTGAGAGCATTCGATGAGCCTCAGCCGCAGATTTCTTCATATTAAAGTAGAAAATTAAAACCTCCCGCAAATGACGAGAATTTGGCTCGTAAGCTGACATGTTTAATCGAGAATAACTTTACGATGCAGACACAAATCGACTAATATTTCGATGGCCTTATGTTTACAAATACCTAAGCTTATTGTATGACATCTACGATCTATTTATTTCCACTACCACTTACCGCTACAGCCATCTATTGCAAAACAGCGGAAGCAAAGTTGTATACCTAATATATATGTATATAAAGGGTGTCCCAACAAGAACGCAAGATTTAAATTTTAAATAAATGACTGATGCAGTAATTGAATTGTTTCTCTGGCTGTATGACATGTGGCGCCGTCTTGTTGAAACCACAAGCCCTCCACATTCATTTCTTCAATTCTAGGCAAGAAAAAACTGGTTATCATTTCACGATACCGAACACCATTGACTGTTTGCGCTTGACCTGCCGCATTTTCATAAAAAAAAGGTCCAATGATTCCTCCAGCCCAAAAACCACACCAGTGACACGTTGAGGATGCATTTGCTTCTCGTGAATCACTCCAGGATTTTTCTCACCCCAAATGCGACAATTCTGCCTATTGACGAAGCCATCAAGATGGAAATGGGCCTCGTCACTGAAGATGATTTTATCGGCAAAATCAGCATTTTCATGTTGTCTCTCCAATACCCAATTAACGAACTCCCTTCGCTGTCCCTGGTCAGCTGGCTTCAGTTCCTGAGTCAATTAAACTTTGTATTCATGAAGATGCAAATCTTTTGTCAAAATTCGCTGCATAGTGGATTTGGAGACACCAATTTGCTGAGCTCGGTGTCGAATTGAGGTGGATGGAGTTTGAGCGACATCATCACGTACAGCTGCGACATGTTCCTTCGATCAACCTGGTCGAAGGCGCGTTGTTGTCTTTACATCACTAACAGACCCAGTTTCGGCAAATTTATCCATTAATCTCTTTACAGTTGACTCTTTTGGAGCATTATTGTGACCCCAAATTGATCGCAATTTGCGAACTATAGCCGCAAAACTTTCACCATTTTGGTAAAACAATTTCACAATGAGAATGCGTTGTTCATTCGTGTAGCGTTCCATTTTTACTAACCTCGTACCTTCTACTAGCAAACAATAACAATTGTTCAATTGTCAAACAATGACACTTCGAATGACGCTAAATTTAAATCTTGCGTTCTTGTTGCGACACCCTTTATATATATATACATATTATATAATATATATACATATTATATAATATATATATATATTTTTTTGTTATATTTTAGAATGCGGAAAGTGAAAAAATTAATATTTGGCTAACACAGTGAAGTGTACTCGCATATAAGACTCGGCACAGCTGAATTTAAGTTGTTTTGCACTCAATACTTTCGTTTACTTTATATTTGTAACATTCGTTAGACTACTTTTTGTCTCAGAGTTGTATTTACTATAGGACTGCACAAGCATACTTAAAATATGTAGCTTACAAGAATCATCCTTATTTCAAATACTGTGTCATCCTGTGGCAAAATACAACAATGTGCTTTATTTATATATTCTCATTTTTGTGTTTTGAATTTAACGTGTGACAATTGAGACGTCATATTGTTAAATAGAAGAGCTTCAGTCGTTCTTTTTGACTTTTCCTTTTAAAACAAAAATTAATACATGCTAGTGAACTTAAAAATATAATAAAATCGTTTTTGTTTAATTTTACAATAACTTAAACATATTATTTTCTTACTTGGTTTTCAACTGACAACTGTGAATCTCGTTCTATCGCAAATCAAAACAAATACTTCAGTAACAATATGTTTTGTAATGAAGTAAAAAAATATGAAACACATGGAATAAACAGAACACAAATGCAATAACAAAGCCGATTACAACAATATGCAGTAAAACAAGCAAAACGACAACAGAACTACTTTAGAACTTTGCTGTATTGTACAACACAAAAAACTATAGCAAATACGTTTTACAATTGTGTAACTGTGAATACAAGTATTGACACATCTGCCGCTTAATGGTAGCAACTTTTAGTTTTGAGACAAAACGTGCTGTGTACATTTTAATTAGCTAAAATCAAGCTTAATTACTTGATAAATGGATAAGTTAAGTTACATTTATTTGGTTTACAATTATCAGAAAATCGATCACGCTTTTTAGTTAAAATTCACCGTAAATATAAAGTAATTTTAAAACTACTTCTATTTTGTTGTTGTGTACAATTATTTTTTGTATATTTACTATTTTACACAGGAATCAAGGGACTTTACAGTGAAGCTTGAAATCCTATTTTTTTTTTTTTTTCAATAAAATACTAGGAGTTTCCGATCCATTTTTTTCAGACAAGTTCTATAATTTCTGTCCATGTAATTAGTGTAGAATTTAAGTAGTATGAAATTTTTTCAAATTGATTAACACAAATATTCCTAGAAAGCCTTATTATGAATAGTACTTAAGAAAAAAGCAGCCTTATTCATAACAAAATGATACTCATAGCATCTGGCTAGCTACTCATTCTAGAATTAGAATTACAATGAGGAGCGGGAGCTAATCACCTGGTCACTGCTAGTAAGAATGCCGATTTTCCGTAGCAACTAGTTGGCTATACTTTATTCACAACACACTTTGAGAAACTAACCACTTTAATGATGCCAAGTTGAATTTTGTAATAACATCCGCAATTTGACCCGAAAGTCATGTAACCACTTCATATTGCAAAAAAATAGGAATTTTTTTAACTTTTCCGATATTTAGATTAATTATTGTCATCCTTAAATAAAAGCACTGACGGTGCGATTTGTTACATTAGTGTTAATCATCTTGTTTAATTAGACCAAAATAGAGTTAAAAACGCTAAATTCCAAAAAAAAAACTATCTAACTTGTCATTACTGGTCAAAAATAACAAAACAAAATGAAAAAAACAATTGTTCTGCAGCCAACTGCACTAGAAAACGCTCGGTCAAAATTGGATTTTGCAATTGCTCAGCGTTTCCGCCGGGCTATTTAGATTTGTTCCATACATTTTGTATGGGTATGAGAATTTTTGACTGTAAAGCTTTAAATAAAATGTGCGATATTTATAACGTTTATGAATCTAGTTGTGTTAAAATTTATTTATTGTCGACTATAAACACTGCTACACATTTCTCTGAATATGGCTGTTAACGTGCATAATATTCAGCAATATTACGAGTAGTAGTATAATTCTCGTAATCAAATTTTCGGCAAGCTAATTTAACATGTGGCCGGGTTGCCACATATCACCCTTTTTATTACAACTAAATTATATTGTAGTTAATTTGTAAGTAGTTAATCCCATGTAGAAATATTTTTAATAATGAAAAAAAAAAAAACACCCTTTAAAATTATTGAGTTTTAATAGATTATAATTCAATTTGCCAGCACTAAAATATATGTTTGTATGTTTATACTCGTGTCTGTATGAGGGTATGTATTAAAACCTTTTCTCACGCTGCTTGAAGAAATCTCTTCAAATAATATCTGTGTATTTACACACATGGAAATATATTAGGTATGAATGCAAGTAAACACATAGATATGTAAACACATAGATATGTAAAGTTTAGTTATGGAAGTTTACAAGTGAATTGTTATTCTTCAAACACTTGTGAGAAAAGGTATCGTCTATCGATAATGATTGGTTTTTTGTTTAATTGATATTGATTGATTGATCGATTGTTCGGTTTTTTTCTTTAATTTGAGAACAACAGCTGTACATAATTATATTTAAAGTAAAAACAAGAAATTAATTTGAATGGCATTGTATACAGTACCCGTCTTACCTATCCGTTTGACGTCAGCTAAATCTTGTTTAGGTTCTATATAAGGTTTAAGTTCATCATCTTCAAACCCCATATTCATCCATTTATCACTCATAATCGTTTCGAGACTAGCACGTTTAGCTGGATTCAATACTAAAAATTTACGCAAAAGATTTTCACAGTCAGTAGACATGTAGAAGGGTATCCTATTGGTGAAAAAATAAAAAGGTACATTTCAATTGGAAAAATTTAAATTAATATAAATTTTTTTACAAATACCTATATTTGCCTCTGAGCACACGTTCCCTTAGTTCTCGTAAGGTGGAGCCATCAAAAGGCAATGACCCACTTACCAGGGTATAAAGAATAACACCCAAAGACCAGACGTCAACTTCGGGACCATCATATTTCTTACCCTGAAATAGTTCTGGTGCAGCATATGGTGGGCTGCCACAAAACGTATCCAGCTTAGAACCAGGCGTAAATTCATTTGAAAAACCAAAATCTGCTATTTTTATATTCAACTCACTATCTAACAACAGATTTTCAGCTTTTAAATCTCTGTGTAACATTAAAAAAATATTTTTTTTTGCTGTAGTTTTACAGTTGGCTGACACTATATATACATTAGTTTTTTTTTGTACCTGTGTATTATACGTTTTTGATGACAATATTGCACAGCTGAAACAATCTGCCGGAATTTAACTCTTGCTTCTTTTTCCTTCATACGTCCATGCAATACCAAGTAATCAAAAACTTCACCACCAGAGGCATATTCCATTACCAAATACAAAGTCTTTTCTGTCTCAATTACTTGAAATAATTTCACTATATTTGGATGGTCAAGCATTTTCATAATTCTGACCTAAATTACATTAAAAAAAGAATTAAATTAAACTAAACATAAAGCAATAAGCTAAAACTAAAATAATTAATGACATTTTTTTGGAGATGTGCAAATATTTGTAAGAAAAAGTTGACTGCGGTCTCGGTTTCTTTCAAAATGAGGCAAAACTTCACAAAAATACAGCAACTCAGAAGCGATGGCTTTCAAACTCATTTACCCCTATTATACAGCTTTAAAAATTTTTAATTTGAAAAAATACTAAGAACGCCGCATGCCTAGATAAGTTAATTGGGACCTCCTGAACACGAAAAACGCTGTAATTTGTTTTTTCTAAGTACCGTTTTTTAGATAACGGTACTTTTGTGTTTTTCGGTGTATGGTCCCACTCAAACCCTTGTGGACCCCAACCGAAAAGTCCGATCGAGTTAAATGGCATATTGTTGGAAAGGTAATTGAATGCCTTTTCCGTCGATATACTGCAAATTTCTATCTGACAAGAAATGGCTGAGTTATGGCACAATTAACTTATCTAGGCATGTGGCGTTCTTGGTATTTTTTGGAGACTTTCTGTTGACGTTATTGTCACTGTCGTATTAAAGCGACAATACTGTCGTGTCGACGCTAAAACGGCATTATCTAAGAGAGTTATGTTGCCGGCGACATATTATCAATAATTTAAAAGAAATAAGTGCCATCTCTACATACCATCCCTATATATTTTGGGAAAGTTTTCTAATTTTTTAAGAAATATAAAATAAAACATGTTTTTATGGGGGAAAGTGAAAATTCTGCTATGAAGAATATAATAAAAATGTTAGGCTGCAGAGGAAAGTCGTAAAGAAAGTTTGGAACATTATTTATTTGCCGGATATCAAACGCATGAAGAATACCATTATATAGTCATATACTTTCAATTAAAGTTTTTGAAATTCCCTTATTGGTGAACAATTCAAATTCAATTTTATAGTGATTTTCTTCCAGCCGGCTTTAAAATTGCTGGGCTTTGATGATAATGAGCCAACCACATCAAAAAAAATTTAAACAAAATTAAATATACATCACCCAAAATAGACAATGATGGTATATTAACCAACATAACAAGTAAGAATCGTTTTTCTGGTCTTGATATAGAAGATAATGTAACAGAATCAGAAGAAATCATTGATATTACAAGTTCAAGTATTAAACCAAAACCTCCTCGAAAAATAAAACTGCTTAAGAGTTTTATTTTTTGACTGGACAAAAAAAATTCTTTAGTGTTATTTTTTGACGGCAAAATAAAACTCTCTTTTTAAGAGTTTCATCTAAGTTTTTATTTTAACGTTGAAAAATAACTCTTAACTGTGGACATGGGATCGTTTTTTAAATATTAAAGAGCTTGTCAATACGATTATATTGGTATATGAGTTAAATTTTTTTTCGATAACCGTTATTTACTGTCTCTGCTTTAAAATGTACAAATTTTTATAAAATGTAAATAAAATTAAAAATTTTTATTGAAAACTGTATATAAACGATTTTTTTTTTTGCGGCCGAAGTTGCAAAATCAGCTGGTAACAGACAACAACAAATTTTAATGTGATTTTGTTTTTTTAAGGTAAATTTCGAATTTTCCGTAAAATCTTACATTTCATTACTTTTTGTTTTGCAACATTTACATTTTTTAACATAAATAAAACATTAATATTTATAAACGTATGTTTCTTACCTCTCTAAACAATTTTTGAAGCGAACCCGGATTTAGCTGGGTTTTGTCAATTATTTTAATAGCCACTTCTTTGCCAGTGGGTAAATGTTTAGCTAATTTTACTTTTGCAAAGTTTCCTTTGCCAATTGTTTTAATCAGTTTGTATTTGCCAATATGCTCTTCGGTAGCACGCCAACGCATTGGTGCACTGCTGCGAATAGCCATATTAGGAGATCCCTAAAAAATTAAAATGTTTAAAAATTATTAAATTGTGCAAATATAAATAAGTATGACAATTAAAATCAAATAATTTCCGAGAAAACTTGCCATCAGCATAAAACAGGCTGAGTACGTGTATGACCGTAAATAAAAACAAATAGAATATTATTCAGTAACAACTACCTTTTTTAATTTTGATTTGGCCGAACTCTCAGAATCTTGTTTTTTGAATTTCTCTGCTTTGCTTGTTGCTACTATGGGTAGTCCGCCATTCTCCATCATTGTTACAACCACCTTATTTTTTGTGGATGAAATATTGCCAACTTCTTTTACTTGTGGCAGCGCTGAGAGACCCTCGTGCGGTGTTAATTTTGCATTTAATTTTCTATCAATGTAACCAAATTCTTTGTTATAACCAGTTAATTGTTTGATAGTAGCAGGTGTATGAGATTTAGATCTTTTTAAAAATTTTAACATTTGATGTTTCATTTTGGTGGGTGGTGGTGCTTGTGGTTGCGTTTGCGTTTGCGTCTGCGGCAATGTTGCATGTAGTTTTTCGCCTCCTATTGCCAAAATTCGGCTATTATTGTTTGTGCTACTGCTATTAGAATGAATTATCAACGAGTTACGATTGAAATTTGTGTCTAAAAGTTTTTTACCGGCATTAACTTTATCATAAACGTTTAAACGCCGAAAATTACCATCAGCTAAACGTATGTAACAGCCTTCAGACATTTTGTGATATGAATCAGTAGGCAATTTATGGAAATTACCTTGCGGTGTACGATAATAACAGTAATCGGTTTTATGATAACCATTCTCAATAGCCGAACTCATTTGATCCGTTTGTTTTGAAACAATTTCTAGTTTTTTTAATTCATTTTCGGTATTAAAGTTTAAGGTGGCCGCAGCCATCGTAACGGGTCGTATCCGCTCGCCAGTATGTATATGTAAATCAGTTCCTTTGCCAGATGTTGCATCTCCTCCAACAGTAGTATTTTTCCCCGGTAAAATGTTATTTTTTTTATCTCTATAAAGTACTGATTGGCTGCTAATATTGTCGACATTATTGTTGTGTATGCTGGTGGTCTGGCCCATATTAATCAGAAAACTTCTTCCTATGTTTTCCAAACCACTCTCTTACATTGGTTCATTTCTCTCTATTATAACTTTTCTATTTTATAATATTCAAATGTAACAATTGTTAGCCTCACCAATTACATATTTATTTTGTGTCTTATAAAAATAAAAATCAAATTCTATACGTTAGGGGCTCCAATATCAGTTGAGAAAAATGCAAAATTTTAGAATAGAAAGGGTTACAACAACTGCAATGCAACAAATCGCTTTTTTATAAAGGTCTACACCGCATTGCCAAAAAATATAGAAATGGAAGGCAATCACTACATATTTAGGAGACAAGTTATTCAGTATTAAGTATTAAGAAACAACATACATATGTTGAGATACTGGGGAAATGTATGGGGCAGTGCAATATGCGAAATATAATGTGTAAAGGGTGTTTTTTATAGACGTATAGAACTTTAAATTGCAATAAAACAACGATGGATTATTCGATTGACATGAATTTTATTTATCCGAAAGATAATCTTGTGGCATTACATTTTAAATATGATTTCTGGCATATGACCGCCACGGCTGGCTCGGATGTAGTCCAATCTGGACTTCCAATTTTCGATGACTTTTTCCAACATTTGTGGCCGTATATCGGCAATAACACGGCGAATGTTGTCTTCCAAATAGTCAAGCGTTTGTGGCTTATCCGCATAGACCAATGACTTTACATAGCCCCACAGAAAGTAGTCTAGCGGTGTTAAATCACAGGTCCAAAACGTGAAATTAGGCGCTCACCAAACGTGTCTTTCAATAAATCGATTGTGGCACGAGCTGTGTGACATGTTGCGCCGTCTTGTTGGAACCACAGCTCCTGGATATCATGGTTGTTCAATTCAGGAATGAAAAAGTTAGTAATCATGGCTCTATACCGATCACCATTGACTGTAACGTTCTGGCCATCATCGTTTTTGAAAAAGTACGGACCAATGATTCCACCAGCCCATAAAGCGCACCAAACAGTCAGTTTTTCTGGATGTAACGGTGTTTCGACATACACTTGAGGATTAGCTTCACTCCAAATGCGGCAGTTTTGTTTGTTGACGTAGCCATTCAACCAGAAGTGCGCTTCATCGCTAAACAAAATTCGCTTATGAAAATCAGAAACAACGGCAATCTCGTTTTGGGCCCATTGCAAGCGTTGTTCAGGCGTGAGTCTATTCATGATGAATTGCCAAACTAAACTGAGAATAAATCACTTGACAGCTGTTAAATCGGTCGCCATCTTGAACAGTAATGCCAACTTAAAGTTCTATACGTCTATAAAAAACACTCTTTATATTACATAGAAGGTTATATATGTATTAAAAACAATTTATTTAAATTTCCTTGAAAAGGTTTGCTTTTTTTTAGAAAACTTTGTGAATATCGCAGAAACTACAAAGCAGGTAAAAAATTTATAACATAATTTAAAAAAGTTATTTTATTACCGAACCCTACGTGTTTTTGCAAATTTAATCAGAGAGCTAATTCCTTTTTTCTATATAACGATAAATGGCAACACAAAAAAATCTGAATTTGTGGACCCATGGCAGAATTAAATTAAATGCAAAAATTAATTAATTAAAATGCAAAAACAACAGGAGTCTCTTCTCTCCTACGTGTCAAGGCCACAAGAGAAAATATCAATGTAATCCACTCATACACTTACACTTTTTATTTATGTATGGGTACAAAACATCGGCTCGTAAAAAAATTTTGACGTTTACTAAAGAGAGCAGAGGTATGCTGTTCTACTGTCAGTAAATTGTAAATTCTGCTATGTGTGGGCCTGTATACTACATATTAGTAGTGATATTACATCACTAACAATAAACAAACAAAAGGAGTTGCCATAACCAAACAAAAAAAATCTAAAAGCGTTCAATAGTTACAGATCAGCTTTTCGACGTTTATGATTACGTAAAATTATTTCATGTTTACAAAGCGTCAAAAAAAAATTAAAGCTGTGCTGATTGCCGAGCATGATAATAGACCGCCTATCACAAAAAATTGTTCAATAGCTATTATATGATTGAAACGTTCAAGCATGTCTTTACAACAAAGAGTGAATTCCGCTTTTTTTTATATATTTCATGTTATAGCATGCATATTTTTTTTTTTTTTTTTTTTTTGCATACGCAATCAAGCTAAAGCGATAACAAACTAATGTTGATATTTTGCTGATGAAGCAAGCTTGCTGGTATTGTGTATGGCGAATTTAGCTCAGTTGAGTAAAAATTTTAAATATCAGAATATTAAAAACATTATTTATTGAAAATTAAGCGATTTCTTGTCATTCTCTTTTTTTTAACATTTAATTTTATTTATACACTTTTTTAATTCATGGCAAAAAAGTGTTTGCGCCTATTCATAATTTTTTTTTTATGAAATGAATATTGTACCAGTTTCATTGTATATTGCACATTCATGCTTTTCGAGTGTATGGGCCGCTTAAGTCTGTGTTTGTTATATATTGAGTGTATTTCAATAAATAAGTTAGTTGCCTTATTAACGTCTTAAAAAAAGCAAATTATAGGTCACAACACTTCTTAATTTATAAATTGTAGAAAACATTGGATAAACATTGTTTTTATTTGGAAATTAAGCTTAATATTAAACACACACATTAACATAAAAAATTTCTGAACACTTTTTGTTTCATTACACTTAAAAATTTCTCTTAATTATGAAGCAAACGTTACAAAGAATTAAGTTTTTCTGTTTGATTAAAATAATAAAAAAAAACAGTAGCACGTACAAAAGCTAAACTGTCAGTCAGCACTAAATGAAATCGAGCTTATAGTTCAAACTAACACAAAAACTTGTACATAAAAGAACATGCGAATATTTACACATTAATACATATGTATGTGGATATTTGTTATTTTTATCTGCTCACTACTTTATTTGTATGTTAGTTAGTTAATTTTATCGTCGTTAATGTTCGTGTACGTATTCGTATTTTGTTTTTAATAAATGTGCTTTTTCTTTTGTCTTTGATACGTTTTTTCTTGTTTTTACCCAATTCTTTTATTTATTTTATTTTTTGCACTTTTACTTTGTTGTTTTTTATTTAATTCTCTATTCTTTTATTGAATAACTTGAATATTTTTCATCACCCGTATAATGATCATCGTCAACAAATGGCCTTTGTTATCCAACTATACTCGTATATACATACATATGTATGTATGTATAATTTATATATGTATATCTTGTAGATTTATACAAATTTATTATTTTTATTATCATCGTAAAAAGAGCTTAATAATTTAATAATAATCAATGATACACATTCCTCAATCTCAAAATATGTACGTATGTTTATTAATAAAAACAACAATAATAATAATAATAATAATAATTTAATAGGTACATATCTGGCAAAAAAAAAAAAAAAATTAAATATACCAACATATGCACATATTAATATATCCAAACTACTCAAAAAAAGTATAATACAATCACAAAGCGAATTTTATATAGTAGGTAGGTAGGAATTTTGCTTTTCGAACACCACAACAACACATCGCAAGTCTCTGACTGTCTCACTATAGTAAATTGGCAATTTATATTTTAAATTAACTACAACTCTATATGTATTATTTTATTATTATTATTTATTTTTATAGTGTGCATTTAGTAAACAGTACTTGTATGTGCAAATACATACATACTGAATTTAATATAACCAGTAGATCTACCACATAGCTGGATATAGATGAATGTAGATAGATAGATGTAAATTATAAGAGATAACAAACTACATACAAACATTAATACATTCATATAAATATATGTTTGTATAATTATCTGTTTGTGCTCCTATGTACATATGTATGTACATGTACTCGTTGTTAGTGATGATACGATCACGTTCAAATAATAAAGTGGACATGTAGGTGTGTATGTATGTGTATTATCTAAGTAATTAAACTTTTTTAAATAATAATAATAGATAATTAAAAATAATTTCCTCAGTAGCAGTTTATAGGCATGTAGGTATGCAAAAAATGATTTAGATTTATTTATTTATTTCTTTTGTTTTTGCTTTAATCTAGCTTTATATTGCATTTAAACAAGTTTAAGTTCCATATTTTTATTTATGTTTATGTTTATACATAGGTACTACAAATGCTTGTACAGAAAGAAACAAGTAGTATGTATTATTATTTAATAGGTAATTTATTTTATATTTAGGTTTATTTATATTTGATTATTATTTTATGTGTCTTTTGTCGCTTTTTTACTGTTATTTAGTTGGTGGTGCCGTTGTTTAATGCTTACTTTATACTAAAAAATTTAAATTGATTTTAGCTGCTAAAACATGTCTCAATACGAAACCAGTCAAGTGTTTTAGTAGCAATAGCTGACTAGTAATGGTATTTGTAGACTTTAAATACACACAAATGCAACTATATATGTACATATATAATACATATAACAAATACTATATGAATGTAGGCACTCACACAATTGTGTGACAATGAACTCGTCGTCGAGCTTTTCTATTTATCTGTATCTTCATTGTAAAAAGCTTTTTTGTTTTTGTGTTTGACTTATTGAGTAGTATCAAAAGTCTCAAGTTTATTTTTACCTACAAGTGACGATTGTTACTTCTTTGGTACACTTAATTTTAAATCTGCTTTAAAATAGCCGAAGAAACACCTTTATAAAAAGGGGGAGGGTTGTATATGCGAAAAGCGAACAGTAAATGTAGGTATTAGCTGGAAGTTTATTTGTTTTTTCATGTACTTTCTATGCTAGTAGCATGTTTATCTACAAATAAACATATCTAATGCAATTATACAAGGTGGGATCAGTTTTATAAAAGCAAACATATTAACGTAGCAAAAAATAACCTTCGCTTCAAAAAGCCGATTTATACGGCGATGGGGATCTTTCCTAGATACATATATTGCTTGTATGAATTTTATCTGCTTTATTCAGGCAATAAACTCTTGCAGCAAGCTGAATAGTTACAAAAACTTTTCGAGAAAGTGATTAAATAAAGAAGTTTTGTAGCACAAATTATAAATATCTAAAGAAATAAAGTACATATGTCGAGAAATGATATTCAAAAATGAATTGTAGCATCAGCAACATTTTTTATACCTTTCATTGTAAACAATAAAGTTTGTGTAGCCCGTTTGTAATTTCTATAGAGTACATGTAACACCCCCTATATATTCTGAATCCTTATGAATAGCGCAGTTGAATAAGCGATGAACATTTGTCTGTCTGTATAGTTGCTGAAATCAACTTTGTAAAGTCCCTAGATAACGTTTAGGAAATGTCCCAGTCGTCAGTTGTTGCTATTAAAATTCAGCCCGACCGATTCGCAAACTAAATACAAGACAGAAAAAAACTACCTGCTTATAAAGGGTGTTTTTTATAGACGTATAGAACTTTAACTTGGCATTACTGTTTAAGATGGCGACCGATTTAACAGCTGTCAAGTGATTTATTCTCAGTTTGGTTTGGCAAATCATCATGAATAGACTCACGATCATCAAGTAAGGCGTAGATTCGTCGAATGGGCCCAAAACGAGATTGCCGTTGTTCCCGATTTTCATAAGCGAATTTTGTTTAGCGATGAAGCGCACTTCTGGTTGAATGGCTACGTCAACAAACAAAACTGCCGCATTTGGAGTGAAGCTAATCCTCAAGTGTATGTCGAAACAACGTTACATCCAGAAAAACTGACTGTTTGGTGCGCTTTATGGGCTGGTGGAATCATTGGCCGTACTTCTTCAAAAACGATGATGGCCAGAACGTTACAGTCAATGGTGATCGGTATAGAGCCATGATTACTAACTTTTTCATTCCTGAATTGAACAACCATGATGTCCAGTAGCTGTGGTTCCAACAAGACGGCGCAACATGTTACACAGCTCGTGCCACAATCGATTTATTAAAAGACACGGTTGGTGAGCGCCTAATTTCACGCTTTTGACCTGTGAATTGGCCTTCAAGATCTTGTGATTTAACAACGCTAGACTACTTTCTGTGGGGCTATGTAAAGTCATTGGTCCATGCGGATAAGCCACAAACGCTTGACCATTTGGAAGACAACATTCGCCGTGTTATTGCCGATATACGGCCACAAATGTTGGAAAAAGTCATCGAAAACTGGACGTCCAGATTGGACTACATCCGAGCCAGCCGTGGCGGTCATATGCCAGAAATCATATTTAAAATGTAATGCCACAAGATTATCTTTCGGAAAAATAAAATTCATGTCAATCAAATAATCCATCGTTGTTTTATTGCAATTTAAAGTTCTATACGTCTATAAAAAACACCCTTTACAAATAAGGATGACAAAACAGAAAGCTTTAATATTTATATTTTTTAATATTTAACAAGGAAGACGTAAATGACAAATACGTAAAATACCAAATTCTGGGAAAATAAGTTTAGTCTTTACGATAGTAGTAATCAGAGATCATCAATGAATCACTTTTTCGCTATTCATAGTCACTCAAAAAATTTTTAATATAAAAGTATATATTATTGAAATTCAGCTGCTCAGATCATAGACTATTAAACTATAAAAATGTTCTACATAGAAGAAAATCTAAAAACAAAAATGAATAGCTTAAACAGATGAAGGGGGAAGTAACAAGGGAATATTTGAGCATGCGCATTTCAAATACAAGTTTCTCTCATTTAGCTACTGAGATAAACAGAGAATAAAAAAATAAACACATACTCAACAACATATAAATGCGCATGTATGTATGTATTTATAAACCAAGCATTTAAAACTTAAAATGAATTTGATTTATTTGATATGTTTTTTGTGTGAGATTTATGAAATTTATGAAATTTTTCAACAAAAATGTTATTGAAATCTTAGGAGCAAATATAAATAGAACGAATATGACTAGTTGCGTTATTGTAGGGTAGAATATTTTGTTTATGGTTGTAAAAATAAAATTTATTCTAGTTCGCAACGAATTTATGATTCATTAATTTGAACCTTTATTAAACTCTTATTATAGATTTGTAGATATTCACCCTTATCGCTAATCTCAAGGGAATAATTTGTTTATTCCCATGAACAATAATTTGGTATCGTCAATTGTTAGGGAATAAAATACATTTTCGAAATATATGTGGCAAGTCGAACATACTATTGTGAATTGATGTAGTTTAATTGTTTTTGTGTTTTTTTTATAATTTTCTTAATAAATTGTTATTATTCAATAAAATACATAGTATTTTGCTCCGATTTATGTTATTAGAAGAGAAGAAATTATTGGAGAAAATAAAAAGACGGGATTTAAGAAATGCATCAAATCCATTGTGCTTACCAGAAACAATATAAGTGAAAACATGAAGATTTGTTAACATTATGTACATATACTCGTATGTACATATAAATAAATTCTTTGCAGGTTCTAACAATATTTTCTAGCTAACAAAGCAGCTTTTAAATACCTTTTAGATATATTGAACCAGAACTGCATACAAAAAATTAAAAAAGAAATATTCTTTAGAAAGATACGAAATCTTAAATCTAAAAAACAATAAATCACATTTTTGTTATTTTTGGTTGTACTTCATGTATCACAAAAAAATTTAATAAATAACCACATAAAAAAGGCAACAAAAGTTCTAATTCATAATTAATATACTTTTTTAAAACTAAAAAATTATCACATTCTTACATTTTTACAGTCCATCATTGCTATTAAATTGCTTCATTTTCAGTTCCTCTAATTTTATTTGCCGCTGCAACAATTCTAAATTTTATTCCCAAACAAAATGTTTGTGAAAAATATCACAATACTTTTGGGAAAAAACTCACGGGAATAAAGATCGGCGATGCCATAATTTTTTCGAAATGCGAGTTTTTTCACTTACAAATAATTCACGGTTGCAACTTTAGGGAAAAGCGGAATATTTCGAGGGAAAAAATATTCACGATAGGGGTGAATATGTATATCATAATAAGACATTTTTATGCCCTATTCACATTTTGTGTTTGGTGGTATTGTCACAAAACAATTTACTTATTTATAAAACAATTTGTTTTAAATGCCATCGAACGTTTTTTTTTTGCAACTAGTGCTTATCTCGTGAATGGTAACACTTAGCTCATGTCTGATTTGACAGATAATTAGTTTTATCCTTCCGCTGAAAGAATATGGTTGTGTTTTCGCTTCGCTAAGTGGGCCTGCGATCGACTTACAGAAGATGCCCATTTTGCCAAAAAAAATCATCTTTTCAGATGAAGCTCATTTTGATCTTGGTGGGTATGTAAACAAGCAAAATTGTCGCATTTGGGGCACAGAAAACACGCACGCATACATTGAAAAGCCGACGCACCCAAAACGAGCCACTGTTTGGTGCGGATTTTGGTCCAGAGGCATAATTGGGCCATTTTTCTTCGAAAATGAGCAAAGAGTGGCCGTTACAGTCAATGGCGATCGTTATCGGGCCATGTTGAACGAATTTTTGTTCACAAAAATTTAAGAGGAGGAAATTGGCAACATTTGGTTTCAACAGGACTGCGCTATGTGCCACGATCATCACCGTTGATGATCTCATGATAGCATCAAGCGGTAAAAACTTGTTAAAGTCACTAAAAGGCGAATTTGCCAGGTTATTTGCAATGAAAGACTTGGGACCTATAAAATAATGTCTTAAAATCGAATTCAGCCAAAATTTAAATGTAGGATACACTATAGGGAACAGTCGAAATACATTCACCACCTGCTTGAAAGATTTGACATGACAGATTGCAAACCCGTGAGTACTCCATTAAACTCCAATGAAAAGCTCAGCAATTAGATGTGTTCGAAAAATGAAAACGAAAAGTGTAAAGCAGAAAAAATGCCGTACCAATGTTTGGTTGGATCTTTAATGTATGAATAAAATCAGAATAGAATATGTTTTTCCAATTTTATGTTAACTTAAGTTTTATAATATTCACGAATTTAAATCAAGTTCACAAGGGGTCTTATTTTATATTATTTAGTTAGATTTTATTTTGGCAATTTTAGGAAAATTATAGATTTAGTTACTTTATTTCATTTTATTTATAATTCACAATTTGAGGTTATGAATAAGTACTTTTTTTATATATTTTAAGGTTTAGCAAAGATAAAATAATTTTAATTCTTCTTTATTTTGGGTAGTAGTTTAAGTTTTCTAAGGATTTGATTGTCTTTTGCACTTATAATTATGAGGTGTTGTTAGGTGTGTTGAATTTTATTGTGTGAAGAGAGGAAAGAAGTTTTGTCCACACGGTTGTCTGTTCTTTTGAGGTGAATAAAAATTTGACATTTCTTAATCTGTGTTGCCGAAACTTCTGTATTTCTTTATGCTAATTTAAACAATGTATCTAGCAGTTTCCACAAGACCCGACATTGGGAATACTGTGAGCATCCTCAGTCAATTCAAAGTAAACTATGGTAAGGCACACTGGGTGGCAGCTAAAGGAGTTTTACGCTATTGGTCTCGTATACTCCTCGAACAACAAGCCAATTCAGGGTTATGCTGACGCAGATTGGGGCTCAAAAATAGACAACAGAAAATCATACACATGCTATGCATTTACGTATGCGAACGGCGCCATTAGCTGGGAATCAAGGAAACAGAAAACCATAGCCGCACCCAGTACCGATGCCGAATATATGGCCCTCTCAGACTCCATAAAAGAAGTCATATATTTTAAAAGATTTTCCAGTGAATTATTGGGCATCAACAGTACAATTTGTATCTATAATGACAACCAAGATTCATCACCTTACCCACCTTAACCGTAAAATATTTGCGAACGGATGACATGCCTGCTGATGTGTTGACGAAGAGTTTGACAACAGTGAAACACAACAAATGTGTAGAATCCTTTAGATTAAAATTATTAACTTTTATAAATTAGTTTGAACATGAAGTCAGATTTGAAGGGAAGTGTTAAAAATTGCTCTAATTAAAACTAAATCTGGCATCAATCTTTTTACGTCACTATGGAAACATCCCTACCAGAATTGTGTGATGGAAATTAACACATACTCAATTCTTTCATTAATACATTTACATCTATTTATATTGAATTACCAACAAAAACTGTGACATTCATTTGATCCATATGTAAGTGTGAAACAACTAATATATCTTGTGCAGTTAAATTTTTGATTTCAAAAAACTAGTTTTTTGTTAAATTAAAAAATTTTTAAAATACGGTTCAATTAATTATAGTCTGAAATTGCTTAGTGATCTATACAGTATGAGGT
This sequence comes from Thelaira solivaga, assembly GCA_947397855.1. Classification (NCBI taxonomy): domain Eukaryota; kingdom Metazoa; phylum Arthropoda; class Insecta; order Diptera; family Tachinidae; genus Thelaira; species Thelaira solivaga. Next base: position 46,355,045 of record OX377614.1, read on the forward strand.
ACGTATATTTTTAAAAACAAAATACACTAATTGATATTATAATTTTAATATAATAGTAAAAAACTGCAGCAGAAGTCTATCTAAAGTTTTGATGAAGAGTTTGGAAAGCTGTAAAGAAGGGGCATCAAAAACATATAAAAATTGATTTATGTATAAAAAAAAAAACAAATTATAATAAAGTTTATATATAATATATTAAAAAATATAAGAAAAATACTGTTTTTTATAAGGGGGCACGTGAATCATAAATACATCAAATATAACAATCAACTGATTAGTCATTGTTGATTAGACAAAAGCATTAGAATAAGCAGTTCAGATATATGTTCTAAAGTAATTAAAATTTAACATGCTAGAGGGAGATACAAAATCACACGTACACAAAAGTTGTCATCACTTTTTACATATTGCCCGTAAGAACCTGATAGAAACTTTCTACTGCGCTGTGATACAAGACTCCACCTAAAATGACGATCAAATGAGCTATCAAGTGACAGTCACTGTTTTTGTAGGGATATTATATTGAATTATAATACTTTTGTGAAATATACTTATAAGCTCAACAATTATCCTACTATTTTCTACAACAATTTAGAAATACAATATGAAAACCCATAGATAGTAAATACTTTTTCCAATTGTGCGTGTAAACAAATATGGAACAGCTGTCACTAATTGATGCCAACTTTTAATTTTGTGCACTTTTTAAGTTCTGAAAACAAGCTTATCTACTTGGCAAGTGACTTGCGCAAGTAGACCACATATCTCGGTTTGCAGAGTTTATGCCCGTTTTGTTTACCATACCAAAATAACAATTATCATGATGATTTCGAGCCTCCCGTCAAATCTTAGATGGAGCAAATCTTTTTTCACTTGTCCATTGTCTCAAAGACAACACAATTTTATCGTACATTATTTGGCACTCATGACTTCTGTAAATTGCAAATATTTACTATAAAGTAGTTAATAGGCTATTCAGACATTTTACGCAATTATCGCCTTTATTGAGCTCAATTTATCATACAAATTTCCATTCAATAATTGCGCAATTAAAAATTGATTGCATATTAATGAAGTCAAAATGCAACTCTTTGTTGTGCCCTTAAATATCAACTCAAAAGTGAGAAAAGTTGATATTTTCAGTATTAAAAAGAGAAAACGTAAATAAATTTAAAAATAAATGTCATAAAAAGGAAATGGCAGCCGAAGTAACTGGTAAATAAATTTTATAAAATTGTTATTGAAAATAATTTTTAAATAACTAATTTCTTGTAATCAATAGCTTTCCTTCAAAACTGGATTGCACTGATCGGAGTAGTTCAATATTTTTAGTACAGGGTGGGCCAAAAGAAACCAAGGGGTGTAAAAGTTTAATAACTTTTTTGTTTATTAACTTTTTTTTATTTTTTCTTTCAGATTATATAATATACAAAATGGAAATTTTTTTACACTAAGTATGAAAAATGATGTCTCTTAAATGACCGCCGTTTTTAGCTTCGCACTGATGGGCTCTTTTTAGAGCATTTTCCATAACATCTTTCAAAACTTGTGGCTGTAGCGTTCGAATTTCTGCAACAATGTTTGCCTTGAGTTCAAGGATTGTCTCTGGCTTGTTCACGTACACTCGCTCCTTCAAAAAACCCCAAAGAAAATAGTCGGGTGCTGTCAAATCTGGCGATCGCGCTGGCCAAATAATTTCCGAATTTCGAGAAATTATTCGCTCTCCAAAAATTTGACTTAAAAGTGCCATTGTGTCTCGGGCAGTATGGGCAGTGGCTCCGTCCTGCTGAAACCACATACCAGGTCTGTTTTCAAGAGCAGGACGTAAAAAATTTTCTATCATAAAACGATACCGCTCTCCATTTACGGTTACAGCACTTCCATCTTCATTCTCGAAGAAGTAGGGCCCAATGACATTTTCAGATGTGATCCCACACCATACTGTACACCTGATGGGGTGCAATTGGCGTTGATGAATGGCTCTTGGATTTTCAGAACCCCAGAACCTACAGTTCTGCTTGTTAACAAAGCCATTCAAATGAAAATGAGCGTTAAAATAATTGATCTCTGGTTTAAATAATAAAATTATATTGTTCTGGTTCTCTGTTCAGTTGTGAACCTCTCCATTATAAATTCTCCAAGTGTTGTCTATATAATCTGAAAGAAAAAATAAAAAAAAATTAATAAACAAAAAAGTTATTAAACTTTTACACCCCTTGGTTTCTTTTGGCCCACCCTGTATAAGCTACCAACATTTTTTTAAAATTTGACTTTCTTTTCATTTTTTATTTTATAAATACTCAAACATATTAAAAAAAAAATGTCACAATATTTTCAGTTGTCAAATGCTTAATTGCGTAAACTTAATTGAATATGTGTGAACACCCAAATCAGTCACACAATTTAAAACTTAATTGACTTCATAACTTTTACGACTGAACAGGTTATAAAGCACGCAGGGAGAAAACTACGGCATTCGATAACTATCGAAATTTCAATACAATTTAAATGGAATTTTCGATCGATATCAAATGCCGTAATCGGCTCCCAGATTTTACGAAGTATGTGATCGATTACGATATTTTGCAAAAGTATATTCGCTCGCCACAAATAACACAAAAATTATGTAAATTATTTAAATAATGTCTTCTATCAGTAGCCATTTTTACCACACACATAAGTGCAGATAATTTTAAAAATTTCAAAAACTATAGCTGCAATACCAATACCAGTGTGATTTTTAAAATAATAAAGGCACTAAAATACATTACATGTGGTAGTAGTAGTTTTGGAAAATTTTTGATATTTGTTGGGCTGTGTAATATTGTCAGCATAGAAAGCCATTACAACTAAATCTTAAATTGCAAGCGACATCATCTTACATATGGTTGTATCGGAGTTAGATATCCATACAATGGCAAAGTGAGAGGAAGGAGTACAAACAAATGTTCAGGTACATCATTGTCTACATTTAAAATTCCAACATGGAAAAATCTTACAACATTTTTAGAAAAGCGTTGAAAATCATTGAACATTTATTATTATATTATTATTATCACTATGGGTTATAATCGCACCGCGACCTTTAAGATCTATTGTTCAGCCGAATTCCTAACTACAATCCGAGACTCCTTACGAATCTCGTAATTGTTGTAGGACTAATCTTGCCTAGATCTGCTGGGACCAATGCCCCAGAATTGTGCTTCGCGACAGAAACGACAGGAGTCGTCTTGTATGACACCGATTTTACTCATGTGATAGTTAAGTATACAATTAGCTCAACGTAGAGTTTAATGTCATTTCTGCTGAGGTTCAAAACAACATCTGCCCTAATACGCTCGGGGTTGATGAGTCTCTTCGACTGCCGAATGCCCACTTCGGCCCTCCAGCAGTCTTGTAGACTTCGTTTCTCATCCTTGCGTAGAAGGGCACTAGTGAAGTTGTTGGTCACCCCGCACAATGGCTCTAGACCTATGAATGGGGTATCCGCGACCTTTTTAGCCAGATAGTCCGCCATTTCATTGCCCACATACCCTTCATGACCCGGCACCCACAATAAGGTAACCGTGTACCATTGAACATAGTCTATCACATGTTACAATCAACAAATATCAATTACCAAACCAACAATTCTCATCAAAACATCGACCGTGTTCTTAATTTACCATATGAAAACAATCAACAACTTGTTAATTGCTTTGAACTAATCATGTCGCCAAATCTTGTTGACCTTCAAATAAAATTCGTTATTTCAATGCCAACCATCATTCACTCTTACACAAAAAAGAAAAATCAGGTTCTTGTAAAAGTAATTCATCAACCTCCATGAACACTTTAACACAACATTTGCACACCTTAATGATCAAACATTTTCCAATGAAACATCGAATTCTATAATTCTACAGGTCATAAAAGAAAAAAACTCTGGTTACATTAGCTGTTTTGCAACAAGTAAATGTAGATATATCTGGAAAGGAAATAATCTAGTTTCAGCAAAAAAAGAAAGTTGTTATTAAGCCATTAACTACTGACTTCAACACTTTACTTCATGTTACGCTCATAGTGTGTATATATTCATGTCACCCAATTGACATTTTAAATCAAACATAAAGTTAGCCGATGATTTCTATTGTCCAGGCCCAATTGATATTGTCATTGCGGCAGATGTGCCGCAAATTGGAAGTAAAAAAAAATAAAAAATTTAATAAAATTTAATTTGAAATTTAACTACATGGTGAGTGACCTCATATAACGAAATGAGATACTTCACTGCGTTTTAAAACAAGACAAATAACGGTTGATGTCGATTTTTGATCCATCCTGCTTTGAATTATGTGTTATGCGTAAGCATAATGCTTCAAGACGATATTCTTGTGGCAAACATCGCCAAATGTATAGGCAACTGTTTATGGAGGACGATAATATGAAATGGTAAGCCATTCTCTGGCGAACAAATTCATCATCTCCAGTTGTTGCATACAAATTAAAAACACTAACGTTCGGTACGAGCAGCGATTGAATTCTTTTGTTAGTCAGATTTCATTTTTGCCTTAGCTTGGATTAATCATATGGAGGCTCGACATTCATTGCAAACAGAATAAATATATATTTCAAAACCTTTCTTCATATGAAAAAAAAAAAAAAATCAGCACACTTGTTATCTACAGGTACAACTTTTAAGTCAACCATTGAAAACGAATTGTGGTTCAAGGGCCCTCCATTTTTGAGAGAAATTAAATGAAAGCTGTTATTGATTTTGAAGAAGGATTTGCATTTAAATTTATAAATATTATTTACTCACTTATATGGACGTCATGAATTATTCCTATTGCGAACAAGGGAAATAGTACCTCTCTAGTTAACTATCGACTATACTTATCGAAAATATTTGAAGTAAGTTTTTTTTTTCGAAATTAAAATTGGTTTCCAAGATATTGCTATAAGAAAAATGAAATGTTTTTCGGTAAAATAAAGTTTTAGCCAAAACATTCATTAGACCATAACTTTCGAACCGCACCTAAACTAACAATGCACAAAATTCCACACGGGAAGCAGTTTGCATTTTATGTGTTGCATAGAGTTATTAAATTGCAGAGTTGATTTGTCTGCAGAATGATATTAAATTTATATACAAGTAAAATATATAAATATAGTAAATATTTTTTGGTATTCAGTTTAAAATACATTGGGCCATAATCATAGTCACAAAACAGTATGCTTTTTTTAAGAGGTAACTTTTTTTCATAAGAATTTTATGAATTAACATTTTTAAAATTATTTTTCTAAAAATGTATACATTTATTTTTATTTATTTCATTTATAAATATAAATTTTAAAATAAAAAATTTGCAAAAAAATTTCTCGGAAATTAATTAAAAATCAGTAAGTAAAATATAATATAAAAAGTATCAACTTACCTTAGCTGATGATGAAGCTCTTTGTTTTAGAGCTGCCGCCGCGGAATTTGAATGACCACCACTGGCGACATTTTTTCCTATTATCGATGCTCCGCCACTGCTAACAATAGTATTACCACCACCATGATGATGATGGTGGTGATGATTAGCAGCTGAACTGGAGGAATTAATTACGGCCGATGAGCGGGAACCGTCAGTAACTGAATTTGCTCCGGCATGGCAATGATGTGACTGCGATTGGGAGGACTGTGACGGCGTTGAAGTGTGGTGTTGTTGCTGTTGTTGATACGAACTATTATTTTGCGTTTGATTAGCATTTGCAAGAGATGTTGATACAATTGCAGTACAGGTAGCCGCATTATTTGATGTTATACTATTGGCAACGGTTGCTGTTGAGCTAACAGTCGCAGAAGGCAGTACAATTGTATTTGCATTTGTTGAATCATGTTGCTGTTGATGAGTATCCTGTACCGATTGCACTGAACTATTGACACTATGATGCAACGATTGTTGCTGTTGCTGTTGTTGTTGTATAGTCGTTTGCGACGAACTGGATTGCTGTGGTGCTATTTGCTGTTGATGCGACGTGGCCGCATTTGTCGTTGGGGTAGTTGTGCCATTCGTAGTTGTACTGACGCTGTGTCCTGATGTTATTGATGATGTGAGTTTTGACGTTGCATTACCATCATTGGCTACACTATCGGCGGGCAACGACTCAGGAACTGTTTGCAATGTCGTGCGCATTGTTGTTGACATTATTTTTAATTCATTCGTCGTCTTAATTTACATATACAAATTACGATGTCAATGATTTCAAACAAAACAGGAAGTGATTATTTATTTCTGATGATTTCGTTTTCTAAAAAAGCTTCTATTAAGACTTATCAATTGTTTTAAAATGTGCATATACGCATAGTCGCAACAAACAAGTTCTTCTCTTTTTTTCTTTTTAATTTATTCCATATGTAACCCAACATACAGTTGAAATGCAATATTGTTTGTGTAATTCTCTATTTTTTCTCTATACTATAATAAGTACTTTATTTTTAATTTTAATTCGATCACTTTGAATTCATTTTTTACAACTAGATTTCTTAACACGAATCAGTTGCAATATATATACATCCATACATATGTATGTACAGCTGAAGTTGTCCCCAAAATAAAAAGTTTTTTCCAAACTCCAAAAAATATGTTTCAAATGTCTGAAATAAAGTGAAAAATCAAAAACTTACTATATTTACTAAATCATTAAAATAGTGTAGAATGTTTTCTTATAAATTAGCGTAGATCTCAGCTCTCTAAGAAAATATATAAACTTTCTATCTACTGCATTGTATTAATCAAAATTATTGTCTGGTTGAACAGGCTTGTAACAAGAAATTAGCACGAGTATTATTTTTATTTTTTAATTTCTTAAAGTTGTGTTTTATTATAATCATTATTTTGCCTTAAATGTAATGTAAACTGTATCTCACTAGTTCTAAGTAAAATTTAATTAATACCGGTTGTTCTTCGATTGTAGTTGTAAATTGCTATTCTGTACCTAGTTTCTATAACTCTCACATCGAAAAAATTTTCACAAGAAACAATAGAATTGAACAAAAAACAATGAGAATTGAAACAAAATGTCATTATTACACAAAAGTGTTTCTGTAATTTTTCTTTGTGAGAACCATCTGTCATTTTAGTGATTTTGACGTACTTTATTGGAAAAATGCGAGTACAAGTGTTTCTGTAACAAAATTTTGCGAAAAAAGTCTCGCTGGAACTGTCAAAACATCTCACATTTTAAAATTTATGAGAGAAGGGCGCGAAAGTAATGACAAAATGAAAATTAAGAAATTTAAATCGTTTAAGTTAATAAATTTAGTGGATTTTTTTTTAGCTAAATATTTAAATAAAATATTAATCTTTATTTGTGTTAAATTCCAGAAATTGTGTTGGTTTTTAAAATTTATTCTTTTACTCATGATATTCTCATCAGTTATTTATGCAGTACAATAAGTACTGAAGGGGATAGCATATCTATCTATATATAAACATATATATAAACATATATATTATGTACAATATGTTAAATTATTTGGAATTATAAAGTTTAACAAAATGTAATCTCTTTCGTGAATTAAAATGAATTAAGCATAACATTTTGTTAAACTTTATAATTCCAAATAATTTAATATGTTGTATATATAGGGTCCGCCATCGAACTTTTTTTTTTTCTACTAGTGCTTATTTCGTGAATGGTAACACTTAGCTCATGTATGACTTGACAGATAATTAGTTTTATCCTTCCGCTGAAAGAATATAGTTGTGTTTTCGCTTCGCTAAGTGGGCCTGCGATCGACTTACAGAAGATGCCGATTTTGCCAAAAAAAAAAAAGAAAAAATCACGAGTCACTGTTTGGTGCGGATTTTGGTCCAGAGGCATAATTGGGCCATTTTTCTTCGAAAATGAGCAAGGAGTGGCCGTTACAGTCAATGGCGATCGTTATCGGGCCATGTTGAACGAATTTTCGTTCACAAAAATTTAAGAGGAGGATATTGGCAACATTTGGTTTCAACTGGACGGCGCTACGTGCCACACAGCCGAAGCTACACTCGATGTTTTGCGACCTGTTTTTGAAGATCGCATTATCAGCCGCAGAGCTGATGTCGTTTGGCCAACTAAGGAGTTGCGATTTGACACCGTTGGACTATTATTTGTGGGGTGCCGTCAAAGATAACTGTTACGCCGACAAGCCAGAGACAATTGACGCTTTAAAGGACAATATTCGTGAAGCCATTGGTGAAATACAGCTGCACACAACCGATAATGTGCTTAAAAATTGGACCGATCGTGTAGGCTACTGCATGGCCAGCCGACGCAGCCATTTGAATGAAATTATTTTCCATTATTAACAGGAAGGGTTGTACTTTCAAATAAAAAAAGAGATTTGAGAAAATATTCAGTAGTTTTTTTTATAGCATTTTCAAAAAAAAATGTTATTTGGCAGACCCTATATTTAAAATTTTTTTGGGATTTGTTAATGAATATAAATATAAATTAGTAACCGATTTTTTTCCTATATTCTTTCCAAACTTATTGACATTGCCATTGAAATTAAAAACATATATATGTGAAACTACAACACTATTTGCCTTTTTATTTTGTTTATAATATAATCGATAATAAATTCATTCCGTGAAATGTTGTCTATTTTCACTTTACATTGCAGCCTCCGTAGTAACATCAATTCGGTACGAATATCATCGTTTAGATATGTACGACGTAAAAGTGATTTTATTTTATTAAGATCGCTTCTTGATAAAGGTTCTATTGATACCGTTATATGAGCCAATTCAGAGGGATGTATACCCAACCATTTTATATGGGGACACGTAAGATGAAAATTATTAGGTCCTTGTTCCAATGAGCCATAACGATAAATAAGCATTATTTCTATGCCATGGGGATCACCATCGACCAATATATACATTTTCAATTTATTTTCTATCCATAATTTATGCAAAATCCATCTCGTACATACATCTGGATAACCTCGAGCTGTTACTAGAATAATATTAGCCTCTAGCATGGTGAAAATATCACAAGCTATAAGATTTTGAAATACAGTAAATTTTTCAACAACCAGTAAAATATTGGCTCTTGTCTCAAACTTATCTATATAAGTAAAATTCGGTGGCATTAGAGTTGGTCCGATATATCCACTACAATCAATAACGTCGCCATTACTCATATGCGCTAGTAAGGGTCCTGACAATGAAATCCATTTTAATAATGTTAAAAGTAATTGAAAATAATGTGTTATACCTGATACAAAACATTTTCCGGCTGCAAATATTCCTAAATCCCAAGATTTTGCTCCTAATATTTGGCACACATCACTGACAGCCTGTTTTATTTGCACCATGTTGCATTCAATAACAACGTTTCTGTAATACAACTGACGGTAAGTACAATAAGTCCGAGATAAAAATAATTCATGCACTTCAGCTAGAACTTGCAAAAATGATGCCAATCTTTGTCTACTACAGACACGACGATAACAGAGTTTATATAACACGGATTGCTCTGCTCTTTGCTCATTGTCACAATTTATCCCAGAGTTTATATTATTTTCGACGACTTCAGCTTCATTATTGTTGCGACTGTCAATATAATTCTTACTACTGTTAATATAATTATATAAACAAATCTCTGTTCTCGATCCTTTTAATAACAAATCGCGTATTAAAGTTGTTATTAAACTTTCTATGTGATTAATCATTTTTTAAATTAATTTTTAACTTTTCACAAATTTAAAATACTAAATTTTAAATATTCTTGATTAACCGTTATATTCCTACAAACAATACTAACAGTAACTGACAAAAGAAAGTGATCCACAGTGTGTATGCAGTAGATAGTAGAAATTGGTATGTGGTTTGAGATTATTATTTTAAGCTCATACAAACTATACGTCTAGTGGAATTTTAAGTCTTTGCCATGGTAAAATAAAACCAAGTAACTTCAAAAATACAAAAATAACAACATTAAAAAAGCCCATATATTTTGTTATTGTTTTTGAGGCTCCTCCTATCAAAAATTATTTCCGGTGATTGATATTAAGAAATGTGCTAGAGTGAAGCAAAAAATTTGTTTCCGCTTTTGATTTCTCTTTAACACATTCAATCATGCAGGATTCAGCTGGCGTCTCAGTGTCACCTGCTTTTCTTACACCATGGTCTTTGTATTGAAAGTACAAAAACAATGCTTTAATTCCAAAGAATATACTGATTTAGTTTTAGTAAATTTTTACTGGAAATTTGCTGATTTCAGTAAAAATTTTCAGTACTTTTTTTTTTAATTTTTTGTTATTAATATATGTTCGAGTACATGTAATATACGTTGCCATGTATTTGATTAGGTTCAGACTTTTTCTCATATGTATTTAATTTATGTATTTCACTTAATACATATTTTTAAAAACCAATTTATTTCAATTGAAAGCGAGAGGGCAATTGTATGGTGACAATTTAGAGATTAAAAAATTAACGGTACATTAAATAGTTTTTGTTGTATTTCATTTTTACATAAAAATGTTATAAAATTGTTTGTTCATTTCAATAGGTTCATCAAGAATAAAACAAATTCATCTTTGAAATCGGATAAAATGTGTCTGTGCGTGTATGCAATAGGTCTTCAATTTTGTTTTTACAATGGATCGCAGTTAGCCAATAACAAGAAAATTAAATAGTACCGTTAGTTTTTATTTTCAAATTGTTACTATACCTATATTATAAAAAAATAAAAAAATTTTACTGAAAAAATTTTTTTTTAAATTTACTGAAAAAAATTAAAAAAAAATTTACTGAAAATGTTTAAACAGCAAATTTTCCGTAAAAATTTACTGAAACTATTTCAATTGATTAAAGTTTATTTAATTGTTTTCAGTAAATTGTAAAAATTTATTGGTTATTGAATTTGTTGCAGTAACCAGTAAAAAATTTACTGGTATTGAAAATTAATTTTCTTTTTCAGTAAAAATTTACTGATTACTGAATTCTTTTTTCGTAATGTTGAGTAAAAAAACTTGTCAAAAATTTAAATAAACTGAAAAAGTAGAATGTGAAAACAATAAATCAAAAAAAAATACGTATAGAAACTAGACAGTCGTATGGCTCTCACCATAGTGAAATAACAAACTGTATTTATATAAATAATATTAAGGGTTTTCTTGCTTTGTAGTATTTTTGCAATTAATATTTGCTGGAAATTTAAGTGACTTTTTTCTAATAATTGAAAACTAATAAAATGTAAACAACTGTGATGCACATTTTTAAGGTAGATACGAGTAAGCTTGTTTTAAGCATTTAAAACGTTAAAGCGGATAGTGAATTTTGTTGTTGTGTGTAAAAAAATTTATACATTTATTTTATTTTAGCGTGAACTCCGCTATAATAAAAATAAAAATAACGTACTTAAAAGGAACATGAATACGACCCCTAATAAAGGCCCTGATTATGGTTCACAACACAAAAATATTGTGTTGTCTCGCTTATAAAACAAACTTAATTGAACATGCGATTATGTTTTACAACATCTAGTTGTTGTTAGTACAATTATCCACAAAAATACACACAGGAATGCAAAAAAACTGTGAAGTTGAAAGAAATCAACATTTAAAAAAAAAGAAAAACGAAGTGCACTAAAATAAATCTGTTTTGTTTAAGTTAAATAAAATTAAAAAAACATGGAGATTAACGTGTTTCTATTTCGTTCGTAAAAAAAATTCAGAACAATTCCAACCCATTAGAACTGCCAAATACAATGTTAGCAAACATTTTCTGGAATAAAATTTTTTAAATTGTTCCACATAAACAAGAATGGTTTCGCTGGTGAAACAGACTAATTTTTTAAAACCATCAATCCGATGTTTGCTTTTTTTTGATAATGGTAGTTATAACAAAGTAGAGGCTATGATATGATGCAGTTTCTCAGAATTTTTGAATTTTAAATAAAATAATAAATCCTTTTTTACAAAACATAAGACAACATGTTGTGAACGATAATCGCCGAAAATTAACATACACAACTGAAAAGACAACACAGATATGTGATGTGAACCTTAATTTGACAATGATTTTTTATCTACGAGGTATGATCAAAAAAATAACCGTTATTTTCAATTTTTTCAAAAAATATTTATTTATTCATCAATAACTATCTTGTCCCCTGCAAAGTATTCCCCCTCAGCGTTTTTTCCAATCCTCGAAACACTTCTGAAACGCCCTTTTTGGTATCGCCAACAGCTCCTGTTTCGATTTTTCTTTTATCTCCTCAATCATAGCAAAACGCTACGTGCTCGGGCGACCAGGACGAGCATCGTCATTGACATCTTCTCGGCCTTCCTTAAACCGTTTATACCACAATTGCTCATAGTAGACTTGCCAAACGCCACAGTCAACATTTCAAATGTCCTTGCACATTTAGTTTCATTTTTTACGCAAAACTTAATAGTTTCTTTGATCCATTTTTTGAAATAGTAAAAAATCGAAGAGCACACCAAAACACAACGAACCTTTTTATCTGTCAAAAACAAACTGACAATCCAAAATGGCTGATATTGTCAACATAAATAACAGACATGTGTACCAACATAAAAAAAATATGCGAAAATCGAAAATTGAAAATAACGGTTATTTTTTGATCATACCTCGTATGTAGGTTTAGTTGAAAACTACTTTTCTTTAATATAATCCCTAACATAACAGTCTGAATCCAACATTAGAACATCAATAAATTCACTTCACTGTAAAAATTTGCATTTACATACATGCATAAAGATAAACTTTTGATTTCAGTTATAGGTAATTGATTGTTCAAGGAATATTTGCTTGGAAATAAACCAATATTGGATCACAGAAACCTGATTAAAAAAAAAATGCAAATGTGTATGTATAAAACAAAAAGAACTGTTAAATGAAACTCATTATGTGTCGTCTGAACACTAAGTTTCACAATGGAGATTTAGAGAACGAAATCAATGTTGAAACTCATCGTGTGAATTAAAGGGCTGCAAAAGCATACTTGAAACAGCTTTCAAGCACCGTCCCTGATTTCAAACACTATCAAGCACTGTTCTATTGCATATCCAAACAAATACTTCAGTGACAAAATGTTTTGCACTGCAGTAAAAATTATAACCCCTAGAACATAGAACAACCAGAACACAAATATAAAAGGTGATTTTATAAGAACTATCGGAAATTTAAAAAAAAAACACATAAAATTCAGAAAAATGCATGAAATATTTATTTGGATCGATAGTTGGGTCGATATAATTTAATGTTTGAAGATTATTTCATGCAAATGTTGGCCGCGGCTGCGCCTCAAATGGTCCATCCGCTTAGTCCAATTTTGGCATACTCTTTCCAACATTTCGGCCGGTATCTCACGAATAATGTTGGCAATGTTGGCTTCCAGTGCGTCAATCGAAGCGGGCTTGTCCCTATAGACATTAGCCTTAACATAGCCCCACAAAAAATAGTCTAGAGGCGTTAAATCGCACGATCTGGGCGGCCAATTGACTGGTCCCAAGCGTGAAATAAACTGTTCACCGAACTCGCCTCTCAATTGGTCCATTGTTTCGCGTGCTGTGTGGCATGTGGCACCGTCTTGTTGAAACCACATGTCATGCAAGTCAAGCTCTTCCATTTTGGGCAAAAAAAAGTTTGTTATCATCGCACGGTAGCGCTCACCATTCACAGTAACGTTGTGATTCGCATCATCTTTGAAGAAATACGGCCCAATGATGCCGCCAGCCCATAATCCGCACCAAACGGTTGTTTTTTGTGGATGCATTGGTAGCTCTTGCAATGCTTCTGGCTGCTCTTCACTCCAAATACGGCTGTTTTGCTTGTTCACGTATCCATTCAACCAGAAATGAGCCTCGTCGCTGAACACAATTCTTCGATAAAAAAGTGGATCTTCATCTAACTTTTCAAGAGCCCATTCACCAAAAATTTGGCGTTGTGGTAGGTCGTTTGGCTTCAATTCTTGCACCAGTTGTATCTTATAAGGCTTCACACCCAAATCCTTCAGCAAAATTTTCCACGTAGTGGAGTAACAGAGGCCCAATTGCTGCGAACGGCGCCGAATCGATAATTCACGGTCATCACCAACACTGGCCGATACGGCTGCGATATTTTCTTCAGTTCGCACTCTACGTAAGCGTGTTGGTGGTTTAATGTCCAACAATGTAAATTTGGTGCGAAATTTTGTTACAATAGCCCGAATAGAAGCCTCAGTAGGTCGATTAAACTGACCATAAAATGGAAGAAGCGCGCGATGAACTTTCTTAACAGAGCACGCATTTTGGTAATAAAATTCAATAATTTGCAAGCGTTGTTCGTTTGTAAGACGATTCATGATTAAATTATAGACCAAACTGAAGATGTTTGACAGTGACACAAGATACAAAACGTGCGTGAGCTGTCAAAACTAGTGTTGCCAAAAAGATAATAGCAAAAAAAATCACTCTTTACTAGCACAAAACTGAACATAATAATAACGCAGTAGAACAAGCAACACGACAGTAGAACTTCATATAACTTTGCTGTATTCGCAAGAACTGTAAATTTATTAATTTTAAAATACGTTTTATTTTGTGTGGAGAATTTTATTCTTTTGTTTTTTTCGTGATTTTCAGTTCTTGTTCTTCTTTTTCTGAGCATATTTTATTTTAAACAAAACAAAAGAGCTAAAATCTCGTGATTTCCAGAACACCAATAAATCACTACCGTGATTTTAAAATTGTTCGTGGTTTAAAATCACATGCATGTATAATTGCTTTGCTCAAGTGTACATACTAGACATCTGCAACAAATAACTTTTTTGTATTTGTAAATACATTTGCCAAAATTGAATACACGGTGGGCCAACAGTAAATACAAGGTGGGCTAAAAGAAGTCATTCAATGTTGTTTGGCTCTAATTTTTTTTTTTCTAAATGAAAATGAAATGTGTGCCGTTGCTCCGTCCTGTTGGAACCACATGTCCTCCAGTCCTAATTCGTTCGTTGTCGTTTAACCAGCCCGATGACCCCTCTAGAGTGAACAGCGCACCATGCAGTCACTTTGAGCGGGTGTAATGGCTCCTCGTGCATCTCTCGTGGATTTTCGGTGCCCCAGAAGCGATAGTTTTGCTTGTTCACGTACCCGTGAACGTCGGGGGTTAAAATTGCCGAAACAAAATTTCTGTGTGCAGATACAGCGGCAATTTTAAAAGAGAATTAAGAAAGCTGAACAACTAAAATTGCCGTGTCTGGTCCAGGTCTAACGTACTCATACACTTACGTGCCGAAGGAACCATACCTCTACAATGTAAAGGGTGTTTTTTATAGACGTATAGAACTTTAAATTTGTTCAATTCAGGAATGAAAAAGTTAGTAATCATGGCCCTATACCGATCACCATTGACTGTAACGTTCTGGCCATCATCGTTTTTGAAAGAGTACGGACCAATGATTCCACCAGCCCATAAAGCGCACCAAACAGTCAGTTTTTCTTGAGTCAGTTACACTTGAGGATTAGCTTCACTCCAAATGCGGCAGTTTTGTTTGTTGACGTAGCCATTCAACCAGAAGTGCGCTTCATCGCTAAACAAAATTCGCTTATGAAAATCAGAAACAACGGCAATCTCGTTTTGGGCCCATTGCAAGCGTTGTTCAGGCGTGAGTCTATTCATGATGAATTGCCAAACTAAACTGAGAATAAATCACTTGACAGCTGTTAAATCGGTCGCCATTTTGAACAGTAATGCCAACTTAAAGTTCTATACGTCTATAAAAAACACCCTTTATTTTGATGTCCCGACTTTTGACCCAAAGGGTCAATAATTTTTTTTTCTATTACTAAGTGCAATTCATTTTTTCATTTCATTCTGACTAAATAAAGTTCTAAAGAAAAAAAAAACTCCAAAAATAAAAAAACAGCCATTTCGCTGATTTTTTCTTGTAAAGTGCCAAAAATTGTGATATCCAGGTGGTGTGCCACTGGCATAGGTGGGTCGGCCCTCCAAAGTTAGTGGGGGTCGGTCATACATTTTGACTCGATTGAGGCACTCTAAATGGGTCAAAGTGAGATTTTTCGAAATTTGACGCTTCGGATCAAAAGTCGGGACATCAAAATACATTGTAGAGGTATGTTTCCTTCGGCAAAGTTTCTTATTTTGATCCCTAGAATACGATTTTCCTTGTAATTTGTGCGATTTTTAAATCGACCCGCCCTAATGTATGGGTATAAAAAACGCCGCAGCAAACCATAAAGTAAGGCTGATGGTGATTGGAAAATCTAAAAATCTCCGTTCTTTGAAGAAGTTTTCGAACATACGTGTTATGTACAAGGCAACAAAAGTGCTTGGATGACACTCGCGCTTTTTGTAGAATGGTTTTACAAAATATTTGTTTCAGAAGTAAGTTTAAATATTTTTTTCATGCATCGTTTTTTAGTAAAATAGATTTTCTTCGCTCGCAAAACCTTCCACAAAGAGTCCTTTTATTAATTGACAATGCCCCATGACACCACAGGGAATGTGAATTGATTAGTGCAGATGGTGAAATATCAATAATGTGCTTACCACCAAACTGTACAGATATTATACAGCCCATGGACCAAAATAAAGGGTGTTCCAACAAGAACGCAAGATTTAAATTTGGCGCCATTCGAAGTGTCATTGTTTGACATTTGAACAATTGTTATTGTTTGCTAGTAGAAGGTACGAGGTTAGTAAAAATGGAACGCTACACGAATGAACAACGCATTCTCATTGTGAAATTGTTTTACCAAAATGGTGAAAGTTTTGCGGCTATAGTTCGCAAATTGCGATCAATTTGGGGTCACAATAATGCTCCAAAAGAGTCAACTGTAAAGAGATTAATGGATAAATTTGCCGAAACTGGGTCTGTTAGTGATGTAAAGACAACAACGCGCCTTCGACCAGGTTGATCGAAGGAACATGTCGCAGCTGTACGTGATGATGTCGCTCAAACTCCATCCACCTCAATTCGACACCGAGCTCAGCAAATTGGTGTCTCCAAATCCACTATGCAGCGAATTTTGACAAAAGATTTGCATCTTCATGAATACAAAGTTTAATTGACTCAGGAACTGAAGCCAGCTGACCAGGGACAGCGAAGGGAGTTCGTTAATTGGGTATTGTAGAGACAACATGAAAATGCTGATTTAGCCGATAAAATCATCTTCAGTGACGAGGCCCATTTCCATCTTGATGGCTTCGTCAATAGGCAGAATTGTCGCATTTGGGGTGAGGAAAATCCTCGAATGATTCATGAGAAGCAATAAAATCACTTCCCGCGTCTGTCCCTATGTCTATATGTATGCTTAGATCTTTAAAACTACACAACGGATTTTGATGCAGTTTTTTTAAATAGAGTGATTCAAGAGGAAGTTTTATATGTATAATAACATACTTAGTATATTAAAAAACCACTGATAATTTCAAGATTTCTAATGTGAAGTCGTAAATAAACACATTTTTTTGCGCTTACATTGCAAACGATGACTGAACTCTACGAGATAGACCAAAATAATGTATTAAGTATTGTATACCTTAAAAGGTCTACAAGGTTTATCTCTTAGGGATAACCCACAATAACCAAGTTTTACTTTTTACGAGAATAATGGCTTTATTTATTTAAGTACCTTAATTACATTT
This sequence comes from Thelaira solivaga, assembly GCA_947397855.1. NCBI lineage: Eukaryota > Metazoa > Arthropoda > Insecta > Diptera > Tachinidae > Thelaira > Thelaira solivaga. The sequence goes on from OX377614.1 coordinate 46,372,684, forward strand.
TACATTTAATATGGAATAATATAGCCCTTTACAGCATTTTAAATGAATATTTTCGAAAATAAAATATAGGGACATCGCGGTTGTGGCGGTACCGGCCGGCTGGTGGCGCGGCGCGTGCCTACCTCTATAAATAGCGCGTCGAACCGTGCGGAGCTCTCTAGCGAGGAAAATAACAAACTTAGTAAAAACATTTTTTTTTTCGAAATTGTACGTTCTCCTTTAGTCGGTATTAAGGTTAATTTTAATAATTACTTACATTAGTTTAGATAATATTAGGTTAAAACCATAATTTATCAATTCTATTTCTTCTATTAAGATCTTGGTCGGAATTTAAAGGTAAGGCAATTTAGTATTAGTGAAATTATTTTGTAAATATTTTTAACAAGAAAGCTGTTGTATATACAGATATTCTGAAGTATATTTATTGTAAAAGTAAAATAAATAAGTAAAAATGTAGTATATCAATTCCAAAGTTAGCAGGAAATCTTCACAATATAAGGAAAGGGGAATTGTTTTACTACGAATTTAATGCGTGCAAAGCCGTGGACAAAAGCTAGTACAATTTTAAAATAAAACAGTACCGATAATATTTCTCCTTTTTGGTACAATTTTTCTCACTTGAAATTGGGTTAAATTGATTTTAATTGGGCGTTAAAAATGAACAAGGAAAGCTCATATGCTGCATCAATTTACACAAAGGTACATAGAATTTTTAGAATTAGTAGTAAAAAGGAGTACATATTTTACACCTTATTTGGTCCCAATATACATTGAACAGAAGAATAAAATTTAGTTTTTGTTGCTATGAATGATACTTTAAAAGATAAATGGGGTTAAAAAATCTACCAATATTGTTGTTTTACCCTTTTTATTCCACAATTGTATAAATATCAAAGAAGTACCAAACAAATTTTAGCTCTATCTGTCCCGGAAATAAAGTCAGATTTTAATCTATTTTATCCCCTTAATAAATATTTGAATTTTCAAAAATTCTTTTTATTCATCCTACACATTGTGACAGGGACCTGCTCACCGAATTCCTAATCCGTCAGTCAGTCAATCAGTAACGTTACTCTTTTATACACACCTTTATTAATAATAAAAAAAAATATAAGTATTATAAATAATAAATAAATAAAACTTTTTAGTTCATAGCAATACATATGGTACATATGTAACTATATAAGGGTGTTTTTTATAGACGTATAGAACTTTAAGTTGGCATTACTGTTCAAGATGGCGATCGATTTAACAGCTGTCAAGTGATTTATTTTCAGTTTGGTTTGGCAATTCATCATGAATAGACTCACGCCTGAACATCGCTTGCAAATAGTGCAATTTTATTTCGAAAATAATGGTTCATAATTTTGATTTTCATAAGCGAATTTTGTTTAGCGATGAAGCGCACTTCTGGTTGAATGGCTACGTCAACAAACAAAACTGCCGCATTTGGAGTGAAGTTAATCCTCAAGTGTATGTCGAAACACCGTTACATCCAGAAAAACTGACTGTTTGGTGCGCTGTATGGGCTGGTGGAATCATTGGTCCGTACTTCTTCAAAAACGATGATGGCCAGAACGTTACAGTCAATGGTGATCGGTATAGGGCCATGATTTCTAACTTTTTCATTCCTAAATTGAACAACCATGATGTCCAGGAGCTGTGGTTCCAACAAGACGATGCAACATGTCAGACAGCTCGTGCCACAACCGATTTATTGAAAGACACGTTTAGTGAGCGCCTAATTTTACGTTTTTGACCTGTGAATTGGCCTCCAAGATCTTGTGATTTAACACCGCTATACTACTTTCTGTGGGGCTATGTAAAGTCATTGGTCTATGCGGATAAGCCACAAACGCTTGGCCATTTGGAAGACAACATTCGCCGTGTTATTGCCGATATACGGCCACAAATGTTGGAAAAAGTCATCGAAAATTGGGCGTCCAGATTGGATTACATCCGAGCCAGCTGTGGCGGTCATATGCCAGAAATCATACTTAAAATGTAATGCCACAAGATTATCTTTCCGATAAATAAAATTCATGTCAATCGAATAATCCATCGTTGTTTTATTGCAATTTAAAGCTCAATACGTCTATAAAAAACACCCTTTACTTTCATGTGATTAATACACCGTCATACCAGACAAGTATATATGTATGCTGACTACTGCTACTTATTGTGTTGTTTGTTGACCCAAATATATTTACTTAAGGAAAAATCAACTTTATTAATCTACTTACTGTGCACTTAAAAATTTTAAGACTTAATTAAAAATGTTTTAAACTTTGTCTAGTTTTCAGGTTAACTTTTTGCAAAATTTTTTTTCAAATTTTATATATTTTGTGCAAGAATATAACAACCATAATTACTTCGGGTCCGTTGTATATACACAATAAACCACACAACTATCCAATTTATAACGTCAACGAATGCTGAAGAAAATGAAACGTAATAATTTCTTTTCCTTTTTTACTTCACTAAACACGAAAATCCAAGGTAGTGTGTAAATGTATTTTAATGAAGAACTTTTAAAATGTACTAAATTTTATATTTTTATTTAGAAACTCTATATGCGCACTTAAGTTTGTTTTAGTTTTATTTATAAAAATAAAAAAAAGTCAACTTTAATAAAGTAATTTTTTTCACGTATATAGATATACATGCAAAAAATTCTACAATTGACTTAATCCACAAGAATATATCACTATTTTTTATGGGGACATTCACACACGGTTTAGTAACTTTCGAAATTTCTTTTGCCGTATAGCAGCCAAGATTTATTAAAAGTAGAAAATTTTACACCAGATATAATAAAGAAAATATGTATATGGTGGAAGTATATATATATATATATATATATATATATATATACATATATATATTTAGTTCAAAATATATACGTAGGTAGGTGTGAGTGAGAGCCTCTAAGGAGCTATATATATATGTAGACAGCAATTGCAAGTTTTTACAAGTGTATGTGCTAAGAAAAACCTTGGTTTCTTTTATCGAAGATTTTTGCAATATATAATTTTATTTTATTCCAATAAACACTTCACTTACATTAAATTGATAAACAATTTTTTTTATATAAATGTATATTTATATTATTTTAGAACTATATAAACTTTTCTGTACACACACTGAAAAATTCTCCACTTCACATTATAGCATTCGCCATATTTGATTTTCATGTATTCGTCAAGTGTTGGTACAAAATGTTGCCACATAAAATTAAAAATATTTTTGGTTCAATAAAAACCATGATAAAGCATTCAAGCCAGATATACATTTTTTACATTTTTCGTTTTGCCTTTGATAGCTGTCAAAATTAGTTTAATTCTTGTGCAGCCATTGTTTTCATGCTCAAAATACATAAAGTGTAAGTATATAACCGGATCTGCCTTGAACTTCCTCTTATATATTTGACACATTTTATAAGAAGATGATGTCTTGCAATTCAGTGTTTGTTGTATGGAGGACTTTACCGCTTATAATTCCGCCATGGAAACACAATCAGAAAATTTTTTGAGCTTTACCACATCAAAAAACAGAGTTGTATTTATTAGTTTTTTATTTATTTAATGCCATAAGAAATGTCTACTTACACTCTTGTAAGAAATATCTATATTAATCCACATCTACTTCTCTTATAAAAAGGTTTTATATTAAAAAAAAGTATTTCTGACATCTTATTTTTTTATACTGCATATTTTTGTTTGAAAGCTAACAGATCAATAAGACTGGGACCAGACATGGCAATTTTAGTAGATCAATTTTTGATATGGAGAGAGAGACGAAAGACACATCGAAAGGAGTACAGCTTGCTCAAACTCCGTAACTCTCTTCTGTTTTCTATTCGTATTTTTAAAGTTTAAAAAAAAGAAGACTAGTAGCTTGAATGCAGAATGAATAAGTCTAAAATTGCCGGAACAAAATTGCTATGTGTAGACACAGCCACAAATATAATGCTGAGTATACACTTAGAAACATGTTCCGCAAATATGACATGTTTCGTTCCGTAGTGTGTATTATAGCATGTTCACACGACGAGTTTCAATGCTGGTTTCGCTGTCTGAACCTCGATTGTGAAAATTTGCGTTCAGACGACACATAATGAGTTTCATTTGACAGTTGCTTTGTTTTGTTTTTTGTTGTTTCGCATTTGCCCACGTTTGTTTTTTAGTTTTGAAATGGATAAAAAAGGTAAATTTTAATATATAAATATATGTATTTTTAGAAAAAATAATAATTTATAAAAAATTTATTTATTATTTCAAATAATTTAATATGTTGTGTTATTTATTATGTTTATTTTTATATTTAAGCAATTTAACACTCTTTCCTTTGTTTCTTACTAATACATTGAAATGCTTGCAAAACAATAATATTTCTTTGTTTACAATTTGTTTTGTTGGACAGCTAGTTAAGATAAACTAGCGATAGAAACTAGGGATGATACTAAATTTTCATGGTTTCGGCAAGAGTTTCAAAATGAAACCTGCAGATTCGCTCACTTAATTTTGTATGGCGAATCTTCCTGTTTCATTCGAGATTGGGATGTGAACCCTCGAAAGAGAGCGAACCTTGTCTCGTCTGAACATACTATTAGTGTTTATAGTTTATTTTCGTGTTCCCTTCGAAGTTTCCAAAATATCAAATTTTTTTTTTTGATATTTTCAGTGTGCATTGATGTTGTTTCCATAGTCTGTATCGTTGTTTACTGAAATGAGAGTTGGGTAAGTTTTATTAATTTATATAAAAATTTACCAGAATTATGGAATGTGAAAAGTGACAATTACATAAATAAAAGTATATATTTTTTCAAATGTGCTTCACCCGTGATGTTCATGTTATAATACAAAATGCAGAACAGATGTTGCATTTGTGGTTTACTTGTTGGTTCCAGAGTGTGTATCAAACAATGGAACCTGAGCGAAAAAGGCATTCCGTAAACATGTTTACAAGTGTGTACTCAACATAACACACAGTGGCAATTTTAAGAGACTTAAGAAGAAATTGAGCAACTAAAATTGCCATGTCTGGTCCTGGTCTATGCTTGGCAATACGTTATGTAAAATGATTCTACGATATAATTAAATCAGTGATGGCAGAAGCGTAATCGAATTTTTTTGCTTTCCTTATTTGTTTCTATGCACAGGTCTAACGTTTTTAATACAAAAGAATAAATTTTCTAAATATAATATTATTTAGCAATTTATTCTACTGCTAGTATATGAAATAAAATCCTCTACATATTATAAGGCTACCACACTACAAGTACACTTTTGCTGTCAAGTGTCAATTATTTGACATTTATTGTGAACAGTAACTGGCGTCTTGGGTTTTTTCTTCGTGCACTATTTGAAGAGACTAATACATAAATTTTTATGAAAAATAAAGTATATAAAATGAAAGAAATATATATTTAAAAAGATAGTATAAAATCTAAAAATAACGATATATTGATTAGGAAATTGCTTATGAAGTTTTTAATGTGTAAGTAATTATTGAGAAAATATTTCCGTGACTATATCGCATAGAAACATAATTATGTATGGCTATATGTACAGGTGCGGTCAAAACAATAGCCAACCATAGTGAAAGTTAATTGCAAATTCTTTTACTATATATAAATATCTATTTAGTTTAAACCAAAGATGTATTCACAAATCTTTTTTTCGACGTAGTGCTATAATAGAAAGTATATAATATGTGGAATATAATAATAAATAAATATTGTGCAAGTGTTGATGAACATGGAGAAAATCTTATGAAAAATCGATAATATACAACGATGAGTACACTCTAAATACATATGTTTATATGTATGTTATATGCAGGGACAAACTTTTGTGTTCATACTTTGAACATTTGTGTGAATGAACATATGTATGTATATAAATATATGTATAAATCTATATGTTTATTCATTCCTTTATAGTAGATATTAATATACTTATATGAATGCACATACAGCGTAGAATGTACGCTGAAAGTGTAAAACATTTTTGTGCTACGGTGGTAAATTTAGCTCGTTGTATCGCTCGTTTTTTACTAGTGCTTGTTCTTTAATATCATCTTGCAACATTTGACGTTTTACGCCCAAATTTTCATTTCATATTATACATAGACTACAAACAATTACCATTTATAAATGCATTTTACAAAAATTGCATTGAACAACAATATCACTAGAAGTAGATATAACGATTTGTGTAACGGTAACACAAAATAAGCCAAATTCACATTTTTAAAACCATAAATAAGTAAGCATACGAATCTGAATAATGAATATATCGTTACCCGGCCAGAAACTTTCAAGTGAATACAGCTTTTGTATAATTTTATCTAATGTACATACTACATATATATATATATTTTCAGACGGCAACTACATTCGTAAAATTACGTGGTGTGGCAACAGAGATAAATAATTAAAGAGTGGTTCAAAGGAACCAATTGAGCAAAGATTAACTACATTACAGGCACAATGGAGTCTGCAGTATGCATTCCTGATGAAGCTGATTTTGATGGTCAAAATGCACCTTTGCAGGAATATGGGCAGTATACGACAGTATACCCTAATGCTCCCTTATATGCAACTAAAGGTCCTGCAGGTATGACCGTAAATCGTATGGGTTCTCAATGCTCATACCGCACCGATCATCCATCTGCAAAGGTACTTGGTTCTCAGAGTAATTTAACAAGCTCTATGCAGGAGTTGAACGCAGCTGTGGGCGTACCAACTGATCAAAGCGCCATGATGGCCACAAACTTGCGTTATTTGCAACCATCACAGTATGAAGAAATGTCAGAGTACGGCATTAATCCGGTTATTCCATTTCCGACAGAATCGCAGTATGGTGAAGATACTCCAGTAGCATACGGCTACGTTTCGGAAGCCAATTACGTAATGCCTTCGGTAAGTGCCAAACAAAATGCATATGTGTCTCGGCCACCTATGTTTGATGATAATAGAAATGGAGCCGAAGTAGCTAGCGCTATGGGTTTGCAGCAACATGGCTTTGAAGATGCCCACGACTTTCAAAATAAAATGTCACAGCTTACGATTAGTTCATTTGGTGTCGTATCTCAACACATGCGCAATGGTGGCAAAGATGATATAGTCGAAGGTTCTTGCAGCGATATTTGCTCTACAATGCGGTGGCGTGATCCAAATTTATCGGAGGTTATTAGTTTCTTGAATAATCCAAACAATGCAATTAAAGCTAATGCTGCCGCCTATTTGCAACATTTGTGTTACATGGATGATCCCATTAAACAACGAACACGTATTTTAGGTGGTATACCACCACTTATAAGGCTATTGTCATATGAAGCACCGGAAATTTATAAGTAATTATTAATTCGAAAAATTATATTCCTTAATTATTCCTCTTTTATTATATTTTGCTTTCATTCAGAAATGCTTGCGGTGCTTTACGGAATTTATCTTATGGGCGTCAAAATGACGAAAATAAACGTGAAATAAAAAACGCTAGTGGTTTAGCTGCATTGGTCAATTTGCTGTGCCGCACACAAGAATCTGAAGTGAGAGAGTTGGTAACGGGAGTTTTGTGGAATATGTCTTCATGTGAGGACATTAAACGTTTCATAATTGATGAGTGCTTATCAGCTGTTGTAAGTAATATAATTCATCCACATTCCGGCTGGGATTCAGTATGTCCTGGCGAAACTTGCTTCTCTACAGTATTCCGCAATGCGTCGGGCGTTTTAAGGAATGTTAGCTCAGCTGGCGAATATGCTAGAACACAATTACGAAATTGTGAACACTTAGTAGAATGTTTACTGTATGTGGTGCGTCAAGCGATCGAGAAGAATAACATTAGTAATAAAACCGTTGAAAATTGTGTATGTATTTTACGCAATCTATCGTATCGTTGTCAAGAGGTAGAGGATCCCAATTATGACAAACAACCAATATCAGTTCCCACTAGAGCATTATCTTCGACTAAAGGTAACGAGACAGATTGACAAATAAAAATAAAATAATTTATTTTAATAAATTTCCTTGCTGCAGGTGAAAATCTTGGCTGCTTTGGTACTAGCAAAAAGAAAAAAGCTCAGGCTCAAGCTCTTATAGAACAACAAATCGAAAACAGTGGAGGAGCACAGTCTGGATCGGCAAAAAATACATCGGATTCTTCGAATCGAGGGCCTCTAAAAGGATATGAACATTTGTGGCAACCCGAAGTAGTGCAATATTATTTGGCTCTGTTACAGAGCTGTTCCAATCCAGAGACCCTAGAAGCAGCAGCAGGTGCAATACAAAATTTATCTGCATGTTATTGGCAACCAAGCATAGATATAAGAGCTGCAGTACGTAAAGAAAAAGGTCTCCCAATTCTGGTAGAGTTGCTGCGCATGGAGGTTGATAGAGTTGTGTGTGCAGTTGCAACGGCCCTACGTAATTTGGCTATAGATCAGCGAAACAAGGAGCTAATTGGGAAATATGCAATGCGAGATCTAGTACAGAAGCTGCCATCCGGAAATCCCCAACACGATCAAAATACCTCCGATGACACCATTACAGCAGTGCTAGCCACCATAAATGAGGTTATTAAGAAAAATGCAGAATTTTCGAGGTCCCTTTTGGATGCAGGTGGTGTTGAAAGGCTTATGAATATTACAAATCATCGCCAGAAATACACATCTTGTGTTAATAAATTTGCTAGTCAGGTCTTGTTTACAATGTGGCAGCATCATGAGTTACGAGATGTTTACAAGAAACACGGTTGGAAAGAGCAAGATTTCCTAACAAAGTTCATAGATTCGCACAGTGCATCTGCCCATTCTCCCAATAACTCGAATAGTACATTAAACAGACCTATGGCTTCACAGGGACGTACACGTTACGAAGATCGAACTATACAGAGGGGTACTAATAGTTCAAACCGAAGCAAAGACCAGGAGCAACAATCTCAGCAGCAACAACAACAAAGAACATGCCAAGATCCTCAAATGCTAAGACAAATGGTATTATTATAAACTTGCAATAGACTTCTGACAAATTAAAAGTTAAATTATAAATATAACGCTTACATTTTATAGGTAGACGAGTTTTCATTAAATGGTGTAGTGGACGACACTTACCAACGGCCTTCTGCATACTCTTCAGCAGTACCTTTGTATATACCCAGCAGCGATAGTGCCCGGAATCCGCCTAACTAAATCACATAAATAGACACCTTAACCCATCACATTTATTTGTAAATATAAATTATTACATATAGCAGGAAAATCAGAAAAAAACAAAACAATTTTACTTTTAAAGTGCGCACATATGCGGCAACATCATCATATACATAAAGTATAAAGAAATAAATGAGATAAACGCTTTCAAAGTAATGATAGTTCAGCAATTTAAAACATTTGTCAAATTTTATTAAATACAAACACACACACACACACACACACACACACAAATAATATAAAATAAATTTATTTATATTGCATAATACAGTTGAATTGCAATAAGTTAAGAAAGAAAAAACAAAATAAAAAAATAAGTACAGGCACTGATGAACAAGCCGCCGTATCCCAAAAATAAAAGTAAAAAGCAAAGAAAAACATTACTATTGCATTTAATAAAACACCCATTAATTCTAAAAAGAACAACAAAACTTTTATTTTTGAAATTATTTTTCCACAAGTCACTCCATTCACAACCCACTCATTTTAATTCATAATAGTGTGGAGCTATTTCTGTCAGCCATTCTTCTTTGATAACAGATACCTTAGACATGTAGGTTTTATTTTTGTCATATAATTCGCAATAAGTAACGTACTTTGGTTGTGTTTGACAATAAATTGAAGAATCGCGATCAATGTAGAGATCAGATTTGCAACGCAAACCTTTATAAACCCCAGAGTCGTGTAAATATGCTACATTCATGAAATAACTTGAAATGATGCATTTTAAAATTTGTTCAACATTACCAAGACATGATTTCAAAGAAATTTTGTACTTGTTAATTAATAACTTGGCAAAATAGTTACGCATATTATGTGCCCAAATTAAACCGCGATAATTTAAAAAGTACTTACGGCAAAATTCTTTACTTTTATCGTTCCCTATAAATGCTGTATAGATGTTTAACAATGTTATCAAATCGCCTTCAGCTGCTTCAAACGTTCGTTTAGCAACTTGTTTATGATTATAAGCCGTATGATTAGTGGTACTAATAAATGGTAAATCCACCTGCATCATCACCACTATAGTTAAAATTTCTTCAGAACATTGGAATTCAATTGAATTAAATAGAGCTTTGCTAAGATGTGGAGAGAATGGTATGTCAGACATAAAAAATCCCACTGGATCGGTCAGTTCTCCTTTATCGTCTAAAGCGCCTGAAACAGTTTCAATATTATAAATATCGAAATCTAAAATGCAAAATAACGTAACATCACTTTTTATAAGTTTACAGGAGAAGCAAAAACTTTATAGTAATATGGAACCTATTCAACAATTCAAAATGAATTTTGAATTTTTTGATGATACGCTGTTTTGCATTTTATATTATATTTTAAAGTATTTTTGATCTTAACTAGGCCGCTTATTCAGTTTGTTATATTACCTAAAGCATATAAGGTTTCCAAAGCTGCTAGAACATTTTTAGCGGGTGGAGGTGATGGAAAATCAAATCGTAAAATGTTATCGACTGCTAAAGTCTTCAAATATAAAATGACGGAACACACATTTGTCCTGCGCATTTTTGCAACTGATGTTTCTGGTAAGTCGTCAAAGTCATTTTTAGTATATAAACGAAAAATATAGACTTTACGATACTTATTTCCCCAATTTGAACGAGTTTCTGCTTCACATTTACTCACTGGTACAATGACTTTATGTGTTTTGTTAGTATCTGCTTGGAACCAATTCATCTGTATAAAACCGCAATCAATTACTGTAAGAATTTCAGACAATATTCTTATTTTTACACATGAATTGGTGTTTTTTTATATATATTTCGTATGTAAGTTCTATATTAAAGCTAAAAAGAAAGGTATATTAAGTATTCCAGCTCCATATTTCGAATCGAATTAAAATGTGGAAATGATTTACTTATTTAGTGTAACAGATCAGCTGTTAGTACAATTTTCAACTTTCAAATAAAATATTTGGATTCGGAATATAGAACAGAACTGATAAGCATATTTATACAACATAGAGTATGTATAAAATAGTTTTTCAGTTAATAAGCATTTAGTAAAATTATATTTATAAAAATAGGTATTTACAATGATAAACATATATTTATATTTACCATAATTAATTTGATCCTGGATAACTGAATCCTGATCTAACTCCTGGGTAAATATAACATTACGCTTACCAGACGTTTTAGGAAAAATTATACACCCTCTTTCTTTGTTCAGATTTGAAAATTTAAAATAATTAATATTTTTAATATGATCCATATTAATATAATTCTTTAACAATTCAATAGCTCCATTAATTTCATCGTCATCGACTAAATAAACAATTATATCACCATCAAGGGGATATTTTTGATGTATGTTTCTAATAGTCTCAACCGATTGTTTTATATAATCCGCACATGGAGATTTAAGATAAAATATGGAATGTTTTATTTGTAGATCATCGACTGATAGAACTGTACATATTAGTCGTTGCTGTTTATTATGACAATTTTGTCTATTGAAATATTCAACAAAAATATTTGCATCTCTTGTGTTACACCCCAGTATCAGTTTCAATGTTGAACGTTTTCGCAGGATCTTTTTTAGCAAAGCTAAAGCAGTATCGGTTAAAACATTACGACTGTGTACATCATGTACTATAATAATGCCATAATTTGACAGTAGCGGATCCAAAAATAACTCTTTCAATAGTTCTTCGTTTGTTATATACTGTATAAAATATAATGTTTAAAAAAAGATTAAGTAATAATTATTTAGTATTTTTGTAATACCACAATTTTAAATAACTTACATTGATGTTGCCAAAATCCAATTGTATATCGGATGCAGCAAACTTTTTAATTTCTGTTTCATGTTTTTGTTCTACTACTGCTATAATACCTTTTCGACACCAACCCAATTTCTCTAAGTACTAAAAGGAACAATTACTTACATACATATTTGTAAACTAAAATAAATTGGATAAATATCTTCCAACTAGAAAAAAAAAAACATTATCGAAATATCATTTTCTCTCTTACATACCAAATATAAATTTACGTAAAATATTAGATATATTTCAAATATCCACTTTAACTTAAGTAATGAAAGTTCTTTACTGCAAAAAAATCTATCAGTATTTTGCTGCTGAGTCTACTGAGCATTTTAATAAATACATATACGAGTGCATACACACACTGTTTATGCAAAGATTTCAATAATTATGACACACATTTTTCTCTTCACATTTGAGAAACATTTTTAATAAAACTGAAGGAAATGAATAAAATAAAAACAGAAATACATACATACATACATAATAATTATAATAGTTATATCAATAATAATAATAATAGTAATTTGTTGAAATACGAATACAAAATAATAATGCCTAGAGTATTCATCAAAATGATGTTACATTGGTGCTGCTGTCACTACCAGTATTGAAAATAAAGTTATGTGCTTCTAACAAATGCATTTCCGTAATACATATGCATATGAGTAGTATTACATAGCCTGTATATTGTATGGATTTAAGGAATTCCCACAATTTGTCACAGAATACACTAAGCAATACACCATGCAAGAGCGAGTGTACATTGACAATACGCCATAGCCAAGCAACACAGAAAAACCATGTAGACTTGAATATAATTTGTTGGCGGGAGATTTGCAGCGGTGTAACATCATTTCTTTCAAGCATATCTTGATAGACCGCTATATAACGATTCCATGCTGTAGAGCTAAGAAGTAGCTGACCCGTAAAGCTGATAACTTTTTTCGCCACCTTAGTTGTTGTGGGCTTTAATTTGGTTTTTGTTGAAACATCCGAAACTCGAGTATCGACCATAGGTAGCTGCAGGTAGCCTCGTCGCGGTGGATTACTTTTTATATAGAAAAATATGCCTAAAATGAAAGCGATGCAGCCCAATCCATCACATATTCCATCTACATAGTAGCCAGTTGTTCCCACCTCGGATCGTTCACCACGTATGTTCTTCTTTGTGCGCGCCACATGACCGTCTAGATCATCTAGAAATGTACGAAACTGAAACATTACTACTCCTAGCCTTCTATATCCCAAGCTATCCGACGACACTAGTTTTCCGGCCACACACGCTACACCCACATGAAAAAATGATATCATATTTGCTGTGATGAATGTCGAACGAGAAAATCCAATAACATTATCAAAAACGGCAGCAAGCGGCGCAAATACGTAATGATTAGTGTGATCCAAAAATATTGCTTTTACTGTGACGTGACACAAGGGATTGAGGTCACAAGTTATCCATGTTTTTGATTCGTACTTTATTGCACTATGCAGAGGTATATCGGTGGCGGAGGCGGCAGCAATGGCATTATTGGTAGCTATTGTGGTTACATTGAAATGATAATTTCTTTCTATATAATAATTTTGTATGCGCAGGTACAACTGGACATCCATATAAATGTAGTAAATAATCAAGGCTATTAGCAGCCCCAATAAGAGTTTACTTATTTGACTACTCGGACCCACCATGTTTGCTATTAAAACTTGTAGCCCACTCGTTTGTATTCAGTTTTATTAAATAAACTCAATTTGAACAATAATAGGTAGTTCTAATGATGCTATATGGCAATAAAATTGTTTGTATTGTAATCTGAAATTATAAAGAAAAATAATAGATATATTTTATACATACATATATGCATATATGTACGTGTATATGACCATTTAATTCCTTACATACAGGTATTTACCCCATCAAGCAAAAAAAAAAACTTTGTAATGCTTTTTTTTATTGAAATATTGAAGCGGAATTCGATAATGTCTTTTTCTAGTTGAACGATACTCCCCACATATGTATCAAGGTAGTAACAAGGGTAAAGATACATATCGTTCACCGAAATCAAAAAAATACCGAAATCAAAACTTGCATTTTATGAAAAATACGCCAATATATCAAAGCAAAAACAAATTGGAAAATATGGGTTTCCACGAAAAATGTTACTTATTTTTTATACCCTTCATGTTGCTGTGGAAATTCAGACCGATCGGTCCATAAATGACAGAGCGAATACCTCTATTTTTTGATAAATTTTCCGAGTGGGGTTTTTTAAAGCATATTTTGTCTAAAATACAAAACGGACAAAAACGTGGTAGGCAGTTTTATCAGAAATGACAGACGTAATATCTGTGCAAAAAATCAAAACAATCGGTTAACAAATGGCCGAGAAAAATCAAAAATACCACAGAAATTTTAGTTTTTAATTTTTTATTAATTTCTGTTGTTTTTTTTTTTTAAATTTAAATTTTCAAGATCAACATGTGCGAAATGTGTGTGCAAACACTTGTATTAACGAAATCAAGCATACAGATTCCTAATATGTGTGTGGACACACACGATACCAGCCAATCGGTTTTATACAAACGTGTGTAAGTATTGTATTTTGTTTATTTATTGAAAGTTGAGAAAGCTTAAGATGTTCTATTTAAAACGTGTTATTGAGTAGCCTTGAGAAATCTTGTTCTTAAAAGTAAAGATCCCAGAACTGATTTTTTCTCGTTAATTTTTATTTTTAACTGAAATTAATTATTTATTTAAGGATTAACAAAATATGTGAATTCAAAGAAAATTATTTTAATCAATATTTATCTTTTCATTAAAATTTTTTTTGGAATCTTTAAGAACAATGTTTAAAATTAAAAATATGACTATATGACGACTACATTGAAGGATATATAAGACTCGGCACAGCCGAATTTAATATTCTATCACCTATAGTTTTTTTTTTAATTTTTGGTGCAAAATTACAAATTTTTTATTGAATCTATAAAATCTTTGAAGGCACATAATTCGGAAAATGCCAAATAAATAATAATATCTTCGATAAAGTAGATTTCTTCCAAGGTCTATTTATTTTCGCAGAATTCATGAAACGGAACTTGTACGTTTTCACAGCGACGTTGCTAAATGCGTTTGTCTTTCAATGCAATATTTAAGAAAATTATAGTTATAAGCTAGCAGAGGCAAATAAAAGCTTTTGCTTTGATCTTTAGGTATTTGCCTACGGATGACGATAAACAAACTGTTCAGCAAGCATTGGCGTAACAAAAAAAAAAAAGTTACAATATAAAAAAATTGAGTAAAGCAATATTGAATTTACGGCTTTTTCAATTTCAAGTGTCGACATGTATATATATTGGGGTTCCGTGTAATAGCTTTAATTACCTGAGGCAATTCAAGACTCCGTATGCAATATTCTCTAGCCAATATAGTTATCTGATGTTTTTCAATACAGAATGCAATATTATTTTTTGTGTTAGTTTCATTAGAGAAATTCGGAGAGTTTTGCATTATATTGGGATAAATGGGGAATAAATCGTCTCTGCCATCTGCAATTGTTACGTTATCTTTACTATAACAGTTAAGTTCAATAAAAGAAGTATTTTTTCGATCATTCTACATGGATTTAAATATGTATGCATGTATTACGTACTAGACATCTGCTCAAATGTATTTGCGTAGTACTTTGTACTCTGCAGCAAGTGCATGCATTTGCATATACAAACATAAATGAGTTCACATTTCAGGAGCAACAAAGTTCACGAATGACTACTCTTATTTAATTTTGGCAAATGTATTTACAAATACAAAAAAAGTTATTTGTTGCAGATGTCTAGTACGTACATATGCAGGTTTACGTCATATTGTTTAATGGAGGATTTTTCACCTCAACAGCTGTGAAAAATTGTTTTCAGAAAATATTTATTTATATTTTTCATTCAGACTTTGTTCAAATCTTTATCAACTTACTTTCCAAATGGAAATATTTTCTTAATTACATACATAAATACACGTGTAGTTTAAATGCGTATAAAAATACCTGGCTCCAGAAACTGCACACTGTCCCGAACAGAGGAATTCATACTGTTACTTCAATAGCATGCGAAAGCTTAAGAATTTTATTGCAAATTGTCCAACGTAAACACACTAAATTGTTTCGCACCAAATTAATAGGTTTATGAAACAAATTCAGAAATAATACAATTGATTGTCACATACGTAAATAAGCGCAATGTAATATACTTTCTAGTTTTTGACGGTTGCTTTATATTAATATTTTTTTTTACATAATTTCAGAGAAATAAAATTAATTAAATATGTATGAATATACACTCCGTAACTATATACAAGCTTTTTTTTATAAATTTTACATATATATAAATGAAACTAGGGTACCCTGTGATAACTGTATCGACAAGTTACCAGACTAACCTTTTTTTTGCAAGTACATAAGCCACTCTTTAATTTAATTTTACGCTTCAACTTCATGGTGAAATTATAATTTTACCATATAGTGGTATCGGAGTGCATCCCGATAATCATAACAAAAGCGAATTTATTTTCTATCAAGTTGTCAAAATTGTTTAAGAATTTTTTTTGAAATTCTTTATGTAAATTTTTATTTATATAAACAATGTAATAAAATTAAATATTATG
Source organism: Thelaira solivaga (assembly GCA_947397855.1). Lineage (NCBI taxonomy): Eukaryota > Metazoa > Arthropoda > Insecta > Diptera > Tachinidae > Thelaira > Thelaira solivaga. The sequence continues at coordinate 46,389,339 of OX377614.1, forward strand.
TACTTCACGATTGAGAAATCATCATTAAAATTAATTCTGCCTTTATTATGGTTTACAATATAACTCAGTTGAGTTAAAATCAAAAGAACTCAACCTTTTTTTGGTATTATAAATATTTATATTACAACTAATTTGAGTTGAAATTGCCTTAACGCTGCCAGCCTAAAAATTGAGGATTTGACAGTTATCAACAAAAAATAATCAGGGCTGCAATAGAAAACAAGTCGGTTTTGCTAATTGCCGGTTTTGCAAACCAATATTGGTTTCATTTGGTGTCATGAGACCAAGTCGTTTTTGTTATTTTCGAAGAGAAATAAAACCGATGTTCGAATCAGTTGTTCTATACATTAGTTTATTTGTATGAAATTGTTTATGTAAATGCTTGATAACAATTTTGATACTAGGGCTTGAAGTCAGAAATTTAGTAAGAATGTAAGCACTAAGCAACCAGAGATGAAACTTTTGAGGTTAGAATTTTGAAAAACTCAGCTTTTTATTTTGAGTTTGTATAAAAGAGACAGATATAGTGTTTTAATATTACGAATAAGAGAAAATAAGCAAAATGAAAAATTTTTTGTTTTAAAAAACATTAATTAAAAAGTTATTTCCGTAATGAAAATACACATGCCGGAGATTCTTATATATACGTTTATTGTTATGAAGTATGGAATTTAATGTAAAAGTGATAACAAACACAAATTTTCATGTTTTAAAATTCATGTTTACGAAATGTAAATAATGAAAGTGTAAATTTTTTAGAAATACCTGAGCAAAACAAAATAAAAATTTTGAGTTCGTGCAAAAAAGACAAAAAGAAAATGTATACTATATCTGCACTCTGACACCTCTGGTTGCTCGGTGATGTAAGTAAATTAATATTAATTCTACAAAAATAAATTTTTATGCATAATTTTGCTTATTCTCTAACAAAAAAAAAATATCACTTAAAATTTAACAATTATGAAGTTTATACAAAAATATCCAGACATTGCGAAGGGATTTACAAAAGAAGATAATGCTATGTAATATATTTTTATATTGGCCTTTGTGGCTTTATATTACGTTTTTATTTATTTATTTAGTAAAGTCTATGGACAATATCCTTACAGACTATATTACAATATTTATAATATTATTATTTACAATATTAAATACTATAGAACTAATTACATTAGAACAATTATTCGATTCAAATAGCTATATTTAATCAAAGTATAGGGATACTACATTAAAACAATTAACGGTTTAAATGGGCTATTATATTGCGTTTTATGACATTAATATTTAAATTACAATCGATATACAAAGACATCTCATTAAAACAAAAACATAATTTTCTGAACGGATCTGCCATAGCAAAGCTTGTGCGAAATGTGACCGTAGGGAACGTTGTGGAACATTATTAAATAAATTACTTAACAAAAATTCTGAATAGGTACTTCCATTAATTAAATTCATCACAAAAGAGACATTCTGCATACTTCTTCGACATTTAAGAGTTAATAGATTAATCTCTGCTAGTCTTATTGTGTATGAGGGAAGTGTATACTTGTCTCAAACAGAACATCAAAAATTGTTTTTGGGCCGATTCGATGCGTTAATATGAACGTTATAGTACGGATACCAAATGACTGAACCGTACTCCAAGATTGGTTTAACAAGTGCCTCATACAAATGTTTGGTAGTGAATGGATTATTGAATTCCTTTGCCCATCGTTTTAAAAAAGTCAATATGCTGCGTGCTTTGTTAACAGTCAACGTAATATGTTGAATAAAGCTTAAGCCTGAATCCACTAATATTCCCAAATCCAAAAACGAGTTTAAGAGTTCCAAATTGTGTTCATCCAGGGTATAGTAGCATACTGCACCGTTACGTCTAGTAAATTGCATATGTTCGCATTTATTTTAATTTAATTTCATCAAATTTAAATTGCATCAGGTGCAGACATTATTTAAGTCACCCTGCAGTAAATTGTGATCAGTTCTGCAGTGCTATTAAATATTTTAACATCATTCACGTACATTAAAATATTACAATGTCTGATTGCCTCAGGCTAATCGTTAATAAAGATCAAAAATAGAATAGGGCCAAGATGGCTACCTTGCGCAACACCAGAACTGACTACAGTTTTTCTAGACACAGAAGTTTTAAACTTAAGACATTGAGTCCGATTTAACAAATACGATTTAATCCAGCAGATGTATTTTGAACTGAAACAAATTTTATCTAGTTTCAGTAATAGAAGATTATGGTTTACTTTGTCAAACGCTTTATTGAAGTCAGTGTAAATAACATCAGTGTGATGTCCGTTATTGAAGGCACTATTGATCCACGTATTTAATTCAAGAATATTTGTCATTGATGAAAATCCTTTTGCGAAATCCATGTTGGGCAGGAGTGATTAACGATAATACTTGATGTATAAGATAATTAGTAGTAAATTTTTCAAAAAGTTTAGGTATAGCACTAAGTTTAGCTATACCTCTGTAGTTAGTAATAAGCATTTCTTTTTTGCCAGATTTGAACAACGGAGTTATGCATGATTCTCTCCAGATCTTAGGAAAATAACCATACTAATTAACTGTATGTGGACCTTTTTAAATTATATATGTTCAGTTATTTTCGGCTATTTTTGGTCCTTACATTAACAAAAACAATAAGTAAAAAAACCAAGGTATTTTTTATAAATTTATTAATTTTTATTAAAATATCCAATATTTCGGCCAACTTTGTTGGTCATCCTCAGGGAAAATTGTTAAACTAAAATAACAACACAAAAAACCAATATAAAAACATTTCCTAAAAAATTTTTTTTAACTTAATAGATTACCTACCAACCGTCTTTAACAAATTTTGAGTGTCTACTAACTAAATAATATCGTTGTTATTATCTTACTCTGTTATTATGTTTGTTTATTAAATATCTGTAAATATGAGCGCAGTTATAATTAAGTCTTTTATTTGTTGGAGTATTTATAATGTGAATTGTCTCTTTTATAAATCTTTTTCCATAATTTTTCTCTTGTGTTAATATTCTCACATTATCGAAGTCAGTTTTATGGCCAGTTTTCAAACAGTGGGTTGCGAGGGCAGTTTTTTGTATTTTTGAATTATTCAAATTCAAATCAGATTTGTGAGCGTATATCCTCGTTTTTAATTTTGTTTTTGTAGTACCGACATATATTTTTCCGCACCTTCTCTTAGGTACGCCATCATCCTTAGCCTGAGAACGATTTCGCTTGGCGCTTTCCTCGGAAGCAGCTTGAGAAGTGCTGGGTACGGCATCCTTGATCTTAAGATACTCACCAACATAGCCTGGTACTTCATCCAATCCTCTGCATCAAGATGAACATTGCCTTCGAGTACCTTCTCTTTAGGGACTCCTGTTCCGTCTTGCGTTTTTTTCCCCTTGGGCTGACCTTCAGACTGGACGGCCGGCCCTCGGGATGTTCCAGAATTGTGTGCGGTCGGTGGGGTACTATGTCTGGTGCCCTCACCGTTCGAGAGGCCGATCAATGTCTCCTGACTGGAGGCAAGTAAATCGTCCTCTGAGGAAATGTCCCTTCCTCTGGTTGTTTTCTTGTTTGTTTTTTTATTTTTGAATTTGTCGCTCATTTTTGGTCCCACGAGTATGCACGTAAGGGGATGGACCATCCGCGCAGTGACAGCGTACGTGGACTAGACAAAAATATCCAACCGGCCGTGTCCTGGCACCGGAGGGGAGCTGTTAACAACTAGTCTTTTTTAACCACTGACTAGCCATTCAGGTCACCAACACAGCTGCCAACCACCTTGACCTTACAAGTGGCCCAAGGATATACCGCCCTGAGACGGTCGTCAAAGCCTCGTTTGCGAAAACAGGGAACACCAAGTCCTAAAAAGGACAGTGGGTGAGGTTGGCAGTAGCAGAGCAGTGGCTATGTATTCACATCACTTTCCCTTGCTCCCCACTGCAAATATATAATATGCAACAGAATATTTGTTCTTGAAGATATTGAAATGAAATTTGGTGTGGATGTGGATTTAATTTATCTCAATACGTATAGAAAAAATTTCAGATTTAGACAATTGGAATCCTGAAATTCCGAAAACATGCACTAAAATTCCAAAATTGGGATTTTTTGGAGTTTTGCCCATTCAGTCCACACTTACTTCTAGGGTCATAAAATATTTGCACGAACATGTACGTCCATGTCTTACAATATTGAAAAATTTGAATCAAATTTACCTTCATAATCATTCGCATAAAGATTACTTTTAGAATAATATAAAACTTGCATATGTTGCTCAAAAAAATTTTTTGTTATTAAAAAAAGAATAAAGATACTTTGTGGGAAATTGAGTCTTTCTTTAAATTTTGAAATTGAAAAACGATTATCTTCGGACTCAAAAAAGATTTTAGACCGAAACTTTTTGAGTGTACTTAATAATTTTATTGAATAGCTAACTTAAAAATTTTTAACAAATTTCCATAAAAATTGTGTCTAATATTTAAAAAAAAAACTGGAGCAGGGTCTTGGAAAATTTTCAGTGTTCAATTTTTAATTGCTTTTAGCTCGTTAACTATAAGTAATAAGTTATACATGCAAGCATGTTTTTATAGCTCTTCATAAGGTCTATAAGGCATTATAAAATTTTGCATATCCAATGAAAAACAAAAATTCAAAAAGTAAAATTTTATACATTTCGGACCAGTCGTTTACAAACGGCTGAATTATTTCCAAAATATTTTGATTCTGCCCCACTGTGCTATGGTCCTTAAAGTTTTGAAAACAATGACTGTAGCTGGACGCTAGGTATTTCACTCCCCGGATCTATGTATGCAAATAAATTTAGTTTAAGAAAAGCAATCAGCACAATGATCAAAAAAGTGTATATACGTTAAAAAACTATAAAAATAAATACATTTTGTATGGGATGGGATGAAAAAAGGTTTTTTTTATTGAATCTTTTATAAGAAAATTACAATAAGTATCCAAATCTGAAGTATAAAAAAGAAAAAACTTAAATAATTATTACCAACTAGTTGACCCGGCAAACGTTGTCTTGCCTTAATATTTTTATATATTCGATCTTCTTACACTAAGAAATCGTATTCATAGAGTAAAGAACCGTGCGAGACCGGGTAAAACAGGTAGTAGGCAAATAAGCCAGATACCGACTATAGCGCTACCTGCCGGGCGGATTTGTGACGTTAAACCTTCCAAGATTATACATATAAACCTTCCTCTTCAATCACTCTATCTATTAAAAAAAACCGCATCAAAATCCGTTGCGTAGTTTTAAAGATTTAAGCATACATAGGCATATATAAGGACAGAGAAAGCGACTTTGTTTTATTCTATGTAGTGATGATGTAATAACAAATTTCCTGTACTCAAATCTTAAGAATAAAAGAAAGAGACTACGTGTAAATAAAAAAGTTAAATGTCTCTTCTAACTAGGCGCAGGGTATCACTTCTCTTAAGCCTCCTGTGCCCCTCGAACGCCCCTAGCGAGGGCGTTTGGATGGGTCATCAGTTTGTGTACGTACTTAGTATAATATTTCCCAATTTCCTCCCGAACCGTTGGAATTTCTAAATCTCTGTGAATATTCTCATTTCTTATATACCAGGGGCGCAGACTATTGTTCGTAAAATATTCGACTGTCTTCTTTGTAACTTTTGGATGTTAGATGCACACGCAGTTCCCCAAAGCTGAATGCCATATGTCCAGATTGGTTTAATACTGGCTTTATATAATAGAAATTTATATTCCAAAGATAGAGATGAAAATGGACCTATGACCCACATTAGTCGAGCTGTTTTTAGTTTTATAGCTGAGATTTTGGCCTCAATGTGGCGTGACCATGTTAGGCGTCTGTCTAGATGGATTCCTAGATATTTAGTTTGGGTTTCTACCGGAACAATGACGTTATTTATTTTTATTGGCGGATAATTTGCCCTTCTTAGTGTGAATGTCACATGCGCACATTTGATGGATTTACTTTGATATTTCATTTATTTAGCCAACCTTCCAGCTCGTTTATATGAGCTTGTAAGTGCTCAGATGCAGTTCCTGGATCTTTGTTCACACGTAAAAAGGCCGTGTCATCAGCGAACGTTGACTTGATAATATTTCGATTTGTAGGCATATCGGATGTATAGACGATGTATGATAGTGGGCCAAGTATACTTCCTTTTGGAACGCCTGCAAAAATCTTCTTAACTGGAGAAAATACATTTTTTTGACCGTACCTTAAATGTTCTATCTGTCAAATAGCTTTTATTCAGCTTGTGGGTGTTTGTAGGGAGAAGTCGTGTTACTTTTGTAAGGAGACCGTCATGCCAAACTTTATCAATGAACAATGCTGAACAAAACAGCTTTTTCTTGAAGGACGACCTGATGGCAATAACAATTCTGTAAACCTGCTCTGTAGTTCCATGGCCAGCCCGGAAGGTGAACTGATACTCTGGAATAATATTTCGCTCTGCTAGATGGGGCGTTATTTTCTGGAGTAGGACCTTTTCGAACAGCTTTAATAGGTTTATATTACGTAATTTGAGTAGCGTCTTTACCAGGTTTTTGGATCATGACAATTTCTGAAATCTTCCAAAAGGGCGGGAAAACCCTCACTGGCGCGTAAAAACTTGTGCATCCACAATCGCATTTGGCATTAAAGAGCGGTTACAAAGTGTAGTTGGTTCACTAAACCAGAACCAGCTGTTTTTATCTTATTGTCAAAATTTTTTTCTTTTAATATATTCTGACAATAAAATAAAATTTTTGGAACCTCAAATAAAATATACAAACTTATAGTTTCAAGTTTCAAAAGTAGAATTATTATTTTTATTAAAATATAAGAAATTTGTATTATGTATTTTTCTAAAGAGTAGTTTTGTTGAACAAGTAACTATTAAGTCTAACAAAAATTATAATTTGAAAATTTTCCAAAATTGTGTTTATATATAAAACAAAAGAAATTGTTTATATTTTTTAAAAATTAGCTTTTTATATATTTAGGATCTTAACATCATTATTGGTAAAGAAGAGATTCGAATTTTGATATTTGAGGTAAAACGTTGTATTTTCCTTGAAAATAGTTTCAATAAATTAAAAAGAAAAAAATTTAAATATTATAAAATAAATTTCATAAATTTTATAAATAAATAAAAACAAGAAAAAGAAAGAAATTAAGATGTATTCTAATCCTTGTGCACCGGATAATTTAACAATATGTCCAAGCGGAAATGTTGATGGATTATCGTTTGAAAATAAACTAAATTTTGTTACATCGAAGGAGTCATTAGATGATATTCGGTTGTCTGAATCAAGATCAATTCAAGAATCCATTAATTCTAATACAACTATTATTTTGGAAGTAAATGATCTCCCAATATGTGAGCAAAACGGTATGGATTTTGAAAGTAATTGTCTGTCCGATGAAGAATTTCAAAGTGGAAAAAATAAACGAAAGAAACGTTCTTTTCAAGGCAATTTGAAAATAGATTTGTCTGATATTAGGCCCTGAAATGATTGTGGTGATTCTGTTAATCGAAATAATCGATTTTCCATACTGCGTAATTTAGATTTAGAACGAGAAAAATCAAAAAACACTACTAAAAATTACAATAAAAAGACAAATATTGTAGAAAATAATTTACAAAATAGAAATTCTTATTGTCCACCTATATTTCTTCAAAGTGTTAACATAAAATCGCTAATTGAACAATTAAATTCTGAAAATATTGAATTTAAAGTTAAAAACCAAAATAACTTTAAAAATAAATTGTTGCTCAAAGATGCATCAGTACACTCTGAAATGATGCATTTATTGAAAGAAAAAGAAATTGCCTCTTATTCATTTACTCCCAAGGAACTTAAACGTCAAAATATTATTTGCAGGAGTCTGTATTATAAATCAAATGAAAATGAAATAAAATTACATATTGATAAAGTTGTCCCTGATACTGATACTATACTAAAAAAATGGAATTGACACAGGTTTATTTTTAGTAACCCTTAAAGAGAATAGAAATCTAAAAGAAATTTTAGGTATAAAATTTTTAATGCATCAAATAATTTCTTGGGAACGTCCAAAGAAAAACACAACAATACCATAATGTTGGAGATGTCAACGTTGGGATCATTTTTAAAAAAATTGTAGTCGTCCGTTTGCATGTTTAAAATGTGATAAAAAAAACATAAGCCAGCAGAATGTTCTTTTATTTCTAATGGCGAAACATTACCTTTTTGTGTTAATTGTAACACAAATGGACATACGTCCAATTATAGGGGTTGCCCAACATATAAAACATTTATCTCAATGAAAGAAAAGAAAAAACGGAAAATAGAAGCTGCAGTCAATGTTGAAAAGGAATTATTTTCAAATAATATCGTGACTTCAGGTAGAACTTTTGCTGATATAGTTAATGGTGTTAGCGGAAACACAGAAGAAAATACTTTAAGAAAACCAGCAATAATTGAGCAGTTTTTGAAAATTGCTAACATGTTATGTAATCCAGAACCTATTTCTTTGGAAAATAAAATAAAACAATTTTTACAAAATTTTAAAAGTATGTCAAAGGACCAAGCTAGAAAAGAATGCTTGAATTTAATGAAGGATGTTAAAAATGTATATGGCCCGTAGATCAATAAACTTATTGACTTTTGTTGAAATACAAATAGTTTAAAATAAATTATAGCAATCGTTGTAACTTATGTATATATATTATAGCTTTTATAATATATATTTTTTTATTCTAAATTGAACATTCATACAATAAATACTTATTATACCAGAAGTCAATAGGTTATGGGCGAAAATAAGGAATTGGCAAACGGTATACCACAATTTAATGGTTGTGGGTATGATAATTGGCAATTTAGAGTCAAGATTCATTTAGACTCTCTAAACATTTTGGACGTTCTAACCGATGATCCACCAGAAGAAGCCAATGCGAAGGCAGAATTTTTAAAACGAGACAAGAAGGTTAAAGATCGTTTAGTAAGTTATATACATGCTGATTGTTTGACTTATGTTCGAGATAAGCAAACTGCAAAAGAAATGTGGAAGAGTTTGGAGCTGGCATTTGCTCAGAAGTCGTTAGTGAACCAGTTATTACTTAGACGGCAGCTGGTAACTCTACGTATGAAGCCTGGAGATTCAATAAAAATTCATTTGGAACTTTTTGAAAATATAATTAGACAATTGAAATTGTCTGGAGCAAATGTAGAAGATGCTGATTTAATAACTCAAATTTTTTCTTTCTCTACCTGAAAAATTTGATCCTTTGGTGACAGCATTACAAAATCTAGATGATAGCAAATTAACAATTAGCTTTGTTAAAGAACGACTGATTGCTGAAGAAATTAAACTAAATAATCGGGCTGACACAGAATCTGGCGAAAAGATTGCATTTTCAAGTAAGAAGTATTTTAAAAAGAAGTTTAATGGTAAGTGCTACAAATGTAACAAGTTTGGACATCAAGCTAAAGATTGTAAGAGCCGTGAAGCTTGTGTATCAGATAAAAAGTTTTGCTTTATGACTGGATGCAATTCTAATAAACGTAGTGAAAGTTCAAAGATACGTTTCATATTAGATTCAGGTGCTAGCGACCATCTCGTAAATGAGGTTTGGTATATTTCCGAGCTCAACAAACTAAAGGTTCCTTTTGAAATAAATATTGCCAAGGATAATATATCAGTAAAAGCTGAATCGATAGGAAAAATACATTGTAGAACAGATTCTGGTTATGATATAACAATGAAGGATGTTTTGTATGCACCAGAAATACGAGATAATCTTATGTCAGTTCGAAAATTAGCTAGTGCTGGGGCTGAGGTAAAATTTGTTGGTAATCGAGCATTAATTATTAAAGGCAAAGAAGTACTAGGTACCGCTTACATGCATGGTAACTTGTATGAAATTGAAGTTTTTATTGGAAAGAGTTGTGCTTTTGTGAGTAATAAGAATGACGTAAATTTATGGCATCGTCGTCTTGGTCACATTGGAAAGCTAGGATTAAATTCTCTAATGAAAAGCAACTTGGTTCCAAAATTAAATAACATAGAAAATGATTATTTTTGTGATATATGCATTAAAGCAAAGCATGCTCGAGATCCCTTTGATGGCACTCGAAATAGAGCTACTCGAATGTTACAAAGAATACATTCTGATGTGTGTGGTCCTATAGATCCAATTGCTTTAGATGGATCTCGTTATATTGTAACATTTATTGATGATTTTAGTCATTTTACAATGATTTATTTGGTACAGAAAAAGTCGCAAGTATTTAATGTTTTTAAAGAATATGAGGCAATGGTGACAGCAATGTTTGGTTCAAAAATCTCTAAAGTTACTACTGATCAGGGTCGTGAATATATATCCAACGAACAATGTGAATGGTATAAGCAAAAAGGTATTGAAATCGAGTCCACAATTGCATATAGTCCTCAACAAAATGGAGTTGCAGAGCGATTTAATCGCACATTAATGGAAAAGATGAGGTCTATGATTTTTGAGTCCCATATCTCTAAACGTATGTGGCATGAAGCGGCGAGAGCAGCAACGTATGTCATAAATAGATGTCCAACAAGTACTCTGAGAAATTTTCAAACTCCTGCAGAAGTTTGGTATGGAAATAAACCTGACTTATTTAAGTTACGCGTGTTTGGTTGCAAAGCATATGCATGGATTCCTAGTCAACTCAGAAAGAAACTTGATCCTAGAAGTCATAAGGCAATAATGATAGGTTATACGCCAAATGGGTACAGACTTTTTGATATAGAAAAACGAAAAGTGTTTTACTCACGTGATGTTAAGTTTGATGAAACGAATTTTCCTTACAAAGATTTTTCGGAAGTAAATAAAAACTGTATTGTAGTGAGTCATCAGCAAGAAGAGTGTAGTGATGATGATAAAGTTGCTGATGAACAATTATGTACTGATGAAATTAGAATTATTGATAATGATTTAAGTGAAACGTCCTCTAGAGAGAAACCACAGAGTAATAATGGGATAGGCAATGAATCAATCTTTGTTGAAGCTGAACCAAATTCTAGTATTTTAACTGATGATGATGCTAATGAGAACGAAATAGAAATTAATGCTTCTAGTGACATGGCCAAAGCGCTCCCATTGCAGGAAGAAAACAATATTCGGCGTAGCGGCCGGGAGCGCCGTTTTCCAAGTAAGTTACTTGATTACATTACTAGTTTACAAGCGAATTCTGCCGTTGATAATTTTAAGCTTGTTCCTGAAAATTATAATGAAATATTTGGGAGATCTGATACTGATAAATGGAAGAATGCTATATCTCAAGAGCTGGTATCAATGGAAGCTAACAATGTTTGGGCAGTTATCAAGAAACCTGCAAATGCAAAACTTTTACAGTTCAAATGGGTTTTTCGTATAAAAGAAGATGAAACAGGCAAACCTTTAAAATATAAAGCACGTCTGGTAGCAAAGGGATATTTGCAAAAGTATGGCGTTGACTACTATGAAACATATGCCCCAGTAGCCAAGCTAAGCACAATACGTGTAGTAATTGCTGTTGGATTACACCGAGGATACAAATTTCACCAATTAGATGTCAAGACTGCCTTTCTACATGGAAGTCTTAATGAAGATTTATATCTTGTTCCACCTGATGGTATTAAATTAAGAGAGGGAATGGTTCTTAAACTAAATAAGTCATTGTATGGACTTAAGCAAGCACCTCGTAACTGGAATAGTAAATTTAATGATTTTTTATTATCACTTGGATTTGAAAGATCGAGGAGAGATTACTGCTTGTACATAATGTTTCAAAAAGAAACTACTTTGATTGTGATTTTGTACGTAGATGATTTACTAGTTGCTGGAAATGATGAAAAATCTATAGAAGAACTTAAAAAAAATCTGTCAACAAAATTCGAAATGAGTGATTGTGGTATTTTGAAATATTTTCTTGGAGTAAAAATAGAATATGAAAAAGATAAAATAAAACTATCACAAGAAGCCAGTATTGAAAAGGTTTTAAATAAGTTTGGAATGGCTGATTGTAATCCTGTTAAAACTCCCATGGAAAAAGGACTTCAACTCTCACCTGAAAATTGTGAAAAAGAAAAAGTAAATGAGCCATATCGTGAATTACTTGGCAGTTTGATGTACACAATGCTCAGTTGTAGACCTGATATTTGTTTTTGTGTTGCTTATATGGGAAGATTTCAGCAAAATCCAAATAAGTTACACTGGCAACATCTAAAAAGGGTTGTACGTTATTTAAAAGGGACCAAGAATATCAAACTTGTTTATTCTAAAAAGAATGCTGCAAAACTTATTGGATTTGCCGATGCTGACTGGGCAAATGATAGAGATGATCGCAAATCAGTCACTGGTTACATATTTAAAGTTTACGGTTGTTGTGTATCATGGTCTTCAAAGAAACAACAATGTGTGGCAACTTCATCTAGCGAAGCAGAATATGCTGCTTTAAGTGCTGCAGTTTCTGAAGCTTTATGGCTTCGTGGTATAATGCAAGATTTGAAAGAAATAAAAAATGAATGTGTAACAATATATGAAGATAATAGAGGTTGCATTGGTATGGCAAACACTTCCGAGAGCAAACGAGCTAAACATATAGATGTGAAACATCACTTTATACGTGATAATGTTGAAAAAGGCTTTATTAAAATTGAACCAATTAAATCTAAGGATCAAGAGGCTGATATTTTCACAAAGTCCTTGGACACTGTGCAATTTAATGAACTTCGTTCTAAATTGGGAATAAACGATTGAGAGAGGGTGTTGAAATACAAATAGTTTAAAATAAATTATAGCAATCGTTGTAACTTATGTATATATATTATAGCTTTTATAATATATATTTTTTTATTCTAAATTGAACATTCATACAATAAATACTTATTATACCAGAAGTCAATAACTTTTAATGTAGGATCTCTTGTTAACATAAGCAGGAAGATCGAACTTAGCAAATTATTGGAGCAATTTGGTATTGATATTGCTTTTTTGCAGGAGTTGCATGTGTCAAAAGAAACACCTATATTTTTAGATAATTTATTGTTTTAAAAGATGAAGGTCTTGCTGTTAGAAATTCAAATTTCGTTTTCGCAAGTTGATATTTCTAATTTAAGATTTCAAAATATATTTGCTGAACTAACGGTTTCTATTAACAGTAACATTAAGAAAATTCTTTGTGGTTCTATATATTTTCCAAGTAATTGCAATCGTCAAATTATTTATTCTGGTCTTTCAAATATACTTAATTTTTCACAAAGTTATGATGGTTTAATTGTAGGAGGCGATCAAATAATTTCAATGGTGAGATTTTATCAAACTGGCTACAAAATGAATCCTATTCTGTCACTAGAATTTGTGATTCTTATCCAACTTTTTCAAGAGGTTCTTCACACTTAGATCATTTTATAATTAGTAATAACATTATTGATATCAATTATAAAACTTTTACACTTTCAACTTTTTCGGATCATATTCCCTTAAAATTACAAATTATATTTAATGATTTAAATTTTATAGTTAGTATTCCTGAAAATTATATAATATATCATTTAAAAACACGGATTGGAATTGTTTTAAATTTGATATTAGTAATACATTATTAAATCATTTTCCTCCGGATAATAGAAATTTAACAAATAACGAAATTGATTATATTATTGATGAATTTGTTGTTACAGTAAATTTCATTAAATAAAAAAGTCAATCAAAAATTTATTGTATCGGAAACTATCTTAAAACTTTTAAAAATAAAATATAATTGGCAAAAGGATCTAAAAAAAAATATATCGACAAACGCTAAATAGAAATCATTCCGATTACTTACTTATTTCAAAGCAAATAGAATTAATTAAAATTATTATAAAAGAACAAATAGAAATAGAACAAATAGATATTTTTAATAATAAACTCAAAAAATAAAACCAGGACCATTTGCCTATAAAGAGATTTTTAAAATTGTGAGAAATAAAAATAAATCATTTGTAAAGAATATATCTGTGAATGGAGTATCTATTTTAATTAAAAGTGATAAACTTATTATTTTAAATGATCACTTTTCTTCAATTTATCAAGATTCTGTTTTGATGACAATTTTAATGCATTAAATATTCAAGATAATTCTAATTTTACTTCAATTAATTCTGTAGAAGAAAATATGTTTTTGATTAATAATAAGAAATCAAGTGGTTTGGACAATATTTCGAGCTATTTGATTAAAAAAATTCCAAAAAATGTTTTTAAATATTTAACAATAATTTTCAACAACTGCATTAATAATTGCTATTTTCCGAAGGATTGGAAAATTGCAAAAATTATTCCAATTCCAAAACAAAAAAATAATAATGATATTGCAAACTAAAGACCAATTTCTCTTTTATCCAATTTGGGAAAATTATTTGAAAAAATTATTCATATTAAAATGGATTTGGATTTATCAATACCTTATAAATATTTCTCAATATCAATTTGGACTTAAAAAAGGTAATTCCACTACACATGCATTATTTAAATTTCAAAGCGATATAATTCACCATCTTAGGAAAAAAGAGTGCACGGTTGCAATTTCACTTGATGTCGAAAAAGCCTTTGATAAAGCATATCACAACGGTATATTGTATAAAATCATTTCAACAGGTTTTAAGGCTCCGATAGTGAAACTTTTTAGAAGTTTTGTGTTGAAATTGATAATGCTATCTCAGATCAAGGAATTGTAACTTGTGGAGTTCCTCAGGGTTCAATTTTAGCACCACATTTATATAATATTTTTATTTCTGATTTTCCCCATATTTTTAATAGTTCTACTGGCGGCATCCTTTATGCAGACGATTCCCTCGTATATGCTCATAATGAATCTCCAATAATTGCGCTTCAAAGAGTATCTTCGCATCTAAAAGTTGTTAATGATTTCTATTCTTTTTGGGGAATTAAAATTAATGTTACAAAAAGTACTGCAATTTGCTTACGAAATGCTTCTGGAAAGTGCCATTATAACGTAGTTCCAGAAAGCAAAAGGCTAAAATTATTTTTGAATGGAAATGCAATTTTATTTCAAGATAATTTTAAATACCTTCGTGTAAACTTTAATAAACTTGTAAAGCTTAATAAACATGTTTCATACAATCTTGAACAGGCTAATAGAGTCCAAGGAGCCTTTTCAAAATTGTTTAATAATAAATCTTTATCAATTAAATCTAAATGATTGTTATATAAAGTTAGTAAATATAAGACCTATTTTATTATATGCTTTCCCGATTTGGTTTAGCATATCACCAACGTTTATGAAAAAATTGGAAATATTTGAAAGACATATTTTACGCAAATGTGTTAATAAAAATTATAAAACTCGTTTCAAAAAATTTTCAAATGATTTTATTTATAATAAGGCTTTGTTATCCCCTCTATCAGTATATGCAATTGATATGATTAAACGGTTTGTTAATGGGTTAATTGAATTTGAAGGCAATATATTTAACAATATATTATTCCATGAAACTGAATTCAGTTGGTCAAACACTAATTATGTTTCTGCAACTGGTATTTTACTAGAACAAGATGAGAATATTTCTAATTTTTATTTAAAAAATACCATCGGTATTCATAGAGGGTAATTTGTGATTTAGTTTAGTTTTATTATCAAGTTTTAGTTATAAGATTTAGTTTTTAAGTTTATTAAAAATAGGTATAACTCTATTCTTCAATGTAAATGTCGGGAGTAAACATTGTATTTTTCAATTGATAATGACTATTTAATTATTTTACATAATTTTTTATTTTTTTTTCTTAATAATTTTTAAGTTAACACAATTAATGTATATTTTAAAACTTTATAATGATTTTTTGAAGACTCAATAAAGCAATAATAATAATATTGGTAAAGAACTATACCTTGCAACAAAATAATGAACGAGTTCTTCTTGGCAGTGATTTCACTTTACTTTAAAAAAAACTATTGGCATAATTTAGAAGGAGAAGAAGTCTTTTTTTGTGTGTAAAAATATCTCTACAGTTCTTTGTCTCTAACATTTTAGTTTCATATTTTTTTGAAGTATTTATTGTCTCCATAGTTTTCTTAAATAATTCTAATATAGCTGTAGAGATGTTTACTACAATTTCGCTTGTACTTAAACTTATGTATATGTATTCCATCTTCCTCTAAGTTAGAATCATACAAATTTATATTGCATGGATGTAAAATGTAATGTCTTGTTGCTTCCCGTTTTTCCTGTATAAGCGAACACATGTAACGGGTGGCCCAAATAAGACCTAGTGAGCGTATTGTAGTCGTTGTTGGTGTTCTTGCGGTAGAAGCTGTTGCACAATTTGAACTTTTTATGGATACATCTTAAGATCCAGCTTTAAAATTCTCTGTAATGTTGTTCTGGGTATACCCAATTGGCCGGAACGGCGACGAGTTGAGACAGATGGATCATTTTGCAACACTCTGCCGCACAGCTTCCACGTTGTCTTCACGAACGAATATTTCGATGAACACCTCTTCCTGTACGGTCGGCAACTGAACCCAGTTCCTCAAAACGGCGAACTAAGCTTGTAATCATGGAAGATGTGGGCGCTGATCTTACGTTAAAAAAAAAAAACGGTTTTATTTTGGCTGCGTCAGAACAATTGATCGTTGAGAAGAATAATAAAAATCTATAATTTTAATGCGTTGTTGTGGACTGTTTGTATTCATTTTAAATCTCCAAGAGTTCAGTTATAATCTGCAAAAAGAAAAAATAAATTATGTTAAAAAATAAAAAAGTTTTTTGTGTTTCACATCAGCTGGTCTTATTTGGGCCACCCTGTAGCAGTGAGCACATGTGTCGTACATAATTTTGGAATTAACTGATATAACACTTTCTTGGATCTTAAACTAAAATTGTAAATTAATTTTTAAGCTTTTGTTGAATTTTAATTATTTTTTTTTTACTTTATCTTTATTTATTTACAAATCTTAAGATATATTTACATAGTCATGAGATTTTACTAAAAAGTATTACAACAATAGAAATCATAATAATTAAATAAGGGAACTTTTAATATCACAGGGGTAAAGAAAAGTATTATGAAAAAGCCTTAAACTTGCTACAGGTTAAAAAGAAATTTAAAAACAAACACTAACTTAAATTTTTTTAAATAAAAGAATTAGTAGTGATTGTTGAGCAAATTTCTTATTGATACAAACGAAGACATTCTGCATCTTTCATTAAATGACAGCGTCAGTTCTCTTGCAATTTATAATCATATTTTTATGCACCAATTCTGTAGAGAACCTTGGAGAAAGGTTATATATTATTTTAAGATTTTTATTTTGAATTATTTGAAGCTTTTTAGTATGTGTTTTAGCACATTTGCTAAACCATACTTGACAACCAATTTTAATTATTTGTATTTATTGCTGTTAAAAGAAAAATTGATTTTTATAGCAAAAACACTACCCAGGTTTGTAAAAAAAGCCTATTATGTAAACATTTTTATGCAAAGGAAACTGTGCACAATAAAATTTTTTATTAAAAAATTAATTCATTTTTTTATATAAAAAAAAAAGAATGGAACGAACTAGTGTGTTTCATTGAAGTAACCACCAGATAACCAAGATGCATTAGACGATTTTAAATTATTTGTACTAAATCTAGTAGGAGAAAGTAACTTATGATGAGCGTTGGACTTTTAATTGAGATATTGCTGACGATGATATACGACACTATTAGAAATGTAAAATGGTTTAGCGACCTCATCAAGAAAACCGCAAAAACTAAAGATGGGCGATAATTGAGTACTGGATAATGGCACAAATACTAATCACAAAACTACATCACACAATTGAATTAATTACAATTGTTGCACGGTTTTTATTACTTTTTTTATTATTAAATTAATATTTCGTTTTTTTTTTATAACAAATTTAATTTAATTAATTCATTTGTGCTTAATTCCAGAAATTGTACAGTAAGTACTGAAGGGGATAGCATATCTATATGGACCATTTCATCAGACGCTACTCCGAATCCTCAGTAGATTACTCCCAAAGTTTTTTGCAAACATTAGAACCTTTATGTTGTAAAAGCAATTGACTAAATGAGAATTATTTGTCAATAGTTCCAAAAAGATTCAAATATTCAAACAAAAAACTCAGTAAGCATTGAACTGAATAAATAAATAAATTTCCCAACCAACATTTTAATATTGAAAACTATATATTCTATTTTTATTCTTCTCTTCTCTTTTACATTCGAATGCCAGGTGGGTATTATTATTGAATGTAATTAAAGAGTATATGAAAAACAAAAACAAAATTATAAAAAAATAATAAGAAAAACATAGGGTTTCTCTACAATGAGCACTTTATATATGTAATCATTTCTATTTGGAATTTAAAAGCTTAACAAAATATTAATCTTTATTTGTGCTTTATTCCATATAGATATGCTATCCCCTTCAATACTTATTGTACTGAATAAATAACTCATGAGAATATCATGAGTAAAAGAATAAATTTAAAAACCAACACAATTTCTGGAATTAGGCACAAATAAAGATTAATATTTTGATTATTTTTTTTAAATTTACATACATATGCACAAGCATACTTGAAATGGCTTACAAGCACTTTTTAATATAAAATATTACACATGTATGTAATGATGTGCTTTTCAAGTATGCTTGTGCAGCCCTTTAGTATTTACATAAGCCGTGGTGCTTTTAGGGCTTGTTTAGCTGAACATCCGTCGACGCCCGTTGACGTTAAAACGTTTGTGTAGTTATAGAACATTTAAAAACGTGTCATATGCTTTTCACATAAGAAAAAAAAAATTTTTTTTTACAAAAAACTGTATCACTTCTTGTTGTAGTGTTTAATTATTAAATATTGTTGTTTTTAGTTGATTTTTGTTATTTTTAGAAAAGTTTTAAGCACTTTAATTATTTAAACTTTCTTTTATACGCGCTTCACTTCTTTTTTTTTTTTTAAATAAAAAACTACTCTGTCTCAGCTGTGTCTAGTAAAAACGTTGCTTTAAGGAACATCATTATGTTAGATATGGCAACAACTGTCTTGAGAAATATAGAAAAACAATCATTCTCATTTAAATTCCCTTTCTCGCTCTCTCTCTCTTTACATACTTCTTTAATAAAGATGTATAGAGATTCTCTGTGTTAATGCCTGTAGCTATGAGTAATAGCTGGCAAGTGCCACATCCATTTGAAGAATTTTATGTATTTGCCTTAGTGTAATTATATTAATTATACTAAGGTATTTGCGATTTATACAAATGATTTGTGAGCATAGTCGTGTACTGCATAAGCAAATACGAATATATACAAACACAAAAAGAAAGCAAGCATAAGTAGTCATTCGTGAATTTTGTTGTTCCTGAATTGTGAACTCATTTTTGTTTGTATTTGCAAATAAATGCACTTGCTGCAGAGTACATAAGTACTACGCAAAACCAAAGACATTTGGGCAGATGTCTAGTTTGTTGTATTAAATGCTTTACCGTATTAAAGGACCTCAGGGCAGATTTTTGACGTTTGGCAGAGATAAGTTGTAAACCATACTTGGTTAAATCTTTACTTTTAAAAATTAATTTAATAAATGTAGTGGAGGAATTTATTTTAAAATTCTGTAATGCATGGGTTCTTAACGACTATAAAATTCTTCCCTTTTTTATTCTAAGGATTCTAACTAACCCTCAAATGCATTTAGTTGCCATTTGGCAACAAAATCCTTAGAGCACTTTAATTACTGTTGTGATAAAAAAATTGCTGCTAATTCACCGCGTTTAGTTAATTTACACGTATTTTTTGTCAAAGCCATATATTTTTTGAGCATTTTTTAACGATAGCTCGTAGCTCTCCTTTGTCAGAGTTTCAACCGCACAATATGCGAGAAATGTGGCATTGTATTAAGTTCGAACAAAAATAAAATAATTGTTTTAAAAATTTTAATTTAAATTGAAATACTCGTATAGTTTGAAAACAATATGCAGCCCTTTGGCTACAAGCCCTTATCGTTACAAATAAAGGGCAATTTTGAGATAAAAAAAAAAATTTTTAATTATTTTTTTACGACTTTGTGAACCGTAAACTATTCTTATAACTAAAATTTTTCAAAAAATAAAGTAATGCATTTAGGGGTTTAAGTAAATTGAAGGCAAGAGCTAGTTAATAAAAATATTCTGATGCTATTCTTAATTAATCACTACGAGTATGTATATGAATACCTCTTCTACATTAGAAATTAAATACATAAGAAAATTATGTTAAATTAGAACATAGGTATCTTTTTTTTGTTACTTTTTTTTCGCAATTTTTATTTTAGATTTTTCTTAGGGAAGGATTTTTTTTTTAATGTTAATGTTTTAGTTTTCTTCAACTTCAGCCTCTTGTTCTTCTTCGAATTCGGCATCTTCATCAGCGGTGGCTTCTTGGTATTGTTGATATTCTGATACTAAATCGTTCATATTGCTTTCAGCTTCTGTGAACTCCATTTCATCCATACCTTCACCAGTATACCAATGCAAGAAAGCTTTTCTGCGGAACATAGCTGTGAATTGTTCGGAAATACGTTTGAAGAGTTCCTGGATAGCGGTTGAGTTACCAATGAATGTGGCTGACATTTTTAAGCCTCTAGGTGGTATGTCGCAAACGGCTGTCTTTACATTATTGGGAATCCATTCAACAAAGTATGAGCTGTTTTTATTTTGAATATTAAGCATTTGTTCGTCAACTTCCTTCATAGACATCCGACCACGGAAAATGGCTGCTACGGTTAAGTAGCGTCCATGACGAGGATCACAGGCAGCCATCATATTCTTGGCATCAAACATTTGTTGAGTAAGCTCAGGAACAGTAAGAGCGCGATACTGTTGGGAGCCTCTAGATGTGAGAGGAGCAAAACCAGGCATGAAAAAGTGAAGACGTGGGAAGGGAACCATATTGACGGCCAATTTGCGGAGATCAGCATTCAATTGACCAGGGAAACGTAGACATGTGGTTACACCTGACATTGTCAACGAAACCAAATGGTTCAAGTCACCGTATGTGGGAGTGGTTAATTTCAAGGTGCGGAAGCAGATATCGTATAAGGCTTCATTGTCGATACAGTAGGTTTCGTCTGTGTTTTCAACCAACTGATGCACTGAGAGAGTGGCATTGTAGGGTTCTACAACTGTGTCAGATACTTTTGGGGAGGGAACAACGGAGTATGTGTTCATGATTCTGTCGGGATATTCTTCACGAATTTTTGAGATAAGCAATGTACCCATACCAGAACCAGTACCACCACCTAACGAATGAGTTAGTTGAAAACCTTGCAGACAATCACAAGATTCGGCCTCTTTGCGCACAACATCCAATACAGAGTCAACTAACTCTGCACCTTCTGTGTAGTGACCCTTTGCCCAGTTATTACCAGCACCTGATTGTCCGAAAACAAAATTGTCTGGGCGGAAGATTTGACCGAAAGGACCGGATCGCACCGAATCCATGGTACCAGGTTCCAAATCTACCAAAACCGCGCGAGGTACATATTTACCACCAGATGCTTCATTATAATATACATTAATACGCTCCAACTGCAAATCGCTGTCACCATGATAGGCACCGGTAGCATCGATACCATGTTCATCAGATATAATTTCCCAGAACTGAAAATTAAAAGAAAATTGAAGTGTTGTTTAATATCTATATATATATATTATGTGTGTACGTGTATTAATTTATTTATACCTAAATACATATATTGATTTTAATTACAAATGCACATGTATATCTGTATATTTTTGATAATGCAGGCAAATTTTTTTTTTTATTGGAAATGCATATGAAGACATTGGTCGTGCAATATCATAATGAATCATCCAGGCAGGGTTGAACTACATATATATATATATATGTACATATATACTAACTGTGTATATACACATTTCCTTGGCAACAAGAAAACACCTAACAATGATTCACCACTTTTTTCCTTTCACATCCTTTTTACATAAATACGTATCTGCGTATGTGTAGTGACGATATTCTATTGATTTCTAAGTGATTTTTTTTTACTACTTTTCCAATAGTTTTTAAAATGTTAATAATTTTGCATTAAAAAAATTACGTCATTTTTTGGTCTTTCTTATACAACAAACACTACATATATGCATAAAAAATAAATTGCGACAAAAAAAACCCATTAAAAAAAATATCCTACTTTATATTAAAAATAGATAAAAGAAACAAGCAAGTATTTTGGCATAAGCATTTTCCAGTAAAACAGCTACTTTTGGAAAGTAAATTACATACATACATACATGTACATAAATGTATGTAGACAATTGCAAAGTTCAAGCGTTCAATATATTTTATATACTTTTGTATATATTTACACACATGCATATATGCTACATATCGTTAAATGATTTCAATAAAACCCTAAGTTATATTTAAAAAATTTTAGAGAAGCCAAAAAAGTCGATATGAACAATAGAAACTTTTCGAAATTTCCACTCCTACAATTACAAGTAACATTTTTAAACTACAGCTTAAATTAAACAAAACTTGAAAAAGTTATGTTAATTTTTAATATTATCGACTACGCTTCTTCAACATTTTTTAAATGTAACTTAGGGCTTTAATGAAATCAATCGACGATATGTATGTATTTATTTTTGTACGAACGTGGGTTGGCCTAAGCTGAGAGTTAAGACACAACACTAGCTAGAGCTCTCTTAAATACCCACACATTACACATTGAATAAACCAAAATAGACTGAATCATATAAGTGAGTGGGAGAGTATACATTTATGTATATGCAAGATATTTTTTTACTTATTGCATAAATATTAACGTGAACTACACTTGCTCTTTTTGATATAAACACCATCTGTTTCATTCTACGTAAGCTTTGATAAATCAACGTTTAGTACAATCCTCAAGACAAGCTATGACACAATCATTCAAGCAAACAAACCATTTAATAGTTTTGTGGAGGCAGTTTATTAAGGTCGAATGAGATCACCACTACCGTGCCACTAACCAAACATATGGTGCATTATTTTCTTCTTACTCTAATTTTCAAGTTGTTCTTTTAAAATACAAAACCATAATCGAAATAATTACAAACTTGTAATAGATAAATCCAATATAAATATGTAGATAATGTTAATTCTATCATCTTTTTAAAAGCAAATGATTATACACATTAGTCAACCTTTAGCCAGAAAAAAAAAAAAAAAAGAAAAGCGATTGCCATAATTTATGTATTTGCGGAAGAAGTAATTTTTAGCCGCATATAATGTAATTTTTTACACTTTTGTACATCACGAAGTATTGTTTGAAAAAATAATTTTAATAAAGGAATTGAAGGGTATTAACACTGAATTAGTATAAGAAAGTTAAATTTTAGCTGCTTTGAATTACAAATTTTATTTGACATTCTTAATATTAAACAAAATGACATCTAAGTAGGTGCAAATGCAATTTTAATAAAAGTTTAAAAAGAAGCACAATTAATGTCAAATTTATTAGTTTTTCCTCAGAAGTAGAAGTTGTAGTGATTTTTCCATTTCTTTTTAAACTAACGATACCTTTTTACTGTATTGTTATAGATAATGAACACTTTTCCCAAATAGATATTAGAATTAGGTACAATTTCACTGAAGAAATTGTTTACGCAATTTCATTACATCATATGCATGCATATAAAAGGGTGACTTGAAATTACCTAGACAGAGCATATTTTTTGAATTGAAGAGATTTTCTGTTCACTTTGCAGATTTTTGGTATACAAATTTGTACATACATAATTTACATGCAACATTCCAATGCAGATGCTTTCTTCCAGTAATACTGCCTGCCTACCCCTCACTTTTTTCAGTTGTAGCAAAAAAAAACCGCACCCAACGCAGATTAATTTCTCTGCTTATGCACACACATATACATATAAAAGCATACCAGAGTAGGAATCTATTACACTTCTTTTTTAATTCCTATTTTTTCTTTCTTGGCATGATTCATACTAATTCAAGTTACATTATATGTGCGCAGTATATTATGCTTATGTATGTATGTACACTTCTATAATGAAGTGACTAAATTTCAAAAATGCATCATAAAAATAAACTGTATTTTTTTAATGAAAAAAGCCATACATACAATACACGTACGGAGAAAATTTTTTACACCGACTGTACTTAATAAAAAAAAAAAAAAAAAAAAGTAGAAATCTAGGTTATGCTTAATTTTTGAGCAAATGGAAAAAAATTTAAATTTGATTTTCATCTAGACTACATTAGAAGTTTGTTCAAATAATGATATACTGATTAAGATATGTATGTAATGAACCGATTATTTGATTATTAACAGAAGAGGAAAGAAATACAAAACAAGTTTTTAAACATAGCGTCACCATTTTTTATATAGTGGCATATAAAATTGTGCAGAAGACATCAAGCAAAAAAATCTCGATGAACAAAATGGCGGAGTGGTGTTGCTAATAAGAAATGCAGACTAATATTAAAAGATGCTAATATGCTTCCACTTCATGGATATTAATAAATAAATCGATAATTGCATGGCCATAGGTATATTACACTATATTTTAATATATACATACCTTGGCTCCAATTTGGTTTCCGCATTGACCGGCTTGAATATGTACAATTTCTCTCATTTTATATGTATTTGGCTCTTTTTCTTTTCTTGTAACAAATTTAAAATAAGTAAAACTTTTAACTGTATAACTTTAGCACACAACCACAACAGTAAACCGTCAAACACTTTTTGAAATGCCGACTACCAAGTCGGTCGTATTTATGCAAATTGTCTACTCAATGGAGCAAGATAGTCTAACTTTAACACAAACAACAATTATCTTGAATTTCTATATGTCAAACTTCGTATATAAAAAATTAGTAATGTTGTTTTTATATAGTTAGACAATTAAATTTAGTCAGATGTTTGTTCAGGTGAGCGTGTCTGTTTTTAATTAAGTTGTAGACAACCACGCCTTTGCGGCATAGCTGCCAGACCGTAAAAAAATCAAACGACATTCACCATCACGCAACTACTTTGTGGTGAAAATCGTTTATTGATTCCATGTTATTCACCCTTACCTGCACATAATAAATATCATCCTTACAAGAACAGTGACAGTTAAATGATGAGTCATTTGACCTAGCAATGTTGACATAAATATGTGTCACAGCGTAGAACAAAGTTTCTATCCAGTTCTTAAGGGCATTGTGATATATGTGATAGAAACTTTGTGAACGTGTGATTTTGTGTCTGACTCTTACTTATGGATGTCAACATAAAAAAGATGTAAAAGGTTTAGTGCAAAAAATGAATAAGTGTTAGTTTGCATCTATAACAGAAATAAAGTTGGAAATTTTTATATTGGCAATTGTCAAAATCAATTGCAAACACAAGATGTTAACGTGTAGACCGCACATGATAGTGTTTGAAAATCTATTGCGAAATAAATGTTAAAACACATTGCTGAGAAACAATGTTCTATCACAAGCTGTCAAATTTGATTTTTTTCTACATACTTTTCGCGGGAAATATTACAAAGCAAAAGCGGAATTAACTTATTATATATATAAGAATTGAATATAAAGTACTACAGTTTATTTATTATATAAATTAAAGACGTATACTTAAAACCATAGTATAATTATATAAAGTATACGCACCATACATTTTGTTAGTGTAAAAAATTAGATATGAATGTCAAAATGAAGAAAGAGAGCATAGCATAATATTATTTCGTAAACAAATAAAGCAAAATTAAAAAAAATTTGATATTCAAGTCTAAAAAAATATAAATTTAAACAAAAAATTCATGTAGACTTGCTTCCATTTGATATAATTACACTATGCTTAGAACTATAAATATTAAAGCTTAATAAAAAAGGAAGCCATAAAATAAAGCAAAAGCAGCTTAAAAATATACATAATTGTGAGTGAAATATATGAATAAACAGGTAGGAGTGGCACGTTAACCTTTTAAAAGATGAGATTCCAGACTGAACTTCTCTTAATTGAATAAATGGATTTACCCAATACCTTCTTTCAGAGTATTCATTTTCATCCAGCATATCAACTATGTCGATTAATTGCTTTAACTCAATCAATAGTTTTAAGTTGTACCCGTCCATTATTACATTATTATTTGTAAGACTAGCAAAAAACTTTTTTAAATAAAGGCACAATAACAAACAGTACCCGTTTACACAATGCACAAGTATATGACAACTTTCTCAATTTTGTGTCCAAAAATATGTACGTGTTCTCCACCTTAGAACATAAGTTATAACATCAACATTTTTGTACTACTATTCTGCTGACGTTATTTCTTATGTCAGAAAAGAAAAATGTTAAGTGAAGACGCAGCGATACACACTAAATTTCAATACAAATATAATCTTTGTATTGTATTAAAAAAGATAAATAATTTATAACTGAAATAAATAAGAAACAAAAAATAAATAAATAATAATAAAGTAAAGGGTGTTTTTTATAGACGTATAGAACTTTAAATTGCAATAAAACAACGATGGATTATTCGATTGACATGAATTTTATTTATCCGAAAGATAATCTTGTGGCATTACATTTTAAATATGATTTCTGGCTGGCTCGGATGTAGTCCAATCTGGACGTCCAATTTTCGATGACTTTTTCCAACATTTGTGGCCGTATATCGGCAATAACACGGCGAATGTTGTCTTCCAAATGGTCAAGCGTTTGTGGCTTATCCGCATAGACCAATGACTTTACATAGCCCCACAGAAAGTAGTATAGCGGTGTTAAATCACAAGATCTTGGAGGCCAATTCACTGGTCCAAAACGTGAAATTAGGCTGTCACCAAACGTGTCTTTCAATAAATCGATTGTGGCACGAGCTGTGTGACATGTTGCGCCGTCTTGTTGGAACCAGAGCTCCTTGACATCATGGTTGTTCAATTCAGGAATGAAAAAGTTAGTAATCATGGCTCTATACCGATCACCATTGACTGTAACGTTCTGGCCATCATCGTTTTTGAAGAAGTACGGGCCAATGATTCCACCAGCCCGTAAAGCGCACCAAACAGTCAGTTTTTCTGGATGTAATGGTGTTTCGCCATTCAACCAGAAGTGCGCTTCATCGCTAAACAAAATTCGCTTATGAAAATCGGGAACAACGGCAATCTCGTTTTGGGCCCATTCGTCGAATCTACGCCTTACTTGATGATCGTGAGTCTATTCATGGTGAATTGCCAAACCAAACTGAGAATAAATCACTTAACAGCTGTTAAATCGGTCACCATCTTGAACAGTAATGCCAACTTAAAGTTCTATACGTCTGTAAAAAACACCCTTTATGTTTTTAATTTTTTCACATTTTCTATACAAATTTTAACTTTTTCTTACTCTCGTTTTCTTTTGTTCAAAATTTCGTATATTTTATTTCATTTACTCAATCAAACAACTCACTCACACTACATTTGAGATGTTTAAGCTTGACAGTTTACAGCTGATTTTATATATTTAAAAAATTATATACATACTAATAATATAATAATTATTAGTTAACAAGTTACCTGCCTCCAAATATTAATATAACAGCTTCCGCATGCAAGTGCGAACGATAGTTTCTTTCATACATTTGTATCGAAAACCAAACTAAATTTTTGTATATTGTATTTGTTTACTATTCAAATGTTCGAAAGAAGCTATAGTTCACGATTACGTGAGCAGGCCATTAAACTTTTAAATAATAGATCCCACATATTAAACTAAAAATTTGTACGTCCAATAAAAAGATAGGACTCATCGCCATTTAACAACAAGAAAAAAATTACCAGAAACATGCTAACCATTCTCCAAATTCAAATGCAATCCTGTCATTCAAGTGTTAAAGGAAGTTTTGAAATTTAAAAGAACACTTCAAAAAATGGAAAACAGCTTAAAATCGATGTGTGTAAGGTATTAAGAGCGTTTAACATTGTACTACTGAGTAAAACGACTTGTAAAAAATTTAAATCATATGAAAAAGTATAATAGTGTGATGTTTTCATTAAAAAATACGGATGGAAATTTTACAGTCGTCAAATTTTTAGAAAATTTTGTAAAAAATTTTTCATTTTGCTTATTTTCTCTTATTCGTAATATTAAAACACTGTATCTGTCTCTTACCCACCGAGCAACCAGAGGTGTCAGAGTGCAGATATAGTATACATTTTCTTTCTGTCTTTTTTGCACGAACTCAAAATTTTTATTTTGTTTTGCTCAGGTATTTCTAAAAAATTTACATTTTCATTATTTACATTTCGTAAACATGAATTTTAAAACATGAAAATTTGTGTTTGTTATCACTTTTACATTAAATTCCATACTTCATAACAATAAACGTATATATAAGAATCTCCGGCATGTGCATTATCATTACGGAAATAACTTTTTAATTAATGTTTTTTAAAACAAAAAATTTTTCATTTTGCTTATTTTCTCTTATTCGTAATATTAAAACACTATATCTGTCTCTTTTATACAAACTCAAAATAAAAAGCTGAGTTTTTCAAAATTCTAACCTCAAAAGTTTCATCTCTGGTTGCTTAGTGCTCTTACCATAGTGTAATTATAATAAGTCGACGCAACTCATCAGCTGTTTTTTCTTTACATTTCTTTTTTGTTAGACTTGAATAATAATTTTTTTTCATTTTGCTTTGCTTGTTTACGAAATAATATTTTTGTAGTACATAGTATAACTCATAACAATATAAATTTTGTTGAAAAGTGGTTTTGAATGTCAAATTTTATTTATTAATTCTTATGCCAAATTTTGTGAAAAATCTTTTAAAAATCTTATAAGAAAGTGGGAAGCAACTTTATTTAAGTGCTTATAAGAAAATTTATTTTAAGAAACGTGTTGATTCTGTGCCGCCAAAGCTGTTATATGCAAATTTTTTTAAGCATTGTTGAAAAAAAATGTATTGCCTGCCCAATTATTTGTGAAAAATCTTCTAAAATTTTTATAAGAAAGTGCAAAGCAACTTTATTTAAGTGCTAAATAATAAATTGATTAAAAGAAACGTGTTGATTCTGTGCCGCCAAAGCTGTATTTGAAAAATTTTTTAAACATTGCCTCAATTTTATTGCTTGCCCAATTATTTTCGTGTGCAGTGCAAACTCTAAATAAATAAAATTGTGAATATATTTATAAAAAGGGTGCAAAAGGGTCAAAGCATTTTTCAAGTGCCCACAGATCAAAATAGAAAAAGGAAAAAACAGTTCAATTCCAACATTTACTCATATGTCCAAAAATAAATATAACACAATGCACTGCACAAATACTGGCCACAAAATTACTTTCTCCTATGAAATTAATTAAATTTATTGCACTATTTTTATTATTTTGTTTATTTATTAATATTTTTTTTCATTACGAATGAAAGCTATGTGGTTTATGTTGAAATATTTTCTTTCAACCCTATTTTTTTTTTATTTCTTTTGTTTCTTCTCTTTCTTCATTTTGACATTAAACTATGAATAATTACACTAACAAAATACATGGTGCGCCTATTTCGTATAATTATACTATGGTCTCTTACATACAAGCCCCAAATAAAACGCTGAGTTTTTAAAAATTCTAACCTCAAAGTTTCATATCAATTTTTTACACTAACAAAATATATGGTGCGTATATTTTGTATAATTATATTTACTATGGTTCTATACTATTACTATTACTATTAGTGCTATTACTATAAAGACGAAACTTTTTTTTAAATAAACTGTAAAACTACCGAATCAGTTCTAAAAATTTGTTCACCAATATAAGCCCACTTTTACAGCCATTATTCAATGATTTAACAATTAACATTCTATTTTCCAACGATTTCTTTTTAATTTGGTACATAAAATCAAAATATTTCAAGAATGGTCATCATATATTTTTGGATCTGATACGCTTACCTATATACGAGTCAGAAATCAGATTTTATACAGATTGTTTTGAATTTTTATATATACGATCTCCTTAGTCTAAAAATTCCTTCACATTTTTAGTAAAATGCTTAGCACTTCAAATTATTAACGCTTTCTTGTGGAACATAAAATTTTATTTCAAAAAAAGCTTCCAAGCTGTAAATAAGCTTACCAGATTAAATAGTAGGAACAATGAGCTTTTTTTAATTCTAACATTCTCTCTGGCAATTTTTGTCGTTATTTTTAAATCTTCGCCAAAAAGTCAGCTTTTCTTCTAAATTTTTATGCGAATAGGAACGTGCAATGTCAGAAATCACCCTATGGTAAATATTTGTGACTTTTTTGTTATACCGTATCTTTTTCTAATAAGTACTTGACCTTAAAAACAGATAGTTTTAGTGTCAGACCTCATAAAAGTAAACAATAGCTTTCTTTGTATACTTGCATTGAAAACCAAAACAATATTCGAAAATGTAGCTTTTAGTTTGTGTGTATAAACTTATATGTAGGGTAAATGCTCCTAAGTTCGGCATTTTTTTATAACTCAAATTAATAGTAATATATTTAAAAAAAAATTTTTTTTTGTTAATTAATAATATATTCAAGTTTCTATTTCATATAAGTTAATCTTACAGAAATAAGTAATTTATTCAAAATTTTGTCTACCAATTTGGATTGGGTTGGTAAAACTATTATTATACGCAATTTCCATAATATAATGGTTTCTATGGAGAGAAAAAGAGTTGAAATGTTGACAAGTAAAAATGTTAATAATTTTTTATTTTTATGATTTTCTGCAGTCGTTATGGAATGCCGACTATTGGTAAATTGTGTTCTAGCAGTCGCCGGCAAAACATTTTATTCAGCAATGTATAGATTGCAGAATACAGTATCATGTTTCTGGGGTCAGTAGCTGATTGCCTTGAATAAATTTAAAGGCAAAATGATATACCGAAAATAGGATCACAGTATGCCGAGAATTGGTACAGGAAAATTTGGTGTATTTTTAAAAAACTATTAATTAGTAAATTTTAATAAATTAATTTTTTTAAATAGCTTAATACTTATCAAACTTTAACGAATCTTGTAAAGTTGCAGGGGTTATCAGAGTAATTTGAAAAAATGAAGAAACGTTATAGTGCCGACTACCGGTGCATTTACCCTATGTATGTTTTACGAAAAATCATTAAACGTATCATCTTTTTTAATTTCCGTTTCATTGACTTTTATTTAGTTAGTATGTATGCACTATAAAATAAGTTGTTAAAGTAATGAATTATATATAATATAATTCATGTTCTGTAATAATAAAAAAACATTAGTTGAGTTGTCATTTCAGCTAACGATAGGTTTGTGTACACAAATTATGGTTTTACTGAGGTTTAAACATTTGCGTCGATTAATGCTCACCTCGGTTATGTTGTGAATGCATCTACACCAGTTTATTACAGCACAATTGTACAAGTTTTTTGTGCATTCAGAGATATACATATCTATCCCGAAATACTTTATAAGCCAGTTAAGATGTCATTTTTTAGTTTATTTTTTTAAAAAAGTATTATTTTTACATACATATATATTATAAATATATATGTACATGTATGTATGTATACATTTATTTTTTAATATTCAATTGAAAAAGAAAAATGTTATCCGAAAAAAGTTCTTATCAAAACATGAAGGTAAATGTTTCTATGTCATTTTAAATTATAAAAATACATGTGTACAAGTTGATAAAGGGCAGCAAAGTAAAACTTTACGCTTAAAAAAACTATGTATGTATTTCCAAAAAAAAAAAACGATTTCTCTCTAGTTTAAAACAAATATAAACAACTTGCAAATGGGATTGTAAATGTGTGAAAAAAGTTATCGTCATTCAATTTCATTATGAATTTAATTTTTATAAAAGTAATTAAAAATGCTTTCACAACACTTACTTCTCTTTTTTTGTTGTTGTAAAGAATGATAAATCAGCATTATGTTTTGTGGCAATTAATATTTTAAATGATGTACAAGCTATACGTTGTGCAGAATTTCATCCTGAGGGTAGAATTTATGCTGTTGGATCCAATTCAAAAACCCTCAGAATCTGCATGTATCCGTCACAAATCAACCACAGGTATTGAATGATTATTAGAAATTACATAATGGACGTATGTATGTATAATTAATTGTAATTTTTTAAATTCCAGCAAATCACAACAAACATTTCAAACTAGTGTTATTTTTAAACGCACTAAGCACCACAAAGGCTCAATATATTGTACGGCCTGGTCTAAGGATGGGAAATTTATTGCAACCGGTTCCAATGACAAATCTATTAAGATAATGCAGTATAGTGATGAAAACAAACAATTGGAAGGACGCGAAATTGAACTGACTATGCATGATGGCACAGTAAGGGACTTATGCTTTTTGGAAGATTCATCTAAAGAAAGTAAACTTTTGGCAAGCGGTGGAGCCGGCAATTGTAAAGTCTATATTACTGATTGTAATGTCTTGGCACCATCACAAACTTTTATTGGACACAGTGGTCATATTTTTTCAATATACAGTTGGGAGAATAATACATTCGTAACTGGATCACAGGTATGTTTAAAACACATTATGTAAAAGAAGTGTTTTAAAAGAAGACCTACAGAAAAGTTTATTATACCAATTTCGTACAAGTTCCTTAGCGCACGTTGCTATTTAAATTCAGCTTAATCGGTCCGTAAATTGCTGAGCTATGAGTTCTGAAGTGCAACTAACTTCATTTTTCTGAGTGCGTTTTCCGCTTATTTTGTCTAAAATACAAAACAAATAAAAAACGTGGCACGCAGTTTTATTAAAAATACTATAAATATCCAACCGAAAATGGAGTACAACTCTCATGTACGGGGCGGAGCTTCAAAGTGTATTTTGAAGCTGTTCGACCGAGTACAGGAGAGGGCGAAGAAGCTTATCGGAGACAGTAGGGTAGCCAATTCTATTGATTCACTGGAGCATCGTCGTAACGTGGGGTATGTTTCATTGTTCTATCGCTACTACAATGGAATGCGTTACAGCGAAATTAAGGAACATGTTACATTACCGAGAGAATTCGTTCTTCAGCCGTGCCGTTCGCCTGTGGAATAAGCTTTCTGAATACGTTTTCCCTGCCACTTTCGATGTAGGAGGGTTCAAATTAAACGTCCACAGACACTACTCCCTATTTCCTCCTTCCCATAACCTATTTTCCTAGTTCCAACACAATGCATTGCATGAGTAGGGGTCATCCCCTGAGTGGTGGTCCTAATAAAAAAAAAAAAAATTGAGATTTTCATTCATTTCTGCTTTGCTTTTTATGGAAATTTTTAAACTGTACATGTGCGTAATGTTTGTGCAAACGAGCAAGAAACCAGTCAATCGGTCTTATACAATTTTTGCCGTTCATATGAAGTTCTTTATTTTTTTTATTAAATATTGAATTTAATATGTTTGCTTTAAAATTTTTTTTGCAAAATTAAATTAAATTTATTTTACATTCTTATTAGATCTTTTTTAAAATTTAATTTTTTTTATTTATAAATTGAGTACATACAGACATTTTATTGCTTTTATAAATAATGATCCCTCAATGGGTTTTTTTGTGAACCGAAATGAATTATTTATTTTAGAATTAACAAAAAATTGGAATTAAAAAAATGCATTTCATATATATATATATATATTAATATTATAATTTTATATATATACAAATTTTTTGTTTCTTGAATATTTAAAAAGAACAGTGAAGTGTATACATATAAGACTAGGCACAACGGAATTTAACTTGTTCTACGCTAAATTTAATTGTAAACTAAGCGTAAGAGCTGTGATTTAGAACAGTAAAAATCACTAATAAAATCTCATGATTTCCAGAACGTCAAAAAATCATTTACGTGGTTTCCAGAACGAAATTTAAAAATTACGTGATTTTAAAATCATATATGCATTTCATTTAGATGTACATTTTATGAAGTAAAAAGTTTTCAGAAAAGAAAAGCTTTCTTTTAATAATCCGCTCACGTTAAATTCATTGGTTTTTCCTCAGAAGTAGAAGTACTTCTCTCTAGGTTGTAGTGAATGTTCTACTTCTTTTCCCTCACTTTTTTGCTTTGTATATGTAATAAAAATTACAAAATTCTCAATTTATTAAAAAAATAATCAATTTTTTTTTGCAAAAAAAAATATTAAATAAAACAGTGGGCTTGAATTGTTTCTTAAGGTTTTGGTTGAAATAGAAATTTTCCATATAAAATGAACGCTGTCACATGGTATAGCCATGGTGTTTATGACTTCTTTTATTGCTATGCAGTTTACATGTATGCTTGTGTGTATGTATCTTTTATATTTCAATGCAGGATAAAACAGTACGTTTTTGGGATTTACGAGTAAATGAATCCATTAATACTGTATTGCCATCATGCTATTATGATCAACTTGGATCTCCAGTTACTTCAGTATGTGTTGATCCTACTGGACGTTTATTGGTATCCGGTCACGAAGATAGCTCGTGTGTTTTATATGACATACGAAGAAATAGACAAATTCAATGCTTCCAACCGCATTCGGCTGATATAAGGTATGTATATATGTATGTGCATTGGTTTTTGTAATGTACCTGGTAATAACTACATAAATTCTTGATACCGGTTTTCATGCACTTCATATTGGTATTTAAAGTTTTGCAACTTGTACTACATTAATACAATCATTACGTTTTAAACATTGGTTTTACATGATTGTATTTTTTTTAATGCCATCTAGGTCAATACGCTTTTCACCATCAGCCTATTATTTGCTAACGTGCGGTTATGATAATAAAATTGTTTTAACAGACTTACAAGGCAATTTAACTCAATCTTTACCATCCGTAGTAGTTGGAGAGCATAGTGACAAAGTTATATCGGCAAGATGGCATCCCAATGATTTTTCCATATTAACAACTTCTGCTGACAAAACCGCCAAACTGTGGGCTATACCAAATATATAATGATGATTTAAAATAAAAAAGTATTTTACACCAAAAAACAAAAACTGCTTTGAAGAGATTAATTCTAAAAGAATGCATTAATATAGCATTGCTAAGACATAAAAAATGGGTATAAACAATAATAGTTTTAAATAAAATGGACAAACATACAAACAAAAATTTATTTATTTCATTGCGAACCCGTATTTTGAATATTTTACATTAATTTAAATTTGTCCATGACAATCAGTTTTAAATCAATTTTGCTAGGTTTCGGTTAAAGATGTTTATCAGAAAAGTTGATAAAAAAAATTGTTAAACAGCAAATTAAAAAGTTTAATAAAATAATATTTTTTAGTGCTTAATTTCAATTGTGTTGCACTTAAAATGTATTATTTATTTTGATGTTACTCTCATGGAAAATGTATTTTTTTAATAAAATAAGTACAAAGGGGATAGATAAGATATTCATACCGACATTTCACGGAAGTTATTCCATTCTTCAGTGGATTATTGCTAGATTCTTGTATAGTACTTATGGTACCAACCAAACCATACATTTTCCATGAGAATATCTTAAAAAAATTATAAGTCCAAAACCGAAATAATATACATATATTTTGTTGAAATAATTTTATTTTGACAGAATTTGACACACCAAAAATTTTGTATACCCTTTATCTGTAATTTATCACTGTGTCAAAATATTAAGAATATATATTCTGTACCCTTATAAATAGAGGAGTCGAATAAATAAATGTCCGTTTACCTGTGTGTCGTTGAAAACAACTAGTCAACGTGCAGAGAAGTTTACTATACCAATCTGTCCGTTGTTGCTGTCTTCAGGGTGCTATTTAATTTCAGCTTACATAAATCTGTAATGCAACTAACTCCATTTTTTTACAATTTTTCTGAGTGCATTTTCTGCATATTTTGTCTAAAATACAAAATGGACTAAAAGCGCGGTACTCAGTTTTATCAGAAATTAGTCATAATGCGATGCAAAAAATTAAAATAATCGATTCACAAATGGCTGAGAAAAATTAAAAAAAAAACAATCGAAATTTTAGTTTTTCATTAATTTCTGTTTTGGTTCTTATGGAAAGATGTACATGCATGTGCGTAATGTGTGTGCAGACAGTCGTACTAACGAAAGCAAACAAACATACATTGCGAAGTCAGGCAATCGGTTTTATACAAGGTGGGCCAAAAGTTGCACTACCATTTTGATTGCGCGCCATCCAAAATTTATTATGGCTAAATATACGCCACAATAACAAACATAAATAGTGACAATATTTATTGATAATAATCGTTCCATTATTGCCACTCAGTGGAAATTGCGTCAAAAATATCCTAATCTTATAATGCCTCACAAAAGCACAATTTATCGTTTACATGCAAATTTTCGACAGTACGGTACGACAGCAGGCAGTCCTCGTTCTGGAAGACAACGGATCTCGTAACGCTTAAAATTTAGCTCTGGTGGGCGCTATTGTTGGAGAGTCTCTAACAATCAATTGGGAGACGCGGTTCCCAGTTACACATTCTGCACGCAGTTTAGTACAGAGACATGCTGATCGACGAGTTGAGTATAGTAATGCAATCCGGCTGTCCGGTGAAACTGAAGATTTTTCGTCTAAATTGATAATGAGCGATTAAGTCCATTTTCTTCTCAGTGGCCACGTCAATAAACAGAACAGTCGGTTTTGGGAAACACAAAATTCTCAATTAATTCATGAAACTTGCTTAGTTTTGCTCAATTCACACTTTATTGTAAAAATTGGGGCTTTCTAATATAAAAACATTATTTTAATACTTTTGAATTTATTTTCAAATTGAAAACTATTCGTGGTTGTTACTACCAGACAATAGCAAGATTCTAATTTCAAGTCAGAGAAAGGAATGTTGGCTTTGAATCAAATCATAAAAAACGAATATATTGTTGTCAATTGACATAATTTCGTAAAAGCAATACATGACAACATTCGAAAAAAGTGACTGTTATGAATATGAATGAATGCAATCCTGTTTTTTATTAAATTGTTCAAAATATTGTCCGGAAGATGTGGAAACAGCTTGCTAAATTTGGGGTTTGTTATTTGGTGTCATTTTGAAATAAATAAAGACTTTCCAAATTTTACTTCTTGTATTTTTTTTATTGTGTAAAATATATCAGAATATTTTTTTCTAAATTTCCACAGGCTTCATTTTTAATAAAATAAAATTAAATTATAAAAATGACAACAAATACTGAACGAATGGTTTGAATGTTTTTGATTATTTACATGCATGTAAAAGGCAATTAATAAAAATTATGAATGTATAGGAAGCAACACGTTTTTGAATAAATACATGACAAAAGCAATGAATATACGAATGGCAATAAAAGCGAATGTTTTTATTCCTTTCTCTGTTTTAAATCACAGTAATTATGAGCTACTTTTTTATTACATTTAAAATTATATAGCACATTTGCATAGCAAACGTTTAAAAAATATGTATTTTAAAAATGTATTCAAAATGTTTGACTACTTAATTGCTTGTTATAAAAAACCAGAATTTCAATAAGTTATATATTTTATTAACTTTTCTACTCATGCTAAAATACACACAACATATGAATATACATTCTACATTCGAACATTAACAATTTTGCCACTGTATTAACAACTGTTTTTTGTAATTTTACTAGATGACCCCGCAAACGTTATCTTGCCTTAAAATTTTTGTATAATCGATCGTAATCATAGAGTAAATAATCGGGTAAAAAGAGGTAGTACACAAATAAGCCAGATACCGACTGTAGCGCCACCTGCCGGGTGGAATACCATATGTACAGAATATTAATTTTATTTATTTAATACTTTTAGAATGTAAAAAGTGGTTTTAAATAAGGATTCTTAAATTTTATAATTTTTCACGCAATTTTTTAAATTTTTTCTGTCATAAGAACCTTCTCCTGACAATAACAAACACAACAAAAAAAAATTGTGAAATCGGTCCAGCCGTTCACGCGTGATGGCGGGAACAAGGGATATAGGGATTCATTTATATATATATATATATATATATATATATATATATATATAGATTTCACTCCAGTTTCTCAATTAATTCGATTTCTGATTTTGTTTTTAGAAATTTAATGACCGGGATAAATTAAAAGATTAAAAAATTTGATTGATTAGTTGTATTATTTGCACATTATTTTTATTAAGTGATTTTTTGTAGAATAAACCTATAACAATTCATACTGACGAAGGTGCATTCTTTGAATTATATCTCGACAATCATTAAATACTCGCTTAATATTCTCAGTATCTACAGCACATGTAAAATGTGGATAACAATAGTGTTTGCCATCACCGCTTGCAGTAGAAATACGCTAGAAGAAAAAAAGGAAAAAAACCAAACCAAATAAATATTTGAAAAAAAAAAATTATAAATAAAATAATAAAAAAAATTGTGTATGTTCATATGTGTGTTTATACATATATATAAAATAAACATACCAAAAACTCATCACGTATGAAATACTTAGCTCTTATGACTTCAGGATCGTCCCCAGACTCGACAATTGCATCACCTGATACGAATTTAATAATTAAAATCCATTAAAATTATATTTTTAGTAAGTAAAATGTCTTATTAATTTACTTGGTGTTTGATATTTTGTAAATTCGGCAAAATAATCCGAAAGTTTACTTTTACCAGCTCTTATTTTCTCCGCTAACAAGTCTTGTTTGTTGAGAAATAGAATTACAGATATTGTACGTAACCATCTAAATGAAAAGGTAAGTAACAATTAAGATTTTTTTGTATATTAAAAATTTCACATTAAATACCTATTGTTCCAAATGCTTTTAAATAGTTCCAATGATTCACGTAAACGGTTTTGTGTTGGATCTTCTCGTAAAACCATGTTGTAGCTAGAACATGCTGTCACAAAAATAATTGCAGTAACGTCATTAAAGCATTGTATCCACTTTCGACGTTCATCCCGTTGGCCTCCCACATCAAACATGCTGAAATTAAACAATTATAAAATATGTATATGTACATAATTAAAAACATAAATTACAATTACAACGACTTACTGAAAATTGACTTTGTCAACTTGAAATCTTGTTTCAAATATGCCAGAAGTTAACACCCGACACCGTAATATATCTTGCTCATTCGGTGTATAATTAGTCTGTTTAATTATGCTTACACGATCCAAAAAGCTGTGAAGAGATAAATTTTTTATCAAGTACATATATTATATTAACATAAAAACAAACACTACTTACTACTTTGCACAATCGATTAATTGATATTCATTTGATCTTTCATAAGTTGCCAAAACACCCTTATCTTTCCATAACTCCTCTGTATGCTCATAAAATTCTGGCGGATAATTAAAATCTGGACCTGTATCAATCGCAATAAATTAAATATATAAATTTGTATCAAACGCATTAAATCAAATATATCTTAATTTGTGGTGGTACGAACTTGAAGCATAGTCCTGTATATATTCGACTCTGGCTTCATTATCTTTTTTTTCCAATTGTATAGGTGGATTTAATGTGCTCATGGCACCAGTAATAGTCTAAAGTTATAAATAACACATTAAAAAAAAAGTACGAAAATAATAAAATAAATTCAATATTACCAAAATTGCGTCACGTATGTTTTTTTTAATGTCATCAATTTTTTGTTTTTTCTCTTGTTCTGAAAATCCATCAACATGTAAAATACGCATTTGCTTGACTATAGTTGATTTGCCAGATTCACCCGCTCCTAGCAACA
Source organism: Thelaira solivaga (assembly GCA_947397855.1). Classification (NCBI taxonomy): domain Eukaryota; kingdom Metazoa; phylum Arthropoda; class Insecta; order Diptera; family Tachinidae; genus Thelaira; species Thelaira solivaga. The sequence continues at coordinate 46,429,076 of OX377614.1, forward strand.
ACAACCGATGGGTAGCCCTGTAGAGCTGTTTATCTTTTTGTAATTGTTTGGAAATAGCATCACTACGACGCTTCTGACTTCTAGTATCTTCAGAATTTATATCAGATTGCTTAGAGCTTGGTGAGCCAAAGCAACCCATTGCAGACCAAGGTATCCACCAACACGCTTCGCGTCCTTCTTGAGTACCGTCGGGAGACTCAGCGCCCCCGTTTTCTTCGTTTTGAGCCAGTCTAAATATGCTCTAACTTGTGCAATTTTTTAAATTGTCTTTTCGGAACCCAGTTTTGCAGATGATTATTTTTTTTTATATCGTTTTAAAATTATATTACAACTTGTTTCTTAAAAATATATTTTTTTAACACTCTCAAGTACATATATAGTTTTAACGGTTACAACGGAAAGTTGTTTTCTTGTTTTCTTTAAATCATTTCAACTGCCTCTTATTTTATATTGAATGGGATATTAAATACTCTTGTATTGTTTTAATATTTGTGCATTAGTATTTTTGTGCTATGGCAAATCTGAAAAAGAAAGAAAAAATATTGTTACCTTTTTTTGTAGAAAATATTGATATTGATGTGACTAACAAATTCCACAATTCCCACAACAATTGCATGTACTATTTAACTATGTGGTTTTAATTTACTTTACGACTGTTGATACAAAAAAAAAAAAAAAAAAAAAAGAATATTATTCTTACGGAAATTCGTATTTTCGTAGTTCTAAAATAAAATTTGTGACTTTTGTCGGACTTATGATTTTCCCCGCTATGGTCGAACACCGGCTTCAATTAAAAAAATATTTTTTGTTTAGCTATCCTTAAAGACATTCTTCTCTATCGCTACTTAACTTTGTATACCCTTCACTGCAATTAATAAAGTTATACATATGTACTTTAGTTTGTGATTCCCTTTGTAATTTCTACACCGTACATGTGTCAACCTATAAAGTATATATATTCTGGATTCTTATGAATAGCGGGGTCGATTTAGCGATGACCGCCTGAAATCATTTTTCATAAATCCAGAGTACAGCAAAGTTCAGTATACGAATCTGTCAGTTGTTGCATTCAGGTTATGAGTCAAAACCGCAAAATATATGAATATTTGGCTACTGCAGTGAAGGGTATGTAACACTCAGCACCAGCCGAATTTAAGTTGTTTATACATGTACAGCCGTAGTAAAAAACATAACACTGTAGGCAACCCAACAAACCAAATAGCAATCGAAATACAATATAACTTGAGAATAAGCTTATGAAAATAGTAAATGGTAAGCTTTTCTCAATATCATTTAAAATAATGTTCATAAAATAAAAATTCTCAAACATTTTTCAATAACGCTTTAGAAATATCAAAAATTCAATAAAAATAAAATTAATAAATTTTAATAAAAAATTTATATGTAAATATAATACATAAATCAACATAATGGCAAAAGTTTGACAAAATCTGAAGGTAATATATAAATATATAAAAAAAAGTTTGTTTTAAAATACAATTCAATTCCAGTTATAAGCCAATTGGGTAGTTACAGAAATTTAGCACGAAAATAGCTAAAAATTCGATTCTTTCGTAAGTTCTATCCGTTTTATATAGAAAAAGGAAAGTAATTGGTAAATGCCAACTAAAGAGTGATTTTTTTGCTATTATCTTTTTGGCAACACTAGTTTTGACAGCTCACGCACGTTTTGTATCTTGTGTCACTGTCAAACATCTTCAGTTTGGTCTATAATTTAATCATGAATCGTCTTACAAACGAACAACGCTTGCAAATTATTGAATTTTATTACCAAAATGCGTGCTCTGTTAAGAAAGTTCATCGCGCGCTTCTTCCATTTTATGGTCAGTTTAATCGACCTACTGAGGCTTCTATTCGGGCTATTGTAACAAAATTTCGCACCAAATTTACATTGTTGGACATTAAACCACCAACACGCTTACGTAGAGTGCGAACTGAAGAAAATATCGCAGCCGTATCGGCCAGTGTTGGTGATGACCGTGAATTATCGATTCGGCGCCGTTCGCAGCAATTGGGCCTCTGTTACTCCAATACGTGGAAAATTTTGCGGAAGGATTTGGGTGTGAAGCCTTATAAGATACAACTGGTGCAAGAATTGAAGCCAAACGACCTACCACAACGCCAAATTTTTGGTGAATGGGCTCTTGAAAAGTTAGATGAAGATCCACTTTTTTATCGAAGAATTGTGTTCAGCGACGAGGCTCATTTCTGGTTGAATGGATACGTGAACAAGCAAAACTGCCGTATTTGGAGTGAAGAGCAGCCAGAAGCATTGCAAGAGCTACCAATGCATCCACAAAAAACAACCGTTTGGTGCGGATTATGGGCTGGCTGCATCATTGGGCCGTATTTCTTCAAAGATGATGCGAATCACAACGTTACTGTGAATGGTGAGCGCTACCGTGCGATGATAACAAACTTTTTTTTGCCCAAAATGGAAGAGCTTGACTTGCATGACATGTGGTTTCAACAAGACGGTGCCACATGCCACACAGCACGCGAAACAATGGACCAATTGAGAGGCGAGTTCGGTGAACAGTTTATTTCACGCTTGGGACCAGTCAATTGGCCGCCCAGATCGTGCGATTTAACGCCTCTAGACTATTTTTTGTGGGGCTATGTTAAGGCTAATGTCTATAGGGACAAGCCCGCTTCGATTGACGCACTGGAAGCCAACATTGCCAACATTATTCGTGAGATACCGGCCGAAATGTTGGAAAGAGTATGCCAAAATTGGACTAAGCGGATGGACCATTTGAGGCGCAGCCGCGGCCAACATTTGCATGAAATAATCTTCAAACATTAAATTATATCGACCCAACTATCGATCCAAATAAATATTTCATGCATTTTTCTGAATTTTATGTTTTTTTTTTTAAATTTCCGATAGTTCTTATAAAATCACCTTTTAGATGAAAAACTATGATGGACTGATGGACTTAAAAATGTGCGAAATCTAAGCTCAAAAAGCGTAATAAGAAGTAAGTTTATTATTACTAAGGAAAACAATTATTAAATTTCTATATTTTATAGATAGAACTAGAGATGACCAGTTTATTAAGGACACCAAAACGATCTTTTTTTCGTAGCAAATTGTAATAATATAACAATAAAATAATCTTAAAATTTTTATTTAAATCTATGTATTCTTATTTCACAATTTTGTAATTAAAAAAATTAAATTTTCTCTATAAAGGTTAAGAAAACATTATTTTCTTAAGCTTATTTTACACTTATAAGAGTAAGCTTGCACATATAAGTTTAATTATAAGGGTGCCGTTTTGATTACTCTACAATTGTTACGATATATAGGGTCCGCCAAATAACTTTTTTTTTTTTTTTTGAAAATGCTATAAAAAACATCGAGTGTAGCTTCGGCTGTGTGGCACGTAGCGTTGTCCTGCTGAAACCAAATGTTGCTAATATCCTCCTCTTCAATTTTTGTGAACAAAAATTCGTTCAACATGGCCCGATAACGATCGCCATTGACTGTAACGGCCACTCCTTGCTCATTTTCGCAGAAAAATGGCACAATTATGCCTCTGGACCAAAAACCGCACCAAACAGTGACTCGTTTTGGGTGCGTCGGCTTTTCAATGTATGCGTGCGGGTTTTCTGTGCCCCAAATTCGACAATTTTGCTTGTTTACATACCCGCCAAGATCAAAATGAGCTTCATCTGAAAAGATGATTTTTTTTTTTTTTGGCAAAATCGGCATCTTCTGTAAGTCGATCGCAGGCCCACTTAGCGAAGCGAAAACACAACCATATTCTTTCAGCGGAAGGATAAAACTAATTATCTGTCAAATCAGACATGAGCTAAGTGTTACCATTCACGAAATAAACACTACTTGAAAAAGTTTTTCAATACTTTCTAAAACATTTTTCAGTCATAAGGCTTATGTTTGTAAGTTTATTTTAATATTTTTCTCAAGTCATTTGGTTTGTTGGAAAGGCTTCCCTTTTTTAATTTAATTTACCTTTGTTTACTGGTCGATACAATCTTACAAAAAAATAATTAAAATAAGTAGTATATGGAATGTCTATGCTATGCACAAAAAATTGTCAAATTTATTGGCTTTTATGAAAATAGGTTACTAAATCATATATTCCTAAGACATATTTACTATAATTTAAATTCAGGTGCATAAATAATCGGAAAATTAATTTTTCAAATATACTTTTATAAATTTCTTTTTGATCAAGTAAATGTTTCAAACGGTGAAGTCTGAAAATTAAATGTCATATAAGTAAGAAAACCAGTACTTTCCTAAATGGTTTGATCGCTTTCTATATTAAAATTGCCACCAAATTAATAAAAAAGGTAAAATAGTAATCTTTGGGTGTTGGCTGTTTTGATGAATTGAAGAATCGAAATTTGTTCAACATCTACATACATATGTATGTATGTATTTATATACTTTTCAAGAACATATATACTTCAAGTGCATACAAAGAAAAGAAGAATATGGTACAATAAAATTATTTCTGGAATTAAGCACAAATAAAGATTAATATTTTGTTAAACTTTTAAATTCCAAAAAGAGAAGAGAAGAATAAAAATAGATATAGTTTTCAATATTAAAATGTTGGTTGGGAAATTTATTTATTTATTCAGTTCAATGCTGTTTTTTTTTTAATATTTGAATCTTTTTGTAACTATGGACAAATAATTCTCATTTAGTCAATTGCTTTTACAATATAAAGGTTCTAATGTTTGCAAGAAACGTTGGGAGTAATCTACTGCAGATTCAGAGTAGCGTCTGATGAAATGGTCCATATATATATACTATCCCCTTCAGTACTTATTGTACTGAATAAATAACTCATGACAATATCATGATTAATAGTTTGTTAAATTTTTTTTATTTATGAAATATTTTACAGGTTGAATATTAAAAATATAAAAATTAATAGAAATTATGCATAAAAAATATGCATTTCTAACAAAGTATGCAAAAATATGTATTTATAACAAAATATGCAATATGCAATAATAAATTGATGTCATTTTTCAAAAAATTCTCGAATTCGAAAAAGTATTTGATCAGAATCGATTTTAAGTAGCTGAGTAAAAACATAGAACATTTTAAATTGGGCGGAAATCAAAATTTTCAATACCAAAATTGATTATTTATGCCAAAATACTGTCTCATGGCTTTTGGTGGCAATAACACCAGCGTAGCACTTCGGCTTGGTGTTAGTCAGGGCCTGTTATCATAATCCTTTCGCACAGCTTTTTAACTATAGCCGAAATTTGTTCGCTTTTGGTTCACATACATTTTTCCTGACTTCAGCTAAAGATTTTATATTGGGTTAAGATCTGGCGACACCGTACTCCGTAGGCCAGTCTATGATTTATATATCGTTGGATAAAAACTGTCAACTGACTTTTTGCATTCTACTCTCTTGGAGGTCATCTAGTATAAAGAGAACAATTGGTACCATGCACTTAAAATACATTTTACAGTTTTGATTAGTAAATATGAGAAACCCAGCAAGAATTTCAAAATAAATACACTCCTTGAAATTTTTAACACGCCTGCGTTACCGTTGAAATTTTGTTTAGATAAACTATTATGTCTACCTACTACTTCTTTTACTTAACGTAACTATACTATATTAAAAATTTAAGAAACAGTCTTTATATACATATCCAGCACAGTAATACCTACATACACACAATCATGCACAATACATGTTGAACGTGCGGGTGTGTTTGTGTTGATTACGAGTGGTACAAATTTGTGTATGCTTTTTCGGCAGCTATCTTCACGGCATATGTTTTTTTTTGCATTTGGTACCTATTGCCTTTTGGTAGGTCAATCAGTAATTTTAACTAATGAACTTCAAACTACTTACATACAAACTGTATTACATGTATGTTTGTGTACATAGATACATATATTTGTATTTCTTAGAATAATTTTTTGTAAAGATAGGTATGCAATCGAGAAAAAAAGTCGACACTTTTATAAATATCATTTATAATACTGTTATTTTTCATGAACGTATGTATGTATGCATGCAGGTATATATATATATATATATATATATATATATATACGAGTTAATCGAAAAAGTATATACCTGCATGAATACATTCCATTTGGGTTATTTTTTTATTTTTATTATTTATCTTTAAAGGTACACATAAACATACATTATTTATATGTAAATATCTATATATTTAGGTAGTAATAATGTATGTACATTTGTATACATCTATAATACTGATATATATCCATAACTTTATATATATATATATATGTACATATAGTTATATATATATATATATATATATATATTTATATATATATATATTATACTTTTTAATTATTTTATAAAACGATTTTTTTTAATATTTCACTTTTTCAATTCTCTAAACTCTGCTGTTTTGTCTTTTGACGTTTTATATGTATATATAAACATTTTTATCTTTATGAGAGCAGAGTATTAGGAATTCTTATTATTGAATGGGTACAATAGTGTTTTAAAAATATCGTATCGTATCATTTAATTTGTCGCAGAATACACGTTTGAAATGGAAATGCACACAAATATTTTTGGAAACAAATCAAATTAACTCGAAGATTTTAATTCTTTTCTTTGCAGCAAAATGTTATCTATCTACTAGTGTGTAGATATAAATTATTAATATTTTTACTTCTCTTTTTATTTATTTTCTTGTTGGCATTGAGTTATATTACGATTTCACGTTATTAATGTTATTGCGGACGCGTTGGTTGTTAAATTTTTTTATTTACATGTTAATGCTGAGTTTAGAAATTTTCATTTTTAATTTTATATATGGATAATAAAGACTTATAAAAATTTACTCACTTTACTTTCCTAGTTTCTATGTATTCATATAAATCACTGCGAAAAGTAGTGCTGTAAGAGTAGTCAGCACACAATTACGCGAATATCAGGTATAATCCGCTTACTCGCTGCATAAAGTAGTCAATTGTTAAACCGAATGCAACTTTGTATGAAAGATGACAGTTGGCAATTAATATATGGCCAGATGATATGAACCGAAGAAAATATGCAATGGTGACAGCCGTCACATTGACAACTCTCGTGAACAGTAACTAACGTGGTAGAGAAATCTTTCTTTTCCTTTTCCGATTTCAATATGACGGTGCGTGTAGTGTTTTATTATTAAAGAAAGTAAATGACTAAAACTTATAATATTCTTTACGTTTGTTTATTATATTGTAGGCTGCTACTAAAGAACCTGTTAAGAAAATTAAAAGAGATCCCACTAAGAATCCTATGCGTGACCTGCACATTAGGAAATTGTGCTTGAATATATGTGTAGGTGAATCTGGTGATAGATTGACCCGTGCCGCTAAGGTAAGAAAATGTTATTAATTCTAATATAAGGAATTTGAATAGGAATGTAAATATCTTATTAAATGCTTTCAGGTGTTAGAACAATTGACTGGCCAACAGCCCGTGTTCTCAAAAGCCCGCTACACAGTACGTTCATTTGGTATTCGTCGTAATGAAAAGATTGCGGTACACTGTACTGTACGTGGTGCGAAAGCTGAAGAAATCTTAGAGCGCGGACTTAAAGTACGTGAATATGAGTTGAGACGTGACAATTTTTCTGCCACCGGTAACTTTGGTTTTGGTATTCAGGAACACATCGATTTGGGTATCAAATATGATCCTTCAATTGGTATTTATGGTTTAGATTTCTACGTGGTTCTCGGCCGACCAGGTAATATTTTTTTTTTTTTTTTTTTTTTTTTTAATTATATGCACTTAATTAGATGTCTTTAAAAGATTTGTTGGCTAACATATAAGTGGTGGTGAACAAAATCTTTTTTTTTTAAAGACATTCAGTCAAAGTGCAGAAAGTAATCGTTCTGTAGAGAGTTGCTTAATGTGTTGTTAGAAAAAGAAATCTAAAACTCACGGTAATTTTCTTACAATTAAAAGAAAAACAAAACGAATCATTTTAAGCATTAGGCGTTTGCATTACACTTTTGATGTTAGATCTAAAAAAATAATAGACGGGCTCCGTAGTTCATTTTAGTGAGCGCTCTTGCCAGTTTAAAATTTAAAAAGAATAGTTTGTTTGATCTTTTGTATCTTTATCACATACTTTTGTTTGTCAATGAACATTCTTTATTATGTAAAATGATATCGAATAAGAGGTTAAAGGAATTTTTTACGAAAATAGAAAGCAAAACAAAACTAAAATTCGAAAAATTTTTAAATTTACTTTTCTGTTTCTTTTTTTATAATATAATTCAAAAAGTACTTTAGTCACTATGGCTAAAAAAATTAAGTTTAATTTTAAAATCTTGAAATTAAGCTTTTTAGCATGCAGTTCTTCAGTTTGTTTGTTTTAAATATCATTTTTGTAAAAGAAAATAATTTGGAGCTTTCGTACCTTCGTTATTTTTTGCGTTTAAGTTTAATTCGTTCCAGGGACAGAAAATAACTTATTTTTAAAAATTTACATCAAAAAAGCACACAAAAAATGATCGTAGAAAATTTTGGTAATTATGATACATAGGTGATGCACATGCAAATTTTTGTATGACTTCAGTTTGTGCCTTTTTTGATAAAAGTTAAAAAATAACTTAATTTTGACTTATTTTTTAAGGCAAAAATTAAGCTATTTTTGACTTATTATTTTACTCAAAAAATAAGTTATTTTTTAACTTTTTATATTTTAAGGCAAAAATAAGTCATGAATTAAATATTGCTTAGTAATACGCAAGTTTTATTGCTTTCAATGCTATAAATGATAAAACATCCGTTATCACAATTTCAAGAGCATTGCAAAACATAATTCTCTTATTTTGTTATTAATAATTATTGTTGTAATAACTGCATCACTGTTAATTCTTTCAGTATATTTCTTTCAATGTGAGTTTAATATAGAATTGTTTAATAGTATGTTCAGACGAGACAAGGTTCGCTCTCTTTCGAGGGTTCACATCCCAATCTCGAATGAAACAGGAAGATTCGCCATACAAAATTAAGTGAGCGAATCTGCAGGTTTCATTTTGAAACTCTTGCCGAAACCATGAAAATTTAGTATCATCCCTAGTTTCTATCGCTAGTTTATCTTAACTAGCTGTCCAACAAAACAAATTGTAAACAAAGAAATATTATTGTTTTGCAAGCATTTCAATGTATTAGTAAGAAACAAAGGAAAGAGTGTTAAATTGCTTAGATATAAAAATAAACATAATAAATAACACAACATATTAAATTATTTGAAATAATAAATAAATTTTTTATAAATTATTATTTTTTCTAAAAATACATATATTTATATATTAAAATTTACCTTTTTTATCCATTTCAAAACTAAAAAACAAACGCGGGCAAATGCGAAACAACAAAAAACAAAACAAAGCAACTGTCAAATGAAACTCATTATGTGTCGTCTGAACGCAAATTTCACAATCGAGGTTCAGACAGCGAAACCAGCATTGAAACTCGTTGTGTGAACATGCTATAACTGATAACAAATGATAACGTTCAATCGCGAATTAGAAATCATAGGAGATAGTGATATTTTTTTTTATTTTCAATGGGTAGCATATACATCAATTATTATTACCTATAAATTGGAGGCAATAAAACTAGCGTATTAATATGCAATACTTAATTCAAGACTTCTATTTTTGCCTTAAAATATTAAAAGTTAAAAAATAACTTATTTTTTGAGTAAAATAATAAGCCAAAAATAACTTAATTTTTGCCTTAAAAAATAAAAGTTAAGAAATAACTTTTATTTCTGCTTTAAAAAATAAAAGTTAAAAATTACCTTTTTTTTTGACTCGATAAAAGTTATAACAGTTACGTTCCCTGGTTCGTTCGTTCATTTATAGGTCGTTCATTTAAAATAAAGAGCAGACAAATGAACTATAGGAATTCAAAACACGGACTAGGTCGTTCAGTACAAATAAGTGAGTACTACTATGTGAATAGTTCGTTCGTGTACTACTACCCAAGACTACCAAAATAATACATGTTTAATACATTTTGTTGCATTTTTTGAAATAGTGTCTATCAGGGCTGTCATGAAATCCAATGTTGTCGGTTTCATATTCGAACTAGAATTAATGTCGGTTTCAGGGGGATTACTCTCTATTGCGATGCGAAAGAAAACGCATCGCAACTCAATGTAAAAATTATACAGATGCGAATGGTTTTTCTTTCGCATCGCAATAGAGAGTAGCCCCCCAGGTGTCACAGAAACCAATGTTATCTGTTTGCTATTAGATTGAAACCAATCAGTTGACAGTTGTTGGTTTGTTTAATTTCAAATAAAGCAAGTGACTTAAACGGACTTTTGTCATTAAAAATTCACATGTAGATATTTAATAAAAATTTAAGTAAATTAATATTAATTCTACAAAAATAAATTTTTACTCATAGTTTTTTTTCTCTACCAAAACAAAAAAATAGTACTTAAAACGCAATAATTATGCATTTTATAGAAAAATATCTTGTCATTGCCAAGGAATTTACAAAACGGGATAAGCCAACTGTATGATCTCTTTGACAACAGTTGGATGAATCAATAAAAAGCGTAGGTTCACGTCAAAAATATGTAAACAGAAAGCTTCTTTATTTAACCGGTAATTTATGAATATTCTAGTTACTTTCTGTGAGCGTTCTCTTTCTAATAATAAAAATCCTGCAACGGCAGTCATTTTATTTCACTGACACAAATTATATATTTTATATTAAAAATTTTTAATAAAAAAACACGTTTTTACTTTTATTTAAACGAAAAGACTACGATTTATGAAAATTGTTAACAAACATTTACATAAACAATTTCATACAAATAAACTAATGTATAGAACAACTGATTCGAACATCGGTTTTATTTCTCTTCGAAAATAACAAAAACGACTTGGTTTCATGACACCAAATGAAACCAAATGAAACCAATATTGGTTTGCAAAACCGACAATTAGCAAAACCGACTTGGATTCTATGACAGCCCTGTATACCTAACTAAAATTAAAGAAGAAAGGCATTTTACAAATTTCAGTTAAATATTTTATTTTCCTTATTTTGTTATCGGGTTTAAGGCATGCGCATAGAATAGAGTGAACACAGTTCAGTACTATCAAATACAAAGGTTGCATGTGTGAAATTTTTGTAACTTCCTTTGTTTCTTTTCGAATATTTTTTCAGGAACAAATTAGATTATAAGTTTGTGTTTTAAAATGTTTAATATGTTTAATTTCTCTTTTGTTTCCAGGCTACAATGTTGCCCACAGAAAACGTAAATCTGGAAAAGTTGGTTTCCCACACCGACTGACTAAAGAAGATGCCATGAAATGGTTTCAACAGAAATACGATGGTATTATTCTTAATAGTAAGAAGTAAATTAATGGCGTATTTCATATTGGAAGCTAAATATTACGATGGGATATTGTAGTATTTTTTAGTAAAAAAAAATAAATTTTTTCGTTTTTAACAAAAATTCTGTCCTTGCAAATTTATTTTTGTAAAAAATATTTTAAAGAAAAGCTGTAACGAAAGCATTTCTAGGCGAAACTACAATTTTGGCGGCAGAATCAGATGTCAAAATACGGCATTCGATATCGATCGAAATTTCCATTCGATTTTTATTTCAATCGATATCGAATGCCGTTATATGATCGGAGTTATACTAGATAAGGTTTGGACCTTACTAAAAATTTGAGCTGTAGCCAATTGTATTTTCATGAAATTACAAATTTTGTGCATAATTAGGCTTACTTAAATGCTGAATTTTCATATTAACAAACTAAACATGTTTAGCTATGCCGAGTCTTACATACTCATACTCATTAAAGACAAATATTGATTAAAGAAAAAATCGTCTCTGAAAAACATTACAAACGTACAATATTTTATACTTGAAAGCGCTTATAAACCATTTCAAGTATGCTGTACCCTTTAGTAGGTACCTAATTTTGAAATGCATATAAAAAATTTAAGAAAGGTATCCATAAGAACAAGGTAAGTTTATTTAATTTAAAGTGCAAACCAAGCATATTGTTAAAATAAGTAACAACCTGAAGACAGCATATTGTACGTTGGCTAGGGACCTCAAAAAGTTGATTTCAACGACTTCGCAGACAGACAGATGGGCATTGCTAAATCGACTCTGCTTTTTATGAGTATCCAGAATGTATATATTTTATAGGTTGACACATGTACTATATAGAAATTACAAGCGGAATCGCAAACTTTCTTACAATAAAAGGTACAAAAATATAGCTGCAAGTCAATTTATTGTATAAAAATATAAATTGAAATCCATATGTAATATAATACATACGCACACAGAATAATTTAATTTAATTCCCAGCTTTTCTACTTGAGATAAAGGGTGTGAAACGTCAACGGGTTTGAATATGTAGAAAAAAGAAGTATTTTAACACTAAATTTATGGATAAAATTTATTCTGGCGATCTCTTTCTTAACTTTAAATATATTAAAGTACATTTTTTATTTTCAAATACATATTTTCACTTAGGCTTATTTATATTTAAACTAAATATTACATGATTATTCAAGTTTCTTTTTTTTTTTGTTTTATTTGTGTCACTAATCGAATAATAATAAAAAAAAAAAAAATAATTTACCCATCAGTTTTTCTTGTAAATTTTACAGATCAACTTTAACATAATGTTAAAAGTTGTAGGTAGTGAAGTTTTACTTCTAATTAAAATTAGAATTTTCATTTAAGGTATTATTGGTTCGCGACCAGTTTCCGCTTTTTGATGAATTTGTCGAAGCACTACCATTCTATATAGGGGAAAATGATAAAACAAGAGAATATATTTATGCCTTAAAGGTGGTAATTGCAATTCATTCTTAGTATGAAATTACTTGAGCATCACTGCAAGGTGAGCTGCTTGTCTGTTGATTAGTTGAAGGTGATCTATTACCATTGTTGCTGCCTTGTTTGTTCGAATTATTGGGATGCATATTGTTAGTGCTGTTATGAATATTGTTGGAGCCAGCATTATTTGAATGAGCCATCCATGAAAGGAAATTACCAGCCTAGGGAATGGAGTGGCGTAAAAGATGTGAGGTGTTTTTTGTGACAAATTATCTTATGAAATCCTTTACCTGGTCTTGAGGCTGGTTTTGTAGCTGATTTCCTAAAATACTCCACTGGTTAAGTGCTGCAGCCACTATTGCTGGATTCATTGGCAATGAGTTAAGGTTCAATCCAACACCTAAAGAATTATTTAAATTTTGAGCAGCAGTAGCTGGTTTCGGCCCCTGAGAATTGATACCTAACGTTTGCAGATTTGGCATGTCTAAGTTTCGATTATGACTATTATTCCAAACACCATTACTACTACTACCATGAGGACCTGCAATATGATTATTAGCATAATTGCCACGGCTCCCCCTCTGGTATGAACCCGAAATGTCAGATCGATTAACATGTGAACCTCCGGGACCAGAATTATTACCATTCATGCCACCCATATTATTACATGAAGGATTACTGTATGTGTTGTTACCACCTCCGCTGTAGCTGTTAGTATTCATGCCATAACCTCTCATACCTACATTTTGATTCATCGAAGAATTATCACCTCCTCCCCGAGCCGATCTGTTAAAAGAATTTCCCCCACCCGCACTACCACTTCGATTGTCACCATATTCCTGATGAGGTCCCATAACTGCATTCATAATGGGAGCATTTCTACTTGTTTGGAAATTTTGAATTGAATTGCGCATTTGCTCTGCTTTTGGTGCTGCGTTGGATACATGTACTGAAACACCTAGAGTAAAAAATGTAAATTAAAATAAAAAAAGTTAATTTTTTAAATATAGTTACCTTTTACAATATGATCTTCTCCGCACAGAGATTGCGCCACTTCAGGATCCAAAAATGTTACAAAGCTAAACGCGCGAAATGGTTTTGGTATAAAAACATCTGTTACTTCTCCAAATTTGGAAAAATATTCCCTTAAATCATCTGCGTTAATATCTTCGGTACAACGACCCACGAAAACCTTGCAAGGTACTTGGTGTACCATTCCCTTTAAAAATAGATATTATCATTGCAAGAACTTTAATGAAATATATAAGCCGGAAAGTTACAAACCTTTGAGTTAGGTACTTTGACCTCACACCAACGACCATCAATTAAATGCCTAGTGGATAAAACTCTTGCTTGGACATCGTATGAACCAAAACGGACAAAACCAAAGCCCTTTGATTGCCCTGATTTTACATCTTTTTTTATTTGCGTCATTAATACTTCACCATACGTTTCGAAATACGTACGTAAACTTTCCTCAGTAGTTTTCCAAGGCAATCCTAAAACAATTAAGTCTGTGCAGCGAGATCTCGACTCAATGCGTTTTGTTTTAGCCGTCGAATTTTCCAAGTGGTCGTCACTTTTACGTTTGTTTTCTAAAAAAAATTTCAAATATTCTTTGATATTAATTATTATTAACTGGTTTGGAATTCATACCTTTAGGAAAAACGCAATGATATATACGTGAGCCCCAGCCGGTTTCAATATAGGGAGGAAAAAATTTTCCCTCATTTGAGCGTACTCCACGAAAGCATTTAGTTTCCTCGTTGATGTATTTAAGACCACAAGCTCCAGGAAACTGAGCTTGTAGTGTTGACAAGAGTAGACTACCGTCCTCTTCCGATGGCAGTTCAATTGGGTCGTCACCATCCTCTTCTACAACTTGAATATATTCCATTATTTATCAATATTATAAGCTTCAAATCTAAACTTATTTATATTACAAAAAAATTAGTATATCAAGATTAGAACTTTTTCTCTAATAAATTTTTTTATTGTATAGAATTGCCATATGAGTCTGTTGTAAACGATTTTTTTGTGTGCAGAGATACCACCTGAAACTTTTTTCACAGTCGACAACATAAAATTGCATGACATTTCATGAAAACTTCTTTTGTTCGAACAAGTTATCGCTTACTTTTTTGTTTAGTCGTTTTTACATTATGCAGCAATGCCATATTAAAAAAGTATGTAGTATGGAAACGGATGTCATAGTGACAATAATCTATTGTGTTTATTAATTTTTTATTTTGCTGTTATACGTACATTTAAATTTTATTTTTGACCTTTTCCCAGAATGGACACAAATGTTATAAAAGACACGGAAATTTCCTGTGAAACTTTCTCTAACACTGAAAATATTTGGAAAGAATTATTTTCTCATAGTAGACATTATAAAGGCAGCAAGTTTGGTGGAAGGACCGAATTGGTTTTTCAGTCTTTGCAAAAGAAGTTTGGCACAAAGTTTGTAGTGAAATACTTATAACTTGTAATTACAACTATTAACGTGTACATACATATATCTTTTAGAGACCAAGAACAAGAAAAATCGGATATAGAAATAAATCTAGGAAAGAGCCAATCTCATTTAGAGGATTTGCTACTATATGGAAACGAGTTGGTTAATAATATCAAAAGTGTCTATGAACAGTTTAGTCTTTTGGAAAGTCAGAAAAATTTTGCAAAGAAAAACGGTGCGTCCTGAAGTTAATAAAGATTTTATTTAACTACTTAAAATTCCTTTTTAGAACTTCAAGAGAAATTACAAAATGAAGAGGAATTATCTCTGCAACAATTTGAAGAGATCAGCAAAAAATGGACAGAAATGAACATCCTAAAAGAACCAATGGCAATATATGAAGATATGCAGAGACAAAGGGAAAATATAGCAAATTTAATGGCCAGCAAGGCTGAACTTATAGCACAGTGTCAACAGGAACTGAAACAAATTAATAAAAAATATTCTAAAGACCAGGAGAGGCAATCTGAAGACATTTGCTTTCTTGTAGAAAGAATTGACCACCAGATTAAGTTATTGAAAAGGTCTTATAGAACTAGCGTTAACGATATTCAAAATACCATTCAAAAAGAAAAACAAAAAGTTCTACAATCAGCTCGGGAACAATGGAATGCTATATACGAACATCTCTCTGTTAATGAGGTAAACAAAATGGAACTGGTGAAAGACAAGCAAAGATTCTATGCTCAACAACTCGATGACGTACGTAGAAAACAAGAGGATATTACTAGAACAACCAAAATAAGACTGGAAAAAGATGCAGAAATATTGGAGTTAGAAATTCGTAAAACGAAAGCTAATATTTTAATGAATTCCGAAAAGATTGATTACAATTATCAAGTTTTGCAAAAGAGGAACGAAGAAAATATAATTATAAATAATCAACAGAAGAGACGGGTGGCAAAACTAAATGAATCTATTCTTGTGTTGAAAAGGAAGTTAGTAGAGCTGAAACAAAACAACAAACTGTCAATGGAAAAGCTAGCTGTAGATATACAAAAATTGCATGCGAGTATAAATGATCTAGAAACGAAGGCTGAGAATTTTCGAAAAAATAATACAATCAAAGTAAGTGTAGGTGAGGTGAGGGATACACTAAAATAAATTTGATTCAAAATTTTTTCTCCCTTTGAAGTTGGCTAAAATTTGGAACGTAAATTTCAAAGAAATTAAACATTTAGTGACAAGAGTTTTTGATATTGATCAAATTCTATATGAGCAACAATTAGGTAGCAAGTGGATACCGCCGAATATTGACTGGGAAAGGCTCGACTACATAAAACATGCGCTTTCTTATAATAAAACAAGTAAAACTTCTTTAGTGGATCCAAAAGTTATTAACACTGCTAATAAATCAATAACTAGCCAGCAATTAAATGATATTTTACATAAAATATCTGATCGTACTGGCTACTTGGTGGAAGAGAGATTGTTAGAAATTCTTGAACCATATACTGAAAATGAAAAGTGTTTAGTTAAAATAGAAAGTATATTCTCGGTAAGACTTATTTTAATTAATATTTATTTACACAAATATTAATCTCTTTTGGTGCTATTCCACCTCATGAGTTATTGTGCATTTAGGACAATAAGTACTGAAGGAATACCATTTAATAGAAGCTACTTCAAATTTCAGTAGATTACTCCCAACATATCTTGTCAGACATGGCGAATTATACACGGTAAAGCAAAGAAGGCAACTATACATTTTTTGTTCTCCTCGTTTTGGCTTCCTAGCTGACAAAATTTATTTACATTCTGTACGCCCCATTGTTTTTATGCTCAAAATACATTGCAAAACCAACAAAATACATTGCAGAATTAACACGGTAAGAAGGCATTTAATACAACAATCACTGAACTACAAAAAAAACCTTATCGTATGTGTCAAGTAAAAAGACGGAAATTCAATGCAGTTCCGGTCATACAATCACATACACTCTACGTACTTTGAGCTCGAGAACAATGTGAATAAATTTTGACAATTTTACAGACAAAACGATGGAGAGCAAAAAACGTATAGCTGCCGTCTTTGCTTTACCGTGTATAATTTTGCCATACTCCATTTTAGATCTGGGCATAGTCGTTCATTTCACTGAATCGTTCAGATTTTCATATCACCTAATTGATCTATGTTATTTTAATCGTTCATCGTTCATTTGAGACACTGTACGATGATTTTTGGTTTTCGTTCATCGTTCATTTCGGACACTGTAACAACAAACTTATGACTTTAATTCAATGTATTTTTTATACACCGTAATACCTTTATAATGATATATTATTACAACTGATTATTGAATTTAAGCATATGTGATTTTAAACTAACTATCAATTTTTTTATGTTTAAGTCTGCAATAAAATTTTGCTACATTTTAACTAAAACAAATTTTAGTTATTTTAATCCTAAACAGTAGAAGTCAGTGAACGATGAACGAAATAATTTAAAAAAATTGAAACGTCCGTTTCGTTCAATTTGTTGAATCTTTCATATGAACTAGGTCGGACATGAATGCCACAAGCCTACTGCATTTATTATCGTAGCGTTATGATATAAAAAGCATGGTATGCGGTGTGCTATTTCTATCTTGATATCAAATGCCATTTTAGCTATAAATTTGGTTTTGAATTTTGTTTATTTTGAATTTTTCCTTTTTTCTGTGATGCCTATACTTGATAAATTTCTATCATAACTGCAGCTATAACGTCGGCAAAGAAAATGTCAATTTTACATTAATATCATTATTATGTACAACATATTGATTTATTTGGAATCATAATGTTTATCAAAATTTAATCTTTATTCGTGCTTAATTCCAACATTTTTTGTTGGTGTGCAAAATGCATTATTTTCCAGGATATTCTCATGGAAAATTTTAGAAAAATTATTTACTTAGTACAGTAAGTACTAAGCTGTTTCATGAGACGCTTCTCTGAATCTTCAGTAGATTACTCGCAAGTTAAAACGATACAAAGAATTTTTTTTTTACTTTTCAAAAGTTGAATAAAATGAAAAAGTATAATAGGGTGAAACCAGTTCTTCAAAAATTACGGATAGAAATTTGACAGTCGTATGGCTCTCATCATTTTTAGAAAATTTTCTAAGCCTTTAAATTTTTCATTCAGGGCTGAATTTTTGCATACGAACAACGAAATAGCAAAACCAGCTGACAAAATCCTATGAAAATCTTAGCACTTTTATTATAGTGAAGAACAATCGTATGACTTTTCAACAGTCAAAAATAACTCATAAGTAAAAGAATAACATTAAAAATTCCAATTAAATAAGAATAAGCACAAAAAATGTATTATATATTTCCAGAAATATAATATTTTAAATAATTAACCATTTAGGCTCTCAACATTACGAACATTTCTGTTGTGGAAAGTTTGGTAAGGTATTTTGAACCCTACTCTTTGTGTTTAAACTGTTCAACAGGATTACAAGCAAGTTCTTTAAAATCCTTATACTCTTTTAAAAGATGTTCTGAAGTAATGAAGCATATACAAGATGATAAGATAGAACTTAAAAATACCAAAGCAGTAAGTTGTGATACAGAACCTATTTAGAATAAAAAGTAAATCTAATTTATTTTTTTCTAGAGCCTCAGTGATATTGTATGCAAAAATCATCAATTTTATATGGAACCCACCTTGGTTCTAACCGCCTTAAATGAGTTCTTAAGTGAAGAAATAAATACCATCCACAAATCAGTTGCAACTAGGTATTTGTAAGCACATAGTGCCCTTTTACACTTAAAAAGTGACTTGCGCAAGTAGGTTTTTAATATTTTTATATTTCCTTTTGAACTTGCCCAACCGTTCACATTACAAAAATTTCCTTTTTCTTTATTTCGTTTTCGTTGCTTCATTCGCTCACTCCCAAAACAATACAAATCAAAAACATAAACAAGTCCCTTAAACACACACACAAATTAAAAGAACGAAACGAATTGCCGAGTACGGGCAAATGGGTTTAAAAAAGTAAAAGTTCTCTTCCCCTCAAATCGATCATCAACAAGCGCAAGAGTTGTGCAAGTCACTTGCCAAGTGTGAAAGCCCTCATTCGTATATGCGAGTACATACATATGTATGTATATCAATTTTCATAATTAACAACAGAAGCACTTTATAACTCTAGCGAACAGCTTTTCAAATGTGAAATGCTTAAATTACGGCTTGGTAGTAAAGTGCAACTTACAGATTATTTTATTAGAGATGTAAAAGTATACACATACATATGTCGTGCCCATATAGTTTTTTTTGTTGTAATTATGCCCTTCACGAAGGATATGAATTAGACATCTGCAACAAATAACTTTTTTGTATTTGTAAATACATTTGCCAAAAGTAAATACAAGTAGTTACTTGCTCACAGAGCTCAAATAGTGAGGAGTAGTGAAGTGTTGCTTTTCAAGTTCTTATTCGTAAGCATTTGCAGAAACCTTGATCCGAAAATATAAACAAGAAAAAGCAAATAACTCGGCGAAAAAAGTATGATAAAATGAGTACTGTATTTGTGGAACACCAAATACTTTGCTGGAGCTACTACACTTCCTAACACAAGATCGGCAAATCATTCAACAAAAATCGACAGATATTAATAACTCTGTTTTGTATATTATATGCTTATAAAATATGAAGTTGTAAATGATACATTGTATCATTTTTATTGAAAAATAAAAGAAATGTGTGTATTTACATAAACCGTAGCGCCTTTAAGGAACACCATTACGTTAGTCCCCATTTACATTATAAACATTTCCTGCCGGACAGACGAAGCTTATAGGGGAGGGGGCAACTACGCAAGGTGTCTGCACTAGACATTTTTGTTGTCTCTCTTTTCAACTTTTCGTAATAATCGTCTTGTTGCTTCATTTTATTTTTGCACACTGTATTAATTTGCCCATATTTATATCGAAATCAATTTTTAAAATGTATTTATTTATTATTAATTTAATTTAATTTAATTTGCTTCAAAAGTTCTTTTCAATTAATTTTCATACAATCAAATAAGCACGTCACGAAAATAAATGGACAGAAGAATTGAAAAAATCTGGACATTAATGTCCGAAATGTAAACGGTTTAGGATATAACAAAAATATCCGGCAAGAAATGTCCATAATATAAATGGGGACTTAGATATGGAAACAACAGTCTCGAGAAATAAAGAAAAACAATCATTCTCATTTAAATTCCCTCTTTCGCTCTCTCTCTCTCTCTCTCTCTCTACATACTTCTTTAATAAGGACGTATAGAGATTCTCGGTGTGTTAATGCCTGTATTTGCGATTTCTACAAATGATTTGTGAGCACAGTCGTATACTGCATACATAAGCAAATACGTAGTCATTCATTAATTTTTTTGTTCTTGAAATGTGAACTCATTTGTGCAGATGTCTAATATAAATATATATGAGTGTAATTCTGTTTGTAATTTCTAGACCATATATAACAGTATGAATAGCGGAGTAGATTTAGCGATGTCCGTCTGTCCGTGTGGGTGTTGAAATCAAGTTCCTGAAGACCCTAAAAGACCTATAAAAAAATGTAGTATGCCAATTTGTTGGAAGTTTAGCCCAGTAGGATCATAAATGGTTCAGTTATGAGCTCTGAATTGTAGCTACCTCGAATTTCTTCATAACATTTCTGTGGGTTTTTTGCTACAAATGCACAATTTTAAAAAAAAGTGTGGTACGCAGTTTTGTGAGAAAAGATTTCCGAAAGATTTTTTGCAAAATTTCATTGAAATCGGGCCATAAATGTTCAAATTTTGCACAAAAACAACCCATTAATTAAGTTACGCCTAATGATCATTATAAATTTAATGACTATTTTCTGTTTTCATGTGCATAGCTGTGGTTGTTGTTTTTGCCGTAGTAGTACCTAGTACCATACATATATGTGACAGCGCATCGAGAAAGGGACCTAAGGGTAAAAAAAAAAATCAATTTTCACTTTTTTTTTTTTTTGATGTGGACAACATCTGAGCATCGAATGAGACCGATCCCATGCCCCAAAAGTGTTCCCTCCCAGAGATATGCGCGTTTTATGAAAGTGAAGTACACCAAAGATACACGTATTTAAATCTTTAAAATGGCTCTCCGGTTTTTACCCTTAGGTCCCTTTCTATTTTGCGCGTCACATATGCATCTACCCTTTCATATTTTTTTATTTGGCTGTTGTTGTTTTTTTGGTTTGGTTGCATATTATCAATTTAAAATTTATGCTGCTTTGCGAAAAATATTTCATGGTGAATAATGTACAGGGTCCGCCAAAAATTTTTTTTTTTTTGAAAATGCTATAAAAAAAAACTACTGAATATTTTCTCAAACTTTTTTTTTTTATTTGAAACTACAATTCTTTCGGTTAATAATGGAAAAAATTTCATTCAAATGGCTGCCTAGGCTGGCCATGCAGTAGCCTACACGATCGGTCCAATTTTTAAGCACATTATCGATTGTGTGCAGCTGTATTTCACCAATGGCTTCACGAATATTGTCCTTTAAAGCGTCAATTGTCTCTGGCTTGTCGGCGTAACACTTATCTTTGACGGCACCCCACAAATAATAGTCCAACGGTGTCAAATCGCAGCTTCGCGGTGGCCAAACGACATCAGCTCTGCGGCTGATAATGCGATCTTTAAAAACAGGGTGCAAAACATCGAGTGTAGCTTCGGCTGTGTGGCACGTAGCGCCGTCCTGTTGAAATCAAATGTTGCCAATATTCTCCTTCCTCTTGAACAAAAATTCGTTCAACATGGCCCGATAACGACCGCCATTGACTGTAACGGCCACTTCTTGCTCATTTTCGAAGAAAAATGGCCCAATTATGCCTCTGGACCAAAATCCGCACCAAACAGTGACTCGTTTTGGGTGCGTCGGCTTTTCAATGTATGCGTGCGGTTCTTCTGTGCCCCAAATGCGACAATTTTGCTTGCTTACATACCCGCCAAGATCAAAATGAGCTTCATCTGAAAAGATGTTGTTTTCGGCAAAATCGGCATCTTCTGTAAGTCGATCGCAGGCCCACTTAGCGTAGCGAAAACGCATTGGATGGTCAGTTGGCTTCAACTCCTGAACCAATTGGACTTTGTATGGCGTCATACCAAGGTCTTTATGCAAAATTCGTCTCAATGATGTCTCCCAAATGTTCAATTGTTGAGAACGACTTTCTGCCACAGCAGCAATATTCTCGGGTGTACGCACTGTTTTTGGCTTTTCACGCTTTAGTTTATCGAGGATGCCAGTTTCTTTCACTTTTTTCACAAGATAACGAACATGCGGAGCTGACGGTGCTTCTCTTCTTCTAAAATCTCTACGCAATTTTCGCACACATTCTGCAACATTACCATGATTTTCAAAGTAATGTCGCAATATTTCCCAGCGTTGTTCAAGCGTATACACAACCATATTCGTTCAGCAGAAGGATAAAATTAATTATCTGTCAAATCAGACATGAGCTAAGTGCTACCATTCACGAAATAAGCACTAGTTGAAAAAAAACGTTAGATGGTGGACCCTTTATTTGCTAATATGCAATGCCTTTAATGCTAACAGGTATTTATCATAAATACAAAATGATGATTTGTTGCAAAAAAATTTTTTTCGGACTCAAAATTTATTTGCTCAAAGCAGCGAAATAGGTTAAATTCTTCACATTTAAAGCACTTATTACTATTACGAAACTCTGATAAAAGTATAAATGTAGAAAATTTTCAAACTCAATGATAACACCAACATCAACTTTTTGTCATATGGTTTGCTGGGCTGATCTCTCGCAATTTGTTTCTCGCTCACTAACACTATTATAATTTAAATTTTGCCCATCTATGGTTGAGGTACACATGATATTAAGCACTGAATTTATGATTGTGTCAGTGAAAAGTTACACACGAAGTGATATTATTTTTCTGGTAAGCGCTGTCGAGTACAACAGGAATATTGTTTTGAAATTTGACAAAACCCCTCAAAATGTTGAGATACGGGTAAAAAACCTATTTTTTTGTACCTTCATGCCCTTATAAACCAGTAACTTAGTTGAATATCAATCGATTTTAAGTTTCTTAGCGGATTTAGAAAGAAAACATAAAAATAAAAAAAATTTCACAATTTCTGAATAAAAAAATTTTGAAAATAATTAATTAATATGAGAAATTTTGAATACATTTAATAAAAAAATTATAGAAAAATTAAAAAATGAGTAGAATATACCTATATATTTATATACTCGCATATATATATATATATTTTTTTTAATTTCTATTCGCCAAAACCGTAAAGTTTTGGAATTAATTTTCAAATTATGTTTCCTAATGAAACTAATAAAACTTTTTTTCTAAATCCCTTAAAAATTTACTGAGGTATTAAATTTATTATAAAAAAAATATTTTTTACAGAAATATAATTCTAAATTTATTTTTGGAACCATTTCTTGGTGAAATGTTCGCCTTGTTCTGCGCTGAACTGGCCCAGGTTGTCTGAGAAGAAGTCCAAATGTGACTGCGGGGGTCATATTGCAGTTTATAAGTGCATGAAGGTACGAAAAACCAATATTTGACCCGTAACTCAATATTTTGAGGGGGCTGAGCAAAAACATATTATTGTTTTACTATCATTTTCCAGCTATTGTATTAGCACTTCATTCTTTTTTGTCACACTGTGTTCTTGTAAATAAGATTATACTAATTCAAACCGAATATTCGGCACAATAGATCTGAAAGGTCGTGGTGCGATTATAGTATATGATAAATATAAGATTATTACTTGTGGTATTTATCTTTTTTTGTGAATATTAACAAGAATGTGCAAAATAAAAAATATAAATATTTGGCTACTACTGTGAAGGGTATATAAGACTCGGCATAGCCGAATTGAACTTGTTGTTTTATAATAATATCAGTTTTGTTATTTATTTAAATTTGAAGGAAACTCTTCAATAAAAATTTAGATGTGGACTTACTTGAACTCGATAAGGCTCATATCATTAACTATTGGCAGCATTTCTCTTCATTAATATCAAGCGAACAGGAGAATAATTGGAAATCAATTGAGCACGGTCTGAATCATTATTTGGAAGTCTTAAAAAGGAGGGCACAAATCGACCGCGAATGCGTCTTTCTGCTGCAACAAAATACTGAACTGAAGCATTTGTTACAGAAATTATAAAATAATAAAGTAATAATATTAAAAATGTATGTCTGTATGTTTGTAAGGTTTTAACGGGATCGTCTACACTATCAATAAATATTGCGACATACATATATCAATTTCTTTATTTTAGGGACTTCTTTTTGTACTTTTAATTGTAAGTAAGAAGTTCGAAATAGTTTCTGCTCTCAATTTGCTATTGAAGTTCAGACCAATGGGTTCATAAATAGCTCTGAACTCTATTTTTCACCATTTTTTTTGAGTGTATTTTTTTTAGTAATTTGTCAAAGCAACAAAAGTACAAAAAAACGTGATTCGCAGTTTTATCAGAAAAAAACAGTCATAAAGTCTGTACAGAAAATCAAAACAATCGCTTCGCAAATGGCCGAGAAAAATCAAAAATACAACAGAAATTTTAGAATTTCTGTTTTGTTTTTTTATGGCAATTTTTAAGCTGTACATGTGGGTAATGTTTGTGCACACAAGCACGAAACCAGGCAGTCCATCTTATACCAACTAAAGCACACTGCACAAGCATACTTGAAAAACCTTTCAAGCATCATCCCTTATTTCAAATACTGCAAGCAGTTTCTATCGCATATCAAAGCAAATACTTCAGTAACAAAATTGTATTTGTATTTTAGAACTTTGCTGTATATAAAGGGTGTTTTTTATAGACGTATAGAACTTTAAATTGCAATAAAACAACAATGGATTATTCGATCGATATGAATTTTATTTATCCGAAAGATAATCTTGTGGCATTACATTTTAAATATGATTTCTGGCATATGACCGCCACGGCTGGATCGGATGTAGTACAATCTGGACGTCCAATTTTCGATGACTTTTTTTTACATTTGTGGAATGTTGTCTTCCAAATGGTCAAACGTTTGTGGCTTATCCGCATAGACCAATGACTTTACATAGCCCCACAGAAATTAGTCTAGCGGTGTTAAATCACAAGATCTTGGAGGCCAATTCACAGGTCCAAAACGTGAAATTAGGCGGTCACCAAACGTGTCTTTCAATAAATCGATTGTGGCACGAGCTGTGTGACATGTTGCGCCGTCTTGTTGGAACCACAGCTCCTGGACATCATGGTTGTTCAATTCAGGAATGAAAAAGTTAGTAATCATGGCTCTATACCGATCACCATTGACTGTAACGTTCTGGCCATCATCGTTTTTGGGCCCATTTGCAAGCGTTGTTCAGGCGTGAGTCTATTCATGATGAATTACCAAATCAAACTGAGAATAAATCACTTGACAGCTGTTAAGTCGGTCGCCATCTTGAACAGTAATGCCAACTTAAAGTTCTATACGTCTATAAAAAAACCCTTTATGTGTTTTAAACAGGATAGGAACAAATTTGAGCTCCGAGCGCGCTAAGCTCGAAAGCTCAAAATTAGACTCAGTCTCCCAAGCCTAATCTGTTTGATTTGCGGGCGCGAGCTTACATTTTGGGCTTGGCTCGCAAGTCAAGCTTCATTATTTTTTTGCTTAGCTCGCCCGAAAGTACAAGCTGAAGAGAGCTAATTTCGTAAAAAAAATTAATATTGCAAAGAATACTAAACGAAGGGTTTTGATTTTTTGACATGCATATGTATAAAAGGCAATCAATAAAAAATATGAAAGAAGGCAAGCAACAACATTTATTATTGAATAAATGCATGACAAAAGCATGATTTTGTAAGAGAGAGAGGAAAGAGGAATGGAAAGGGGTACACACTTGCCGCACGCAAAGAAAAAATATGGTTGAGGCAACCATATTCTGGTGGAAACATAGTATGGTTAGATTTATGATTGCACCCAACCATATATATTTTTAAGTCAAAGATATTAAAAATAGCTTTCAACTGCAGATGTTGCGGTTCAACCCCCGGTCAAGGCAAGAAATTTTTTTTTTTTAATTTTCTTTAATACATACATATTTTAATATGAATTAAAAAAAAAAATTTAATTTCAATTTTTTGTACAGTTTTAAATTTTTTGTATAAATAAAGTTTTTTTTATTCCACTGATTTTTCTTTTCTATCAATTTGTATATATTTATTACATAACACAGCGGGTTTGAATTTATTTTTTTAAATTTTAGTTGACTCTACCAGGGCTCGAACTTGCGAACACTTAGTTAAGAAGCATTAACTCGCAACTCAACCACTTCAGCCACAAAGCTCAGTTGAGATTCAACGATTAAGTTTTTGTTTTATACTCACTTTATTTATATGGTTGCGGAAGAGACAAAATAGAAAGCAATTTACATTTAACCATATTTTTATCATTATTATGTTTGCTATGAACATATTTATGATTTCAAGTAAAATTTTATTAAACATAATATGATAATTATATGGTTGATCTAAGACACTAAACATAATATGGTTAAAAATAACTAGAAATATGTTTATCGTGATCAGAATAATGTTTAGATGCTTCAAATTAATAATAACATTTTTGTGAAGAACACACTATGTTTGCGGTGACCATATTCAACCATCTTTTTTCTTTGCGTGCGTACTGTACAATTCCTTTTTATTCTCTCTTCGTATCTTTTATAAAGATGTAAAAAAAGAAGACAGGTAGCTTGAGGCTGAATGAATGACTGAATAAGAATGCTAAAATTGCCGAAAAAAAATTGCTGTGTGTAGGCACTTTTATAAGAGAATTGAGAAAGAATTGCCCAACTAAGCTTGCTGTGTGTGGTCCTCGTCAAACGAATGCTTTTAATGCTTTCTCTGAAATGTATATATTATGCAAATTAGGCAATGTCTTCCATGAAGAATTTTTTTTTTTGCTTTTATGGACACATCAACATACGCAAAGAAAAAACATGGTTGAATATGGTCACCGCAAACATAGGGTGTTCTTCACAAAAGTATTTTTATTAATTTGAAGCATCTAAACATTATTGTGATCACGATAAACATGTTTCTAGTTATTTTCACCAGAATATGGTTGCCTCAACCATATTTTTTCTTTGCGTGCAACAATACAAAAACTATAATAACATCAATATATTAAATTAGTGCACCTTTCGAATACATGACTTCCTGTATACAATATTACAGACAAAATTAGCCCCACATTTATTAAATGGTAAATTAATAAGAACTTATACTGCCTTAATTTGTAAAACATTTAAAACTCAATTGTTTAGAATTGCAAAGCAAAACCATAGAATTAGCACTTTTGTATTTAGTTAATACGTTTCACTAGAAAATTTATAGCAAAATAAAGTCAGTCATAATTTAATAACCAAAAAGAAAAGCTGTCTTTTTTTAAAAGCCATTTAAGTTAATACTATTACTGGAGTGTAGAACTTAATGTTGATGTGTTGTTTTTGTTGTTGCGTCAGAGAAAATCTCGAAATAAATATTTTTTAAGAGCTGATACACACATCAAATTTCAATAACCATTTGACGAAAATCAAAACTAGTTTGATATTTTAGATACGTACACAAGTACACAATTTGATGTGAAAATAATAGACCGTCATACCGCATTTATGTATGCATGTGTAGCAATAGGGTTGCCTTGAAAAATCAACTTTTGATTTTTATTAAAAGTTAAAGCTAAAATTGTTCAAAAAATTATAATATGTGTAAATACTTTTGAAATGAAAAATACTCGTGCTTGTTCAAATTAATTAACATTTTTGTAAATTTCCTTTACGCATGTTATAGCGAAGTTACAACATGTGCTGCTTTAAGGGAATGGGGTATTCCATGGAGGCTGAAAGCCTTCTAATCGCTATTCACTTGGGAATAGCTGAATTGCCCAAGCATCTCACTACCTCCACGTGGTATTCCCTGGTAATGTCTCGAAAAACGACCTGATAACAGTAACAATTCTGTGAACCTGCTCTGTAGTTCCATGCCCAGCCCGGAAGCCGAACTGATGTTCTGGAATAATATGTCGCTCAGTTAGAAAGGGTGTTATATTCTGGAGAAAGACCTTTTCGAACAGCTTTGATAGGATGGATAATAAGCTATACATCGTCTATACATCCGATATGCCTACAAATCGACATACTATCACGTCAACGTTTGCAGATGATACGGCATTTTTAAGTATGAACAAAGATCCAGGAACTGCGTCTGAGCACTTACAAGCTCATATAAACGAGCTGGAAGGTTGGCTAAATAAATGGAAAATCAAAGTAAATCCATCAAAATGTGCCCATGTGCCATTTACATTAAGAAAGGCAAATTGTCCGCCAATAAAAATAAATAACGTCATTGTTCCGGTAGAAACCCAAACTAAATATCTAGGAATCCATCTAGACAGACGACTAACATGGTCACGTCACATTGAGGACAAAATCTCAGCTATAAAACTAAAAACAGCTCGAATAATGTGGCTCATAGGTCCATTTTCATCTCTATCTTTGGAATATAAATTTCTATTATATAAAGCCAGTATTAAACCAATCTGGACATATGGCATTCAGCTTTGGGGAACTGCGTGTGCATCTAATATCCAAAAGTTACAAAGAAGACAGTCGAATATTTTACGAACAGTAGTCTGCGCCCCCTGGTATATAAGAAATTAGAATATCCACAGAGATCTAGAAATTCCAACGCTTCGGGAGGAAATTGGGAAATATTGTACTAAGTACGTACACAAACTGATGACCCATCCAAACGCCCTCGCTAGGGGCGTTCGAGGGGCACAGGAGGCTTAAGAGAAGTGATACCCTGCGCCTAGTTAGAAGAGACATTTAACTTTTTTATTTACACGTAGTCTCTTTCTTTTATTCTTAAGATTTGAGTACAGGAAATTTGTTATTACATTAGTAATAATTATTTAAGTTTTTTCTTTTTTATAGTTAAGATTTGGATACTTATTGTAATTTTCTTATAGAAAGATTCAATAAAAAAATGTGCTGCTTTAAAAAAAATCAGAAATAATTTAATATAGTTTTTTAAAATATAAATTTATCACCGACTCATAAAAACTAAAGAAAAATTAAAAGTTTAATTTACTCTACATTCTAATATTCTAATGCACTCTAATAAACACATTTTCATGAGTCTCAAAAATAATTTCCCACAGTCCAATCATCACACAGATACACACAGGCAAAATTAAAGTCAGTGCAAAAGTCTTATATTTATGCGTACACATTCTCGAAAGTTCGAGCTTAAAATAAAGCTAGCAAGATAGAGCACAATCCGTACCCTGTTTTTAAATGTCTAATGTATTTGTTTACGCTTGTATTGACTAAAGCATTTAATCTTTTGCATCTTTAGCACTTATATACACGCCCTGGCACATGAATGAGACCCCCAAACACAATTTTTTAAAAAGGTTTTAGCTTCTACAAAAAAATTGCTACGAACTTACTTTTTATTTCTTTTTAAAGGTAATTTAGTTGTTATTAATCGCTACAAAAATGTTACACGATAAATGTAATGGATCATATGACTTGCGTTGACTTTTTACTTTATATTAATTTGCATATTGGTTCCCTTACAGAATTTCCATTTACAACTTCAGCATAATTGTCGTTTGCATAATTTTGTTTCAGAACTAAGGCCCTTGTTATGAGCTGCATCGATCTTCGGTGGTTATCGAATAACGAATTTAAAATTGGTATTATGAGCTGGCAGTGCTGTCGAAATATTCTTTAAGCAACGATTTTTCTGTCGAAAAAAATTTTGATTTCGACACCATCTAACTGTGCACAATAATTGTTTGAAATAAAAGTATTTTACAATTGTTTTTTATTTTTCTGCTAAAAAACATTAATTTTGAAGTACTTTTTTATTTTATGTAAGAGAAAATCCCCTAATGCTAATGGAAGCAAATCCCCAATTTGCAAAAGGAATCTGCACAAAATCCTAAAACTGTTGCTAATTTTAAAATGCTTAGAATTGACTTTGCTCGTACACATCTGTTGAGGACAGCAAGTCCGTAAGCACCTCCTTGCTCAGCCGAAAGTTTTTTTTTATAAATCTGTAGGCAAATAATCTTAAATACATTGTATGCACAAGTTAAACAATTTCAAATACTTACGTAGTGGAATCCATTTCTAAAGGGTTTGACGCGTCTCTCAATTTTTTCTACTTCTAGCCAGTTCCACAAGCCTTTCATCTTCATCAGACAAATCATTATATCGTAGACAGACGACGGCTTTAATTTGCATTAATACTCTTAATTCAAATTAACTTGTGAATTATCTCCATTTAATGTGAATTAACTTTAGCGTAAATTCACGAAATCAAACTGAATTTATACTGCACTTAGCTTTTTCAATATGGCAACAACGTCGAAAATCAAACAGTTGCTGTCAAACTGTTTTGTATTTGTTAAATTAAAATGGATGTTTTTAGAAAAAAAAAATAAATATTACATTTGCAAAGCATTTTTTAATATTTTAGAAAAGAAAAGAACTGTGTGGTCCAAAAGAGATAAGCAGATTCTCTTAAAATTGTGGCCGGAACGTGCCACCGGAAATATTATTTCACAAAACAGTTTTTTACAAACAAATAGCCATGGCAGAATTATACACGGTAAAGCATTTAAGACAGCTGTACATATTTTGCTTTCCTCATTTTAGGTTCTGAGCTGTTACTAAAGAGTGATTTTTTTGCTATTATCTTTTTGGCAACACTAGTTTTGACAGCTCACGCACGTTTTGTATCTTGTGTCACTGTCAAACATCTTCAGTTTGGTCTATAATTTAATCATGAATCGTCTTACAAACGAACAACGCTTGCAAATTATTGAATTTTATTACCAAAATGCGTGCTCTGTTAAGAAAGTTCATCGCGCGCTTCTTCCATTTTATGGTCAGTTTAATCGACCTACTGAGGCTTCTATTCGGGCTATTGTAACAAAATTTCGCACCAAATTTACATTGTTGGACATTAAACCACCAACACGCTTACGTAGAGTGCGAACTGAAGAAAATATTGCAGCCGTATCGGCCAGTGTTGGTGATGACCGTGAATTATCGATTCGGCGCCGTTCGCAGCAATTGGGCCTCTGTTACTCCACTACGTGGAAAATTTTGCGGAAGGATTTGAGTGTGAAGCCTTATAAGATACAACTGGTGCAAGAATTGAAACCAAACGACCTACCACAACGCCAAATTTTTGGTGAATGGGCTCTTGAAAAGTTAGATGAAGATCCACTTTTTTATCGAAGAATTGTGTTCAGCGACGAGGCTCATTTCTGGTTGAATGGATACGTGAACAAGCAAAACTGCCGTATTTGGAGTGAAGAGCAGCCAGAAGCATTGCAAGAGCTACCAATGCATCCACAAAAAACAACCGTTTGGTGCGGATTATGGGCTGGCGGCATCATTGGGCCGTATTTCTTCAAAGATGATGCGAATCACAACGTTACTGTGAATGGTGAGCGCTACCGTGCGATGATAACAAACTTTTTTTTGCCCAAAATGGAAGAGCTTGACTTGCATGACATGTGGTTTCAACAAGACGGTGCCACATGCCACACAGCACGCGAAACAATGGACCAATTGAGAGGCGAGTTCGGTGAACAGTTTATTTCACGCTTGGGACCAGTCAATTGGCCGCCCAGATCGTGCGATTTAACGCCTCTAGACTATTTTTTGTGGGGCTATGTTAAGGCTAATGTCTATAGGGACAAGCCCGCTTCGATTGACGCACTGGAAGCCAACATTGCCAACATTATTCGTGAGATACCGGCCGAAATGTTGGAAAGAGTATGCCAAAATTGGACTAAGCGGATGGACCATTTGAGGCGCAGCCGCGGCCAACATTTGCATGAAATAATCTTCAAACATTAAATTATATCGACCCAACTATCGATCCAAATAAATATTTCATGCATTTTTCTGAATTTTATGTGTTTTTTTTTTTTAATTTCCGATAGTTCTTATAAAATCACCTTTTATTTGTTCACATTTTTGGGCCGCCATTGTTTTTATGCTCAAAATACATAGAGAAATCCGAGTGTATGCGGGATCTGCATTGAATTTAATTTTTATTTAACGCATACAATAAGGTTGTTTTTGTAATTTTTTTGTAATAAATTTAAATGCAAACAACTGTTTACTAAATGAAGAAACTGTCATCTGTCAGGGTAAAATTTTAATTTGAATTAGTGAAACTTTAATGCAAATTAACGCCGTCGTCAGTTTACGCTATTAAAGTCATATTTTTGTATAATATTTTAAAATTGGCAACATTGGCGTCCGTGGACGTTAGCATCGTAAAAATCTTTATTAATATTTAATATATCTGCTTTTATTATATAATTATCATGTCGAGAAATAGTTTTTGAAAATAAAAAATAAATAAAAAGTAAATAAAGTCTACAGAAATATTTATTATTATTATACTTTATTGCAACAACAAATTAGGACATTTTTTATTAAACATACATAGATATTTTTCACAAAAATTTATCAACAACAACAATAATATTATTGCTTGTTAACATTGAATTGTATCATCTGTTTTTTGTTTACAAAAAGTTAAATAAAATAAAACTAACAAACAATCAATAAAACAGTTCTTTCCGTTACCAACAACAAAATACATTAAAACTTAATTTTGATAACTAGTGTTTCACTCCTTTTATTATTAATAATAATAAAAGTACGGAAATAAAATTAGTATAGTGAAATTAAACATTTAATTTGATT
This sequence comes from Thelaira solivaga, assembly GCA_947397855.1. Lineage (NCBI taxonomy): Eukaryota > Metazoa > Arthropoda > Insecta > Diptera > Tachinidae > Thelaira > Thelaira solivaga. Next base: position 46,462,229 of record OX377614.1, read on the forward strand.
CACTTTCATATTCGTAATTAATACTACCAGTAAAACTTTTAAGCTTATCTTTAATTGTAAAGACAAATAATCAGCTGTTATAATCTAACAAATTTAAATATCCCAGCAAGCTTTTTCAATACAATTTTATTTTGTGTACGTTAACGCAGTAAAAAAGACTAATCTTTTAAAGAACTTGTTCGGACTTATCACTAACATAAAATTATGGGTTGGCAAAATAAAAATTGTAACGTTTCCGGAGACGAGCGTCTGGTATCTTGTTGGCTCTGTATGAGAAACTTTCACTTAAAATGTAATAGTCTTATGGCCCAGGATGTTGATGCACTCATGAATGCATCAAAACATCTGCATTGGACCTGTCCTGATTGTTGTATTATTGGCGTAGAGTTCTACAATTTCTTTCAAAGTCAAAAGCAGAATTCGATGAAATTAAAAAAGATTTCCAACATTGCAGAGCAAACTATCTAATAGGCTGTGTTACGGCAGTAACTTTAATAAAAACTCGTGGAGGTTTGCGTTGAACAATACAAAATATTGTAAATGTTTATTTCTAATTGAAAATTAAGAAAATTAATAAAATATTTTACATATAAAATATTTCTGCTTACCGCAGTTTTTTACCTCCGTCTGATACAAGTTTTAATTTTGTAATGATATATTTTATAATTAAAATGACATTACAAACAGAGTAAAAAAAAATATAAAACGTAAAACAAAGGAGGTTTTCTTTTAACAATATATTAAACACAGTAATATTTAAATAGACAATATAAACTACAATAAGTCGTTTTGCGACATTCCCACCCCCGTGGAGCGATATGCTTCACTATTTTCTAAGTCCAAAACGGCTAATTTTGATACAGCTCGTTGCAGCTCGCCTGTAGTAGTTTTTACATCAACTTTTCGAATTACACCATCTGAACCAGCGTACGTACGAGTGACCATTCCTTTCCGCCATTGATTTCTCGGTAAATTAGGATCACATATAAATACAACATTTCCTTCTTTTATTGGTTTTGTGTACTCACACCATTTAACTCTTCTAGTTAATGTAGGCAGATATTCTAAGACCCATCGCTTCCAAAATCTATCTCGTAAGCATTTTGCAATCCGCCACTGCTTTCTCGGAGAGAACAATTTTTCTTCAGGTGAATTAACAACAGGAGTAGTCGGAGCATTTGGAGATCCTAGCAAAAAATGATTTGGCGTAAGAGGCTCTTCGTCATGAGGACTTATGGGCAAGTGTGTTAACGGCCGAGAATTTACAATGTTTTCTGCTTCAATAAGAAAAGAATGTAAAATGTGTTCTTTTGGAGACTCGTTTTTCATTGTTTGACGAAGTACTCGCTTAACGCACTGAACCATCCGCTCCCATACGCCACCTTCAGAAGGATTTACCGGACAATTAAATAGCCACTCAACACCTTTTGTAGATAACTCACATTGGATACGTTCAGCTTCAAAAACCTCAGAAAAACGTTTGGCTTCTTGACTTGCCCCAATAAAATTTTTTCCGTTATCTGAACGAATTCGTGCCGGAATACCACGACGATTCATAAAATTCTTCATAGCGATAATACAAGAGTCTGTGGACAGATCATGGGCTATTTCCAAATGTATGGCACGAATAGTAAGGCATGTGAATAGTGCTACCCATCGTTTCTCCGTTCTTCTGCCAATAGTCACATTTATAGGACCAAAATAATCAAGTCCAGTATACTTAAATGGTGGGACAAATGGCTCGAGCCGGTCTATAGGTAAAGGACCCATAAGAGGAGTAATGGGAATAGCTTTGTTCCTTCTGCATGTAAAGCAATTCGATATCACACTACGCAAGAGACATCTTAATTGAGGGATCCAAAACTTTTTTCTTATATCGCATATTGTAGCTTCCTGGTTTTGGTGTTTCATTGCGCAATGATAATGCATAACAAGTAGTTTAGTTAAGTAATTGTTTTTTGGGAGTATAATGGGCCGTTTCGTACTATATGGCAAGTGGCTGCCTGCATCAATTCTTCCTTTTGCTTTCATTATCCCATCATCATCAATATATGGTAGAAGATTTATTAATTTATTTCCCTTTCCAATTGGCTGACCATTTTGAATTAATCTTATATCATCGCCAAACGATTCGTTTTGTGTCTGTTTAAAAATAATATTTTCAGCTATTTCTAAATCACGAGCAGTGATACCATATAAATCAAATTCATTAACTCTTTTCCGACATAAGCATATAAATCTTATTACATGTGCCACAGATCTTTTTAAACGATTGTATGATGAAAAACGTTTGACATTTATCAATTGAATTTTATCATGTATAAGTAAAACTTTAGAGTGAACTTCTTCATCATATGTTTCATAAGTTTTAGAGTTTAAGATAACATCAAATTCTGGCCACTCATTTTCATTTTGTTTTAAAAACTTTGGGCCGTTTAACCACCGTGAGGATAGCGAAAAGTCCACTTTTTTGTTACATCGTGTTGCGTCGTCGGCTACATTTTCAAGAGTTGGAATCCATCTCCATTCAGTAACTTTAGTAGTCTCCAAGATTTCAGCTATTCTGTGGGCAACATATGGTTTGTAATTTCGATGGCTACTACCAATCCATTTTAAAACAGTTTTCGAGTCACTCCATAGAACTACACACTTTGGAAGCAGTTTATGTGCATTTAAAACATTTTGCCTTAACCTAGTTCCAAGAACAGCTGCTTGTAGCTCTAGACGAGGAATCGAAACTTTGGTCAGTGGTGCACACTTAGTTTTTGAACATATAAAACTTACTCCAATAGTATCATTTACTGATACAAACCTCCAGTATGCCACTGCTGCAAAAGCTTCTTCACTGGCATCTACGAAAATATGTAATTGAATATCTCTTGGCATTCCGGACTGAAAATAAAATCGAGGTATTCGAAAGTTGACTAGGTGCTCCATTTGCTTGCGCCATATCTCCCACCATACTTTAATGTCATCTGGTATTGGCTCATCCCATCTAACCTCTCGCCTCCATATACGTCTAAGCAATAGTTTACCACCGACTATATAATTACTTAAAAATCCAAGAGGATCAAAAGTTGACATTATTATACTTAAAACTTGACGTTTTGTTGGCTTTTTGATACCACTGATGACCTCTTGCTCGACTTTACGAAATTTCAAATTAAACATGAAAACATCCTCCACTGGATCCCAGTAGAGGCCCAACACTTTTTCAGTACTATCAGTAGCAGGGATATTTTTTGCTGTCGATGACCCATCTAGTGCTTGAACAACTTTAGGGCAATTTGAAATAAATTTTCTCAAGTCAAAGCCACCATTTTTATGTAATTGTTTGACTTGCTTTGAAATTTCAATGGCTTCTTCGATGCTGTCAAAGCTATCTACAAAATCATCCATGTAGTGATGTTCACATATTGCTTCTAACGCCCTAGGGTGAAATTGAACTTGTTCTCTTGCATTGGTTTTCATTACATATAAAGCTGAGCAGGGAGAGCAGTCTGCTCCAAATATCATAACTGTCATTTCATACTCTTCAGGTGACAAGTCTTGGTTTCCATCTCTCCACAGAACTCTCTGAGATATTCTATCTTCTGGTTGAATGAGAACTTGATGGAACATCTCACATATATCAGCACCAACTGCAAATTTGCCGGTTCGAAAGTTATAGAGGGTAGACACCAATGATGATATGTCTTGAGGACCTTTTAAAAGATTGTCATTTAAAGAAATACCAGACACTTTGGCAGCAGCATCAAAAACTAATCTCATTTTCTTTGTTTCTTTGTTAGGATTAATTATGCCAAAATGTGGTAGATACCATTTTTTGTCCGATCTATTATTGATTTCGTTACGAGATATTTTGCGGAGATATCCCTTTTTTATATAATTTTGAATGATTTCTTTATAGGTTTCAGCGAAGTTTTCATCACGTTTCATTTTCTTTTCGATACCTTCTAGACGACTAAGTGCCAAGGGATAACTGTTTGGTAGCTTTACATCATAATTTTTCCACAACAAGCCAGTTTGGAAGCGATTTCCTATTCGTTTTGTGGTTTCTTTAAGTATCTGTTTGGCTCTGATATTTTCATCAGACTCTACCAGTGGAGCTGCTCTGACGCCCATGCTCTCAACGTTAAAGTGATATCGAACCATTTCTTCAATATTTTGTTCTATTTCTACGTTTACAAACAGACACGATTTTTTGGGTGATACTAAGGATTCACAAGGCCCAAACACAACCCAACCTAACTCCGTATTACTGGCAAAAGGTCCATTTTCATTGTTTTTATACAAATTCGAAGATAGACCTAAATTGGCATGATCTAAGCCAATTAACAATTTTGGGACTACGTTCTTGTATGGTTTTATAGCGTTTTCTGGTAAATGTTTAAATATATCATTTATTTCATACTCACTTAAGCTCTGTTTCGGCAAATTTAAATTTGAGACTGCGTATACATTTTTTAGAAGATGAATTTTCTTTTTATTCACTCCACTTATTCTTATGTTAAAGTTCTTTGAAGGTTCACGAGCTGATCTTCCCCCAAACCATTGAATATTAAGATAATTATCTTTTCCGCATACTCCTATTTGATCTGCGATTTCCTTGTCTAGCATTGTTATCGAAGAGCCATCATCAAAAAGTGCATAAATATTTATTTGACAATTTTCTCCGTACAAAGTGACTGGAATAATACGAAATAGTAATTTTCTATCGCTGCTGCAACAGCTTAAAACTTTTTTGTTTACTTCTTTTGAAAAAATAGGTTGGGTTGATAACGATTCATGTGGTTCAGTATGAAGTAATTTGTTGTGTTTCTTCTGACAACCATCTTTAAAACACACCCTTTTTCTGTTGCACTCTCGCGTTGTGTGACCTATGTTTAAACAAGAGAAACAAGCGCGATTTTTCTTCACCAATGTCCAACGTTCTTCTATATTCATATTTAAGAACTTTGGACAATTGTAAATTCGGTGGTTACCTTTGCATATTAGACACTGTTCCCTTTTTTCTATTGCATGTAACACTCTATTTTTTGATTCGCTGTTTTTTGATTCGCTGGTTTGGCTTACATCTTGTACTATGCATAATAAATTTGCCATTTCATCTAACCATTCACTGAAGTGGCTTATGGTTGGATATGGTTTTATTTTCATTGCAACTTTGGCCCACTCTAATCTTTTACTCATAGGAAGTTTTCTCACTAATTCTTCTAGCAGAGTTGGATTAGCAATATGTTGTTGGCCATCTACTGATTGCAAAAAGACGGACAGATTTTTAACTTTTGTTGAGAATGGAACTAATTTTACAATAGTATGTTCACTGATATATGGTTGCTCTCTTATTAAACGTAGTTGACTATGAATAAGTTGTTCTGGTCTCCCAAATCTGAATTTTAATTGTTCTATAATGACGTTTACATTATCTGGGTGGATTAATAAAGACTTTATTATTTCCTTTGCTTCTCCTTTTAAACACTTTTGAAGACGTTGATTATTCTCGAAGTTAGTATATCCATATGCTGCTGTTGATTGGGTAAAGGCTGTATAAAATAGAGGCCAGTTTTCAGGTTCGCCACTAAAGTCTGGTAATTCTTGCGCCTTTCGTGGCATCATCATTACACTTGAACTGGGGGCATTCTCATTACTTAATATTTGATGTTGCTGACTGTTGCATGAAAATGGCGGTATAAAATTATTTGTTATGGGTGCATATGTGCTATATAACGTAGGAACAGCATTCATTGACGGCGCAGATATTGGAATTGTATGATCTATTGGCGTCATGACGGTAGTTTTCTTAGGCGGCCATATGTGAATATTAGAATGTTCTCGATTTGTTGTATTTACAAGATCAATGGCGGACATATTCGGCGTTTGTAAAAAATTAAGGTTATGGTCACTTACCTTCTTTGCTGGTTCTTGGCTTGATAACTGCAATTGTTCGTACTGGCGTTTACTCTCTTTGAGTTCTGTTGTAGTTTCAATGAGTATTTGTTCCAAGTGAAGTAGTCTTCTTTGCATGTCTTCTACCGTGGCGGCTTTGCTTGTAGTCTCTGTATTCATCAATAAGGCTTCCATTTGTTGTTCTTTATCAGCGGCGGTAGAACTGGCAGATTCGTTGGTTTCATAAATGTCCTCTGGCTGTTGAGAACTAAGATCTTGTTGTTGAGCGTTTACGATTGATTTGCTTCTTAATAGAGGAGGGCTTCTTCCTATTGGTGGCGCCATATGATTTAAATTAAAAATTTAAATTTCCACTCGTCAAGAATATTTGCTCTGGCTGAGCTCTTATTTCAAAATTGCGAAATAAAAATGTTACGGCAGTAACTTTAATAAAAACTCGTGGAGGTTTGCGTTGAACAATACAAAATATTGTAAATGTTTATTTCTAATTGAAAATTAAGAAAATTAATAAAATATTTTACATATAAAATATTTCTGCTTACCGCAGTTTTTTACCTCCGTCTGATACAAGTTTTAATTTTGTAATGATATATTTTATAATTAAAATGACATTACAAACAGAGTAAAAAAAAATATAAAACGTAAAACAAAGGAGGTTTTCTTTTAACAATATATTAAACACAGTAATATTTAAATAGACAATATAAACTACAATAAGTCGTTTTGCGACAGGCTGTTCAGACATACACGTTAATTGAGCAATTAAGCATTTTACGCAATTATCGCCTTTATTGAGCTCAATTTACCATACAAATTTCCATTAAATAATTGCGCAATTAAAAATTGATTGCTCGTTAATGAAGTCAAATTCAAAATGCAACTCTTTGTTGTGCCCTTAAATATCAACTCAAAAGTGAGAAAAGTTGATATTTTCAGTATTAAAAAAACAAACGTAAATAAATTTAAAAATAAATGTCATAAAAAGGAAATGGCAGCCGAAGTAACCGGTAAATAAATTTTATAAAATTGTTATTGAAAATAATTTTTAAATAACTAATTTCTTGTAATCAATAGCTTTCCTTCAAAACTGGATTGCACTGATCGGAGTAGTTCAATATTTTTAGTATAAGTTACCAACATTTTTTTAAAATTTGACTTTCTTTTCATTTTTTATTTTATAAATACTCAAACATATTTAAAAAAAATATTTACAATATTTTCAGTTGTCAAATGCTTAATTGCGTAAACTTAATTGAATATGTGTGAATATCCAAATCAGTCACACAATTTAAAACTTAATTGACTTCATTAACTTTTATGTCCGAACATTGTATAGATTTAGTGAATTATTCAATAATTTTAAAAATTTAGAAAAATTCATCGCCTCGACTAAACAAAAGCGCAGAAAACCGACAAAGTCCACTTCTGTTCAGAAAAAACTCTAAGCCAGAATTTGCCAGTGAAAAAGACAAGTCAAAACGCCTCAAATGATGCTGTTCGTGAAAATTAAAATACTCAATCTACCTCTTCAATAGTTATTCGCAGTTTACCTAAACCCCTACGAACACTTTCTACAAGAAGTAAGAGGAAATCTATTTTCACTACTCGTTTTGTACTGTCAATGACATTGAAGCTTATATTAAACAAAATTTAGCTGAGGACCTTCCCAAAGATGTACAAATTTTTAAAATAATTTCACACAATAGGGCATCCTTTAATACAGGGTGGGCCAAAAGAAACCAAGGGGTGTAAAAGTTTAATAACTTTTTTGTTTATTAACTTTTTTTTATTTTTTCTTTCAGATTATATAATATACAAAATGGAAATTTTTTTACACTAAGTATGAAAAATGATGTCTCTTAAATGACCACCGTTTTCAGCTTCGCACTGATGGGCTCTTTTTAGAGCATTTTCCATAACATCTTTCAAAACTTGTGGCTGTAGCGTTCGAATTTCTGCAACAATGTTTGCCTTGAGTTCAAGGATTGTCTCTGGCTTGTTCACATACACTCGCTCCTTCAAAAAACCCCAAAGAAAATAGTCGGGTGCTGTCAAATCTGGCGATCGCGCTGGCCAAATAATTTCCGAATTTCGAGAAATTATTCGCTCTCCAAAAATTTGATTTAAAAGTGCCATTGTGTCTCGGGCAGTATGGGCAGTGGCTCCGTCCTGCTGAAACCACATACCAGGTCTGTTTCCAAGAGCAGGACGTAAAAAATTTTCTATCATAAAACGATACCGCTCTCCATTTACGGTTACAGCACTTCCATCTTCATTCTCGAAGAAGTAGGGCCCAATGACATTTTCAGATGTGATCCCACACCATACTGTATACCTGATCTTGGATTTTGAGAACCCCAGAACCTACAGTTCTGCTTGTTAACAAAGCCATTCAAATGAAAATGAGCGTTAAAATAATTGATCTCTGGTTTAAATAATAAAATTCTATTGTTCTGGTTCTCTGTTCAGTTGTGAACCTCTCCATTATAAATTCTCCAAGTGTTGTCTATATAATCTGAAAGAAAAAATAAAAAAAAATTAATAAACAAAAAAGTTATTAAACTTTTACACCCCTTGGTTTCTTTTGGCCCACCCTGTATAATAGTATGTGAAAATATTTTTGATAGGATAGTTGATAAAGAATTTTGGCCAGAAAATACACTTGTTCGTGAATTCATATATCATAACAACAAGAATGTGAATCTCTCTCATCATTCCTAACAACAACTCAAATGTACCAAGCTCAAATGTACCAAATCCTATTATCACCAGAAATTATTATTTAAACTCCAACAAATATTCCATTTATTACCAAAATGTTAGCGGCATTCGAACAAAATCTAGAGACTTCACATTATTCATGTCAGCAAGAAAATATGATATAATTGTCATTACAGAAACGTGGCTACATGATAAAATAAATAGGGCCGAATTTCATATCGTCAAACAAAACAAATCTGCATAAAACTTTAATTTGTTCACAATTGTAGCATTTTTATTATGAACTCATATATTCCTCCTAATAATACTCTAGATATTTATCGCTATCATTTAGATAATATTCTAAAACTTATTGATAATCTTATTGTAAACCAATTTGTTGTTGTTATATAAGAATTAGATGATTATGAAACAAGCTTCTTTACCTTAAATGATTTTAAACAATTCAACTGCTATAAATATGATATTGGGAGAATTCTTGAACTAATTTTTGTAATGATTATATAAAAGCATCTTGTACTATAGCTTGTAATATTGAATCTAAAAACACTGTGCATTATAAGGCTTCAGACTTAAAGTTTGAATTTTTTGCTTATGACATTGAAGCTTTTGATCCTCCAATGCAGTATGCATTCAATAAAGCTAACTTTGATGGTTTAAAAGATTACCTGAAAGCAGTAGACTGGTCTGCAATAACAATTTTGAATGACTCTGATAAAATATATTCCTTTATTTGTCATCACTTTGATTCTGCTATCGGTACAAATGTTCCTAAATTCAAACCCAAGCGCAATAATAAGCCCATATGGTTTAATTCAAAATTATGTCACAAAAGAAATATTAAAAAGACAGTATATACAAATTTTAAGAAATCCGGTAACGAAGTTGATTGTAAAAAATTTTTATTGGCACGAAAAGAATTTAATTTTCACAGAAATTTTCTATATAAACAATATATTTATATTTGGCATTGAAACTAGCATAAAATCGAACTCTACTGCCTTTTGGCCTTTTTTTATAGTAAGAATAATAACAATGGTATTCTTAAACGATTGTATTATGATACTATGATACCAAATGATACATTTGATTCATCTGATCTATTTTTTAAATATTTTTAAAGCACTTTTGTAAAACCAGCCCATGAAAGCTTTAAAATTCCATTAGTTACATATCCATTAGCATTGAGGACGTTATGGATGCTATCGGATCATTGGCTAACGATAATAAATGTGCAATTGGATTCTATCCTCCTATTTTCTTTAAAAAATTTTCGCTCAATATTGCACCTGTTATATCAATTCTTTTTAATTCATGTCTCAAAAATGGCTAGATTGTTGGAAACTTAGTTCTCTGGTCATCGTAACCAAGTTGTTAACTATAGACCTATTGTTCATCAATGCTCCTTTGTTAAGATTTTTTATAAAATCTTAAAAGAAAAACTTTTTATTCTTGTTCAAATCTATATTTCTTCTCGTCAACACGGCTTTGTTCCAAGCAGATCCCCTACCACAAATTTATTACTACTACTTCTTGACATTGTAAATTCTATGGAGAACAGATCTCAATGCGATGTTATTTACACAGATTTTACTAAGGTTTTCGATACCGCTAGCCATGCTCTTTTGCTACAAAAACTAATGAAATTGGGCTTAGCCATAAATCTTTTAAAATATTTCAAAAGTTTTCCCTCTGACAGAAAGTTTAGAGTAAAAATTGGTAATATTTACATTCTCCTCTTCTTCAATTAATGCCTATTCTGGTATACCTCAGGGAACATATATAGGTCCAATACTTTTCATAATATTTATCAATGATTTGCCACTATAATTGGATTTGGGAAAATATCTATTATTTTATGATTGTGTAAAGTTGCAAGCTGATTTGGATAATCTTGATCAAATAAAGATTAATATATCTAAATGTTGTATAGTATCATATTCTTATATTTTAAACCCTATTATTTTTGATTATTCTTGTTACACGCCAAATAAGTCAGCTCTACTACAGTGTGGAGCACAAATAGTTTAAAAGATTAAACGATAGTATATACATATATATCACAAATCAAATGGCATGGTGAAGATGTCCGGCTAGCTCTAGCAGCTTGGTGTGTTCTTGACCCGTGGTTTATAGCGTGTAAGCATATTACTGAGCTCTCCATGCCCATAGTACCAAGAGCTCAGTTAAATATCATAATAAATAGTAAAAGAATTAAATAAATCATATGAAGATGGTCGTTTGCTTTGCATTGTGTTCGTGGATTTATGTTTGTATCGCAAGCTTGTAGTACCATACCTAGGTATTGTCGTGTTCCCTACCCGCGACCAATGACAGCTCCAAAATACCTAGAGATTTTAATTCGCTGTCCCAAAAAAGAAAATATTTTACCCGGCCAGAATATTCATTTTACCCAACACTTCCTCGTAAAAGAAAATAAATTTAGCAAATCATTTTAGATTTACAATTTATTTCAAAAGAATTCTATATATAAGAATAAATTCATTTTCCTTATGTATAAGAATAAGGTAAGTTAGGTTAAGTATAGTCTAAAGAATAAATGTAAATAATAAGTACAAATGTAGTTTTAACAATATATACTGATACTTAAGGTTTTATCCAGCGATTGTGCAGGATGATGTAATTCCATGTGGTTGTTGTCTGCTTCTGGTTACTGTTAAATTTCCTTGGAATATTGCCAGTTTCGGATGTCTCCCTTTCTAGGCTAATCATGATGAAATTTTAGTTGTTACACTAGTATTTATATTTTGAACTTTGTTTATGTATAATTTCATTTGTAGTCTTTGCCGGGTAAGTGTAAGTTTAAATTTTAGGTTAGGTAATTCATATTATTATTACAAGTTCTTTTAGGTTAGGTATTCACTTTACGGTAAGTATAGTTTCAGCTTTTGTATAATAGATTTTTATTTATCAAGTTTTAGTCATAGTTTTATTTCAAATTTTCATTTTATAGGATTTTATTATTGGTTTCTTTTCTCAATTTACAATAATTTTAATAAGTTTTAATTACCCAGCACTAACACACATTGCATCACCCTTTTGTAGTGATGACTGTAGCCACTTCCTAATTTCATCTTGGCAGGCATTTTTGTTTAATCGAAAGAAATATTAAGGTCTTTGAGAGTTTTTTTTCCTATTTTAGTTTTTTTTATTAACTTAAGTAATTTATCTTCCTGGTATGGTCATTGCACACTTTACTCACTTTTGTCCACTTGGTTACTGTACACTTTTTTTTTCTCTTTTAATTTTAATTTTACGCCGTTCAAACGACCATTCACTGTCACTGCCAAACTTCAATTGCCCTTCAAAATGCCTTCCTCAAGCTTTACAACCCACGCTATCACTTAATTTCTTTTTGTTTTTTTTTTTCTTCTACCTAGTCGGCTGATCGCGCTATGATTGGTCAGATTTTATAACGGAACTTTCCAGCATTGCCAGAACTCCTAAGCAAATAGATATAACAAACAGGAGACAGGGATGTATTTAAAATGGAAGTGTTCGGATAGAATAATAATCCGTGTAACCATGCCAGATCAGAAACTTTTGTAACATACTATTTGTAGTTCCTCACTTAAACGCGTAGTTGAAATAAAAGATTTAGGAGTTATTTTTGACCATAAATTGAGCTTTCTAGTCGCATTGAGTATATATTAATTTCTAAAGCTTTAGTTTCTAAAACTTATAGCTTAGAATAAATTCTGTCGAGTTAAGAGATGCTTACACTTTGAAATCATTGTATGTATCTTTAGTAAGGAGTGTTCTTGAATACTGTTCGATTGTATGGAATCTCTTTTATGCGTGCCATTCAGATCCTATTGATCGTTTTCAAAAACTGTGTACCAGATCTGCTTTAAAGTTAATATGGCCTTATGAACAATCATCCTACAACATCAGAAGAAAATTAATTGGTCTTCAATTGTTAAACGATCGGAGATTTTGTTTGGCTTTAATGTTTGCTTATAATGTCATGTCTGGGAATATAAACTGTCCTGAAATAATAGAATTTTTCTCCTTATATTGCCCTCAAAGAGTTTTGCTAAATAATCGCATGTTTGAGGAAGGTATTCATAGATCAAATTACTCCTTAAATGAGGCTATTGCATGGTGGTTGCACCTATGTAATAGCTTTAAGCCCATTTTAAATTTTAATTTAAGTTATAGTTTCTTTAATTTATTTATTTTTTATTTATTTATTATTAAAGTCTGTGGATACCAAATCCTTACACACAGTTTAAAACGCATATTAGAACATAAAACAAAATTGAATAATTTCAACAAGTTAATGATAATAATAAAATATGTAAGTACAATGTAAAAAAAACAGGAAGATCATTGATGAAAATGGTAAACAGCAAAGGTCCATGATGGCTACCTTGTGTCGCACATTTATTTTATTTAGAAAAACTATTTTTAAAACGAACAATTTGCATTCTGCTTAGTAAATGTGACTTTAGCCATTTAATGCAATTATAAGAAAAGTCAATTAAGTCCAATTTCTTTAACAATAATTTATGGTTCACTTTGTCAAATACTTTACTGAAGTCCGTATATACAATATCCCTTTGCAACCGTTGTACAAAACCCTGATTTACCAAGGTTGTTAGTTAAAGTGGATTAGTTACGATGTGACAATGTTCTGTTACAAGCTTTTCAAATAGCTTTGGAATAGTACTAAGCTTAGCAATTCCCCGATAATTAACAATCTCAGATTTGCTTCCAGACTTAAACAACGGAATAATATATGAATTTTTCCATGTTTTAAGAAAGTAGCCCTATTTTATTGACATATTAAAGATGATTGTAGCCAATGAATCGGCACACTTTTTTAAGAAGCAACTAGAACATTGTCAGGTCCGCTTTTATATGAAAACTTCAACTTTTTTAAGCCAGGGACCTGTTGCAGTTCGAGGGACACAGAAGGCTTAAGATAAGTGGTACCTTGCGCCTAGTGAGAAGAGAGATATAACTTTTTTATTTAAACGTAGAATATTCCTTTTATTTTTAAGATTTGAGTACAAGTAACTAGTTATTACATTGGTAGTAATTATTTAAGTTTTTTTTAATTTTTTTACAGTTAAGATTTGGATACTTATTGTAATAATAAATAATATTAAAAAAAAAGAATAATTTCGGACATATCGAAAAAAGGAATTGATATATTGTAATTTGATGACCGTAAGTTTGTTTAAGCTACTTTCATTTAAATATTATAATTAGGTACATAGTAATCTGTAAGAATTTAATTCTGTAGATGAAATGAATAAATAAATAAAAAATAATTTGCAAACAAAATGAAAATTCGTTCGATAGACAGTTTGGACTACGGCCGAAAATAAAATGTAGTTCATAATAATCACCTGAATCCATATTAAAATCAACATCGTCTTCATTAGCAATATTGTGTAACAAAATGACAGACTTTTTTAATTCCTTCAGTAATTCAGTAATATAATTGATGACACCGTTATTTTAAAATACCAAATGTGTGTTCAACCAGAGCTTCATTTAATATTGCAGAGTTTTTTGGCACTTGTCAGGTGGACATGGAAGTAAATAGTTTTTTATGAAATTACGTGGTACTCTTTCCGTTATCGTTATTTCGCAACATTCTTAGAATAACTATACGTTTATCCTCGTTTTCGCTTTCGGATGATGACTCCATTAAATGCACAATTGCATCTACAATTATGATATTACGTCTTCTCTTCTGGTGTTCAATTGCACTTAAAATTATTTTTGGTTTTATATGAGCACTACAAAAAGTACAACATTTAGATAAAGTATATACTGGCTTCGGGCTCAAGTAGTTCTTTTTTTTTCACCTGGTGCCTCCAATTTCTTCAAGCACACAGAACTTTCGGAGAACTTTACACACAATAATACACTAAAACCACAATAATAATTATTCTTTTGTTTATTAAGCTTTTTTATATAAAAAAAAATTGTTAATTATTACATTCAACACATGCAGTTTTATAACAGTAATTTTATGTATACATTTTTAATATTGTTACGAAAAATCACTCTGCTGAATCAATGTGTTTTATTATTCATAAGAAATGGTATTTATGCGGATGTGTAAATATAGCAATTCAGTATTTATGTTAAGGCGTGGAGTTTGATAGAGTAAAGCATGTGTGTGAGTTATAAAGTAAAATGTGTAGTAGTTACATCTGTATTAGTGTTTCATATTAGTTTTAAGTTTTCTAGAATTAGCTAGTGTAAGAATTTTCGTTTACCTTTTGATTCTTCAACTTGATACACCTAAAAATATGCAGTAATTTCTAGCTGTTTGTAGAAGGTTCTAGACTAAGGTGCGAATCAACCGTTACAGTGAATCATTGTTCCTACACGAATCTAGATGGCTCTAGTTTTATGTCAAACAGCTTATAAGGAAACGCTGAGATTGCCAGACAAGTTCAGTTAAGTTCAGTTCTGGTTGATACATTAGACTGTAAACAAGGTGTGTCATAAACAATAAAGTGTCATTGTGACGGTTATAAATAAAGTGTGTTTCTACAACAAGTGTTGTTTACATAAATAACCCTAATAAGCTAAACGTTACGTTTTCACCCTATTAGAAAAACGTTTGAAGACATCTTCGAGGTTATTCAGGTATTCGTTGAATGTCTTTCCCATCACGATAATGTCGTCAAGGTATACCAGACAAGTCTTCCAATGAAGTCCCTTCAGTACATGCTCCATTAAACCTTCGAATGTGGCAGGAGCATTACACAGTCCAAATTACATTACTTTAAACTGCCTTAAGCCATCACAAGCACTGAAAGCAGTTTTCTCTTTATCTTGCCATCTTTCTTCTTCACCAGTACTACAGGTGAGCTCCAAGGACTTGACGATGGTTCGATTATGCTATCCCGCTCCATCTCGCTGACCAGCTCTTTCACCTCATTTCGTTTTGTCAGAGGAATGCATCTAGGCACTTGTTTTATGGGCTTCGCTACACCAGTGTTGATCGAATGTTTCACTATAGCCGTCCTACCCTGGCTGCTTGGCTTTATTTTTGTCCGCTGGCGCTAGTCCTACTACCCATTTTTCAACCTGTTCCGTGAACAACTCCTTTTCTTGGCTAGTCATATTGGCAGATTCCCGTTTTACATCTATACAATTGATGACTGCCTCCATCAGCCAATTTCGTAATGTTGACTTATGACTTTCTCGCTGCTAGATAAATTAAGGACCCTCACAGGAACTCTTCCCTCATTATTATTTGTGACTAGGGATTT
Organism: Thelaira solivaga; assembly: GCA_947397855.1. Lineage (NCBI taxonomy): Eukaryota > Metazoa > Arthropoda > Insecta > Diptera > Tachinidae > Thelaira > Thelaira solivaga. The sequence continues at coordinate 46,478,125 of OX377614.1, forward strand.
GGCTGTTAAAATGTCACTGTTTATGTTTGTTGGCTCTACAACCCACAATCGACTGTCCACACAATCTCCCCTCATTTGTGCCCATACTATAGTTTCTGCCTGCGGTGGTAGTATCTGCGTTCTGCTACAGTAAGCTGTTCTATTTTCATAGCCAATATCCAGGGGTATTTCCACGTCTCTCCAAACCATTATTTGTTGTCCCATGTGTAGGTTAATGTCGTGATTTATCATAAAATCTGCACCAATAATCAGTTCATCCACAATATCGGCAACAATAAGTTCGTGGCTAACACATACGTTGGCAATAGAAAGCTTTAATTTTACTTTTCCATGGACTGTAGCAGACTCCCCAGTGGCAGTCCGCAATCTTACATTTCCTAGAGGCTCGACTCTGGCCTTAACCAAATCAGGCCTTATAATAGACCGCGACGTCCCAGTGTCTATAGTAAGAACGTGACTTCTTCCACTGATACTTCCTCTAGTGGTAAGATTGCTGTTTTTCTGCTGCACAACGGAGATCGAGATTGTGCGGCTCTCGATTGTAGGAGCTAGTGCTTGCCCCATAGCGATAGCTCATTTTATTTTAACGGCGACGGTTCACTCTGTTATTGTTGCTGGGTGCTGGAGAGATATATTTACTACGTTTTCTTGGTGCCTTACAGTTTCTCTATAGATGGCCAACCTTACCACAATTGTAGCACTTTACGCGAATCTTGCTTTGTTTCTCCTCCCTAAGCACTCGCATAAAAGCTTCAACCACGTCGTCTACGGTGCTTCTTTCTTTATCTTCACGCACTTCAATATGTCGCACCTCATACACTTGCGGCTTCAATATCAATTTCGCAGTTTCTTGTGCTAGCGCAAACGATATTGTTTCTGCAAAGGTTGACTTGGGTAGAGCCCAAGGCGAAGGCCGTTCACAAATGCCTCAATTTTTATTTGGTCCACCAATGGATGATTTTCTCCCGGATACGTGAGCTGCACCAATCGTTTTATCTCCATGGCAAAATCTTCGAGCGATTCATTTCCTTTTTGTCTTCTGCCACGTAACTCCATTCGGTAGATCTCTTTCTTATGTTCGCCACCATACTTCTGTTGAAGTGCCACCATTAGATCATCATAGTTTTTCCTGCAGCTGGCTGGCTGGCACACTCCAAGATTTTTGCTGCCGTTCCCTTCAATGCCAAAATAAGCTCAATACCTTTTTCTTCGTTGCTCCACATATTTTGTCACCCACTGTTTTAAATTGGAACTTGAAGATATTGAACGGTATGCCACTATCAAACGTAGGCGCCTTTGCTCTGCTTCCACTTTCTGGAATTATTCTCACAGGTCCTTCTTGGATTTGCTGATTATTCATCTTATGTTCCAAATCGTGGAATTTTTCCTTAACGTCTGTTTTCAGGTCACACAATTTTCCGCCAAAATCTCTATCAAGGTCTCTTATCGCTTGTTACTGTAGAAGCTTCTGGTTGTTTATTCTAGATTCTTCTTTTAGTTTTTCTAGAAGCTTCTCGGTATTGGCTCTTGATTCCTCTTTATTTTCTTCACTCATTTTCTGTAGCTTCTGTATCCTCTCCATCATAGCCGAGAACATTAAGTTGAGATTTACATTACTTGTCGCTGGTGATGACATGCATGTACTTATTTCCAGGTCTTCCTTTTCTTCACAGTCATGAGTATTGATATCCATGCCAAGTCGCTTAAATTCTTCCAATAGTCGCTTCTGGAGTTCCACTTTGTTTCCTGCCGTTGGAAAATTCAGCTTTCTCAACTCTTTCTTCAACTGTTCTACTTTTAGCTCTAAAAACCTTCATGATGGTAGTTTTTTCAAGTTTTATTATTTATTTATTTTACAATTTTACTTCTGACACCAATTGTTACGTTTTTACCCTATTATAAAGACGTTTATTTTATTAAGGTTCGTATTGTAAAATAAAACTCAATTAGTTCTCTTTTCTTAACACTAGTTGTACAAACACACTCTATTTATAATCGTCACAACGACACTTTATTGTTTTTCACACACACTTTGTTTACAGTCTAATGTCTCAACCAAAACTGAACTGCTTCAACAATCTCAGCACTGCTTTATATACTGTGTGCTTTAGCAAACTGTAACGGATATTTCAAATCTTTAGTTTAGCCGAGAACCGTCTACAAACTTCTAGAAGTTACTGCATACTTCTAGGTGTATCATGTATAGAACAAAAAGGTAAATGAAAATGCTTAATCTAGCAAATTCAAGAACGTGACAGCTAACACAGTGATAAATAACACTCATCTCTCCAATAGGCATTGCACTGTACAATTCTATGAATCAACTAAACACTTAATTGCTACATTTAGACACACATAATTAACATTTCTTATGAATAATAAAACACAGTCATACAATAGAGTGATTTTCGTAACAACATATTGTGTCAAATATCAAAAATTCAACTTGATAAAAATTTATAAATAAAAAAAATCAACATATTGCAAAAAATATAACAAATTCTGAAGGCAATTATTTTTATTTTTTAATATATAAAATTCAACTGTACGTGTGTTTGACATTGTACTTCTGTAAAATTTTGGCACAAAAAACCGATCCAATGTTACAAAGCAAGAATAACTTCACCAATTTAATGTGTAATAAGTAGCAAATATTTAAGTTTATTGAATTTTAAAATACATAAATAGTTATATTATTAAAACAAACAGTTTTGATTATTAAATGTAATTACGGTAGCGATAACGGTGGTGGCAGTGGTGGTTATTCTTTAGTGTTTTGCTCGGCTGCTTAACATTGAATAATCTTAAGTAATTTCCCGTAAGAACATTTAAAGTCAAAGTTAACACAAATATAGCACACGTTACCAATAATAAATAGAAACCGCTACAACTGTATATACGCAAATATGTAAAAAATATATACTTTACAAAAGACTCATTATGAGATACAAATACAAAACATTGTTTCAAATATCATCGTTTCGTTTTGATGGGGTTGCCATTTCTCCAATAACTTCTCCTAAAAGGCTGGACAGATTTAATTGAATTTTTGTGTATACCTTCAATTTACGCCTTGGAAGGCTTGGCGTCACAAATCTGCCCTACAGGTGCCGCCGCAGTCAGTATCTGGATTATTTATTTACTACCTGTTTTATCCGGTTGTGCACGATCTTTTACTCTATGAGCACGATTTCTTAGAGTAAGAAGATCGAATTACAAAAATTTTAAGGCAAAACAATGTTTGCCGGGTCAGCTAGTGTGTCTATAAAATTTTTTCCAATTCGATGGTCCACCTCATATGCTTTACGTTGAACATAAAACTTAAAAAACATTTTAAAATTGAAAAATATTTAATTTTTTTATATTTGACAATTAATATGTGAGAAAACTTTAAGTTTCTTATTTGCAAGGACATATTACACAGTTTCGTGACTCTGTTGCGAATGTTTGTGTTCAAAGCATCTAAGTGAAATATAAAAAAAATACCTTAAATAATAATAATAAAAAAAAAAAAAAAAGATTAATATTTTGTTAAACTTTTAAATTCCAAATAGAAATTATTACATATACAAATACAAGTGCTCATTGTAGGAAAACCCTATGTTTTTCTTATTATTTTTTATAATTTTTTGTTTTTGTTTTTCATATACTCTTTAATTACATTCAGTAATACCCAACGGGCATTCAAATGTAAAAGAGAAGAGAAGAATAAAAATAGAATATATAGTTTTCAATATTAAAAATGTTGGTTGGGAAATTTATTTGTTTATTCAGTTCAATGCTTACTGAGTTTTTTGTTTGAATATTTGAATCTTTTTGTGACTTTTGATTAATAATTCTTATTCAGTCAATTGCTTTTACAATATAAAGGTTCTAATGTTTGCAAGAAACGTTGGGAGTAACCTACTGAGGATTCGGAGTAGCGTCTGATGAAATGGTCCATATAGGTATGCTCTCCCCTTCAGTACTTATTGTACTGAATAAATAACTCATGAGAATATCATGAGTAAAAGAATAAATTTTAAAACCAACACAATTTCTGGAATTAAGCACAAATAAAGATTAATATTTTGTTAAACTTTTAAATTCCAAATAGAAATTATTACATATAATAAAAAAAAAATTAAGACTCTAAGTTAGTCGTGATATTTAAATAAAAAAAAAAAATAAAAATGTAAACAAAAATATTCATAATCATTTATAATTTAAAAGGCGAGCAGAGAAAAATATATAGAAGTAAAACAAGGATTACTCCTTGAAATAAAAAAAGGGTTAGCAATCTGGAAACCAGTGGTGCCTGATTACTCGTGTACTCACACGACAAAAATTTATCTTAAGGAAACAATTTATTAGTTGATTTTGAGGGAACAATTTTGTTTAAACTTAACTTCTTCGGAACCAGAATTGAATTAATTTTGTTGATTCAATTTTGGTTTATTGAAAGTTCTTAATTCTAAAAATTATGTGGGAAAATGCGTATGTTGCTTTAAGTGCGGATCATGTTACAACACGCTTAGACATAATTGTGCTGTATTGCAACATGATTTCACAATACAAGTTCAATAAACTTATTTTAAATTATAAGTAATTATTAAGGGTGTTAACTTAGATATTATTATTTTTTATAATTTTTTGTGTTTGGTTTTCATATACTTTTTAATTACATTCAGTAATACCCAACTGGCATTCGAATGTAAAAGAGAAGAGAAGAATAAAAATAGAATATATAGCTTTCAATATTAAAATGTTGGTTGGGAAATTTATTTATTTATTCAGTTCAATGCTTACTGAGTTTGTTTTTTTTTTTTTTAATATTTTTGTAACTATTGACAAATAATTCTCATTCTCATTTTCAAGAAACGTTGGGAGTAACCTACTGAGGATTCAGAGTAGCGTCTGATGAAATGGTCCATATATCCCTTGAGTACTTATTGTACTGAATAAATAACTCATGAGAATATCACGAGTAAAAGAATAAATTTAAAAACCAACAAAATTTCTGGAATTAAGCACAAAGGAAGATTAATATTTTGTTAAACTTTAAAATTCCAAATAGAAATTATTAAATATTGATTTAATTTAAAATGTTCATTATTTTTATATAATTTCGAATTTGTCTAATTCTTATATAAAATATATCAACTTAAAAATAATAAATATTTAGAAAAAAAAAAACTATTGATTATAATGTTTTGAAATCAGAAGTAAATTGAATAAGAATTGTATTGGTAAAGAAAAAAGATGAGTATGATTGGGTAAGGTGATTTGTGTATGAGCGTATGATAATGGGTGTCAGTAGATATATGTGTATGACAAGGATAATATACTTGACACAAGGAAGGGCGGGCAACAATGGGAGTTAATAAGAACATAAACTCTCCTCTATGTGTTAAAAAAATCAATTATAATTTTTTTACAATAGATATTATGTTGTGCTTTTTCTAGTGGCCACAGTGGTGGGTTGGGACCATCCCGAGCTGCATCTATTGAGATAGCTGGCAACACCACTGTGGTATACCAAAGGGACTCGTAACAACTCCATATATCGAGTGGTCGACAATAGGAGGTATCATAAATAAAAAATTTAATTTGGCCCATGTGTGTAATGTAATCAATCCTAAAATTTGGTGAACTTTAATTTTTCTTTTTCTATGTCTGAGCATAGAAATCGTCTTTGAGGACGATTTTACAAATTTTATAACCAAATGCAGCACATACGAGTACGTTGTAAATATTATTTTTTTGAAGTTGCATCCACTGTTGAAAAATATCACGGATATGTAATTTGTTGTTGACTGAAAAATAATTATCAGGTCTGTTCTAAAAATCACATGATTTCAAATCACATGTGGTTTTGAAATCACACGTGTGATTTTGCGCTGTTCTGTAAATCACACTGCTTTTGTATTTTTCTGTGTGATTTTATCTATATCAAAGCACAAAAAAACAGCTGATTCTTTTGTTTTGTTCACAAAAGAAAGCAAAAGAGCAAATAAAAAATTATACAGCAAAAAAGGCGTTTTTTTTCAAGTGTTTTTCTTTTATAAAACAACTAATTGTTGTTCAAAATTAACAAAGAACACATTAAATAATTTATTTAAGTAATTTATTTCAACGTTCGTTCTATAATAGCCGCCGTTTGCTGGTTATAACAAGGTCTAGTTCATTTTAAATGCAGTGGTATTCCAACGCTTGTAGCTGAAGCCACTTTAAAATACGATGGTCTGCATTGGTGCTGTGTCAACTGCAAAAAAATTGGAGTAGATTTTTATAATTTCTTCCAAAAAAGAAGATCAGAATTCTTGGAAATAAAAAATGAAATGACTAATATTTCAAATCGTCTATCTGAATATGGCAAATTATTCGATCAATATACATCCCTCGACAATTTTATACCTAGTCAACAATCATCGAAACAACCTTCGCCTCCGCAATCTTCACCAAAGCGTCGAAAATCGCCTAGGATTGTCAATAAGTCAAATAATGCTGATACAAATTCTTCTCATCAAGCTACCTCTAGCAGTACATCTAACGCTATTGTATCCTTAAATAATTTACATGATAATTCTGAAAAGTCTTTGGTTAATTCAATTCAACAATCGGCTCCGCAAATTACTGTGAATACTTCTCGTGATCTTCGGGTTATACCGCCAAAAAAACATATATTTGTATCGCGTTTAACATCAGATACGACTGTTGAAGATATGAACTATTATATAAAGAATAAATTAAACTATGATGATGATATTTTAACACAGAAATTCACTTATTCACAGCCGAGAAGTATCATATCGTTTAAGATTACTGTTTCTCCTGATACATTTAACCAATTAATTAACCCGTCTTTTTGGCCTAATAATACGTTAGTAAGAGAATACACATCAAGAGCTAATCGTAGAGTAGACAATACTGTTCACCTTCCGCAAGCTGTTCCTACTTTGCAAAAAAACTAATAAATCCCACTGAGAACCAATTATACATCAAATATCAAAATGTTTCTGGACTAAATACAAAATTATCAAAACTTTATGCTGATAGTTTTGGATTCAATCACCATGTTATTGTATTCACCGAAACTTGGCTCAATAAGAACACATTTAATACTGAAATCCTGTGTGACAATTATAACGTTTATAGAATGGATAGAGTAACAAATACTAGAGGAGGAGGAGTTTTAATTGCCGTTTACAACACTTTTATATCTGAAGAAGTATGTTTTAATATTCCTAATGGAATTGAATTTATTGCAGTCCGTTTATTACTAAAAAATCACAACATTTTTATTACCTGTTCTTATATTCCGCCAAGTCTTAGCACAAATCAGAAAATTTACAATGAACATCTAAAATTAATTGAATCCATCGTGTCAATAACTAAGCCAGATGATTCAATTCTTATTTTTGGTGATTTCAATATGCCCAATATTTCCTGGAAATTTTTAACAGATTCGTTTTATTACACTCCAATAAAATCTGTTGAATGGATGGATCTATTTTTAAATAATTTATATGATTTATGTCTTTTCCAAATTAATGGCGTTTTCAATAAATTTGGTAAATTATTAGATTTGGTATTTGTAAACGAACCAACTGACTGTTCATTAATTCGTACTGATCCAATTGTTTTACCTGAAGATCGCTACCACCCTACTATTGAAATCAGTTTGAATGTTCCATTTAAAAGTTCATTAAAACCAATTGCTCAGAATGAAAAAGTTTTCAGTTTTAAAAGGGCTAATTATGAACAGTTAAACTATCTTTTATATAATACAAATTGGTTGGACTTACTATCTGCTTCTTGTTTCATGTCAAAAGCTGTTGATTTAATGATAAAGACTTTTTATGAAACCATTTTGAGATATATAGAGGAATGCGTACCGAAAATAACATTATGGACTAAATGTGGCCCTCCATGGAATTCAAAAAGATTGGCTAATCTGAAGAATATAAAAAACAAACGCTATAAAATATATAAAAAATCTGGCTTGACTTCCGATTATGCTAAATATGCTGTTTCTCGTGCTAAATATAATTCGTTGAACTATGTTCTCTACATAAATTATATTAATAACATGAAATGTAAGTTTAAAAGCGATCCAAGGTCATTTTATAAATTCGTCAATACCAAAAGAAAATCTACAGGTTACCCGAATAATATGAAATATTTAAATTATGAATCCAGTGATAATTTAATAATAAGTAACTTATTTGCTGACTTCTTTTCTACTACGTATTCAGATGTAAAGTATAAAACTAGATCATATCCTTACCAAATTGTGGAATGTCAACCTATTCAATTTTATCCAATACAAACATCAGATATTTTGTCAGCCATAAAAAACGTGAAGCTATCATACAATAGCGGACCCGACGGTATACCTATTTGCATTTTAAAATACTGTGCAAATGCACTTGCTGCACCTTTGGAAATTATGTTTAACTTTTCAATAAAATGTGGCTATTTTCCTCAGTGCTGGAAAGATTCCTATTTAATTTCACTTTTTAAATCTGGAAATAAATCAAATATTTGCAATTATAGAGGCGTTGCTAAATTGAGCGCAATACCAAAACTTTTTGAAAAATGTATTACTGACAGGATTAGTTTCCAATTGATATCTTTGCTATCTCCTTATCAGCATGGTTTCAGAAAAGGTTGTTCAACAATAACTAATTTATTGCAGCTTACTACTTTGGTTAATAACGGTTTTAACAAAAAACAACAAACTGATGTTATTTATACTGATTTTAGTAAGGCTTTTGATAAAGTTAATCATGATTTACTTCTGCTGAAGCTTTATTATATGGGATTTACTAATAACACTTTAAACTGGATCAAGTCTTATATGTCTGATAGAAAGCAGAGAGTTTTTTTCAATGATACCATTTCTAAGAGTATTGATGTGAAATCTGGTGTACCTCAAGGAAGTCATCTGGGCCCAATTTTATTTTCGCTATTCATAAATGATTTGCCGCACATAATACAATTTAGTAAAGTCTTAATGTATGCGGACGACGTGAAAATTTTTCTAACCTACAATAATGTTCCTGATAGAGACCTTTTACAACAAGACCTGGATAAACTTTTTGAATGGTGTAATAATAATCTAATGGTACTGAATCTGAAAAAAATGTAAACATATGCGCTTTTCTCGAAACTGGGATGTTGATGGTATTTATTTGTTGGGTGGATATCAACTTGAATTAGTAACAGAGTTCTTGGATTTAGGAGTTCTTTTAGACCCTAAATTTAATTTTAATAAGCACGTCACTATGATGGTAAACAAATCTCGTGGAGCGCTTGTATTTATAAAACGTTGGGCTAAAGAATTTACTGAGCCTGTAATAACTAAACGTCCTTACACATCCTTAGTACGGCCTATTCTAGAGTACGGATCTATTATTTGGGATCCTTATACTAACTACTTGAAGAAAAGTATTGAATCCGTTCAAAAACAGTTTCTTTTATTCTGTTTGGGAAATTCAATCTGGAATCCAAACATTCGCCTTTAGCCGTATACAGTAAGACTGGCTACAATTAAATTGCCGACGTTGGAAAGCAGAAGATTGATGCTTAATGTGAGTTTTATGGTAAATTTGATAAATGGGTCTGTGTGCTGCGAATTTCTACTCAGTCAAATTGACTTTACTGTACCAGTAAGAATAACCCGAAATTATACACCGCTTCACCTCAGATGTCTTCAAACGAATTATGCTAACGCTGATCCATTAAGAAGATTATGTAAAAATTATAATGACCTGTATGATTTTATCGATTTTTCTGTAAATATTAATGTATTAAAACGTAATATTATTTTATTTTTAAATACTTGTAACTGAGTAAGCACATGTTTGTTTAATTTTTTAGTCTGTAAGGATTCTGATCCATAGACTTAAATAAATAAATAAAAAAAAAAAAAAAATAACCAAATGATTTTCAGAACATGCCTGTATAAAACTCAAAATCCCACTCAAGATCAACTAAAATTTATTTGTGTTATATTTAAAATACATAGTTATAGCAAAAAAATATCAAAATATTACAAAAGTATTAGCGCGATTTTTTTTTTTAATTTACCACCAAAGTAGGATTATGTACGAAACATCTGGTGTTACTAAGAAGTTGTCTTTGCGCTTAAACGATAATAGTGCTGCAATGGTGCTACTACAAATATATCAGCCGTTACTAAAATTTATTTGAATTTGAAGTTTAACAAACATACGTAAAGTTTTAGATTTTTCTACTAAATAACTTTGGTGCACAGAAACCTTAACTTTCAAATATTACAAGTGATTTGTGTTATAGGCAATTTACGCTGCAGCAAAATCTAGTTCATACGGGATTTTGAACGAAATCTAGTTCATTTTGACTAGATTTCCCATACAAAACCAAAATCTAGCCAAAATCTTGGTGTACTTAGTCATACAAATCTATACCCAAAAAATACGACACTATACAAGAAAATTTGACATTTTGATGTAAAAAAAAAAAAAAAAACAAAATTAAACACATTAAAATACACAAAAAAAGGAAGGATAAATGTTAGTTTGTAGCGGGAGAATATTTTATTATTAAATATTATTTTTATTGTATTACTATTTTATAATTTCCTTGACTTTAATGTTTATTTTATGCAATTTTTCTTTTGCAAGAGTGCACTTATTTGAATTTCATTTACTGTACGTTGATATTAAGTGTCACTCAATTAAATACTGTTACTAATATTACTTAAATACTAATTTCTCATCAAACTCATTATTTATAATTGTCTTACTTTTACCTATACTTTGCTATCGTGTTATTTCTTTTCTTTTTATTTTAATGTAATGTTAATTTCTCTTATATATGTAAAATTGTTTTGAGTGATGAGAAACATTTACTTTATTGATCTCTAAAATTAAGTTACATTAACAAAATCATGACAATAAAAGATTCATTCGCTTATGAACTCTTGAATAATCAAGAAGCCAAATAAACAGCGGAGTTCTTATTTTCAAATAATAAAAATATACAAAGAGGACAGACTAAAACTCTATAGTTCGGTTAGTCCCTTTGTTATAAAAGAAAATAAAAAGTAAATATAATCCAACTTGGACGTACATCGTCTGGTTTGGGCTTACTAAAGAATATATTTGAAAATAATAACACTAGAAAGGCGGATTCGATCTCCCTTCCTACAAGTTATTATATTAATATGAAAATTAATGGAGCTTGTTTTTGTTACGATTATGAAATCTTGATATACGAGTATGTCAAAAAAAGCTAATGTAAACTGTATAGATTTAAAAAGAGATTTCATATCAAATCTAATAGATTTCGATTCAATTTTAATGCACTATTAGAAATTAATATTCGATTCAATTTTAATGCACTATTAGAAATTAATATTCGTGTAAAGTATAAAAAATTAAAACCAAGGCATATTTACTTACAAGGTAAAAGCAATTCTACAGCTGGATATTTTTTTTCTTTTTGTATTTTTTTCTTTACCCAATCGAACTGCAATTCAACATGAGAATATTAAAAGTAAGTAAAAGCCTATAATAAATAAAATTTATTTAAAATTTTGCTTAAGGCGAATGAAAATATATTTTTAAAATTAATATTTTAATATTTTTCTTTTCAGTTGTACAGGTACATTGTACTTCTACAACTACGAGTAAATGCATTTGAATTCTGACATCACAGAGGTAAATAATTTGTTTTTGTATTCTCGCAGTTACCTTGTAAATGAATATGCCTTGATTAAAACGTTTAAAGGCAATAAAATTGTTACAATGTCAATTGAAGAAGCATTCATATTTTTCGCTTTCTACATTCTTCCTGAAGAAAAAAAAGAAACAAAAAAAGTATATAGTTTTTGTTACAATATTAACTGAAACTTGGATACTGAAATGTTATGTGATAATTATCAAATATTTAGACGTGATCGTGGTAATAATAGAAAGTCAGGATGTGTTCTGGTTGCAGTATTAAATTGCGGGGGATTTTAAATTATGATTCGTCATACTACGATATTGAATTTATTGCTATACAAATAAGACTGAAGAATAAAAATGTACTCATTACATGCTCTTAGCTCACCTATACTGCTCATTCTAATGCGATTAAGGATGCTACTCATACGGCTAAGCCTAATAATCTAGTGATGGTTCTTGGAGATTTCAACATGCCTTTATTAACGTGGAAATTTTTAGTGGACGAAGGTTTCTATATCCCAACTCTATCGAGATACAGTTTCGGCCAGAAGGAATTATTAAACATTTTATTTGATCTGAGTCTCCGCCAGCTTAATGGAAAATTACTAGACTTATGGCGTTTTCTTTTCTCAAAAAATATTCTCCCTTTAAATTATGTAATATTTTAGACAGGTTGCCTAAAACTGCACAAAGTGATGCTTTTTTTATGTTTTCATTAGAACAAAAATAAGTTGCTCATGTAACATTATGTATACTTAGCGTTTTATATGTTTAACACTTTTAAAGGGACTTGCGAAATCTGATTAGTTGATTTCTCAATCTTCGATTTTTTTTTCGAGATTTTTTTTTGCAGATTATGAAAGTTCAGATAATTTCCAACAACTTTTATTACGATCAGTTTTTTTGTTTTCGAACTCCTTTTTGTAGGAAAATCGATCTGAAAAAATCAACATTTTCAAGGTTTCAACCAAAAAACACTATTTTTACATTTTTAATTAAATTTTTTTTTAAATAAAGGGTGTCCCACCAAGAACGCAATATTTAAATTTTAAATAAATGACTGGTGCAGCAATTGAATTGTTTCTCCGTCTTGTTGAAACCACAAGCCCCCCACATACATTTCTTCAATTCTAGGCAAGAAAAAACAAATGCGACAATTTTGCCTATTGACGAAGCCATCAAGATGGAAATGGGCGTCGTCACTGAAGATGACTTTTATCGGCAAAATCAGCATTTTCATGTTGTCTCTCCCTTCGTTGTCCATGGTCATTTTTTACTAACCTCGTACTAGCAAACAATAACAATTGTTCAAATGTCAAACAATGATACTTCGAATGGCGCCAAATTTAAATCTTGCGTTCTTGTTCGGACACTCTTTATTATTCTCGACCTTTCAAACAAGCCCAGATTGAGAAATCTACTATAATTCTATCCGAATTTATGCCGAATTTAATTAAATTATTCTATGCATATATGGAAAAATATCTATTTTGAAATTTGGGGGCTCCAAATCCGACTTAGAGATATGGTCTCTTGAGCAAAATTTCTCAGAATCACCTATAGATTACGTTTTTGCTTTACGCTTCATAAAAAAAAATTAACCCGCCCTAATATATATATATATATATATATATTTTACGTAAATATTTATGTACTAAATTAATCTATTTTATTTCAAGTAAGGTCTGATGGAGACACAAGAAAACTTCTAGATTTTTATTTAGCTTATTTACCTGCAATAGGTTCTTAAAAAAATTTCGGATCAAAAAAGATATGCTAACCAAAATTGCTATGGAAATTGATGGGGTGACAGCAAAGCAGTGCGAAGAGCGATACAAAACGATATTGAAAAGAAAAAAGTTAGCAGTAGAGAATAATCACACTTCAGGTTCTAAGAGGGCAATTGTAGAATTCGAAGAGAAGCTCTTAAAATCAACAAGTGCATTAAAATTGAGAAGAATGCAAAACAGAAAAATTATAAAACAAAGATAAAAAACATGTCTATTCAAGAAAGCATAATAAATCTTATTGAGAAAAAGGAAGAAGCTAAAGAAAGGCTCGACAGCTGAAAAAATTATTAGGTGATAATGAGAGAGAATATATAAAGTAATTATTACTTTGTACCTTTTCTTAACTTTATGTGTTCCTTTTTTTTATGTATTTATAAGTTATTCCTTAGTCTGAGTATTAACTTAAAAATGAAATACATTTTTTATATTATTTTATTTAAACAAGAGTTGAAATTACAGAGCAAAATGTTTTTTATTTCATCTCTTTTCATTTGACTCAACTGGGTAAGTAAAATGTCTTTTTTTAACAGTTTCCAAGGGCTCATTACTATCAATATTTAGCTCTGTATTAACGATTTCTTCTGACGCACTTTCATCTCTGTCTATACAAATATTATGAATTGTGCAGCATGCTATAACAAATTTTGACATGGTTTCAACATTATGGAAATCTAAGCGGAGTAGCTGCCTGACCAAGAATTATACTTATCGAATAGTGCGAAATATCTGGGAGTGATTCTGGATTCCAAGCTGTCCTGGAGGGCCAATGTACGGCATAGGGTTAGGAGCGCAACGGTTGCCTACTATACCTGCCACAGGATGTTTGGCTTGAAATGGGGCTTAAGCCCTAGGCTGTTACTGTGGATGTATAAGACCATTATACGTCCAATCCTTACATACGGATCTTTGGTATGGTGGACCGCTACTGAGAAGAGATACGTAGTGGACCAGCTGTATAGGGTTCAAAGATCTGCTTGTATAGGAATTACCGGGTGCTTGCGTACCAGTCCGTCAGAGGCTCTGAATACGGTTCTGCACCTCATTCCTATAGATTTACATTTGATGGCTATATCAGCCAGCAGTGCGACTAGGTTGTCTGCTTCTGGCTGGTGGAGGCATAAAACATAGGGGCATGCTAAGACCCTGAATCGATTGCATCTGGATCTTAGAGTCCCTACCGATTACATAGTTCCCCAGATAGACTTTGATAGGTCTTTCAGGGTTGTTTTTCCTTCCAGACGGGAATGGAAAAAGTGAACGTATGTACTTGCGTATGACACTAGAGTATACACTGACGGATCTAAGATGATCTACGGTGTGGGCTCTAGAGTGTACTGTAGTGAACTTGATATGAGACTCTCATTCCGACTTCCGGATAGGTCTACTGTTTTCCAGGCGGAGATACTGGCCATCAAGGAGGCATGTGAGTCTCTGTACAAGAGGAGTATCAGGAGAGCTATAGGCATCTTCGTAGACAGCCAAGCGGCTCTCTTGGCACTTTAATCGTATGCTACATTCTCTGCTCTAGTGGGCCAATGCAAAACTGTGTTATCCAACCTAGCACGCCAGGCTGACGTATCTGTAGTATGGATTTATTGGTAATCAGCAGGCGGATGAATTGGCTAGGGATGGCTCTAACATGGAGGTTTCTATGACAAAGGCAGTCCCTGTAGCGCTTGGTAGTATCAGGAGTGATAATTTTGATCACTACCGGAAGAGGGCAGACACCCGATGGCGGAGTCTACAAACGTGTAAGGTCACGCGTCAGTTATGGCCCCTGATGGTAAACGTTCTATTCAATTAGTCAGCAGGAGTAGAAGGGGCATCTACAGGCTGGTGTCGGTAATAACCGGTCATTGGACGATCGGTAAGCATGGCAGCAGGCTGGGACTGTCCTTAAACGATAGCTGCTGCAGTTGCCGGTCACCCGAGAAGGAGAAGGCGGGTTTTCACCTTCTCTGTGAGTGCCCGGCACTTATGGCTTCGAGACACAGATTTCTCGGTGCACATCTGATGGCCGAACTACCTGAGATATCGGGAGTAAGGTTAGCAGACCTTCTCGGATATGTGAATGTCACGGGATGGTCTTGGCGAGTAGGTGAATCAAAACGGAGTCTCACGACTCTAATTGAAGGCCGTTTAGGCCGCCACGTAAACCAACCAACCAGCTGCCTGAAGCGATTTTTTAGCAAACAAAATGCATTTTAAATTTTAAGGCGTGCCCGGCTAAAATGCAAATTAAAATTTCTTTGAGAATCGCTTAGATTTCCATAGTCCCTATATGAAACTACCAAGTATTTCCTTAGAGGGTATGCTGAATCACCCAACAGGTAATACTTATTTTACCATAAGGCTGGTAATTCTTTTCCAATAAAAGAAAGGTTTAACACCCGCGCATCGTGTATTTTGCTAGGAATTCCGGTAAAACATCTAAAAATTTCAATTTGCAGTCGCAGATACCTTGAAATGTTATTGAAATGCCATCATGCCTGTTAGCGGAATTTGTCGGCCGGAGTCCTGTCAGCAATGTAACTTCCGTTAATACATCCCAAAATATTAATAATTCCTGAAATCTATGAGAAAATATTTGTTTTTTATATAAGTAAATTAATATATGTATGTATGTATATAACCAACCTCTTTAAATTTATTAGGCACAGCTTCTTTCTCCTCACTCGATGGAGCAACATCGTTGATAAGAAAAGCTAACACGTTGTTAAAACGCCTGTGCATGTTTGAATACGACGTGTTAAAAAAATTGGCCACTTCCCTAATTGTAGTTTTGTTACCACTAAACCTACATCCATAGGAATAAATATTTAATTTAAAAAAATAGGGGTGGTGTTTGTTATCATAAAAATGATAGAACTTGTATTTCAGGATTTGTGTGCAACCGTCCTCCTTTATAACTTCTTCTGCTGGTAAATGGTCCACCTTGGAATACAAAACATTTGTCAAGAATTAAAAATAACAAAAATAAGTGGTACAAAACTTTTAAGAACTCTGGGAAACTTGTCGACTATAGCAAATATGCATCTGCACGAGCTGAATACACTGCATTAAATGTATTATTTGCAATATTTGAGTAAAATGCAAAATAGTTTTAAATCTAATCCTAAGTCTTTTTACAATTTTGTTGATTCGAAAACAAAGTCTACTCAGTTTCCAACCGTGATGAAATTTTTAAATCAAGAGTCCAGTGATAGTTTTCAGATTAGTAGCATGTTTGCTGATTTTTTCTCCACAACATATTCCGACGTCAACTGTGATGATTCTGCAGTTTACCCATACTTACGGTCATCAAATCATAATATATCAATTCCTTTTTTCAATATGTCCACAATTATTTTTAGCTTAAAAAAGTTGAAGTTTTCATGTAAAAGTGGACCTTACAATGTTTTTAGGTGCTTCTTAAAAAAGTGTGCCGATTCATTGGCTACACCTTTAACAATCATCTTTAATATGTCAATAAAATAGGGCTACTTTCCTAAAACATGGAAAAATTCATATATTATTCCGTTGTTTAAGTCTGGAAGCAAATCTGAGATTGTTAATTATCGGGGAATTGCTAAGCTTAGTACTATTCCAAAGCTATTTGAAAAGCTTGTAACAGAACATTGTCACATCGTAACTAATCCACTTTAACTAACAACCTTGGTAAATCAGAGTTTTGTACAACGGTTGCAAACGGATATTGTATATACGGACTTTAGTATAGTATTTGACAAAGTGAACCATAAATTATTGTTAAAGAAATTGGACTTAATTGACTTTTCTTATAATTGCATTAAATGGCTAAAGTCACATTTACTAAGCAGAATGCAAATTGTTCGTTTTAAAAATAGTTTTTCTAAATAAAATAAATGTGCGCCGCAAGGTAGCCATCATGGACCTTTGCTGTTTACCATTTTCATCAATGATCTTCCTGTTTTTTTTACATTGTACTTACATATTTTTATTATTATCATTAACTTGTTGAAATTATTCAATTTTGTTTTATGTTCTAATATGCGCTTTAAACTGTCTGTAAGGATTTGGTATCCACAGACTTTAATAATAATAAATAATATAAAAGAAAAATAAATATGTAATTGCGACTGCTATTTTATTTGCAATTTTTTATTATTATTACTTAGGTCGTATTATAAATTTTAATTTATTTATTATGTTAGACAAAATAGAATGACACAGTTGCGTATTTACTACTGGAATGCGAACGGGTTACCCCAACATAAGTTCGAGGTAGAAAATTTCCTACACAGGCAGGAAATAGACATCCTTTTGGTATCCGAAACACATTTTACTGTAAAGAATTGCTTTAGAATTAACGGGTTCATTATTTATGACACTAAACATCCAAGTGGAAAGGCATGTGAGGCAATTTGTTATGCCAGAATTTGGGAAGGATTATATTCAGACAATTTTTATAAGTCATACTGATTTTCATACCACAATTTCATGTGTATATTGTCCTCCAAGACACATAATTGATAGCGACATTTTCAAAAGCTTCTTCGTAACATTGAGACACAAGTTCCTGGCGGCAGGACACTACAACGCTAAGCATACTCACTGGGGCTCTAGACTTATTAGCCCAACAGGTAATGCTATTGCTCATAAATAAATACTATCAAGTATTAATAAATACGTTGAACTTGATAAAAATAAAAATGTTTGATTATGTTTAGTAAGCAAAATATGCAAAGGTGCATTCAACTTGAATTAAAATTAAATTACAATTGTTAAGCAAAAAATGCAAAGGTGCATTCAACTTAAATTAAAATCAAATTACAATTGTTAAGCAAAAACTGCAACAAATAAAAATACAAAAAATTATGTCTGACAATTTAAAATAAATGAAATATGAACTTAACAACTAATGTGTTGACGTAATTGTCAACATGCTCCCGAAGGTCGATGACTAACTGATGTTGATTGATCTTCAGGTGTGTTGCATGTCCATGATGACTGGTTCAGTTAACATTCGGTAGTTTGTGGCCGAGAAGTTGGGGGCGGATTGAAACTATTTTTAACGCTTTTGCATCTATAGATGAAAACAACAATTGTTACTAACACCAATGCCATCGATACGTATTCGATAATTATTCCATGGGTACTAAGACTGACTTCCTTAGTAGGGAGTGTGGAGTTAAAAATTTGTGTTAACTCTTGTTGCATTACTTCAAGTTCGTGTATTGTGGATTTGAAGTGGTGTGTGCTGAAGTTCATATTGGCGTATTGTTTTGTCCAACCAATGGCGGGGGTGAACCGAGTAGGCGACGTTTGTAGGGAAGTAACAATTTGTTGATGACCTTGTATTGTAATAAGATCATTTTTTATGACACATTCTGGACGCAAAGTTATTAAACCGCTAGCTTCTAATGTAATGTGTAGAATGTCATTGCCGCATACTGCATTCAATTTTATAGCATCTATTGTGGAATACATGTATTGGTTTGAATGGTACAGATTCTGCCAAATGGTGGTGTCTTCAAGTTGTTCAAAATCACATCTTGGTTTGGGTTGGTCATTCAATAGATCAAGTTCGCATTTATGGACCATTGGATGACGTGTTGCTTGATATGTTGCTATTATATTCGGGCAGATAAGTTCGTCATCGGTCAAAACCCAGCAAGCGTCAACTTGATGTTGTGACATTGGAAAGAATTCGTCCTTATGTAAGCTGATGGCAATAAATTTAGTTGATGTCTTAACGGCTGTAAGTGTTTTATTTATTGTTGAGACTATTGGAGTAATATGCATTAGCTGGAACTCTCGTGGATGAGTAAGGGGTAGATCGACGTTAAATATTACATGGTTTTGGGCAATTATTCCGTTGACCGTGATGAGCTTGTATACTTCGAGTAAATTGTTTTGATGAATTGGCAACTGCAGATGTGCTGGCAAGTGGCTTCTTATTTTCTTGATTTCTTCATTGAGCTGTTGAGGAGTGAGCAAGAGAGGGTTGATTTTGTCATGGTGGCTATCGATAAGTACATCCATAATTGCGGAGTGTATTCGTTGAACATTGTTAGTAACTATAAGCAGCTGAACGGAGAGCATGAGTATTCGCTGTTCTACCTTAACACTGTGTATCATATTGCTGGTTTCTTCAAATTTAGTTTGCACATCTAGCTGAGCCTTCTTGATAATGTTAATGGTGGAGTCGACTAATGAAGTTTGATTTTTTAAAAGCTTTTCTAAGTACTCGTCATTTTTCTCTAGCTTCTTCATTGTTGATGACATCTGGGTTTCATAGTTTGAGTCCAAAACACCAAATAGTGAGTGAGCAATATTTCCAACTACGTCGATTGCTCCTCTTTTCTTTCTTTTTACAGTGAAGAGATTAAAATCTGCCTGCAAGTCATTCCTGACATGTTCAAAATAGTCAAGGAGCATTTTGCATGCCGTATTGTTTATCGTACTTTCACATAGATTTTGAAGCACATTTGTCCCGTCATTTAAAATGTCTATTTGATGCTGATATGGCTCGAGATCAAAGTAGACTATCATTTTCCAGTTAACAGACATAAGTTTCGCGAGGCTTATTTGTTCAAAATACATGCCCGGTTTGTTTTTGAACTTTGTTATGTTTATTTGGTTTCCAAGGACTATTGGTAGAAAGAATAAAGTCAAGATGGATAACAGTAATGTTGAGTTTAGGCGTGAGCGTTTACTTGGAGTTTCTTCGGCGGTTAATGATTCAGGTGTGTTACTTCTGTTTGTTAGAGGTAACGATAGGGAGTTTGATATTTCATCTGGTTGAACCTTTTGCTCTTCACTAGTTTCAGGAAATAGTGGAGCTAATCTGTGGATAGGGCGTTTGAAGATCCCCCTTTGTGTCATTACGTCACATACCCTTACCAAACCATCGTCACCTTTGTAAACTTTACTTATGCGTCCCAGGGGCCATTGTAGCACTGGAACATTGTCCTCCTTAATTATAACCATGGTGTTTGGTTGAATTTCACTGATTGGGCCTTTCCATTTATATCGCTGTTGTAGCTCGTTAAGGTATTCTTTACTCCATCGTTCCCAAAAATTATGTTTAATTTGTGACACAAGTTGCCATCTGTTTTGTAACCCACATTTAGAAATTCTTGACTGTACGTCAACGCTTGACGTTAACGGCTCACCAATTAAGAAATGCCCCGGAGTTAAAACATTAAGATCATTTGCATCTGATGAATTTGGAATGAGAGGGCGAGAGTTTAAAATCGCTTCAATTTCGACCATCACAGTTTCGAGTTCTTCATATGTGAGTGATGCCGTTGATACATTTTTTATTAGCAGGTGCTTTGCAGATTTCACTGCTGCCTCCCATAATCCCCCAAAATGTGGTGATCTCGGTGGAATGAATTGAAAATCGATCCCTTTTGTGCTGCATGTTTCAATTATTGATTCCTGCGCTGGTTTTGAATAAAAAGCATCATTTAGCTCGTTCAGTTTATTTCGAGCCCCAACAAAATTAGTTGCGTTATCACAATACAAAGTTTTACAGTGGCCTCGCCTTGCTATAAATCTCTTCAAAGCTCCAATGAAAGCCTCGGTTGTCAAATCTGTGACAAGCTCCAAGTGCACAGCTTTAGTAGCAAAACAGCAAAATACTGCCAGATATGCCCTTTGAGGTCGCTTTCCTCTGGTTTTAAAATGTACAAAGAATGGGCCGCAATAGTCTACTCCCGAATTCAGGAATGGTCGAGCTGGTTGTACTCGATGTTTTGGAAGGTTTCCCATTATTTGAGTATACATGTTTGGCCTTGCTTTTGTGCATCGTACGCACCGTTGGACAAGGCTTTTTCCTTTAATTGGCCAAAACCGCTGTCTGATTTGTGCAAGTAATGCCTGAGGGCCGCAGTGATAATGTTTCTTGTGTATTTGTTCTACGAGAAGTTTCACAAGCGGATCATTACTAGGTAGCATCATTTGATGTGTGGCATCGAATTGCTGTGTTGAGGAACTTAAACGTCCCCCCACTCTAATTATTCCTTCTTCATCTAAAAACGGAGTTAATGAGCTGTAAGGATTTGTTTTGGGTACAAATTTGTCCTTTATGAGTACCCTTTTGATGTCATCGAAATCGGATGCTTGTATTTGACGCACAATTAGCTTAAGTGCTGCGTCGAGTTCTAGGGGCGAAAGCTGCGTATGTTCTGGTCGAGATTTCTTTGGTCGTTTACAGTTCCTCACAAATCGAAGCATATACCCAATGACCCTTTGAACATGTAAAAATGAATTTTTTGACTGTATGGTGTAAATCAATGCATCTTCTTCGGCTTGCCTTTGGGTTGATAGAACGGTTGCCGTGTAGTTGTTATCAATTATTGAAACTTGTTTAGTAGTATTTGGCCATAACGCCTTAGGTTGATAGAGGAACAATGGCCCGTACAGCCACATGGTGCAGTTAGATAATTCACGGGGTTTTATACCTCTCGATAAGATATCCGCGGGATTTTGTTTTGAAGGGACATGTTGCCATTGTTCTGGAATCGTTACCCGAAGAATTTTTAAAACACGATGGGCCACATAAACCGGTAATCTTCCTGGTTGATTCCGCAGCCACGAAAGCACAATTGTGGAGTCAGTCCAACAAAATGATTTCTTCTTTTCAAAGCCCAAAGCCGCCCTGACTCTTGTCATTAGCTCAGCTGCCAAAAGTGCTGCGCATAATTCTAGGCGTGGTATTGTTTGCGATTTTATGGGAGCAACGCGTGATTTCGAACATAAAAGATTGACCATTACAGTTTTGTCGCCTTTTACTGTTCGGATGTACACTGCAGCACCGTAAGCTCTTTCTGATGCATCCGCAAAAGCATGTATTTCAATATTTGCGTCTTGATTGCAGAATATATATCTCGGGAACATTATGTTGTCCAAAGTCACTAGATCTTCCTTATAAGACTCCCATTCTCTTTCTATCTCTGAAGGTAGTTTCTCGTCCCACTCCAGTTTTGTTTGCCATGTTTTTTGAAGCTGAATTTTTCCAGTTACTAGTACTGGGCCAATTAGACCTAGCGGATCATATATGTGGGCCAAGTCGGAACTCATAGTACGTTTTGTTGCATATTTATGATCTTGAATATTAACCTTTATGCTAAAAACATCCGACTTTGGAAGCCATAAAAGCCCTAATGTTTTGGTGGATTGCATTTCCTTTGAATCGAAGTTGAGATTAACTTCTTGATCTTCTGCTGCGATGTCATTTAGTAGAGACTTGTGATTGGAACACCATTTCTTGAGTTTCATTCCAGCTTCACCAACAATGGTTATTAATTGTTGTTGAATTATTAGAGCTTCAGGGATTGAGTCGGCTCCTATTAGGCCATCATCAACATAAAAGTCTCTTCGAAGGGATGTTGCTCCATATGTATATTGACTTTGATAGTCATCTGCAAGTTTTACTAGACAGCGTGTTGCCAGGTATGGTGCAGCTTTAGGGCCGTATGTAACCGTATTTAATTGGTAAACGTTTATTGGCTGTTCCTCATTTTCTCGCCACAAAATTAGTTGTAGATTTCGGTCTTCCTGATTGACCCATATCTGGCGGTACATTTTTTCAATATCGGTTTTAAACGCATATTTGTGCATTCTAAAACGTAGCAATATTGAAAAAAGTTCACTTTGAACAGATGGACCGGTGTGCATTATGTCATTCAGAGACAGCCCCGATGAGTTGTGTGCTGAAGCATCAGAAACGACCCTTAATTTGGTTGACGAACTTTCTGGACGGAGAACGCAATGATGTGGTATAAAGTAGTAGGGAGGGACAATTTTATCCAAATCAATTTTTGTCATATGACCTAGGGATTCATATTCTCTCATAAATGAAACATATTGATCCTTAAGCGTGGGGTTGCTCTTTAAACGTCTTTCAATCGAATTAAACCTTTTGTATGCTACACCCTTAGATTCTGCGAGTACTGTTGGATGGTTGTTTAATGGCAGTTTTATGATAAATCTGCCATCTTCCGCTCTGGTTGTTGACTGTACAAAGTGTGATTCACAACGTCGTTCGTCTTCTGTGAGCGTTGTTTGATCGTCTGGTGTTTCCTCAACATCCCAAAATTGAGAAACTGCTGCTTCTAATTCCTTTGTGGTACATATTCCACAGAATAAATTTCTTGAAATTGTTGTGTCAACTTTGCCAGCTGCAACCCAGCCAAGGACGGTGTTTTGGAGCACTGGGAGGTTGTCTGCCAATCTAATTTGTCCATTGGTGAGAAGTTCAAAAATTATTTCTGCTCCTAATAAGCAATCGATTCATCCTGGTTTATTAAATTCCGGATCGGCTAAGCGAATATCCTGTGGAATCCCCCAACTTTCTATGTTAAGGATGTGAACTGGCTGATCGGAAACAATTTTTGGTAGGATGTGGACATCTACCTCTGCTATATAATCGTTCAATGTTGATTGGAACTGAATGCTTGTTTGATGGCGCATCTTTGTATTGTTGAATCCAATGCCTTCCACATTCAGGCACATTTGTCTGGACCTGCCGCCGAGCTTTTTCCACAGATGGTCCGTTATAAGGTTGACTTGTGACCCAGAGTCCAAGATTGCTCGGCATACGAATTTTTGGCCAGTTCCAGATGTAAGTTGTATACAGGCTGTTCCTAGTAAAACATAATGAAGGTCCTTGTTCGTGCGATTCGTTAGTAAGCTTATTTTGGTAGCTGCTTGATTATGAGGTAATTCTACCTGTGACGGCATTGCTTGCTGATGCATTGAATTTTCTTGAGAAGTATTTTTGCTGTTTAATGTATTAGAATTGGGATTGTGTAGTAAAGAATTATGCGTTTTTATGCATTTGCTGCAGTGCCGTGATTTGCACTCGTTTGCCCGATGTCCTGGTTTCAGACATTTTACACATAGCTGCAAATCTCTTACCCATTTCCACCTTTGGTTCAATTCAGCATTGATGAATTTTCTACAAGCGAAAAGTTTATGCGACTCTCCCTTGCATATTTTACATTTCTCACGTGTTTCTGGTGCTGTCACTGACGCGCAAGTTCGTGTTGTTGCTCTGTCAGGCTTTCCTCGGTTCTCCAAAGACTGGAATCTTCGCTCCAAAAATTTTAGCAGCTCATCAATTCCGATCAGACGCTTATTATCCGGTAAGCTTTGCTCAAAAGCAGTTTGGGCTTCTTCATCTAGTTTATGTAACAAAATGTGAACTAGAATGACATCCCAATGTTGAACAGGTATTCCTTGTGCCTTAAGACCCTGAATGCACTCTTTTGTCACATCGTGGAGCGATTTCAATAATGATGCAGATTCCCTTCTGATGGATGACTGCGAAAGTAGCTTGTTTAGTAATGTGGATACTAAATAGAAGCCTTGTGTTATCGTATCTACTGCTGATAAGTGACCAGGCAGAAGCGTAATTGTTTCCTACTGCAGGTAAGTGTTTGATTAAATTTTTGGGTTCTCCTTGTAACGATGTTGTAAGGTAGTGCATTTTCTTTGTTTCGCTTATGGGTGTGTTATGGACAAGCTCGGAAAATATATCCTTGAATTCCATCCACCGTTGGTAATTTCCATCAAAAACTGGCAATTTTATTTTTGGGAGAATTACCTCGATGTCCCCCGTTGCTGTGGCTCGTTGTGGAGGGGTAGGTGGATCCGAATGCATGTGTTTTTGAAGCTCAATCATGGCTGCTTCTGCCATTTCTTCGAGCTGATAAAATGTTTCAATATTGTAATCTTCTAATTGATCATCGTCTGTTGACTCCCATAAAGCGATTATACTTGCCTTAATATTGTAATAAGATGGATGATGTTCCTGATGTCGTTCTGCCATTATTTCATCTACATTTCTGGTTAGTGCTTTCATTAAAGCTCTCTGATTCCGAAGGATTTTTCGCATTTCGGTTGATATCTGGGGCTGATTGAATATTGGCCGCTGATGTTCTCTGGACGTATGTGCTTCGTCACCTAGTTTCAGCGGCTGCATTGCTCCTTGCTCGAACAATTTGGTATGTTTGATTATTATTTGGGTGATTCTGTTGTAATAGTTTGCCACCAGGTAGTCGTCGTCGAGGGGCTTGTCCTTGATTTCTGTAATCATCTCATCATTTTTTTGGAACTTCTCTGCTAGTTATGTCAATGTATCCAGTCTTTTGGAAAAATATTCAGGAGTTTTGCGATCCTTGGAGTCCTTTGCAAAATTCCTTGCCAGTGTCTCAATTTGATTGCCCAATTGGAACTGTGTTTGCACCAACTATTCAAAATCCATTTTCCGTAATATGATTTTTTGTCACCCAATTGACACTCAAATATCGTGGTAACCAGATGTTTAAATTTGGTGACCCCGACGTGATCTGTTCTGACCACAATAGGCACAGGATCAATTCAGAAGCACGTTGATGGATGTTGAGGAAATGTCAGAATAAGATTGACAATCAAACAAAAAGATCTTTTCTTTAATTTTGATTATAATAAAGAGTCACAGTTCAAGTGCTGTCGGCTCAAATTATTAACAAATCAAAAACTGACAGGAGTCACGGTTCAAGTACCGGCGGCTCAAATTGTGTAAATACTATCAAATATTAACAGATGTCGTATCTGGCAGTGAGCCTACATACTGGCCTACAGACTGTACGAAAAAGCCTGACCTTATTGACTTCATTGTTATAAAAAATATTAAACGTGTCCAACTTCTGATTGGTCCCCTAGAAGACTTATCATCTGATCATTCGCCGACTATAATTACACTAGGTAATAGTTTTATAAACTCTAAAGTATCTCCTACGTTCTATACGAACCGATACACGAACTGGCTAAAGTATAAAATGTATGTAATGTATGTGAGCTCTCATCTCTCCCAGAACATCCCTCTAAGGAACTCGTCTGATATACAATGTGCTGTGTGTCATTTTGAAAAAGTTTTCACTCCACATGACATAAATAGAGATATTAATCCTCCATACATCAGCGATTCCACTGAAAATCATGGCAAACAAAAACTTTGATGTGAAAAAATCGCCCGGCGCTGATCGTATTACTAGTTCAATGCTGATAAATTTGTCAGATTGCGCTGTGAGAATTATATTGTTCATTTTTAACGCCATCTTAAGAGTAGGGGTTTTTCCGTCCTCTTGGAAGATTTCAGAAATTGTCATGATCCAAAAACCGCGTAAAGACGCTACTCAAATTACTTCATACATACCTATCAGCTTATTATCCATCCTATCAAAGCTGTTCGAAAAGGTCCTCCTCCAGAAAATAACGTCCCATCTAGAAGAGCGAAATATTATTCCAGAACATCAGCTCGGCTTCCGGGCTGGCCATGGGACTATAGAGCAGGTTCACAGATTGGTTACTGCAATCAGGTCATCCTTCGAGAAAAAGCTGTTTTGTTCAGCATTGTTCATTGATGTCTCACAAGCATTTGATAAAGTTTGGCATGATGGTCTCCTCACAAAAGTAACACGACTTCTTCCTGCTAACACCCACAAGCTGATTAAAAGTTACTTGACTGATAGAACATGTAAGGTACGGTCAAAAAAGGTATTTTCACCAAGGAAGTATACTTGGTCCGCTATTATACATAGTCTATACATCCGATATGTGTGAACAAAGATCCAGGAACTGCATCTGAGCACTTACAAGCTCATATAAACGAGCTGGAAGATTGGCTAAATAAATGGAAAATCAAAGTAAATCCATCAAAATGTACCCATGTGACATTCACACTAAGAAAGGCAAATTGTCCGCCAATAAAAATAAATAACGTCATTGTTCCGGTAGAAACCCAAACTAAATATCTAGGAATCCATCTAGACAGATGCCTAACATGGTCACGCCACATTGAGGCCAAAATCTCAGCTATAAAACTAAAAACAGCTCGACTAATGTGGCTCATAGGTCCATTTTCATCTCTATCTTTGGAATATAAATTTCTATTATATAAAGCCAGTATTAAACCAATCTGGACATATGGCATTCAGCTTTGGGGAACTGCGTGTGCATCTAATATCCAAAAGTTACAAAGAAGACAGTCGAATATTTTACGAACAGTAGTCTGCGCCCCCTGGTATATAAGAAATGAGAATATTCACAGAGATTTAGAAATTCCAACGGTTCGGGAGGAAATTGGGAAATATTGTACTAAGTACGTACACAAACTGATGACCCATCCAAACGCCCTTGCTAGGGGTGTTCGAGGGACACAGGAGGCTTAAAAGAAGTGATGCCCTTCGCCTAGTGAGAAGAGACTTTTTTATTTATACGTAGTCTCTTTCTTTTATTCTTAAGATTTGAGTACAGGAAACTGGTTATTACATTGGTAATAATTATTTAAGTTTTTTCTTTTTTATAGTTAAGATTTGGATACTTATTGTAATTTACTTATAGAAAGATTCAATAATAATGATAAAAAAAAAAAAAAAAAAATTTTAATTTCTTAAAAACGATTCGGGCTACCCATTGGAACCCTGGCTGCTTACTCCATACAGAAACGCAATGGAAAACTCATCCGAATCAATTTATAATAAACAATTTTGCAAAGGAAGATCCATAATTGAGTGAGTATTTGGTGTTGTAAAAGGCAGATTTCGGTGCCTGTTAGCAGCCAAGGAATTGCATTACGAACCGGAAAGAGTGGTTCAAATAACGAATGTTTGTTGTGACCTCTACATTATTTGTGTTAATTTTAATGTGCAACTACCAACACACGAGATTGCTGAGACAGAAAGCCTAAATTAAATTGCAATGTCTGTTGATAGCAATACGAACAACAGCGACCTAACAACTATTACTAAAGAAATAAGAATTAATATTAGAAATCATTTAATTTTAAGAACATAAGTTTTATTTCAAAAAGTTTTTATAAAAACAAATATGTACATACACATACATATGTATATACTTATACGAGTATATATAATAAATTCAGTTCATTGCAGTATTAATTAAAAAAAAAAACTTAAAATATAAAGTTTTAAAGCTTCTTTATGGCGATTTTGAGATCTTGAAATTATTATTTAAAAGTTCTTCAACTAGAAATTGCACTTTTAGGCACATCAATATAACAATAACGAAAATATAAAATACAAAAGCGTACCACAGTGAAAATATCACATATTTTTTTCCATTTCTGATTCTAAATTTTTTTTTTAATTCAAGCTTTTCTAATTCAATTTTTTGTTTTTGAAGCTTGTACTTTTTTTTTAAATCAAATTTTTCTTTGCAAAATGCTATATTTTTCTCCTTTAATTCAAAATGTTTTCTACTACTCGTATATCTTATCAATTCCTTCAAGTTATTCCGTACTTCGCCCAAAAGTTTGATGGATTCCTTATGGAATATTCCCTGGTTTTCAACTTGGGTTCTTAGCATAATATCACGGTCGGTTTGGTTTGTCAGCCGTGTACGTTTAGGTGTCTGAAAACTTTCATCAACACATGTTCGTTTGGAAGCATGCGCTAATTCATCTAAACTACATTTTTCATTTTGCGAAGGTAAAAAAACATCTGGAAGCTCTTTGTCTGTTGAAATATCGAGACTAGCATCACGACTTGTGCCAAAGTATGGTGATGTTGGCAGCCCGTTGACAGCTTCTTCCATATGAAGAAGATTTATTATTTGTTCCTCCATAGAGGAAAGTGGGCGTTTGATATTTTGTTAGCGCATGATATTTGCGCTTAGTGAATGATTTTGACATTTGGTTTTGCATTACAGAGTGCGGTGATGCCAGATTTGCGAATGGGGAAATTAAGATGCGAAAGAAAAACGCAATAAAGAGTAACCCCCAGCTGTCTTAAATGCTTTACTGTGTATAATTCTGCCATGGCTATTTGTTTGTAAAAAACTGTTTTGTGAAATAATATTTCCGGTGGCACGTTCCGGCCATAATTTTAAGAGAATCTGCGTATCTATTTTGGACCACACAGTTCTTTTCTTTTCTAAAATATTAGAAAATGCTTTGCAAATTTAATGTTTATTTTTTTTTTATTTGCCCTTGTTTTGCTTAAATATAACTTTTGTGTTGGTATAATTGTATGTAATTTGAGTTTGATTAAAACATAAATTATTTAGGAAATTATTGTCATTTCTTTTTAATATGATAATACGGTATGATTCAAGTATGTATGGAATAAAATATCGGCTAAATGGGCGTCGCGACCTCGGCGGCACACCTCTATCCTAAGGTCTAAATTTTCGATGACGCTGAGGCATATGAGGTTCTATGCCGTCAATGTGCCGAATTATCTCATCCTTTAGCTCTTGAATTGTTGCTGGCTTATCGACGTACACCTTTTCTTTCAAATAAACCCAAATAAAGAAGCCCAACGGTGTCAAATCACATGATCTTGGCTGCCAATTGACATCGCCACCACGCGAGATAACACGGCAATTGAATTTGTCGCGCAAAAGAGCCATTGTTTCGCTAGCTGTGTGGCAAGTGGCACCGTCCTGTTGAAACCACATATCGTCCACATCCATATCTTCCAATTCGGGCCATAAAAAGTTCGTTATCTTCTAATGATATCGAACACCATTCACAGTAACTGTCTGCCCGGCCTTATTTTGGAAAAAATATGGAACGATGATGCCGCCAGCCAATAAAACGCACCAAACAGTCACTCTTTGTGGGTGCATTGGTTTTTCGACAATCACTCTTGGATTATCATTTGCCCAATTGCGGCAATTCTGATTATAGACAAATCCATTGAGGTGAAGATGATTTTCTTCGAAAAAATCACGAAGTGCACGATATGCATTTTGATTTGAACGACCATTTTCATAATAAGCCTGAATAACTACAACGCGTTGCTCGATTGTATATCTTTCCACGGTTAAAATTGAGTTAGTCTGAAATTGAGAAATCTCAAATTAAATGCAGAAAAAACTTGACGTTTAGGTGTGGTTCACATTCAGCATTGGCTCTTAAAATTTAACCACCTTTTATGCTACTGATAATGATGCTCATTTGCAGACTATTTATAAATTACAAGATGACTATGATCAAGGCGAATTCATAGAAGGTGAATTTACGATGTATTTTGTTAGTCAAAATAAAGAAACAAAGAGAAAAAAATTAGGATGAAATAAAATTTCCAAGTAAACAAATAATAAAATTTATTATAAAGAAAAAAAAATATTAATTTAATAATAAAAAAAGTAATAAAAACTGTGCAACAAATTTAATTAATTTAATTGTGTAATATAATTTTGTTATTAGTATTTGTGCAATTATCCAGTACTCAAATATCGCCCAATTGTAGTTTTTGCAGTTTTATGGATGAGGACGCTAAACCATTATAAATACATTTATCCGTATATCATCGTGAGAAATATCCGAATTAAAAGTCCAACGCTTCACAAGTTGAATCTGTTCGAACACCCATGGAAGAATGCATATCTAAATCTAAAACATTCTTCACGTTTCGAGTCGCAAATTCGCAGGCTCAATGGTAATTTTTCTACAGAAAATTCATTACGTCCCGACTTTAATATTGATTATCATCATCAAAATTTAAGCATCAATAATAACTACAGTTTCCAGCCTAACTGGATGCGTCTAGCTTGACAAAATTTTCACCCACGCCTTCTATATTATCAACTCCCATTGATGTAAAATGAAGTTATTTTTATATTTATGATTACATTTTAGTAATTACGACTAACAGTATATTGTTATTTTCGAAATAAAAAACAGGGGTAACAATTAGATACACTTACATATAAATTTTATTCCTTAATATGTTGTAAACACACAAAGTAAAATGAAAATATATTTTGATTTTATAGTGTTTTTACACTAGAGCACATTTAACATCTACCATCCATTCGGCGAGATGACAACATCTTCCCATGTAGAAAAAATCAACATCTTCCAACATCTTCACAAGATGTTCCTATCTCATTTTGTTTCACTCAACATTTTTCAATAATTTTCGTGCCATCACTAGAATATTTTCGATTTTAGTGGCATCACTGATAAAGTAATATTTACTTAGACATACATACCATAAGTATTTGCACATATTAAACAAACAAAAATTCAAATTTTGAAGACTAATAGATTTAATCTGGCAATGCAACACTTAATCCAATAATAAATGATTTTTCTGAATTCATTTTCATATATTTTTTTGTTTTCGAAAATTATGCATCTTCTTTTCTTTTATTTTTCGACAGTTTAGTTGATGGTAGATGTTAGATGTTGGTAGTGTAAACAACTTTTTTTCATTTTCAACATCTTCCACGCATTCCTCTAAGATGTGCTCAGTGTAAAAACACTATTAAACTATACAAAACATATACTCGTATATAAATAAAAAACACCTGATCAGTTGCGGCCACCTCCTATAAATTCGCCTTGGCTATGATCACAGCTTTTACTACATTGCTTCACTTACTTGGGGGTCACACGATCAAGTTTTCATTCAATTTTTAAAATTTCTCTCATTTTTTTACCAATACACTCACACTTTTAAAATTTGTTGAGAGTTTGCTTTAATTTTTTCGTTCAATTGAGTGTTTCAAATTTCATTCAAGAAAACAGCTGACTGCAGTTTTTTTATTCCAAATTTGAATTCTTATTCTGCCGCCAGTATTGTTTTGTTTTTTTTTTTAAATATGTTTGTGAACAAATTAAACAAATATAACGACGTTTTGCAGTTCATAGAGATATACCGAAGGCATGAAGTTCTGTGGAACATGAATATTCCTGCATATAGACGGAATGATTTAAAAATTAAGGCATATAACTCTATTGCCGCCGAAACAAAACTGTCGGTGGAAGAGGTTAAAAAAAAAATCTTGTTGAAAAACTTGCTTTGAAATTGCGTGCAGCCTACGTCACAGCTTTCAATTTTTGTGAATTTTGACAAGCAGTATATGTAAATTTCTTGAAAGAGAATTGTAAAAAAACTTGATCGTGTGACTGCAGTGTTATGCACGAACACATTGCTTATCATTCGAAGTTACTGAAGCAATATTTTTGCTGAACATTTGGTATGTTAGATTTTCTTTGAATTGGGCAACAAACATTTGTATTAAAAGTTACACATCAACAAAAAAAATTGTATTCTTGATAATTAATAATATGTAATAATTTCTATTTGGAATTTAAAAGTTTAACAAAATATTAATCTTTATTCGTGCTTAATTCCAGAAATTGTGTTGGTTTTAAAATTTATTCTTTTACTCATGATATTCTCATGAGTTATTCATTCAGTACAATAATAATGAATAACTCATGAGAATATCATGAGTAAAAGAATAAATTTTAAAACCAACACAATTTCTGGAATTAAGCACGAATAAAGATTAATATTTTGATAATTAATAATTTTAAAAATACACTTAATTAAGCAATATTACAAATTGAAATTTATTTTACAGCTTACAAGAGAAATACGTCCGAATGAATAATTTTAATATTAAACTACTCTTTCATATAAAGCTAAAACTAAACTAAAGAAAGGCAAAATATATAAATAAATTAATTTGCATTAGTTGTAATTCAATTTTTAAAAAATATGTATTTGTAGGTATAGATCTTTGCTATCTACTTATATTTCCAACAGTTGGGCAGTTGCTGCTAGTGGTAGACTTCATCTGACCCTTGACTGATTTCTATTTTAGCCGCTTCCACTACTTCCAATTTGATGCCCCTCTTTTCATGTATTTTTTATGATTGCGCAATTTATAAAATAAACAAATAACAACAGCGATGTAAATAAAATATAAATAAGCTCCGTACTCGCGAGTACCTATAGCATAGTTCCTTACATAAGTAATTATATATATATTTATCTATAATACATACACAATTTTCGTATACATCCTTCTTAATCTTTTTATTGAAACCTGGGCTCGAATTGTTACATCCGTGAACGTATAGGCAATCATACGAAAATAAATTACGTGCTACGATAATCGTATGAACTGAATGGTATTACCACATACAATTATAAACTTCACGTAATTATTTTCTTTATTCACAGCAAGGCGAATTCATTTAATTAACAATAGTTGTAAATCTGTCAAAAAATTTAAATTATTGAAATACAAATAATTGAATTAATTATATTTTTTTAATCATTAACAATTTAATTAGGTTTTTTTTTTTAAGAAAAAGGTACATTCTTATGTACGTATCATATTTACGTTAATTAATAGGTACTTCAGTTACATACGAGTACATATAGCATATATGCATATATTTGGTATTTTTTTAAAATATTTTTTTATGGCAGTTTTACTACAGGTGAGCATTTCAGTATCTAAACTTCTGTCGCTAGAAATTTCAGGCTCATGTTGAATATTTAAATTTTAATTATTACAAATGCCGGAATTGATTTGTTGCCTTTAACAGTTGCTTCGAGTCTAACTGCCTCAATTTAGAGCTCCTCATTAAGCGTCAACAACTTTTGTTCATAAATACCCCCACCAGTTTGTTTTTTTGACAAATTTATTTAATGAGAGTTTTTTTGCCTGCTATTTTTGGTCAGCATAGGAATGCACCACAGAAGCATTGATAAGTGTATTTTTAAGAAAAATAAATGCAATTATGGTGAGTGTTATGAATTAATTAATTGTGAATTGTAAAAGTATTCACCTTCACTGATTACAAGTTTTATTGTATAGTAGCTTTTAGCATCGCTGACAATCATATGATAGCTAAAACTAAGAAGAGTTGCCACATGGAAACGTTAAATAAACTAAAATGGTTAATAGCTATTTTGCCGTTTTTGTAAGTTTATGCATATTAGATTTTATCTTTGGCTTATTTGACTGAATTCTTCTAATAAGTATTTAAGTCAATAGGTATAATTTGTAAATGGAATGCTTGTGTGAGTTATATCTGTATTAGTGTATAATTTTTAAGTGTTCTAGTATTAGCTAGAATAAAAATGATCGTTACAGCTTAGTGTTGTTGCTAGATAATCCTAGAATGTTCTCGGCTAAGCTGAATCTAGAGGGTCCTATATTTAACTGAAACGGTTTATAAAGCCAAGCTGAGATCGCCACAAGTGGAGTTTTAGTTGAGACGCTAAATAGTAAACAAGGTGTGTTTTAAACAACAAAATGTAGTTGTGACGGTTATAAATAAAGTATGTTTCTACAATAAGTGTTGAGAAACTAGAATTCGTGTTTTATTTTACAATAATGAACCTTAATAAACTAGTTGTTTTTATAGTAGCGTAAAAACGTAAAAATATTATAATTTTATTATTTCTATTTTGATATTTCGTTACTTGTTTGTGTAGCATCTTCAGGAAATATGTAAATAAAAATTTTTGTCTATATATTTTTTAAAATATAAAATTTCTTTTAAAAGTGAAAGAAAAAATAAAACATACTATGAATATACGTCCATATATATATGTATGTATAAAAACATATTTATAATGAACAATATTAAATTATTATTTTTCGGTCTTGCGTTCCAGTTCCTCGTATTACCTCATCTTACAATGTAGCGGGTAGTCTTGGCTCTCTGCTTTCTACCAAAAATGCTGCACTGTATTGTGTCGTATCTGATTTTGAACTGTTTAATGGCAGTTGTATTTCGGATAAAATTTCATTTCACGTTTTCTGGTTTGACCTTGCGTACTATGACAATATTGTCTTTACCATGCGATTAACAAACTCTGTGTTTTTTTGCAAATTGTAGGTTGCAGTTATTTGATGGCTAACGCCAATTTCTTTTATATACTCCTGAAATGTCCGGCTGGTGATTTGCGAATCGTTGTCTGTTATTAGCATCTTAGGAACACCGAAATTTGCTAGGAATTATTCACTGAATTCCTTCTTAAATGTGTCAGTGGTTGCTTTTCATATTGGGATAAGTTCGAATCATTTTGAAAATGTATTCACGAACATCATCAACATGGAATGACCATGCTTAGACTTCGGCAATGGTCCTACAAAATCACTGATATAACTGACCAAGGCTCCTCCGCAATGTGTGTTAGCATGCATACCGCGAGTGCTAGTAGTGCTTACTTTATGTCTCTGACATGTTTGACACTTTCTGACATAGCCTTACACGTCACCAAAGATCCCTGGCCAATAATATTTATTTGTTATCCTAGCCAGAGTCGTTCTTATACCCATATTATCAGCTGCTCGCTGATCATGGTTTCTTTAAACACTCTTTCTCTTTTAAAGGATGGGACACAGAGCTTTTTCATCTCTAGTTGTAGGATACGTCAGATAGATAAAGCATCCGCCGAAACTGTCATAATTATATTGATTGAGTTCTAAGTCCCATCGAGCTATATGACTTTCTATGGAGTCCAGTCATTTGATAGCTAAGTAACCTGTCACTACGATAAAAGTATATCTCTTTACATAGGGTCATAACTTCCTAATTGCCGACACTATTGTCAAGCACTCATTTTCTGTAGCCGAGTAATTAATTTCCGCAGGGCTTAGTCTACGGCTGGCATATGAGATTACTCTCTGCTGTTCGTCGACTTCTTGCGTTAATGCTGCAACTAGCCCCTAATCGCATGCGTCCGTTTGAAAAGTGAACCTTCTGGAGAAATCCGGGTAAGGTAGTATTAGGGATTCTGTTAATTGCTTCTTAATGCCCGCAAATGCTTCCTCTTTTCTTGGCCCCATCGACAATGTTTCCCCTTTTTGAATAACGTGGTTAAGGGTATTACTATTCTGGCAAACTCTGGAAATAAAGGTCTATACCAAGAAACTATTCCCAAATACTTTCGTACTACTCGTACGTTTTTCGGTAGTTGTAATTCTTTGATGGAAGCAATTTTTTCAGGATCTGTGCTAACATCCCTTCAATTTACCACATGTCCTAAGTACTTAATTTCCTTTTGAAAGAACTTACATTTCTCTTGATGTATGGCCAACATTGCCACCCACAACCTTCTAAATACCTCCATTAAGTTTTTCATGTGCTCTTCCAATGACCCTCCTAGTACCGCTATGTCGTCAAGGTAAGCGAAAGTATCAGTTTCTATCTCCGCAGCAATTGAAGTGAGTTCAAACGGAATCACTTTCCATTGGAACAAACTTTTTGGGCTACTGTAAAGGCTGTAAACTATTTGCTTTTGAGATCTCTGCTGTTGATGTATTTAGCGTAACGTAGACGGTCCAATATTGCATTAATTCGGGGTAAGGGATAAGCATCGGGTAGGGTTTTTGCATTGAGAAGTCGATCGTCAATACACAATCGTATTTTTACGTTTTCTTGGACACCATGACAACGGGTGCACTATAAGCCCTTTTTGATAGTTCAATATAACAATTTTCCAATAACTCATCAATCTCTTCTTTAATCTTTCTCTGCATCTTCGGTTGCCGTAGCGTATGCCTTTATCGGACCGGTCGCTTATCCTTAAGAATTATTCGGTGTTCTGCCAGCGTGGTGGGTCCTTTGATGTTCTTAAACTTACTTGGTTCTTCTTCTAGAAACTACCAAATAATTTCCTTCTCACGCTTGCTTTTAGCATTTGGCTCATTGGTGTAACAGTCACTGAGCTTAGAAGACTGTGCTAAATTTAATATATATTTTGCCTCCATATTTCACTTGGTCCTGTAAAACCTTCTTGGATGAACACAGCCGTTCCATTAGCTTGCTTATTCTCGTTGTCCACTTCTCGTGTGTTGTTCTCACCTCTTAGTTGATTAACTAATTCTTTATTTACAAAACTCCTGGCTGGTTATGTATCAATTGTTACTTCCTTACGCTGATTATTAATTTGTATATCGCAGAGATCGGTCGATGCTATCCGCTGCCTCCCCTTGCATTTCCCCCGGACCTCTGACATTTTCCGTATTGTTATTATTGCCACATCCCTCTTTTGTTGTACGGCCTCTTCTACCACATTGCCAGCAAAACAATACACTAGAGCTCTCACAAAATCGTTAACATTGTCCTTCTTGTCCACATCTTCTACATGCCGTTTTGAGATTGACACCTCCCACTACTTCCTCAAGGAGTACTGCTCTAATTCGATCATCTCCACCTGGTTGATTTTGATGGCTTCATAGTCTTCTGCTCTTTTGATCAACGGCCAACCAATTTCGGAAAATGCGATCGAGTTGTTGTATCCCGGATAAGCCTGCATACCGTATCATTTTCTCCCTTTCTATCACATAATTTTTAAATAACTCTTGTTGCTTTTGTATGCGCTTTCTAATCTAGTCTCCCAGTTCTTCAAAATATTTAGACAGTAAAAAAAGGAATATTATAAAATCTTCCTTGAACGTTCGCAAGCCAGTGACGGTTGTTATTTCGAAACCAAAGTAATGCGTTATCTATCAACAAATGAGGCATAGTTTAGTTATCAAATTTATATTTATTTCGTAGACGACCGCTTATTCTTCGAATGGTTCGATAAGGCTCATAGGATCATTCCTCTTAGTCTGACACCACTGCTTCAAACAAATATTTTGTTTTGAATTTTTATTTACACGCAAAACACAAGTACTGTCAAAACTGCATGGAAAATTTTTCAATACGGAACTTTTTGTTCTGTTATGCACACGACACGAGAAACTGTGCTGTGTTTTGTGTGCAGTAGTGTCACGTGTGGATTTGTTCAGCCCTTTCATATCAACATGTGTCTTGCAATTTTAAGTTCTTTATTTTATATTAAATATTTAATTATATATACATATTTGGCTTATAGTGTTTTCAGACTGAGTGAATTTAACATAAATGCGGTTTTAACGTTAAATCCAAGTCATAAAAACTGTATTTACCATACAAAGTGAATTTAATAAATGCACATTAAATGCTATTTTGGAATTGAATTTAAGTTGGATATATAAAATACAACACTGTTTTTGTCTGTTAAGCTCAGTGCTACCAAGTTAAACAGCTGCTAATGTTATTAAATGAAATAATAAAATAAAATTTATTTTACTTAATGCTTTGAAAAATAAAAATTTTAATTTGTTAAAAACATTTCAATTAACCTTTTTTATAATATTGAGAGCATGTATGTAGAGCTATTCACTATTATAATTTTGAAGTTCATGTTTCAGTTAAGCAAAATGACTTATAAAAACATCAGCTGCATTTTTCGAGTTGTTTTTTTATTAATTTATTTTATTACACAATTTACGGTAAATTGCTCGAATTAAGGCTATAAATTATTGATTAAAATGCATTAACAGAGTTTTAAAAAGTTTTAAATTGTCTTGATTGTATGCTGCTGTTATTATGGGTGCATTTACGAAGGAAAGAAAAAAAAGCTACAATATTTTTTGTGCCCTAATGTCGTATTTTTGTTGTCTACGTTGGTCTATACTCGTAAAAAGAAAAGAAGCTATTTAGGCGACAATCAGTCCTGACAGCATTAAGTTATAAAATAAGCTAAAGGCGTTATAGCCAATCGAGTGATATTGACTCATACAAAGTCATCTGCATTAAAATTTCGTATAGAAATCATATTACATACTGATAGACGAATCTATAAATATTCATACAAGCGTTCATCTGGATACAAGAAACACGCATACGAG
Source organism: Thelaira solivaga (assembly GCA_947397855.1). Classification (NCBI taxonomy): domain Eukaryota; kingdom Metazoa; phylum Arthropoda; class Insecta; order Diptera; family Tachinidae; genus Thelaira; species Thelaira solivaga. Next base: position 46,517,069 of record OX377614.1, read on the forward strand.
TATGAACATGTAACCAATTATGGTTTGATTGTAAACGTTGTTGTTTCATATCTTCATTTAACCTGAACGCGCAGTGTCATATTTAAATCCTACTATCGCATACGAAAGTATGTTTGCACATGGTAGGCAGAACTTACATATATGTAGTATGTATGTATGTATGTAAATATTGATTGTTACATGTAATAATAAAGTGCATAAGTATAATAATGAAAATAACATTAAAACAAAAAACAAATATGTTTCTGCGTATAGGGATGTACCTAAAAGGATTCTGATTTTATTTTAAGCCAACTACATTAAAATAGAATTCAGAATAATTTAGAAGGTCATCGCAGTAGCTTTCTATGTTTGGTCCTTGAATCTGTGACATGGTCTATGTATAAGACTTGATTTTCGTCTGTGTTGGCACCTGTGTCTGAATCTAGGTCCCTATATGAGTCTGGTTATCAGTCTTGATCTGGCTCTGTGTCAGGGCTTACATCTAAATCTGGTTTTCGGTCGTACCTGAGTTTAGTTCGTACCTAATTTGTTCTAAATAAACAGAAGTGTTCAGTATTGTTACGAAAAATCGCTCTGCTGAATCAATGTGTTTTATTATTCATAAAAAATTGTATTTATCGTATATGTGGAAATATAGCAATTTAGTATTTAAGCTACTGCGTAGAATTTGTGAGTGTGAAGCTTGTGTGTGAGTCATAAAGTAAAATGTGTAGTATTTACATCTGGATTAGTGTATAAGTTTCATGTTAATTTTAAGTGTTCCAGACTTAGCTAGAATAAGAATTTTCATTTACCTTTTGGGTCTATAACTTGATATACTTGTACCTAGAACCATGTAGTAGTGCTTAGCTGTTTGTAGCAGGTTCTAGGCTGAGCTGCTAGAATAAAAAAATGACCGCTACAGCTTGGCATTGTTATTAGATAAACCTAAAGCAATGCTAAGATTGCCAGACAAAAAAGTTTTAGTTCAGACGTGTCAAAAACAATTAAGTGTCGTTGTGACGGTTATAAATAAAGTGTGTTACCACAGTAAGTGTATACAAAAAGTGAACTTCTTGTGTTTTATTTTACAATACGAACCTTAATAAACTAATCGTTTTTATGATATTCTAAAAACGTAACAGTATGCTTAACGGATGATTTTATTTGTATTCTTTGACATTTATTGTAAATCACTTTTTTCATTACCCCTTTCCAATGGCTGTCATGTAGATTTCTAATAAGATTTCCATTTTAATTGTCAATAACAAATCAACCATTACACTGACACATTTCACGAGAAGGCGGCCAAAACTTTTGAAAAAAAAATTTTGTGTCGCCCATTTCATTTTTGCTCTTTTTATATAAAAGTAAACTCACAAGAACCTCGAAAGCCAGAATGGAAGTTTTTATTTTGATTATTTCTCTTTGAAAAGGGTGTTCAAAAATGCGCTTTTTCAAGAGAAACTGAACTTCAATATATTTTAGGAAATTTTTGAACTTAAAGTGGGCATAACTATTTTGGTTTTATATATTATTGGACAATTTTTTTCTATACACAGTATGATTTCTAATCTTTTAATATACTTAAAAAATTTTAGCCTTAAGTTGTTCAAGTTCTAGATCTACCCATTGCAATAAAGGCCTAAAATATACCCCGATCTCGATATCAAGTGGATCGCAATTATTTTTCTGTGAAAAATATAATAGTCTATTATAGAACGCACTACGAAAAAGGCTGCACAAGCCCATTTGAAATACACGATAAACTACTGGACACTAGAACAAAGCACAGTTTCTAGTATTGTTTTTACAATAGACCAAAAAGTTATGTGCAAGACTGATGCAACAGAACAAGCACTGACTTTACAGTTCTGACAGCAGTTGTGTTTTGTACGGTAGTAGAAATTCAAGACAAAATTTTGTTTTAAAGATGTGCATAGTAGGTACTTTAGAGCAAAGGAATTATATATACATGCATGTACAAGTAAAGGGTGTTTTTTTTATAGAAGTATGTAACTTTAAGTTGGCATTACTGTTCAAGATGGCGACCGACTTAACAGCTGTCAAGTGATTTATTATCAGTTTGGTTTGGCAATTCATCATGAATAGACTCACGCCTGAACAACGCTTGCAAATAGTGCAATTTTATTTCGAAAACGAGATTGCCGTTGTTCCCGATTTTCATAAGCGAATTTTGCTTAGCGATGAAGCGCACTTCTGGTTGAATGGCTACGTCAACAAACAAAATTGCCGCATTTGGAGTGAAGCTAATCCTCAAGTGTATGTCGAAACACCGTTACATCCAGAAAAACTGACTGTTTGGTGCACTTTATGGGCTGGTGGAATCATTGGTCCGTACTCTTTCAAAAACGATGATGGCCAGAACGTTACAGTCAATGGTGATCGGTATAGAGCCATGATTACTAACTTTTTCATTCCTGAATTGAACAACCATGATGTCCAGGAGCTGTGGTTCCAACAAGACGGCGCAACATGTCACACAGCTCGTGCCACAATCGATTTATTGAAAGACACGTTTGGTGACCGCCTAATTTCACGTTTTGGACCTGTGAATTGGCCTCCAAGATCTTGTGATTTAACACCGCTAGACTACTTTCTGTTGGGCTATGTAAAGTCATTGGTTTATGGGGATAAGCCACAAACGCTTGACCATTTGGAAGACAACATTCGCCGTGTTATTGCCGATATACGGCCACAAATGTTGGAAAAAGTCATCGAAAATTGGACGTCCAGATTGGACTACATCCGAGCCAGCCGTGGCGGTCATATGCCAGAAATCATATTTAAAATGTAATGCCACAAGATTATCTTTCGGATAAATTAAATTCATGTCAATCGAATAATCCATCGTTGTTTTATTGCAATTTAAAGTTATATACGTTTATAAAAAAACACCCTTTATATATATACATCCACACATATTGCCTTAGTCAACACGAGCATGCCTTTTAAAGACACATATTCATACAAACGTTTGTATAACACCGACTACCTGTCATCGTGTTTGTGTGCACAAACGTTACGCATGTACAGTAAAGTTACATATTCTTAAAACTAAAGTACTTACTTACTTATATTTACAATTATTCTTACCTGAATGAATCATATAATTACTTACTTCATGAGAGCTCTTGTCTACCAAAATTATAACATTAAGTTCTTGTGTTAATGATACATACAATACATTGTTGATCACCTTTGATCTGGAATTGAACTGTAGTCCTACTGTTTTATTTATCCTGTGCTTAAGAAACCTGTAAGTATCCTTCCTTACTAATCCTTTCAATAAACTAATTTCCCTGTTTCCTTTCCTTTAACCCTACTTAATTATAATTTCTCTAACCACCCTATAGCTGGCAGATATCCCCCACTTGTCGCTCAACTATAGGAAGATTTAAAAACGTTCAACCCAACCTTTTTAATGATTTAAAAAAACATTCTAAAATTTGTTAAAATATTCATTCCAAATATGAAGAATAGTTTTCGATGAATAAAATACAATTTTTGTTCTTATTTTTGCGGAAATCACAACAACAATCACTTTCCGATAAAAGTAAACAATGTTTGCTGATAAATACTTGACTTGAAGTTTAACTAAAAATTCAAACTTAACTTCAAATAATATCAAAACACAAAAAAGCTATTTTTTCAGTTTTTTATTTTTTTAAGATTCGATTCGCAGAACGTTACCACTGTATGAAACTTCAAGATCTATAAATAAGGATAAATAAGTTTAAAATATATATATTTTTTTGGTTTTTGTTATCTAAATTTGTCACGTTTTTCAATATAACTGAAATTAATTGTTAAAAAGCTTGCTTGCTAGTGTAAATATTTAAATAATTTCATTTTAACAAAATATTAATATTTATGATATTTAATTTTAATAATATTTATTCGACCTTTATTTGTTAATGTTGTTAATTTCAAAATAAAGTTTTTTCAAGCTCGAGGTCTAATTTATGTTTAAAACATTTTTCTTTTTATTTTATTGCCAATATTTCGTTACACAATCGCGTAACATCATCAGGGCTTGTTTTGCTAAAAATAAAAATATTACAAGTACAATCAAAATAATTGTAACATTAAATTTCACACTTTACAGAAATTTCATACCTGTATAAAAACAAAACGATTAACAACAATAATAAATTACATTTGTTTGTTTACTGGTTGATCACTAGTTAGTTCAACATTCTTCGTCATACTAAAGGAGTATTATGATCCTGTTAAATTGTCTACAAGTTATTTTTAATTTTCTTCTGTTTATTAACTAAATGTCTGTAGGTTATTTATTCAGTACAATAAGTACCGAAGGGGATAGCATATCTAAAGGGTCCGCCATCGAACTTTTTTTTCAACTAGTGCTTATTTTGTGAATGGTAACACTTAGCTCATGTCTGATTTGACAGATAATTAGTTTTATCCTTCCGCTGAAAGAATATGGTTGTGTTTTCGCTTCGCTAAGTGGGCTGCGATCGACTTACAGAAGATGCCGAAGCTCATTTTGATCTTGGCGAGCATGTAAACAAGCAAAATTGTCGCATTTGGGGCTCAGAAAACCAGCACGCATACATTGAAAAGCCGACATACCCAAAACGAGTCACTGTTTGGTGCGGATTTTGGTCCAGAGGCATAATTGGGCCATTTTTCTTCAAAAATGAGCAAGGAGTAGCCGTTAGTCAATGGCGGTCGTTATCGGGCCATGTTGAACAAATTTTCGTTCACAAAAATTGAAGAGGAGGATATTGGCAACATTTGGTTTCAACAGGACGGCGCTACGTGCCACACAGCCGAAGCTACACTCGATGTTTTGCGCCCTGTTTCAAAAAAAAAAGTTATTTGGCGGACCCTATATATGAACCATTTTATCAGACGCTACTCTGAATCCTCAGTAGATTACTTCCAATATTTCTCGCAAAACATTAGAACCTTTATATTGTAAAAGCAATTGACTAAATGAGAATTATTTGTCAATAGTTCCAAAAAGATTCAAATATTTAACCAAAAAACTCCCAGCCAACATTTTAATATTGAAAACTATATATTCTATTCTAATAACTTGCCACAGTCCAATCATCACACAGATACACACAGGCAAAATTAAAGTCAGTGCAAAAGTCTTATATTTATGCCTACACATGCTCGAAAGTTCGAGCTTAAAATAAAGGTAGCAAGATAGAGCACAATCCGTACCCTGTTTTTAAATGGCTAATGTATTTGTTTACGCTTGTATTGACTAAAGCATTTGATCTTTTGCATCTTTAGCATTTATATACACTCCCTGTCACATGAATGAGACCCCCAAACACAATTTTTTAAAAAGGTTTTAGCTTCTACAAAAAAATTGCTACGAACTTACTTTTTATTTCTTTTTAAAGGCAATTTAGTTGTTATTAATCGCTACAAAAATGTTACACGATAAATGTAATGGATCATATGACTTGCGTTGACTTTTTACTTTATATTAATTTGCATATTGGTTCCCTTACAGAATTTCCATTTACAACTTCAGCATAATTGTCGTTTGCATAATTTTGTTTCAGAACTAAGGCCCTTGTTATGAGCTGCATCGATCTTCGGTGGTTATCGAATAACGAATTTAAAATTGGTATTATGAGCTGGCAGTGCTGTCGAAATATTCTTTAAGCAACGATTTTTCTGTCGAAAAAAATTTTGATTTCGACACCATCTAACTGTGCACAATAATTGTTTGAAATAAAAGTATTTTACAATTGTTTTTTATTTTTCTGCTAAAAAACATTAATTTTGAAGTACTTTTTTATTTTATGTAAGAGAAAATCCCCTAATGCTAATGGAAGCAAATCCCCAATTTGCAAAAGGAATCTGCACAAAATCCTAAAACTGTTGCTAATTTTAAAATGCTTAGAATTGACTTTGCTCGTACACATCTGTTGAGGACAGCAAGTCCGTAAGCACCTCCTTGCTCAGCCGAAAGTTTTTTTTATAAATCTGTAGGCAAATAATCTTAAATACATTGTATGCACAAGTTAAACAATTTCAAATACTTACGTAGTGGAATCCATTTCTAAAGGGTTTGACGCGTCTCTCAATTTTTTCTACTTCTAGCCAGTTCCACAAGCCTTTCATCTTCATCAGACAAATCATTATAGCGTAGACAGATGACGGCGTTAATTTGCATAACACTCCTAATTCACAATTCAACTTGTGAATTATCTCCATTGAATGTGAATTAACTTAAGCGTAAATGCACGAAATCAAACTGAATTTATACTGCACTTAGCTTTTTCAATATGGCAACAACGTCGAAAATCAAACAGTTGCTGTCAAACTGTTTTGTATTTGTTAAATTAAAATGGATGTTTTTAGAAAAAAAAAATAAATATTACAATTGCAAACCATTTTCTAATATTTTAGAAAAGAAAAGAACTGTGTGGTCCAAAAGAGATAAGCAGATTCTCTTAATAGGCTGTTCAGACATACACGTTAATTGAGCAATTAAGCATTTTACGCAATTATCGCCTTTATTGAGCTCAATTTACCATACAAATTTCCATTAAATAATTGCGCAATTAAAAATTGATTGCACGTTAATGAAGTCAAAATCAAAATGCAACTCTTTGTTGTGCCCTTAAATATCAACTCAAAAGTGAGAAAAGTTGATATTTTCAGTATTAAAAAAAGAAAACGTAAATAAATTTAAAAATAAATGTCATAAAAAGGAAATGGCAGCCGAAGTAACCGGTAAATAAATTTTATAAAATTGTTATTGAAAATAATTTTTAAATAATATATTTCTTTTAATGAATAGCTTGCCTTCAAAACATTTTGTTTTTTAAATTTGACTTTCTTTTCACTTTTTATTTTATAAATACTCAAACATATTTTCAAAAAAAAAACTGTTAATATTTTCAGTTGTCAAATGCTTAATTGCGTAAACTTAATTGAATATGTGTGAACACCCAAATCAGTCACACAATTTACAACTTAATTGACTTCATTAACTTTTATGTCTGAACAGGGTATAAAATTGTGGCCGGAACGTGCCACCTGAAATATTATTTCACAAAACAGTTTTTTACTTGGGGGTCACACGATTAAGTTTTCATTCAATTTTTAAAATTTCTCTAATTTTTTTACCAATACACTCACACTTTTAAAATTTGTTGAGAGTTTGCTTTCAATTTTTCGTTCAATTGAGTGTTTCAAATTACAGTCAAGAAAACAGCTGACTGCAGTTTTTTTATTCCAAATTTGAATTCTTATTTTGCCGCCAGTATTGTTTTGTTTTTTTTTTTAAATATGTTTGTGAACAAATTAAACAAATATAACGACGTTTTGCAGTTCATAGAGATATACCGAAGGCATGAAGTTCTGTGGAACATGAATATTCCTGCATATAGACGGAATGATTTAAAAATTAAGGAATATAACTCTATTGCCGCCGAAACAAAACTGTCGGTGGAAGAGGTTAAAAAAAAATCTTGTTGAAAAACTTGCTTTGAAATTGCGTGCAGCCTACGTCACAGCTTTCAATTTTTGTGAATTTTGACAAGCAGTATGTGTAAATTTCTTGAAAGAGAATTGTAAAAAAACTTGATCGTGTGACTGCAGTGTTACGCAAAACGGCAACCTTAAATATCTCGAAACATCAAATATAACAAATCAAATATGTATGTATGTCTTGGGGAAAACCTTTCAAATTCTAAGAAAACACATTTTTTTATATCCTTGTTTAAATATTGCATTTTATTTTAAATTAATAAGGATTGTATAGTTTTTTTTGTTTGTTTTTGAGATGTTGAATATGAAATATTTTTATTTTTTTTAAATTCATTCTTAGATATTTTACGATTTTTAGGAGTTTTTCTTTTTAAATATTTTCAATTGCTTTATTTATTAATTTAATTATTTTGTTATACATTTTACACTATTTTCTTTATTATTATTGTTATTTAAAAAAAGGAAAAAAAAGCCTTTCAACGAAAAGATGTTAGTTTTTATTTTAGTTTTTTTTCAGTTTTCGCTTTCATTTTGTTAATCTAAAGGTTTTTTGTTTGTTTTTGTTTTTGTTTTTGTTTATTTAAACAAATATTTAGTTAATTTCATAATCTTGTTCTCTTAATGTACTTTTTTGTAATTGTTTTGTTTTGTTTTGTTTTTTTTTTAATACTGAGAATGTATGTGTGTATCAGTGTGTGTGTAATTTGTTTTAAGATTTCATAAGGCTCTAACCAATAATAATTTTATTTTATATATTATTTTTTTGCTTTAATAAATGTTTGTTAATTATATATAAAGTGTTTTTAATTTATTTATTTTTATTATTCTTTTTTGTTGGTTTGTTCTTTGAATAATATAAGCTTTTGGATAAAATACATGGTTAAGTTGGATAGTTTTGGTAAGTTGAGAGTAATAGGTAGTAAGTAGGTGTTGTGTTGCGTTGTTGTGTTTATTTTGTAAGTTTGTTAGTGTACATATGTATAAAACAGTTTAGTTATAAATTTCATGAAGTTATTTTAATAATTTTCTTCCTTCATAAATAATTTTGCATTAAAAAAATGTAGTAACTAATACATAAGTAAGTACAAATAATATGATAGACCAATAAGTCACAAGTTTATAGCCTTTTGGTTAACTAATGATTTCTCAGCTAGTTAATGTTCAGATAGATTCAAACTTAACGTGGTTAGTTAACTAATGCTCTATCAATCTTCACTAGCTAATTGAAAGACTGTGAAATTGATCGTATTTAGATAAAAAGCAATAATTACACAGGTCTAATCGATACCCTGGGGCGTTAGTCTGCATTGCGATACGAAAAAAAAGGTAAAGAATTTAATCTTTAATATGTTTGTTCGTTTACTTTTTGCGTTTGTCTGTCATGCGCAAACGCATGTCAACGTCATTTTATACAAACAAATATCTTGTCATAACCAAAGAGCAAAGGCAAAGCATGAGTAGGCCTCTTGATTCAAATTGTATACCTACTTGTAGAAACAAAATCGCGGGTTACGCCACTGATTACATCTAAGAAAACATGCAAGGATTGTACTTTTGTTATTATCAAGTTCTCACCAGTCTTGTAGTTTCTGAAATATTCACAAAGTTTTGTAAAGAAAAACATATTTTTTATAAATTTTGCTCGTTGTGTCGATTATTTGCATATGATACAAATAAAATGACAAATATTTTATTAAAATCCATTCATACGCTTTAATTTTGTGCCATACAATTTTTCTAAAGAGGGCTTTACACTGTAAAACGACTTGTCAAAAATTTAAATCAAATGGAAAAATATATTGGACTTTGATAGTCGTGCGATTCTCACCATTTTTAGATAATTTTTCTAAACGTTTATACTTTTGATTGCAACATGGCTGCAAAAATAGCTCAGAAGATCCAATGAAAATATTACCACTTGTATATTTGTTTTGTTGTGTAAGTCTCCGCATGACTTTTCAGCAATCGTATCGAATACCTTTGATTTTGTTCTCTCAAAATCCAGTGAATATCTTAATCCGCTTATCTATAAAAAATTGTATGGACTAGGGTTTTAGGTGTTACCACTAACTTGTGAATAAACTCAGAACTTACATATGGATGTCGATGAAATATTTTTTTGTTTCAAAATTATTTTTTTTTATTTTAGATTTTTAATGAATTTTTTAAGATTTGTTTTTTAAAATTTATTTCATTGACAAAACTTTCTGAATATTTCAGAAACTTCAAGACTGGTAAAAAATTGATAAATTAAAGGTTTTTTATTTCCACTCCTTACATGTTTTTAGTGGGCTAGCTGTCGAGTTATTGCAAATTAAATGGCGTAATCTCTTCTTTTTGAGAACGACAAGAAGGATTCAAGTTTACCATGAATTCCCAAATTATTATTAATTATTTAAATTTACTGTATTTTGTTAACTTAGATTAACTATTGTTTATTTAATCATCATTAGTACACTGAAAACTATTGACTTGCTTCTTAAAGATCATGATTTACCGTATTTAGTTAACTTGGAATAACCAGGGTTTAACTAAATATCGTAAATTAACTAAATGACTGTAAATTTGTGTTTGAAATCCGAACTTCAGTCTTTAGTGAGCTACTCATTATGATTACTTAAGCCAGGATAATAATATGCGCTGAATTGCAGTCATTAGTTAACTAACAATTAAGAATCTAAATGTAACATCACATAATTAAGATTCATCTTGGTTTAACTAAATGTCTGCAAATTGACTAATTAATTGACAACATAATAATAGAAAAAGAGTAAAAATAATACAGGATAAGCAATAAATAAATAAAATATTAACATAATTTAGTAATTGTAATTGTAGTAGTAAATATAATACAGATACAGATACATATTTAGTGGCAAGATTTTTTGCTTTCTCTCTTGCTGTTCTCTTAATTAATTATAGAAAATTAGAATAAATAGTTTAGTCATTAAAATTCTATTAAGTCGGTATATGAGCTTTTTTTTTTTTGCTTAATTAAAACAACTAACAATCAAATTATAATTTACAAAAAAAAGGGTTTTGGAACGCGTGCATTTATGTTTTCCCCCTCATTATTTAATTTTATTGATTTAGTTGCTGCCAGCGGTTTCTTTTAAACTCATTAAAATACAGAATTTATGGCATTTATTAGTCGTTCATAATTTGTTACTAAAATAAAATAAATAATTTTTGTTTGGATTTAGAATTTGTTTTTTTTTTATTTCTGTTTTTTTTTTGCTCAGTGCATTTAATATAATTCTACATGTATAATAATTATTTGGGTAGTTATGACAATCAAGCGGGAAACCCGATTTTAAACGATCGTGTTCTGTATGTTGGTTATGATTTGTTGTTTTTTTTTAATCTTTCTTTATTTATCTCGTTAGTTTTAATTTTTTTTTCTCAAATAAATATCGCACAGAAGAAATACTTTTTTTTTTTTTAATATGAGTGAGAATGTTTGTATGAGTAGGGGTACGTGTGATATTTATACCCAGCAAACATTAAAATCAAACCTTGGAAGCTCAATCATTATTTAAATTTACAATTTGTAAAATCTTTTCAACCTTTAGGGCGATTATTACAACTAAAAAAAAACTGTGTTATCCATATCTATTAAGACCAGGACCACACACAGGAATTTTACTTGGGCAATTCTTGATTTTTTAGGAGAGAGAGGAAAGAAAATTGGAAAGGGGTACAAAATTTCTCGTACTACGCAATTCCCTTTTGCTCACTCTACGTATCTTTTAAAAAGATGTAAAAAAGAAGACAGATAGCTTGAGGCTGAATGAATGACGGAATAAGAATTCTAAAATTGCCGAAACAAAAAATTTGTGTGAACAAAACGGATATTTTAAAAGATAAATTTAAGAAAGAATTGCCCAACTAAACTTGCCGTGTGTGGACCTGGTCTAACATAAACTTTAAGCTATTAAAGTTGCCATATTTTCGTTTTTAGATATAGTAATACCATGTTCACACCTACGTTTTTGAACGTGCTTAACGACTCATTCGTGTTTTTGATCTAAAACCAGTCAATTTTGCCAGGTTTTACCATACATTGAAATGTTTTAATAAACATCTCAAACGACTAGTTTTTGATAAAAACACTTCAAGGACAGGGTTGCATTTGCATTTGGAGTATATTCAGTGGATTTTCAGCAGCTTTATTTTTTGTTAATAGATGGCGACACCTCAAAAATATTTTGGTGACCAAAACATTTAATATTTAGAGACTTATTACTTGACATTTCAATATTAATATTTGGGGCTTGGTAAGTTTTTAGTTAATTATTGTATTAAAATTAAATAAAATCAAAAAATAAAATAAGATCAGCTGCTAAAACATCTCAAAATTGGTGTGAACGGCTGGGTTTTTGTTTTAAAACATTTCGCTAAAACACGCTAGGTGTGAACATAGTATAACATCAATTGCAATTCTTTTTTATTAAAGCACGAAAATGAAGCAATGCAATTGGACAATAAAATATCAAATATTAAAATAAAATTTTTTAGTTATTTGCAAAATAATTGCCAAAAAAGGTGTGCCGTTGCTACTGTGCAGCAGTGGTGTCACATTTCTCTTGTTGATCACTTTGCCATTTACTTCACACTATCTGACACTTTGTAATAATGGCTCTTAATATTGTAGACTCAATTAATAAATGAGTAAAACTTCAAAACATGTTGTAGACGATGGCTCAGTAGTGCATAATAAATCTTTCTGTAACTATCGCACCGGGAAAGTTTTCACAACAAATAATACAATTGAATGAAAAACGATAAAAATTTAAATGAAATATTATTTCTCATATGCAATATTTTTTATAATTAGACTTTCTTTCAGTAGATACTAGAAAGATGCGAGTAAAAGTGTTTCTGTAATAAAATATAAAGCGTAAAAGCTCTCACTAGAAATGCCAAAATATCTTATATTTAAACTGATAAATTTAATATTTTTATTTCAGTTTACCAAATGCCATCGCAACATTTTTCAGTATTTTTTATTCAAAAACTATACTAAGAAAATTTCCTACAAATACAAGCGTCATTCCATCGAGCAACGATGGAAATTTTTTATTTCACACTTTACGCAGAAGGCATTAATTTGATATAAATATTACTCACACATGAATAATATATAGAAGCAGTGGATAGTGTTAGTTTAGAAAAGCTTAATGCGCTGTTTTTCTAGCACAAGCGATCTACTGGTTCATAAAAAATTTTTATGTGCTGTTTTTATAACACAAGCAATCAATTTGTCTGGAAATTTTAAATGAAAAGTCGATTAGACAAGTTGATTGCTTGTGTTATGAAAACAACACATTAGACGAGTTAACCGGTTGTGTTATAAAAACGGTTTATGAAACACTGCTAGACACTATGGTGATTAAATGAACCTCTAGAAGGTACCCAATAATAGAGGCTACACAGACGACACAAAACAAAGGAATAGAGTAAATCGGATATTAGTAAAGTGAGACGGGCCCTAATAAAGCACTCCGATTTACGATTAATGGAAATCTGCATTTTGAAGATATCGAAACAACATCATATTTTCTATATCAGTGACTTAGACTGTGTCCCAAAAGAATTAACTGGACACTATTGCAGAAGTACATTCAAAAGACCGACATAACTTCAACTTAGTCTATGTTTTGAGTTATGAACACAGTTTTTAGCGCCATTTTTAATTGTTTTTAAAAATTTCGAAGGTAAAAATTTTACAGTTAATGTTTTTTTCTCGGTGACACGATAGCGTAACTATATACGGTGATTGCAACTTTACAGCTATTTTTTGTTTACATTTGTTTTGTATGAGATGTAGTGTGACACATTTTTTTCTTTGTGGACTTTTTAATTTTTGTAATTTTATTATTTCTTGTGCAAGAATTGTACTCAAACATATTTTTCTTTCTTTGTATGTGTTGGTTTTGACATTCGCTATCCCATTTTACGCAAACAAAATGAGTCAATGAGTCTTGGGTTGCACTAAATTATAGTGTAAGCTGATTTTTTTCAATGTTATTTTTTATTTCGGTGCTTTTTAAAATGTTTCAACTTGACTTTCTTCTCTCTCCTAAATATAAACTCACAAGAAGCACAACTAAAATTGCCTTGCATTTCGACTATACAGTGTTGTTAGCTTTTGAATTTCAAAAAGCACCGAAACCAAGAAAAAAGAATTACAAGAAGTTGAAATTCACATTTCAGTATGCCATATAAAAATGTAAAAATATTAAAATTTTTGCACACAATCTACAACGTTATAAAAATACAACACGAAAACCTGTTTTTGTATAAGTATGAAAACAGCTGTCGATAAATAGTGGCAGGCTTTTACTTTTGAGATGTTGTGCATGCTTTAAGTAGCTAATGACGAGCTTACCTAATCTAAAAATAAATATATTAGCACTACAGCTTTATAGTTTAGTCCCCATTTACATTTCTTGCCGGATATTTTTTAAATTCTCTTTTGTTGTTTCCTAAGCCGTTTACATTTTGGACATTAATGTCCAGATAGAAATTTTTTCAATTCTTCTTTCCATTTATTTTCGTGACGTGCTTAATTGATTTGTATGAAAATTATTTGAAAAGAACTTTTGAAGCAAACCAAATAAAATTTATAATAAAGAAATATATTTTAAAATTGATTTCGATAAAAATATGGGCAAATTAATACAGTGTGCAAAAATTAAATGAAGCAACAAGACGATTATTACGAAAAGTTGAAAAGAGAGACAACAAAAATGTCTAGTACCTTGCGTATTTGCCCCCTCGCCTACAAACTTCGTCCGTCCGTACAGTAATGTCCATAATATCAATGGAGACTTATAACTATCATCACGCTTTATAGTAAAAATTCGCTGTATATAAAGTTTGTCCCAGTAAAAGTACACTTTTTAAATTTAGTGTAATTTTTTTGTGCATGTGGAAGCTCTGCCGTTTTGCATGTTTATTTTGATTATTAAAAATGTAGCGCTTTACGAAAGAACAACGCGTTATAATTGTGGTGGCGCAAAGTGAAGTGAATGCCAATTTTTTTCTGATGAAGCGCATTTCCATCTGAATTCGGAGCTCAGAAATCATAAGGCAACCCATCACAAACATATGCACTCACAACGAGCAACTGTTAGGTGCGGATTTTGATCAGCCTTTACTCTTTTTGAAGACAACGTCGATGATGAGCATAAAATGAGAAGAAACCCTTTACATACATAGTGAATTTCACTATTATTTATTTGAAAATAGAGTTACAGTAATAGGCCGTTGAAAATTTTCCAACAAATACGTTCATGTATTTTATTGACCGCCTTTCAATTTCAACAAATATTGTTTTAACGAAACAACTGAAAAATTCACACGCTTGTTTTGCTTATTATAATCTTTTTTTGTTTGTAATATTTTATACTTGAGGGTGCTTGTGCAGCCCTTTAACTTCGTGCCACTGATGAGGAAAAGAAGCACTAAAACTAAACAGCCACTAACTGCAGAAATGTCAGTGAAGAAAATGTTAAAAAGCAGAGTGAAACAGTGATATCTTTCTCCCTCACACACAAACGATATACTCGAAGTTGTTTCCAGGCTTGATTATGTTTGAGGGCTTGGGAATTGCTAGCTATAATTTTCGTTTTTTAAATGTGCTACTCAATTCGAATTCAGTTTGATATAAATATTATAATTTTTCTTTTGTTTTTTGTTTCAATTTTAACTTTTAATGTCCCCTTGTATCATCTTTCCTGTTTGTTTTACTTTTTGTTTTTGTTGTGTTTGATTTTCGAAAGGCACTAATTATAAATTTTATTTGTTGCATTTTATAGGTTTGTATGTGTATGTGTGAATGATTCGTTTTACAGTTCCACTTTTTTTTTATTTTATTTTATTAATAAAAAGCTTGAATAGTTTAATCTCTGTGCATCGCTAATTTATTTTTATGCTTGATTACAGACATACAAAAATATTAAAAATAAATTTTTTATTATTAATTGTTTACAATTAAACTTGTTAATTGTCATTTCCTAGGTATGTTTGTTTTATATATTTTTTGTATTTTTATTTTTATATATAATTTTTGGTATTTTACGTTTAATGTTTTCAAGCATTTTAATTTCGATTTTAGTTTTCATTTGTTGTCTTACTCGAGTGTCAATTTTCATTTTAGTTTCTCGCATGAAAATAAATTTAATTAAATAGAGTTTAGTGTATTTGCAAAATTTTTTTTTTATATTATTTTTGATTTTGTTTGTTATTATTTTGAATAAAAATACATTGATGCTCTTCCAGCATGAGTGCATACTTTACCTCTCCTTCTTCATTTACATTTACGTATTAATGTGAATGATTCTATAAAGTTGTGTGTGTGTGCGTGTGTATATATGATAGAGTTTCTAGATGAATATTTAGCGCCGATTGCAGTATGGATAATGCGATTCTGTAACATATGGTGTTTTCTATTCTCAATAAACATTCTGCCTTCAACAGTCCAACCTGACCCCCCGTTTCCACATGCAAGTGCAAGTTCGAAAAACTCAATACACTCTCACTTTTTCACTAACACACTCATATTTTTCGAACTTGCAACTGAACTGGCAACCAAATTCTATTTGCAAGTAAATTTTTGACACTTGCAGCAAGTAAACTGACAAATGAGAAACAGTGCTACCGCGTATGAAAAATAGAAGTTGCGTTAGTAATTGATATTTAGCATATTTAACAAAATTAATTAAAAAAAAAGAACATAATGACCCAGCAACACATTTAAAAGTTAAACTTAATTATCAATTTCATATTTTTGACTTAAAAAAATACTAACAACAAAATTTTTAGTTGGTGTTCACGGTGCAGCCATTTTTTCATTAGAAGTGAAGCCGTTGCCGATGTTTTAAAAATGATCTTGCAGTGTTCTGTGTAGACACTCATATAATTTCTCGGCTTTTTCATAGTTAATACGTATACTCAACTTTGCAAGCAATTACTTGCATGTGGAAAAGGAAACCTATCGTTTACACATGCAAGTGCATATGCGAAAAAGTCAATACAATCACACTTTTTCACCAACCCTCCTGCAATTCTCGAACTTGTAGCTAAACTTGCAGCGAAATTCTCTTGCAAGTAAATTTTTGACACTTGCAAAAAGTTAGA
This sequence comes from Thelaira solivaga, assembly GCA_947397855.1. Taxonomy (NCBI): domain Eukaryota; kingdom Metazoa; phylum Arthropoda; class Insecta; order Diptera; family Tachinidae; genus Thelaira; species Thelaira solivaga. The sequence continues at coordinate 46,533,704 of OX377614.1, forward strand.
CGTCAAAGTGATAAACAGCGTTACCCACTAAATGGATTGTGGCAAAAAATTAACTTGAATATTAAATTTTTTTCTGCAAAATAAAAATTAATTGTAATTTCTTTTCTTCAAATGCATATGAAAGATAAATTATACCGTTTGAATTTACAAATATAATCAAAAAAGGAATAAAAATTGTTAATACCAGCTTTTTCCATGCAATTGATTAACTTGGTAACTCTTAATTATAAACAAATAAAATTATCGAAATGAAGTGACACAATTTTTACATGAACTTCTCTCTGCGACAACATATTTAAAATGAACTTTTATTTTCATGTGTAAACATTCGTGCAACGTGCAAGACAGTATATTGTATTTTTGACATTTTCGGCGATAATACGTATACACAACTTGCAAGACAGTACTTTCATGTGTAAAGGCACTGTAAATAAGGTGATGTGGTGCGTATATTCTACAGTAGTGATTAATCTTGTTTAATAAGACCCACTAAAGACAAATAAAAATAGAGCTTAAAACGTTAAATTTAAAAAAATTAGCTAACACGCAATTACTGGTCAAAAAAAAAAAATTGTTTTGCAACCTACTTCTCTAAAAAGCGAGCTGTCAAAATTGGATTTCCAATCGCTCAACGTTATAGCCGCGCTATTACGGTATACTTCATACATTTCGTATGGTCTTTATTTATTTATTGAGTCTATGGAAGTGTTCCTTACAGACATTTAAGTAATAATTGAATTAGCAGTATAAACTTATAATTTTACAACCATTCAAAAGAGAAAACAAAGTTACATAAAGTTTGTATGAATGCTATACTGATACATACATTATGAATTCAAAAAATTAATTATTTAATTTTTTATAACATTAGTATTCGCAGAATAATCAATGAATCTATAAAGTTGATTAAAAGTGTTGCACATCCTTCTAAGCGGATCGGCAGCAGCATAATTAGATCTATAAACAACAACCGATAGCAGAATAAAATATCTAGACAATCGTTGTGGTACGTTGAATGAAATCCAGAATATATGTCGCCTCCAATAACATAAAAAATAAATGTAACATTGAGCATTCTTCTACGACTCATTAATGTTGGCAGTTTAATAAGAGCAAGTCGAGCTGAGTATGAGGGCAAGTTGAAAGGGTGAAATTGTAAACCACGAAGACAAAATAACAAAAACTGTTTCTGCACTGACTCAATAGCGTTGGAGTGCACTTGATATAATGGGTCCCAAATTATTGAGCCATATTCTAAAATTGGACGAACAAGTGATGTGTATAATAATTTTGTAGTATAAGGATCATTAAATTCCTTCGACCAGCGCTTTATGAAGCCTAGGGATCTCACTAGCTTTATTGACTGTACTTGTGATGTGGGGTGCAATATTTAATTTTGTATCAAATAATATAGAAAGTAGTTCACAACAGTTGAGTTTTGTCTTGAAAATTGCATATGCTTACACTTTTTTATATTAAGCTCCATTAAATTAATGTTACACCATTCGTAGAAAGAGTTGAGGTCAGTTTGAAGATGTTGTTGTTCTAATACTTGTTTGTGGGAAATGAATATTTTCACATCGTCTGCATACATTAGTATATTTGAAAATTGTATTATTTGTGGCAGGTCATTAATAAATAAAGAAAAAAGTAAAGGGCCGAGGTGACTCCCCTGCGGAACCCCAGATAGAACATTAATTCTTTTTGATATAATATTATTTTGTGTTCTCTTTGATTCAGTATGACTGGATCCAATTAGTAGCATTATCAGTAAAACCAAGCATACGTAGTTTTCGAATTAGAAGCACATGATTTATTTTATCAAAAACCTTACTAAAATCAGTGTAGATGACATCAGTTTGTTTCCTTTGAAAAAAAAAACCGCGATTAATTAATGTAGTAAGATGGAGAAGGTTTGTTGTAGTAGAACATCCCTTTTGAAATCCATGCTGAAAGGGGGATATCAGATTTGTGACTTTGGACCACAATTGGTCTGTATTTAATTTTTCGAATATTTTAGGAATAACGCTCAGTTTAGCTATACCTTGGTAGATTTGAACAATGGAATAATAAAGGATTCTTTCGAAATATGCGGTAGATAACCATATTTTATAGAAGTATTAAACATAATAGTTAATGGAATGGCTAAAGCATCAGCACAATTAATTACAATGTTACTAGGAATTTTATCCGGGCCAGATTTATACGAAAATTTTAGCTTCTTGGCTTCCTTTGAAATTGTATGAGAATCAAAAAATTTTAATGCTTTTCATGTAAAGGATATGAATAACCCGCTCTATCATCATAAATTAAATTGGAGTATGTGGCAAACATGTCGGCTATGGTTGTATTATCACTAGACTTAGATTGTTTTAATGACATCGTCACCGGATAGCCACTAGTTTTCTTCTTTGAATTAACGAATTTATAAAACAGTCTTGGGTTACGTTTTAACTTGTTCTTGGTATTAATTAAAAAACGGCCGTAACACTGTCTATTTATTCTAGTATATTCCGCACGGCTCACCGAATATCTGATATAATCAACAGCAGATCCCGTAAATTTATACTTTTTGTAACATTTGTTTTTTTGTTTGTTGCTTGAGCTAGATTTTAATTACCCCAAGGCGGCCCAGATAAAGGTTTGAATTTTTGTTTTGGAATGCACAAATCCATAAATAAATACATTATATTGTAGAAAGCATTAAAGGACTGATGCATAGCTACTGCTGAATTGATTGAAAAAGACAAAATTTTGCTCCAGTTTGTATTAACAATAAGTTTATTTTATTCATCATAGTTGGTTTTATTAAAAACAAATAACCTTTCCATACTGCCCATTGACGGCATAACATGATCAGTTGTGTTAGCAATTATTACCTCAATAGAGGGACGATCTTCAGGGACTGAAATGGGATCAGAGCGCTTGATATAACAATCATCTTTATCATTTACAAATACTAGATCAAGAATTTTATCATTAATATTGGATATTCCATTTATTTGAGAAACACCCATATCGTGAAGTGAATTTAAGAAAACATTTACTGTATAGTTATTTGTTATATGAGTATAATAACATTCATCAGGCACATTTTCTCAAAATATTGTTGGCATATTAAAGTCACCCACAATTATTAGCAAATCATTTTCATTAGCAGCTTGAGCTATTGACTTAATAGCTTCTCCATGTTGTAAATAAACGGAGGAATGTAGGAGCGTGTTACAAATATCTTTTTGTATTTCAATGTAATAACAACTGATAAAAATTCTATGTTAACGTCAACTTCGAAGCGCTCCGATGACATATTACTGGAAACCGCAATGAGAACACCACCACCAAGACTGCCACGATCACGACGATAAATGTTGTATCTGCCACAAAGAATTTCAGTATTCAGATATGAATCATTAAGCCAAGTTTCAGTAAAAACTAATATATCATAATAACAAGTAAAATTTTCCACATATAGATTTGACAATTTTGATAAAAGACTGATATTGAATCGACAGCATTTACGTTCAGTTTTTTGGATTATCCGTACGTTGAGGTAAAACTCCTACATTATTTCTCCTGCTTTGTTCTATATATTCACGCACCATAGTATTAATAGGCCAGAATTTTGGATCAAGAATTTGTTGAAAATTGTCAGTAATAGACATTTTGAAAGATGAAATATCTCTGGGATTAGAAAATTTAAACTTATGTATATTAACAACAGCTCTACTAAGACGAGATTTTATATAATATTCAACATCATTTACAAAAGTATCACCTTCCAATCGTGAAACAAAAATTGATTTTTTGGGTGGAATAGCAACAAGTGGTTTATGAATAATTTGGTTAACCACTAAATCACTATTAATGACATTTTCCGCTGGCAACAGATTCGAATTCAAATTCAAAGGATTAGTATTTAATGACGTGGTGGGAATTTGTGCAATTTTACTTACGTCACCTAGATCCAATGTATTTGAGCCAGTAGTATTATTTATATTAGAAGTTGTGAGCAGAGTAGTATGTGGTATATGGCCAGAAGTAGATGGCATAATAGCAGGTACAGTTTCAGTTGAGTTGGAAATTGAATGATAAGTTTATGGTCGTACAGGTCGAGTAATATTTTCCGACTGAGTACTCTTGCCACGCCAATTTATGTATATACTCGTATGACTGTAAATTATTTAATATTTGCAACAGGTTATTATTCTGTGCGCAAAATTGAACAAAGTGATGACTTATTTATGGTTTCAATAGAATAAAAATAAAATTTTTTCATACCAGTATAACAATTAACATTAATGCATATTTAGAGTTTCCTATATTTAACGCTGTTAAGGGATTTGCGAGATCTGATTACGTTAAAATCACTGTAAGCAGTTGCCACAAAAAAAAAAAACAAAAAAACACTTAAAATAATATAAAAAAAATTTGCTGCAAAAATGAAGAATATCTCGATAAAGAACATCTTGAATCGGCTACTTCATAAATATATTAAAGGGCTACACAAGGCCATTTGAAATACACGATACACTACTGGATACTAGAACAAAGCACAGTTTCTAGTATCCTTTTTACAGTAGAAAAAAAGTTCTGTGCAAAAATGACACAACAGAATAAGCATTGACACTTTTTGAAAACTTTTTTTTACAGTTCTAATGCTGAGTACCCACTTAGAAACATGTTCCGTAAACATGACATGTTTCATGTTTCGTTCCGTAGTGTGTAGTCGTGTTTATAGTTTATTTTCGTGTTCCCTTCGAGGAGCCTGAGCGAAAAACGTGTTCCGTAAACATGTTTACAAGTGTGTACTCAGCATAACAGTACTTGTGTTTTGTACGGCAGTAGCAATTCAAGACAACATTTTGGTTTAAAGCTGTGACACCGAGCAACCAGAGGTGTCAGAGTGCAGATGTAGTATACGTTTTCTTTCTGTCTTTTTTGCACGAACTCAAAATTTTTATTTTGTTTTGCTCAGGTATTTCTAAAAAAATGTACACTTTCATTATTTACATTTCGTAAACATAAATTTTAAAACATGAAAATTTGTGTTTGTTATCACTTTGACATTAAATTCCATACTTCATAACAAAAAAACGTAGATATTTATAAGTATTTTCGGCATGTGCATTTTCATTAGGCAGCCTTTTAAAAACACACATTCATACACATCTTTGTATAACACTGACTGCCTGGCATCGTGTTTGTGTGCATAAACGTTACGCATGTAAAGCTCAAAAATGTCCATTAAAAAAAAAACAAAGCATGTGCCTGTGAAAGTACACACATAAATAAAGTTTTATGAAGTTCTGCTGTCGTGTTGCTTGTTCTACTGCGTTATTGTTATTTTCAGTTTTGTTCTAGTGTATTTGTATTCTGGTTGTTCTATGTTCTAGGGGTTCTAATTTTTTGCAGTGCAAAATATTTTGTAACTGAAGTATTTGTTTTGATATGCGATAGAACAGTGCGACAGTATTTGAAATCAGAGATGATGCTTGAGAGCTGTTTCAAGTATACTTGTGCAGTCCTTTAATATTTATGTATGAAAATATGGTCTGATGGAGATACAAGAAAACTTTTAGATTTTTATGCAGCTTATTTACCTGAAATAAGTTTCGGACCAAAAAAGATATGTCTATCGAAAGTGCTATGGCAATTGGAGAGGTGACAGCGAAGCGCAGCGAAGAGAAAAAGCAGGCTCTAAGAGGAAAAATGTAAAATTAAAAAAAAAAAATTTAAAAAATCAGTCTGTTAGACGATTCCATTGAAGCAGAAAATTATATGAGCAGCAACAAGTGTATTAAAATTGAAAATAATGCAGAAAAAAATTATAAACCAAAGATAAAAACAAGTCTATTCAAGGAAGAAGCTGAAGAAAGGTGCCGCAGAGAAAAACTTGGATCTGCTTAAAAAGTTATTATATGACAATAATGTGTCCTCTACACAAAGAACTTTCCTTTTTCCAATTATTACTTTGTACTCATTACAAGCACCTTTTATCATTTCGTGTGCTCCTTATAGCCTTGCATCATTGCATTTGCAAAATGCACTTGCAAATAAAACGACTTTCCAAAAATTTAAATTAAATGAAAAGTACAATAGTATGAAAATAATACATCAAAAAATACGGATAGAAATTTGACAATCGAAAATTTTATACTCTTTGTGTCAGGGCTGGATTTTTGCATTTGAACAAATAAATAACAAAAACAGCTGACAATATGTCAGCTTATATTATAGTGTAAATCCCGCATAAGCAAACTGTCAGCCAGCGTTACCATATATATATTTATATTTTTAAGAAATTTCGTTTATCTGTAAAGTAAACTTGCGTAAAATTTAAACGCTCGGAAAAGTTAACAGTGTTTCAGAATCAAGGTGCAACTGGAACATTTGGGGTAACTTTTTTAAGATTCTACTGTATGGCAAATATGTAGCTTTTATTATTGTAACATTCGGCACGGCCAAATATATCAGTCTTACTTGTTTCATTTAAATTTAAAGATGGAACGCGCCTAAAGAACAACAACATTTAACAAAAATTAATTTTTTTTTAATTTTTCAAATAAAAAATCAAATTAAAAAAATTGGTTATAACAGGGAGAAGTCATTGCTTCTCCATACAAACATATGAAGTTTCATTTCATTAAGAAAAATTACTACAAGTCACCACATAAACAGATTTTTAGACCTCAAATTAAAACATCAGCTGTATTTGCTTAGAAAAAGAGCAGACTTTAACTATCTATTGGTAACTTGTAATAATTAGCCCAGGAATTGTCTAAAAGTAAGCAAAAAATAAGAATAAATATTTCGACGTCGTGTGAGACTATCATGCTTTACAGCGGAATATTCCCGCACCTACTCCTTGTTATTACCCACCAAAAAGCTTCCTAACTGAAGTTTAATACACGAGTTGTGCGTTTGAGGTTAATGGCTATTTAAGCTCTCCGTTTTTATTGAAATACACCGGCCAAGTGGTTCTACGGTTTTTACGCTAGGCCACACCTTACGAGAATGCGTGATAGATGTTAAAGATGAAAAAAAGTTTTTTACACTCACAACATATGTCATCTACCATCAACTAAAGTGTCGAAAAATAAAAGAAAAGAAGACGCATAATTTTTGGAAACAGAAAAAGTTTATAAAAATTAATATAGAAAAATTATTAATTATAATTATTGGCATAAGTGTTGCTTTGCAAGATATAGAATGAAATTTCTATATATCTTGAACAATTTTATTTTACGTATTTTTTGTATATTTTTATGCATTTTTTGGGTAAAATGAGAGTAAGCTAAGATTACTCTCAAAAAACCACAAAAATACCTAAATAACTTTTTTATTTTTTAACATAATTTATTTTTTCTTTTTGCAAATTATAACTGAACTCTTGGAAATTTAAAATGAATACGTACAGTCCACAACAAAGCATTAAAATTATCGATTTTTATTATTCTTCTCAACGATCAATTGTTCTGACGCAGCGAAATTATCCCCGTTTTTTTTTAACGTAAGATCAGCGCCCACATCTTCCATGATTACAAGTTTAGTTCGACGTTTTGAGGAACTGGGTTCAGTTGCCGACCGTCCAGGAAGAGGTGTTCATCGAAATATTAGTACTGAAGACAACGTGGAAGCTGTGCAGCAGAGTGTTGCAAATGATCCATCTATCTCAACTTGTCGCCGTTCCGGCCAATTGGGTATACCCAGAACAACATTACAGAGAATTTTAAAGCTGGATCTTAAGATGTATCCATACAAAGTTCAAATTGTGCAACAGCTTCTACCGCAAGACCCCCAACAACGACTACAATACGCTCACTAGGTAAACGAACGCTAAAAACCAATTTTTTAGCCCAGAAAAAAAAAATGACAAACACTTACAAAAAATAAAATATGATGTAGCAGTTTTAACATAACAAGCGAATTGTGTTGACATATTCAGCCAGAAAACTTCACAAATTTTTAAAATTTATATCACAATTTGCACTTTGTTTACAATTATATCGTAAGAAATATATTTTATTCAATTTTGACAATTGATATTATTTTTTTTTAAATGCAGAAAGATTGATTTTAATCCCAGGAACTGGTTTGGTGGAGCGATCATATTCTGAGAATCCCATCTGTATCACCAACTTTTGATGCTATTTTTATTTTTTTAATATGTGCACATATTTATGGTATGTATGCATGCATAAAAGTTGCTTTATCATTGATGCCACTAAAATCGAAAATATTGTCATTCTGCCAGTGATGGCACGAAAATTATCGCAAGATGTTGAGTGAAACAAAATGAGTGAGGAACATCATTTTATATGGGAAGATGTTCTCATTTCGCCGAATAGATGGTAGATGTTAAATGTGCTCTAGTGTAACAATCCTATTAGAACAATGGCAATAAAATATGTGATATATGTGTGTGTGTGTGTGCTTGTACGTGTGCATGACCAAATAAATAACTTTGTTGTTGGCTTGTTTGGCTTTTATTTTTTCTTTTGCCGCTACTCTTATAGCCTGTTCAGACATACATACACACACGTTAATTGAATAATTTGGCATTTTTCGCAATTATTGCCTTTATTGAGCTGAATTTACAATTATATACAATCAAACTCTTTGTTGCGTCCTTAAATATCAACTGAAAAGTGAGAAAAGTTGATTTTTTCAGTATTAAAATTTTAAAAATAAATATCATAATGGCAGGTAAAGTTGCCGGAAAGCAAAGTACTCGTATATAAAATGTTTAATGAAAATAAATAATTAAAATCTACAATAAGGAATAGCTGCTGTCTTCTCAGATTATGAAGAATTAATACGTTTTTTTTTAACAAAGCAAGTTTGTCTTCAAAACTGAATTCCACTGATTGGAGGAGTTGAATAATTCTGGTTTAAGCTACCAAAAATTTTTTTTTTAAAATACCACTTTCCTAAAAAAAAATGTCACATTATTATCAATTAAGCGAGTAAGCTTTATTGAATATGTGTAAACACCCGAAAAACTCACACAATTTAAAACTTTATTGACTTCATTAAAGCTGAAAATACTCGTACACATATGATTTGTGCGTGTGATTTTCGATTCGCCCTGTTTGTGAACATATCAGCATGAGCTTGAAAATTTTCAATTGTAATGGATTTGTTGGCTGTCAGTGAGGTGGTACGCGAACATTCGCTATTTTTTTTTTAATTTTAGTGTGTTACCAGACGTCTGTGTGTGCATCGCGGAGATGGTTAGCAAACACTTTTTAATAGAATTAATTGAAATTTTAAAAGAACAAACTGCCATTTGGTAAACCAAGAAAGAAATTGCGGCGGTCGCTTAGTAATTCATGCATACTCGACGGCGTTTTTATATTTCTGATTTGTTCGATGTTAGTGGTTGTTATATTCCAAACAAATCCGTGCAAACAAATCACACATGTATGACTAGTTTAGCTTTCATGTCTGAGCAGGCTATTACTCTCGCTCATATGTACTTCTGCCTTCCTGTCTCTCTATCCTTCTATATCCCTTATTTATTAGTAGTAAAAATTATTATTCATTTTAATATTTTCCTTCTACACTTTCATGTTTTATTTTAGTTTTTAATTTTTAGTTATTTTGCAAATTTGTTGTTGTTTTACTTAAGAATAATTGTTGTTCTTTTCTATTCAGATTAATAGGAATTTATTTAATAAATCTTTTATTGTTGCTGTTGTTGGTTTACCATTACATACTTAGATTTTTTTTATTATTTTTTTAACTTTGAATAAACTTTCTGTTCTTTCTTGATTAAATTTAATTGTTTGTAAATTTGATTAAACGAATTACTTGTTAATTAATTATTTTTTTTTTATTTTATTTGGTTTTGTTTTTGTTTTTCTTGTTCTAAATTCTCATAAAAAATGTAACAACTGGAAGTGGTGTTTGGTGTGCGAATTGTTATTCATTTTTTTTTTCTTTTCATAAATTTTAATTTAATTTTCATTTAATTTAATTGTTTTTGTAATTAATTTTTCTTTTGGTTATACTATTTATATAAAAAAATTCCCATAGTACTTATTAATTAAATTTTTCATCGTTTTTGAACAATAAAAACGAAAGGAAAAGAAATTAACTCTTCTAGATCGTTGCAAAGAGAAGCATCATAATTATGCCCATGCCTGTGTATGAGTGTATTTGTATGTTATTGTCATGGTTTAAAGAAAATACGGCCACAAATTCTTGTTTAATTTTTTTTCTATCAGACAAATAGTCAGCGTTTGATGAAAGAGTGTCTTGCAATATTGAGAATGAAAAATTGTTGGACTTCTCAATAACAAAATAAAAATAATGAATTTAGGAAAAAGGAAACTGGCTATAGCAACCGCTGACTATTTCGGAATAATAGGCTCAAGTTTCCTAACGGATTGCTTTTCAATATATATTGTGGTCAGGCAACTTCTGGCATCTTTGGCTTGGATGGCGAAACCTTCACCACTCATTTTCAGTTGAATGTGCATATATCGGACCATTAAAGAAGACTGTATGGCCTGTAATCCTGCAAGCAGTGAAAGGATTGTAGATGTCGAAGGGCAGCACATTGAGTGAGATCTTTTTTGGCATCTCTTCATATTGAGAAGCAATGGATTTCCCACAGGGCACATCTATATTTCTGACCTCCATTTGTCTAAGTTTATTCATTCTACTTTAGCTTTTTCTTTTTGAAGGCATCTTCTTCACATAGAGACCCTTAGAAAGATTCACGCTAAGCCTTGTGAGAACCTTTTTTCAACTATACGTTTAACCTAACTTTGCCTTAAAAAAACTTATTTACCTTGATCACTGAATATCTTTATTAATTTTCCTACATAAACAATATTCGTTGGGGAGGCGCTTGTCTACATACAAAAGCAAGAAAAACTAAAGAGTCCAGCATCCATTTAGTTTCTATCTGGATTTAGAATTGTATGAAATGATTTTCTACTAGCAGCTGTAAAATGGCCAGCTACGCATAGTTATCAAGGTTCCGTAATCTCAGCATACGTTTACGTTCCCTATTTATTTTTATTTTGGCAATACGTATTGATTCGGGTAGAGTGACCGTTGCAGAGGTAGGCAAATAGCCACTGATTATGGTTAAACGATTTGTGATGGGTTTCACTTGGGTTAGCGAGTCGTCATTATCGTTATTGCCGTCATTGTCTAACACATCAGGATATATGCTAATGTTATCGATGTTATCAATATCAATATCACCTGCTTTGTTGCGTACATACGTAGTCAGCTGATGAAATGGAGTGGCCAGCAGTCTTTGTGTTGATTTGCGTAAGTTTTTTCGTGTTGTTAATGCGTAAGGAACTGGCGGTTTTGTAGAAAGCACAGTTGATACTCTAAAGGCTGCTTTTGATGCGGATGTTGACGCAAGATGAGCAGGGAATTCACTTAAATTCTTGGCTGTAAAAGTTGTGGTGAATGTGTTGTCTGTTGTATTTAAATATTGCAGTAATGTCGATGGCACTAAAGCTTTTGATTTTTGCAATAGTAATAACGATGATGCTGATGTTGGTACAGGTGGTCGAAGTGCTGCTGAAGAATTTGGCGGTGTGGTTTGGTTTGCTGTTGTGACAGTTCGAGAGAAATTTGTGTGATTTTCACTATTTTTGGGACTTGTATTCAGTGTGGCGTTTGTTGTTGTTGCTTTCTTAACTATAATTTCCGTTTTAGAATATTTATAATTGTGTTGTGAGTGCTGTTGCGTGGGTGATGAGTTCGCCTTACTGTGTTTGTTGTGTTTATGATTATTGGCAATGATTGGAGTATTTTGCGTTGCCAGTAAGCAATCAGTCAGTGATTTATTAACTCCTTGTGAGTTGAAGTTACAATTATTTTTAAATGTTGTTGTTGTTGTTGGTGCAGCCTCACTCTCACGTTGATGTAAATCATTATTTAATGTCATTTTTACTGTAGAAAAGCTATCCGTAAGAGTTGTATCATCGGCAGTGGCATCTGTGAAGGTTGATGAGCTAAGCAAATCACCACCTTCTTCACTTTCATTCATATTTTGGTTTTTTGTGCTGAAGAGTGCATATGTTGCAGTAGAGTTTTCCTCGTTTTCCGCATTCTGCAAAGTGCTAAATGAATTTATATCTTCAAGGAATGTCACTTCATCAGCACTAAATTGAGTAGTTGCTTGTTTAAACTCTAATTTGGGTGTTGCATAAGAGTTGAACATTTCTCTGGCAAAGTGAGTGTTATTCATCACAGCTGCTGTATTGTCACTTCTTGGGCTACTAGTCCAAAAATCTGTTGTTTGAGTGTAGGTTGAGGTATTTGTTGTTGTCGTTCCTAAGTCTGTAGTTGCTGATGTTGGCGTTATAGTTTCATCGATGAGGCCATTTTCAGGTGAGGAGAACTGTGTTGTTGGAAGCAATAGGGATGCCTGTGAAGTTAAGGTATTTTTATCAAAGAAATAATCAGCCACTGAGTATAATGATGACTGAAGAGTTGTGGTAGAGAGACCCTTTTTATGAGAATTTGTTTCGGTTACTGAGGTGTCCGAAGAAGCATTTGAAAAATAATCTGATTCCTCGTTAGGGGGAGAAGTTGATGAGGATGGATACCAGGTTTCCCAGGTAGGTAAACTGGCTGATGTGGGTTTAATTGATGATGACAAAATTAGGTCATTTGTCATCCAGGCGTAATCAGTTGAGCTTGACAGGTAATCTAAATCCTCTTCATAGCTTTGTGACAGCCGCGGTTGCGGTTCTGATTCTGCTTCCAGTTCTGTTCCCCTTGATGAATTGTGGGCATTTTCATTGGGCTGGTTTTGCAAGATTTTTTTGTGTAATTTATCAGGCTTTCTTCTTCGTCCTTTACGTTTGGTTACGATTACTGTGGCGGTCATGGTATTGTGGCTGCCCTGCGAGATGGAAGAGGAGGATGCATAAGTTGGCCACACTGTAGTTGGGTTAATTTCTTTCCAGCAACTAGAGTTGTAGTGTCTTAAATGCGGTTTTGTTGAATGTATAGATTTTTCTGTTGTTGTTGTTAGATAAGTTGCTGTTCCTGCTACCGGTGCCGTTGCTTTTGTCATCGTTTCTGCAAGACTAGGGATTCTTGCAGTGGAAGAAGGACTAGTTCTTATATGTTGCTGACGCATTTTAGTTTTTTGTTTTTGATCATGCTGTTGCCTTCTGGCTACCTTGTTGGGGTCATTGTGATGATGTCGTACCTGATGATTCTGAGGCGGGTGGTTCTTGTTAATGTTGCTGTTGCCGTTGCCGTTGCCGCTGCTTTTATTATTATGTTTTTTACTAGTGTTATTGCTTATACTATCCTGACTTAAAACTAAATTTTGCCTAGAACTATTTAGGTAAGTGCTATTTTTTGGATTGTTTAAATTGTAGCTATGGCCTCGAGTTTGCTGCTGAATCTCTTGCTTCTGTTGACGCTTCTTATTGCCTTTACGTTGTTTTTTAATTTTTTTATTGACATTACCATTGCCGCTGCCACTTCCACTACCGCTGCCACTTCCTTGGCTATTGCCGCTTTGGTTATACGTAATAGTATCATCATCTTTTTGATGATGTTGTTGTTGTAATTTTGAGTGATTCGTTTTAGTTCGCCCGTCTCCACTACCTTTCCCCACATGTGTGGAGTACGGCGCGTGAGTGTATTCTGTTTTTGGTATTTTTGTTGTGGTACTTTTCGTTTTAGGTGCTGAAAAATGAGTGTGTTGAAGGAAAAATTGATCGGTTGGTATTTTTGTGAACATATAACAAGCATCGTTAACAGTTTTTTTGGGACCAACGGCTCTACCTCTTTGCGTGAAACCGATGCGTCGCTGTAAGTCGACAACAGACCGGAATACGAAATAACCGTGAACTATTGCCTCGTTGAAATAGCAGGTATCTTGGAGTTCTTTCTGTAAATAATACAAAACAGTAACAACAATAACAAGAAGAAAAAAATAATAAAGGAAAAGTGAAGTAAATTATGTAAACAAACAAATTCACACGAAGTGTACTAAATCACTAAATACTTCCTCAATTGAAATTGAATTGTCTTGAGGTGTCGGTCATTAAATTAATTTTCCCTTTTTTACTGCTTCTTACTTCAGTTTCTATTTTTATTGTTCGAACGCGTCTGCGTGAATGCATAATCAAGTGTGACTTTGAAACTAACCATTCATTCCATCAAATTGTGTGTGTGTGTGTGTGTGTGTGTGTTTATAAAATACTTGAAAACTCGAGTACGTCTATTCAACAGTTTCGTTTACAAAATTTGTGTTTTGTTTTGCTGGTTTAATTGTTTGCCATCTTGTATGTTGTTGTCTGCTTTGTCTAGTTTTCAAAATATTTGTTACTGTATTTTGAACACCAAAATCACATCTATGCCGGTGGGAACACCAGGTTGACTAGTACTTGTAATGGTTTCGAGTTGCAATGATTATATGAACACACAAACAGGGTCTGGTATACGATATTTAAAAGTGCTTGTATGCCTCTTTGGGAGCTTATTGTTCTAAATATGGGGGACATGTGTTCCATTCCTGGCTAAACAATGGGGTTTTCTGCAGACAAGCCTGACAGTTTCGTAGATTTGAATTGTCTTAAAAAAATATAAAGAAAAGCGACATAAATGGAATGAGATTAATGAAGAGACGTTGATGAGCTTAAAATCAAGGAAGTACTACGGATGAACAAGTCACTTATTTTAAAACTTACAGGGGCTGCTGTTGGCACACCCATTAGCAGAATTTGGAGATAACGCATGCACCTCATGTGAACAGTATACCGAAATGAAGGAACATTTCCTGTTTGTCTTTTTCCTACTTACATCTGAATAAGATACCGTAACTCTGGTTATTACATCTAACTCGAACGAAACGAAATTCTTAGAGGGATGCTTAGGTGCATGACTCTGGAGATGACAGCTCGCGCTTACTTTTTTCAACTTAACCTAATCTAACATGAAATCAGGTTTTGCACTTTACTAATGCCAACCAGCAGGAATTCGGGAAACGCCTATAGAGTAAATTTAATGGAAAATAAATTGATTCCCAACTTACCATTCCAACTAGTTTCCAATGATCGTTGAAACACAAATATCTTTGTGTTTCTTTTGCATACAGGGCTATTTTGAAATTGTTGTTCACAAAATCCGGGCGGCCAACTATTGTTATATTTTCTGTAAAGATTAAATGAATAAAATAAATTAATTTGTTGAATTTTAGCTTAAAAACAAATTAAATTTTTCAGGTTTCATTAGATCTTTTGCTGGTATTCCTGTAATCCTTATGAAGGTATCAGCCTTAACTCATAAAATCAAATTACTTTCTGCTATGCCACAGAACCTGGACTAAATTGCTTATATGTCGTTTTGCTTTCAGAAATAAACAGAATTTTATAGGGAACTAGAGAAAAAATTCATGTAGACTTTAAAGTAAATGTTATTGAAATTTTTCATGCATCTAATTATACCCTTCACTCTACACATAAAAAAATATACATTTCGGATCTTTTTAAATAGCGGAGACGATTAAGCGATGTCTGTCTGCGTAGTCGTTGAAATCAATTTTTTTAAGTCCCTAGACAACGTACAGAAAAGTGTAGCATATCAATCTGTCAGTTGTTTTTGTCTTGCTATTGCTTTTGAAATTCTGCCCGATCGGTTAAGAAATGGTGAAGCTATGAGTCAAAAACCGCGACTACCTCTATTTTCTATAAAAAAGTATTTTTTTGTCCAATACCGTATAAGCATTTTAAATTTAATTTAATTTGCATTAAGAAACAACTAATTATCTAAAAACATGTTATGAAAAAAAACTCATAAACATTGTACGTTTCCTGTAAAGGACATATCAAAATTGTTTAAAGTTCCTTTCGTTTAAAAAATTCCTAAGCTTATTTTATCTTGAATGGTGTTATTTTAAATTTCTTCAACTGAAATTAATTATTCAAAGACAATTATTTTCATCAATATTTACGATTTCATTCAGCCTTATTAAATGCCTAAAAATATTAATAAAATGAAGGTGTGGACAGAAATATGTAAAATAAATTTTAAATCCAGGTTCTTATTGCCAAATGCTGTTCCAGTTTTGTCGGAATTGGATATGAAACCGACAAAAAATTTACTTTGGTGTCATGAAATCCAATGTTGTCGGTTTTATTTTCGAACTAGAATTAATGTCGGTTTTAGGTGTCACAGAAACCAATGTTATCGATTTTGCTTTGGATTGCAACCAATTAATTGACAGTTGTTGGTTTGTTTAATTTCAAATAAAGCAAGTTGGCTGAATCACTAAAAGGCGCAGGTACACTGCAAAAAGATGTAAACGGAAAGCTTCTTTATTTAACCGGTATTTTATAAATCTTCTTTTTATTTTATGTGAACGTTTTTCTTCTAATATTAAAAATGCTACAACGACAAAAGTCATTTTATTTGACTACCTATTTCACAGACACTATACATATTTTATATTATAAATTTTCAATAAAAAAACAAATTTTTTTAAAATTGTTATCAAACATTTACATACAAAATTTCATACAAATAAATTAATGTATAGAACAACTGATTCAAACATCGGTTTTATTTGTCTTCGAAAATAACAAGAACGACTTGGTTTCATGACACCAAATGAAACCAACAATTAGCAAAACCGACTTGGATTCTATGACAGCCCTGAATAAAATCTGATACATATCCTGTCTGTCCTTTATATTGCATTGTTTTTTAGCTTGGGCATATTTGATCAGCATAAAAATTGAATGCAAACTTCTGATTGGCTTACGGAGAACCAAGATTAGTTGAAAATGCTGCTGTGGCGATGTAGACACTTCCTGTCTGTCCTTTATATTGCATTCTTTTTAATTTTAGTTTGGGTTTATTTGATCAGTATAGAAATGCAATGCAAGATTTAGCTTGCACAGACGCAGCATTAGGTGAAAATGTTGACATCATTAAGGATCAAGAAACTCAGACAAAGTAAGTTAATTCAAAATAATATTTTAATATTTGTCCTTAAAAACAGACACATTTAGTTTCAATTTTTTATGTTACACAACAGAACACAGCTCACACAATCACAACACGTACACGTTTGTAGATACTTTTCTAATTGGAAGTAATTTTCGATAACATTTAAATGATTTTGTAGATCGGTCGAATTATTTGGAAAATGTTAGAAAATTAGAAAATAAAAGATTTTAATTTGGCTGAAGCTGATTTAGCTATTAAGTCCATTAGTTCAATTTTTACGGACCGTCAAATACGAAAAATGATGACAAATATTATAAAAAAAAGTAATTTGGACGTGGGGTGACACAACCAGCGCTATTAGTTGGCACGCTTCTGATCCAAGAACATATAACCTTCATAATAAAGGATTTCCGCTGCCCGACGCAGCTACCCCCACCAGAATTATGTGATATAAACTAACACATACTCATTTCTTTCACTAATACTTTTACAACATTTTTATATTAAACTACCAATAAAAATAGTGACGTTCATTTGATCCATCTGTAAGAGTGAAGCAAGAGGATATTTTGTTGAGTTCAATTTCTGATGTGGAAAAAGTATGTTTTCTTTAAATTATAAAAATTAAATTAAAAGTCTTTCACAATTAAAAATACAGTAAAAGATAGTCTTAAGTTTATTAAGTAAAAAATTGTTTAGTGATTCAAAATGGTATACAAAACATACTAATTGAAATTAAAATTTTAAAGACACTGAACACTGCAGCAGAATCCTTTAAGTTTCGACGATGCCTTTGGAGAGCAATATAAGAAGCAGCATCGATAGTATTAAGAAAATAAGTGATTATGTAGAATAATAATATATACATAATAAAGTTTATATGTAATAACCTGAAAAATATAAGAAAAAAAATCTTTTTTATGAATTGGCTCCTGACAGCGTTTAATCGTATGTACAGGATGGGCCAAAAGAAACCAAGGGGTGTAAAAGTTTAATAACTTTTTTGTTTATTAACTTTTTTTTATTTTTTCTTTCAGATTATATAATATACGAAATGGAAATTTTTTTACACTAAGTATGAAAAATGATGTCTCCTAAATGACCACCGTTTTCAGCTTCGCACTGATGGGCTCTTTTTAGAGCATTTTCCATAACATCTTTCAAAACTTGTGGCTGTAGCGTTCGAATTTCTGCAACAATGTTTGCCTTGAGTTCAAGGATTGTCTCTGGCTTATTCACATACACTCGCTCCTTCAAAAAACCCCAAAGAAAATAGTCGGGTGCTGTCAAATCTGGCGATCGCGCTGGCCAAATAATTTCCGAATTTCGAGAAATTATTCGCTCTCCAAAAATTTGACTTAAAAGTGCCATTGTGTCTCGGGCAGTATGGGCAGTGGCTCCGTCCTGCTGAAACCACATACCAGGTCTGTTTCCAAGAGCAGGACGTAAAAAATTTTCTATCATAAAACGATACCGCTCTCCATTTACGGTTACAGCACTTCCATCTTCATTCTCGAAGAAGTAGGGCCCAATGACATTTTCAGATGTGATCCCACACCATACTGTATACCTGATGGGGTGCAATTGGCGTTGATGAATGGCTCTTGGATTTTGAGAACCCCAGAACCTACAGTTCTGCTTGTTAACAAAGCCATTCAAATGAAAATGAGCTTCATCACTCATAATCAAATTTTCAATAAAGTTGATTTCATTTCTGGCCAACTCTTGAAATTTAACTGCAAAATTTAGACGTTGCCGATGATCTGCGGGTTTTAATTATTGGACCAATTGCACCTTATATGGGTATAACTGTAAATCTTTTTTTAAAATGCGCCGTAGTGACGTACGAGACATTTCTAGCTGAGCAGAACGCCTTCTGCCAGATGTTTCTGGTGCTTCGTTAACACTTTGCTGTACTCGTTCAATATTTTCCGAAGTGCGACTTAAACTTGGTCTACCGGTTCGAGGCAAATCTCCTACGCTGCCATGTTGGTGATGACGATTAACTAAGCAACGAATCATCGCTTCAGAGGGCGAAATTCTGACGTTAAAATGTCGACGATATGCTCTTTGCGTTAAAATAATTGATCTCTGGTTTAAATAATAAAATTCTATTGTTCTGGTTCTCTTTTGGCCCACCCTGTACATCAAGTATGACAATCAAATGATTAGTCACATATACATCATCGTTGATTAGGAAAGAGCATTAGAGTAAGCAGTTCAGATATATGTTCTATAGTTGTAAAAATTTAACATGATAGAGGGAGATACAAAATCACACGTACACAAAAGTTTTCATCACTTTTTACATATTGGCCCTAATAATCTGATAGAAACTGTCTATTGCACTGTGATAGAAGACTCCACCTACAATGATGATCAAATAAGCGATCAAATGACAGTCACTGTTCTTGTAGGGTACTTTGTAGCGTTTAAGTGCTAAAATCAATATTAGTGAAGGCATTTTGCAAACTGCAATTGATTTTATGAAGCAGATTTCCAATATGTGTACTGATTTTCGACGAAATGAAGATTACGCAAACTTTCGAGTACAATGCTCTTATATATTTTGTTCGAAAGCCAGCAAATTACGTTCAAGTCATTATGGCACGAGGACTAAGAAAATCGTGGAAGCAACCAATTTTTTTTTAATTATGATTGCCTGATGACAAATGAAATTTTGTTTTGAAAATCAGGGAATTATACAAAATAAATTTAGTAATTGTGGCAGTCGTATGCGATATGGGTCCCTCAAATCGAAAGTTGTGGCGAGAAGGTAAGTGTTGAAACGTAGCTACATAACTTTTAACTAATATTTTGAATGTTTATATATCATCAACTTCTATTTATCTGATATGCAAGGCACTTTTGTGCTTTGTTCATCTAGTACCTGAATCACGCTTGTTATAAGAATATGCAGCACACGGATTCTGTGCCATTTTCAAATTAAAACTATCGGGTGATTGAACAAAATATGAATTGAGTTTATATGGCTGTTACAGCCAATTCTTTTTAAATAAAGTTTATTTTATGTGGGTCTTTTATTAACATACAGATAAACCATGGTTTAGTAACCCAGCGAATTGAGAAGTACAAGTTTTTGCTTTTGCTGACGACTCACACCTGATGAAATTGATTAGAAATTATTTCATCGATAACGGATTAATTTTTACTAATCAGTTTTTGACTTTAGTCATAATAGCTGAGTTATTAAAGTATACGAGTACAAAGTGATGCTTCATAACATGCAAGCTGAGCCATGGAAATCTAGCCGTCAGAGGCGCAGGTAAATAATGTAAGGGAAATGAGTTCCCTTATTAAAACTTCTGTTTTAGTCGAATCGTTGTTTTTTTAATTGGATTTAATTTTGTTAAAAATTAATTAAAAATTTAGTTAAACTGTATAAGAATTGATGAGAGGGAATTTACACAGATGTTGTTTCTTTGTTAAACAGGCAACCATATGATATTAAATTTTTTGTATTTATAAAATTTATTAAATTCACTTTGTTAAACAGAGAAAGTCAATTTTGTTTTAATTGGTGGCAGTTCCGGAAAATAAGAGGTCTTATAAACCAAGGCGAACTCACGCAATTTGATATCACTAAGTATAAGCTACGAAAATATATCTATGGGTAAGTTTCTGTTTATATTTACTTAAGTATCTGCTAGAAATACAGAATACCCAAGTGGTAAACGGAATATCAGTTGCGATGACACTCAGTGAATCAGATTTAATTGCACAAGGTGATGAACTAGAGACTGATGGTCTTGACGATCTGAGAGAAGGACATTTTGATGGCATTGGGATTCTCCATGAACACGCTTTAGAATACATCTCTGGATATATTATTAGAAAGTAAAATCTTGGTGAATACGAATGTCATGAAAATTATTTTACTTGGATCGTTTAAGTATCCAAAGGCTACCTAAAAACCCTTCGAAGTCACTTATGAGTGATATAGCTGGAGACAATTTTTTATAAAATTAATGGATTGAAGGTTTCTCACTGCCGGCGAATCCATAACCGTTTAATGACCATGTAAAAAAATAAAAGCTTTTTTTCAAATGCCGCATTCACTTTCGGCAAAACTTAAGCACGATAAGATAACTAAAAGACAATTAAAACGTGCAAGATACAGGTAATCAACTTTTAGTTAAAATCAAAATTATCAACATTCTCTTTTCTGATATCCAGCTGAATTACGAAAACCGATGTGCGCAGATTTTACTTTAAAGTTTTTACCAATAAACTATTATTTTTTCTATTATTACACGAATATTTATATATAAATGGTTTTTTTTTGACAAGATTTTATATAGTTTTATTTTTATTTAGCAAAAACGTTTTTTTAGTGTTTTTTATTGTTTTGTTTTTATTTATTTATGTATTTTCATTTGTTTTTTCTGACATTTCAAGGGTTTTATTGTACTCGTAGCAACAAATTACATTATTTTCTATTAAAAAAGTTGTTTTGTATTCATGCCGTGGTGGGCGGCCTTAAAAATAACATAAATATATTTAAATTTAGGCTTTAAAAAATTATATACTAAATTGAAATATTGTTGAGTGTAGACCTTTTTTCGTCCTCTGATGACGAACACGAAGAATATACAGTAGCGAGAGGAATGCGTTGAGAAAAGAAATAAGACAAACGTCAAATGCACAGTAAGTACGAAAATTGATTTGATTCTAAGTAATCTTAAATTTACTTTTCTTTTATTAATAGACTCGCATTTAACTCGCTACTTCGTCAGCGAAGTACCATACTGTCGCTATTATAATTTCGTATTTCTTTGTAGACTATTTAATCTCAGTTCTAAATTTTTTAATACAAATAAAATTAAAAGGTATCATAAAATAGAGAAAAAGCACCCTTTTGTCAATTTATTGATTTTTATATTTACTGATCACCGTTGGAGCTCGGTCTGATAGTTATAAGTTCGTTAATGTTAAATTATCAAAAAATATAATTACGAGTATTATATATGAATAAGAAGTACAGTTTTCGTCTCTTATTATTTGTCACCTTGTGCTGAACCGTTTCAGCTCAGTCTACTAGCCTGTTCAGGCGTAAAAGTTAATGAAGTCAATTAAGGTTTAAATTGTGTGACTGATTTGGGTGTTCACACATATTCAATTAAGTTTACGCAATTAAGCATTTGACAACTGAAAATATTGAGTTTTTTTTTTTGGAAAATATGTTTGAGTATTTATAAATTAAAAAATGAAAAGAAATTCAAATTTAAAAAAATATTGAACTACTCCGATCAGTGCAATCCAGTTTTGAAGGCAAGCTATTGATTAAAAGAAATTAGTTTTTCCATTTCCTTTTTATGCCATTTATTTTTAAATTTATTTACGTTTGTTTTTTTAATACTGAAAATATCAACTTTTCTCACTTTTGAGTTGATATTTAAGGGCACAACAAAGAGTTGCATTTTGAATTTGGCTTCATTCACGTGCAATCAATTTTTAATTGCGCAATTATTGAATGGAAATTTGTATGGTAAATTGAGCTCAATAAAGGCGATAATTGCGTAAAATGCTTAATTTCTCAATTAACGTGTGATAAACGATACTTAAATACGTACTTCGCGAAGTATGAGTGGTAGTACGGTTTTGTGATACATAATAATACAAATCGTACTATAAGTCAGCACATTTCATTTAAAAGAAACATTTTAAAAGTAAACATCGTGGCATTATTAATAATTAGTGATGGTATTTGAAAAGAATAATAAAAAAGAAGGAACAAGAGAAAGAACATGGTGTAGAGACTGGTTAAAAGAAAAAGATGAATTGTCAAAATATTTTTAATAATATTTTCACTTTTTTCACTTACAATATTCGGCACAAAAAATTAATTTTTATAAGAGCGACGCCCTCCGCTGTTCTAAAAAAAACTGAAGTACAACAGCATGATACACGATACTTTTTATCGTAGCTCCGCCTACAAAAATCAAAATATTTTTAAGTATACTTTTGTAGTACGACAGCATGCCAGACGATACTTATTTCATACTTGTACGATTTGTAGTAACTTTTCTCAGTAGCATAATATTTTTAGCATCGTTAATATTGAAAATTCAAAAAGTACCATTGAAATCAAAAAAAAGTACTGTTTTGCCTGTTAATAATTTATACTTTGTTTAAGAGCGTTAGACCACAATCTCATAGTTCTAGTGTTAGCATGAAAAACTGAAAAAGTACTAATAAAAACAATAAAAAGTAAAATTTTTTCCTATTCATGGTTTTCCACCTTACTTCAGATCACCGTACTTTTACATTCCTTAATAAAAAAGTATCAAAAAGTACAAAAAAAAATTATAAAAAGTACAATTTGTTCTCTTAATGATTTTTCACTTTGCTTGGAACCATTTGAGCCCAATATCGTTTGCTTACATTAAAAAATTCAAAAAGTACCATTAAAATGTATAAAAAGTACCATTTTGCCCCTCAATGATTTTTCAATTTGATCCGAACCGTTTGAGCCTAGTCTCTAAGTTCTAGGGCTGGTAATACTAAAATATTAAAAAGTACCATTAAAATCAATAAAAGTACCATTTGGTCCACTTAATGATTTTTTATTTTGAAAGTAAATAAATAAATATTTTTTAAGCTTTCAGGTCTTTTTATATATTTTAATTATTATTAAATTAATTTCCAATATTTCGACACGTCTTCGTATGGCTTTCTCAAGGAAAATAATTTTATATAAAATTTTTTATTTTTATTATATATTTTTTATATAAAATTATTTTCCTTGAGAAAGCCATACGAAGACGTGCCGAAATATTTTAAATTAATTTAATAATAATTAAAATATATATAAAGACCTGAAAGCTTAAAAAATATTTATTTATTTACTTTCAGATAAAAAGGTCAAATAATCAATACTTAGATTTTTTATTTTGTTAAGGACCGTTTAATTCTACTATGAAAAAGTGTTTAAATATAAAGTACAAATCTTTCTTTTGGTACTTTTTTTCTCCCTTAAAACAATTTTTGTACCATTGATTTTTATTTGGATGCTACAAATTAGTAATAAAATGTTTATATGCTGCATCAATTTCCATTATGGTACATATTAGAAATTAAATTAGCAAAAAGGGGAACATATTTTACTCCTTATTTGCTCAAATTTTAAAAAAGTGCCAATATACATTGGAGACCTTTTTAAGAAGGGAAGAATACAATTTAGTTTTTGTTGCTGTGATTGTTACTTTGAAAAATAAATGCAGTTAAAAAAACGTACCAACATTAGTTTTTACCCTTTTCATGCCACAAATGTACAAATATCGAAAAAGTACCAAATACCCTTCTTTTTTTTTTAGTAGAATATTTTGTAGTTTGAAATTTGGCTCTATCTGTAGTAAAGGGTGTTTTTTATAGACGTATAGAACTTTAAATTGCAATAAAACAACGATGGATTATTCGATTGACATGAACTTTATTTATCCGAAAGATAATCTTGTGGCATTACATTTTAAATATGATTTCTGGCATATGACCGCCACGGCTGGCTGGGATGTAGTCCAATCTGGACGTCCAATTTTCGATGACTTTTTCCAACATTTGTAGCCGTATGTCGGCTTATCCGCATAGACCAATGACTTTACATAGCCCCACAGAAAGTAGTCTAGTGGTGTTAAATCACAAGATCTTGGAGGCCAATTCACAGGTCCAAAACGTGAAATTAGGCGGTCACCAAACGTCTTGTTGGAACCACAGCTCCTGGAAATCATGGTTGTTCAATTCAGGAATGAAAAAGTTAGTAATCATGGCTCTATACCGATCACCATTGACTGCAACGTTCTGGCCATCATCGTTTTTGAAGAAGTACGGACCAATGATTCCACCAGCCCATAAAGTGCAAAAAACAGTCAGTTTTTCTGGATGTAACGGTGTTTCGCCATACACTTGAGGATTATCTTCACTCCAAATGCGGCAGTTTTGTTTGTTGACGTAGCCATTCAACCAGAAGTGCGCTTCATCGCTAAATAAAATTCGCTTATGAAAATCAAAATTATGAACCATTATTTTCGAAATAAAATTGTACTATTGGCAAGCGTTGTTCAGGCGTGAGTCTATTCATGATGAATTGCCAAACCAAACTGATAATAAATCACTTGACAGCTGTTAAATCGGTCGCCATCTTGAACAGTTATGCCAACTTAAAGCTTTATACATCTATAAAAAACACCCTTTAGTTCCGGAGATA
The DNA here is from genome assembly GCA_947397855.1 of Thelaira solivaga. Taxonomy (NCBI): domain Eukaryota; kingdom Metazoa; phylum Arthropoda; class Insecta; order Diptera; family Tachinidae; genus Thelaira; species Thelaira solivaga. Next base: position 46,558,878 of record OX377614.1, read on the forward strand.
TAAGAAGTTCAATTTTACTCGTTTTTACCCTCTTTTACCCCCTTAATATTCGAATTTCCAAAAATCCCATCTTATTCGTCCTATACATTAGGGCATGTACCTGCTTACCGAATTTCAAGTCCGTAGCTTTAGCCGTTTGGGCTGGGCGATGATGATAAGTCAGTAACGTTACTCTTTTTTACGAGTACGTATTAAAGGGCTGCACAAACATATTTGAAATATCTTACAAGCACTTTTTATTATAAAATATTACATTTGTTTGTAATGATGTGTGGCTTTCAAGTATGCTTGTGCAGCCCTTTAATGTATAGATTTGTTAATTACTTTTTGGAAAAAGTAGCACAGCAATTCGGTCATCAGAAGTCTCAAACATTTTAAAACTTGCAGTTACAATGCGGATACTTGTTTTTTTTTATTAATATTTGCCATTTTAATTAAAAGTCTTATTTATATATACAGTGAAACTGCGATACAACGGAAAACTTGAAATAACGTATCTTTTTCTAAAGCCTTTGAAAAAAATCTTTATTACAAAAACGCACTGTAGCCGTAACGCAGAAATTCAGAGCTATAAAACCTCTTCGCTATACCAAGTATTCTTTCAAAAGCTTCTATACAACGAAATCATACTTGAAATTTGTTGTCAGAAGGCTCCACACAATGAAGTGTTGATTCTATAGCCTCTATAAAACGCAATCAGAATAAAAATAAAATATTTTAGCAACATGGGGAGATGTCCCTTTTAAAAACAACAAAATCTAGTCAGTTCAGTTTTGGTTCTTTAACAAATTAAAGGAATGTATTAAAGTGTAAATCAATTTCTATACGAAAAAATTTTCTATAACTTATGCCGTTGATAGTGGTGACAAATCTTTGCAAGAAATTGCTAAACAATTTAGTGTACCGCCGAGTATTCTTTCTGTAATTAAAAAAAATCGGGAGATTATTTGCAATACTAAAAGCTTAAAGTGCAAAAAATGCGCCTTGCAGAATATGAAGACGTTGAGCAATATATTTATAAATGGTTTGCACAATGTCGAATTCAAAATATTTCATAGCTGAACAGATTGCAGCACGTCTGGGACACAAAGACTTTAAAGCTAGTAACGGTTGGCTTGATAATTTTAAAAGCGCCATGATATCCAATTTCGAACAGTAAGTGGTGACAGTGCCAGTGTAAATGCTCAAGTTTGCTCTGAATGGAAAACATCGTCACCAAGTTTATTTGCAGAATGTGAGCCGCACAATATTTTTAATGCAGACGAAACTGGATTATGTTTTAACTGGGCACCAGACCAAACAATGGCCCTTAAATTCGAAAACAAAAACGATTATCTATTTAATTTACAGTACAGGCTGTGGGAAGAGAAAATTACTCATAATCTGAAAATCGACTAATCCAAAGTGTTTTAAAAATATAAAAAGCTTACTAGTAGACTACACTGCGAGCAAAAGAGCTTGGATGGACAGCGATATATGGTTTGCCCCCATACGCAAAATCGAAACTAGAATAATCAAAAATTTTAAAAATTATTATCTCACGATCTTGAATAGGAGCGCAAAAGCTCTATAAACGTTTTACAAGGAATAAGAGCGGCAAACAAGGCTTGGGAGAATGTCAGAAAATCAACAAGTGTTACCTGTTTTCCACCCTGTGGCTTTGTCAAGCTGCCAAATATTTTAATTACAGAAAATGCTAAAAAACAAACCACCAAGAAGAAGAAGCTTGTAAATTTCAGCAACAACGTTACTTCTGCAGGGTTCTATACCGGTGGTGACATTATTAGTACTTTAGTAACGAAACCACAAGATAATGGTGAGCAGCTGGATGTAGAAAGTGAAGAAATCGAAAATGTAACCCCTTGAGAGGCTAAAATAATTGTCGGAAAATTGCATTAAGGCACAGGATCCTACACAACAAAACACATTCGACAGCTTAGCATCTGTTGAAAAAAATATTGATGATTGCATTCTACATAAATCCATACATACGAGTAAAGAATAATAAATGAAAACATGAGTAAAATAAAATTTGGAAAAAAAGCTGAAGGTATTTATAACGAATTTTTTTCGTATTTCTTCATTTCGTTATACCAAGGCTTTACTGATGCATAACAAATCAATAGCTATAAAGCCTATAACTCACTATCGGACAGACTTTTTGACAGGTCTGTCCGATTTTTTAATGTTATGAAAATTTTCATAAAATAAATTTTATCTGTGCGATCAGAGCTGCATTTTCTATGTTCAAGGCAGAAAAATAGCAACAATAACAAGCTTGTGTTTTGTTTATACAAACTTTTAGGTTATTGTACATACAGGGTGGCCAAAATAAGACCAGCTGATGTGAAACACAAATAACCTTTTTATTTTTTAACATAATTTATTTTTTTCTTTTTGCAGATTATAACTGAACTCTTGGAAATTTAAAATGAATACGTACAGTCCACAACAACGCATTAAAATTATCGATTTTTATTATTCTTCTCAACGATCAATTGTTCTGACGCAGCGAAATTATCCCCGTTTTTTTTTAACGTAAGATCAGCGCCCACATCTTCCATGATTACAAGTTTAGTTCGACGTTTTGAGGAACTGGGTTCAGTTGCCGACCGTCCAGGAAGAGGTGTTCATCGAAATATTAGTACTGAAGACAACGTGGAAGCTGTGCAGCAGAGTGTTGCAAATGATCCATCTATCTCAACTTGTCGCCGTTCCGGCCAATTGGGTATACCCAGAACAACATTACAGAGAATTTTAAAGCTGGATCTTAAGATGTATCCATACAAAGTTCAAATTGTGCAACAGCTTCTACCGCAAGACCCCCAACAACGACTACAATACGCTCACTAGGTCTCATTTGCGGCAAAGAAGAAAATGTTTACTTTTAAAAGTATTAAGGTGAGTAAACATATGTTTTTGCATCTTTTTTTGTATAATAGTGTGGCATGAAGTTCGCCATTTTAATGCGATTTCTTCAAGTAGGACAGAATTGTGTCACACATTATTTTGAAATAATCGTACGATCGTGTAGGATAGTCAGTCAGTACCTTTACGAAGTATTTTTCGATCCCCTTCAGATTCGTTATATCCAAGTTTCACTGTATTTCTTTTAATATGTAAAAGACTTAACTTGTTTTTTCCTAAACTTTTCTACGTCAATTTTTTTGCTTTTTTTTTGGATCAGCTTAATGCTTATTCTAACACAATTACACACACACACTCCCTAAATGAGAATATTAAATATTGAATGTGTTTATTTATTTGTTTGGCTACAGTGTACTCGTAACGTAACTGTGTTTAATAAACGCAAAGCCGTTTCATATTGCTTCGCTTATTTATTTTTCTTTTACATTCTTCCAACCACAACAACAGCCTGTCATCATATTTTCGTAGTAACTCTTCTTCTTCTTGTCATATCTTCTAGTTTTCTTTTGTTTTTGTTTTTTATTTCAATGAGCTTTGATGGTTTCTTCAAGTGTTTCTTTTGAGCCTGCGTAAGTGTTTGTTTGTTCATGTACTCGTACGAATATGAGAAGATGCAAACTTTAAAGTTTTTTTTTTTTTTTTTCATTAAACTTGTATTTGCATTTTTCTACAATCTTTTCAAGCACAAATATTTATTTTTCATTTAGCAATGCACACACACTCATACATACAGACACGCACAAGAAAACACTAAAATGAACACGTACTTAGACTGAGATTGTCCTCTGATTAGTGAGCAAGTGTATGTGTATGTGCCTTTAAAGATCAATAAACTATTGGAAAACAATAATTATTCACTTTTCATTACTTTTTGCAAAAAGAAAAGAAAACGAAGCAACTTTGTCATTTTGCTTAAGCTCAGCACAATTTTCGCATTTGTTTTTACACCATTTCCAAGGGCTCTTACATAATTTTCCAGGTTTCTCATTTAAATATCTCTGCGCAATAAAATTTTAGAAAACTTTCTTTGTACGTAAATGTAAGTTGGCGGAAGGGGGAGAGTTAGATAATGAAATAGTTCACTGCTTTTTTGGGCCTCTTTTCGGTCCTTTCCTCTAGACTTTATTAGTTTATTTAGCTGAGTTGCAGTCACACAGTTTTTTGTAATTGTCCGTAACGTTTCCAATCTTCTACTTTACTGCAGTTAGCGTTGCCTCTGCGAGGCTTCATTGTTATTCTTATTGGGTTGTCTCCAGCTTCTGAGTTCGATAAGGAATTTCATTATCTCTTTTTTCTCTTTGTGTTCTGTTGGCTTCTGCAAATCGGAACACAGCGCTACGTTTCATCACCTACCGAGAAAGTATCTGTTTGTTTATTCGCTATAAAAATGTTTGCTTTCCAACAGGTTTCTTTAGGTCATGAATTTAAAATTCCCATGGAGTTTTTTCACTATTTGTCTATAATGAACAAAATTTCTTCCAGTTTATCTGATTTGGGTAATTGTTTCCTAATAAAAAAATTTTCGCTAGGGAACTGAGGGCATGGTATTCCATTGTCTATTTTGATTTATGTTTTCTTTTGTTAGACTCATTTTTTATTATTATCACCGCACTGAGACCTTTAAAATTAATTGTGCTACCCAGTTCCCAACTACAATCCGATAATCCTCGTAATTGTTGTAGGATTAATCACACCTAGCTCTGCGTCTTGGTATCGCTGAGGTTTCGCACAGAATATATTCCTACGTTTTCCCTTTTTCTCGATGAAAACAAGAGAAGTCGTTTTACGTCACATCGATTTTTCTTATGTGATAGTTAAGTCTACAAGAGCCCGTTACTAGCTTAACATAGATGTTGATGTCATTCTTGCGTTTAGGGTTGACTACCACATGCCCGATTTAGCTTTTCAGCAGTCTTATAGACTTCGTTACTACTCCTTGCGTAGTAGGGTACCCCGCAGAAAGGTTTTGAATCGAGAATCCGCTTCCCTTTTAGCCAGATAGTCCGCTTTACATTGCCCACATATGTACCTTTCATGCTCCGGTATCCATAGTAAGGTACCCGTGTTTCTCTCTGCTAAAGCATCGGGAAGTTTGTAGCAATCCTAAACTAACCTCGATTCCCTAACACACAGCCCTAAGATATGGAAATCTGACTAAAGAATGGAAGCTGTTATTCTTAAGTAGAGCCATAATCAAACTAGATGATGTTACCGTCTTTTAGAATGACGAGGGAGATAACAGTCCCTTACATTTTTCCATATTTTACAGTGAACAAATTTCTAAATTTCGACAGATGTTGCATTTTCCCTCGGAATTTATTTAAAGTTTTTTTTTGAGGCTCTATACTTTGCTGTAACGTCATCGAAAACAGAATAGAAAAAACAACAAACACTGAAAGGAAATACAAAAAATATCGACTTCATATTACCAGACGTTTCTGTCTCATTTTACTCTGCAAAGTTCTCTATTTTGTTCACTTTCATGATTATGAAAGTTAAAAAGAGAGAGGGCGAAGATTTATTATTTGTAAAAAGGGTGTTTGGCAGAAAGGAAGGAAATATTTCATTTAAATTCAAATGCAATTGGTTGGTTGCATTTCTTGTGTAAAATTTAATAGTTTTCGTGCTTGTAATTGTTGTTGTTTTTGTATTACAACAATTAAAAGTGTTTTTTTAAGGGTCTGGTAGAGCGGAACTAAAATGTACTCGCCTGTATGACACCAGTCAGCGACAGGAGCAGCAGCAGCAACAATCAGTATTCGAATTTGATTGATACTCGTATATGTTGGCGAGGTTAGAGCAAATATGGATGACTTCAATAACCAACTCTGCTATATAAAGTCTGGGATAATAAAAACTATGCAGCCCTTCTAAATGTTGTTGTGTTGCCGCATTAGTGTTGGAGTTTAAGAATGGAATTCGTATTATACTGACAAATGGAATTGTTTATAATGTGGTTGTGGCTTACAATATGAAAATGCATGGCCTGCATAGGCAGGCGCTGAAGGTGCTCACTGGTTCGATGGTTGGTTGTTTGGTTATTTAGTAGGCATAAATGTTGTTTACTTATTTTCTTTTGTTGTTGCTGTTGTTGTTATTGTCTTATTTTCTATTCCTTAACAATTTTACTGGGTTGTAGAAGTAATTAAATTTGTATTCTTTGTTAAAACCCAGTCCATATTCATAGCAAAAGTGTACGCTTTTTGTATCGCGTTTGTTGTCTTTACGTTTTTCTTTTCTTTTTTTTTTAAATAAAAGTCAGCAGAATCGCTTTTAGATACTCGATTTATGTTCCACTGAGGGAAAAAACAACAATTTTTAGTGTTAATTTAATGACCATAAGCTTCTTAAGATTAATTTAAAATAAATACGACGAACATAAGTTTCTTTTTCAATATGAGTTTTCTCTAGAGAAAATTAAATTAATTAAATTTTTTTAAACAGTTTTGCTTAAAGGCTTTTTAAATCCCATTCCAACAAGTAAACTTTTTTATTGAAGCGGCGGCAAAAGGTTTTGGCTTTGACTGTTACAGCTAGAGCGAAACGATGAAGTCGCACATAGAATTTTTGGTAAAATCGGGTTCAACTGTAGAGTTCAACGACTTACCAGTTACTATAAAACGTTTAAAAGTGATTTTACTAAAATAACTGCTTTGGAAAGACTCATTCGTTTTAAAGTCAACAGGAATCTACCCAGCTGATAGGTTAGACTGCAGGCAAAATTTACAAATAAGCAGGAGAGTGACCAGCAATGCAGACTAAATAAGAAATCCTTAGTGAAGTTATGATTAGTGTTTCTGGAACGGATCTCATAGTGCTGATGTTGGACAAACATACTGGATTCTAGATCATTGTAACTTTGAGCTGGAATCCGAAATATTGAATACAAAAGAGAGCATAAATTTAGTAGATTCCTGTACCAGTTACCCCTATGAAAACTAAAATAAATAAGTGTTAGCTAGAGTAAATATTTCTCAAGAAAGCGAAATGTATTGCAGCTAAAAAGATATTGCTGACGCAATTACCGCATGAATAAATAAAATGGGTGCGGTACATATTGATTCCTATAGTTTCTGTTCAGAGGACATTCTATGTGCTTGCTCAGCAGTGGGAAGACACAGATCGTTAAGAAATTGGCCCCAGAAAGCTGGACCAAAAGTCGTGAAAATTATTTTAGTTGGGCATGCGATGTTATTTAATTTCCATAAATAATCATATTAATAACGGCAGGGTCACGAGCCAGTATTTGAGAGTCTACATGAGCCAAAATAATAAAAATTCCAACGACACAAATTCAATTTTTTTTTTAATTAAAAATTTCATTTAAGAGAAAATTGTTTTAGGTAAAAACTTATTTGACTACCACTGAAATGCTTGCCAGTTTCTTCTTTTGGCTTCACAAAAGAAAAATAATAAAAAATTATTTAACGTAAGCTACTCGTAAGATTCCAAAAATGTACTTTCAAAATTACGTCAAAATTTTATTTTTATTGTCAAAAACCTTGTGCCGACTTTCTTTACCATTTTTTCTACAAATAATTGCTGTTCTCGGCAGAGGACAGCTGTTTTTCCAAGTGCTTCAATAAGAATACTAGATTGCAAATACTAAGTGCTTGCGCATGGCCATGTGTGTATGAATGTGTTGCTGTCTTTACAAAGTTACACATGTCGTCTGTCTGATAAGTTTTAAGTATCATTGTGTACTCGTATACTTTACTTTACTCTACTCTATTATGAATACTGAAGTACAAGCATAAATGAACTTTCTGCAAGCTTCTTGCAACATTTTTTTTCTATTCTTTTATTTTTGTTTTTTATTTCTTGTTTAGTTATTTATTTTTGTTATTGTTATTTCTGTAGAATTTCTCAATCTTCTTTTTGTTTTTCTCTTTTATTTGTGCAATCACTGAGCTCATATTTCATAATTTTTGTATTCCTTGTAATCGTATGTGTCATAAATGCATCACAGTGGGCTTGATCATTATAATTTGTGTACATTCATGGTTTAATTTTGGAAAATCATTTTAAAAAACTGTTTGTTGAATTTAAATTTAATTTTTTAAAGGAAGAGTGACAGGTCTTGGCAAAAATTCTGATATTATTAAAAAGTTACTTAAAGAAAAATTTTCTACTGAAATGTTATTTAAGTGTTATGAAAGGTGTTTAACAAAAAATTTTTTTGCATAGCTTATTGCGGTAGTTTGTCTTCTGGGAATGCAGTTATAATGCACCGTTTCTCTGGTAAGAGTAGAAGACTTTTTCAAAGACAATAAAAATCTGCAAAGTTTCTTGACTTGTCTGCAACTCTCAGCGTTTACCTACGAAACTACGACTTAAAGGATACATCAAGCAAAAAGAGAAAAAAGAGAAAGTTTGGAGAAAGCACAAATGCTTTTGAAGGGACTAAGGGCCTGTTCAGCGATTTCGAAAGAACATCTCCGCTCGCATGCTAAGCGAAAGAAATTATATTTGTGTTCAGCTAACATGCGGACGACAACAAGAAAGAAAACGTAAGTGCTTTCATGCAAAATCTGATTCAGCGATATAGAAAGCAATGGCGGCATTACGAACGCAAATGCCAAAATCAGTTCTTGTTATTTTGTTGTCGCCTGCATATCAAAATGATTAAATATAGTTTCATTAAAAAATATTTTTGTATAAATAAACAAAATGGTTATTCGCCCATATAAAGGGTGTTTTTTATAGACGTATAGCACTTTAAGTTGGCATTACTGTTCAAGATGCCGACCGATTTAACAGCTGTCAAGTGATTTATGCTCAGTTTGGTTTGGCAATTCATCATGAATAGACTCACGCCTGAACAACGCTTGCAAATGGGCCCAAAACGAGATTGCCATTGTTCCCGATATTCATAAGCGAATTTTATTTAGCGATGAAGCGCACTTCTGGTTGAATGGCTACGTCAACAAACAAAACTGCCGCATTTGGAGTGAAGCTAATCCTCAAGTGTATGTCGAAAAACCGTTACATCCAGAAAAACTGACTGTTTGGTGCGCTTTATGGGCTGGTGGAATCATTGGTCCGTACGTCTTCAAAAACGATGATGGCCAGAACGTTACAGTCAATGGTGATCGGTATAGAGCTATGATTACTAACTTTTCATTCCTGAATTGAACAACCATGATGTCCAGGAGCTGTGGTTCCAACAAGACGGCGCAACATGTCACACAGCTCGTGCCACAATCGATTTATTGAAAGACACGTTTGGTGACCGCCTAATTTCACGTTTTGGACCTGTGAATTGGCCTCCAAGATCTTGTGATTTAAAACCGCTAGACTACTTTGTGTGCGGCTATGTAAAGTCATTGGTCTATGCGGATAAGCCACAAACGCTTGACCATTTGGAAGACAACATTGGCCGTGTTATTGCCGATATACGGCCACAAATGTTGGAAAAAGTCATCGAAAAGTGGACGTCCAGATTGGACTACATCCGAGCCAGCCGTGGCGGTCATATGTAAGAAATCATATTTAAAATGTAATGCCATAAGATTATCTTTCGGATAAATAAAATTCATGTCAATCGAATAATTCATCGTTGTTTTATTGCAATTTAAAGTTCTATACGTCTATAAAAAACACCCTTTACTTCAGTGTAAATGTAAATCCAAAAATGTATTGGCATATGTATATGTGCGCGTCTATTCACAACCATTTTTATGTTTGTTTGTTTATAATATAAATGCACAAAGCAAATTAGTAATACCTACTTCTGACAATTTCACTCAAAATCATAATAAAAATTGAAATTTGTAGACTTGACAGCACCTGGCACACCTGGCTGTCTTTATCGCTGAATCCAAATTTATTCGAATTCAAGTGCTTTGCTTTCGTTCTTTTAGGTTTTCTTGTTACATCGCTAAACCGGCAGTAAGTTCATGACCGTATTTGAACCAAACTCTTCAGTTAACACTTTTTCATCTTAAACAAGTAAAATTGACGTTACTGGAACACAAGCGTTATAAGCTGCCTAAAGTGATTCCTTTTTTTATGAGAGAAGATATACTGTAATACACGTTTGCGCTACGAGTGAATCACCCCAGCGTTTACACAGCCTCAACTTCACTCCTCTGATCTTTTTCTAAAATAAATTTTTTATAAAATGTCAGCCCCTACGAAATGCACTTATTGTTGTTGTTATTATTCTATTAAATATCTGCGCTACAACGCTAGCCTTTACACTGGGAGAATGTTATTTTTAAGAAACATTTATTCAATCGATCAAGTATTTATAAACTTTCTTTTGAGATACCTTGTACAATAGCTTAAATTCACGGTCACAAGTCTGTACACGCAAAGAAAAAAGATGGTTGAATATGGTCACCTCAAACATAGTGTGTTCTTCACAAAAATATTATTATTAATTTGAAGCATCTAAACAATATTCTGATCGCGATAAACATATTTCTAGTTATTTTTAACCATATTATGTTTAGTGTCTTAGATCAACCATATAATTATCATATTACGTTTAATAAAATTTTAACTGAAACCATAAATATGTTTATAGCAAACATAATAATGACAAAAATATGGTTGAATGCAAATTGTTTTTTATTTTGTCTCTTCCGCAACCATATAAATAAAGTGAGTATAAAACAAAAACTTAATCGTTCAAACTCAACTGATCTTTGTGGCTGAAGTGGTTGAGTGGCGTGTTCGCAAGTTCTTCGAGTCCTGGTAGAGTCAACTAAAATTTTAAAAAGTAAATTCAAGCCCGCTGTATTATGTAATAAATAAATACAAAATAATAGAAAAGAAAATTCAATGGAATAAAAAAGACTTTATTTATACAAAAAATTTAAATTAAAATTTTTTTTTAAATCATATTAAAATATGTATGTATTAAAAAAATGTCTTGCCTTGACCGGGGGTTGAACCGCAACATCTGCAGTTGAAAGCTATATTTAATATCTTTGATTTAAAAATATATTTATATGGTTAGAAGCAATCATAAATCTAACCATACTATGTTTCCACCAGAATATGGTTACCTCAACCATATTTTTTCTTTGCGTGTATATTTGTGAAAATAAGCATGATCAGTCTGTCATATACTCGTAAATAAATGTCTACATTTTTTGAATATAATTCAGCTTCGAGTAGTTTTATCTTCCTTTAAACAAAACATACTTGCATCGGCATATTATTTGAATTAATTTAAGGTAATGCCAGTCATGTTATGCTATAAAATATTTCCCAAAAACTAGTGGTTACGCGTATTTGGACTGATATAAGTGTAATGTGACTCTTGCCATTATGTAACGATTCTGCGTACGTGTTGTTATTTATTGAGTAGTGACGACTCTGAAGTCACTAGTGTAGAGCAGCAGTGCCTTACGGAAAGCGCTCGATAGAGTAAAATGTTTCGCCTGTCCAAGTCTGATCAGCGTTCCCTATGTTATCTCAAAGAATATGGGACGGATCCCTCTTTTACCCAATCAGTCTGCATATTTAATAAAACCTCTCATTATGCTCACCAATGCCCACTGTTTTATGAAAGTGGAATTCGGTTAGTTATCGTTAGAATTTAGTTTTTATGTATGACTGCAAGGCGTCACTTTATTTGTGCTAATTTATTTATGGCGGAGTCTCTGGTTCATCTACTATAGTTACAGTAGTTGTTCACCTAAACCACTTTGTTATAACAAAAAATATAATAAAAAATAAGTAGGGGTAATCACGTCGAATTTGTGCAAATTTGCTTTTTGCAAATATGATGAGAATATTGTCCTTTTTAAATGTTCAAAGTATTTGCTTGCAAACAGCAAAATCAAGGTATTTTTGCTGTAAATGGGGGAAAATGAAGCTAAATGCAAACGTTTACATTTTTGCGCTCATTTGCACTGTTTGCAAGCTCTGACGTGATTACTCCTAGTGTTTATTTCAAGTTTACTTCTTACAAAATAATTGAAAAATGTTTCTTTTCAAAAACTAAACAAAAAATTGGAATTTTTTTTATTTGCTTTACTAAAAGCGTTGGAGGAGTTGCAAGTGTGATTGTGGGTAGGGAAAGTATCTAATCAGGGTTTACATAAGTTTGTCAGCCCGTATGTAATTTTATAGATAGCGGAGTCGAGTCCATCTGTCCTTGTGGATGTTGAAATCAACTTTTTGAATCCCCTAAGAAACCTACAGAAACGTTTTATGGCAATTTATAAATTCAATCTGATCAGTCCATAAACAACTGACTTATAGCATTGAAATACAATTTTTTTTAGTGTTTTTGTAGATTTTTTGGTCCAAAAACACTATTTGGAAAAAAAATGTTGGTACGCAGTTTTGTGAGAAAAGACGTAATTACCAAATATGCTGCGTAACAACATATTTACATGACCTTAAAGATCCATAAATTATTGTGGTAAAATATAAATTTATAACGAGTCACAGCGAATACGCACTTAAAAATTTATATATTTTTACTATTTATGGTGAAGGGTATATAAGATGCGGGAGGGCCGAATATAGCACTCTTAGTTGTGGCTGTTGTCGTTGTTATTATCTTTGTGGGTACATTGAGTTTAATGCATGCGGTAGTAGTCTTGTGCTCAATAAGTGCGACCGCTTGAAAAAATTTTTTTCTTTAAAGAAATTTCAAACTTGACAGGTAATAAACTTGTGGTCTCTTCAAACATGAATCATATAATCACAATAGAGTTTATGATTGAAAGAAAAATAAATTTTTCTATTGCTTTAGCTACAATAAGGAGTCAATACGTTATATGATGTCCGACCTCTTGCATATTTTTCTGTTGTGTGCAATGGGAGTTCATACAAAAATTCCCATTAATGGTCCCCCTTTGCCTCGCTTTCCTTTGCTGCTTTTTGACATTTTGGCACAGAAACTGCATTAACACTTTCAACATGAAAGCGTATTTGTAAGCAACATATTAATAAATGTGCATTGACATTAAAATACCAATAACAGTAACAACAGCAACTACTACTGCGTCTACAATAAAGTGTGGAAGTGGATGAATGTGTTTTGCTTAAACTGAAGGCATTTTCATTATTGTTGCTGTTACAACGCGACTACTATCTATACATACGAGTACATACATATAACGGGATTAGTTTGGAAGTTGTAAACTCTAAATCTTAAGTAGGTGCTCATGAATTGTATTTAAGGACAGTTGTGGGGTACGGGGTGTATTTGACAAATCCAGGAATTTAATTTAAGCATTCCAATTATTGCAATCATGCCCACTGTATGGCTTTCAAGTATGCTTGTGGAGCCCTTTAGTAAATGCATCCGTCTACATAGCATTCATTAATGTCCAAGCCATTCCAATAAGCTGATAGATTTGCAGCGGATTCAACTTACACTGATTTCAAGCTCAGTTGCTTAATTGAAAATTAAAACCAAACGACTTGAGAAACAGACTGTTCTGGGTGGGTCTCATTGCTTTTTTACATAATGACTGTTAGGGCCGATATATTTCTTAAGTTACGCAGGGGTGTCCAAGCTGACGACAGTGACCAGGTGGCTAGTTTCCACTTCAAATTCTAATGCTAAGTTAACCAATAAATTGCAACAATTAGAGGGCGAGCAGATATCTTATGAATTAAGAAGGTGAGAAAAGACGAAGCTTGATAAAGAAAAAGTAAAAGAGAAAGCGAGAAAAAAAGCGAAAGAAGGATAGAGAATATGTTAGTGCCTGCCCGAAGGCCACAACTCATAACAATGTTAAAGCACGAGTTAATATACAATGTGCCCACTAACGTCTACAATTCGAAATCATGTATTTGGTCATGGTAGGTTAGTTTAAGTTGCCCAGAGCACCCCAATTAAAGTCCTCTGATGTATTTCCTTGTGATACCTGTATAAGAATGGCGATAGAGTTATATCAAAGAGCCATATATCCTTGAGTAGGCGCGAACCTTCCTTACATTTCCTTCTGATCTATCGGTCCTGTGAAAGAAAAAAGCAGAGCGAGGAGAAAGGAAGCGACAGAAAACAAAAAATGGAATAGAACGAAAAAAAAGAGAAAAGCAGAAAGAACGAGATTCTAACTCCCACTGCTTTTTTTGAGCATACCATTTGAAGTTGGTTCAAAATATAAAAAAAAACCGGCATATTCTATCACCACCGCAATATATTTTAAATATTTATTGGTTTTGATAAATAATAAGAGAAAATAGTTGAACAATTGTCTCAGACCAACATGCAGAATAAAATTTGTCATTTTTCCCAGAAATAAAATTGATTTTTTTCTGGAGTTTAATTTTTTAAAAATAAACAAACAAACACTGAAACTGTTAAGCCCTTTGCGTTAAGTTAGTGAAGAAGAACAGGCAATCAAATCACAGGAACCAGAACGCGTACTCAGCGGCTAATAATGCCAGCAAGCTGAGTGACAATTTAAACACTGACAAACCGTCTAAATGAATGAAAAGACGTATATACATATGGGATGGCTGGCTGGCATCTGTTTGAAAAACAAAAAATTCCAATATTGAATGAACGAGTGCATAAACTTATAAATTTATTATTTCCTCTTCACATGCTAATTACGTTTACACGTTTAAAAGTTTTTGTAAATGCTCTCATTTACAATTAATACCCATGCGCATGCCTCATTTTACCTAAACTAATAGTTTTTTTTTTTATTCGTACCCTCAATTATGGAATGTTTGGTTGGCGACTTGACTTGATACATTTTTTGTATCAAGTTAATGATGTTTTATTGGTTTTTTCAGTTGTTTTCAACAGTCTTTTGTTTTCTGTAGGAGTTTGAATTGACACGATGTTGATGATTTTGGTTTAACGGTGGGCAGAGCAACATTTAAAAAAAAAAAAAATTAATCCCAGCAAACATAAAAATCCAAGTTCAAGTGAAATATTTGGCATAAAGACATACAAGCGAACAGAGCACTTTGTTTTACAGATTTTTATGCCGACAATAACAAAACTCACCCACATGGATACCAAGAATCACAATTAATAGGGTTTTTACACTAGAGCACATCATCTTTCGGTAATTTTCGTGCCATCATTAAAAACTGATATTTATGTAGAGATGCCAAACGGGAAATCCCGAAAAGCTCAATCCCCATAATTTTTACTTTTTAAATTCTGTGTTAATCGTGTTTAAGTTGTATTTTTATTGTCATAAAGATATATTTTTCTGTGTCCCCTTATTAAAAACAAAATCTTATTATTCCAGAATGTCAGCTGAACCGTTAGATGCTATAATCTTTTCAAGAAGTTATTTAAAATAAATTAATTTCAAAGAAATGTTGTTAAGCGTATGTAAATATTACTTAAGTACGTAAAAAAGAAAAATAAAAATTAGAAAATTAGTCCGTAACAATTCTTCTTCAATTTCAGAATTTTTTCCATACACTGTATTACCAACTGGGATTGATCTTGTAAAGCAACACTTAGTTCAATAAGGCATGCTTTTCTAAATTAATTTTTAAATATTTTTTGTTTCCAAAAATTTTGCGTCTTCTTTTCTTTTATTTTTTTGACAGTTTAGTTGATGTTAGATGACAGAGGTTGTGACTGTAAGCAACTTTTTTTCATTTTCAACATCTTCCATGTGGTCTGGCGTAAAAACCCTATAACACAAAGTTGCTTAAAAAACCCAGCTGAGAAATTCAACGAAAACACAGAACTAAAAGAGTTTTTTGTACTTGATGGCTTTATTTCAAATTATCTTTGGCCTAACGGTTTTATATTAGTGCAGGGATAATTCACAAAATTTGCAAAAAGTATTAATAAATAGTAACACATCGCCATATTAAAATCCCTTTCATACAAACATTTTAACTAGAACCAGTCCCCATATCTAGCCTGAAGAATGTTCTGCACATTTATATTATTATGCTGGAACAACGCTATTATATTATTTATTATTACTAGGCCTGGCATCTTTCTTAAGGACTATTCCTGTCACGTGGTCTGAGCACAGAAAAATTCTTTAAATTTAAAGTAAACTTTTGATAACTTGAGTTTTATTAAGTGTTAAGCAAAATTTCCCAAATAGAGCACCAAAACAAGTAAATACTTTGTTGGATGGAAAAGGGTTATTTTTAATTTTTGTTAATCTCAAAATAAATAATTAATTTCAGCAAAAAGCTGCTCGGGCATCCATATTTCTAAGCGCAAAAAATGTCTGTACTCATGCTTTGAACACACAAAAAAACAATATTTTTTAAGCAAGATATATTTAATACTGAAATAAAAAAATTCAAATATCATTTCTGGCATCGCTCTTTCTATACGATAGTTTTTTTTACATATAACGCAGACACACATCCACACATTCACATGTATGATTAAGCATGACATGAGTGCACACATTACACACATGTATCCTTCCTCTCGATAACAAAAATACATTACGCACATGTATACCTTAAAAATTTCCATAAACAAAACAGGGGCGTGTTTGCGGCACTCGGCAATGATCGAAATTTAAATTGATATTTCGATCGATATCGAATGCTGTAATTTGATGCCAGTCATTAATGACTGTCACTTCTGACAAAACTGTACACGCTTTTCTATCCGTATTGTATTTAAGACAAAAGACTCAGAAAATCAACTCAAAAAATAGAACAAAAACAAAGGTAGACGTCGTTTTTCTTTCATATCTGCGGCCTGGATTTCAATAGCAATCTGACGACTGCAACACCTGGCACATTGGTATCCTAAGCTTTTGTGTGCGTTGCCTACGGACTTCAGAAAGTCAATTTCAACGACTACACAGACGGACAGATACATTACTTTGTCAACTCCACTATATACTTTATAGGGTGTCACTTGTACAGTGTAGAAATTTTCTTTTATACTTGCAGGGAGGGATATGAAATCAAATTGTTTACTGGGTCGTTACTCTGGGGAATAATAATTTGGTTTTTTCTGTCGAATTAACTTAGGCGCCTGCAATTAATTAGTTGCTCAATACTTAAACAAAGTTACAAAACAAACAAAAAACAAAGCAAGGGTGCTCTATTCGGCCGTGCCGAATCTTACTTACACTTAACATTCCGACATTGCACTTTCTAAGTTGGCGCTCCTGAATGTAAGAATTGAATTTTCCACAAAGCCCTGAACTAGGAATTCTTGGCATTACAAGGCAGATTCAAGATTTCGGAAGTATCAAGTTGCGCATCTGCCCTGGTTATGACTATAGTGACTTCCAGAGAGCAGGTTCATCGCTGAAAAAAGTAAGGGCGTGTCTGGTTAAGGTTCAGGGGATGTTGACGTAACCATCAACCGTACCTTCTTGACTATAGTGACCCAAATGAATTTTCATTACTGCAAGGCAGCATCTACTACTGCTCCTAAAGGTAGAAAATCGTCTTGCGTAGCAACGAAGGAACTCATGCCAATAGACGTCAGTCTGTAACCAACTTCTCATCATGCCTACATAAAGGGCAGTTCAGTTGAAATTGTACTGCACACAGTTGTGAGCTACATAGAAGTTCCAGAACGTCCCATTAACTGTCTTTCTAGATATGAAGGGCACTTTCAACAATGTAAAGTCAACAGCCGTCGTGGGAGCTGCGACGGATGTTGGCATTAATTCTATTACTGGATGCATGAAAAGACTTATATCGAGGAGGGTTTTTGAATCCTCTCTAAGCACTACTAGGATGATACCACCATAAGTGTACTACTCAGAAGGAGTTTCAAAACTGTGGTAAAGGCAGATGATGTTGTAATAGCTATATCGGAAATCTGTCTGGATAGGATCTCCCTGAGGATGGAAGCAATGCTTATAACTATTGATAATTGAAGTAAGTCAGTGGAACATCATCCTTAAAAAAACCAAAGAAAAAATTTCGGTTGTATTTTTATTTTTTCTCGTCTATTTGTGAACCGATTGCTCTCATTTTGACAGATTTTATCATGGTGATTTCTGACAAAATTGCATACAATGAAAAACTTTAAAAAATAGCGATAGTCATGGTTTTTGATTCATAGCGTTATGGACCGATCAGGCTGAATGTCTGACAGATTGGTTTGCTTTTCTGTCTAAGGACTTCAGAATGTTGATATCAATGGCTACACAGACGTACGTCTATCGCTAAATTGACTCCGCTGTCTATAAAGATGCCAAACATATATACTTTATAGTGTGGCCCATGTACGGTGCAAAAACTACAAACGGAATGACAAACTTACATACCCTTCTCACAAACGATGAAGGGTATAAAAAGAAAAAAATATTTACAACTTCAAATTTGTTTTAACGTAGAAAAGTGATTGCCTCCAATGATAGCTTGCTCAGATTAGAAAACTAAACAGGCGTGAGGTGTGAAAAAGTTTATAAAAAAAATTAATTAAAAAATTTCAAGCCAAAACGAATATTAAAAACAATTAGTAACCAATTAAATCAACAAAATGAAAAAAAAAATAGTGTTTAAAGTCTTAATTAAGAAGTCATACGAGAAGTTTGATTTAAATTACAAACGTAATCGAAGTGAACCAGCAAAATATTGTATGAAATCAGTCTCGGAAATATAACTTTTACTAATCAACGAACTGGACAGGCTACCTGTAGTCTATGCGTGAGAATTGTTAGAGTAAGGAGAGGGTCTACAAACAGTGTGCGATTCACTATTCAATTTTAACGAAAAATGTTTGGTTAAAAATAGTTAACAATAAAATTAAAGAATTTGTGATTCAGTAAAATTTTTAATTGTCAGCTTTGTGGTTAAATAAAAGCCAACATTTTTTGTGCTATTTATTTTATCGAAAAATATTTAATGAAAAATATACATGGTAATTTGTAGTCTTTTTGCTTGTTATAGTCAGTATTCATATTAGTGGTGAATTTTCAACTACTAAAATAAACCCAAAATTACTGAATCACACATTCGTTAGTGCAAACAAAAAATATGTAGTTAAAAATAACAGCATGTTGAACCTTTAAAAGTTACTGAATAGCACTACAGATTGTTGTTTAAAATCTGGGTTTTGCAGCAAACTTTAGAGGAATCCATAGAACAACAAATGTCCAAAGTTGCTTTGGCCAAAACATCAAAAATTGGTTTTCTTAAATTTATTAAACTTTATAAGCATGCAACTGGAAATATTTGTAAACTACATGTCAATATGTAGTGCGATAAAATGAGAAGTTGAGAGTTTAGCTACACGAAATGGAATTAAGATAAAGAATTTTTCTCAACTTCTCATCTTAATCTTAAGCTTCACACACAGCTTTTACAACCGCCTAAAGGACTGCGTGTTTCTCCTTTTTTCAAAATTATAATTTTATTAACATCCAAAAGGAACCAATACTGTAATAAAGGAAATATATTTATTTGTAACTCACATTAAAATCAACCTTAATTGGATAATCTGCCATATTGGGAAACGGAGGAAAATTATTGGGTTACCTGGGGAATAAGATTTGCCACAGCCACACTTATCCTTATCGATCCCTAGTTCAATTGAACCCCTGTAAGTATTAACCAATTAATTCCCAACCTTATCTCTGAGGTTCTAAACCCCATCTTTCTTCTCCCGCTCAATAAACCCCATTAATAATATTTGCCCTTGTTCTATAGCAAATATTATTAATAGTTTCTTTGCTGGAACGCAAGGAAACATTATAAATAAAACACCCGATTTTATTCAACAAATATTTGTATTACGAAAGATAACAAAAATTTTACGGTTGACGAATGTTACTATCACCCATGTTCTGAAAAACGCAAAACGCTTAATTTTGGCGTTTTCAAGCCGCAAGCATACACTGAAGCGAAGTGATGAATTTTGCACAAACAAAAAGTTAAAGAGAAAATAAAATGCTACACAATTCAAATTAAATATGTTTTCTTTTTATTTCAACCAAAATTGAAAAGAAAATTGGCATTTTTCCATAAAAAAATACCATTTAAAAAAATTTACTTTGATTTTGTCAATTGTGTGTCAATTATAAACTGGCGTTTTCTCATTCACATTCTATGAAAAAAATGTAAGCAAAACGCGCGTTTTCCAGAACATGGGCTTATAATAATTCTATAGGCTTTCAACATACGAAATTTGCCGTTTATCCTTTTGGTTCATTTACAAAACGATTGTGCGTGCTGTGGTGGGTCCCCACTTTCGAATAGGTGACACATACATAACTGTCCAGATAAATACAAGGTGTCTCTAACCTCCTACCGTAAGCGATTATCCTTGCACTGGCTAGATTAATTCAATTTTAAAATTCTATTGAAAAGCCAATCAGTTTGATCTGGGTCCATGACTGTATCAACAGATTTATATATCTTTGAAGTCTCTGAAATTATATCTTCAATTTTAGCATGTTACTTTATTTAAAAAGTGGGCATTGCCGGTCAAAAATTATACTGCAAAACTTTCCTCAAGTATAGATGCACATGATTAAGTCTGGACATTATTTGAAAGTATTTTTAATTTACCTTCCAGTAGAGAAAAAAGAAATATTTTTTTAATTTTATTTTTGCATATTTTTCGATTTTTTAAGTGCGTGAACTTCCTTGCCCTGGTTATTACATAACTTGGGGGTCACACGATCAAGTTTTCATTCAATTTTTAAAATTTCTCTCATTTTTTTACCAATACACTCACACTTTTAAAATTTGTTGAGAGTTTGCTTTCAATTTTTCGTTCAATTGAGTGTTTCAAATTACAGTCAAGAAAACAGCTGACTGCAGTTTTTTTATTCCAAATTAGAATTCTTATTCTGCCGCCAGTATTGTTTTGTTTTTTTTTTAAATATGTTTGTGAACAAATTAAACAAATATAACGACGTTTTGCACTTCATAGAGATATACAGAAGGCATGAAGTTCTGTGGAACATGAATATTCCTGCATATAGACGGAATGATTTAAAAATTAAGGCATATAACTCTATTGCCGCCGAAACAAAACTGTCGGTGGAAGAGGTTAAAAAAAACATCTTGTTGAAAAACTTGCTTTGAAATTGCGTGCAGCCTACGTCACAGCTTTCAATTTTTGTGAATTTTGACAAGTAGTATGTGTAAATTTCTTGAAAGAGAATTGTAAAAAAACTTGATCGTGTGACTGTAGTGTAAAATGTTTTCAACATAAAAATGATTTATATTACAGGAATAGAAATACCTGGAAAGCGGGAAATGAAAATAGGTGAACAGTGTGCCCCTAATGTGCACGCACTTCTATGAAGTAAAGTAACATACACAAACGAAAGCAGAAACGCCAGTGCGATTTTTGCCGTTAATTCGAATTGCTTTACTTGAAATTAAAATATTTTTAAAAAATATATTTCTCTTGAAAAATGTTTGCAAAAATTTTAAATGGAATTAAAATAAATTTATTTTGCCTTTTTATTCGATTTTTTTATTGAGACATTTTATTGCCTAAGGGAGCCAGAGCTTATTTGGTCATGGATGTCGTTAATTTCACTTTCTTTATCGGAAATTAAATGTACTCGTATGTGAATAATTTATATTATTAACACTATTGAATTTCAATATTCCCATAACAATTCCATATCGAAAGTCAGCCGGTTTTTTATTTGAAAAACAGGAAAATTTAAATTAAGTCGAGACACTAAATTGATGGCGTAAGCTATAACTAGACAACATAGTTAAAAGGAGTTAGCAGCAAAATTCTGCGTTTTATACTCGTCTCTTGTGCACAATCCTTACAATTGCTAATTCTTTGATTGGGTTTGTTTGTGATTTTATTTTTATTTGCTCAAAATTCAATAATTTAATGAAATTTATTTACATAACAAGTTAAATCGGCTGTGCCAAGTCACAAAAAAGTAGGCTTTTATTAAGAGCTGACTGTTGTTCATAAGAATTATATAAGCTTAAAGCCGTTTTTAAAAAGATACCGACTTTAGTGCGACGACTATGATTATGGCTCATTCTTAATAAAAAAAATTATAAAAAGATTTTAAATAAAATGGCGAATATTGATTAAAATAATTTTGTTAATCCAAAAATAAATACTCGTAATTCTCAAATCAGTTTACGAAAAAATCTGCAATGGAATCCTCTTGTAGGAAGTTAATTTTTAAATAAAAAAAAGAAATTATGAGAAAGGTATTAAATAAGAATGCATAATAAATTAAATTAAGTTTGCGCCGCAAATATCGTTGAAGTTACACATATAAAATGTATGAACGATATGTTTATAACAAATAGCCCTACAAAAAGTCCGTGACAGCAACTATCGTCAAAATAGTGAACCACAATTACAATAGAAATTGGTCATTTATTTCTAATATACATACATATTTCTTAGTAACAAATTGATCTATATCAAAATAAATACTTTTATTGCCTCTCTGATATATATAATAGACTAGCCCGTACTTAATTTAAGCCTAAAATTATGGTTTTAAATATTTTATTTGTCACTTTGGTTGGCGTTTCTGAAAATAATGCTAGCAAAAACATGAGCCACTTTATAAAGTAGTCAATGACTGTATTTATTGGTTGTTTTTTTTTTTTAACAATTAAAATTCTATTTGTAAAGGAATGTCGCTAAAAATTGATACAAACGCTTTCTAAGGATACCGACCAGGCCAGGTGAGACCGGACAAAAACATCTAGTATAAAATGCTTTCAAATTTTTTTAAGCAATGCAAATTTAATGTCAAATACAGAGTTTTTAAAAGACAAATATACGTTTGTATAAGACCGACTTAAAAAAACAAAACAAAAATGAATGAAAAACTAAAATTTCGGTTGTATTTTTCGGCCAT
The DNA here is from genome assembly GCA_947397855.1 of Thelaira solivaga. Lineage (NCBI taxonomy): Eukaryota > Metazoa > Arthropoda > Insecta > Diptera > Tachinidae > Thelaira > Thelaira solivaga. The sequence goes on from OX377614.1 coordinate 46,581,512, forward strand.
TGTAGACCGATCGTTCTGATTTTTTTGCACAGACGGTATGACTGTCATTTATGACAAAACCATCTATTACGTTTTTCTGTCCGTTTTGTATTTGAGACAAAACACGCAAGACCCCACTCAGAAATTTGTTCAAAAATGAAGCTAGTCGCAGTACTTGAAGCATAGTTCCGATATTTATTAATTGATCGGGCTGAATTTCAATAGAAAATAAAAGAATGCAACAGCTGTATGATTGATATGTTAAACTGTTTTGTACGTTGCCTAGGGACTTAAGAAAGTAAATTTCAACGACTACACAGACAGACGGACATGGCTAATCGATCGAAAATATAAACATACATGCACCTTCTTTCTTACAGTGAAGGATATTAAAATAACTGCGTAAGAAGGCGCTGTGGCATTCTCTTGTCGGTAGGTAGCCTTATGAAGTTCATATGAAAAATTCTGTAAGTTTTAATTATTTCGTTCATCGTTCCCTGGCTGTACTAGAATTAGAGTGAGTAGAGGGTACCAGTCACCTGGTACCTATTGTGACACTATTCTCTAACTACAAATTCTCTCTGAGTCTACTATTCAATGACTTTGTCTGTGGGTTATAGGTTCGCTGACTTCTCCTATTTCGGATTAAAACATCAAAAATCGCTTTCAAAACACCTAGAATGAAACTAACGAAGAAAATCTGAACGATAACGCAAGGATTTATTCACTCAAAAAGTAGGTTACTGATTTTGTTATGTAGCCAAATGTGCGATTGTAACGGTATACTAAAAGAAGAAGAAGCAAAGCCAATTGGTTTATTTGTGACAGTGTTGCCATCTACTTATTTATTTATATTTTTTTTGTTTTATTGATGGAAAAAACGATTTTGAAAAATTTTTGGGTTTGCAGCAAATGTTTATGAAGCATTTCGTTTGTTTCCAAACACTGGCACCAAGTAAACAATCTTTAATTTACCATGAGAATACCTATCATGAATTACGCACCAAGAAGATTAATGTTTTTTAAGCTCTTTCATTCCAAATAATTTATTATGCCACATATGATCTTTCTTTATTTTTCAACAAGAATGTTTGAATTTTTAAAAATAGAAATATTTGGCTATAGCGGTGAAGGGTACACAAGATTCGGTATTAATGAATTTAACTTGTTGTTTTCTTTGTGTCAAGCTCTTAGCAAATCGTCTTTTATTTATGATGCCACTGGTCATGAAATCGTTATTGTTGCTATTGTTCATTTTCTTTTTTCAATTCTCCATTGGAACAAAGACGACTTACTTTTAGGGATAGGGTAGAGAGAATGATGATGACTGTCAATGAATGTGTGGGAGGTTAGCACCAGCAATGACTAAAATGTAAAATGTGTTTTGTTGTTCGTGTAAGATTTCAAATGGGATCATCTGAAAATGCCAGCAGAAGAAGACACAGATTTTCTATGACGACAACAATCACAAAAAGAAAAAAATTGTCGCGTTAATTGTTTGCGTGGCGGCTGGCGGTGGTGGTAGTAGTGGTGGGTGCAATTAAATTTTACCGCTGGCAAATAAAGTTTTAGGGCAAATTGGAAGTCATTTAATTTGTTACGTTTTACGGAAATTTATGTGAGTTCGTGTGCTATAAAAAAAGTCCCTAATTTTCATCAACTAATCAATTCGTATGTATTTAAAAACACATTTTATTTTCTATTTTAATTTTGTTTTATTCGAAAAGACAATAAATTACCGAAAACTAATGACTTGAACTTTCAACAAGAATTTATTTCGTTAACTTATAAAAAATATTTTTAAAATTGTTTTTGATTTTATTTTGAAATTAAATGGACACTTGGCGTCGGTTCCTTGAAAATCAATAACACTTTGAGACTCCGTTTAATTAAAATTTATTTGTTTAAATTTGCTCTGGTAAATATTGTTGTTATCAAGGCAAGTGCTGTGTACTTTTAACTTGTATCAACATTTCTCAGAAATCGCAGCAATTTCAATAAAAAAATTCACTGAACAACTGACAACTTGTTTTAGAAGTAAAAGTGTAGAAGAAAAAGATTGCTTGAAGTTACTTGTGAATTGGTGAACCAGCAAAAACTCTGTTACAATTTTCAAGTTAAAAATTATTCGTGAGAAAAATTCAAATTATAGTTTTTTGGTCCCTTGACAGTAGATAGTTGAAGTCCGCCATCGTTGATCGAATTGATGCAACTTGATTGAATTGATGACTGATTTAGGTGAAAAGTTCCATGGTCCGTGCAAGGAATAATAACTAATAGCACAACATGTCACTGCACTAGTTGGCGAAAGTTCAAATCTACAACTCGGCCACCATTGTACAGAATTTGTCAACGAATTAGTTCCTAACGGAAGGCATCTGCAAATTTTTGACTCTAAAAGTCCAACCTAAATTGAGGCGCCAGGCAGAGTGGTTTTTTAGCGTATTTTTGTTTAATAAAAAATACAAAAATAAAGTAAAAACGATAAATAAAAAAAAACTTGCTAATTTGTCATTGTTGGTCAAAAATAACAAAACAAAAATTAAAAAACAATTGTTTAGCAGCCAACTTCACTACAAAACACGCTGCCAAAATTGGCCAGCGTTGCCTTATCGATATTTCGGTATGACCTATACATTTCGTATTGGCAAGAGAGTTTTTGACTGAAAAAAAAAATTCTTGCCTCTCGCCAATTTAAGTATGACTGTTATTTATCACGTTTGGAAGTTGTATTTATTTACTTGCTGGATTCATATTTCCAGTTTTCCAGTGAAGAAAAAGGTTCAAATTCAAGTTAAACTCTTCAGCAAATATTTGTTAAATTTGTGTTACACTTTCAAGTAAAATGCAAGAGTTTTTTATTTAAATAAATCACCAACAAAACAAAAAAATTAAAAAATAAAAGAAAAAAAGAAGTTGTTGGGCACTGTAAAGTCATGAATTTCCATTAAAAACTTCTTTTTAAACCAAAATCAATATTAACAAAATCAATTATAACAGACAAAAAAAAAAAAAAATAGAGGAAAAATAATAAATAGTGAAACGACGACAAACAAACTCCCAAAAAAATTATTAAACTCCAAGAAGTTACAGATGTGTTGTTGGCCGTAAATAAAGTAAGTGCTCATGTTTTTGTACGTTTTAGTTATTGGACGTGTATGTGTGTGTGTGTGTTTGCTTATCATATTCATACCAATAAACTTTCTTCTTTAATACTCGTATATCATACAAGACATGAGTGCTTGTGTTTGTGTGCGTCTTTGCGTGATTATGCACTCGTTTGTGTGTAAAAATTGATTACCTACCGCAGATCTTAAGGCCCTTGCATTATGATTCTCAACAAGAAATGATCACACGATTCGAACGACAAATACACAACAAGACGTATTGAAGATTGCGCCTTTATTTACACTAGAGTCTCTTTAAATGGCTCAGGATTTTCTGTGGCCATCTTTCTACATCTCGTAAAATAGTATCATTTTTAATTGCCGGAAGGCAGTTACCTTATTACTCCCGTTCGCTTATTAAGGCACGAGTGAAGTTATTTTTCAAAGCATCAAGTTGTTTACAGAAATTTCGAATTTGGCTATGGAATAGCTAGTGGCTATGGGTGCCACTACTTTTAAGCGTTCCCTAGCACATTTCACATATCAATATGCTAAAGCTGTCAGTAGTGCTCCAGTAATATTGAACCATTTCTCCAAATTGAGCCTTCAGTGATAGCGAGTTAAAAACTGATGGGACTGCACCCTGTCAGAGAGAGAGAAAACAGACCTCAGAATTTTCACATTCCCAGTGAGGTCGCCCCCTTTCAGGATGACATAGACTGAATAGTCTAAAACTTCTAAAAAGACTAACATCTAATAACAGGGTTCACTTGGTATGGCTGCCAAGTCATAGTGGATATGTAGGCAATGAGAAGGCCCAGAACCATTCTGCGGACTATCTTGGAGCTCTATTAAGCTGTTTTAAGGAGTGGCTGGAAAGATAATTGCAACAATACTGGTTGAATACAAAAGATATCAAGGCAGCGAAAACATTCATGTCATTCCGATCTCTGAAGAGAACGAATGAATTAAATGGCTTGATACGGTCAAGAATTCGAATTGCCGCTTGGTGAATATGTGGTTCAGTTAAAATTACCTCTGCAGGTTATGTAACGACGATGAAGAGATAGCAGAAGACATATTCTGTCACTTTAATAGTCTAATTTAGAGCCGTTTTCGCTACTTAGGGCAACATTACCTACAACTGTCCGACAAATCACCCAAAGAAGCTTCTGAATTCTAAATGAGTACTAGACTCTGGGAGGATGTGTAACTTGAGAGTATTGTCACAATAGGTCTATTTTGACCGCAGTGGCCAGGTGACTTGTGTCCACTCCTCATTCTAATTCTAGAATGGATAGTCTTAAGGCCGCACTGGCTGCTACCAATTGAATTGAACCAAATCTAATATAATTGCAAATACAAGATGGGCTAAAAGAAATCACCCTATTGGAAGATGCTCCTATTTTGGCAAATGGCATCCAATGTCAAATCTGTTTTGACATTTGTGAACTAGACAGATGTAGAATACAAGTGAACAAGCCATGGAGCGATACACTCCCCAAGAACGCGGAATAATCGAAGTGGACGATTTTTCTACCAAAATCATAATGAGCGACGTGGCTAATTTCCACCTTAGCGGGTACGTGAACAAGCAAAACTATCGCTTCTGGGGCACCGAAAATCCACGAGTGATGCACGAGGAGCCATTACACCCGCTCAAAGTAACTGCATGGTGCGCTGTTCACGCTGGAAGAGTCATCGGGCTGGTCAAACGACAACAGTGGACGGTGCCATGTTAACCGAGTTTTTTCTGCCGCAATTGAATGAATTAGGACTGGAGGATATGTGGTTCTAACAGCACTGAGCAACGGCACACATTTCATTTTCATTTAGAAAAAAATGAGAACCAAACAACATCGGATGACTTCTTTTGGCCCACCTTATAAAGTACGAATTTGATATTAAATTGAGAATGCGGTTTACTCGTACACCCTGGCTGGGGTGTATGCGGCTTAAAGGCCATTTAAAAACGGCAGCAACATCATTTAACTATGAAAGGTAGTAGTTTTTACATCGTTGTCGCTCCTCTTGGTGTTCTTGTTGCTGCTGTAGCTGTAGCTGTAGCTGTAGCTGTCACTATTATTGTTGTTGTTGACGTTGTTGTTCATCGTGTTCTACTTGTAATACACTAAACTTGGCTTGCCGACTGAAACAGTGAGTGAATGCTACATGGCTTGCTGTCCATGTGTTGGCCAGTTTTTGTTGCTGCTGTTGCCGTATTCTTTTTTATTTATTTTTTTCTGTATTACGAGTCTAAGTATCTAAACGATTGTCATTATTTTTTTACAAGTATTTTTTTTATTTATTTTCCTTATCACTTTGTTGTTGTTGGTGTTGTTCTTATAGAGCAGTAGCTTACAAAAATACAAAAAGAAGAAGTAGGTAATACGTTGTGTCCACCGGTCAAAACGATAACAAAACGTTTAATGAACAGAACGTTCAATCCATCCATCGACCGGTGGAACAAGCAAACGAACTTTTTTCTAGTTTGTTTGTTTCCATTTCCTTTTTGTATTTATTTTCTCTTTTTTTTAATGAAAATCATTGATTTACACTTGTAAAGCACTTGAGTTTATGGAGATTATTTAAAGAAAAATATGAAAAACAAAAAAAAAAAAAAACGTTTCGGGTTATTTTGAGTGGCTGAGTATGCACGGGTATGGTTGGCATGATGCGTGTTATTTTTTCCCACAGTCGGTCAATGGATAAATATGCACTTGATCACACAGTGTTGTTGTTGTCATGCATATTGAATTAAATATTTTAGATTTTTTTGTTTAGTTTTTTTTTTCTTTTGCTTGGCGGTGGCGGCTTGTTTTTCTTTAGAGAAATTGTACTGAAAAAAAAATGTTCAGTTCAGAATTACGACGATGCAGAGGATTTGAAAATAAAATTCAATACAAATTCATTTTAAATAAACTTGTTGAAAATAAAAGACTTCAAGATCTATTTGCTAAAATCAGAAAAAAAAAAAAAACTGACTGTTGGTGTATTGCGACGTGTGTTCAATAAACACAGACAATTCGGAACTGTTCGTCTAAAAAGTTTGTATGAAAAACACTCAATAATTTAAATATTTTTCATATAAAATTCGCAGACGAGTTGATCGCTTGTGTTATAAAAACAGAACATTAAAGTATCTTACGGTCAGCCTTTTGTTTACTCAGTTAGCCTCGAAATTTATGATTTAAACTATAGCCTTTTCTCTACCTTTTTTCCTTTTCGAAATGAAAAATACAAGCACATAATTTCACGTGAGTTTGTTCTGCAAGCTCCGAACTTGAATTGAATTCAATTTATTATATTTTGTCTGTACAATATTGAATTGAGCTGCTACAACTTTTCATTTGTAAATTTCGGAAAGAAAGTAATTTCAGGAGGGAAGAAAAGCAGTATTTGGCTTCTAAATTGTAAAATAAAAGCGCTTTATTCTCATCATGTACTTCATATAGAAGCTTTATTCCTCAAGACACAAAAACCCTCATCATCGCCACAATAGTTTTGTCTGAAAAAATTCTGCCTAAATAAAAAAAAATCATACGTTCATGGTTTTCATCAATTTAATATTAAGTTGTTTAGTACCACCGTTTGGTAATGCTGAGTTCGCTCGGTTTCTAACACGATAAAGTAAAGAAATAGTATTGAAATCAAAATATTGAATGCTTACTTGAAGTGACTTTAAATTTTATTTTTTAACATTGAAGTTGTATTTTTTATAGTTTCTTAGAATTTTTAAGGTTTATTAACTTTTTTCTTTTTTTTTTATGTGTTATTTAGCTTTTCCTAGCCTCTTTTAGGCCAATTTTGCATTTTTCTAGCTCTTGGCAACACTTGTGTTGGAAGAATCAAAGAGTAACAAATTTAACAAACAACGATTTTTTGTCGTTTCCAAAAATCGGATCCAAGAAAGAAGAAAATACTGCTGTAAATATGCTGACTGCGACATAGTATTTGTCAAATTTATTTTAAGCTTAGGAAATAAAAAGCAATTCGAAAAAATTAAATTCGCCAGTGCTGTAGTAGCCAAATATTCATATACAGGGTAGGGTGTCCGCCGGGAAGGTATACTAAAAACGTGTTTTTTAATTGTTAAAACATTTTACCAAAATCGATTACTGTGACGATGAGAAAGTTACGTGAAATTTTTGGGAGAAACAACGTGCCAACAAAACGCACTATTTATCGTGTAGTGAATGATTTCGAAGAAAGAGGGTCGTAGGTGATAGGCCCAAGCATGGATCACAACGTACTGCAAGATCGGCTGAAAACATTACTGCTGCTCAAGAAAGTGTTCAAAACAATCCATCAACCACAATTCGACGCCGTGCTCAGGAGCTTGGTCTTCAAAGAACAACTTTGGCCACAAGGATTTGCATGTGTTTCCATATAAGATTCAGTTGACACAAAAGCTTCTTCCACAAGACCATTTACGATGCCAACAAACAAAGCAGTATAACTTCCCGGCGGAGACTCTGTATTTCTAATTTCCACATTCTTGTTAAATATTCCAGAAAAAAAATTATAAAAAGGAAATGAGAAGGGAATATGGATTAAAATAATTCCTTTGAAATATCAAAAAATGAATTTCTAAAAAAGATATCCAACAAAAATGCAAAAATTTATTTAATTTGACTTAAAATTCTTAGCAAATATTTTTACGTACTTATTGCCGTATTTTGTAAAAATAATATTAAATTAACTGGGAAATGTACCCAATAAAACTTATCTGGCATCGCTGTCTCTGTTAGATAACTCTGTTACACAGAAGACAATTAACAGAGACATACAACCAGGCATGTATAAGGGCGACTGCGTAGGCACTAATACCATGTTCACACCTAGGTTTTTGAACGTGTTTAACTACTCATTCGTGTTTTTGAGCTAAAACCAGTCAATTTTGCCAGGTTTTACCATACATTGAAATGTTTTAATAAACATCTCAAACGACGAGTTTTTGATAAAAACACTTCAAGGACAGGGTTGCATTTGCATTTGGAGTATATTCAGTGGATTTTCAGCAGCTTTATTTTTTGTTAATAGATGGCGACACCTCAAAAATATTTTGGTGACCAAAACATTTAATATTTAGAGACTTATTACTTGACATTTCACTATTAATATTTGAGGCTTGATAAGTTTTTAGTTAATTATTGTATTAAAATTAAATAAAATCAAAAAATAAAATAAGATCAGCTGAGCTAAAACATCTCAAAATTGGTGTGAACGGCTTTGTTTTTGTTTTAAAATATTTCGCTAAAGCTGCCCATATGATTTATGTGTCTGATTTTTGATTTGTTGGATGTGTATGGCGTTGTTAGCAAACATGTCAGAATGAGTTTGAAAATTTTCAATTACAATAAATTTGTTGGATGTTAATGGGCTGGTAGGCGAGCATTCGCCATTTTTTTATTTTAGTGTGCTACGAGACGTCAGTGTGTATATCGCGGAGATGGCGAGCAAAGAATTTTTAATAGAATTTATTGAAATTTTAAAAGAGCAAACTCCCATTTGGCAAACAAAAAGTGACGTTTATAAGGACAGAACTGCAAAACAAAAGAGTTGGGAAAAACTATTAGAAAAGTATAAAGAAGTAGACAAAAGAGGTACAATAGAAACAGTGAAAAAAATTAATAAATTTACATGTGAACGCTTATTTCTTTAGTTTAGTACACAAAAAAATAACCAAAAGAGAAATTGCGTCGTTTGCTTTGCAATTCATGTTTACTCGTCGGCGTTTTTGTAATTCTCATTTGTTTAATGTTAGTGATGTTCATGCTCTCAACAAATCCGTGCGCACAAATCACATGTGTATGCCTAGCTTAAAACACGCTCAAAAACCTAAGTGTGAACATGGTACAAAGCAATGCACAAGCATACTTGAAAAACACATCATTGCAAGCATGTGTAATATTTTATACTGGAAAGTGCTTGTGGGCCATATCAAGTATGCTTGTGCAGCCCTTTAGTACACACACATTACGCAGATGTACGTGTATTTTTAATTTATACTTTATAGGGCGGCACATGTACGGTGTAGAATTCACAAACGTAATCATGAATATCTGTTTGGCGGGGGTAAAAGGGTGCGCCAGTACCCTCAGCTGCTACGGGCTTGAATCTTCGGGGCCCGACCGTTGACCCTTTACATTGGTACCACTGAAATTACTAGCCCCACGGACGACGCCTATTGGATTGTTGGGTTGAGCTGCTGCTCACAATACGATTGCACAATGAGTGCTCAGAGTCTGTGTCGACCGCACTTCGTTCCAACCCTGCGTAGTGTAATGAATGTTGTTCCGGGCACAACATCCCTGGTTCGTTGTTCAGTCTGTGGTGGCATCTGTGTCTGGTTATTTCGATGGTACACATATTCAGCTGTTGCCTGGATGTGCTCTTGCTTTCAAGTCGGCCCAACTCGCTCAACTAGGGAGCTGTGTATATTGTAGCTTTAGCACACATAATTTGCTACCTGTGTCCTTTATTGGTAGGCAGGTGCTCAATTAAATCATCCACTCTCATTGTTCCTTCTATCCTATTAAATCGAGATTTCATAGCTGGTTGACAGAAACTGGTAATAAAGCCGCACAAGTGAATGAGGCCACCTTCTTTATATTCAACCTTCTCTGTCTTCAGCGTAATTGCACCAGGACAGTAATTTTTTTTTTTAAATGATGATCATATGTATCGCGACTTAAAGGATCTTTTGTAGAGCCAAACACCTGGGAATTAGTAATCTAGTAATCTACGGAGACGCCCAATATTTTATATTACTGTAATGCGGATCCGTTGGGGACAGTCACGTAGTACACTGGTTGACTCAATAATGGGTCACAGCACAGTTAATGCACATGCTGGTAAATGAGATCTTCCGTATAATAATTACTGTAGGACTTGTCTCAATGAAGAGTAGAATGCAGCTGTTAAACATCGTTTCTGTTTTCTGTGTTCTCTTGCAAGAAAACCTAGTTTTCTCAGACTTATTTTGTATGAGAGCTCTTAGATGGTTATTATACCTGACCCACTTTGAAGGGAATAACATGGATGTTGAAGACTTAAAACTTATTTTTAGGAATTGGTCTTGTTATCTGGTTTTTGTGAGGGTTTTTGATTTGAGTTTCGTAGTAAAGGAAACCATTTTTATATAATTTGGTATTTTGTACAAATGTCAGATTTGCATTTCTTTTTTGACATTTAAGACACTCACTGCAGTGTTTGCCGTTAGAAGAAATCACTTAAACGTAAACTGTTTATTTCATTTAAATATTGAACTCGTGATCATCATCATTTTAAACAAAACAATTTAAAAACAATTGAAGATTTTTTTATTATTGTCTGATTGTAAAGGGTACAATACAAATATTTTTGTGGAAGTTTCTAATTTTGTTGTTGTTTAAAAGTTAAAGTAAACTTAAACAGCAACCAAAAAATGAAAACAATAAAAGTTCTGGCTGGTTGGTTTGGGCTGACATAATAAACCAATAAAAAGTTTATAATGCTGCTGCTGCTGTTGCTACAATTTGTGCGTTCAAAAAGTTTTCATTTTGAATTGATGTCTGTGCTTTGTTAATGTGCCCATCGTCCCAATAGTTTTTTTTTTTAATTGAATATCTCAAGATAAGATACTCATGGTAAACAAACAAACATCATCTCATCCATCACTCAGCACTCATCATCATTCATGTATATGTCTGCTGCTTTAATAAAAGAAATTTTGTTTTCATAGAAAAAGTTGGTCCACAAATAAGCTTTCACGAAGAGGGAAAATATTTATTTTCGAATTTTAAAAGTTTTGGTATAAATTTTTGCTTAGAAAATATTTCTCAGTAATAAAATTAGGAAATGCTCTTTTGAAAGGTCTCGGCAATATAATGAATGTCATAAACTGTCACTTAAAATTGATAAAAAAGGAAGAAAGAAAAAAGTCCTTAAGGACAATAAAATATTTCTCTTTCTAATCTCTATCTGAATATCATATAGATTGTTCGGAGGGCACTCAAAGAAGTAGGTTATTTTTTATATCACGAGTTTGCTTTACGAAAGCAATACTGGGCCATTGATGACTGGAAACACGTTTTGTCGTCAGATGAATGCCGGGCAAATCGTTTCAACTCAGATGGCTGCACGGGAAAAGCTACGCGATCACATCAGCTAATCGAGACAGTAACAAATGGTGGAGGTTCGATAATGGATACACCCCCTCAGAATTTAGGGTTGGTCTATTAGTTTTGGTGGAAGGCATAATAATTGAAAGAAAAGTAACTTGATATCTTTATGAAAATTTGCCAGTTGCGATGGGTCAAATGGATTTTGCTGAAGATAATATTATCTTTCAGCAAAAACTTGTGTAAACTTGGTTGGCGCTGGAAAAATTTTGCACGATGATATGGCCAGCTCACAATACAAAACTTATGGTCGATTACTAGGGAGCTTTAAAACATCATCAACCACCAATAAAGGGCTCTAAGATAGAGTGCAAGAAACGTGGTCCGATATACCCACTGAAACATGTCTGTACTAAATCGTATATCAGCTGTTTAAGGAGCAAAAGAGGCTTCACAGAATACTTATTTCTATTCTACATTTCGACTCGGATCGAAACGTTCTCCGGTTGGCAGTTTTAATTTTTTTGTTCTGTTCCACTTTGTTTCAATCAAATTCTGCATTTCTATCGTACCTACGTTTTTCTAAGTTGGTAATTTGTTGGGGGAATTCTTTCGATTTTAGTCTTTGCAATATAAAAAATTCAATAAGAATTTTTTTTCAAAGAAAAATTTTATTCTTTTTAGTGAAATTTGAAAGTTTTTATTTATTGCAGCTTAAAAAGCACCGCAGGAGCAATATAGATACCATAATCATCCAAGGAAGGAGTTCAGGCATTCTGGGAAGAGGTGGCAAACGTATTGAACTCAATGTTGCCAGCACCAACTAAAAATGCCACTGCATGGAAAAAAAAAAGAATGACAGGACTCCTCACATAGGAATAGTTTGGGCACAAATGCTTTTACATACATTAATTAGTAATTATAGTTTCTACAACATTTATTTCAGGCTTTAATTTATGTAGCCCAATTTTTTTGCATAAAACTTTACTTTTTATTAAAAAATATTTACAAAATGTCTTATTTTTCTGTTCTAATTTCATACGTTTCATAACAAAACATTCTTGCTCTTCTTTTTCTTTAGATTCAGTTTTTTGCTGGAATACCATCTTTCGATCGTAACGTATCTTAATGCGGGAACGTAATCGAAATGCAGCATAGGGGTGAATACTGAAGTTGTTCTGTTTGTATTATTTTTAAACTTAAGTTAACATTTAATTTCAAACGTTTAAATGAAATACATATTTCGTTGCATTTTGATTTGAACGCCCATTTCCGTAAAAGACTTCAACAATCTTAATGCGCTGCTCAATTCTGTACCTCTCCATTAAACCTCATATTTATTGAATTGAGTTTGTTATGAGCAATCAAAATATTTAGGGGAAGTTTTATTTATTTATTTATTTTTTGGTGTTAATTGACTAATGTATTTTTGTTATGCATAAAATTACAAAAAAAGAAATTGTTAATTCGTTGTGCAAATGAAGCATCTCAGATGAATAATTCATGACCAAAAGAAAATAAAATTTAATTTGTCTACGCATTAAAAAAATTAAAATTAAATGGAATTAATGTTGCAAAATTATTATACATCAAAAATTTTTTTATTAAATTACATGTGATGTTATAAATAACATCAAACAAAATTTTAAAAGACCCAAAAAGGAATATCAAACTTTAAATGAATTTCGGACGATGCCGAGGTATTTCTTTAACGTACAACGTATCTACATGGGTACTGATGGAGTAGTGGCGCGTCGATTAAAGCGTCTTCAACTCAAATGTCAACTTCATCTGCACGGGGTAAACGCTGATAAATCATCAGGCTGTGATACTCGGTATTGCGATACGAAAAAAAGGTAAAGAATTGAATCTTTAATGTGTTTGTTCGTTTACTTTTTGCATTTTTCCGGTAATACCCCGCTCTGTAATACGTAAGCCCATGTCAACGTCACATTTAACTTTCGCATCGCAATACAGAGAATCTCCCCAGATTCATCAACAATCTCCAAGCCCGTTCTGAAATAACCCACTGATTGGCGACATAAAAGAGGATTTCGTAATTAAAATTAAATAGAAAACAGTTCGAACAGAACACAAGAATTGGAGAGGAACAACACTTCTGAGTATGATAAATAATAGTGTCAAAAACAAACGCCTATTAGATGCATTGCCGGATGGTTCTCCAGTTGAACAAGCCGTGTTCCGTAAAAGCAAATCTAGCATCGACAATATAAACAGCCTCAGAATAATAACGGAGGAATCAGTCCAATAGCACTTGCTGTTATACTTTCGGCCAGGCTCCATAAAAGCGAACATTAGCTTCTTTCGTGCATTTTTATTGAAAAGAAAAACAAATATTCGTATTTTTTTAATACAATTGTACGAAAGAAGCTTTCGTTCCCTAATACTCGACTTTGAGGAAGCATTCGATGCGCCAAACAACACTGAAATGTGGGATGTACTTCGCTGTAAGAGAATGCGAAGGATATATGAAAATGCTAGGTGCCGCATTCTACTTCATTTCATAGAATTTGGACTACGCAGGCGCTATTTGCTTACTCTCACACACAGCAGTAAGTAGTGGTCGCAAAATTAACATGCGAAAACAATAGCCGTGTGAGTGAACACAACAAATACGCAACAATTCATACTACACAAACATCAGATTGAAGACATCCAAAGTTTTTGCTACCTGGTCAGCATAATAACGACAAGGGCTCAAGAGAAGACTTTGTGAAACGACTACGCAAAAAACCTACCACTTCATTTCATGTAAAGCCCCATAACTTCGGAACCGGCTTAGGGACATAAATTGTGACTACTTGCTCTCCTTCTTTCCCTCTGGAATGCTTCTTTCTAAAGGTAAGAAAAATATCGTGAAATTTGGTTGAGGTAATTAACTGCACAGGTATGACTGAGCAAAACTTTCTCTTTGTAAATTAGGCAACGCCACAAACAATGACCTTCAAAGTATTTAAGCACCCGTTTTAAAATTTTTTTCATTCTCTCTTTTGTTGTTTGGCAATAATTGTGTCTTGGTTGTCAATAGCAGCTGCTATTCATTTCTAAACATCTGCAATTTTTGCTGACCTCATCCGTTTTTGTTTTTTTTGTGTTGCTAAATTTATTTTTGTTCAATTGCAATTGTTAACTACTAAAATGGCTTATTTTTTCTTTTGGAAAGTATTTATCACGAGCTAAAAACAACACTCACTAACTAAATCACAGACACACGCACACAGGCAAACACAGTTTTCATATTAAAAACCCAGTTTTAGAGGGACACACATGATAATTTCTTTGCATTTAAAACAATAGAAATTTAAAATTAACAAAAAAAGAAAAGAGATTGTGTACGAGTGTGTGCTTGTGTTTGTAGGTGTAAGTATAACGGTTTGCCAAAAAAAAAAAAACCTTTTCAAGTGAAAACTGTTAATGGCACAAATACCTACATACTTTTAGAATAGCTGCGATAGCCCGTGTAGATGCTCGCTCAGTCGCCGCTCATGCAGTTTCTTTTGATTTTCAATTCAAGCTAAAACGTGTTTCAAAGGCAACCAGCAACATGCCACAATAACTCAATTCATACTCTCTTTTAGAGAACATAATAATCTGTGGCAGTGAACGCGTCTGTGTGTGAAAATTCCTTTTGTTTTTAATTTTATTAGGAAATCTGTCAGTTTTGTGTTGTGCACCCTCTTGAGACTACAGGTGCAAAAATTATTGACAAATTGCTGAAAAAATACAACAACAACAACAAAAACATAAAAGAAACCTGTAAAAACAAATACAATTGGCGGACACTCATTACCAGCATATGCAACACACACAGGCAGGGAATTCAAAAGTATAAATGGAAATATTATCAGAGTAAAGTACTGGGTGCTGGGTGGTCCTAATAAAAAAAGTCTTTTTAAATCGCTCATAACTATTTATTGCCAAAAATACTGACGTGACTAAGGTCCGCATTCACGTTACTTAAGCAACTTCCGACTGTGGTTTAGCCAATGTCATTAATATTGCTTAAACCGTAGTCGGTAGTGGATTAAAAAACATGCATTCGGGCCAAAATGAGTTTAGTTTTGGTTTGAAGAAAGCTTTTCAGTTTGCGCCCTACAGGAGCTTTAATCGGCTATTCAATTTGACTAAAAAATATTTGTTTTTTCACTTAAAAAACTCTTGTTCTACGTCCGTAAACACAACTTACACATTGTGGCTTGAAAAACACCGAGAGTGGCTGTTTGATGATGATTTTACAACCTGTTTAGCCCAATTTTTTCATAAATAATGGCGAGCGCTATAAAGCCATGCTCTTTTGTAACTCAAAATGAAAGAAATTAAGTTAGATAATCTTCAGAAATTCGCTATAGAGGCTTCAATACAAATTTTCCACGGTACCAAATGGTAGATGTGTAGTCTGATTAGTGTCGTTCTCGTAGTCGAATTTGTGACAAACTTATACGACACATAAGGCAGGCGTTACCATATATCATTATTTTTTTTTACGATAAGGATATTACTGATCAGACATAATCTTTGCTTTCACTATTATGGCTTATCATGTCAGACAAACAAACAAATTCGTTTATTTTATTTAATTTTTAAAAAATTACTTGTGTGAGAACTACAGACCGGTTGATATTTTTTGATAAAAAATACGATTTTTTTGCAATTTTATGTAGGCTGCACAGAGCGTCCCAACAAGCAAAACAGAAGGAAGCTCACTTGGGTCCTCTGATATGGTACCTTTGTGCTATGTATGTAATAAAATTCTAAAAAACACTTCAAGAATACACTAATGCGACAGCTAATCAAAATTCCTGGAAATACAACCCAGTTTATTCCCAAATGTTGCTGGATTTTGCAGTTTTGTGTCGTATTTTTATTTTCTTATTCGACATTTCACACGCAATTCCTTTGAGTGAGTTGTTGTCCTAAAATAAATTCATCCATTTTAGGGTGTGCGAAGAAATGTAACGACAGATTAAGCTGAAGTTACACAGCACGCGTCGCGCGCGTCAACGCGTTTTACGCTTCTGTCAAAAAAGTTAAAACAATGTATTTATATGAAGCAAAGTACATAAAGACGCGTGTAACGCGTGTGATGCAAAAAGTTAAGCAACTTTTAACTTTTCACGCGTTGTAGGCGGTTGACAGTTGACAAGTGATATTTGTTGTTATAAAAAGCAATATTTAAATTGAAAAAAATGGATGAAAAATTAATGGAAGAGGTAAAAAAGCATAAAATATTGTATGCCAAGGGATACGTTGATTATAAAAAAAAAAAAAAAAACGGGCTAAAAGTTGAAACAAATAAGCCGGCAACATCTCTTTCTAAATATATTTCACGTACCCAAAATCTTCTTTTACGCGTTCTTCGTAAATAAACATGAACAGAACATATAACCATTTGTATGAAATCCAAAAACTCCAAAAAATCTTGAAGTAAAATTATTTCGTTATCCATTTTGGTGTGTCACTCTACCAAATAAAAATATAACTTCTTTCAACAGCTGATTATAAAAAAAGCGTCAAAAGCGTTGTGTGTAACTCATCGCTTTAAACGCGTAAAACGTTCAAGAAGTATGAAACGCGTTGCGCGTGAAACGCGCCAACAATTAGAACAGTTTGGGCAAATAATAGAGAATTTTCAAATCTGGCTAAGCAAAACAACATAATTTGCAGCGATTTGTATCTGAAATTTACAAAACCGATAATTTTGCTTTGACAGGACATAAAAGTACGATATCCATTTTATAAAAAGCTTAGATGACATATCCAATGGCCAGAAATTATAGTGTGAAGATGGCCTCTTCAAATACTTTTTAACATTCTCGACTAAGCGGCAATAAATGCATGGGTTTTGTAAGCGGAACAACCAGTGCACATAATTTTAGTTTCAATTAGAATTTTTCCATCAAAACTGAAAAAAATTTAAGAGCCCTGGAAGTCTCACTGGAACTGTCAAAACATCTCACATTTTAAAATGTATGAGAGAAGGGTGCGAAAGTAATGACAAAATGAAAATTAATAAATTTCTATAGTTTAAATTAATAAATTACAAAAAATAAATGCAGTGGAATATTTTTTGTAGCTAAATATTGAAATTTTTTTTTGTGTGGCATAGCAAATTTACAGGGGTGATGGCATCGCACCCTTTTGAAATACTTTTATTCAAATTTTGTACTAACAAAAATTTCATGTTTAGTTGACACTTTATAGGTATGGTATTTGACATTTGAATCATTAGAAAATTCAAAAAAACAAAAACGTAGCAGCTTTGCACTTTCTCACATTAAACTACAGAAACACTTTGTATTCACAAACCGATAAACGGTGGAATTTTGTGTTTCACAATCTTCAATGTGAGAAGTTCTCGCATATAAAGGGGTTTTTTTTAGACGTATAGAACTTTAAATTGCAATAAAACAACGATGGATTATTTGATTGACATGAATTTTATTTATCGGAAAGATAATCTTGTGGCATTACATTTTAAATATGATTTCTGGCATATGACTGCCACGGCTGCCTCGAATGTAGTCCAATCTGGACGTCCGATTTTCGATAACTTTTTCCAACATTTGTGGCCGTATATCGGCAATAACACGGCGAATATTGTCTTCCAAATGGTCAAGCGTTTGTGGCTTATCCGCATGGACCAATGACTTTACATAGCCCCACAGAAAGTAATCTAGCGGTGTTAAATCACAAGATCTTGCAGGCCAATTCACAGGTCTAAAACGTGAAATTAGGCGGTAACCAAACGTGTCTTTCAATAAATCGATTGTGGCACGAGCTGTGTGACATGTTGCGCCGTCTTGTTGGAACTACAGCTCCTGGACATCATGGTTGTTCAATTCAGGAATGAAAAAGTTAGTAATCATGGCTCTATACCGATCACCATTGACTGTAACGTTCTGGCCATCATCGTTTTTGAAGAAGTACGGACCAATGATTCCACGGTGTTTCGACATACACTTGAGGATTAGCTTCACTCCAAATGCGGCAGTTTTGTTTGTTGATGTAGCCATTCAACCAGAAGTCCGCTTCATTGCTAAACAAAATTCGTAAAATACGTATTCCGCACAGAACCATTATTTTCGAAATAAAATTGCACTATTTGCAAGCGTTGTTCAGGCGTGAGTCTATTCATAATGAGTTGCCAAGCCAAACTGAGAATAAATCACTTGACAGCTGTTAAATCGGGCGCCATCTTGAACAGTAATGCCAACTTAAAGTTCTATACGTCTATAAAAAAACACCCTTTATTTACATACGAGTAGTTACAGAAACGAGCCACTGGCTACGTATTTTTAGCAAACATATTTTCGTTTATTTAGGTATATTGTAGAATAAATGTGTATAAAACAATTTTAAAAATTTGTTTAAAAATTTTTTGTTTTAAAATGACAGATAAGAGACATTGAAAGCATTGTATAGCAAAGAAGAGCAAAGAAGAATTGTTATTCAGAAAATAAAATAAAATGATGAGTTAAGATTCGCAGAAAGTCATATTAAGAAGAACTATTTCAAGTCAGCTACAGAGCTAAACAAAGAGAATTACATATAAAGATATCTGTCCAAACAGTTCATAAGCGTTTCTAAGAACACAATATTGAAGTTTGTAATCCCAGAAAGTTTCCATTGTTGACTGCAAAGCATGTCGGCAAATGTTTTGTGTGTGAACCGAAAAACAAACAACTTTGGTCTGTAGCTAAGAAGCCGTGTATAAAGATTCCCAAAACAGGATATGAATCTCTGTGATGCCGTTATTTTCACTAAAGTCCATGGAACGGTATATTGGCACAACTAATCGAATTTTGGATTTCTGTTCAGTTTAAAATGTTTTATCAGCAATAGTGCTACTTTTTTACCGGTCAATTTTGACAGTTAACCGTACTTAGCAAAACTATTTCCATAAAAGCCAATAAATTTTACAATTTTTTTTTAAATAACAGAGACAAGGTGGCACAAAAATAACCTTCCGATGTTTTTTGGCTGTAATTTAAAAAAAAAATGAAAAACTTTGATTCTTCTTGTGGATTATTTTTATTTGGTCTTTTAATTTTTTTACATCAAGTCGAGAATATGATGTCATGTAAATGGCCGCCGCCACAGTTGATTGTCATTTGAGCCCTTTTTATGGCATTTTCCATCACTTCGGCCAAAACTTCCGGCGATAGGTCCTCACATTTTAACGGATATTGTCTTTAAGAGCTGCAAGAGTCTGAGGCTTGTTGACATAAACCCGCGACTTCAAAAAGCCCCACAAAAAGAAGTCTGCAGCGGTCAAATCAGGCGATCTTGCTGGCTAGTGCAAATCGCCAAAACGGGAGATTAGGCGCCCGGGAAATGCATCCTTCAGCATATCGGTTGGGGCACATGCAGTCTGTGCCGTTGCACCGTCCTGTTGGAACCACATGTTTTCCAATCCCAATTCATCAAGTTGCGGCAAAAAGAACTCGTTGATCATTGCTCTGTAGCACTCACCATTCACAATAACCGTTTGGCCCGCGACGTCTTCGAAGAAAAAAGGTCCGATGACTCCTCCAGCGAAAACAGCACACCATACAGTAACTTTGAGTGGGTGTAATGGCTCTTCGTGGGTTACACGCGGATTTTCAGTGCCCCAGAAGCGTAAATTTTGCTTATTTACGTACCCGCTAAGATGGAAATGGGCCTCATCACTCATGATTATTTTTGATGAAAAATCATCTTCCTCTTGGTGGTGATTAAGGATGGCTTGAGCGTATGTTAGACGCGATTGGCGGTCAGCAGCTAAAAGCTGATGTACCGTCTGGACTTTGTACGGAAACATCTTCAAATCTTGTATCAAAATTCGCTGTAAGGACCGTCGACTGATACCCATTTGCGTGGCACGTCGTCTGGTCGATGTCGACGGCGCTTCCATGACATCCTCGGCTACAGCAGCAATATTCTCTGCAGAACGGCTACTCCGGGGTCTGCCACGCCTGGCAGCACAGCGTGTTGTGCCAGTCTCTTCGAGGCGAGCGGCTAAAAGTCGCAGTGTTTCACCAGTAGACGTTGGACGGCCAGGAAATCTGCGACGAAATTCACGTTGTGCCAAAGTCACCGACCGATTATTGGTCAAATAAATAGTCACCAATATTCCGCGTTCTGAACAAGTGTAGCGTATCATTGCTTATGAACGTGTATTTCGCATGTGTTTACTACACAAATGTCAAAACAGAACTGACATTAAGGGCCAATCGCAAAATTTATAGCATTTTCTGATAGGAGGATTACTCTTGCGCCACCTTGCACCTATTTTAATTATTCTCGAGATTTATTATAGACAAGTAAACAAAAATAAAATAAATAAAAAAAGGGAAGCCTTGCCTTCAGCGGTATTTTTTCTACCGCAGCTGTATGTGCTGGTTGCAAGAAACGTGTACTCGTATGTGTGTGTGATAAATGTAGACTGAAAAAGTCTCTACATGTAAAAATTGTGGTGATGCAAATAATAACTAAGCCTAAATAAAAAAAATATTTAAAATTTATATATAAAAAGATGTACGTGCTAAAGGGCCGCACAAGCATAATTGAAAGCCACACATCACTACAAACATGTGTAATATTTTATAATAAAAAGTGCTTGTAAGCCATTTCAAGTATGCTTATGCAACCCTTAAGTACGTACGTATTGCGTATCTGCAACATTGGAATGCACAACATTTCATTACATTTAAAACTAAATATCGCATCGGTCAATATGACCGGTTTGGTAGAAATAAGTATATCTCAACTGTTGTTTCCAAATTTTTAGCGCGCTTTCCACTTCAGTTTTTAGTCCTACAGCAATTCCCTGTTGAAAGTCAACCAAGTGTGAATTTTTTTTAATTTAGAAAAACTGAAATTACTTTAAGATCAATTCTATATTCCAAAAAGATTTTTCGAAACGTCGTATCTGAAATTTTATCTTTATTTAAATTTTCTTTGCAATATGGAATTTTTGCGCGGTTATTCCGTTGTGAATCACGGTATAATCGACAATTACTGTATTCATTACTGTCAGCATAATTTTAGTACAACGACTTATTGCGACATGTTACTTATTTCGCAATAGTCATCATCACGCAAAGAAAAAATATGGTTGAGGCAACCATATTCTGGTGGAAACATAGTATGGTTAGATTTATGATTGCTTCTAACCATATAAATATATTTTTAAATCAAAGATATTAAAAATACCTTTCAACTGCAGATGTTGCGGTTCAACCCCCGGTCAAGGCAAGACATTTTTTTAATACATACATATTTTAATATGATTTAAAAAAAAATTTTAATTTAAATTTTTTGTATAAATAAAGTCTTTTTTATTGAATTGATTTTTCTTTTCTATTATTTTGTATTTATTTATTACATAATACAGCGGGTTTGAATTTATTTTTTAAAATTTTAGTTGACTCTACCAGGACTCGAAGAACTTGCGAACACTTAGTTAAGAAGCATTAACTCGCCACTCAACCACTTCAGCCACAAAGATTAGTTGAGTTTGAACGATTAAGTTTTTGTTTTATACTCACTTTATTTATATGGTTGCGCGGAAGAGACAAAATAAAAAACAATTTACTTTCAACCATATTTTACTCATTATTATGTTTACTATAAACATATTTATGGTTTCAGTTAAAATGTTATTAAACATAAAATGATAATTATATGGTTGATCTAAGACACTAAACATAATATGGTTAAAAATAACTAGAAATATGTTTATCGTGATCACAATAATGTTTAGATGCTTCAAATTAATAATAATATTTTTGTGAAGAACACATTATGTTTGAGGTGACCATATTTAACCATCTTTTTTCTTTGCGTGATTAAATTAAAATTAATATTAATAGAGGTTCATAAGAAAGTAAAATTAGAAGTAAGTGGATTTATTATAAAAATAAAAGAAAATATCAATAAAGTGTGAGTTAAGTTGGTGAATTAACCAATTACAAAAGCAAATTAAAAGTGATTTTTTTATTTCCTCTTAACCTAAAAATACCCACCACAATTGAAAAGTAAAAATGAAAAGTGAAGTGGAAAGCGCTCTAAATTGAATCGTAAAATATTGTCAGTTCGATTAAGGCACTCTAAAAATTTTCTCTAATTTTTATTGCTTTTAATTTCATGGTTTTATACATTTACATTTACAAACGTAATCCTGTGTGTTTGTACGTGTGTGGAAAAAGTCCTTTTGTCAATTTTACACCTTAAATTGCCGACCCGAGCACACAGCACAGCGGCATCACAAATTCCTAAAATCTCTATTGTGTAAAGGGAAATGCAATCAGTTAACCTAATCCCCTTAATTTCACCTAAATGTTAGTTATTTTGTTTTTTGTTTTGTTTGTTACAAGCCAGGTTGAGGCTAAAAAGTATGACTGTAATGAATGTTCGAATGGTTGTCAGACTGCTCGTGCCAAATTGTTTTTATACATTTTGTCCTTAAACCTAAAGCAACAACAGCTAGAGAAGTTCTATTTTTGTTTTGTTTTTGTATTTTTAATTTATTTTTAAATCGTTTAAAGCCTTCTGAGGAGAAACACGCAGGCTTAAATTTATAAATTATTTTGGGTTTTTCATTGAAATTTGCAATGATTTAAATTTTAAAAAAGAATCAAGAGCTGAAGAAAGACAAAGATTCCGTTTGCATTTTGTCACTGTGTGTGAATTTAATGTTTTATTTTTTATTTTGTTTTATTCATACCAGACGCATCAGAAACAAATTACTTATGGGGGTTTCACACTTCAGTGCAAGTGCTAAAATTTTCATCAGATTTTATCACTTGCTTTTGTTATTTTTTTTGTATGCCAAAAATACAGCCCTGATACAATGAAAAGTATAAAAGTTTAGACATTTTGCAAATCTCTCTTCGTATTTTCTGACATTTTGTTTTCACACTATTATACTTTATCATTTGATTTAATTTTCTGACAAGTCGTTTTACTCAGTATGGGAGTGTAAAACCCTCATTACACTCTCTGTACGGATTTCTACTCCTATACTGTTTTCAGCGTATGGGGAAATAACTTACTGATGATTAACCCAATACGCTTGCTAATGAGTGTCATTGTCGTGATATCGACTGGTCATATGCTTTATATTGGCTTTAAGTAAATTCGACAACGACAACAACATTTGTGGTTGGGCTGCATATTTGTGACTTCAAAAGTTCAGTGCAGGAAATCGAATTTTTGGAAATAAAAATTTTTTTAATCATCTTCAATGGAATTACTTAAGAAATTAACTTTTCATGTGAGTTAAGGTACTGACTTACTATCTTACACGATCGTACGATTACGTCAAAATAATGTGTGACAGAATTCCATCCTACTTGAAAAAATCGCTTTAAAATGGCGAACTTTATGCCACACTATTATACAAAAAAAGATGCAAAAACATATGTTTACTCAGCTTAATACTTTTAAAAGTATTCATTTTCTTCTTTGCCTCAAAATATTTTTTTTTTACAAATATGTACAATGAAAAATAACTTAAATGTTTGTATAAATAAAACACAAGTTTGGTATTGTTGCTATTTTTCTGCCTTTAACATAGAAAATGCAACTCTGATCCCACAGATAAAATTTATTTTATGAAAATTTTCATAACATTAAAAAATCGGACAGACCTGTCAAAAAGTCTGCTTGTTCAATACACACTATCATACTTTTTTAGCACACATGCGTTTTTAGACAGATCGTACGACTAAGTAGGATAGTGAGTCAGTGCCTTTATTCATCGTTGCAAATATGTGAAATGGGAAAAAATGAAGAGGGACAAACTATTCACGATAAAATTTATTGTTGTAGTTCAAGGATGTGGGCGATATACTCCACAATTAACGAGATCGCAATGAAAGCAATACCGTTTGCTGGATTCAAAATAATTTCATAAGAAGAGCTTTTAGGGCTTTTAAAGTTGTTGTTCTCTAAAATTGCTTAATAACACACAAGCGGTTTTGCCATAGAATTGTACCAGAGCTTGTTGTTTTTGTTTTAAGCATAAAAAACACAGCGGTGGTT
Source organism: Thelaira solivaga (assembly GCA_947397855.1). Lineage (NCBI taxonomy): Eukaryota > Metazoa > Arthropoda > Insecta > Diptera > Tachinidae > Thelaira > Thelaira solivaga. Next base: position 46,605,750 of record OX377614.1, read on the forward strand.
CAGCAGGGCATTTTTAGTGCAAAAAGAGGAAAATGAAGCAAATGTGTACATTTTGTTGTTGTGTTGAACAAAACGAAGCACTGTTTGCAAGTACCATCGTGAATACCCCTATTAATTATTATTTTTGATATGAGTGTTATTGCGGTCAAGCTGTTTTTTTTTTCTTCACCATTAAAATATCTATTTGTTGTGTGATGTGCGTTGCATTATCCCAGGCCTATAGAAATAAAAATTTATTAAACTGCTGTAAGAATTAATTAATTAATTGATGTGAAATGTCATTCGTCAGTCTTAAGGAGAATAATTAATATTAATTTAAATTAAAAATGAAATTCTCGCATAATTACGTGTTTGTGAGATATCGGTCACTGAGACTGTTCCTTCTGCAGCTAAATTTATGGCTTTGTTGTGTGCACACTGTGACATTATTACATAGTCTTCTACTGTACATAATGCACCAGAAATCACCACCTGAAAGAAAAAGATTTTATAAAATAATTTAGTTTTCAATTGCATTTTCCTTAAAGAAAATTCATCTTTGGTGTGAAAATATAAGCCTTCAAAAGTTTTTCCAGGAATTTATTGTAATCCACTGAGGATTCAGAGTAGGTTCTGATAAAATGGTTTGCATGGATATGCTACTATACTGAGTAAGCAATTTTTTGATTTTTCCATTAGGAAATTAGAATTAAGCACCAAAAAAGATTAAAAGTTTTGATTCCAAACAATTTAATATTTTGTTGATCAAAAAATTTTTAAATAAATTGATTTTTGCTTGTGGGCTTTTTAGTTTTAATGTTTATCATTTTAGAATTACCAGATTTTCGAAAATAAATAGATAAAGATCCCCTTGGGGAAATTGGAAAATATCCGCGAAACATCGGGAAAAGAGAAAATTAAAATAAACAATAGACCTTAAAAGCCTACAAGCAAAAATCGGATTAGGGGGTCTCACTCTTAAATGCAAACTACCTTTGCAAGTCATGCAGATATTGCAAGTGTGGCAAAAGCTGAATGAAACAAACAACGGCAATTTTGGTTGCGCAATTTTTTCTTTATTCTTTTTTAAAATTACTGTTGTGTCTATACACAGCAATTTTGTTTCGGTAGTTTTAGATTTCTTATTCATTCAACATTCAAGCTACAATACAAAAAGAGAGAACAAAAGGGAATTATGGAGTGCGAGCAAGTTTGTACCCATTTCCATTCTTCTTTCCTCCCTCTCCTACAAAATCAAAAAATGCTCAATGAAAATTGCTGGTTATAGTAGATGTTATGAGAGCACATATATGGTGCTATCAGCTTTCACAATGATCTAAAAACTTTTATCGATTATAATGGAATTAACTGTAACAGGTGAATACTAAAGGTCTGTATCATCCCTGATTTCAAATACTGTCAAGCACTGTTCTATCGGATATCAAAACAAATACTTCAGTAACAAAATGTTTTGCACTGCAGTAAAAATTAGAACCCCTAGAACATAGAACAAGCAGAACACAAATACACTAACACAAAACTGAATATAACAATAACGCAGTAGAACAAGCAACATCACAGCAGAACTTAGCTGTATTCACACGTATGTATGTATTTAGATGTGTACTTTCACAGCCACTTGCTTTGTTTTTTTTTAATGGAAATTTTCAAGCTTTTTTTTCATGCATAACGTTTGTGCACACAAACACGATGACAGGTAGTCGGTGTTATACAAACGTCTTTAAAAGGCATGCTGGTGTTGACTGAAGCAATATGTGTGGATGTATGTATATACAATAGTGGCCACTTAAGTGCTCCCCGCTTTATCGATTTCCCCGCTTTAATACGCAAAATTTACTGCAACTAATAATTTTGAATTACAATGTATAGAAAAATTTCGTTTAAGTGCACCCCGTTTAAAAGAGTTCCCCGTTTTAATGACTTATTTTTTTAAAAAAAAAACTACAAAAGACTATGAAAAATAACACGCTTAATTGCGTAAAAAAGCGCTACTATTTTTTCAGTTTATAAAACTATCTTGCAAGACTTCTTGAGAAAAAAACAATCAGCTGTCGTCAAATCTTTATTATTAACGTTATTAACTGGGTTATGTTTTTAAAAAAATTGTGTGACACAAAATTTAAAATGAAAACTCTTACCTTAAAAAAAAATACAATTGATAACGGACTCAAAAGAAAAAAGCAAAAGTGAACTGTGCAATAAATATGGATGCTCTTTGTCTTGTGTTAACAGAATAATTAAAGATAAAAATAAAGTTTTTGACACCGCAAAATCAAGCAAATTATGCTCAAAAAGGAAGAAAAACGGTGCATGTGCTGAAGTGGATCGTGCACTTGTAGTTTAGTTCAATCAAATGAGAGAATATAGTGTAATTATTTCGTCTCAAATGATTTTGGAAAAATCTAAGCAATTTGCAGTACAATTAAACAAGGACTTCAACCCTAGTCAGGTTGGTTATATAGGTGGCAAAAGCGTGAAGGCATTCAGTTAAGAAATATACAAGGAGAATCAGCATCTGCAGATGTGGAAAGTGCAGACAGTTACGTTAGAGATGTTCTTCCTGAATTCATTTCCTCATACGACAATGTACAAATATTCAGTGCAGATGAAAGTGGTTTATTTTTTAAAGCAATTCCAAAAAGAACTTTTAACAAAAAGGGGCAGTCTGTTAGAGGCTATAAAATATCAAAAGAAAGATTAACTTTACTTATTATATGCAACGCTACCGGATATATATCAAATAGAACACAGAAGGTTTGCTTTAAAAACGTGTTCTTAAAATTTATTAAGGTGACATCTGGAGTTCCACAAGGTAGCCACCTGGGTCCTTTATTATTTTCGTTATTTATTAATGACCTGCCTTAGATAATAAAGTTTTCAATTATCTTAATGTATGCTGATGATGTAAAAATTTTCATTTCACATGACAATCAAATTGAACAACAGCGTCTTCAAATTGACTTGAATTCTTTTTACGAATGGTGCAATGTAAATTTAATGGAACTGAATGTAAAAAAATGTAAGCTCATGCGATTTGCAAGATATAACGCAAAAGCCGTAAATTATGTGCTTGGTAGTTGGCTGAGCCAGGAGCCTTTTCCTGACACAAAGCAAAAAGTAATGTCAATCAAGAATTGTATTCTACCGATGTAGAAAAACAAAATAAAGACAAGTTTCAAAATTTACTTCCTTTAATTAGACCTTTATTTCACATTGAAGTCTAAAAAAATAATAATTCAAAAACTTAACATTCAAAGAACAAAAGATGTAATTCTTATTCAAATATAAAGCAGGTGGAAAAAAATGTTACATATAAATGCATTAACAAGCATATAAATTATATACGCACTCAAAAATACTTTTTTTTTATATAGATTTTAAATGAGTGTAGCGAAAAGCTGTAAATAATAACAAACAGATTAAGTTTATTATTGTTTTTGTGGCTGCATTTGTACAAGGCATGAAAGACCTTGTAGGAAATTTAGCCTTAACTCCAACAGTAGTTTTCAAGTGTTTGCTGTGAATACTTTCCAGGATCTTGGAATATTATTCGACACAAAACTGACTTTCACCCCGCATATTAGAAGTAATGTTAACAGGGCTAGGGTCACGCTAAGATTTATAAAGCGCTGGTCAAGAGAATTTGATGATCCATATATTACTAAATCTTTGTACACTGATTCGTCTAAAAAGTCTACATTTTGATTCTCTCAACCTTCCATCATATTCTGCACGACTTGCTCTTATTAAACTTCCAACTTTAAAGAGCCGTAGAACGATGCTGAATGTGTCATTTATTTTGGATGTTATTAAAGGTGATATAAATGAAATTTCATTTAACGTACCACAGCGACTATCTCGTTATTATGTACCGCTATCAGTTTCGTTTTATAGAGCTAATTTTGCTGATGCCGATCCTCTCAGAAGAATGTGCAACACATTTAACCAAATGTATAGATTCATTGATTTTTCCACAAGTCGTAATATTATTAAAAAATTAATAATTGATTTTCTAAATTCATAATATATCTGGTATTTATATTGCTATGAATCTTAGTTTCTGTATACTTTTTGTTATATTCTTTATACTGTTATAAATAATAATTCAAGTACTAAATAACATTGTATTACAAATGTCTTTAGGGAAACTTTTCCATAGACTAATAATTAAATAAATAAATAACTTCATCCATTTTTAAAACCAGGGTAACATTTTTAAACCAAATTCGCCAATAGAAGGTATCAACTCAAATACGTTAAATAATGAGGATGATTGTGTTTTGAAGGAACTGTTTCTCAATGATCTTGGAAAAGATTTTGAGGATTTTGTCCGCTGCGACGAGAATTTAGAATGCTATGGTCAGCTAAGTGATGCCGAAATTGTCCAGGAAATCTTAAATATTGAATCATCTGAGTTTTCAGATGAAGAATAAGATTGTCAAATCAAGCCCACTTTTTCAGAAGTTTTAGTTTCTATTGCAGCTTTAGGTATTTTTTTTCAAATGACTGCAAATAAAGGGTGTCGCAAGAAGAACGCAAGATTTAAATTTGGCGCCATTCGCAGTGTCATTGTTTGACATTTGAACAATTGTTCTTGTTTGCTAGTAGAAGGTACGAGGTTAGTAAAAAATGACCATGGACAGCGAAGGGAGTTCGTTAATTGGGTATTGGAGAGACAACATGAAAATGCTGATTTTGCAGATAAAATCATCTTTAGTGACGAGGCCCATTTCCATCTTGATGGCTTCGTCAATAGGCAGAATTGTCGCATTTGGGGTGAGGAAAATCCTCGAGTGATTCACGAGAAGCAAATGCATCCTCAACGTGTCACTGGTGTGGTTTTTGGGCTGGAGGAATCATTGGACCTTTTTTTTATGAAAATGAGGCAGGTCAAGCGCAAACAGTCAATGGTGTTCGGTATCGTGATATGATAACCAGTTTTACCTTGCCTAGAATTGAAGAAATGAATGTGGAGTGCTTGTGGTTTCAACAAGACGGCGCCACATGTCATACAACTAGAGAAACAATTCAATTGCTGCATCAGTCATTTATTTAAAATTTAAATCTTGCATTCTTGTTGGGACACCCTTTACATGAATGAATTAGAAAATATGGAAAAAAAAACAATAATTGTTAACTGTAACATTACAATCAAAAATAACAAATTTTTTTTTTCAAAAGTTTAAATTTTAATTCATAAGCACATGGAACGTTAATACACATGCCCTTAAAATATTTTACTTCGTTACCTGAATTTATAATTAAATAGATGAATATAATTATTTTGGTTTTGTACTTTTTTTGTTTTTTTTTGTTTTTCATACATGCATATGATTAGGATATGTACAATGTACATTGTACATACATACATATAATGAATTTTTGTTAGTTTATTTTCAATAAATACATAAATAAAATTAAAATTTAAATGTGTTTTAATATAAAATGTAGGGCATTTAGCTTTTTTTAAATGCGTAAATAACGCATGTAATTGAGTTTTTAAGAGCGTAAATTACGCATTTATGCGATGTCTTGCTTAAATGATTCCCCGTTTAAATGCGTTAAAATTTGTGCATTTTACTTCGCGCACTTAAGCCGGAACTACTGTACATGCATGTACAAGGTGGCGCAAAAATAACCTTCCGATGTTTTTTGGCTGTAATTTAAAAAAAAAATGAAAAACTTTGATTCTTCTTGTGGATTATTTTTATTTGGTCTTTTAATTTTTTTACATCAAGTCGAGAATATGATGTCATGTAAATGGCCGCCGCCACAGTTGATTGTCATTTGAGCCCTTTTTATGGCATTTTCCATCACTTTGGCCAAAACTTCCGGCGATAGGTCCTCACATTCTTGACAAATATTGTCTTTAAGAGCTGCAAGAGTCTGAGGCTTGTTGACATAAGCTCGCGACTTCAAAAAGCCCACAAAAAGAAGTCTGCAGCGGTCAAATCAGACGATCTTGCTGGCCAGTGCAAATCGCCAAAACGGGAGATTAGGCGCCCGGGAAATGCATCCTTCAGCATATCGGTTGTGGCACGTGTAGTGTGTGCCGTCCTGTTGGAACCACATGTCCAATCCCAATTCATCAAGTTGCGGCAAAAAGAACTCGTTGATCATTGCTCTGTAGCGCTCACCATTCACAGTAACCGTTTGGCCCGCGACGTCTTCGAAGAAAAAAGGTCCGATGACCAGGGAAAACAGCACACCATACAGTGACTTTGAGCGGGTGTAATGGCTCTTCGTGGATTACTCGCGGATTTTCAGTGCCCCAGAAGCGTAAATTTTGCTTATTTACGTACCCGCTAAGATGGAAATGGGCCTCATCACTCATGATTATTTTTGATGAAAAATCATCTTCCTCTTGGTGGTGATTAAGGATGGCTTGAGCGTATGTTAGACGCGATTGGCGGTCAGCAGCTAAAAGCTGATGTACCGTCTGGACTTTGTACGGAAACATCTTCAAATCTTGTATCAAAATTCGCTGTAAGGACCGTCGACTGATACCCATTTGCGTGGCACGTCGTCTGGTCGATGTCGACGGCGCTTCCATGACATCCTCGGCTACAGCAGCAATATTCTCTGCAGAACGGCTACTCCGGGGTCTGCCACGCCTGGCAGCATCTCGTGTTGTGCCAGTCTCCTCGAGGCGAGCGGCTAAACGTCGCAGTGTTTCACCAGTAGGCGTTGGACGGCCAGGAAATCTGCGTCGAAATTCACGTTGTGCCAAAGTCACCGACCGATTATTGGTCAAATAAATAGTCACCAATATTCCGCGTTCTGGACCAGTGTAGCGTAACATTGTTTATTAGCGTGTATTTCGCATGTGCTTACTACACAAATGTCAAAACAGAACGGACATTAGGGGCCAATCGCAAAATTTATAGCATTTTCTGATAGGAGGATTACTTTTGCGCCACCTGTTATATATAATTCCTTTGCTCTAAAGTACCTACTATGTACAGTTTAATTTGATGTCACAGCTTTAAAACAAATTTTTTCCTTGAATTTCTACTGCCGTACAAAACACAGCTGCTGTCAGAACTGTAAAAAAAATTCAAAAAGTATCAGCGCTTGTTCTTTTGCGTCGTTTTTGCACAGAACTTTTTGGTCTACTGTAAAAACGACATTAGAAACTGTGTCCAGTAGTGTTTCATCTATTTCAAATGGGCTTGTAAGCACCCAATTGGTGCAGATTTTTAAATCAGCCACTTCATAACTTTTCTTGTTAAAGACCATATGCACCGCCACCAAAAGGATCTTCTTCTACCGCTTAGCTTGCAGCGTGTTGGCAAGAATCGAGCCTGCTCTCTCCAGACTTTTTGGTTAGTACGCTACCCATTAATCTACTGGACCACTCCCGAATGACTAGTTTTTATTATACTATTGAATCAATGAAATTATTTCATGAAATGATTGAGCATTTTATTGAATTAACGAAAAATTTCATTGGATTAATGTTCAAAGTCCTTTTAAGGATATTTAAAGCCCTTTTCAAATTAAATATTAGAAAAACTTTAGACTCCTTGGAGAGGCGATATGAAAGGCATATATATGTCATGTCAATTCTAAAGCCTTCATTAGAGATCATTATGGGTCTGTTTATGTACATTCCAGTATTTAGGAGCTTTTTTCTAGTCAAATGGTGTCTATTAACCCATTAGAGGTCAAACATAAACCGTTTGTAATTTTTTGCATTCAAGTTGACTTATTAATGAAAATTAGTTTCAGAAAACAAAAATTTAGGCAAAAATTTAAAAAAAAACTGGTTTTTCGAGGAGTGATGACAGTCCCCCAATTGGGTCCACTGACACAATAGCTTTTTGTGTTAACTAGTTAACGCATCTTAAACGGCTGTACTCAATTGAGTACAGTGACTTTTAATGGGCTAAGAGACTAACAAGATAAATAACACTTGGGGAAAGAGACTCCTAAAATACTAGTAAAACTAAATTAAACTAGAATTGTTGTCGTAGTGGAACTTTCGACAGCGTTCGTCTCTTTAGGCCTTAGATTTATCAAATAATTTTATTTATAAAACAAAAAACTTTGCTTTGGGAAATAATTTGAGGCTTAAGATCGACCGCTTGTACCTTTCGTAAAATCCAAACCTCTATTTGAATTTAAGTTGGGTTTATGAAATACAGAACTGAAAATATTCTTTTATTTATTTACCATTTTAGTTGGCACCTCTGATAGTGCTAGCAAAAACATCAGTTTTTTAACAATTAAAATTCTATTTGTAAATGGATTTCTTTAAAAAAGAAAGGATGCCGATTCCCCTAATAAAGGAATGGGCCAGGCGGGTAAAAAAATAAGACCCATTTCAAATATTTTAAAAAGAAAATGTTTTGAACCCCGACGAAGGACCAAAAATAAGTGTCTCGTAATTTGTTATGTAATAAGTTTTGTACAAAGCAACGCATCAGATACACTTATTTCTGTACAAATTGACTTAACACATACTGAATTTATTAAATTTTGCAGTGTGAACGCGAAAGCAGCAATTAGCGGATTTAATGTTAAATTCAGAACTTGACTGTTGTATAACTGCATTGTATTAGTTATATTTTATATATTTCTCTTAATATCACTCTCTTATATTGTATATGAGGAGCATTAAGAAGTGTTGTGTATTCATTTAATGATTCTTGTTTCTAAATACTACATGGTGTCAGGTGTGTGTGCTTTATAAAATAAAAATAATTTTATTCATAGATTAATCTCTTGGGTGCTACTACTTTTCTTCCTCTTTGAGTAACGTATTTAGTTCGATTATTAGTTTCTGCGTTATTTAAAAATTTTGAAGGAAGTATTAGATAAAGCAAAACAAGTTGGGTTAAAGTTTAATAAAGAAAAGTCAAAGCTTTGCAAAAATGAAATCAAGTTCATAGGGCATATATTTGGCGCGAATGGAGTCACTGCTGACCCAGGGAAAATTAGATTTATTATTGACATGCCAACACCTAAATACGTTTCTGATTTACAACGATTTCTTGGTATGGTAAATTATTTAGATGCTAAAAGTAAACATTTACGTGATTTGCTAAACCTTAATGTTGATTGGCAATGGAATGAGATTCATAGTCAAGAATTCGAAGGTTTAAAAACTGAACTTACCAAAGCTCCCGTTTAAACATATTTTGATCCTAATAAGCCGATTACACTCTCAGTAGATGCAGCAAAATTTGCTGTTGGTGCTACAATTTTGCATGGAAATAATCCCATTGCGTACGCTTCTGCCTCACTTACAGAAACTCAGAGAAACTATGCTCAGATTGAAAAAGAGCTTTTTGCTATTTTGTTTGGATGTACTAAGTTTCAGGAATACCTGTTCGGTTTAAAAGTCGCAGTTGAGATCGATCACAAACCACTTGTGACGTTATTTACAAAGCCATTATTTAATATTCCTGCCAGGTTACAAAGATTCATGTTACGCCTTCAATGCTATGACCTAAATGTTCAATATAAGCCAGGAAAATACCTTTACATTGCCGACACATTGTCTCGAGCTCCACTCAGGGAGAACATTTTAAGGGAAATCGATAAGGATTTGTCTCTACATTGTGATTTATTAATGAAGGGATTAAATGTATCTGACTATCTTCTCAATGATATCAGAGAAAACTTAATAAATGACGAAGTGCTTCAGAAAGTGCTTTCATATGTAAAACATGGATGGCCTCCTAATAAAAAATTAGTCGATAAGCTATATTGTTTCCAATTGCGATATTTGTGCCAAATATAGAAATTCCAATGGTAAACAAGAACTACTCCCTCATGATTTCGTAGATGTGCCATGGTATAAAGTAGCATCCGATATTTTTGAATTTAAAAAGAAACAATACCTTTTAGTTGTCGATTACTACTCAAAATATATCAGTGTGAAAACGCTATAAGATAAATTTGTGCATACACCCGGTTATTAATGTGAAATTGTGTGCTAAAAAAAAAAAAAAAACGTTAACAACAATTTATTCAAGCAACTCGAAATCAATTGACGAACTAGTGAAAGAAACATGTTTGCATCAATATCTTTTTTTTTTTTTCTATTTTTCGTTATCGCACGCTCTACATCAATGTTAATTATGAAAAACATGTTGTCATCAATTTGTTGTTTGCTGTTTTCTTTCACAACAAATGAAATTAAAATAAAATTAATTTGCTTTTTGGATTTTTTTTTTGTTATTATTATTTATTGACTCTCTCCCTCTCTATCAGACACGCACTAGTTTTATATGTTTACTCTTGGTTGAAAGTAGGAAGGGTACACACTTATAAGTTTGTTATTCCGTGTGCAATTACTACACTGTACATGTGTCACCCTATGGAGTACAAGAACTCTCGAACATCATAGATAGCGGAGTCCAACATTCTGAAGTCCCTAGAAGATCTACAGAAAAGTTTAGTATGCCAATTTGTTGAAAGTTCCTGTCTTTAGGTTGCTATTTAAATTCAGCTGAGCTAGGAGCTCTGAACTGCAACTACCTCTAGTTAGTTTTTTTGCGTATTTTGCCTAAAAAACATAAGGAAGAATAGAACTTGGTATGCAGTTTTGTCTGAAATAATAGTCGTATAGTCTGTGCCAAAAATCAAAACAATGGGTAAATAAATCGCCGAGCAAAATCGGAAATACAACCGAAATTGTAGATTGCCACTAATTTCTCTTTTATTTTTTATGCTGTACAATGTTTTATATATACGTGTGTATGAGTGTAAGTGACTTTTGTCACTTTTGCCGTTAATTTCAAATTTTCTGTTTGATATTAAATATTTATTTTAATTTACCACAATTCTGGAATTAAGCACAAATAAAGATTCATTTTTTGTTAAACTTTTCAATTCCAAATAAAATTATTTAATTAAAAATTTTTGGTTTACAAAATGTTTACAATTATTTTAAATTAAATTATATATTTTTTGCATTCCTATTGAATATCTTTCTTAGAATTTCTATTTTTCTTTGTATTAATTTAAAAATTCAGTGCCTTCAAAGGTTCTATTGCTTTTAAAAATAAGAATCTCGGAAAGGATTTTTTCTTAGATTTCGTTAATTTTAGTTTCTCGAATTGCAATTAATTATTTATTTTAGGATTAATGAAAAAATTGGTATTCAAAGAAAATTGTTTTTATCAATATTTGTCAGTTCTTTTGTATATAATTTTTCTTTTTCAATATTGAAGAAGAATGTGTAAAGTGAAAAATACAGTGAAGGGTATACGAGTATAAGGGGCACACAGCCGAATTTGACTTGTTTTTTTTATTAGCTGTGCCAGAAAGCATGTCTTCTTTGTTTGTTTTTCACTTGAAATTCGGGTAATAAATTATTGTTTATCTATGCCCCACTATTTTCCTGGTTTTATTATCATTAAAAGTAGGCCGAACCTTTTTTCTTTTTAATAAATTATGGAATTTTGCAAAATACTCGTAGTTTAAAATTTGTCAAGTATCTAGTCTATAAAAATATCTTAGATAAGAATGAAAAATTCCACAAAAACAAAACAGACAAAAAACAACAAAAAAGTGATATTCAAGTTTGGAATTTGAAAAATTTAAGTGGGTGGGTCCTCTTCATTAATAAACGAAATATTTGTAAATAATACAACAATAACAACAGAAATCTTTTTAAACAAAGTGCGTCATTAACTTAATTAAAAACGAAAAAAAAAAGTTTTTCTAAAGGTTAGAGATTTGCTAATGAGCTATACAAAGTGGGCTTAATTTGGTTCATAATGTAAATGCTTTTTTTCTTATTCAGTCTAAAATTTTCTTGATATTAAGTTGGAAGATTTGCTGACGAGCCGTAGTAATGGCCACTTTACTGAAAGCGATAAAAATAATTGTTTTCTTAAATTAAGTTTGTTGAGCAAGTACGTACCATATTCGGTAATGGGCTTTCGTATTTATTAAAAACTACACAAAGTTTTCTGATGATCCAACAAGTTAGCTTGGTGTCGCAAAGCTTTCATTTGTTTTATCACTATCAAATTTGCTTTATCTTAAATTAAAAGATTTCCTGATGAGCAAAATATATTAAATATATAAACAACTAAAACGCTTCTAAGAATTTCAGGGTCACTTGAATTCCGAATACTACTTAAGGTTTCTTGATGATCTGTATTGCAAAAAAAAAAAATTAATTGTTTCAAAAGTAAATATATCAATTTTCTGTGTAATCTCATTTAAAGGTTTCCTGATGAGCTGTAGACATAAATAATAAAATAAAAAAAACCATTCCAGTAACCAGTGCAAAGTTTTTATGAATTAAAAATTAAAGGGGTCCTTGATGGAGTGTAGCAACATACGAGTACATTGATGTTTCTGTGCTAAAAACGGCTTAAGTAAAAATTTATTTTTGTAGCGATCAACTCAATAACTTTATTATTGCGGTTCCAGGCTACTGGAGCAATATATTCCACAATTCACAAGATTACAATGAAAACAATATGAATTAATTTTATAAGAAAAAACTTTTGGAAAACTTTTGGGGCTTCTAAAGTTTTACCTTCTTATGCAAAAAAATTAACGTAGACTTTAAAGCCAACGTTATCGAAATTATTCATATAATTTTTTCATAAATTTTACTTTAAAGTTCACGTCAAAGTTTTTTGGTTTAGACGGGTAGTCTTTTTAAAATTATTTAATTTCCATATTGCCACAGATTTGTTGAAAATGTTTTAGTTTTTTAATAAAAATTTATTTAATTTTTGGCAGCCTCAGGAACTACTGGGGTTGTTGCTTTAAATATGTAAGGAAGGCATGTATCTGTCTGTATTTTTGTGAGTGTATTAGGGTTAGTAAATGTGTAGCAATAATATGTATGTAAGAGCCTAAAGAATTAACAAATTCCTTTAAATGGAATGTTGTTTTGCCTTAAAATTTTATTTATATTAAAATGCATAAAAACAGTTAAAAATAGAAGAATATAACGTATTTTTGAATGACCATTGCAGTACGAGTATGTTTAATTTACTTTTCCAATTAAAACGAGTTTGTTTTTTTGACTGATTCGTAAGCGTATAATGCTGATAGTCTTCCGAAACGTGAATGGGCAACATACAATAGGCCATGGGAGGAGCATTGCTTTTCAAGGTAAATCCCGCAAAAATTTGTTAATTACCATTGCGAAAGCAAGTCGTGCCGGAAACTACAAGCGTTTGAAATGGAATGGCATATTAGTCGGAATCATTGTTGTTACGAAAACGTGGTTGGTCTATATTTCGCAACATTAAAACTACTAATCCGACTTTCTGCTGTAGATTTGTAGTTCTAGCGAGTTTGAAAAGTCGGGTGGGAAGTAACGGAGGCTACCAATCGCGATCAATTTCATTTTGAATCTGAAAATTCTATATATATTTTTTTCGGTTATGGCAACCTTTTTCATTTCTCTACAGTGCCCTTACACATGAAAGTACTGTCGCTGAAAATGTAGAAAAAAGCATTTAAATGTCTTGAAAGTTTCACGAAATTAAAAGTTCATTTTAAAAATGTTGTCGTTCGTGCAAAAATTGTTCCACTTCAATTCGATAATTTTATTTGCTTTATAATTTAGAGTTACCAAGTTAATCAATTGCGGATATTTGCATGGAAAAAGCTGGTATTAACAATTTTTATTACTTTTTTGATTATATTTGTAAATTCACCCGGTATATTTGGTCTTTCATATGCATTTGAAGAAGAGAAATTACAAATAATTTTTATTTTGCGGAAAAAAATTTAATTTTCTACCACATCCAGACATTTTTTTCAACTTTCTTTTAGTGGGTAACACTGTTTATCTCTTTGACGTTTAACTTTCTGCAAGTGTCAAAAATTTACTTGCTAGAGAATTTCGTTGCCAGTTCGAAAATTGTTAGTGAAAAAATGTGAGTGTATTGAGTTCTTCTCACGTAGGTTACGTAGCGTTTCCACATGCAAGTTCAAGTTTCAAAACTCAATACAGTCACACTTTTCTAACTTGTAGCTTGAAAGTAAATTTTAGACTCTTGCAGCAAGTAAAATGATAAAATTTTTTTTTAAGATTAGAAATTAATTCTGATATAAAATTTTTTAACGAGCACGGGAGACAATGAACATTTTCTCTCATCGAATCTGCGACCCTCAGATTGATAAGTTAGAGCATTACCTACCAATCTGCAGGGCACATAGTTTTAAATGAATTTATTAGGCTTCGGTAAATATGAAAAAGTTGCGTCACTAAAGGTACTGACTGACTATCCTACACGATCGTACGATTATGTCAAAATAATGTGTGACAGAATTCCATCCTACTTGAAAAAATCGTTTTAAAATGGCGAACTTTATGCCACACTATTATACAAAAAAAGATGCAAAAACATATGTTTATTCATCTTAATACTTTTAAAAGTATTCATTTTCTTCTTTGCCGCAGAATATCTTTTTTACGAATATGTACAATGAAAAATAACTTAAATGTTTGTATAAATAAAACACAAGTTTGGTATTGTTGCTATTTTTCTGCCTTTAACATAGAAAATGCAACTCTGATCGCACAGATAAAATTTATTTTATGAAAATTTTCATAACATTAAAATATCGGACAGACCTGTCAAAAAGTGTGCTTGTTCAATACTTTTTTAGCACACATGCGTTTTTAGACAGATCGTACGACTAAGTAGGATAGTGAGTCAGTGCCTTAACTGATATTGAGCATATTTACGAAAGAAACACAACGACATAGCACCACATTTAAATCTCTGTTTTATATTTATGACTTAAAAAATTAATAAAAACAAAATTTTTAATTGGTGTTTGTATATTTTTATTTTTTACACCAATGGCGCAGCCACGTGTTCATTTGGCTTTCGCAAGACTTTCGAATATTTTTTCTGATTTTTCGTAGTTAATATTTACTCATACTCAACTTGCAAGCAATTACTTGCATTTTGCACCTATTTGCAAGCACTGTCATAAGTACCCCCTATTATAAACCCGACAAACATGAAGTCATGATTTCATTGGAACTCTGCAAACCGAGATAAGTCGTCATATCCGAAATCACCTGCTGTTCCAAATTAGACAGCTGATTTAAGACCCAAATTTTGTCAAATCTATGAAGAGAAACCCTTGGAATATTTCGTTTCAGTGATTCCAAATTTTTTTGGAAATCAAATCAGGGAACTATTTGCAATCGTCGTTTTGTTTAATTTCAAATACCTGGGCAGTAACATGAGCATCAAACTGCACTATTTACAATCTCATTTGCAAAAGTTTTCCTGAAAACTTTGGAGGTTTAAGTGAAGATTTCACCAAAGGTAAAGGGTGTTTTTTATAGACGTATAGAACTTTAAGTTGGCATTACTGTTCAAGATGGCGACCGATTTAACAGCTGTCAAGTGATTTATTCTCAGTTTGGTTTGGCAATTCATCATGAATAGACTCACGCCTGAACAACGCTTGCACATATTTTACCCCTTATTTGCTCGAATTTTAAAAAAGTGCCAATATATATTGGATACCTTTTTAAGCAGAAAAGAATACAATTTAATTCTTGTTGCTGCGATTGTTACTTTGAAAGATAAATGGAGTTAAAAAATGTATCAACAAATGTACAAATATCGATAAAGTACCAAATACCTGGTAAAATATTTTGTAGTTAGAATTATGATTCTATCTATAGTAGTCCCGAATATATAAGAAGATCATTTTACCCATTTTTACTCTTTTTTACCCCCTTATTTTTCCAATTTCTAAAAATGTACAACGTGTACAGTGAAATATGTACAGTGATATCCCAAAATTAGTACTATAGCATTTGGTTTATTTAAATTGCCAAGGTTTCCTGATGAGCTGCAAAAATGAGGGCATTTTTGTCTATCACTGTTATTTCCTTTTAGGTTGCATGTGTGTACTCGTATGTTTGTGTATTCATCAAAAAATGTTTATTAAACACGTTGCATTTGTATTTGCATTTTGTGCTACAACAAGGACATTTATCAACTGATTTATGTTCAGATAAACACCAACAGCAACTAAGAAAAGAAAATGTAAACAAATAGTTTAATTCGAACATGTTGTGGAACAGGAGGTACATGAGGCAGGCAGGTACTGGCGTTTGTACGTTAGTTTGCTGACAAGCAGACTGTCTGGCTGCCTCTTTGATTGGAAATTTAAATTTAAGTTTAAACAAGAAAACAAAAGTTTTGTTTTTTATTTTGGGCTTGTGTTTAATAAGTTGTTGTTTGCTGTAAAAGTCTTGTGCCAATTAATAAAATCTGAATTTATTTTAAACATTTAGCTGCAGTCAGTCATGACTAAGTGAGTGTTAAGTAAAACTATAAAACTGTCTTGCCTTAGTGCTCGTTGTTATCGTGTAATATTTTTTATTGTTTTCTTTTCGTACTTTACATGTTTGTAATTATTTTCTTATCTAACGATTTACCACTATCGGTTTCGTATTTCGTTTTCATTTCCATCACTCCCATTTACAACGTGCCACTCACTACAAGAATAACAAACATTTGCTTGTACGTTATTAATGATTATTTCCAAACTAAAATTAACCTCGTTTTTGGTTTTTTCTTTTTTCTAATTTGTTTTCTGTTTAACAAACCAACAACTTTGTTACAACAATGAACCAACAACAGACATACATTACAAGTTTAGTAATTATTGACAAAATTCAATGTAATAAATAATTAAGTAAACAGAGCGCAGAAGAGAAGAGAAGGGGAGAGCGAAAGGGACAGAAAACTAATTCAAACAAAATATTGGAATAAGTATAAAAGTTTTCTTAAAATTTGAAGAGGGAGAAGGTATGCTAGATGAGGAGAGGAGCAGAGAGGGCAGAGGGCGTTGCTGGTGGCAGAACAATTTAATAATAAAAACAGCTGAAGTCATGTGACTTCATTTAATGGATTTTCCTAATAATTTTTGGAATTAGTAAATTGAGGGAGAAAACAAATTCTTAGCAGTGGTGGAGGTGGCCTAATTTTCTTTTTGTGTGCTCTGCTTTTTAAGGAGTCGAATGGTCAGGCTACCTCGCTCTATTGTCTTTAGACTTGTCATCGGCTGGAGCCATGAAGTCTTTGGCAACTTGGATGAAACTTGAAACCAGTTGTCCGATTACCGTACACTGAGCCAAAATCTTTGCACGCGATATAAGCAACTTTGTTCGATATTTTCAAAATTTTCCACACAAAATTAAATGAAAAGCGATCGATTTGGATATGGATATGAGCCTGTACAACATTTCAACTTGGGTTACTATGTCATGCAAGCGCAACTGGGTAATTTTAAAAAAAATTTTTAATCATGATAATGCTGATGAAAGCTAAAATCAGTGATGTCAAGTTGCAACTTCACATTCTGCACAAGAAGACCAGCAAGGTTTTTTAAATATAATCGGAGTATCATGAGCTGGTTAACTGCTTTGGTAAAGGGACGCGGTAATTACAATTATCATCTGAAGGGGGTTCGGGTTGTGGATATTCTTGAGACAGCAATAAAATGCGTCTGGAACAGACTACATATTATGCAGGAATGTCCACACAGAGGGAAAAGAGGCGTTATAAAATTGTGAGGGGATGGTCTTGATATCAACAACGAAGCGCTTAAAAATTTTTAAGAATATGCGCGGTCAACTTTAGAAACATTCATACAGCCAGAGAAACAATTCAATTGCTGCATCAGTCATTTATTTAAAATTTAAATCTTGCGTTCTTGTTCGTACACCCTTTAGTTTTAAAAAAATATTTTCTTATCGAAAATTTCTTCTAAAATTAAAAAGAGTCAAATTCACTACGAAGTCAGTTACTTTGTTAAAAAAATTTCACCTCCGTAGTTAAAGGATAATAGTCTTTATAATGAGTTTTGTAAACAATTACTTTCTGAAATGTCATCGTCGACTAAAATAGGAAATAAAAAAATTTATATTATTATCATCATGGGCTACGATCGCACCGTGACCTTAGAGATCTATTGTGCTGCCCAAAAAACAAAAATTTATATGTCTCATCCAATATTAAACATGTTTCCATACTTTCCAGATGCATAGCAGATGCACAGGATGCAAAAACCAAATAGCTAAACGTAATAAAAGGTAACAATAGTTTACTCACAAGAAAGTCTAGTTTTGCGGTTGATCACCCTAAATCAATCAAGAGGTAGATATTATTCAGCTGGATTGACTACCTTTTATAACAGTGGAAGGAATAACCGATGTTGATATAAAAGGTTTTTTTTTAATATTTTAAAAAAGATTTATTTCAGTTTAATTCGTTTATTGAGTGTTTGGGCGCTTGTTTCAAAAATTTTCACAAAATTTTCTTTAAAACATCCATTAAAATTAAATTTGATCTTAAGTCAGCAGATACTATATTCCTTCAAAATGTCGTAAATGCCAATTAAGAAGAATTACTTAATGGCTATAATTGTTTTCGTTGTTAAAAAATTTTTTTAAGCCTCTGATATTTTATTATATCATTTTACACATGTCGAAAAAATTTTTAATCTTTCAGTGTGCGAGAAATAAATGTTGAAACTTTATTTTTATTAAATAAATTATGTATGAAACTTGTGTTTTGTAATTTATTTGTTATTAAAATCGAGAAGGGTGCGTTGTCGAAATGAGCACAAACGTTCTAAACTCACTTTTAACGCCGGATGGTCACGATTTGGGTGTTTTTCGACCGGTTTTTCCTGTGCAGAGCTTGAACTAGACTCAAGATTAGAAATTGACTGTGCTATGGTATGGGGAACCTGAGCCTGAGGCAAATACAAAAGACTGCCTAATCTTTAATCTGCAGTGCAAATCACACATATCTAGAGAAAAAGTAAGTAGTAGAGCATGACCAGTACCTTGGAATTACTCGGAAGCTGCGCCAAAGGTTGTGACTTAGTAGTTAACCCAAGCAAAACAATTTGTTTACCACAAAAACTAAGATACAGAGCCTTAATCTTACCCGGCTGGAGATATCATTGTCTGATAGTAATTCCGGATTCCAAACTATCCTGGAGAGCTAATGTACAGAATAGCGTTAGAAAGGCTTACTATACCTGTCGCAGAATGTTTGGCTAAAGCGGAGTTTTAGGCCCTAGACTATTACGTACGGATCTTTGATATACTGGACCGCTTCTGAGAGAAGATACAGAGTTCAAAGATCTGCTTGCATGATAGGCTCTGTAGTCTATTGCAGGGAACCTGACATACGACTTTCATTTCGACTGCCCGACAAGGTAAGTGTCTCTGAAATAGAGATACTGGCCATCAGGAAGACAAGTACAAGTACAAGTGCACATTTAATGAACGAACTATCTGAGATACTGGGAATAGCGCTAGGAGACCTTCTGATATATCTTAATGTAACAGGGTAGATCTAGGCCACTTTAATAATACGAGTACGTAGTCTTGGCGAGTAGGAGGTTCAAAATGGATTCTTGCTTTACTGTTTTTGAATACATTTGAAATGTTATTCGTCGCTTTAGCTTTCTTAAGCTAAACCATGGTTTTATTCGTATAATTTTTTCTAAATTTAAATTAAAGTTCACCTTAACAAGAAAACATTTTTAAGATGCTCTAGCAAGTGAATTAGCCTAACTTTGCTTTTATGTAATAAATTCAATGTTAAAAAAAATTAAATAAATGAAATGAAAAAATAAATGCCCACTAATTGTTTATTTAATAAAGACCCTCAAGAAAAACAGCTTGATGTAGGAAATGTTTAAAATTTAACTTAAGTTTGTTACCATTGAGCTTGATACACTTATTCACACACACACGCAAAGGCAGCGTGACAAACGTACTTGAATCTAGCACTTGTTTTAAAAACTCGTTAAGAAATGTGCAATTATTTTTTATTGTTCAAAAAGGCTACGAGTTGCTCTTAAGAGTTTTGTTATTTAAATGCATTTTTCTTTGTTGCTTAGAGAAGCCCATAACGCTGTGCAATTGATTATGCTACAAGTGGGCAAAAAACGTACAAGTTTTGAATGTCTAAATGGGGTTTAAAGTATGTAACCGTATGAGTCTTCCATATGTTGTACATGAAATGCTTAGAAAACTTGGGGAAAGCACTACGAGGAATATTCTTGTGAAACATTTTCATTCTCTAACTATTCAATTAATGGCAATTTCTTGACTCCTAATTAAAAAAGAATAATGAAGAGATGTAGGTTGAAGAGTTAAAATTTTGAAATTTTTTACAAAAATGTGTGATGATAATTAAGCTTTACTAGCAGAACTGAGTCAAAATATAAGCTGTGTCCCATTCACAGATGGAACAAAAATATACATTTAACGTATCTGAAATGGAGGCTTCCATGGTTACCTACGCTGATTCATAATTAGAATCTGTTTTATTTTTATTTTGTTTATTGTAAAATTAACAAAAGGGTTAGGCAGGGTGCCTCTGGGAAAATGGAATGAGGAGCGAGAACAAGTCACTGCGGCCAAAATAGATCTATTGTCACACTACACTCAATTTACAAATTCTCCCTGAGTCTAGTATTCAAAGACTTTTTAGGGTGATTTGTCAGCCATGTCCAATGGTTGGAGGTAATGGCGTTCTAAGTAGCGAAAATAGTCTACTTAACCACAATATCTATTTTGCTGTCTCTTTATATTCGTTACATAGCCTGCAGATTCTCATATTTGCCAACCTTTTTAATACTCTGAAATGTCTAGTCATAAATCCCGTGACAGTGCAAAATCCTGAATGAATCAGACCAAGTAATTCATTTTTTCTCTTCCGAGATCAGAAGAACGGATAAAAGGAGGAAAATATAGCGATATAGAGACGTCAAAGAGAGGAAGCAGAGAGGTAAAAGTGATAAACACAAGTTAGGATAAGAAGTAGAAGAATGAGAGGAATATAAATGAGAAGAGAAAGAAGTAGAGTCCCTCAGAACCTAAATAGATGACCCATCGATTCCTGTAGCTGACAGCGCAGAAATGGCTCGAAGGTAGCACTAATAGAGATAGAGTTCAAGCTGAGCTGAGGCAGAAACTTTTTCACAGTCACCTTCTCTTCCTCGTCCTGACAACTTTCAATAGTACTGCGATTTGGACATGTCACTGGTTTAAAGTAAAACCGTTATCAATTGAAGAATAACTTAAATTAAAAGCATCAAGTAATGGAAACTTTAGTGTGAGATAAGTGAGATAGACGAAATATGTTTTAGTGGCTGCGAGGTGCAGTAGGCTTTGTTTATGCCCAAACATTGGCAAAATATTTAATCAGACAAGCTTGCTTTTGTCGGCCCGAGTTGTTTGAAATTATTAATTATTACGATTTTCCTACTTACAGTAAATAAGAAAATAAACTTTAAGTGATTCATTTTTCGTTATTTGGTTAAAACTTAACATGTTTTTCACTGTATTAAAGCAGTAAAAATTCTTTAAATATTTCTTCCCTTTTTATTTTTGTTGGTAGCTTTTGTTTAAATTTTATTGCTAATTATTATTGTAAATTGTTGTTTTATTTCGTTTTACACTCTTTCTTTTTAAATAACGAAGTTAAAGGAGAAACTATAAAACAAAACAAAAAGTTAAATTAGAGAGTATCGAATCTTGTGTACCCTTCTTCTCAATTCTTTAATGGGGTTTTATACTGTAATACAATTGTTAGGGTCTTAATAGAATTCTGTCAGCTGTTTCTTGTTCGTATGCAAAAATTCAGCCCTGACACAAAGAGTATAAACGTTTAGAAAATTTTCTAAAAATTGTGCGAGCCATACGACTGTCAAATTTCTGTGAGAATTTTTCGATGTACTGTTTTCATTTGATTTCATTTTTAGACAGGTTGTTTTACTCTATATTACAGTGTAAAACCCCCTTAGCAATTCATTATGAATAGACTCACGCCTGAACAACGCTTGCAAATGGCCACAAAACGAGATTGCCGTTATTCCCGATTTTCATAAGCGAATTTTGTTTAGCGATGAAGCGCACTTCTGGATGAATGGCTACGTCAACAAACAAAACTGCCGCATTTGGAGTGAATCTAATCCTCAAGTGTATGTCGAAACACCGTTACATCCAGAAAAACTGACTGTTTGGTGCGCTTTACGGGCTGGTGGAATCATTGGTCCGTACTTCTTCAAAAACGATTATGGCCAGAACGTTACAGTCAATGGTGATCGGTATAGAGCCATGATTACTAACTTTTTCATTCCTGAATTGAACAACCATGATGTCCAGGAGCTGTGGTTGCAACAAGATGGCGCAACATGTCACACATCTCGTACCACAATCGATTTATTGAAAGACACGTTTGGTGACCGCCTAATTTCACGTTTTGGACCTGTGAATTGGCCTCCAAGATCTTGTGATTTAACACCGCTAGACTACTTTCTGTGGGGCTATGTAAAATCATTGGTCTATGGGGATAAGCCACAAACGCTTGACCATTTGGAAGACAACATTCACCGTCTTATTGCCGATATACGGCCACAAATGTTAGAAAAAGTTATCGAAAATTGGACGTTCAGATTAGACTACATCCGAGCTAGCCGTGGCGGTCATATGCCAGAAATCATATTTAAAATGTAATGCCACAAGATTATTTTTCGGATAAATAAAATTCATGTCAATCGAATAATCCATCGTTATTTTATTGCAAGTTAAAGTTCTATACGTCTATAAAAAACACCCTTTACAAGAAGTATTTCCTTAAACTCTTAATTAATTTCTGGCTTCTTAATTAAATTTAAAAAAAGACTGGCTTTATAAGGCTAATTAGCATTCAAGAAAAAATAAGGAATCATAATAAATAACAAACACACACATACAAAGTGTTACTAAGCCCAAGAAGTACAATAAAAGAGTTTAGAAAATAAACGTTAATAAATTATTAATTCCACTTATGTATGTAAGCAAGACAGAATTAAAATTATTCGTTCTTCTGTACAACACCTTGGCAGCGAGCTAATATACTACAGCTAATAACGGAGAGGCCAAAGCTATGACCACAATTTCAACAAGCCATTCAACCAGAAGTGCGCTTCATCGCTAAACAAAATTCGCTTGTGAAAATCGGGAACAACGGCATTCGTCGAATCTACGCCTTACTTGATGATCGCGAGTCTATTCATGATGAATTGCCAAACCAAACTGAAAATAAATCACTTGACAGCTGTTAATTCGGTCGCCATCTTGAACAGTAATGCCAACTTGAAGTTCTATACGTCTATAAAAAACACCCTTTATTTGTAACCTACCAACCAAATATTCAGATATTACTTTGGATCATTTAAAATTTTTTTTTTAATTTTCATATACCCATGTCCTATTGCTCTGAAAGATTTTGGCAATTTTCGTTTTGCATCATAAAATAAAAACTACGAAATTTCCTGCAAATGGTAAAACACTTTCAGAAAGCGTACTCGTAGTACTTACAAATTTTATTCCAGTTTGGTTTTAGTAATTTCCTGTTGCAAAATCGGGAATGGTACCTCGCCAAAATGGGGAATGATAAAAATCCCTCAGAGGAAGAGTGCTGGGGTATGAGGGAATTTCAAAAAAATTTTTCAAATTATCCAAAGACTTCTCTGAGTACTTGAGCGATAGATTACAAATCCAGACGACCTCTTGTTTAAAACGATATGTGTACCAACCCGGAATATTCTATGGTTCGTTTGCAATCTCTTAGAAAAATCAACGTATTTATGCACATTTGTATCTATGTATGTACTTATATGTCTCCTAAATATATTTATAAATACTCGTATGTCAAAAATGCTGAAAAGATATTTACAAATACTAAAAAACATAAGGAATTGCGTGAAAACATATTTAACTCATCATATTTATCTTCACTCACTTCATGTAATTGAAATACCTACTTTGTTCAGCTTGAAGTCGTATTAACTAAAAAAATTTATTTATTTATTATTGGAGCGAAATATCTATAAAAAAATAAACTTTTATAATACGACCTCAACTTAATAAACTATCCTCTCAATATAAAAGGTCATATAAACTTACAATTAAAAAGTTATAAAAAAAGGATATGACAAACTTTGATAAAAATAATTTTCTTGGAATGTAAATTTTTTATTAATCCTAAATAAATAATTAATTTCAGTTCAAGAAACTAAAATTAACGAGTTCTGAGAAACAATCCTTTCTGAGAACCTCAATTTTTAAATTAATAAAAATAAAATTTCCAAGAAATACATCCAATCGGCATACAAATTATATATAATTTAATTTAATTTTGCAAATGTTTGTAAAAATTGTTTAAGCCAAACATATTAAGGACAAAAATGTGTCTTCATTCGTAAGAAATTAAAAACCAAACACACACACACACATTTTTTTAGGTTTCGTGTTTGTGTGTACAAACATTACGCAAATGACAGCATAAAACAACAAAGCAAAAGCAGAGCAAATATTAATGAAAATGTGAAATATCGGTTATATTTTTCATTTTCTCGGCCATTTGTGGACCGATCGTTCTGAGTTTTGACACAAACATTACAATTTTTGTTTATGTTAAAATTGTATAACACATTATTTTGTCCGCTGTGTATTTTAGACAAAGTACGCAAAAGACGCAACAAAAATGGTCAAAAAATAGATGCAGTCGCCATTTTTGACTCAAAGCTGCGCCATTATTGAACCTATGCAGTTGAGTTTTGGTTCAGATACTATGAATGTGATGTTTAAGAAAAATGCGTACTACTTTTTTTAGTTTAAATAAAATACCCAAAAAAAAAAAACTAAGCAAAAATTGATGAAAATCTAAAATTTTGGTTGTATTTTTGATATTCCTCAACTATTTGTGGATCGATTGCTCCGATTTTTTGCACAGACTTTATGGCTATTATTTCTGTTATGTATATATGGCAACCTTCTATTATTCTAATAAGATCAAATAATCTGTAACTGATACTCATTAACCATAAATAGTTAGTAACTACATATATATGTATAAATGGAACAACCATTCTGTAATTCTTATGGGAAATAAAGCCTAGAGTCATAAGAAACACATTACAATTTCTAATAAAACTGCATATAAAGTTTTTTTTTCCGTTTTGTAGTTTACACAAATAACGCTCCGAAAATGGTCAAAAAAATAGAGGTAGTTGCACTTTAGAGATCTTATGGATTAATTGGGCTGAATTCCAATTGTATCAGGAACTTGCAACAAATTGACTTTTCTGTAGGTCTTCTAGGGACTTCAGAAAGTTGTTTTCAACATACACACGGACAGACGAACATCGCTAAATCGACTCCGCTACTTATAAGGATCCAGAATATATATACTTTATAGGGTGCCCCATGTACAATGTAGAAATTACACACGTAATGTCAAACTTATGTTTAGCCTTTTCACTTTTTTGTGAAGGAATTCAACAAAAATTATTTTATTTCTCATATTTTTTTTACGCTTTTTTTTATTTAGTTCTTAATTTTTTCGTATGTACATACATACATATATACATACCTATCAATATTTTTACCGTACAAATCCATTTTTATTTTATTCAATTTAACAATCGATATTATTTTTAATGAAAAATTATTTTAATCAATATTTGCCATTCCATTGGAAAGTTTCTTTTTAATTTAATGCATGTGCAAAATTAAAAATATTTGACAGCCACATTGAAGGGTATATAAGACTCGGCACTACCGAATTTAACTTGTTTTTCTTTTGTTTTGTCTTACAACCAGGGCCATAGTCAACTAATCTATAAACAGAATGCCGCACGAAATGATTTAAATATTTACCTTGATTGTGATGGAATTGACTTTTTTTTGTAAATAAATTTGTTTAATTACAACTGTCATATTGACAATTGAAATGAAAATCTTTGTCGCTTAAGAAAGAGCGAAATCAACTGAATAAAATATTTGTCGGCAGCTATTAATGTTACATGTACCTTTTGTAATCATACAAACACTTTCGTACCAAACGTTTTGGTTCTTAATTATCTTTTTGGTTAAGATTATGAATATGAATGTACATACATGCACTCAAGAATCATTAAAAAAATAAACAATTAACAGATTAAGTTGAAAGAAAGAGCCGACAAGCCACCATAAACTTTTGATATAAAAGTCACCATAAAAAGAACAAAAAAAATCTTTTTTTTGTTTGTGTTTAATTTAAATAATGGAAAACTATTTAAGAAAAAATATTATTTCATGAGTTACAAATCAATAGTTCAAAAAAAATTATTACAATTGCACTGTAACAACCGTCGTTTGCACAAAACACCCAGCATCTAGCCCGAAATCGAATTCACCATTTGCAGATTTATAGCACAGTGTACTTACGATCCACAAATCTTGGAACCCAAAAAGAGGATGAAGAATTATTTTAAGCTCCACAGAACTTGCGAAATGTTTAACTGTCGAACGAATAGTCGTCATATTACTCTCATTTGGTTAAATTTATGATCAGGGTACTGAAGCAAATCATCATGCACAGATTGACTGCTGAACACGCTACAAATTATCCAAAAATTGTTTTAAAAATCAGCCGTTATTTTTCTTAAATTATGGACGATTACGTGGTTTTTGGGGTGTAGAGGAGAGTATCGTCGATGTTAACGGCAGTGTGGAAGAAGTTTAAAATTTATTGATTCGCAGGCTTTCACTTCATGTCATGTTGACTTACAGATATCATAGATACAACACTGATTTGCATGGACTTCTAAGCAAACACCTTTTTTACAGTGGCGGAATAACGGGCTGTAGAAGACGTACAACCATGTCTTCAAGGATGCCTGTGCAAAGTCATAAGCTTTTCAGCAAAGAATGTGCCGTCATGCGGTATGCGGCCTCTTCTCCTGTAGCTGTTTCCTTTTTGTATGTTTGATTATGCGAAACGCACAAATAAATTTGTACGTGACGTAGGCATGCGACGGTCACCGAGCACATTAGGACAGAAGTTGTTTTAAGCCGCATCAGAAATGAAAGCAAACTCTACGTTAAACTAAATTACCACATAAGTAAAATCGGTGTGGAACAGAACGTTGGCTCTTTTTTCTGGCAATAAGGACGTAAAACCTCGAAACATATTTTATGCAGGAGCTTAGCAATGGAAAGAAACAGAATGAGCTGCTTAGGCAGTGGGACACTGGTGTGCTTAGTGCTATAGCAATTATGAGATTCGTAGTTGGGAACCGGACTGCACAGTAGATCATAAAAGTCGCGGTGCGATTATAGCCCATGATGATAATAGTAAAATTCATTTAGGTTTTGTAAAGTACAAAAGAAGGTTTTTTAGATTGAAATTCAGCAATTAAATAAATTTTAATATGCAAACGCTAATTTCTCCTCTAAAAGTTTTAGCCTTATCTCTCTCCATTTTAGTGTCACATCCCTCTCTCTATCTTTCCTTTTTTCCAAACCATCAAGGAATAGTAACATCTGAATGAAAATCGAGCATAGACCATGGCCGTTTAAGCTTAAAAAAGCCAGCGTGGAAAACGTTATTGACTGATGTTTGCAGATAACCCCAAATAGACACACGATCCCTGTTTTATTATCTAAGATTTCACAAAACGTTCTCTTGGTCTACATATTGAGGCTTTCCCTGCCTTGGGCTCTTCGATAATTGCGGTTGACATACATGGGAGTTATTAAATAGAAGACATTTTAGTCTTTGACTTCAATTAAAGCTTCATTGTCACACACAAAATCAGGTTTTGGTTGTTTGCTTGAGCTAAGCTGCTTTATGTTGCCTTTCTTGCAGAATGTTTAGCTAACTGACTAAACCATTTTACAGAAAGGAAGATTACTATTAAAATAGCTACAGGGTAGGCAAAAAGTTACGCGAGCGTATAAAAATTTTATAACTTTTTGTTTATTATTTTTTATTTTATTTTTCAGATTTTAATTTTTGAACCGTGTTACATCATCAAGATAAATATAACGAGCGAATTTTGCTCTTCCAATGGGCATTCAACTAATACAACCGCACCAGATTTAACTGGCCCTGATTATTTTCTATGGGGTTATCTCAAAGAACGAGAGTATGTTAACAAGCCCCAAGCTAGAGAGCAGCTAAGGCACAACATTGAAGCTGAGATCAGGGTAATACAGCCAAAAACTTTGCGTGCAATTATGAAAAATAATAAAACAAAAAAGTTATTCAATTATTTGGCCCAATCTGTATTTATTCTAAGTGTTTTTCGTTTTTCATTCAATATTTTTGAAGTGAACTAAAAGTTCATAATCCTGATAAAAAGAACACAAATGAAATAAATAATTAAAAATAATTTTTTGAAATGATAAAGAAAGGGATTTACATTTTCCCAATAGATAATTTAGAGAGTGGAGTGGGGGTTCTTATAAAATGCGCTGTTAAAAAAACAATCTGGTATTTTTTGCGCAACATTGTTCAAACAGATAACGTTCATTCACACATTGTCTACATAAGACTTGAAAAATATTTTATGACTGATTGAAAGAATTAAGAATTTCAAGTATTTCACTTACGGCCATTGTCACAATGTATGACTAAAAGTTAACCTGAACTTTAACCACAAGTTATGCTAATTTTTATTTCACAATATACGATTAACTTTTAACCGACTCCACTCAACCAAAAAGTTGTTAAGTCTAACCGAACAAAATTCGCCTATTAAAATACTTTTTTTGGCAAAAGTGCAAATGAATGAACAAAAATGTTGAAGTTGCGGTCCAGAACAAAAAAACAAAACTAATTAAAATGGAAGAATGTATGAATTAAGGCCCCGATTATGGTTCACAACACAAAAATGTTGTGTTGTGTCGTTTACAACAGAACATTAATTGAACATGCGATTATGGTTCACAAGATCTAGTTATTGTGTACGTCACACAGTTGTATATTAATGTTAGTAGATTTTTTCTTAAAAATACAAAGTGCATGCAAAAAAAAAACTTTGAAGTTGAAAGAAATCAACATTTAAAAAAAGAAAAACGAAGTGCACTAAAATAAATATAATATAAATATATTTGTTAAAGTTAAACAAAACAAAAAAACTTGGAAATTAAGGTGTTTCTATTTTTTTTTTTTAAAAATGAAGACACTGAAAACAGACATGGCACGAGTTCGCCAAAAAATTCAAAACAGTTCCAAACCATTTGAACTGCTAAATACAAAATTTTCTGGAATTACATATTTCGCTGGTGAAACAGACTAATTTTTTTAAACCATCAATCCGGTGTTTGTTTGTTTTTTTTTTTGCTGATGGTAGTTATAAGGAAGTAGAGGCAATGATATGATGCAGTTTCTCATGCATTTAAAATAAAATAATAAAAATCTTCAAAAAAATTCGCTGAAAATACATTTCTTACAATTTAATTAAAAATTGTTCTGCATTTTTATTTTTAAACCGACAAAAAAACTAATCGCAACAAGGAGACAACACCTAAAAACCAGTTGTCTATTTTTATATATTTTTACAACACATAAAACAACATGTTGTGAAAGGTAATCGTAGATACACAACTGAAAAGACAACACAACAGATAAGTGTTGTGAGCCGTAATCGCAATTCACAACACACAACCATAATCGGGGGGTAAATTTTGCTCTTTATTTAAATTTTTGCACCAATTTTTTGGACAAAACTGCAGCGGAAAATAATAATTACAACAAATTTTTTTTTGGCCAAGGATGAAAATAGCGAATTTCTTCAGTTACGTTGCTCCCTTCAAGAACTCCAGGCGACTTATGACTTCCTGTACGAACTTGTAAATAACAAGCTCTGGCCCTGTTGTTAACATTTTTTTTGTTACAGCTTTTTTTCCAAAAAAAATTTTATTTTTTCATTACACTATTTTTCGTAAACAAATAGACACAGTATTGCCATGCTATTAGGTAACCCAATGATGGTGAAACCTAAATTGGTAACCGTTAAATGGTGCCTGTTAACCAGACCATCAATTAGTTAATTTTATATTAAAAAGTAAAATAATCGTACATTGTGAAAATGGCCGTTAGAGGATTTATTTCTTTGAATAGCAAAGTGTCATTTAATATGACACGATAAAGAAAATGGAGAAATTAAAGACAACAAAAAAGAAAAGAAAAATAAATAAAGAAGTTGTTTTGTTTTTGTGAAAAAAAAAAATTAAATAAGAGAAGAGCCAGAGGGAATTAATTCGTCAGTAATAGATTTTGGGCACTAATATGCCGCGAACACTCAAATCGTCTAAAAAATTTGTATGACAAGCACTTAAAAATGTATTAAAAATTAAACATTTTCCATAAAATATTTTAGACGATTATTCTTCGTCCGAACACCGTGATAAAGGATTTGCTCCTGTCCTTCTTTAAAATTCCAAAGAAGTCTTCAAGTCAAGTGAATTGATTACAAATTTTCATAGCAAAAAAATGGATAATTTGGTAGCGTTATTGAAGCGCCAATTTGTTCGTGCTCATAAATATCAAAAAGTATGCGCAGTATGACACGTCTTGTGGCAGTTAACTCTTTTGTAAGTTTTAATGGGTTTAAAAAAACATCATTTGGTTTTCACACATATTTCTCTCCTAATTAATTTGTTGGGTGGAGTCAATCATGCCCCAGCTCCTTATTTATTGGATCTAACTTTCTTATTGACTAAACTGAAAGACCATCCTCCCATAGCTGTAGGTTTTCACTATTGAGCCAACTAAAAAGCTGATACGATAAAAAAAACTGAAGCCTGGTATATCAAAACACGGTTAAGGAATAGGTAAAAGCACATGTCTCAAGTGTCTAAAAAGGTGTCTCAGTAAGAGTGCACTTTTTCATTTAATAAAAAAAAACGTATTTTTTTAATGTTGAGATTTTTTAATTGGATTGTAAAGAAGATTTGTTCCGATTAAGTACGGAATAATAAAGGGTATTTTTAATAGACGTATAGCACTTTAAGTTGGCATTACTGTTCAAGATGGCGACCGACTTAACAGCTGTCAAGTGATTTATTATCAGTTTGGTTTGGCAATTCATCATGAATAGACTCACGCCTGAACAACGCTTGCAAATAGTGCAATTTTATTTCGAAAACGAGATTGCCGTTGTTCCCGATTTTCATAAGCGAATTTTGATTAGCGATGAAGCGCACTTCTGGTTGAATGGCTACATCAACAAACAAAACTGCCGCATTTGGAGTGAAGCTAATCCTCAAGTGTATGTCGAAACACCTTTACATCCAGAAAAACTGACTGTTTGGTGCGCTTTATGGGCTGGTGGAATCATTGGTCCGTACTTCTTCAAAAACGATGATGGCCAGAACGTTACAGTCAATGGTGATCGGTATAGAGCCATGATTACTAACTTTTTCATTCCTGAATTGAACAACCATGATGTCCAGGAGCTGTGGTTCACACAGCTCGTGCCACAATCGATTTATTGAAAGACACGTTTGGTGACCGCCTAATTTCACGTTTTAGACCTGTGAATTGGCCTCCAAGATCTTGTGACTTAAAACCGCTAGACTACTTTGTGTGGGGCTATGTAAAGGCATTGGTCTATGCGGATAAGCCACAAACGCTTCACCATTTGGAAGACAACATTCGCCGTGTTATTGCCGATATACGGCCACAAATGTTGGAAAAAGTCATCGAAAATTGGACGTCCAGATTGGACTACATCCAAGCCAGCCTCAGCGGTCATATGCCGGAAATCATATTTAAAATGTAATGCCACAAGATTATTTTTCGGATAAATAAAATTCATGTCAATCGAATAATCCATCGTTATTTTACTGCAAGTTAAAGTTCTATACGTCTATAAAAAACACCCTTTATTTATACATTTTAAATTAATCTTCGTAAATAAAAATTGTGCTGTGTTAACACGAAAACAAAGAATCTGGGTTCACTGGAAAAATAAACTGCGTGGCAATGGAGTCAGTGCCAATTTTTCGCATTTCTAGCTGAAAGGCTTTAGGAATGCACAAAACTGTAGAATTTCAGGCTCAGAAAATCCTCATGCAATCCATGAGAAACAAATTCACTAACAAAGAGCAACTATCTGGTACGGATTTTGGTCAAGGCTTACTTTTTTGAAGATGAGGCCGAAATTGCGGTAACTTGTTCGTTACAAGAACAGGAAAAAAATTCTGCAGCAATAAACTTTCATATTGATTTAAATTTTTTTTTAATTAATTAAATATTTAATTGAATTAATTAAAAATAGTTTTAAGTTCAATCACAACACAAAGTTAATTTTGATTTTAAAATTCATGCAACAAACATGGCAATAAAGACAATTTTAACAAGTCGTTGAACGTTGACAGCACAAAGGGCTCATCCATCAAATTGGATTTATTTTGTTTTGCCATAATGCCTTAGACGAATATAGCGTTGAACAACGCAAGTTATGATATTAACTTAAGTGCCTTTTAAAAAAAGACAACTTTTCTTTTTGGTCATCAAATTACTACTAACTTCATTTTTTTTCCAATTTTATAATGAAACTTATGAGCTAAATACAAAAGTGTTTAAGATACTAATAGACGACATGTTTTTTACAATGTATTTGTCAATATTTATAATGTGAAACAAAAACATGTCGTGTGTGCCCTCAAAAATATTGCTTTTGTAAAAAAACATTGATTAAAACTTCTGACATAATTCGATTTTCTCATGTACAGTCGACGCTTTGTGGAAATATTTGTCGCCGTAGAATAATTTACTGTATCATTAGCCGGTTGAGTAAAATATTTTTCAAGAAAAATATATAGAACTTTTGTATTTAGTTTTGCTTTTTTAATAATATTGAAGCAAATAATAAATTTAAAATTTTTTTGTACAAACATTTTGTAGCTTTAAAAGAAAAAAAAAGAAAAACCAGTTGTTTCGCTACCACTAGAATTAGAATGAGGAGTGGCAACAAATCACCTGGGCACTGAACCCAAAATAAACCTATTGTGACACTACTCTCAAGTTACAAATCCTCCCAGAGTCTAGTATTCATTAAGAATTTAGAAACTTCTTTGGGTGATTTGTCCGCCATGTCCGACAGTTGTAGGTAATGTTGTCCTAAGTATCGAAAACGGGTCCAAATTAGACCATTACATTCTGCTGTCTCTTCATCTTCGTTACACAACGTGCAGAGGTCATTTTGACTGATCTTCATATTCGCCAAGTGTTTCAATACTCTGCAATGACCAGTCAGGAATCCCGTGACAATACGAATTCCTGACCGGGTCAAGCCAGGTAATTCCTTTGTTCTCTTCCGAGATCGGAATGGCATGAATGTTTTTGCTACCCTGATACCTGCTGTTTCCAGCCAATATTATTGCTATTTTCTTTCCAGCCACTCCCTAAAAATGAGCTTAGTAGAGCTCCAAGACAGCCCGCAGAATAGTTCTGGGCCAATGAATCCATTAGCCACCCCTTTTCTTGCGAGTTCGTCTGCTTTCTCATTGCCCGCATATCTACTATGACCTGGCACCCATACCAAGTGAACCCTGTTATTAGATCCTAGTCTCTTTAGATGTTTCAGACAATCCCAGACCAGTTTTTATCTTATCTCAAAGGCACTGAGTGCCAGTAATGCCGCTCTACTGTCCGAGTGAATATAGATGTGACTGTTAGTTTTTTCTCTTTCTAGTTCCTCTCTTAGGCAGAGCCCTATGGCATGTATTTCGGCCTGAAAAACTGAGTTCTCTTGGGCTATACTAACAAATAAGCTTTTTCTGTGGTTTAAATCAAATACCCCTGCTCCAACACCCTCAACCGTTTTCGAGCCATGTGACCTGGCAGCAGATTTGGGTCTTTTCTGTTCCCAATTAACCCTACTTGGGAATGTAACCCTGAAATTACGAGTGAAGTTGTATTTGGTTCGACAGTGATCGCACCTATTCAGCAATTTCTGTAGAATGAGAACTGAGTGCGCGCGAAGAGTCCTCCGCATCTCCCAAGATGAGCTTTGCATTAAACTGCAACGATTCTTTCTTGATGAATAAATGAATTGGAGGAAGGCTTAGCAAGAGCTCAAGGACAACGGTCGGAGTAGACCTCATTGCCCCGATCTCTAAATTCTATAGATCCTTGCCTGCGCTGCGACCTTGCTAACTTTTCTAAACCAGACCGGAGCCGCATAGGCTATCAGCGGTCTAGTAATCGTAGTGTAGAGCCACAGCGATATTCTTGGACTTAGCCCCCAGCTTTTACCAACCAATCTTTTCGCTACCACTACAATAACACCATGAAAAATATTTTCAGGGGGCTATAAGTCATTTTTCAACCGAACCACGTGGATATTTAGTGAAAAAAAGCATAGAAATAACACTACACAATGGAATTTGCTTATTTCTTTCAAGTCCAGCTTATTTTATTTTATCAAAACATAAATTCTTAAAAAAAAATACGCAAATCAATTTCACAAAATTATAATATTTTTGAGTTGATCAGCTGTCCATGTCAGACGTATTTAGACATGTCGTTTAGAAGCAAAATTTGTAAAATTAATAATTTTGACAGACATGAAGAAAATTCAAATACACATGTAAAAAACGTCTCGTGTATGAGGACCTTTAGTAATTCTGAGGTCGTGCGCTTTTTAGCAAGTTAATTCGCATTGAAATAAAAAACCTAAATTATGATTTGAAGGACTTTTGTACTTAATTTTTTGACACTGAAGTTCAAAAATAATTAAATTCACTTTCAATATCATTTTTACTTTTTTGAAAATGCCAAAAAAATTTATTTATATTTTTTACGTTACATGAATAAGAATTAAATTAAATTGATAAAAAAAAAAAAAAAATTATTTTTTTATATATTTTTTTGGATCTGGTGCGGATTAAAAATGAACTTTGTCGATGCGAGGAACAATGTTTAGGATTAAGGTTAAAGCCAAGTAGAAAACGACCTTATTTTTTTAGTTTTTGTTATTTTATTTTGAAATTTAGAATTTTACCTTTTTCCTTGATTTTTTTGTACGTGATTTAGCTCTTTCTAGCTTATTTTTAAGCAATTTAGCTTATTTTGTTCCAGCTCCTGGCAATGCTGATTACTCACAATATGATTTATACTTTTTGCCATATTTTTCGTGTCATGCAAATGTATCGCGTACGTAAGTTCCAAATGTTAAATGTTATATTTGAAAGTGGTATAAGTCCACATATAATTCATTAATTCTTGTTAGATAAATCACTGCTCACTCATTATTTTTTCTAAGTGGACTTATACCACTTTCATATATAACAGTTCAAATAATGAAGCTTGAAAACACAACCGGAATTGTGCGTGAAGGTTTTGCTCGAGTATCAAATCAAATTGTAATGACATTTTAAGGTGATAACTTGCAATAACAAGCGTATTTCAATTAAAAAACAAGATACTTTAATTAAAATTGCGTTACCGACATTTTTATTTGTAGTTTTTTTCATAAAGTCGACTTTAATATTTTTGGAAATTTTTTTGCTTAAATTTTGTGTAAAAAACTTTTTTCTCAACAAAAAAAAAATCCCCTTCAAACCATTAATTAGAAAAACAAAAATCACTGGAATCATTTACAACCTACGAAAAAACTTTTTTTATGAAGCAAAAAAGCCATAAACTAAAATAAAAATCATAAAATTATAAATCAGAAAAGAAATCAAATGTTGGTAATAAAATTAAAATTAAAAGTCCCGAAATTATTTGTTGTGGTTCTTAACAGTAAAATAGCGCGACAAGTTTCAGGAATGTTCTAGATTAAATTTAGGCATTTGGGGAATTGGAAATTCCAAGTTGCTGCATGATGAATCATGAATTAATTTTTTGTTGTGTGTTATTTCCATTCGATATCGTGTGCTTATCTCGCCAAGTGATTTGAGCTTTTTTGATTTGCTTTTTTTCTTCATTTCGTATTTATCATTCAAACTAATTATAAAACAAAACTGATAAAATTAATTTTTATTTATGGGTTGTTGGTTCAAACCAATTCAATTCGATTAATCAAAGAAAAAATTGGTTTGTTTTGAGTGGACAAAAGTAAGTGATTTTAAAAATTTACAGACTGGAGCTCATTCATATCACAAATAAAATTGAGATTGTAAGAATCACCAAAATTGGATTGGAATAACACGAGGGAGGCTTCTTGATAAAACTGTTTCGGTGCCAAAATAATTTTTTTTTTCTTTCTATTGACTGCGACATGATATACTGAATTATTATTATCTCCTCTATGCATACGAGAGGCACGGCCATGCTTCCTCATATAGCAAATTTGATTAATTTTTTATTTCTAAAAAAAAGGCCAAATAACTTAAAAATTACATTTTGCGAAATTTTAAAAAGTCTACGGATGACTGCATTGAACGATGCTCCGTTAATTGTTTAGTACCAGGACATACCTTTTCACTCTACCACCTACCTTAATCTAATAAGCATGTCAGGGTGGGCCAAAAGAAACCAAGGGGTGTAAAAGCTTAATAACTTTTTTGTTTATTAACTTTTTTTTATTTTTTCTTTCAGATTATATAATATACAAAATGGAAATTTTTTTACACTAAGTATGAAAAATGATGTCTCTTAAATGACCACCGTTTTCAGCTTCGCACTGATGTGCTCTTTTTAGACCATTTTCCATAACATCTTTCAAAACTTGTGGCTGTAGCGTTCTAATTTCTGCAACAATGTTTGCCTTGAGTTCAAGGATTGTCTCTGGCTTGTTCACATACAAGAAAATAGTCGGGTGCTGTCAAATCTGGCGATCGCGCTGGCCAAATAATTTCCGAATTTCGAGAAATTATTCTCTATCCAAAAATTTGACTTAAAAGTGCCATTGTGTCTCGGGCAGTATGGGCAGTGGCTCCGTCCTGCTGAATCCACATACCAGGTCTGTTTTCAAGAGCAGGACGTAAAAAATTTTCTATCATAAAACGATACCGCTCTCCATTTACGGTTACAGCACTTCCATCTTCATTCTCGAAGAAGTAGGGCCCAATGACATTTTCAGATGTGATCCCACACCATACTGTACACCTGATGGGGTGCAATTGGCGTTGATGAATGGCTCTTGGATTTTGAGAACCCCAGAACCTACAGTTCTGCTTGTTAACAAAGCCATTCAAATGAAAATGAGCGTTAAAATAATTGATCTCTGGTTTAAATAATAAAATTCTATTGTTCTGGTTCTCTGTTCAGTTGTGAACCTCTCCATTATAAATTCTCCAAGTGTTGTCTATATAATCTGAAAGAAAAAATAAAAAAAAATTAATAATCAAAAAAGTTATTAAACTTTTACACCCCTTGGTTTCTTTTGGCCCACCCTGTAGTTCACCAGAAATTTTGGCGAATTCTGCTCTCACTTTTTGGAATTTTAAAGTATGGCCACAAGTGTTCAACACTGATAAAGTTGGAAGGTTGAGGAAGATACTTCAACTCTGATGGCACGTTATATAGCAACTACTCCCATACCAATAGAAATAAATCCTTGGGGACATACATAATCCCTTTTTCCTCGCTTGGAGCAAATTCCTCCCTTAATATGTCGATATAAAAGACCGTACTCATCATTCCACTTCTATTGTATCAAAGTCCATAAGTACTAGTATTAACCTCACTAACAAAGTATTTCTTTCTTTCAGAAAATATGAGAATGCAATTTGTTTGTTAGCACAATACTAAAGAGCGATACTTTTAAAAGATCTTTGGGAAACAGTCGCTTCATTGCGCCCCCTTGTATACTCATATATTTATATGTCTCGTCATTCTTTTGGAAAGCTTTTTGAAGGGTTCTCTATGTCCTCTAAATAAAGATTTTATAAACGGCCTTTGAATAAAGGTTTTCTAATGGACTTCAAAGCGAAAACCTGTTCCGAGACTTTTAGAAAATGTGTTTTAGAGAAAGCAGGTTTTATTTAATAGCAAAAACTAGCAACGGAAGACTAAAAGGAAATTTTGTAAAATAGCTCTCAAAAATTTTAAAAAGTAAATGAACACTTTACCAGTCAAAACTTGCAAGTTGAAGTAGTATTGTAATATGTGAATAGATATACATGCAACATCTTCTAGCCTTGATGTACCAGATTCTGTCTTACTTAGTTCAACAGCTTTCGACATCTTATTTTGGTGCTGTTGATCTTAAGCTAAACTAAAATTGATTTCTTATTGTTTCGACACTTTTTATAGTCTTAAAAGTTTATATTTACTTAAATTTTACAAAATATTTCTTTTAAAAAACTTGATTCGTAAACATAAACACAAAACAGCTGTTTGAAAAATTCTTGCAAGTAAAAATTTTACCAGTAAGAATTTGCAAGAATTTTTTTTTTCTCAATTTTTTACTCTTTATTGACGCTCTCTCGTTGCAAATTTTTCGAGTTAATGAACACTTTCCAGTAACAATTGTTACAAATTCGTAACAATTTTTAGTTACTGAACAGACCTAATCGGCAATACTTATATTATGAAAATAACAAAATGCTGCAGTGGCAACACTACACAAAACCTTAGCCCTTTAACAGACAACATCTCCTTTTTGGTCCTCTTAATTCAACAAAATGACATATATTTTATGATCTGAGGCAATTATTATTTTCAGTGATGTTATATTGTTCGCATAATGTCTACGAAACTCCTTGGCAATTTATCACTTTACATGTAATATGCTTTTCTGCCCATACTGTCTAATGACCAATCTGGTCCAGATGTTCAGCTTCAAATGTGACGTGCTGAGCGGGTCCTTTTGACTTGAATACTGGGTTCAATTGATTTTATTCGTTTTATGTTAAATTTGAGGTTAATATTTAACAAAGTTTCAGGAATTTGCAAATGAAATTCTGCAAAAGGTAACAACTTCTCTGCGGAGTTCTCTTTATACAGTAGCCATAAATTCGTCAACGAGATCCATACCTAACAACTGCTAATTATATTGACCAACAATGGAGGGAAGTTGTTTTTCAATATACTTTTTTTCAGTTTGGCGTATCTTTTTACAGGACGAAGCAGTTGTAATTTCAATTCTTTATTTTTTTTTGAGCGTCTCTCTTTCAGACGGCAGCTTACAGTTTGGAATTCTGTTTCTTTTTATTGTTGCAATACTGTAAGTTCTTTAACTAAATAAACGAGTAGAGGCAAAGAAGTAAAATTATTGTCAGAATAAAATTTAAAATTGATATTTAAGAATAATTCAGAGATTTACCTTACCGGTTTCTGGCTCAATTTTATAAGCAAATCCCGAAGAATCACACATTATATATATTTTATAAGTTTATTTATGGAGTTTGTTAGGCATATAACGCTTCTGGATTTGATAAAACACATCTCTCAGCGACATATAGATGTTCTTCAAGGGGAACTTTAGCGAAATTTGTATTTTTTTCGTCAACAATTGACCTGTTTTTAAATATTCTGTAATATTTTTTGTGGGTTGGCGTCAGATTTTTGATTCAGGTTTTTATTCCAGTGACTGCATGCATTAGGACTACAACAACGACAACGACATCTTGTGTATATCTGATACATACAAAGTTGTTTTTTTTAGCAATAAATTGCAACATTTCTTTTGGAAAGAAGTTAAAGAAATACTTTATGGGAGCGCTAAGCCTTTTTATGTCTTCGGGAATATAACATAATTTTTCACTATTTAATTTTAAATTGTTCAGAATATTATTAATGTACGGAATATCATTGAGAGGCACATACTAAAGGGCTGCCACTTTACTGGTCCTCCAAAAGTACCTTAAAAAGAATTCAATTTAAAATGTCTACCAGATCTTTTAGACGCTATACTGTTCATTTCTTTTGAATCATTTGTTTTTAAGTGGGTGTGAAATAAAAAGGATTTTTATAGGGTACCGTAATCTTAGATATCATTAAAGTAAAATAGAAAAATCTAGGGTCAGGCAATGCAAGGTTTGCTGGCCTTAAACTCTGGAAACACAAAATTTCTCTTGACTCTCAAGGTATGAAATTTGTGTAGCACGAGAAAGATGCATTTTATTTCTAAGCTATCCCGTAACTAAAAATAAAAGCCTAAAATTATTGTGCGAATACAAAAATTACTTGGCATCAACAATTTTTAACAAAAGATTCATTTTTATTTTATTTATCGTCAGCAATAGCGTCATTAATTTTGCAGCAACATCATTTTTTATCGTCGACAACATCAATTTAATTATAATTTGGTATTCCCTAACATTGGCATGACGATCGACAATTTGAACTCACATGTCTAATAAAAAATTTTTGTTTACAATTTTTGGTACATAAAATTTTTGGTGTCTAAAAGTTTAGTTGAAAATTTTTAACTGAAACGAGAAAGGCAATCAGATGCTGATAACGGCGAGGAAGCAAATCAATGAAAAAATATAATTCTCCAAAAAAGAAAAATGATCAGACAGAAAACTGATATATTATTTCAACTACAGACGTACCAGATGAAAGTAAGTAAAGAAAAAATTTTTTGTAAGAAATTTAATTGCTCATACGAGTACCTTTAAAAAGTTTCATAAGATTCACGGTAATTGTCAAAGCATATAAACAATAGAAAACAATTATAACTTGGGGTTATCACAACCAATTGCATCAGAAATACCATCCGAGTCTAGTTTGTCACGTTGTGCATTATTGATAATTTTTATTTCTTTTTTATTTTGTTTTTTTTTTTTTTTAAATATAAAAAAAGTCTAACTCATTAATAAAAATAACGACAACAAAATAACTAACAATTCATTTTCTTACTTAATACCAAACATATTTCGTCTTTTATTGCTATTTTTTCATATATGGAGAAGGAAGACGAGCTTGCAAGAAAAGGGCGACTATAGATTCATTTGGCCAGAAGAATTTTTCGCTCTATTAAGCTCAGTTTTAGGGAGTGGATGGAAAGAGTATCGCAACAATACTGGTTGAAACCAAAGGGTTTCAAGGTAGTGAAAACATTCTTGTCACTCAGATCTTGGAAGAGAACGAATGAATTACTTGGCCTGATCTGGTCAGGAATTCGTAACTATCACGGAATTCAAGAGTGGACACTGAGAAAATGAGAATCAGTCAAAATCACCTCTGCAGGTTATGTAACAAAGATGAAGAGACAGCAGAACACATATTGTGTCACTGGGGTGTTCTGATTTGGAATCGTTTTTGCTACTTAGAGCACCATTACCTACAACCATCGGACATGCCTTTAAATTCTTAATGAAACTAGACTCGGAGATAGTTTGTAACTTGATTCTTCTAAATGCATTATTTTTCATAATATTCTCATGGCTTATTGAAAATTTTTTCATGTTTCACGGAAGATACTTCGATTTTCAATGGACTACTTTGAATTTTCTCAAATTCTTATCAGAACTTGTGAAACCAACTAGCA
Organism: Thelaira solivaga; assembly: GCA_947397855.1. Lineage (NCBI taxonomy): Eukaryota > Metazoa > Arthropoda > Insecta > Diptera > Tachinidae > Thelaira > Thelaira solivaga. The sequence continues at coordinate 46,646,955 of OX377614.1, forward strand.
AAATGAGAATTGAGTCAATGAGAAAACAAAATCGTTTCAAGCACCCAAAGTTCATATTGGCAATTGAACAAAAGTACTTTCCCCCCGATTATGGTTCACAACCAAAAATGTTGTGTTGTCTCGTGTACAACACAACCACCGAGCAACCAGAGGTGTGAGAGTGCAGATATAGTATACATTTTCCTTCGGTCTTTTTTGCACGAACTCAAAATTTTTATTTTGTTTTGCTCAGGTATTTCTAAAAAGTTTATACTTTACATTTCGTAAACATGAATTTTAAAACATGAAAATTTGTGTTTGTTATCACTTCATAACAAAAAAACGTAGATATAAGTATTTTCGGCATGTGCAGTTTCATTACGGAAATAACTTTTTAATCAATGTTTTTTAAAACAAAAAATATTTCATTTTGCTTATTTTCTCTTATTCGTAATATTAAAACACTATATCTGTCTCTTACATACAAACTCCAAATAAAAAGCTGAGTTTTTCAAAATTCTAACATCAAAAGTTTCATCTCTGGTTGCTTAGTGACACAACATTAATTGAACATACGGTTATGGTTTACAACACCTGCCCTACAAGAATAATGACAGTCAATTGATGGATCATTTGACTAGCAGTGTTGACATAACTATGTGTTACAGCGTAGAACAAAGTTTCTATCAAGGGCATTGTGAAAAATGTGATGGAAACTTTGTGTACGAGTACGTGTGATTTTGTGTCTCACTCTTACTCATGGATCAAATGGATGTCAACATAAAAAAGATGTTTGCACCACACATTTCTGGTAAGATAGTTGTTGTGTACGTCACACAGTTGTATATTAATGTTAGTAGATTTTTTCTTAAAAATAAAAAACGTGCACTGTAAAGTTGAAAGAAATTAACATTAAAAAAAAGTGCAATAAAATAAATCTATTATGTTAAAATTAAATAAATTAAAAAGACATGACACGAGTTCGAAAGAAACTTCAGAACAGTTCCAACTCATCAGAACTGCCAAATACAATGTTAGGAAACGTTTTATGGAATTAATTTTTTTAAATTGTTCCACATAAACAAGAATGGTTTCGCTGGTGAAACAGACTAATTTTTTTAAACCATCAATCCGGTATTTGCTTTTTGTTTTTTGATAATGGTAGTTATAAGGAAGTAGAGGCAATGATATGATGCAGTTTCTCATGCATTTAAAATAAAATAATAAAAATCTTCAAAAAAATTCGCTGAAAATACATTTCTTACAATTTAATTAAAAATTGTTCTGCATTTTTATTTTTAAACCGACAAAAAAACTAATCGCAACAAGGAGACAACACCTAAAAACCAGTTGTCTATTTTTATATGTTTTTACAACACATAAAACAACATGTTGTGAAAGGTAATCGCCGAAAATTTAGATACACAACTGAAAAGACAACACAACAGATAAGTGTTGTAAACCGTGATCGCAATTCACAACACACAACACCAAAATTGTTAAGTGTTGTGAACCATAATCGGGACCTTTATTTTTATTCCTCTCTTTTCTTTGGCATACGAATGATCGTTGTGTACTACTGAAATGTAATGTTTTGCTTGTAATTTACTACAGATTGGAGTAGCTTCCGTGAAATGGCCCATATGGATAAGCTACCGCTCGTAGTATTTATTGTACTAAGTAAAATATAAATACATTTTCCATGAGAATATCATTTAACATAATGCACTTGCCAAACCCAACATAATTGGAATTAATCACTGAAAAAAAAATCATATTTTGTTTGTCTGAACAATTTAATTTACCTCCACTAAATTTTGCAGCGTGAATTAACAAAAAATGTGTTGAGAGATTAAAAAAATACTTCCGTAACCATAAAAATTCTTTATAAAAAAAAAAAAAAAAAAAAGAAAAAGATTGACTACTTATCACACGTTTTATGGTGTGAACGATAATAATGATGATGAGGGCTTTATTAACCACATTCGCACTTTATTATTTTTTCTTTTCTTTTTTCAATTAAACAATTAATTTCTCTTAAAGCATTTTCGAGAGTCACCATAAAATTTAATGAGCTGAATTGCAACATTTCAACTTTTTTTCATTCTTCATATTTATAACGTTTTCTTTTCTACTTCGTTTCGTGTTTTGTTGATAATATTTTGTAATTTTATTATTGATTTATTGTTTATTTTGAATTTCATAAGAATTAAAGGACGGAACGGTGTTGATTTCAAAATAAAATTAAAAAAATATAGAAAACGGCAGTTCGTAAGAAAAATAAATAAAAAAGAATGCAAATAGAGAAACTTTGCTTGATTTCAATGCATGCAAAAAGCATTTTTTAACCAGAATACTGAAGTGCACTTGCAGTTTTTTGTTAAATTATTTTTTATTTCTTCTTTTAACAACAGCAAGTTTAAATGATTCTGTAGACTTAAAATTTATTTCGGCGTCTTTGAATTTTTCTACGTTTGAAACTGAGGCTGGGATTGATCCTAAGGAAACTCGAAAATATTGACATTTACACATTATCGCTCAATGGCTAGTCTGAGCAGTAGTCCCAATATGCTCCCTTGGGGAACACCAGCTTCAATTGGCTAAAGTGTCTGGCTTCTATGCAAAAGCATATCGTTTTACATCGAATTTATTTAGAGATGCTCTCGTTTATCATAAGAAGAGCATTTGAAAAAGTTTCTCCGCTTGCCATTGGACAAGAGCTGCTTAGTAGGTAGCGGTATTTTTTAACGTGTGCCACTAAGCTCTTCCTACGCAACAGAGAATACTGTATACCGGCTCTGCCGTAATAAAGAGCATAGATAACCTATGGCTTAAATAATAGCAAAAAAGAGCTTTTTTAAAACGTTGAAAAAAACGCATTGTGTTGCAGAAGTTTTTTAGTTTATTATATTTTGCTCACGTACTTTTGTAGTGCAAAAGTGTTACAGTCAAGTCTTCTACAACGCGATTGTTCGTCCCGCGTAGTGGAAAATTTCAAATTAATTCATAATCGAATATGCGTTCTATGGAAACCACTTTTTGAGAAATATAAAAACCAGCCAAATCAAATCAACGACCTCCGCGTTATAAGAAACTCAACATTATATTTATGTTATTTAATACAGGGTGTTTTTCGTAGACGTATAGAACTTTAAGTTGGCATTACTGTTCAAGATGGCGACCGATTTAACAGCTGTCAAGTGATTTATTCTCAGTTTGTTTTCGCAATTCACCATAAATAGACTCACGCCTGAACAACGCTTGCAAATAGTGCAATTTTATTTCGAAAATAATGGTTCATAATTTCGATTTTCATAAGCGAATTTTGTTTAGCGATGAAGCGCACTTCTGGTTGAATGGCTACGTCAACAAACAAAACTGCGGCATTTGAAGTGAAGCTAATCCTCAAGTGTATGTCGAAACACCGTTAAATCCAGAAAAACTGACTGTTTGGTGCGCTTTATGGGCTGGTGGAATCATTGGTCCGTACTTGTTCAAAAACGATGATGGCCAGAACGTTACAGTCAACGGTGATCGGTGACGGCGCAACATGTCACACAGCTCCTGCCACAATCGATTTATTGAAAGATACGTTTGTTGACCGCCTAATTTCACGTTTTGGACCTGTGAATTGGCCTCCAAGATCTTGTGATTTAACACCGCTATACTACTTTCTGTGGGGCTATGTAAAGTCATTGGTCTATGCGGATAAGCCACAAACGCTTGACCATTTGGAAGACAACATTCGCCGTGTTATTGCCGATATACGGCCACAAATGTTGGAAAAAGTCAGCGAAAATTGGACGTCCAGATTGGACTACATCTGAGCCAGCCGTGGCGGTCATATGCCAGAAATTATATTTAAAATGTAATGCCACAAGATTATCTTTCGGATAAATAAAATTCATCTCAATCGAATAATCCATCGTTGTTTTATTGCAATTTAAAGTTCTATACGTCTATAAAAAACACCCTTTATATCAGCTACGTAATTTTAGTCTCATAAAAGTGTTTTGCTTTTTGAAAATACCGTTTTTTTAAATAAATTTTTAAGTTTTTTTATTCTTTACAGTGCCTTTACACATGAAAGTACTGTCTGGCATGTTGTGTATACGTACAAGGTGGGCTAAAAGAAGTCATCCGATGTTGCTTGGCTCTCATTTTTTTCTCAATGAAAATGAAATGTGTGCCGTTGCTCCGTCCTGTTAGAACCACATGTCCTCCAGTCCTAATTTGTTCAATTGCGGTAGAAAAAACTCGGTTAACATAACCGTCCACTGTTGTCGTTTGGTGGAAATGAGCTTCGTCGCTCATTATGATTTTGGTCGAAATATCGTCCACTTCGATTATTCCGCGTTCTTGGGAAGTGTATCGCTCCATGGCTTGTTCACTTGTATTCTGCATCTGTCTAGTTCACAAACGTCAAAACAGATTTGATATTGGCCGCCATTTTGTATTGTCGCCGAAAATATCAAAAAACATTCTACTGTCTTGCAAGTTGTATGAATGTTTACACATGAAAGTAAAAGTTAATTTTAAAAATGTTGTCGAAGGGAGAAGCTCTTGCAAAAATTGTGTCACTTCATTTCGACAATTTTTTTTGCTTCATAATTTAGAGTTACCAAGTTAATCAATTGCGGATATTTGCATGGAAAAAGCTGGTATTAACAATTTTTATTACTTTTTTGATTATATTTGTGAATTCAAACGGTATAATTTATCTTTCATATGCATTTGAAGAAAAGAAATCACAAATCATTTTTATTTTGCAGAAAAAAATTTAATATTCAAGTTAATTTTTACCACAATCCATTTAGTGGGTAACACTGTTTATCTCTTTGACGTTTAACTTTCTGCAAGTGTCAAAAATTTACTTACAAGAGAATTTTGTTGCAAGTCCAGCTGCAAGTTCAAAAATTGTGCACTTGCACTTGCATATATAAACGCTAGGTTACTCTTGCAATAGCGCTATAAAGAGGCCGGTTATATTAGAACTAGTCTTATATTTCACGTCGCGTTATATGGGATTCGGGTTATAAAAACACCGCGCTATAAGAGACGTGACTGTATAAAGAAAAATAAGTTTACATAAAATATGAATTTATAAAATAAAAATTTAAAGATTTTTGGTTTAGTCAAAAGTTAATGAAAAATGGGCTTTTCCTTTTGTACATTAAGCGAGTACGGTTATTTCTTAAGTAATCGCTATTCGACTCAACAAAGGTATTCGATGTCTAATGCAGTGGCGATTGCTTTCTTTTCTTTTGGAGTTTTTTTTTTTTTCTTGTATGATATGTACGACCCTGGCTTGATTTACCCCAAATACCAGCTGAAAAGTGTCATTATTGAAGTGTCCATATTGAAAGCCTTTTATGCTATTGCATCTAAAAATGCAATATATTGATTCCAGTCGTCGCTATGCTTATAAATTAAGATTTTTTGTGGAAATATCGAATGTAGTTGTTGTTAAATAAAAAACTAAAATAAAAAGTATGGAACGTCATTGAAGAAGAGATTTCTCAAGCTCCAGATAAAAAGTGGCATGCACGTGATACTGAGGCATCATTTGTTATTGGTCTAGCTGTGGAAGAATCGTAAGTTTTTAGTATTGGAAGCGCTAAGCCGCAAGAGTCTTCTAATATTTTAAACTTATATCGTGAAAAATCCACACTGAATTTGATAAGAGAAACTTGATAGTGAAAACTGCAGCCAAGTAATGATATGGATAAACACAGAATTCACAGAAAGCTTATCAGTTTGCCTACTGAAATTATAAATTCAATAGCAAATTGCACACTAAATATTCTTTAATAAATATTTACGAAAACATTTTAAAACGCAACCGTTTTAAAATTTTTATATTTATTTTCGTCAACAAGAGGTGGATGTGTGAACACAAAAATTATAAACGCGCTTTTGACAGCCATCTAAAAACCCATTCGATATGACTTGTGCACATAATGCGAACACAGCTTTAACAAGTAAACTTGCTTTCAGTGAAAGAAAATTGCTTTCGTTAAAATTGTCGCATTAAATAAATGAAATATCGACTACACGACTACAAGAGACGTTGGCTACAAATGTGACCGTGTAGCCAGTTACTTATATTTTTTTTTTAACGGCAACAGCAATTGTTTAGGAATGTAAATACATAACTGTTGGTTATAGAAAGACATATTTCAGTGGTGCCACGTTCAATTTTTTAATATGTGTGAAAATAAAATTATTTATTCAAGCTCACAAAAGAATATATAAGAATGTAAAAGCAATTCGATTCATTTCTCTACCACCTTTTGATTGTCAAATAAAATTAAATATTTTCAAACGCTCTTTTTTTATTATTAGCCTAAGTTGGCTACAGCTACAAAAATGGCTGTGTAGCCGTGAAAATAATTATTTCAATATAAACGCAATGATTCTATTTTTGACAGGTTGTAGTCGGTAGCCTGCTGTCTCGAATGTGTTTAATGCATAATGAAATTAGTCTAGTGAAACGTGTCATTTTTTGAAAAATTATGAAATTCTCATAATTTTTTCATTTCTTGAAAATGCTATGGTCTTCTCTATATAATTTGCTGCTCGTATCAAGTATTAAACGTTGTGGGTTTGTGATTTAAATCACAAAATGTTCTTTAAAAATTTGTGAATTTTTAATAGATTTTTTTTTTAATTATGTAAAGTTCACAGTCATAAAAATTTAAATAAACGTGACTGTAAAAGTGAAACGTTTTGAATTTTTATTACGCTCTCGATATTAATGGCCTTTGAATCATTGAAAAAGTATTTCAAGTTTATTTCATATGGGAAATACACAACAAAATCAAAGTGAAATAGAAATAATGAAATAAATTGTAAACAATTGATTACGACATGTGTGATACAAAAAAGTTAAATTCGGCAATGCCGAGTTTTATATACCCTTCATTTTATGTTCTTAAATATAAAAAAAAAAAAAAATTAAATTCAAATTAACGGCAAAAATCGAAAAGTGCCCAAAACTTCCATTCTGGCATCCATCCCTCGATGAATCGAAATTTCGTTAAAATTTTTTTTTCTCTGCCATTTGTGAACCAGTTGTTCTAATTTTTTACCCACACATTACGACAGTCGCTTCTGATAGAGCAGCATGCTACGCCTTTTTATAAATTTTTTAGTAAAAAACCACTCTTGCTGAAATTCAATAATGGCTTGACGATAAGAAAAACAGACAGATTTTGGGCACTTCAACACCTACATTGGTAAATCGACTCGGATATCTATAGAATTCATATGTAGCAATGTGCGTCTGTCTGTCTCTCTGTGCAGTCGTTGAAATAAACTTTCGGAAGTCCCTAGGCAACGGCCAGGAAAGCTTAACATATCAATCTGGTAGTTGTTGCTGTCTTCATACTTTCATATTGAAATGCGGCCCAATCGGCGCATAAGTACCGAAGCTATGAGTGGAAAACCGCGAATATCTCAATTTTTGGAAAATTTTTTTAAGGGACACAAAACGTGTATCAGTCAGATCAATCAGTTCACAAATGGCCGAGAAAAAGAAATAATACCACCGAAATTTTATGTTTTTTTTTTAATTTCTGCTGTGCTTTTAATGGAAATTCTTCAGCTGTACCTGTGGGTAATGTGTGTGCAAGCGCACTCGAAAGCAGAACACAAGATTACGCCATCCAGCACTAAAAATTTAAATTTTCTGCGCATTTAGCACAAATGACATCACACAATGTGTTCCTATTGGTTGAAAATTTACAGAGAGAGAGAGAGAGAGAGAGAGAGAGAAATGTGCATTATTTTTCTTAAAGCAGTGAACCATCTACGTCATCTAACGGGAAACCATGCGCATAGCGTAACCTTGTATTTCTATCATACACACTTATGTATGCATGTGTGTCTCTTAAATGCCACATGCCAGGCATTATAAATCTTATAGAAGAAGAGATGCCAGATAAGTTTTTTGAATTTCTTTAACTGAAATCAAACAATTATTTTATCACTGCGTTTGCTTAGAAATTAAATTAAATTTATTTTGCATATTTTTCTCGGAATTTCTTTTTTAATATTTAAGAATTGTCTTTAGTGTGCTCGAAGCAGAAAGACACTAAGAAATGAATTATTTATTTTAGAATTAAAAAAAAAATTTAATTAAAATTATTTTAGTCAATATTTGCCATTTCGTAACAAGAAGTTGCGAATTTAAAAATATGAATATTTAGGTATTCGCTATCTGCTACCGAATTTAAATTGTATTTTTTTGTGTTTTGTTGGTCTGTTGTTGGTCAGGATATGTGGTTTTTCTTAATTAAAAAAAATTTATAAATAAAGTAACAAGATCTTAGAGAAACGTAAAATATCATTTTTTGTTTTTGTCTTTGTGAATTTATTGAATGGGAATTCCAAACTTGGCTTTAATATTTTTTGTTTGCTCATGTCTAGCGAATTGATATCTAAATGTTTCTATCTCTGCCTAACAATTGCTTTGCTTTGCTTGTATTCAAGTTAAAGAAACAAAGTTTTCTAATTAAGTTATTCTCTTTTTCTGTCCTGTCTTTCCCCTCTGGAAATGTTCAACAAACGGGTATTCATGTTTAACAAATCGTAGAAAACTTTTGCGACAATTCTTGTCGTTTTTTTGCTGTCTCGTTTTATGTTTTTATATTGTTAACGTTTTTTTTATTCTTTTTATCTCAATTGTTTATTAAATTGAGTTGTTTGGTATTAAGTTGAGTGTGTGGTGTGGTGTGGCTTAGTTTGGTGTTGTATTGTTGTATTAAAATTGGATTTATGATCACATGCTGGGGCTTCTGCACACACTCATACGTACATGCAATACAACTCTAAATGTACTATCTGCTTTATAGCCGACAATACTATATCGCTTTCAAAAGAATTTTTCCTTTTTTTTTTGTTTTTTGTGGTTTGTATCTGTTTATTCTCTGTTGCTGTCTAGAGCTTACTAATGGGCTAATTGTTTTAACTTAATCTTATCAATTTTATTATTGATAAAAAAAGAAACAAATAAAAATAAAACATAAAGCTGGAAAACAATAAAATACATTAAGTGTCAATATTATATGCATGTTGACTAAGGAAAACTACACATCTTTTCGATTTGTTGTACCACCCTCTAGATTATCAGCGCTCAGCGTTTCAATGACATTCAAGCAATTATGGTGAACGAGTATGGCGTGTACGAATTGTGGCGCTCCAAATAATAACATCCACGTTGGTTTGTTTGCTTTTTGGAGTTCAAGCTTGAAATGGTTGCAGGTTTTATTTGGTTGCCTGCTAAAATTCTTTTGTAGCCATTTCGTTTCATTATTTTTCTTACGTTTTTTTTTGTTTTTGTTAAAAATGAAAAGATAAGCTTTTTGACAAGCCATTTATTAGCTTTACATTTTGTTTTTGTTAAAAAAATCGGATTTTGTTTAGGTTTTATTTTACTTCATTTACCATTAACAAAACTCTTTTTACACAGGGTATTCCAAAAGATAGTTTGTCGTATTTGTTTGGCTTACAAACAAGCAATCACATCGGAGGACCGATATAATATCGCCTGTCTATGGACTGTTTAACTTTAGCTTACAAACCAGTGATTAAAATGAATCTGGAGTAGTTAGTGGGCATGCTGGCATGATTTTTGAGAGTTTTAGTAACTTTTGAATTTCAAAAAGCACCGATATCAAGAAAAAAAAAACAAATAAAAGCGAAACCAGTCAATAATTTTTATGATTTATATTAACCTGTCCTGTCTGTGTGTATGTGTGTGAATGAATGGCCACTTGGCGGGCTAAAAAATAAACATAATCCTAAACAAAAGGAGGTAATGGCAGAGCTCATGAATGGACGCCAAAACTTGGTAAAAAACTTGATGCCAAATTGAGCTCAAGGGAAAGCCGGCTCCAACTGCCTGTGGCATGATCTTGCAAAGCGTCTTAGTTCATGACACACACCATAATCGCATTTATTTTTCTTAAAAATACACTTATCAATGCTTCTGTGGTGCATTCCTATGCTGACCAAAAATAGCAGGCAAAAAAACTCTCATTAAATAAATTTGTCAAAAAAACAAACTGGTGGGGGTATTTATGAACAAAAGTTGTTGACGCTTAATGAGGAGCTCTAAATTGAGGCAGTTAGACTCGAAGCAACTGTTAAAGGCAACAAATCAATTCCGGCATTTGTAATAATTAAAATTTAAATATTCAACATGAGCCTGAAATTTCTAGCGACAGAAGTTTAGATACTGAAATGCTCACCTGTAGTAAAACTGCCATAAAAAAATATTTTAAAAAAATACCAAATATATGCATATATGCTATATGTACTCGTATGTAACTGAAGTACCTATTAATTAACGTAAATATGATACGTACATAAGAATGTACCTTTTTCTTCAAAAAAAACCTAATTAAATTGTTAATGATTAAAAAAATATAATGAATTCAATTATTTGTATTTCAATAATTTCAATTTTTTTGGCAGATTTACAACTATTGTTAATTAAATGAATTCGCCTTGCTGTGAATAAAGAAAATAATTACGTGAAGTTTATAATCGTATGTGGTAATACCATTCAGTTCATACGATTATCGTAGCACGTAATTTATTTTCGTACGATTGCCTATATGTTCACGGATGTAACGATTCGAGCCCAGTGCGATCGGCTACAAATGCGGACAAAAACCAAAAATACAACTGAAATGTTAGTTTTTTATTTAAATGTTTCAGCTTTTGCGATACTCAATTATATCGCAGGAACGTTTGGGATACCTCAAAGGAGGAACGGTAAGCCAAGGAATAGTGTAATGCTTCTTATTTTGCATTTTTGTAAGGGTCGTTGCTGCACTTAGAGTGATAGAAGTGACGCCAAAGACAAAAGTGACAAATCAAGCTGTCTAAATTTTTAGCATTTCTAGCTACTGGTGGCTTACAGGAAATGAATCTGTTTCTTCACTGTAAAACTTAAAAGTGTCTGTTGTCATAAGTGAACTATTAACTATATTTGAAGAACACATAGGGGAAAAACGGATTAAGCAGCAAAAAAGCGTAGAAAAAGAGAATAAAACTAAGGAACTACTTGCCATTAAAACTTGTTTAGCTGGAACATTTTGCTACTTATGCGTGCATTGTTCAAGTCCGTAGTTATTGAAATAAAATAATTTACTATGCGCACGAGTATTTTATTTTTTTTAAATGTCTATTAATGACAGTTGAAATTGTATTAAAAGAACCACAAATTAGGAAAAAAATAGAGAAAAAACCCTCAATCGTTTTACAGAACCTCAAAGCAATTTTATGTACTCATTTGAAGGAAATTGTGTTACTGTTGTCAACCTAAAAAAATGTAAGATTTGACAGGAATCAAGTAGGTGGGTAGAGTGCTAACCTATCAATCTGGGCGGCGCAGGTTCGATTCCTGCTCTTACCCTCGGTGTTTTCTGCAGACAAACAAAAAAGCTTCGCGGATTTGTGTTGTTGAAAAAAAAACAAAAGAGGAAAATGACAATAATAAATTTTAATTGACAAAAAATCAACAAGTAGATAAGAAACATATTTTGTGCATTGATTTGCTGGTATTGTAATTTTTGGTTTGGCGGCAAATCTTCGTACGTGGTTAAAGCTATGCGAGACCTTTCTTTGCCTGGTAAGATAAAAATGGAAAAAGACCATTAGTTGGCTGATAGAAGCACCTAATGGTACATTTTTGAAATTCGTTTTACCATTAAAACCGGATTGAGTGAGCAGAATTGTCTACAACTTGATGCCACTTTAAAAAATTCCATACGAATTCAGTAAATTTTTTTGAGGCTTCAAATTTTCATGCCTATTAATTGACGATGAAAGTTGATTCCTGCTAAAAAATACTTTAGTAATTTAAGTGTTTTTTTTTTAATTTTGTGTTAAGTTTTTAAGAAAAATACTTTTTTTATATCCTGACAAACAAATTCATTTAATACAAAAATGCTTGGTGGTTTGCGCGCAATAATTTGCTTTCGGCTGATAATAGATATAAGTGGACTGGCTTATTCAAAGTAGAAGTAGTAAGCCTGACTGTTGGTGTCACCCTCCATATAAAAAAGCACTAAATCGAAAATTTTACACTTTAAAAATTAAAAGGGTGCTAAAAGCATTAAGTTGACAACGCTGCCAATACAATTATTTGCCAGACAGTAGCAGAAAGACCTAAAAAATCTTTTGCACAGCCAAATATCAGCAATGGAACCTGCGATCCCAGATTGCTAAGTTAATGCATTACCCACTAATTATCTAGAGAAATTGGCTTCTATGAAGGCATGCGTTAATGGACTTTTCGTTATGAGTTACTTTACATGTAAAGTTTATGGTAATAATACAATAGAACTGCCAAGGCAGCTATTAGCTGCCCAGCCATCATAATAAATTGTTCTACTTGATTAAATAAGTGTGGCCAACGCATGGGTTTTTATTAAGACGTAATTATTTTTGAAAATAATAGCTGACAAACAAATAGTCACACTTAAGTCAGTATCTTTTTAAAATCGATTTTAAATTCTTCAAAGGTCATCCCGAATTGTCTATTTAAACAACAGAGTAAATTCATCAAATTCTTTTTTTGAGACACCTTGTGTAACGAACACATGATAATAAACAAGTGTCGTGTCTATCTGTAAGTTTATCCGGCTGGCCACAGTGCATTCTATTCAGTGCATATCCAAGTTATGTAATTTGTTATTGTTATTGCTGTTGTTGTTATTATTTCAGTTCATATTTCCTACATACAAGCGATATATAAAAATAAAAAAAAAACATTTTTAGCCGCCAGTTTCTTACCACAATTTAGTTAATTTCGTTTTATTTTATTTTATTCAAGTTTAAAAATGTATTTTCATTATTAAATATTTCAGTTTATATTTAATGAAGTTTTAAATACTTTAAATGTTTATTTAAAATTGCTGTTGTTGTTGTTGGTCTACTACGAGTATATTTTGTGGAGCGGCTGTGATAAATAAACAATTTTAACTGTTGACATGGAACAGGGTTGGTAGAAAATATTTAACTTAATTACAATAACATGCATTCCTCTCAAAGTTAATTTACCAGAGTGGGTGTAAATCACACTCTATTTTATTAAAATGGCAAGCGGTTAGCGTGTTTTGTTAGCCAAAGAACAGTTACATTTTGCTAAATAACTGTCATCAGAGGGAAAAAGAAATAAAAATAAATTATTTAGTTTCATTTTAAAATAATAAATTAAAAATTTTTCTTTTCAAACGTTAAAAACTTGTGACTTCAAGGATAAAAATAAAATTTGTGGTTTGTTTTCATCACAAGACTTTAATAGATTCAAGCTGTTTAAAAAACAAAACACTCAAGGCAGCTTCGCATTCCCACTGTGATTCCTTTCGGAATAAAATTTTTTATTGATAAAAATATAAATATGCCTTCTGAGTATTAAAAAACTGCTGTGCAGCTTCAATGACTTACGAGCAATTTTCATCTCCATATATAAATAAAAACGAAACGCTAAATGTGTTGCTAAGCGCAAAGCTCTAGAATAGCAAAACCAATTCCGGTATAGCAAAACTGCATCCGGATATTAGGGTCCCTACCGACTACATAGTTCTACAGATAGACTTTAATAGGTCTTTCAAAGTTGTTTTTCCTTCCTGGCGATAGTGGAAAAAGGGAACGTATGTACGTGGGTATGACACCAGTGTATACACTGACGGATTTAAGAAGATCTGCGGTGTGAGCTCTGGAGTGTACTGCAGTGAACTTGATATGAGACTCTCATTCCAACTTCCAGATAGGTCTACTGTCTTCCAGGAGTATCAGGGGAGCTATAGGTATTTTCGTAGATAGCCCAGCAGCTCTCTTGGCAGTTCAATCGTATGCTACATTCTCTGCTCTGGTGAGCCAATGCAAGACTGTTTTATCCAACCTAGGACGTCAGGTTGACGTATCCTTAGTATGGATTCCTGCATACAGTGGTTTTATTGGTAATGAGCAGGCGGATGAATTGGCTAGGGCTGGCTCTAACATGGAGGTATCTATGTCAAAGGCAGTCCCTGTATCGCTTGGTACTATTAGGAGTGGTATTTTTGATCACTACCAGGAAAGATCAGACACCAGATGGCGGAGTTTACAAACGTGTAAGGTCACGTGTCAATTATGGCCCCGCTATATTCAATTAGCGAGCCGGAATAGAAGGGACATTTCCAGACTGGTGGCGGTGATAACTGATCATTGGATGATCGGTAAGCATGCCAGCAGGCTGAGAATGCCCTTCAACGATAGCTGCCGCAGCTGCCGGTCACCCGAGAGGGAGAAAACGGTTTTTCACCTTCTCTGTGAGTGCCCGGCTCTTATGGCTTCGAGACACAGATTTCTCGATGCACATCTGATGGCTGGACTACCTGAGATATCGAGAGTAAGGTTAGCAGACCTTCTCGAATACCTAAATGTCAAGGAGTGGATCTAGGTCACTTTGCGGATACATGGTCTTGGTGAGTAGGTGGTTAAAAACGGACTCTTACGACTATAATTGAAGGCCGTTTTAGGCCGCCACGTAGACCAACCAACCAATTCCGGTAATTTTTGTAAGGGCATAAGAAGAACCTTCCTTCGGGAGAAAAAAAGTAAAACTTGTAATTAAACAACATCACTTTGATGTGGGAACGTATGGATGTTAATTTAAATAATATATCCCGGCAGATATACATAAAAGCCTGCATAACTTTTTCTGAATTTATTTATGTTCTTGGCAGAAAACAAGCACCTTCTATATAAATAAAAGTTATTTTATGTTTCTTTATTTGTTTACTTCTTTTAACTCCAAAGAAAATTTTATATTGGACTTTTCAATAGAACAAGTTAAATGATTCAAATTCTCAACGGATTTCTTTGAAACTTAATACATGCACTCTTCTCGCAAAATCGCAAAATCGAGTAAAACAGGCAGTTTGTCGTGATGAATAGGCTTTTTGTGGTCATGTACGACATATCACATGAAAGACATGTCACATGCTCTAGATCGCAAACCAAGTGCTATCTCTGACGATATAGCCTTTTAGCATTCAGATCGAGACTGGTAAGATCTTAATTAGGGCATATTGGAAGCTGTATCTGAAATGGCGACCTTTCCTGATGTAAAAATTGTTGTTTAATATCACAGCTAAACCGTTAAAGAGTGGGAAATCTCAAAGTGCGATCGATAAATTCGTTGGTGGTGAAGATTCAGTTGATATTGTTTTCATTAATGCGGATCTGTCTGTGCTGCAAGAGAGCTCCACGTCAACCCTTACATGGCCTACCTGCAAGAATGGGGACTTACGGTACTTTATTATTCAATTTTTATGTCAGAATGGTACTTATAGACAGTAATTGTATAGGTTTGGACTGATCAACTCACCATACTGCTAACAGTGCCACAATGTGGGCGAGAACGCCAAACATATGTTTTGCCTTTTCGAAAGAAAAGACCGACAATTAAATAGCGAAATTTTACTGCGTAATTTAACTGAGTTGAAGATGAAAACACTTGAAAACTGGAAATTCATTTTGACGTACGTACGATTGGCTCTTTTAAAACTTCATAGAGGTCTAATTAGAGCAGAGCAGGATCTACCGGCTCTTTCGGATGGATCCAAATAGAAAAAAAATTATGTTAACTAAGCTTAGGTTGAACAGGGCATTCCTAAGAAGAAGACAAAGGAGGGCTTCTGTAAATCTTTCGATGTGGTCCCTTTGAGTTTCCTGTGGAATACGAAAAACTAAAAAAATGGGATGGCGACAGAAAGAAGTCAAAGAGAGTAAGAAATAGAGGAGAGCAGCCTCATAAGTAGTCATTTGATGTCATACCTATTCTTCCCGTATGGTTGCCAAAAATTGTTGGGGACCATAATTGCTGCAACCACATTTCTTAATTAAGCTCTATATAATCCCAGTACAAATTTTTTTGAATTGTGATCTAGACTCTGTCACATCATCCTGGCTGTAACGCATGTCCATTCACTAGTTCATCTGCACTGTGCTCTATGCGGAAAGAAACTTACGGTCTGCTGCTTGTAGTCCGATACAAATGTACGTTGTGATGTGAGACTTTCAAAGTGTTTTGTTAGATATCTGTAAAGGGCTTCACTCTTCCGCGAGCTTTATGAGTTTGTAGTTCAAAAAGCGAAATTTTGCGTTCTACTTGATGGATATAAACTAACCAATTTATAAAATTAAAAACTTTTACACTTTGAAGAGTATAAATTTTACAAGGTTCTTCTTTACGAAACCGTGCCTGCAGGAGGTAGTCTTTCATCAGAGAATTGATTCAATTGAAAGTTCTTTTAATTGAATTTTCAATTAACTAGTGAACTTAAATTAACTCTCTCCCCTTAATTTATTTGTAATTTTTGAATTTTTATTTTCATTTTAACTTGTTTGTGTTTAAGAACGTTAATAGCACCAATAATTCGCTATCAGTTAGTAAAAAGTAGTAAAATGCACGTTGTTATTAATAAAAATGTACTGATTTTAACCATAAACCTGAATATTCGCTCGTATTTGTTTAATTTGCTTATTTAAGCGAAAACAATTTAAAAAAAGATAAGTGAGCTGTTAGTTTTGAAAGTGGTATAAGTCCGCTTTTTAAAATAAATGAGATAACGACGATTTTATTCAGACCATCTAACTCAAATTACAGGTGACTCTTTTTTTAAATGGAATTATACCACTTTTATAAATAACAGCTCAAGTCAATAAAGTTATATGAATAGGAATTGGATGGATTCTGCAAACGTTTTAAATGTACTGACTGACTATTTTATACGATCGTACGATTATGTCAGAATAATGTGTGACAGAACTCTGTCCAACTTGAAGAAATCGCTTTAAAATGGCGAACTTCATGCCACACTATTATACAAAAAAAATGCAAAAACATATGTTTTCTGCTATTTGCCATAATTAATTAATAATTGTTTTGGTTTGCGGTTTCAATTAGTTACTCGCCTAAAAGTTTGTATAAACAAAACACAAGCTTGGTAATGTTGCTATTTTTCTGCCTTGAACATAGAAAATGCAACTCTGAACGCACAGATAAAATTTATCTTATGAAAATTTTCATAACATTAAAAAATCGCACAAACCTGTCAAAAAGTCTGTCACACACATGCTTTTTCAATACACACTATCATACTTTTTTAGCACACATGCGTTTTTAAACAGATCGTACGACTAAGTAGGATAGTGAGTCCTAGGCTTAAGTGATTGAAAATGAGAAGTCAATTATAAAATCGTAAATATTGTAACCGATAAAATAAAACAAAAAAAAAAAAAAATTTGAAGGAATAAAAACAAACGAATTGCTGATGAACTGTTGGTCTCTTCATTTAAATTGATAAAAATACTCACCATCAGGAGGTAAAAAATCTTGGCATAGACCATAGGCTGTGGTAACCTGCAAAATAAATATTTTTTTTATTTTTAATTTTCAGTTAAAATTTTTATAAAAAACAAGTTAAATTCGGCTGTGCCGAGTCTTATATACCCTTCACTGTGTTACCGAAATATTAATCTTTTTCACTTTCCAGATTCTTCTAAAATATCAAAAACATACTAAAAAATTCGTCTTACGTCATTAACCCTCTTATTCAAAAAAAGTTGACGTAGACTTTAAAGTAAAATTTATCGAAAAAAATTATGAAAAATTTCGTTAACGTTGACTTTAAAGTCTACGTTAATTTTTTTTTGGATAAGAGGGTAAATATTTAGATATTAACCCCCAAATTCATAAAAAATATTATGTGCTTAATAAGGGGTTATTTGACAAATAGAAGTCTGTCAAATAAGCCCTTAATAAGCACATAATATTTTTTATGAATTTAGGGGTAAGTGTTTTAAGCAATAGTTTAGAGGAAATCATTTATATATATAACCTACCAACCAAATATTCAGATATTACTTTGGATCATCTAAAAAATTTTGTTTTTTAATTTCCATATACCCATGTGCTATTGCTATGAAGGATTTTGGCAATTTTCGTTTTGCATCATAAAATAATTTCCCGTAAATTTTAAAACACTTACAGAAAGCGTAGTACTTAAAAATTTAATTCCAGTTTGGTTTTAGTAATTTCATGTTACAAAATCAGGAATGGTACCTCGCCAAAATGGGGAATGATAAAAATCCCTCAGAGGAAATTTCAAAATTTTTTTTTTATTATTACAAATAGATTACAAATCTAGACGACCTCCCCTTTAAAATTATATGCGTCCCATCCCGTAATCTTCTATGGTTTGTTCCTTTGGATTATTTCGAAATTTCGAAATTGCTCTAAGTGATTTTAACAACTTGCCGACGAACCATTAAAGATTGTGCGATGGGACACATTTCTAAAATTTTTTTGGAATTTCCATACACCCCAGTACTGTTGTTTTCAGGGATTTTTGCTGTTTGCGTTTTGAGTCATTAAATAAAAACTACGAATTTTCCGAAAATGTTAAAACACTTACAGAAAGTTTTGAACCTGTAGATTAACTTCCTTTTTGATTTTGGTAAATTTCCTGGGCAAAATCGGGAATGGTACCTCCGCAAAGTGGGGAATGGTAAAAACCCCTCAGAGGGAATTTCAAAAATTTTTTTTAAATAATCCAATGATTTTTCTGAGTACTTGGGCGATAGATTACAAATCTAGACGACCTCTTGTTTAGTGCTTGAAACCATTTCAAGTATGCTTGTGCAGCCCTTTATTACAAAAACAAAGCAAAACAAAAATTAAGGAAAATATGAAATATCGTTTGCATTTTCGACATTTCTCTGCCATTTACTGACCGATTGCTGCCTTTTTTTTTGCAGAGACATTACGAGTACTACTTCTGTGATTTTTGACTTATCGCTTTAATTGAATTTTGGTCCAGATACTAAAAATGTGATATCTGAAAAAACTGTTTACTAATTTTTTTAGTTTAGATAAAAAACGCAAAAAACAAAGAACAAATGAATGAAAACTTAAAATTTCGGTTTTTGATTTTTTGCACACAGCTATTTGTGATAAAACTGCGTGCCACGTTTTTATGTCTGTTTTGTTTTCGAGACAAAAATTCCATCAAAAATTTAAAAAAAAAGTGGTAGTTGCGATTTTTAACTAATAGCTCCACCATTTATGGGCCGATCCAGCTGAGTTTTGGTCCATATATTATTAATGTAAAGTATAAAAAAAACTGTTTTATACTTTTTTTTAGTTTAAATAAAATACGCAAAAAAAAACAAAGCAGAAATGAAAGAAAATCTAAAATGTTGGTGGTATTTTTGATATTCCTTGGGCATTTGTGGACCTATTGCTGTTAATTTTTCTACAGATATGAAGATTGTCATTTCAAACAAAGCTGCATACCACGTTTTTCCCTAGTTTCGTTGTTTAGACAAAATATGCAAAAAAACCACTCAAATAGTGGTCAATGGACTCACAGCTCGCCGATTTATGAACCGATCTGGCTGAATGTCAGTAGTAATAATCTGACAGAAACTACTGATAGATTGGTGTACTAAACTTTTCTGTACGTTGTTTAGGGACTTGTGAAAGTTGATTTCAACTACTTGACGGAGAGACAGACGGACAGACGGACAGACGGACATCGCTAAATCGACTCCGCTATTCATAAGGATCCAGAATATATACTCTTTATTGGGTGTCCCATACACGGTATAGTAATTACAAGCAGAATCACAAAGTTATACAGTGAAGGGTATAAAAATAAGTCTTTTAAGAAATTTCCTAAAACCCAGAGTATTCTTTGGAAAAAAGAAAAAAATTGTTAAATAAGAGGAAAAGATAAAAAACTGGCGGGGAATTATTAATCATAATTTATTTTATATCAAATTTATTTTTAATTTGTTTTGATATTAAATGGAATGGTGCCTTCTACTGCAAGGGAAGGAATTTTTCCAACAATTCCACAAGTTTTTCGAATTGGTTTATATAATTTTTAAATTTTTAAAATTTTTCTTTGTTATTATTTTTTTAACACTAAGTCGTTATCTAAAATGGTGACGACAAGGGCTAGCAATGAAACAGTAAGCTTATTGGCTGTACATATTTATTAGAGTCCTGCACTGGCATAGCTTGAATTGCTTACTAGCATACACATGAGTTCAAGATGTTTGCCTCAGCTTTTTATAAATGCGGCCTAAGTGAGGATAGTGATTGTGAATTGATTATCTTCAGCTATCAAGCTTTGTTTACTTAACAAGGAACAGACAGACCTTCCATTAGGAACTACTAAGCTTTGCCAGCTGAATGTTGATGAGACACTTAAATGTTTCGTTTTGGGTTGTCAAGACTGTTCGCATAACAGTAAATTCTTTGCTGCAAATATTTGTAACTATTCTGCTTCAATTGATAGTAAATTGAAGCAGAAAGTCCAGCAAGTTTGCAGGCAAACACTCTGTGTATTTTAAAAATAAAATCATGAACGTAGTGTTCGAGTCTTTGAATTTGGTAGAAAATACATTAGCTCTTAGGTCCGTTATTACCACTTTCGATAGCTAAAGTTAGGATTTTGTGTTGCAAATAACCGGATTTTGGCTGAAACTGTGGAACCAAATTAAGGACACCCTATCAGATATTTAACTTAACGATGTTTTAGACTTAATGTCCAACAAAAAGCTTGATATTTGACTTATAAAATCTTAGCTTATCGGTAACTTGTAATCATGGCCCTTGGACTGTTAATTTCTTGTCTAAGCTGATTCTGGGTGCTACTTGTAGTGTCCACAAAGTAAGAAAGTATTTGAGTCTGTGGCAGAAGGTCTTCTCTGAGGACATGGTGGCCCATTTCTAACTCAATGTCAAGTGAAACACCTTAAGTATTCGCAAAAGTATATTCTTGAGTAGTAGGAGTATACTAATGCACCATTCGACCTTTGGTCCTTGGAAGTTCTATCATGTCCTCTACCTGATGGAGATGAGTTTAGATTATCTGTACCTGTGGTTAACCTATACTTACGTAAAGCTGTATGCTAAAAGAGGTTTGAATCACTAGGTATAGGTTTTCTCTGAACGTTAGTTGGCCGGGTAAACTCTAACGCGAGGAAAGCTCTTACGACAGTATCACCCTGTCCTAAGTGTTGTTTTACTCTTTTCTACATAAAATACTTTCCCCCTTTTCATATAATTTTTTCATAAATTTTACTTTAAAGTCTACGTCAACTCTTTTTGTATAAGAGCATTTGTATTTAAACAAATAATAGTTTTTATTTTGTAATGACTGATTGCAGTAACATTTTCCTAAGCACAAAGTAAAACGTAATAAATCAAACATTTAAAAAATATTGATTTTATAGAAACACCACTGGTTGGGTGCTGTGGGGCAGTGAAAGTTTGTTAAACATTTCTTTTTCTATTTGTTTCTTTGTGATTTTTAAATTTTGTGTTTAATTGCTGTTTAAGCTCGTTTAAAAGTGTAACAAACAATCAGCATGTAAAATAAGTAGGCGGTCTATCGGTCGGCTTAATGCTGGTTGGTAAATATATTCTTGTGTGTGTTAGTTGCCATAAAAACAGCAGTTTTTTGTCCACAATTAAAAGACAGAAACAAAAGAATATGTGACCTACACTTGATTATCATAACAAAATCGTAAAATTTCGTATCAAAACAAAAGTTTTTTTTTTGGTTTGTTTTGTAATTTGGAATAAAATTGAATGCCAGTGGTTGGAAATTAAATTAAAAGACGCTTTAAAACCAATTTTATTTACAAAGTTTTCACACTTTCTTATTTTAAAGGGTGGGCGTTTTGAAACCCATCATTGATTGTATTTATATTAACTAAGCAAGTTTACTTTCTATGGGTAAGCAGGTAGGAAAGCAAAGGTAAACGAGCCAGTTTCTGTTGCCAAAATGCTAAAAAAATCTAAAACGAAATACCATTTTCCCTTTGCTCGCTTTTTTTAAGGCTTATGGAGAGAGTTTTTGGTTTAGAAATTCTTTGCATTCTACACCTACGAGTACATTTTCGTTTTAGTTTTATTTTGTTTAGTTAGAGAAAGGAAGGGTTGAAAATGGCTACTGTGGAAATTACAACCAGCATAATAGCAAACTTATGGTTGATACACTCTTCACCGCAGAGCTGTAAAATGGAGGGCATAAATATCATTTAAATTTCTTTATTAGGCTTCCACTCCTCAATTTATTTTATTTGGTTTTTGTTTAATTTATTTTATTTTTTATTATTAATTTTAACGGCCGCCAGTTTGGTAATTGAAAAAGTCATTAGTGTGAACGAGTAAGAATAGTAAGTGAGGCCGTGCAGAATCTGAGGCGAATCTATTCCTTTTAATTGTTTAACTTTTTTGCCAAATCGGTCCAGCCGTTCTCATAGATGAGGAAAATAAGTTGCAAATTATTGATTTGCTTTGCTTAAATTTTTATAAAAGCAGGAAACTTTTGAAATACTTGAAGCGACAGAAGCATTAAATTTCTGTCATGGTAGAACTTTTAATTTTTTAAAGACACACACACACATATACACTTTTATATACGAGTAAGACCGATTGCCTGGTTTCGCATATGTGTGTACAAGTATTACGCACATGTACAGCATAAAATTTTCCATAAAAAAACAAAGCGGAAATTAATGAAAATCTAAAATTTTGTTTGTATTCTTGATTTTTCTCAGCCATTTGTGTTCTGAATTTTTCCACCGACATTATGCTCTGAACCAAAAGTGATAGGTTATGTTGAAGAAACGTAGGTTATTATACAACTAATAAAAATTTTCCTTCTTTTCACACATAAATATATTTTAGTAAAATAGTTTTATCGTCACTCTTGTTTTTGCATTGGTTTTTCGACAATCACTCTTGGATTGTAATTCGCCCAAATGCGGCAATTCTGCTTATTGACGAATCCACTGAGGTGAAAATGTGCCTCATCACTGAAGATGATTTTCTTCGAAAATTGATCTTCCACTGTTGCCATTTCTTGCCACCGATCTGACCATTGACGACGTTTGGAATGATCAAGAGGCTTTAGTTGCCTCTTGTAAGCGTGTATATGTAAGTTTTTATGCATAATGTTCATCAACGACGATCGTGAGAGGTGCAATTGTTGGACACGACGACGAGTTGAGGTGGACGGCTCTTCAGCCACACTATCGCTAACAACAGCAATATTTTCTGCAGTACGAGCATGCACTGGTGCTTTCACATCTCCTACAGACACGGTTTGCTCAATTTTTTTTCATGATTTTTCCGATTGTACACACATTTGGATGATTAAATTGAGCGAAAAAAATCACGAAGTTCATGATTTTCATTTTGATTTGAATGCCTATTTTCATACTAAGCCTGAATAGCTTTAACGCGTTGCTCGATTGTGTATCTTTCCATGGTTCAAATTGAGTTAGTCTGATATTGAGAAATGTCAAATGAAATGCAGAAAAGCACTTGACGTTTAGGTGTGGTTCACATTCAACATCGGCCCCTAAAACTTAACCACCCTTTACTACCATTTTATTAAACATTTTGTACAATTGACAAAATTGTCGCTTATTTTTAAGAACAATTTTAGTCAAATAAACAAATTCAAATATCATATATTTTTTACGAAAATCCCCAGTTTATTTAAATAAAAAATTGTTTTACTAAATAATTTTTGTGTAGTTTAAAATAAAAACTCAGTAAATTCAACTAATTTTGTGTGTAAAATTCTACTCACAATTTTTATTCAATATTACCTACTAGATTTGGTTCAGTGTGACTGTTGTCAGTTTTGAAGTTTAGACAAAATATGTAAATATAATTTAATTTAATATGATGTCCCAACAAATACACATTAGACGATTGCAACATCGAGTTGGTTGGTTGCATCACGGATCTTCAGTTGTTGTTGGTTGCAAAACTTGACTTTAATTTTAATTCCCCAGGTGGTAATTTCTCTTACCGGTATTTAAGACACATATAAAAGTCGTCGCATATAAAAATTTTTAAATTTCTTTATTTTATACTTTAAGCTAATGTCTTTTAAGAAAACAATTTGTAAGATATTTCTTTTTCGCCATCCTTTAAATCCTTTAAGCTGTTGGGGACATTTCCGCTAACCTCTAAAAAATTTCAAATTTTTACGTATTTTTTAAAGTTAAATCCGAAAGGAAATCTTATAACTTACACCTAACTTTGAATTGTCATTTTCAATCATTTAAGTCTGTACAATAAAACATTTTATTTATTTTTATTAAAATTCCGATATACGGTCAAACCTATTCGTGGTAATTTCATTTACCATTGGGCAGAAACATATAGCAGGCTTGCTAACTTTTAGAAAAATGCAAATCACTGCCAAATGAAGCCGTAATGATAAATTGATTTATTCATTTAGTATACCTAGGGAGAAGTAAGACCACTTCTAGATTTGTGTGACAAGCATTTTGTGTCACAATCTATAGTGATGAGGAAAACCAATTCGTTGCGGCAAGTGGTAGTCGAAATAAATAGATCGTAGATGTCATACAATAAGCTTAGGTATTTGTAAACATAACGCCATCGAAATATTAGTCGATTTGTGTCTGCATCATAAAGTTATTCTCGATTAAACATTTTAGCTGCCGAGTCAAGTTCTCGTCATTTGCGGGAGGTTTTAATTTTCTGCTTTAATATGAAGAAATCTGCGGCTGAGGCTCATCGAATGCTCTCAAATACCTATGGTGAGGCTGCTATTAGTGAAAGAACGTGCCGAGAGTGGTTTCAACTCTTCAAGAAGGGTGATTTTGACGTCGAAGACCGGCATGGTGGTGGAAGAGAGAAGGTTTTCGAAGATGCAGATGCAGAATTGGAGGCATTACTTGATCAAGACTCGTGTCAAACGCAACAAGAATTTGCAGTGATGCAACAAGCCATTTCAAAATGAGTGAAAGACATTTGAATGATTCAGAAACAAGGAAAGGCGTTGAAGTCGAAATCATGGGGATATCAGGGCCATGCTTCCACGTCGACGGCCAAACCGAATATTCATGGGTCCCAGGTTATGCTCTGTATTTGGTGGGACCAGCTAGGCGTAGTGTGTTATGAGTTGTTAAAACCGACTGAAACAATTACAGGCGATTGTTATTGAACGCAATTAATGCGTTTGAGCCGAGCATTGAAAGACAAACGGCCGCAATACAACGAGAGACATGATAAAGTGATTTTACAGCATGACAATGCTCGACCCCGTGTTACGAAAGTGGTCAAGACATACTTGGAAACGTTGAAATGGGAAGTCTTACCCTAGCCGCTGTATTCGCCAGACTATCAATTGTTTCGATCAATGGCACACGGCCTGGCTGACCAGCACTTCCGGTCTTATGAAGAAGTAAAAAATTGGGTCGATTCGTGGATCGCTTCAAAAGATGACCAGTTTTTTCAACACGGGACTCGTACGCTGCCTGAAAGATGGGAGAAAGTAGTGCCCAGCGATGGACAATACTTTGAATCATAAATTTATAACCAGTTTATTACAATAAAACTGCGGAAGCAAACTTGTACACCTAATATGATAAGGCCGTTGGGTTGAGAGCTGACACTGTTCTCAGGTTGTTAAAACTGAAAATCCATTTTCTCACTTTATGTGTTTATTAAGTGGTCAAAGATATTTTGCTACTGGTAATATGTCACTCCAAGTAAATGTTAAAAATAAAAAAAATTTTAGATCACAAAAGGTGACAGTGTAGCTCTTTTTGACAATCGGGCATGTTCTGTATTCCACACGGATTTGAAAAAAAGTGAAATTTAATTTTTTTCTTTTTATTAAATGAAAACTTTTATGTTTTTTTAATTCTACCACTAATTTCGCACCCAAAATAAAGCAAAAACAAAATTCTAAAAATCTTAAAATTGACCACAGAGTAGTTATAAGGTGCTGAATTTTGCAATTCCGAATATAATATTCGGATTTGGAATACAGAACAGTACTGAATATATATGAAGAGCCTCTCATACGCCGGAGGGATTTGTTCTCACAAATCGTGGTGCAATGGATCCAAAAACAAATGCAAAATTTGCGATGAATCCTGCTGCTGTAGCGCAGTACAATAAATAAAAGGGAGGAGTTGACCTACGGATTTCTGTGAGATCAAAGAAATGGTGGTGGTCATTGTTTATAATTTTACTCGTCAATATGATAGTTAATGCGTGGAAACTACATATTTATGCTGGTACCAACAAATGAATCAACAAGTGCATCTATTATACAGAACTGCCTCATAATGAACAAGTCATAATGTCAACATCGTCTTTAGTAGAGGGCCCACTACACTTACCAAACCTTAAAAAAAGTAGTAAGACGCTGTGCTGTTTACCATGCTCATTCCCCATATGAATGTCAAGTTTGTAATAAACGTCTTCTTCAAAAATGTTTTACTTGAATTTCCTCATTTTTATAGCAAAAGATTTTATTGTTGTTTTTTACTTTAATCTCTTGTGGTTTTCATAAAAGATTGTACATAAAAATTTATTTTTAAATATTTTACCGAAAAGGCTATGATTATAAGGTCATTTATAAGTAGACTTACCATCTCATATACTCGTATCCGGAACCAATGTTATTTATACTCTAAAAATTATATGTATAGAGTTTCGGGTACCGGGAAATCTTTATTTCTTGTTTTGTTGAATATTCAAAAAGATAGTTTGAATTTAAAAATATGAGTATTTGGTTATAATGGTAAGGGTACTTAAGACTCAGCACTGCTGAACTTCATTTTTTTTTTCTTTAAAAGTTGGCTGTGAGTATTTGAAAAATCAATTAATTAAACAAGAGTTGAAATATTAAATATTTACGATTCACGATTACGCACTTTAAGTGTTGAAATATTTAAAATAGACTTCCTTCATTATTAAAATGAAATGAAAAGAGGAGAATATGAATTTAGCAACTATTGAATGTTTTATAATGTCATTTGGTGTTTCATTTTTGGCACTAGCTAACCAACCATCCAGCCACCATTTCGTATTATGTTTTTTTTTTCTTCTTTCAAGTTATTTAAAAAAAAATTTATTTTTGCTTGACAGTTATTGATCCTTAAGTAGTCAAATAAGTGAACAAAAAAAGTAATTAAATACCAAACGATTTTAAAATATTTTGTGCCTCTAAGAAATGTTGTGAAAATGAAATAATAAAATTTGTCTCCGCTCGTTGTCAAAATATATTCAGGTCTTTTCTTGTCATGTCATCATTTTGTATGTCATCGACGTGATTGCTGCAGTCATCAATATTGCAAAACTGTCGGCTAATTGAGTTGTTAGCCACACCACCAGTCTTCTTCCAATGACGATGACGATCAAACAAACTTTTTAAAATTCCACAACTTATTTTGTTAGTGTTTGTCTTTTTTTTTAGTAACTTTTTTTCAATTTCCACTTCTTTTCCTTTTGTTGAGGACAACCAAACAAATTTAAGCAAAGCACAGCAAATTGCTATCATTGGCAATGATGTCTACTTGTAGCAACAGAAAATTGTCAATTTGTGAATTTATATTGTGATTGACGTTTGAAAGCGACACATCATTTTTTTGTTCTTTTCAAACAAGAACATTTCGTACGTGCTTTTTCTCTAGTTTCTCTTCCATAATGTCACAAAGTGTTTTTTTTTTTATGGTGTAAATTTAGATGTTGCAAGTAATTTGACAAGCACCTAATGAATGCTGAATGTAATACTTCTTATGTGGTATTTAGTGCATTAGAGAAGTTATTTAAAAGCAACTTTACTCTTTGGGGACTAGAAAAAATTAAATCAGACATGAATATAAGTTAAGTTTCGAAGCATGGACAAATTAAATAAAAAAGAAAATTGTCATCGTTTTGATAAGACAAGTTTTTATTTTTGTTTTTCGTTTCACCCCTATAAATGCAGCTCACAAGATAATACGTGCTAGTTTTCTGTTATCGGTTTTCACAAAATCAATTTTATTTTGTTAGTGCGTTGGCCTATGGGGCTAACAGATTTAATGGTTGTTTAGTTTCCCGCCTAAAGTCAGTCTTTCTCTGCTTCACAATAGATCTTAAAAGTGACGGTGTGATTACAGCCCATGATAATAATAATAATTTCTATTTGGTATTGGATTCAGAGAGCACTGCAGAGATGTGGGTTTGAACGTTAACCCTAAAAAACCTCTACAGTTCACCAGAAAAAGACTTACGGACTATTTTAGGGAAAGATTGGTTGGTAGAAACTGGGCGCTAAATATTAGAATATCGCTGTGGATTTACACTGCGATTATCAAACCACTGATTGCCTATGCGGCTCCGGTCTGGTTTAGAAGAGTTAGCAAAGTCTCAGCGTAGGCAAGGACCAAATCTCAAAGAATAGTCTATGTCTATACAACATGTACAATGAGGTATACTCTGACCGCTGCCCTTTAAGTCTTGCTAAATCTTCCTTCAATTCATCTATTCATTAAGAAAGAAGCGTTGCAGTTCCATGCAAAGTTCGTCTTGGGAGATGCGGAGGACTCATTCCCCGTTCTAAAGAAATTGCTGAAGCAAGTGCGAAATTTGTAAACCTAAGCGATCACTGTCAGACCAACTGCAACTTCACATGTAATTTCAGGGTTACATTCCTAAATAGGGTTAATTGGGAACAGAAAAGACCCAAATCTGGTGCCACATCACGTGCATGATGCACAGATGGCTCAAAAACGGTTGAGATTGTTGGAACAGAAGAAGCTTTTATGTCACTATGGGTCAAGAGAAGTAAGTTTTTAGCCATAGAGCTGTGCCTAAAAGAGAAACTAGAAAAAGACATTAATTACAGTCACATCTATATTCACTCGGAGAGAAAAGCGGAATTACTAGCACAAGGTCTGAGATTGCCTAGTAGTTCTAAAAAGACAAGCATATAATAACAGGGTTGACCTGATATGGGTAGCAATGAGAAAGCAGACGAACTCACAAGAAAAGGTTTGGGTAATAGATTCGTTGGCCCAGAACAATTCGGCGGACTGCCTTGGAGTTTTATTAAGCTCAGTTTTAGATAGTGGCTGGAGAGAGAATCGCAACACTACTGCTTGGTAACAAAAACTTTTTCCCTTCATGTCATTCCAAGCTCGGAAGAGAACGAATGAATTCGTATTGTCACTGGATTCATGACTAGACATTGCAGAGTACTGAAACACTTGGCAAATATGATGATCAGAATCAAAATGACCTCTGTAGGTGAGTTAACGAACATGAAAAGCCAGCAGAACTGTAGTGGTCTAATATAGACCCTTTTTCGCTGCTTAGGTCAACATTGCCCACAAATGTCGGACATGGCTTACAAATCATCCAAAGAAGTCCTTGAATTCTTAATAATAGACTCGGGAAGAATTTGTAACTTGAGATTAGTGTTACAATAGGTCTATTTTGGCCTCAGTGCCGAATTTTGGTATTGAAGAAAGTTAATTTTGTGTTGTCACTAGTCACAGGACAAGTACTTTTGGATTAATTCACGAAAAGTTCCCGCTTACTAGGTTTTGTTTTGGACCCAAAGTTTACAAGCTTCTTGGAATTTCTGCAGAAAACACCCAGAGTCTACATACAATTTTTGGAATCCCCAAAATTGGCATGTTCAGCCCGCTAATTTTTTTTTGAGTTAACTCGAGTTCATAGCACTTTGAACGCCAAATCCCGCTTTCTCTTTTTTAAAACTTATTCTTTATGGGAAAGTGATATAGAATTAGAAAATTTTTCTCTACCGTTCAATGTTGTTTATTTATTTATTTTTTGTGGACTAAATTAACTCTTGGAATATAGATATTTAAATGTGTTTTTAAAGCCAAGCTATCGAGCAGTAAAAAATATTATTTATTGTTCAAAACGGAGTCTTGAGACTCTAATTGAGAGCCATTAGGCCGCCACGTGAACTAACCAGCCACAAATATGTTAGTTTGTTTGCTGGCAAGCTTGCTACTCCTGCATGAGTGTCAATACTTAATCAAAAGCTGAGTCTCGCTTTGAATAATACATGGTTCGCTTTACGGGAAACTCCTGAGGCTATATGCTTGTCCAGAAAATATTTAGATTTTTGTCAAAAATATTCTTTTATTCTAAAGGGTGTCCCAACAAGAACGCAAGATTTAAATTTTAAATAAATGACTGATGCAGCAATTGAATTGTTTCTCTGGCTGTATGATATGTGGCGCCGTCTTGTTGAAACCACAAGCCCTCCACATTCATTTCTTCAATTCTGGCAAGAAAAAACTGGTTATCATTTCACGATACCGAACACCATTGACTGTTTGCGCTTGAGCTGCCTCATTTTCATAAAAAAAGGTCCAATGATTCCTCCAGCCCAAAAACCACACCACACAGTAACACATTGTGAATGCATTTGCTTCTCGTGAATCACTCGAGGATTCTCCTCACCCCATCAAGATGGAAATGGGCCTCGTCACTGAAAATGATTTTATCGGCAAAATCAGCATTTTCATGTTGTCTCTCCAATACCCAATTAACGAACTCCCTTCGCTGTCCTCGTACCTCGTACCTTCTACTAGCAAACAATAACAATTGTTCAATTGTCAAACAATGACACTTCGAATGGCGCCAAATTTAAATCTTGCGTTCTTGTTCGGACACCCTTTAGTTACGACTTCTACGATAACCTTGCTACTGCTGAGCCAATTTTAAGTCGGAAATTCGTCTTTTCTTTTTAATCAAATCGTGTCACTTCCTTCATTTAGGAAGCAACTAGAGCCAATTAGAAAAAAAAGAGCAGATTTAAAATCGGCGTTTAATTTGCTCTGGTCTAATAACTTGTGCAAACGCTAAATTGACATCAGTGGCCTCTATTTACTGCTTGTGAGTTGTTTTATGAAATCCATCTCATGTATCCAAACAAAATGTGTCCACTGAATGTAAACAAGTATAAATTTAAATATGAAAAAACAACAAATTAAAAGAAAAATGCAAATAACTATTAAAAACAAAATTGTAATTTTGTGTGGCAGTACATACGTACTAGCAGTAGTGCAAAACGTGCAACATTTAACAAATGGTTAGTTGGTTGGATGGTTGCGAGTCTTGTTCAACATCATTTAGAAAAAAGTGCTTGTTTTTATTTTGTTTTTGTTAGTTTTTATTGTTGCCATCACAGAGCATGTGTAATAACATAAAAATGGATAGATGGATGGACAGACGGACTTATTTAAAACTTCAGACACACGATCAATCGGTCTTATTAACCATTAAGAAGAGAAGAGGAAGAAAAAATGAGCGTCTAATCTTAATGAAATTGCCAGGCAAGCAAGCCAAGCCGCTACTAGCCACGCTGACATCATGTTGCAAATGCAACATGCAAACAAACAACCAAACTAGTACGTGCATACTCATTGATGATAATGATAATGATGTTGGGTGATGACGACATCTAAGCCACTAGCAAACCCAAAGCAAACGAATCGTTTAGAAGAAAAGAAATAAAAAATAGAGGGAGAAATGGTTGCAGAAAATGCTTGTAAATTTTTTCAATTTTTTACACGTCAACGTCGTCGTTACTCGCTGTCACTGTAGCTTAAAATTTATCAGCAAATTAATAACGTTGCTTTGCATAAAATCAAGTCCATGTGCAAAGAGATGTAACCATCTCCAGTAGTTGCTGTTGTTTTTGTAAATGTATTAAAATATTCATGCCTCACGTAGCATTTGACATATTTGTTTAATGTTAGGCTAGCTGGTGCAGTTGCCTTAACTGCTTGTAATGCTTGTATGTTGTCTAACAATTCCCAACACATTCTTTAAATAGTTGCAACAGAGCCGAACACTGTGTGGCGTGGCAGGCAATGCAATTTCACACAAACTTAACAGACAGTGTCTCTCACACCTGCACACACACATTTACACTTGATGATGCTTAGATGAATCATTTGTAAAAATGTTTGAGAGCTTTATTTGGCTGACATGACAGTTGTTTTGTGAACTGACCAACTTTGACTGCGTGTGTGAGTGCGTACTTGGTTGCTGACTTGCTGTATAGTTGGTTGCATTAGTTGTTGCTCGGCGCGGCAACAACAAAAATTAGCTCTTTCACATCATTTCCTAAACATGTTTTGTGTTGTTTTTTCTTCTCTTTGATAAGTTTTTATATAATTTAATTAAATGTTACTGTGTTGCACGTTGTTGCTGTTATTGTTGGTGTGTGTTGTATCACTTTGGATGTAAATCTTATTACCAACAAAACTGTGTATGATTAGATAAAAGGTATAGATACTGTAAGCGATAATTGGATGATTAGTATCTGCTGAGGATTAACAATTGTTAAGTTGTTTTTACAATTATTTAAATTCATTTTTCACTTTACAAGTCGTAATGCGTAAAGACACCATGAGAATCAGACTTTTTTAATTGCTGCCGCCATTTAAAGTTTTAATTCTTCATCATTATTGTTTACATGGGGAAAGTTATGCCTAAACCAAAACAATTCAAGGCTTCGCAAGCATCTCTGTAGTTTTTGCTGCACAATTCAAATTAACGGCTAAAATCGTAACATACTAAAAGAATCTTCTCTGGCATCTCCTTCTCCTCTCTCTTTCTCTCTCTCTCTCTCTCTCTCTTTCTTTTTATGTAATATAGACTTACATACAGCGATGCCCACTTTGGGATTTTGGCACTATTTATGTTGAGTTTCTTTTATGGTTTTGATATTTATAGTTAGTGTTTTAGGTCTTTTTTCCAACATTCGTTCTGTTTCTGCTTTTATGCTCCGTTTACAACTAAGCAGTTCAAGCTTCTTTAGGTGCAAAATTTTAAATGTCAACAAATGTTCAATCACTGCAGGTTGATATCTTGATTTATGTCAGTAATTTTTTTAATTTGGCTTCCCTTTTATTTCAGAAAGTGTACAGATCTTGAGGAATTTCATTTAGAATATATGACAGTGAAAATCTTTGGGTAAGAAAAAAAATCTAAACCGAGATCCATTAAATAGTGGGGTTGGAAGCTACTGCAATGTAGATTTCATAACTAGACAGTTTGTATTCAGAAAGTATACAGATTTTGAGGAATTTCACTCAGAATGAATACTTTTTAATGTAATTATTCTGCTAACTCAGTTCCTTCTGTGGAAAACATTGCCGCGTTTTGTGATAGCCGTATTTTTTTCCAAAATGAGATCGGTCATAGTGATGTTCACTATGGCGAAATGATAAAAGACTTCTTGTGGCAAAAAATTGAGTTTATGGACCTGAACGATATGTGGTTCCAACAAGATGGTGCGACTTGCCAAACAGCCAATGAAACAATGGCTCTTTTGAGCGAGAGATTCAATGGCCGTGTGATCTCATGTCATGGGGATGTTAATCATGTGATTTGACACCGTTAGACTTTTTTCTTTCGGGATATTTAAAAGAAAAAGTGAGATAATTCGCTAAATTAACGACATTGAACCTCAATTATGTCTCAGAGTCACTGAAAATATGGAACATCAGATAGAAGTTTCACCGAAATCATGGCGAGCATTTTGCTCATATTTTGTTTCACACATAATTGTCATAGATCTTTCTATCATAATAAAAATATTCAGATTTTGTTTTATTTACAATTCAAATCGTACATTTTGGTTGGACCACCCTGTACAAATAAAAATAAATAAATTCAAAACAGAGTCTATTTGTTGATTTTATTTTACAAAAGGACTCAAAGAACCGACCATAATTAAACACAGACGGTTATTTTATTTATTTGGTATTTATGGTGGATCAATAGTATTTATCGTATTTAATGTAATTTGTGCTATCAGAGACAGTATCTAAAACAGAATTGAGTTGCAGCAGGCAACCAGCCAAGCCAGGCTGCTGAATTAATAAAAAATTTTTTTCTTTTTAAATATTAAAATTAAATTTAATCTGCCGCTGTCGTTAAAGGCAGAATTATGCATTAAGCAAAGACTTAATAAAAATATGCTATTGAAAGTTCAAGTCACAGTCCGTATGTTAGTAATCTTGGCTGGGGTGATAGTAGAAGCTAGTGGTGGCAACTGGCCTTTTTGGTGGTAGTTATTTGCGACCAGAGTATTGGAGTACAAAAATCTATAAAACATTTTTAAATTTATGTATGGGAATGAACACAAGTTTTTTTAGTTGTTTTTTTTTTTTTTAATAAAATGCTTTTGACTGGGATGTTAATGGCAACACACCGGTATGCATGCCGCATGCATACAACCCACAAAGTTAAAAAGCCACACCAAAAGCGTTGTATTACAGGTGTGATTGAGTTTTGTCTAGCTGACTGACAGACTGGCTGTTTAGATGTTTCAGCCAAACATCGAACTTACTACTCAAGACAGACAATAAGCAAATATTGACAATAATTGTGTAATTTCCTGTAACCATGAGATGAAGTTTATTGCATTACAAACAATATTGTTACGAGTCTTATTATTATTGTTGCTCCTAAAATTTAAATAAGTTTAACTTTATAATCCTTATTATTATTGTTATTGAAATATGAACACTCACGCAACTAATTGCGTGTGTGTAAATCGATCCGGTAACAACATGTTGCTAGTTTACACCTCACACGCTTTTTTATTTTTAGATGCAAGTGTCTGTCTGTGAAGATTGTTGATTTACTGATATTTAACGCTTAATAAATTATTTTTATTGCATTTAAATGCTGATAAATAAATTTCCTAAAAATTCCCCCGACCTAATCAAATAAATTATAGCAAAACATGCCAGCCAGCAACTTTTATTTAATTAATTAAAAAAAAAATTAAAAAAGCTTTGAAATTATCAAGTCCAGTGGTAAAAGTAAAAAAAGCAGGCCTTTTTAAAACCCGCTCACGGCTGCTTTGGAGGTTCTATGGGATACTCATGCTTTTCACATTCGCTTTCTTTTGCAAAGATTTTAGATGAATATAATTCTAGCAAAGACTTGTTGAAAGATCAATGAAAAGTCTAAAAGTTACCTGCACATAAATGTATACGAGTGCGCCAGTAAAAGTGCATTTTTTCATTTCATGCTACAATAAATTGATGGTTTCACGTGTTGTGCGCAGGTGGCACTGTCCTGCTGAAAACACATGTTGTCCAGACCAATGCCGTCCACTTGAGGCCACAAATGCTGTGAATGAGTCACCGTAATTTTCAAAAATGTAACGCATGACCAAAATTCTTATCAGACAGTTGCTCGGTGTATTCACAAAGACCTTGTTCAGATGGAAATTTCCATTGAATTCACTTTGCTCCATTACCTCCTTGAACGAATTGCCGCAGTAGCCAATAAAAATTTCACAACCTCGACAATGGAAAAGGGCACTCTTACTGGGACACTCTATATTGATGTACGAGTTCTTAGTTAAAGTGCCAAGAAATATAATGAAGTTTTGCAAAAATGGAAGAATTATTCTGTCAAGAATTTTCACACTTAAATTTCAGCTGGTAAAAGATGAAAAGACTAGTCCCACAAGGTGCTGCAGCAACATAAGAAATTTTAACCAAGCAAATGATATAGGCACGCATGTATCCGCCCAAAGAAGAGTCGCAACATCTGCTTTGTAAGACAGCGGCGTGCTGTAGAGTTGTCAATTACAACAGACAATTACTGCAGTCTAAATTAAAGTTTGGACGTAAAACGGAAATTTGTTAACTTCAATGGAGTCCAATAATTTAGACAAGTGAAAAGACAGCTAAATCTGTGCTGAATATTTAGCGATTCCATGAGCATGAGATATTCGCCCGTCATTTTAAGCCGACAGCCAGGCAAAACAGTGGCTTGTTTCTGCATTCATTATCTAAATATCCCATTTATGGATCAATTTAAATTACCCTGTTAAAGAAAGCTGGTTTGTTATTTATTGTTTATTTTGAAAGGGCGTTAAGAGGATCAATTTAAAAAGGCCTAAAGTAACATGGCCATTCATGTTTAACTTGCATTTACATTTAATCTTACACTGAATAACATGAATACTTACATCGTATTTATTTGGCCTCATTGTACCCATTTATTTTGCATGTAATTTGGATTTGCATTCGGCTACGGTTTCAAAACTTTGCCAGTCGACATTTAATTAAAATATTGATTTGTTGTTTTTTTTTATTTTATTTTTTATTTTAAACAATTTTATTACAATAAATACCCAATAATGGAAATAATTTGAAATTCTTTTAATTTAATATTTTGTTGCTATTTAATTTACGTTTGTTTGTTTGTTTTTTATTATTTTGTTTTTAATTTACGTTTGTTTGTTTTTTCTTCTTCATTTTTTTATTTGTTTTGTTTTTATAAATTCATTTTTAATTTTTTAATTAATTCTAAAATTTTTTTTATTTATTTATTTAAATTTTTTCATTTAATTAGTAATTCGTATTTATTTTCTTTCTTATTAATTTTTGAATTATGTTTTTTGTAGAAAAACAAGTGAAATAGAAAACCGACAATTAGACACACAAACAGACAGATAGACAAAGGCAATATTTGTGCTATTTAGTAGCAGGGAGTTATTGTTCTTTTTGTGTAGCTGATGGTGATGATGAAAGTGATTTCTCCAAAAGCTGATAAAATTAAACAAATAAACAAAATAAGTAGCTAAATAACTGACTGACCAACCATATTACCGAACAAGCAACCGACCGAACAAGTGACGAATCGAACCAAACGTTCAATAATCATTGCGGGATATGCTTGCGAGCGAGAGTGAGCAGTTTTATTTATAATGACTTGAGTTACTGTGATTGACTATTGAATACATTGACTGACTTGACTGTCATTTTAGTTATAACGTGGAAAAGTTTACTTTTAAATTGAAAAAACAACAACAAAATAATTCTCCACCTAATTGTTTACTTTGGCTGAAGGGTAAAAGCATTAGCCACCGTTTAGAACAACAACCAGTCACACAGTTCATACTCGTGCCCATATGCTGACTGCCTGACTGCTCACCTTCCAACCTGCCAGCCAGTTAGTTATTTAGCTGGAAGAAGTTTATTAAATCACAGCATTGCACCATGCAAAATCACTGTATTCATGTGTTTACTTAAAAAAAAAACAAACAAATTAAATTCCAAGCGTATTTAACACACATATTTTCGTATAAGTTTGTTTAAACAATTGATTAATACCTCACAATTGAAAAGAGCTTCTTCTCATGGTTCAGATTTCAAGGAAAATACTTATAAAAATTTTGAATTGTTGTTTATACATTCAGGAATTTGTGTAGTGGATGGATACCCTTCTACAGTTCATGTTGTTGTGAAATATAAGTAGAATTAAGAGTGAAGCAGAATTGTTTGCAAAATAGAATCGAGTAAAAAGCTCTAGGAGAGTAGAGTAGAGAAGACTGATTCTTGGATTAATGAGAGAAATGTTTCATTATGCTATTTCGATGGCACTCAACCAACGTGATCTCAGACTTACTCCTTAGGGGAATCAGCCAAGTTAGGTTTTATAGATTGTAGAATACGGGCTTTATGACTGAAGAGTCTTAGTCTTAGATTTCAGTTTAACTGCAAAAAAAATTTTCAAAATGGCCTAAAACTCTCAAGATAAAGTCGTTTGAAATATATGACAGAGAATGTTCAGAATTGCCACAGCCATGGTAAATAATAATAATTTTATCATGCAACAGTAAGCTTCTTTGAAGACCTCTCAGTGTGCCAAGTTAGATCTCATTAGAATGAGGAGTGGCAACAAATCACCTGGGCACTGAACCCAAAATAAACCTATTGTGATACTACTCTCAAGTTATAAATTCTTCCTGAGTCTAGTATTCATTAAGAATTCAAAAGCTTTCTTGAGTGATTTGATCGCTTGACCGCCATGTCTGACGGTTGTAGGTAATGATGTCAAAAGAAGCAAAAACGAGTCTAAATTAGTCCATTCCAGTGATCTGCTGGCTCTTCATCTTCATTACATAAAATCGAGAGCTCATTTTGACTAAAGAAATGCACAAGCATATTTGAAAAACACACACCATTACAAACAAGGGCAACCCTTTAATTTTGACTGATGCTTACATTTGCCAAGTGTTTAAAGCCAAGTAATTCATTCGTTTTTTTGTGAAATTAGAATGGCATGAATGTTTTCGCTGCCCTAAAACTGAGCTTAATATACCTAAAAGCCAGTCTGCTGAATGGTTCTGGGCCAACGAATCCATTAGCCGCACCTCTTTTTGCGGATTCTTCTACCTTTTCATTACTACCCATATCAGATGAGCCCTATCATTAGTATTTTTGAAGTATTAGGCAATCCCAGACCAGTTTTGATATTTTCTTAAAGGCACTGAGTGCTAGTAGTTCCGCTGTTATTATGTCTCTTTCTAGTTCCTCTTTTAGGCACAACTCTATGATATATATTTTGAGTTCTCTTGACCCATACTGACGAATAACATTCTTCTGAGGCTATGAACAAATACTAATGCTCCAAAACCCTCAACAGTTTTCAAGCTGTTTGTGTACCATACATGTGACCCGGCACCGGGACCTAGAGTTAAGTGTAACATTACTTTCGGTACAAAACCTTTAGAAAAAATATAAAAACCCTCCTCACATTACGGCATCCGTTAGCGATCCAAACTTCCATTTAAGTTCAATAAAATTTTCTACCGATAACGAGTGTAATAATTTGGACCATAAGCACTGAAATAAAACCATGAAAACCGTAGTGAAATATTAATATGCAACTCAAGGAACACCAATATTTCGTAGTTGTTGCATTTCATCGCTGATCAATAGCACAGAATCCCTACTAAGAATAGGCAAGAATCCATTCCCTAACACTGCCTGCTTTAGTTAAGTGGCAATTAAGCATGTTCTCATGTTTACGTTCCTTGGAATTCAATAAAATATTCACACTCTTGTCGCTAAGAAAAGGCTAATGCAAGTCACACACATTTCAACTGCAGAAAATTGTGAAATTTGTAGTCGGTTTGTGTAAAATTGTTTACACTGCAAATTGCTTTAAAACCGAAAGGATTTTGTTAATTTATTCCCTAAATATTTTTATTAGTCCACTGGAAAAATTAATTTTTTTTGCCACCGATAGCTTGCTTTATTATATTAACGAAACAAGTTTCATTAAATTCGTATTAATGAAAAATGTTCGTAAAATATATAAAAGTTGTTGCATTAGAAATATGAAAAAATTGTTTTTCATTTGCTAGATCAGTTTTATTCATGTTTTCTTTAAAACTGTTCATGCTTTTAATGAACAATTTCATTAAAAGCAATGCAATTATTTTCATGAAAATATTTATTAATTTTATGAACTATTTCATTGAATGAAGTAATTCAATTTGTTCATCTCCTTAAATCAATGAAATTGTTTCATTTCAGTGAAAACTTGAATTAATGGTGTTCATTTCTTAGGAAATGCTACGGTAAAAGAAAGGAGAGAACTTTTTTTTTACTTTTTAAGTGTTTTTAAGAAGAAGAAGACAGTGCAGGAAAAATAATTTTGTACTGAGAAAAAATCAAGTCTTAAAATTTAGGCCATTTTTTTTTTAAAAGAAATTCTTAAAAGCTCTAATTAAATGACCCAGAAAATTTTTACGGTTTTTGTTTCAAGGGTGTTTTTCGAGTTTTTATTTTAAATGCCAAGTCGCGGTGTTGTTGGTGTTTGTAGCTCAAACGAAAGAAGCAAATTTTTAAAACTTCCGTGAGTTCCTTTAAATTGTGTAAAACACTTGTTTTCTACTTAAAAATAAAAAAAAAAATGGCGTGACTCTATAATTGTTCTTGTTTTGTGAATGTAAGAT
Source organism: Thelaira solivaga (assembly GCA_947397855.1). Lineage (NCBI taxonomy): Eukaryota > Metazoa > Arthropoda > Insecta > Diptera > Tachinidae > Thelaira > Thelaira solivaga. The sequence continues at coordinate 46,686,602 of OX377614.1, forward strand.
TTTGTTTCTATTTTGTTGTTGTTCAGTCTTAGGTTTTTGTTTAATCTTTTAAAACCAAGTGGGAATTAAATGAGTCTTCTTTCTTTTGGCTTTGGATTTGGCTTCCTTTGTTTTTCTAGGTTCTAGGTTTTTGTAAGTGTTGGTGTTTACATGCATTTGTGTGTGTGAATATTTTTATTTGTTATAAAAGCATTTGAAATGAAACGTTTTTCTTATTTTTTTTAAGTTCACAAATTCTGCTGCTGCTACTATATTCTTTTTCTGTCGTTATTTTGCTTGATTCCCCTTAAATATGGGTCAAAAGTATACAGCGTTGGCGCTGTAGCTATTGCAGACTTTATTTGCTGTTGTTTTGTTTGTCATGTAATGCGTTTTTCCATCTTTTTCTTTTTGGAAAAAATCGTGTTTTTTGGTTTTTTAAAATCAATAAGGAACAACGTACGTGCACGCAATTCGGTCGAGAGGTCAAACTGTCAAAGGAGAAGTAGAAGAGGTGTGTGTTTGTGTGTGTAAAGGATATTCATGAAAATTTGAAATTGTCTTTGTTGCCGTTTGTTAATTCTTCCTACTTGGCTGGGTACTCAATACACACAATAAAATAAAATTCACATGTCATACAAATGACACACGCACATCTTAAACAAATAAAAATTTAATAGACTCATGCCTTAATGATTGTACTTAGTTAATTCATTTGTGTTTGTTGGTTATGAAAATGAAAGGAAATAAGTTTCTGATGGCAATGACGCAGCCCTCAAAGTCTTTACTAGGGTTTTAATGACATTAAACTTTTAAACAATAATTATTGCTGTTTGGTAATTTAACCACAACAAAAAAAAAAACAAAAAAAAAAAAACTGGTTACTACTTTCACTACTTTCAAGGTCTCTTTTATTCTTTTAAATAAAACGAACATAAAAAAGAGACCCTTTTTCAATTACAAACAAAAGAAATAGACACTTTTTTGAATCGAATAAAATACAAGTTTTATTTAGAAATTTATTGTTATAAAGAAATACGAGTGCAAAAGAAAAGAAATGAAATGAAATAGAAAAGGATTCAAAAACCACAACAACCACGTGAAAATGCCGGAAACAAAATCGATTGCCATGCCAGCAATGCTTCGTAATAGTGCGGTGCTTTATTTCATTTCTTTTCAATACTTTTAAGGGTGTATTTTCAACACAAGAGCCAGAGTACAGCGTATGTGTAATGGAGAGTATGAGAGAAGTGAGAAAACGAGAAATAGAGAGAGCAACAGAGGCATGGGTGATGACAACTAATAGGAATGACTTAAAGAAATATAAAACCAGCAAAGAAAGATTTGTTTTCAAAAGAAAAAAAAATTAAATAAATTGTAGCGTTAAGAATATTTTTGTTTAATTTTAAATGTGTTTTAAATAATTTTTTACCTTATTTTTTCAAATTAAATTAATTTTTTAAGGTAAAACTACACTTATTAACACAAAAGCTACAGGCTTAAATGCCTTAGAAAGCTTAAATTTGCTTCTGCTCTTTATATTGACATTTTTTGCTTTAAATTTTATTTATTCCTTGGAAAAATCTAGTTTATTTTTCTT